>OV702292.1:205618623-208118623 GCA_916181665.1 Avena sativa
TTTTAAAGTCTCCACTTTAAATGCATTAAATTTCTCCAAATTTAATGCTCTCTCATTTAATAAAACTCTTTTATTAATTTTATTCAGAATTTTGTTAATTACTTTAATTAACAAACATTCACATAAAACCCCTTGCAACATTTCAATATTACATGTAGAACCAATTTCAGCAATTTCACCTGAAACAGTTTTGGTGTCTATTGAAATAATTCCAGTGCTTTCTTAAATCTTTATCTAAAACATATTTGCTCCAAATGGTGTCGGTATCCCTTAAGTGTGTCACCCTACGGTTTGCGAATAATGCAGACATGATCGAGACCCCTCTCAGATTAATAATCAGAAGCGGGACCTGGAGATCCATACTGACTCCTACACATTCAACGATGACTTCTGTGATCGTGGGAACCTTTAACGCTGGTAACTAAATCTCTTTGTCTCATGATATAATACATGTCCAAGATTCGATCATCGGTATCCAAATACCTAGTTTGATCTCGTTACCGACATGCACTCTTTTCTCATTCCCGTGATATAACATTCTAGTGATCACATCACTTGCTTGCAAGCTATCTTAAAGTGATATCACCGAGAGGGCCCAGAGTATATCTATCCGTCATTGGGATTGGCAAATTCCACTCTTGATCCATGAGCCTCAACATAACACCTTCGTAGTACTGAACCCACCTTTATAGTCACCCTGTTACGGTGTGACATTTGGTGTTATCAAGATACTTTTCTGGTGTTAGCAATTAACATGATCTCATGGTCTAAGGACTAATATTACTTCGTATGATGTTATAGAAATATAAACATAATGACTTTGATCATAATGCTATACTTCGTATGAATGTTCATCACATCACTCCACCAATGTTGTGACCTCGTTATTAACAACATCTAATGTCCATGATTAGGAAACCTTGATCATCTTATTAATCAACGAGCTAGTTTATATGAGAGGCATTACTAGGAACTTTGTATTTTGTTTATTAAACAACCATGTATTAACGTTTCCAATTAATACAATTATAGCATGCAAAATAAACATTATCATAAACATGGAATAAGATAATAACCACTTTATTATGGCCTCTTGGGCATATTCCCTTCAGTCTCCCACTTGCACTAGAGTCAATAATTTAGTTTGAAAAACTTTGCATATTGAACACCTATGGCTTTCTGGTGTTGCATATACGCGATTGCTAGTGGTTAACATAATCTCCAGATCTAATAGTTTTAGGTCCGTGTGTATTTGCATGTCTTTGCATCTCTACGCATCACTCATTCTCAAATGAGATGGCTTTGTCTAAATTTGGTCCTTTGGTGAGACCTTTAGTTTGTTCAGGTGAAAATATGTTGATATTATTGTCATACAATATATCTTCATAGTATTAGCGCACTTCGAACCATACCTAGTTTGATAACAAACTACTTAACACAAATGCCCTCCTTTGCTGCTACTATAGCAGTCATATACTTAGCCTTTTGTTGTAGTATCTGTCACAATGTCTTAACTTTGGAACTCATCCAAATCCATCATGGAACATCCTTTCCATTACATTGTGCTACCCATAGTCTAAATTGAGATAAATTTTAATTTGTATCTTGTGACAAAACTAGTATCAATGTAACACTTTACAATGAACTACCTTTAACTATTTGTCACTTATACATGATATATTCTTAGTTCTTCCAAAGCTCATAATAATATCTTTACTATCGTCCAATGATCATCTTATGAATCATTCTGGTATGTGCTCATAACATTTAGAGCATAGGACATCCTTGATATATACATATCACGGTATAATCAATCAAAATCTTCATGTGATTTTACTCACCAAGTGTTGAAACACTTGAATCTTGATACAATCCTTTCCATGCAGTAAGAACCTTTCTTGTTGTTGCCATATTGAACCCTTTCAATATCTCATATATGTATGTCTGGCACAACCATATTAGTGCCTCAATCTATCCATATAGATATTGATGCCAAATATTCTAGTTTTGCCCAAGTCTTTCATTGAAATCCTATTTTAATGAAATTCTTAACTTGTGTCAATACAAGATACATCATTTCCAATCAACAACATGTCCTCTACATAATGTATTAGAAATATGTCTCAGCGCTCCCACTTAATTTCTTGCAAATGCAAGCATCTTCATCATCTCCGATGTGAAGATTCCAACTCCGCTATGCTTACTTCAACTATTGAAGTTTGCATGCCCTTTTAGCACCCTTTGAATTAACAAAAACCTTCGAACCGTGTCTTGTACACGTCCTAGGTAACCATTCTATTATAAGAATATTGTTATGTTTATTCAACTACCATACATCAAATTATATGTAGTGGTTGCTACATTAATCCGTCAAGACTAAATATCACTATGAAAGATCAAATTTTGTCATAGTCAACTCCTTGAACATTGTCGTAAACTTCTTTCTGACATGTCGACTATTTCATAGATGTTAAACATCCATGTCTATTTCTTTATAGATCCAAACACAACTGATAGGCTTCATGCCTTTCCGGAGGGTCTTCCAAGTTGAGAAACTTGATTTCTCGTGTATGGATAGTATCACGGATTCTATGACTTCTAGTAATTTTATGGAGTCAGGGCCCATCATCGCTTCTTTGCATGTAGTCGGTTTATCATTGTCAAAACAATAACGACTTGCTTATCAAATCACACTATTTGATTCTTACCGACCCACACGGTTCAATAGGAACTCTAATCTCCGAGATCACAACCTTTGTAATCACGGGAGCCATGAGCATTGTGGCCGCCACCGGGACACTTTCCGGCGCTGCGCTACTTAGCACATATAGCTAAGGTCCAACAACCTTATCAAAGTTCTATTGTCCTCCCACCTAACTTTTCACGAAAAATTCCTTCTCAAGAAACTTGACGTTCCAAGTAACAAACTCTTTTGTCCTTGGTGTTATGGAGAAATTCCCAACAAATTCTTTGGGATAACCTACAAAGACGTGCTTATCTGACTTTGATTGTAAACATTTTACTTATGCATGGCATACCAAAATTTAAGAAAAGACAATTCGGGTTTTATCCCAAACCATAACTTATATGGTGTCATTTCAACGCATCACGGTGGTGCTCTTTTCAGTGTAAAAGTGGTAGTTTCTAAAGCTTCAATCCTTAAAACATAATGGCAGTTTTATATATGACACCTTTCATCTTACCATGTCAAACATGGTTTGATTTCCTCTCTCTCGAATATGCCATACTCCTATGGTTTATCGGGAAACACAAATCATGGAACAATTTCTCAAATCTTAGGTGTTTTTGCTAAACATGTAACTCAAATATATTCCTTTATGATCGAATCATAAACTCTTTATTTTCTTGTTACAATGATTTTCCACTTCATCTTGAAAGTCTTTGAACAATTTTCAAATGTTTCATACTTCTTCCTTATTAAGTAAATATATAGATATATTCACTCAAATTTTTGGAGAAAGCATATGAAGCAAAAGGATCCATCGCATATGGCTACACATAATAGACTATATACATCAATATGTATAATATCCAATAAGTTAGTCACCGGTTCCTCTTTGGCCTATGGACAGAGTTTCAATTATCTCGAGGAAAGTTTCACAAGCGTCAATTGATCAAAATCAAAGACTCCGAAATTCCATCAACATGGAGTTTCTTCATGTTTTCTTTACAATATAATTTAAACAGCGATGTCACTTCATAAGTGATTTTTCAATCATTTGTCTTGCGACATTTTAGCAATAGTGTTTATGGATGTGATTTCTCCCACTAGACTTGTGAAAGTTCATCCATCCTTTATGGAATACGATAATTATTTGAACAACCATTGTTCTCGTAATACTGGAATAAACTAACAATTATTAAAACAAATCTTGAAGGCTAGGTTTGACGACAACAAAAAACACAATAACACTTTATTTGTTTTCGATGAACATCATCACTTATTCTCTTGCTAGTTACTTAGGCCATTGCAGTTCATGAATTGCGTTGTCCTGTATGACACTTTATACCAACCAATTCGGTATCCAATAACTAAGAACCACATTGTTTAACAAGCAAGGAATACAACCATAACATGTACATCTTCTATATACCTAAGCTGGACATTTCCATCTTTTTCTTTTCTGCCAAATATTTTATAGATTCTCTTTCAGCAATTCATTTTCCTTTTAAAAGAATCTATCAACATCAATAGTGGTGTCATTCACATGACAGATAGTACAAAGCGTATATAGTCAAATACTAATACCTTTGTACTTGCACTTTGAAGTGGATCACCATCATCAAATGTTTGGTATTCTTTCAAAAATCCATTCTTTAGTAATCTATTAGTGTAGTAAACATTTTACTTACATCTTCTATTCATCCTTATCATGACAACTTTCATGATCAAGCTACTATAGCCTGTAAGGATAAATCACGAATATAATGTTAGTTCCCAAAAACCTTTTCGGAGATCCGGATGCCTAGCATCTCCATCCTTCACAAATTCTCATAATATGAGAACATGTATTTTTCTAAATTATACTCTATCATAATGCGACCAAAAACATTGTTTCAGATATCACAATATCTTCCACACATGATGGTTTCTGAAACAATTTTTCACCTCCTAGATAATCTTGATATTAAAACAACTTTTGAATATCAAAAATCATGGAGGCAAACATGATACTTTAGATACTAACATTGGAATTCTTACTCTTGATTTAATACTACTTATTAAACTTCATGGAGTAAATAGAGTTTGCTGAAAGTTTGCAATAGGACTTCTAAACTTTAAATTGACATTCAAAACAATACGATACCAGTTCGTAAAGTAAATATTCAGAATTCTATAGTTCTATTATCTCAATTAAAACTAAGCATAAGGTAGTGAACATACGCCAATATCTACAACAAATTATGCAAATTCACTTTGATTTAGTTTATGACAAATTGAGTTCAACTAATCCAAATTAGAAATGAACTCCCACTCAAAAACGACATCCCTCGTGCCTTTTTGGTGATTACATGAACCAAATCCACTACACCAAGTCCGATCATCACGTGAGTCAGTGTAGCTTCAAAGGCGAGCATCAATATGGGCATCATATCAACTATATGAGTCATGCTTAACCTTTTGGTCCGTGTTCTGAGGCCATGTCTGTACATGCTAGGCTCGCCAAGTAAGAACCTTAGTACTCGCGTGTGTAAAACTGTCTTACACCCGTTTTATGAAAGCGTAGAGTCGAGTACACCCGATCATCACGTGATGTCTCGAAACACGATCCATAAAACAGTGCATACTTAAGGAAGAACACATTTTATCTTGATATTTAAATGAGGGATCATCTTATAATTCTACTAAAACGCCAAACTAGCAATATAAGATGCGAACATTATATGTGTAAAGTGGAATGATATGGTCCATGCATTTGATCACCATCATATGCATCGTGGTATGATCTCTATCATTCCTTTCTGTGTAAGGCCAAGGTCTATGGAACTTACACGTTAGGTGTGTTGTAAGGGTATCTATTATACATCTACTTACAACATTACCAGATCATGAGACTAGCCCAACAACAATCTAAACTAGACGCCTCTAATTTATCAATTGCAAGTTTTACGTGGCTTAGGGCTTCTTCGGAGAGAAAACTGGACTTACCTATGAACATAGAACCACAACGAGGATAACCAAGTTATTAGCAACTCGTTGTAAATCAGATATTGACTATAGTAGGAGAGACAGACACCCGCCAGCCACTTATGCAAAACTAGTTGCATGTCAGTCGTGGAACCGGTCTCATGTGCGATGACATGTAAAGTTGGTCCGGGCCGCTTCATCCCACTATGCCACCAATATCCAAAATACATAGAAGATGCAATAACATGATTATCATTGCCCACATATAAACATATGTGTACTACCCGTGCAAAGCACCTACGCATAGATCAGGCTCTGATACCACTGTTGGGGTTCGCAGCATAGAAAACAAAAAATTTCCTACGATGGGAACTATACGCCAAGATCTATCTACTAGATACAAGCAAAGGGTGGATATACATCCATAGAGAACTTACCCTCAAAGACAACAAAGCTTTGTTAACGAGTTGGAACTCGTGGATGATGTAGTCGTACACTTGCCGATCTCAAGATCATGATGAAGTCCAGATGGTCCGGCTCTAGCACGTCCATCAGATCCAGCTCCAGCAAGTCCAGCACCACCAAGTCCAGCACCGAAAAGCAGCGGTGCATCCGTGATCGCACACACGTCCGGTACCCCGACAACCTCCGTCCCTCGCTCCAGCAAAGCAACGGAAGCAGCAACTCCTTTCCAGATAAAGCCACCGGGAACATGTATCTCGCTAATCCGAGACCATGGGGAAAAACTAGAGGGGGGAGAGAGATCCTTCATGAGGAGGTGTGAGTATGAAGGTGTGAGAGGGGGGCTTTTATAGGAGGAGGGGGGTGCCCTTCCCCATGGACGGCGCCTCATGGGGGGTGACCCCTCACCTCCCCCATTCATGTGGTGGTAACTCCTCCATATTAAAATGCCCCTTCACATTCTCTTTTAAAGTCTCCACTTTAAATGCATTAAATTTCTCCAAATTTAATGCTCTCTCATTTAATAAAACTCTTTTATTAATTTTATTCAGAATTTTGTTAATTACTTTAATTAACAAACATTCACATAAAACCCCTTGCAACATTTCAATATTACATGCAGAACCAATTTCAGCAATTTCACCCGAAACAGTTTCGGTGTCTATTGAAATAATTCCAGTGCTTTCTTAAATCTTTATCTGAAACATATTTGCTCCAAATGGTGTCGGTATCCCTTAAGTGTGTCATCCTATGGTTCACGAATAATGTAGACATGATCGAGACCCCTCTCAGATCAATAATCAGAAGCAGGACCTGGAGATCCATACTGACTCCTACACATTCAACGATGACTTCTGTGATCGTGAGAACCTTTAACGCTAGTAACTAAATCCCTTTGTCTCATGATATAATACATGTCCGAGATTCAATCATCAGTATCCAAATACCTAGTTTGATCTCGTTACCGACATGCACACTTTTTTCATTCCTGTGATATAACATTCTAGTGATCACATCACTTGCTTGCAAGCTATCTTAAAGTGATATCACCGAGAGGGCCCAGAGTATATCTATCCGTCATTGGGATTGACAAATTCCACTCTTGATCCATGAGCCTCAACATAACACCTTCGTAGTACTGAACCCTCCTTTATAGTCACCTTGCTACGGTGTGACGTTTGGTGTTATCAAGATACTCTTCTGGTGTTAGAAATTAACATGATTTCATGGTCTAAGGACTAAGATTACTTTGTATAATGTTATAACAATATAAACATAATGAATTTAATCGTAATGCTATATTTCGGATGAATGTTCATCACATCATTCCACCAATGTTGTGACCTCGTTATTAACAACATCCAATGTCCATGATCAGGAAACCTTGATCATCTTGTTAATCAACAAGCTAGTTTATATGAGAGGCATTACTAGGAACTTTGTATTTTGTTTATTAAACACACATGTATTAACATTTCCAATTAATACAATTATAGCATGCAAAATTAACATTTATCATAAACATGGAATAAGATAATAACCACTTTATTATTGCCTCTCGGGCATATTCCCTTCACTCGGATCCCAAGACGACAACTCTAATAGAAAGCCCATTAGCACTTGTAAACCCTAACTGGCTACATATATAAAGCCACCAGGGGCACCCCGCATGTCTGATGAGATCTCATTAGACAGACACAATCTCTCTCTCTCTCTCTCTCTCTCTCTCTCTCTCTCTCTGCCCGTTGACCCCATTGTAAACCAATCTATGAACATATGCTGGATTGATAGCAGGATGTAGCGATCCTCCACCGAGGGGATGTGAACATGGATACCTCATGTGCCAATATCGCTCTTGGATTCTCCTACGTTGCCTTGCCTCCTCTATGTAAGCTACCCCTGTAGCATCTGACGTGTCAATTCCACGACAATTGGCGCCCACCATGGGGCAAGCGGTGCTTGGAGGTGATGATCCGCATGGAATCCTCAAATTCATCATCAATAACAGCCAGGTCTCATCTAGTCAACTCATCTACACCAGCGCGCTGCAGCATTTCTCCATCAACAGGTGTGGCATCCCGCTAAAACCACTACTAGAAAATCGCTGTGCTTTTGTGCATTGCATCATCATGACCGCATGCTCATGTCATCATGCCACATTGCATTTGAGCATCGTCAACATCATGCATGGTTTTCCAAAGATTATTTTCTAAAAGCCTATTTTGTTTTTCTAAATATTCCCCGGCTTAATTCCAAATCAAAACCCCGGGTCTTTATCGGATCTTCTATTTGTCTAAAAACTATTTGTAAAAGATTTTGAAAATAAAACTAATAAAAATAAAACTATTTTACTGGAGAGGCCGCCACCAGCCAGGCCCAGCTGGCAGCAGCCTACTGCCTCAAAAATCAACCCTAGTATGTCTACCCCAAACCCTGGACTAAGCCTAACCATAGCTAGACCAAAACCCAATGAGCCCTAACCAAATCCACCTCCCGGTCGCTTCACCCCAGCCGCCACCACACCCCCTCCCACACCAGCCACGTGAGCCCGACCCCACCTGCACGCATCCCTGCCTCCCCTGCCAGTTTCCCACGCCTAGGCCACCACGATCGCCACCCACCCCACGCTACCGACAACCCCGCGGTGACCGTGCCCCCACGTCTCTCCTTTTGCTGGCCCCACCCCGCAGCCCCTCTCTCCTCCCGTGCCTTGCACCAACCCCACATTCCTCCCCCCCCCCCCCGCGGCGTCCGCCCCCTTCCTCAATCCCCTTCCTCGCCTCAGTCCGACCCCGCTCTCCCCTCAGACCCGCCGCCTGGTCCTCACCCCTCGCCTTGAGCTCCTCGCTGCCCGCCTCTCTCTCGCGCCGGCCCGGCTCTTCACCGCCGAGCCCTGGATCCCGCAGGCCTCATCTTTCTCTCCTCCTTACAGGAATCCTCCACCGTCGGCCTCGACAGCCACCGTCCTTGCTGTCCTGTAACCCACTCCACCGCAGCACCGCCTCCGCCAGCCCCGAGCTCCCTCGTCTCTGTACCCTCCTCCTTGCGCTGGCTCTGTTGCCGCCGCCGGGCCATCTCCTCTCTCCCGCTCGAGCCCGCCGTCGTGGCCCCATCTCTGTGCACAGAGCCGTCACCGCGCCTCCCTGGTGCTCAGGCCCGTAGCCGCCGAGCCCCGCCTGTTCTCTATCTGCTGCAGGGAATTCCCGCCATGGCCCCTTCGCCATCATCGCCCACCACCCCTCCGCGTCGACCTCTGCAGGCCTCGACCCGGCCTCCTCCTGCCGAGCTTCCCCTGCCCGACCTCGGCCTCCTCCGCCCCGACGTTCTACAACCGCGAGCACGCCTCCGTATCCCTGCCGCCGTGTTTCGTGCGAGCGTCCGCGCCGCCTTCGGGTCGTGCGGGCACCTGTGTGCTGGTGCCGGTTCGTGTTGTGTAGCAGGTGTTTGTGCCTGTGTGGCCTTTTTCCTCCTGCGATGATCGGGTGATGTGAAGAGATGGTGTTTTGGCATGTTGATTCCCAAGTTTTTGCCCTTAACATGGATGAGAGGGCCCCATGAGGATGGTGCGAGACCGATCCGATGATGAAGCATCGAGGTGATCCGCAACCCCCAGAAGATCTCGATTGCACCAAGAGCGACCACGTCGAGAACTCCTGCCCGGACCCGGTGATGTCGGAACGTCAACTCTTCCTCCCAGAGTCCGATGCCGACCCGAACCCCTCCGAACGACAAGATCGTCCCCAACCCGCCAAGTTCGCCTACCCGGACACCGTGCGACAAGATCTACTTCACGGATTCCGAAGACTCCCGGAAACCAAGATCTCCCACACGGAACGCCAAGACCCCGAGCGCGCCGACATGGATCCGAAGACCGAGCCTGAAGACACAGATGCGACAAGATCTACCTCCTGTGTCCGAAACCGATCCCGCCGAACCGTTTCCTGTCCCCGTCGAACCCTGAGACCGGACCCTGGACCCCCCGGAACCCAAGATCTTCCGAACCCAGATGTGTGACCCTAAGCCCCTATTTTTATAATATGACATTATCAACTGTCGCATATTAAATTGTGCATGCATGCATACCTGTTTGTGGTTTGGGGGCATTAGTCAATTCACCTAAATTAAATATGGAGTATATATGCGGGATATCTTTATCTTATTCCGGACTCCATTTAAATTGGTGTAGTGAATCGATACCATGTTTTGCCTTGTTAAGTCAACATTTAAATTGCGGGGTTGTTAAATAACTTGAACCGTTCAATTAATTGTCAGGACCCCGGTTCCGCTTAATACTGTCTAATTGCACCGCATCTGCATCATATCATAATCATGCCGGATCTTCTGCCGTATATTAAATATTGCATCCGGTGTTTCTTCTAGTGTTTGCTTCTTCGCGGATTAGGCCGATGAGTTGATGTGAGTATCGACAAGTTCTCCGGATATTAACCGTCGGCTATGTTTCCAGGCGAGCATTCTCCCCCTTTCTACCTATTTTGCATTTATAGTCTTTACTTCCTTCTATTGATCTATTGCTATCCGTATTGCGATGCTTTAGTGTCGTCAGATTGATGACAAGTACGCCATGAGGGGGTCCTCGAGGCGTGCGGAAGAGAGGGGGGGTGAGACGTACGGTATTCCGAGACGGTGAGCACACAAGTTTACCCAGGTTCGAATCCGCCGGCTTTGGACGGATCCTACTCCTGCTAGCAATCCAGTAATACGGCAGAGCCGGAATATAGGTTAGAAGGGTTTCGCCTGTGCGAGTTGAGATTGTAGACTATTGAGGTTATGCCCTAAAGGCTCTCCCTAGGACGGCTTATATAGATATCCGGCCTAGGGTTTACAGGAGAGATCTATCCGGCTACGACTAAGAGTCTATTACAGAGTACATCTTGAACTACAAGTAACATCATGGCCTAGGTCGGTAAGTCTTCTGGGCCTTCCCGTAGCCGGATTGGACTCCGTCTTCTCTCCCTGACTGGGCCGCCCGTGAAGCAATGCTCTAACCCGAAGTGGGACGCCCGTGAAGCAATGCTCTAACCTGGTCAGTGAGGAACTGTGAGGATACCCGGAAAGTATATCCCCAACAGCAGCCCCCGGAGGCCTCCAAGATCCAAAGTCGGATTTATCATCGTCTAGCTTGATCTTCGGCTTGCAGAATCTTGAAGGGTTCCTGAAACTTCACAACAAAAAATATGATCCGGGTCTTAAAAATAAGTCGGACCTTGCAATTGGTTACTCAGATTTTCCAGCTCACTTTTAAACTAAGCCGAAACTTGGTCTCTAACGCCACCTGACACAAGCATGGTCAAGTCACATCATCTGACAGACGTTCCGTCAGCACGACCGTTGGTGGGTCCACGGTTCGCGGGACCGAGGCGCCGTTTCAATGCGTGCATGGAGATCGAGGCGACACAATCATCACGCGGGCCCTTCCCAGTTCTTTCCACGACGCGTGGCGGTTACACTGTAGCGTTTGCACGAATCTTGGCACAGGTAGCTGGATATAAGGGGTTTAGATTTTTTCTTCTCATCCCCACCAGTCCTTTGCCATTCCTTCCTTCCCAATCTTCCAACACGCACAGAGCTTCCTCGTCCTCCTCCCACAGAGCTCCTAGCGCCGCCACCTTAAGGTCACTTTTTCCACCGGAGAAAAATGGCTTCATCTTCGTCTTCCTCTGGTCTGGCTGCAGTGGCGGTGGCGGCAATGGCGGAAGCAGCAGCGGAGAAGGAGAGTTTCCGGGGAGTCTGGATCCCCTGCACCCTCAACGAGGAGGGCCTCAAGAACATGGAGAAGGAGGGGCTTCTCACTGTCGGCGACTGGTGGACCGGCTTCGGAGAAACCGTCCCCAATCCGCGCGAGGGCGATCGCGTCCACTTTGGCACCCATCTGGACCGAGGTTTGTCCTTTCCTCCCTCGGAGTTCTTCTCCGAGGTGATTGACCACTATGGAGTTCAACTCCACAATCTTCCTCCCAATTCCCTTCTAGAAAAGAGCGCATATGCTGCGCTTTGCGAGGGCTTCCTCGACATTAGGCCGAGTTTGCTTCTCTTCCGATACTATTTCCATGTCCGGAGAAATTCTATTACTGCTGGTGTTCCTTACATCACCGGTACCATTAGTTTTTCTGTTAGAAGAGACCGGGCATATCCCAAAATTTCTGCCATTGACTCGGTCAAACAATGGCCAGCCACTTTTTTCTACCATAGGGATATTCCGGCTCCCAGCAAAGCTACTGCTTTGCCGGCTTTTGTCGACGGAGCCGCCACGGCCCAGCCTTCCTGGGACGAGGCTGCTCCGGCTCTCACCGACGATCTGATCCTCGCTAAGACGCGGATCGAATACCTTATCAAGCACAAGGGTCTGAAAGGATCCAACTTAGTCCAATGCTGGGTCTCACGTTGGATCCAGCCACTTCAGTACCACGGGGATAGACTGATGCACTCCATCACATCTTCCAAAAAAGACTCTCTCCGCATCAGCCCCAAAGACTACTCCACTCAAGGCTACATCAGCCAGATCAAGTGGCTAATCAAGGAGCGGATCGAGAGGAGGATTCCGGAGATTTCTCTGGATATGCACACGGCGGAAAACCCCATGGTAGCGGTAAGCTTCTATCAGAACATTTTCTGCGTGTTTCACTTTTCGAGTTATATTGCAGTGCTGATTTGTGTTCTTATTTCAGCTTGCTGACCTCCCCGAGTCGGAGTTTGTTCCACTCGAAGGAGACCCTCCTGAGTTTTCTCAGGAGACAGAAGTAGTCCCATTGCTGGATTTTGCGCTCAAGAAGCGCAAAGCTCCGACAGTGGCAGTTGGCACAAAGGAGGTGCCAGTCGTGAAGAGGTAACCTTCTGTCACAACTTTTCTGCCTTTGTTGTTTACTCAAGTTTCTTTCCGAGATGTAATGTTTCCGTCTTTACTACCTTCTCAGAGAAAAATCAATCATCAAGGGTAAGGGGAAGGGAACTTCTTCGAAGCCCTTGCGCCAGACGAAGCTTACAATAGCTTCCCCTGCCGTGGCTCCTCCGACTCCGGCCCCTCAACCTTCTGCAACTCCGGCGATCATCCCTTCTCCGGTGATTGCAGAAGTCCGGCTCCTCAAGCGGAGCCGATGATCCTTGGGTCGCATACTGACGTCACCTCGAGTGCGTCAGGTCAAGATAAGGGTGAACCCTCTTCAGGTAATGATCCCTCGGCTGAAGTCTTCGCCGACAACCTCCTCAACAATCTGTGTCTTGCCAAATTTGGCCTGACCCGGAAATCTGCAGAGGAGATCCAGCGGCTGGCCAGGCAAGTCCTAGACAAAAGCCATCTATCCCCCGAAGAGGAGGTGCAAGAAGCAGAGGACGTCAAGTTCTTTGACCTTCTCACTCAAGTCCGCCTTCGTGACGACAGGATCAGGACTGGCGAGCTTCCAACAGCTCCAGTGATCCCTCTTACTCTTGCCGAGAAGGTGGCAGCTGAAGTGAACGCGGGTTTAGACAAACTCACCCGCGAGCAATATGTAAGTCGGAATTCCAACTCTTGTTTTTACATTATGTTATATCATATCCTCTAGCCCCCAAGCATGAAGTAGGATATAGAATCCGAGTTTATGCTTTCATTAGGATGCCAAAGAACGAACTAGTGTAGCCCCCAAGGCTCGTGCTGATATTTAGTAAAAATATTAGCCCGAGTCTTAAGTAGCTTTCTGACTTTGGGTATTCTGACTTACAGAAAGTATGTTCCTATAACCAGGAATTATTGTCCAATGTCTGTGATAAGCGGAGAGAGATCAAAGCTCTCCGGCTTAAAAATGTTGAGCTCAAGGTGGCCAAGGACGAAGCCGAAGGTAAACATTTCGAGATTCAAACTTTTCCTTTTGCTTTTTAATGTCGAATTTTTCTGAACTGTTGTTCTTTTTGTTTTACAGCGTTGGTGAAACAGTCCATCGCTATGATTGAAGAGGCCGAGAACCTCAAAACCCTGGTGGTGGAAAACAAGGGACTTCGCCAAGAGCTGGATAAGCTCAAGGCGGATCATGAAACGAGCATAGCTCAAGTCCTGGAATCCTCCTCCATGGCCACTGAAGAGCGCGATCGCAAGATTGCTGCTCAAGATAAAGTAATCTCGGACCTCAAGAATGAGGTTGGCAGAGAGAAGGATATATCCCAGGCACTCCGGGCTGAACTCCAGAGTCTCCGGGAGGAGAAGACCAAGATTGACGACGTCATTCTTGGTACGTTCCACCTTTCTGACTTATATTTTCTTCGACTGTTATCAATGTCGGATTTTTCTTGACTTGTTTTGTGTATAGGTCCTCTAAAGTTGTCGGACTCTTCCTCGTCCGAGCCCCGCACTCACTGGCTTACCCAAGTCGGTGATCTTCTTCATGACTACCGCCAGTCCCTTGAGGACATTGGCGAGTCTCTCAGGATTCCGGACATGCCAAGCATGTCGGATTTTGAGGTGCGGGACAGTGCCAAGGAGATGCCGCAGCTTGTTCGGGACTGGAATATGTCCTATGCGCGGACTGCCGCGCAGAACATCCTCTCCATAGTCATGAGCAACCATGGAAACATGCAAATATGGCAAGTGACTAAAGGGTACTACAAGGTAGACGAAGACGGCCAGGAGCAGGACCTTCAAGCCATCATGCACTCCTGCACCGGATATGGGTGCCACGTAGCTGACCTGACCAGCTACGAGGTGCCCTTCTTCACCCGCGTGGATACTCTGTCGCCTCCTCCAGAAGACGCTGAAGAAGTTTTTGACGATGAACGGACCACCTCGGATCCGGACATCTCGGCACGATATCAAGGCGGAGTGACCAGCGAGCCAGTAGATCCTTCATCTCCTCCTGAATCATAGACCACAAACTTATGTATTATTCTGTGAAAGAACATGATGCATTTTGAAAATATTAAGTACTATGACTTTTGTTAGTGCTAAGTTTTTTTATCTATTCAGCACTTTTGTCCTTAGACTTTTTTTTGTGTGCCTGAAATGTTTTCACAAGCACTTATATTTTTCAACTCGACTTATCGTTTATCTGGCTTTCCACCTCGTCCCTTTCGTGAGCCGGCTAAACCTTCAGCCGGAAACTTTGCTGAGCAACGGATCTCAATTGCTAAACCAGTTTAAACTCGGAAACAAAGCCGGCTTCCAGTACCAACAATTCACTACTCGGAAAATACCCGCATCCAGCAATCAGACAAATAACCAAAGTAAAGACTAGAATTTTTAGAGTTATACCTGAGGGTAGCAGTTTTAGAATCGGAAATCTAAACCAGAACGAACATGAGCATAAAGTACTTTCAAGCATTCTGGGATTTTCGACTATGACATGATCATTTGGAAATAAGATGGTTTAAGAACTTCTCAGAAAAACTTGAGGCAACCAAAACTTTTATTTCTCACAGAACATGTACATATGTATGATTACAGAGAAGGATAAACTAAGAATAAAAGGGACGTAGCAGAGCAATATTCCATGGTCTGTCTATCTCATCCGGATTTGTACTGCCTCCAGCTCTCTTTCTCTTCTTAGTAGCAGGTCTTTCTTTGACTGGCCTCATGTCAGTTAAGTAGTACGATCCATTGTGCAATACTCGACTAACTAAAAAGGGCCCTTCCCATACTGGGGAAAGTTTGTGCTTTCTTTGTTGCACAAGCCGGAGAACCAAATCACCTTTATTGAAAGATCTATTTCGAACTCTCTGGCTATGATACTTGCGTAACTTCTGCTGATAGGCTGTAGATCTCATTTCAGCAACGACGCGAACTTCTTCGACTAAGTCGAGATCATTTTGTCGAGAAATCTCGGCATCCTCTTCGATATACGTGGCCACTCTAGGAGAAGTATGAATTAAATCACTAGGAAGAACTGCTTTTGTGCCATAGGCCAAGAAGAAAGGTGTATATCCTGTTGACCTGTTCGGAGTTGTTCGCAAACTCCAAATCACAGAGGGTAGTTCCTCTGCCCAAGCCCCCGCAGCACGTCGTAGTGGTGCTTCGAGTCTTGGTTTTAGGCCTTGTAGAATTAAACCATTTGCTCTTTCGACTTGTCCTTTAGCCTGTGGATGTGCGACTGATGCAATGTCAAGCCGGATATTTTGTTCATCGCAGAATTCAGCCAGTTCTCCCATAGAAAAGTTACTCCCGTTGTCCGTGATAATGCTATGTGGATAACCATACCGGATTATAACATCCTCGACAAATCTTTTGGCTGTTGCTCCATCACAACTAGTGATAGGTTTAGCCTCAATCCATTTGGTGAATTTATCCACCATCACTAAGAGGTGGGTAAATCCACTTGGAGCTCGTTTAAAGGGTCCTACCATATCAAGCCCCCAGACCGCAGAAGGCCATGTTATAGGTATTGTTCGTAGCTAATCAGCCGGAACATGAGCTTGCTTGGCGTACTTTTGGCAGCCTTTGCATGTCTTGACTAACCGTTCGGCATCTGCCTGAGCTGAAAGCCAGAAAAGTCCATGTCGAAAAGCTTTTGCCACTAAAGATTTGGCTGTAGCGTGGTGACCACACTCGCCTTCATGGATTTCCCTTAAGATTTCCACTCCTTCTTCCGGAGATACACAGCACTGAAAACCCCCAGAAACACTCCGTTTATGGAGCTCACCCTTAACAATAGTATAGGCTTTTGCTCGTCGGATAATCTGCCGGCTCAGCACCTCGTCTTCGGGTAATTTGCCATCTACCAAATAATCGAGGTAGGGCTGAGTCTAGCTGGGAATTACAGCCAGAACTGCTATTAAAGGTGAGTCAGATTTGGTCGGATATTCCTCATCTACTCCCTTTATCGAGGGAACTTTGAGGTGCTCTAAAAATGCTCCATCCGGGACCTCTTTCCGCGCAGAGCCTATTCGAGATAGTGCATCTGCTTCCTCATTTTCTGCTCGAGGGATGTGTTGAACTTCAAACCCTTCGAATGATTTAGATAGATCATCCACGACGGCTTTATATGCTGCCATGTGCTTATTTGCATTACAAATATCCGAGACTTGCTGAGCAACAAGATCCGAATCTCCGTAACACATCAAACGTCGGGTGCCAATATCCTTGGCAATCCGGATTCCATGCAGCAGTGCTTCATATTCGGCAATATTGTTTGTCACAGTGAAGTGGATCTACAACACGTATAATAGTTTATCTCCTTGGGGTGATTTGAGCACCACGCCAGCCCCCGAGCCCTCTCGAGCCTTAGACCCATCGAAAAAGAGGGTCCAATATTCCGACTCAGGGAGGACCATGTTCTCCTTCGTCTCTGTCCAATCAGCGACAAAGTCGGCAAGGATCTAGGATTTGATTGTTGTCCGAGGTTTATACTCAATATCGAAAGCTGAGAGCTCTATGCCCCATTTGGCGACACGTCCTGTGGCGTCGATGTTGTTGATTATGTCTCTCATGGGAGCTTTGCTCACCACGGTAATTGGATGCTCCTGAAAATAGTGTCGTAACTTACGAGATGCTAGGAAAACACCGTAAGCCAACTTTTGATAGTGCGGATATCGCTGTTTTGATTCTGTCAAGACCTCGCTGACAAAATATGTCGGACGCTGCACCAGGTGCTCCTGATTTTCCTTTGGTCTCTCCACCACCATAACTATACTGACAACCTTATTTGTCACAGCAATGTAAAGCAACATCGGTTCCTGAGGTTCTGGCACTACAAGGATAGGAGCAGATAAGTGTACTTTCTTCAGGTCTTGTAGTGCAGCTTCAGCTTCGTCAGTCCAGACAAAATCCTTGGTTTTCTTCAGGAGTTTGTATAATGGTGCGGCTCTTTCACCAAGCCGGCTTACAAATCAACTGACCGCAGTAATGCAACCAGTTAACCTTTGTACGTCCTTCAGGCGAGTTGGCCTGGAAATATTGAGTATAGCCTTGATTTTGTCGCGGTTCACCTCTATGCCTCTTTGAGACACGATGAAACCTAACAATTTTGCGGCGGGTATTCCAAAGAAGCATTTCTTCGGGTTAAGCATGATGTTGTATTTTCGTAGATTGGCGAACGTTTCCTCCAAGTCGGAAATGAGTGTTTCCTTCTTTTTGGACATCACCGCGATATCATCCACATATGCATGTACATTGCGTCCGAGTTGGTCGTGGAGGCAACGCTGCATCGTGCGCTAGTACGTAGCTCCTGCGTTCTTCAGCCCAAACGGCATCGTAACAAAACAGAAGGTTCCGAAGGGGGTTATGAATGAAGTTTTGACTTTGTCAGATTCCTTCATCTAGATATGGTGATAACCGGAATATGCATCGAGAAAACAGAGGAGTTCCGAGCCTGCCGTAGAATCGATAAATTGATCAATTCTAGGCAGAGCGAACGTATCTTTTGGACAAGCCTTGTTCAAGGCAGTATAATCAACACACATCCTTAAATCAGTGGTGTCCTTTTTAGGGACCATTACAGGATTGGCCGACCAATCAGTATGGATGACATCTTCTATGAATCCGGCTAACTCGAGCCGCGCTAGTTCCTTAGCTATTGCCTTATGCTTTTCATCACCAAACCATCGTAAGGACTGTTTGACGGGTTTAGCATTCGGGTTTACATTTAGAGAGTGCTCGGCAAGTTCCCTAGGTACTCCGGTCATGTCAGATGGCTGCCATGCGAAGATATCTTGATTTGTTTGGAGGAACTTCATGAGCGCACTTTCCTATGCACTATCTAGGCCTACGCCTATCTGGGTCACCTTGGAGGGGTCATCTTCCTTCAACGGTGCTTTCTTCGTCTCTTCTGATGCCTTGAACTCCGGATTTGGCTTGGTAACCTCCTTCTTCGTTGCGGGCATCTCTGACGGATCTATGCTCTTCTTGATCTCCTGGTACTCCTGGGCGTGCAGCACGGCTTCAGCAAAGGCGGCATTTCCATCCTCGCACTCTCGCGCTTTCTTCGGGTCTCCGCTGATGGTGATCACGCCATTGGGACCTGGAATTTTCATCATATTGTAAATGTAACATGGACGAGCCATAAAAACCCAGTAAGCCGGACGTCCGAATATAGCGTGGTATGTGCTCTTGAACGGGACCACTTTGAAGGAAAGTGCCTCCGTCCGATAATTCTTTGGTGTTCCAAAAGTAACATCCAAAGTAATCTCTCCCAGGGAATTAGCTTGTCTTCCTGGGACAACTCCGTGAAAAATCACAGAGTTGTGGTTCAGCTGTGTCTCCGAGATTTTCATCCGGCATAGTGTTTCGACATAGAGAATATTGATGCTGCTACCACCATCCATGAGGGTCTTGGAGAAACCATAACCGTCAATAAGTGGGTTGACGATTAAGGCATATTTTCCTCGCCTGTGTAACTTAGGCAGATGATCATCATGGTCAAACGTGATTGCCACTTCCGACCAGTCCAGATACTGGGGGACAGCCGGAACTGTTGCATTGAGCTCGTGTAGAACTGCTTTCTTGACCTTTGCTGGTTGAGATCCGAGGAAGGTGACATAAGTGTCCTTCTTGGTGGGAAAAGTCTTCTTCCCTTCCGACTTGGGATTTGAAGCATCAGCTTCCTCCATGTCAGAATCTTCCTTGGTCTCCTTGTCTTTTTTGGGATTTTTCTTTCCCTTCTTCCGCTTAGCTTTGTAGCCCGCGGTGTCATCTCTTTTGATGTCGTTGTTGAAACGACATTCAGCGTTGGTGTGGGACAAGCCCCCACTGGCGTCTAAGTGATGCACACATGGGTTATTGGCAATGTCGACCCAAGAGTAGGTTTTGCCTGGTTGTTGTTCTCCTGTACCTTGGACCCTTGATGTCCCACGGCCACGCCCGCGTCCTCCTCCACGTCCTCCTCGTATTCCTCGGCAATCACCTCCTCTGTCAGAGGGTCTTTTGCCGGGGTCTTGTTCTTCTTGTTCTTCTTCTTTGCCTTCTTGGCGGCGCCGGTAGCAAAGACGGCCTTGGGTCCGTTTCCCGGAGTCAAGCTCTGATCGGTACTTTCGGACATTTGGATTTCGGGATTATCTCCGATGTCCATGTCATCCTGCGCTTTGGGAGAGTGTTCCCCGGATCCTTCATCCTTGGCTTCTCCTTCTTCTGCAGCTTTGGAGTTATACTCCTCTTCATATTTCGCGGAGAACTTTCAGAAATCTGCCGACGACATGGATTTATCCGAGGATGCGGGTACGTCGGTGTTTGTTCCAATTGCCTCTAGCACCGGGTCGGTGTTTTCTCCAGCATCGGCAGAGCCGGATCCGACGGCGATAATCTTGCCGATGCCGATTCTTGCAGATTCCACTCAGAACGCAGATCCATAGCTCACTTGCCCCACGGTGGGCGCCAACTGTCGTCGGATTGATGACAAGTACGCCACGAGGGGGTCCTCAAGGCATGCAGAAGAGAGGGGGTGAGACGTACGGTATTCCGGGATGATGAGCACACAAGTTTACCCTGGTTCGAATCCGCCGGCTTTGGGCGGATCCTACTCCTTCTAGCAATCCAGTAATACGGCAGAGCCGGAATATGGGTTACAAGGGTTTCGCCTGTGCGAGTTGAGATTGTAGACTATTGAGGTTATGCCCTAAAGGCTCTCCCTAGGACGGCTTATATAGATATCCGGCCTAGGGTTTATAGGAGAGATCTATCCGACTACGACTAAGAGTCTATTATAGAGTACATCTTGAACTACAAGTAACATCATGGACTAAGTCGGTAAGTCTTCTGGGCCTTCCCGTAGCCGGATTGGACTCCGTCTTCTCTCCCTGACTGGGCTGCCCGTAAAGCAATGCTCTAACCCAAAGTGGGCCACCCTGGTCAGTGAGGAACTATGAGGATAGCCCGGAAAGTATATCCCCAACATTTAGTTTCCGTGCACAATTTATAATCCTTGCAGCCTCTATATTGCCATGGACACATCCTATTGCCTGTTGTTTCATAGATAGTCAGCCTTGTGATTCGTAGTTGCTTGCTTATGTGTTGCTTCGTGTTGTTGTCGTTCCATCGTTGATGGAAAGTTGGCACATGATAAATGGTGGAGATGCTTAATGTTGGAGATGATCATGACTTTAAATACAACTATTAAATTGCTGGGATAACTAATGAAAGAGGCACCGGTGGGCAATATATGCTATTTGGTTTTTCATGTCCACTTGTGTCCCATAGGCCCCGAGTACTTGATACCTGTTCCTTGACTATTCGCACTATCCACATACAGGAGAGTCTATGAATCCCCCTTAGCCAGAGCTTGATTCATTTCTTATTTCTTGGGGCCACAAACTAGTTTGGGGCTTTATTACTATCATGTACTTATGCCATGCTTTACTGATTTATTTACGATTGTGCGTGGAGCACCTGTACTGTTTAGGTTCGTGACACGTTTTCGCTGTATCGACAAGCCCAGTCACACTTTTGAGTTCCAAGTCGTTTACAGCCGTCCACACAAACCTTGGGTCCGTCTCGGAGCCGGCCAACTTCGTTGCGGGTAGCTTAATGGGGTGGCCCCCTAAAATATTTTATGAATCCTGTGATCGCTTTGTCGTGAAAGCCTCGTTGGGTTTTGATTTGGTTTTTCCGAGGTTGATCATGTGTGTGTTGCTATTTGTGCACCCCTGCAGGGTAAAACTTTCTGAAAGCCGTGTCCGTGGTTATGGATGACTTGGAGCACAGTATCTCGATCATAGACAAGCATAACTAAAGTAGTGCTATAAATTTGACTTAAGATGTGACTAGTAATTAGCTTCACTACAATGGAATGGATAATAAAAATGCCAACAACTGGTGGATCTGTGGTGATATGTGTCATACTATACCTGCCTAGTAAGTATTGTAACTCCAATGCTTTGTGATAAAAGTGCCAACAACTGCTAGGTTTTTGGATTCCTCAGGACAATTATATCTGACTAGTAAATGTTCCAACTACCACGGAATGGTTAATTAAAACTGCCCACTACTTATGCTTCAGGATGACTCATGTTATCTATATCTGATTAGTAAGTGCTGCAACTATAACGGAAAGAGTAAAATTGCCAACTGTGTGAGTTCCTTGGTCCGACTTCCTCGTTTGGTCTCGAGGGGGAAATACCAGGATGGGTATGTTTGGTGTTAGTATCAGGTTGGAACCGAATAGGTCTTTCTTATCTCTCTCTAATAGCCGGCAGTTAATCGAGTCTCTATAGGTTGTTTAGTGCATGCTGCGCTGCCGCTTCAGTCCACCATACCTATGTAGGCGAGAGCCGCCAAATTCTAGCCTCGCCGTGTACTGGCCTCAGTACTGACGCTCCTCTTTTTCCTTTGCCCTTTGTTGGCACCCCTTTTGTTTTAGCAGGTTTGAGATCGACGTCGTTAGCAGGGTTCCCCTTCCGGCTTGGCCTGGGCAGAGTTATGGACGCCATTGGTTATTCTTCAGGGCTCTTAGCCCTAATTGCATCTTGTCCGCACTCGGACGCTGTATCGTTTTCAAGGTGATTTGGATCTTTGTACTGTATATCTGTATTCTTGACTCTTGGAGTCGTGTTGTATATATATCTGTTCTGTGGGTCCCATCGAGGACTGTTGTGTAATGGTATTACTTCGTTTTCCACCCGCACGAAAGTGCCTGGTGGGCGTCCTTGAATCGTTTCTATGCGGGTTTGGCGGCAAGGGCTAAAACTTGCATAATGATGATTCGAGGGTGTTACAGAGTGGTATCAGAGCTCAGCAGATGCGACACCCCACAAGTGCAGCCTGTAGGATAACCTAGCTAACGGCCGAAGTAGAGTGTCAAACTATTTTTGCAAAATCGGTTAGATAGATCTGATTAGGTCTGATTTTACTCCTTACCCCTATGTTGTTCTCCTCTTACCTCTACGTGTTTTGAATCTGTTCCCTTATCTTCTCTTCGAGACCAGGATTTCTCGTGGTTGGGTTTCCGTCGTACCTTCAGGGTTTCGCTTCCTCCTTTGGTAACGGTGCTTCTACATCCGGTCTTCGTGCTATCTGAGGAATCCTTCATCTGTTGGACTTCTCATTGTTCCTTCTTTGTGCCTTCCGGAGTTTCCAAGACGACGTCATCAGCTATGCCAGATCCGATGCAGAGTCTGCATCACTCCTTTGTTCCGCACCTCGCTTGTCGAGATCTACAGTCTGATTCCGAGAGTTGGTTGCATAATTCTGCTATTCATGTACGGAGTAATGATATGAGTGCAGGATGGAGTCGCGACCATACCACTACTCTTATCATTCGCTTTTGTATATTGACTCAGTGGATCCAGCAATTTTACTCCGTCCACGGAAGCTAGAGGTGGCTTTATTTGTTGATACCTCTACCTTCGCCCTTTGTTCCCAGAGTGTTCTCTCGATGATCACGGACCACATCCTCTTGTTAGTGGTGTCGCGAGGATCTACACGAAGCAAGATGGTTCAGATCAATGGCTTTCTTCCCCATACCATGAGGCGGATCTCGAGGGCGAGATCCCTTGTTAGTGGTGTCGAATTGTGGTATCCCGCTAAAACCACTACTAGAAAATCGTTGTGTTTTGCATTGCATCATCATGACCGCATGCTCATGTCATCATGCCACATTGCATTTGAGCATCGTCAACATCATGCATGGTTTGCCAAAGTTTATTTTCTAAAAGCCTATTTTGTTTTTCTAAATATTCCCCGTCTTAATTCCAAATCAAAACCCCCGGTCTTTATCGGATCTTCTATTTGTCTAAAAACTATTTGTAAAAGCTTTTGAAAATAAAACTAATAAAAATAAAACTATTTTACTGGAGAGGCTGCCACCAGCCAGGCCCAGCTGGCAGCAGCCTACTACCTCAAAAATCAACCCTAGTATGTCTACCCCAAACCCTAGACTAAGCCTAACCATAGCCAGACCAAAACCCAATGAGCCCTAACCAAATCCACCTCCCGGTCGCTTCACCCCAGCCGCCGCCACACCCCCTCCCGCACCAGCCACGTGATCCCGACCCCACCAGCATGCATTCCCTCCTCCCCTGCCCGTTTTCCACGCCTGGGCCACCACGATCGCCACCCACCCCACGCTACCGACAACCCCGCGGTGACCGTGCCCCCACGTCTCTCCTCTCGCTGGCCCCACCCTGCAGCCCCTCTCTCCTCACATGCCTCGCACCAACCCCACATTTCCCCCCCATGGCGTCCGCCCCCTTCCTCAATCCCCTTCCCCGCCTCAGTCCGACCCCACTCTCCCCTCAGACCCGCCGCCGGGTCCTCACCCCTTGCCCCGAGCTCCTCGCCGCCCGCCTCTCTCTCGCCCCGGCCCGGCTCTTCAATGCCGAGCCCCAGATCCCGCCGGCCTCATCTTCCTCTCCTCCCTACAGGAATCCTCCACCGTCGGCCTCGACAGCCACCGTCCTTGCCGCCCTGTGACCCCCACCATCGTAGCGCCGCCTTCGCCAGCCCCGAGCTCCCTCGTCTCTGTACCCTCCTCCTCGTGCTGGCTCTGTCGCTGCCGCTGGGCCATCTCCTCTCTCTCCCGCTCGAGCCCGCCGTCGCGGCCCCACCTCTACGCACAGAGCCGACACCGCGCCTCCCTGGTGCTCAGGCCCGTAGCCGCCGAGCCCCGCCTCTTCTCTGTCCGCTGCAGGGAACTACCGCTGTGGCCCCTTTGCCATCATCGCCCACCACCCCTCCGCGTCGGCCTCTGTAGGCCTCGACCCGGCCTCTGTAGGCCTCGACCCGGCCTCCTCCCGCCGAGCTTCCCCTGCCCGACCTCGGCCTCCTCCGCCCCGATGTTCTACAACCGCGAGCACGCCTCCGTATCCCTGCCGCCGCGTTTCGTGCGAGCGTCCGCGCCGCCTTCGAGTCGTGCGGGCACCCGTGTGCTGGTGCCGGTTCGTGTTGTGTAGCAGGTGTTTGTGCCCGTGTGGCCTTTTTCCTCCTGCGATGATCGGGTGATGTGAAGAGATGGTGTTTTGGCATGTTGATTCCCAAGTTTTTGCCCTTGACATGGATGAGAGGACCCCATGAGGATGGTGCGAGACCGATCCGATGACGACGCATCACGGTGATCCGCAACCCCCACAAGATCTCCATTGCACCTAGAGCGACCATGTCGAGAACTCCTGCCCGGACCCGGTGATGTCGGAACCTCAAGCTCTTCCTCCCAGAGTCCGACGCCGACCCGAACCCCTCTGAATGACAAGATCGTCCCCAACCCGCCAAGTTCGCCTACCCGGACACCGTGCGACAAGATCTACTTCATGGATTCCGAAGACTCCCGGATGCCAAGATCGCCCACACGGAACGCCAAGACCCTGAGCGCGCCGACATGGATCCAAAGACTGAGCCTGAAGACACAGATGCGACAAGATCTACCTCCCGTGTCCGAGACCGATCCCGCCGAACCGTTTCCCGTCCCCGTCGAACCCTGAGACCGGACCCCGGACCCCCCGGAACCCAAGATCTTCCAAACCCAGATGTGTGACCCTAAGCCCCTATTTTTATAATATGACATTATCAACTGTCGCATATTAAATTGTTCATGCATGCATACATGTTTGTGGTTTGGGGGCATTAGTCGATTCACCTAAATTAAATATGGAGTATATATGCGGGATATCTTTGTCTTATTCCGGACTCCATTTAAATTGGTGTAGTGAATCGATACCATGTTTTTTCTTGTTAAGTCAACATTTAAATTGCGGGGTTGTTAAATAACTTGAACCGTTCAATTAATTGTCGGGCCCCCGGTTCCGCTTAATACTGTCTAATTGCACCGCATCTGCATCATATCAAAATCATGCCGGATCTTCTGCCGTATATTAAATATTGCATCCGGTGTTTCTTCTAGTGTTTGCTTCTTCGCGGATTAGGCTGATGACTTGATGCGAGTATCGACAAGTTCTCCGGATATTAACCGTCGGCTATGTTTCCAGGCGAGCATTCTCCCCCTTTCTACCTACTTTGCATTTATAGTCTTTACTTCCTCCTGTTGATCTATTGCTATACGTATTGTGATGCTTTAGTGTGGCATCCCGCCAAAACCACTACTAGAAAATCGCGTTGTTTTTGTGCATTGCATCATCATGACCGCATGCTCATGTCATCATGCCACCTTGCATTTGAGCATCGTCATCATCTTGCATTTGCTTGCATAAAATTATTTGGGGAAAAACCGGATCATGTTTTCTAAACGCCCCGTCTTTGTTCAAACACAAAACCCGGGTCTCCGGATTATTTTGTTTTGTCTGCTATCGGATTGCAAAAGCCCTGTTTGAAATAAATAAAATGTTTAATTATTTTTAGTGGGGCAGTCGAACGGGCCGAATCGACCCGGAAGAACACCCCCAGAATAAAACGGTTCGCCCGAAATCCTAAAACTACCCAACCTAGTCTACCCACCCCTCCAGCCACCTCACCCCACCCAATAATCTGCCGCCACCTCATCACCTCCCCTCCCCCTACCCAACCCCAACCCGCCACCTGGCCACCCTCTCTCACCCCACCCCCCCAGCACACCCAGACACACTCGCACGCACACAGCGGCCACCTGCCTCCCCGCTCCCTCCCTGGCCCAAGCACACACCCCGCGCGCACGCCCCTCTCCCTGCCACCGGGCCCCACCCCGCGTGGACCCGCACCCCCGGGGCCCACCCGACCCCGCCTGTCCCAACCTCTCTCCCTCCCCACCTTCTCCTACCTCCTGCCCCGATGCTTCTCTCCCCGCGCCCCTCCTCCTCCTCCCGCCCAGCTCCCCGGCGACCTCCGGCTCCCCTCCTCCTGGCCGCGCCCACCGCGGTGCTCCCCGCACCTCCCGCTTCCTCTCTCTCCCTCTCCACCCCGCAGCCCTCTGCTCGCCGCCTCACCCCACCTCGCCTCGCCTCGCCCCGCCCATCTCCGGCGCCCACCGCGCGGCCCTCCTCCGGCCCGAGCTCGCCCCGCCTCGGCGCCCCCCCTCCTCCTCGGTCGAACCCGCCGCTTCTCCCCTCCGAGCCGCGTCTCCGCCTTCCTTCGCCGCCAGCGAACGCCCCTCCCCACCGAGGCCCGAGCTCGCCGACCTTGCCTCTCCGGCGCCACCGACCCCGAGCCCCTGCGCCTCCCCGTCGGCCTCCTCGCCGCCCTCGTCGCCGGCCGCCATCCCCTCCACCCCGCCGGCCAGGACCTCCTCCCCGTCGTCTCCTCCTCTGGCCCAAGCTCGTCGCCCTGACGAGCCCAACCTTGCCCCCTTGCTGCCGCCGCCTGAGGCCTCCTCTTCGGCGGCCCGCGTCTGGCCGCTGCCTGTCGACCGTGTGTGCACCGGCCGGCCCTGCTGCACGTGCCGACTAGGACGGCTTCAAGCCCGCGCCGTACCGCGTGTACATGTTGGTAATCTGTATGTCTGTGAGTTTTGCGGGTGTCGTGTACTCGTGGACGTTCCAAAGTTCGCGACGCAAGTTTCGCCAAGATCGACCAACGCAATAAGTTGTACGAGGATCACCCCAAGGACTTCAAGGTGAACCCACAAGATCTACCTCACGGACGCCAAAACCGTCGGCAGGGAACCGAATAACGTCAAGTCCTTCTTCCCGAATGCGACAAGATCGTCTCTCGGACGCCAAGTTCTTCACCCCGGACGCCAAGACCGACCCGATACACGGGCCCGACAAGATCTGCGCAACGGCAAGAGCGATCGCTTGGGGCCAAGATCTCCGGCATTTCACGACAAGTTCTCCGTCTTGTATCCGCTCCCGCCGATCCCGTCGAACCCTGAACCCTGAGACCGACCCGGAACCCCGGAACCCCAAGATCTCCCGAACCCTAATGTGTGAACCTTTTCCCGAGCCCCTATTTTATAAATGCTAATACATACTTGTTGCATATTAAATTGTCATACTCGCATGCATATTGTCATGTGGTTTGGGGGCCTTATGCCGATTCACTGCATAATTAAATATGGGGCCCATATGCGGGCAAATCTAGCCTTATATTGGCCTCATTTAAATTTGTGTAGCGAACCGGTAACTTATCTTGCCCTGTTAATACAACATTTAATTTGCGGGGTAGTTAAATAACATGAACCACCTATTTAATTGTCGGGACCCCGGTTCCGCTTAATATGACCTAATTGCATCTCATCTTTGCCATGTCATACATCATACATGCATCATGCCCGATCTTCTGCCGTTGTATTAAATATTGCATCCGATGTTTGTTCTAGCGTTTTGCTTCTTCGCGGATAAGGCCGTTGAGTTGATGCGAGTGTCGACCCGATCTTCGGTTGAACCTTCGACAATGTTTTCAGGCGAGCATCTCCCCCTTTCTACCTATCTTACTTTTATAGTCTTTATTTCCTCCTGTTGATCTATTGCTATCTGTGTTGCGATGCTCTAGTTTCCGTACCCGTGATATCCTCTGCAGCCTTATATTGCCTTGGACACATCCTATTACCTGTTGATTGGTAGATAGTTGGACTTGCGTGTCGTAGTCGCTCGCTCAAGTGCTGTTGCGTGTCGTCAAGTACCACAGTTGTTGGAGTATTGCCGCAAGTTAATTGTTGGAGATGATCATGGCTTTAATTACTGTTCACTTTAATTACTGTTTAACAACTAAAATTGAAGTAGGTAAGCAGAGGCACCGGTGGGTGATAGATAATATCTGGTTTCCGACCGCCCACTTGTGTCCCGTAGGACCCCGAGTTCTTGACACCTGTTCCGAGATCGAGCGCGCTAACCACAAGTGGGGAGATATGGGCCCCCCATTGATTATTACCTGATTTCAAAGTATTGTACTGGGGGCCACAAACTAGTTTGAGGTTTTATTTACTATCCTGTACTTATGCCATGCTTTACTGCTTTATTTACGATTGTGTGAGGAGCACGCTGTACTGTTTAGGATCGGGACACGTTTTCGCGGTGTCGACAGTCCCAGTTTTGGGATTTGCTATCGTTCACAGCCGTCTACCCAAACCCTAAGTCCGTCTCGGAGACCGGCCGACTTCGTTGCGGGTGTACTTAGTGGGGTGGCCCCCCGTGCTTGCTTTGGGTCTGGGAACGTCATGACTTAGGCCCCGCCGACATACCGATGGGTGTATGTTAACTGATCTGGCAAAAAGGGTCGAAGTGCTTGTGGATACTTTGGTGCACCCCTGCAGGGTTTAATCTTTTCGAGAAGCCGTGTCCGCGGTTATGGACGACTTGGAGCACAGTGCTTGATCATAGACAACTATAACTAAAGTTTATTGTTATAAATTGACTTGTATCCGATATGACTAGTAATCAGCTTCACTACAACGGAATGGCTAAGTAAAAGTACCAACGACTGTTGGGTTTTGGGGTTATCTCATGCTAATTGTATCTGACTAGTAAGTGTTGCAACTATCATGGAATGGTCAACTAAAAGTGCCCACTGCTTATTTTATCAGGATGATTATCTAAACCTGACTAGTAATTGCTGCAACGATAACCGAATAAATAAAACTACCAACGGTGTGAGTTCCTCGGTTGACTTCCTCGTTTGGTCTCGAGGGGGAGATACCAGGATGGGATTGTTTGGTGTTGGTATCAGGCTGGTTCCGGATAGGTCTTTCTTACCCCTCTCTGATAGCCGTCAGTGACATCGAGTCTCTATAGGTTGTTTAGAGCATGTTGCCGCTGCCGCTTCAGTCCACCATACCTATGTAGGCGAGGACCGCCGAATTCTAGTCTCGCCGTGTACTGGCCTCAGTACTGACGCTCCTCTTTTTCCTTTGCCCTTTGTCGGCACCCCTTTTGTTTAAGCAGGTTTTGAGATCGACGTCGTTAGCAGGGTTACCCTTCCGGCTTGGCCTGGGCAGGGTTATGGACGCCATTGGTTATTCTTCAGGGCTCTTAGCCCCATTTGCATCTTGTCCGTAGATGGACGCTCTATCGTTTTCAAGGTGATTTGGATCTTTGTTCTGTATATCTGTATTCTTGACTCGTTGAGTCGCTGTTGTATATATATAGCTGTTCTGTGGGTCCCATCGAGGACTGTTGTGTAATGTTATTACTTCGTTTTCCACCCGCACGAAAGTGCCTGGTGGGCACCTTCGAATCGTTTCTATGCGGGTTTGGCGAGTTTCGCTAAAACTTGCATAGGGCCGATTCTGAGGGTGTTACAGAGTGGTATCAGAGCTCAGCAGTTGCGATACCCCACAAGTCCAGCCTGTAGGATAACCTAGCTAACGGCCGAAGTAGAGTGTCAAAACTAATTTTGCAAAATCGGTTGGATAGATCTGGTTAGGTCTGATTTTACTCCTTACCCCTCTGCTATTCTCCTCTTACCCCTACGTGTTTTGAATCCGCTCTCGTCTCTTTCTTCGAGTCCAGGAATTCTCGTGGTTGGGTTTCCGTCGTACCTTCAGGGTTTCGCTTCCTCCTTTGATAACGGTGTTCTACCATCCGGACTTCATGCTATCTGAGTGATCCTCTATCTGTGGTACCATTCTTTGTTCCCTGTTTGTGCCTTCCGGTGTTTTCCGACGCGACGACATCCTCTAAGCCAGATCCGATGCAGAGTCTGCATCACTCCTTTGTTTCCGAACCTCGCTTGTCGAGATCTTCAGTCTGAATCCTGAGGGTTGGTTGCATAATCTGTCTATTCGTGTACATAGTAATGCTTTGAGTGCGGGATGGAGTCGCGACCATACCACTACTCTTAACATTTGCTTTGTATGTCGAATGGTGGATCGATGCAATTCTACTCCTTCCATGAAAGTTGGAGGTGGCCTTACCTTTAACTTCGTCCGTTGGTTATCCGGAGTGTTCTCTTGACGAACAGGATCAACGACCCTTTGTTGGTGGTGTCGCCGATTTCAAGACGGAACAAGAACCTTTGTTAGTGGTGTCGCGAAGATCTACACGATGCGAGAAGATTCAGATCGCCGACCTTCCTTCCGGTACCATGAGGCGGATCTCGAGGGCGAGATCCATTGTTAGTGGTGTCGAATTGTGGCATCCCGCCAAAACCACTACTAGAAAATCGCGTTGTTTTTGTGCATTGCATCATCATGACCGCATGCTCATGTCATCATGCCACCTTGCATTTGAGCATCGTCATCATCTTGCATTTGCTTGCATAAAATTATTTGGGGAAAAACCGGATCATGTTTTCTAAACGCCCCGTCTTTGTTCAAACACAAAACCCGGGTCTCCGGATTATTTTGTTTTGTCTGCTATCGGATTGCAAAAGCCCTGTTTGAAATAAATAAAATGTTTAATTATTTTTAGTGGGGCAGTCGAACGGGCCGAATCGACCCGGACGACCACCCCCAGAATAAAACGGTTCGCCCGAAATCCTAAAACTACCCAACCTAGTCTACCCACCCCTCCAGCCACCTCACCCCACCCAATAATCTGCCGCCACCTCATCACCTCCCCTCCCCCTACCCAACCCCAACCCGCCACCTGGCCACCCTCTCTCACCCCACCCCCCCAGCACACCCAGACACACTCGCACGCACACAGCGGCCACCTGCCTCCCCGCTCCCTCCCTGGCCCAAGCACACACCCCGCGCGCGCGCCCCTCTCCCTGCCACCGGGCCCCACCCCGCGTGGACCCGCACCCCCGGGGCCCACCCGACCCCGCCTGTCCCAACCTCTCTCCCTCCCCACCTTCTCCTACCTCCTGCCCCGATGCTTCTCTCCCCGCGCCCCTCCTCCTCCTCCCGCCCAGCTCCCCGGCGACCTCCGGCTCCCCTCCTCCTGGCCGCGCCCACCGCGGTGCTCCCCGCACCTCCCGCTTCCTCTCTCTCCCTCTCCACCCCGCAGCCCTCTGCTCGCCGCCTCACCCCACCTCGCCTCGCCTCGCCCCGCCCATCTCCGGCGCCCACCGCGCGGCCCTCCTCCGGCCCGAGCTCGCCCCGCCTCGGCGCCCCCCCTCCTCCTCGGCCGAACCCGCCGCTCCTCCCCTCCGAGCCGCGTCTCCGCCTCCCTTCGCCGCCAGCGAACGCCCCTCCCCACCGAGGCCCGAGCTCGCCGACCCTGCCTCTCCGGCGCCACCGACCCCGAGCCCCTGCGCCTCCCCGTCGGCCTCCTCGCCGCCCTCGTCGCCGGCCGCCATCCCCTCCACCCCGCCGGCCAGGACCTCCTCCCCGTCGTCTCCTCCTCTGGCCCAAGCTCGTCGCCCTGACGAGCCCAACCTTGCCCCCTTGCTGCCGCCGCCTGAGGCCTCCTCTTCGTCGGCCCGCATCTGGCCGCTGCCTGTCGACCGTGTGTGCACCGGCCGGCCCTGCTGCACGTGCCGACTAGGACGGCTTCAAGCCCGCGCCGTACCGCGAGTACATGTTGGTAATCTGTATGTCTGTGAGTTTTGCGGGTGTCGTGTACTCGTGGCCGTTCCAAAGTTCGCGACGCAAGTTTCGCCAAGATCGACCAACGCAATAAGTTGTACGAGGATCACCCCAAGGACTTCAAGGTGAACCCACAAGATCTACCTCACGGACGCCAAAACCGTCGGCAGGGAACCGAATAACGTCAAGTCCTTCTTCCCGGATGCGACAAGATCGTCTCTCGGACGCCAAGTTCTTCACCCCGGACGCCAAGACCGACCCGATACACGGGCCCGACAAGATCTGCGCAACGGCAAGAGCGATCGCTTGGGGCCAAGATCTCCGGCACTTCACGACAAGTTCTCCGTCTTGTATCCGCTCCCGCCGATCCCGTCGAACCCTGAACCCTGAGACCGACCCCGAACCCCGGAACCCCAAGATCTCCCGAACCCTAATGTGTGAACCTTTTCCCGAGCCCCTATTTTATAAATGCTAATACATACTTGTTGCATATTAAATTGTCATACTCGCATGCATATTGTCATGTGGTTTGGGGGCCTTATGCCGATTCACTGCATAATTAAATATGGGGCCCATATGCGGGCAAATCTAGCCTTATATTGGCCTCATTTAAATTTGTGTAGCAAACCGGTAACTTATCTTGCCCTGTTAATACAACATTTAATTTGCGGGGTAGTTAAATAACATGAACCACCTATTTAATTGTCGGGACCCCGGTTCCGCTTAATATGACCTAATTGCATCTCATCTTTGCCATGGCATACATCATACATGCATCATGCCCGATCTTCTGTCGTTGTATTAAATATTGCATCCGATGTTTGTTCTAGCGTTTTGCTTCTTCGCGGATAAGGCCGTTGAGTTGATGCGAGTGTCGACCCGATCTTCGGTTGAACCTTCGACAATGTTTTCAGGCGAGCATCTCCCCCTTTCTACCTATCTTACTTTTATAGTCTTTATTTCCTCCTGTTGATCTATTGCTATCTGTGTTGCGATGCTCTAGTTTCCGTACCCGTGATATCCTCTGCAGCCTTATATTGCCTTGGACACATCCTATTACCTGTTGATTGGTAGATAGTTGGACTTGCGTGTCGTAGTCGCTCGCTCAAGTGCTGTTGCGTGTCGTCAAGTACCACAGTTGTTGGAGTATTGCCGCAAGTTAATTGTTGGAGATGATCATGGCTTTAATTACTGTTCACTTTAATTACTGTTTAACAACTAAAATTGAAGTAGGTAAGCAGAGGCACCGGTGGGTGATAGATAATATCTGGTTTCCGACCGCCCACTTGTGTCCCGTAGGACCCCGAGTTCTTGACACCTGTTCCGAGATCGAGCGCGCTAACCACAAGTGGGGAGATATGGGCCCCCCATTGATTATTACCTGATTTCAAAGTATTGTACTGGGGGCCACAAACTAGTTTGAGGTTTTATTTACTATCCTGTACTTATGCCATGCTTTACTGCTTTATTTACGATTGTGTGAGGAGCACGCTGTACTGTTTAGGATCGGGACACGTTTTCGCGGTGTCGACAGTCCCAGTTTTGGGATTTGCTATCGTTCATAGCCGTCTACCCAAACCCTAAGTCCGTCTCGGAGACCGGCCGACTTCGTTGCGGGTGTACTTAGTGGGGTGGCCCCCCGTGCTTGCTTTGGGTCTGGGAACGTCATGACTTAGGCCCCGCCGACATACCGATGGGTGTATGTTAACTGATCTGGCAAAAAGGGTCGAAGTGCTTGTGGATACTTTGGTGCACCCCTGCAGGGTTTAATCTTTTCGAGAAGCCGTGTCCGCGGTTATGGACGACTTGGAGCACAGTGCTTGATCATAGACAACTATAACTAAAGTTTATTGTTATAAATTGACTTGTATCCGATATGACTAGTAATCAGCTTCACTACAACGGAATGGCTAAGTAAAAGTACCAACGACTGTTGGGTTTTGGGGTTATCTCATGCTAATTGTATCTGACTAGTAAGTGTTGCAACTATCATGGAATGGTCAACTAAAAGTGCCCACTGCTTATTTTATCAGGATGATTATCTAAACCTGACTAGTAATTGCTGCAACGATAACCGAATAAATAAATCTGCCAACGGTGTGAGTTCCTCGGTTGACTTCCTCGTTTGGTCTCGAGGGGGAGATACCAGGATGGGATTGTTTGGTGTTGGTATCAGGCTGGTTCCGGATAGGTCTTTCTTACCCCTCTCTGATAGCCGTCAGTGACATCGAGTCTCTATAGGTTGTTTAGAGCATGTTGCCGCTGCCGCTTCAGTCCACCATACCTATGTAGGCGAGGACCGCCGAATTCTAGTCTCGCCGTGTACTGGCCTCAGTACTGACGCTCCTCTTTTTCCTTTGCCCTTTGTCGGCACCCCTTTTGTTTAAGCAGGTTTTGAGATCGACGTCGTTAGCAGGGTTACCCTTCCGGCTTGGCCTGGGCAGGGTTATGGACGCCATTGGTTATTCTTCAGGGCTCTTAGCCCCATTTGCATCTTGTCCGTAGATGGACGCTCTATCGTTTTCAAGGTGATTTGGATCTTTGTTCTGTATATCTGTATTCTTGACTCGTTGAGTCGCTGTTGTATATATATAGCTGTTCTGTGGGTCCCATCGAGGACTGTTGTGTAATGTTATTACTTCGTTTTCCACCCGCACGAAAGTGCCTGGTGGGCACCTTCGAATCGTTTCTATGCGGGTTTGGCGAGTTTCGCTAAAACTTGCATAGGGCCGATTCTGAGGGTGTTACAGAGTGGTATCAGAGCTCAGCAGTTGCGATACCCCACAAGTCCAGCCTGTAGGATAACCTAGCTAACGGCCGAAGTAGAGTGTCAAAACTAATTTTGCAAAATCGGTTGGATAGATCTGGTTAGGTCTGATTTTACTCCTTACCCCTCTGCTATTCTCCTCTTACCCCTACGTGTTTTGAATCCGCTCTCGTCTCTTTCTTCGAGTCCAGGAATTCTCGTGGTTGGGTTTCCGTCGTACCTTCAGGGTTTCGCTTCCTCCTTTGATAACGGTGTTCTACCATCCGGACTTCATGCTATCTGAGTGATCCTCTATCTGTGGTACCATTCTTTGTTCCCTGTTTGTGCCTTCCGGTGTTTTCCGACGCGACGACATCCTCTAAGCCAGATCCGATGCAGAGTCTGCATCACTCCTTTGTTTCCGAACCTCGCTTGTCGAGATCTTCAGTCTGAATCCTGAGGGTTGGTTGCATAATCTGTCTATTCGTGTACATAGTAATGCTTTGAGTGCGGGATGGAGTCGCGACCATACCACTACTCTTAACATTTGCTTTGTATGTCGAATGGTGGATCGATGCAATTCTACTCCTTCCATGAAAGTTGGAGGTGGCCTTACCTTTAACTTCGTCCGTTGGTTATCCGGAGTGTTCTCTTGACGAACAGGATCAACGACCCTTTGTTGGTGGTGTCGCCGATTTCAAGACGGAACAAGAACCTTTGTTAGTGGTGTCGCGAAGATCTACACGATGCGAGAAGATTCAGATCGCCGACCTTCCTTCCGGTACCATGAGGCGGATCTCGAGGGCGAGATCCATTGTTAGTGGTGTCGAATTGTGGCATCCCGCCAAAACCACTACTAGAAAATCGCGTTGTTTTTGTGCATTGCATCATCATGACCGCATGCTCATGTCATCATGCCACCTTGCATTTGAGCATCGTCATCATCTTGCATTTGCTTGCATAAAATTATTTGGGGAAAAACCGGATCATGTTTTCTAAACGCCCCGTCTTTGTTCAAACACAAAACCCGGGTCTCCGGATTATTTTGTTTTGTCTGCTATCGGATTGCAAAAGCCCTGTTTGAAATAAATAAAATGTTTAATTATTTTTAGTGGGGCAGTCGAACGGGCCGAATCGACCCGGACGACCACCCCCAGAATAAAACGGTTCGCCCGAAATCCTAAAACTACCCAACCTAGTCTACCCACCCCTCCAGCCACCTCACCCCACCCAATAATCTGCCGCCACCTCATCACCTCCCCTCCCCGTACCCAACCCCAACCCGCCACCTGGCCACCCTCTCTCACCCCACCCCCCCAGCACACCCAGACACACTCGCACGCACACAGCGGCCACCTGCCTCCCCGCTCCCTCCCTGGCCCAAGCACACACCCCGCGCGCGCGCCCCTCTCCCTGCCACCGGGCCCCACCCCGCGTGGACCCGCACCCCCGGGGCCCACCCGACCCCGCCTGTCCCAACCTCTCTCCCTCCCCACCTTCTCCTACCTCCTGCCCCGATGCTTCTCTCCCCGCGCCCCTCCTCCTCCTCCCGCCCAGCTCCCCGGCGACCTCCGGCTCCCCTCCTCCTGGCCGCGCCCACCGCGGTGCTCCCCGCACCTCCCGCTTCCTCTCTCTCCCTCTCCACCCCGCAGCCCTCTGCTCGCCGCCTCACCCCACCTCGCCTCGCCTCGCCCCGCCCATCTCCGGCGCCCACCGCGCGGCCCTCCTCCGGCCCGAGCTCGCCCCGCCTCGGCGCCCCCCCTCCTCCTCGGTCGAACCCGCCGCTTCTCCCCTCCGAGCCGCGTCTCCGCCTTCCTTCGCCGCCAGCGAACGCCCCTCCCCACCGAGGCCCGAGCTCGCCGACCTTGCCTCTCCGGCGCCACCGACCCCGAGCCCCTGCGCCTCCCCGTCGGCCTCCTCGCCGCCCTCGTCGCCGGCCGCCATCCCCTCCACCCCGCCGGCCAGGACCTCCTCCCCGTCGTCTCCTCCTCTGGCCCAAGCTCGTCGCCCTGACGAGCCCAACCTTGCCCCCTTGCTGCCGCCGCCTGAGGCCTCCTCTTCGTCGGCCCGCGTCTGGCCGCTGCCTGTCGACCGTGTGTGCACCGGCCGGCCCTGCTGCACGTGCCGACTAGGACGGCTTCAAGCCCGCGCCGTACCGCGAGTACATGTTGGTAATCTGTATGTCTGTGAGTTTTGCGGGTGTCGTGTACTCGTGGCCGTTCCAAAGTTCGCGACGCAAGTTTCGCCAAGATCGACCAACGCAATAAGTTGTACGAGGATCACCCCAAGGACTTCAAGGTGAACCCACAAGATCTACCTCACGGACGCCAAAACCGTTGGCAGGGAACCGAATAACGTCAAGTCCTTCTTCCCGGATGCGACAAGATCGTCTCTCGGACGCCAAGTTCTTCACCTCGGACGCCAAGACCGACCCGATACACGGGCCCGACAAGATCTGCGCAACGGCAAGAGCGATCACTTGGGGCCAAGATCTCCGGCACTTCAGGACAAGTTCTCCGTCTTGTATCCGCTCCCGCCGATCCCGTCGAACCCTGAACCCTGAGACCGACCCCGAACCCCGGAACCCCAAGATCTCCCGAACCCTAATGTGTGAACCTTTTCCCGAGCCCCTATTTTATAAATGCTAATACATACTTGTTGCATATTAAATTGTCATACTCGCATGCATATTGTCATGTGGTTTGGGGGCCTTATGCCGATTCACTGCATAATTAAATATGGGGCCCATATGCGGGCAAATCTAGCCTTATATTGGCCTCATTTAAATTTGTGTAGCGAACCGGTAACTTATCTTGCCCTGTTAATACAACATTTAATTTGCGGGGTAGTTAAATAACATGAACCACCTATTTAATTGTCGGGACCCCGGTTTCGCTTAATATGACCTAATTGCATCTCATCTTTGCCATGTCATACATCATACATGCATCATGCCCGATCTTCTGCCGTTGTATTAAATATTGCATCCGATGTTTGTTCTAGCGTTTTGCTTCTTCGCGGATAAGGCCGTTGAGTTGATGCGAGTGTCGACCCGATCTTCGGTTGAACCTTCGACAATGTTTTCAGGCGAGCATCTCCCCCTTTCTACCTATCTTACTTTTATAGTCTTTATTTCCTCCTGTTGATCTATTGCTATCTGTGTTGCGATGCTCTAGTTTCCGTACCCGTGATATCCCCTGCAGCCTTATATTGCCTTGGACACATCCTATTACCTGTTGATTGGTAGATAGTTGGACTTGCGTGTCGTAGTCGCTCGCTCAAGTGCTATTGCGTGTCGTCAAGTACCACAGTTGTTGGAGTATTGCCGCAAGTTAATTGTTGGAGATGATCATGGCTTTAATTACTGTTCACTTTAATTACTGTTTAACAACTAAAATTGAAGTAGGTAAGCAGAGGCACCGGTGGGTGATAGATAATATCTGGTTTCCGACCGCCCACTTGTGTCCCGTAGGACCCCGAGTTCTTGACACCTGTTCCGAGATCGAGCGCGCTAACCACAGGTGGGGAGATATGGGCCCCCCATTGATTATTACCTGATTTCAAAGTATTGTACTGGGGGCCACAAACTAGTTTGAGGTTTTATTTACTATCCTGTACTTATGCCATGCTTTACTGCTTTATTTACGATTGTGTGAGGAGCACGCTGTACTGTTTAGGATCAGGACACGTTTTCGCGGTGTCGACAGTCCCAGTTTTGGGATTTGCTATCGTTCACAGCCGTCTACCCAAACCCTAAGTCCGTCTCGGAGACCGGCCGACTTCGTTGCGGGTGTACTTAGTGGGGTGGCCCCCCGTGCTTGCTTTGGGTCTGGGAACGTCATGACTTAGGCCCCGCCGACATACCGATGGGTGTATGTTAACTGATCTGGCAAAAAGGGTCGAAGTGCTTGTGGATACTTTGGTGCACCCCTGCAGGGTTTAATCTTTTCGAGAAGCCGTGTCCGCGGTTATGGACGACTTGGAGCACAGTGCTTGATCATAGACAACTATAACTAAAGTTTATTGTTATAAATTGACTTGTATCCGATATGACTAGTAATCAGCTTCACTACAACGGAATGGCTAAGTAAAAGTACCAACGACTGTTGGGTTTTGGGGTTATCTCATGCTAATTGTATCTGACTAGTAAGTGTTGCAACTATCACGGAATGGTCAACTAAAAGTGCCCACTGCTTATTTTATCAGGATGATTATCTAAACCTGACTAGTAATTGCTGCAACGATAACCGAATAAATAAAACTACCAACGGTGTGAGTTCCTCGGTTGACTTCCTCGTTTGGTCTCGAGGGGGAGATACCAGGATGGGATTGTTTGGTGTTGGTATCAGGCTGGTTCCGGATAGGTCTTTCTTACCCCTCTCTGATAGCCGTCAGTGACATCGAGTCTCTATAGGTTGTTTAGAGCATGTTGCCGCTGCCGCTTCAGTCCACCATACCTATGTAGGCGAGGACCGCCGAATTCTAGTCTCGCCGTGTACTGGCCTCAGTACTGACGCTCCTCTTTTTCCTTTGCCCTTTGTCGGCACCCCTTTTGTTTAAGCAGGTTTTGAGATCGACGTCGTTAGCAGGGTTACCCTTCCGGCTTGGCCTGGGCAGGGTTATGGACGCCATTGGTTATTCTTCAGGGCTCTTAGCCCCATTTGCATCTTGTCCGTAGATGGACGCTCTATCGTTTTCAAGGTGATTTGGATCTTTGTTCTGTATATCTGTATTCTTGACTCGTTGAGTCGTTGTTGTATATATATATATATATCTGTTCTGTGGGTCCCATCGAGGACTGTTGTGTAATGTTATTACTTCGTTTTCCACCCGCACGAAAGTGCCTGGTGGGCACCTTCGAATCGTTTCTATGCGGGTTTGGCGAGTTTCGCTAAAACTTGCATAGGGCCGATTCTGAGGGTGTTACATTTAGTTTCCGTGCACCATTTATACTCCTTGCAGCCTCTATATTGCCATGAAAACATCCTATTGCCTGTTGTTTCATAGATAGTCAGTCTTGCGAGTCGTAGTTGCTTGCTTATGTGTTGCTTCGCGTTGTTGTCGTTCTATCGTTGATGGCAAGTTGGCACATGATAATTGTGGAGATGCTTAATGGTGGAGATGATCATGACTTTAAATACAACTATTAAATTGCTGGGATAACTAATGAAAGAGGCACCGGTGGGCAATATATTCTATTTGATTTTTCATGTCCACTTGTGTCCCGTAGGCCCCGAGTACTTGATACCTATTCCTTGACTATTCGCACTATCCACATACGGGAGAGTCTATGAATCCCCCTTAGCCAGAGCTTGATTCATTTCTTATTTCTTGGGGCCACAAACTAGTTTGGGGCTTTATTACTATCCTGTACTTATGCCATGCTTTACTGCTTTATTTACGATTGTGCGTGGAGCACCTGTACTGTTTAGGTTCGTGACACGTTTTCGCTGTATCGATAATCCTAGTCACACTTTCGGGTTCCCAGTCGTTTATAGCCGTCCACACAAACCTTGGGTCCGTCTCGGAGCCGGCCAACTTCATTGCGGGTAGCTTAATGGGGTGGCCCCCTGAAATATTTTATGAATCCTGTGATCGCTTTATCATGAAAGCCTCGTCGGGTTTTGATTTGGTTTTTCCGAGGTTGATCGTGTGTGTGTTGCTATTTGTGCACCCCTGCAGGGTAAAACTTTATGAAAGCCATGTCTGTGGTTATGGACGACTTGGAGCACAGTATCTCGATCATAGACAAGCATAACTAAAGTAGTGCTATAAATTTGACTTAAGATGTGACTAGTAATTAGCTTCACTACAATGGAATGGATAATAAAAATGCCAACAACTGGTGGATCTGTGGTGATATGTGTCATACTATACCTGCCTAGTAAGTATTACAACTCCAATGGAATGTGATAAAAGTGCCAACAACTGCTGGGTTTTGGGATTCCTCGGGACAATTATATCTGACTAGTAAATGTTCTAACTACCATGGAATGGTTAATTAAAACTGCCCACTACTTATGCTTCAGGATGACTCATGTTATCTATATCTGATTAGTAAGTACTGCAACTATAACGGAAAGAGTAAAATTGCCAACTGTGTGAGTTCCTTGGTCCGACTTCCTCGTTTGGTCTCGAGGGGGAAATATCCGGATGGGTATGTTTGGTGTTAGTATCAGGTTGGAACCGAATAGGTCTTTCTTATCTCTCTCTAATAGCCGACAGTTAATCGAGTCTCTATAGGTTGTTTAGTGCATGTTGCGCTGCCGCTTCAGTCCACCATACCTATGTAGGCGTGAGCCGCCAAATTCTAGCCTCGTCGTGTACTGGCCTCAGTACTGATGCTCCTCTTTTTCCTGTGCCCTTTGTCGACACCCCTTTTGTTTTAGCAGGTTTGAGATCAACGTCGTTAGCAGGGTTACCCTTCCGCCTTGGCCTGGGCAGGGTTATGGATGCCATTAGTTATTCTTCAGGGCTCTTAGCCCCATTTGCATCTTGTCCGTACTCGGACGCTGTATCGTTTTCCAGGTGATTTAGATCTTTGTAGTGTATATTTGTATTCTTTACTCTTGGAGTCGTGCTGTATATATATCTGTTCTATGGGTCCCATCGAGGACTGTTGTGTAATAGTATTACTTCGTTTTCCACCCGCACGAAAGTGCCTGGTGGGCGTCCTTGAATCGTTTCTATGCGGGTTTGGCGGAAAGGGCTAAAACTTGCATAGGGCCGATTCGAGGGTGTTATAACAGGTGACCGGTTTTTCCTCACCAACGCATGTGTGGGGGCTAGACGTTGTGGACGGCTGAGATTGGTGGCACCCACGCACGAGTTATTCCTCCGCATACACAACAAGCGAGAGAAGTTGTATCATGAACTAGAGAGCCCGATCGAACATGTTCCTATTATCTTGGATTAAAGAAAAGGAGGCGCATGGCCATGCGATACATACATCAGATCACATCAGACCAGTATTAAAAAATCTCCCTTCACTTAAACCTATTCTGATTATTATAGTATATCTATCTGTTGATCGTTTATGTGTGTGCAAGTACAAATAAATCACGATGCAATCAGCAAATTCGTGGAACACCGAACATCGACATCGACATGTAGCTGGTCAACTACTCGTAGCTACGCCGACTTAAAATTTGACTATTCCACTGGGTCGGCTCCTTCTGGCTAAATGCCGCACTAGTCCGTCGTGGAATCGCCTGTCGCGCACTCGCCACGTTTGGGGATTCGCCCATGGCGAACTCGCCAGGTTCGATGACTCTCCATGCTACCGTCTACCACATGTCTCCACCAAAGCAACTCTGTCACGTGACTCCGTCCGACCAATGGTCTGATCGAGCTCGCTACCACTACTCGCCTAAATGCCATACTCACGGCCCTCGCGGACTCTCCACGTTCGGGGACTAGACGGTGCAAACTCGCCACCACGGACTCTTCGTTGTGGAATCGCCCATCACTATCTCGCCATGCTCACGGATTCTCCATGTTCAGCGACTCGTCCGCCGTGAACTTGCCATGCAACTAGCTAAGTGCCGCATGATTTCACCATAGCGCGATCTCCGTCCACCGCGTCGACTCCGGGTCTGCCGTGTCGACTCCTTTTGGCTCAACACCATACAGCATGTCCGCCGCATCAACCACGTGTTCGCCGCGTCGACCTCGCCATAGCGCGACCTCCGTCTACCGCATCAACTCCTCCAAAGCGCGACCCACGTCCATCGCGTCGACTCCGTGTCCGCCGCATCAACTTCGCCATAGCGCAACCTCCGTCCGCCACATCGACTTCGCCATAGTGTGACCTCTGTCCGCTGCATCGACTCTGTGTCCTCCGTGTCGACTTCGTCATAGTGCGACCTCCGTCCGTCGCGTCGACTTTGCCATAGCGCGACCTCTGTCCGCCACGTAGACTTCGCCATAGCGTGACCTCCGTCCGCCGCGTCGACTGCATCTGCCGCATCAATTACATGTTTGCCGTGTCGACTCCATCCATCATAGCGCGACTCCGTCCACCATGTAAACCATGTCCACCTCGTCGACTCCCTCTGGCCTTTGTCAACCTTTAAAAGAGCAACTCGCAATGGCCAAGTAGTGAGGACGAGGACTGGCAAACCGAGCCTCGGATCATCCATGAAAAACACTAACCGAAAGCCATCATTGGGGTCGCGTTTCTCAACTGCCCTTCCGGGTCAAGACAAATGGCAGTGCTACGCAAACAGCACCATGTCCTCCTCAACCTTAGATAGTGCGACTCGCACAGCTATGTACTAAGAACGTGGACTCGCAAACCGAGCCTCAAATCGTCCAGGAAGAACACCCAGCAGAGAGCCATATTTGGAGTCACCAGGCGACTGCCCCTTGGGCCAAGGTGAGAGACTCACTAACAAAACAACGCAATCAATCACCGCCAACCTCGGATGAGCGACTCGCCACGCTCGGGGAATCTCCCCTCGCGGACTCGCCCAACACGAACTTGCCACGCTCCGGGACTCTCCCCTCGCGGACTCGCCCATCACGGCTCGCCATCGTGGTCTCTCCCTCGCGGACTCGCCACGCTCAGAGACTTGCCATCGCGGACTCGCCGCCCTCGTGGACTCGGTACACTTGGTGATTTGTTAGTTGCTACTATCTAGGACTCGTCAAATCGCCCCTCGCCATGCTCGGGAACTATCACTACGATTTTCAGAATATGCATCTCTAAAGAGCCTAAAGTCGCTTCTACAAGCTAACTCAAGCCTCGGGGAATACTCCTATGCATATTGCGCGGGGCTCGACAACAACATTGCCTCTCGAGTGTGACATCGTTCCTAAGGAATTGTGCCCATGTGATCTCTATGGAGTGTATGCGTGGCTTCACGATCGCGACTCGCCAACCTAGCGAACACGCCATGCTCAGGAATTTGCCATCGGCGGACTCGTCCTTGCGGGCTCTCCACGCTCGGGGACTCACCATCGCGGGCTCTCCCTCACGGACTCGCCATGCTCGGGGACTCGCCCTCGTGGACACGCCATGTTCGGGGACTCACCATCACGGGATCTCCCTCATGGACTCGCCCTCACTGACTTGCCACCCTAAGGGACTCTCCATCGCGGACTCATCACCCTCGTGGACTTTCCCATCACGAATCGCCATCGCGGTGTCTCCCTCGTGGACTCGGCGTCATTGACTTGCCACGCTCGGGGACTCGCCATCGTGGACTCGCAATGCTCGAGGAATCGCCATGGTTGGAGACTCTTCCCTCGCAGACTTGCCACGCTCAACAACTCGCCCCTCGCTGGCTTTCCCATCACAGAATCGTCTATGCCGACTCGGAGACTTCATCACCAATGACTTGGTGGACTCCACATCTGCTATTCGTTAGCTTCTACAACAACAAGTTAACAAGGTGCTAGTCAAACTTCTCCAAGGGACGACTCCATCCAATGGCGGCTCGCCTGATGCGTCGACTCGTCCAGGCGAATGAACTACTTCATGAGCTATTTCTCTCTTTTAGGAGCTCGCCAACGACTCTCCATCGACTCCACCCTAAAATCACATACGTTAATTCATCAGTTTAAAGTCATCGCTGAGTCCCTGACACGCTTGGGGACTACTGATGGGGAATACTAATCAGGGTATACCCACGAAGCGGAGTCGCCCATGGCAGATCGACTCGCCAAATATGGCGACTGGAGTATACTGGACCCAGACGACTCGCCGACTGGGAGCCCAAGACGGCGAATCCAATAGAAATCCTATTAGCACTTGTAAACTCTAACTGGCTGCATATATAAAGCCACCAGGGACACCCCCACGTCAGATTAGATCTCATTAGACAGACACAATCTCTCTCTCTGCCTACAGTGACTCCATTGTAAACCAATCTATGAACATATACTGAATTGGCATCAGGATGTAGCGATCCTCCATCGAGGGGACGTGAACCTGGGTACCTCGTGTGCCAATCTCGCTCATGGATTCTTCTACATCGCCTTGCCTCCTCTATGTAAGCTATCCCTGTAGCATCTTCCGTGTTAATACCACGTCAATTATGATGATTTTCCACTTCACATTGAATTCCTTGAACTTTTTAAAGGTTTTAGACTTGTGTTTCACTAAATAGATATAACCATATCTACTCAAATCATTCGTGAAGGTAACAAAATAACGTTATCCACATCACGCTAACACACTCATTGGACCACATACATCATTATGTATGATTTCCATTAAATCGGTCGCCCATTCTATTATACCGGAAAACGAGGTTCTAGTCATCTTGCCCATAAGGCATTGCTCACATGTATCAAATGATTCAAAATCAAGTGATTCTAAAAGTCCATCAGAATAGAGCTTCTTCATGCGTTTTATGCCAATATGACCTAGACGGCAGTGCCACATATATGCGAATATATTATCATTAAGTTTAATCCTTTTGGCATCGACATGATGAATATGTGTATTACTATTATCGAGATTTAAAAGAAATAAACCATTCATCATAAGTGCATGACCATAAAATATATTATTCATATAAATTTAACAACCATTATTTTCGGATTTAAAGGAATAACCGTTTTGGAATAAACATGATTCGGATACAATGTTCATGCTCAATGCAGACACCAAATAACAATTATTGAGGTTTAAAACTAATTCAGATGGTAAATGGAGAGGTGGCGTTCCTACGGCGACCACATCAACTCTTGATCCATTACCGACAATAATACAAACTCGTTAGTTAGAGACTGTGCACTCAGACGGTTTTCCCCAAGAACGGAAAACCCCGCCTCTGTTCGTCCACCTCAGTCAGTTGTTTCAACACAACCACCTCTACTTGTCTTCGAAGAGGGTGTTTACCATAGCCTACCCCAAAAATGGGCCCGTGGGAGGCGAATAATAAAAACAAACGCCTCAGTGTATAACCTTAGACGGTGGGAAAACTCAATTGTCTCTAATACTCGGAGCGTTGAGCCGAATATTATTACAAGCCACCTCTATTTGGTTGCCTAACACGTGAAGTTACGACACAACTGGTTGCCCTGCCACGTGCAGCCTCCGCAAGTGCACCTTAGACGGATGATAATACAAACCGCCTCTAAGAGTAATAATCGGTTAGCGGTTAGGGTTTTATGCCACCTCCTAGATCTACACTCGGGGCAAACTGAATCTGCGCACTCAACGGTCAGTTCCAGAGGCAGAGTACGAAGGAACTCCCGCCTGCAGGTTCTCCTTCCTTTCTACTCTTTTTTCTATTTGATTTCTTTCTCTAGATTTAGTCTAATCATACGCAGGCGCTTGTTCATACATAGAGCTCGAGTTGCGCAGATTGTTTAGACGCTTCTCTGGATATGTACAAATGAGATTTTCTTGCTCTGATTTTTCCTCACTCTGTCTACTATACAAATGGGGTTTTCAGTTTGTTCTGAATCTTTTCTTCGATCATTTCTTTTTTCAGTGCGCAGAAACCAGCAAGCTACGGTAATGAAAATCTGTCGTGTATGCAGCCAGCCAACGCATAACTGTAGCCATTCAAATAGGACTTCATAGTCCTTCACCGTCGTCCTGAACCAGCCTAACTTTCAGGAAAGTGGTCAGTAATTTTAGCCTCAATCTATCTACAAAGTCCTTCACTATCATTTAATTAGCATGCATACTAGAAAATAATTGTACCATGTTTATGTTACAAAGACAATTTAAATAGTTTAGGAGTAGTGGAAATATTTTTGTTTGAGCAATTAGAAACATCAAGGAAATATTTTTGTTTGAGCAATTAGAAATATTTGATAAGCCACATATATGCATTTTAGTAGTAAATTATTCCGACTGTTATATATATGATCAATATCACATTTTTTTCTCAGACCGTTCCTTGTCACTTCAAGGAAAAACTCAACCAATATGCTGATAAGTCGTTACCAGCTTTGGCTGGAGGGCGTAGGTTTGAGCTTTTCCTCTAGAAAAAAGATGCTACATCCATAAGAGGGCCATTCTGGTTATCTTTCTTGAGAACACACAATGTTGCTATCCATGATATGGTGACCTTTAGCTTAATTACATAAGATGATGATGAATAAGATGAAGGAGATGAAGAGAAAGGAGGTGAATAGGAAGGAGATGAAGAGGAAGGAGATGAAGAGGAAGGAGATGATCAGTCTATGTTTAGTATGGAATTACATGCCCCTAATGGTGACATCAAGCGATACCAAACTATTTATGGTATGTGTATTTTCTCCATAAAATGTATGTATATTAATATTTCCATTTATGGATCCCTACATTATTTCTCCGTTTAATGGTAATTGAATTTTACAGGATTTAGGGTGCCATTTATGGGTTCCTACATTAGAGGTGCTTTCTACGGGAGTGTTTTCACACATATGAATCTAATTACTATGGAAGACATGTATGCCATTACTTTTGAGATGCTGAATGATGTAAGCAGAATATGTCGACTACATGATGAGGATGATTTTTTCCATCTCTCTGACATGCAGTACTATGTTACAAGTCTCAGTGCACTTAATTTAGCTAACAACACCTTTGTGAGTTATTCTACCTATAAGGATATGGCTTCAATTTTACTTGAGTTTATAATTACTAATGTGTTTTAATTATTTCATCATTTCAGGTCATGCCATCAAGGTTTGCACTTGGTTACAACCTCCCAAAGAGTGGCACAACTTTGATTCATGGTTATGGCATGTACGACACAGTTACTGGCCAGTACACTATCTTGCATTGTAGATTAAATCACATAGTGTTCTCCAATGGTTGGAACCTCTTCTACAACATGAACCAACTTGAAGGTGGTTCACTAGTTTCTGTGAGGGTGGAAATGAGGAAACACTACATTGGCTTGTTCGTGAAAAAAATTCGCTAAACCCTCCAAGGAAGACCTGCATTATCGTTATTTTGTTTAGCTAGATCTAACGTAGGAACTATGTTTGAATAACTATGTTTGTAATATATTCATCTCCCTTGCCTTTTGGTCCTGAATATAATTAGCAAGTTTTAGGATTATCAAAATCTGGTGTGTCCAAATATATCCGGAGTTTCGACTACACGAATTTATTAAAAAAATTAAATTGGTGAAAAAAGTTTAAATTTATGATAAATTCATATTTGAGTAACAAAAGGATCTCACATCGTGATTAAACATTGGAATTAGTCAATTTCTAAGCACTTGCACATTATTGCTATGCAGCAAGCACATGAACACTAGGAGTTGTCATACCTTTCAAGATAAGATCCAATATTTGTACTACACCATATATTTTTTATTCAGTGCATGAACCTAACTTAGTCTTAGGACTTAATTTAACACTAGTACGCATGTATAACCACCTTCATTTGTCTTTTCGTTCTCAATAATTCTCAAATTTTAGGATTACCAAAATCCGGAGGGTCCAAATATATGCGGAATATCCGAATATATTGTTAAGGTAGAGACGGTTATTTTTATGGGTCCCCTCCTACAGAGTCCCCCTTCCATTTAATATCGAGAAACATCCCAAGGCCGGCTTCAACTCTTCCAGATCCAGCTCCCACCTTCCAGATCGGTCGCCACGCATCGACGCCGACTAGCTCGACGATGCCCGCAATGATGACGATGACCCCCTCCCCCACGACAAGATATATGGCAACGTGCCATCTTTGCAAGACTCACTACAAGGAAATAATCTTGTCAACTGGCTCACTATTCACTATTCATCTCGTACCATGTTATTTCGAGAAATCAGTAGTATATTTTCCGACACTCGTACAATTTAAATTCATCTCGTACCTATCAACATATTAAAACTATTAATTTAGTGCGTGGTTTTGGTGCACAGACTGTCCCATACAATGCAAGGGCACATTTCAATGAACTCACGGGAGATATGGTGCAATTCTGAGCTTGTGGGCGGACATACACAGTTGAAGTGCAAAAAGGGCCATCTAGGACTCGATTGGGAGGTGTAGGGTGGCGTCAGTTCATTGATGATAACCATCTCACTGGAGATGGTCAGTTGGTGTTCTTTTACTTGCAAGGAGACAGACCGAGGATAACTGTCATCTATCTAAACAATGCCGGCGAAGACAAAGAAGATGAGGAAGAAGTTGAGGAACCGCCTATAGAGCAGTTATCTCCAATTATCTCCTAGAGATGCAAACTTACCGACGGTGAGAATGATCACCTCCAATGAATCATCCCTCCAAGTAATTCCATCATTGGGCTGCCATTTGTCACCGGCTTGACAAAGACGAATGTCAAGAGGTGCCTTATGGTAAGTATATCATGTCAACAAAGCTATACATATCGATCTACTATATATACATTACTTGTGATAATGGTCGCGTGTAACATTGAGTCATCTTACCTTTGCATCGTAGAAATTACCTAAGGACATGGTTTATCATCTTCATATCTCTGAAGATGGCTTGGTTGGACCACGCATTGGATCACAAGGTGGCATCAACACCGTCGTGTACAACAAGGATTTTGATGGTCACATCTCCTTCACCACTGACGGGTGGACTAACTTCCTCCAAACCGAGCATATCCAGATTGGGCAAGCCATACTCATCATTGTGAGGTTGACCACCATGCGCAGGGACCTGCATATGATGTTCGTCATCGACATCATCAATAATTTGACCGTGTGACCTTAAAAATATTGTTTGCTAGATTATTGTCTGAACCATCTTTGGCTAGTTTCATCACTATATGTTTTGGACAGAATTCATCTTAATTAGCTGTTTAACGTTGTATGATAAATCCTCTAGGCCACCGATCTCATTTTCCAAATCTTTCAATCTATATATAATGGGCCTCTTCTCTCTCCCTTAATTAGTTCTTTTGTGTAAATATAACCTATAAATCAAACGAACAAAGTTGCCCTTTAAAAATTCGAGACAGTTGTAATTTCTACCCGCCTGAGGGAAGTACTAGGTGGCAAAATATGAAATTTGGATGTTCTTAGAGACGTTTTTCGTCCGCATCTGTCTGAGGGTAGTACTTGGCGGAAAAGATCTGAAAATATTTGGACAAATATTTTAGATCTGTGCCACATTTTTCATTCCCCGCCCGCTAAGGTTAGTACTGTTTGACCCCCACTGTCTACCGCCGCCTCTGCCGGGGCCCTCCACCACCGCCACCTCCAGTCACCTGCCTCTCCTCCCCGCTGCCTCCTGTCCCCTGCACTGCAGACGCTCTCCCTCGCCTCCGAGGATCCCTTCATCGTCCAGGTAGGTATGCGTGAAAACCAAACCCCCAAAACCCTATTGTAGAGATTCGATTTAGGAATTTTGGCATGGAATTTGTCATTTTGCTTATCAAATTTAGGGTTCGGGGTTTCCTAGCTACAGAGACACGACGGCGGCGTCGGGAGAGCCTCTCCCAGCCTACCTCTATCTGTCCCACCTCTTTCCCCCTTGTGTACATCTCAAAATATGCAACTCTTTATTGATTCCTCATTGTTCGTTCCTCTTCTAGAAATGTGGATTTAATTGTCACTTCATTAGTATGCTTGCATCTTGTTTATTCAATAAATTTCAAATTCTTTGGCTGTGTATGCTTTTTATTAATGTATGATAACAAGAACTATGTTTCTATTTTCAGTCTAATTCATTATTATATTTGATTGTATTAAAATGCTCAATGTATGTATCTATTTAACAGATGGGAACCTGCAGTGATCTTCCATAGTGCTCTGTAGCGATGATAGTGTCCCCATTATTTCTGGCGGTTTTGAATTCCAGTCATCAGAAGGGCCCACTGAGAGGCTTGAGCTTAGAGGTATCAAAAAACATCAAAATTACAGTCATCTGTTTTAAATATGTATGTGCTTAGACTATAGACACAGGAATATTATTCCACCGCATTGAAATTTGTATGTGTTATTGCATCAGGGTCTCAACACAAGGGGAACACTGATTTTGATAAGCAGAGTCTTTTTAGAAACGACATGTATCTAAAAAAAGTTCATGTACACTTTTTTAGACTGGTGTGAACCCGAATTTCCACCAAAAATCAAGTACTACGTCTCCAGGTTGCTCTATTCATCTGTCGTGGGAAAAAAGTGCATGCTGGTAAGATGATATATTCTTGAACACATGATCAACAATCTACCCTGTGATATTTAAATACTTCCAGTAATCAAAGCATATAATTCTTCAACTCTTTGTACTTGCGCAGACATTTGGAGTTGAGTTCACAAGAAAATATCTAAAAATCTCCTTGATGAACCAATTGATGTGCATGTTTAGGAAATGAAGAGCAAGTAGCCAAAGATGGTTACGATGAAGATGGGAGTTGGTCGGTCAAATGAAATCTTGACGACTGGATGGGAGAACTTGTGAGAAGCTTTAACTTAAAGCAGGATAGCATTGTCCTTTTTTGCTTTGATGCAATATACAATGGAGAGGTATATGTTCTGGTTCAGAAACTTTCACCGGGCGGCCCATAACTACTCGAGTACTAATTATGCTTCTTCTATATATGGACTACACATTGTATGCACTGTCATAAAGTAATGTCTAAATATGTATGGATTTCCCCAACATTCTTTACATCGTCAGAAGCATCATCAGGTGGTGGGGGGCCTAGCGGCGCTTCTAGCACATATTGCTTTTGTGCAACAGTGAGGAGAATCTTCAAGTTCAGGGACCAGTTGATAAAGTTGCTACCATTCGTTGCAAGTTTCTCTTTCTCCATGAACACATTGAAATTAAAAGCAGGTGGTGCCATCTACAACATAATTTGCAAAGTTTATTTAGACTAAGTTTATGATAGATTGAGTTTAACTAATCGAAATTACAAATAAACTCACACTCAAAAACAACATCCCTCGTGTCTTTTTGGTGATTACATGAACCAGATCCACTACACCAAGGCCAATCATCACGTGAGTTGGTGTAGCTTCAAAGACGAGCATCTAGATGGTCATCATATCAACCATATGACTCATGCTTTACCTTTCGGTTCATGTTTCGAGACCATGTCTGTACATGCTAGGCTCTCCAAGTAAGAACCTTAGTACTCGCGTGTGTAAAATTATCTTACACCCGTTGTATGCAAACATAGAGTCTATCACACCCGATCATCACGTGGTGTCTCGAAACGACAAACTTTCTTAATGATGCATACTAATGGAAGAACACATTTTTATCTTGATATTTAAATGAGGTATCATCTTATAATGCTACTAAAGCGCCATACAAGCAATATAAGATGCAAACAAATATCATATGAAAAAAGTTATATGATATGGTTCTTGCACTTGATCATTATCTTGTGCATCGTGGTATGATCTTCATCATTCCTATATGTGTAAGGCCAAGGTCTATGGAACTTACACTTTGGTATGTTATAATTTTCAAGAGTACCAAACCATACTATAAATTATAACATTATCATATCATGACACTTGTCCAATAATAACTAAACTAGACGCTTCTAATTTATCCTTTGCATGTTTTTACGTGGCTTAGGGCTTTCGGAGATAGAACTGTTCTTACCTACGAACATGGAACCAGAACAATGATAATCTAATTATTAGAATCTCATTGCAAATCCGATATTGACTATAGTAGGAGAGACAGACATCCGCTAGCTACTTATGCAAAACTAGTTGCATGTCAAGCATGGAACATGTCTCATGTGCGAGAACATGTAAAGTTAGTCTAGGCTGCTTCATCCCACTATGCCACCAGTATCCAAAATACATATAAGAAGCAATAACATGATCATCAGTGTCCATATAATCATATGTGTTCTACCCGTGCAAAGAATCTACGCATAGATCAGGCTCTGATACCACTATTGGATTGGCAGCATGGAAAACAAAAAAAAATCTACGATATGAACAACTAAGAACCAAGATTTATCTATCTAGATACAATCAACTGGTGAATCTACATCCATAAATAACTTATCCTTGTAGAGCGACAAAGCGTTACGAGATTTGATCTCGTGGATGATATAGTTATTCACTTGCCGATCTCAAGATCGTGATGAAGTCCAGCACCGCAACTCAGCGGCACATCCATGATCGCACACACGTCCGATACCCGACCACCTCCATATCCTAGCTCCAGCAAAGCAGTGGAAGCGGCAAATCCTTTCTAGAGTAAGCCACCAGAAACATGTATTTCGCTAATCTGAAACCATGGGGAATAATCTAGAGGGGGAGAGAGATCCTTCATGAGGAGGTGTGAAGTGATAGGAGGAGGAGAAGACCTTTCATAGGGGGAGTGGGGGTAACCCCTTCCCATGTCCAGGGCCAAAGGAGGTGCCCCTACCTCTCCCTCATTCATGTGGGTGGATGCTCCACTCACATAATTCCTTCTCCACTCACATGTCCACTTACTTGCATTAAATTTTCACCAAATTTAATGTATCTCTCATTTAATAAAAATCTTTTATTTATTTTATTCAGAATTTTGTCAATTACTTTAATTAACAAACATTCACATAAAACCCCTTGCAACATTTCGATATCACATGCAAAACTAATTTCAGCAATTTGACCCGAAACAATTCTAGTGTCCATCAAAATAATTCCAACGCTTTTATTTTCTTTATCTGGTATCTTATTTGCTCTAAATGGTGCCGGTGTTCCTTAAGTGTGTCGCCATACGGTTCGCGAATAATTTAGACATGATCGAGACCCCTCTCTGATCAATAATCAGTAACGGGATCTGGAGATCCGTATTGACTCCCACACATTCAACGATGACTCTTGTAATCATGTGAACCTTTTAACGCTGTAACTAAATCCCTTTATCTCGCGATATATTACATGTCTGATATTTGATCATTGGTATCCCTATAGTTTGGTCTCGTTACCGACAAGTACTCTTTTCTCGTTCCCGTGATATAACATTCTAGTGAACTCATCACTTGCTTGCAAGCTATATCAATGTGATATCACCGAGAGGGCCTAAAGTATATCTCTCCGTCATCAGGATGGACAAATCCCACTCTTGACCCATGAGCCTCTACATAATACTTTCGGAGTATCTGAGCCCGCCTTTATTGTCACTCTGTTACAATATGACGTTTGATGTTATGAAGTTACTCTTCCGGTGTTAGTGATTGATATGATCTCATGGTCTAAGGACTAAAGTTACTTTGCATGGTCTTATAGTAATTTAAACATAATGACTTTGATCGTATTCCTATACTTCGAATGAAAGTTCATCACATCATTCCAGCAATGTTGTGACCTCGTTATTAACAACATCCAATGTCCATGATCAGAAAGTCTTGACCATCTTGTTAATCAACAAGCTAGTTTATATAAGAGGCATAACTAAGAACTCTATATATTTGTTTATTAAACATACATGTATTAACGTTTTCAATTAACACAATTATAGCATGCAAAATAAACATCTATCATATACTTGGAATAAGACAATAACAACTTTATTATTGCCTCTCAGGCATATTTCGTTCATATGTTCGGCTAGTGTGTGCGGTTAGGGTTAGGTTGTAGTTAGGTTTAGGATATGGCGTGGTTGTGGCATGCTGGCCTATGGGTCTGGATGGCTGCCAAAAAACATTTATTTTGTTTTAAAAGAATTTGGAAAATAGTTCTAGGTAATTCAAATAGGAGAAAGAATGTAATTTAAATTTGAATAAAAGATGGGTCGCAACGTAGAAAACAAAGATAGGATTTTATTGAAAATATTTTTAGAGGCAAATATATGCATAATGATGTATGGTGATGCGAAACAAAAACAACAAACAAAGGCAAACTAATATGAAATATATTTTCTGAACTAATTGATTGCCGTGTTAAGTATTTGTTCTTCCCTAATTACAGGTCAGATTCTATTTATCTATTTATGGGTGATATATTGCTTAAAAAGTTTAAGTATTATACCTAGCCTCTGCATAACCAGAATGCACACAACTGAGACCAGTCTATAAAGCAGAAAATAATAATAGGCAAATTACAAGGAGTTGATAAACATCCAGACGCTTACGACTATGTCTGGCCCAATGCGAAGATCACACTGCCACCCATGTCGGAAATACCATAGTTTTCGGAGGAACGTATAATGCAAACATATTCAATGAATCGGAGAAATCAGATGAAGATTTTAAACAAGTACTCCCTCCATTCTATATAAGATGTTTTATCTTTTACGAAACAAGTGTATCTAGACGTCTTTTCGAACCTACACAATGTCTAGATTCATTTATTTTATGAAAGCTAAAAATCTTATATTTTAAAACAAAGGAGTACCTAATAATAATACTCCCTCCAATCCAAATTAGTTGACTTAGATTTTCTAGATTCGAATGTATGTAGACTTGTTTAGTGCTAGATACATCCGAATCTAGTCAAAACCAAATCAACTAATTTGGATGGGAAGGAGTACTACATTTCGTGTTGCAACGAACAAGCTTTTCTGGCTTTCAGTTACTTATACATATTTACAGGTTCTTTCTAGTTCAAGTCAAATAAACACATAAAAAAGACAACTAGCACCGAAAATAAACAAGGTACCATTGGTGTGCTCCATCTATTTAACTAGATGATATCCCGCACGTTGTTGCGGAATATTTTGTGACAAATAATTACTTCGAACACAAAATGATACTCCTATAAGGATTACCAGAATAATGAAATTAAGTGTCAAAGATCATTTTTGGAAATAGAAAACCGTGTGCATATTATAGGAGTCCTTAAAACAGGATCCACATTTATCAAGCATCTTAATAATGAGAACCACCAGATATTAGAAAGCTAATTGATAATAAGAAAAACTCATCGAGTTATTTCTCTATACAATGTACACTGGAAGAACCATTTAATCACAATGGTTCTAGAAATGAATCGAACAACCAACCTCTACAATAACTTATCTGTCTGGGCATTACACTTATGGAAAAGAAGGGAATAGAGAAAATAAACTTGTATCCGATATGAAGTTGGTAATAATAAAATTGACTTTCGAATATTTTCTCCTTACTGCAAAAGAATCTCTTCTTGGCATAGAAAGAAAACCGTGTTACTCTCTTGCATAATTATTGTCTTGCTATTTTTTTTTTGGAAAGCAAAATAGGAAATGTAGAAAGATAGAACATAATCTTACCGTGGAGGAAAGCCACCAAAAGTAAAAGAACTGCAATCTAGTATACCTTTCTAAGAGTACAAACAGAAATGACACAAAAAATCTCAGCATCGCTCGAACAAAGTTAATGAAAATAGAATCAGCTGAAGTTTGCTTATCATGAGGCTCAGGCTGTAGCCATACATGAGTAGAAGGCCAGTTGTGAGAATAAGCAATGGTAATTGGGAAAAAATTCCATGCAGGGGAACCCGTCAGCCTGGATATAGAATCCACGCCTCCAAGGTCTCACATCTTCGAGAGCAGATGACCACCCCAAAAATGGCTTGCGCTATAGATGACGATTAATTTGTGTATTTTTGTAGCAACGCTAGAAGGATCAATCACGCATAAAACTAAATTCACGCTAGAAGGTTGAGGCTGCTGCTGTATGAAAATCCGCATCGGATGCATGAACTTTGAGTAGTTTCCCTGTTTAGAATTAAATGGACTGCAAGAACCAGAGCTGTTATGTCGAGATATGGAGCCGTAGGGAGGTAAGTTTGCTCAAAAGAAAATTGGCTGATGTGGTTCATGCTATATGACAGTCCTCGCCAAGCTCATGAAATTTGAAAATATCAATCCTGTTTAGGATTAAATGGGCTATAAGAATAACGTTAGAGAAATGTGGAGTTGGATGATGAAAAATTGTAGAACAATTTAGAAAAGATTAATTATATAAATGAAAAAATAAGAGCAAAGGACAGTTTGAAGTAATGACTAAGACAAAATACTTGGTAGCGTGTGTCGCATCCTAAAATAAGAAAAATATTTAGAAGTATAATATTCAAGAAACATATTGTACCAAGAAAACATACTCATTGATGCGGCAGCATAAAGAACATCAGCACGATGGAAAGTATTGTGTCCAATTGCTCACTAGTCTGCACTTTGAATCAAGTTCTGTATACCATGCCAATTGCTCGACCTCCAACTATAAACAACAATGCCAATTATAAAGAAGCTTGTTTTTAACCATGAGCTGCATACACGTCCGATGGTTCTTTACTTTCTTCGGAGAGCAGCATATGGGCGAGATGTCTATGTACAGAATTATGAAACGATGGACGACATGGCCATTCACGGACAGACGGAATTCCTCGTGGATGGCCATGGGCAAGCGGAATTTCATGCCTTCCTGGATTACGCCATGCAATTTTTATAGTATGCATGTTGGCATCTAACATAAAGCGGATCGAAAGGGATGGAAGGTTACTTGAGATGCACTATTAAAAAATCAGTAGTATCTGTAGGTACCTATCTAACTTGCAGGGGATGAATTGCAAGGTGATGATGCGCTTAACTGAGCCAACAAAATAAATTTCAGGGATGTTTGTTCAATCAAGCAAAAGTAAGTTCAAATCTGGATGAGGCGAACATAAGTCCAAAACTATCTCCACTACTTATAAAAGCACGAAGTTGGCAGGAACATTAGATCTCAGCCGTTAATTCCTTGACATCTAAAGGTCCGCGTCTCTCCAATGACATGACGTTGTAAAACGTTTTACCCTTTTCTGTTTCATACCTCACCACTAATTTCGGCATTGACTGGTTCGTTGCAGTTTTTCCGGATTCTGCTCCCCTTCCGAACGCAGACTCGCCGCCCCATATCGCGACACCCCAGCAACCCACGCAGACGAAACAAGGAGGAGCAGCATGAGCCCTAGCCGGAGTGCGGGGGCGAGGCGATAGGGCCGCCGGGGGCGGCGGGCGGACTATAGCCTGACGGTGGCAAGGCAATGATCTCGAACGAGGCCGCGCTGGAGGGTAGATGAGGTGGCTGGAGGCCGCGTCGGACCTGAAGCGGCAAACCATGGGCGCCCGTCTCTTACCGCTTCAGCACGCGCGCCTCCTCCGTGCGCCGGTAGGCTGTAGACGAAAGCGACATTGGATTAATTATTTCCTTCGAGCGAGCTTGTTTATTGTACAGTATGATTTAACATCTTGGTAAAGCATGCGTACGAAGTAGAAGCTCTCCGCAGCCAGCCTGAACGCAATCCAGAAATTACATCTGCCATGAAAAAACCTATAACTGGTGGACCTTGGAAGGTATATACTGTATTTGCTATATATGATTCGCTTAGTGCCAATGCATATGGTTTGTACCTTTTTTTTAACAATAATATGGTTTGTACATTGACGGCTTGTCAGTTGGCACCGATGAACTTTGTAGGTTGTGGTATTTGTTGATGAAGAAAAGCAAGAAAACAGTCAATTGTTGACCAAGAAGAGCATGAAAATAATATGGTTGTCTTCAAAGTTCAAACATCAGGTATCCACTTCCATGACATGGTGGAGCAGGTCATCCATCCTTTCTTCCGCAATTCTGCCCATTATCTGGCTAAGGCTTGAAGGACAAGCCACTCCTCAATGATGATGACGGCACCCGCAGAGAAAAAAGATGATGACAACAGTGGCGGGTCAGACGGATCATCAGCAACGATAGGGAGGTACATTCTTCAGGGGCGGTTGGATAAGCCGCTGCATAACCGGTCATGGCACAGCAGGACGCTCCTCAGGCGTGGTACCGGACCATGGACTAGCTGCTGTTCAGCCATGGCAGTCATGTTTCCGATGGCGATGCAGACCGTCGATAGTGGTTCTGCATTGGTAATAAGTATGACTAGACGAATAAGCGCGCTTCGCCGCGCCGTCTACATGTCGTCCTTATATAGCATGGCCAATGCAATACTTATATTCCGACATATCTGTGTTTTTATTACTATTCCCAATGGCATGCGTACATGTAAGAACTCATTCTATTCAATTCATTTGTACTTAAAATCAACCCACAAATTAGAAACTGTGCAAACATTTTTGTATGCAGATTTTATGATAAAACTATTTGAGTGACCCTCGAGATTCCACATCCCGTCATTTATTTCGACAATGATGCATTTTATTAACCAGTTTATTATCAGGATGTTCAAATGAGAGTCTAATACCAGGACACCTACAGAGCCATTGATATTACATGCTAAATTATCAGCCAAAGGAACCTAATGAAAATTGGATAACACCAAAAAAAATGGCCTTGTTTGCACAAATATTACACTCCCACCATCTCGAAATAGATGTTGTAAATTTGTCTAAATTTGGATGTATCTAGGCCAGAGGGAGTACATGTCTAAGCATAACATTAGGAATACTCATGTTGATCAAAATAATGGTGCAAAAATAGACAACGCTAGGCAATAAAGTGATCCTTCATCATTGGTAGGAGAGCATTTGGAATAAGCAAAGATAAATACCCCATATATTAGTGCATGTTCTAAACTAAAAATTAAAGGATGAAATCCCACGTGTGGGTTTTGGTTTATATTTCAGCAGTGTTGTGACAGCAAGCAAAACAAAACATCTAGTAGAGCTAAGAAAGTCAATATTAAAAAATATAAATATTTTAAGTTATGACATGCATAACAAAGAACTCAACAGAACCATTGTCACCTTTATAAACTTGAAGGCCTTGATCTGTACGTACATGAGTAGAACCTCTGCAATTCATGTTACACACTACATGCACTAGCGCTAGCATGCAACAAAGAAGGTAGTGGATACTGGTACTTGAGTTATGCTGGGGACAAAACCCATACGCCCATTATTTGTTGAGATAAGTTGCATACGTCCATTATTTGTTGAGATCCCAACTTCTCTTCAGGTATACTTCATTACAGTAAGAGGTGTCAAGCAATATCAGCGCAAAAAAAACACTGTGCATTAGATAAGTGGTTAGCCCTACATAGATTTGAGTGTCCATTGGCCTAAAAAGCAGTAGACTTTGAAGGAAGCTACAAACCTCCAACTGTAAGGGAAAACAAAGCACACAATTAATGATGTGGTGATAGGAAGATAAATAATACTCCCAACATGTCTAGATACATGTGTATCTAGATAAAACCATGTCACTTATTTTGGAACGGAGGGAGTAGCTCCAATACTATTGGTTAGTTCAATTATAATACAATTTAATTCAGTTTCTTAAGTTATGTATAGATGAGTGTCATATAGAGAGAAAGGTAGTTACCACATATTCTCATTTCTCAATGAAAAAACTCGCTAGTAGCATGAATAATTATAGTCTAGGACATTAGGATTGTGAATATGTTATTACTGGCCAGCCACCGATTATTCTTACAACGATTTATCAGCCAAAACTTTAAGTCGATAAGTAGTCAACAATCGCTAACTCCTGGTTAATAATACTATTCAGGACATCTATATATGTAAATCATTTATGGCATATAATGCCGTTTAGAAAACTCCTATCTACTCCTACAGATAAATACCACTCACATGAGCTGCAGTGAATAAATGGAATGCTCAAGCTCGGGTTGCTTGACAGAGCCATCTTGAACAATCCCTTCTCCCTTCACATGCCAAGGAAGACAAAATTAAAAGCAATGAACACAACCATACATTTTAGAAGGAAAACAGCTAGAACCATAAATATACTGCAAAATATATTTCAAACTGGAAGGTCATTTAATCATCAACCTTTCCTAGAGCGATGAGATCATCTGATTGATACCATGGGTTCATGCTATAACAATCCAAATGAACACTACTAACAACAAACAAAAATAAGAAAGAATCATGACTGGGGCACTTCAGACCTGTACTTATCACTGGAAAATGGGTCGATTATTTTGAATTTTCCATGCAGGAATCGTGTTTGGCCATGTTGAAGATGAGATACTAATAAAGTGATCTGAAATGAGTTCCAAACTAAATCGGTAATAGAAGAAATTTTTTGCCACACATGATGTTTGATTGGGACTGACTGGGACACGGAAATATGTCGGTGCAAACAAAGGCATATGGGCACAAAAAAACTTGTGCGCCACTAATGATAGAGCGAGTGCCGAAGGAAAATAACATATATGTCTGTTATATTTTTTAAAGCAAGTTGAAATTATTAAATAGGGTCAGCTTCAATTGGTTCATGAAAATCAACTCGGATTGGTTTTGTTCTAATGCACATGGCAACACGAATGAAATGCACCAAAGCCACATCAAACCATTAGTGACGATGTCGTACAAAACTCCTAGCATTTTCTATGATACTCGTCGATCTCCATGATGCAGTTTTTCTTCAGTAGTACATTAGAAAACCATGCACATTTAAGATTGGCTTCTTTAAACGATGTGTAATCCACACAAAATGTACATATGTATAATATTGTGAATACCCAATATCTAAGTCTAGCCTGTTTAAAGTACTGAAATGCTATTGTGACATCTGCAACTATATAACAATAATCATGTACTCCCTCCATCCAGAAATAACTGACTTGGGTTTGTCTAGATTCGAATGTATCTAGATGCCTTTTAGTGTATAGATACATTCGAATCTAGACAAACTCAACTCAGTTATTTCTTTGTCTAGATTCGAATGTATCTAGACGCTTTTAGTGTATAGATACATTCGAATCTATACAAACTCAACTCAGTTATTTCTGGACGGAGGGAGTACCATATAAGGGAAATAAAAGCATGGAGCTAGCCCAGATTAAATGTGAATGGGATTTGCAGTAATAAATTATTAAATTAATATATTATCTAATTAAGAACCACCAATACCTAAGAGACGGGTAATTTATCAATATCACTTGGTTCTACGTACTATTTGAAGATGTACACAACATGTATGTAAATTAAGAAAGACTTTAATTTTTTTTCCTTTCTTGTGCAGAAAAAACATGAAGTATTTCACACTGAAACTTACAGACTTGTAGAATACATCTGTATGTACACATGTAGTTCTTTTCAGAATATTTTAAAACTTTGAAAGATCATTGCTGGGTTTTTTCAAATTATTGGGCTCCCTGAAGCCCGCACTCCAAAACGCCCCCATCTTATATAAGCTCTCTATATGAGCAAAGAAAACAGACACAATAAAAGATCAAAGTCTAGACATCGCAAAACATGTATCCTTCAACTTGGGTGCGCCCGTATCCTCTGTGTGCGTGTCTGCCCGTGGCTATGTTATGCGGTCGCAAAGAGCCAATATACTACACCATATCCATGCCTCTCCTATCCGCTTCCAGATCTAGCAAGCGCAGAGATCGAATCATCCTGGGTGATGAACAGCCCGAAGGGTGTGTTTCGTAGGGTCATATGTTACTGCTTGTGTTGTAGCTGACACTGTTGGAGATATGCCCAAGAGGCAATAATAAAATGGTTATTATCATATCTTCATATTTATGATAAATGTTTACATACCATACTATAATTGTATTAACAGGAAACATTAATACTTGTGTGATTTGTAAACATAAAATAAGAGTCCCTAGTAAAGCCTCTTGTTAAACTAGCTTGTTGGTTAATAGATGATCATTGTTTCCTGATCATGAACATAGAAGATGTTATTAACAACAGGGTCATATCATTAGGAGAATGATGTGATGGACATACTCCTATAGATAAGCGTAGCATTAAAGATCAAGTCATTTCAATAGTTCAATTGCTATATGCTTTCTGATACATAGTAACCTAATTCCTTCGACCATGAGATCATGCATATCACCTTTACCGGATGGATGCTTTGATATCATCAAACACCACACCGTAACAGGGTGGCTATAAAGGTGGCATTGAGTGTTCGGAAGGTATTGGTTGAAACACATGGATCAAGAGTGGGATTTGTCCATCCATATGACGGATAGATATTCTCTGGGCCCTCTCGGTGAAATGTCATCCAATTAGCTTGCAAGCATGTGACTGGGTCACAAGGGATCACATATCACGGGAACGAGAAAAGAGTACTTATCAGTAACGAGGTTGAACTAGGTATGCAGAGATACCGACGATCATAACCTCGGATAAGTAACATATCGTGAGACAAAGGGAAATTGGTATCGTATGTAAGTGGTTCATTCGATCGCAAAGTAATCGTAGAAATATGTGGGAGCCATATGAATTTCCAGATTCCTCTATTGGTTATTGATCGGAGAAGTGTCTCGATCATGTCCGCATAATTCACGAACCGTAGGGAGACACACTTAAGGATTCGACGTTGTTTGAGTAGTTATGGTATTATGAGAAAGAGACCGAATGTTGTTCGGAGTCTCGGATGGGATCCGGGATATCACGAGGTGATCCGGAATGGTCCGGAGAATAAGATTCATATAAGGAAAGTCCCGTTTCGGAGTTCGGGAATGATTCCGGTGTTTTCATCGGGGATATTCTAGAAGGTTCCGGATTGTCCGGCACTCCGGGGGGGAAGGGGTACATGAATGTGTCATTACATATTGGAATGATTGCATCATGTACTAAGTGTTCTTGCTGTCCCAAATATAGGATTAAATTGAATCCTAAAACAGAAAAGTCAAATGTCCAGTTTGAAAGTCAAACTGCCAAAACAAGAAACTGTGGGAAACAAGCAAGAGGAGTTGGAACCAACCTGGAGGAGGAGTTGGACTCCTCCAGGCCGGCGCCCAGCCCAAGGCCGAGTTGGGGAGGGACTCCCTCCCTCCCCTGGCGCGCCCACACCCTCCCACCTATATAAGGAGGGGCAGGGCTCCCCTCCTAGACACACAAGTTTCCTATCCTCTAAACTAAACCCTAGATCTAGACCCCGGTTTAGAGCTATTCGGTTTAGAGCCTTCTAATTGGTTTAGAGCCCTCTAATTGGTGTGTCTAATTACTAGACCACTAATAGCCTCTCTCATAAGCCCCACCATACTCGCACCGGCTTAAGGCGAAGCCCTGCGGGATCTCCCCTCTACTTCCGGTACCACGCCGTTGTGCTGCCGGAATCGCGAGGAGAGTGCTACAACCTCCGCTGCCTGCTGGAACAAGGGAGAGGAAGGTCTTCGTCGAGTACCGAACGTGTGACCGACTACGGGAGCGCTGCCGGAACGTGGCGCCGGAAGGATCGTCTACGCGATCTTGAGATCGGAAAGAGTACGACTACATCACCCACGAGAATCTGCTCTCGTTAAACACTTTGGAATCTTCGAGGGTGAGTTATTCCATCGACTCGTTGCTGCAATCTAGTAGATAGATCTTGGCTTGTTTGTTTGTATGCGATAGAAAATTTTTGTTTTCCATGCTACGAACCCCTACAGTGGTATCAGAGCCAGGTTTATATGTAGATCTGTTGCACGAGTAGAACACAATGGTCATTGTGGGCGTTGATGCTTTTATTGTAGATTGCTTTTTGTGTACTTTGCATCTTGCGGTATGTTGGGATGAAGCGGCCCGGGCTAACCTTACATGACATCGTTCATGAGACTTGCTCCACGCTTGACATGCAGCTCGTATTGCATAAGTGGCTTTGCGGGTGCCTGTTTCTCCTAGCATAGTAAAGATCCAATTTACAACGGGTAATCAACAATGCTAGTATCAATGTTGTGGTTCTTGTTCGTAGGTTAGAACGACACCTATGGAAAGCCCCAAACCACGTAAAATATGCAAAGAAAGTAGAAGCGTCTAACTTTGTTTTGCAGGGGTGTGCAGTGATGTGATATGGCCATGATTGTGATTATATTTGATGTATGCAATGTTCCTTATTGTAAGTTGGCAACCGGCAGGAGCCATATGGTTGTCTTTAATTTCTGTTAAGACCTGCGTGTCTATTCAAAATAGTTGTAATAGTTGAAGCTGGTGGACGACAACCATGCAGAAGCGTCATTGACCTTGATGCCATGCCGGTGATGATGGAGATCATGTTCGTGCTTGAAGATGGAGATCGGAAGCACAAAGAAGAAAGGCCATATCATATCACATATTATGAATTGCATGTGATGTTAATCCTTTATGCATCTTGTATTGCTTAGTAGACGACGGTAGCATTATAAGATGATCCCTCATGCACATAAATTTCAAGTCTAAAGTGTTCGCCCTTAGTTAGCACCGTTGCTAAAGCTTGTTGCTTCGAAGCACCACGTGATGATCGGGTGTCTTTGATTCCACGGGTGAATACAACGTAAGCAAGCCAGATTTGCTTATGCGGTAGCTAAGGTTTGATCTTGACGAGCCTAGCATGTACAGACATGGCCTCAGGAACACGGATCACCGAAAGGTAAAGCATGAATCATATAGTAGATATGATGAACATGTTGATTGTTCGCCATTGAAGCTATATCAACTCTCGTGATGATCGGTTTTGATGTGGTTGATTTGGTTCGTGTGATCACTAAAACAATGTGAGGGATATTGTTTTGAGTGGGAGTTCACCTAGATTAATTTAATTATTAATTAGAACCCAATTTATCATAAACTAAATCAAAGTGAAATTGCATAGTTGTTGTAGTCATTGGCATCCGTTTACCACCTTACGCTTAGTTATAATTGAGATGATAGAACTATAGAATTCTGGTTAGATACTTTACGAACTGGTATCGTATTGTTTTAAGTGTTAATCTAAAGTTTAAAAGTCCTATTGCAAACTTTCAGTAAGTTCCGGTTACTCCATGAAGTTTAATAATTAGTATTAAGTCGAGAGTAACAATTCCAAGTGTTAGTATATAAGTATCATGTTGTATCCATGATTCTTGATATTCAAAGGATTCCCTTAATATCAAGGTTATCTAGGATCTGAAAGAGTTGTTTCAGAAACCATGATGTGTGGAAGATATTGTGATATCTGAAACGAAGTTTTGGTTGCAACATGATAGAGTATAATATGGCAAAAGTCATGTTCTCATATTTGATGAGAATTTGCAAAAAGGTTGGAGACACTTGTTGTCCTAATCCTCCAAAAGGTTTTGGATAGCAACATTATACTCATAATTCATCGTTATAAGCTAAAAGTAGCTTGATCATGGATGATTCCATGATAAGGGTGAATATTTGATGTATGTAAAATGTTTACTACACCAAGAGATTACTAATTAAAGGAATTTGAAAGAATACCAAACATTTGATGATGGTGATCTACTTCAAAGTGCAAGTCCAAAGACATTGGTATTTAATTATACACGCTTTGGACTATATGTCATATGTATGACTCCACTATTGATATTGATAGATTCTTTCAAATAGAAAAGGAAATATTGAAAGAGAATCTCATAAATATATGGCAGAAAAGAAAAGACTAGAATTGTTCAGTTTAAGTATATAGATGATATACATGTTATGGCTATATTCTTTGCTTATTAAACAATGTGGTTCTCAAGTATTTGATACTGAATTTGTTGGTGTGAATCGTCATACGAAACAACACAATTCATGAACTACAATGGCCTAAGTAACTAGCAAAAGAATATGTGATGATGTTCATCGAGAACAAATAAAGGGTTATTGTGTTGCTCGTTAAACATCAAAGCTTGCCTTCAAAGATTTGTTTTATCAGGTATTATGAGAACAAAAGGGTTGTTCAAATAATTGCCGTAATCCATAAAAGATGGATGATTCGCAAATCTCGTTGGAGAAATCACATCCATAAAACTAGTGCTAAAATGTCGAAAGACAAATTGATTGAAAGATCACTTAGGAAGTGACATCGCTGTTTGAATTATATTGGAAAGATAAACATGAAGAAACTCCATGTGGATGGAATTTTGGAGTCTTTTGATTTTGATCAAATAACGCTTGTGAAACTTTCCTAGAGATAATTAAAACTTCGTTCATAGGCAAAAAGGGAACGAATGACTAGCTTATTGGAACTTGTACATATTGTTGTACGAAGTCCGTTATGTGTAGTCAAGAGCGATGGATTTCAACTTCATATGCTTTCTCCGAAAATTTAAGTATTTACTTAATAAGGATAAAGTATGAAACACTTGAAAAGTTCAAAGACTTTCAAAGATGAAGTGCAAGATCATTGTAACAAGAATATAAATAGTTTATGATAAGATCATAAAGGAAGATATTTGAGTTACAAGTTTAGCATAATACCTAAGATTTAAGGAATCGTTCCGTGGATTTGCATTTTCCCGAAACACCATAAGAGTATGGAGCGTTCGAGATATGTAATTAAACCTTGTTTGACATGGTAAGATCGAAAGGAGTAATTCATAAAACTGCCATTGTATTTTAAAGATTAAAAGCTTTAGAGGTTACCGTTTTTCCACTGAAAAAGAGCTCCATCATAATCCGTTGAAATGACACCATATAAAGTTATGGTTTGGGATAAAACCCAAGATGTCCTTTCTTAAACATTGGTATGCTATGCATAAAAAAGTTGTGTGCAACCAAAGTCGGATGAACATGTCTTTGTATAAACTGTTCCTCCATAAAACACCGGAGACAAAAGTGTTTGTTGCTTAGATCGTCAAGTTTCTTTGAGAAGAAATTTTTCGTGAAAAGTTAAGTGGGAGGACAATAGAACTTTGATAAGGTTAAAAGAACCTTAGCTATATGTGCAAAGTTGCGCAGCACCGAAAAGTGTTCCGGAGGCGGCAACAATGCTCATGGCTCACGTGCCTCAAAGGTTGTGGTCACGGAGATCTAAGTTCCTATTGAAACAAGTAGATCGGGTAAACAATCAAATACCAAGATTTGAGGGTTGAATCATTATTTGAGAATAATGAACCGACTACATGCAAAGAAGCGATGATGGGCCCTGACTCCGTCAAATGGCTTGAAGCCATAAAATCCGTGATAGTTCCATACACGAGAAATCAAGTTTTGAACTTGAAGGACCCTCGAGAAAGGTGTAAGACCTTACAGTTGTGTCTGGATCTATATAGAAATAGACATGGATGTTTTACATCTATGAAATAGTCGACATGTTGAGAAAGAGTTCACAACAATGTTCAAAGGTTGACTATGACAAGATTTGATCTGTCATAGTGATATTTAGTCTAGATGGATTAATGTAGCAACCACTACATATAATTTGTTATATGGTAGTTGAATAAACAAAACAAATTCTTCTAATAGAATCATTACCTAGGACATGTGCATAACACGGTCCATAGGGTTTTGTTAATTCAAAAGGATGCTAAAAGTATATGCAAACTTCAATGGTTAAAGTGAGCATAGCGGAGTTGGAATCTTCACTATGATGAAACTGTTAAAAGAGTTCAATTTCATCGGAGACAATGAAGATGCTTGCATTTGCAAGAAATTAAGTGGGAGCGCTAAGACATGTTTCTAATACATTATGTGGAAGACATATTGTTGATTGGAAATAATGTATCTTTTATTAACACATATTAAGAATTTCATCCTGATGAAAGACTTAGGCAAAACCCAAATATTTGGCATCAATAGATGCTAATATGGTTGTGCCAGAAGTACATAAACGAGATATTGAATGAGTTCAATATAGAAACTACAAGAAAAGGTTCTTGTCGCACAGAAAGGATTGAAAGAGTTCAATGTTGATGATATATTCAAGTGTATTGACATTTGGTAAGTGAAACAAAGATTCAAGTATAGATTGATACTTGATGTATGAAATCACAAAGAGTATTTATATCAATCATACTGTGATATGTACAAATCCAGATATGTCCTATGCTCTAAAAGTTATGAGCATATACCAGAATGATTCATAAGATGATCATTGGACGATAGTAAGGATATTCTTATGATCTTTTGAAAGAACTAAGAGTATATTATTTGTAGAAGTGACAAATAGATGGTTAGTTCATTGTAAAAGTACTACATTGATACTAGTTTTGTCACAAAGTACAAATTAAGTTTATCTCAATCTAAACTAAGGGTGGCACAATATAATGGAAAGTGAGTTCCATAATGGATTTGGATGAGTTCCAAAGTTAAGACATTGTGACAGATACTACAACAAAAGGCTAAGTGTATGACTGCTATTTTAGCAGCAAAAGAGGGCATTTGTGTCAAGTAGTTTGTTATCAAACTAGGTGTAGTTCACAGTGGGATAATACTATGAAGATATATTGTGCGACAATATTATCAACATGTTTTAACCCCAAAGAACTAAAGGTCACACCGAAAGACCAAATCACACAAAACCATCTCATTAGAGAATGAGTGATGCGTAGAGACGCAAAGACATGCAATTACACACGGACCTGGAAGTGTCAGATCCGGAGATCAGTTAACCACTAGCAATCGTGTACATACAACACCGTAAAGCCATAGGTGTTGAATACACAAAAGTTTGAAACTAGATTATTGACTCTAGTGCAAGTGGGAGACTGTTGGAGATATGCCCAAGAGGCAATAATAAAATGGTTATTATCATATCTTCATATTTATGATAAATGTTTACATACCATGCTATAATTGTATTAACAGGAAACATTAATACTTGTGTGATTTGTAAACATAAAATAAGAGTCCCTAGTAAAGCCTCTTGTTAAACTAGCTTGTTGGTTAATAGATGATCATTGTTTCCTGATCATGAACATAGAAGATGTTATTAACAACAGGGTCATATCATTAGGAGAATGATGTGATGGACATACTCCTATAGATAAGCGTAGCATTAAAGATCAAGTCATTTCAATAGTTCAATTGCTATATGCTTTCTGATACATAGTAACCTAATTCCTTCGACCATGAGATCATGCATATCACCTTTACCGGATGGATGCTTTGATATCATCAAACACCACACCGTAACAGGGTGGCTATAAAGGTGGCATTGAGTGTTCGGAAGGTATTGGTTGAAACACATGGATCAAGAGTGGGATTTGTCCATCCATATGACGGATAGATATTCTCTGGGCCCTCTCGGTGAAATGTCATCCAATTAGCTTGCAAGCATGTGACTGGGTCACAAGGGATCACATATCACGGGAACGAGAAAAGAGTACTTATCAGTAACGAGGTTGAACTAGGTATGCAGAGATACCGACGATCATAACCTCGGATAAGTAACATATCGTGAGACAAAGGGAAATTGGTATCGTATGTAAGTGGTTCATTCGATCGCAAAGTAATCGTAGAAATATGTGGGAGCCATATGAATTTCCAGATTCCTCTATTGGTTATTGATCGGAGAAGTGTCTCGATCATGTCCGCATAATTCACGAACCGTAGGGAGACACACTTAAGGATTCGACGTTGTTTGAGTAGTTATGGTATTATGAGAAAGAGACCGAATGTTGTTCGGAGTCTCGGATGGGATCCGGGATATCACGAGGTGATCCGGAATGGTCCGGAGAATAAGATTCATATAAGGAAAGTCCCGTTTCGGAGTTCGGGAATGATTCCGGTGTTTTCATCGGGGATATTCTAGAAGGTTCCGGATTGTCCGGCACTCCGGGGGGGAAGGGGTACATGAATGTGTCATTACATATTGGAATGATTGCATCATGTACTAAGTGTTCTTGCTGTCCCAAATATAGGATTAAATTGAATCCTAAAACAGAAAAGTCAAATGTCCAGTTTGAAAGTCAAACTGCCAAAACAAGAAACTGTGGGAAACAAGCAAGAGGAGTTGGAACCAACCTGGAGGAGGAGTTGGACTCCTCCAGGCCGGCGCCCAGCCCAAGGCCGAGTTGGGGAGGGACTCCCTCCCTCCCCTGGCGCGCCCACACCCTCCCACCTATATAAGGAGGGGCAGGGCTCCCCTCCTAGACACACAAGTTTCCTATCCTCTAAACTAAACCCTAGATCTAGACCCCGGTTTAGAGCTATTCGGTTTAGAGCCTTCTAATTGGTTTAGAGCCCTCTAATTGGTGTGTCTAATTACTAGACCACTAATAGCCTCTCTCATAAGCCCCACCATACTCGCACCGGCTTAAGGCGAAGCCCTGCGGGATCTCCCCTCTACTTCCGGTACCACGCCGTTGTGCTGCCGGAATCGCGAGGAGAGTGCTACAACCTCCGCTGCCTGCTGGAACAAGGGAGAGGAAGGTCTTCGTCGAGTACCGAACGTGTGACCGACTACGGGAGCGCTGCCGGAACGTGGCGCCGGAAGGATCGTCTACGCGATCTTGAGATCGGAAAGAGTACGACTACATCACCCACGAGAATCTGCTCTCGTTAAACACTTTGGAATCTTCGAGGGTGAGTTATTCCATCGACTCGTTGCTGCAATCTAGTAGATAGATCTTGGCTTGTTTGTTTGTATGCGATAGAAAATTTTTGTTTTCCATGCTACGAACCCCTACAGACACACGTTTGCATATCGAGAGCTAAGCAATCGAGTAGAGTATTGTATACTCTTACTCTGTCATGTACACTTAGATTGCATCTAAGTTCGCAATACATTACTATACTTATCATACTACCGCTCTTTGATTAATAAAAAGTACTATGGTTGTTAGTGTGCGTTTAAAGATTGTGGTAAACCATACTGCTCTGTTAAGAGATTCATGCAAACTAAGTTGGTTAACTTATGTTGAAATACATAGTATATTACAACTGAGCTTGAGCACACACCTATAGAGATCGATGAGGATGCCCTCCATTGTCGCCATTTGACGTAGCTGGAGCACTCGCCGGATTAGAGAAACCAGAAGCCATCATTCCCAGATCCAAGACACATCATCGTGTCATCACTTTCTATAGTCGATGAAGTAGCCTGCCGCTGCCAGCGAGACATCGTCTTTGGGGCTCGTTGGCTGTGAAGGCCCCGACGAATATTCATTTTAGTTTTGCAACCTTCTGTGGGGTAGCCAAATCTTTGGCCATCCCTAGATCCACTCATAGCAGCAGACAAATAACAATAGAATTGTCTATAAGCAAGGGGGAAATAACCATATTAATCATATAATTCATTATAGGATTACAAAGATGTAATCAAAGTAGCCACCGTATATAAAAAATAACACAAATTGTGGAAATGTGTATTAAAATTGAGTAGGTAGTAAACAAAAGACTATGAGATAATCATAGGTAGTAGCGACACCTATGACTATGCAGCAAAACCATTGCTTTTGAAATCTAAATGTAATTGGATTGCACACTAATTAATGACCTTGTATACCTGAAGTGCATGTGAAGTTTTGCAAATTTTGTTCTTCTCTTATTGCCAAAAAGAAAGGAGACTGACTCGGACCTTTGAAAGCCTTATATGTATATATAAATTTCCAAACCCAACACTCCATAGGAAACACAATCATTACATTAATCCAAAAGTCAAGCATATATTTTGCAGCCTATTACAGGAAAAAAATAAAGGAGACAAATTGAAACAAAAATTATCTAATTATGCAACCTTAATAAAAAAAGGGATATTCTATATGTAACATATTAAGTTCCTCATAAATCTAGCAAGGTCTATCTCAGTTACAAGTGAAGTTCTACATGTGATTCACAAAATTCTTGTAATCAAGCCCTTGAAGCTATCGTGCCTGCTTCTAGCAAAATTAAATTACTTCTCATGCCACAGATGTGCAGCTGTTGTCGAAATGGGAGAATAAAACACATTTATTTCCAATTCCTCGATTGCCTGCTCATTTAACAACTATGTTTCTACCATTCACTTCTTCACGAAGAGGTATACTACCACCATATCATCATAGCTGGCCATCAGCTATCTATATCATCCATGATTCTAATGGTGAAAAACAACAATGTCCTAAGATTGGAAATAAATCTTATTTACAACATGTTCAATTAATGCAGAAAAATTATAATGGAAGTCCATTATATTTTGTACCCACCTAGTTAATGAAACCAGCTTGTTCATTAGTCATATAACATGCTCAATGTCAAGGGCACCGGATTTTGTTGTTAACCTGTGCAGCAATTGATAAGTTTCAGCTTCTAAATTCATAAAATTCACAGTTCTCCAATCAATTGCCAATTCATATCTAAATCAAAGCCAAAACGGGATAAATCAAATTTCTCATCACATGATTTGCCAATAAATGGTCAAATCTCTGATGCATGGCTTCATTCACATTAATAATGTTGGTGATACATAGTTTCATTTTGTACACCTAGTAAAAAATTCCAACAAACAACAATTCACACACCAATAATACATTTGGTATAGGGATATCATTAAGGAAAGATATTGAGCATTGCAAAAAATCAGCTGGTGATATGCAACCTAATTTGATCCTTGATATGTGGAAAATCCAGATTCATGTAAAGTGGATAATCCCTATTTCACCACCAATACATGTTCTTTTCAGAATACGGAGTGGATTGTGGATGGCAAGTACAATGTAGGACATACAATTTGGAGCAATCATATAGAGTAAACAACACAACAATGTATTTTAATTATGGGGCGCAAGAATCCAAATTAATAATTGACAACAATTATCAGTTAATTCGGACAAATTCCTACATTACACCGATCAAGCTGACCATGCAAAAAAGTTGTACATTGCCTAATATAATACTACATCACTTGAGGCATGGCCACAACTCAAAGAGGCAAAGATCAAAAGTGTATAATGTGGCACCTGCGACTCAATGAAGAAGTAGGTTGCTTCGAGTGTGCCCTCTGGGATGATAAACTCGAAAGGTACGTCATCATCCGTTCTCTAAAAAGACCATCCCTATCGATACATATTATTCTGACAGAGTGAGACAAAATAATAGATCGCCAAAAAATTGTATTAGTAAAAGTACCAAGACATACTATGCCCTTCCATATAGCCCTACTCTCCCGGATGTGTGCTCCTATTTCTTACAATCTTTTACAATCTTTCCATCAAGTGTTTAGTACTATGGCCAGCGTGAACATCTACAGTGTCGAATCCAGAAGTGAAATCCAGTAAACCAAACAAGCATCATGTAGTTATACTTATACGCTTGGAATGTCTTGAACAAAAAAAATCAAGTAAGAAGAACTCACTTCCCTGAACAGGCTTTTACTCAAACAGCTGAAGTGCACACTCCAAAAAAAGATGTTCAACCATCGCAATACAAATATGAGATGGGAGAGGACCTGCAAACACTCACCAAGATTCCAGCAGGAGGGAGGACGAGTACGCGGACGACCTGCATCCCAAGAAACCAGAGGATGAGAGCTCGGACCTCCTACCGGTCTCCGACGTGCTGCTGCACGCTCGACCAGCGAGGCTTCGACCTACTGCTGCTTGCCGACAGGAGGCTCAGCCTGCTGCTAGCCGGTCGAGCGACAGGAGCTTGTAGATGGCGCCGTTAGTGAGCCACTTGACAGCCTCGCTGGGCTAGTAAAAGCCAAGGCGGCCCTGCAGGTCATAGAACACGCCAGTGCACGCGCTGCTCTCGGCTGCAGGATGCCCTTGGACATGCACACCTTCATGTGCCAGTCCTCCCCCATGTTGCCTTCACCAGAAATATTCGCGCTGCCGCCGCCCCTAACAACCTCTGCCCCGATGCCGGTGGCTGCCCCCATGCCAACAACTCTGTGCCGCCACCGTCTCTATCGCGCCGGTGTGCTTGCGCTTGGGCCTTGGCCGACACCCCGTGCACGCTAGCTGCTGCCGCTGCGTCAGCCTCCTCCATGGTGCACTCGGCCTTGTCCTGCGTCGGCTGGAGGTCCTCTATGTCGGTGCATACGCTGGGGGCGGCGGTGGAGGTCCTCGACGCCGGTGTAGATGCTCGGGGAGGCGGAGGCGGTCCTCGATGATGGGGTAGGCGGGGACGGTCCTAAACGCTGGTGTAGATGCCAGGGAAGGGAGAATTGATTGCGGTGGGCGGCGAGGAGGAGGAGTCGGCGGCGGCGCTACGATGGAGAAACGGAAAGGAGCAGAAACGGGCAGTGATTTTCCCCTAGTCAAAGCGGCGGAGGAGACCACGCAGTTGTTCGGTTGCTAACAGACAACACCGAGAAGTATCGACGCGTTGCAAGGCCCACGATGCAGCGAGAAAGAAAAAGGGGCCCATAGGCAGAGAGATGGACAGCACGACACGCTGCAGAATCGCTGAGAGAGCTCCCTTTCTCTCAGGCTTAAGCCTTTAAATAATATGCTACCTGTCTATGTATTGGTAATCTGTAGATCAGGAAGTTGAGATGTTAATATCCAGAGGTAGGAGTTGCTAATCAGATAGGCAGATATTGCTAAGTAGGAAACTATCTCTGATACATTGAACGTTTACTGAACGTTTTTGGCTGTAGATTCATCCACCGTGTTCATCTATCTCTATTTAGCCAAATGAGAGCATGTGTAAGATTTTAGGTCAGAGGTTTTTGTGCTCTGAAGCTGTGATTAACTGTTATATTGACAGGTTGGCTTGTGATGGAGGCTAGGTAGATTATTGACACTGACATGATTAGCACCGTTGCAAAATCTGGGTGCATGTTTAAGTATTTGTGCAAAGAAATGTACAGCATCTACGGATCTGCTTTAAGCAATCACACTTCATTGTATCTAAATTGTGTTTTCTTGCTTTTGTATTATATTGTTCTTTTGAGTAACATCAAATCATGCAATAGGAACTAACAAATGACGGGCATATTTAAGGAAATTGAAACCAAAGAGGGAGTGTTCTTGATGAATCTAACTTTTAAAAAAGTCGAAGTGCTTTTATATGTCCTCAACTTGTTTTGATTGATTACCCCAAACACACTAGACAGTCCATGTTTCCTTTTAAAATGTTTTGAGAAAATATTTCCAAATTTTGCAAAGGAGTGCAAGTAATATGTGAGCATTGTGCGTGCTTCAATATTTTAGTTACAAATACTTAATTTTGTTTACAAAATATTACTATAAAAATAAAATTTATAAAGTATAGGGTTAGTTCGTGCATTGCACGTGGACTGATATTATTCCGTCAAATTCCAGAGACAAGAACAGTTGGGCAGGCATATCATTCATCTGTTTGAGTTGAATAGATACTTACAGCACACTTTGTGACTCCCTGGAGAGTAATCCTATATATGAGTGTGCACATCTAAGAGCCCTATTATTGTGCATCTCATGAAGGAGATTAGGAAGTCGTGTGCAGCTAAGTTAAGTGAGTGGTGGTTGAGAACCAAATCATGTACACACAAAAAAAGAATCCTCTCTATTTTTTTGATTAACATGGAACCGTGAGTTACCCATATTGTATAATATGTCATTTTTTCTAATGATCCACATGTACATGTTGTTGACACTTTTGTCCTGACATTGGGTAGTTCCATGACCTTGACTTTCTCATGCACCCATAAATGCAATGAAAATCATTATTAGGTATTGTACATCCCCATTTCTCAAAATGGTGTTAATAATGAGAATAAGAATGATCATAATAATACCACAAATCAAGTTTTGCCTTCACACTTTGACATTAAATTTTGTTAGTACTTTTTGTGTCGGACAATGTTATGTTAGTCAAAACACGTGCATTGTACATGCACGATTACTAGTAAATATATAGAAAAGTATGTTGAAGCTAGGAAAGACCAGCAAAGGGCACTGCTTCTACATCCACGTCGTTCAAAACATGAGGAACTCCATGTTTGTGATGTAGCCCAGCTGTCAGCCAAGCAAACAAGAACCCACGTTTACCAATAGGTGGGGAAGTGAACCTAGCTTAACTGGTTGGGGAGTGGATGTACAAACCCAACACTTAAGTTTAAATCCTCATGGATACGAATTTAGGTTTCTATTTATATTTATACTTAAGGAACAGGCTATCCCAGTACTCATTTTTAATGGTTGTGTGCATTCTTAGTTGGTGCAGAGGCCGGAAAGTGAAACCCTCCCTCCATTTTAGGTTACATCATCATCATCATCATCATCATCATCCTATTTGCCTATCCTCCTCCTCCCAACCCCGTGCGGCGCCGCGTCGCCCCCGCCCCAGCCAACCATCCCCTCCTGCGTCCACCTCCTCTCCGCCGCCGTCAGATCCATTGCCGGACAAAGTTCCAGCGGTGCGGCGGCGGCGGGGCCCCAACCCAAATTTAGGTTCCTATTTATACTTAAGGAACAGGCTATCCTGGTACTCATGCAATTTATCCCGAGGCCCAGGCTTGGTGCTTATCCAAGTTTAAAAATCCTGATACTCATTTTTAATGGTTGTGTGCATTCTTAGTTGGTGCAGAGGCCGGGAAGTGAAACTCTCCCTCCATTTTAGGTTACATCACCCTCATCCTCCTCCTCTCTGCCCATCCTCCTTCTTTCGACCCCGTGCGGCGGCGCCGCCGCCGCACCGGGTCGTCGCCCCCGCCCCAGCCAACCACCCCCTCCTGCGTCCACCTCCTCTCCGCCGCCACCAGATCTGTTGCCAGACAAAGTTCCAGCGGTGCGGCGGCGGCGGGGCCCCAGCCCTCACACGCGCCCCTTCCATGGCTGCGGCGGCTCGAGTTCCGGGAAATGGCGGCTCTCCTGCGGAACTCCAGCGGTGATGGCGAGTGGACGGCTGCCGGTGAGTTCTGGCTGCAGCGGTCCCTGATGCGGGGCGTCGGATGATGGCGAGATCTAGCCTTCCTAGATCGCCGATTTCTTCGCCTCCTCGTCATCGGCCAGTGTTGTCCGTAGATCTTCCGGGGTCCACTTTGCATCACGAGGACGCCCCGGGCGGAGGCCCTGGGTTTGGTGGAGGTGGACATCTTCTCCGTCGAAGGTGTCTGGCCTGCGGCTAGATTGGCAGATCTTGCGATCCGTGTTCCAGTCCCAGCAGCGAGACGGGGAGACCTAGGTGCCGGTCAAAACCGAGCCATTGGCAGGCGATGGAGGCGTTATCATGCCGTTACCCTGATGAAGGCATCGCCGTGCACCTTGTGTCGACCTCACTCGTGCTACTCCGGGGAAAACCCTAAGATCTTCGGATCGGACGATAGTGGTGCTGCGGTGTCGGTATCGCGTTCTCTCCAGGGAGCATCGCCTGTGGAGCAACGTTGGATGGAAGTGGCAGGAGGGGTGGAGCGGCTAGCGCGCGGGGGTGGTGCTGCTTGGCACCGCGGTGGTGTCGGTGGCTGGTGTGGCGAGAGTCTGTGCATCGATCTGCATGCTGACGATGGGTTGGCGGAAGATAATGAAGGCGATGACGTCCGAAGCGTGTGCGTGGGCGTCGCTCCGTGGATATGTTGTGCGATTCTGGGGCTCCTTTTGCTTGAGTTCGAGCCGCCACGCCAAGGCACTCCAGCTTTGCGAGTGGCAACTGTGTGAGTGACCATAGGGCGGGGTCGAAACAGGTAGCGAGGTGTTTGATAGATCTCGTTGTGGAGCTGGCAATACGGTTATCGTTTTTGCTCGGTGTTTTGTTTTGGCGGTTCCGGTTTGTACAATCTTTGTAATGAGCTTTGCCAAACAATATGGTTCTAATAATAAATAAAGGTTGAGTGCATCGCTTGATGCAGAGGCAGTCTCCGCTCCCCATTTCGAAAAAAAACCCAATAGGTGCGGTGGTAGAGCATGTAGCAATTGGGGTTTTGGTATGCAGCAAGGAGGGAGCGACTAATGTGAGCCAAGTTGTCCACAGCCTGAGGAAATCTAAATCTGTGATGTAAGTAGTAGCAATATATGGTAGGGGACGTGGAAATGAAAGGAGCGAGTTGGCTCACCGGCGACGGCAGTATGAGGTCATGAGCACTTTGGTAGACGCCTACGGGGAGAGGACGATATGGACATAATAGATCGAGGCGGAGAACGGATTTTAAAGAGGAAAGACCGTGAACTTACTTATATGCCTCCATCAGTTTTCTCCATAGCCATTTTTTGCGAAAACCGTGGGGAAAGCAAGGGGCGCAGGTTGGGTGGATAGAGGGAGCGCTAATGGCTGCTGATGACAACGGCCAAGAAAATTGTATGGATTCCTGCCATCAAATGAGCATCAAGCAGGCTGAAAATTAAGGGTCGGTGACTGCTTAAATGTATACGTGTAAACAATGTATTAATTACAGTTGTGATTTGGTATGATGACGTCTTGGCTGAATGTCTTGGAAAACAGAATTAGTTGCATGGGATGATGTGGAAGCAAGTTGGGTGATGTGGTGGGATCGATGAGGTGACATAGCTGCATGTTGAGAGAAATAGATTAGTGAGGATGATCTTCTTAGGTATGTACGATTTATATCCACCACTAAAAGAAAAGGAAAAAAAAATCATGTGAGGATCTAAAGCCAAATACACGTGCAAACCCACCATGCATCTTACGAAGCAGGCTTACCCGTCTAGATACCGTGGAGATAGATGTATTACCACACATGTGCCTCCATATATTATTAGCTTATTATATTATTATTATAGAAAAATGGTTATTTATCCAAAAGTTCAATGGTCTTAGATTATATACTCAAAGTTGAGTGTACATTGGTAAAATACCCATAAATGGATGAATTGTATTTATGATCTACCCAAAAGGGGTTTTCTATAAAAAAAACCGTTTAATTTATAATGGAAATAACTACTTGGCCCTAGTGTATTTGAATAGCTGTGTCCAGTCGGTAGTTACAGTACTAGATCATCTCTCTTTGACTCCATGTCTACACAATCGACTAAATTAGATCTTGTTGTCAGTGCAAATATGTATGCAGGTGTGGGCTGGTATTTATGTGCATACATGCACGTATGGAGGTTTTTGCTAGCTAATTACAAGAAAGAATATTACTACGATGGTGCCGTCAAAAATATAAGTTAATTAGTGGAGTACTTCCATCATACTCGGGCTGAAGCAAATATGAACCAGGTGACCAGGTCGTAACTACCTCAGGTAATCAAGAGCGACTCACATGTTCAGACCAACATGCCTGACTTTTTTGAGGTACTGGCCGGCAGAATTCGGATGGATAGACGAGGGACGGACGTACAGGCGGCCGGCAACTGCGAGCATCACAACTCACAAGCATACGACGTTGATGAAGTGCGGAGGTCATTTACGTGATGGTTGATCTGCCTGCTAGAAATGGACCATGGTTGGAGAGTACGCGTAGGTGTGAACTGGGCATATCAGGGTTTCAGATCCAATCGATGGAGCTGGCCCCTCCAATCGTTTCATGACCAGCTCTAATAATCAGGGCTCACGGGCCTGCTATAATTATATTTTTTACTTCCAAGTTTCTGTTGGGTATTTTACCAATGTACACTCAACTTTGGTACAAATTCCAAGACTAGTAAACTTTTGGGTAAATAATCAATTTTTCTTATTATTATTGGGATGCGTCTAGAGGGCGTCCGCCCGTCCGATCGACGTCCTAGGTGCTTGCTTCTCCATAGCTAAAAAAGGGAAGAGCATGGCGCTTGTTGGTCGCTTCGAGCTCACACCTGTGACCGCAACTTGTCCCCCACCTCCCCCGTACGCACCTCCCATCCCCGACCTTCCGATTTTAGTGCCCTCGTCGTCGGGAAAGGCTCCGCGCCCTGCCGCCGCCCAGGAATTGAACCTCCACCTCCCCAGATTTCTGTTGAAAATATAAGCAATAATCCATATGATTTAATCAGAATAATAAACTGATAAAGCATGATTATACAAGCATCACCAAAACTAATCATGCAGATTAACAAAGTAGATAAACAGATTACATCTAAATAAGATAAACCTATCACATCTACACCAATCACTAAAATAAAGAACTCTAACAAAATTTGAAAGAGAGAGTCCAGCATTACGTACGGTACAGCAGCGACAGCCGCAGCGGTGGTAGCAGCGGCAGCCGCAGCGGTGGTAGCAGCGTCGTCGGCAATGTTGTCGAGGTAGAGGCTGCTGATGTCCGGGAATAAGTCCTTGTCGAGGAAGGAGTCGTCCGTGATGGAGTAAGTAGTCGCGCGGAAGCGTTCCCCAAAAACCTGATCGCCCCTCACCCGTACAGGTTCACAAGAGGCGGGGTTCCGGAGGCCTACTGTCCCGATCTGCGGTGCACGCCGCATGGTGGGATGGGGAAGACGAAGGCGACGGCGCAATAGACTGGAAGGAGATACGTGTGATAGACCGTGTCGATTAGGTTTAGCGCATGCGCTTTATAGTGTAGGTTAGGGAGATCGTGGGGCTCAGCCCACGTCCAAGTCAGTAACAGCCCACGATCCAGAAGACTGAAAACAGCTAACTAATTAACGCCTCCATTAATGATTCGTAATTAATCCATGATTAATTTTCTCAACCAGCAAAAATAAAGCTCGGCTCGGCGAGATTTCCGCAACACGCGACGCGCGCGCGTCGTGTCGAGGCGAGGCGGGCGACGTCGGAGGAGGAGTGCGCGAGAGCTACTCTTCTTCTCACGCCTTAGTGAATGGTGAAACAACCTAGTATATAAGGAGCTGTAACTCTCACTCAACTAGCAATATGAGATTAAACTTTGGCACCACTAGCACAACCATATGCTGCCATGCATAAATGGGCCAAAGAGAATTTCAGAATTTGTATAATGGGCCAACAGCCCAATACTCACCAAATTCCAACAATCCCTCACAAAGTCTCATTGGCACATCACATCACTTTCATTCCAGAATATTATTTTATATACTAGTGTGTAGTGGAGACTGTTAAGTTGAACTTCCATGTTAAACTTCATGCTACACTAGCTAGCAACTTGAATAGTGGACTATGCCTTGAACTACAAGTTTTCTGCACACCAGTTTCACTCAAAATCTAGACCAGTATAGGGCTGTTACAGGGCTTCCCCGCGGTTCGGAGCTTATGCGTCATACTCTAGGGCCTTTCATGAGTTATTATAGAGCATCGAACTCTCATGGACTGTGACGTTTGACAGTCAGACTCATATAGGTCTGTTCCACAATAGATGTTCTATAGAACAACATCCCTGCTTAGAAGAGCCACTTGAAACACATTAAGATAAATATCAACCTATCATGCAGAATAAGATAGTATTGCATCTTTATAGAGATGTAAATATAATATGGGCATACTCTCCTCTCAGCTGATCAACAACTTGTCTCCCAGTTCTAATTCACGGAATCTCGGATCACATAGAGTGGATTACCACTACGAACAACTCATTGTGTGAGTCTCAAACCCATCTCCCTTGATGCATTATCTATCACATTACGTGATAAACCCTTTGTGAAGGGATCTGCCAAGTTCTTAGATATTTGGATATAATCCAACACAATAACTCCGGAATTTTTTAGTTTTCTGACAGATTTTAATCTCCTCTTCACATGGCTTGACGACTTCATATTATCCTTAGAACTGTTTACTTTGACGATCACAGTTTGATTATCACAGTTCATCGGGATGGTGGTTATTGGTTTTTCAACCACAAGTAAGTCCATCAAGAGCTCACAAATCCACTCTTCTTCAACAATGGCTTGGTCTAATGCTGTGAGTTCTGCTTCCATAGTTGACCTTGTTAAGATTGTCTACTTGCAAGACTTCCAAGAAACAGCGCCACCACCAAGTGTAAACAAATAACCACTTGTCGCCTTAGTCTCATCAGCATCATATATCTAGTTTGAATCACTATAACCTTCAAGTACTCGAGGATACCCAGTATAGTGAATACCATAGCTCGCAGTGCCTTTTAAATAGCGCAAAACTCTATCAAGAGCATGCCAATGATCATCTCCAGGATTTGACACAAATCGACTCGGTTTGCTTACAACAAGGAGATGTCACGCCTCGTAGCGCTAGCTAAATACATGAGTGAGCCAATGATTTGAGAATATCTCAATTGATCTTTAGCATTCCTTTGCTTCTTTCGAAGTAGCACACTCGGATCATAAGGCGTTGGAGAAGACTTGCAGTCACTATACCGAAGCGACTAAATATCTTTTCCACATAGTGGGACTGAAAGCAGTGTAATCCCACCATTGTCATCCTTCAGTAGCTTGATGTTTAAGATTACATCATCCACTCCCAAGTCCTTCATCTCAAAGCAGTGAGATAGGAACTCTTTGACCTCCTCTATAACAGCGAGGTTGGTCCCGAATATCAATATTTCATCGACATGGAGACACATCATAACTCCCTCGCCCCTACCATGGCGATAGTACACACACTTATCAGCTTCATTTACAACAAAGCCTTCAGCGGTTGAAGTTCTTTCAAACTTCTTATGCCACTTCTTAGGAACTTGCTTAAGACCATATAAAGACTTCACTAACTTGCACACCTTTCCTTCTTGACCATCTACTACAAATCCATCAGGCTGCTCCATATAAATTTCCTCATCTAGCTCTCCATTTAGAAAAGTTGTCTTAACGTCCATTTGATGAATGAGAAGACCATGTGAGGCAGCCAAGGATAGTACTCGAATAGTGGTCAATCTGGATACAGGTGAGTAGGTATTGAAGAAGTCTTCACCTTCTTTCTGGGTATGAACCTTGGCCATAAGACGTGCCTTGTACTTTTCAATAGTACCATCAGGTCTAATCTTTTTCTTGAACACCCACTTACATCCTACAGGTTTGCACCCATACGGACGATCAGTGACCTCCCAAGTTCCATTAGCTAAGATGGATTCCATCTCGCTACGGACAACTTCTTTCTAGTAGTCAACATCTTGGGATGCACAGGATTCTGAAATAGAAGTGGGAGTATCATCCACAAGGTACACAATGAAATCATCACCAAATGACTTTGCAGTCCTTTGTCTCTTGCTCCTTTTAGGAGCTTCATTGTCATCCTCCATAGGTTCATCATAGTGTTCTATCGGCATAGTGGGTTCAGGAATTACAACAAATTCCTGACTAGATGAACTAGTCATCTCCTGAGTTGATGATCTAGACATACCTTTCATGGGAAAGATGTCCTCAAAGAAAGTCGCATCATTCGACTCCATAATCGTACCAACATGCATGTCGGATACCTCAGATTTCACTATCAAAAATCTATAGCCAATGCTATAAAAAGCATATCCTAGAAAAACACAATCTACAGTTTTTGGTCCAAGCTTTCGCTTCTTGGGTATTGGAATATTGACTTTTGCCAAACATCCCAAAGTTCGTAAGTAAGAGAGTTTAAGCCTTTTCTTCTCCCATTCCTCAAATAGAGTCATGGTTTTATCCTTTATGGGAACACGGTTTAGGACATGAAACGCAGTCATTAGTGAAATGACACAGATGTCGCCTAGAGGGGGAGTGAATAGGCGGTTTAAAACTTTTACGAGATGGGATTAAAAAAGGAGGAATAAAACTAGCGTTTACTTTGTCAAGCACAAAACCTATATATACTATGGTTCACCTATGTGCACCAACAACTTATGCTAAGCAAGACAAGCAACTATGTGATAGCAAGATATAGACTTCAAGCACGGAGGCTATCACAAAGTAAGGTGCATAAGTAAAAGCTCAGGTATAGAGATAACCGAGGCACACAGAGACGACGATGTTTTACTGAGTTCCTCCCAATGGAGTACGTCTCGTTTGGAGAGGGGGTGGTTTCAAACCACCAATGCCACAAAAGGCCTCCCTTGTTCTCCTGTGAATCTCACCCCAATGGGATCGATCCACACTTCCACTATCGATGCACTTGTCGGTGGCAATCCAGAACCTCTCACAAGATTGGGGCACTTCTCCACAACTCAATTGGAGGCTCCCAACTAACAAGCTTGGGGAAAGCTCCACAACTTAATTGGAGGCCCCAAATAATACACAAATCTGCAATACAACCAAACCGTCTAGGGTTCCAAGAACCCAAGAGTAAAAAGCTACTCACCTTTCACCCAATCGAATCCTCACCGAGAACTTAAACCGATGCACCAAATGCAATGGCAAGAACACAAGAAGTACTCAAGTTCTTCTCTCCCAAATTCCACCAAAGCTACAAAAGCTTATGGGGGAATAAGAGAGGAAGAACAATGGAGGAAATCCACAGAAGACTCCAATATCTAGATCCCAAGATGTTCCCCTCACTTAGAGGAGAGATTGATTGGTGGGGTTGTAGATCTAGATCTTCTCTTTCAAATCCCTCAAGAATATGCAAGAATCAATGGAGGGATTGAGGGATAGCAAGCTCAAGAAGGTTAGGTAAACATCTCCACCACGATCCGACCTTAGCTGCTTGATTTTAAGATTGAGTTGGTTTTCTGCTTCAGCTTTATAGATTTTGAAGTAGTTCAAAGCTTCATCTTTAAATTTCAGAAGATAAACATAGCAGTATCTAGTGGAGTTATCAATCAACGTCATAACGTATCTTTCCCACCTTTTGTCAACGCACCATTCATCTCACAAAGATATAAATGTATAAGTTCCAGTGGTGCTAAGTTTCTCGGTTCCGCAGCCGTATGAGACTTGCGGGGTTCCTTTGCTTGCACACAAACTTGGCACTTAAAACCTTTGACAGTGGTAAATTTCAGAATTAAACTCATATTAGCTAGCCGCGCCATGCAACCAAAGTTAATATGACAAAGTTGTGAATGCCAAATATTGGACTCATTATCATTGCAAACATGATTAATAACTTTAGTACATGAGTCTGACATGGATAAGCGAAACAGACCTCCACACTCATAACCCTTTCCAACGAATTGTACATACTTAGAAATTACAACTTTATTGGACTCAAAAACCAATTTAAAACCATCTCGACATAGAAGTGATCCGTTGACGAGATTCTTATAGATGGAGGGAACATGCTGCATATTCTTCAGCTGTACGGTCTTCCCTGAAGTAAACTTCAGATTTACCGTACCAACACCATGAACGGAAGCATGTGAGCCATTTCCCATTAGCACGGAAGAGGTCCTTGAGACCTGATAAGAAGAAAACATGAAAATATCAGAACATACATATGTATTAGCACCCGTGTCTATCCACCATTCAGGTGAATAACATACTGAAAGGATGGTAGGTAAAGTATCATACCCAACGTACTTCATCTCAGTATCACTAATAACAACATTAGTGATCTTGCCGCTATTCCCATGTTGCCGCTTGTCAAAGCGATTAGGGCAGCTAGGAGCCCAATGATCAGGATCACCACAGACGTGGCAAGAGCCTTTCTTCTTATCATGTTTCTTCTTGAAGTTGGTTGAGTCAGTGGCAAAGTTCCCTTTGCCATCAGATTTGTTCTTATTCTTGAACTTGTGGGATTGGAAGTTTTTCCTCTATACCAAATTGGCATTAGAAGCTCCCTCAAATCCTTGAGCATGTGTGTCCTTTGCTCTCTTCTTCTCTTCCACATGAAGGACCCAATGAGATCCGTAATAGAAAAATCTTGTCTCTTATGTTTCAGAGAAGTAGTAAAGTTCCTCCACATGGGACGAAGCTTGGCAATAATGCCTCCAGTCACAAACTTGTTCGGTAAGGTACACTTGAACTGCTCAATTTCTTTGGCAAGTGATTGTATCTCATGAGCTTGCTCAATGATGGAGTGCTCGTCAACCATCTTGTAGTCATAGAATTGCTCTATGACATACAACTCAATGCGAGCGTCCGAGACCCCAAACTTGGCCTCGAGCGCATCCCACGCGTCTTTGCCAATATCAAATAACATGTATGGGTCAATAATGTTGCAAGAATACTGAACAGAGCCGTCATAAACATGGTATCGACTTTCTTAAAGGCCGCTTATTGATCAGCAGAAAGATCTCCTCCCGGTTTGCTAAGAGTGGCGCTATAGTAGTTTAGGTTTTAAAACCATAGAACTGCTCTTGCGCGCCATCTCTTATAGTGCATACCAGCAAAATAAGGAGGCCTAGTAGCCGCGGGTACACTGGTGGAGTTTAATTGCCTATAATCATGTTTTTGGATTATTGAAAATATAAGCAATAATCCATATGATTTAATCCGAATAATAAACTGATAAAGCATGATCATATAAAAACTTGATCAGGGATATAGAGGCTGCTGATGTCCGGGAAGAAGTCCTCGTCAGGGAAGGAGTCGCCCGTGATGCGTTAGTAGTCGAGTGGAAGCGCTTCCCAAAAACCAGATCGCCCCTTACCCGTACAAGTTCACAAGAGGCGGGGTTCCGGAGGTCTACTGCCCTGATCTACGGTGCACGCCGCAAGGCGGGATGGGAAAGACGAAGGCGGCGGCGCAATAGACTGGAAGGAGACGCGTGTGATAGACTGTGCTGATTAGGTTTAGCGCAGACGCTTATATAGCACAGGCTCGGCGAGATTCCCGCAACCCATGGCGCGTGCGAGCGTTGTGACGAGGCGAGGCGTGGTGTGGCGAGGCGAGGCGGGCAGCGTCAGAGGAGGAGTTTGTGAGAGCTGCTCTTCTTCTCACGCCTTAGTGAGTGGTGAAATAGCCTAATATATAAGGAGGTGTAACTCTCACTCAACTAGCAATGTGAGACTAAACTTTTGCACCACTAGCACAACCATATGCTGCCATGCACAAATAAGACAAAAAGAATATCATAATTTATCTAATGGGCCAACAACCCAATACTCACCAAATTCCAACAATTCCCTCTACCGCCAACCCTAGCTCCAGCGCTGCCAAGGACACACCTCCCATGATGTCGTTGAACTCCTGTGGGGCAGGGAGGTGCCACCGATAGAGGAGTGGGGAGGCAGCTAAGGGTGGAGGAGGGGTGCACGGACACGGGATGGGCGAGCTGGTGAGCGGGATCTAGCGAGGCGGCGAACGGAGGGCCGCTGGCGGCATTGTCTGTAGCTACTCGATTCTTCCTCGCTCACCGTTCCTGTGAAGGTTCGTGTGTACTTGCTCGCTGACGATACCAAGGAAAGGAGGAGCTATGGGCTTCCTTTTGAGGTAGAAATGAATGGGCCGGTAGAATTGGGGGCTTCAATATCAGATTCCTACTGTATATTGTCAAGTTATTTATTTTGTCTGGTTGTTTCCCAATAACCAATAGTAGTTGCTCCGCGATGTACATAGATAATTGCTGGCTCATATTAGTTTATTATTGTACAACCGTATAAAGTAGTTGAGGGAGTAGTGGTAATTTATCCAGCGTGTTATAAAATATAAATTTTTTTCGCTGATTTGTAATGTTGCCTACTGTTATTATATTTGTAAGTTCAGTGTAATTTGCTAAACAGTCTATCGCTTCACAATAATAAGCAACTTCAGAACAATGACAACAAAAATAGACAGCTTTGGCGTCCGAAATACAACTTTAGTGCTCGATGGACTAAGTTCACAACAATAATAGGGAAATTTATTCCTAACAGAGCAACTGTAGTGCTCGACAAAGCAACTTTATTGCACTACAGGAAAATTAGGTTCACAACAAAAATAGGCAACTTCGGTGCTCGACAGAAGAACTTCGTGTCCGACAGAGAAACTACACAGTAGTGATAAGCAACTTTGTTGTCTGACAAAGCAACTTTTGTGCGCGACGAAAACCTAGTTCGGGTCCAGTGAGGCAACATCGATAGGCCATTAGGATGGCGCTGCCGCGGTGCGTGAGGATTTCCCTTCTTCATGCAAGCCGCTACTAGAAGAGGCAACACTGAATCCCGATGTGGCAACTTTTGAGTCCGGCGAGGCAACTTCAGAGCCCAACAAAGCAACTTGTGCCCGACCGAGCAACTTTGATACCTGATGAGGCAACTTTTGTGCCTAACGAGGCAACTTTGGTAAGCCATTAGGACGGCGCTGGCGCGGTGCGTGAGGACGGCCCTTCTTCAAGCAAGATCCTACCCGATGAGGCAACATCAGAGCCCAGCGAGGCAACTTTGATAGGCCATTAGGACGGCGTTGCCGCGGTGGGTGAGGACGATCCTTCTTCAGGCAAGCCACTGCCGACAAGGCAACATCGAAGCACGACCCAACAACTTTGGTGTTCGACAAGGTAACTTCCAAGCCAGGCGAGGAAACTTTGGTAGGCTATTAGGATGGCACCGCCGCGGTGGGTGAGGACGACCCTTCTTCATGCAAGCCGCTGCTAGAAAAGGCAACATCATAGCCCGACGAGGCAACTTAGGAGCCCGACAAGGAAACTCATGCCCAACTGAGCAACTTTGGTGCCCGACAAGACAACTTCTATGCCCGACAAAGGCAACTTAGGTAGGCTATTAGGACGGTGTTGCCGCGGTGCGTGAGGACAACCCTTCTTCAGGAAACCCGCAGCTCGACGAGTCAACATCGGAGCTCGATGAGGCAACATCAGAGCCCGATGAGGACACTTCGTAGCTCGGTGAGGCAACTTTGGTAGACTATTAGGACAACGCTATAGCAGTGGGTAAGGACGGACCTTCTCAAGGCAAGCCGCTACTGATGAGGAAACATCAGAGCTCGACAAAGGCAACTTCGGATCCTGGCGAGGCAACTTTGGTAGGCCATTAGGACGGCTCTATCGTGGTGGGTGAGGAAGACCCTTATTTTGGAAAGCCGCTGCCAAACGAGACAACATCTGAGCCCAACTAGGCAACTTCGGAACCCAGCGAGACAACTTCTAAGCCCGATGAGGCAACTTTGGTAGGCCATTAGGACGGTGTTGCCACAGTTGGTGAGGATGACCCTTCTTTAGGCAAGCCCCTACCCAACAAGGCAACATCAGAGCCCAACGAGGCAACTTCCGAGCCAGGCGAGGAAACATTGATAGGCCATTAGGATGGCGCTTCCGTGGTGGGTTAGGACGGCCCTTCTTCATGCAAGCCACTGCTACAAGAGGCAACATCAGAGCCTGATGAGGAAACTTTGGAACCTAACAAGGCAACTTGTGCCCGACTGAGCAACTTTGGTGCCCAAGGAAACCTGCGGGCCTGATGAGGCAACTTCGGCAGGCCATTAGGACGGTGTTGCCACGGTACATGAGGACGGCCCTTTTTCAGGCAGGTCGCTGCCTGACGAGGCAACACCGGAGCTCGACGAGGCAACATCGGTGGTAGGCGAGGACGACCCTTCTTCAGGCAAGCCGCTGCCGACAAGGCAACATGGGAGCCTGACGAGGCAACTTTGGAGCCCGACGAGGCAACTTTGGTAGGTCATTAGGACGGCGTTGCCATGGTGGGTGAGGACGACCCTTATTTAGGCAAGCCGCTGCCCGACGAGGCAACATCGGGACTCCGAAGAGGCAACTTTGGAGCCTAGCGAGGAAACTTCATAGCCCGACGAGTCAACTTTGGTAGGCCATTAGAACGGTGCTACCATGGTGGGTAAGGACGTTCTTTTTTAAGCAAGCCACTGCATGATGAGACAACATCGGAGCCTGACAAGGCAACTTCCGAGCCACGTGAGGCAACGTCAGTAGGCCATTAGGACGTCCCTGCTGTGGTGGGTGATGACGGACCTTCTTCATGCAAGCCGCTGCTAGACGAGGCAACATCGATATCGAAGCTCGGGAGAAAACTTCGGAGCCTGACTGAGCAAGTTTGGAGCCCAACACCGCAACTTCGGTAGGCCATTAGGCAACTTTAGAGCCCAGCAAGGCAACTTTGGTAGGCCATTAGGACAGCGCTGCCGTGGTGGGTGAGGATGACCCTTCTTTAGGCAAGCCGCTACTCGACCAAGCAACTTCGGAGCCCAGCGAGACAACTTTGGTAAGCCATTAGGACGGCGCTGCCGTGGCGGGTGAGTACGACCCTTCTTCAGGCAAGTCATTGCTGGTGAAGGAACTTCGGAGCCCAGATGGGCAACTTCAGAGCCCGACGAGGAAACTTCGGTAGGTTATTAGGCAACTTCAGAGACCAGCGAGGCAACTTTGGTAGGCCATTAGGACGGTATTGTCGCAGTTGGTGAAGACGATCTTCTTTAGGAAAGACGCTGCCCGATGAGGCAACTTTGGTGCCTGACAGAGCAACTTCGTTCTCGATGAGGCAACTTGGGTTCCCGAGGAGGCAACTTTGGTGCCTGACGAGACAACTTTGGTGCCTAATGAGACAACTTTCGTGCTCGGTGAGGCAACTTTGGTGTCAAATGAGGGAACTTTAGTGCCCAAAGGAGGCGACTTTGTTGCCCGACTGAGCAATGTTGGTGCTCGACGAGGCAACTTTGGTACCCGACGTCCCTTCTTTAGGCAAGCTGATGTCTGATGAGGCAACATCGTAGACCAATGAGGCAACTTTGGTAGGCCGTTAGGACGGCGGTGCCGCGGTGGGTGAAGACGGACCTTATTCATGCAAGCTGCTGCTAGATGACGCAACATCGATATCGGAGCCCAGCGAGAAAACTTCGGAGCCCGGCGAGGCAACTTTGGAGCTCGACAAAGCAACTTGTGCCCGACTGAGTAACTTCGGAGCGCAGCGAGGCAACTTCGATAGGCAATTAGGAAACTTCGAAGTCCGGCGAGGCAACTTTGGTAGGCCATTAGGACGGCGCTGCCATGGTGGGTGAGGACGACCCTTCTTTAGGCAAGCTGCTACCCGACGAGGCAACTTCAGAGCCCGACGAGACAACTTTGGTAAGCCATTAGGATGGTGCTGCCACGACGGGTGAGGACGACCCTTCTTCAGGCAAGTCGCTACCGGTGAGGGAACTTCGGAGCCCGGAGGGGCAACTTCGGAGTCCGACGAGGCAACTTCGGAGACCGGCGAGGCAACTTTGGTAGGCCATTAGGACGGCGTTGTCGCAGTGGGTAAAGACGATCCTCCTTTAGGCAAGACGCTATCCAACGAGGCAACTTCGGTGCCGACAAAGCAACTTCATTCTCAAGGAGGCAACTTGGGTGCCTGGATGAGACAACTTTGGTCCCCGAGGAGGCAACGTTGGTGCTCGGCGAGGCAACTTTGGTGTCAAATCAGGCAACTTTAGTATCCGACGAGACAAATTCAAAATTCGATGGAGCAACTTTGGTACGTGATAAAGCAACTTTAGTATCTACAGTGTGGGAAGGTGCTGCCCGGACTATTTGTTGCTTGTCTCAACCGTAAAGTTCCTCGTTTCAATCAGTGGCGGAGCTACGTACAAGTCAGAGCCCCCCCCACCCCACCACCACCTGAAACAATCTCTGAAGAAAAAAACATTTTTAGCACTTAGATGAGATTTTTTTGACTCATTTGCCCCCCCCCCCCCCCCCCCCCAAACATATACATATTACCTTTTGCCCCCCAGCGATCCCAGGCTAGCTCCACCACTGGTTTCAATTGTCAAATTGAGTTTCTGATTATAGGCAACATCTCGATAGCATTAGTAGGCATCTTCGTCAGCTGGGTTAATATTTTCAACGAGCAAAAAACCAATATAATGCAACAAACCACGGTAATTGAGCAACTAACTTATTTTCAACGAGCAACTACTATATTGTGTGAGACAACTTCTTATAAAAAGCTACACGAGTATACGGTAGTGTAAATTACGTTGGAGCCCATACTGCTGGAAGCTCACTATTCACAACCAGATGGAGCCCATACTGCTGGTCCGTTTAGCGCAGGCTGACGGGTGCGGATAGGGTGCGCCCGGCACGCCGATCCGGCGCGCGAGAGCTGGCAAGAATTTAGGTTATTATTATTAACCAGCATGGTAATTTTCCATGAAGAAAAATCATGAGGCCTCCCATAAAAATCTCTACCGTTATTTCCGGTGAGAAGACGAGGAAGACTAATATTAGAAGAAGGAAAAATCAGTGGAAACGAATACACAGCAGGCCGTGGAACGGTGGAAGAAGTTGCCGCCTCCGCTTCCATCCATTGACGACGAAACCGAGCACCTCCCAGGTCGACGAGATCGGGTGCCCGTCGGTGCGAACCCTCTGCTGCATTGGCATGGCTGCGGAGCCGGAGGACGGCGGCAAGGTTGCCCCTCCTGCGGCAACGGACGCGGGCGCGGACCCATCACCCCCAGCTAAGGAGGAGGGGCCGGCGGCGGTGGCCGGGGCGAAAGCGGCCGAGGGTAGTCCGGCGTCGTCGTCGGCGAACCCCGAGGGGCTCTCCCTCAACTACGAGGTCATCTCTGAACTTCTTTTCTGAATATATCTGTTTGACACCCAGGTGCGAATTTGGTTGAAAAGAAATTATCATGTTCCAAGTGTTCAATGACACCATTGATGCCAATTAAGCCATGGTCCTAAATGTTCTCAGACGAAACTGCTGACATCGTGGTGCATTATTTCAAAACATTTGATTATAGAGGCTTTGTGTGAGAAATTTGTTCCTTTCTTGGGAATCTCATGTCAAGTGCCGAATTGTGATTCCATTCCAACTTTGGTACAATTTCATTGTTCCGATTGTCCAATTCCGAATGATTCTTATAGAATGTGATTTTTTTGTTGTTCTTGAAATATGATAATAATCCAATGGTATAAAAATGCTTTTGATTGGGTGAGTAAATTGCTAATAATCTCAATGCCAATATAAGTATCAACATCTAATGAATATCCCGTAATTATGGAGAAATGTTAGTTTTCTTGGGAAAATTATGTAGAAGAGCTGCTCTATTTCCATTAGCAAGACAAAAAAAGAATGTGTTATTGCTTTCCGTGTACCACGTCTAGACAAATACCTCCTTTAATACATGGAAGGGAACACAACTGTTGCGATGATTATAAGTTGAATAATTTTCATATATGTGATGTATATTCACAGTTGTTACTTTTTCAAAATGAAATGTAAACTTACCTTATCTCATGGAGAATTCCAGCGTCCACGCTTTTTTCTGCTTGGTTACACCATAACACCAAGTTCATTCATATCTCTACTGGTAACAGGAAGCGAGAGCTCTCTTGGGAAGGCTGGAATTTCAGAAAGGCAATGTAGAAGCTGCACTTTGTGTGTTTGATGGAATAGACCTTCAATCTGCCATTGAACGCTTCCAACCATCGGCACCCTTGAAGAAAGGCCCAACAAAATCAGAGTCGGGTTCCGACCCGCCAAATCCTGCTACTCTTGTTCTTGAGGCCATTTACTTGAAATCACTATCTCTTCAGAAGCTAGGAAAATACACAGGTAAAAAATTGCTATATACCATGATTGTGTTCAACCAAAAAAATCATATGTAAACTGTTATGTTTTCAGCTTATGTTTCACTTTGTAATTGCTCATGGAATACTTTCCAAACATGTAGAGGCCGCTAAACAGTGCAAAAGCCTCATTGATTCTGTTGAAAGCATGTTCCAGAATGGCATACCTGATATAGAACAAAAGCTACAGGAAACTATCAATAAATCCGTGGAACTTCTCCCAGAAGCATGGAAAAAGGCTGGCTCTCTTCAGGAAGCATTAGCTTCATACCGACGCGCTCTTCTCAGCCCGTGGAACCTCGACGAGGAATGCATTACAAGGATCCAGAAGAGATTTGCAGTTTTCCTGCTATATGGTTGTGTGGAGGGAAGCCCGCCTAGCTGTGCTTCACAAGCTGAAGGCACTTTTGTTCCAAAGAACAACGTTGAGGAGGCTATTCTACTCCTCATGATACTAGTGAAAAAATGGTATCTGGGGAAGACCCACTGGGATCCCTCAGTGATGGAACATTTGACCTATGCATTGTCGATTTGCAGCAAACCATCTCTTATTGCAGATCATCTTGAGGAGGTTCTACCTGGGATTTATCCTCGTACGGAAAGATGGAACACACTAGCATTTTGCTACTATGGTGTTGGTCAGAAAGAAGTCGCTCTAAATTTTCTAAGGAAGTCCTTGAATAAGCATGAGAGTCCAAAAGATACAATGGCATTGCTGTTAGCTACTAAGATATGCAGTGAGGCATGCCATCTGGCGTCTGAGGGTGTCGAATATGCAAGAAGAGCAATTGCAAATACTGAATCGTTAGATGTTCATTTGAAGAGCACTGGACTTCATTTCTTGGGGAGATGCCTGGGTAAGAAGGCTAAGACTGTTTCATCCGATCACCAAAGATCTCTGTTGCAGACAGAAACTATGAAGTCACTTACGGAGTCCATGACTCTTGACTGCCAGAATTCAAACCTAATATTTGATATGGGAGTTGAATATGCTGACCAGCGGAACATGAATGCGGCACTGAGATGTGCAAAGGATTTTATCGACGCAACTGGTGGATCAGTCTCTAAAGGTTGGAGATTGCTAGCACTGGTCCTCTCCGCGCAGCAGAGATACTCTGAAGCAGAAGTGGCGACCAATGCTGCATTAGACGAGACCGCAAAGTGGGATCAAGGGGCATTGCTGAGGATAAAGGCTAAGTTGAAGGTCGCTCAATCATCACCCATGGAGGCAGTGGAAGCATACCGGGTCCTTCTTGCTCTTGTTCAGGCCCAAAAGAATTTCCCTAAAAAAGTGGAGGTTTGTTGTGTTGGTAAACTACGGAAAACCATTCATATACAGTAATATTTTTCTATTGTTACTTTATTCATTAGTTATCCTACCGTGCTTCAGGGAGAGGATATTGGGGTTACTGAGTTTGAAATCTGGCAAGGTCTTGCAAGTCTGTACTCCAGCCTCTCACACAAAGACGCCGAAATATGTTTGCAGAAAGCAAAAGCCCTGAAATCATACTCTGCTGCGACACTCAAAGCCGAAGGTGAGCCAAACAGCTTCACCACGTCCATGCCAAAAAAAAGAGAAAAGTTTCATGTCACCAAACTCTTACAGTTTCCCCTCGTTGTATGATTTAATGCAACGCAGGTTACATGCACGAGGTGCGCGGTCAGAGCAATGATGCACTTGCCTCCTATGTAAACGCCTCGTCAACGGAGCTAGAACACGTGCCGTCTAAGGTGGCCATCGGTGTGCTTTGCTCTAAGCAGGGGCCCAAGTACCTCCCAGTGGCGAGGTCCTTCCTATGTGATGCCCTGAGGGTTGAGCCGACAAACCGGATGGCGTGGCTCCACCTTGGTAAGGTGCACAAGCTCAACGGGAGGATTGCTGATGCTGCCGACTGCTTCCAGGCATCAGTGATGCTTGAGGAGTCGGATCCTGTAGAGAGTTTCAGGACACTCTCATGAGATGATCGCACCAACATAAACTCATTAACTGGATATCTAGGGGTGACTCACTGGTTTAGTACGGGACACAGGAGTGCTACCAAATTGAGGCAAACTCTGAATAGTAGATTGAACCAAAAATTTTACTCTCCACATTGCTCTCAACTCTTGTTCTTCATTATTTTCCTGGCACCTAGATGAGATTATTGATCGGATGTGGTGGGTAAACTCCTTTGTAGTAAATCGATGTGTATAGGCACAATTTCTTTTGTTGTTTCCGCTGTCCAAACTTTACTAACAGAAAGTGAGGATCCTGTTATGTATATTTTACCTTCGGCTGATGCTTGTTATAGTCCATACTCCATATGAAATTACTTGTCATAGTGTAGTTTATTGTCCATTTTAGTGTAGTTTGCTATGTTAGTTGTAGAGGACCTCCTAGTAGTTGTAAGAGTAGGATGTTGTCATAGTGCTGCGGCTGTTAATGAGTGCTAATATGCATCACATCATCACCAAACAGTTCCCCTTTCTCGGTCCGAGTAGTGCATTGTTGGAACTGGATTGGAACGCCAAACAGATCTAGTTCCTGTCGATGCTGGTCATGGTGAATACAAGGTGACGATGGGTTGTAGTTTGTGGCTCCAATTAGTCGACTATGCTTAGAACTTAGAAGATGAACATACTTCTGTTGGAGAAAAAAACTACCTAAGTATACATGTGCTGCTATAGAATAACATGCCAATATTTCAAGAATGTTTAAAGAATATACCAATACTTCAAGAATGTTTCATATTTCATTATACATTAAGTCTGGAAGTAATAGATGCAAAGTTTTCCACAATCTCGCTTAGGTATTGTGGAGCTCAATGTGGCAGATGAAACAAAAAAAAGTTAGAAACCCCCCTTGATTGTGATTTCTTCGCGAAGTTTATTTTCAAAAAATACTTTGCAATTATTGTTGGATGCAGTCAAGGATTAACATCAAGCCGAAGGCAGCCATACAATTTTTGTATCTTATTCCAGATTGATTGTTCAACCCCACATGCAGCGGTTGTCACTTTCCAACAATATTTTGTTTACAAGCAAACAACATATGGTTACATCTAATGGGAGGATGGCTTGGTCGCCGGCGCTTCTGCGCTTGAAGAGGACAATTTGTTGTTACATTCTGTCTTGCAATTGTTCATTGTCCAATAGCATTGGTTCGTCCATAAACAGCAGTAGCAAAATCCATGCACGCCACAGTTTGAACCGTGCTTCTGGGTGCACATTCCGTTGGGAAAATTGATCTTCTCGTTGTCCATATCTTCCATGATTACGCCTATGGAATAAAGGACAATCCATTAATATTCGTAAAACACTCATGCTATTATCCTTTTTGCATTGAAAATTTTCTGCTGGTGTGTTATCTGATAAGCAATCAGTCGATAACAAATGAAGCAAAAATCCAACCATCTAGCAAAACAAGTCCACAGAATAAGAAATTTATGGACAACCCATGAATGCATCCATGCACCAACTGTTGAGAATGGAAGGTAAAACGTTCGAAAGATTATAAATCAAATCAACACAAGTATAGCAATAGCAACGTTGGTGCGAATCTGTCACTTACAGCGTACTGCGTGCGCATGGACATGGGTCATGCGCTTTTCCATGTCGACTATGCAATGCAAACTTATATGGTGATGCTCGCGGTATGGGAAAGAATGCCTACGACAGTCGCCACTACCAGATGCTTTGCTGTATCGATCCACACTTGTTCATATTATATATAAATAATAACTTGCAAGTATGATGTTAATTACTTGGAATATGATGCCACACATATCCATCCATGCCAATTTATATTTAATTAAGAGTAAAGATTGACATGTTATTATTACCATCCTAAACAATCTCTTATTTCAGACAAAGATTCCAAATATAGTAGCCAAAAACTGAAAGCGTCTAAAACATTATTACCACATTAATTACCAATCTCCATAGGAAGAGCTTTTTTTTGGACAAAGAGAATATAATAATATCGCGAAGATATCAATTACACTCAGTCTCTGCAATAACATAATGCACTAATGGCAATACGGATGGACACAACCAAACAAAAAAATATATATATATATAAAGTCCATCTATAGTGATATATTCCTTATAACAGCAAACCAAACACCACCAAGACACCACCAGAAATCCAACTTCTGCAAAAGCAACGCCTCCAAGAAGGAAATAGTGCACAAGTGTTGTCGTCGCCTGATCATAGATCATAGGTTTTCACTCTGGAGAAAATCCGCGCTCTCACAACAATGCCTTCAACAAGGCCATTTTCAGGCACAACAAATTAAGGCGAGACCTTGGGATTTCACCCTGAAAAGTTTAGACACTGAACTTCACATGTGCTATCGCACCCAGTTTCCGATACCGCTACTACAAGTCACGAATCACCAAGTCAATCCTCATTGCCACCAGGATCCGAGCCACCATTACTAGTTCTCGAATCTGAGCTTCAATAACATTCTCCGTACACTGACTTCACCATGGAACTAAAGACATGTCCCACGATTTCACCTCACTCCCTCCGAAACCAAACGGTTAGAAAAACACGATTGCGCGCGACCGAATCCCATTCGATATGGCAATCCCCAGGCATGATTCGATCAGTGGAGTTTGTTGGTGGAACCTTCCAGAATTCAACACTCCAGCCAGATTAATGAAGACAAACATCAAGCAGATCGACGTCTTGACGTGAGAGGAACCCTAGAACAAAGAAGTAGGAAGAGCTAGTAGAGAAGGAGAAGTACCTTGCATGACATTTACAACGTTGGAGTTACATCCTATGAAAAATGCTAAAGTTTGCTTCACTCTTGTTGTGTGACTTAGTTATGTCAACCGAAAACACAATCGATTTTGTGTCGAAGTACAACTATTTTTTCAGTTGTGTACACGTATCATGTGTTTATCATCCGCTCAAAATGAATTCATGAACTCGTAAGCAAAATCAGGCTATGTTTGTCCTATTTTGCTCTCTTCCAGTGGCCTTTTGGTGTGAAGAAGAGCATATGCGCTTTCAGAACTTAAAATTTGGCTTTCCTAAAGAGGTGTTTTATGGCACCCTCAGATAAATAACAACCCTTTATTTTTTTCCATCCAAAGGTCTACAATAGTTATACTAGTGCCAAAAGGATGACTAGTACTTGTAAAAAAAGGATGACTAGTATAAACTAGTAGCTACGCATGTGCAACGCACGATTGAACTGGCTCTCCAAATCACTAAGTTAAGCATGGGATTTATATGGATATATGCTGCCATTTATGTGTCCTTTGCACCAAGCTATAATCTTCTGGAAAGGGAATGGTGTAAAGGGTGATCGACAGATCAATTACCCTGAATACATAGTAAACACAAGTAAAAAACACACTGTAAAAAGCATATGATTATAAGGCATTGTCCACCGCCAATGAAATATCTCGGATGAGTAAGATAAATCGAACGGTGTAGCTAACAAATTTCTTTATCGTTTATGTTATTGGGGGAATTTTTATGGTGATTTTTTGACAATTTTTCATGGGTGATTTGTAGAGAAGAAACACTTATGTACAATGATGTTGGCTTGTAAGAATTGGGAGCTGCATGAATTATGCGTATAGCATAATTGTTTAACACGCCAATAATCCAGAGAACAATCTTGTTCTGGTCAACTTGTGAAGTGCTAAGTGGAATAGTAGTTTCCACCTTATAATTGAGTTTTGAAATGGCAGTAATGCATCGTGTACAATCTCTTGCAAAAATAATACTATATTAATCAATATCATCAGAGCTCATTACATTGTTGACCATAGGATCACTAAAACTGGAGGAACACTCCAGTGCAAAAACCTAAACCTCTCAAGACCTCTTAGCGAAAGCAACTAGAAATGAGCAGGGAAATATGTAGTGCTACTTTCTGAACCGAACACTTCTTAAAAAATTGTAACTATAATGCCCTTCTTTTTAATAAAATAGTGAATTATAATGTCCTTTGTAGCTTCTCCACCTATGTCCAAAAAATATTTTGTGGAAAGGATTTCTTAGGTACGAATATAAATGAATCAATATAATGCAAGTGAACGGTTCTCCAATGTGAAATTTCCGCATGTCCGATGTTTTCTGGAGTTACTATAAGCCCATGATCGTGATCCACACACAATCTGATTTGTGGTTTGATATATCTACATATGCTTTCATATTTTCTTGGGGAAAATAACATTGTAAGATTCATAGTTTTAGCGTAGGTGATCTTTAAAGAGAAATGTATTGCCATGTTAAAATAACAATTAATTGCATAGGCACTTCCAATAAGGGGCAATTGCAATCCAAAAGTATCTCTGCCATACCGCAGATTAGCAAAATGAGCTGGAAAATAGACTCAAGAAGTTTAAAGTTCTGAAACCATTTCTTGAAACATAGCCATTCAATAGCAGGTTCTGGTTTTAGCCTATTACCACGTAACTGCTAAAATTCTGAATTACAATTTGGAATTTGAGAGCCAATCAACTACAGCATTATCCATTCAATAGTAGGTTCTGATTTTACCTGTTACTATGTAACTATAAAAAATTCTGAATCGGAGAGCCAGTCAAATACTCTTTCCGTCTCAAATCAGTTGTCTAACCTTTTTCTAGATTCACATGTATCTACATACTAAAAATACATGCGAATCAAGACAAAGTAGAACGGCAGGAGTATAAGATTTGGTAATTTGACCCAAACCTGTTTGGGACAAAATTCTGGACAAACGATTTTCAAAACCAAGACTATTGCAGTACCTAACTGCGTGTTCAACGAGACAAAATATGGTTTGGCAATACGATTCTAGAAGAAAATGGACAAGAATGATCATGATGGCTTTATAAACCGGCACATTTGTTCTACAATATACTATAGTACTAGATATTCGGAAGCCAATTTATGGTACTCTCGTTCCAAAATAAGTGACTTGAGTTTGTCTACATTCGTATGTATCTTTATACTAAAACATGTCTAGATATATGCGAATCTAGATAAAACCATCACTTATTTTAGGACCGAGAGAGTATTTGAAAATTACCTTGCATCAGAGTAATTTCCTAGGTGTCATCGTATATCCTTTTAGAAACACCGATTGCCATTGCCCAGTTGTACAATCATACTTTCATGAAACTAAACATTATGTAGTTATCCTCATGCTGCACAACTCAGACATTCCTTGATTTGTAGTGCCCAAGAATAAAGCTTGACCATAAAAGGAGAGTTGTAACAATTCCATAAATTTGAACAGTACTAAATATATTTTCTGATTTGTGAATTATGACTATAGCCACACAAAGAACACTGGCTAACCAGTAAAATAGCTATAGACTTGTAGGTATATTCTCCCTCCGTCTAGAAATAACGATTTGGATTTGTCTAGATTCTACCTAGACAAAACCAAGTCAGTTATTTCTAGACAGATGGAGTAATATATTGCCATGATCAACATCGATGCAATACTACTATTAGGGAAGCATCAAACCTTTGCGGCGATGGTGGTCGGCCGCTTCGTGGTCTAGCCCCACTTGCTCCTCTATCAACTAGGCGTGAGTCCCCTAGATGTGGTGCTATGCCAGTACTGTAATGCCCTAATCGCCCACTATAGTACACGCCCAGGCTGCAACTTTAAGCAGCGCCGACACCTTGTCACAGACCTGCACCCTGCCGCGACAGTCTATCGCGTTCAGTTGTTGGCAAGGAGCTCGGTGCACTTCTCCACCGCATCATCACAGTTCCGTACCTGTCAGTCAGGGCCGGCCCATGAGGGGGGGCAACGGGGCGACCGCCCTGGGCCCTCCAAGGACAGGGGCCCCCGCCTAGTTGACCAGCACAGCAGCAGGTACCAGTAAGTACGTATCCATCGTTCTTCCCCTCGGAAAAAAAAACGCATTTTCTTCTTCTATACTCTTATGCTGTCTTCTCTAGGGCCTGGTCTCCTCCCCAAATTCTCCAATCAATTAGCGCAGCCGTCGCCACCGTTCTGGACCTTTCCAATTCCAAGGTTGTCGCTGCCATTAATGAAGACAAACGGTGTTATTTTGCTCTCCAATCATCCCCTGCTCTCTTTCCAAGATCAACGTTCTTCTACTCCTCAGAGATGGTACGTCTCCCTCCCCCCTCAATCGATCTGTTGTTAAATAGCCAGTCTCCTGGATTCTTACTGCTCCACATCTCTTGTTCTTCTCTTCTTAGGTCTGTTCTTGATCTTGAGTTCTTCAAGATTTCACTAGATCTGAGCCTGAGCGTGAGAAGAAGAGGGGACGGTTCACGGGGATTGAGCAAGCGGTCTTCTCACCAAGATCAATTTGACATCAGGCCATCTGCTCATATCCAGGTGCTTTTGTTCCCTTTACTGATTGTTCTCTGTGAATTGTTTTGGACCTCTTGGTGGCATGCCTCCTAAAAAATCTGGACCTTTACAAATATGTAATCTGTGGTGTGAGTTTTATAGTTCAAAGAACATCGGTATATGCTATGTACTGGGATGCTTTTCAAATAAATTAAATTTTGAACCTTTTTTGTTTTCTCGCCCCAGGGCCCTGAATAAGTATAGACCGGCCCTGCTGTCAGTTCCTAGTCACGCACGCACACTGCGGCTCGCTCTACCAATGCCGGATTCAAAGGCTCGCTTATGCGGTGCGTGGCCGCCAACTACCCCCATGACCCTGGCACATCCCGTCAAGAAGTTGCTCCTCAGAGCACCTCCACTAGCATTCCCAGGAGGGCCTCCTAAGACGCTTTTTTTTATACGGACGGTGATTTTTTGCGCACTCGCGTTCCCAGAACCCCTTTTAGCCGGATTTGGCCCAACTTTCAGCAAGTGATCCCAGACTAATACCAACACGCTGGGTGTTTCCTAGGAACACCAGACGAAGCGAAAAGGTGGATAGGCCAGCACAGTCGACGACCGATGGCTGAGTTCCCTCCCTTTTTTCCCTCTTCCCTCCATTTCTTCCCCTTCCCTCCATCTCTATAAATAGCGAAGAAACTGACGATAATGATCATGACGTTTCAGCTAATACTAATGAAAGTAGAATTCAAGAATGCATTCTACCATATTGCATAATTATATTGTTGAGTCACTTGTCTTGTTATTGGAACAAAACATACCTATGAACTACAAATAAGCAATGATGGACCTAAGTACGAGAAATGACTAAGAGTCAGGAAATTCCGTGCTAAGTTACATTTAAGGTTGCGAAGTAAGATGTTACTTGATCTTATTAAGTAAAAAGATTTACTTAATCTTCTCAATGACTGTAAAGTTACAAGAAGAAATTAAACTTAAAGGAAGACATGAAGCTCGATTTGTCACAAAGATGTCTTTGACAAATTCAACTATTGACGATTCCAGCGATTCTTAAGTCTATTGGAATTACACCAGCAATTACTACAATTTTATAACTGTTAGTAGGTTGCCAAAGCTGCATATTCTTCAATGACAGATTGAAGAAAGGGTTGTAATTAGTACGACAAACAGGTTTCGTGAACCATATGGATGCTAGTGTCTCGTAGTGGAAAATTCTCGATTTGATGGATGATCAAGGGATTTGGGGGTTACCAAAATATTAAGAAGCTCTACATTTACATGAAATTGAGTGGGAGCTAAATGGCCTTCCTAATCTTATACGTGGATGACATATTTGAGTGGGAGCGTGACAACATTTGTATATATGTGGTTGACATATGATGAATGATGTAACTGATATTAATATTTATTTTAGATAGTAAATATTTGGAAGATGAAGTTGAACATGTATTAGACATTAGAATCTATGAAGACAGATCAATATGTTTAATAAACATTAATGTAGAAATGTTTCCTTGATTTGCTTCTGAAGATGTTCAGAATGTCCTAGATGAGATTCTGAAGTAAGTCCAGAATGAAGCAAGCTAAGAAAGTAGTTCTTGCTTGCACACCTAGGAGAAACATTGAGTTAATCTTGGTATGGACAACAATAGTTGATGCAAATAAATGATATGTGTTGCATCACCTATGCCTTTATCATAGATTCTTCCATATAACCATATTGTATACTCGATGTAATGTGACCCAAGTTTTTGGTTAGAAGAGCAAGTTCTTAGTTGTAAGAACTTGTTTTTCGAAGTGATTCCTGAGTTAACGACTGAACCAAAGTTAAGTTTGTCTTTAAAACTAAAAGGAGCATGGTTAGGCATCAAAGATGCAATTAATGCAATTTCGATCATATCTACATAGATATAGAAGTATGTGGCTACTCTAGGAGTGGCAAGTATGAATTGTTATGGCTTAGGAAGTTGACTTCAAATGAGTGTGTTTTCTAAAGTAAACCTGACAATAGTGAAAGTCCAATTGACTAAACAACCATCATTGTAGACATGAGGAAACAAAGTCTCACTATGCTACCAAACATATATTTCAACATATTATGTGATAATAGGATAATGTCAAATTAGTTGACATTAAAATATTTGCAAAGAACATTTAGATCTGGTAATACATATCATAGACATGATGTTTCTCCATGAGCAAGTATTATCAATAAAACATATGTGATATAGTTTTATGATTAGTAACAAATGCAACTAGCTCTAGTACAAGTGGGAGACTGAAAGAGATATGCCCTCGAGTCAAATAATAAAGGGTGTTTACTATCATATCTCTTTAGATCATAATAGTTTTAACCATGCTATAACTATGTCCATCAGAAACATTGATACACGTGTGGTATGTAAACAAACCAGAGTCCCTAGTAGCCTCTATACAACTAGTTTATTGGGCAATCGATGATCAAGGTTTCCTGATCATGGTGCATTTATGCCAATTGACAATGAAGTCATATCATTGCTGAATGATATGATGGACATTTCTCAACATAAGTATTGCAACACGATGAGGTAACATAGTTCATCGTTGCAATAATTAGAAATGAAGTATCCTACTCCTTTGGCCATGAGATCATATTTAATCACTATCATCCGAGGCTGCCTAGATTTACATCAACCATCACACTATAATAGGGTGATCATAAAGGTGTATATTGGGTATTCCAGAGGGATATGTTGAGGCGTATACACTAAGATCAGGATTTGTTCACCTGCGTGACGGGAAGATACACTGGGCCCACTCGGTGAGATTACATCCATAAATTGCGCGGTATGTGACTATGTAACGGGGATGGAATATCACGAGAATAAGTAAAACAACACTTGGCGGTAACAATATTAAACAAGGTATCATGATATTGATGACCAGATCTTGGACAAGTCAAGTATCAAAGTAATAAAGGGAATTGGACTCAGCGTTTATGGTTCAAACAACATTGATACCGTGGAACAAGGCCCAAGAGGAAAGCCACCATGAGGAAGCCGCCGCCCCTTAGGGTAGGCGCGCAAGGTGGCCCACCCGACCACCGACCCCTTCATGGGCTTGGTGCATCGGGCCCACTCTAGCCAGCTGGCTAGCCCTCCTCCCCTGGTGCGCTCCTCCTCCCTACCTCTCCTATTAGTCCTATGTTGGGACTTGAGTGGATGGGGTGCCCCTCTCCCCCTATATAAGGAGGGACCTATGGGAGGGAAAAAGACACACAAAAATCAATATATCCTCTAAGACAATTTCCTTAGAGAATCCCTCCCTCTCGTTGGCTCTTGCGCTAGTGCAGTTCCAAGAAGAACTACGCGCGTAGGAGACGATGCATCTGCAACACGTCATTGCAATGTTGTATCCCTGGTTCTAGAAGGTTTACTTCCATAATCTCGGCTGGATCAGGGAGTTGAGAGGTCGTCATCGAACACTAGATGTGTGCAAGACCACAGAGGTGCTACCACTTGTGGCACCTGGACTGTCGTGTGAGGAGCAACACAACCTTGAGGTCAGCTACGAGTACGACTACATCATCCATGTTTCGTATGAATGTTAAACTCTTTCGGTCCACAAGGGTATTGATGGTTGTGAAAATATCCATCTTTCGCCGTGTTTAAATCACATTTTTAGTCAAACAATTGACCAAGAATCTCTATAGCCTTGCTACTAATGACTAATTATTGCAAAGATGTGCAATCCTTTGTCTTGAATTGTGTTGTGCAGGAAATCACACTTTTAAGGTGAAATCAACAGCATTTATTGAAGATTATGACGTTGCCTACTCAGCCAAGCTAACTAGGGTCAAAAATAAGCATTCTGCAAGCTTGAAGACCTGCAGTACAGGTAAGGCCTGCCCTTACAATCTTCCCGTACCATGTGGCATCATCTCTATTAGGTCAAACACATCAACTTTCGTAAGGTGCCTATATATTTAGAGATTCCAAGCACCGCGTAGAGAGCCTCCATCCTCTGATTGCATCACACCACCACCGAACGAGATCCACCACCATAGTTCATCCTCTCCACCCTCCATCCACTCCATAGCCATATCCATCATTTTGTACTTGAGATCTCCTTGTGAATTGGCGACCATTGTAAGAATATTTGGTTTAAGTCTAAGTATTTTTCATAATGTTTTCTATCCTTGATCTTATTGTTATGAGTGAGTAGTCCTCACGGTCTACGGGTTGGGATGAAACCTCACAACGATTATGTGCATCTAATGCATGGAAGTATTGTGTGGTGATTGAATTGAGATTTGTATCTTTGTCTCTTGTCTCGATCCATGGGCTTGTAGGTACCCAAGAGCCCGAGGATTGGTAAAGACTCGAGGTGAGATGAGTGGTGAACGGAGACTTCATGCAAAACTTAGTGACAACAAGGGGAGTACGATCATTGTTTAGAGATCGACTTGGGAGTAACAACAACATCACTTATTAAGGCTTGATCTGTATTTTACTTAATAATTGCTATAGCCTGGTCCTTCATGGTGTAACGATTGGATAAAAAGACTATTGCTATGTCTTTGACTCGTAGGGGCTTTAATATATTTATATGTGTTTCTCACAACCTTATCTTTGTAAAATCATTTCACATGAATGTGCGTATTATTATCTTTATCCCATTTGATGTGCAGCTGCAAGTGAATCTTCAATCCTAGCCTATTTCCATCCATTGCAACAACCAACGATTCAAAATAAACTAGAAAGGTCCAATAAACGTAAGGTAAAACAAGTAAACAAGTCTTATAGATGTGCCTCATTTATTTTGCTATTTCGCATTGTTTCCCAAGGTTCGATTAAACCTAGGTCTACTAGGGAAAAAGCTACTATACTGCATCCGTAAAGCCGGATTGAAGGTATCAACCTTTTTTCTAGCACCGTTGCGGGGGAAGCAATTCGCTATCCTGGTGTGGTCACCAGAGACCTTGTTTTTAGTTTCATTTTTGTTTTTATTTTATTTCTTGTTATTATTTTACGTTTTATTATCTATTGAAAACCCCAAAAAATTACTTACTTACTTATTTGTTTCTCTTATTCTCATAATACTAAAAATAAAAGAGCCATGGATCAGAAGAAACTTGGGGAGTATGCTACTCCCAATGATGATTTTATTCGTGCACCTATTACTCTACCCGCTGTTGATGCGGAAATTATGAAATTAAGCCTGACTTGTTGAGTTTGGTTCAACAGAATCAATTTGGAGGCTCATCTGCTGAATACATGTACTGAAATTTGCGACAAGATGCGCATTAAAGATGTTGACCCCGATGCGGTGAAATTACGTTTATTCCCTTTGTCTTTAAGAGGAAAGGCTAAGGACTTGTTGCTAGATTTTCCTAAAGTAACTATTAAATCCTAGGAGGAATGCACTAATCTTTTTATGACTAAATTTTTCCCTCCAGCTAAGACTATGCAGCTAAGATCCAACATAACAAGCTTTAGACAAGAAGACAGCGAGCCACTAGCTCTTTCTTGGAAGAGATTGAAAGAATCTATAATGAACTTTCCTAGTCATGGAATGGAAGAATGGCTTATATTGCATTTATTTTATAATGCTCTTAACCCTATTTCTAATTAACATGGGCATACCATACAAGTATTCGTGATCAGCATATACGGTCCACCCCAGAAGAAGCCCACGACGTTGCTAAGGCCCAGTCGAATTTCAGGTGGCCTAGGAGACTTCGAATCCTTGTAGAACACGACAAAGTACAAGATAGAAGTTTAAAGGGAAAACCCTAATATGTATCCGGCTCGGCCTGCTATCCCGAGACCTAGCCTATCTATATAAAGGCTGGGAGAGGGCAGCGAGGAGGATATTCGCAACCCTAGTTACCACACCATCGCCAGATTGCATCTGCGCGCCCTGTAACTTTCGACTCCTCGATATTTCCAAGAGTAGACAAGCATGAGTAGGGTCCTCTACAAGGCCTGAACCTGGGTAAACCTCGTGTCACCTGTGTGCTTGTTTGCTAGCCGATCGATGCCTCTAGTACTCCCTACTCCCTCAAACCTAAGTCCATCAACGATGGGCATTGATGAGTTAACCCCTCATTAATTGGTGCCATCTTTGGGAAAAGGGAGTGCCGATGTTGTGGCTTCCTCGGCCCCATCAACCGCTATCTACGACTCGCCTCCTTTTCAAAGCCTTCGACTTCATCGTCCACACACCAGCCACTCGCCCGGATTTCGAGTTTGTGGGCGACGGAATCAGCCTGGTGATCAGGAGCTTGCGCTTCCAAGTTGGTTCCCTGATCAGCCGAAGGTTCCCGCGATTGCTCCTGCATAGTGGTTTCCACTGCCGATCGGCACCCTGAGCGAGCTCAATGCCCCAACATCAGTCGGGAATACGGACACCAACAGTAGTAGAGAGTCCGATCTTGGTGATCTGGCAATAGAAGATGGAGCCTACAGCTCCGGATCTGAAAGCTGCGGGAGCAACAGCTTCCCCAACCACTACATATGCGCTGTCGTCAATACGAGCAACAGTGGCAGCAGCACTCGGGAAAACACCGGTACTGGCGGTGGTATCCCAGTCGCGAACGGTGGCCCCTCCAACAGCGCCCCCACCAACAACGGGCCAACATGCCGGTCCCTTGGCGACGGACCCATCCCAGAAGATCAGCCGCACCTCTCTGCAACTGAACATACCCGAGAGCGCGTACTGATCAAACTCAATGACGTTGAGTGGGCCCGCTGCAGGGAGGCCCTACAGGGCAACCCTCTACCACCAAACTCATCACAAGATATGCTGATGGGTTATCACTGGCTCCTCAAGGAGGATTTCAAGCGCCATCAATAAGTAATCGCCTAGCTCGATGAGCGCAAAAGGGCAGCAGACGAGTCGAGCCTCCGACGAGCTATGCTCTCTTCCATCGGAGGATCCTCATCTAGAGGCAACGATGAGGCAGCCGCCAGAAGACACTCTCGACTGGCTCATCTCACTGATAGGGAGCGAGAAGAGGCCACTCGAGTCCTCGACTTCTCGTCCATGATAGTGGACACGCGGGGAAACATGCTCCCGAAAACGCCGCAGGCCGCGGTGATAGCAGCCACCATGTACCTGCTCAACAACCAACCCTCGGCTGGGGACCCACGGTCCGCCATGCACCAATATACGATCGCTGGCCTAGGACTAGTAAAAGCTACCCTCACCAAGGATCCAACACTGGAGCTGAATAAAAGCAAGGCTCTAGCCAAGCGCTACTCTCCCTCCTCCTCCAGCGACGACGACCATGACTTGTCATGGCGACGCTGCTCACGACGACACGACTACGACTACAACACGCATGATGATATCACGCAGCACAAGGTCGACAAGATGAGCGCGAGACGTGCCTGCTCGACGGACTCAGAATATGATGGGACAGAGCTCTGCGGCACCAACAGCTTCAGCAGAGCCATACGACAAAAGCGAATGCCGAAAGGGGTCAAACTCCCATCAGAGAATCTGAAATTCGACGACCACCAAGACCTAAAGATCTAGCTGGAGGATCATATCTCTTCGGTCATGTTGCACGGCGGAACCACGAGCACGGCTATGCAATGCCTCCAGCTACAACTACAAGGCGCCGCTCGTGCATGGCTTAACAACCTCCCACGCGGGTCGATCCGCAACTAGGATGAGCTAGGCTATAGCTTTGTGCGGAACTTGAAGGGCACTTACAAAAGGCTCGCATCAATCGAAGAATTAAGAGCCTACTACCAAAAGACCGACAAGTCATTGCGCTCATACATTCAGAGGTGGTCCATCATCAAAAATTCTGCAGAGGACATCTCCGAGGATCACGCAATCGACGCATTCAACGGCGGCGTACGCCGCAGAGAGCTCAGGGAAGAGCTGGGCCGTTCGAAGCCCAAAACAATCGACCACCTGATGGAGATCATGGACATGTGGGCTAATGGAGAGGACTTGGTGAAAAAAATCGTGCCCACTCAGACGATGATTACGACCTCGGTCGCAGACGCGATCGCCGAGGAAAATGCCGGATGCGCGGTTACGAGGACCATGAGGAAGTCGACATGGTCGCGGCTAGCTACACCAATAAATGCAACGACGACAACCGTAACATCGGATACCGCAGTGGTGGATACAGCGACAGTGGGAAAATCATGTAAGTATGGCAACACCGCTCTCGCGATGAAGCACATGAACATCTATACAGGACAGACTATCCGGACCTTGCAACATACATTTGTACATCGACAAACACGACGGCAAGAAAAAATCCAGTCACCTACTGAAGGACTGTCACGAGTTCCTCAATATCCATGAAGGACTAACCCAGCTGAATCGCGACGTGATAAACCAGGGCTACTGAGCTGCCCCGGGTGTCGTGGCTCACGAAGCGCCACCACCACCGCTCGGGCCACCCCCACCCGTGGTCACGCCAGTCCAAAACAACGGAGGCGAGCAGTACCTGCGCGCGTTAGGAAATACGGGAATGATCCAAAAAGGACGTCCATCAAATCGGGTGCAAAATCAATCACTCGCCTAGTCAACCTAGCGATCAAATCTCCACCCTCCACCACCGAGTACCTCAGTGGGTGCGAGTCCTGCATTACCTTCGACAAACGCGATCATTCGCGTCAAGTACCTCGCCCAGGTCACTCTCCCCTAGTGCTCAAGGCACAAATTGGAGGCTTCGAGATGAGTTGCGTCTTCATGGACGATGGCAACATCATCAACTTGATGTTCGCCAGCACCTTGCGTGCCATGCGGATACCGTCGTCCTGCCTAGAAGTCTGGGACACAATGTTCCACGGCATCATTCTAGGGAAAGGCCTATACCCCTTGCTCAAGATTAACTTGGACGTCATCTTCGGCACACCAGCTAACTTCAGGAGAGAATGCCTAGAATTCGAAGTCGTCGACTAGCCCTTGCAGTACCATTGTATACTTAGACGTGTCACGTTCGTGAGGTTCATGGCGGTGCCACATTACGCCTACCCGTAGATGAAAATGCCAGGACCGAATGGCTTAATCACCATCAGCAAAAACTTTGCCAAGTCAGAAAGCTGTGCTAGGGAATTCAACAGAATCTCCCAATCCTTCAGAATGCAGGAGGAGCTGGCAAGGCTGAAGGAGTTGACAGACAGTCTTCCTCCTCCTAGTAAACCAAACGCACCGGATAAACTCGAACCCAAAGCGGAAAAATGCGTCTTCATAGGATACCCTAAGGAAACGATTGGGTATACCTTCTATCACAGATCCAAGGGCAAGGTCTTTGTTGCCAAGAATGGATCCTTTCTTGAGAAGGAGTTTCTCGCGAAAGGTGTGAGTAGTCGGAAGGTAGAACTCGAAGACATTATTGAACCTTCTCTTCATGAAATGGCGAGTAGCGTAGCTCCAAAAGTTGTTTCGAAGTTGACTTCACCTAATAAAGAGAGAGCTAATGATATTGATCATGAAACTCCGAAAGAGGACACTACCGAACCTCGCAGGTCAAGCAGGACACGTGCAACTCCTGAACTGTACGGCAATCCTGTTATGAATTTCATGATTGATGAAATAGATGACCCTGCGACGTATGAAGAAGCGATGATGAGCCCTGATTCCAACAAATGGATAGAAGCCATGAAATCCGAGATGGAATCCATGTATGAAAACCAGGTTTGGACCTTGGTGGACTTACCTCACGATCGAAAGGCCGTTGCGAATAAATGGATTTTCAAAAGAAAAACTGATGCTGATGGTAATGTAACCATCTATAAGGCTCGACTTGTCGCAAAGGGGTTTCGACAAATTCAAGGAGTTGACTACGATGAGACATTCTCTCCCATAGCGATGCTTAAGTCGGTTAGGATTATGTTAGCAATTGCTGCATATTTCGATTATGAAATATGGCAGATGGATGTCAAAACTGCGTTCCTCAATGGTAATATTGAAGAAGAGTTGTATATGATACAACCTAAGGGTTTTGTCGATCCTAAGGATGCTAGTAAGGTGTGCAAACTTCAGCGATCCATCTATGGACTGAAGCAAGCATCCCGGAGTTGGAATCTCCGCTTTGATGAGGTGATCAAAGAATTTGGATTTGTCCAAACTTATGGAGAGGCTTGTATTTACAAGAAAGTGAGTGGGAGCAATGTGGCATTTCTGATATTATATGTGGATGACATATTATTGATTGGAAATGATATAGATCTTTTAAACAGTGTTAAAAGTTATCTAAATAGCAAATTTTCGATGAAGGACCTTGGTGAAGCTTCATATATATTAGGCATTAAAATCTATAGAGATAGATCAATACGCCTAATTGGGCTATCGCAGAGTACATACCTTGATAAGATATTAAAGAAGTTTAATATGGACGGAAGTAAGAAGGGGTACTTACCTATGTTGCAAGGCAAGACATTGAGTAAGACTCAAAGTCCGGCTATGGCGGAAGAAAGAGAGATAATGGATAAGATCCCCTATGCCTCAGCCATAGGCTCTATAATGTATGCCATGCTATGTACAAGACCGGATGTGGCACATGCTATTAGTTTGACTAGTAGGTACCAATCTGATCCAGGTTCGGAACACTGGATAGCGGCCTGAAGGAAATATGCCCTGAGAGGCAATAATAAAGTTGTTATTATGTATTCCTTGTATATGATAGATGTTTATTTTGCATGCTATAATTGTATTGATAGGAAACATCAATACATGTGTGTTTAATAAACAAAAAGGATTCCTAGTTATGCCTCTCTTATAGACTAGCTTGTTGATTAACAAGATGATCAAGGTTTCCTGATCATGGACATTGGATGTTGTTAATAACAAGGTCACAACATTTGTGAAATGATGTGATGAACATTCATCCGAAGTATAGCATTACGATCAATTCATTATGTTTATATTGCTATAACATCATACGAAGTAATCTTTATCCTTAGACCATGAGATCATGTTAATTGCTAACACCGGAAGAGTATCTTGATAACATCAAACGTCACACCGTAACAGGGTGACTATAAAGATGGGTTCAGTACTACGAAGGTGTTATGTTGAGGCTCATGGATCAAGAGTGGAATTTTTCAATACAGATGACGGATAGATATACTCTGGGCCCTCTCGGTGATATCACATTAGGATAGCTTGCAAGCAAGTGATGTGATCACTAGAATGTTATATCACGGGAACGAGAAAAGAGTGCATGTAGGTAACGAGATCAAACTAGGTATGGAGATACCGATGATCGAATCTCGGACATGTAATATATCGAGAGACAAAGGGATTTAGTTACAAGCGTTAAAGGTTCTCACGATCACAGGAGTCATCGTTGAATGTGTAGGAGTCAGTACGGATCTCCAGGTCCCGCTGCTGATTATTGATCGGAGAAGGGTCTCAATCATGTCTGCATTATTCGCGAACCGTAGGGTGGCACACTTAAGAGTTACCGTACACCATTTTGGAGCACATATGTTTCAGACGAAAGAATTGCAAAGCGCATGAATTGTTTCAATAGAAACCGAAAATTGTTTCGGGTGAAATTGCAGAAGGTGGTTCTGCATGTGATATTGAAATATTGCAAGGGGCTATATGTGAATGTTTGTTATTTAAAGTAATTAACAAAATTCTAAATAAATTTAATATAAAGAGTTTTATTAAATGAGAGAGCATTAAATTTGGAGAAATTTAATGCATTTAAAGTGGAGACTTTAAAAGGGAATGTGAAGAGGCATTTTAATGTGGAGGGGTTACCACCACATGAATGGGGGAGGTGAGGGGTCACCCCCATGCGCCGACCATGGAGAGAGGGGGCACCCCCCCTCCTCCTATAAAAGGCCACCCATTCCCTCCTTCATCCTCACACCTCCTTGTGAAGGATCTCTCTCCCCCTCTAGAATTATTCCCCCATGGTCTCGGATTAGCGAGATACATGTTCCCGGTGGCATTTCGTCTGGAAGGAGTTGCTGCTTCCGCTGGATCGCTGGAGCGAGGAGGTGGAGGTTGTCCGGTGGCTTGAACGTGTGTGCGAGTGCGGATACGCTGCTGAGTTGCGGCGCTCAGACTTCCTCACGATCTTGAGATCGGCAAGTGTACGACTACATCAACCACGAGTTCCTACTTGTTAACAAAGCTCGTTGTCTTCGAGGGTAAGTTCTCCATGGATGTATGTCCACCCGTTGCTTTGTATCTAGTAGATAGATCTTGGCGTATAGTTCTCATCGTAGGAATTTTTTTGTTTTATATGCTGCGGACCCAACACAAAGCCCCAAGGGTCATAGCATACAGTGAGGTGGAATCAACTTCCGCACTCGAAGATTTTGTCGACCTCCTCGATGAAGCACACGAAATAGCAGTTGAACGATCTACGATCTACCCGCAAAACCTCTGCAACTACCACAGTAGAAGGCTACGCCCAAGGTCCTTCGTCGAAGGAGACCTCGTCCTGCGACTGAAGCAGCAAGGACACCTCAAGCTCGAGTCCCCTTGGGAGGGACCTTATGTGATTATCGAAGTAATCCTAGGTGGTGCCTACCGCATTAAAGATGTAGAAAGTGGAGTCGCATACTTCAACCCCTGGAACGTCAGCAGTTGTGTCATATCTACCCTTAGATGTCTTTACACAAATAAGGCTACTCAGCTAGGCTGCTTAGCCACACATTGTATCTACTAATATTCTGCGAATAAATAAAGCTAAGTGCCTCCAACCTTGTGTCTCTGTTTTTAGTTGCAATTACATCACTCGGGGGCTGCGCCACCCTTTCTAGCTCGTTACACGAATCACACAGTAACCTGAGTAGCTGACATACTATATATCAAACCCTTGATAAACCTAACCCAGCTGCAACGCACCTGATAGGTTGGCAGGGTTGATACGTCGTAAAGGTATCTATAATTTTTGATGCTCCATGCTTGTTTTGTATCAACTTTCTTATGTTTTGTCTACACTTTGAGGCTTTTTTATACATTTTCTGGAACTAAACTATTGACAAGATGCCGCAGTGCCAGTTGCGTGTTTTCTGCTGTTTTTTGTTTCAGAAAATCTATTAAGGAAATATTCTCGGAATTGGACAAAAAAAGCCGAAGTTCCTTTTTTTCCCGACACAAGACGGAGTCCAAAGCAGAGACGGAGGAGGGCACCGAGGCAGCCACACCCTATGGTGGTGTGGGTACCCTCCAGGCGCGCAACTAGGTGGTGTGGGCCCCTCGGGCCTTCGCCTATATATTCCTCCCAAGACGAAAACCCTAGATAGAAGATCAAAATTCCATGAAAAGTTCCGCAGCACCGCCGCCACTGAAGAGGAGATTCGGGGGACAGAAGTCTCTATTCTGGCACCCTGCCACGACAGGGAAGTGCCCTCGGAGCCTTCTCCATCGACTCCACCACCATCTCCATCGCCGTTGCTGACTCTCATGATGAGGAAGGAGTAGTTCTCTCTCGAGGCTAAGGGGTCTACCAGTAGCTATGTGTACATATCTCTCTCTATGCGTGATCTTATTAAGATCATGAGCTTTGTAATCTAGTTGAATAAGTAGATCTATTGTGCTACTCAAGTGCTTTAATTAATCTCTGCTTATCCCCACGTGTGTGAAGTTGATAATGTGCACACCGTGTGGCACTTTGGCTAAGGTTACATAAATACTTATCGTGAGTATAATTTGAGTTGGATGTCTCTATGAGATTGTGGTGTTTGCTGGAACCATCTAGCGCTCAAGGTGAAAGCGAGGGATTATCTAGATGGGGAATGCGAACTTTAAGGTGTGCTGTTATAGTCCTACATCATCCAACCAGAGAGTAGTTCAGGGTAGCATAATGAAGAGAAGATATTTATATGAGAGTATCCACTAGTGAAAGTATGATCCCTAGGCCTTGTTTCTAAGCATTGAAACACCATTTACAATCAGTCCTGTTACATGTTTGCTTGATGTCACTCTTATTTAAGATTGCAATTACCATTATAATCATCCATATTACTTGTATTTCACTATCTCTTTGCCAAACTAGTGCACCTATACACCTGTGTTAGGGACACAAGAGACTTCTTATATCTTGATTGCAGGGTTGCTTGAGAGGGATACCTTTGACCACTTCCTCCCTGAGTTCGATAAAACTTGGGTGATCCACTTAAGGGAAACTTGCTGCTGTTCTACAAACCTCTGCACTTGGAGGCCCAACACTTTCTACAAAAATAGAAGCGTGCGTAGACATCAAGCTATTTTCTGGCGCCATTGCCCGGGAGGTAAGGTAAAAGGTACTCACATCCTCTGGCTACTAAGGTATCTTTTAGTACTGTTGCTGGTGTGTGAGTGCTCGAAGTTATTTCCTTTAGATTTTGCAATTATATCTCTTTGTTTCTTGTTTTTATTTTCACTAGTTAGGCTTAATGGAAAACAACAAACAATTTAGAGAGCTTTATAGTATTTATCTAGAGTTAGGACATGAAGTGTTTGAAGAGAAAATTAAAAAACCTATGGAACTTTATTTGCATGCTAATAGCAAAGTTATTAGTATTAATTCTTTGAACACCATTATTGCTAATGCTATGGAAAAGTCTAAGCTTAGGGAAGCTAGGTTTTATGAAAATGATATTTTTAGTTCCCCAAGCACGGAGGAGAAAATTTACTTTGATGATACTATGCCTCCAATATATGATGATTACAATGATGAATATGATATTTTCAGTCCAGCTACTATTGAGGAGAAAATTAATTATTATTACAATATGCCTCCTATATTTGATGATTATGGTGATGAGAATAACAATGATAGCTATTTTGTTGAATTTGCTCTCACTACGATTAATAAGAATGACTATGCTTATAGCGAGTGTAATAATTATTTTATGCGTGTGGCTGATGGTAAGAATGTTTTATGTGATATTTATATTGTTAATTTTATTCAGGATGCTACTGAAAGTTATTATGAGATAGGGAAACATGGTTTTATGTATCTCAACAATATTAAGTTTTCCCTCTTTATGTTGAAAATTTTGAAGTTGCACTTATTTTGCTTTCCTATGCTTGCTGCTTTGTGCTTTCATGACTTGTTTCTTTACAAGATTATTTTTCATAGGAAGTGTGTTAGACTTAGATTTGTTCCATATTTGCTTCTTGATGCTCTCTTTTACTTCAATTCATATTTCTTATGTGAGCATCATCGAAATTATCATGCCTATCTTAATGGCTATAAAGAAAGAGCTTTGGGGAGACAACCCATTATATTTTTACTTTCAGTTTTTTTGTTGAGTCTTGAAAGTTATTGTCTCAGTAATAACCTCTCCTTATCCCTTTTGTGTGGTTTTTGTGCCAAGAATAACCTCTAATTAGAGAGAAGTAAGACTTGGGAAAGTTGCTGTCCCAAAACAGATTTTTTTGCTTCACTATAAAAAATCGGGAAAAATCCCTGTACGTTGGATTGAGCTGTAATTTTTGGTGCTTATGCCCCAGGTTATTATATAACTTTGGTTAGTTTAGCACTTTTCGATTTGAGCAACAGAAGGTCTTCGAAAACTCGGATTTTACCCGCTGGTCTGTTTTGACAGTTTTCTGCCATTATTTGCATTTGCCTCTTAATCTCTTTCTCTTTGAGTTCTCTTTGATCACTTGAGCTTTTAGAAGGAATTTCTACAGTAGGTTGTGTTTTAATGGAAGTTTTACTTGTATTGAAACTAAACCCAAAGACTTATTATCTTGAATACACTAATGTTGCTAATGAAGATTGTGTGAAGTTCTGTATGAAGGAAATTTTCAAGTGTAGGGAAGAATAATGTGATGAGATGAAGTATGGATAAAAGCTCAAGTTTGGGGATGCCACCCGTATCACCCCAACAAATATTCAAGAAGTACAAGCGTCAAAGCTTGTGGATGTCCAAGGCATCCCCTTCTTCATTAATAATCTCAGGTCTTCTTTCAAGATACTTTATTTCTATTACCTTATGCACTATGTGTTGTTCTTAGAGCGTCTTTGTTTTTAGTTTTCTTTTGCTTTCTTTGCTGCAATAAGTTGGTTGGATCCCAACACACTTCTTCTGGAGAGAGACACACCCCGTTATTCATTGCCTAGAACACTCTAGTTTTCACTCTTATTGTTCTCTGAGTGTTCTCCTTTGCTAGCACTGCGTTTAGCTTTAGTTTTCAATTGGTGTTGGAAAAGAGTAGAAAGTTTCATGCTTATAGTGGTACAAAAGGAAGATTGTTTTGAGTGTGAATTAGACTTTATCATGTCATGCTAGATGTTGCTTTGACCATATGCTTAGTGATTATTGTTGTAGCATGACTTGTTTCAAACAATTGAGATTGCTTAATGTGTCTTGAGAAAATCATGCGTTGTTTTAGTACACAAAAGCATAATATTGTGGTATTATCCTTTGGTGCTTTATTTGGGTTGACTTGGCACATGCTTACACCATGTTAAGACTATGAACTAGTCACCTTAGCCTCTATGATCATTTAGTTTTTGACTTGTAATATTGTAACACCCCTAGTTTTATTAACAATAATTAAGGTTTGTTTTGTGCATCATGAGCATAGCATGCATCTCATGGTTTGATAAATCTTGCATTAAGAGAAAGAAGAAAACCCTAAAACCCTAGTGTTTCCCCTCTCTATTTGAAATGTATTCAAAAGGGTTTTCATATTTGGAAAAGTTCAAAAAGTGTGGAGCCCAAATGGACTAATAGGGCCCCACAATAATTTTCCATAGTTTTACAAATGTTCTGGTATTTTGGAATGATTCAAAACAGAAAAGAAATTCAAATACAAATAGAAATAAGAAAAATAGATTGGGAAAAAGATTTCAGGAAATAAAACAAAGCCAGGCTAGAACCAGGCCAGGCCCATCTCCCTCTTCTCTCTATCTGTTGCTCGCGCGCAGCAGACTGTGGCCCAACAGCGGCCCAGCGCAGCCGGCCCACATAACCGTTTTGTCCATCCTATCGTCGTCGTCCAGCTCGCGAAGCTGCTGCGTGCCGTCAGCGCCGCCGCTCGCCGGTGTCAAGATCCTCGCCGCCGCTTCAGAGGGAGATAATGAGCAACCCTACATGTCCCTCTCTCTCTCCTGGTCACTCTCTCCCTCTCCCGTGAGCTCTCTTCCTCGCCTCGCCCGGATCCCCAAAAACCTAGGTTCGACCACCACGTAGAATTGCCGTCTCCGGCCTCCCCTCGCTGATCTGAGCCTGCCGGAAGCACCGCCTCACCATTCTGAGTCTCCTCGCCGAAGGAATCGAGCAGGGGCACCCTTAATCGCCGCCATCAATGTCTTCTTCTCCGAGACCGTCGATCTTGCCGTTGCTCTGGTCAACCTCGTGCCTCGCCGTGGACCCTTCAGCTCCAGGGTAAGCTACTAGTTCTAATGAGCCAACCCGCAGTCCTTCTCTCTCTGGTTCGTCCTAGCATCGGTCACCGCCACCTTCCGCCATTGCTCCTTGCCCTGCCGCTGTCTCCGGTGACCAACTCCGGGTGGCACCGCCCCTATAAGGTTCGCTTTGCTCCGCTCGTTCTAACGAGCCTAGCCACGCGTGTTGGAGTGGCCCAGATCGCCAGCGACGACCACTGTCTGCAGCCCCTCACCGGCGAGTCTGATGTGGCGTCTGTGTGGCAGTGATGTGGGCGTTTTCCCAACCTGGCCACCGTGGCCTGTTGACCTAGCCCTAGCCCCAGTAGTCAGTCTCTAGGGCTAAACACTGCCCCTGTGAGAGATGTTCTCGTCCCCTATGCTGACGTCATAATGACGCAGTAAAGCTTTTAATTGGTTTATTAATTACAGAAAATGTTATAAATGTTGTAAATTCAATAAATAATTATTTATAAGTCAGAAAAATATGTATAATATATCAAAATATTTATAAAAATAAGATCTACACAATAGAATCATAATCATACATTGTTAAGAAACTTAAATGACAAGTTTAATTATAAGAACAAACTAACCCCTCTCATATGCGTCTAGGGTTTCTCCAAATTAGGGTTTGGACCCCTCGGACCCCGTTTAATTTGCCAAGCATGCCTTAGGGTTTCATTACAATACAATTTAACTTGTCATAGCATCATCCTTGATTGAGAATTGCATCGATGCCATGTGTTGATTGTTGCTTTCATTTCCGGTGTTTCTGCTTCTTCTCGGTAGACCCCGGAGTTGATGTGAGCAATAAGAGTGAGTCCAAGATTGAAGACCGAGATTAACACCATTGAAGAGAAGTACTTAATCAACGGTGAACTATGTCAAGAATATGAACCTAAAGTTATATATCTGAGTATCAACAAGCAAAGGCAAGCAAAGCCCTAGACATGATAAAATCCTATGCTTTCAAAGTATTTCATTTTTGCCATGTGCATACGATCCCAAAGTCTTTTATCGATAGATAGATTAATCCTATCTGATGCATGTTACCTTTGTAGCCTATACTCCCTGATCCACTGCTCCTAGCATAACTAGGGTTTGGCTTATGAGCTTCGCTAGAGCTGCTTATATCTGTTGTGCTTAGCCATGCTTAGTTGTTACTGCTAGTCCATCCGGTTGATGAATCAGAGTTGTGAATGAACCTAGTTGGATACGATGACGTGGTATGATCAGAGATGATAGTTAAACATGCTAAGGCTTGTATGGGAGGCCACGTCAAGTTGTGGTTTTTGTAGTCCCATACTTGCCACCTCTAGGATCTGAGTTCTTGCCTCTTGAACCAAGACGAGCGTACAACCACACGGGGCCTGGAAAACCCCTCGACCAACTAACTTGCCTAGTAGATTCCATGAGTCACATATTTCGGGCGTTCCATTCGACATATGCATTCTGTTCGTTCTTGAAGGAGGTGGAGGAGGTGCATTCATATAGGTAGATAAGCGTGGCAGGGAATGGGAGAGGCAAGGCCTCCGAAATCTCAAACCCTGTTCACATCTCTAGGGACCAACTTCGGGACTTGACCCGTTACGGCGACATCTCCCTAGGGAGTGACTCATGGTCTCGGCGAAAGCAAGGTAAAGGTCGTGGTCAACCACTCTCTGCCGGCCTTCCAAGGAAGAGGGCTAATGTTAACTGGCACTAAGAATCGGTTGGTACGTGTGGGTAAAGTTGTGCACCCCTGCAGGGTTAATAATCTTTTCAAAAATCCGTGCCTACGGTTATGGATGACTTGGGAATGGACGTGATGATCATAGAGAACTATAACCTAATCGTAAAACTTGACAATAGAAGTGAGGTGTGTTTAAGGATGCTTCCTCAGGGATCGATGGGGTGATCCTAGTTGATAGGTTCAACTGATAAAGTTTCGGTGGATCTCAAAAGATGATCAAAGCTAGAGATATCGTTTTCTTATCCCCTTTTAAAATGTTCTATTTAGTTGAGCTTCTCCTACCTCTTTTACAAACAAAGTTAGCTTTATGCAAAGTAACCCCACCAGCCATAAGTCTTGCGGAGTACATCATGTACTCAGCCTTGCTTTGTTGATAATTTTGCAGCAAGTAAGTGTTACCACAGAAGAAGAGTTTGTTACAACATCGACATCGATGAGTAGCTTGGGGTTCCCGGTCGGTAGCCTGGAATCTATGGATTGGGACGTCATCGTTATGCTTCAGGCCTCATAAGCAATAGAATAGCTATCTTCCAAAGCTGGGGAACTAAAAAGATCATTTCCATAAAAACTAGCTTCCCCAAGATTAGACTTTTCCATAGCATTAGCAATAATTGTCCAAAGAATTCATACTAACAACATTGCTATTAGGATGCAAATAAAGTTCCATAGGTTTTTTAATTTTCTCTTCAAACACTTCATGTCCTAACTCAAGATAAATACTATAAAGCTCTCTAATTTTGTTGTTGTTTTCCATTAAGCCTAACTAGTGAAAACAAGAAACAAAAAGACAAAATTGCATAATCTAAAGGAAATAACTTCGAGCACTCACACCGGAGGATGTGAGTACCTTTTACCTTACCTCCCCGCCAACAGCGCCAGAAAATAGCTTGATGTCTACGCACTTCTATTCTTGTAGACAGTTGTTGGGCCTCCAAGTGCAGAGGTTTGTAGAACAGCAGCAAGTTTTCCCTTAAGTGGATCACCCAAGGTTTATCAAACTCAGGGAGGAAGTACTCAAAGGTATTCCCTCTCAAGCAATCCGGCAATCAACATACAAGAAGTCTCTTGTGTCCCCAACACACCCAATACACTTGTCAGGTGTATAGGTTCACTAGTTCGGCAAAGAGATAGTGAAATACAAGTGGTATGGATAATTATAAGTGGTAACGGTGCCAGAAAATAGCTTGCTGGCGTGGAAGAGACTAAAGGAAAACTGAAATAAAGATGGAAGCAAGAAAACATGTAACAGATCTAGATGCAAACGGTGTATCAATGCTTAGAAACAAGGCCTAGGGATCATACTTTGACTAGTGAACACTCTCATATAAATATCTTCTCTTTATGATACTACTCTTAACTACTCTTCGGTTGGACACTCTAATCGATGGTAGGGCTATAACAGCACACCTCAAAGTAAGCCTTTCCCATCTACATAACCCCACACTATCACCTTGAGCACTAGATGGTTCCAACAAACACCACAATTTCATAAAGACATCCAACTCCAAATATAACTCATAACAAGTATTTGTAATCTCTAGCCTAAGTACCACCATGGTGTGCACGCTGTCACTTTCACACACATCGGGAGAGCAGAGATCTATTAAAGCACTTGAGTAACAAGGTAGATCTATAGATTACAAGCTCATGATCTCGATAAGATCATGCATAGAGAGAGAGAGATGAACACATAGCTATCGGTAGAACCCTTAGCCACGAGGAAGAACTACTTAGTCATCACCATGGGAATCAGCAATGGCGATGGAGATGGTGGTGGAGATCGATGGAGATGGCTCCGGGGGCACTTACCCGTCCTGGCAGGGTGCCGAAACTGAGACTTTATGTCCCCCGAATCTCCCCTTCGGTGGCGGCTGTGCAACAGAACTTTTTGTGGATTTCTGATTGACTATATAGGGTTTTTGCATTGGGAGGCATCTTATAGGCGAAGAGGCAAGGTCGGTGGGCGGCCAGGGGGCCCACACCACCTGGTGGCACGGCCAGGGCTAGCCCGCGCCGCCATATGGTGTGGCCACCCTATGGCCCCTCTCCGTCTCGTCTTCTGGCTCCGTGAGTCTTCCGGTAAAATATCAACTTTGGCTTTTGTCTGGTCCAATTCCGAGAATATTGATTTTCTGACTTTCCTAGAACCAAAAACAGCAGAAAACAGGCAACTGGCACTATGGCACTTATTAATAGGTTAGTCCAAGAAAGTGTATAGAAAGTACTCCAAAGTTGGAACAAAACATAAGAAGGTTGATAAAACCATGCATGGAACATAAAAAAATATGGATATGTTAGCAACGTATCAACATCCCCAAGCTTAACTCCTGCTCGTCCTCGAGTAGGTAAGTGATAAAAAGAAAGAATAATTTTTGAGGTGACATGCACCATCATAAACTTGATCAAAGTATTTGTAAAACATTGATAGCTGGGATCATATTACTTCAATCAAAACATGAAAGACACAGTTCTAGCAATAAGACAAAGCAACTAAGTTGCAACATGAAAAGGAATAAACAAAAGATTCATGAATAACAATGCTTTGCAAGACATTTGTTTGTTTCACATAAAGAAAACATAGCATAGTGGCATTCAGCTTGTCCCTCATAGAGTAGCAAACATAAATACATAGGACACCGTCAAAGTTTATAAGAGTGACTAGATACAAATAGTTTAAAATAAGCAATATCAAAGCAATGCATCAATCAACAAGTCTTAGGACAATGCACATAGAACTAAGAATGGCCACTATGCTCTCAAAGTAGGTGCATAAAGATAGAAGGTGGAGACTCAACATAAAAGTAAAAGAAAGGCCTTCATAGAAGGAAGTAGGGATTCAAGTTTCATAAAGAGCTTTCAAAAATTATGCTACTTAATAGCTTTCAGCTCTCATTGTCCCTATCATAAGCATCGTTAAGGTGATTAAGGTTAAAGTGACACAACTAAGAGGATATGATTGACAAGTTATAAGCTGAAATCTCATGCCCCTTACTTACGAAGATCGAATCTCATGCTACTCAACTTTAGTCACGAGTAAGATCTTGTCATTGTAAGTACATATGTATCATAAAGAACCGCCAATGGGGTACCCCTTGCACATGATACAGGAGCTATCCCATTATCAAAATGACAAGGCAAGCAGACAATGAGCATCTCAGCGATCTTTTTATTTGCTATTTGCATAGGTTTTTATTGAGGATGCTTCATAGAGTGCTCATTATGGTGATGCTGAAAGTTTCCACCATGATTAGGCATGGCTTAGGCTAGCGGCCCAGGCGTTTCTCTAACACACATACAAACTCCATGTTCTTACAAGTTCCACTTTTATTTCACACCACCGGGATCCATAAGCAAAAGAACATGATATCAACGGGGTACAAAGTACAAGTGCAATGTTTAAAGCGTTCTCCATGATACATGGTTCTGCTAATTTCAACTTATAAAGCGCAAGAATATACGCAACAAAGAAGGACCCAATGGTTCAAGTTTATTAAATGCAAGAAAAGTAAAGTGTGCCATCAAGTTCGTGAGAGCTTTAATCACTAATTTTCACATAACAAGTTTAATTTGGAAGGTAAACAAAAGCATGAATATACTTGGAATAGCATAAGCTAGTAGGTAGGTATGGTGGACTCTTTGGAATAACTTGGTTTAAGGAATTGGATGCATGAGTGGAACTCATACTTGGTTGTGGAGGCTAGCAAAAGACTGGGAGCGACAAACTAAGAGAGCAATAATGGCCATAATCATGCAGAGCGACAAAACATCATTGATCAAAGCATAAAGTGATACTACAAGTTGAAAACTAAAGGATGATAAAGGCTATGGTGACTTGAGATAGTCATAACATGGTGTGAGAATGCGCCAAGTCAACCCAAATAAAGCATCAAAGGAGAATACCAATATACTATGCTTTAATATGCTAAAACAACGCATGATTCATCCAAGGCACATTAAGCAATCTCAATTGTTTATAACAATTCATGCTACAACAAATAATACTAAGCATAAAGCCAACACAATATCAAGCATGGCATGACAAAGCATAGGCCACAGTCAAAAACAAGCTCTCTTTACCACTTAAGCATGAACTTTCCTACTCTTTTCCAATCCGAACCAAACTATTCGAAAACCAATGTATGAAAGAGGGGGTCCAACCAATTTTATTCAGCAAACTAAGCAAACAAAAACCAAAACAAAAAAGAAAAAGAAGACGCTCCAAGAACAACACAACTGTGCATGAAACAATAAAAATGAAGCGTTTGGAAGAAACCTGGGATTTTTATTGATGAAGAGGGGGATGCCTTGGCATCCCCAAGCTTTGACTCTTGTAATTCTTGGATATTTCTTGGGGTGACACGTGTGGCATCCCCAAGCTTGAGCGTTAGTCCATCCTTCATCTCATTACTCATTCCTTCCATACACCTGAAAATTTTCCTTCATACAATACTTCACACAATCTTTATTAGCAACATTAGTGCATTAAAGATAATAAGTCTTTAGGTTCAGTTTCAACACCACTAAAACCTCCAATAAAAAACTAGCTACTGTAGCACTTCCCTCAAAAAGCTGAATTCCCCAAAAGAACTCAAAAAGGAACCAACAAGAAGCAAATGCAGAAAATGGCAGAAATCCGTCAAAACAGACCAGCAGGTAAAGACGAATTTTTTCGAAGACCTCCTGTTGCTCAAATCAAAAAGTGTTGAACTAACGAAAGTTAGATAACAACCCGGGGCAGAAGCACAACAATTAACGCCTCAAAAGGACGTTCAGAGATTTTACACGAATTTTTATGGTGAAGCACAAAAATCTGTTTTGAGACAGCAACTTTCCCAATCATCACTTCTCTCTCATTAGAGGTTACTCTTGGCACAAAAAGCAAATAAAAAGGATAAGGAGCGGTTATTATAGAGGTAATAACTTCCAAGACTCATCTAAAACTTTTGGGTTATCTTCCAATAAGTACTTTTCTTTAACGCCTTTAAGTTAGGCATGATAGTTTGAGAAGATGCTCACATAAGAAATATGAATTGAAGTAAAAGAGAGCATCAAGAAGCAAATTCAAAGCACATTTAAGAATAACCCACTTCCTAGGCATAGGAATCTTGTAAAGAAACAAGTCATGAAAGCACGAAGCAACAAGCATAGGAAATCAAAACAAGTGCAACTTCAAGACTTTCAACATAAAGAGGGGAAACTTAATATTATGGAGATGCATACAACCATGTTTCCCTCTCTCATAATAACTTTTAGTAGCATCATGAATAAAATTAACAATATAACAATCACATGAAACATTCTTATCGTGAGCCACATGCATAAAAGAATTAATACTCCCCACATAAACATAGTCATTCTTATTAATTGTAGTGGGAGCAAATTCAACAAAATAGCTATCATTATTATTCTCATCACCATAATCATCAAATATAGGAGGCATATTGTAATCATAATTAATTTCCTCCTCAATAGTAGGTGGACTGAAAATATCATATGCATCATTGCAATCATCATATATTGGAGGTTTGGTATCATCATAAGCAATAGAATAGCTATCTTCCAAAGCTGGGGAACTAAAAAGATCATTTTCATAAAAACTAGCTTCCCCAAGATTAGACTTTTCCATAGCATTAGCAATAATGGTGTCCAAAGAATTCATACTAACAACATTGCTATTAGCATGCAGATAAAGTTCCATAGTTTTTTTAATTTTCTCTTCAAACACTTCATGTCCTAACTCAAGATAAATACTATAAAGCTCTCTAATTTTGTTGTTGTTTTACATTAAGCCTAACTAGTGAAAACAAGACAAAAAGACAAAATTGCAGAATCTAAAGGAAATAACTTCGAGCACTCACACCGGAGGATGTGAGTACCTTTTACCTTACCTCCTCGGCAACGGCGCCAGAAAATAGGGATCATACTTTCACTAGTGAACACTCTCATATAAATATCTTCTCTTTATGATACTACTGTTAACTACTCTCCGGTTGGACACTCTAATCGATGGTAGGGCTATAACAGCACACCTCAAAGTAAGCCTTTCCCATCTAGATAACCCCACACTATCACCTTGAGCACTAGATGGTTCCAACAAACACCACAATTTCATAAAGACATCCAACTCCAAATATAACTCATAACAAGTATTTGTAATCTCTAGCCTAAGTGCCACCATGGTGTGCACGCTGTCACTTTCACACACATGGGGAGAGAAGAGATCTATTAAAGCACTTGAGTAGCAAGGTAGATCTATAGATTACAAGCTCATGATCTCGATAAGATCATGCATAGAGAGAGAGAGATGAACACATAGCTACCGGTAGAACCCTTAGCCTCGAGGAAGAACTACTCCCTCATCATCATGGGAATCAGCAACAACGATGGAGATGGTGGTGGAGATCGATGGAGATGGCTCCGGGGGCACTTCCCCGTCCCAGCAGGGTGCCGGAACAGAGACTTTTTGTCCCCTGAATCTCCCCTTCGGTGGCTTCTGCGCAGCGGAACTTTTCATGGATTTCTGATTGACTATATAGGGTTTTTGCATCGGAAGGCATCTTATATGCGAAGAGGCAAGGTCGGTGGGCGGCCAGGGGGCCCACACCACCTGGTGGCGCGGCCAGGGCTAGCCCGCGCCACCAGGTGGTGTGGCCACCCTATGGCCCCTCTCCGTCTCGTCTTCTAGCTCCGTGAGTCTTCCGGTAAAATATCAACTTTGGCTTTTGTCTGGTCCAATTCCGAGAATATTGATTTTCTGACTTTCCTGGAACCAAAAACAGCAGAAAACAGGCAAGTGGCACTATGGCACTTGTTAATAGGTTAGTCCAAGAAAGTGTATAGAAAGTACTCCAAAGTTGGAACAAAACACAAGAAAGTAGATAAAACCAAGCATGGAACATCAAAAATTATGGATACGTTAGCAACATATCATAGGGTCACTGTAATGTTACCGATTGTCTCTGTATGCTTCTGAGATTTAGGTTATGTTTATATCAGACAAAGGTCTGGGATTTCTCTAGCCTTAATCTCGGGGGTGTCACAGGTTTTGATATCAGAGCAGTACCGTCCATAGGAAAACCTTTCTACTTGTTGATGTTGAGTCTAGTGTTTATGAAAACTATTTGAAAGCTAAAAAGTATTTATGAAAACTCTGGTATGCTTATTTTTCTTCTTATCTAGTTTTGCTCTAACTTTGGGTCATCTTACCTTGTGTTGACTTTGAAAAGTTTTACTATCTTGTCTCGTCTTTGAAAACTTAGGTGCCTTTTTGGCATGAAATTTCTCAACCCGTTGACCTAGTGTTGAGTTCTCCAGCATCAGTTGTGTGTGTTTCTTGTTTCCCTTTGCTCTTATTCAGTTGAGAGATTCCTTTCCATCATTATCTCTCTATTTTATGGGTCCACAACATCATGTTGATGGTTCCACAGTGATCTGTTCAAGGCTTTGAAGTTTCCTTTTGCCTCGTGTGCCCCTTTTCATTTGCTTGGGTACTTCAGGAGTTATTTCTTCTCTTGGAAGCTACCTCGTGGTTACTACTTTGTAGTACCCTCTGTGTTAGTAAGATAGTAGTTACTCCTTTTTCGGGTTTTAACCCTTGGACTTGAATCGAATATCCCTGAGTGTGCTTGATTCTGGTGTTGTGAATCTTGTACATGAAGCTGACCTTTAACCCAAGATCCATTTTGTTGATCCCTGTTGTTAATGTTCAAACATTACCTCAGGACGACTAGTACCTTCTAGTATAGCCTTCAAGCTTGTGGTATTTGTCGCGATTGAATTGTGACAAACAAAGGACTTCCCCTACCACTAGATATGGCAAATGTTCTTTAATGGAACCAAATAGATCACGACAAGAGTATTCCGATACGTTGCTAACGTATCTATAATTTTTGATGTTCCATGCTTGTTTTATATCTACTTTCTTATGTTTTGCCCACACTTTGGAGTATTTTTATACACTTTCTTGGACTAACCTATTAACAAGATGCCATAGTGCCAGTTGCCTGTTTTCTGCTGTTTTTGGTTCCAGGAAAGTCAGAAAATGAATATTCTCGGAATTGGATGGGACAAAAGCCAAAGTGCCTATTTTTTCCAGAAGGGATCATGTGCCAGAATACGAGACGGAAAGGGGCCAGAGGCCGGCCACACCACCTGGCCACGCGGCCAGGCCTGGCCCGTGCCAGGGGGTGGTGTGGCCGCCTAGGGAACCCCCTGGCCTCCCCTTTCGCCTATAAGAAGCCATCGATACAGAAACCCTAAGTACCCGATCAAAATTCCACGAAAGAGTCTGTAGCCGCCGTCATCTCCCTCCCTGGATCAGGAGGGATCTAAAGCTCTTCCCGGCACCCTCCCAGAGGGGAGAATTCACCCTGGAGGCCTTCTTCATCACCATGCAAGCCTCCGGTGTGATGCGTGAGTAGTTCATCCATGGACTACGGGTCCATGTAGTAGCTAGATGGTTGGTTCTTCTCCTTGGTGCTACCATGTTTATATATTGTGAGCTCCGTTCATGATCAAAATCATCTATTTGTAATCCTACATGTTGTGTTTGCGGGGATCCGATGGATATTGAGATGCTATTTCAGATTGATTATTGATTCTATCATGTCTTTATTATTTGTGATCTTGCATGCTCTCCGTTGTTAGTAGCTATCTTGGAAAAGTAGATGCTAGCAACTCCAAGAGGGAGTATTTATGCTTGATAGTCGGTTCATGCCTCTAGTAATCTCTAAGGTACTAGATGTGCTGTTCCTACTAGGGAGAAAACAACAATCCTTTGTTCATAGAACAATCGTATTGTTTAATTTACACGCAATCCTTAATGCAATTATATGTTGCTTGCAACTTAATACTGGAGGTGGTTTGGATGATAACCTGAAGGTGGATTATTAGTCATAGATGCAGTTGGATTACGGTCTATGTATAATGTTGTAATTCCCAATCAAATCTCATAGGAGTCAAGATGATTAGTATATGCATGTATGCTTTCTCAATGTTTGTCAATTTCCCCGCTGTAATTTGTTCACCCAACATGTCATCTATCTTAAGGAGAATCACCACTAGTGAACTATGGACCCTGGTCCTTTCTTTTACCTTCAATCTACAAATGTTTACTATTTTCTGTTTACTTTCTGCAAGCTATTACTTTCTTCCACACAATACGTTTAATCCTTTGTTTTCAGCCAAACCGGTGAGATTGACAACCTCATTGTAAGTTAGGGACAATGTTCTGTGGTTGTGTTGTGCAGGATTCCAAGTTGGAAACAACCCCTTGGAGGTGTTTCCTTGCTCCTACTGGTTCGATAACCTTGGTTTCATAACTGAGGGAAAATTTGTTGTTGTGCTCATCATACCTTCCTCTTGGGGTTCCCAACGAGCTCATCGTATCTTGATCCAACAAGCATCTTTCCTGCGCCGTTGCCGTGGATTGAAGGAAAAAGCACCCACGTCAACCACGTGCCAGCAAGTATTTTTCTTGGCGCTGTTGCCGAGGAGTCAAGGACATCTTCACAAGGGGAGTCCCTCATAACCAATCTCTTTACTTTGTTTTATTTGTTTTGCTTAGTTTATTTCTGCTTTGTTTGCTTGTTTCTTTATCGAAAACACAAAAAAAATTAGTTGTACTAAGTTTGCTTTCTTTATTAAAAACAAAAAAAATTACTACTCTTGAAAACACTAAGTTGTGTGACTTCACTAGCACCAACAACAATGATTTCATTTGCACACCTATTGTTCCAGCTGTTCCTGAAGCTACTTTCTTTGAAATTAAATCTACTTTACTCAATCTTGTTATGAGAGAACAATTTTCTGGAATTGGTACTGAAGATGCTGCTGCTCATCTAAATAACTTTGTTAAACTTTGTGAGATGCAAAAGCATAGGGATATAGATGGGGATATTATTAAGCTTAAATTGTTTCCTTTCTCTTTGAGAGGAAAAGCTAAATAATGGTTGCAATCCCTAACTAGAAATAGTATTGATTCTTGTACTAAATGCAAAGATGCTTTCATTGGAAAATACTATCCTCCTACTAAGATTATATCTATGAGAAGTGAAATAATGAAGTTTAAACAATCTGATAATGAACATGTTGCTCAAGCTTGGGAAAGAATGAAATCTTTGGTAAAGAATTTTCCCACTCATGGACTGACTGCTTGGATGATTATCCAAACCTTTTATGCAGGATTGAATTATTCTTCAAGAAATCTACTAGATTCTGCTGCTGGAGGTACCTTTATGACCATCACTTTGGGTGTTGCAACAAAGCTTCTGGATAATATGATGGTTAACTATTCTAAATGGCATACTGAGAGAGCTCCACAAGGTAAGAAGGTAAATTCTGTTGAAGAAACCTCCTCCTTGAGTGATAAAATTGATGTTATTATGTCTATGCTTGTTAATGGGAAAGCTCATATTGATCCAAATCATGTTCCTTTAGCTTCTTTGGTTGCTCAAGAAGAGCAAGTTGATGTGAAGTTTATAAGAAATAATAATGTTAGCAATAATGCCTATAGGAATAATTTTGGTAATAATAACTATAGGCCATATCCTCCAAATAATGGTAACACTTATGGAAATTCCTACAACAATAATAGGGGTGCACCCTCTGAGGTTGAAGTTATGCTTAAAGATTTTATTTGTAAACAAACTACTTTCAATAAAACTATTGAGGAAAAACTCTCTAATGCTGAAAGAAATATAACATCATTGGCTGAAGCACAATCTTCTTTTAATAAAATGGCTGCTAAACCTAAAACTATTGAGAATCCTTTTGCTTCTACTAATGCCATACAAGTTAGAATTGATGAAAATGTTAGACTATTAGCTGAATTGCATGCTAAGTGGGAAAGAGAAGATGAAATTGCTAGAAATATTAGTGTTTCTACTATCACTACCACTAATGTTGAAGCTAGTAAACCCAATGGAACCTTTTCTAATAAAAATGCTGAAATTCTTCGAAATATGGGAAACAATAGCTCTACTACTTTAGATGATAATTATGATTTTGATCTTGATGGTTGCAAAATCTCTGAAGTTATTATTTTCCTACAAAAGCTTGCTAAAAGTCCTAATGCTAGTGCTATGAATATGGCCTTTACAAAACACATTACTGATGCTCTCATAAAAATTAAAGAAGAAAAGATGAAACATAAAGCTGCTATTCCTATGAAACTAGAAGATGGTTGGGAATCCATCATTAATATGAAAGTGAATAATTTTGATTTCAAAGCTTTATGTGATCTTGATAGTAGTGTTTCTATTATGCCTAGAAGGATTTATGATATGCTTGATTTGACACCATTGGAAGATTGTTATTTAAATGTCCCACTTGATGATAATGCTAAAAAGAAACTCATGGGGAGTACTAATGATGTTCTTATTATGGTTAACAATGCCTATGTCCCTGTTGATTTCTATGTTTTGGATGTTGAATGCAATGCTTCTTGTCCTTTTACTTTGGGAAGACCTTTTCTTAGAACTGTTGGTGCCATTATTGATATGAAAGAAGGCACCATTAAATATCAACTCCCACTCAAGAAATGTATAAAACACTTCCCTAAGAAAAGAGAGAAGATCCCTTTTGCCTCTCCTATGAATTTTTTTTGTGCTCTTAATGCTTCTTCATTTGAGAATACTTGATTCTTTTCTTGCTTCTTATGCCTAACTTAAAGGCGTTAAAGAAAAGTACTTATTGGGGGATAACCCAAAACTTTTAGATAAGTCTTGGAAGTTATTACCTCTATAATAACCGCTCCTTATCCTTTTTATCTTCTTTTTGTGCCAAGAGTAACCTCTAATGAGAGAGAAGTAATGCTTGGGAAAGTTGCTGTCCCGAAACAGATTTTTGTGCTTTGCTGTAAAAATTCGTGTAAAATCTCTGTATGTCGGTTTGAAGCGTGAATTTTTGTGCTTCTGCCCCAGGTTGTTATCTAACTTTCTTTAGTTCAACATTTTTCGATTTGAGCAACAGAAGGTCTTCGAAAAAATTGGTTTTTACCTCCTGGTCTGTTTTGACAGATTTCTGCCATTCTTTTCATTTGCTTCTTGTTGATCCTTTTTGGGTTCTTTTTGGGGAATTGAAGTTTTTGAGGGAAGTACTACAGTAGATTGTGTTTTAATGGAAGTTTTATTGGTGTTGAAACTGAACTCAAAGACTTATTATCTTGAGTGCACTAATGTTGCTAATAAAGATTGTGTGAAGTTTTGTATGAAGGAAAAATTTCAGGTGTATGGAGAGAATGATGTAATGAGATGAAGAATGGACTAAAGATCAAGCTTGGGGATGCCACGCGTATCACCCCAAGAAATATCCAAGAAGTACAAGCTTCAAAGCTTGGGGATGCCTAAGGCATCCCCTTCTTCATTAATAAAAATCTCAGGTTTCTTCCAAACACTTCATTTTTATTATTTCATGCACATTTGTGTTGTTCTTGGAGCATCTTTGTTTTCATTTTTGTTTGCTTGGTTTTCTTAGTTTTCTTGAATAAATTGGTTGGACCCCCTCACTCATACATTAGTTTTCAAATAAGTTTGGTTTGGATTGGAAAGAGTAGGAAAAGCTCATGCTTAAGTGGCAAAAGGAGCTTGTTTTTGACTGTGGCCTATGCTTAGTCATGTCATGCTTGATATTGTTTTGGATTTATGCTTAGTGATTTTTTCTGTATCATGACATGTTATAAACAATTGAGATTGCTTAATGTGCCTTGAAAGAATCATGCGTTGTTTTAGCATATTAAAGCATAGTATTGTGGTATTCTCCTTTGATGCTTTATTTGGGTTGACTTGGCGCATGCTCACACCATGTTATGACTATCCCAAGTCACCATAGCCTCGATGATCCTTTGGTTTTTGACTTGTAATATCAGTTTATGCTTTAATTAATGATGTTTTGTCGCTTTGCATGATTATGGCCATTATTGCTCTCTTAGTTGGTCGCTCCCAGTCTTTTGCTAGCCTCCATAACCAAGTATGAGTTCCACTCATGCATCCAACTCCAAGTAAAACCAAGTTATTCCAAAAGAGTCCACCATACCTATCTATTAGCATTTGCTATTCCAAGTATATTCATGTTTTTTATCTACCTTCCGAATTAAACTTGTTATGTGAAAATTAGTGATTATAGCTCACACGAACTTGATGGCACATTTTACTTTCTTGCACTTAATAAACTTGAACCATTGTGTCCATCTTTGTTGCGTATATGCTTGCGCTTTATAAGTTGACGTTAGCAGAACCATGTATCATTTGGAACGCTTTCAACATTGCACTTATATTCCGTTGATATCATGATTCTTTTGCTTATGGATCCCGGCGGTGTGAATCAAAAGGGGAACTTGTAAGATCATGGAGTTTCAATGTGTGTTAGTGAAATGCCTGGGCCGCTAGCCTAAGCCATGCCTAATCATGGTGAAAACTTGCAGCATAACCATGATGATCATTCTATGAAGCATCCTCAATAAAAACCTATGCAAATAGCAAATAAAAAGATCGCTGAGATGCTCATTGTCTACTTGCCTTGTCATTTTGATTACGGGATAGCTCGTGTATCATGTGCAAGGGGTACCCTGTTGGCGGTTCTCTGTGATACATATGTACTTACAATGACAAGAGCTTACTTGTCACTGAAGTTGAGTAGCATGAGGTTCGGTACTCGTAAACAAGGGGCATGAGATTTCAACTTATAACTTGTCAAGCATATCCTCTTAGTTGTGTCACTTTAACCTTAATCACCTAAAGATGCTTATGATAGGGGCAATGAGAGCTGAAAGCTAATAAGTAGCATAATTTTTGGAAGCTCTTTATGAAACTTGAATCCCTGCTTCATTCCATGAAGGCCTTTCTTTTACTTTTATATTGGGTCTCGACCTTCTATCTTTATGCACCTATTGAGAGAGCATAGTATCCATTCTTAGTTTAATGTGCATTGTCCGAAAACTTGTTGATTGATGCATAACTTTGATATTGCTTGTTCTTAAACTATTTGTATCTAGTCAACCTTATGAACATTGAAGGTGTCCTATGCATTTATGTTTTGCTACTCTATGAGGGACAAGCTGAATACCATTCTTATTATGCTTTCTTTATGTGAAATAAACAAACGTTTTTCAAAGCATTGTTATTCATGAATCATTTGTTTGTAGCTTTTCATGTTGCAATATAGTTGCTATGTCTTATTGTTAGAACTATATCTTTCATGCTATGTTGAAGTACTCTGATCCCAGCTATCTATGTTTTATAAATGCTTTGATCAAGTTTATGATGGTGCATGTCACCTAAAAAATTATTCTTTCTTTTTATCACTTACCTACTCGAGGACGAGCAGGAGTTAAGTTTGGGGATGTTGATACGTTGCAAACATATCTATAATTTTTGATGTTCCATGCTTGTTTTATATCTACTTTCTTATGTTTTGCCCACACTTTGGAGTATTTTTATACACTTTCTTGGACTAACCTATTAACAAGATGCCATAGTGCCAGCTGCTTGCTTTCTGCTGTTTTTGGTTCCAGGAAAGTCAAAACATGAATATTCTCGGAATTGGACGGGACAAAACCCCAAGTCAATATTTCACCGAGGGGGACACAGAGCCAGAAGACGAGACAGAGAGGGGACAGAGGCCTACCACACCACCTGGCCACACAGCCAGGCCTAGCCCACGCCAGGGGGTGGTGTGGCCGCCTAGGGCACCCCCTCGGCCTCCCCTTTCGCTTATAAGAAGCCTCCGATACAGAAACCCTAAGTACCCAATCAGAATTACACGAAAGAGTCTGTAGCCGCTGTCATCTCCATCCCTAGATCGGGAGGGATCTGAAGCTCTTCCCGGCACCCTGCTAGAGGGGAGAATTCACCCTGGAGGCCTTCTTCATCACCATGCAAGCCTCCGGTGTGATGCGTGAGTAGTTCATCCTTGGACTACGGGTCCATGTAGTAGCTATATGGTTGGTTCTTCTCCTTTTTGCTACCATGTTTAGATATTGTTAGCTCCGTTCATTATCAAGATCATCTATTTGTAATCCTACATGTTGTATTTGCGGGGATCCGGTGGATATTGAGATGCTATTTCAGATTGATTATTGATTCTATCATGTCTTTGTTATTTGTGATCTTGCATGCTTTCCGTTGTTAGTAGCTATCTTGGCCGAGTAGATGCTAGCAACTCCAAGAGGGAGTATTTATGCTCGATAGTGGGTTCATGCCTATAGTAATCTGGGGAAGTGACAGAAATCTCTAAGGTACTAGATGTGATGTTGCTACTAGGGAGAAAACAGCAATCCTTTGTTCATAGAACAATTGTATTGTTTACTTTGCATGCAATGCTTAATGCAATTATCTATTGCTTGCAACTTAATACTGGAGGGGGTTCGGATGATAACCTGAAGGTGGATTATTAGTCATAGATGTAGTTGGGTTACAGTCTATGTATAATGTTGTAATGCCCAATCAAATCTCATAGGAGTCAAGATGATTACTATATGCATGTATGCTTTCTCGATGTTTGTCAATTGCCCCGCTGTAATTTGTTCACCCAACATGTCATCTATCTTAAGGAGAATCACCACTAGTGAACTATGGACCCCGGTCCTTTCTTTTACCATCAATCTACAAATGTTTACTGTTTTCTGTTTACTTTCTGCAAGCTATTACTTTCTTCCACATAATACGTTTAATCCTTTGTTTTTAGTAAAACCGGTGAGATTGACAACCTCAATGTAAGTTGGGAACAAAGTTCTGTGGTTGTGTTGTGCAGGATTCCAAGTTGGAAACAACACCTTGGAGGTGTTTCCTTGCTCCTACTGGTTCTATAACCTTGGTTTCACAACTGCGGGAAAATTTGCTGTTGTGCTCATCATACCTTCCTCTTGGGGTTCTGATACGTTGCTAACGTATCCATAATTTTTGATGTTCCATGCTTGGTTTTATCTACTTTATTATGTTTTATCCATAGTTTAGAGTACTTTTCATATGATTTCTTGTACTAACCTATTAACAAGAGCCACAGTGCCCGTTGCCTGTTTTCTGCTGTTTTTGGTTCTAGAAAGTCAGAAAATGAATATTCTCGGAATTGGACCGGACAGAAGCCAAAGTTGTTATTTTCCTAGAAGATTCATGGAGCTAGAAGGAGAGACGAAGGGGGGCAAATGGGTGGCCAAACCATCCCTAGGCGCGGGTCCCCCCAGGCCGCGCTAGGGCATGGTGTGGGCCCCCTGGCCGCCCACCGACCTTGCCTCTTCTCCTATAAGATGTCTCCCGATGCAAAAACCCTAAATCGAACAGCCTCCAGCCATGAAAAGTTTCGCAGCGCCGCCGCCACTGAAGGGGAGATTCGGGCGACAGAAAGTCTTTGTTCCGGCACACGGCCGGGATGGGGAAGTGCCCCCGGAGCCATCTCCATCGATCTCCACCACCATCTCCATCACCGTTGCTGATTCCCATGATGAGGAGGGAGTAGTTCTCTCTCGAGGCTAAGGGTTCTACCGGTAGCTATGTGTTCATCTCTCTCTCTATGCATGATCATATTGTGATCATGAGCTTTGTAACCAAGTAGATCTACCTTGCTACTCAAGTCCTTTAATAGATCTCTGCTCTCCCCATGTGTGTGAAGTTGACAGTGTGCACACCATGGTGGCACTTAGGCTAGAGATTACAAATACTTGTTATGAGTTATATTTGGAGTTGGATGTCTTTATGAAATTGTGGTGTTTGTTTGAACCATCTAGTGCTCAAGGTGATAGTGTGGGGTTTTCTAGATGGGAAAGATGAACTTTGATGTGTGCTGTTATAGCCTTACCAATGATTAGAGTGTCCAATCGGAGAGTAGTTAAGAGTAGTATCATAAAGAGAAGATATTTAGATGAGAGTGTTCACTAGTGAAAGTATGATCCCTAGGCCTTGTTTCTAAGCACGGAAACACCGTTTGCTATTAGATCTATTACATGTTTGCTTGCTTCTATCTTTATTTTAGTTTTACTTTAGTCTTTTCCACGCCATCAAGCTATTTTTATCACCTTTACCACTTATAATTATCTATACCACTTGTATTTCACTATCTCTTCGCTGAACTAGTGCACCTATACACCTGACAAGTGTATTGGGTGTGTTGGGGACACAAGAGACTTCTTGTCTCTTGATTGCAGGGTTGCTTGAGAGGGAATACCTTTGACCACTTCCTCCCTGAGTTTGATAAACCTTGGGTGATCCACTTAAGGGAAACTTGCTGCTGTTCTACAAACCTCTACACTTGGAGGCCCAACAACTGTCTACAAGAATAGAAGTGTGTAGACATCAAGCTATTTTTTGGCGCCGTTGCCAGGGAGGTAAGGTAAAAGGTACTCACATCCTCCGGCGTGAGTGCTCAAAGTTATTTCCTTTAGATTCTACAATTTTGTCATTTTGTTTCTTGTTTTCCCTAGTTAGGCTTAATAGAAAACAACAAAAAATTAGAGAGCTTTATAGTATTTATCTTGAGTTAGGACATGAAGTGTTTGAAGAGAAAATTAAAAAACCTATGGAACTTTATTTGCATGCTAATAGCAATGTTGTTAGTATGAATTCTTTGGACACCATTATTGCTAATGCTATGCAAAAGTCTAAGCTTGGGGAAACTAGTTTTTATGAAAATGATCTTTTTAGTCCCCCATCTTTAGAGGAGAAAATTTCCTTTGATGATACTATACCTCCAATATATGATGATTACAATGATGAATATGATATTTTCAGTCCACCTACTATTGAGGAGGAAATTAATTATGACTATAATATGTCTCCTATATTTGATGATTATGGTGATGAGAATAATAATGATAGCTATTTTGTTGAATTTGCTCCCACTACAATTAATAAGAATGACTATGCTTATGTGGAGTGTATTAATTCTTTTATGCATGTGGCTCATGATAAGAATGTTTTATGTGATAGTTATATTGTTAATTTTATTCATGATGCTACTGAAATTTATTATGAGAGAGGTAAACACGGTTTTATGTATCACAACAATATTAAGTTTCCGCTCTTTATGTTGCAAATTTTGAAGTTGCACTTGTTTTGCTTTACTATGCTTGTTTCTTTGTGCTTTCATGACTTGTTTCTTTACAAGATTCCTATGCATAGGAAGTGGGTTAGACTTAAATGTGTTTTGAATTTCCTTCTTGATGCTCTCTTTTTTACTTCAATTCATATTTCTTATGTGAGCATCTTCTCAAATTATCATGCCTAACTTAAAGGCGTTAAATAAAAGTACTTATTGGGAGATAATCCAAAAGTTTTAGATGAGTCTTGGAAGTTATTACCTCTGTAATAACCGCTCCTTATCCTTTTTATTTGCTTTTTGTGCCAAGAGTAACCTCTAATGAGAGAGAAGTAATGCTTGGGAAAGTTGCTGTGCCAAAACAGATTTCTGTGCTTCACCGTAAACATTCGTGTAAAATCTGTGTACGTCCTTTTGAGGCGTGAATTTTTGTGCTTCTGCCCCAGGTTGTTATCTAACTTTCGTTAGTTCAACATTTTTTTATTTGAGGAACAGAAGGTCTTCAAAAAAATTCGTCTTTACCTGCTGGTCTGTTTTGACAGATTTCTGCCATTATTTGCATTTGCTTCTTGTTGGTTCCTTTTTTAGTTATTTTGGGGAATTGAGATTTTTGAGGGAAGTTATACAGTAGCTTGTATTTTAATGGAAGTTTTATCGGTGTTGAAACTGAACCTGTCGTGGAAATGGCCACGGCAGTCGCTACCATTGGCAGCGATTGAGTGTTTCGTGAGGAAGAGTTGGCGGCCATCTGCGGTGCGAGATGGGGGCGGATGCACATGGGTTTACCCAGGTTCGGCCCCCCGGAGGGTAAAGACCTACTCCTGCTAGATTAGATTATTGGAGAGCGAGTTACAAGGGTGGCGAGCTCGGCGGCTAGGCAGCGAGTCGCTTGAGGGGGTGTATGATGGAACGTAAGTCTCTAGGATACCCTAGGGAGGTTAATATATGAGGCACCTCGCTAGGGTTTACAAGTTATCACCAAACAAGATAAGTATCCGGAGGCTTTGACCTAGTCCAACTGGGCTTCTATTACGCTCCTGGGCTTCCAATCGCCAGTCGCTGGGCCTTTCCTTCCTTCGTAGTCCAGTCGTCGTCTTTCGGACGCACTCGCAGGCCCTTCGGCCCAATCAGAACGTCCTGCTGGGCATACCCCCTTCGACATATCCCCATCAGTAGTCCCCAAGGCCATCGTTGATGTAGGCGCAAGTGTCCTTTTGGCGTTCGGAGTAGGCGAGCCCAATTTGGGCGTCCAGTCGAGTCGGCGATGGACTCCATTAGAACCAAGGAGAATTTCCCCATGTTTCCACTCGTCGTCTCAATGAATGTTGCTGCCGCCCAGTCGTCGTCTTGGCGAATGGAAAGACTCGGCGGGTGGCGGGTGAAATAAGGGAGTTGGACCGTCAAATCTGGTCAAACTATCTGTTGGAATTTCCAACGGTAACTTCGGCGCAATTACCGTGAGTAACGGCTACCCCGATTTTGGTGGGTGGCGTTTCCCATATAAGGGGAGTGATGGTTCAGCTCCGCAGACCTTCTTCGCATTCTTCATTCCTCCTCATTCGTTCTTCCTACCTCCAATTTTCCTGCCTACGTCCTTCCGACTTGTCCTTCCCGCATCGTGCGATTCCACATCCTACCCGATGGCGCCTCCCAAATGCTCATGGGGGAAATCCAAATGTACCACGGCCCAGCTTAGATCTTTCGAGGACACCGGAGTGCTTCGCAAGGGGAATTGGCGGGTTCCCCCTCCTCCGAGACCGAGCCAAAGCCGTGACCCGGCAAGTTCATCTACTTCCCCAGTAATCTTGAAAGGGGTCTGGGATTCCCCACCTCACTCTTTTTCCGCCGTTTCTGTGCATATTACGCGATCAAGCCATCGGATCTTGGTCCGCATAGCATCGAGCAGCTAACGATCTTCGTCGCCTTCTACGAATGTTACCTCGGCTGCAGGCCGTATTTCCCGCTATGGCTGGAGCTCTTCCACGGCCGGATCGGGCGCGAGGCGTCCAGCGGCTTGATGCTGGCCGCAGGTGGAGTCACATTTCAACTGAAGCCAAAGGCCAACTTCGTCAAGCTCCTCCTGCCGAAGAAGGCCGCCAGCGAGTCGAAGAAGAGCTGGTTCTACGTCAAAGAAGCCACTCCCACCGGCGAGGTGGCTCTTCCCGAGTTCGTCGCCGAGAGGAGCGAGCCCCGTCAGCTGGTGCCGAAGAAGCTTCCCGAAGACCAACGGATGGCCGTCGTGGAGATGATGGATTAGATCCAGAAGCTGAAGGTCTAGGGGTTGATTCCGATCAACCTCTACAACTGCTGGCTCGGGCGGCACCTGGTTCCGCTGACGGCTCGGCCGCACTGGATGTATGAGTACAGCGGGAAATATGACCCATCCCGAACCAGCAAGGAGTCATGGGAGGCTGAGGACTACAAGGCCGCTCTGAAGAAGATCACCGACGCGGAGTTCCCCAGTGTGGCGGTCAGGGTCGCCCCGTACACTCCTGTGAAGAACGAAGCCCCCACAGTAAGTTCTCTTTCCAATCGCTACGTCCGTGTTTCAGTTTTCAGTCTCCTCGTTTGGTGTTTTACTCGTGGTGGTTCTCAGCTTTTTCAGGTGTTGGAGGGCTGGCTCCCTCGGCTCGACGAAGAGGTTCCCTAGGAACTGGAGGAAGACTCCGAGGGGGACCCTTCTGACAGCGACAGGGAGGAGGAACAGGTTCCTCCCCCAGCGCCCGTGGCTCGGAAGACCCGCATGCAGAAACAACGCGAAGTCGAGGCAAGCCGCAGCCTGGACGAGCATGACGGAGGCGATGAGGTCGCGCAGGAGCACACATCCCGGTGTACTGCCACGCCGTCAAAGCCCGCACGCAGGCCCAAGTCGCCAGCCAGAAGGCCCCCGTCACCATCCAAGTCGGCGGTGGTGTTCGAGTCGGATGACGATTCCGATGATGAAGGTTCTCCCGAAGTCTCGCACAAGGCCCCAAAGGATGCAGTCCCGACGAAGGGGTTGGAGGGCGAGGACACGGAGGTAGTGGTAGAGGTTCCCCTGGCGGCGATTGCACCGACGACCTCGGGGGTTCCAAGTCAAGAAGCGGCTGAGGCGATGGCATCCAAGTCGCCACAACCGTCGAGGGCGGCCGCGTCGGAGACGGAGATCCCGGCGACTGCAGCTTCATCGTTGAGGAAGCCCGCGGTTTCGTGGGCTTCAGACGTCTTCGAGAGGGGGCTCACCCGTAAGTTGGGTCCTGAGTTGGACAAGCCCTCTCACATCAGCACCGGGCTTCACGTCCTCCCAGTTGCTAAGTAAGTACTGCTCCTTCATCCCGATTTTCCTTGCTCTTCTGTGTTGTCGTTATATTGATTGTGGGGACTCATGCAGGTCGGGGGCCAAGAAGATTGGCCGTCCTTCGGTGGCTAAGATTCCACCGGCTACCCCCATGGGAGAGGGCGACCTCCCCAAGAAGAGAAAGGCCACCGGAGATGTGGTGACCGCCGAAGACGCGAAGAAGCAGAAGGAGGGCGCCGGCGACGCTGCGACCAAGGGCAGCGCCGCGGAGTCGGCTGCTGCGCCAGTCGCCGAAGAGGTGGAGGTGACACGATCGGAACCAGCCTTGGCTGCGTCCGTGCCGGAAGCGCCGGTCCCGATGACTAGCGCCCCCGCCAGAGCGTCGGCGACGTTCCCGCGTTTCATGGCGAGGGGGTTTCCAGGTGTGGTGGACATGCAGTCTCCGCAGAGTCCAGAAATCGTGGATGCAGACATTGGGTCCCGTCGCGGGCGCACTCCCTTCACGATCCCGTCGACTGACGCCGGAGAACTTCACAAGATGCTCGGCGCTGCTATTCAGGTATATCCAGTCCCCGAGTTCCTGGTCGCTGAATTTCAGCGTCGAGGAACTGAACCTCTTTTTCCTTCTCCAGTACCCGAATTCCTAGTCGCTGAATTTTGGCGGCTAGGAATTGATTTTATTATTCCTTCTCTAGTCCCCGAATTCCTAGTCGCTGAATTTTGGCGGCTAGGAGTTGATTTTATTTTTCCTTCTCCAGTCCCCGAGTTCCTGGTCGCTGAATTTCAGCGGTTGGGAACTGGGTGTAGTTTTGCCAAATGCTGAGGCGAGTTGTTTGTTTACAGGGATTACAAAGGGAGTCGACCGATCAGCAGGCCGCGAGGGAGCGCTTGGGGCGTGACTTGCACGAAGCACAAGAGGTGAACCAGCGGCTTCAGGAAACTGTTGGTGAGTATCTGTTTGTCTTTGTTCTCCTTTTTCGGGTGTGAGCTAGTCGTGTACAGTACGCTGATGGCTTCTTGCAGATGGTTTCCCGGCTGAGATCTCCAAGGCCCGTGAGGGGTATGTTCCTATTGTCGAGTTGGACACGGCGAATGGGCGAATAGCCGCCCTGGTAAAGGACTTGGAGGAGGCAAAGGCGGCCTCAATTTCTTCGGAGGAGCGAGCAAAGGCTGCCGTCGCTGCGGCTGAAGAAGAACGCAAAGCCACGGATTCCATCATCATGGGACTGCACAACGAGCAATCCGCCTTGGAGAAGCACGTCAAGGAGAACTGCCGCAAATTCCTTGGTGAGTCCCTGTCTTCGCCTGACCCGTTTCTCGACTCCCCGCTTTGGGGGTTTCATAGTTTCACTGACACCTGACTTTGCAGCTATGGTAGGCCAAAGCGACCCGATGGTGCAAACTTACAATGCCTGGCAATGCGTGACTGCCGTGGTGAACGCGGCCACGGCCTCGGCATTGTGCGTCCAAGCGGCTCTTCAGGGCATGTCCCCCACCGAAGTTATTCCTGGGGGGCTTACGGAAGTGTGGCGCTATCTTGAAGAGGTACCCACCATTGTGGAGTGGATGACGCGCTCAGCGTTCAGGCGCGGGGCTGCGACAACGTTGAGCTTGGGTCTCGCCCATTTCCCCGACGACTTCGACCTTGACGATGTGACGAGTGGCTATCCATCGGCGACCGGCACGGTGGAGATGTCAGAGGTGCTGAAGCTGAAGGCGAAGGCCACCCCTTACGCCAATCGTGTCTTGGTGATGGGGGATCTGCTGCCGTACCAGGAGACGGTGTTGGCGCCTGGCGACCCCGAGCCGGAGCATCACGACATGAAGTCGGAGCAGCCCTTCTGATCGTTGTTGTCAAAGTCGCTGACGACGTACCCGACGAACCCGTGGCAGCCTTTTGTTCGCGTCAAGGGGGGTGGCGCTGCTTGTTCATCAGGGCCTGTGGAGTAAAAAATGTAATTGTCCAAGCTATGATGTATGCCAAGTGGCGAATGCTGTAAGATATTTTTGCAATATATGCCAAGGGGAGTCGATCGACTCGTATTGCGACTAGGAATGTGTGGTGTGTTTTGTTTATGCATTGTTTTGATTGAGCGAGTCCCCGAGCACGTCCATCCTTTAATGGGGTATAACTCGATTGTATACTTTTGTGCGTACTTTTGTTTATGCATTGTTTTTGTCCCTCGCGTCTTCTGAGTGGAAAGTTCCCGAGCGCGAGTAGGACTGACTTATAAGCTAGTCCCCGAGCGTGGTGCCCGACCATATTGGTCATTCTCCTGTTGCAGGTTGTGAGTTCGTTGTTTGTAACGCGTCTCCTCCCCTGGCCCGGAGAGCCAGTTGCTTGGCGAGCCCTAGGAAGCTCTCTTACTTGGTGTGTTCCCGAGACGCGTGGGGGTTCCCGTTTTGCGGAGTCCCCGTGCATGGTACTTAACCGTTCGAGTCGCTTTGCACGAGGGTGGGAGGGACATGTCGCTGTGAGAAGCGTGTACCGGTGTCTTGGCCTGGTGGGCCAGTCGGGCTAGGCGACTCCAATGGCGGCTCCGGGTTGGCGTTTTTCGTGAACGACCCAAGGCCTGAATATTTCCGGTGCCCTTGTGCCGCACTACTTAGCCGTGCCGGTCGCTCGACCAGAGGTTGACTTCCATAAGTAGCGTATTGCTAGTATGTACGAGTGCGAATGGCACAAGAATATGGCGAGTGGACACAATTTGTGCGATCCGGATGGATTTCATTATATATTCCAATGGAGTACAATGTGAGGTTCAAGTATAGAACTTTCTGAGGAGGTTTACATTCCATGGCCTCCCGACCTCCAGTTGGCCGTCACCCCGTATGTCGATGAGGTAATAGGCATCATTGCCAAGGACTCGGCCTATGGCGAACGGCCCCTCCCATGGGGGGAGAGTTTGTGCATGCCCATCTTGTCTTGGGCCAGTCGTAGGACCAGGCCACCTTCCTGGAAGGTGCGAGTTTGCACTCGGCGGCTGTGGTATCGGCGGAGTCCTTGCTGGTATATGGTGGTGCGGGAGCGTGCCAGGTCGCGTGCCTCGTCGAGTTGATCGATGCTGTCTTGGCAGGCGACCTTGTTGGCCTCCTCGACGTAGTTGGCAACTCGAGGTGAGTCATGCTCCAGGTCGGTTGGCATTACGGCCTCGGCGCCATACACCATGAAGAAGGGCGTGAACCCGGTTGAGCGGTTGACGGAGGTGCGAATCCCCCATATCACAGAGGGGAGCTCGTCGACCCAGCATCCTGGGGTGCGCTCGAGGGGCACCTGGAGTCGCGGCTTGAGCCCATAGAGGACGCTCTGGTTGGTGCGTTCCGGTTGGCCATTTGACTCCGGGTAAGCGACTGATGCGAGGTCGAGTCGGATGCCGTGTTCTTCACAGAATTCCGCCATGGCCCCTTGGCAAAGTTGGTGCCGTTGTCTGTTATGATGCTGTGCGGGTAGCCGTACCGATAGATGAGTTCGCGTAGGAACTTGGTGGCCGTCTTGCCGTCGCACTTTTTTATCGGCTTGGCCTCGACCCATTTGGTGAACTTGTCGACGGCGACCAGGAGGTGAGTGAAGCCAGACGGGGCCTTCTTGAACGGGCCTACCATGTCCATGCCCCAAATAGCGAATGGCCACATGATGGGGATGGTCTTGAGTGCCGAGCTAGGGAGGTGCGTCTGGTTGGCGTACTTCTGGCACCCGACGCACCGTTGGACGATGTTGGTGGCGTCGGCGTGTGCGGTGAGCCAGTAGAATCCGTGCCGCATGGCCTTGGCGACTAGCGACTTGGCGCCGGCGTGATGGCCGCAGTCGCTGACGTGAATGTCCTGGAGGATCTTGCGGCCTTCTTCTGGCTGTACGCAGCGCTAGAACACGCTGGTCACGCTGCGCTTGTGGAGCTCGCCGTTGATGATGACGAAGGATTTGCAAGGGCGCACGATCATTCGCGCCTCTGTCTCATTGCTTGGTAGGAGTCTGTGTTCCAGGAAGGCGACGTATGGTGCTGTCCAGTCACTCGGTTCCACAATCATGGCGACTAAGGCCGGTTCTGGCTGTAGTGGGATCCCGACGTCGATCTCTTTTGGTGGGTTGACCGATGGTTTGTGGATGATGTCGAGGAAGACGCCTACTGGTGGCGCTTGTCGTGTCGATCCGATGCGGGAGAGGGCGTCTGCCTCCTCGTTTTGCGCCTGTCGATCCACTCGACGGAGTAGCCGTCGAAGTGTCCTCCCAACTGATCGACAGTTTGGCGGTATGCGATCATTGTTGGGGAGACGGCGTCGCACGTCCCGGCGACTTGGCCGGCGACTAGGTCGGAGTCGCCGTAGCATCATAGGCGGTTGACGTTCATCTCCTTAGCGTCTCCCATGCCGTGAAGGAGGGCCTCATATTCTGCCATGTTGTTGGTGCAGGGCTTGAAGTTAAGGTGGAGCACGTAGCGGAGCTTGTCTCCTTTGGGAGAGGTCAGGATGACCCCAGCCCCTACGCCGTCGGCTTTCTTGGAGCCATCAAAATGGAGCGACCAGTAGTGGAGGTACGGGAGCTTCTCTGGCTGCTGTGCTTCTTCCTAGTCCGCAAGGAAATCGGCCAGGGCTTGTGACTTGATCGCTTTGCGGGGCCCGTATTTGATGTTGTGGACGCCGATTTCGACTGCCCACTTGGCAACTCTCCCGGTCACCTCGCGATTGCGTATGATGTCCTGCAGGGGCGCGGAGGAGACCACCGTGATTGGGTGCTCCTGGAAGTAGTGTGGGAGTCGCCGCTGTGCTCGGAATACCGCGTACACCAGTTTTTGGTATTGCGGGTAGCGCTGTCGTGAGTCCGTTAGGACTTCTCTGATGTAGTAGACGGGGCGCTGTATGGGGTGCTCCTTGCCCTCTTCTGGTCGTTCGACGACCATCACGGTGCTGACGACTCGAGTAGAGGCCGCGACGTAAACGAGCATTGGCTCTTTGTCAAGTGGCACGGCGAGTAGTGGTGCCGCGAGTATCACTTCTTTGAGCGCTTTGAGTGCGTTGTTGGCCTCCGCGTCCCATTGCAACGTGGGGTTCTTGCGCATCAGGCGGTAGAGGGGAATTGCCTTCTCGCCTAGTCGGGGGATGAAGCGACTGAGGGCCGCGACTCGCCCTGCCAACTTCTGGACATCGCGCAGGCACTGGGGTTTCCCGAGTCGCGCGATGGTGTCAATCTTGGTGGGGTTGGCTTTGATGCCTCGCTTGGAGACTACATAACCCAGCAGTTGTCTTGTGGGGATGCCGAAGGTGCATTTTCCGGGGTTCAGCTTGATGTTGTACCTCCGCAAGTTTGCGAAGGTTTCGGCTAGGTCGGCGAGAAGGTCGTCCTGGTAGGTGGATTTTACCACCACGTCGTTGATGTAGACGTGAATGTTGCAGCCAATTTGGCTCGCTAGACACTCCTGCATGCACCTCTGGTATGTGGCGCCTGCGTTCTTGAGGACGAACGTCATGGCCGTGTAGCAGAATGCGCCGAATGGCATAATGAACTCCGTTTTCTCCTCGTCCTAGACCGCCATCTTGATCTGGTTATAACCAGAGTAGGCATAGAGAAAGCACAACGACTCTGATCCCGTGGTCGAGTCGATGATTTGATCGATGCGCGTTAGGACGAACTCCTCCTTCGGGCAGGCGCTGTTGAGGTTGGTGTAGTCAATGCACATTCTCCATGTGTTGTTCTTTTTTCGAACCAGGACTGGGTTTTCCAGCCACTTGGAGTACTTGATTGGCCAGATGAAGCCTGCGGCTAGCAGGCGCTAAACTTCTTCGGCGATTGCTCGACGGCGCTCTTCGTTGAAGGGCCGTAGCGACTGCTTTACTGGTCGCACTTTAGGGTCGGCATTGAGTTTGTGCTCAGCGAGTTCCCTCGGGACACCTGGCATGTCAGATGACTTCCATGCGAAGATGTCGCGGTTCTCATGGAGGAACCCGATGAGCGCGCTTTCCTATGCGGGGCTCATGTGCGCCCCAATGGTGACCGTCTGGCTGGAGTCGCCTGGGACGAGCTCGACGGTGCGGGTGTGCGTGGTTGCCTTGAACGTGGAGTTCGCGGCGGTTGGTTTGTTCAGGATGGTGGGGTCGTCCTTGTTGATGTTGCCCGCGTATTTCGCGAGCTCCTCCGCGTGGTCGGTCTCCACAGCGATGACGGCGTTGGCGAGCTCGGCGCCCTTGTCCTTGCATTCCACGGCCATGTCGGGGTCGCCGTGGATGGTGATGATGCCGCTTGGCCCGGGTAGCTTCATCATGTTGTAGGCGTAGTGTGGGGTCGCCATAAACTTTGCGAATGCCTGGCGGCCCAGGACGCAGTGGTAGGGGCTGTGGAAGTTCACCAGCTCAAACACGATCCTCTCCGTGCGGTAGTTTGCTGGAGTGCCGAAGGTGACTGGCGGCGTCACTTTCCCGATCGGGTACGCCTTCCGACCGGGGACGATGCTGTGGAAGGTCGTCAGTGTTGGCTCAATGGCTGCTTCTGGGAGCTGGAGCCTCTTGAACGTGTCGAGGTACCAGATGTTAATGGAGCTCCCACTGTCCATTAGCGTCTTGGGCAGCCAGTAGTCGGCCACCTTGGGCCTGACTACCAGGGCGACTCGCCCTGGGTATTCGATCCTTGGCCCATGGTCCTGGCGACTCCAGGTGATGCTCTGCTCGGACCAGTTTAGGAAGCGAGGGATGTCGACTTGTGTCACCGCATTGACGGCGACCGCGCGGGCAAGCACCTTCTTCTCGCGCTTGGTGTCGAGTACGGTGAAGGTATGTAGCGAGCCGACGGCGGTGCCGAAGCCGCCGCCGTTCTCGTTGTCCCGAGGTGGGTTGTTGTTGGGGTCCTTCCTTGCTCGTCTTGCCTTCTCAATCTCTTTGAGAGAGTGGCAATCAGTGGTGGTGTGGGTGGCGGGTTTTCCCTCCCTGCTGTGGTAGATGCAGGGCTGATTGAGCAGGGCGGCGGGGTCGAATTTCGGCCTCGTCGTGCTGTTGGCGCGGTAGTTTCCTCCATCATGGCGGTAGTTCTTGGAGTCGCGCTGGCCATACCCAGCATTGGCGACAAAGTCGACTCGCCCGTCTGTGCGGCGCTTGCCGGTGATGCGGGTGTTGCTGTAGCGCATGTTGCGTAGGCGCCCGCTGTCGTGGATGCTAGTGCGGCGTCTTCCTCCTGACTCATCGTATGAGTCTTGGTTGGGGTCCTCCTCCGCGTAGCGCTTGGCGATCTCGAGGAGGTCAGGGATATTGTCGAGCGTCTGGTAGACCCTCTTGATCTTGGCGACCAGGGGTTCGTACCGGCACGCGTTCTTAAAGCAGTGTATCGCCGTGTCTGGGTGGATGCTGGAGGCGTTTATCCATAGTTCTTGCCATCTTTGGATCCAGCGGCGAGTCGACTCGCGTTGTCCCTGGATGCATCACTCCAGGTCCTCTATGGTGGTGGCACGGGTGTAGGAGCCCTCGAAGTGCCTGACGAAGGTGTCCCGCATTTCTTCCCATGAGTCGATGCTGTCGGCAGGGAGCGTATTGATCCACTGCCGGGTCGCACCCTCCATCATTAGGGGGAGGTAGCGAGCGGCGAGCAGGTCGGTGTGGCCTGCGATTCCCATTGCCATGAGGTATGTGTCCAGCCAGACAGCGGGGTCGTACGTCGGGTCGTACTTTTCGATCTCCTTGGGGGCCTTGAAGTTGGCGGGGTATTTCCCCCCGCGAATCATAGGTCCGAAGCATTGCGGCCCGACTTGACTGAGCGAGCCTCTTGGTTCCGGGTCGCCGCGGTTGGTGAGGGTGTGCCACAGTTCGTTGGGCTGGCGCGACCGCCACGCCTGGTTGTTGATGATGTTCGTTCGGGCATCGAGGGGCTGCCCGTTGGCAGCGACTGTGTTGTTCGCCGGTCGCGGCTCGTTGGTTGATAGCGCGGGATTGGCGGCCCGTGGTTGATTCGCCAGGGGCTGGGGTGGTGGGCAAACTAATGCGTTGGCCACGGTGGGGTGGCCGCTTGATGTCGCCCTGCTTGCTGATGAGCGGGAGTACATCCTCCCCCGCGGGTCGACTCCCGCGGCTTTTTGCTCGACGGCCCTGACGAGTAGGGCCTTGGCGTATTGGATCTATGGCGAGCCGTCGCCTTGGACATCGAGGTTGGCGATCGTGGTGTCGGCCGCGACGACATTGTCAATCGGGGTGGAGTATAATGGTAGCCCGTTGGCGTCATGGGCTTGAGGTGAGATGATGATCCGCGGTTGGTCCGGCGGGGGCGCGCGGCCCATGGGTGGTGGAGGGGCCCCGGTCGCCGGTGCGCCGGGCGGTGGTCTCGCGGGGTTGCTTCCGCCTGGTGGCGCGTTCTTGCAGTATTCACGCTCAACGGCGCGCGCGGGGTCGCTTTTGTCATTGAAGTTTAGGACACGACCCTGGACGTTGGAGTTCAGGCGGGTCCTGATGCGGCGCTGGTGATAGAGCGACAGCTCCCGCGCCGTCTCTCGTTCGAGGCGGTACTTCTCGCGCTCGGCGAGTTCGTTGCGTTACGCCTCCGTGAGACACAAGCGGGCTTGCTCCACCTTCGTGGCTGTCGCAGTCGGCGGGATCGGCGTGGCGAACGGATCTGGCGGGGCGGCCATGCTACCCTCCATGTAGATCGCGTTGAAGTGATTGGATCTGGCACGAAAATCCTCGGGAGACTCCGAGCCAGAATCAGAGTCGAAGATCCCCAGGATGGAGGGGTCCTCGAAGTCCTCGGGGTTGGAGACTCGCGTGATGGAGTCCTCCCGTGATGCGGTGGTGATGGATCCGACGACCGATGCAGGGGTCATGGAGTCGGCGTCGTCGTTTTGGGGCGTCGTCGTTGGTAGCGGCATTAGCCTCGACCGCGTCGCTGGCCGCCGAGTCGTACTCGGTGACGAGCCTCCTGATGGAGCGGACCTGCTCCTCCGAAAGCAGGTCACGGTGTGGTGGCGATCCGCCGACGATCACCGTCGCAGCTGGGTCGATCACGCCGGTGAAGCCGACGAAGAGGTTGATGGAGCCGACCGGCATCACCACGCCGTGAGTGACCAGGCGTGACGCCGGGATGTAGCTGCTGGGCAGGATCTGTAAGATCCCGCCGATGGCGATCATGCGACCAGTGGTGTCGTGGTGGTGTCACGGCAGATGCCATGGATAGGCTAAAGGTGTGGACTAAATGCACTAGGGGAATCCAGGGAGGGATAGTGTGGTGATTCCACACACGGTAGCTTTGTATTTGATTCACTTCCACAGATTACAAGTGCTCCTTGAGCTGTATTGGGGAGAGGAGGAAGAAGGAACTCTCTTACTCTCACCACTCGCTAGCCCTCAGGAACATACACAATTCTCCAGAGCTCAATCTGTCTCAGACCAACCCAGTAAAACTCAACCTCTTCTATAGAGGCCCTAGCCCTCCTTATATAGGGGCGGCTAGGTCTCCAATTAGGGCATGCGTGGAGGCATATTCTAGGGAATATGCCTCCTCCCAAAATAGCAAGCCGACCGGGTCACTTTAACCCAGCGTCATCCATGCAGAGGCTACGTGAGCCTCTGCGGCGCCCGCGTCATCCGACATTGGCATCGTCACCTTTGTCGGCCACGCCTCGGTGGTCCTGGCCTCTGTCCACTCCGCTCACACTCTACGTACCGTGGTCACCCTTTGACCAGCGAGATACCTTCCTTCTCTTATAAGCTTGCTATGACCCGGATCGTACCTAGTTGATCCGGCCATACCTGTTCCTGCATACAAGTTAGATACGTCTCACCGACTTACGATATAAGTCGGCTGAGACCCAGTTAGGTGGACATCCCCAGGTCCGGGTTACCCCGTGATTCGGCCTGCCTTGAGGTGACTCGGCAAGCATCTGCTTTGATCTTGCCGTACCTCGGCTAATTCGGCCTTTATACCCCGGCGTGACCCTACCCGGGGGTATCCCCCCAAGATTAGTCCCTGAAGCTGTTGCGGTCTTAGCTGCCTTAGCCGCTAAGGCCACAGCAGGTTCAATTTTATCGAGCCTCTGGTTCCCTTTCCGAGTTACCTCATAGTCCATATTTTCATAGGTTTACTTTCCCTTGGCACATTCCGAGTTTTCACTCGCTGGCCGGGTCACCTCATATTCTTCCGGATCATTCTTCCTTCTCTTGTATGCTTCCCCACGTGGAGGTTAATCATCACGTTTGCCTCATTTTAAGGGCCTGCGCCAGTAACTGCCACAGTAATTGTCAGTTATTACTGTAGCACAAGTCACATCGTGCCTGACTCCTTGTTAACTGCATCATAACGTCACGTCATGGGATCTCCTGCGCCCTGTGGCCTTTCCTGTGGCTTGCTGCTGATTGGTTGATCCGGGTTGTACACGGCCACACCGTGTGGCCCACCCGCATAGCGCGATCCCACTACCCCTCAAGGGAGTGGTTAAATAGGGGAGGGGTGCGCCCCTTGGGTTCTTTCCCCACTTCCGCGCCCCTCTGCTTCTGCTTCTTCTTCTTCCTCTCCAGCGACAGCGCCGCCGCCACCGCATCTGAGTAGCAGCGCCGCCGCTGCACTGCTTCCACGGGTCCTCGCCTATCCACCGCATCTCTTCTACCACGGATCCTCGCCTATCCAGGCCACTGTCACCCACCGCCGCTAGCGCTAGTGAGGGCAGTGATCTCGAGATGACAGAGGAGGAGCTCGCCATCGCAGAGCAGGAGATGGAGGAAGACGCGGCGAACACCAACCGCGACGCATGGGCTGGATCCTGGGTTTGCCAGGATGACCTGGACTGGCTGTATCGCACCAGGCGCATCCCGGAGGGTGTTACCGCACGCCTTCCTGCTGCGGAGCTTGCCTCCTCACCCAATCCGGGTGAGTATGTTGTATTCCTCTCCCACTTCCAACGTGGATTCGGGCTCCCAGCAAGCGATTTCTTCAACGACTGGCTCAACACATATGAGCTTCAGCCGCATCACCTTCCGGCTAATGCCATCACCTCTCTCTGCCTTCGCCTCCACCATTGAAGGCTACGCCGGACTATGGCCCACGAAGGAGCTCTGGATCCAATTCTTTGGCCTTCGCCGGAACGTGATTCCGAACATAGAACTTGACCCGGAGGACAAACAGCCCACGCAGTTTGGCGCAGCTTCCATCTCCCACCGAAGACAGTCTATCTTTCCCCGAGTTACGGGGCTTGACTCTTGCAAGGGATGGGCCCGGACTTTCTTCTATGTCCGGAACAGCACAACTGAGGATCTAATCCGGCTGCGCCCTTACGCTCTGGGTCCTCCTAACCCGGATCTGTGGGACAAGATCCCCAAGAAGCCCACTGTCCTGGCGAACCAAGTCAACAAGAGGTTCTAGGAGCTAAAGGATCTCGGATTGCGCAATGAGGACGCCATGATCACCTTTCGTCCGCAACCGGATCTCCCCCCTTCAGAGACGCACGCACAAACTCTGTCACATGAGCTGGGGCCGCGACCCCAACCGGACCTCCTCATTTGAGTTAAATACCACCGAGATCTACCGCCGGGTCAAGGCCCTCTTCACCACCCACAAGGACTTCTCTTCTGAGTGGAAATGGGGGATCGAGCACTTCTGCCGAGATAGGCTTCCCCCCACGGTAAGTCTCGTGCCCCAAACTTTCTCCCAATTGTATCACATGTCGGTTTCTGTTGTAGGTTTAATCCCTTTGTCTTTTCTTTCCCTTAGATGTTTCTTCAGCAAACCATTGAGGATGGCACCGAGCCTTCTCTCAAATGGGCACCTAATCGAGACACCTCGGATGTGGAGGGGCCGGATCAGGAGATGTTCCTGCCGATGGCAGACGCGACCAAGCGACCCATCGGTAAACTCTCTTCCATTAGAGATTGGCCTGACGATGAAGATGATTCGGACGTTGAGGTGATGGAGGCATTTGACGCTGTCCCCCTTTCTTATGCTTTTCCGACATCAGCTAACCCCGGTGGGCAGATCCATGAAGATCCTCCCCTTGCCATGGGTGAGCCTGTCCCGGTCGCACCGAAGAAGAGGGGGGCCGCATATGCTTCTTCCTCCGGACCTTCTCATCCAACTAAGAGGCGAAAGAAGTCCACGGACAAAGCTGCCACCAAGGCCACGACTAAGGCTGTGGCCCGGAGAGCTCGCAAGCCGAAGGAGCCCCTGACTTTGGAGGAGTAAGTTGTTTCTCCCTTTGCTACTCACTTGTTCTTCTTTTGTTATAGTTTCTCATCATACATTATTTGATTCAGTAGGGCCATAGTGGAGGTTCCCCAGAGCGGATCCAGTATTGTTTCTCCGCTCCGACATAGCCCTTCTCCCCCTCATGGCGATGACTCACGCCCGTTGAGCCCCATTCAGGAGGGTTCAGCGGCTCCTCCGGGTTCCAGCCCACCTCGTCAAGAGGAGGGCAACATCGGAGTGGGGGAGACTGGCTCTGCCGAGGCAGCAGCAACCACCACTTCCGCTCCGCCGCAACCAGCTTCATCTGAGTTACCCACAGCACCTCCGCCACCACAAAGACCAGCATCATCATCAGCCCCAGCAACAGCAAAAGCACCATCAGCAACACCAAGTCCTTTTGCCTCGTCCGAGTCTTCTAAGGCTCGGCGAGAAGATACCAGCAGTACCAAAGCTAGCACCAAGGAAGCTCCCAAGGGCAAATCAGCTGCAGCAACTTCAACTTCTTAACACCAGCCCAAAGGCAAAAAGGCTCCTGACGCCACCAGGGCAGCATCAATCGAGGCTGGACAGCGCACACTTGCGTCCATGCTTTGGAAGAAGACTCCACCTCCGAAGGACGCCCCTGCCAAGCCAGCTGCTGCGCAACTTGTTTTGCACACTAGCCCTGCCGTTGCCCACATTGAGAGAAAGGAAGCGCATGCCAAGGGCCTAGTGGCACCCCACATGCTCAGCAGCGAGCGATACCCTCCTACCTTGATCAAGTTTGTGAACAGATGGAACAAGGCGGAGTTCGTCCACAATGACGATCTCCCGGAGAAGTTTGGTCATGCCGAATTTGCTGCGCAGATGAATACTGCTGCCAAGGCAATTAATCTTGCGGGTCGGATGATGGAGGTATGTTACTTCGTCTTTTCCTTAACATGTAGTAGACATTATTGATATAGCCATTAGTCCCCGAGCCTCCGGGGGAGTAACTTGTTACTCGGCCGGATGCTCCTTAGAGAACTAATGTAACTCCTTAATAACTTCGAATATGCACACACCTAGAGCCAGGTTAAGTTCCACTTGGCCCGGATTTTGTACACTTCGAATATGCACACACCTAGAGCCAGGTTAAGTTCCACTTGGCCCGGATTTTGTAAACTTTGAATATGCACACACCTAGAGCCGGGTTAAGTTCCACTTGGCCCGGATTTTGTACACTTCGAATATGCACACACCTAGAGCCAGGTTAAGTTCCACTTGGCTCAGATTTTGTACACTTCGAATATGCACACACCTAGAGCCGGGTTAAGTTCCACTTGGCCCGGATTTTGTACACTTCGAATATGCACACACCTAGAGCCGGGTTAAGTTCCACTTGGCCCGGATTTTGTATACTTCGAATATGCGCAAGACTAAGCTATCTTTTTGTACTTTTTTTAGGTGACCACCAATCGCCGGAGTGCTGAGTTTCAGTGTCTTATGGATACTCACAAAATGCTGCGTGCGAAACATACTGTGCTTATCGCCAAACACGATAAAAGGGGTAAGTTTCTTCCTTGGCATTTTTCCGTTTTTCTTCATCTTTTTCCGCCGAACTAATCCATCATTCGGATTTCGCAGCTGGGGTGGAGGCTGAGAATACCATCATGAGGAAAAACTTGGACCAGATAAAGGGTAAGTTATTCTTGCTCAACCTTTCTATGCTCTCTATATCCTTTTCTCCTTGGCTCGGCAAACATTCATACCTCAGCTTTGCCGGGTCAACAAACTATTTCAGCATCTCTTGAAGATAGTGTGCCCGTGCCTGATATGATGCTGCATTTTCTCGAACAAGCAGGGCAGCATCAGGACAAACTTAAAAAGAAAGATGACGAGCTTGCCCTCCTCTGAACCAAAGATGATGAGATTGCCAAGCTCAAGGCAGACATGAAGAAGCTAAAAGCACAGCACCAATCCGAACTTCAAAAAGCTGGCCAGGACTTTACTGAAGAGCACGAGCGCCTCAACCTCCAGATTGCCAAGGACCAAGAATTGCTGAAGGAGGCCGACTCTAAACTTGAGTCGGCGAATGCTGAGCTTGTTCAACTCTGGGAGAGGCATGACAAGTGTACCAAGGATCTAACCCGGATCCACAGCCACATTTCTCGTAAGTTCCTTTTCTCTTAAATTGTCATGAATCTCTCCGGGTCAACCCTTCTCACTTATTTCACCTGTCTCGTTTTCAGACAAATTTCTAGAGGGCAACGTTGTTGCAACTACCGCTGTCGCCAAGTTCCGCCAGAAGAGGGGTACCCCAATTGCCCCTGGCGTTGAAGAAATTCCATATGACATGGAGGACTTGCTGGTCAGCTTGTCCTCTCGTGTCGAGATTGTGAAGAACTACGGCAAGGACATCTTGGATGTAGCAGTCCGGATCTTCAATGCCTTTTGGCCTGGAGAAGATACTCCGGAGGGTGCCCCTGCTCTTTTTGCCAGGCTTATGGAATGCGAGACTCAGCTCGATCTTTGGAGAGAATCCACTGGACGCGCTGGAGCTGAGATCGTTCTTAACTACGTGCTTACATGGTACGAGAAGATTGATCTCAAACTCCTTGAGCGCATGTGCACTAGATCAAGGTGGTCTACTGACCCGGATTGGGTAGCTCGGTGCAAGGCTTGCGCTCATAGCTTCATCCAATACACCCCCATTCATCAATGGAACAAGGGACCAAGCTTCCTAGATACCGCCGACGATGAAAATGCTGAAAACGCTGAAGATGATTCGGATGAGGACAAAGAGGACGAAGCCTCGGACGTCGAGGAAGACGCAGATGACTCTGAATCCGAGGCTGGGGCTGCACCTGCTGGCGCCGAATTACCTCCTCCTGCTGCTCCTTGATTATAAACACTTTAAATTTCATCAGATCCCCGATATGCCGGGTGCAATTGTATCAAGCACACAAGTGATATTTTGCTACTAAGTTTTTATGAGATTGACTTGGGCGTAGTCCCCGAGTTTCATTTTCTTGTTCATCCAATCTCTTGGCTCGGCTCGTGTCTACCTTGGTTCGGTTTTATGACTTACGAGTCCGAGCTTCAAAAATTGTCTTAACAATACTTGGAAACTTTAGGATTAGCTCAAAATAATTCAGCATAATAAATCGAAAGTAAACATAAGTTAGTTCGAAAAACAAACGTCGGCTCGATTAAGTTCCTTTCCTTAGTCGTTTTTCATGTGCTACGCAATTCCAAACTTGTTCTCTTGCTTGCCATGAAGCCAAATCTTGTTGGACAGCAGAAAGTCGAAGAGTTGGGTTCTTGGTGCTCACACATTACTAATCCGGCTTAAGTAGAAAAAACTTACGCCATCCGATGTAAAAATAATAAATACAGAAGACAACAAATATTTTCAAGGCAGTCCCCGAGTTACTGCTCGAGGTGCCACATTTCATTGATAAACTCATTGCCGGCATACACACCGACATATGAGAGACTCGGATACATACACTTCTCTGCTAAGTGTAGCAAGGACGAAGTAGAGCTACATTCAATGGACACTTATATTCCTCGCCTGACCTGTCCGCCTTGTTCTTCTCCTGTGGTTTTGCATCGATAAGATAATAAGAATCATTGTGCAATGCTTTGCTCACAATGAATGGCCCTTCCCATGGGGGGATAACTTGTGCATGCCAGCAGTACGTTGTACCAACCGGAGTACCAGATCACCTTCCTGGAAGACTCGGGGGTTTACTTTCCGGCTATGATAGCGTTAGAGATTTTGCTGATATATAGCGGATCTGGACAATGCCAATTCTCTCGCTTCTTCCAGTAGATCAACATCATTTTGCCGAGCTTCTTGCACTTCGGCTTCTGTGTATTGGGTGACCCTAGGCGAGTCATGCTCTATGTCGGCTGGTAATACAGCTTCTGCCCCATATACCATAAAGAATGGTGTATAGCCTGTTGATCGATTCGGAGTTTTTCTTAAACTCCAGAGTATCGCTGGTAGTTCTTCTATCCAGCACCCCGCTGATCTTTGCGGCGACTCAATGAGACGGGGTTTTATCCCGGATAATACTAATCCGTTGGATCTCTCCACTTGTACGTTCGATGCGGGGTGGGCTACCGAGGCAATGTCCAGCCGGATCTTCTTATCTCGGCAGAATCGTGCAAATGCTCCTTCAGCAAAATTTGTGCCATTATTTGTTATGATACTATGAGGATAACCGTATCTCAAGATGATGTCTTTGAGAAATGTCACGGCCGTAGCCCCATCACATTTTCTTATTGGCTTTACTTCAATCCACTTTATAAATTTATCAACCATGACCAAAATGTGAGTCATATTTCCCCTCGCTAGTTTGAACGGGCCAACCATGTCCAAACACCATACGGAAAATGGCCAGGTGATTGGTATGGCCTTGAGCTCCAACATTGGCATATGTGTCTTGGTAGCATACCTCTGACAACCATTGCATTTTCTTACCAAGTCCTCTGCTTGTTCTAAGGAACTTGGCCAGTAGAATCCATGCCGGAAAGCTTTTGCTTCCAAGGCTCTGGACGAGGCATGATGCCCACATTCCCCTTGATGTATATCTCGGAGGATGTCAAGCCCTTCTTCCGGGTCAACACATCGCTGGAGGACATTAGTCACACTCCTTTTGTATAGCTCGGAATTGATGATCGTGTATGCCTTTGCTCTCCTCAGGAATTGAAATATAGGTAGTGCCCAAGCTGGTATTGCTCGTACAGGGAACACATCCTCGTCAACTTCCATCTGATCCACCGGCATAACTTTAACCGGATCACACTGTGCAGTCCTCGGGTTTGCCAAGGCAGTCCTCGGGTATGCCGAGGCAGTCCCCGGGTTTCGCGTACCATCTCCCATGTCAATGTCCATGGGTGCAGCTCCAGACTCCGGATCCTCCGGGACGTAGATTGAGTCGGTTTCTGGGGACGGCCTGATAGATGGTTTTCTAAGGTGTTCTAATGCTACACCCAGTGGAATTGCTTGTCGGGTTGATCCGAGCTTCGACAATACGTCGACAGCCTCATTTTCCACCCGGGGTACATGGTGAAATTCGCATCCCTCAAAGTAACCAGATATTTTCTGCACATGGAATCTGTATAATGCCATGTTTGGATCAAGCATGTCCCACAGCCCCGACACTTGCTGAATTACCAAATTAGAGTCGCCAAAGCATTGGATCCGACGTATCCCAATTTCTTTTGCCACTTTGAGCCCATGCACAAGTGCTTCATATTCGGCGACATTGTTTGATGCTGCGAAATGGATCTGTAGCACATACTTCAACAGGTCATTCTTTGGCGAGGTAAGCACAACTCCGGCGCCTAACCCGGTTTTTGTTTTTGACCCGTCAAAGTGCATTCTCCAGTAATTCGGATCTCATAGCGATGGTTCATATTGCACCTTGGCCCAGTCCACAAAAAAGTCGGCCACAGGCTGAGACTTGATTGCTTCTCTTCTGTCATATTGTGGCGCATAAGGAGCTAGCTCAATTGCCCATTTCGCAATCCTGCCACTTGCATCCTTGTTACTCATTATCTTGAATATGGGAGCTTCACATATTACTTTGATGGGATGCTCCTCAAAATAGTGTTTTAGCTTCTTAGCCGACATGTACACACCATATGCCACTTTCTGATAATGCGGATAATTTTGCTTTGATGCTGATAATACCTTGCTTAGATAATACACTAGTCTTTGCACTGACTTACCCTCTTCGTCGCGCTCTACCACAATTACTGCACTTACAACTCGGTTGGTTGCGGCTATATAGAGCAACATTGTCTCCTTTGATAGTGGAGAGGCCAAGACTGGTGCAGTGGGTAACATCTTCTTTAATTGGATAAAGGCTTCCTTGGCCTGCGGCGTTCAAATGAACTTGTCCGACTTTTTCATGAGTTGATAGAGAGGCAGTGCCTTTTCTCCCAACAGACATACAAACCGACTTAACGATGCCAGGAACCAGTGAACTTCTGGACATCGTTAAGGCACTTCGGCAGTTCCATTCGCTCTATGGCCCGAATTTTAGTTGGATTGACTACAATACCTCGGCTGGAGACGAGTAATCCGAGTAATTTTCCAGTCGGGACACCGAAGGTACATTTTTCCAGGTTAAGCTTCATCCGGAACCTCCTTAGGTTTGCGAATGTCTGCCTGGTATCGTCAAGGAGCATTTTGCTTTCCTTGGTCTTGATAACCACATCATCCACATACACCTGTACATTTTGACCAATTTGGTCGTGCAAACATTTATGCATACATCTTTGGTACGTTGCCCCTGCATTACGTAAGCCAAATGGCATGGTGTGATAGCAATAAGCCCCATATGGGGTGATAAATGCAGTATTTATTTGATCATCCGGATTCAGGGGTATCTGGTGGAAACCAGAATATGCATCAATGAATGACAACAGTTCACACCCAGCAGTTGAATCTATGACCTGATCTATCCTTGGCAGTGGAAATGGATCTTTTGGACACGTCTTATTCAGGTTTGTGTAATCGATACACATACGCCAAACCACTACCACATTCAGATCATCCTTCTTCTTCTCCACCAACACCGGATTAGATAGCCAATCCGGGTAAAGAACTTCCATGATAAATCCAACTGCTAGTAACCGAGCTATCTCATCTCCAATGACTTTTCTCCTATCTTCGGCGAAGCGGCGGAGAGGTTGCTTCACCGGCCTTGCTCCGGGTCCTAGATTCAAAGAGTGCTCGGCCAACTCCCTCGGAACACCTTGCAAGTCCTGTGTGGACCAAGCAAAAATGTCCCGATTCTCATGGAGGAAGCTGACGGGCTCGCTTTCCTATTTGTCATTTAACCCGACACTAATTGTTACGGTGCACTCTGGGAACATGTCATCAACGGGCACCTTCTTGGTATCTTTTGTCGCCTGGAACGAAACACTACCATGCGGGTTACTCAGTGCCGACATATACTGCTGTGCGGACTGAGCCAATGCCGCCACTTCCTGTATCTTTCTTTTCTCTTGCGCAATCACGAGTGACTCGGCTAGGTTAGACCCGACTGACGCACACTCAATGGAACGTCGGAAATCTCCAGCTATGGTAGTCACTCCGTTTGGCCCAGGCAACTTCATCTTCAGATAACTGATGTGGCAACTTGCCATGAACTTGTTCAGTGCTGGTCTACCGAGTAACGCGTGATACGCACTTTCTAAGTTCACCACCTCAAACTCCAAATTCACAGTTCGGCAGTTATCTCGTGTGCCGAGCAATACGTCAACCCAGACCTTGCCTATGGGCTCACAAGAAATGCCTGGCACAATGCCATGGAAAGTTGTCCTTGTAGCCAGGAGCATGTTCTCCAAGATACCCAACTTGCGCATTGTATCCGCATACATGATATTGATGCTACTGCCATTATCTATCAGCACCTTGGAGAATCTCACATTGATATTTGGCCCTATGAATGTTGGGTCTAGCACTAACGCATATGAACCGGGGCTTGGCATAAGCTTGGGGTGATCCTTGATACTCCAGGTGATTTCCGGATCCGACCATGGCATATACCTCGTCACTGCGGGCATTACCGCATTCACCTCCATGTGTCGGCGCTGCAAGCTCTTTCTATCTGTTTCCTCCGTGGTAAACACACAGTAACTCTGATGATGTTCTCTGTACTCATTCCTTCCCTCATTTTCGGGATACCTCTGATCCGGTTGATGCTGGTCTTCCACTTGATGCACCGCATCCCTTCTCTCATGGTTGTCATACCTCGGCGGAGGGGGAGGCAACATTAGCTGTTGCGTGTTTGCTCCGGAGAGCAATTGCTGCCGGGGTAACTCCTGCCGAGGTTGATCATTCCGAGGTGCCTGAGCATTCCCCGAACCATGTTGTTCTATCTTGCGCATCCACTCACACTGCCTTGTTGTATGACCCGCTGGGTTACTCAGATTTGGCATGTGAAATTTACACGGCTGATCCAGCATTGACTCGTAAGTATACCTCGGACGGTCCTTCTTTTCCTGCCACTGTTTCTTTTGCTCTGGTGTCCAAGTTTTCTTGCCATCATTTCTTGGTGTCCATTGTTGTCCTCCAGTTTTCTGACGTTGATTGCCCCTGCTCCGGGTTGATCTTGATTCACAGCAGCAACTTGTTGCGAACTGTACCGGTAATCCGGTCTGTCATCTCTTCTTTTACCCCGGTATTCATTCCTCCGGGATGACCCGGCTCCGTCTCTCTGGTAGTACTCCTCATTTGACTCATTTGACACGAGCCTGGGTTGAGTCGGATCACCCAAAGCATACGAATCAGCAATCCGGATTGTCTCTGCCAACGTAGTTGGCATATCCCTTTGCAATCTTTGCCATAACATGCTCGCATATCTGCACCCTTGCGCAAACCACGCTATGGCCTGTGACTCAATCACACCCTCACATGAGTTTCGCATGGTACATCACCGGGTTAAGAACTCCCGATCCGTCTCATTCGGTCTCTACTTGCATATTGCTAGGGTCTGTGGCCTATTCGGCCTCTGATACGTACTTGAGAAATTGCTAACAAACATTTCCTCAAAATCGATCCAATAGTTAATACTTCCGGGCGGCAAATTGTTTAGCCATACCCTCGCTGGCCCCTCCAACATCTGGGGTACGTATCTCACAGCCCATCTCAAGGTGCCTGTAGCAATTTTTACAGCTGTAGCATAGTTAATCAACCAATCCTCCGGCTTAGTGCTGTCGTCATACGTTTTTGTGCCTCTAGGTAGCTGGAAGTTAGGTACCGGAGGTTCCTTCATGATCCGGGGCCCAAAACACGCAGGACCCGGGGGACCTTGACATTCAATCTGCTCCGACCTATACAGCCGATCTAGTTTTAATCTAGCATCGTCAGGCATCAAATCCCTGCTTTGCAATCTTGACCCTATCACATGATAGTCTGGCCTTGGGTATCCTGCGTTCACCATTTCTGAATCACCATCGTTATACCTGTCTTGCTCTCGTGGAGCACCTCTCTGTTGCATACCTCGGCCGGCACTTTGCTCTTGCCTTGGTATATTCCGCTGCTGCGGTTGTCCTGCTCCTGCCGAGTTGCGCTATCCGGCATTGCCATTCACAACATTTCCTTGACCGGCATTGCCTTGGTCGCGGTTACCTCGGCCAGCTTCACCTCGGCTCACACTTCATCGATCCTCATTTCTCTGCACTTCTTTTCCTTTCCCTGCCCTTGCCGGGTCATACGGGACTATCTGTTTGTTCCTCCTGGCCGAGGTTACTACCTCTTCTCTCCTAGGACCACCATGAGGAGACGATGCAGCTCCAGCGGATTTCTCCGGGTTACCCACCGCCGAATGAACGATCTTGGAGGCCCCAGCTCTCTCCGGGTTAGCCCTGAGCAATTCCTCATTTTGCCTGTTCGGGATCCGAACCAACTCATTGACCCTATCTTCCTGTCTCTGACGGGCTTCACCCGTTAGACCCTCTAACTCGGACGCAGCTGCATCTGCTCCTCTAAGGTTTTTCGCCGGGGTACTATACTTCGGCAGCCCCACGGATAAACAGTTCTCTAACTCCTCAATCCTAGTATCACCCTCTTTGTTCATTTCACTCATGAGGTTTCTCCCCTTCACTTTTACAGCATCTACTTTATTTGCCTTTGCGTACTCACGCAGTGTCATGTTCAACGACTGCTGAGCCGTGGCTATCTTTTTCGCACCCTCTAGTATTTTTTGTCTAGTTTCCTCTAGCTCGGCCTGTGCCTGAGCCGGATCTACTGCTGCTGCTACTAGGTTTGCCAAGCTATCCATCGCCTGTTGCAGCACATTCTCTGGCCTCTCTAGTGGAGGACCTCTACTTTTCCTCGGTGCCTTAGGCGTTACCTCTGGATCTGGTGTCGGATCCTTGCTTATGCCAGCGCCTGGTGCAGTCATCATCACCTCGGCACGGTCCGGGGAGCGAGTGGTACGCGCCCCATGAACCACGCTAAGGGGTGGCTCGCCTCCTTCGATGACGTGCCGCGGTTGAATGCACGACACATCGATAGCAACATAGATCTTGTGTGCGCCGAGCTTGACGAAGAGGCCATTGCACGGAAGAGGACGCTTGCCGAAGCAGCCAGCATTGTTGCTGACAAAATCCAGCGCTCCAAAGCGCTAAACGAACCCGGAGACAATGCGTTCGCCGGTGCCGATGAGGTTTCCCGTCTGGATCTTCACCCCTGCTAGCGCCGCTAGCCCCACAGTGGGCGCCAACTGTCGTGGTGGTGTCACGGCAGATGCCATGGATAGGCTAAAGGTGGGGACTAAATGCACTAGGGGAATCCAGGGAGGGATAGTGTGGTGATTACACACATGGTAGCTTTGTATTTGATTCACTTCCACAGATTACAAGTGCTCCTTGAGCTGTATTGGGGAGAGGAGGAAGAAGGAACTCTCTTACTCTCACCACTCGCTAGCCCTCAGGAACATACACAATTCTCCAGAGCTCAATCTGTCTCAGACCAACCCAGTAAAACTCAACCTCTTCTATAGAGGCCCTATCCCTCCTTATATAGGGGCGGCTAGGTCTCCAATTAGGGCATGCGTGGAGGCATATTCTAGCCTCCCAAAATAGCAAGCCGACCGGGTCACTTTAACCCAGCGTCATCCATGTAGAGGCTACGTGAGCCTCTACGGCGCCTGCATCATCCGACATTGGCATCGTCACCTTTGTCGACGACGCCTCGGTGGTCCTGGCCTCTATCCGCTTCGCTCACGCTCTGCATACAGTGGTCACCCTTTGACCAGCGAGATACCTTCCTTCACTTATAAGCTTGCTATGACCTGAATCGTACCTAGTTGATCCGGCCATACATGTTCCTGCATACAAGTTAGATACGTCTCGCCGACTTACGATATAAGTCGGCTGAGACCCAGTTAGGTGGACATCCCTTGGTCCGGGTTCCCCCGTGATTCGGCCTGCCTTGAGGTGACTTGTCCAGCATCTGCTTTGACCTTGCCGTACCTCGGCTAATTCGGCCTTTATACCCCGACGTGACCCTACCCGGGGGTATCCCCCCAACAGGTGGCGAGCGGCCGATCGATCGGCGAGTAGGGTCTCGCCGCAGAACTCAGGCCAGTCCCTCTATGACCCACAGTGGGCGCCACTATCGTGGAAATGGCCACGGCAGTCGCTACCATTGGCAGCGATTGAGTGTTTCATGAGGAAGAGTTGGCGGCCATCTGCGGTGCGAGATGGCGGCGGATGCACATGGGCTTACCCAGGTTCGCCCCCCGGAGGGTAAAGACCTACTCCTGCTAGATTAGATTATTAGAGAGCGAGTTACAAGGGTGGCGACCTCGGCGGCTAGGCAGCGAGTCGCTTAAGGGGGTCTATGATGAAACGTAAGTCTCTAGGATACCCTAAGGAGGTTTATATATGAGGCACCTCGCTAGGGTTTACAAGTTATCACCGGAGGCTTTGACCTAGTCCGACTGGGCTTCTGTTACGCTCGTGGGCTTCCAGTCGGCAGTCGCTGGGCCTTTCCTTCCTTCGTAGTCTAGTCGCCGTCTTTCGGACGCACTCGCAGGCCCTTCGGCCCAATAAGAACGTCCTGCTGGGCATACCCCCTTCGACATATCCCCATCAGAACCCACAGACTTATTATCTTGAGTACACTAATGTTACTAAGAAACATTGTGTGAAGTTTTGTATGAAGGAAAAATTTCAGGTGTATGGAGAGAATGATGTAAGGATATGAAGAATGGACTAAAGCTCAAGCTTGGGGATGCTACGCGTGTCACCCCAAGAAATATCCAAGAAATACAAGCGTCAAAGCTTGGGGATGCCCAAGGCATCCCCCTCTTCATCAATAAAAATTCTAGGTTCCTTCCAAACGCTTCATTTTTATTGTTTCATGCATAGTTGTGTTGTTCTTGGAGCGTCTTCTTTCTCATTTTTGTTTTGGTTTTTCATTTGCTTGGTTTGCTTACTTTGCTGAATAAATTGGTTGGACCCCCTCTTCCATGCATTGGTTTTCAAATAGTTTGGTTTGGATTGGAAAAGAGTAGGAAAGTTCATGCTTAAATGGTAAAGAGAGCTTGTTTTTGACTGTGGCCTATGCTTTGTCATGCCATGCTTGATATTGTTTTGGCTTTATTCTTAGTATTCTTTGTTGTAGCATGACTTGTTATAAACAATTGAGATTGCTTAATGTGCTTTGGATGAATCATGCATTGTTTTATCATATTAAAGCATAGTATTGTGGTATTCTCCTTTGATGCTTTATTTCGGTTGACTTGGCACATGCTCACACCATGTTATGACTATTCAAAGTCACCATAGCCTTTATGATCCTTTAGTTTTCAACTTGTAGTATCACTTTATACTTTGATCAATGATGTTTTGTCACTCTGCATGATTATGGCCATTATTTCTCTCTTAGTTTGTCGCTCCATTCTTTTGCTAGCCTCCACAACAAAGTATGAGTTCCACTCATGCATCCAACTCCCTAAACCAAGTTATTCCAAAGAGTCCACCATACCTACATACTAGCTTATGCTATTCCAAGTATATTCATGCTTTTGTTTACCTTCCAAATTAAACTTGTTATGAGAAAACTAGTGATTAAAGCTCTCACAAACTTGATGGCACACTTTACTTTTCTTGCCCTTAATAAACTTGAATCATTGTGTCGTCTATGTTGTATATGCTTGCACTTATTTGTTGGTTATTAGCAGAACCATGTTGTCATGGGGAACGCTTTCAACATTGCACTTGGTACTTGTACCTAGTTGATATCATGCTCTTTTGTATATGGATGTCGTCGGTGTGAAATGAAAGGGGAGCTTGTAAGTCCATGGAGTTATGTTTATGTGTTAGAGAAACGCCTGGGCCACTGGTCTAATCCATGCTGACACGGTGGAAACCTGCAGCATAACCATAATGAGCTGTCTATGAAGCATTCTTCTTATAAAAAAAGAGTCCTATATTGAGAAAAAAGAGAAAAAGAAAAACAAAGAGATTATGAAAAGAGGAAAGAGAGAAAAAAGCACCATATTCCCATGGTAATAAGAAGATTGCTGAGATGCTCGTTGTCTGCTTGCCTTGTCATTTTGATATGGGGATTCTTCCGTATCATCGGGCAAGGGGTACCCCGTTGGCGGTTCTCTATGATACAGATGTACTTACGATGACAAGAACTTACCGGTAACTAAACTTCAGTAGCATGAGGAGCGGCCTCGTATTCAAGGGACATGAGATTTCCAACTTATACTTTGTCAAGCATATACTTCATAGTTTGTTCACTTTAACCTTAATCACTTCAAGATGCTTATGATAGGGGCAATGATAGCTGAAAGCTATAAGTACCATAATTTTTGGAAGATCTTTATGAGACTTGAATCCCTGCTTCCTTCTATGAAGGCCTTTCTTCCACCATTATATTGAGTCTCCACCTTCTATCTTTATGCACCTACTTTGAGAGCATAGTGGCCATTCTTAGTTCTATGTGCATTGTCCCAAGACTAGTTGATTGATGCATAACTTGATACTGCTTGTTTTAAACTATTTGTATCTAGTCACTCTTATGAACTTTGAAGGTGTCCTATGCATTTATGTTTGCTACTCTATGAGGGACAAGCTGAATGCCACTATGCTATGTTTTCTTTATGTGAAACAAACAAACGTCTTGCAAAGCATTGTTATTCATTAATATTTTGTTTGTGCCTTTTCATGTTGCATCATAGTTTCTTTGTCTTATTGCTAGAACTTTGTCTTTCATGTTATGATTGAAGTATTCTGATTCCAGCTATCAATGTTTTACAAATGCTTTGATCAAGTTTATGATGGTACATGTCACCTCAAAAAAAAATTATCACTTACCTACTCGAGGACAAGCAGGAGTTAAGCTTGGGGATGTTGATACATTGCAAATGTATCTATAATTTTTGATGTTCCATGCTTGGTTTTATCTAGTTTCTTGTCTTTTGTTCCAACTTTGGAGTACTTTTCATATGATTTCTTGGACTAACCTATTAACAAGATGCCACAGTGCCAGTTGCCTGTTTTCTGCTGTTTTTGGTTCCAGGAAGTCAGAAAATGAATATTCTCGGAATTGGACGGGACAAAAACCAAAGTTACTATTTTCCCGGAAGACTCACGGAGCTAGAAGGAGAGTCGGAGAGGGGCCACAGGGTGGCCACACCCCCCGCTTGGCATGGGCCAGCCTCGGCCGCACCAGGGCATGGTGTGGGCCCCCTGGCTGGCCATCGACCTTGCCTCCTTCGCCTATAAGATCCTCCCGATACCAAAACCCTAGATCATCAATCAGAAATCCACGAAAAGTTCCGCAGCGCCGCCGCCACCGAAGGGGAGATTCGGGGGACAGAAAGTCTCTGTTCCGGCACCCTGACGGGACGGGGAAGTGCCCCCAGAGCCATTGATGGCTCAATGCACGGCGCCCAGAAAAGTGTTGATGGCTCGTGGTTGATGTAGAGCTTGTTGGGAACCCCAAGAGGAAGTTATGATGAGCACAGCAGCAAGTTTCCCTCAGTTATGAAACCAAGGTTTAATAGAACCAGTAGGAGCAAGGAAACACCCCAAAGGTGTTACTAGCTGAGCTTTGGCAGGGCACACTAGCGGTGCTAGTAGCAACATGGAGACCTGCACAACACAACCACAGAACTTTGTCCCCAACTTGCAATGAGGTTGTCAATCTCACCGTGTTTTGTGGAAAACAAAGGATTAAACGTATCGAATGGAAAGAAGTAAAAGTTTGCAGAAAGTAAAACACAAAGAAGAAACAGATTGTAGATTGTATGTAAAAGCCAAGGACCGGGATCCATAGTTCACTAGAGGTGGTTCTCCTTAGATAGATAACATGCTGGGTGAACAAATTACAGTGAGGCAACTGACAAACACCGAGAAAGCAATACATGCATATACTAATCATCTTGACTCCTTTGAGACTTGATTGGGCAATACAACATAATACATAGACCGCCATCCAACTGCATCTATGACTAATAATCCACCTTCAGGTTATCATCCGAACCCCCTCCAGTATTAAGTTGCAAGCAACAGATTATTGCTTTACGAACTGCGGGTAAGGTAAACAATACAATTGTTCTATGAACAAAGGATCGTTGTTTTCTCCCTAGTGGCAACAGCACATCTAGTACCTTAGAGATTTCTGTCACTTCCCCAGATTACCAGAGGCATGAACCCACTATCGAGCATAAATACTAACTCTTGGAGTTGCTAGCATCTAGTTGGCCAAGATAGCTACTAACAATGGAAAGCATGCAAGATCTCAAATAACAAAGACATGATAGAATCAATAATCAATCTGAAATAGCATCTCAATATCCATCGGATCCCCGCAAACACAACATGTATGAATTACAAATAGATGATCTTGATCATGAACGGAGCTCACAAGATCTAAACATGAAAGCACAAAGGAGGAGAAACCAGCCATCTAGCTACTACATGGATCCGTAGTCCATGGATGAACTACTCACGCATCACACCGAAGGCTTGCATGGTGATGAAGAAGGCCTCCAGGGTGAATTCCCCTCTCTGGCAGGGTGCCGGGAAGAGCTTCAGATCCCTATCGATCTAGGGATGGAGATGACTGCGGCTACAGACGCTTTCGTGGATTTTTGATTGGGTACCTAGGGTTTTTGTCCCGAGGGTAATATATAGGCGGAAGGAGAGGCCGAGGGGGTGCTGGGGTCGGCCAGACCACCCCCTGGCGCGGGCCAAGCCTGGCCGCGTGGCCAGGTGGTGTGGCCGGCCCCTGGCCCCTCTCCGTCTCGTATTCTGGCACTTGATTCCTTCTAGAAAAATAGGCACTTTGGCTTTTGTCCCGTCCAATTCCGAGAATATTCATTTTCTGATTTTCCTGGAACCAAAAACAGTAGAAAACAGGCAGCTGGCACTGTGGCTCTTGTTAATAGTTTAGTCCAAGAAATCATATGAAAAGTACTCCAAAGTTGGAACAAAACACAAGAAAGTGGATAAAACCAAGCATGGAACATCAAAAATGATAGATACATTTGCAATGTATCAACATCCCTAAGCTTAACTCCTGCTCGTCCTCGAGTAGGTAAGTGATAAAAAGAAATAATTTTTGAGGTGACATGCACCATCAAAGACTTGATCAAAGTATTTGCAAAACATACAAGGCTGGGATCAAAGTACTTCAATCATAACATGAAATACAAAGTTCTAGCAATAAGACAAAGAAACTATGATGCAACATGAAAAGGCACAAACAAAAGATTCATGAATAACAATGCTTTGCAAGACGTTTGTTTGTTTCACATAAAGAAAACATAGCATAAAAGTATTCAGCTTGTCCCTCAATAGAGTAGCAAATATAAATGCATAGGACACCTTCAAAGTTCATAAGATTGACTAGATACAATAGTTTCAAACAAGCAATAACAAGTTATGCATCAATCAACTAGTCTTGGGACAATGCACATAGAACTAAGAATGGCCACTATGCTCTCAAAGTAGGTGCATAAAGATAGAAGGTGGAGACTCAATATAATGGTGGAAGAAAGGACTTTTGTAAAAGGAAGTAGGGATTCAAGTCTCATAAAGAGCTTCCAAGAATTATGGTACTTATAGCTTTCAGCTCTCATTGCCCCTATCATAAGCATCTTGAAGTGGTTAAAGTTAAAGTAACACAACTAAGAGGATATGCTTGACAAGTTATAAACCGAAATCTCATGCCCCTTACTTACGAAGACCGATCCTCATGCTACTCAACTTCAGTCACGAGTAAGCTCTTGTCATTGTAAGTATATGTGTATCATTAAGAACCACCAACGGGGTACCCCTTGCACATGATACAGGAGCTTTCCCATAATCAAAATGACATGGCAAGCAGACAATGAGCATCTCAGTGACCTTTTTATTTGCTATTTGCATAGGTTTTTATTGAGGATGCTCCATAGAGTGCTCATTATGGTGATGCTGCAAGTTTCCACCATGACTAGGCATGGCTTAGGCTAGCGGCCCAGGCATTTCTCTAACACACATACAAACTCCATGATCTTACAAGTTCCACTTTTATTTCACACCGCCGGGATCCATAAGCAAAAGAACATGATATCAACGGGGTACAAGGTACAAGTGCAATGTTGAAAGCGTTCCCCATGAAACATGGTTCTGCTAACTTCAACTTATAAAGCGCAAGCATATACACAACAAATAAGGACCCAATGGTTCAAGTTTATTAGAGGCAATAAAGTAAAGTGTGCCATCAAGTTCGTGAGAGCTTTAATCACTAGTTTTCTCATAACAAGTGAAAGGTAGACAAAAGCATGAATATACTTGGAGTAGCATGAGCTAGTAGGTAGGTATGGTGGACTCTTTGGAATAACTTGGTTTAGGGAGTTGGATACATGAGTGGAACTCATACTTTGTGGTGGAGGCTAGCAAAAGACTTTATGTTTAGTATTATTTTCTGTAGTATGACTTGTTATAAACAATTGAGATTGCTTAATTTGCCTTGGAAGGATCATGCATTGTTTTAGCATATTAAAGCATAGTATTGTGGTATTCTCCTTTGATGCTTTATTTGGGTTGACTTGGCGCATGCTCAACCCATGTTATGACTATCCCAAGACACCATAGCCTTTATGATCCTTTAGTTTTCAACTTGTAGTATCACTTTATGCTTTGATCAATGATGTTTTGTCGCTCTGCATGATTACGGCCATTATTGCTCTCTTAGTTTGTCGCTCCCAGTCTTTTGCTAGCCTCCGTAACCAAGTATGAGTTCCACTCATACATCCAACTCCTAAAACCAAGTTATTCCATAGAGTCCACCATACCTACCTATTAGCTTTTGCTATTCCAAGTATATTCATGTTTTTATCTACCTTCCAAATTAAACTTGTTATGATTAAACTAGTGATTAAAGCTCTCACGAACTTGATGGCACATTTTACTTTCTTGCATTTAATAAACTTGACCCATTGTGTCCATCTTTGTTGCGTATATGCTTGCACTTTATAAGTTGAAATTAGCAGAACCATGTATCATGGGGAACACTTTCAACATTGCACTTGTACTTTGTACCCCGTTGATATCATGTTCTTTTGCTTATGGATCCCGACGGTGTGAAATAAAAGTGGAACTTGTAAGATCATGGATTTTGTATGTATGTTAGAGAAACGCCTAGGCCGCTAGCCTAAGCCATTCCTAATCATGGTGGAAACTTGCAGCATCACCATAATGAGCACTCTATGAAGCACCCTCAATAAAACCCTATGCAAATAGCAAATAAAAAGATCGCTGAGATGCTCATTGTCTGCTTGCCTTGTCATTTTGATTATGGGATAGCTCCTATATCATGTGCAAGGGTACCCCGTTGGCTGTTTTCTATGATACATATGTACTTACAATGACAAGAGCTTACTTGTGACTAAAGTTGAGTAGCATGAGGTTTAGTCTTCGTAAGTAAGGGGCATGAGATTTCAGCTTATAACTTGTCAAGCATACCCTCTTAGTTGTGTCACTTTAACCTTAATCACCTTCAAGATGCTTATGATAGGGGCAATGAGAGATAAAAGCTAATAAGTAACATAATTTTTGGAAGCTCTTTATCAAACTTGAATCCGTTCTTCCTTCTATGAAGGCCTTTCTTTTACTTTTATGTTGAGTCTCCACCTTCTACCTTTATGCACCTACTTTGAGAGCATAGTGGCCATTCTTAGTTCTATGTGCATTGTCCCAAGACTTGTTGATTGATGCATAACCTTGATATTGCTTGTTTTAAACTATTTGTATCTAGTCACTCTTATGAACTTTGAAGGTGTCCTATGCATTTATGTTTGCTACTCTATGAGGGACAAGCTGAATGCTACTATGCTATGTTTTCTTTATGTGAAACAAACAAACGTCTTGCAAAGCATTGTTATTCATGAATCTTTTGTTTGTGTCTTTTCATGTTGCAACATAGTTTCTTTGCCTTATTGTTAGAACTTTGTCTTTCATGTTATGATTGAAGTACTATGATCCCATCTATCAATGTTTTACAAATACTTTGATCAAGTTTATGATGGTGCATGTGACCTCAAAAATTATTCTTTCTTTTTATCACTTACCTACTCGTGGACGAGCAGGAGTTAAGCTTGGGGATGTTGATACGTTGCTAACATATCCATAATTTTTGATGTTCCATGCTTGGTTTTATCTAGTTTCTTATGTTTTGTCCACACTTTGGAGTACTTTTCATATGATTTCTTGGACTAACCTATTAACAAGATGCCACAATGCGAGTTGCCTATTTTCTGCTGTTTTTGGTTCCAGAAAGTCAGAAAATGAATATTCTCGGAATTGGACCGGACAAAAGCCAAAGTCGTTATTTTCCCAGAAGATTCATGGAGCCAGAAGGAGGGACGAAGGGGGGCCACAGGGTGGCCAAACCACCCCTAGGCGCGGGTCCCCCAGGCCACGCCAGGGCATGGTGTGGGCCCCTGGCCGCCCACTGACCTTGCCTCTTCTCCTATAAGATGCCTCCCGATGCAAAAACCCTAAATCGAAGAGCCTCCAGCCACGAAAAGTTCCGCAGCGCTGCCACCACCGAAGGGGATATTCGGGGGACAGAAAGTCTCTGTTCCGGCACCCTGTCGGGACGGGGAAGTGCCCCCGGAGCCATCTCCATCGATCTCCACCACCATCTCCATCGCCGTTGCTGATTCCCATGATGAGGAGGGAGTAGTTCTCTCTCGAGGCTAAGGGTTCTGATGGTAGCTATGTGTTCATATCTCTCTCTATGCATGATCATATTGTGATCATGAGCTTTGTAATCAAGTAGATCTACCTTGCTACTCAAGTGCTTTAATAGATCTCTACTCTCCCCATGTGTGTGAAGTTGACAGTGTGCACACCATGGTGGCACTTAGGCTAGAGATTACAAATACTTGTTATGAGTTATATTTGGAGTTGGATGTATTTATGAAATTGTGGTGTTTGTTTGAACCATCTAGTGCTCAAGGTGACAGTGTGGGGTTTTCTAGATGGGAAAGATGAACTTTGAGGTGTGCTGTTATAGCCCTACCAATGATTAGAGTGTCCAACCGAAGAGTAGTTAAGATTAGTATCATAAAGAGACGATATTTATATTAGAGTGTTCATTAGTGAAAGTATGATCCCTAGGCCTTGTTTCTAAGCACTGAAAAACCGTTTGCTATTTGATCTATTACATGTTTGCTTGCTTCTATCTTTATTTCAGTTTTACTTTAGTATTTTCCACGCCATCAAGCTATTTTCTATCACCGTTACCACTTATAATTATCTATACCACTTGTATTTCACTATCTCTTCGCCGAACTAGTGCACCTATACACCTGACAAGTGTATTGGGTGTGTTGGGGACAGAAGAGACTTCTTGTATCTTGATTGCAGGGTTGCTTGAGAGGGAATACCTTTGACCACTTCCTCCCTAAGTTTGATAAACCTTGGGTGATCTACTTAAGGGAAACTTGCTGCTGTTCTACAAACCTCTGCACTTGGAGGCCCAACAACTGTCTACAAGAATAGAAGTGCGTAGACATCAGGTTCCCAACGAGCTCATCGTATCTTGAGCCAACAAGCATCTTTCTGGCGCTGTTGCCGTGGATTGAAGGAAAAAGCACCCATGTCAACCACGCACCAGCATACTCCTCGTGAGTCTCGCATCTATACTCGTGACTCTTCCACACCTCCCTTTTCTGCATCGGTCCTCGGAAGATTGTTGACTTATGCATCCACATCTTGGGATTCTATCCTGAGCATGTTCCTCTTTTCCCTTGTTGTTTTCCGACCTTTTTCTACCAATTGGTAGCCAAGTAGTAAATGTGCATTGGTGTCTTCCAGTGCAAGATATTCTTGTGGTCCGTCAAGACAATCCATTTCAGGATGTCAGGAGAAACAAACTCCAGTACCTCGTCATATCTAGGACCAGGTCAAAGTGTTGTAATCCGGAGATCAATAAGCATTGATTATCTTCTGATCTGTTGTACCTTAAAGTATCACACCCTTATATACTAAGAGGTCGTGCTAAGTTCATGATTCTCTTAATGAAGTGATACTTTTACACATACTTACCCACCCTTCCTCCGAGCCTTAGTGCTCGTAATGATGTGTGTGCATAATAATGTGGCCATCTGAGATTCTTAGCGATCATTATTGCTTTGGACCTCAACAAGGGCATTTGTGTCATTCTTAGCATGATGGTTAATATATCAATAAGCAAAGGATGATTGTGCCACCAAGTCCTCTATTCTGGTACACTCTCACTTTAGTAAAAGAGTTAGGCGAATACCGAAGCTCTGAGACTATGTCTTCTTGCCTTACCAAGCAAGTTTCCTCTCGAACTAAATGACATACCGGTGGTTCGTAATATTCTAGATGTCTCTCTAGAAGTATAGCCATGTTGCCACATGACCGTGTAGTCAAGTTCTTGAGCAAGCTAGTTCTTGAACTTCTCCTTTCTCCAAGGATCCGTATTAGATACCCTGAACTGGTTGGTTGAGCTTAAACAACAACCTGGAGAGTTGTAAGACAAAAGTTCTAACAGACTTGTTCCTCCTAAAGGGATGTCTAGTTTTGTTCGTGCTGAAGAAAGATAGTGTTTACTTCATGGAAATGTTATCGTCCCCACCTTTGATTTGATACGGGCTATCGTCAAATCAAACTCAGTCCTAAAGAACTATCCTGATCATGTATCTATTCATGATGTTTCAAGTGGGTACATCTTCATGTTCTTTGGTTTGACCAATATTGTTGTTTCTTCATACAACATATGAGTCCATCTTCTAGGAGTATATTGATAAGTTTGTTATTGAGCCCATCAACGACATCCTTACCTTCTCCATGCTAGACAATATTCGTATGGAATAGTTGGCACTAATGTTGGAAACTTTTGAGAACCTGTCTTCATGTCATTTTGAAGTATGTGTTATGGATGTTAGAAGTGATTTTCTCCAATTCACGTGCAATTGCTGAAGGATGTCGCCGTGGATTCGAGTACAGTTATCTTTGTTTCCTCGAGAATCGTTTCAAGTCAATCAAGCATGTGCGAAGTATTCTTAATATGGTAGGTTGATACCTTCACATCTCGAGAACATACTTTGAGCACGCTAAGCCACTAATGATTTGTCATGGAAGATAAGAAGTTATACAAACTTCAGTATCCTCCTAAATGTCTCCCAACAATAAGGATGCATGTGTGTTTCGCTGCAATCAATTCATGTAGGGGCAATTATCTTTTGATAACTTGCTAATACATGGGTTTCGCAACCTAGCTCATTCATTTGGAGCTTGACATTGTAGTCCATAGCTTAAAATTCTAGTAACTTTACCTCTATGGTAAATGTTGCACATCTTCTATTCAGAAATGTTGAATCTGAATTATCATTCCACCTAACCAGAGCTGAATCTCAAGCAGCAATGATGGTTGGTGTTCTTCAAGGTTTTTGACGTAGGTCTGTTTGTAAGTCTGGTAAGATTGTTGTAATGGTTGACACAACAAGTCGGAAGACCTATTGTCATATTCTCTTGAATCAACAAATAACAACCACTCTTCATTAGGAATCTTCTATGATTTGTTATAGGAGTTGTGCTTATGGTTTCCTTTGTATCCTAAGTCCGACCTTCACTTGATATCTCGTGTCTCGAACATCAAGGAGAACATTTGAAGTAGTGCTGCTAAATGTCTCTCGGTCGATTCTCTAGGCCCTTTATGTTGGCAAGTTTCTTGTTGTGCCAAGTAATTGAAGTCTGAGAATGAAGTTTCTTTTTCCTCGTGTCATCAGGAATCTTATTATCTATTCATCTCAGTGGTGTAAAGTGATATCATGATCGCTGGCAAGATTATGATGGACCTGGATGAATAAAGATTGTCCTTCGGTTCCCCTAATGTGTTCGAAGAGCGACTATGGTTTTGATAATCAGAAGTTCCTCTTGTTACATGTTCTTTGTGACTCTTATGAGTCCTCTCCACCAAAAAAACCTTTCTGTCTTGACCTTCTGTTGAACAAAGAGTGATCCTTCTGTATAAAAAGTAGTTCAACAAGTTGGTTCTTCACATCTGAAAGGGAAATGGACGTCGCCTAGAGGGGGGTGAATAGGCGTTTTAAAAATATTACGGTTTAGGCTCTAATAAATGCGGAATAAAACTTAACGTTTAACTTATCAAGCCAAAACCTATATCCACTAGTTTCACTAAGTGCACCAACAACCTATGCTAAATAAGACAAGCAACAAGATGATAGCAAGATATAGTACTTCAAGCACGAAGGCTATCACAATGTCAATTGCATAAGTAAAGGGCTCAGTTGAGAGATAACCGATGGACGCGGAGACGATGATTTGTTTCCCGAAGTTCACTTCCAAAGAAGCTACGTCTCTGTTGGAGAGGTACGAGGGCGCAATGTACTTCGAACGCCACAAATGGCTCACCTCGAGGTGTGGTGGCTCGATGCTCACCCAACGCCACACAAGGACTCACCCCATGATGCGAAGGCACACAACCTACCGACGCCACAACAGGCTCACCCTATTCTCCCGTGAGCTCGCCACAAAAGGCCTACTCACGTTCCACTATGGGATACTTGAGGGCAGTCACCGAACCCGTACAAGGCTTGGGGAAATCTCCACAACTCAATTGGAGGGCTCCCAAGAAACGCCACAAAGGCTCCACAATGCCACAAAAGGCCAACAAGCTTGGGGAACCTCCACAACTCAATTGGAACCCCAAGAACAATGCCACAAAGGCTACAAATCCACAAAAGGCAACAAGGCCACAAAAGGCTACAAGACCACAAAAGGTCAACAATCCAACCACACAACCGTCTAGGGTTCCAAGAACCCAAGAGAAACAATCCCAAGGGATTGAACTCACCGAATCTCCGAGGAGAACTCAAACCTATGCACCAAATGCAAGAGGCAAGTCCTTCACTCTCAAATTCCACCAAAGCTACAAAAGCTATTGGGGGAATAAGGGAGGTAGAACACAAGAGGAGAACACAAAACTCTCCAAGATCTAGATCCCAAGGATTCCTTCACAAAGAAGGGATTTGGCTTGGTGGGGCTTGTAGATCTAGATCTCCTCTCTCAAATCCCTCAAAAAGATGCAAGAATCATAGGAGGGAAAAGGGGAGAGGGCAAGCTCTTCAAGGTCAACAATGGAGGAGAGAGAGAGAGCAAGAACCAAGAAAGAGCCAGTTCAGGCCGAAGGGGAAAGGGGAGCTCCTTTTAAAGGGCTCCCGATCTGCCCGTTACTCAAAGATTTGCGCATGGCCGGTAGTACCGGTGGGTGGCCGGTACTACCGGTGGCAGACAGCCAACGGTTAGAAAACAGCGAGAGAAAGACCAAAAACGTGAGCCTGGCCGGTACTACCGCCGCTTCGCCAGAACAACCGGTGGCAAGAATGTCCTAACAGTACTACCGCCTGAAATACCGACAGAAGTACCGTCAAATAGCGCAAACCAGGCAGAGAGAGTACTGAACCAAAATTGGGGTTGCCGGAAGTTGGGCCGGAATTAACACCGGTACTACCGGCGGAAAACTACCCTGGCGGTACTACCGGTGGCCCGCCGGAACTACTCCGGTCAGGCAAAAACTTCAGAACCAGAACTGCCACAACTTTTGCATCCGAACTCCAAACGAGATGAAACCAATTTTGTTGGAAAGACAACAACGCGTAGAATCCAACCCGCAAGGGAGAAAATACCATGAATATATATGTGAGATACCTCCCAAGGTGTGGAGCCAGAAACCCTGCAAGATAAAAAACGCAATAAGATATGCAAGGGAAATCGTTTTTGATGAACTAGAGCTTGTTATGAAGATAACCACAAGCTCTAGATCCTCACATGGACAAGAACCAAACAACAACCAAGAAAGATGATGCTATGTATGCAAAGGTTTGAGCTCACTCTGAAAGATACGAATGAGTCACCCACTCGAGAGCCCCTCTTGATAGTACGGCTATCTATCCTAAACCCGGTCTCCCAACACTACACGAGACCGGTAAATAGAAACCCTATCAAGATCATACCTTTGCCTTGAGCATCCCACTTGAGCTTGATGTAGACGATCTTGTCACCTTCAAGATGGAACACCTTTCTTGATTGCTCTTGCTTGCTCTTGCTTGATGAAGACTTGCGAATGGCTCCCCCATAATCCATGGGGAAACCACTTCATTGACCTTGTCTTCATCACTCCATGAACGCTGAGGATGGCAAGCTCCAAGGATGACATCTTCTAGAGATGGTGCAACTTGAGCTTGCACTTCATTTCTTGATGATGTCTTGAAGATAGCCATGAGGAACTCCATCTTCTTCTTCTTCTTCAACACATACTTGATCTTCTTCTTCTACTTGATTCCAAAAGGCACAAAGCCCTTGGACAAAGCTTCTTCTTTTTCATCCTTGAAACCAACACATGGTCCAAGCGATGCCAATGGACAAACGTACAAGTGAAACTCAATTTGCACATTAGTCCATAGGGATTGTCATTAATTACCAAAACCACACTGGGGCATACATGCCCTTTCAACATCTCTATACCTATGAAATCTCTTCTTAAGTAGCATAGTAGAGGTTCATCTCTCAAAGTCTGTGGTCGTGTTCTTTCCGTTGTATGCTCTCCTTTTTAGAAGCTCAAAATCTTCTGAAGCTCCATGGTCTCAATCCTTATGAAGACCATCTATCTATACTTTGAAACCTTCTCCTTTAGTTTCCTCCTTTACCTTGATGTGTTTCATGCTCGTTAGCTCCAGAGATGTTATGAAACATCTATCCATAAGTTGACCATGAGATACTCAGTCTGTTGTTGTGTGTCATTCCCTCTCTCTTCTTTAGTGTGTGCAGCTACCCCGAAGAAATGAAGCGCTTCATTCATTCAATAATGGTGGCATGGATCAACCTCTTGGAGAAGACTGTCGAAGTCTAGTGTGACCCCGTTTCTTCTATCTTCCTACATAGGAATCTTGGGACGAGATTCTGTTAAGGGGGATAGAACTGTAATAACCCTAGTTTTATTAACACTAATTAGGGTTTGTTTTGTGCATCATGAGCATAGCATGCATCTCGGTTTGATAAGTCTTGCATTAAGAGAAAGAAGAAAACCCTAAAACCCTAGTGTTTCTCCTCTCTATTTGAAATGTATTCAAAAGGGTTTTCATATTTGGAAAAGTTCAAAAAGTGTGGAGCCCAAATGGACTAATAGGGCCCCACATTAATTTTCCATAATTTTACAAATGTTCTGGTATTTTTGAAATGATTCAAAACAGAAAAGAAATTCAAATACAAATAGAAATAATAAAAATAGATTGGGAAAAATATTTCAGGAAATAAAACAAAGCCAGACTAGAACCAGGTTGGGCCCATCTCCCTCTTCTCTCTATCTATTGCTCATGCGCAGCAGACGGTGGCCCAACAGTAGTCTAGCAAAGCCGGACCATATAACCCTTTTGTCCATCCTATCGTCGTCGTCCAGCTCGCGAAGCTACTGCATGCCGTCAGCGTTGCCGCTCGCCAGCGTCAAGATCCTCGCTGCCGCTTCGGAGGGAGATAAGGAGCATCCCTACACATCTCTCTCTATGTCCCATGATCACTCTCTTCCTCTCCCGCGATCTCTCTTCCTCGCCTCGCCCGGATCCCCAAAAATCTAGCTTCAGCCACCGCGTAGAATCGCCGTCTCCGGCCTCCCCTCGCCGATCTGAGCCTGCCGGAAGCACCGCCTCGCCGTTCTAAGTCTCCTCGCTGAAGGAATCGAGCAGGGGAACCCTTAATCGCCGCCATCGACGTCTTCTTCTCCGAGCCCAACGAGCTCCAGCGTCGATCTTGTCGTCGCTCCGGTCCACCTCGTGCCTCGGCGTCGGCCGCTTTAGCTCCAGGGTAAGCTACTGGTTCTAACGAGCCAACCCGCAGTCCTTCTCTCTCTGGTTTGTCCTAGCGTCGGTCACCACCGCCGTCTGCCGCTGCTCCTCGCCATGCCGCTGTCTCCAGTGACCAACTCTGGGTGCTGTCGCCCCTATAAGGTTCGCCTCGCTCCGCTCATTCTAACGAGCCTAGCCACGCGTGCTGGAGTGGCCTAGATCGCCGGCAATGACCACCGTATGCTGCCCCTTGCCAACGATTCGGATGTGGCGCCTACGTGGCAGTGACGTGGGCGCTGACCCAACCTGGCCAGCGTGGCCCGTTGACCTGGCCCTGGCCCCATGATGTCTACGCACTTCTATTCTTGTAGACAGTTGTTGGGCCTCCAAGTGCAGAGGTTTGTAGAACAGCAGCAAGTTTTCCCTTAAGTGGATCACCCAAGGTTTATCGAACTTAGGGAGGAAGTGGTCAAAGGTATCCCCTCTCAAGCAACCCGGTAATCAAGATACAAGAAGTCTCTTGTGTCCCCAACACACCCAATACACTTGTCAGGTGTATAGGTGCACTAGTTCGGCGAAGAGATAGTGAAATAAAAGTGGTATGGATAATTATAAGTGGTAACGGTGATAGAAAATAGTTTGATGGTGTGGAAAAGACTAAAGGCAAACTGAAATAAAGATAGAAGCAAGCAAACATGTAACAGATCTAATTGCAAACGGTGTTTCAATTCTTAGAAACAAGGCCTAGGGATCATACTTTCACTAGTGAACACTCTCATATAAATATCTTCTCTTTATGATACTACTCTTAACTACTCTCCGGTTGGACACCCTAATCGATGGTAGGGCTATAACAACACACCTCAAAGTAAGTCTTTCCCATCTAGAAAACCCCACACTGTCACCTTGAGCACTAGATGGTTCCAACAAACACCACAATTTCATAAAGACATCCAACTCTAAATATAACTCATAACAAGTATTTGTAATCTCTAGCCTAAGTGCCACCATGGTGTGCACACTGTCACTTTTAGACACATGGGGAGAGCAGAGATCTATTAAAGCACTTGAGTAGCAAGGTAGATCTATAGATTACAAGCTCATGATCACAGTATGATCACGCATAGAGGGAGAGATGAACACATAGCTACCGGTAAAACCCTTAGCCTCGAGAGAGAACTACTCCCTCCTCATCATAGGAATCAACAATGGTGATGGAGATGGTGGTGGAGATCGATGGAGATGGCTGATACATTGCAAATGTCTCTATAATTTTTGATGTTACATGCTTGGTTTTATCCACTTTCTTGTGTTTTGTTCCAACTTTGGAGTAATTTTCATATGATTTCTTGGACTAACTATTAACAAGAGCCACAGTGCCAGCTGCCTGTTTTCTGCTGTTTTTGGTTCCAGGAAAGTCAAAAAATGAATATTCTTGGAATTGGACGGGACAAAAGCCAAAGTGCCTATTTCTCCGGAAGGGATCAAGTGCCAGAATACGAGACGGAGAGGGGCCAGGGGCCGGCCACACCACCTGGCCGCACGGCCAGGCTTGGCCCGTGCCAGGGGGTGGTCTGGCCGACCCCAACACCCCCTCGGCCTCTCCTTCCGCCTATATATTGCCCTCGGGACGAAAACCCTAGGTACCCGATCAAAAATCCACGAAAGAGTCTGTAGCCGCCGTCATCTCCATCCCTAGATCGGGAGGGATCTGAAGCTCTTCCCGGCACCCTGCCAGAGAGGGGAATTCACCCTGGATGCCTTCTTCATCACCATGCAAGCCTCCAGTGTGATGCGTGAGTAGTTCATCCTTGGACTACGGATCCATGTAGTAGCTAGATGGCTGGTCTCTACTCCTTTGTGCTTTCATGTTTAAATCTTTTGAGCTTCGTTCATGATCAAGATCATCTATTTGTAATTCATACATGTTGTGTTTGCGGGGATCCGATGGATATTGAGATGCTATTTCAGATTGATTATTGATTTTATCATGTCTTTGTTATTTGAGATCTTGCATGCTTTCTGTTGTTAGTAGCTATCTTGGCCAAGTAGATGCTAGCAACTCCAAGAGTTAGTATTTATGCTCGATAGTGGGTTCATGCCTATGGTAATCTGGGAAAGTGACAGAAATCTCTAAGGTACTAGATGTGTTGTTGCCACTAGGGAGAAAACAACGATCCTTTGTTCATAGAACAATTGTATTGTTTACCTTACACGTAGTTCGTAAAGCAATAATCTGTTGCTTGTAACTTAATACTAGAGGGGGTTCAGATGATAACCTGAAGGTGGATTATTAGTCATAGATGCAGTTGGATGGCGGTCTATGTATTATGTTGTATTGCCCAATCAAGTCTCAAAGGAGTCAAGATGATTAGTATATGCATGTATTGCTTTCTCGGTGTTTGTCAGTTGCCTCGCTGTAATTTGTTCACCCAGCATGTTATCTATCTAAGGAGAACCACCTCTAGTGAACTATGGATCCCGGTCCTTGGCTTTTACATACAATCTACAATCTGTTTCTTCTTTGTGTTTTACTTTCTGCAAACTTTTACTTCTTTCCATTCGATACGTTTAATCCTTTGTTTTCCGCAAAACACGGTGAGATTGACAACCTCATCGCAAGTTGGGGACAAAGTTCTGTGGTTGTGTTGTGCAGGTCTCCACGTTGCTACTAGCACCGGTAGTGCGCCCTGCCAAAGCTCATCTAGTAAATCCTTTGGGGTGTTTCCTTGCTCCTACTGGTTCGATTAAACCTTGGTTTCATAACTGAGGGAAACTTGCTGCTGTGCTCATCATACCTTCCTCTTGGGGTTCCCAACGAGCTCTACATCAACCACGAAGCATCAAAACTTTTCTGGGCGCCATGCATTGAGCCATCAAGCGATTTTCTGGCGTCGTTGCCGGGGAGTCAAGGACATCTTCACAAGGGGAGTCCCTCATAACCAATCTCTTTACTTTGTTGTTTTTGTTTTGCTTAGTTTTCTTTTTGCTTTGTTTGCTTGTTTTGTTCTTCAAAAAACACAAAAAAATTAGTTTTACTAGTTTTCTTTCTTATTGGAAAAACACAAAAAAAATTCGTTCTTTTCTTAAGTTGCCTTTATGACTAGCTCTGCTCCAATCACTATTTCATTATGGATAGCTCATTCAGTTTCCTATTTGGGAACAGTATTATGACTGCTAAGGTAATAGATGAACCACCGCCTGCTAGAACCTCCATGGAAGAAGAAATTGCTGAACCTGAAAGCTCATTAGATGAAAAAGAGGAGGAGAGTGATGGACAAAAGGAAGAAGAATGGATCTACCCATGCCTACCTTCTAATGAGAGTAACTCTTTATCCCTTACATTATTTGATTGTCCCCCATGCTTATCAAAGGAGGGTGAATGTTATGTTCCTGAGGATTCTTTTGAAAATGTTTATAATAAAGCTCTAGTGCTTGTAGATCATGAAAAGCATGCCTTATGTGATAGTTATATTGTTGAGTTTATTCATGGGGCTACTGAAAATTATTATGAGAGAGGAAAATATGGTTGTAGAAGTTTTTATGGTAATGAAACACCTCTCTATGTGCTGAAAGTTTTGAAGTTACTTTTGTTTTATCTTCCTATGCCTGTCACTTTGTTCTTTGTGAATTTATTTTCATACAAGATTCATATGCATAGGAAGTGGGTTAGACTTAAATGTGTTTTGAATTTGCTTCTTGATGCTCTCTTTTACTTCAATTCATATTTCCTATGAGAGCATCTTCTCAATTTTTTATGCCTAACTTAAAGGCGTTAAAGAAAAGTACTTGTTGGGAGATAACCCAAGAGTTTTAGATGAGTTTTGTAAGTTATTACCACTGTAATAACCGCTCCTTATCCATTTTATTTGCTTTTTGTGCCAAGAGTAACTTCTAATGAGAGTGAAGTAATGATTGGGAAAGTTGCTGTCCCGAAACAGATTTTTGTGCTTCACCGTAAAAATGTATGTCAGATTGATCTTTCATTTTTTGTGCTTCTGCCCCAGGTTGTTATCTAACTTTATTTAGTTCAACACTTTTTTATTTGAGCAACAGACGGTCTTCAAAAAAATTCGTCTTTACCTACTGGTCTGTTTTGACAGATTTCTGCCATTTTCTGCATTTGCTTCTTGTTAGTTCCTTCTTGAGTTCCTTTGGGGAATTGAGCTTTTTGAGGGAAGTGATACAGCATCTAGTGTTCTAATGGAAGTTTATTTGGTGTTAGAACTGAATCTTGAGACTTATTTATCTTAAGTACACTAATGTTGCTAATGAGATTGTGTGAAGTTTTGTATGAAGGAAAATTTTCAGGTGTATGGAAGGAATGAGTAATGAGATGAAGGATGGACTAAAGTTCAACATTGGGGATGCCAAGCGTGGCACCCCAAGAAATATCCAAGAAGTACAAGTGTCAAATCTTGGGGATGCCCAAGGCATCCCCTTCTTCATCAATAAAAATCCCAGGTTTCTTCCAAACGCTTCATTTTTATTGTTTCATGCACAGTTGTGTTGTTCTTGGAGCGTCTTTTTTTTCGTTTTCGTTTTGGTTTTTAGTTTGCTTGGTTTGCTTAGTATTCTGAATAAGTTGGTTGGACCCCCTCTTTCATTCATTGGTTTGCAAATAGTTTGGTTTGGTTTGGAAAAGAGTAGGAAAGTTCATGCTTATGTGGTAAAAAGAGCTCTTTTTTACTGTGGCTATGCTTTGTCATGCCATGCTTGATATTGTTTTGGCTTTATGCTTAGTATTCTTTGCTGTAGCATGACTTGTTATAAACAATTGAGATTGCTTAATATGCCTTGGATGAATCATGCGTTGTTTTAGCATATTAAAGCATAGTATAGTGGTATTCTCTTTTGATGCTTTATTTGGGTTGACTTGGCACATGCTCACACCATATTATGACTTTCACAAGTCACCATAGACTTTATGATCCTTTAGTTTTCAACTTGTAGTATCACTTTATGCTTTGATCAATGATGTTTTGTCGCTCTGCATGATTATGGCCATGATTGCTCTCTTAGTTTGTCGCTCCCAGTCTTTTGCTAGCCTCCACCACAAAGTATGAGTTCCACTCATGTATCCAACTCCCTAAACCAAGTTATTCCAAAGAGTCCACCATACCTACCTACTAGCTCATGCTACTCCAAGTATATTCATGCTTTTGTCTACCTTTCACTTGTTATGAGAAAACTAGTGATTAAAGCTCTCACGAACTTGATGGCACACTTTACTTTATTGCCTCTAATAAACTTGAACCATTGGGTCCTTATTTGTTGTGTATATGCTTGCGCTTTATAAGTTGAAGTTAGCAGAACCATGTTTCATGGGGAACGCTTTCAACATTGCACTTGTACCTTGTACCCCGTTGATATCATGTTCTTTTGCTTATGGATCCCGGCGGTGTGAAATAAAAGTGGAACTTGTAAGATCATGGAGTTTGTATGTGTGTTAGAGAAATGCCTGGGCCGCTAGCCTAAGCCATGCCTAGTCATGGTGGAAACTTGCAGCATCACCATAATGAGCACTCTATGGAGCATCCTCAATAAAAACCTATGCAAATAGCAAATAAAAAGGTCACTGAGATGCTCATTGTCTGCTTGCCATGTCATTTTGATTATGGGAAAGCTCCTGTATCATGTGCAAGGGGTACCCCGTTGGTGGTTCTTAATGATACACATATACTTACAATGACAAGAGCTTACTCGTGACTGAAGTTGAGTAGCATGAGGATCGGTCTTCGTAAGTAAGGGGCATGAGATTTCGGTTTATAACTTGTCAAGCATATCCTCTTAGTTGTGTTACTTTAACTTTAACCACTTCAAGATGCTTATGATAGGGGCAATGAGAGCTGAAAGCTATAAGTACCATAATTCTTGGAAGCTCTTTATGAGACTTGAATCCCTACTTCCTTTTACAAAAGTCCTTTCTTCCACCATTATATTGAGTCTCCACCTTCTATCTTTATGCACCTACTTTGAGAGCATAGTGGCCATTCTTAGTTCTATGTGCATTGTCCCAAGACTAGTTGATTGATGCATAACTTGTTATTGCTTGTTTGAAACTATTGTATCTAGTCAATCTTATGAACTTTGAAGGTGTCCTATGCATTTATATTTGCTACTCTATTGAGGGACAAGCTGAATACTTTTATGCTATGTTTTCTTTATGTGAAACAAACAAACGTCTTGCAAAGCATTGTTATTCATGAATCTTTTGTTTGTGCCTTTTCATGTTGCATCATAGTTTCTTTGTCTTATTGCTAGAACTTTGTCTTTCATGTTATGATTGAAGTACTTTGATCCCAGCCTTGTATGTTTTGCAAATACTTTGATCAAGTCTTTGATGGTGCATGTCACCTCAAAAATTATTTCTTTTTATCACTTACCTACTCGAGGACGAGCAGGAGTTAAGCTTAGGGATGTTGATACATTGCAAATGTATCTATCATTTTTGATGTTCCATGCTTGGTTTTATCCACTTTCTTGTGTTTTGTTCCAACTTTGGAGTACTTTTCATATGATTTCTTGGACTAAACTATTAACAAGAGCCACAGTGCCAGCTGCCTGTTTTCTACTGTTTTTGGTTCCAGGAAAATCAGAAAATGAATATTCTCGGAATTGGACGGGACAAAAGCCAAAGTGCCTATTTTTCCAGAAGGAATCAAGTGCCAGAATACGAGACGGAGAGGGGCCAGGGGCCGGCCACACCACCTGGCCACGCGGCCAGGCTTGGCCCGCGCCAGGGGGTGGTCTGGCCGACCCCAGCACCCCCTCGGCCTCTCCTTCCGCCTATATATTACCCTCGGGACAAAAACCCTAGGTACCCAATCAAAAATCCACGAAAGCGTCTGTAGCCGCAGTCATCTCCATCCCTAGATCGATAGGGATCTGAAGCTCTTCCCGGCACCCTGCCAGAGAGGGGAATTCACCCTGGAGGCCTTCTTCATCACCATGCAAGCCTTCGGTGTGATGCGTGAGTAGTTCATCCATGGACTACGGATCCATGTAGTAGCTAGATGGCTGGTTTCTCCTCCTTTGTGCTTTCATGTTTAGATCTTGTGAGCTCCGTTCATGATCAAGATCATCTATTTGTAATTCATACATGTTGTGTTTGCGGGGATCCGATGGATATTGAGATGCTATTTCAGATTGATTATTGATTCTATCATGTCTTTGTTATTTGAGATCTTGCATGCTTTCCATTGTTAGTAGCTATCTTGGCCAACTAGATGCTAGCAACTCCAAGAGTTAGTATTTATGCTCGATAGTGGGTTCATGCCTCTGGTAATCTGGGGAAGTGACAGAAATCTCTAAGGTACTAGATGTGCTGTTGCCACTAGGGAGAAAACAACGATCCTTTGTTCATAGAACAATTGTATTGTTTACCTTACCCGCAGTTCGTAAAGCAATAATCTGTTGCTTGCAACTTAATACTGGAGGGGGTTCGGATGATAACCTGAAGGTGGATTATTAGTCATAGATGCAGTTGGATGGCGGTCTATGTATTATGTTGTATTGCCCAATCAAGTCTCAAAGGAGTCAAGATGATTAGTATATGCATGTATTGCTTTCTCGGTGTTTGTCAGTTGCCTCGCTGTAATTTGTTCACCCAGCATGTTATCTATCTAAGGAGAACCACCTCTAGTGAACTATGGATCCCGGTCCTTGGCTTTTACATACAATCTACAATCTGTTTCTTCTTTGTGTTTTACTTTCTGCAAACTTTTACTTCTTTCCATTCGATACGTTTAATCCTTTGTTTTCCACAAAACACGGTGAGATTGACAACCTCATTGCAAGTTGGGGACAAAGTTCTGTGGTTGTGTTGTGCAGGTCTCCATGTTGCTACTAGCACCACTAGTGTGCCCTGCCAAAGCTCAGCTAGTAACACCTTTGGGGTGTTTCCTTGCTCCTACTGGTTCTATTAAACCTTGGTTTCATAACTGAGGGAAACTTGCTGCTGTGCTCATCATAACTTCCTCTTGGGGTTCCCAACAAGCTCTACATCAACCACGAGCCATCAACACTTTTCTGGGCGCTGTGCATTGAGCCATCAATGGCTCTGGGGGCACTTCCCCGTCCCGTCAGGGTGCCGGAACAGAGACTTTATGTCCCCCGAATCTCCCCTTCGGTGGCGGCGGCGCTGCGGAACTTTTCGTGGATTTCTGATTGATGATCTAGGGTTTTGGTATCGGGAGGATCTTATAGGCGAAGGAGGCAAGGTCGATGGCCAGCCAGGGGGCCCACACCATGCCCTGGTGCGGCCGAGGCTGGCCCATGCCAAGCGGGGGGTGTGGCCACCCTGTGGCCCCTCTCCGACTCTCCTTCTAGCTCCGTGAGTCTTCCGGGAAAATAGTAACTTTGGTTTTTGTCCCGTCCAATTCCGAGAATATTCATTTTCTGACTTCCTGGAACCAAAAACAGCAGAAAACAGGCAACTGGCACTGTGGCATCTTGTTAATAGGTTAGTCCAAGAAATCATATGAAAAGTACTCCAAAGTTGGAACAAAAGACAAGAAACTAGATAAAACCAAGCATGGAACATCAAAAATTATAGATACATTTGCAATGTATCAACATCCCCAAGCTTAACTCCTGCTTGTCCTCGAGTAGGTAAGTGATAAATTTTTTTTGAGGTGACATGTACCATCATAAACTTGATCAAAGCATTTGTAAAACATTGATAGCTGGAATCATAATACTTCAATCATAACATGAAAGACAAAGTTCTAGCAATAAGACAAAGAAACTATGATGCAACATGAAAAGGCACAAACAAAATATTAATGAATAACAATGCTTTGCAAGACGTTTGTTTGTTTCACATAAAGAAAACATAGCATAGTGGCATTCAGCTTGTCCCTCATAGAGTAGCAAACATAAATGCATAGGACACCTTCAAAGTTCATAAGAGTGACTAGATACAAATAGTTTAAAACAAGCAGTATCAAGTTATGCATCAATCAACTAGTCTTGGGACAATGCACATAGAACTAAGAATGGCCACTATGCTCTCAAAGTAGGTGCATAAAGATAGAAGGTGGAGACTCAATATAATGGTGGAAGAAAGGCCTTCATAGAAGGAAGCAGGGATTCAAGTCTCATAAAGATCTTCCAAAAATTATGGTACTTATAGCTTTCAGCTATCATTGCCCCTATCATAAGCATCTTGAAGTGATTAAGGTTAAAGTGAACAAACTATGAAGTATATGCTTGACAAAGTATAAGTTGGAAATCTCATGTCCCTTGAATACGAGGCCGCTCCTCATGCTACTGAAGTTTAGTTACCGGTAAGTTCTTGTCATCGTAAGTACATCTGTATCATAGAGAACCGCCAACGGGGTACCCTTGCCCGATGATACGGAAGAATCCCCATATCAAAATGACAAGGCAAGCAGACAACGAGCATCTCAGCAATCTTCTTATTACCATGGGAATATGGTGCTTTTTTCTCTCTTTCCTCTTTTCATAATCTCTTTGTTTTTCTTTTTCTCTTTTTTCTCAATATAGGACTCTTTTTTTATAAGAAGAATGCTTCATAGACAGCTCATTATGGTTATGCTGCAGGTTTCCACCGTGTCAGCATGGATTAGACCAGTGGCCCAGGCGTTTCTCTAACACATAAACATAACTCCATGGACTTACAAGCTCCCCTTTCATTTCACACCGACGACATCCATATACAAAAGAGCATGATATCAACTAGGTACAAGTACCAAGTGCAATGTTGAAAGCGTTCCCCATGACAACATGGTTCTGCTAATAACCAACAAATAAGTGCAAGCATATACAACATAGACGACACAATGATTCAAGTTTATTAAGGGCAAGAAAAGTAAAGTGTGCCATCAAGTTTGTGAGAGCTTTAATCACTAGTTTTCTCATAACAAGTTTAATTTGGAAGGTAAACAAAAGCATGAATATACTTGGAATAGCATAATCTAGTATGTAGGTATGGTGGACTCTTTGGAATAACTTGGTTTAGGGAGTTGGATGCATGAGTGGAACTCATACTTTGTTGTGGAGGCTAGCAAAAGAATGGAGCGACAAACTAAGAGAGAAATAATGGCCATAATCATGCAGAGTGACAAAACATCATTGATCAAAGTATAAAGTGATACTACAAGTTGAAAACTAAAGGATCATAAAGGCTATGGTGACTTTGAATAGTCATAACATGGTGTGAGCATGTGCCAAGTCAACCGAAATAAAGCATCAAAGGAGAATACCACAATACTATGCTTTAATATGATAAAACAATGCATGATTCATCCAAAGCACATTAAGCAATCTCAATTGTTTATAACAAGTCATGCTACAACAAAGAATACTAAGAATAAAGCCAAAACAATATCAAGCATGGCATGAGAAAGCATAGGCCACAGTCAAAAACGAGCTCTTTTTTGCCACATAAGCATGAACTTTCCTACTCTTTTCCAAACCAAACCAAACTATTTGCAAACCAATGTTTGAAAGAGGGGGTCCAACCAATTTATTCAGAAAACTAAGCAAAGCAAGCAAACGAAAAACCAAAACGAAAACAAAAAAGAATACGCTCCAAGAACAACACAACTGTGCATGAAACAATAAAAATGAAGCGTTTGGAAGAAACCTGGGATTTTTATTGATGAAGAAGGGGATGCCTTGGGCATCCCCAAGCTTTGACGCTTGTACTTCTTGGATATTTCTTGGGGTGACACGCGTGGCATCCCCAAGCTTGAGATTTAGTCCATCCTTCATCTCATTATTCATTCCTTCCATACACCTGAAATTTTTTCCTTCATACAAAACTTCACACAATATTTATTAGCAACGTTAGTGCACTCAAGATAATAAGTCTTTAGGTTCAGTTCCAACACCAATAAAACTTCCATTAAAACACAAGCTACTGTAGCACTTCCCTCAAAAAGCTCAATTTCCCAAAAGAACTCAAAAAGGAAACCAACAAGAAGCAAATGCAGAAAATGACAGAAATCTGTCAAAGCAGACCAGCAGGTAAAGACGAATTTTTTAGAAGACCTTTTGTTGCTCAAATAAAAAAGTGTTGAACTAACGAAAGTTAGATAACAACCTGGGGCAGAAGCAAAAACATTCACGCCTCAAAAGAATGTACTGAGATTTTACACGAATGTTTACGGTGAAGCACAGAAATCTGTTTCGGGACAGCAACTTTCCCAATCATTACTTCTCTCTCATTAGAGGCTATTCTTGGCACAAAAAGCAAATAAAAAGGATAAGGAGCGGTTATTACTGAAGTAATAACTTCCAAGACTCATCTAAAACTTTTGGGTTATCTCCCAATAAGTACTTTTCTTTAACGCCTTTAAGTTAGGCATGATAATTTGAGAAGATGCTCACATAGGAAATATGAATTGAAGTAAAAGAGAGAATCAAGAAAAAAATTCAAAACACATTTAAGTATAACCCACTTCCTATGCTTAGGAATCCTATAAAGAAACAAGTCATGAAAGCACAAAGCAACAAGTATAGGAAAGCAAAACAAGTGCAACTTCAAAAATTTCAACATAAAGAGGGGAAACTTAATATTGTTGAGATACATAAAACCATGTTTCCCTCTCTCATAATAACTTTCAGTAGCATCATGAATAAAATTAACAATATAAATATCACATAAAACATTCTTATCATGAGCCACATGCATAAAAGAATTAATACTCTCCACATAAACATAGTCAATCTTATTAATTGTAGTGGGAGCAAATTCAACAAAATAGCTATCATTATTATTCTCATCACCATAATCATCAAATATAGGAGGCATATTGTAATCAATAATTTTCTCCTCAATAGTAGGTGGACTGAGAATATCATATTCATCATTGTAATCATCATATATTGGAGGTTTGGTATCATCATAAGCAATAAAATAGCTATCTTCCAAAGCTAGGGAACTAAAAAGATCATTTTCATAAAAATTAGCTTCCCCAAGCTTAGACTTTTCCATAGCATTAGCAATAATGGTGTCCAAAGAATTCATACTAACAACATTTCTATTAGCATGCAAATAGAGTTCCATAGGTTTTTTAATTTTCTCTTCAAACACTTCATGTCCTAACTCAAGATATATACTATAAAGCTCTCTAATTTTATTGTTGTTTTCCATTAAGCCTAACTACTGAAAACAAGAAACAAAAAGGCAAGATTGCCGAATCTAAAGGAAATAACTTCGAGCACTCACACCGGAGGATGTGAGTACCTTTTACCTTACCTCCCCGGCAACGGCGCCAGGAAATAGGCGTCTGCCATGGGAGGTTCTACTTCTTTAATCCTCCAATGTGAATACCTTTTACCTTACCTCCCTAGCAACGGCGCCAGAAAATAGCTTGATGTCTACGCACTTCTATTCTTGTAGATAGTTGTTGGGCCTCCAAGTGTAGAGGTTTGTAGAATAGCAGCAAGTTTCCCCTTAAGTGGATCACCCAAGGTTTATCGAACTCAGGGAGGAAGTGGTCAAAGGTATCCCCTCTCAAGCAACCCTGCAATCAAGATACAAGAAGTCTCTTGTGTCCCCAACACACCCAATACACTTGTCAGGTGTATAGGTGCACTAGTTCGGTGAAGAGATAGTGAAATACAAGTGGTATGGATAATTATAAGTGGTAACGGTGATAGAAAATAGCTTGATGGCGTGGAAAAGACTAAAGGCAAACTGAAATAAAGATAGAAGCAACCAAACATGTAACAAATCTAATTTCAAACAGTGTTTCAATGCTTAGAAACAAGGCCTAGGGATCATACTTTCACTAGTGAACACTCTCATATAAATATCTTCTCTTTATGATACTACTCTTAACTACTCTCCGGTTGGACACTCTAATCGATGGTAGGGCTATAATAGCACACCTCAAAGTAAGTCTTTCCCATCTAGAAAACCCCACACTGTAACCTTGAGCACTAGATGGTTCCAACAAACACCACAATTTCATAAAGACATCCAACTCCAAATATAACTCATAACAAGTATTTGTAATCTCTAGCCTAAGTGCCACCATGGTGTGCACGCTGTCACTTTCACACACATGGGGAGAGCAGAGATCTATTAAAGCACTTGAGTAGCAAGGTAGATCTATAGATTACAAGCTCATGATCACAATATGATCACGCATAGAGAGAGAGATGAACACATAGCTACCGGTAGAACCCTTAGCCTCGAGAGAAAACTACTCCCTCCTATTCATAGGAATCAGCAATAGTGATGGAGATGGTGGTGGAGATCGATGGAGATGGCTCCGGGGGCACTTTCCCGTCCCGGCAGGGTGCCGGAACAGAGACTTTCTGTCCCCCGAATCTTCCCTTCGGTGGCGGCGGCACTATGGAACTTTTTGTGGATTTATGATTGATGATCTAGGGTTTTGGTATCGGGAGGCTCTTATAGGCGAAGGAGGCAAGGTCGGTGGCCAGCCAGGGGGCCCACACCATGCCCTGGCGCGGCCTAGGCTGGCCCGTGCCAAGGGGGTGTGGCCACCCTGTGGCCCCTCTCCTACTCTTCTTCTGGCTCTATGAGTCTTCCGGGAAAATAGTAACTTTGGCTTTTGTCCCGTCCAATTCCGAGAATATTCATTTTCTGACTTCCTGGAACCAAAAACAGCAAAAAACAGGCAACTGGCATTGTGGCATCTTGTTAATAGGTTAGTCCAAGAAATCATATGAAAAGTACTCCAAAGTTGGAACAAAACACAAGAAAGTAGATAAAACCAAGCACGGAACATCAAAAATTATAGATACATTTGCAATGTATCACCCCAGCAGTCAGTCTCTGGGTCTAGACATTGCCTCAGTGAGAGATGTTCTTGTCCCCTATGCTGACGTCATAATGACACAGTAAAGCTTTTAATTGGTTTATTAATTATAGAAAATGTTATAAATGTTGTAAATTCAATAAATAATTATTTATAAGACAGAAAAATATGTATAATAGATCAACATGTTCGGAAAAATAAGATCTACACAATAGACTCATAATCATGCATTGTTAAGCAACTTAAATGACAAGTTTAATTAGAAGAACAAACTAACCTCTCTCATATGCATTTGGGGTTTCTCCGAATCATGGTTTGTACACCTCGAACCCCATTTAATTTGCCAAGCATGCCTTAGGGTTTCATTACAATACACTTTAGCTTGTCATAGCATCATCCTTGCTTGAGCATTGCATCTATGCTATGTGTTTATTGTTGCTTTCCTTTCCGGTGTTTCTGCTTCTTCTTGGTAGACCCCAAAGTTGATGTGAACAACGAGAGTGAGTCCAAGATTTAAGACCTTGATTAACACCATCGAAGAGAAGTACTTGATCAACGGTGAACGATGTGAAGCAGATGAACCTGAAGTTCTATATCCGAGTATCAATAGCGAAAGGCAAGCAAAGCCCCACACGTGATGAAATCCTATGCTTTCAAAGTATTTCATTCTTTCCATGTGCATATGATTCCAAAGTCTTTTATCGATAGCCTGTACTCCCTAATCCACTTCTCCTAGCATAACTAGGGTTTGGCTTATGAGATTCGCTAGAGCTGCTTATATCTGTTGTGCTTAGACATTCTTAGCTGTTACTGCTAGTCTATCCGGTTGATGAATCAGAGATGCGAATGAACCTAGTTGGACAGGATGATGTGGTATGATCAGATATGAAAGTTAAACATGCTAAGGCTTGTATGGGAGGCCACGTTGGGTTGTGGTTTTTGCAGTCCCATACTTGCCACCACTAGGATCTCAGTTCATGCCTCTTGAACCAAGACGAGCGTACAACCACACGAGGCCTGGAAAACCCCTTGACCAACTAACTTGCCTAGTAGATTCCATGAGTCACATAGTTCGGGTGTTCCATTCGACATATGCATTATGGTCATTCTTGAAGGAGGTGGAGGAGGTGCATTAATACAGGTAGGTAAGTGTGGCAGGGAATGGGAGAGGCACGACCTCCGTAATCTCAAACCCTGTTCACATCTCTAGGGACCGACTTCGGGACTTGACCCGTTACGGCGGCATCTCCTTAGGGCATGACTCATGGTCTCGGCGAAAGCAAGGTAAAGGTCATGGTCAACCACTCTCTACCGGCCTTCCAAGGAAGAGGGCTAATGTTAACTGGCACTAAGAATCGGTTGGTACGTGTGGGTAAAGTTGTGCACCCCTACAGGGTTAATAATCTTTTCGAAAAGCCATGTCCACGGTTATGGATGACTTGGGAACAAACGTGATGATCATAGAGAACTATAACCTAATTGTAAAACTTGACAAGAGAAGTGAGGTGTGTTTAAGGATGCTTCCTTAGGGATCGAGGGGGTGATCCTAGTTGATAGGTTCAGCTGATAAAGTTTTGGTGGATATCAAAAGATGATCAAAGCTAGAGATATCGTTTTCTTATCCCCTTTTAAAATGTTCTATTTAGTCGAGCTTCTCCTACCTCTTTTACAAACAAAGTTAACTTTATGCAATGTAACCCCACTAGCCATAAGTCTTGTGGAGTACACCCTGTACTCAGCCTTGCTTTGTTGATACTTTTGCAGCAAGTAAGTGTTACCACATAAGAAGAGTTTGTTACAGCATCGACATCGATGAGTAGCTTGGGGTTCCCGGTCGGCAGCCTGGAATCTATGGATTAGGACATCATCGTTATGCTTCAGGCCTCTTAGGCCATTTGTTAAGTTTGCTATAATTAATAGGATAATTTGCCTTCCGCTGTTCGTGTTTGTGGTCAGTGACCTCTGCTTGTAATATTTTGGTTCTTTGCTCAGTTATGAGCTTGCTTTAATAATTTTTGTGTCATAGGGTCACTGTAATGTTACCGATTCTCTCTCTGTATGCTTCTGAGATTTAGGTTAGGCTTATACCAGACAATGGTCTGGGATTTGTCTAGCCTTAATCCCTAGGGTGTCACAAATATCACTTTATGCTTTAATTAATAATGTTTTGTCGCTTTGCATGATTATGGCCATTATTGCTCTCTTAGTTGGTCGCTCCCAGTCTTTTGCTAGCCTCCACCTGTACCAAGTATGAGTTCCACTCATGTATCCAACCTCCAAGGAAACCAAGTTATCCAAAGAGTCCACTATAAATTCCTATGCATGGTGTGTTACACCATTCCAAGTATATTCATGTTTTTATCTATGTTCCAAATTAAACTTTTGTTATGTGAAAATTAGTGATTAAAGCTCTCACAAACTTGATGGCACACTTTATTTTCTTGCACTTAATAAAATTGAACCATTGTGTCCATCTATGTTGCTTATATGTTTGCATTTTATAAGTTGTGAGTTAGCAGAACCATGTTACCATGGGGAAAACTTTCAACATTGCACTTATTATTCAGTTGATATCATGTTCTTTTGTTTATGGATCCCGACGGTGTCAAATAAAAGGGGAGCTTTTAAGCTCATGCAGTTTGTATGTGTGTTAGAGAAACGCCTGGGCGGCTAGCCTAAGCCATGCCTAATCATGGTGGAAACTTGCAACATAACCATAGGGAGCATTATGTGAAGCATCCTCAATAAAAAACCTATGCAAATAGCAAATAAAAAGATCGTTGAGATGCTCATTGTCTATTGCCTTGTCATTTTGATATGGGAAAGCTCCTGTGATGGGGCAAGGGGTACCCCATTGGCGGTTCTCTATGATACACATGTACTTACAATGACAAGAACTTACTTTTTTAAAGGGGAAACTGTAAGGCATTGCCTCGCAGTATTTTATTATTAATAATAAAAAGTAACAAAGATTTTACATATGTACAGAGTATGTACAAAACCAAAAGAAAGAACTATCTACAAATCTGATGGAAGATTATCTATCCATATTGAGAATGCCGAGGAGTGCTTGTCCTTTATCCTACGCACATTCATGGTGAGCTCGTGGACAAAATCTCTTCTCCAGGATATAAAGGATGGTCTGGTTCCATAAAAAATGAGGCTATTCCTTTGCTTCCATATATGCCAGGTAGCAAGGATAACAACCTCAGTGAAGAAAGGATGCCCAAACGACTTCCTATCTTGAGTAAATTTCTCCTATATCGTCTGACCAGTACTCCAGTCCACCTGTAAATAGGTCCATATCCTACTGCTAAAGTTGCAGTCAAAAAAGAGGTGTAACCGGATGACAAGAACTTACTTGTGACCAAAGTTGAGTAGCATGAGGTTCGGTACTCGTAAGTAAGGGGCATGCGATTTTCAACTTATAACTTGTGAAGCATATCCTCATATTTGTGTCACTTTAACCTTAATCACCTCAAGATGCTTATGATAGGGGCAATGAGAGCTAAAAGCTAATAAGTACCATAATTTTTGGAATCTCTTTAGGACACTTGAAATCCCTGCTTCCCTCTGTGAAGGGCCTTTATTTTTACTTTTATGTTGAGTCTCCATCTTATATCTTTATGCACCAACTGAGAGAGCATAGTGGTCATTCTTAGTTTAATGTGCATTGTCCCAAAACTTGTTGATTGATTCATAACTTTGATATTGCTTGCTCTTAAATTATTTGTATCTAGTCACCCTTATGAACTTTGAAGTTGTCCTATGCATTTATGTTTTGCTATACCATGAGGGACAAGCTGATTACCACTCTTATTATGTTTTCTATATGTCAAACAAACAAATGTCTTTCAATGCATTGTTATTCATGATCTTTTGTTTGTACCTTTTTATGTTGCAACTTAGTTGCTTTGTCTTATTGTTAGAACTATATCTTTCATGTTTATGATAGAGTACTATGACCCCAGCTATCAATGTTTTATAATACCTTGATCAAGATTGTGATGGTGCATGTCACCTAAAAAATTATTCTTTTTATCACTTACCTACTCGAGGACGAGAAGGATTTAAGCTTGGGGATGCTTGAAACGTCGTAAACGTATCTATAATTTTTGATTCTCCATGCTTGTTTTCTATCAACTTTCTTATGTTTTGTCTACGCTTTGACGCATTTTATACATTTTCTGGAACTAACCTATTGACAAGATGCCGCAGTGCCAGTTGCCTGTTTTCTGTTGTTTTTGGTTTCAGAAAAGCTAGTAAGGAAATATGCTCGGAATTGGACAAAACAAAAGCCAAAGTTCCTTTTTTTCCCAACACAAGACGGAGTCCAAAGCAGAGACAAAGGAGGGCACCAAGGCAGCCACACCCTATGGTGGCACATGTACCCGAGGCACGCCACCAGGTGGTGTGGGCCCCTCGGGACTCCACCAGGCGTGCCACCTATATATTCCCCCTTGAGACGAAAACCCTAGATAGAAGATCAGAATTCCACAAAAAGTTCCACAGTGCCGGCGCCACCGAAGAGGAGATTCGGGGGACAGAAGTCTCTATTCTGGCACCCTGCCGGGACAAGGAAGTGCCCCCGGAGCCATCTCCATCGACTCCACCACCATCTCCATCGCTGTTGCTGACTCCCATGATGAGGAGGGAGTAGTTCTCTCTCGAGGCTAAGGGCTCTACCGGTAGCTTTGTGTTCATCTCCCTGTCTATGCGTGGTCTTATTGAGATCATGAACTTTGTAATCTAGTTGAATAAGTAGATCTATTCTGCTACTCAAGTGCTTTAATTAATCTCTGCTTATCCCCATGTGTGTGAAGTTGACAGTGTGCACACAGTGTGGCACTTTGGCTAAGGTTACATAAATACTTATCGTGTGTATAATTTGAGTTGGATGTCCCTATGAGATTGTGGTGTTTATCTAGATGGGGAATGCGAACTTTAAGGTGTGCTGTTATAGACCTACATCATCCAACCAGAGAGTAGTTTAGGGTAGCATAATGAAGAGAAGATATTTATATGAGTGTCCACTAGTGAAAGTATGATCCCTAGGCCTTGTTTCTAAATATTGAAACACCGTTTACAATCAGTCCTATTACATGTTTGCTTGCTGCCACTCTTATTTCAGATTGCAATTACCACTTATAATCATCCATATTACTTGTATTTCACTATCTCTTCGCCGAACTAGTGCACTTATACACATGACAAATGTATTGGGTGTGTTGGGGACACAAGAGACTTCTAGTATCTTGATTGCAGGGTTACTTGAGAGGGATACCTTTGACCACTTCCTCCCTGAGTTCGATAAACCTTGGATGATCCACTTAAGGGAAACTTGCTGTTGTTCTACAAACCTCTACACTTGGAGGCCCAACACTATCTACAAGAATAGAAGCATGCGTAGACATCAAGGGTGCTAAGATAAGTATGCACCAGGCTAACGAAAAGGCACTGCAGAGTACAAGCTACTCGAAAAATACACAAGCTGGCAACCTTTACATAAAAACGGGTAACAAAAACACCCAATTCACATACACGAACTTGACAACACCTATATATCTCTATGAAGGTCCAAAAACTACTCTTCTAGCGTAAAAGGAGAACATTGGTACGCTCCTCGAACAACCCAACGATGTCTTCAGCTGGCTGATCAACCGCCCGATAATGCGGCACCATATTCCATGCCATTCCCTTTGGTGGGGGCGGCGTCCCGCTGCAACATCAACCAAATCCAGATCGGGTCGATGCAGGCGCACAATCACCAGTGCAGCCTTGGCACACGTGACTAACTGCTGACGCACGCACTCGCAAACTACGCTAGCATCCTAGAACTTCTTCCACAGAGCTAACAAGCTTGACGACACAACATCCAATGGGAACATTTCCCGAAAGATGTTCTTCAGGCACGACTGTGCCTTCTTCAAATAAAGCAGCACCTATGACGCACAATCCTACAACATCGCCAATGCGACTGCACGATCCCGATCAACCCAAAAATACCCGCTAGCTTCCAGCTGCTCCTGGGTCAAGCAGTTTAGCCGAATGGCGACTCGGTCTCTCTCTTCATGTGGAAGGCGAGTACTAACAACTGCACAGAGCAGTAAAAAGCATAAGGGAAAATCGCTGCCACAAGTGGCTAGAAAAGGAGAAGAAACTAGGGAAACTAACACTTCAATTTCTCATTCAGTTGAGCCACCTCGCCCAGAAGATATTTCTCACGATCACAGGATTTTTCGTGCTTCGACTTCCACAGGTCAGCGCTACCACGGATCATGGGCATCTCTCGCTCCAAGTGTTTTATGCGATCACACAATCGAGAAAGCAGCGACAATTCCTCCACCTTTGAACATGGTTGCACCACAGGTTCATCGATGGGATGTGTGTCAGACGGATCACTCAAAGGACCCTATCCAAGAAGAGGAACAAACGGATAAGACCAACCATTCAAAATAACACCAATAATAAAAGCATTGAGTTTAGCAAGTTTCAAAGGGGACACCCCCACAAGCACCACGAAAGCCAAAGAAGTCTGGAGAAGCTAGAATATTATAAAAGGATGACAAAGGGAAAGCCTACAGCTACGCATTGGCACTCGGGGGCTTCCTCGAGTCAGTGGCAACCTCTAACGCCACGACCTTTCTGGTTACAGCCTCTGATGCCGCGGATTTTGCCGTCTTCGACCGCCTCAGCTCCGCCAAGTGCTTCGAGTGTGTCTCAATGAGCCGAGACCCATATTTATGACAACGAGTGGCAAATTGAGCAAACACTACCTGCTGGCCATCTGCAGTAACCAGCATCGCCATAGAGACGATGCTAGGGTTCAGATTAACACCATGGGATTGCGCCATTGCGAGTCCCATGGAAGCTCCAACCCTCCTCTACGCATTCTTGAAATCCATGGGAACGCCTCTAGCGAAGGATTCCACCAAGCCATCAAGATATTCAATAAGCTCGGCCTTGGGGAACATCTCCTCTCGAAGACGCCCAAGTGTACCCTTGGCCTTCTAAAGGGAGTCCTTGATGGAGACGCTGCGGTCTTCGACTACAGCTATAGCACCAGCCAAAGCATCCTGGCGAGCCAAAGCTTGAGCGCTGAAGCTCACACCAGCAGCATCTGCAGAAGACACATATGAGAACAGCCAAACACATGCAAACATAGAGCCAAGCAATGACGTAGCATCATACCTGAGAGTGCCTCAACAATAGAGAGAAGCTGATCCACAAACACCTTCTCCCTGTCAGCTGCAGCGACAAGACCTCCTCGTGCTTCTTCGACTCCTAGACGGAGCGTTCAAAGGCTTCGAGTGCCTCGTCTCCTTTCTTCTCCGCTGTAACAAGACCCTTCTAGAGGGAATTGACGCAATAGAGGAGCTCATTGTGCTCACCTACAAAGGATGGTGGAAAAACTTAAGATCGACGATTTTTGTACCAACAATAGAGATAAAGAGTGCAAGTTCACCTTCGAATGCGTGATGTTGGGTCTCCAGTGAGGTATGCTGACGACCCAAGGATATAATCTGTTCATCGAGGCGAATTTATTCCTTCAGGACAGGCTGCAAAAAGAGAAGCATTAGCATCAACCTAATTTCGGCTGGCATAGGGAAGAAAACTTACATGCTCCTCCAGGGACTCCGAAGTTTTCTTCTGCGTAGACATCCGGGCAACCATCTGGTGCCCCTCCCCCCCCGTGCAAGCAGAACTCGAAGAATTTGCATCGGGGGTGGCTGCCACCTGGGGAGAATGAGACCGCTCCGCCACATCCTTATCTTTGGAGTCTGTGACTCTAGTCTACCTCACGAAGCGGCAATCATCGGATGACGACAATGCAGTTTTGCTACAAAAACATACAAAGCAACTTCAGAGGAAAATATTTCAGGACATAAGGTTAAACTAGTAGAAGTACAAAACCTACCCATCGAAGTCTTTGAGGTCAAAAGAGTCCTCAGACACCTCCTTCGGTGTCCTTAGCTTCTTCCGTGGAGGAGGAGTCACGACGCGCATAGGCACCGCGAGGATTGGATCCTCCAGCTCAGTCGAAGGACCAACCGGCGTCACCGGCGAAGAAGCATCCGAGTAATTGCTTCGAGAGCATTTGCGAGTTCCATTCTCGCTGGACTCGGGGGCTTGCCGCTCTTCAGCGATGGGGACAGTGCCCGACTCGTCCTCCTCCCCCGCCTCGCGAGGGATTACTCTCGCCGGGATCACCGTGTTCTTCCACGACCTCCTCCTTTTGCACTCCGCCTTTGGATCAAAAGACGCGTGCCTGAATAGTTCGACGTTAGCCTTCTGATTGCGGATGTAGAACCATTTCTCCCTCCATCCTTGGAAGGATACATTAAACTTGAGGGAGAAATATTGGACGAGGTCATCTCATCGTCAGCACTGACGTCATCTACTCCAGCAGGAGCATCTTCTGACTAATCTAGTCCTCACTCGACACTATGACTCGAGTAAGCACTCGGTGGGCTACTCCTAACAGGAGCGCTGGCCGTGCACCCGAAACTTTCATGGATATGGAAACATTTTGACAAAGTAATTGCACTTAAACCCCTCACTCGAATCAACGATTCGATGGTGAACTCGGGGGCTACTCCCATAGGGAGCGTTGGCCGCGCAGCCTATGATTTTCTTTTATTAAACTAGTAATCATGCACGTGCAATGCACGTGTTTTAACTAAAACTTTGTAAGTCCAAACACACAAAAAAACTAATTTCACCATTCAAAAAACACATGAGTACTCAATTAAGATCCAATGAACATATCACATATGTACACACCACATAGTACTTACTTTGGCATGGAAAAATGTATGAAGAGAAGGTGTTTGATTAGAGGAACATAATATCAAGTAATTTTGCATGTGTAGTGCACGTTGCATCAAATATGCAATTCTCAAACTATAGATCATGCTAATAAAATATATGATAATCGCGATGTTTGTTATGTTGTATACACTGCACATAAGTCACTAACTGTTTCTAAAGCTTCATACATACAAATACCATAAATTCAACAATAATTACAACAAATGTAATGGTATTTAGAAGGAAATAATGTGACCCAAAATACATATTTACTTAAAACAAGGATTTTGTACACTACAATCTTCTTAAAAAATACACATGGACTGACATACTATAGAAGGGTATATTGTCTTCGAAAAGTCATACTCCCTCCATTTCAAAATATAAGATTTTTTAGGTTTCTGAAAGGAGTGTATATAGACCCCTTTTAGTGTGTAGGTTCATCTAGATTTCGAGTGAACCTATATACTAAAAACGGTCTAGATACACGCACACGGAATTTTGGCTCTCAGGTGCTACACTCCCCCATACATGGAAAAAAATAGTTAAAAGAAGGTTAAAAAATCAATTTTTTTTGAAATCAAAGATGATTATGTTTGGAACATAAATGATTCGCATGGTCTTCAGGGCAAAAAAAACAAAAATATGGCAAATCAAAGGTAAATAGTACCTAGTCATGGGGCGTTTTGAGTTTTTTTACCCAGGATACAATGAAAGTAATTCCCTAGGAATTGTTTTTACGAGTACAATACCTGATAATCTTTGATTTAAAAAATCAATTTTTTAACCTTTTTTAAAATATTTTTTATTTTTCCAACTATGGCGGTGTGTAGCACCCGGGAGCCACACTATAATTCTCCTAGATACACTCCTTTCGTAAAGCTAAAACATCTTATATTTTGAAACGGAGGGAGTACATCATATATGGTCTTAGTAGCAGTGTTCACATTTGTGTGTGCGGATAGGGCACATTTGGTGGTGTCTTCCAAAACCCACACATCATATATGGTCTCCAAGCATGCGAGATGAAATACAATGGAAACATGGGGCACCCAGTTGTATCGCTCTCAAGCGGCTCAAAGCAAACAAGTCACCCAGTCCCCATCTCCCCTCGCCAATTGTGTCATCACAGTCATGCGCCTTCCGCTGGATCTCCGTCGGGTGGAGAAAGTGACATTGTTCCCTGAATGAACACACATAACATAATCCAAGTACAATATCTCAGTTGTTTCTCTAAAGTAAATAAGATCTATAGAAAGAAAAATGCAGAGCACATAAATGAGATGCTTATATAGGTTGTTGTTCATAAGAGGAGCATCCCTTTGAACAAGCACATATGACCATTTCTGAATGTTGGATCATAAAAGTTTAGCTTTTCCAGATGTGTGTTTTTGGGGAGAGGGTTGTTAGATCTAAAGTAAATTTAAGGTAGAGCCTTGCCATATGGATGGCTTGAACGCAACATGTGGCCCGAGGAAGACGATCAAAGCCTTTGACACAGGGGCACTCGAGTTCGTGTGCTCCTCTGCCCGGGGCCCCGGCAGCAGCACATGCTGTGGCCACCAGTTGATGATATAATTGATATACCGAAAGATTGCAATTTGATGAAAACTTCACAAGACAAGAGGCTCAACATTTCATAATGTATAGTTGGTGAATAACAATTCCAACTCTAGACCTCTAGCAGGTTCTACAAGAAAAGCTCCTTTTGCCATTCACTCTTCAACTTGAGATTCGCTATTCTGCATAATGGTGCTAGTTCTAGGACATATGTACATCACATCGGAAATTAGTTGAAAGTCCAATTAGGAAGTAGAAAATGAGAATGATTTGGCTTAACTGATAGATAATTGAATAGACATACAAAAGGAACTTGTATATGATAACCCAGGTTTAGTTCATGATTCAAAAATGAAAATAGAATATGGCACATAGTTATCTTTTGCCACCAGTACTTAAGAAGAGAAAGAGGGGTAACTACAACTATCTGTACATCCATCTTAGTTATCTTTTGCAACTAAAATCACGACATGCAAGAGGCAGAAGAACTAACCTATATGGATTGCATGTAACTTTACTTGAAGGGCCAAAGAAAGCATATAAATTGGCCATCAGATAGAGCAGATATATTTTTCCTGCCAACATATTTCCACTATAATCATGAAGGCCTAAATATTTAACCTAAAATAGCGTACAACCTATAAAATGCGCCCACCAACCAAGTTCAATCTGAAACAACCTAACACAATCTATAATATATAGAGGTCACAAAGATTTGATCTGATTCAGCTTCACAGAAGGGCGTTGATGAATCACAAGCATGGGATTGATGAATCATTACAGTTAGAAATTATTTATAGGCAAAGGTGGGCCATTTACCGATTCAGTGGATGGAAAATAGATACACGCTTGTAGGAAAATTTGAAGACTGACCCTGCACAAACAACGAACCAAATCAAACTTACAACATGCATCACAAACAAAACGAAATGTGTAGAAGTATCAGAATCAGCATTCACCAGATATAAGAGGAATGTGTGCAGCTGAATCGATCATCTGCATGTGCATCTGTCATTGCTTGCCAGTAATAACCCTAGGAAAAGGATCAAGGTTGCAGGGGCGGCCATACCAGACTAATAATACACAATTATCTAGAGAAAACAATTACGGAGTAGATCCTCGAACCAACTGTACATAATTTACCTCTAAGAGGCACCATCGAGAAAGGCAGAGGTCATCCTCCGACCGTCTAGGTGGTAGTCCAAGAAGTCGGTGATGACGACGTAGAAGGAGACTGCCGTGCAACATCAGGTATGGCGTCTCATTGTTACCCACGGTGCGGTGCAGGACGATGCCGTCCAGGACAGTGAGGCGCTTCCTAGCAGCGAAGGCGCCATCCAGAAAGGCAAATGTGATCCTCCGACCATCGAGGTCACAATCAAGGAAGTTCGGTTATGGCAGCGGTGGTCGTCTAAGGAGCTCTGATTCCGTGCGGCATCAGGTGCGTGGTGACGCAAAAGGCCGGAGCACGGAGATTTTTTTTTATAGAAGCACGAAGGATCAGGGAGAGGAGATCGTGGGTCACATCCATCGGTTTCCTTTTTGGTGGCCTGTGTCAAGCATTTCTTGTGGCATTTTTTTAGAAACAGTAGCAATTTTGCTACGGAAGCATAGGGCGGGTGATTTGCAGTCAGGAAGAGTGCTAGTCCATCATAATTATTTGCTAAGTGCACCCCGTGAAAACATTAGGCTAATAATACCTGTTAGATCGTGTGGGGCAGGCTTGATCGTGCGGTTTTAGAAGGTGCTTGTCTATTTTGTGGGGTGCGTTTAGATAAATTAATATTTGCTCCTTTATAAGTAGTAGATAGATATGTGTGTTGACTACGTCCAAACTCGAAAGCATTGGCGACTCCGCGTCATATTTTTCCTTGCAAGAATACTACGTCTTCTAGGTCACCCGAATCATCTCCGCGATGACAAAATTTGGATGCCACGCTCACACCATGAAGATAAGACCTGCAAAAGGCCTAGCAACGCACCTGTTGCGCTCTAGCAGAAATAATCCGTGCCTGCAGGTATGATGAAATAAGCCTTGATAGACGCGTCGAGTGCTCACACTTATATACTATAATTTGATTCTGTAAGACCTCCGTGACATGAGTCGAATTACACCAGCACTTTTTCGAATTCAAATCCAGGGACTCGAGTTTGAGTAGATTGTGTTGTTTTTCCCTAAGGCAGTTAACTGATCTCGATACATCGGATGAATCAGGCACGTATATCGACAATCCCTATGACATAAACTAAAGCACCCAAAAATGTATTTGGCTATGCACTCGAATGTTTCATAGTCTCCACTCAAATCTCCGATTCGACTGGACACTCGGGGGATACTAACGTGGGCATACCATACAGGTATTCTTGATCAACATATACGGTCCAGCCCAGAAGAATCCCACAACGTTGCTAAGGCCCAGTCAAATTTCATGTGGCCTGGGAGAGTTCGACTCCTTGTAGAACACGACAAAGTACAAGATAGAAGTTTAAAGGGAAAACCCTAATATGTAACCGACTCGGCCTGCTATCCCGAGACCTAGCCTATCTATAGAAAGGCTAGGAGGGGGCAGCAAGGAAGATATTCACAACCCTAGTTTCCACACCATCGCCAGATTGCATCTGCGCACCCCTGTAACTTTCGAATCCTCGATATTTCCAAGATCATACAAGCAGGTGTAGGATCCTCTACGAGGCCTGAACCTGGATAAACCTCGTGTCACATGTGTGCTTGTTTGCTAGCCGATCGATGCCTCCAGTACTCCCTACTCCCTCGAACCTAAGTCCATCAACGATGGGCATTGATGAGTTAACCCCTCGTCACTAAGTCTATGCTAGATACTGTAGTAGGAGGAACCTTCATGGGGAAGAAAGTGAATGTTTCAAAACAAATACTTGATGATATGACAATCAATCATGCCCAATGGCATGTAGAGAGAACCTCCTCAAAAGGGTGAATTCAATCACTGAGGAGCATAATGAAGATCTTACTATAAAGGTAGATGAGTTACTTAATATTGTTAAGGGTAAGGAAGATACCCAAATTAATGTTATCACTACCGATTCTAATGAAGCAAATTTTATAGCTCGTAATCCGTATAATCCTTCATGAAAGATTCAAAACTATGGACCAAATTTTCAAAAACAATATTCTAATCCTACAGGTTTTCCACATAATAATAATTATGATAATCATAGTGGAGAAAATCATGGCAATCTCCCTTTTGAAAGTACTATTAGAACTTTTATGCAAGCTCAAACTGATCAAAAATAATATGCTTATTAAAATCATGAAGAACCATGAGAATAGTATTGGTAAATTATCTAACCAGGCAATTAGAAATGATGTGAAGTCTCTACAGGAAAGAACCAAGACCGTGGGGGCACAATTGGGCAAGATAGCTGAGAGTCAAACTCTCATACTTTCAAGATTTGCTGGAAAGCCCGCCCGGTGGAAGACCTCAGGATGATGAGGGTAGAAGGAAAATATGAGAAGCCTGAAGAGATAGACTATAGCAATGAGCCATCACCAGATTATACCATGGAATATCTTTTAAAGATGATCACAATGAAGAATCTTGGTATTGAACAAGGTAACAATGCCACATACCAACAACGTGTAAAAGAAGTAGCATCTAAATTACGTGAGATAGAGATGGAATATAAGAAGCTAGCTGATAAACTTGCAACTAAGCTAGATGATATTTTTGGGCCCACTATAAAAATTAAAATAGGAATTAATGAGATAGTTGCACTTTGTGACCTTGGTGCAAGCGTTTCAACAATTTTTCAAAGTTTATTTAAAAAACTATGTCTTGGGCCATTTGCAACAACTGAAATGAGACTCCATCTTGCTGATTCAACTTATAAACAAGTTATTGGGATCAAATAAAATATAGTTGTTTAAATTAAAGGATATCCTGCTCTTATTGATCTTGTTATAGTACACATGCCTAAAGATCCCATAGCACCTATAATTCTAGGTAGTACATTTCTAATAACTATTAAATCCTTGATTAATTTACAAGAAGAGAATGTGATAAAAAGAATACCATCTAAAGATCCTTTTATAGTCCATTCGCTAGGAAGAAAAAGGCCAAGCATAATGATGATGGTGTAATCACTTTAAAAGGTAACTAATTTGGAGTGGGTGTTCCACTTCCAAAACACAAATGATCACTGTCTGGGTCCAGCTAATTGATCTTAACTAGAAGTGCTTCATGCGAGGCAACCCATGTGAAATAAATTTTTACTTGTGTTAGTTTTGTTAGTTTTTTGTTTTTAATAAAGAGTGTTCAAGAAGGTACTTTAAACAAGGAGAAGAACTCAAAGTAACCCTGACTCTATAATATTCACTAACACATGGCCATAACTGCAATTTTTATGAAGTATAGTTGCTGTTATTGTTTTGTTAAAGTGGATGTGCAAAGGCGTATGAAGTTTCTCACTGGAATTTTCAAGTTTTTGAAGCTTAATGCATGCTTAACAACCAGATGTACGACTAGATCCGACAATACCGTGCACCTGTACCACATCTCAACACAAAAGAATTCATTTTCTCATTTTTACCACATGATGCAGAAGGTTTAACGACCTGGAATACGACTGGAGCAGCCGTACCACCCACCTGTATCGTACCTGGAGCAAAACATTGAACATGAAGCAAAGATATTGGATGCATAACGACCTGCAGTACGGGCGCAACTGACCGAACCGCATGCCTCTACCGAATGTATCGCCTGAAGGAGCCGTCGAGCCCAAGGTAACGACACTTGGTATGGGAGGGCTCCGGCCATACCTATCGCTCGTACCACATGTTCGGATGCGATTTAACACCAGGGAGGAGGTAAAACCTAAAACTAAAATCACTTATTGTCTTTGTTCTTCATCCAAACTCCAAACCACCTCCATTGGATCTTCAATTTTGCTTGTTTTTTTAAATTCCTTGCACCCAATCGAGGTACATCCGACTAAAGGAGAAATACCATAGACACAAATAATAAAGGGGTTTATTAACATATCTCATTAGCTAATTATAGTTTTATATCATGCTAAAACTGTATCAAGCGAAAACATTGATACATGTGTGATATGTAAACAAACCAAAGGTCCCTAGTAGCCTCTATTCAACTAGTTCATTCACTACAACACGGAGCTTGGGCACTGGTGCTTATAGACGCCGAGGTACATCCTTAGTCATCGCGCTCGCGCTGGCGCAGCAAAAAAGCTATCACGGATAATTGAGTCAGGGATTCACCAACGGCGGCTGATTTTTTGGCGTGGTACAACATGATCCGCCGAACTAGCGCTTCCGTGGCAGCAAGGGGGTTATGCCATGGCCTATGTAGGGTGGCACTGCCTTAGGTGCCGTGGCAGCTGTGAGACAACGACACAATATCGTTCCACCCTATGTATCCCTTGCACGGCATAATTTTAGTGCCCCCAATGATGCTTCTAGGCACAACAATTTAGCCATCAGTTTCTATATTTAGGGTTCCCCTTATTTACACAAAATCACACATGATGCTTCCAAATATCACAACACAAATTCTAATATATAGCATAACAGAGTATCCAACACATAAATCATATCACTACAAAAGGCATCATAATTAGTTTTGAAACATCCATCACATAATTTTTGAAGAGAAGTTTAAGTGTAATCGAATTCACAAAGATTAACTCAATCTTCGACCAGAAGGGAACCCATCTCGTCCAGGGTAAAAAGTGCTACGCTGAAGTGTTGATTGCTTGGTCTTTAGTTGAGTCTGCGGCAAACTCCTGATGAACAGGGAATAAAATGAAATATAAATCACTTTGCTGCAAACAAGGAAATATGTATAGTAGCATATATACTAGCTAAAAGAATAGATATACTTCTGTTCGATCCAAGAATAGAAATATGTCTACTATTGGACCGAAGAGATCCTTCTAGCTTCGTTTCCTACAAAGTCAGTAGATACACCTTTGTCAGGATGTGCGCATTTGATAAATCTAGCACCTGGAAATCAATATTCACATACATTTGCAAATGGCCAAGCAATGTTGACGTTAAGATCTTGGCCCAACTTCTTAACCTTTCTGAGTGGCCTAGGCAGGGGCAGATGCTTTTCCACTATAACGTCATCAGGATGGTGAAGTTATCCCCTAATGGTTGTCCAGCATCCCACAATGCATGCTTGTCTATGCAAGTTAACTTCCCAAATGCAACTGTCCTATCACTTGTCATGGATCACAGACTGATGGCTCTGAAATATAGCCATCTACGTCCACATTTAAACTAGATATTATTCATATTTTTGATGAAACATCTCTCTAAACCCTGCCACTAATGCCTAAAATCAAAGGGGTATGCAATCCTTTCTTGGTATTTTTCCCTTCGTAGATAATGACGTTTGAAGATGGGAGTCACTATATTAAAGTCAAAGATACGAGATTTCCAACAACCAGAAGAAACCAGGAATCGTGGAATGGAGGCAGACGATTTAACGACCAACTATACAACCGGAATAAAATTCCGGCCGTATAGTTGCGGTCGTATAGTTGGCGCCACCACCGCTAGGTCAAATAGAAAAACTTTCATGAAGGGGCCCCTATATAAAGAAGCCTCAGGCGACGAGAAAAGGGAGCTCGACCAGACCATCAACTGCCTCCAGATCTCCATCCACAACACCGAAGAGCCGCTAGAGGAATAGACTTAGATCTAATCTCCAAACAATTCTCCACCACCATAGCCATATTCCACCACTTGTAATAGTAGATCTCATCTTTGATTGGTGACATTGTAAGACTATTTGCTATCAATATTATGATTTCCACTACAATGTTTATGATCTTTGATCTCATCTCTATGTGTGAGTAATTCTCCTTGGGCTAAGGGCTCCGGCCTAGCCATCTAGCTTTTGTGCATGTTATTTATCATAGATGGGATTATGTATTAGTTTGTATGACATGATGATTATTGTATCCTCTCTTGCCTCAATCCAGGGACTTGTAAAGTACCCAAGACCCCGAGGATTGAGCCAGGTATAGGGAGTATGAGTAATGACTAACCTGCAGGTTGGAAAGACCCCGAGGATTGAGCCAGGTATAGGGAGTATGAGTAATGACTAATCTGCAGGTTGGGAACCCTAGTGATAGAAGGGGTAGTACAGCTGTATGTGAGGAATTTACTTGGGATCAACTGTGACGTCACTATGCATATCATTAGTTCTCTTTCTTCTCTGGATGAGACTAGTAGGTTATTGCTATAAGCGGTTGCGGAGGCAACAACAATTATGGATACACTGCCCACATATAATTTATCTTGCTCTAACAATTACATGCATACTTATCACTATCTTTTATTCCCATCAGATGTTTTGCACAGCTACAGGTGAAACCGAACACCCTAGGCCCTCTCTCTCCATCATCGACAACAACAAAAGACGCAAACTCTTGGTCCGGTAAAAACACAAAAGGAATTCTAAAACTCCCGAAGGTCCGTTAAAGTAACTTCACTACGCTTCTGCTTCCCGAGGATTCGATGAACCTAGGTCTACTAGGGAAAAAGAACTATACTACATCTATAATCTGTATCGAAGGTATCACATACCCACTCATGATTCAATCTATAGGAAGTCAATGTAGCTACGACAACGTATGCATTCCTAACATCCATAATTCGGATCGAAGGTATCAACCCTTTTTCTGGTGAGGTTAGTAGGAATCTTGCTAGTTTTAATTCTTGTTTTTAATTTTTAGTTTGCGTTTAGTCTTTATTTGAAAAAAAAATTAGTTAGTATTTCAATTCTTGTTTTTACTATTATAAGTCTCTGTTTAAGAAAACCCAAAAACATAGGAAATATGGCTGAAAAGAGGCTTGGATAGTTTTCTACTCCCAATAATGATTATTCGCATACTCCTATTACATAGCCAGCAATTGCTGCTAATGATTATGAAATTAAGCCCCATTATTTAAGTTTGGTTCAACAGAATCAATTTGGAGGCTCTGCTATTCAGGACGCAGGTATGCACTTGAACACTTTCACTAAAATATGTGATATGATGCGCATAAAAGATGTTGACCCCGATGCGGTCAAATTGCGCTTATTTACTTTCTCTCTTAGAGGAAGAGCAAGAGAATGGTTACTATCTTTTCCTAGAAATACTATTACATCATGGGTGGAATGTACTTCTTTATTTATGACTAATTTTTTCCCACCTGCAAAGACTATGCAACTGAGATCTAATATTATTGGTTTTAGACAGGAAGAGCGTGAGCCACTAGCGCTTGCATGGGAGAGGATGAAATAATGCATGAGAAACTGTCCCAGCCACGGGATGGAAGATTGGTTAATCCTCCATTTATTTTATAATGCTCTTAACCCTGTGTCTAAGTCTATGCTTGATACTGCAGCTGGAGGAACTTTCATGGGTAAATACATTACCGAAGCAAAGCAGCTGCTAGATAATATGCAAGACAACCATGCCCAATGGCATGTGGAAATATCAAACACGAAGAAGGTGAACTCTGTCTCACCACAAGAAAATGAAGAACCCAATGCTAAGCTGGATGAGCTCATATTAGCCGTAAAAGGTAAGGAAAGCCTGGTAAGAACCATCCCTGAATCAAATATTGAAGAAATAGACTTGATAGCTCGTAATGATTATAACCCTGCTTGGAAGAAGAATTATAATCCTAATATTTAGAAACATTATTCTAGTCCTGCAGGTAACTTTAATAATAATATGGGAATTAGTAATGGTAGTCTCCAAGAAACACTTAAGTCTTTTATAGACTCACAAAATGAACAAAACAATATTCTTGTTAAAATAACGGAGAACCATGATGCTATGCTTGGTAAATTTTCTCACCAAGCTATTAGTTTGAGGAATGATTTGTAGGCCCTCCAAGAAAGAACGCGGATTGTTGAGGCATAGCTAGGTAAGATAACCGAAAGTCAAACTCTCATTCTAGCTAAATTTGCAGGTAAAGCTGAGCCCAATCCTATTGAAGATCTCAAGATGATAAGAATCCAAAGGGAGGAGCCTGAAGAACTTGATTATAGTAATGCCCCTTCACCAAATTACACCGTTGAAGCTCTTGTAAAAAGGATCAACATCAAGATTCCGGTAAGTGAAGGAAACGAGGAAGCCATGTACCAACACTTCGTTACTCAAGTAGAAATAAAGGTACGTGAGCTTGAGGAAGAATATAAGAACATCACTGAAAATTTGCCTATGAAACTTGATGATATATTTGAGCCTACAATTAAGATTAAAATTGGGACCAATGAGATAGCTGCACTTTGTGATCTAGGTGCAAGCGTCTCAACAATTCCAAAAAGTCTCTTTAATAAATTAAACCTTGGCTCTTTTGAAATTACTGAGTTAAAATTTCACTTAGCAGATTCTACCTACAAACAAGCTATAGGAATTCAGGAGAATACTTTAGTACATATTAAAGGCTGTCCTGCTCTTATTGATTTTGTTATTGTTGACATGCCTGAAGATGCTACTGCTCCTATTATATTAGGCTGTCCACTTTGAAGAACTATTAAGGCTTTGATTAATTTCCATGAAGGGAACATGAAGCTCCAATTGCCTTTGGGGATCCTTTTTTTATTCATTTCCCCAGGAAGAAGAAAGCCAAGCATGATGAAAAAGAGGCCATTACTTTAAAGGCTAACTATTTTGGAGTGGGTGTCCCACTCATCTGGCCTAAGTAATTAACATTGAGGTCAAGCTGTTGACCATAAAAGAGCGTTTCACGAGAGGCAACCCATGTGAAATAAAGGTTTGAGTTAAGTTTTAAGTTTTAGTTTAAGTTTATGTTTAATAAAGAGTGCTAGAAAACTCCAAGTGAGGAGAAGAAGTTTGGTAGTACTAAAAATCCTGCTTAATACATGCTAATGTTGGTCGACAATATTTACTGTCATTTTCTGTCAAAAACAACGTCTTCCACTAAGTTACAGGATAAGAAAGAATTCTCGAAGAAATAGAATTTTTTTGATGCGTACAGAAGGTTTAACGACTAACTATATGGCAGGAATAGAAATTCCGGCTGTATAGCTCTGGTCGTATAGATATTTTTGCCATCAACAATTTCTCTTCCAAAAGTACTGATGGTTTAATGACCAACTATACGGCGGGAATAAAAATTCCGGCCGTATAGACATCGATGCCTTCGTACAATTTCTTTTTCAGGTACAGACAGTTTGACGACCAACTATACGGCAGGAACAAATTGTTCCGGCCGTATAGTTCTGGTCGTATAGCTGCGCTGCAAGGTGGAAACCCTAAAATTTTGACAAAAGGCCACCTATATGGCGGGAACACATTGGTCCGACCGTATAATTCCGCCCGTATAGTTGCGTCCGACCACAAAAACACACGGGAAGGTACCTCCAACACCAAAACTTCAATCCATTTTCTCTCTTCTACCTCCAAACTCTCTCAAAACCTCAAGGGATCTTCATCTCTACTCAATTTCTTTCGATTACCTCGCACACGAGTGATCTACATTATGTTTCTCCTCCGATCCTCCAATTACTTTTTACAAATTCATCTTCGATCTATTGTCATTATCAATCTAGGGTGAGACCTACTATGAACTAATTGCTATGATTATCTTTCCTAGATTATTATTTTGAGGGGACTCTATAGTGTGCTATGACAAGGAATACGTCATGCTTATTATTGATTGGATCAAAGAGTTTTATTTTTGTCTTTCTTTATTATTATAGAAGATGAACACAAGGATCCAAACCCATGCTCGTGCTGCCGCTAGCTCTTCTCGGGCTGTCACTCAAGAACGCATGGGGATACGATTCAGGAATGAGCTCCAACGTGATCGTTTCAACAAGATCAAGAACCGAGAAGTTAAAGCAACCAAGTGGGCTTGCCCCATCATATTGAACCAACTCGGTATTTCTGATGATTTCAATTTACTTTGCAATAGAGCTGGCCTGCAAAACTTTGTATACAATGATGTGCCTACTTATCGTCGGTTAACTATTGAAATTTTAAGTTCTTTGCAATGCACCATTAAACTATGGCCAGGAGAGGACACGATTTCTTTCCGACTCATAAACAACAATTACACTTTAACACCAGATGAATGGTGTGCATGTTTTAATCTTCCAAACAATGATGTTAATGCTTTACGCGCATCCTTTACTGGCTTAGACACTTCCCCTGCACAATATTATAATGGAATAAGTTTCACTACTAGAGTAAGCAAGGGAAAGAATATTCAACATCCCGCAATTCGCTATTTATTCTATGTTATTGCTAACACCTTGCAGGCAAGAAATGAGTTCATAAGACTCAATGAAGAGGACATCTTAGTCCTCGCAAAAGCTGCTTACACCAACTATGACTTGTCACTCAACTTGGGCGCAATCCTTGTGCGCTACCTGGAGCACCAATCCTCCTAAAGCCAAGGGCCAATCACAGGTGGAGGCGTCATCACCGTGCTTGCCATTTCCCTAGGAATCAACCTAGGTGAGTTGCAACCTGTGCTAGGTGAGCGACGTGTTGGTTTCTCTACTTTAAAGGCTTGTGGAATGCTCACTAGGAGGGTGGTGTTTATTACTTGCATATTGCTGGAGCTGGGCGTCTCTACCCCGCTCCTATGTCTAATGGTATTTTCTCTATCGAGGAGGGATGTTTGCTCTATGACTTGCAGGTTGAGCACACCAACCCGAGGAGGAGATTCTGGATGAGGATGAGGACCGAGAAGAGGAGCAAGAAGTTCCTTGTCAAGAGGAGCAGCCATCAACCCGGTTCACTACATACCAAGACTTCCAAGAACTTGGAAAGACTGTGGAGAGGATGCATAGACTCTCTTTGAAACTCCGAGAAACAACTAGTAATTTATCAACTCAATTTGCGCACTGGAGTAATGACTTTTTTCCGCCACCACAATGATTTGAAGGGCTTGCAAAAGCCTAAGCTTGGGGAAGTTTTCCTCATTATATTTATTTGGCGTTCATTTGCTTTTATTCATTTCGAGGTTATGTTTTTAATTCGAGTTTATATGCACTCGTGGTGGTTTACCCAACACTTTATCTTTAGTTACTTCTATTTTTTTGAGATTTTCTAGCCGAGCTTTGCCGCCAATTCTCTATACTTTAATTCCCTCTCTCAAAAACAACAAAACTATTTCTCCATTTATCTTTATTTCCCTCTTTATTTTTTCTTTCTGCCTCGAGGTTCTCATATATTTGCAGGAAGAGTGATTGACTTCGAGTTTACAAGAAACAAATCAAAAGGGAAGAGAGAAGTGGAACTAAACATTAGAGGTACGCCTTATGACTCCCCACTTTTGAAGTTTGAGAAACCCATGCTAGTTAGTAGTAAATGTTGAGATATTATATTGGTGGAGTGAGTCTTTGTATTGTAGTAAAGTTTTGTTTGCATGGGTATTTGATTGGGTATGTTTTGTTCCACCTCCTGTAGTTAACCAAGTCTTCCCTAAAAATTTGCTAAACAATTGTAATAAGAAAAGGTATCACAATTGAAGGCTTGGGTGTTGTAGTGCCTAGTCTTGAAGGATTATTTCTAGAGACACTCAACACCACAGAATATAATGATTGACTTGATAACTCTCTTTAAAAAGGATTTGTTCGATTGAATTAATGTTTAGCGGTTTTTGTGAGCATGCCAATGTTTGATTTGTTAATCATAAGAATGATATAGCTTAATGCGTGTCAAACTTCATGGGATGCCAACAACTCTGCTGGCCTACGAACGATCTTCATGGTGGAAACTCCTATATTTCGGCTATGAGTTGATTAAACATTTATAGCAGCAATGCTATAGTGGGTAAGATTCTTGGCAGTCTCGGGTAGCTGTGTTCATGATGGAATCACTCCTCTGGCTTATATGAGTAATCATTGTGCAAAAGGAATAAAAACCTTGGTAATGCCACGAGTGCCTGTCAACACCCAAATTTTTAATCCTAGATGCCTATTATGCCATACATCGCAATCCCAGGATTACCATTTTTGCGAGACATAACAGATTGGATATCACAGTACATCATCCATTACAAACCATAATAAGGTCTTACACAAATAAAAGATCTCATGATCCAGTGTTAATACAATCAAGTAGCGGAATAAATAGCGTAGCGGTGGGGTCCATCTTCAGTGTCACAGGCAATGCTGATGATGGGAGATGATCCTAGTTGTCGTAGCCGTCCTGCTGTCCTCCTTCAGGGTAGTCCTCTTCATAGTATGGCCATAGGAATAGCCAGGGAGAAAGCCACGAGTACTCTTTAAGTACTCACAAACTATTACTAACAAGTAAGGTAGTTCTAGTAGGAATGCTAACTCTAAGTTTATTTGTAAGGTTAAGTTTGAAACCTAAGCTGAGTTCAGAAACAAAGAAAGATAAAATAAAGTTCTAGAATCACTTAAGTGGGAACTTAGTTGTCATAGTCACAACTCTGTTGTGGTCAAGTCATGTCACAATTCATTTGATAAGTCATTTTGAAAACATCTGACAACGGAACAATATGGCCACTCCAACTGTCCATAACCGCGGACGGGGCTATTCAAATAGTTTGACACTCTGTAGAGGTGGTACACTTTCACCACAAAATTCGATACATCTGTTAGGGATAACCCTGAATCATCATACTTAGTATGCAGATAATCAAACATAACCTTTCCTTTACACACTCTAGTATAAGCACCTCTCCTATGAGCTTGGCCTCCTAGCCATGGCCATCTGCCATCCTAGGCACTACATAGGTGGACAACATTGAGAGGTAGCCTCAGCTCAAACCTCTCCAGTGAGGGAACTAATACTAATGCATATAAACTTCCGGCTAAGCCTTACCCAATTCAGGTATTGTGGTTGTACGGTAAATTTGGAATGGTATCGCATCCAAACCCAACCATCAGTTTTTATAAAGGGCTAAGGCTCATGCCTCAACATTTTCATCGTCATAAACCATTTGTGTTTCTCAACGCATGTCAAAACATCTCAATAGAATGACTCACCATTCCAAGGTTTTCATAAGTCATTTTCAGCAAGTATTCCCATCTAAAGTGATCAAGTTTTTGGTTTAGTTCTAAACTACCAAGTTAAGAGTGTTCACTAATGTGGGCTGCTAAGATCAATCTCATGTCATAGAATGACATCAATGTCTAACTAGATAGGCCAAGTTTTATACTCTTTATGCATCTATAAACAAAGTAAAGAACTTTGGTAAAGTAAAAGAAAGTAAAGCTTAAGTAAACTTGCGGTAGGTATAAGTCAACATGTATAACCAAAGCATGCTTAAGGCATCTTGCTTAGGTCATCTTGCTTAATTCTAGCTTGCTAAGAATAGCTTGGTCAGTTTACTTGAAGTGCTAGGCTTGCCTTGTGTAGTGAAGTGGTTGAAATTCTCTTCCTCCTCCTCTTGGTAGAACTCCTCCTCCTCGAAGACTTGGTCGGTACTATCATCTATAAATACATACGAAATACACAATCACCAAACAATACTTAACTAGTCTACTTAGCACACTAAGACACACCTTTGATGATCTAGTATCATCACAAACATCACAAAATTTTAATAACTAGTTTCATTTATTTTATTTGAGAAAAGTAATTTCTACTCATTGAAATTATCTAAGATTTAATATTCTCCAATTAAAATATGGGATCATGTGGACACATGGCATCACCACATATTCTAACATATGGAAATGTGATTTAAAGGTTGGATCACATTTTAATAAGTTTAAGTTTAATATTTAATGATTTAAAGTGACTAGAAATGCCTATATAGCATTAATTTGGTACTAGTCCAAAGTCACTGCATGCAAACCTTAATATTATTACATATTCAGATAGGTATGGTTAAATGTGATTTTTGAGAGTTGGAATCAACTCAAAAGATATTATGGTTGATTTTATAAAAATGTTTGAATGTGAAAAAGCTTCTGTTTGTTATTTTATCTAGGAGAGATCTATAACTCTAAATGATTTAAATCCAACGGTCTTGGATAGATATTTTCATTACCTTTCCAACAAAATTGGAATCATATAATTTGGATTTGTAAAACTCTCTGAATTGATTTTCAAACTAAGGGACAGATTCTAGGTTAAGTCTAAAAAGAAAAATCTAAATTTGAATGAAAGGGCCAGCGCGGGAAATTTATTGGGCTGGCCCAGATTCACTTCGCGGTGCCGAGGACTGCTGACGGGGGGTCCCGCCTGTCAGTGGCTCATTAAACGCAAAGCGGTACAGGGCGATATGGACCGCACGATTAGAACTAGATCAACGGCTCACAGTCGTCGTCGACGACGAACACGTTGCCTGCGAGACGGAAACTGATGGGGATATGCCGGAGGGGGTATGCCCAGCAGGACGTTCCGATTGGGCTGAAGGGCCTGTGAGTGGCCTAAAGGAGGCGACTGGAGTACGACTGAAGGAAAGGCCTGGCGACTGGAGAATGAAGGCCTAGAAGCATGCTTGAAGCCCAGTCGGATTAGGTCAAAAGCCTCCGTGTCCATATCTGGCTCGGTTGTAACTTGTAAACCCTAGTGAGGTGACTCCTATATAAACCTCCCTAGGGTATCCTTAGGACTTACGTTCCATCATACACCCCCTCAAGCGACTCGCTGCTTAGACGCCGAGCTGGCCACCCTTGTAACTCGCTCTCCATTAATCCAATCTAGCAGGACTAGGTCTTTACCCTCCGGGGGGCCGAACCTAGGTAAACCATGTGCTTTCGGCCCCATCTCACACCGTAGATGGCCACTAGCTCTTCCTCATGTTACAATCAATCGCTGCCAGTAGTAGCGACTACCATGGACATTTCCACGACAGTGGCGCCCACCGTGGGGCATAGCAGGACTGGCCTAAGTTCTGCGGTGAGACCCTACTCGCCGATCGATCGGCCGCTCGCCACCGGCCGCATGATCGCCATTGGCGGGATCTTACAGATCCTGCCCACCAGCTACATCCCGGCGTCACGCCCGGTCACTCACGGCGCGGTGATGCCGGTCGGCTCCATCAACCTCTTCGTCGGCTTCACTGGCGCGGTCGACCCAGCTGCAACGATGATCGTCGGTGGATCGCGCCACACCGCGACCTGCTCTTGGAAGAGCAGGTCCGCTCCATCAGGAGCCTTGTCACCAATTACGACTCGGCCGCCAGCAGCGCGGCCGAGACCAACGCCGCCACCAACCACGAGGCCCTAAACGACGACGCCGACTCCGCGACCCCTGCCTCGGTCGACGGATCTATCACCGCCGTGTCACGAGAAGACTCCATCACACGAGTCTCCAACCCGGAGGATTTCGAGGACCCCTCCATCCTCGGGATCTTCGACTCTGACTCTGGCTCAGAGTCGCCTGAAGACTTCCGCGCCAGATCCAATCGCTTCAACACGATCTACATGGCGGGCAGCACGGCCGCCTCGCCAGATCCGTTCTCCACGCCGATCCTACCGATTGCGACGGCCACAGAAGTGGAGGAAGCCCGCCTGCGGCTTGTGGAGGCGCAACGCAACGAACTCGCCGAGCGCGAGAAATACCTCCTCGAGCAGGAAACGGCGCGGGAGCTATCACTCTATCACCAGCGCCGCATCAGGACCCGGCTGAACTCCAACGTCCAGTGCCGCGTCCTGAACTTCAACGATGAAAGCGACCCCGCACGTGCGGCCGAGCACGAATACTGTGAGAATGCGCCGCCAGGCGGAAGCAATCCCACGAGACCACCACCCGGCGCACCGGCGACCGGAGCCCCTCCACCACCCATTGGCCGCGTGCTCCCGCCGGATCAACCGCGGATCATCATCTCGCCTCAAGCCCGCGACGCCAACGGACTACCACTCTACTCCACCCCGATGGACAATGTCATCGCGGCTGACAACGCGGTTGCCAACCTCGACGTCCAAGGTGATGGCACGCTAGAGATCTAGTACGCCAAGGCCCTACTCGCAAGGGCCGTCGAGCAACAAGCTGGGGGAGTCGACCCGCAGGGGCGGATGTATTCCCGTTCCTCAGCAAGCAGAGCGGCGTCAAGCGGTCACCCTACCATCACCAACGCATTGACCTGCCCTCCACCGCAGCCCCTGGTGAACCAGCCACGGGCCGCCAACCCTGTGCTGTCCACCAACGAGCCCCGACCGGCAAATAACACGGTCGCCGCCAACGGGCAGCCCATTGATGCCCGAACGAACATCATCAACAACCAGGCATGGCGGGCGTGTCAGCCCAACGACTTGAGGCACACCCTCACCAACCGCGGCGACCCGGAACCAAGAGGCTCGCTCAGTCGAGTCGGACCGCAATGCTTCGGGCCCATGATCCGCGGGAAAAAATACCCCACCAACTTCAAGGCACCCAAGGAGATTGTAACATCCCAAAACTTTAATCCAAGCTTATCAAGATCAAATCATCCAAAAATAGGGTTAACAAAATCTTTTCCAAATTAAAAATGAAAGCATTCATATGTGTGTGCATTTAAGATAGGAGTTGAATTGAAGTGCCTTTTTTAAGTAATCCAATGCTTGTAAAATGTTTCCGAGGTGATTTAAACATCATCTACATCATTCCCAAACTTTTACCAAAGAAAATCAAATAAAAAAGAATTAAAAAGGAGGAATGGTCATTTTGGCCATTTTAATCCCCTACACTACTTTGAGTGTTCCTAGCACTCATTTCTTAACAGAAACAATTCATGATCTTTGCACCCCTTGCTAGTACACTTAATGAGGTACCAAGGCCCACCTTGTGATCTGCAAAAATCTTTCAAATGCTAATTTTAAATGATAGTTCAAAATTGAATCTAGTTCATATGGGAAGATCCCACTTTTTCAAAAACCATTCAAACAAGCTCCACTTTCAAAACCCTTGCAACCAGAGACTACCTAGCACTAGTGGAGAACACCCAAAAAAATTGAAATCAAAATTCAAAAGTTTTTCTCTTTCGGCCATTTTGTCAAACACCTTGTTTTGGGATTGATCTTGTCTAGCAAATTGAAGTGCTTTGATCATCTTTGTCTCCCTCAAGCCCAACCAGACCCACACCAGCACATCCCCTACCTCCTAGGTGCACTGCATTGCCATGCCGAGCCACTCCTCGCCGGCCGACCGTGCACTCGCAGCAGCAGACCTCTCCAGCCTCTCTCGCCATGTCTAGCATGTCGCAAGTGGTCCACCGCCACCGTCCAACCAGCCCCAGGCCAGAGCCAAAGACAGGAACGGCTGAGAACCGCCGCGCCCGGAGCTGGTCGACCATGCCGATGCCGCCCGCAGAGCACGCTCTGTCCCCGCGTGCACAGACCGCCCCTTGGCCGCAGCCCACGCCCACCGCTCCGCCATGACCTGGGGAACACCCCAGACACCCCTGCTGGCCGCCCAACTCACCCCAGCCACCGCTCGCCGTGGACACCGCCGCCTCTGCCGCTCAGAGCGCCAGCTCGCCCAGACCACATGCCACCGCCCCTACGCCCGCATTCACTTCGTAGAGCACCGCCATGAGACCACATGTCGATCGCCATCCTCCGCCATGCCGCTAGCCGCCCGTAGCCGTGTCGCCGGAGTCGCCTGCCCATACCCTCCGGTCTCACCGTCGGCCCTATATAAACCGGCCTCCCCCGCACCATTTCTCCACATCCACTCACTCCCCACCTCTCACTGATCCTTTCACCCCTCTCGCCGGAGCCAAGCGAGCTCTGCCTCGCCGGAATTGGAGCCAGAGCAGCCGCAGCAGGAGGAGAAGGGCGCCTGCGATTTAGGGCACCCCAAGCTCCGCCGCAACCGCGCCTCGCCTTGCCGTCGTCTTCTAGTTCGTTTGCCCGCCTCGCCTACCCCGCTGGAGCCCTCGTATGTCCCTAGCAGACCCCCACCGAGCCGCTAGGGTTCGAGCTCGCCGGCGACCTGTTTGTCGTCGACGACAACCCTCAGCCGTAGATCCCCTTTCTAATCCTACGGCCCGCAGCACGCGTACCGTTTCACGTGTTAAGACCCACTGACAAGCGGGACCCCCCTGTCAGCTGATCCCCACGCTGCGGAGCGCCACTGGGCCGGCCCAAGTTCTTTCCCGCGCTAGCCCAACCGTTCAAATCTGGATTTTTCTTTTTAAGTTGAATCTAGTTTCTATCCACTAGTTTAAAATTCAATTCTGGGAGATTTATAAGTCCAAATTCCATGAAACCAATATTGTTTGAAAGGTATTGAGATGATCTATCCAAGCCCATTGGATTTAATTCAATTAGAGTTATAGATCTCTCCTAATAAAAATAACAAAAAAAAGCATTTGCACCTTGCAACATTTTTATAAAATTAACCAAGATAGCTTTTGAGTTGATTCCAACTCTCAAAAATCACATTTCACCATATCTATCTAAATATGTAATAATATTAAGGTTTACATGCAGTGACTTTGGACTAGTACCAAATTAATGCTATATAGGCATTTCTAGCCACTTTAAATCATTAAATAATGAACTTAAACCAAAGTGATTATGATCCAACCTTTAAATCTCATTCCCACATATTAGAATATGTGGTGATGACATGTGTAAACATGATCCCATATTTTAATTAGTGAATATTAAATCTTAGTTAATTTTTCAATGAGTAGAAATTACTTTTCTAAAAGAAAAAGGATGAAACTATTGAATTAAACTTGTGATGATAATATATCATCAATTGTGTGTCTTAGAATGCTATCTAGCCTAGTTAAGTATTGTTTGGTGATTGTGTACTCCGTATGTATTTATAGAAGATAGTACCGACCATGCTTACGAGGAGGAGGAGTTCTACCAAGAAGAAGAAGAAGAAAACTTCAACCACTGCACCAACCAAGGCAAGCCAACATTAACAGTGCAAGCTAACACTTGCAAGTTTAGTGTTTAGCAAGCTAGGATCAAAATAGATGGTTTAGCAAAGATGCCTTAAGCATGCCTTGATCACACCACTTTTTAACTAGTAGTTACCTCAAGTCTTTGTTTACAAGTTTTTACCTGCCTTAGTTTACACCAAGTTCTTTACTTGTTCTGAAGGTAGCATAAAAAGTATAAAACTTGACCTATTTTAGAAACCTTTAGATGTCATTCTATGGCATGAGATTGAACCCATCACTTCCACCTTAGTCAACACTCTTAACTTAGTAATCTAGAGTACATAAAAAACTTGAGTCACTTTAGATGGGAACACTTGGTGAAAATGAATTATGAAAACCTTGGAATGATGAGTCATTCTATTGAGATGTTTTGACATGTGTTGAGAAACACAAATGGTTGATGATGATGAAAATGTTGAGGCATGAGCCTTAACCCTTTTATAAAACTGATGGTTGGATTCGGATGCGATACCATTCCAAATTTACCGTACAACCACATTACCTGAATTGGGTAAGGCTTAGCTGGAAATTTATATGCATTAGTATTAGTTCCCTCACGGGAGAGGTTTGAGCTGAGGCTACCTCTCATGATTTCCACCTATGGAGTGCCCAAGATGACTGATGGTCATGGTTGGGAGGCCATGCTCATAGGAGAGGTGCTTATACTAGGGTGTGTAAAGCGAAGGTTATGTTTGATTATCTGCATACTAAGTATGATGATTCAGGGTTATCCCTGACAGATGTATCGAATCTTGTGGTGAAAGTGTACCACCTCTGTAGAGTGTCAAACTATTTGAATAGCCGCGTCCGCGGTTATGGATAGTTGGAATGGCCATACTGTTTCGTTGTCAGATGTTTTCCAAATAACTTGAAATGAATGATGAATCTTGACTTGTCCAAAACAGGGTTGTGTTTATGACATTAGCTTCCCAACTTAAGTGATTCTAGAAGTTTACTTTATCTTTCTTTGCTTCTGAACTCAGCTTAGGTTTCAAACTTAACTTTAGAGTTAAACTTAGATTTAGCACTTTAACTTAGAACTATAGTACCTGTTAATAGTAGTTTGCGAGTACTTAAAGAGTACTCATGGCTTTTGTCCCTGGCTATTCTCCTGGCCAGACTATGAAGGAGCTATCAAGATGATGTCCAGCAGGATGGCTATGATAACTAGGACTATCTGCTTTCGTCAGCATTGCCTGTGCCCCTGAAGATGGGCCCCCCTGCTACGCTTATCTTTTATTTCCGCTGCTTGTTGTATTAAAGACTAGATCAGGAGATCCTTATTTGTGTAAGACCTTATGTATGGTTTGTAATGGATGATGTACTGTGATATCCAATCCGTTATGTCTCGCAAAAATGGTAATCCTGGGATTGCGAGGTATGGCATAACGGGCATCTAGGATTAAAAATCCGGGTGTTGACAGAGATCGAAAAGTACGACCCGACGTATGATCCAGTTGTCTGGCTGGACACATACCTCATGGCGATGGGAATCACAGGCCACACCGACCTGCTCGCTGCTCGCTACCTCCTCCTGATGATGGAGGGTGCAACTCGGCATTGGATCAACACCCTCCCCGCCGACAGCATCGATTCCTGGGAAGAAATGCGGGACGCCTTCATCAGGCACTTCGAGGGCTCCTACACCCGCGCCACCACCATAGAAGACCTGGAGCGATGCATCCAGGGACAACGCAAGTCGACTCGCCGCTGGATCCAAAGATGGCAAGAACTATGGATCAACACCTCCAGCATCCACCCAGATACGGCGATACATTGCTTCAAGAACGCCTGCCGGTAAGAACCCCTGGTTGCTAAGATCAAGAGGGTCTACCGGACGCTCGACAACATCCCCGACCTCCTCGAGATCGCCAAGCGCTATGCGGAGGAGGACCCCAACCAAGACTCCGACGACGAGTCGGGAGGAAGACGTCAAACCAGCATCCATGATAGCGGGCGCCTACGCGACATGCACTACAGCAAGACCCGCATCACCGGCAAGCACCGCACAGACAGGAAAGTTGACTTCATCGCCAACGCCAGCTACGGCCAGCGCGACCCCAAGAGCTACCGCCGCGACGAAGGAAACTACCGCGATAACGGAAACTACCGCTCCATAAACACAGCGAGGCTGAAATTCGACCCCGCTGCCCCTACTCAATCAGCCCTGCATCTACCATAGCAGGGAGGGAAAACCCGCCACCCACACCACCACGGATTGCCACTCTCTCAAAGAGAATGAAAAGGCGAGGCGAGCAAGGGAGGACCCCAATAACAACCCACCCCGGGACAACGGGAACGCCGGCGGTTTCAGCACCGCCGTCGGCTCGCTACACACCTTCACCGGACTCGGCACCAAGCGCAAGAAGAAGGTGCTCGCCCGCACGATCGCTGTCAACACGGTGACACAAGTCGACATCCCTCGCTTCCTCAACTGGTCCAAGTAGAGCATCACCTGGAGTCGCCAGGACCACGCGCCAAGAATCGAATACCCAGGGTGAGTCGCCCTGGTAGTCACGCCCAAGGTGGCCGACTACTGGCTGCCCAAGACACTAATGGACGGTGGGAGCTCCATCAACATCATGTACCTGGACACATTCAAGAGGCTCCAACTCCCAGAATTAGCCATCGAGCCAACCCTGACGACCTTCCATGGTATCGTCCCCGGTCGGAAGGCGTACCCGATCGGAAAAGTGATGCTGCCAGTCACCTTCGGCACTCCGGCAAACTACCGCACGGAGAGGATCGTATTCAAGCTGGTGAACTTCCACAGCCCTTACCACTGTGTCCTGGGCCGCCAGGCATTCGCAAAATTCATGGCGACCCCACACTACGCCTACAACATGATGAAGCTCCCAGGGCCAAGCGGCATCATCACCGTCCACAGCGACCCCGACATGGCCGTGGAATGTGAGGACAAAGGAGCCGAGCTTGCCGACACCGTCATCGCTGTGGAAACCGACCATGCGGAGGAGCTTGCGAAATACGCGGGCAACATCAACAAAGACGACCCCACCATCTTGAAGAAACCAATCGCCACGAACTCCACGTTCGAGGCGACCACGCACACCCGCACCATCGAGCTCATCCCGGGCAACTCCAGCTAGACGGTCACCACCGGGGTGCACATGAGCCCCGCATAGGAAAGCACGCTCATCGGGTTCCTCCGTGAGAACCGCGACATATTTGCAAGGAAGCCATCTGACTTGCTAGGTGTCCCGAGGGAACTCGCTGAGCACAAACTCAACGCCGACCCCAAAGTGCGACCAGTAAAGCAGTCGCTACGGCCCTTCAATGAAGAGCGCCGTTGAGCAATCGCTAAAGAAGTACAACGCCTGCTAGCCGCAGGCTTCATCCGGCTAATCAAATACTCCAAGTGGCTAGCAAACCTAGTCCTGGTTCTGAAAAAGAATAACACATGGAGAATGTGCATCGACTACACCAACCTCAACAGCGCCTGCCCGAAGGAGGAGTTTGTCCTATCGCGCATCGATCAAATCATCGAATTGACTGCAGGATCAGAGTCGCCGTGCTTCCTCGATGCTTACTCTGGTTACAACCAGATCAAGATGGCGGTCGAGGATGACGAGAAGATGGCGTTCATCACGCCAATTGGCGCCTTCTGCTACACGGCCATGACGTTCAGCCTCAAGAACACCGGCGCCACATACCAGAGATGCATGCAAGAGTGCCTAGCGAGCCAAATTGGCCGCAACATTCACGTCTACATCAACGACGTGGTGGTGAAATCCAGCCGCCAGGACGACCTGCTCGCCGACCTCGCCGAAACCTTCGCAAACCTGCGAAGGTACAACATCAAGCTGAACCCCGGAAAATGCACCTTCGGCATCCCCACCGGACAGCTCCTGGGATATGTAGTCTCCAAGCGAGGCATCAAAGCCAACCCACCAAGATCGACACCATCGCGCGACTCGGGAAACCCGTGTGCCTGCGCGACGTCCAGAAGTTGGCAGGGCGAGTCGCGGCCCTCAGTCGCTTCATCCCCCGACTTGGCGAGAAGGCAATGCCCCTCTACCGCCTGAGGCGCAAGAACCCCACGTTCCAATGGGACGCGGAGGCCGACGATGCACTCAAAGCACTCAAATAAGTGCTACTCGTGGCTCCACTCCTCGTTGCTCCACTCGACAAAGAGCCAATTCTCGTCTACGTCGCGGCCTCCACTCGAGTCGTCAGCACCGTGATGGTCTTCGAACGACCGGAGGAGGGCAAGGAGCGCCTCATACAGTGCCCTGTCTACTACATCAGCGAAGTCCTGACAGATTCACCACAGCGCTACCCACAGTACCAGAAACTTGTGTACGCGGTATTCCGAGCCTAGCGGCGACTCCCACACTATTTCTAGGAGCACCCGATCACGGTGGTCTCCTCCGCACCTCTGTAGGACATAATACGCAACCGCGAGGCGACTGGGCGAGTCGCCATGTGGGCCGTCGAAATCGGTGTCCACAACATCAAATACGAGCCCTGCAAAGCGATCAAGTCACAAGCCCTAGCTGATTTCCTCGTAGATTTGGAAGAAGCATAGCAGCCGGAGAAGCTCCCGTACCTCCACTACTGGTCGCTCCATTTTGATGGCTCCAAGAACGCCGCCGCCGCAGGGGCAGGGGTCATACTGACCTCTCCCAAAGGAGACAAGCTCCGCTACGTGCTCCACCTCAACTTCAAGCCCTGCACCAACAACACGGCAGAATGTGAGGCCCTCCTTCACGGCATGAGAGCCGCTAAGGAGATGAACGTCAACCGCTTACGATGTTATGGCGACTCCGACCTAGTCGCCGGCCAGGTCGCCGGGACATGCGACGCCCTCTCTCCAACAATGATCGCGTACCGCCAAGCGGTAGACCAGCTGGGAGGGCACTTTGATGGCTATTCCATCGAGTGGAGGTGACAAACGCAAGAACGAGGAGGCAGACGCCCTTTCCCGCATCGGTGGGATTAGGGTTTTCTGAGATCCGGAATTCTGCCGCCTCCGCGGACAAAGGGGACCCAGAAAATTCTTCTGCATCTATCATCACCGCTGGGGTGGGTTGGGCAGGTTCAGCGAAACCGATGTAAACATCGATCTCGCCAAAAGACATGATTGTGTAGGCAGCCACGGCCTCCTTTGCCGGAATTCAAGTCTCGTCGAGAACGATGAGAGGGACGTCACTGGCGTAGAGGATGCGACCGACGGCGATGGTCTCGCCGATTCCGATTCTTGCAGATTCCGCTCGGAACGCAGATCCGTAGCTCACTTGCCCCACGGTGGGCACCAACTGTCGTCGGATTGATGACAAGTACGCCATGAGGGGTTCCTCGAGGCGTGCGGAAGAGAGGGGGGGTGAGACGTACGGTATTCTGGGACGGTGAGCACACAAGTTCACCCAGGTTCGAATCCACCGGCTTTGGACGGATCCTACTCCTGCTAGCAATCTAGTAATACGGCAGAGCCGGAATATGGGTTACAAGGGTGTCGCCTGTGCGAGTTGAAGGTCTAAAGTATTGGGTGTTATCTAGTGCCCTAAAGGCTCTCCCTAGGACGGCTTATACAGATATCCGACCTAGGCTTTACAGGAGAGATCTATCCGGCTACGACTAATAGTCTGTTACAGAGTACATCTTGAACTACAAGTAACATTATGGGCCTAAGTCAGTAAGTCTTCTGGGCCTTCCCGTAGCCGGATTGGACTCCGTCTTCTCTCCCTGACTGGGTCGCCCGTGAAGCAAAGCTCTAACCCGAAGTGGGCCACCCTGGTCAGTGAGGAACTGTGAGGATACCCGGAAAGTATATCCCCAACAACACCTTTGATGATCTAGTATCATGACAAGGTTTTAATAACTAGTTTCATTTATTTTATTTGAGAAAAGTAATTTCTACTCATTGAAATCAACTATGATTTAATATTCTCTAATTAAAATATGGGATCATGTGGACACATGTCGTCACCACATATTCTAACATATGGGAATGTGATTTAAAGGTTGGATCACATTTTAATAAGTTTAAGTTTAATATTTAACGATTCAAAGTGACTAGAAATGCCTATATAGCATTAATTTGGTACTAGTCCAAAGTCACTTCATGCAAACCTTAATATTATTACATATTCAGATAGGTATGGTTAAATGTGATTTTGAAGAGTTGGAATCAACTCAAAAGCTATTATGGTTGATTTTATAAAAAGTTTGAATGTGAAAAAGCTCCTGTCTTATTATTTTAGCTAGGAGATATCTATAACTCAAAATGATTTAAATCCAATGGGTTTGATATTTTCATTACCTTTACAAAAAAATTGGAATAATCTAATTTGGATTTGTAAAACTCTCTGAATTGATTTTCAAACTAAGGGACATATTCTAGTTTAAGTCTAAAGAGAAAAATCTAAATTTGAATGAAAGGGCCAGCGCGGGAAATTTATTGGGCCAGCCCAGATTCACTTCGCGGCGCCGAGGACTGCTAACAGGGGGGTCTCGCCTGTCAGTGGCTCATTAAACGCGAAGCGGTACAGGGAGATATGGACCGCACGATTAGAACTAGATCAACGGCTCACGGTCGTCGTCGACGACGGACAGGTCGCCAGCGAGACGGAAACCTAGCTACACAGCGGGGGTGAGGTGAGGGTGTACCAGGGCTCCAGCGATTGCAGCGAGGCGGGAAACGAACGAGTCGATGACAGCGGGCTCAGGCGAAGTCGTGACAGAGTCTAGGGTGGACCAAATCAACGGGAGCGTCTCCTCCTCTGTTGCGGCTGTCTCCGGCGAAATTCCGGTGGCTGGCTCCTCGAGCTACTCCGGCGACAGGTGGGGAAGGACTGGTGGTGAGAGGGGAGTTGAATGGTGTGGCGATTGAGGCTGGGGAAGGCCTCCTTATATAGGCTCGAGGAGGGGACCGAGGGGGCGACGGCGAGCTCGTCGATGACGATGATACATGGTGCTATCGGCATGGGCGGCGTAGGCGGACGGTGGCTTGCCTCCTGGCGGTCCTCTATGACTTTATGGCGATGATAGAGGCAGTGGCTATCGGTCGGGAGCGTCGCGCGCTCTGGGAGACAGAGGTGGTGCTCGACGCGGTTCTCGGCGACTGTGGGTCGCGCGGCGGGTTACGGCCGTGTATAGCGGGGTGAGGTGGTCAAGGCGGAGCGGCGCGCGCGGTCTGGTGTCGAGGCGCGGCTTGTGGCATGCTGGCGGTCATGGCGCTCTGGCGTGCTCTAGCGCGGCGCAGCGAGGATAGTGCGGCACGGCTCTGGGTGGTCCAGTGGCTAGCAGTGGCCATGGGGTGGACCGCGGACGGCGGTGAGGTCACGCCTTGCTTCCTGGAGCGGCGGAGAGGGGCTGGTGGTCTGCTGCGAGCTGCGCATGATCGACCGGCGAGGATGGCCTCGGGGTGGCGTTCCACTGTTGCTAGGGGCTAGGGGATGGGCTGTTTATGACATGGTTGGGTCTTGGGTGACCAAGAGGTTTAATATGGCACAAATTGCTCGACAAAATTTGATAAAAAAACAGTAATAGTTAGGCGAGTTTGATTCTGCCCACCAAGTGTTCGATCAAATGGCCGCGAAAATTCAAATTTGGAATTTGGAAATGAAATTTGGTGGAGTTGTTTGCCACATGCTTAAGCATCTCTGGTTGCTTGGGATTTTTAAATGGAGTTCATTTGAGAGGTTTTTGAAATGGGGTGATCTATACATATGAACTAGATTCTATTTTCAATTGTCATTTAAATTTAGAGTTTAAATGTTTTTGGAAGATAACAAAGTGGGCCTTGGCACATCTCTACTTGTACTAACAAGGGGTGCAAAGATCCACAACTATCTCTGTTGGAAATTGAGTGCTAGGAACAACCAAAGTGGGCTAGTGGATTAAAATGGCAAAAGTGACCATTTCCTTTATTTAATTATTTTTGATTTATTTTTCTTTGGATTTTGCTTGGGAATGAGCTAGATGATGTGACATTCACCTTAGAATCATTTTACAACCATTAGAACACACAATCATGGCATTTCAAAACAACTCCTATTTAAATGCAACACTCATATGCATGCTTCAATATTTTAAATGGAAAAAGTTCTTGTTAACCCTAAATTGGGTGATTTGGATCTTGATAACTTGGATTAAAGATTTGGAATGTTACAATGTCCAACACAGCCTGATAAACTAATATTTTTTGGCATGCTCTCAATTACATAAGAACTGAAATTCTTGAAGGACAATGAATGGCAAAGTAGTGCTTGAAAGGTCTTGATTTATTAATGTGGGAGAATTGAGATACTTTGTTATATGCTTTTCATGACAACTCTCACACTCTCAATTTTACATGATCATACTTTATTATTCAAAGGTAAGCCTATGAGTTGATTACATGACATGGAATAAAGTTTACTCATTTGAATCATCCATGTTAACAATAATTCTACTGCGCTATAAATATGCATAAAACCCGTATGATATGCTTTCCATTACTCTATCTATGCTGAAGTTTTTCAGATCTACAAAGTGTAGGAAACGTGAGACTATCAATCATGAGTAAGATCATCATCTCGTTATTTCAGTTTAAATGCCGAGTTCCTTTTTTTTGTTTTGTTGCTCGGGGACGATCAAGTTTAAGCTTGGGAGGTTGATGACTCTGAAATATAGCCATCTACGTCCACATTTAAACTTGGTATTATTCATATTTTTGATGAAATATCTCTCTAAACCCTGCCACTAATGCCTAATAATCAAAGGGGTATGCAATCCTTTCTTGCTATTTTTCCCTACCCAGATAATGACGTTTGAAGATGGGAATCACTACATTAAATTCAAAGATACGAGATTTCCAACAACCAGAAGAAACCAGGAATCGTGGAACAGAGGCAGACGCTTTAACGACCAACTATACGACCGGAATAAAATTCCGGCCGTATAGTTGTGGTCATATAGTTGGTGCCGCCACTGCTAGGTCAAACAGAACAACTTTCATGAAGGGGCCCCTATAAATAAGCCTCGGGCAACGAGAAAAGGGAGCTCAACCAGACCATCAGTCGCCTCTAGATCTCCATCCACAACACCAAAGAGCCGCCGGAAGAATAGACTTAGATCTAATCTCCAAACAATTTTCCACCACCATAGCCATATTCTACCACTTGTAATAGTAGATCTCATCTTCGATTGGCGACATTGTAAGACTATTTCCTATTAATATTATGATTTCCACTACAATGTTTATGATCTTTGATCTCATCTCTATGTGTGAATAATTCTCCTTGGGCTAAGGGCTTCGGCCTAGCCATGTAGCTTTTGTGCATTTTATTTATCACAGATGGGATCATGTATTAGTTTGTATGACATGATGATTATTCTATCCTCTCTTGCCTCAATCCAAGGACTTCTTAGGTACCCAAGACCCCGAGGATTGAGCCAGGTATAGGGAGTACGAGTAATGACTAATCTGCAGGTTGGGAACCCCAGTGACAGAAGTGGTAGTATGACTGTATGTGAGGGATTTACTTGGGATAACCGGTGATGTCACTATGCATATCATTAGTTCTCTTTCTTCAATGGATGAGACTAGTAGGTTATGCTATAAGCAGTTGCGGAGGCAATTGCAATTATGGATGCACTTCCCACATATAATTTATCTTGCTCTAACAATTACATCCATACTTTATCACTATCTTTTATTCCCATCAGATGTTTTGCACAGCTATAGGTGAAACCGAACGCCCTAGGCCCTCTCTCTCCATCATCGACAACAACAGAAGACGCAAACTCTTGGTCCGGTGAAAACAAAAAACTAATTCTAAAACTCCCGAAGGTTTGTTAAAGTAACTTCACTACGCTTCTGCTTCCCGAGGATTCGATAAACCTAGGTCTACTAGGGAAAAAGAACTATACTACATCCGTAATCCGTATCGAAGGTTTCACAGACCCGTCATGATTCAATCTATAGGAAGTCAATGTAGCATCAACAACATATGTATTCCTAACATCTAACATACGTATGGAATATATATATCTGAGTTATGCAGTTAGTCGAACTCAAAGACTCGAGAATATCCTCTTTGTGGTGGTCCTCGGACTATAAAGGTATAGAGATCGACAATTGCAATACGTAACATGTTAATAGGAAGAATTACTGAATTGTGCAATGATCACCTGCGACAAGGGCATGGAAATTGGAGGCCTAGAACAACCACCTCCTGATTTCTTCTTCTTGGAAATATTTCCACCAATAGATGAATCTGCAGCTCCCTTCAAAGCAACAACAACAGTGTGGGGGTTAGTGATACCTTTGAGCTGGATTCACGGATGTAGTATAATAGCTTTTTCCCTAGAAGACCTAGGTTTAATCAAACCTCGGAAAGCAATGCTAAAAGGAAATAAAATGGACATGTCTACAAGACTTTGTTTGTTTGTTTTACCTTAGTTTACTGAGCCATCTAGTTTACTTTATAATGGGTTGAATCAATGGATGGAGATAGGCCAGGGTTGGAGATCCACCTACAGGTGCACATCATATGGGATAAAATATAATAATAATCACAGTCATGTGTAAAGTTTGAATGGAGATAATCTCTTGTGGGAAACACATCCTAATATACTAGAGCCCCCGTGATGTAGCGGGCATAGCAATAGTCTTTTAATCAAACCAAGTGCACACCGAAGCAACGGGTTACAAATGATTATTAAGTGTAAAACACAGATCAAAGCTTTAAGTGGAGATGTTGTTGTGATATCGAATGGGGCGCTAAGCAAAGACCGTTTTACCCTTTCTGTCACTGGGTTTCCTATGAGATCGATGCTACCCAATTATCTCACCTCAATTTTATATATATATGGGATCTTGGGTACCTACAAGTCCACAGATCGAGACAAGATACAAAGAAACAAAAGATACAAATATCAATTGCAAACAAAATACAATACTCCCATGATCTATACGCACATAATCGCTGCGAGGTTTTTCCCCAACCCGCAGCCCGTGAGGACTACTCACTCATAACAAATAGATTGAAGATAGAAAATATCATACAAATACTTAGCTTGAAATCAAATATTCTTACAATGGTCGCCAAATAACAAGGAGATCTAAAGTACAAAGCAATGGCTATGGCTAGTGGATGGGATGGATGGTGGAAGTGATGAACAATGGATGACAATGGTGTGGATCTCCTTTTGTGGTGTTGTGATGTAATCTGAGAATGGCGGCTCTCTGGCCAGCGGCTGGAGCCTCAAAATATATAGGTGTCTTCATGAAAGTTGTAGGGTTTGACGAGATGAAGTCGTCACCACTTGGTATGGGCAGGCCCTGACCGTACCAGTGGTCATTAAGCTTGTCGATGCCCTGGAATAGCTTCCCAATTACTTGGCCGTGTGGACTTCCTCAAAAACATTCATTATGACTCCTGATTTCGCATTAAAAACCGTGATTTCCTTCACAACATAATTCAAAGAGAGGTTTTGAATAATTTGCAATTATTAGTCATTAGTGGCAAGCATTGAGAGTTTCTTGGCAATTGCTTGACCAAAAACATGTTTAAACTCAGTGGAAGATGGCTAATTTTGGAGCCATCAACTTCCCCAAAGCTCAAACCTTGATTGCCCTCGAGCAAGAAGAACTAAAAGAACTATAAGGAATTCAGCGGTTAAACTTGAAACAACGAGAATAAGAATTCACTTAAAGTTGGTAGTCATATGCGCTTAGCACTTCATTCATTTGTGCAGCTTATCAAAGTTAGAGAGATGATAAGAATACTATACAAGCTTTGGTAAGTCAAGACAATCAAAGTAAAGTTTAATATAAGTATAAGCAACTAGAAGTGTAGCAATCAATCCAATTCTTCTAATTAACTCTTAGTTTACCAAGAAAGACTGGAATATTTAAATAGCATAATTTAGTAAGAGAGTTTCATGTCCTAAGTAGTATAACAATGAAGTGTCTTATTTACACCCACATCAATAAATCAAGTATATCAAAAACACTTCTAATCGAGTCATTGTTTTTCAAGAAAAACTTGTAAAGTAGTAATGAGACCATGCCAAGGACTTGTTATCTGGATCCTCATAGATATGTTTTTTCTTTTATTCTTTCAAGGATTGATGAATGTTTCTTTTGAAAGTGTTTGCACAACCTTTGAGAGTACCAATACTTTTACCCATATATTGACACGTATGCCACTCATGTCATCAACTCATAGCCGTAATCCGGGGTTATACCATAGATCATTCAAAAGCTAGTGGAGTTGTTGGCATCCCGAAGGTGTGCATTAGAGACATAAAACAAAATTGTCTCGCTCCTTTCTATTTTTTTGAGCTAGTACCGCGGTTTGATCCACAAGGTTAGCTTTGGCATGCATCACAATTACCACTAGAGTTTATTTCAATCAAACAACTCCTTTCATGAGTGTCGTCAAGACTATCAAAATATATGTGGGGTTAAGTATCTTCAAGGGTATACTCTCAAGACAATCATTCATCAAACAAGTCATACATTTCATACTTTTTCTTATTGTACCTATTAGGCAATATTATTTCCAAGGCAAGGCTCGGTTAACTAAAATAACTAGAGCAAGAGCTTCAACAACTAATCATCATAGTAATAAAAAGCCTTAATCTAACTATATTAAATTACTTCCCACTAGCATGGCATCTTAGCAAATCAACCAACTAAGATAAAGAACTCAAACTTCATAAGTGGGAGACATAGGACATACCTCTCATACGCGACTTCATGATCCTCTTCCTTATAGGGATGTGTTCCTTCAAAACTCAAACACGATTACTCTCATAATGATATTAAAGAAAAGAGGCAAAGTGTGAATCCATATTTACAAAAAAGGAAGAATGGAAAAATCTTTTTGTACTTTCAAGGATAGGGATTAAAGAAAAGAATAGAACTTGTGACCAAGCAAGGGTTTTAAGAAAACAAAACAAACGAAAAAAAGTAAATTAAAAAGCAAAGGAAAAAATCAAAGTGTTTGGACAAGCCAACACGAGTGTTTCAAAGCTCCCATGGAGCTGGAGTACAACCTCGTTATTACACAAATAAATTTGCCAGGGGAACACATCCCCAAGCTCAGTATTTTGCAATCACTTTTGTTGCTCATTGTGGTGGCGGTGGATAGTCTCCCACGTTCCATTGGCTGCTCCAATCGTGGAACTGGGTGGCGAGGCTTGCAGTAGCATCTCGAAGGTTGATAGAGAGGTTGTTCATGTTTTGAATATTTCCTTCGAGTATGTAGATGTCTACATAGGTTGTATAGTAGTTTGGTGGCTGCTCATCTTGTTCGGGTACTCCTTGTTCTACTTCTTCATCTTTTCCTCCTCTGATGGGTATTTCTTGTTGGGGTAGATTAGCTTCAACCGGCGTGTCAAAACGCAAACGTCCATCCTTGATAGAGAATAAACCATTAGGAAAAGGAGATGGGATCAAGTGATCTATTCCAGGTATATCGAAGAACTACCATGATTTTTAGAAATCATACCACATGCTCTCAGAGTAGCGAGACCGAAATAGTGACTTCCTGTCAATGGTTGGATGGTACCTAGGTTGATGCGAAGTGCGCGTGCAAGAACAGTCACAACTCCTCCTCTGCATATGGGTTGATGTCTCTAAGAGCACAGATCGTTTGTAGCTAGTTTCGAAGTTCAGATATCGATCCCACAGGGAGCGCAAAGGTAAGTGTTTATAGGTGAAGTCTCTATCACACCCGAAGTTGTCACAGGTCTTCGAGTTAATTGACTCAAAGTGTTGAAATAAGGAATTGGTTTTTGATTAAATGAGATGTATTCAAATAGAACTAAAATGTAAACTTCAGAAATATAAAGCATAAAAGTAAAGAACAACTTTGTTGTTTCCTGCAAATGGCGAAAGAAGGCGCGGGGAGATTCAGTTCATGGTGATAGTGACTGTGCCAGGTGGACGAGTGATAAATGTAACAATTATAATCTTATAAATATATGTGTAGGCGAGCAACCCATAATTAGCCGGAACTACTCTTGGTAGATTTCATCCCAACTTCAATAATCCTACTAGCCTGTTACCAAAACCATGGTTAGACACTAGACAATTAAGACCCTTCAGGTCACTTAGCGATTAAGCTCCTTGGATCGGACTAATGCAATAAGAACAGTGGTTCCTTGTTATCCTAGAGTCTACTTGCTTTCCATTGATATCCCCGTGTCACTCGGGGGTCAACGGTCCACTAGCGAACAAGATCTTGTCTATGTAGAACAAAGCATCATGTTATCGGGGCCCTTAATTAGACAACAAGCATTAGGCATCCCATAGATAGTCAAGCACACATAATATAGTAATTAGAATCAATCACAAATTAATGGAAAATATATGAAGGCACATCACATCTCACCAATCCCCTACATCTCCCACGCTCAAAGGAATTACTCACACATGAGAGAATAATGGATCATCAATATAATTGAATAAAGGAAATTCATCTTCATATTACCGTGGAGATCCACAATAAGAATAGAAAAATATCCAACACAATTCAAGATGGGAAGAAACAATCTCAAACCCTAGTCTTGCAAGGTGGAGATCCCTCTCTCTCTCTGAAGTACAAGTAGTGGCTATGGGGGTGTATTGGCTAGGAGGTCGAAGATCATGGAGCGAGATGGAGAATATCTTCTCCTTCTTCTCCGGATCTATTCTTTATCCCTTCTGGATGGTATGGCGGCTGCTGTGTTATGTTTTCGACCTCGGTCCCTTCATGGAAGTTGTCCCTTTTGACAAGACAGAGGCAGCGGCAACTATACGGTGAGAACTATACGACCGGAAAAATATTACCGTTGTACAATTGCTCGTTAAAGCTTTTGTGAGCTCCCCTCGCGTGCTTCCAAAGACTCGCTTGTTGTCTCCAGAATATTGTGTTTCTCTAGTTAAATCCTTCTGTTGACGTTCAGAACTTGAAACACACATTAAAAACCAAGTTTTCTTCGCTACCGAAGTATTAGCGTTAGGTAAAGCTAGAAAACAATCAAATCCGGGAGAAAACTATCAATAAAAGCCATCAAAATGTGTCGAATCTCATAGCTATCGATTTCCCCAAGATTAGATGTTGCTCGCCCTCGAGTGAAAATGAAATAAGGAAGAATGGAGGAGATTCGAGACTGAAAATAAAGGAACTCACAAGTTTGAATTGGTGTCAAATTCTCTCCTTCACAATCCTCGCAATCTTAAATATGATTATACAAGTATTCACAAGATTGCACTGAGTCCACTTCCTAACCACGTATATCTTGTTAACAAATAAACCATATGCCCAAGCAAGTGTCGAAAGTTTAGCTAGGAAAGTGAGACAAATTCTTTTGGTACCTCTCTTTGTTGAGAGATGAAAACCTTTTGTTCTTGTTTGTTTAACCAGTTAAGAGTACTCAAGTTGGCATCAAAACATTTAATTGAAGAATAACTCATCTACTCCCATGTCAAAATTTCAAGACTAACAAAGCACCTCTTTCTTTTCTTTTGCCTTTCAAAAACTTCAGCTCTTTCATAGAGAAATCATGCCACTATTTTTATCATATTTAATTGGGGCTGTGTTGTGCACTCGTGACCATGCCAATAAATAATTGTTGAGCAATAATGGGCCAGAGGAGTACTAAAACTTCACTTGGAACGTGAAACCATGAGGAGACTAAAAAATGTACCCGTCATAGCATTGCTGCTACAGACATTTACATAACTCAATAGCCGAAATCAAGTGGTTTCCGACATTTAGATCGTTCGTTGGCTAGTGGAGTTAATAGTTCCCCATGGAGCACGACAGAGTTGTAATGACACGCGTAAAGCAATATCTTACAGTAATTATTAGAAAAAGTAGTGGCATAATTTCTACTACTTCGAAGCATCCATTTTATCAAACAACTTCAATCAAGGGTACTATCAAGTCTATTTATATTAAGCTCAAATGGGATGGAGTAGTTCTAAAATTTAATTCTGCAAGCTAAACATGGACTCAAGTCATCTTATAGATGCCTTTTCTTGTTGTAAAAGTGTAGGAGGTATTTTTAACCAAGTTTATTGCTCATTTTTTCAAAGCTAAAAAGGAGACACTAGAATGGGATAGAATTTATAGGATAACAAGCTAAGCAGGGAGTGACTCTAGTGCAAGCGAGTAAATAATTGTAGGATCAATTTAAGGTTGCAGAAAGGATGATGAAAGGAATGTGATACCTCTTCTAACTTGCTTCATTCTTGTATTTGAGTCGAACCCCCTCTATGCTTCCCTATTGCCAAGTCACCTGAAATTAAGCAATCTACGAGAGAAACAAAGAAACAAACTTGGAAATAAATTTACAACTAATGTTTTCTATTTTTGGTTTAGAAATGCAAAGCTGAAAATAGACATGCAAATTTTGAAGAAATAAAATAAATAAAAAGAAGAAATAAAAACATGAGTGCAAAGTTTGGAGGTTTTCAAACCTCCTCCAAGCTCAGGCTATTGCCAGGCTCAGTTGTTGCCGTCATTTGGAGGCTGGAGTGGGTACTCCCGGTAGTAGTCGGGGAAGTGGGTCATGAAGTGACTGATTATGAGTCAAAGTGTTCACATCTTCATTCACTTCCCGAAGAGTGTGGTCGATCTCCCCAACGCGCAGGTTGAGCTGCTGATACTCCTGATAGGGGATGTAGTTGTACCCCTGCTGTGGCTGGTTGGGCCACGGGTCCCAAGGTCCTCCTTGCTATCGCTTTTGTCCCTCCCAAGAAGGGTTGTGTCCCTGCTCTTCCTGCTGCTCCTTCTCCTGCTCCTCATCATCCTGCTGCCCTCCTCCTTCACCTTCCAGTTCCTCAGGCTGGAGCTCGGCCAAGATCTCCGTCACTTGGTCCTTGGTGAGGATCCATGTCAACACCTAGATTTTTAATCCTAGATGCCTGTTATGCCATTCATCGCAATCCCAGGATTACCATTTTTGTGAGACATAACAGATTGGATATCACAGTACATCATCCATTACAAACCATAAATAAGGTCTTACACAAATAAGGATCTCATGATCCAGTCTTAATACAACAAGCGGCGGAATAAAAGATAAGTGTAGCGGTGGGGTCCATCTTCAAGGGCACAAGCAATGCTGACGAAGGAAGATAGTCCTAGTTATCATAGCCGTCATGCTGGCCATCATCTTGGTAGTCTCCTTCATAGTCTGGCCATGAGAATAGCCAGGGACAAAAGCCATGAGTACTCTTTAAGTACTCGCAAACTACCACTAACAAGTAGTATAGTTCTAAGTTAAAGTGCTAACCCTATGTTTAACTATAAAGTTAAGTTTGAAACCTAAGATGAGTTCTGAAACAAAGAAAGATAAAATAAAGTTCTACAATCACTTAAGTTGGGAAGCTATTGTCATAAACACAACCCTATTGTGGTCATGTCAAGATTCAACATTAATTTCATAAGTCATTTTGAAAACATCTGACAACGAAACAGTATGGCCATTCCAACTGTCCATAACCGCGGACGTGGCTATTCGAATAGTTTGACACTCTGCAGAGGTGGTACACTTTCACCACAAGATTCGACACATCTATCAGGGATAACCCTGAATCATCATACTTAGTATGCCGATAATCAAACATAACCTTTCCTATACACACCCTAGTATAAGCACCTCTCCTATGAGCATGGCCTCCTAACCATGACCATCTGTCATCTTGGGCACTACATAGGTGGACAACATTGAGAGGTAGCCTCAGCTCAAACCTCTCCCGCGAGGGAACTAATACTAATGCATATAAACTTCTGGCTAAGCCTTACCCAATTCAGGTATTGTGGTTGTACGGTAAATTTGGAATGGTATCGCATCCGAATCCAACCATCAGTTTATAAAAAGGGTTAAGGCTCATGCCTCAACATTTTCACCATCATAAACCATTTGTGTTTCTCAACACATGTCAAAACATCTCAATAGAATTACTCATCATTCCAAGGTTTTCATAATTCATTTTCACCAAGTGCTCTCATCTAGAGTGACTCAAGTTCTTATCTACTCTAAACTACTAAGTTAAGAGTGTTCACTAAGGTGGAAAGATGGGATCAATCTCATGCCATAGAATGACTTCTAAAGTTTATCTAAATAGGACAGGTTTTATACTCTTTATGCTACCGTCAAAACAAGTAAAGAACTTTGGTTATAGTAAAGGAAGTAAAGCTTGAAAATAAGACTTGGGGTAAATACTAGTCAAAGTGGTATACTCAAAGCATGCCTAAAGCATATTTGCTCAACCATCTAGATTGCAAGGATTAGCTTGCATTGCTAATGGTGGATTGCATGTACAACTTGCAAGGGTTAACTTGGATAGTTCTAGCTTGCCTTGGTTGGTGCAGTGGTTGAAGTTTTCTTCTTCTTCTTGGTAGAACTCCTCCTCCTCGAAAGCTTGGTCGGTACTATCGTCTATAAATACATACAGGGTACACAATCACGAAACAATACTTAACTAATCTAATTAGCACTCTAAGGCACACATTTGATGATCTATTATCATCACAAGCATCACAAGTTTTATTCACTAGTTTCCTTCTTTTTATATTAGAAAAGTAATTTCTACTCATTGAAAAATTAACTAAGATTTAATATTCACCACTTCAAATATGGGATCATGTGAACACATGTCATCACCACATATTCTAACATGTGGGAATGTGATTTAAGGGTTGGATCATAATTACTTTGGTTTAAGTTCATTATTTAATGATTTAAAGTGACTAGAAATGCCTATATAGCATTAGTTTGGTACTAGTCCAAAGTCACTTCATGTAAACCTTAATATCATTACATATTCAGATAGATATGGTGAAATGTTAATTTTGAGAGTCGGAATTAACTCAAAAGCTATCGTGGTTAATTTTATAAAAATGTTGCAAGGTGCAAATGCTTCCGTCTTATTATTTTTACTAGGAGAGATCTCTAACTCTAATTGAATTAAATCCAACGGGCTTGGGTAGATATTTTTAGTAGCTTTCTAACAAAATTGGAATCACTCCATTTGGATTTGTATATCTCTCTGAATTGAATTTCAAACTAGGGGACAGAACTAGGTTTAAACTAAATAGAAAAATCCTAATTCAAACTAACTGGGTCGCGCAGGAAAACTAACGGGCCGGCCCAGTCACACTACGTGGCACGGGGCATAGCTGATAGGGGGGTCGACTGGTCAGTGGCTTATAACGCGCGAAGCGGTACGGGGCGATGTGGGCTGTTAGATTAGAACTAGGATCGAGGGCTAGGGCTCGTCAGCGACGACAAACAGGTCGCCGGCGAGGTCAACCCTAGCGGCTCGGTGGGGGTGCTCAGGGGCGTACCAGGGCTCCGGCGACGACGGCGAGGCGGGCAAACGGACTAGTGGTCGACGCCGAGCTCAGGGACGGTCGAGGCAGCTTCGGGGGTGGTCGCAATCAGCGATGCCCTTCTCCTCTAGAGGCGGCCTGCTCCGGTGCAATTCCGATGAACGGATGCTCGCCTTGCTCCGGCTAGAGGTGGGGAATGGTCAGTAAGGTGAGGGGAGGTGAGTGGTGTGCCGAATGGGGATGGGGGTGGCGTCTATTTATAGGATGACGACGCGACCGAGAGGGATGGGCGAGCGGCTCCGGCGAGGGCTACACAGCGCGCTAGCGGCATGGCTCGAGGTAGGGGATGGTCGCTGGTCTCCTGGCGGTGCTCTACGCGATCAATGCGGTACTAGGGGCGGTGGTATGCGGTCGGGCGGTGCGCGCGCTCTGAGCGACAGAGACGGCGGTGTCCACGGCGAGCGGTGGCTGTGGTGCGTTGGGCGGGGAATGGGCATGCCTGGTGTGCTCCTGGGGTCGTGGCGGAGAGGTGGACGCGGGCTGCGGTCGAGCGGTGGCTTGTGCACGCGTGTCGGGCGCGGCGCTCTGGCGCGTGCTTGGCATGGCGCAGTCGCACTGGGCACGGCGGTTTGGCGGTGGTCCATGCTATGTCCTGGCTTGGGGAGGGGACAGAGAGTGGCGGTGAGGTGTGAGCTAGCTAGTAGACATGGTGAGAGAGAGGGAGGTGGTCTGCTGGGGCGGTTGCAAGGTTTGGCCGGCGGCATGGGCTCGGGTTGGCATGGAAATGCCACTAGGGTGTAGGGGATGAGGTGATAATGGCATGGTTTGATCATTTAGGGACAATGGGAGTGTTTTGAGGATAAATGGGGGACAAGTTTGGCCAAAACACTATTCAAATAGTGGATTTGGTTTTTGTTTGAAATTTGTCCACAAGGTGTTTGTGAAAATGGCCGAAAGAACTTTATTTTTGAATTTTGAAAAGATTTTTGGTGGGTGTGATAGTATTAAGCTTGAGACTCTGTGTGTGCTTGGGTTTTGAAACTTGAGCTTGTTTGGGTGGTTTTTGAAATAGTGGGATCTTCCCATATGAAATAGATTCAATTTTCAAATGTCAATTAAATTTAGTGTTTGAATTTTTTTGGCAGATCACAAAGTGGGCCTTGGTACATCATTATGTGTACTAGCAAGGGGTGCAAAGATCCACATTTGTTTCTGTTAGATTTTGAGTTCTAGGAATAGCCAAACTAGGCATGTTGCTTAAAATGGCACAAATGACCATTCACTTCCTTTATTCATTTTGATTTGTTTTTCTTTAGGATTTGTTTGGGAATGATCTAGATGATGTTTATTTCACCTAAGAATCATTTTACAAGCAATGGATCACTTAATCATGGCAATTCAAATCAACTCCTATTTTAAATCCACACACATATGAATGCTTTAATAATTTTAATTGGAAAAGTTTTTGTTAACCCTAATTTTCATGATTTGGATCTTAATAACCTTGGATTAAAGTTTTGGGATGTTACGAACCTTCCTACTTAAAGAAAATCTCGTCCCGAGATTTACAAAGAAAACTAGGAACTAAAGAGATTTGGGAACTCTGTCCTAATGTAATCCTCTCGCTCCCAAGTGGCTTCCTCTTCTATATGGTTGCTCCATTGAATCTTGAGAAACTTGATACTCCTGGTCCTGGTGGTTCTGTAAGCTTCTTCTAGGATACGGATGGGCACTTCACGATATGTCAGGTCATTGTTGATCTCCACAGCTCTGTGATCGATGTTTTTGAAAACTTCAGTCTTCTCCGGCACTTCTAGGCATTTGCGAAGTAATGAGATATGGAACACATTGTGGATGGCTGACATCTCTTCAGGTAGTTCCAGTTGATACGATACTTCTCCTCGACGGTTCAGAATCTTGAAGGGCGCGATATATCTGGGGGCTACCTTTCCTTTCAGACTAAAGCGCTGGGTTCCCTTCAATGGTGAAACCTTGAGATATACAAAATCTCCGACATTGAAAGTCAGGCCCCTCCTTCTCTTGTCAGCATAACTCTTCTATCTGGATTGGGCGGTCTTGAGGTGCTCATGGACTTTGTGAACCTTCTCCTCTGCTTCTCGGAGAATGTCGAGTCCAAAGATTTGACTCTCTCCTACTTGCGACCAATTCAAAGGGGTACGACACTTCCTTCCATAGAGGAATTCAAATGGTGCCATCTGCAAACTATCTTGATAACTATTGTTATATGAGAATTCTACGAAGGGCAGGCAGTCTTCCCATTTTGATTCATATTCCAACACACAAGCTCTTAACATATCCTCTAGGATCTGGTTGACTCTCTCAGTCTATCCATCCGTTTGCGGGTGATAAGCGGTGCTGAAGTTCAACTTGGTACCTAATCCTTCCTGAACTTTCAGCCAAAATCTTGAGGTAAACTGGGTTCGTCAATCTGATACTATGGTCTTGGGGGTTCCATGCAGACTAACAATCCTAGCAATATACAGTTCTGCTAGCTTCAAACTCTGATAGGTTGTCTTGACAGGTATGAAGTGAGCTACCTTGGACAGTCTATCAACTATGACCTAGATTGAGTCATTTCCCCTACTAGAAGTAGGCAAACCGGTGATGAAGTCCATTCCGACGGAATCCCATTTCCATTCCGGAATCTACAATGGTTTCAACAGTCCTGCAGGTCTCTGATGCTCTGCTTTGACTCTTTGACAGATGTCGCACTTGGCGATGTAGCTTCCGATTTCTCTCTTCATCTTGTGCCACCAAAATTGCTCTTTCAAATCTTGATACATCTTCGTTCCTCCAGGGTGGATAGAATAAAGAGTATCATGAGCTTCTTGCATGATAACTTGCTTCAGCTCCGAATCTGCTAGCACACAGATACGCCCTTTGTACCACAAAACTCCTTCTTCATCTTCGGTGAGTCCCGGTACCTTTCCTGTACCAATACGACGTTTGATTCCGTCGATACATTCATTTCCCTTCTGGGCTTCCTTGATTTGGCTAATCAATGTGGGTTGAAGTTCAATGCTAGCTAAGAATCCTTTTCTAACTAATTCAGTCCTGAACTGCTCCAACTCCTCATACAAACTGGGTTGCTTCTCTTTCATCATAGTGTTTAGCCTACACGACAATCTGCTAAGAGCATCTGCTACCATATTGGCTTTGCCGGGGTGATAGTGAATGTCAAGGTCATAATCCTTGATTAACTCTATCCATCTCCTTTGCCTCATATTCAGCTCCTTCTGAGTGAAAATATACTTCAAGGTCTTGTGATATGAGTAAATCTCACAATGATTTCCCATCAGATAATGACGCCATGTCTTTAATGCCAAAACTACGGCTGCTAATTCAAGATCATGGGTCGGATAGTTCTGCTCATGCTGTTTCAGTTGTCGAGACATATACGCGATGACTTTGCCTTATTGCATCAATACACATCCGAGACCAATCTTGGATGCATCACAATATACATCAAATGGCTTCTTGATGTCTAGCATGATCAATATTGGGGCTGATATCAATCTCTTCTTCAGTTCCTGGAAACTGGCTTCACATTTGTCTGTCCATTCGAACTTCTTGTCCTTCTTCAACAATTGGGTCATGGGTCTAGTGATGCTCGAGAATCCTTCTACGAACTTGCGGTAATATCCCGCTAATCCTAGAAATGCACGGACTTGGGTTTGATTGGTTGGGGCTTCCCATTCTTCGACATCTTTGATCTTGGCGGGATCAACAGAGACTCCTCCGGCTTCCCATTCTTCGACATCATGAAGGAAATATGCCCTGAGAGGCAATAATAAAGTTGTTATTATGTATTCCTTCTATATGATAGATTTTTATTTTGCATGCTATAATTGTATTGATAGGAAACATCAATACATGTGTGTTTAATAAACAAAAAGGGTTCCTAGTTATGCCTCTCTTATAGACTAGCTTGTTGATTAACAAGATGATCAAGGTTTCCTGATCATGGACATTGGATGTTGTTAATAACAAGGTCATAGCATTTGTGAAATGATGTGATGAACATTCATCCGAAGTATAGCATTACGATCAAGTCATTATGTTTATATTGCTATAACATCATACAAAGTAGTCTTAGTCCTTAGACCATGAGATCATGTTAATTGCTAACACCGGAAGAGTATCTTGATAACATCAAACGTCACACCGTAACAGGGTGACCATAAAGGTGCGTTCAGTGCTATGAAGGTGTTATGTTGAGGCTCATGGATCAAGAGTGGAATTTGTCAATCCCGATGATGGATAGATATACTCTAGGCCCTCTCAGTGATACCACATTAAGATAGCTTGCAAGCAAGTGATGTGATCACTAGAATGTTATATCACGGGAACGAGAAAAGAGTGCATGTCGGTAACAAGATCAAACTAGGTATTTGGATACCAATGATCGAATCTCGGACATGTATTATATCATGAGACAAAGGGATTAAATTGATGATGTTAAAGGTTCTCATGATCACAGAAGTCATCGTTGAATATGCAGGAGTCAGTATGGATCTCCAGGTCCCGCTTCTGATTATTGATCTAAGAGGAGTCTCAATCATGTCTGCATTATTCGCGAACCGTAGGGTAACACACTTAAGGGTTGCCGAACACCATTTAGGAGCACATATGTTTGAGACAAAAGGTTTGCAAAGCGCAGGAAATGTTTCGATAGAAACAGAAATTGTTTCGATAGAAACCGTAATTGTTTTGGGTGAAATTGCAGAAAGTGGTTCTGCATGTGATATTGAAATGTTGCAAGGGGTTTTATGTGAATGTTTGTTAATTGAAGTAATTAACAAAATTCTGAATAAAATAAATAAAAGAGTTTTATTAATTGAGAGTTGCATTTAATTTGGTGGAAATTAAATACATGTGAGTGGGATTTTGGGTGGAGGCCATGTTTATCTGAGTGGAGGTTCACCACATGAATGAAGGAGGGGAGGAGTCCCCCCTCATGCACCGGCTATGGGAGGGGAGGCGTCTCCCTCCCTCCTATATAAATCCCCCTCTCCCCTCTCACAAAACACACCTCCTCGTGAAGGATCTCTCTCCCTATTCCCCCATGGTCTCGGATTAGTGAGATACATGTTCCCGGCGGCCTTGCTTCTGGAAGGAGTTGCTGCTTCCGCTGATTCGCTGGAGCGAGGAGGTGGAGTTTGTTCGGTGGATTGAATGTGTGTGCGAGGACGGATGAGCTGTTGATTTGCGGCGCTCGGGCTTCCACACGATCTTGAGATCGGCAAGCGTACGACTACATCAACCACGAGTTCCTACTCGTTAACAAAACTCGTTGTCTTCGAGGGTAAGTTCTCCATGGATGTATATCCACCCGTTTCTCTGTATCTAGTAGATAGATCTTGGCGTATAGTTCTCATCGTAGGATTTTTTTGTTTTCTATGCTGTAGACCCAACAGTGGTATCAGAGCCTGATCTATGCGTAGGTGCTTTGCACGGGTAGTACACATATGTTTATGTGTGGGCGATGATGATCATGTTATTGCATCTTCTATGTACTTTGGATATTGGTGGCATAGTGGGATGAAGCGGCCCGGACCAACCTTACATGTCATCGTACATGAGACCGGTTCCATGACTGACATGCAACTAGTTTTGCATAAGTGGCTAGCGGGTGTCTGTCTCTCCTACTATAGTCAATATCTAATTTACAACGAGTTGCTAATAACTTGGTTATCCTCGTTGTGGTTCATGTTCGTAGGTAAGACCGGTTCTATCTCCGAAAGCCCTAAGCCACATAAAACTTGCAATTGATAAATTAGAGGCGTCTAGTTTAGATCGTTGGTGGGCTAGTGCCTTGATATGGTATTGTTGTAAGTAGATATATGCTAGATACTCTTACAGCTCACTTAACGTGTAAGTTCCATAGACCTTGGCCTTACACACAAAAGAATGATAGAGATCATACCACGATGCAAATGATAGAGATCAAATGCATGGACCATATCACCTCACTTCACACATTAGATGTTAGCATCTTATATTGCTAGTTTGGCGCTTTTGGTAGCATTATAAGATGATCCCTCATTTAGATATCAAGATAAAACATGTTCTTCCTTAAGTATGCACCATTTTGTGGATCGTGTTTTGAGGCATCACGTGATGATCGGGTGTTCTCGACTCTATGCTTTCATACAACGGGTGTAAGACAGTTTTACACACGTGAATACTAAGGTTCTTACTTGACGAGCCTAGCATGTACATACATGGCCTCGGAACACGGACCGAAAGGTTAAACATGAGTCATATAGTTGATATGATGCCCATGTAGATGCTTGCCTTTGAAGCTACACCGACTCACGTGATGATCGGACTTGGTGTAGTGGATTTGGTTTATGTAATCACCAAAAGGACACGAGGGATGTCGTTTTTGAGTGGGAGTTCATTAGTAATTTGGATTAGTTGAACTCAATCTATCATAAATTTAGTCTAAATATATTTTACAAATTCTTTTGTAGATGGCACCACCTGCTTTTAATTTCAATGTGTTCATGGAGAAAGAGAAGCTTGCTGCGAATGGTAGCAACTTCACCAACTGGGCTATGAATTTGAGGATTCTCCTCACTGCTGCACAAAAGCAATATGTGCTGGAGGCGCCGCTAGGCCCCCCACCAGCTCCTGATGCCCCTGACGAGGAAAAGAACGTCTATATAATTCGTCAGGAGGACCACAACTTGGTTCATTGCGGCATATTGTATGGGATAGAGCCAGAACTTCGAAAACGTTTCGAAAATGGCAATGCCTTTGATACCATGGGAGAATTGAAAATGATTTTCGATACCCAGGCTGCCGTAGAGAGTTATAATGCTTCTGGAAAGTTCTTTAGCTGCATGATGGAAGAGAACAACTCCGTTAGTGAGCACGTACTCAAAATGTCTGGGTACGCCGCTAAGCTTGTGTCCTTGGGAATAACGATTCCCATTGACTTAGGCATACATCGTGTTCTCCAATCTCTGTCACCTAGCTACAAGAGCTTCGTGATGAACTATAATATGCAGGGCATGAAGAAGTCTCTTCCCGAGCTTCTGTCAATGCTTAAGACTGCAGAAGTGGAGATTAGGAAAGAACATCAAGTGTTGATGATCAATAAGACCACTGGTTTCAAGAAGGACAAGAAAGGCAAGCAGAAGGGAAAGAAGGGCGGCAAAACTATTGCCGCGCCTGAAAAGAAACCCCGGGCTGGCCCTAAGTCTGACACCGAGTGCTACTATTGCAAGGGGACTGGCCATTGGAAGCGCAACTGCCCCAAGTATTTGGCGGACAAGAAGGCCGGCAAGGCAAACAAAGGTATATGTGATATACATGTTATTGATGTGTACTTGACTAGTACGCGCGGTAGCACCTGGGTATTTGATACGGGATCGGTTGCTAATATATGTAACTCGGTTCAGGTGCTGCGGAACAAGCGACAACTAGCAAGGGATGAGGTCACGATGCGGGTCGACAATGGATCAAGAGTTGATGTGATCGCTGTCGAAAGGCTGCCTCTCCATATGTCGTCGGGATTAGTTATAAACCTGAATAATTGTTATTTGGTGCCTGCACTGAGCATGAACATTGTATCCGGATCGTGTTTGATGCAAAGTGGTTATTCGTTTAAGTCTGAAAACAATGGTTGTTCGATTTATATGAATAATATCTTTTATGGTCATGCACCTGTGTTGAATGGTTTATTTCTGTTGGATCTCGATAGTAGTATTACGCATATTCATAATGTTGATGCTAAAAGGATTAAACTTGATAATCATATATCTGCATATATGTGACACTGCCGTCTATGTCATATTGGCGTTAAACGCATGAAGAAACTCCATTCTGATGGACTTTTGGAATCACTTGATTTTGAATCATTTGATACATGTGAACCATGCCTTATGGGCAAGATGACTAGAACGCCGTTTTCTGGTTCAATGGAACGGGCGACAGATTTATTGGAAATCATACATACTAATGTGTGTGGACCAATGAGTGTGTCGGCGCGAGGTGGATATCGTTATTTTGTTACTTTCACGGATGATTTGAGTAGATACGGGTATATCTATTTGATGAAACATAAGTCTGAAACCTTTGAAAAGTTCAAAGAATTTCAGAATGAAGTGGAAAATCATCGTAACATAAAGATCAAATTTCTGCGGTCCGACCGTGGAGGAGAGTATCTTAGTTACAAGTTTAGCACACATATGAAAGACTGTGGAATAGTTTCACAACTCACGCCTGCCGGAACACCACAACGTAATGGTGTGTCAGAACATCGTAATCGTACTTTATTGGATATGGTTCGATCTATGATGTCTCTCACTGACTTGCCACTGTCATTTTGGGGTTATGCACTGGAAACCGCTGCATTCACTTTAAATAGGGCACCATCTAAATCCGTTGAAAAGACACCGTATGAATTATGGTTTGGAAACAAACCTAAGCTGTCATTTCTTAAAGTTTGGGGATGCGATGTTTATGTGAAGAAACTCCAACCGGATAAACTCGAACCCAAAGCGGAAAAATGCGTCTTCATAGGATACCCTAAGGAAACGATTGGGTATACCTTCTATCACAGATCCGAGGGAAAGGTCTTTGTTGCCAAGAATGGATCCTTTCTTGAGAAGGAGTTTCTTGCGAAAGGTGTGAGTAGTCGGAAGGTAGAACTCGAAGAGGTTATTGAACCTTCTCTTCATGAAATGGCGAGTAGTGCAGCACCGGAAGTTGTTTCAGAGTTGACTTCACCTAATGAAGAAAGAGCTAATGATATTGATCATGAAACTCCGAAAGAGGACACTACCGAACCTCGCAGGTCAAGCAGGACACGTACAGCTCCTGAACGTTCGGCAATCCTGTTATGCATTTCATGATTGATGAAATAGATGACCCTGCGACGTATGAAGAAGCGATGATGAGCCCTGATTCCAACAAATGGCTAGAAGCCATGAAATCCGAGATGGAATCCATGTACGAAAACCAGGTTTGGACCTTGGTGGACTTACCTCACGATCGAAAGGCCGTTGAGAATAAATGGATTTTCAAGAGAAAAACTGATGCTAATGGTAATGTAACCATCTATAAGGCTCGACTTGTCGCAAAGGGGTTTCGACAAATTCAAGGAGTTGACTACGATGAGACATTCTCTCCCGTAGCGATGCTTAAGTCGGTTAGGATTATGTTAGCAATTGCTGCATATTTCGATTATGAAATATGGCAGATGGATGTCAAAACTGCGTTCCTCAATGGTAATATTGAAGAAGAGTTGTATATGATACAACCTAAGGGTTTTGTCTATCCTAAGGATGCTGATAAGGTGTGCAAACTTCAGCGATCCATCTATGGACTGAAGCAAGCATCCCGGAGTTGGAATCTCCACTTTGATGAGGTGATCAAAGAGTTTGGATTTGTCCAAACTTATGGAGAGGCCTGTATTTACAAGAAAGTGAGTGGGAGCAATGTGGCATTTCTGATATTATATGTGGATGACATATTATTGATTGGAAATGATATAGATCTTTTAAACAGTGTTAAAAGTTATTTAAACAGCAAATTTTCGATGAAGGACCTTGGTGAAGCTTCATACATATTAGGCATTAAAATCTATAGAGATAGATCAAGACGCCTAATTGGGATATCGCAGAGTACATACCTTGATAAGATATTAAAGAAGTTTAATATGGACGGAAGTAAGAAGGGGTACTTACCTATGTTGCAAGGCAAGACATTGAGTAAGACTCAAAGTCTGGCTACGGCGAAAGAAAGAGAGATAATGGATAAGATCCCCTATGCCTCAGCCATAGGCTCTATAATGTATGCCATGCTATGTACAAGACCGGATGTGGCACATGCTATTAGTTTGACTAGTAGGTACCAATCTGATCCAGTTTTGGAACACTGGATAGCAGTCAAGAATATCCTAAAGTACTTGAGAAGAACTAAGAATATGTTTCTTGTATATGGAGGTGAAGAAGAGCTAGTCGCTAAGTGTTATGTCGATGCTAGCTTTGACACTGATCTGGATGACTCTAAGTCTCAATCCGGATATGTGTTTCTCTTGAACGGAGCAGCAGTTAGTTGGAGGAGCTCCAAACAACCTGTGGTGGCTGGATCAACGACGGAGGCGGAATATGTTGCTGCTTCAGAAGCGGCGCAGGAAGCGGTTTGATGAAGGAGTTCATAACAGAACTGGGTGTGGTTCCTAGTGCGTTGGACCCAATGGTGATCTATTGTGACAATAATGGAGCCATAGCCAACGCCAAGGAACCAAGGTCTCACAAGAATTCCAAGCATATTAAGCGCCGGTTTCACTCCATCCGCGAGCATGTCAAGGATGGAGATATAAAGATTTGTAAAGTGCACACGGACCTGAATGTAGTAGATCCGTTGACTAAAGTACTCCCTAGGGCAAAACATGATCAACACGAGAACTCCATGGGTGTTAGATTTATCACTATATAAACTAGATTATTGTCTCTAGTGCAAGTGGGAGACTGAAGGAAATATGCCCTGAGAGGCAATAATAAAGTTGTTATTATGTATTCCTTGTATATGATAGATGTTTATTTTTCATTCTATAATTTTATTGATAGGAAACATCAATACATGTGTGTTTAATAAACAAAAAGGGTTCCTAGTTATGCCTCTCTTATAGACTAGCTTGTTGATTAACAAGATGATCAAGGTTTCCTGATCATGGACATTGGATGTTGTTAATAACAAGGTCACAGCATTTGTGAAATGATGCGATGAACATTCATCCGAAGTATAGCATTACGATCAAGGCATTATGTTTATATTGCTATAACATCATACAAAGTAGTCTTAGTCCTTAGACCATGAGATCATGTTAATTGCTAACACCGGAAGAGTATCTTGATAACATCAAACATCACACCGTAACAGGGTGACCACAAAGGTGGGTTCAGTGCTATGAAGGTGTTATGTTGAGGCTCATGGATCAAGAGTGGAATTTGTCAATCCCGATGACGGATAGATATACTCTGGGCCCTCTCGGTGATATCACATTAAGATAGCTTGCAAGCAAGTGATGTGATCACTAGAATGTTATATCACGGGAACGAGAAAAGAGTGCATGTCGGTAACAAGATCAAACTAGGTATTTCGATACCGATGATCGAATCTTGGACATGTATTATATCATGAGACAAAGATATTAAATTGCTGACGTTAAAGGTTCTCACGATCACAGAAGTCATGGTTGAATATGCAGGAGTCAGTATGGATCTCCAGGTCCCGCTTCTGATTATTGATCTGAGAGGAGTCTCAATCATGTCTGCATTATTCGCGAACCATAGGGTGACACACTTAAGGGTTGTCGGACACCATTTAGGAGCACATATGTTCCAGACAAAAGGTTTGCAAAGCACAGGAAATGTTTCGATAGAAACAGGAATTGTTTCGATAGAAACCGGAATTGTTTCGGGTGAAATTGCAGAAAGTGGTTCTGCATGTGATATTGAAATGTTGCAAGGGGTTTTATGTGAATGTTTGTTAATTAAAGTAATTAACAAAATTCTGAATAAAATAAATAAAAGAGTTTTATTAATTGAGAGTTGCATTTAATTTGGTGGAAATTAAATACATGTGAGTGGGATTTTGGGTGGAGGCCATGTTTATGTGAGTGGAGGTTCACCACATGAATGAAGGAGGGGAGGAGTCCCCCCCCTCATGCGCCGGCTATGGGAGGGGAGGGGTCTCCCTCCCCCCTATATAAAGCCCCCCTCTCCCCTCTCACAAACCACACCTCCTCATGAAGGATCTCTCTCCCCCTCTAGATATTCCCCCATGGTCTCGGATTAGCGAGATACATGTTCCCGGTGGCCTTGCGTCTGGAAGGAGTTGCTACTTCTGCTGATTCGCTGGAGCGAGGAGGTGGAGGTTGTCCGGTGGCTTGAACGTGTGTGCGAGGACGGATGCGCTGCTGATTTGCGGCGCTCGGACTTCCACACGATCTTGAGATCGGCAAGCGTACGACTACATCAACCACGAGTTCCTACTCGTTAACAAAACTCGTTGTCTTCGAGGGTAAGTTCTCCATGGATGTATGTCCACCCGTTGCTCTGTATCTAGTAGATAGATCTTGGCGTATAGTTCTCATCGTAGGAAATTTTTTGTTTTCTATGTTGCGGACCCAACAGCTCATGCTCTTCTTCTGACTTGGAGTAGATAAGGATGTCATCGATAAACACAACTACAAACTTATCTAGGAAATTCATAAAGATCTTATTCACGAGATTCATGAAATAAGCAGGGGCATTGGTTAATCCAAAAGACATAACCGTATACTCGAGTAGTAAAGGCGGTCTTCGGAATATCCGTTGCACGAATCTTAAGTTGGTGATAACCAGTCCTAAGATCAATCTTTGAGAATACCTGGGCTCCAGTCAATTGATCAAATAGATCCTCTATCTTTGGCAAGGGCTACTTGGTCTTGATGGTGACGTCATTCAACTTTCTGTAATCTGTGCACAGACGGTTGCCTCCATCTTTCTTGTCGACGAATAACACTGGTGATCTCCATGGCAATGCGCTTGGTTGAATCAAGCCTTTTTCTAACATGGCATCCAACTGCTTCTTTAGTTCCACTAACTCTAAGGGGTTCATGCTATAGGGTCTCTGGGCTATGGGTCCGGTTCCGGGGATTAGTTCGATAATGAACTCAATATCCCTATCCGAGGGCATACCTGGCAATTCATCTGGGAATACGTCGGGGTATTCACAGACTACTCTGACCTGGTCTATGGTGGGTAGGGCTAGACTCTTGTTGCACTTTAATTGACGAGGTAAGGTTTCAGATATATGATCTACTGTTACTCCAGAGCTATTGGTCATGGTGATGGCTTTCTTAGCACAGTCTATCAGTCCTTTATGCCTTGACATCTAGTCCATACCTAGTACTACTTCCAATCCTTTGGTTCCAAGTACAATTAGGTTGGCATAAAAATCTATCCCATGTATTCTGATAGGCACAACTTTGCAAATTTTTCTAGCTTTTGTAGTTGAACCGGGTATTTGAACTATCATGACATGCTTCACGTTGGTTGGGTGAATCTTACTAGTGCATGCAAATTCTTCGGTGACAAATGAATGCGATGCTCCAGAATCAAACAACACTCTTGCTAAAACTGAGTTGACAGAAAACATACCCAGCACTACATCTGGCGCTTCTTGGGCTTCTTCGGTGTTCATGTGGAAGAGACGGCCGTTGCGGTTGTAAGGGTTCCCTAGGGCAAACCTTCTCCCTGGTTGAACACGACACTGCTGTTGAACTAGGGCATTCATATTGGCATTGGTGACAGTCTTCTTGGGACACTCATTGGAATAGTGACCCTTCACTCCACACTCGAAACAAGTGATCTGGGACTTGTCCTTTGCTGCGACAGGCACAACATTGCTGCCAGTTCTAGGTGTAGTGTTGTTGTTGTTGTTGCTCTTGGGAGGGGCACGGTTGAAGTTGTTGGCATTGCCGGAGTGATTGTTGTTTCCTCCAGACTTCACATTGCTTCCGCTATGGTTGGGGTAGCTTGGGCGAGACATTGGGGGTCGATTGTTCCTTGGTGCACATCCTAGTGAGGGGTTGGGGCGGTACTTCTGGTGACTGCTGGATCCAGATTGCTGCATCATAGAACGCTTGCGGTTGTCGTTTGCCTGGTTAATCTTCCCTTCCATCTGAATGGCAGAGTCGACTAGCTCTTCGAGATCCTCGAAGCGGATGTTGACGAGGACAATCTGCATCTCATCATGCAGTCCGTTCAAGAATCTCTCCTTCTTCTTGACCTCTGTGTTGATCTCATTAGGGGAGTACCTTGCAAGCGACATGAATCTGTCACGGTATTCCACCACAGTCATTCTGTCTTGCTTCAAGTCGCGAAACTCATCTCTTAGTCTGGTGACTAGACCTTGCGGCACGTGGGTGCGGCTGAACTTGACTTTGAAGGCTTCCCATGTCATCACTTGACCATGGTTCATGTTGCAGATACTGGTCCACCAAGCTCTTGCATCTCCTGCCAGATAGTGGGTGGCGAAGAGAACTTTCTCATTGTCATCAACTCCTGCAACTTCTAAGTTGTTTTCCATTGTTTCTAACCAGTCATCAGCATCTAGTGGGTTTTCAGCTTGGTTAAAGATTGGGGGATTGGTGTTCTAGAAATTTTTGAGTTTGGATACATGGTGATCCTGATTTCCATGTCCTTGGTTGTTGAGAGCCATCTGGATGATCTGCTGTAATGTTGCTAAGTTGGCTTGGCGCTCTGCCCTGCTTGCTTCTCTGTCTGCGATGAGATTCTGTAAGATCTGCAGCATTGGGTCTTGTGACGAGCTACTCCCTCCTTGGTTTCCATGAGTCATCTGAAGATTGAGATAGATACAGGGGTAAGAGGGAAAGTTCTAAGGTTCATGGTTTTGGTTTCAAGCTAAAACTTTGAGTTTGACTCATGTTTTGCAACTAACTTCATTTCATTCATGCAAGCAAGCACACGATACAAACACACACCACAACAATCAAAGGAAAACAGATGGTTTGAAGAACCATTCTGCAAGCTACGATACAGTGGGACCGATACATCTCATGCTACGACAGTGCTCTAGTGCATCTACTCATCGTCGATGAAGTCAGAGTCCTCATCGTCAGTGTAGAAGTCCATAGCATCCTCCTCCAGAAAGTCATCATCATTGCTGAGGTAAGAATCCATGTCTCCCTGGATGTCTTCACCCTCATCTTCTTCTTCCTTTGCTGCAAGTTGAGCTTCCTGCTCCTTGACGGTCTTCTCGAGGTCGGCCACCTTCTTACGAAGTCGGGCGATGGTGCGATCCTTCTTTGCACGCTGGCGGCGAAGAGATTGGCGATCCTGGACGAGCAGTGCGAAAGTCTGGGCCTTCTGGTCGGCAATGGCACGATTCTGGTTGGCTAACTCTCTAGCATTATCCAGTTCCTGCTGTCTGTCGTGTAGCAAGAATTCAAGATTCTCCACTTGACGCCTCAACTCTGGGTGACTTGGCATCTCCATCGGCATTCCCATGAAGTCACGTCTTGCATAGTGAGCAAAACGGGTTCCTTGGATTTGGTTGACGCTGAGGGCACATAGACGTGCGAGAGCTTCATGCATTGTCCTGGCTAATCCATCTAGCCAGTTGTTCTCTCTCACGGAGAACTGGATTCTCCCGGAAGTTGGTGCTTCGATGCTACCTCTAAGATCCGTGGTGACTAGCCACTATAAGTCTCCTCCTTGGGGTCCTGGAAGTTGAGCTCCAAGAAACTCCGGATGTGGGCGTCCCAGTAACTCCGACAGTGAATCCAGATCCCTCTCGAATATCAGTTGAGCTCCATTTCCCAACGGTGAAACTTGCTGAACTGAGACTCCATCTACAAGAACTAAGGATGAGGAAATTAGTGAAGTGATCAAGTGTGTCAAATTTTAAGTAGTAATGGAAGTTTGAGGACATGAATTTTTGAGAGAAAGAAAGAATTCCCAAGGATAAGAGAGGAAATAGTTTTTCATAAATACTCACTTTGATTTTGAAAATAAGTTTTTGTTTGGACGTCCATTCCAACTAGGGTCTCCTATGGTCAAGATGGCTCTGATACCAACTTGTCAACACACGGATTTTTAATCCCAGATGCCTGTTATGCCATTCATCGCAATCCCAGGATTACCATTTTTGTGAGACATAACAGATTGGATATCACAGTACATCATCAATTACAAACCATACATAAGGTCTTACACAAATAAGGATCTCATGATCCAGTCTTAATACAACAAGCAGCGGAATAAAAGATAAGCGTAGCGGTGGGGTCCATCTTCAAGGGCACAGGCAATGCGGACGAAGGCAGATAGTCCTAGTTATCATAGTTGTCCTGCTGGCCATCATCTTGGTAGTTTCCTTCATAGTCTGACCATGAGAATAGCCAGGGACAAAATCCATGAGTACTCTTTAAGTACTCGCAAACTACCACTAACAAGTAGTATAGTTCTAAGTTAAAGTGCTAACCCTATGTTTAACTATAAAGTTAAGTTTGAAACCTAAGCTGAGTTCTGAAACAAAGAAAGATAAAATAAAGTTCTAGAATCACTTAAGTTGGGAAGCTATTGTCATAAACACAACCCTGTTGTGGTCAAGTCAAGATTCATCATTCATTTCATAAGTCATTTTGAAAACATCTGACAACGAAACAGTATGGCCATTCCAACTGTCCATAACCGCGGACGTGGCTATTCGAATAGTTTGACACTCTGCAGAGGTGGTACACTTTCACCACAAGATTCGATACATCTGTCAGGGATAACCCTGAATCATCATACTTAGTATGCAGATAATCAAACATAACCTTTCCTTTACACTCCCTAGTATAAGCACCTCTCCTATGAGCATGGCCTCCTAACCATGACCATCTTGGGCACTGCATAGGTGGACAACATTGAGAGGTAGCCTCATCTCAAACCTCTCCCACGAGGGAACTAATAATAATGCATATAAACTTCCGGCTAAGCCTTACCCAATTTAGGTATTGTGGTTGTACGGTAAATTTGTAATGGTATCGCATCTGAATCCAACCATCAGTTTTGAAAAAAAGGGTTAAGGCTCATGCCTCAACATTTTCACCATCATAAACCATTTGTGTTTCTCAACACATGTCAAAACATCTCAATAGAATGACTCATCATTCCAAGGTTTTCATAATTCATTTTCACCAAGTGCTCCCATCTAGAGTGACTCAAGTTTTTATCTACCCTAAACTACTAAGTTAAGAGTGTTCACTAAGGTGGAAAGATGGGATCAATCTCATGCCATAGAATGACATCTAAAGTTTATCTAAATAGGCCAGGTTTTATACTCTTTATGCTACCTTCAAAACAAGTAAAGAACTTTGGGTATAGTAAAGGAAGTAAAGCTTGAAAATAAGACTTGGGATAAATACTAGTCAAAGTGGTATAATCAAAGCATGCCTAAAGCATCTTTGCTCAACCATCTAGATTGCAAGGGTTAGCTTGCATTGCTACTGGTGGATTGCAAGTACAACTTGCAAGGGTTAACTTGGATAGTGCTAGCTTGCCTTGGTTGGTGAAGTGGTTGAAGTTTTCTTCTTATTCTTCTTGGTAGAACTCCTCCTCCAAAAAAAGCTTGGTCGGTACTATCGTCTATAAATACATACGGGGGACACAATCACCAAACAATACTTAACTAATATAATTATCACTCTAAGGCACACATTTTATGATCTATTATCATCACAAGCATCACAAGTTTTATTCACTAGTTTCCTTCTTTTTATTTTAGAAAAGTAATTTCTACTCATTGAAAAATTAACTAAGATTTAATATTCACCACTTCAAATATGGGATCATGTGAACACATGTCATCACCACATATTCTAACATGTGGGAATGTGATTTAAGGGTTGGATCATAATTACTTTGGTTTAAGTTCATTATTTAATGATTTAAAGTGACTAGAAATGCCTATATAGCATTAGTTTGGTACTAGTCCAAAGTCACTGCATGTAAACCTTAATATTATTACATATACAGATAGATATGGTGAAATGTGAATTTTGAGAGTTGGAATTAACTCAAAAGCTACCATGGTTAATTTTAAAAAAATGTTGCAAGGTGCAAATGCTTCTGTCTTATTATTTTTAGTAGGAGAGATCTCTAACTCTAATTGAATTAAATCCAACGGGCTTGGTAGATCTTTTCAGTAGCTTTCTAACAAAATTGGAATCACTCCATTTTGATTTGTAATTCTCTCTGAATTGAATTTCAAACTAGGGGACAGAACTAGGTTTAAACTAAATAGAAAAATCCTAATTCAAATTAACTCGGTCGCGCGGGAAAACTAACGGGCCAGCCCAGTGACACTACACGGCACGGGGCACAGCTGATAGGGGGTCCACCGGTCAGTGGCTTTTAACGCGTGAAGCGGTATGGGGCGATGTGGGCCGTTAGATTAGAACTAGGATCAACGGCTGGGTCTCGTCGTCGACGACGAACAGGTCACCGGCGAGGTCAACCCTAGCGTCTTGGTGGGGGTGCTCAGGGGGCGTACCAGGGCTCCAGCGACGACGGCGAGGCGAGCAAACGGACTGGTGGTCGACGGCGAGCTCAGGGACGGTCGAGGCAGCTCCGGGGGTGGTCACAATCAGCGGCGCCCTTCTCCTCTAGAGGCGGCCTGCTCCAGTGCAATTCCGGCGAACGGTTGCTCGCCTTGCTCCGGCTAGAGGTGGGGAACGGTCAGTGAGGTGAGGGGAGGTGAGTGGTGTGCCGAATGGGGCTAGGGGTCGCCTCTATTTATAGGACGACGAGGCGACCGAGAGGGATGGGCGAGCGGCTTCGGCGAGGGCTGCACAACATGCTAGCGGCGTGGCTCGAGGTAGGGGACGGTCGCTTGTCTCCTGGCGGTGCTCTACATGATCAATACGGGACTAGGGGCGGTGGTATGCGGTCGAGCGGTGCGCGCGCTCTGAGCGGCAGAGACGGCGGTGTCCACGGCAAGCGGTGGTTGTGGTGCGTTGGGCGGCAAATGGGCATGTCTGGCGTGCTCTTGGGGTCATGGTGGAGCGGTGGACGCGGGCTGTGGTCGAGCGGCGACTTGTGCACGCGTGTCGGGCGCGACGCTCTGGCGCGTGCTCGGCATGGTGCAGTCGCACTAGGCGCGGCGGTTTGGCGGTGGTCCATGCTCTGGGCTGGCTCGGGGAGGGGACAGAGAGTGGTGGTGAGGTGTGAGATAGCTAGTAGACATGGTGAGAGAGAGGGACGTGGTCTGCTGGGGCGGTTGCAAGGTTTGGCCGGCAGCATGGGCTCGGGTTGGCATGGCAATGCCACTAAGGTGTAGGGGATGAGGTGATAATGGCATGGTTTGATCATTTAGGGACAATGTGAGTGTTTTGAGGACAAATGGGGGACAAGTTTGGCCAGAACACTATTCAAATAGTGGATTTGGTTTTTGTTTGAAATCTGTCCACAAGGTGTTTGTGAAAATGGCCGAAAGAACTTTATTTTTGAATTTTGAAAATATTTTTGGTGGGTGTGATAGTATTAAGCTTGAGACTCTGTGGGTGGTTGGGTTTTGAAACTTGAGCTTGTTTGAGTGGTTTTTGAAATAGTGGGATATTCCCATATGAAATAGATTCCATTTTCAAATGTCAATTAAATTTAGTGTTTGAATGTTTTTGGCAGATCACAAAGTGGGCCTTGGTACATCATTATGTGTACTAGCAAGGGGTGCAAAGATCCACATTTTTTTCTGTTAGGTTTTGAGTTCTAGGAATAGCCAAAGTAGGCATGTTGCTTAAAATGGCACAAATGACCATTCACTTCCTTTTTTCATTTTGATTTGTTTTTCTTTGGGATTTGTTTGGGAATGATCTAGATGATTTTTATTTCACCTAAGAATCATTTTACAAGCAATGGATCACTTAATCATGGCAATTCAAATCAACTCCTATTTAAATGCACACACATATGAATGCTTTAATAATTTTAATTGGAAAAGTTTTTGTTAACCCTAATTTTGATGATTTGGATATTAATAACCTTGGACTAAAGTTTTGGGATGCTACAATCCAAGTGTCCTTCTCCACAATCAAGAAGGCTTGGGGGCAGGGAAACTGAACCTTCTCTCCCTATGCATCACCAAGATAATTGGATTGATATGCTCAGAGCCTCTGGTTAGCATGGTAAACACCAAGGAAGCCACAAGTAGTCAAATAATTGACGTCCATGAGTTTGGATCCATCAACAGGTTCCATAACAGGTAGTACAATATTTAATGCATAGGCAAGGTGGGTTACAAATCCACCAATGCAAATATCACCTTTGGTCTTGTTGCTTTGGTGGCGAAAGTGCTGGATGAGTAAAGCTGCAGGACTAGGGCTTTGCAGTGAAGTGGGGAAGAGAGCCTTGGTGATCATCGCCATGTCCACATTGGCCATGGAGACTGTGTCACCTCTCCCTAGTAGTGTGTTGGTAAGGAATAGAGAGTAGTAGCGGATGGTTGGGTTCTGAATGGTGGACATCTTCTTCTGATAAAAGTGCCTGCCACCATTAACAGAAATAACCTCCCAAGTCTCCCCACTTGTGACGCTATAGAAGTTAGTCAAAGTGACCTCCCAGTATGAGGGAAGCTGAAAGCATTGCAAAATTGTTCGAAACTTATGTCATAGTGTTGTTGGTTCATGGTGAAGCTTATCATGCACATATTACATTTCTCCCTATGGTCGTCGTCGAAGGAGGCAAGGAAATCATGGGTAATCTTGGCATAGGTATCGTAGCTTGTGAAGCCAAGTACTGCCAACCCTGCCCTGTTGCACATGAGGTCGAAATGCCCCTTCAACCCTACCATGGTGAGAAAGTTGTTGTCTGCCCATCGTGTGGGCAACACCCTCCTCGATGAGACAATTTCCAACTTGGAGTTGCACGGGGCTCGGGATCCCGAGCTCGAGCCCTCACCCTGTTGGCGCTTGCTCGAACGAAAGAGGTTACCAATTTTGTTCATCGTGATGCACTAAAAAATTTCACCATAAAACCTTAGGCATATAGTTTCTACATGATATATGAACGATTCTACGTGGAAAAATTCAATCCTAACACGAGAAATTAATAGGAAAAACAAAATAAGCTTGAGTTCATTCACTAGATCAATGTGAGAGTTTCAACCATGGAAATCTGAAAAAAAACATGGATAGGGAGAGAAGCATACCGATATGTTGATTCCCCAACTCAAACGAATGAAATCCGCGAAGAATCAAGAGTTCTAGGTGGATTTTGAGAGGTTTGGAGAGAGAATATGAGAGAAATAATAAGGAGAGGAGGAAGACCTAGCCGCCCCGGTGCGATTTTGTGGTCACACCAAACTATATGGCTGGAACTATACGAGCGGGTGATGTTGTTCCGCCCGTATAGTTGCGGCGGCGCCGCCAACTAGGTTTTGTTTATACAGGAAATAGGTATACGGATGCAACTATATGTCCGAATCACAATGATCCCACCATATAGTTGGTCGTTAAACTATGTGCCTCTCGAGATAAATTTCTAAAACTAGCATCGATATCTATTCGACTGGAAGTATACGGCCAGAATTTTTATTCCCGCCGTATAGTTGGTCGTTAAACTCTCAGTACCTTTGGGATGAAATTTTACGTAGGCATCAATATCTATACGACCGAAACTATACGACCAAAATTTTTATTCCTGCCGTATAGTTGGTCGTTAAACTTCAATACCTTTCATAAAATTTTGTACAAAGGCATCGATATTTATATAACTGGAGCTATACGGCCGGAATTTTTATTCCCGCCGTATAGTTGGTCGTTAAATTCTCTGTGCCTTCAAAGAAAATTTGATGATGGTAAAGATAACTATACGACCGGAACGATACGGCCGAAATTTTTATTCCTGCCGTATAGTTGGTCGTTAAACCATCATTATTCATCAAAAAAATTCTATTTCTTTGAGGGTACCTTCTTATCCCAAAATTTAGCGAAATACCTTGTTTTCAACAGAAAATTGATAGTAAAAACTGTCGACCAACATTAGCATATTAAAAGCAAAATTTTAGCTTCTGCAAATAGAAAACGCAAACTTTTATTCTTATTAATATTCTATACTCATTCAATCGATGTTTCTATTTCTTTTTTACAGCTGCATCTTCATGGGCGCGCTTCCGCAAGAATGTCTATGAGAAAGTGGTAGGAATGCGATGAACTTCTTATTCTCTAATCTACTTAATTGATGGGATGGGTTGACTCCCACTAAGCATTTATTAAGAATGGTTGAGTAACTAACCTCTTCTCTCTTCTCGAATTCTTACCTTCGGTTCCCCTTATCGAAGCCACTTACCACATGAACTCGTTTTGCTGGTGGAATATATCTTTCCCCTGCATCTAGCTTCTTTGGAAAATACCGGATGCTTTTAGCATCATAAACATTGAAAATTATGTTTCCTTTGGCTCAATCAACTGATGCACCTGCAGTACTAAGGAAAGTCCTTCCAAGTATTATAGATAATCTTTCATCTTCAGGCATCTCAAGAATAATAAAATCAGTGGGAATAACATGCTCATCTATTCTAAGTAGAACATCCTCAATCATACCAACGGGTTGTTTAGTGGACTTGTTAGCCATCTGTAAAGTGATAGTAGTAGGAGAATACTCCCTAATCCTAACCTTTTATAGAGGGAGTATGACATTACACTAACTCCTGCTCCTAGATCACACAAGGCATTATGAATATCAGTTTTACCTATTGAGAATGAAATAGTTGGTATTCCGGGATCTCTATACATAGACAACAACTTCCCATTAGTAGGATAACTGGTTACCATGGCAATAGTTTCAGCTATTTCTTTCTTTCTAATAAGAATATTACGGAGGAATTTTGAATAAGTAGGAACTTTGATTGCATCCGCAAACAGAATTTCCAGACGAAGGTCACTAAGTGCGGTTGTGAAGGAATAATAAATTACCTGATCCCATGCTTTCTCACCTGACTTACTCTTGTCTTTTACCTTTTGTGGGGGTCAGGCTCTTTCGTTGCTTTCTTTTGTTATTGCTTATTGCTTTTCTTATTTTCTACTACAAAAACTTCATCTTCCTTGCTTATTTCCTTATATTCTCTTGGATCAACCATCTCTGCATCAGAGTCATAATGGTCATCTGGTGTGTCATTTTGGTCCTCCTTGGTTTGATCTTGTGTCTTAGTTTCATCTTGAGGGTCCACCAATGTATCATCTTCTTGGCTTGCTTCGAGCAAGGATTTTTTCCTTTCGCTCTTTTTAGCTTCATATTTCGGTGGTCCTAAGGGTCCTATAACAACTGCACCCCTTCTTGTGACAACATTAGTAGAGACAGGAATATCTTTATCTTCACGAAGAAACATTTGATAACGAGATGCTATTTGTTCACACTAAGTTTCAATCATACTAAGATACTTGTGAAATAATTTTATTTCTTGGCCAATCTCATCATAATTTTCCACGAGTTCCGCCAAAATCTTTTTGTGTTTTGGAAATGCTTATGCAAATTATTATGATATTTTGCTTGTCTATATATGTTTTAATTCTTGAAAAAAATTATAGTTTCATCTTCTTCAGTTAAAATTTGTAACAAATCTACTTTGTTTTCCTTAACAAGTTCAGAAGGTATACCTTTTTATTTCATAGTTTTGCGTACCTCAGGCATAAGATCAGGAGTTATCCAAAGGATCCCTTTTTCTGGCTTAGTGCCAAAATTAGGATTATATAAAGAATCATTCTTAGCCCTAGTAGACATCAATTCCAAACATTCTTTAATAGTTAGAGTATTTATTGATCCTCCTGCTAAGAAGTCGAGCAACTCTCTGCATTGAGTATTGAGACCATGGTAAAATAAATGGAAAATTGATAGTTCAAAATAGCCATGATTAGGAATACTATTGATCATTCCAAATAATCTTTCCCAGGCTTGTGGGTAGTTTTCTCCCACGTTCTGACTAAAGTTGCCTATGTTCTTTCTTAGTTCAGTTACCTTTTTAAAAGGAATAAACCTGTTTATGAATTTAGTAATGCAGTTTTCCCAACATTTAATGTAATGGCGAGGGAGATACTACAACCAGTCTAGAGCTTTACCTTTAAGAGAACATCAAAATATTTTAAGACGAGAGATGTCTCTTGGCAAACCTTTTGGTCCAAGCGATGTTATCACATCGTTGAACTCTCTAATATGCCTTGCTAGATCTTCATCTTCCCATCCACTAAAAGCTTTCTACTGCAAAATTTTAATAATTCCACCATCAAATTGATATTCTCTAACTCCAGGATTAAGGAACTCTATTGGTTGTTTAAGAAATTCAGAACTTGGAGCACTATATTCCCTGAGAGTTTTCTCAGGTTTCATATGAGGTGTCCTGTAAATAGATATGATTTCCATAATATCACTCAGGTTTTCAACTTCATCTTTATTTGATCTTAAAAGTTTTTCAATAATTACTTCGCGCCTCTAAGCAGGCACACGCTCAATATAATGTGCTAGATAAGTCCTACCAGAGCGTGTAGACCCTTTGTCTCCTGGGGAGAACATTTTGTAGTAGCAACACCTGAAATGTCAAAAGACAAACACTTAGTGCTTCGCTCCCCGGCAACCGCGCCAGAAAATAGCTTGATGTCTGCAAGAGCATAGATTGTTTGTAGCTAGTTTTGAAGTTCAGATATCGATCCCACAGGGAGCCTAAAGGTAAGTGTTTATAGGTGAAGTCTCTTTCACACCTGAAGTTGTCACAGGTCTTCGAGTGAATTGAATGCAAGTGTTGAAATAAGGAATTGGTTTTTGCTTAAATGAGATGTATTTAAATAGAACTAAAATGTAAACTTCAGAAATATAAAGGATAAAAGTAAAGAACGACTTTGTTGTTTCCTGTAGATGGCAAAAGAAGGCGCAGGGAGATTCAGTTCATGGTGATAGTGATGGTGCCAGGTGGACGAGACATAAATGTAACAATTATAATCTTATAAATATATGTGTAGGAGAGCAACCCATAATTAGCCGAAACTCCTTTTGGTAAATTTCATCCCAACTTCAATAATCCTACTGGCCTGTTACCAAAACCATGGTCAGACACTAGACGATTAAAACTCTTTAGGTCACTTAGCGATTAAGCTCCTTGGATCGTACTAATGCAATAAGCATAGTGGTTCCTCGTTATCCTTGAGTCTACTAGCTTTCCATGTTGGGCTCGCAGCATAGAAAACAAAAAAATTCCTACGATGGGAACTATCGCCAAGATCTATCTATTAGATACAAGCAACAGGTGGATATTCATCCATAGAGAACTTACCCTCGAACACAACAAAGCTTTGTTAACGAGATGGAACTTGTGGATGATGTAGTCGTACACTTTCCGATCTCAAGATCGTGATGAAGTCTAGCAGGTCTGGCTCCAGCACGTCCATCAGATCCAGCTCCAGCAAGTCCATCACCACCAAGTCTAGCACCGCAAAGCAGCGGTGCATCCGTGATCGCACACATTTCCGGTACCCCGACAACCTCCGTCCCTCGCTCCAGCAAAGCAGCGGAAGCAGCAACTCCTTTCCAGATAAAGCCACCGGGAACACGTATCTTGCTAATCCGAGACCATGGGGAATAACTAGAGGGGGAGAGAGATCCTTCACGAGGAGGTGTGGGGGGGCTTTATAGGGGAGAGGGGGGCACCCAAGGGCCATGGAGTGGCAGCCATGGTGGTGCCCCCACGTCTTCCACATTCATGTGGGTGGAGCTCCCACTCCCATAAAAAGTCTCCACTCAAAATTGCACTCACACATGCATTAAATTTCCACCAAATTTAATGAAAGCTCTCATTAAATAAAACTATTTTATTTATTTTATTCAGAATTTTTTCAATTACATTAATTAACCAACATTCACATAAAACCCCCTGCAATATTTCAATATCACATGCAGAACCAGTTTCTGCAATTTCACCCGAAACAATTCCGGTTTCCATTGAAATGATTCCAGCGCTTTCTTAAATCTTTATCTGAAACATATTTGCTCCAAATGGTGTAGGTATCACTTAAGTGTGTCACCCTACGGTTCCTGAATAATGCAGACATGATCGAGACCCCTCTCCGATCAATAATCAGCAGCGGGACCTAGAGATCCGTACTGACTCCCACATATTCAACGATGACCCTTGTGATCGTGTGAACCTTTAACATCGTAACTAAATCCCTTTGTCTCCCGATATATTACATGTCCGAGATTCGATCATTGGCATCCAAATACCTAGTTTGATCTCGTTACCGACATGCACTCTTTTCTCGTTCCCGTGATATAACATTCTAGTGATCACATCACTTGCTTGCAAGCTATTTCAATGTGATATCACCGAGAGGGCCCAGAGTATATCTATCCGTCATCGGGATGGACAAATCCCACCTTTATAGTCACCCTGTTACGGTGTGACGTTTGATGTTATCAAGATACTCTTCCGGTGTTAGCAATTAACATGATCTCATGGTCTAAGGACTAAGATTACTTCGTATGATGTTATACAAATATAAACATAATGACTCTGATCGTAATGCTATACTTCGGATGAATGTTCATCACATCATTCCACCAATGGTGTGACCTCGTTATTAACAACATCCAATGTCCATGATCAGGAAACCTAGATCATCTTGTTAATCAACGAGCTAGTTTATATGAGAGGCATTACTAGGTAATTTGTATTTTGTTTATTAAACACACATGTATTAACATTTCCAATTAATACAATTATAGCATGCAAAATAAACATTTATCATAAACATGGAATACGATAATAACCACTTTATTATTGCCTCTCGGGCATATTTCCTTCAGTCTCCCACTTGCACTAGAGTCAATAATCTAGTTTGAAAAAACTTTGCATATTGAACACCTATGGCTTTCTAGTGTTGCATATACGCGATTTCTAGTGGGTAACATAATCTCCGAATCTGACAGTTTCAGGTCCGTGGGTATTTGCATGTCTTTGCGTCTCTACGCATCACTCATTTTCAAATGAGATGGCATTGTATAAATCTGGTCCTTTGGTGAGACCTTTAGTTCGTTCGGGTTTAAAATATGTTGATATTATTGTCATACAATATATCTTCAAAGTATTAGCCCACTTTGAACCACACCTAGTTTGATAACAAACTACTTAACACAAATGCCCTTCTTTGCTGCTACTATAGCAGTCATATACTTAGCCTTTTGTTGTAGTATCTGTCACAATGTCTCAACTTTGGAACTCATCCAAATCCATCATGGAACATCCTTCCCATTACATTGTACCACCCATAGTCTAAATTGAGATCAATTTAATTTGTATCTTGTGACAAAACTAGTATCAATGTAACACTTTACAATGAACTACCTTCAACTATTTGTCACTTATACATGATATATTCTTAGTTCTTCCAAAGCTCATAAGAATATCTTTACTATCGTCCAATGATCATCTTATGAATCATTCTGGTATGTGCTCATAACATTTAGAGCATAGGACATATCTGGATATATACATATCACGTTATAATTGATCAAAATATTCATGTGATTTTACTCACCAAGTGTTGAAACACTTGAATCTTGATACAATCCTTTCCATGCAGCAAGAACCTTTCTTGTTGTTTCCATATTGAACCCTTTCAATATCTCATATATGTACGTCTAGCATAACCATATTAGCGCCTCAATCTATCCATATATACATTGATGCCAAATATTCCGATTTTGCCCAAGTCTTTCATCAAAATCCTATTTTAATGAAATTCTTAACTTGTGTCAATAAAAGATACATCATTTCCAATCAACAATATGTACTTTGCATAATGTATTGGAAATTTGTCTCAGCGCTCCCACTTAATTTCTTGCAAATGCAAGCATCTTCATCATCTCCGATGAATTTAAACTCCTTTAACATTTTCATCATGGTGAAGGTTCCAACTCCGCTATGCTCACTTCAACTATTGAAGTTTGCATGCCGTTTTAGCATCCTTTGAATTAACCAAACCCTTCGGACCGTGTCATGTACACGTCCTAGGTAACCATTCTATTAGAAGAATCTTGTTTCGTTTATTCAACTACCATATACCAAATTATATGTAGTGGTTGCTACATTAATCCGTCAAGACTAAATAGCACTATGAAAGATCAAATCTTGTCATAGTCAACTACTTGAACATTGCCGTAAACTTCTTTCCGTCATGTCGACTATTTCATAGATGTTAAACATCCATGTCTATTTCTTTATAGATCCAAACATGACCGATAGGCTTCACGCCTTTCCGGAGGGTCTTCCAAGTTCAGAAACATGATTTCTCGTGTATGGATACTATCACGGATTCTATGACTTCTTATCATTTTATGGAGTCAGGGCCCATCATCGCTTCTTTGCATGCAGTCGGTTCATCATTGTCAAAACAACGACTTCTGTTTCAAATATTACTATTTGATTCTTACCGACACACATGGTTCAATAAGAACTCTAATCTCCGACATCACACCCTTTGTAATCACAGGAGCCATGAGCATTGTGGCCACCACCGGGACACTTTCTAGCGCTGTGCTACTTAGCACATATAGCTAAGGTTCATCAACCTTATCAAGGTTCTATTGTCCTCCCACTCAACTTTTCACGAAAAATTCCTTCTCAAGAAAGTTGATGTTCCAAGCGACAAACTCTTTTGTCCTCGGTGTTATGGAGGAATTCCCAACAAATTCTTTGGGATAACCTACAAAGACGTGCTTATCCGACTTTGGTTGTAAACATTCTACTTATGCATAGCATACCAAAATTTAAGAAAAGACAATTCGGGTTTTATCCCAAACCATAACTCATATGGTGTCATTTCAACGGATCGCGATGGTGTTCTTTTCAGTGTAAAAGTGACAATCTCTAAAGATTTAATCTTTAAAACATAATGGCAGTTTTATAAATGACACCTTTGATCTTACCATGTCAAACAAGGCTTGATTTGATCTCTCGAACATACCATACTCCTGTGGTTTATCGGGAAATGCAAATTCATGGAACAATTCCTAAAATCTTAGGTGTTTTGCTAAACCTGTAATTCAAATATCTTCCTTTATGATCAAATCATAAACTCTTTTATTTTCTTGTTACAATGATTTTTCACTTCATCTTGAAAGTCTTTGAACAAATTTCAAATGTTTCATACTTCTTCCTTATTAAGTAAATATATAAATATATTCACTAAAATTTCCAGAGAAAGCATATGAAGCAAAAAGATCCATCGCATATGGCTACACATAATGGACTATATACATCAACATGCATAATATCCAATAAGTTAGTCATCTGTTCCTCTTTGGCCTATGGACGGGGTTCCAATTATCTTGAGGGAAGTTTCACAAGCGTCAATTGATCAAAATCAAAAGACTCTAAAAATCCATCAACATGGAGTTTCTTCATGTTTACTTTACAATATAATTCAAATAGCGATGTCACTTCATAAGTGATCTTTCAATCATTTGTCTTACGACATTTTAGAAATAATGTTTATGGATGTGATTTATCCAACTAGACTTGTAAAAGTTCATCCATCCTTTATGGAATACGGTAATTATTTAAACAACCATTGTTCTCTTAATACCAGAACAAAATAACAATTATTAAAACAAATCTTGAAGGCTAGGTTTGACGACAAAGAAAACACGATAACACTTTATTTGTTTTCGATGAACATCATCACTTATTCTATCGCCAGTTACTTAGGCCGTTGCAGTTCATGAATTGTGTTGTTCTGTATGACACTTCACACCAACCAATTCGGTATCCAATACCTTAGAACCACATTGTTTAACAAGCAAGGAATACAGCCATAACATGTATATCTTCTATATACCTAAGTTGGACATCTCCAACCTTTTCTTTTCTGCCAAATATTTTATAGATTCTCTTTCAACAATTCCTTTTCTTTTAAAAGAATCTATCAACATTAATAGTGGTGTCATTCACATGACACATAGTACAAAGCGTGTATACTCAAATACTAATATATTTGGACTTGCACTTTGAAGTGGATCACCATCATCAAATGTTTGGTGTTCTTTCAAAAATCCATTCTTTAGTAATCTAATAGTGTAGTAAACATTTTACTTACATCTTATATTCATCCTTATCATGACAACTTTCATGATCAAGCTACTATAGCCTATAAGAAAGAATTGTGAGTATAATGTTAGTTCCCAAAACCTTTTTGGGAGATCCAGATGCCTAGCATCTCCATCCTTCACAAATTCTCATACAATATGAGAACATGTATTTTGCTAAATTATACTCTATCATAATGCAACCAAAAACATTGTTTCAGATATCACAATATCTTCCACACATGATGGTTTCTGAAACAATTTTTTAGCTCCTAGATAATCTTGATATTAAAAGAACTTTTGAATATCAATAATCATGGAGGCAAACATGATACTTTAGATACTAACACTAGAATTCTTACTCTTAATTTAATACTACTTATTAAACTTTATGGAGTAAATAGAGTTTGCTGAAAGTTTGCAATAGGACTTCTAAACTTTAAATTGACATTCAAAACAATACGATACCAGTTCGTAAAGTAAATATCCAGAATTCTATAGTTCTATTATCTCAATTAAAACTAAACATAAGGTAGTGAACAGATGCCAATGACTACAACAAATTATGCAAATTCACTTCGATTTATTTTATGACAAATTGAGTTCGACTAATCCAAATTAGAAATGAACTCCCACTCAAAAACGACATCCCTCGTGCCTTTTTGGTGATTACATGAACCAAATCCACTATACCTAGTCCGATCATCACGTGAGTCAGTGTAGCTTCCAAGGCGAGCATCAATATCGGCATCACATCAATTATATGACTCATGCTTAACCTTTCGGTCTGTGTTCCGAGGCCATGTCTGTACATTCTAGGCTCGTCAAGTAAGAACCTTAGTATTCCGCGTGTGTAAAACTGTCTTACACCCGTTGTATGAAAGCGCGGAGTTGAGTACACCCGATCATCACGTGATGTCTCGAAACACGATCCATAGAACGGTGCATACTGAAGGAAGAACACATTTTATCTTGATATCTAAATGAGGGATCATCTTACAATGCTACCAAAAGCGCCAAACTAGCAGTATAAGATGCAAACATCTAATGTGTAAAGTGAGATGATATGGTCCATGCATTTGATCTCTATCATTTGCATCGCCGTATGATCTCTATCATTCCTTTGTGTGTAAGGCCAAGGTCTATGGAACTTACACGTTAAGTGTGTTGTAAGAGTATCTATCATACATCTACTTACAACAATACCATATCAGGACACTAGCTCAACAACGATCTAAACTAGACGCCTCTAATTTATCAATTGCAAGTTTTACGTGGCTTAGGGCTTTCGGAGATAGAACCGGTCTTACCTACGAACATGAAACATAACGAGGATAACCAAGTTATTAGCAACTCGTTGTAAATCAGATATTGACTATAGTAAGAGAGACAAACACCCGCCAGCCCCTTATGCAAAACTAGTTGCATGTTAGTCGTGAAACCGGTCTCATGTACGATGACATGTAAGGTTGGTCCGGGCCGCTTCATCCCACTATGCCACCAATATCCAAAATACATGAAAGAAGCAATAACATGATCATCATCAGCCACATATAAACATATGTGTACTACCCGTGCAAAGCACCTACGGATAGATCAGGCTCTGATACCACTGTTGGGTTCGCAGCATAGAAAACTAAAAATTTCCTACAATGGGAACTATCGCCAAGATCTATCTATTAGATACAAGCAACGGGTGGATATTCATCCATAGAGAACTTACCCTCGAAGACAACAAAGCTTTGTTAACGAGATGGAACTCGTAGATGATGTAGACGTACACTTGCCGATCTCAAGATCGTGATGAAGTCCAGCAGGTCCGGCTCCAGCACGTCCATCAGATCCAGCTCCAGCAAGTCCAGCACCACCAAGTCCAGCACCGCAAAGCAGCGGTGCATCCGTGATTGCACACACGTCCGGTACCCCGACAACCTCCGTCCCTCGCTCCAGCAAAGCAGCGGAAGCAGCAACTCCTTTCCAGATAAATCCACCGGGAACATGTATCTCGCTAATCCAAGACCATGGGGAATAACTAGAGGGGGAGAGAGATCCTTCACGAGGAGGTGTGGTTTGTGAGGAGGAGAGGGGGGCCTTTTATAGGGGAGAGGGGGGCACCCAAGGGCCATGGCATGGCAGCCATGGTGGTGCCCCCACCTCTTCCACATCCAAGTGGGTGGAGCTCCCACTCCCATTAAAAGCCTCCACTCAAAATTCCACTCACACATGCATTAAATTTCCATCAAATTTAATGCAAGCTCTCATTAAATAAAACTATTTTATTTATTTTATTCAGAATTTTGTCAATTACATTAATTAACAAACATTCACATAAAACCCCCTACAACATTTCAATATCACATGCAGAACCAGTTTCTACAATTTCACCCGAAACAATTCCGGTTTCCATCGAAATGATTCCAGCGCTTTCTTAAATCTTTATATGAAACATATATGCTCCAAATGGTGTCGGTATCCCTTAAGTGTGTCACCCTATGGTTCGCGAATAATGCAGACATGATCGAGACCCCTCTCTGATCAATATTCAACAGTGGAACCTAGAGATCCGTACTGACTCCCACATATTCAACGATGACCCTTGTGATCGTGTGAACCTTTAACGTTGTAACTAAATCCCTTTGTGTCGCGATATATTACATGTCCGTGATTCGATCATTGGCATCCAAATACCTAGTTTGATCTTGTTACCGACATGCAATCTTTTATCGTTCCCGTGATATAACATTCTAGTGATCACATCACTTGCGTGCAAGCTATTTCAATGTGATATCACCGAGAGGGCCGATAGTATATCTATCCATCATCGGGATGGACAAATCCCACTATTGATCCAGGAGCCTCAACATAACACCTTTGTAGCACTGAACCCACGTTTATAGTCACCCTGTTACGGTGTGACGTTTGATGTTATCAATATACCCTTCTGGTAAAACTTGCTGACCTCCGTTTCCCAACTGGTAAAACTTGCTGAACTGAGTCTCCATCTACAAGCATTTAGGATGAGGAAGTTAGTGAAGTGATCAAGTGTGTCAAATTTTAAGTAGTAATGTAAGAATTTTGAGGAACATGTATTTTTGAGAAAGAATGAGTTCACAAGGGTAAGAGAGGGAATAGTTTTTCATAAATACTCACTTTGGTTTTGAAGCTAAGTTTTTGGTTTGGACGTACATTCTAACTAGGGCCTCCTATGATCAGGATGGCTTTGATACCAACTTGTCAACACCCGGATATTTAATCCCAGATGCCCGTTATGCCATACCTCGCAATCCCAGGATTACCATTTTTGCGAGACATAACGGATTGGATATCACAGTACATCATCCATTACAAACCATACATAAGGTTTTTACACAAATAAGGATCTCATGATCTAGTCTTTAATACAACAAACAGCAGAAATAAACGATAGCGTAGCAGTGGGGTCCATCTTCAGGGGGCATAGGCAATGCTGACGAAGGCAGATAATCCTAGTTATCATAGCCGTCCTGCTGACCATCATCTTGATAATCTCCTTCATAGTCTGGCCATGATAATAGCCAGGGACAAAAGCCATGAGTACTCTTTAAGTACTCGCAAACTACTACTAACAAGGGGTATAATTCTAAGTTAAAGTACTGAATCTAAGTTAACCATCAAATTAAGTTTGAAACCTAAGATGAGTTTAGAAGCAAAGAAAGATAAAGTAAGTGCTAGAATCACTTAAGTTAGGAAGCTATTATCATCAACACAACCCTGTTGTGGTCAAGTCAAAGTTCATCATTCATTTCAAGTTATTTAGAAAACATCTGACAACGAAACAGTATGGCCATTCCAACTGTCCATAACCGCGGATGCGGCTATTCAAATAGTTTGACACTCTGCAGAGGTTGTACACTTTCACCACAAGATTTGATAAATCTGTCAGGGATAACCCTGAATCATCATACTTAGTATGCAGATAATCAAACATAACCTTCCCTTTACACACCCTAGTACAAGCACCTCTCCTATGAGCATGGCCTCCCAACCATGACCATTAGTCATCTTGGGCACTGCATAGGTGGACATCATTGAGAGGCAGCCTCAGCTCAAACCTCTCCCGTGAGGGAACTAATACTAATGCATATAAATTTCCAGCTAAGCCTTACCCAATTCAGGTAATGTGGTTGTACGGTAAATTTGGAATGGTATCACATCCGAATCCAACCATCAATTTTATAAAAGGGTTAAGGCTCATGCCTCATCATTTTCATCATCATAAACCAGTTGTGTTTCTCAACACATGTCAAAACATCTCAATAGAATGACTCATCATTCCAAGGTTTTCATAATTCATTTTCACCAAGTGTTCCCATCTAAAGTGATTCAAGTTTTTGATCTATACTAAGGTACTAAGTTAAGAGTGTTCACTAAGGTGGGGAAGATGGGATCAATCTCATGCCATAGAATGACATCTAAAGGTTTCTAAGTAGGTCATGTTTTATACTCTTTATGCTACCTTCAAAAATTAAGTAAAGAACTTTGTGTAAACTAAGGGGGGGTAAAACTTATCAATAAGACTTGGGGTACTAATAGTTAAAGGGGTGTGATCAAAGCATGCTTAAGGCATCTTTGCTAAACCATCTATTTTTATTCTAGCTTGCTAACAATAGCTTGCTAAAGTATGTTTTGCAAGGGTTAGCTTGCCACTAATAGCTTTCCTTGGTTGGGGCAATGGTTGAAGTTTTCTTTTTCTTCTTCTTCTTGGTAGAACTCCTCCTCCTCGAAGGCTTGGTAGGTACTAGCGTCTATAAATACATAGGGAGTAGACAATCACCAAACAATACTTAACTAGGCTAAGTAGCATTCTAAAACACACACTTGATGATCTATTATCATAACAAGCATCACAAGTTTAATTCAATAGTTTCAACCTTTTTATTTTGGAAAAGTAATTTCTACTCACTAAAATATTAACTAAAATTTAATATTCACCACCAAAATATGGGATCATGTGGACCCATGTCCTCACCACATATTCTAACTTGTGGGAATGAGATTTAAAGGTTGGATCAACATTACTTTGGTTTAAGTTTATTATTTAATGATTTAAAGTGACTAGAAATGCCTATATAGCATTATTTTGGTACTAGTCCAAAGTCACTACATGTAAACCTTAATATTATTACATATTTAGATAGATATGATGAAATGTGATTTTTGAGAGTTGGAATCAACTCAAAAGCTAACTTGGTTGATTTTATAAAAATGTTTCAAGTTGCAAAAGCTTCTGTCTTCTTATTTTTATTAGGAGAGATCTATAACTCTAAATGAATTAAATCCAACGGTCTTGGATAGATCATTTTAATACCTTTTAGACAATATTGGTTTCATGCCATTTGGATTTCTAAAACTCTCTGAATTGATTTTCAAACTAGTGAACAGAAACTAGATTCAAACTAAAAGAAAAATCCAGATTTGAATCTGTGGGCTAACGTGGGAAAAGAAATGGGCCAGCCTAGTGGCGCTCCGTGGCGTGGGGCTCAGCTGACAGGGGGGCCCGCTTGTCAACGGCACTTAACACGCGAAACGGTACGCGCACTGTGGGCCGTGCGATTAGAGGCTAGATCTACGGCTTAGGGCCGTCGTCGACGACGAACAGGTCGCCGGCAAGCTCGAACCCTAGCAACTCGGTGGGGGTCTACTGGGGGCGTACCAGGGCTCCAGCAGGGTTGGCGATGCCGGCGAACAAAGTGGAAGACGACGGCGAGGCGAGGCGTGGTCACGGTGGAGCTTTTGGTGGTCGGAATCAACGACACCCTTCTCCTCTAGAGGCGGCGGCTCCGGCTCCAATTCCGGCGAGCTGATGCTCCACTTGCTCCGGCGAGAGGTGGGTGATGTTCAGAGAGGTGAGCGGAGTGGAATGGTGTGGAGAGGAATTGCTGGGGAGGGCTCCTTTTATAGGCTCGACGGTGAGACCGAGCGGGATGGGCGGTCGACGGTGGCGACATGGCTACGGTGAGCTAGCGACATGGCTGGGGATGGCGATCGATGGGCTGTCTCCTGGCGGTGCTCTAGCAATTAAATGCGACCGTAGGGGCGGTGGTATGCGGTCTGGGCGAGGTGGCGCTCTGAGAGGCAGAGGCGGCGGTGTCCACGGCGAGCGGTGGCTGTGGGGCTTTGGGCGGCAAACGGGGGTGTCCGGGGTGTTCTCCAGGTCGAGGCGGAGCGGTGGGCGCGGGCTGCGGTCGAGCGGCGGCTTGTCCACGCGGGGGCAGTGCACGCTCTGGGGGCGGCATCGGCATGCTCGACAAGCTCCGAGCGTGGCGGTTTCTTGCTGCTCTGCCCTCTGTCTCTGGCCTGGGGCTGCTTGGGCGGTGGAGGTGGACCACTGGCAAGGTACTAGACATGGCGAGAGGGGCTAGAGAGGGTTGCTGCTGCAGGTGCACGGTCGGCCGGCGAGATGGTGCTCGGCATGGCTGTGCAGTGCGGCTAGGGGGTAGAGAAGAGGCTGGGTTTGGTCTGGTCTGGCTTGAGGGGGGACAAGATGATCAAAGCACTACAGAATTGCTAGACAAAATCAGCCCAAAACAGTAATAGCTTAATGATCTTGCTAACAAGGTGTTTAACAAAATGGCCGCAAGAGAAAAAGATTTGAATTTTGAGTTCAAAAATTTTGAGTGATCTCCACTAGTGATAGGTAGTCTCTGGTTGCAAGGGTTTTGAAAATGGAGCTCAAATAGAGGGTTTTTGAAATAGGGGTGATCTATGCATATGCATTAGATTCAATTTTAAACTGTCATTTCAAATAGTTAGCAAAATGTTTTTAGTAGATCAAAAGGTGGGCCTTGGTACCTTATTATGTGTATAGCAAGGGGTGTAAAGATCAAGAATTGTTTCTGTTAAGAATTGAGTACTAGGAATAACCAAAGTAGGCATGAGAGTTAAATTTGCCAAAATGACCATTCCTTCATTTTAATTCTTTTTGATTTGATTTTCTTTAGGAACAGTTTGGGAATGATGTAGATGATGTTTAAATCACCTAAGAAACATTTTACAAGCATTGGATCAATCAATCATGGCAATTCAAGCAACTCCTATTTTAAATGCACACATATATGAATGCTTTCATTTTAAATTTGGGAAAGTTTTTGTTAACCCTATTTTTTGGATGATTTGATCTTGATGATCTTGGATTGAAGTTTTGGGATGTTACAAACCTTCCCCCCTTAAACAAAATCTCGTCCTGAGATTTACAAAGAAAACTAGGAACTAAAGAGATCTAGGAACTCTGTTCTAATGTAATCTTCCCGCTCCCAAGTAGCTTTCGCCTCGGTATGGTTGCTCCACTTAATCTTGAGAAACTTGATACTCCTGGTCCTGGTGGTTCTGTAGGCTTCTTCTAAGATACGGATGGGTACTTCCCGATAGGTCAGGTCATTATTGTTTTCCACAGCTCTGTGATCGATATTCTTGAAAACTTCAGTCTTCTCAGGCACTTCCAAGCATTTGCGAAGTAGCGAGATATGGAACACATTGTGGATGGCTGACATCTCTTCAGGCAGTTCCAGTTGATACGATACTTCTCCTCGGCGGTTTAGAATCTTGAAAGGTCCGATATATCGGGGAGCTAACTTTCCCTTCATACTAAAGCGTTGAGTTCCCTTTAATGGTGAAACCTTGAGATATATGAAATCTCCGACATTGAAAGTCAGGTCTCTCCTTCTCTTGTCAGCATAGCTCTTTTGTCTGGATTGGGCGGTCTTGAGGTGCTCACGGACTTTGTGAACTTTCTCTTCTGCTTCTCGGAGAATGTCGGGTCCAAAGATCTGACTCTCTCCTACTTGCGACCAATTCAAAGGGGTACGCCATTTTCTTCCGTATAGGAATTCAAATGGTGCCATCTGTAAACTAGCTTGATAACTGTTGTTATATGAGAATTCTGCAAAAGGCAGGCAGTCTTCCCATTTTGATCCGTATTCCAACACACAAGCTCTAAGCATATCCTCTAAGATCTGATTGACTCTCTCAGTTTGTCCATCTGTTTGCGGGTGATAAGCGGTACTGAAGTTCAACTTGGTTCCTAAACCTTCCTGAACTTTCTGCCAAAATCTTGAGGTAAACTATGTTCCTCGATCTGATACGATGGTCTTGGGGGTTCCATGCAGACTAACAATTCTAGCAATTTACAGTTCTGCTAGTTTTGCACTCTAGTACGTTGTCTTGACAGGTATAAAGTGGGCTACCTTGAGTAGTCTATCAACTATGACCCAGATTGAGTCATTCCCCCTACTAGAAGTAGGTAAACCGGTGATGAAGTCCATTCCGACTGAATCCCATTTCCATTCCGGAATCTGCAATGGTTGCATTAGTCCTGCAGGTCTCTAATTCTCTACTTTTACTCTTTGACAGATGTGACATTTGGCGATGTAGCTTCCGATCTCTCTCTTCATCTTGTGCCACCAAAATTGCTCTTTCAAATCCTGATACATCTTTGTTCCTCCGGGGTGGATAGAATAAAGAGTATCATGAGCTTCCTTCATGATAACCTCCTTCAGTTCCGAATCTGCTAGCACACAGATATGTCCTTTGTACCATAGTACACCTTCTTCGTCTTCGGTGAATCCAAGTACTCTGCCTGTACCAATATGACGTTTGATTCCGTCGATACTTTCATTTCCCTTCTGGGCTTCCTTGATTTGGCTCAACAAAGTGGGTTGAAGTTCAATGCTAGCTAGGAATCCTTTGCTAACTAACTCAGTCCTGAACTGCTCCAACTCCTCATACAAACTTGGTGGCTTCTCTTTGATCATGGTGTTTAGCCTACACGGCAATCTGCTAAGAGCATCCGCTACCACATTGGCTTTGCCAGGGTGATAGTGAATATCAAGGTCATAATCCTTGATTAACTCTATCCATCTTCTTTGCCTCATATTCAGCTCCTTCTAGGTGAAGATATACTTCAAGCTCTTATGGTCTGAGTAAATCTCACAACGATTACCCATCAAATAATGACGCCATGTCTTCAATGCTAGAACCACAGCTGCTAGCTCAAGATCATGGGTCGGATAGTTCTGCTCATGCTGCTTTAGTTGTCGAGACAGATACACGATGACTTTGCCTTCTTGCATCAATACACATCCTAGACCAATCTTGGATGCATCACAATATACATCAAACGGCTTCTTGATGTCTGGCATGATCAAAATTGGGGCCGATATCGATCTCTTTTTCAGCTCCTGGAAACTGGCTTCACATTTGTCTATCCATTCAAACTTCTTGTCCTTCTTTAACAATTGGGTCATTGGTCGAGCTATGCTCGAGAATCCTTCTACGAACTTGCGGTAATATCGCGCTAATCCGAGAAATGAACGAACTTGGGTTTGATTGGTTGGGGCTTCCCATTCTTCGACATCTTTGATCTTGGCGGGATCAACAGAGACTCCTCCGGCAGACACAATATGTCCTAGGAATCCTACTTCTTTCATCCAAAACTCACATTTGTTGAACTTGGCATATAACTGATGCTTTTGCAGGGTTTCTAGGATGATTCTCAGATGTTGCTCATGCTCTTCTTCTGACTTGGAGTAGATAAGGATGTCGTCGATAAACACAACTACAAACTTATCTAGGAAATTCATAGTCTTATTCATGAGATTCATTAAATAAGCAGGGGCATTGGTTAATCCAAAAGACATAACCGTATACTCGTATAAACCATAGCGAGTAGTAAAGGCGGTCTTCGGAATATCCGTTGCACGAATCTTAAGTTGGTGATAACCAGTCCTAAGATCAATCTTTGAGAATATTTGAGCTGCAGTCAACTGGTCAAATAGATCCTCTATCTTTGGTAAGGGGTATTTGTTCTTGATGGTGACATCATTCAACTTTCTGTAGTCTGTACACAGACGGTTGCCTCCATCTTTCTTGTCGACGAATAACACTGGTGATCTCCATGGCGATGCACTTGGTTGAATCAAACCTGTTGCTAACATGGCATCCAACTGCTTCATCAGTTCTACTAACTCTGAGGGGTTCATGGTATAGGGTCTCTGGATATAGGTCCGGTTCCGGGGATTAGTTCGATAATGAACTCGATATCCCTATCCGGGGGCATACCTGGCAATTCATCTGGGAATATGTCAGGGTATTCATAGACTACTCTGACTTGGTCAATGGTAGGCAGGGCTACACTCTTGTTGCACTTGAATTGACGGGGTAAGGTTTCGGAGATATGCTCTACTGTTACTCCAGAACTACTGGTCATGGTGATGGCTTTCTTAGCACAGTCTATCAGCCCTTTATGCCTTGACATCCAGTCCATACCTAGTACTACTTCCAATCCTTTGGTTCCAAGTACAATCAGGTTGGCATAAAAATCTATCCCATGTATTCTGATAGGTATAGCTTTGCAAAATTTTCTAGCTTTTGTTGTTGAACCAGGGATTTGAACTATCATGACATGCTTCAGGTTGGTTGGGCGAATCTTACTAGTGCATACAAATTCTTCGGTGACAAATGAATGCGATGCTCCAGAATCAAACAATACTCTTGCTAAAACTGAGTTGACAGAAAACATACCTAGCACTACATCTGGCGCTTCCTGGGCTTCTTCCGCGTTCATGTGGAAGAGACGACCATTGCAGTTGTGTGGGTTCCCTGGGGCAAATCTCCTTCCTGGTTGAACACGACGCTGCTGCTGACCTGGGGCATTCACAGGGGCATTGACGGCAGTCTTCTTGGGACACTCATTGGAGTAGTGACCCTTCACTCCACACTCGAAATAAGTGATCTGGGACTTGTCCTTGACTGCGACAGGTACAACATTGCTGCCAGTTCTGGGGGCAGTGTTGTTGCTCTTGGGAGGGGCACGGTTGAAGTTGTTGGCATTGCTGGAGTGGTGATTGTTTCCTCCAGACTTCACATTTCCTCCGCTACGGTTGGGGTAGCTTGGGCGAGAATTTGGGGGTCGGTTGTTCCTTGGTGCATATCCTGGTGAGGGGTTAGGATGGTACTTCTGGTGACTACTGGATCCAGACTGCTGCATCATACGACGCTTGTGGTTGTCGTTTGCCTGGTTAATCTTCCCTTCCATCTGAATGGCAGAGTCGACTAGCTCTTCAAGATCCTAGAAACGGATGTTGACGAGGACAGTCTGCATCTCATCATGCAGTCCGTTTAAGAATCTCTCTTTCTTCTTGGCCTCCGTGTTGATTTCATCCGGTGCATATCTGGCAAGGGACAAGAATTTGTCACGGTACTCTACCAAAGTCAATCTTCCTTGCTTCAGTTCATGGAATTCGTCTCTCATCCTGTTGACAAGACTCTGCGGCACGTGGGTGCGGCTGAACTTGACCTTGAATGCTTCCCAGGTCATCACCTGGCCATGGTTCATATTGCGGACACATCTCCCGCCAGATAGTGGGTGGCGAAAAGAACTTTCTCATTCTCATCAACTCCTGCAACTTCGAGGTTGTTTTCCATGGTCTGTAACCAGTCATCAGCATCTAATGGGTTTTCAGATTGGTTAAAGATTGGGGGATTGGTGTTCCGAAAGTTTTTGAGGTTGGATCCTTGGTGATCCTGATTTCCATGTCCCTGGTTGTTGAGAGCCATTTGGGCGATCTGCTGCAATGTTGCTAAGTTAGCTTGACGCTCGGACCTTCTTGCTTCGTGGTCTGCGATGAGATTCTGCAAGATCTGCAGCATTGGGTCCAGCGACGAGCTGCTCCCTCCTTGGTTTCCACGAGTCATCTGAAGATTGAGATGGATATAGGGGTAAGAGGGAAATTCTAAAGTTCATGGTTTTGGGTTTTCAAAGCTACACTTTGAGTTAGACTTAGGTATTTCAACTAACTTCATTTTCATTCATGCAAGCAAGCACACGATACAACACACACCACAACAATCAAAGGGGAAAACAGATGGTTTGAAGAACCATTCTGCCAACTACGATACAATGAGATGATACATCTCATGCTACGACAGTGCTCTAGTGCATCTACTCATCGTTGATGAAGTTGGAATCTTCATCATCAGTGTAGAAGTCCACAACATCCTCTGCCAGAAAGTCGTCATCTTCTTCCTCCTTGGCGGCAAGCTGAGCTTCCTGCTCCTTGACTGTCTTCTCGAGGTCGGCCACCTTCTTGCGAAGACGGGCGATGGTGCGATCTTTCTTTGCACGCTGGTGACGAAGAGACTGACGATCTTTGACGAGCAATGCGAAAGTCTGGGCCTTCTGGTCGGCAATGGCACGGTTCTGGTTGGCTAACTCTCTGGCATTGTCCAGTTCCTGCTGTCTGTCATGAAGCAAGAAGTCAAGGTTCTCCACTTGATGCCTCAATTCTGGGTGACTTGGCATCTCCATCGGCATTCCCATGAAGTCACGTCTTGCATAGTGGGCAAAACGGGTTCCTTGAATCTTGTTGATGATGAGGGCACATAGACGTGCGAGAGCTTCATGCATTGCCCTGGCTAACCCATCTAGCCAGTTGTTCTCTCTCATGGAGAACTGAATTCTCCCGGAAGTTGGGGCTTCAATGCTTCCTCGAAGATCTGCGGTGACTAGCCATTGTAGGTCTCCTCCTGGGGGTCCAGGAAGTTGAGCTCCAAGAACTCTGGATGTGGGCATCCCAGTAACTCTGATAGTGAATCCAGATCCCTCTGGAAGATCAGCTGACCTCCGTTTCCCAACTGGTAAAACTTGCTGAACTGAGTCTCCATCTACAAGCATTTAGGATGAGGAAGTTAGTGAAGTGATCAAGTGTGTCAAATTTTAAGTAGTAATGTAAGAATTTTGAGGAACATGTATTTTTGAGAAAGAATGAGTTCACAAGGGTAAGAGAGGGAATAGTTTTTCATAAATACTCACTTTGGTTTTGAAGCTAAGTTTTTGGTTTGGACGTCCATTCTAACTAGGTTCTCCTATGGTCAGGATGGCTTTGATACCAACTTGTCAACACCTAGATTTTTAATCCCAGATGCCCGTTATGCCATAACTCGCAATCCCAGGATTACCATTTTTGCGAGACAAAATGGATTGGACATCACAGTACATTATCCATTACAAACCATACATAAGGTTTTTACACAAATAAGGATCTCATGATCCAGTCTTTAATACAACTAGCAGTGGAAATAAACGATAGCGTAGGAGTGGGGTCCATCTTCAGGGGGGCACAGACAATGCTGACGAAGGCAGATAGTCCTAGTTATCATAGCCGTCCTGCTGACCATCATCTTGATAATCTCCTTCATAGTCTGGCCATGATAATAGCCAGGGACAAAAGCCATGAGTACTCTTTAAGTACTCGCAAACTACTACTAACAAGGGGTATAATTCTAAGTTAAAGTACTGAATCTAAGTTAACCATCAAATTAAGTTTGAAACCTAAGCTGAGTTCAGAAGCAAAGAAAGATAAAGTAAGTGCTAGAATCACTTAAGTTGGGAAGCTATTATCATCGACACAACCCTGTTGTGGTCAAGTCAAAGTTCATCATTCATTTCAAGTTATTTAGAAAACATCTAACAATGAAACAGTATGTCCATTCCAACTGTCCATAATCGCGGACGCGGCTATTCGAATAGTTTGACACTCTGCAGAGGTGGTACACTTTCACCACAAGATTCGATACATCTGTTAGGGATAACCCTGAATCATCATACTTAGTATGCAGATAATGAAACATAACCTTCCCTTTACACACCCTAGTACAAGCACCTCTCCTATGAGCATGGCCTCCCAACCATGACCATCAGTCATCTTGGGCACTGCATAGGTGGACATCATTGAGAGGTAGCCTCAGCTCAAACCTCTCCCGTGAGGGAACTAATACTAATGCATATAAATTTCCAGCTAAGCCTTACCCAATTCAGGTAATGTGGTTGTACGGTAAATTTGGAATGGTAACACATCCGAATCCAACCATCAGTTTTAGAAAAGGGTTAAGGCTCATGCCTCATCATTTTCATCATCATAAACCAGTTGTGTTTCTCCACACATGTCAAAACATCTCAATAGAATGACTCATCATTCCAAGGTTTTCATAATTCATTTTCACCAAGTGTTCCCATCTAAAGTGATTCAAGTTTTTGATCTATACTAAGGTACTAAGTTAAGAGTGTTCCCTAAGGTGGGGAAGATGGGATCAATCTCATGCCATAGAATGACATCTAAAGGTTTCTAAGTAGGTCAAGTTTTATACTCTTTATGCTACCTTCAAAAATTAAGTAAAGAACTTTGTGTAAACTAAGGGGGGTAAAACTTATCAATAAGACTTGGGGTACTAATAGTTAAAGGGGTGTGATCAAAGCATGCTTAAGGCATCTTTGCTAAACCATCTAGTTTTATTCTAGCTTGCTAACAATAGCTTGCTAAATTATGTTTTGCAAGGGTTAGCTTGCCACTAATAGCTTGCCTTGGTTGGTGCAGTGGTTGAAGTTTTCTTCTTCTTCTTGGTAGAACTCCTCCTCCTCGAAGGCTTGGTCGGTACTAGCGTATATAAATACATAGGGAGTAGACAATCACCAAACAATACTTAACTAGGCTAAGTAGCATTCTAAAACACACACTTGATGATATATTATCATCACAAGCATCACAAGTTTAATTCAATAGTTTCAACCTTTTTATTTTGGAAAAGTAATTTCTACTCACTGAAATATTAACTAAAATTTAATATTCACCACCAAAATATGGGATCATGTGGACCCATGTCCTCACCACATATTCTAACTTGTGGGAATGAGATTTAAAGGTTGGATCAACATTACTTTGGTTTAAGTTTATTATTTAATGATTTAAAGTGACTAGAAATGCCTATATAGCATTATTTTGGTACTAGTCCAAAGTCACTGCATGTAAACCTTAATATTATTACATATTTAGATAGATATGATGAAATGTGATTTTTGAGAGTTGGAATCAACTCAAAAGCTAACTTGGTTGATTTTATAAAAATGTTTCAAGTTGCAAAAGCTTCTGTCTTCTTTTTTTATTAGGAGAGATCTATAACTCTAAATGAATTAAATCCAACGGGCTTGGATAGATCATTTTAATACCTTTCAGACAAAATTGGTTTCATGCCATTTGGATTTCTAAAACTCTCTGAATTGATTTTCAAACTAGTGAACAGAAACTAGATTCAAACTAAAAGAAAAATCCAGATTTGAATCTGTGGGCTAACGCGGGAAAAGAAATGGGCCGGCCCAGTGACGCTTCGTGGCGTGGGGCTCAGCTGACAGGGGGGTCCCGCTTGTCAGCGGCACTTAACACGCGAAACGGTACGCGCGCTGTGGGTCGTGCGATTAGAGGCTAGATCTACGGCTGAGGGTCGTCGTCGATGACGAACAGGTCGCCGGCGAGCTCGAACCCTAGCGGCTCGGTGGGGGTCTACTGGGGCGTACTAGGGCTCCAGCAGGGTCGGCGATGCGGGCGAACAAAGTGGAAGATGACGGCGAGGTGAGGCGTGGTCGCGGCGGAGCTTGGGGTGGTCGGAATCAACGACACCCTTCTCCTCTAGAGGCGGCGGCTCCGGCTCCAATTCCGGCGAGCTGCTGCTCCACTTGCTCCGGCGAGAGGTGGGTGATGTTCAGAGAGGTGAGGGGAGTGGAATGGTGTGGAGAGGAATGGCTGGGGAGGGCTCCTTTTATAGGCTCGACGGTGAGACCAAGCGGGATGGGCGGTCGACGGTGGCGACATGCCTACGGTGAGCTAGCGGCATGGCTGGGGATGGTGATCGATGGGCGGTCTCCTGGCCGTTCTCTAGGAATTAAATGCGGCCGTAGGGGCGGTGGTATGCGGTCTGGGCGAGGTGGCGCTCTGAGAGGCAGAGGCGGCGGTGTCCACGGCGAGCGGTGGCTGTGGGGCTTTGGGCGGCGAACGGGGGTGTCCGGGGTGTTCTCTAGGTCGAGGCGGAGCGGTGGGCGCGGGCTGCGATCGAGCGGCGGCTTGTGCACGAGGGGGCAGTGCGCGCTCTAGGGGCGGCATCGGCATGCTCGACAAGCTCCGGGCGCGGCGGTTTCTAGCCGCTCTGCCCTCTGTCTCTGGCCTGGGGCTGGTTGGGTGGTGGAGGTGGACCACTGGCAAGGTACTAGACATGGCGAGAGCGGCTGGAGAGGGTTGCTGCCGCAGGTGCACGGTCGGCCGGCGAGATGGTGCTCGGCATGGCTGTGCAGTGCGGCTAGGGGGTAGAGAAGTGGCTGGGTTTGGTCTGGTCTGGCTTGAGGGGGACAAGATGATCAAAGCACTACAGAATTGCTAGACAAAATCAGCCCAAAACAGTAATAGTTAGGCCTTAATGATCTTGCTAACAAGGTGTTTGACAAAATGGCCGCAAGAGAAATTTTTTTGAATTTTGAGTTCAAAAATTTTGAGTGATCTCCACTAGTGATAGGTAGTCTCTGGTTGCAAGGGTTTTGAAAATGGAGCTCAAATAGAGGGTTTTTGAAATAGGGGTGATCTATGCATATGCATTAGATTCAATTTTAAACTGTCATTTAAAATAGTTAACAAAATGTTTTTAGCAGATCAAAAGGTGGGCCTTGGTACCTTATTATGTGTACTAGCAAGGGGTGTAAAGATCAAGAATTGTTTCTGTTAAGAATTGAGTACTAGGAATAGCCAAAGTTGGCATGAGAGTTAAATTTGCCAAAATGACCATTCCTTCATTTTAATTCTTTTTGATTTGATTTTCTTTAGGAAAAGTTTGGGAATGATGTAGATGATGTTTAAATCACCTAAGAAACATTTTACAAGCATTGGATCAATCAATCATGGCAATTCAAACAACTCCTATTTTAAATGCACACATATATGAATGCTTTCATTTTAAATTTGGGAAAGTTTTTGTTAACCCTATTTTTTGGATGATTTGATCTTGATGATCTTGGATTAAAGTTTTGGGATGTTATATGGGTCCTCGAGATTGAAGAGCTTAAGGTAAAACACGAGAAGAGCTCCCAAATTTGGCATTAAGTTACAATTAATAATAGCAGCTTTTGCGAGGATCAACATGTCCTCCTCATTAACTCTAGTAAAGTCGGCACGTGCCTGCAAAGTGTTAGCAGTCACATAGAATAAAATAGCGAATAGTAGGGTGATCAATTTGGTTCCCCTTAGGTGTGTTTCCACGAATCTTCATTAAATTAAAGTACTGTAAAGGGGAAGGATTTAAAACAAAAGTAGTTGTGCGTACATCGGTAGTGTTGTTGGCAAACCCAAAGCATTGAGCCCATTGGCTGAGTGTTAAGGTGTACTCACAGTGCATAAGGCAGAACTTGCTGCGATCAACTCCAGGCCTTTGTTCCTCAGTACAACCATAAGGGTCCATTGTGTGTGTCAAGGTGCTGAAGAACTCAAGCATCCAGCGGTGATACGTGGCAACATCCTAAAAGACAAAATCATACAAACCAACATTGTTGCAAAGTAAATCGAAATCAACACGAATGCCAAGTTGGTTCAGGATATAAGGATACACCCACTTGGTGGACTTGATTTCTCGGAGCTTGAGACGATTGAAACGGTTCAGCTGAAACTCCTCGGTGAACTCGATACCAAGTGTCTCGGGGGTCAACGTATCAACGGGTGGTGCAGAGGATTTCGCGGCCATCTCATGTGTACAGCTCCTTGTGTTCATCTAAAAATAATAATAATAATAAAGTAAATAAAGATTGCTACTAAATTTTTTGGTCCAATAGAAACATAGCATAAGTGATTTTGTACACTAACTACAAACGAAACTCCTCTTAAAGCAATACTAAGCATGCTCAATATCAAGACTGAATCAAAAACAAGACCTAAGTTTAGATTGACAATGATAAATGATTGAGTGAAGCTTTTGCACAAATAACTTGAGGATCGGAGGAGAATCATACCTTAGATCGAATGAGTGCAAGCAATCGAAGAAATAGTAAGTAAATATGAAGATCCAATGGAGTTTGGAGAAAGAAGAAAGAAAAAATTTGTGTTTGGGGATTTTTAGGTTACCTCCTCATAGTTGATATGACGCCCATGTATGTGGTACAAGCGGGCGGTACGGCCGGTGCCCGCCCGTACCAGGTGACATACCTTGCGGGCGATGGCTACTCCCAGGTGTTTCACTAGGTCATTATCGGTACTGTAACTTTGCTTAAAAACTGATGTGCGCTCGAGGGTACCGTATGGGCGCGCGGTACAGGCGCGTCCGGCCGTACCAATAGTAGTTAAGAGCACTGATCCCTATGGCAAAAATCAGAATTTCTATCTTCCTTCAGCTTGATGTGGTACAGGTGCACGGTATGGTCCATTCCGGCCGTACCAGTGGTCCTTAAGAGCACTGTGAGCTACAAAACTCAATTTTTTTGATTTGAAGCTCTGTGTGCCTTTTCACATCTTATCAATGGATAAAACAACAGAAAATATACTTCATAAAAAATCAGCAGTACTTCTTAGGCCATGTGTTAGTAAAAATAAAATATAGAGGATTATTGTTCTTCTCCTCTTTCCAAAGGTCTTATTGAACACTCTTTATTAAAAATATAAAAACAAAACAAATAAAACAAAACTAAAGTAACACAAAAGTAAAAATTTATTTCACATGGGTTGCCTCCCATGAAGCGCTTCTTATTAAGGCCAATTAGCGTGACCTTGATGGCAATCACTTAGGTTTAAGAAGTGGAAGCCCCACTCCAAAATAGTTGGCTTTTAAAGTAATTACACCATCATCATCATTAGGCTTGGCCTTCTATTTCCTAGGGAAGTGGACTACAAAAGGATCTCTAGATCAATCAAAGCTTTAATAGTTCTTAGGAATGGCCTACCTAGAAGTATCGGTGCTATGGGATCTTCAGGCATGTCCACAATAACAAGATCAATAAGAGAGGGACTACATTTAATTTCAACAACTATATTTTCTTTGATCCCAACAGCTTGTTTATAAGTTGGATCGGCTAGATGGAGTCTCAATTCAGTAGTAACAAATTTCCCCAACTTTAATTTGTCGAATAAGATTTTGGAAATTGTTGAGACGCTCGCACCAAGATCACAAAGTGCGGATATCTCATTGACTCCCAACTTAATTTTAATAGTGGGCTCAAATATATCATCTAGCTTAGCTAGAAGCTTATCAGCTAGTCTTTTATACTCCATCTCTAAATCTCGAACTTTAGATGCTACTTGTTGTATAAATTGTTGGTACATAGCACCATTACCTTGTTCTATACCTGGATTCTTCACGATGATCATGTTTAGTAGATCTTCCATGGTATATTCCGGTGTTGGTGCGTTGCTATAGTCCACCTCTTCAGGTTTCTCTTCATTGGTTACCACCCTCATCATCTTGAGGTCTTCTACCAGATTTGGCTTGGGTTTTCCAGCAAACTTTGCTAGTATGAGAGTTTGGCTCTCAGCTACCTTACCCAACTGAGCCTCCATGGTCTTTGTCCTTTCCTGTAGAGCCTGCACATCATTTCTAATTGCAACGACCTGGTTAAATAATTTTCCTATACTACTTTCATGGTTCTCAATGATTTTAATAAGCATATTATTTTGCTCGGTTTGATCTTGTATAAAGGTTCTAACAGTTTGCTAAAATGAGAGATTCCCATGATTTGCTCCATTAGTATTATCATAATTATTATAAGGAGCTCCTGCAGGATTAGGATGATATTTTTGAACATCAGAAGCATAATTATTTTTCCATGCAGGATTAAAAGGAGTGCGAGCTATAAAATTAACATCACTAATATCGGTAGCGATAACATTAACTTGGGCATCTTCTTTACCCTTTACTAAGCTAAGGAACTCATCTACCTTAGATGTAAGCTCTTCATTATTTACCTCGGTAGTTGAACTTACTCTCTTCGAGGTTCTTTCCACATACCATTGGGCATGGTTGTTTTGGATATCATCAAGAACTTCTTTGAAACACTCACTTGATTTCCCATGATTGTTCCTCATGCTGTAGTATCTAGAATAGACTTAGACATTAGGTTAAGACCATTATAGAACACATGTAATATAAGCCACTCTTCCATCCCATGACTAGGATAGTTAATTACAGATTCTTTCTTCCTTTCCCACGCAAGTGCTAGTGGCTCATGGTTTTCTTGTGTAAAGCTTGTAATGTTGGATCTTAGCTCCATAGTTTTAGCTGGGGGAAAACATTTAGTCATAAACAAGTTGGTACATTCCTCCCAAGATTTAATAGTTTCCTTTGGTAGAGCTAGCAAATAATCCTTAGCATTTCCTCTAAGAGAGAAAGGAAACCGTCTTAATTTAAGAAAATTTGTATCTACATCCTTAATACACATTGTCGTTGGATTGAGGACAAGTACGCCATGAGGGGGTCCTCGAGCGTGCGGAAGAGAGGGGTGTGAGACGTACGGTGTTCCGGGATGGTGAGCACACAAGTTTACCCAGGTTCAAATCTGCCGGCTTTGGACGGATCCTACTCCTGCTAGCAATCCAGTAATACGGCAGAGCCGAAATATGGGTTACAAGGGTTTCGCCTATGCGAGTTGACATTGGAGACTATTGAGGTGTTCCCTAAAGGCTCTCCCTAGGACGGCTTATATAGATATCCGGCCTAGGGTTTACAGGAGAGATCTATCTGGCTACGGCTAAGAGTTGGTTACATAGTACATCTTGAACTAGAAGTAACACTATGGGCCTAAGTCGGTAAGTCTTCTGGGCCTTCCTGTAGCCGGATTGGACTCCGTCTTTTCTCCCTAACTGGGCCGCCCGTGAAGAAAAGCTCTAACCCAAAGTGGGCTACCCTGGTTAGTGAGGAACTGTGAGGATACCCGGAAAGTATATCCCCAACGGCAGCCCCCGGAAGTCTCCAAGATCCAAAGTCGGATTTATCATCGTCTAGCTTGATCTTTGGCTTGCAGAATCTTGAAGGGTTCCTGAAACTTCACCACAAAAAATACGATCCGGGTCTTAAAAATAAGTCGGACCTATCAACAGGTTACTCGGATTTTCTAGCTTGATTTCAAACTAAGCCAGAATTTGGTCTCTAATGTCACCTGACACAAGTCATGGTCAAGTCACGTCATCTGACAGACATCCTGTCAGCACGACCATTGGTGGGTCCGCAGTTCGCGGAACCGAGGCGTTGTTTTAATGCGTGCGCGGAGATCGAGGCGACGTAATCATCGCGTGGGTCCTTCCCAGTTCCTTCCATGATGCGTGGCAGTTATACTATAGCATTTGCACGAATCTTGGCGCAGTTAGGTGGATATAAGAGGTGAGGATTCTTCTCCTCCTTTCTTCACCTGTTCCTTTGCCTTTTCCTCTCCTCCAAATCTCCCCCGCGTGCACAGAGCTCCTCTGCTTTCCCCCCAAAACTCCCAGCGCCGCCCATCCTAGGTCATCTGCTCGCCAGAGAAATGGCTTCTTCATCCTCTTCCGTCTTAGCGGCAGCGGCGGCGACGGCGGCGACGGAAGCGGCGGCGGAGAAGGAAAGCTTCCGCGGGGTCTGGATCCCCTGCGTTCTTGATGATGAGAAGCTCCAAGGCATGGAGACAGAAGGGCTCCTCCACGCCAGTGACTGGCGGAGCGGCTTTGGGGAAACCATCCCTAACCCGCGCGCCAGCGAGCGGGTCCACTTCGGTACCCACCTCGACAGAGGTTTGTCATTCCCTCCCTCGAAATTCTTTTCCGAGGTGATTGACCATTATAGTGTTCAACTCCACCATCTTCCTCCCAACTCTCTTCTAGAGATGAGCGCTTATGCTTCTTTGTGTGAGGGATTTCTCGGCATTAGGCCGAGTTTGACCTTATTCCGGTATTACTTTCATGTCTGGAGAAATTCTATCACTGCCGGTGTTCCTTATATCACCGGTACCATTAGTTTTTCACTTAGACGCGAGCACGCATATCCCAAAATCTTAGCTAGTGACTCGGTCAAATAGTGGCCAAGCACATTCTTTTATCATAAGGATATTCTGGCTCCCGACAAAGCTACTGCTTTGCCAGCTTTTGTCGATAGAGCTGCCACGGCCCAACCATCTTGGGACGAGGCCGTTCCGGCTCTTAGTGACGATCTGATCCTCGCTAAGAGGCGGGTCAAATATCTGATCAAACACAAAGAACTGAAGGGATCCGACTTGGTCCAATGCTGGGTGTCACGCTGGATCCAGCCCCTTCAGTACCACGGAGACTAACTGATGCACTCCATCACGTCGTCCAAGAAAGACTCCCTCCGCATCAGCCCCAGAGTCTACACCACGCAAGGCTATATAAGCCAGATTAAATGGCTGATAAGGGAGCGGATCGAGAGGAGGATCCCGGAGGTTTCTCTGGATATGCATACGGCGAAAAACCCCGTAGTGCCGGTAAGTTTCTATCAACAAACCTTTTTATGCATTTGAATCTTTAAGTTATACTGCAATACTGATATGGTTTCTTCTTTTTCAGCTTGCTGACCTCCCCGAGTCGGAACTTGCTCCTCTCGAAGGATATCCTCCGGAGTTTCCTCAGGAGGCGGAACTGGTCCCATTGCCGGACATTGCGCTTAAGAAACTCAAGGCTCTGACAGTGGCTGTCGGCACAAAGGAGGTGCCCATCGTGAAGAGGTAATCTTTCAACACAATTTCCGCCTTTGTACCTTACTCGAATTGTCTTCCGAGATGTAATGTTTTCAACTTCATCACATTCTCAGAGCTAAATAGCTCATCAAGGGCATGGGGAAGGGAACTTCTTCGAAGCCCCTGCGACAGACGAAGCTTTCCAGAGCTTCTCCTGCCATGGCTCCTCCGACTCCTACCCCCCAACCTTCCGCAACACAGGTGATCATTCCTTCTCCGGCTATCGCAGAAGATCCGGCTCCTTCAACGGAGCCCGTGATCCTTGAATCACAAACTGACGTCACCATGAGTGAGTCAGGTGAAGATAAGGGTGAACCCTCTTTGGGTAATAATCCCTCGGCAGAGATCTTCACCGAAAACCTTCTCAACAATCCGGGTCTTGCCAAGTTTGGCTTGTCCTAGAAATCTGCGGAAGAGATCCAGCGGCTGGCCAGGCAATGCTTGGAGAAAAGAAACTTATCTGTCGAAGAAGAAGCACAAGAGGCAGAGGACATCAAGTTCTTCGACCTTCTTGCCCAAGTGCGTCTTCACGACAAGAGGATAAGGACCGGTGATCTTCCAACAGCACCAGTGATTCCTGTGACTCTCGCCGAGAAGGTTGCTGTTGAAGTAAACGCGAGTGTGGATAAACTCACTCGCGAGCAATATGTAAGTCGGAATTCTAACTCTTGTATTTCCCTCATTTCATATCATATCCTCTAGCCCCCAAGCATGAAGTAGGATATATAATCTGGGTTTATGCTTCATTAGGATGCCAAAGAATGAACTAGTGTAGCCCCAAGGCTCGTGCTGATATTAGTAAAAATATTAGCCCAAGTCTTTAGTAGACTTCTGACTTTGGGTATTCTGACTTACAGAAAGTATGTTCCTATAACCAGGATTTGTTGAAAAATGTCTGTGATAAGCAGAGAGAGAGATCAAGGCTCTCCAACTTAAAAATGCTGAACTTAAAGTCTCCAAGGATGAGGCCGAAGGTAAACATTCCGAGACTCAAACCTTGTCTTTGATGTTTTCGTAGTCAAATTTTTTTCTGAACTATTGTTCTTTTTAACTTACAGCGCTGGTAAAACAATCCTGCCCCATGATTGAAGAGGCCGAGAACCTCTAGACTTTAGTGGTGGAGAACAAGGAACTTCGCCAAGAGCTGGATAAGCTCAAAGCGGATCATGAGAAGAGCATAGCTCAATTTCTCGAGTCCTCCTCCATGGCTACTGACGAGCGTGATCGCAAGATTGCTGCTCAAGATCAGAAAATCTCGGACCTCAATAACGAGCTGTGCGGAGAGAGGGAACTTTCCAAGGCGCTCCGGGCTAAACTCCGGAGTCTTCGGGAGGAGAAGACCAAAATTGACGACGTCATTTTCGGTACGTTCCATCTGTCTGACTTTTCCATTTTCTTCGACTTCTTTCAATGTCAGATTTTCTTAACATGTTTTGTGTATAGGTCCTCTGAATTTGACGGATTCCACCTTTGCCGAGCCCCACACCCACTGGCTTGCCCAAGTCGGTGACCTGCTTCATGACTTCTGCCAATCCCTTGAGGATATTGCGAAGCTCTCAAGATTCCGGACATGCATAGCATGTCGGATTTTCAGGTGCGGGACAAGACGAAGCAAATTCCACAGCTTGTCCAGGATTGGAATATGTCCTATGCGTGATCTGCAGCACAGAACGCTCTCACCATGGTCATGAGCCACCATGGAAGCATGGAGATATGGCAAGTGACCAGAGGGTACTCTACAGTGGATGAAGATGGCCAGGAGAAGGACATCAAGGCCATTATGGACTCCTGTGCCGGATATGGGTGTCACGTGGCTGATTTGACCAGCTACGATACTCCTTTATTCACCCGCGTGGACACTCCGCCTCTGCCTCCAGAAGAAGCAGCAGAAATTTCCGACGATGAACGCACCACCTCGGATGTCGACATCTCGGAACGATATCAAGGCGACGTATCCAGCGAGCCGGCGGCTCCTTCATCTCCTCCTGCATCATAGATTGCCAGAAACATTTGTATTATCCTGAAAAAACATGATGCGTCTGTAAATATGAAATACTATAATTTTGCTAGTGCTAAGCTTTTGATCTATTCAGCACTTTTGGCTTTAAATTTTTGTGTTCCTGAAATGTTTACATAAGAACTTTGAACTTTTTTCGCCTATACTTATCGTTTATCTGGCTTTCCGCCTCGTCCCTTTCGTGAGCCGACTAAACCTTCTGCCCGGAAACTTTGCTGAGCAACAGAGCTCAATTGCCAAACAAGTTTAAACTTGGAAACAAAGCCGGCTTCCAGTATCAACAATTCACTACTCGGAAAATGCCCACATCCAGCAATCAGACAAATAACCAAAGTAAAGACTAGAAACTTTAGAGTTATACCCGAGGGTAGCAATTTTAAAATTGGAAATCTAAACCAGAACGAACATGAGCATAAAGGACTTTCAAGCATTCTGGGATTTTCGACTATGACATGATCATTGGGAAATAAGATGGTAAGAACTTCTCAGAAAAATTTGAGGCAACCAAAACTTTTATTTCTCACGGAACATGTACATATATATGATTACAAAGAAGGATAAACTAAGAATAAAAGGGACGTAGCTGAGCAATATTCCACGGTCTGTCTAACTCATCCGGATTTGTACTGCCTCCAGCTCTCTTTCTCTTCTTAGTAGCAGGTCTTTCTTTGACTGGCCTCATGTCAGTTAAGTAATATGAGCCATTGTGCAATACTCGACTAACTAAAAAGGGCCCTTCCCATACTAGGGAAAGTTTGTGCTTTCTTTGCTGCACAAGCCAGAGAACCAAATCGCCTTTATTGAAAGATCTGTTTCTGACTCTCTGGCCATGATACTTGCGTAACTTCTGCTGATAGGCTGTTGATCTCATTTCAGCAACGACGCGAACTTCTTTGACTAAGTCGAGATCATTTTGTCGAGAAATCTCGGCATCCTCTTCAATATACGCGGCCACTCTAGGAGAAATGTGAATCAAATCACTAGGAAGAACTGCTTCTGCGCCATAGACCAAGAAGAAAGGTGTGTATCCGGTTGGCATGTTTGGTGTCGTTCGTAAACTCCATATTACATAGGGTAATTTCTCTGCCCAAGCCCCCACAGCACGTCGTAATGGTGCTTCGAGTCTCGGTTTTAGGCCTTGAAGGATTAAACCATTTGCTCTTTCAACTTGTCTGTTATCTTGTGGATGTGCGACTGACGCAATGTCAAGCCGGATATTTTGCTCGTTGCAGAATTCGGCCAATTCTCCCATAGTAAAGTTACTCCCGTTGTCCGTGATAATTCTATGCAGATAACCATATTGGATTATAACATCCTCGACAAATCTTTTGGCTATTGATCCATCACAACTAGTGACAGGTTTAGCCTCAATCCATTTGGTGAATTTATCCACCATCACTAAGAGATGAGTAAATCCACTTGGAGCTCGTTTAAGTGGTCCTACCATATCAAGCCCCCAGACCGCAAAAGGCCATGTTATAGGTATTGTTCGTAGCTGATCAACTAGAACATGAGCTTGTTTGGCGTACTTTTGGCAACCTTTACACGTCTTGACTAATCGCTCGGCATCTGCCTGAGCTGTAAGTCAGAAAAATCCGTGTCTAAAAGCTTTTGCCACTAAAGATTTGGCTGCAGCATGGTGACCACACTCGCCTTCGTGGATTTCCCTTAAGATTTCCACTTCTTCTTCCGGAGATACGCAGCGCTGAAAAACCCTAGAAACACTCCGCTTATATAGCTCACCTTTGATTATAGTATAAGCTTTTGCTCATCGGATGATCTGTCGGCTCAAAACTTCGTCTTCGGGTAATTTGCCATCTACCAGATAATCAAGGTAGGGTTGGGTCCAACTGGGAATTACAGCCAGGACCGCTATTAAAGGTGAGTCGGATTTGGCCGGATATTCCTCATCTACTCCCTTTATTGAGGGAACTTTGAGGTGCTCTAAAAAAGTGCCATCCGGGACCTCTTTCCGTGCAGAGTCTATCCGAGATAGTGCATCTGCTTCCTCATTTTCTGCTCAAGGGATGTGTTGAACCTCAAACCCTTCGAACGATTTAGATAGATCATCCACAACATCTTTATAAGCTGCCATGTGTTTATTTGCATTAAAAATATGACACTTGTTGAGCAACAAGATCCGAATCTCCATAACACATCAAACTTTGGATGCCAATATCCTTAGCAATCCGGATTCCATGTACCAGTGCTTCATACTCGGCAATATTATTTGTCGCTGTGAAGTGGATCTGCAACACGTATAGAAGTTTATCTCCTTGGGGTGATTTGAGCACCACGCCAGCCCCCGAGTCCCCTCGAGCCTTAGACCCATCAAAGTAGAGGGTCCAGTATTTCGACTCAGGGAGGGTCATGTTATCCTTCGTCTCTGTCCAATCAGCAAAAAAGTCAGCAAGGATCTGGGATTTGATTGTTGTCCGAGGTTTGTACTCAATATCAAAAGCTAAAAGCTCTATGCCCCATTTGGCGACACATCCTGTGGCGTCACTGTTATTGATTATATCTCTCATGGGAGCTGTGCTCACCACGCTAATTGGATGTTCCTGAAAATAATGTCGTAACTTACGAGATGCTAGAAAAACACCATAAGCCAACTTTTGATAGTGCGGATATCGCTATTTTGATTCTGTTAGGACCTCGCTGACAAAGTAAGTCGGACGCTGCACCAGGTGTTCCTGATTTTCCTCCGGTCTCTCCACTACCATGATGATACTAACAACCTTGTTTATCGCAGCAAGATAAAGCAACATCGGTTCCTGTGGTTCCGGCGCAGCAAAGATAGGAGCAGATGAGAGTACTTTCTTCAGGTCTTGTAGTGCAGCTTCAGCTTCGTCAGTCCAAACAAAATCCTTGGTCTTTTTCAGGAGTTTATATAATGGTGCGGCTCTTTCTCCAAGCCGGCTTACAAACCGACTGACTGCAGCAATGCAACTAGTTAGTCTTTGTACGTCCTTGAGGCGAGTTGGCCTGGAAATATTGAGTATAGCCTTGATTTTGTCCCGGTTTACCTCTATGCCTCTTTGAGACACGGTGAAACCTAACAATTTTCCGGCTGGTATTCCGAAGAAACATTTCTTCGGGTTAAGCATGATGTTGTATTTTCGTAGATTGGCGAATGTTTCCTCCAAGTCGGAAATCAGCGTTTCTTTCTTTTTGGACATCACTGCAATATCATCTACGTATGCATGTACATTGCGTCCGAGTGGTCATGGAGGCAACGCTGCATCGTGCGTTGGTACATAGATCCTGCGTTTTTCAGCCCAAAGGGCATTGTAACAAAACAGAAGGTTCCTAAAGGGGTTATGAATGAAGTTTTTACTTTGTCAGATTCCTTCATCTGGATTTGGTGATAACCGGAATATGCGTCGAGAAAACAGAGGAGTTCCGAGCCTGCCGTAGAATCGATAACTTGATCAATTCTAGACAGAGCGAACGGATCTTTTGGGCAAGCCTTGTTCAAGGCAGTATAATCAACACATATCCTTAAATCAGTGGTGTCCTTTTTAGGGACCATTATAGGATTGACCACCCACTCAGTGTGGATGACCTCTTCTATGAATCTGGCTAACTCGAGCCATGCTAATTCCTTAGCTATTGCCTTACGCTTTTCATCACCGAAATATTGTAAGGACTGTTTGACGGGTTTAGCGTTCGGGTTTACATTTAAAGAGTGCTCGGTAAGTTCCCTAGGTACTTAGGTCATGTCAGATGGCTGCCATGCGAAGATATCTTGATTTTCTTGGAGGAACTTGATGAGCGTGCTTTCCTATGCGCTACCTAGGCCTACGCCTATCTGGGTCACCTTCGAGGGGTCATCATCCTTCAACGGCATCTTCTTCGTCTCTTCTGATGCCTTGAACTCTGGATTTGGCTTTGTCACCTCCTTCTTTTTTGCGGGCATCTCGGATGGATCTATGCTCTTCTTGATCTCCTGGTACTCCTGGGCGTGCAGCACGGCTTCGGCAAAGGTGGCATTTCCATCCTCGCACTCTCGCGCTTTCTTCGGGTCTCCCCTGATGGTGATCATGCCATTGGGACCTGGAATTTTCATCATATTATAAATGTAACACGGACGATCCATAAAAGCCCAGTAAGCCGGACGTCCAAATATAACGTGGTATGCGCTCCTGAACGGGACCACTTCGAAGGAAAGTGCCTCCATCCGATAGTTCTTTGGAGTTCCAAAGTTAACACCCAAAGTGATCTCTCCCAGGGAATTGGCTTGTCTTCCTGGGACAACTCCATGAAAAATCACAGAGCTATGGTTCAGCTGGGTCTCCGAGAACTTCATCCGGTGTAGCGTTTTGACATAGAGAATATTAATTCTACTGCCGCCGTCCATGAGGGTCTTGGAGAAACGATAACCGTCAATAAGTGGATTGAATATTAAGGCATATTTTCCTCGCCTGTGCAACTTAGGCGGATGATCAGCGCGGTCAAATGTGATTGCCAGTTCTGACCAGTCCAAGAATTGGGGGACAGCCGGAACTATTGTGTTGAGCTCATGTAGAACTGCTTTCTTGACCTTTGCTGGTTGAGATCCGAGGAAGGTGACATAATTTTTTTTCTTAGTCGGAAAATTATCTTCCCTTCCGTCTTGGGATTTTAAGCATCAGCTTCCTCCATGTTGGAATCTTCCTTGGTCTCCTTTTCTTTTTCGGGATTCTTCTTTACCTTCTTCCTCTTAGCTTTGTAGCCCGCGGTGTCATCTCTTTTGATGCCGTCATTGAAACGACATTCGGTGTTGGTGTGGGATGAGCCCCCATTGACGTCTAGGTGATGCACACATGGGTTATTGGCAATGTCGGCCCAAGGCAAGGTTTTGCCTGGTTGCTGGTATCCTCTACCTTGGACTCTTGAAGTTCCACGCCCACGCCTGCGGCCTCCGCCTCGTCCTCCTCGTCCTCCAGACCTGAAAGTAGCAGTGACCACTGCCGTTTCCGCGTTGGGTTTTTCTTCCGAGGTATTTTTGCGCTTCTGAGCCTGTTGCTTTGGTTGTTTTGCTGACGGTGGCACATCTAGGGCATTGAGTAATCCCTCTGCATCGTCGTTGATATATGCACCCTTGCTCGCTATTTCTATCATCTCTCCCAAATTAGTGACCTTGTCACACCTCAAGCGATGGCGCAGTAGACCAATTGGGAGACCTGCGATGAAAGCTTTAATCGCAGTTTGATCATTCACTCCTTCACAGGAGTTCTTGGTGTCGATCCATCGTCCGAGGTAATCCCGGCAAGTTTCTCTGGCCTTCTGGGTGCAACGCTGTAGGTCTCCGACAGTACAGGGCCTCCGATATGTGCCTTCGAAATTCCAAAAGAACGCACTTTGCATGTCATACCAGTTGTGGATGGCGTTCTCTGGAAGTTCATTAAGCCATGATCGTTCCGTCTTCCGCAAAATGAGTGGGAGATATCGGGTCACGACCAGGCTGTTTCCGCCTTTGGCGATGCGGCAAGCTTGGAAAAAATCCTGTAGCCAGGTATCTGGCCGAGCAATGCCGTCGTAGCCTTGGATATGACTTGAGATAGCAAATCCTTCCGGGAATCTTGTAGCTCTGATGCATGGTCCGAAGCTCTTTGGGCCCACGTAGATATCATCGTTTTCGTAGCGCCGCGCCTCTATGTTGGAATTGATCATGTGCCTTGCATCGTTCGGGGATAGAGATCATCCCAAATGTCGGCTATGGCTGCGGGGCCTTGGAGCCGGACTTCGGCTTCTGCCACCACCTCCTCCGCCACGTCGTCCTCCTTGTCCCCCTTGAGAGCCGTTGTGATGACTACTTGGTGGAGAGGGTGGGGCAGCTAGATTGTTTTCGGATGATCACCGGCCTCCGTCTGGAGCATCATTATTCCGCTTCCGGGGAGGGTCTTCACTACGACGAGCCCCCTGCTGACTTGTTCCGGCATGGTTTCCGTCATTCCTCCGTTCGTCGTTCCCACCACGGTGAGGCTTAGCCGGACGGCTTGCATGTCTAGGAGGTGGCATTTTTTGACGATCCTCCTCCTGACGTTTCTCTTTATCTTCTCCCCTTCGATCGTTCGACTCTCGTCGGGGAGGGTTCCTCAGATACAGTGAAGCAATGGCATCTTGCTCGGCCACTAGAACGACGTTGCTCCAGTCACGTACAGTTCAATGATGTTGTCCTAATGATCTAGTTCTGGAGTAATTGTCTTCCCGTCGGTCGGAACAGTGACGTTGTTCCGGAACACGCTGGGGCCTTATATCATTCCAGGCTGAGTCCATGGTCGGATTTCGAGACCAGTTTTCCACTTCCAGATTTCGCAGCCATCTGTTGCTCCAGACCCTTGGTGAGTAGCTTGATGCCCAATCGAACCTGTTCTGGGCCTGGGTTATTTGACAGGATATCTCGTGTTGTGACAGTGTTCTATACCGATGTTGGGTACACCAGGTCTCCTTTGATGTCTAGACGAGGCATCCCTGGATCTCCTTCACAGAGGACCATGTTCACTTCTGGAAACTTACCGTCACCTGTGTAACGTTTTCCGGGTCTTCTAATGCAACCGAGACATGTAATCCTTATCTACGATGCATTTCTTTTCCTCATTGATGTTTTTGGCTTCATCCAGGAGTTGTTGACGACGTGCTTCTAGGGCTTGGGCCCTTTCATCCAGCTCTTCAGCAGTGAGTTCTGCAGCTGTAGGGATAGGTGTGGTTAACGCAGCATCGATGAGTTTACGTGCACCTTCGGTGATCATGTGTCCATCCACTGATTCTTCTTTTTTTGGCTCTTCTGGGATAAGTGCTCCATCCGAGTCTTCCTCATATTCCTCGGCAATCACCTCCTCTGTCAGAGGGTCTTTTGCCAGGGTCTTGTTCTTCTTATTCCTCTTCTTTGCCTTCTTGGCAACGCCGGTAGCAAAGACGGATTTAGGTCCATTTCCCGGAGTCAAGCTCTGATCGGTACTTTCGGACATCTAGACTTCGGGATTATCTCCGACTTGCATGTCATCCTGTGCTTTGGGAGAGTGTTCCCCGGATCCTTCATCCATGGCTTCTCCTTCTTCTGCAGCTTTGGAGTTATACTCCTCTTCATATTCTGTGGAGAACTTTCGGAAATTCGCTGACGTCATCGATTCATCCGAGGATGTGGGTACGTCGGCGTTTGTTCCAATTGCCTCCAGCACAGAGTTGGTGTGTTCTCTAGCATGGGCAGAGCCGGATCCGGATCCCACATATCCGATGAAGTGTGATGCGTGCTTCCTGAGGTACCTACGGCTCTCGCGATCAGCCATGTCGAAACTTTTGATGGTCTCGAGAATTGCATCTGCGCTTGCATCTTGCATTATCATACGCCGCGGTGTGTACCTTAGGAAAGGCCTGTCTATCCCGGCGTCATCAGAGCTGGAATCAGTGTCATTGATGAGTTCCTCCTGGATTTCGACTTCCGTGGGTGGGTCGATCTGGGATCCGGCCTCTCCAAGGAGATCCACTCCAGATTCGACTTGGACCGCTAGGTCTTCCTCAGGCTCGGATTTCTCCAATATCTCCGTAGCTGGTGCGGGCTGGGTGGGATTAGGGTTTTCTAAGATCCGGAACTCTGCCTCTATCATAACCGCTGGGGTGGGTGGGGCAGGTTCAGCAAAACCGATGTAAACATCGATCTCGCCAAAAGACATGATTGTGTAGGCACTCACGGCCTCTCTAGCCGGAATCCACGTCTCGTCGAGAACGATGAGAGGGACATCACTAGCATAGAGGATGCGACCGAGGACGATAGTCTCGCCGATTCCGATTCTTGCAGATTCCGCTCGGAACACAGATCCGAAGCTCACTTGCCCCATGGTGGGCGCCAACTGTCGTCGGATTGAGGACAAGTACGCCATGAGGGGGTGTGAGACGTACGGTGTTCCGGGATGGTGAGCACACAAGTTTACCTAGGTTTGAATCTGCCGGCTTTGGACGGATCCTACTCCTGCTAGCAATCCAGTAATATGGCAGAGCCAAAATATGGGTTACAAGGGTTTCTCCTATGCGAGTTGAGATTGTAGACTATTGAGGTGTGCCCTAAAGGCTCTCCCTAGGACGGCTTATATAGATATCCGGCCTAGGGTTTACAGGAGAGATCTATCCGGCTATGACTAAGAGTTGGTTACATAGTACATCTTGAACTACAAGTAACACTATGGGCCTAAGTCAGTAAGTCTTCTGGGCCTTCCCGTAGCCGGATTGGACTGCGTCTTTTCTCCCTGACTGGGCCGCCCATGAAGCAAAGCTCTAACCTGAAGTGGGCCACCCTGGTCAGTGAGGAACTGTGAGGATACTCGTAAAGTATATCCCCAACACACATAATGTCACAAATTTCAGTGAAAGTGCTTAAGTGCAAACCCGAATCTTCAGCGCATGAGCCCCCAAATTGGTTTTTTTGAACCAAACTTAAAAGGTTAGGATTTATTTCATATGTTTCCACATCAACTGCGGGCTGAGTGAAGGGTGAACGAATAAAATCATCAGTGGGAGTAGCATACTCCCCTAATCTCTTTTGATCCATGGCTCTTATATTTTTGGTATTTTTTAAGTAATGAAAACGAATAACAAGTAACTATTGTTTTGGGTTTTCAAATAGATAATAAGAAAGTAAACTAATAACAAGAATTAAACTACAAACTAATAATAAAACTAAAAACCAGGTCTCTAATGACCTCACCAGGATAGTGAAATTGCTTCCCCCACAACAGCGCTAGAAAAAGGGTTGATACCTTCGATCCGGATTCACGGATGTAGTATAATAGCTTTTTCCCTTGAAGACCTAGGTTTAATCGAACCTCAGAAAGCAATGCTAAAAGGAAATAAAAAGGACACATCTACAAGACTTTGTTTGTTTGTTTTACCTTAGTTTATCGGACCAATCTAGTTTACTTTATAATGGGTTGAATCGATGAATGGAGATAGGCCAGGGTTGAAGATCCACCTACAACTACACATCATATGGAATAAAAGATAATAATAAGCATAGTCATGTGTAATGTTTGAATGGAGATAATCTCTTGTGGTAAACACATCCTAATATACTAGAGCCCCCGTGATGCAGCAGGCATATCAATAGTCTTTTAATCCAACCGAGTGCACACCAAAGCAACGGGCTACAAACAATTATTAAGTGTAAACCATAGATCAAAGCTTTAAGTGGTGATGTTGTTGTGATCCCGAATGGGGCGCTAAGAGAAGACCATACTACCCTTTCTGTCACTGAGGTTCCGATGAGATCGTCGCTAGCCAAGTATCTCACCTCAAGCCTTTATCAATCTATGGGGTCTTGGGTACCTACAAGTCCACAGATCGAGACAAGAGACAAATAAACAAAAGATACAAATCTCAATTGCAAAAAAAATACAATACTCCCATGATCTAGATGCACATAATCGCTGCAAGGTTTCTCCCCAACCCGCAGCCCGTGAGGACTACTCACTCATAACAAATAGATCAGAGATAGAAAACATCATACAAATACTTAGATTAAAATCAAATATTCTTACAATGGTCGCCAAATCACAAGGAGATCTAAAGTACAAAGAAATGGCTATGGCTAGTGGATGGGATGGATGGTGGAAGTGATGACCAATGGATGAACAATGCTGTGGATCTCCTTTTGTGGTGTTGTGATGTAATCTCGGAATGGCGGCTCTCTGTCTGGTGGCTGGAGCCTCAAAATATATAGGCATATTCATGAAAGTTGTAGGGTTTGACAAGACGAAGTCGTTGCCACCTGGTACGGGTGGACGGTACGGGTAGGCCCTGCCTGTACCAGTGGTCGTTAAGCTTGCTGACGCCCTGGAATAGCTTCCCAATTACTTGGCCTTGTGGACTTCCTCAAAAACCTTCATTCTGACTCCTGATTTCGCATTAAAAACCGTGATTTTCTACACAACATAATTCAAAGAGAGGTTTTGCATATCTTTGCAATTATTTGTCATTAGTGGCAAGTATTGAGAGTTTCTTCCTAATTGCTTGACCAAAAACAATGTTTAAACGCAATGGAAGATGGTTAATCTTGGAGCCATTAGTTAGCCTCAGCATCATCTAGAGAGATAGTTATAGCAGCATTATCTGGAGGTGTAACAGCACCAGCACCACCATCTGGAGTTAGCACTTCAGTATCGCCAACTGCTCCAGTTAGCACAACATCAACTGGAGTCATATCAGGGGAATCTACTGCTGGAGTAAGCACATCGTCAACATGAGTCGACAATAAAGGAGTAGTAGGTGTTTGAATTCCTTTCCATGCTGCCATAGTACGAGCTAGCACCAAACAAGGAACAACTTTAACACTTCTGTCATTTGATGGAAGAGTAATTACAGCTCCACGAGGAGGTAGCACACAACAAGGTGCCACTTCGGAAATTCTGAGATGTATGGCATCAAAAAGTTCCACATCTAGGATAGGCCACATAGCTTGTGACATACTTAGAAGAGGTGATTACACACTAGCTTCTGGTCGACTAGTGCTCTGACCTGCTATGCAAGATTGGTTAACAGAAATTTCTTGACTATCCAACTTCTTCTGCATTGCATTTATACTTTCCTCCTGGGCATCCAAACTAGTGATAAGGACATCATTCATCGACCTAAGCTCACAACTCTCCTCTTTTATTTCTCTACACATCGCAGATGATCTTGCAATCTCAATCGCCTTGCAAGCATGAGGTAACAACCCCAATCCACGAACTCTGCCTCATGTATATTTTGGGAAGGTACGGTCATACATGTCACCTTCTTCAATATCTGTGTACTCAAGGCCTGGATCAAGTAAAAGTTCTCTTTGCATATTGGCTTATGATGACCCACAAGTACAGGGGTGTATCACAGTATTTTCGATACGTAAGAGTGTCGAACCCAACGAGGAGCAAAAGGTTTTGACGAGTGCCTTGTATCAAGAATTCTCTATAAATACTTAGCAAACGGATTTTTAGGGGTTTTTGATAATGCAGATAAATAAAGTGCGAGTAAATAAAAGCCAATAATAATAATTGCAGCAAGTGTCCCAATCCTTTCTTTAGCAAAGGATAAGTCGGTTGTATTACTTAAGATGACCAAACATTCTCGAGGACACATGGGAATATCATCAAGTGCTTTCACTTCATATAGTTGATTAATCTTCTTTGGTTGGAAAAGTGTTGTGTGGGTGAACCTATGCTAATGTACTGACCTTCCTAGGACTAATACATACTTGTGATTATGCCCCTTGCAAGCATCCGCAACTACAAGAAAGTAATTAAGATAAAAACCTAACCACAACCTTAAACTTTGAGATTGAAGGAAATATGCCCTGAGAGGCAATAATAAAGTTGTTATTATGTATTCCTTGTATATGATAGATGTTTATTTTGCATGCTATAATTGTATTGATAGGAAACATCAATACATGTGTGTTTAATAAACAAAAGGGTTCCTAGTTATGCCTCTCTTATAGACTAGCTTGTTGATTAACAAGATGATCAAGGTTTCCTGATCATGGACATTGGATGTTGGTAATAACAAGGTCACAGCATTTGTGAAATGATCTGATGAACATTTATCCGAAGTATAGCATTACGATCAAGTCATTATGTTTATATTCCTATAACATCATACAAAGTAGTCTTAGTCCTTAGACCATGAGATCATGTTAATTGCTAACACCGGAAGAGTATCTTGATAACATCAAACGTCACACCGTAACAGGGTGACCATAAAGGTGGGTTCAGTGCTATGAAGGTGTTATGTTGAGGCTCATGGATCAAGAGTGGAATTTGTCAATCCCGATGACGGATAGATATACTCTGGGCCCTCTCGGTGATATCACATTAAGATAGCTTGCAAGCAAGTGATGTGATCACTAGAACGCTATATCACGAAACGAGAAAAGAGTGCATGTCAGTAACGAGATCAAACTAGGTATTTGGATACCGATGATCGAATCTCGGACATGTATTATATCATGAGACAAAGGGATTAAATTGCTGACGTTAAAGGTTCTCACGATCACAGAAGTCATCGCTTAATATGCAGGAGTCAGTATGGATCTCCAGGTCCCACTTCTGATTATTAATCTGAGAGGAGTCTCAATCATGTCTGCATTATTCGCGAACCATAGGGTGTCAAACTTAAGGGTTGCCAGACACCATTTAGGAGCACATATGTTCCAGACAAAAGGTTTGCACAGCGCAGGAAATGTTTCGATAGAAACAGGAATTGTTTTGATAGAAACCGGAATTGTTTCGGGTGAAATTGCAGAAAGTGGTTCTGCATGTGATATTGAAATGTTGCAAGGGGTTTTATGTGAATGTTTGTTAATTAAAGTAATTAACAAAATTCTGAATAAAATAAATAAAAGAGTTTTATTAATTGAGAGTTCCATTTAATTTGGTGGAAATTAAATACATGTGAGTGGGATTTTGGGTGGAGGCCATGTTTATGTGAGTGGAGGTTCACCACATGAATGATGGAGGGGAGGAGTCGCCCCCCCCTCATGCGCCGGCTATGGGAGGGGAGGGGTCTCCCTCCCTCCTATATAAAGGCCCCCTCTCCCCTCTCACAAACCACACCTCCTCGTGAAGGATCTCTCTCCCCCTCTAGATATTCCCCATGGTCTCGGATTAGCGAGATACATGTTCCCGGTGGCCTTGCGTCTGGAAGGAGTTGTTGCTTCCGCTGATTCGCTGGAGCGAGGAGGTGGAGGTTGTCCGGTGGCTTGAACGTGTGTGCGAGGATGGATGCGCTGCTGATTTGCGGCGCTCAAACTTCCACACGATCTTGAGATCGGCAAGCGTACGACTACATCAACCACGAGTTCCTACTCGTTAACAAAACTTGTTGTCTTCGAGGGTAAGTTCTCCATGGATGTATGTCCACCCGTTGCTTTGTACCTAGTAGATAGATCTTGGCGTGTAGTTCACACCATAGGAATTTTTTTGTTTTCTATGCTGCGGACCCAACAGTGGTATCAGATCCTGATCTATGCGTAGGTGCTTTGCACGGGTAGTACACATATGTTTATATGTGGGCGATGATGATCATGTTATTGCATCTTCTATGTACTTTGGATATTGGTGGCATAGTGGTATGAAGCGGCCCAGACCAACCTTACATGTCATTGTACATGAGACCGGTTCCACGACTGACATGCAACTAGTTTTGCATAAGTGGCTAGCGGGTGTCTGTCTCTCCTACTATAGTCAATATCTAATTTACAACGAGTTGCTAATAACTTGGTTATCCTTGTTGTGGTTCATGTTCGTAGGTAAGACCGGTTCTATCTCCGAAAGCCCTAAGCCACGTAAAACTTGCAATTGATAAATTAGAGGCGTCTAGTTTAGATCTTTGCTGGGCTAGTGTCTTGATATGGTATTGTTGTAAGTAGATGTATGATAGATACTCTTACAACTCACTTAACGTGTAAGTTCCATAGACCTTGGCCTTACACACAAAGGAATGATAGAGATCATACCACGATGCAAATGATAGAGATCAAATGCATGGACCATATCATCTCACTTCATACATTAGATGTTAGCATCTTATATTGCTAGTTTGGCGCTTTTGGTAGCATTATAAGATGATCCCTCATTTAGATATCAAGATAAAATGTGTTCTTCCTTAAGTATGCACCATTTTGTGGATCGTGTTTTGAGGCATCACATGATGATCGGTTGTTCTCAACTCTACGCTTTCATACGACGGGTGTAAGACAGTTTTACACACGCGAATACTAAGGTTCTTACTTGATGAGCCTAGCATTAACAGACATGGCCTCGGAACACGGACCGAAAGGTTAAGCATGAGTCATATAGTTGATATGATGACCATATAGATGCTCGCCTTTGAAGCTACACCGACTCACGTGATGATCGAACTTGGTGTAGTGGATTTGGTTCATGTAATCACCAAAAGGACACGAGGGATGTTGTTTTTGAGTGGGAGTTCATTAGTAATTTGGATTAGTTGAAATCAATCTATCATAAACTTAGTCTAAATATATTTTACAAATTTTGTTGTAGATGGCACCACCTGCTTTTAATTTCAATGTGTTCATGGAGAAAGAGAAGCTTGCTGCGAATGGTAGCAACTTCACCAACTGGGCTATGAATTTGAGGATTCTCCTCACTGCTGCACAAAAGCAATATGTGCTAGAGGCGCCGCTAGGCCCCCCACCAGCTCCTGATGTCCCTGACGAGGAAAAGAATGTCTATATAACTCGTCAAGAGGACCACAACTTAGTTCATTGCGGCATACTGTATGGGCTTGAGCCAGAACTTCGAAAACGTTTCGAAAATGGCAATGCCTTTGATACCATGGGAGAATTGAAAATGATTTTCGATACCCATGCTGCCGTAGAGAGTTAAAATGCTTCTGAAAAGTTCTTTAGCTGCATGATGGAAGAGAACAGCTCCGTTAGTGAGCACGTACTCAAAATGTCTGGGTACGCCGATAAGCTTGTGTCCTTGGGAATAACGATTCCCATTGACTTAGGCATACATTGTGTTCTCCAATCTCTGCCACCTAGCTACAAGAGCTTCGTGATGAACTATAATATGCAGGGCATGAAGAAGTCTCTTCCCGTGCTTTTGTCAATGCTTAAGACTGCAAAAGTGGAGATTAGGAAAGAACATCAAGTGTTGATGATCAATAAGACCACCGGTTTCAAGAAGGACAAGAAAGGCAAGCAGAAGGGAAAGAAGGGCGGCAAATCTGTTGCCGCGCCTGAAAAGAAACCCCGAGCTAGCCCTAAGTCTGAAACCGTGTGCTACTATTGCAAGGGGACTAGCCATTGGAAGCGCAACTGCCCCAAGTATTTGGCGGACAAGAAGGCCGACAAGGAAAACAAAGGTATATGTGATATACATGTTATTGATGTGTACTTGACTAGTACTCGCAGTAGCACCTGGGTATTTGATATGAGATCGGTTGCTAATATATGTAACTCGGTTCAGGGGCTGCAGAACAAGCGACAACTAGCAAGGGATGAGGTCACGATGCGGGTCGGCAATGGATCAAGAGTTGATGTGATCGCCGTCGGAACACTGCCTCTCCATATGCCGTCGGGATTAGTTATAAACCTGAATAATTGTTATTTGGTGCCTGCACTGAGCATGAATATTGTATCCGGATCGTGTTTGATGCAAAGTGGTTATTCGTTTAAGTCTAAAAACAATGGTTGTTCGATTTATATGAATAATATATTTTATGGTCATGCACCTATGTTGAATGGTTTATTTCTGTTGGATCTCGATAGTAGTATTACGCATATTCATAATGTTGATGCTAAAAGGATTAAACTTGATAATGATATATCTGCATATATGTGGCACTGCCGTCTAGGTCATATTGGCGTTAAATGCATGAAGAAACTCCATTCTGATGGACTTTTGGAATCACTTGATTTTGAATCATTTTATACATGTGAACCATGCCTTATGGGCAAGATGACTAGAACGCCATTTTCCGGTTCAATGGAACGGGCGATAGATTTATTGGAAATCATACATACTAATGTGTGTGGACCAATGAGTGCGTCGGCGCGAGGTGGATATCGTTATTTTGTTACTTTCACGGATGATTTGAGTAGATACGGGTATATCTATTTGATGAAACATAAGTCTGAAACCTTTGAAAAGTTCAAAGAATTTCAGAATGAAGTGGAAAATCATCGTAACAGAAAGATCAAATTTCTGCGGTCCGACCATGGAGGAGAGTATCTTAGTTACGAGTTTAGCACACATATGAAAGACTGTGGAATAGTTTCACAACTCACGCCTGCCGGAACACCACAACGTAATGGTGTGTCAGAACGTCGTAATCGTACTTTATTGGATATGGTTCGATCTATGATGTCTCTGACTGACTTGCCACTGTCATTTTGGGGTTATGCACTGGAAACCACTGCATTCACTTTAAATAGGGCACCATATAAATCCGTTGAAAGGACACCGTATGAATTATGGTTTGGAAACAAACCTAAGCTGTCATTTCTTAAAGTTTGGGGATGCTATGTTTATGTGAAGAAACTTCAACCGGATAAACTCGAACCCAAAGCGGAAAAATGCGTCTTCATAGGATACCCTAAGGAAACGATTGGGTATACCTTCTATCATAGATCCAAGGGAAAGGTCTTTGTTGCCAAGAATGGATCCTTTCTTGAGAAGGAGTTTCTCGCGAAAGGTGTGAGTAGTCGGAAGGTAGAACTCGAAGAGGTTATTGAACCTTCTCTTCATGAAATGGCGAGTAGCGCAGCACCGAAAGTTGTTTCAGAGTTGACTTCACCTAATGAAGAGAGAGCTAATGATATTGATCATGAAACTCCGAAAGAGGACACTACCGAACCTCGCAGGTCAAGCCGGACACGTGCAGCTCCTGAACTGTACGACAATCATGTTATGAATTTCATGATTGATGAAATAGATGACCCTACGACGTATGAAGAAGCGATGATGAGCCCTGATTCCAACAAATGGCTAGAAGCCATGAAATCCGAGATGGAATCCATGTACGAAAACCAGTTTTGGACCTTGGTGGACTTACCTCACGATCGAAAGGCCGCTGAGAATAAATGGATTTTCAAAAGAAAAACTGATGCTGATGGTAATGTAACCATCTATAAGGCTCGACTTGTCGCAAAGGGGTTTCGACAAATTCAAGGAGTTGACTACGATGAGACATTCTCTCCCGTAGCGATGCTTAAGTCGGTTAGGATTATGTTAGCAATTGCTGCATATTTCGATTATGAAATATGGCAGATGGATGTCAAAACTGCGTTCCTCAATGGTAATAATTGAAGAAGAGTTGTATATGATACAACCTAAGGGTTTTGTCGATCCTAAGGATGCTGATAAGGTGTGCAAACTTCAGCGATCCATCTATGGACTGAAGCAAGCATCCCGGAGTTGGAATCTCCGCTTTGATGAGGTGATCAAAGAGTTTGGATTTGTCCAAACTTATGGAGAGGCTTGTATTTACAAGAAAGTGAGTGGGAGCAATGTGGCATTTCTGATATTATATGTGGATGACATATTATTGATTGGAAATGATATAGATCTTTTAAACAGTGTTAAAAGTTATCTAAACAGCAAATTTTCGATGAAGGACCTTGGTGAAGCTTCATATATATTAGGCATTAAAATCTATAGAGATAGATCAAGACGCCTAATTGGGCTATCGCAGAGTACATACCTTGATAAGATATTAAAGAAGTTTAATATGGACGGAAGTAAGAAGGGGTACTTACCTATGTTGCAAGGCAAGACATTGAGTAAGACTCAAAGTCCGGCTACGGCGAAAGAAAGAGAGATATTGGATAAGATCCCCTATGCCTCAGCCATAGGCTCTATAATGTATGCCATGCTATGTACAAGACCGGATGTGGCACATGCTATTAGTTTGACTAGTAGGTACCAATCTGATCCAGGTTCGGAACACTGGATAGCGGTTAAAAATATCCTTAAGTACTTGAGAAGAACTAAGGATATGTTTCTTGTATACGGAGGTGAAGAAGAGCTAGTCGCTAAGTGTTATGTCGATGCTAGCTTTGACACTGATCCGGATGACTCTAAGTCTCAATCCGGATACGTATTTCTCTTGAACAGAGCAGGAGTTAGTTGGAGGAGCTCCAAACAACCTATGGTGGCTGGATCAACGACAGAGGCGGAATATGTTGCTTCTTCAGAAGCGGCGTAGGAAGCGGTTTGGATGAAGGAGTTCATAATGGAACTAGGTGTGGTTCCTAGTGCGTTGGACCCAATGGTGATCTATTGTGACAATAATGGAGCCATAGCCAACGCCAAGGAACCAAGGTCTCACAAGAATTCCAAGCATATTAAGCGCCGGTTTCACTCCATCCGCAAGCATGTCAAGGATGGAGATATAAAGATTTGTAAAGTGCACACGGACCTGAATGTAGCAGATCCATTGACTAAAGTACTCCCTAGGGAAAAACATGATCAACACCAGAACTCCATGGGTATTAGATTTATTACTATATAAACTAGATTGTTGTCTCTAGTGCAAGTGGGAGACTGAAGGAAATATGCCCTGAGAGGCAATAATAAAGTTGTTATTATGTATTCCTTGTATATGATAGATGTTTATTTTGCATGCTATAATTGTATTGATAGGAAACATCAATACATGTGTGTTTAATAAACAAAAGGGTTCCTAGTTATGCCTCTCTTATAGACTAGCTTGTTGATTAACAAGATGATCAAGGTTTCCTGATCATGGACATTGGATGTTGTTAATAACAAGGTCACAACATTTGTGAAATGATGTGATGAACATTCATCCGAAGTATAGCATTACATCAAGTCATTATGTTTATATTGCTATAACATCATATAAAGTAGTCTTAGTCCTTAGACCATGAGATCATGTTAATTGCTAACACCGGAAGAGTATCTTGATAACATCAAACGTCACACCGTAACAGAGTGACCATAAAGGTGGGTTCAGTGCTATGAAGGTGTTATGTTGAGGCTCATGGATCAAGAGTGGAATTTTCCAATCCCGATGACAGATAGATATACTCTGGGCCCTCTCGGTGATATCACATTAAGATAGCTTGCAAGCAAGTGATGTGATCACTAGAATGTTATATCACGGGAACGAGAAAAGAGGGCATGTTGGTAACGAGATCAAACTAGGTATTTGGATACCGATGATCGAATCTCGGACATGTATTATATCATGAGACAAAGGGATTAAATTGCTGACGTTAAAGGTTCTCACGATCACAGAAGTCATCGTTGAATATGCAGGAGTCACTATGGATCTCCAAGTCCAGCTTCTGATTATTGATCTGAGAGGAGTCTCAATCATGTCTGCATTATTCGTGAACCGTAGGGTGACACACTTAAGGGTTGCCGGACACCATTTAGGAGCACATATGTTCCAGACAAAAGGTTTGCAAAGTGCAGGAAATGTTTCGATAGAAACAGGAATTGTTTCGATAGAAACCGGAATTGTTTCGGGTGAAATTGCAGAAAGTGGTTCTGCATGTGATATTGAAATGTTGCAAGGGGTTTTATGTGAATGTTTGTTAATTAAAGTAATTAACAAAATTCTGAATAAAATAAATAAAAGAGTTTTATTAATTGAGAGTTGCATTTAATTTGGTGGAAATTAAATACATGTGAGTGGGATTTTGGGTGGAGGCCATGTTTATGTGAGTGGAGGTTCACCACATGAATGAAGGAGGGGAGGAGTCCCCCCCCTCATGTGCCGGCTATGGGAAGAGAGGGGTCTCCCTCCCTCCTATATAAAGCCCCCCTCTCCCCTCTCACAAACCACACCTCCTCATGAAGGATCTCTCTCCCCCTCTAGATATTCCCCCATGGTCTCGGATTAGCGAGATACATGTTCCCGGTGGCCTTGCGTCTGCAAGGAGTTGCTTCTTCCGATGATTCGCTGGAGCGAGGATGTGGAGGTTGTCCGGTGGGTTGAACGTGTGTGCGAGGACGGATGCGCTGCTGATTTGCGGCGCTCAGACTTCCACACGATCTTGAGATCGGAAAGCGTATGACTACATCAACCACGAGTTCCTACTCGTTAACAAAACTCGTTGTCTTCGAGGGTAAGTTCTCCATGGATGTATGTCCACCCGTTGCTTTGTACCTAGTAGATAGATCTTGGCATGTAGTTCACACCGTAGGAAATTTTTTGTTTTCTATGTTGCGGACCCAACAGAGATCCTACACTCCCTTGTGCAAAGGTTTCCTAATGGGGGTTCAGGTTTCTGTCACTCCGGCAACCCCACGATTAGTAGCCAAATACACAATGCATTCCCCTAGGCCCATAAAGGTGAAGTATCATGTAGTCGACATTCACATGACACCACTAGAAGAATAACACCACAACTTAATTATCAAACCATTGAATCTCTCTCAACACAATTCCACTACTAACAACATGACTTCTCCCATGTATTCAAGAACTAAACGAACTACTCACGAGACATCATATGGATCAAAATCATAGATGAAATAATGATAAGTAACAATCTGAACATAACAATAATTCAGTGGTTCCACTCAATAGCATCAACTGCAACAGGTAATCAATACCGGGAAAGTTTCCCCTAAGAACTATGTAAGATTCAACTCAATTGTTATAGCAGTAAGGAGTGGTGATGACGGTGCTGGTGGAGATGATGATGATGATCCCGATGAAGTCTAGCTTGATAATGGTGTTGTTGGCAATGATCTCCCCCCTCCGGGAAGGAATTTCCTCGACAGATTTCTACCTATCGGAGAGCTCTTTCTCTCTGCAGTTTTCCGCCCCGCGGAGGAGGTGGAATCTTTCTGTCGTCGCTCCCCGAGTCTTAGGGTTTTGAGGGGATTGTATGCATTAGAGGGCGATGCCAGAGGTGGGCCAGGGTGGCCACCTCACCTAGTGGCTCGGCTAGGGCTGGCCCATGCTAGGGGTGATGTGGGCCCCCTGTGGCCCATCTGCACTTCCCCTTCTTGCTTCCTCTATCTTTTATAAAAATAGGATTTTCCATATATTTTCTGATCTTCGCGAATTTTGCCTCCAAACAGTGCCTTTTCCATCAGAATCCTGACTTTACTGGTCCATCCTCCAAAAGTCATCAACCATGCAAAAATAGATGAAATAACATAAGTATCTTCTATTAATATGAAATGTATAAATGCATAACAGTAAATTATGATATAGAATAGTGATGCAAATTGGACGTATCAACTCCCCCCAAGATTATACCTCGCTTGTCCCCAAGCGAAAACTAAGCTCAATAAACATGACCACAGGTTTATGGATTGAAGTGTCGATAAAGAGGATACAGACACGAAGCATCACATTCATCAATACACAAATCATAATAGAAAACAACTCACTATTATATAACTTAACTTGCAATAAGTAAAGGAAACACAACAAATATACACAAAGTAAATCATAATTGGTAATGGCAAACTTTGTTCTTGGTTAAATAATAGTTAACAATTTGCAGGAGTTCACACATAATGGGGTTTTCAATGATAGCTTTCAAAGTAAGATTCACTAAGATAAGAGCATTGTGCAAAACAAGGAACATAAGAAACATGATTGAATATATCATCATATGAATGATTGAATCTCAACAACTCAAATGCTTTCTTGAGATAGAAAGGAATAGGTTTACTGACACAACTAAAAAGTAAAAGATAGGCCCTTTGTAGAGGGAAGCAGGGATTTAAAGTTTCATAAAGGGTTCCAAAAATTATGTTACTTATTAGCTTTCAGCTCTCATTTCCCCTATCATAAGAATCTTGAGGTGATTAAGGTTAAAGTGACACAAATATGAGGATATGCTTGACAAGTTATAAGTTGAAAATCTCATGCCCCGTGCTTATGAGTATAGAACGTCATGCTACTCAACTTTAGTCACGAGTAAGTTCTTGTCATTGTAAATACATGTGTATCACGGAGAACCGCCAATGGGGTACCCCTTGCCCCATCATACAGGAGTTATCCCATATCAAAATGACAAGGCAACAGACAATGAGCATCTTAGTGATCTTTTTATTTGCCATTTGCATAAATTTTTATTGAGGATGCTTCACAGATTGCTCACTATGGTTATGCTGCAAGTTTCCACCATGATTAGGCATGGCTTAGGCTAGCCACCCAGGCGTTTCTCTAACACACATACAAACTCCATGAGCTCATAAGCTCCCCTTTTATTTCACACCACCGGGATCCATAAGCAAAAGACCATGATATCAACTAAATAAGTGCAATGTTGAAAGCGTTCCCCATGGTAACATGGTTCTGCAATTCACAACTTATAAAGCGCCAGCATATACGCAACATAGATGGACACAATGGTTCAAGTTTATTAAGTGCAAGAAAGTAAAGTGTGCCATCAAGTTTGTGGGAGCTTTAATCACTAATTTTCACATAACAAGTTTAATTTGGAAGGTAGATAAAAACATGAGTTTACTTGGAATAGCAATAATGCTAATAGGAAGATATGGTGGACACAAATGGCATAGGTTTTTGTTTAAGGATTGGATGCGCGAGAAGCATTCCCTCTCGGTATAGGTTTTTGGCTAGAAAGGCTAGGTAGTAAGCAATAAGAGTTGAAGGAAATAAACAAAACATACAAGTGATAGAAACAAACATGCAATCTTCCTTTGAAGCACAAAAGGTCTTAATTAGAAAATACTAAGCTTATGAGCCACACAAGAAAGAAAGATGATGGAATTATATTTCTAAAAGTACTTTTCTCTTTTCCATTCAATTCTTGAATAGCGTTGCTATTGACCAGAGCCAGGTTTACCAAAACCAACTAAATTTACTTAATGATCCCAAAGTGATACCAATACTAACAACAAGATCAATCATATAATAGAAATTGCAAACTAAAATAAGATGTGCAAAAAGTAAATGATAGAACTTCTCATTAATATTCCATAACGGCAACTCACACCAAGGGATACATATAACTAACTAGAGGAGAGATACTTCCAGAATGCAAACCATCATTTATGATAACTTCTCTATTCAGGATATGAATCTACTAAAAAGGTAAAAAAAGATGAAAGATAATGATATGATACCGCTGCACTCCCCCAAGGTTGGAACAAACCAAGGAGATGCCAAAACCTGATGACGAATTACTCCTTCGGTGGTGGTGGTGTTCTCTCGATGAGCTTTTATATCAATTCCCTCAAATCCTCAATCTCGAAGGTGAGAGTACGAATCAACTCCGAATTGTGCTCATTGCGGTTCATGATCATGTCGAGCTTTGAATCCCAGCTCTTGCGATTCTTTCCCCACTCTTCCTCCTTGAAGTATTCTTTTCCTGCATGGTTAGGACGAGGCATATCCCAATTGGAGGGTAATTTTTCCTTGGGCATATTTTGGAACTGCTGCTCATGAATAAGGGTATGGAAGGGATTCTTGGTGCGTGGAGGAGGTGACTGTGAAGCCAAGCAATGATGCGGAACCTTCCCTCCGGTGACCATTCGTGCAGTCCTTTTGAACTTGGCAGGATTTACCACCACACCAATGCTTGCAATGGTGGTGCTGGTGTGAGGATGTTGGTCATCCTTTGCCTCCTCTTCAACTTCACTCTCGATCTCCTCCTCCTGCTCAGAGTTTGGAGATCATCTTCCGCAGGCTCCTTTCCCTTATCGTTGGTGGAGACCATTGTGCTTCTAAACTTTGAGAATAGTTCCTGACAGAAACAGATCGAAATGAAAACACGACGAGAACACGATATACAAACCTCAGGAGATCCGGGGGATTATATATTACAAAGTTTAACAACAAAATGAATGTACTGGGAGAAAACGGGTCGGAGACGGGTGATGTCTACGCACGATTCTATTCTTGTAGACAATATTGGGCCACCAAGTGCAGAGGTTTGTAGAATAGTAGCAAGTTTTCCTTAAGTGGATCACCTAAGGTTTATTGAACTCAGGGAGTAAGTGGTCAAAGGTATCCCTCTCAAGCAACCCTGCAATCAAGATATAAGAAGTCTCTTGTGTCCCCAACGCACCCAATACACTTGTCAGGTGTATAGGTGCACTAGTTCGGCGAAGAGATAGTGAAATACAAGTAATATGGATGATTATAAGTGGTAATTGCAATCTGAAATAAGAATGGCAGCAAGCAAACATGTAACATGACTGATTGTAAATGGTGTTTCAATGCTTGGAAACAAGGCCTAGGGATCATACTTTCACTAGTGGACACTCTCATATAAATATCTTATCTTCATGATGCTACCCTGAACTAATCTCCGGTTGGACGATGTAGGGCTATAACAGCACACGTTAAAGTTCGTATTCCCCATCTAGATAACCCCTCACTATCACCTTGAGCCCTAGATGGTTCCAACAAACACCACAATCTCATAGAGACATCCAACTCAAATTATACTCACGACAAGTATTTATGTAATCTTAGCCAAAGTGCCACACGGTGTGCACATTTTGAACTTCACACACGTGCGGATAAGCAGAGATTCATTAAAGCACTTGAGTAGCAAAATAGACCTATATATTACAAAGCTCGTGATCTCAATAAGATCATGCATGGAGAGAGATGAACACATAGATACTTGTAGAACCCTTAGCCTCGAGAGAGAACTACTCCCTCCTCATCATGGGAGTCAGCAACAGCGATGGAGATGGTGGTAGAGTCGATGGAGATGGATCCGGGGGCACTTCCCCGTCCCGGCAGGGTGCCAAAACAGAGACTTCTGTCCCACGAATCTCCTCTTCGGTGGCGGGGCCGCTACGGAACTTTTCGTGGATTTTTGATCTTGTCTTTAGGGTTTCCGTCCCGGGAGGCTTTTATAGGCAAAGAGGCAAGGTCGGTGTGCGCCCGAGGCAGCCACACCACCCCCTGGCGTGGCCTGGCCCGCGCCACCAGGTGGTGTGGGCCCCTCGTGGACCCTCTCTGTCTCGTCTTCTGGCTCCATGAGTCTTCCGTAAAATATCAACTTTGGCTTTTGTCCTGTCCAATTCCGAGAATATTTCTTTTCCAGCTTTTCTGAAACCAAAAACAGCAAAAAACAGGCAACTAGCACTATGGCATCTTGTTAATAGGTTAGTTCTAGAAAATGCATAAAAGTATCTCAAAATGTAGACAAAACATAAGAAAGTAGATACTAAACAAGCATGGAACATCAAAAATTATAGATACGTTTACGACATATCAACATCCCCAAGCTTAACTCCTACTCGTCCTCGAGTAGGTAAGTGATAAAAGAATATTTTTTTTGAGGTGACATGCACCATCGTAATCTTGATCAAGGTATTTGTAAAACATTGATAGTTGGGATCATAGTACTCTAACATAGACATGAAGGATATAGTTCTAACAATAATACATAGCAACTATATTGTAACATGAAAAGGTACAAACAAAAGACTCATGAATAACAATGCTTTGAAAGACGTTTGTTTGTTTCACATATAGAAAACATAATAAGAATGGTATTCAGCTTGTCCCTCATAGTGTAGAAAAATATAAATGCATAGGACACCTTCAAAGTTCATAAGGGTGACTAGATACAAATAGTTTAAGAACAAGCAATATCAAAGTTATGAATCAATTAACAAATTTTGGGACAATGCACATTAAACTAAGAATGACCACTATGCTCTCTCAATAGGTGCATAAAGATAGAAGATGGAGACTCGACATAAAAGTAAAAGAAAGGCCCTTCATAGAAGGAAACAGGGATTCAAGTCTCATAAAGAGCTTCCAAAAATTATGGTACTTATTAGCTTTCAGCTCTCATTGCCCCTATCATAAGCATATTTAGGTGATTAAGGTTAAAGTGAACAAATATGAGGATATGCTTGCAAGTTATAAGTTGAAATCGCATGCCCCTTACTTACGAAGACCGAACCTCAAGCTACTCAACTTTAGTCACAAGTAATTTCTTATCATTGTAAGTACATGTGTATCATAGAGAACCACCAACAGGGTACCCCTTGCCCGATGATACGGAAGCTTTCCCATATCAAAATGACAAGGCAAGAAGACAATGAGCATCTCAGCGATCTTTTTATTTGCTATTTGCATAGGTTTTTATTAAGGATGCTTCATAGATTGCTCATTATGGTTATGCTGCAAGTTTCCACCATGATTAGGCATGGCTTAGGCTAGCGGCCTAGGCGTTTCTCTAACACATATACAAACTCCATGAGCTTACAAGCTCCCCTTTTATTTCACACCGTCGGGATCCATAAGCAAAGAACATGATATCAACCAAATAAAGTGCAATGTTGAAAACGTTCCCCATGGTAACATGGTTCTGCTAATTCACAACTTATAAAGTGCAAGAATATACGCAACATAGATGGGCACAATGGTTCAAGTTTATTAAGTGCAAGAAAAGTAAAGTGTGCCATCAAGTTTGTGAGAGGTTTAATGACTAATTTTCATGTAACAAGTTTAATTCAAAAGGTAGATAAAAACATGAATATACTTGGAATAGCAATAATGCTAATAGGTAGGTATGGTGGACTGTTTGGAATAACTTGGTTTTATTTGGAGTTGGATGCATGAGTGGAACTCATACTTGGTACATGTGTAGGCTAGCAAAAGACTGGCAGCGACCAACCAAGAGAGCAATAATGTCCATAATCATGCAAAGCAACAAAACATTATTAATTAAAGCATAAAGTGATATTACAAGTCGAAAACTAAATGATCATAGAGGCTATGGTGACTTGGTATAGTCTTAACATGGTGTGAGCATGCGCCAAGTGAACCCAAATAAAGCATCAAAGGAGAATACCACAATATTATGCTTTTGTATGCTAAAACAACGCATGATTCTTTAAAGGCACATTAAGAAATCTCAATTGTTTGTAACAAGTCATGCTACGACCATAATCACTAAGCATAAAGTCAAAACAATATCAAGCATGACATGATGAAGTCTAAGTCACAGTTAAAAACAAGGTTTTTTATACCACTTATAAGCATGAACTTTCCTACTCTTTTCCAATCCAGATCAACCTATTTGAAACCATCATATATGAATGTGGGGGTCCAACAAATTTATTCAAGCAAGCTAAGAAAACAAAAACTAAAAACAAAAACGAAGACGCTCCAAGAACAACACAATTGTGCATGAAACAATAAAAATGAAGTGTTTGGAAGAAACCTGAAATTTTTATTGATGAAAAAGGGATGCCTTGGGCATCCCCAAGATTTGATGCTTGTACTTCTTGAATATTTCTTGGGGTGACACGGGTGGTATCCCAAAGCGTGAGCTTTTGTCCATACTTCATCTTATCACATTACTCTTCCCTACACTTCAAAATTTCTTTCATACAAAACTTCACACAATCTTCAATAGCAACATTAGTGTACTCGAGATAATAAGTCTTTAGGTTCAGTTTCAAATCAAGTAAAACTTCCATTAAAACACAAGTTACTGTAGCACTTCCTTTTAAAAGTTCAAGTGATCAAAGAGAACTCAAAGAGAAAGAGATTAAGAGGGAAATGCAAATAATGGCAGAAATCTGTCAAAACAGACCAGTAGGTAAAAACCGATTTTTTCAAAGATCTTCTGTTGCTCAAATTGAAAAGTGTTGAACTAAAGAAAGTTATATAACAACCTGAGGCAGAAGCACAAAATATTAAAGATCAAACCGATGTACAGACATTTTTCACGAATTTTTACAGCGAAGCACAAAAATCTATTTCGGGACAACAACTTTCCCGAGCATTATTTCTCTTATATTAGAGGTTATTCTTGGTACAAAAACCACACAAAAAGGATAAGGAGTGGTAATTACAGAGGTAATAACTTCCAATACTCAACAAAAGATTCCTAAAGAAATTTGGGTTATCTCCCAATAAGTGCTTTTCTTTAACGCCATTGAGCTAGGCATGATAATTTCGATGATGCTCACATAAGAAATATGAATTGAAGTAAAAGAGAGCATCAAGAAGCAAATAAGGAATAAATTTAAGTCTAACCCACTTTTTATGAAAAATAATATTGTAAATAAACAAGTCTTGAAAGAACAAAGCAACAAATATAGGAAAGCAAAACAAGTGCAACTTCCAGATTTTTAACATAAAGAGGGGAAACTTAATATTGTTGAGACACATAAAACCATGTTTCCCTCCAGTAGCATCATGAATAAAATTAACAATATAACTATCACATAAAACATTCTTATCATGAGCCACATGCATAAAATAATTAATACTCCCCACATAAACATAGTCATTCTTATTAATTGTAGTGGGAGCAAATTCAACAAAATAACTATCAGTATTATTCTCATCACCATAATCATCAAATATAGGAGGCATATTGTAATCATAATTAATTTTCTCCTCAATAGTAGATGGACTGAAAATATCATATTCATTATTGTAATCATCATATATTGGAGGTATAGTGTCACCATAAGCAATAGAATGGTTATCTTCCAAAGTGTGTTCATTTGTAAACATATCATCATTGGAAGGAACATGGATAACACTAATAGTACAACAATTATTAATATAATCATTTTCAGAATTGGTACCAAAGAGATTTTCAATATCAAAAGTAGTGTGCTTTTCCCAATCATGATCACTACAATAGGTAACAGGCATAGGAACATCATCGAGTTCAGACTCATCAAAAACTATAATAGGAGCAACATGCTTAGGGGAAAATACCGTTTCCTCCCTCCTTTTACTCCTGCTCTTCTTTTTTTCTCCTCTTTAGGAGAGAGAGGCTTGAAAGGAAGCTTCTCCATATACCCTGGTTTATTGTTAGATACAACAGAAGAAACTTTGGAGGATTCCTTCTTTTCATTAATAAGATCAGAACACATATTAGTCCTATCATATTTTGGTAAAATCTCATCTTTTATAATATTTTGTATGTAAGTATTTGTGTGGCAATTATCAACACAATAAACATGACAACCATGCAGGACGCTATTCGTATCAAAAGCACTCATATCTACCAAATAAGTTTTTCTTGATAATTCTTCACACCCCAAAAATAATGTAAGTTCATCATGCTGATTAGGAGTGATCATGTTATCACACACTACTCATTGGATTAGAAGGGCTATTATTATGGTCTGAGCATTGAAAATTCAAATGACCCACTTCAAAGCAAAGTTCACAAATAAAAGGATAGAGGACAATTGGGAATATCGTCAAGTGCTTTCAGTTCATATAGTTGATTAATCTTCTTTGGTTGGATAAGTGTTGTGTGGGTGAACCTATGATAATGTAGTGACCTTCCTAGGACTAATACATACTTGTGATTATACCCCTTGCAAGCTTCCACAACTACAAGAAAGTAATTAAGATAAAAACCTAACCACAGCCTTAAACTTTGAGATCCTACACTCCCTTGTGCAAAGGTTTCCTAATGGGGGTTCAGGTTTATCTCACTCCGGCAACCCCACGATTAGTAGCCAAATACACAATGCATTCCGCTAGGCCCATAAAGGTGAATTATCATGTAGTCGACGTTCACATGACACCACTAGAAGAATAACACCGCAACTTAATTATCAAACCATTGAATCTCTCTCAACACAATTCCACTACTAACAACATGACTTCTCCCATGTCCTCAAGAACTAAACGAACTACTCATGAGACATCATATGGATCAAGATTGGAGATGAAATAATGATAAATAACAATCTGAACATAACAATAATTCAATGGTTCCACTCAAGAGCATCAACTACAACAAGTAATCAATATCGGGAAAGTTTCCCCTAAGAACTATGCAAGATTCAACCCAATTGTTACAGCGGTATAGAGTGGTGATGATGGTGTTGGTGGAGATGATGATGATGATCCTGATGAAATCTAGCTTGATGATGGTGTTGTTGGCGACGATCTCCCTCCTCCGGGAAGGAATTTCCCCAGTAGGTTTCTACCTACCGGAGAGCTCTTTCTCTCTCTGTAGTTTCCCGCCCCGCAAAGGCGGTGGAATCTTTCTGTGGTCACTCCCGGAGTCTTAGGGTTTCGAGGGGATTATATGCGTCAGAGGGCGATGCTAGAGGTGGGCTAGGGTGGCCACACCACCTGGTGGCGTGGCTAGGGCTGGCCCGCACCAGGGGGTGGTGTGGGCCCCATGTGGCCATCTCCACTTGCCCTTCTGGCTTCCTTCGTCTTCTAGAAAAATAGGATTTTCCATTTATTTTCCGGGATTTTCTGATCTTCACGAATTTTGTCTCCAAACAGTGCCTTTTCCATCAGAATCTTGACATCAATGGTCCGTCCTCCGAAAGTCATCAACCATGCAAAAATAGATGGAATAACATAAGTATCTTCTCTTAATATGAAATGTAGCAATGAATAACAGTAAATTATGATATAGAATAGTGATGCAAAATGGACGTATCAGCCTAGCATATTGTTTGTACTAGAATTAGCACTAGCATTAACCATCACGTATATACATCGTATGTTAGAAGATAGTGAATAATAACTTACAATATTTCTCTTAGCCACTTCATCAATAGGTATGTTGTCTTTTTTCGTGTGTGTGTGGATCTATATAGTTCAGCTCTTGTAATTGGATGATTATGAGCTTTCTCCTAATCAAATATGCAAACATTCAGATATAGGATATGAAACAAAAAAACTATGTAAATATTCATAAAATGGATACCAAGTATAAGTAGATAGCATAGATGCTACTCACCCCTATGTACCTTGCCCTGGAAAACTCCTTGGTCCAGAAGTATGATGGGAATTTGTTTGATTGGCCCGGTTTTGTGCATTTTTTCAGCTTTCTCCTTGGTGGAATCCAAGCTCTAATACTCACATGGTGTTACCCAATCAGTGTGTGACATTCTATCTCCACAACCATTTGCAACATTCTCCTCAACAGTCAAGGCAAGTTTGTAGTACATCCTCTTCAGTGTGCTTTTGAAATCACACATTTCTTTCTAACTGACCTCATTATCCAATCTTTACATAAAGGATCAATATCAAAATATTTCTACATTTTTAGAAGCATGTGTCAAGATAATAAGACTGATGCAAAATAGAAAGAAGGGTTAACAGGGAAAAGCTGTGATTATGTTTAGTACATCCCACAACTTCTATTTCTGATCAACTTTACTCCAATTTGTAAAGCTAAAGGATAACCTTTTTTTGCCAAGTAGGAAATATGGTTAGTAAAGTTGACCGTAGAAAGTCCACAATGCTGGCCTAGTTTGTTTAATTTGATGAAAATTTGGAACCTCCCATTACTCCTTTTTATTGACCTCATCTTAGTAGGACCCCTCACATTCCTCCCATTCATCACTCGCAATGCATGTATCAAGGACGCATGCATGTAACTCAAGGTAGGAAGCTATGTTATGTGCACTAAAATTCAGCTAGCACTATGACTAAAATTAATCTAGCACTATGACTAAAATTCAGCTAGCACTACTGTGGACTAAAATTCAGTTAGCACTACTTTGGACTAAAATTCAAATTGCACAATGTACCTTCGTTTGCGTCTTCCCATGCCTCTTCCTCTTCATCCTCCTCATTATTAGTGCCACTTTCATCCCCGGTATTGTCATCATCGGTCCTATCCTATTGTTCTTCTTCCTCTGCCTCTTCATCCTCTTCTGCAACTCCCTGACATTCTTGAAACAAAGGATCTTCCCATTCATCCTCGGTCTCATCTAGTGCGGCAGGCTGTAAATTTAAGAGTAATCAGAAGCGACTAAAGTAGAATTTATGGGTAAATTAGTAATGGTAGAACTATAAGTAAGCAAGTATACACACCTCCACTATGTCATTATTCTATCCAGGAACAACTGGATCTTTGTGAGAGGATGGTCGTATAAGCAATGTTGAGGGGCAACCTCGGGGATGGCCCGATCTTTCACGAATCCCTTGAAATCGAGGCGGAGTGAGTGGGGGATGAGGGAGAGAGTGAAAACCACGAACTCACACATGATGAACACGATGAACACACACACCACAAAGACACGATACGAGCCAATTGCTCACTCCAGCGGCTACCGGTCCAGCGCAATCCCTAGGATCAGCGTCGGTTGGGGATCTCTCTCTCGAACCGGCACGGCGAGAAGGGAGTCTTGGTGAGATCTTGACGTCTTGGCAAAGGGGCTCCGATGCCAATGCCTTGTACAATGCGGAGGCACGATGCGAACTCCAACGAGGTTTGTGTTATTTGCTGGCCCTCTATCAAAGGAGCATGAGGCAAGAACTAGATAGATCCACAAGGGGTGTCCACTAATTACAAATATCAAGCCTAGGGTTTACAATAGATGTGGGGGACTATATATAGGCTAGCCACTAAGTCAGGGGTACTTTGGGGATAAAAGGTAACTTCTGGACGGGCTAAGGGGTACATGGGCCGAAGGACCAAAGGCTTTACCATGCCTAGCGATGCACGGTCCGGAGACTCCGGTCTAGGACAGAGATTCCGGTCGGTCTCCGATCTGTCTTTGGAGTGGCATGCGGAATGTCCTCGGAACCATTCTGGTGGTCGGTCCGGAGGTCAGTTCGAAGGTGGGCCGGAGACTCTGGTGTGGCAGTCTGGAGACTCCGGTCTGTTAGGCCGGAGACTCTGGTGTGAGCAGCTCCAACAGCTTCCTCTTCACGCCCTGCTCCTTGTTCTCCATACTTGGGTGCTTGGTGATGTGTTGGGGCTTGATACCTGATGACGCAAAGTGTAGTTGCATGAAGTAGCAATCCATCCAAGGATGTATCAAATTGGCACGAGGAGAGGAGCGAGTTAACCTTAGCATGTAGGAGTTTAGCTCGTGCATGAGTAATTGGTCCACTTGGGGGACTTGGTGGTGGAGATGTAGGGACGTCTGTGGGACGGGCTGCATCAAGGAACCTATGTGCAAAATTCCTTTCCCTTATTCTTGGATTGTTCACTTCTATGGTTTCCAATCTTCACTTCTCATTTTCTGATATTGTAGTCGGGGCTTCTTCCTACTGCGAAGAAGCCCTTCACTTTCCTCGTCGTACCATCTATCAGATGGTATAACGATGGGAATTGAGTCATGTCCAGTGCACATATGGAGGTAGTAAACACAAGGGGGTAGGTGGAAACAAAGCAGAGTGCACGTGGAAGACTTACCTCAATGATCTAGGCGACGTCGGTGATGTACGGGATAGGGGCGAACGCCAGTGACAAGGGGCTACAGCGGGGCAAGCGGTGGAAGGGAGTCACTTCAAGCCACCGTTGACCGGTCTCGACGGCATAATCAGTGGGTGGTCTCCGTAGTCGAGGGTTTAGTGTGTGGAAGAGAATGGGGAATTTGGAAAGGGAAAATTTTGCCTAACGAGGGCCGTGACGGTCTAATTTCAGGCGGGGCCATTCAAAAATTAAGCGGGATAAGAAAAACGAGTGGAGGTAAAAGGGAAATCGGTCATGAGACCCGGTGAATGTGGATTGAGGCAGATACAGGGTCCACAAATCACATGATAGTGGCAAAAGATGGCCACCACAAAAGAATGGTGCCACGATTTCCCATCCGCCGTGCATCCAACTTTTGTAGGTACCTTTCTCTTGTGCCGCCCACAAATCCGCCGGGTATGGGGGTATTTTTGTAGTGATTATACAACTGATGATCAAGGTTTCCTAATCATGGTGCATTTATGCCAACTGACAATGAAGTTATATATGACGTGATGGACATTACCCACAGATGATTGTTGCAACACGATCATATCACAAAGTTTACAGTTGCAATTGTCAAACCGAAGTGTCCCAATCCTTAGACCGTGAGATCATATTTAATCACTATCACCCGAGTTGCTTTGACTGCATTAACTGTCATGACCGTAATTGGGCTATTATAAATATGTATGTTGGCTATTTCACAGGGGCATGTTGAGGCCTATATATCAATATTGGGATTTGTTCTCCTGTGTGATGAGTAGATACACTACGCCCACTCACTGAATCACATCCATAAGTTGCGCAACGTATGACTAGGTCATGGGGATGGAATTTCACGGGAATGAGTAATACAATACTTGCTGGAAACGGGATTGAATGAGGTATCATGATACCGATGATCATATCTCGGACAAGTTAGTATTGAAGTAACAAAGGGAATTGGATTTGGTGTTTATGGCTCTACACGAAGGTATTTCGTGAATGCATAGGGCTCATTATGAGCATCCCCTCCCTGCTATTGATCATTGTTTGGAGATCATCTCGATCATGTCTGTGTAATTCCTGAACCATAGGGTAACACACTTAAGGGCACTACGACACCTAGTGATCATTCTATAAAATGGAATCACAGAAGAGAGAGAAACCAGAAGTGTTCTGCATAAGAGAATTGGAATCGTTCCGGATAGGATCTGAAGATGTTTGAAAGAAGAAGAAGAAGGAAAAGATCATAAGGTGTGTTTCAGATAAATGGAAATTTATAATATGCATTTATATATGTTAATTATGAATTAATATATATTAAATAAATACTTTAAATTAAAATTTGTAGGGCAACTTTCTCAACAAGGCCAAAACTCTAGGGGGGCATGCGTGCAAGTGGGCGAGCGGGTGGCAGCCAACCGGCCACCGCACGCAGGCCATGGCCAGCCGGCCCACTCGAGCACGGGCGCATGCGCGCTAGAGGGAGCGGGCGAGTGGGAGCTTGGTGGGCCACGCCAAAGGCCCACCTGATCGCTACTCCCCACCACCTTGCCGCCTCGGGCCACCGGGCACTATGCTAGGACGCGTGCAGGGTGGCAGCCCATCCGGCCACCACCTCCAACTAGAAGGTTGCGGGCTAACCCACCTTTCTGCCTCAATTATCCCGTCTGACTGGTTTCCCCTTTGCCATTATTTACTCCCACATGGGAAACCCTTTTGAAGGGGTACACCATCCACCTATATAAAGGGATGCCCATGGGTGGGATTAGACACACCAATAATTCTCTAAGGAAATTTCCTTAGAGGATCATCTCTCTCTATCTCATTGCCTTTGCAATGGCACGGTCCCTAGAAGGACTGTACATGCAAGGACAACACCGCTATGTTACGCCGTTGTGCTGCTGGGATTCCGGCCAGGAGATCTACTTCTACAATCTCAGTAGGGATCAGCGTCCGGGAGTCGTCGTCTTGCATCGTACGTGTGCGATACCTTGGGGGTGCTGCCACTTGTGGCACCAGACTGTCGTACAAGGACCTAGACAAGGGTTTACTTTTAAGGAGCTTCACAACCTTGAGGTCAGACGGGTATGACTACATCATCCACATTCTTGCATGAGCGTTATACGCTTACAGGGTCGACACGGGTATGTTACCGATGTCTCTCTCCGTTACTGAATTACTTCTTAGATAGATCATGTCTAGGTGTGTTCCCGCATAGTAATTTTTTTCTTTTCTGCCACGAAACCCCTTCACCGATCCCCAAGTTATTTGCATCAAAACCTTGCTCAACTTTCACCGTTACCAATCTAGACTTAGGTCTTGTTCTTGAGCTAATCTTGATTATGCGAATTCTTATTCTATTTTTAGAGGAGTTTATTTTGTAGAAAGTGTAGATGATTACTTTTGCTAACTATTGGATCAAAATTTTAATTAGCTTTAATTTTTTTTAGATGAACACAAGGAGTTGTACACGTGCGATGTCTGCGGAACAAGCTGCACCACCCATTGATGAGCTAACCCCTGAGTCACTTGACAACGAGTTCACTAAGGAGGAGCTCACTCGTTTCAACCGTCTCAAGAGTCGAGAAATCAAGTCCACCAAATGGGTGTGTCCCTATAACCTTAACCAACTGGGCATTGGCCATGATTTCAATTTACTTTGCAACAATGTTGGTTTTCTTCACTTTGTTTTTCAGGACACCGCCACATATCTCCTCTTGACACTTGAGTATCTCAGCACCTTGATGCATACAGTGAGTCTGTGCTACTTCTCCGAGGAAGATAGCCCACGAGTTGATCGTATCACCTTCCGCCTAATGAACCATGAGCATGCATTAACACTCGATCAATGGGCTCATCATTTTGGGTTTGTTAACAACACCACCGACATACGCTCCACCAATTTTATTCTTAATCCTACACCCTTGGAGTACTTTAACTCTAGAAGAATCCGTGGAAACACAACCAATGGAAATCAAATAGATTGTCCTGTTGTTCTTTATTTGTTCTATGTTATTGCTAACACCTTGTAGGCACGTGGTGTGTTTACTAGAGTCAATGAAGAGGAAATGATGATCCTCACAAGAGCTGCTATTCCAAACTGTAACTTGCTGTCAAACTTGGGTGTCCTTCTCATGTTTTATCGTAACCATAAAGCTCTTCAAGCCCATGGTTACCGTTCTCACTCGAGTACTCATCATCAACCTAGGTAATATCCAACCATTGGCAAGTGTTCGTTGTCTTGGTTTCGCTACTCTCAAAGCTTGTGGTATGATTTCTAAATCAAATGGTAGATACCTCTTTGATATACTTGGATCCGATCACTTGATCCCAGCTAGCTCCTTTGCCTAATGGTTTGTTCTCTATTGAGAACGGATGTTTGCATTATGATGCGCAGGCTGAAGCAAGTTTATCCCAACAAGAAGTACCCGTGCATGAAGAAGGAGAATATGAAGAATTAGAACAAGAAGGCCCTGAACAAGAGCAGGAACCACCAAACTACTACACCACCTATGAACATATCTACTTGCTCGAAGGAAGCATTCATAACATGATCAACCTCTCCATCAACCTTCGAGATGCTACCACAAACCTCTCAACCCAGTTCACCAATTGGAGCAGCCAATGGAACTTGGTAGATTATCTAGCACCACCACAATGAGCAACAAAAAAGCTTGCAAAAGCCTGAGCTTGGGGATGTGTTTCCTAAGCATTTATATTTGTGTAATAATGAGGTTGTATTCCAGCTCCGTGTGAGCATTGAAACACTCGTGTTGGGCTTGTTCCAACACTTTTCCTTTTCTTTTCTATTTTGTTTTTCCTTTCTTTCGGTTTTTTTCTTTTCTTAGTATTTTTCTTGGTCCTAAAGTCTTTTCTATTCTTTAATCCCCATCCTAAAAAATACAAAAAGATTTTTCCTTTTTCCCTTTTTTCGTGAAAGTGGATTTGCATATTGCCTCTTTGCTTCAATATTATTATGAGAGTGACTTGATTTGAGTTTTGAAGGAACACGTCCCCATAAGGAAGAGGATTATGAAGTCACTCGTGAGAGGTATGTCCTATGTCTCCTACTTTAGAAGTTTGAAATGTTTATCCTAGTTAGTTTGTTTGTTAAGATGCTATGCTAGTGGGAGCAATTCCAAATAGTTAGAGTAAAGCATTTTATTTGGGTGAGTAATTAGTTGTGGAAGATTTTGCTCTAGTTCTTGTAGTTAACCAAGTCTTGCCTTGGAAAAAATATTGTCAAACAAGTACAACAAGAAAAAATCTCCATTTTTTACTTGTATGTTGAGTGATTGTCTTAAGAGTTTACTTTTGAAGATACTTAATCCCATAGATATATTGATAGAATTGATGGCACTCTTGAAAGGAGTTGTTTGATTGAAATAAAGTCTAGTGGTAATTGTAATTCATGCCAAAGCTAAAACAGCATGGATCAAAATATTGTACTATTTAAAGTTCATTTATATATTTTTTATGCACACCTTTGGATGCCAACAACTCTTCTTGTCTACAAACGATAAATGGTACAACCTCTTATTTTGGCTATGAGTTGACGACATGGGTAGCATATATTACCGTAATGGGTAAACGTATTGGTACTCTTGAAGGTTGTGCAAACCATTGCTAAAAGATCACTCAATGATCCTTGTTGGAAACTTTCTTTGAAAAATAAAGATTCACACAAAATAGTCTTTGGCATGGTCTAGTTACTATTTCATGAATTTTCTTGAAAGACAATGAATGGAACAATAGTGTTTGATAGTCTTGATCTATTGATGTGGGCATCAATAAGACACTTCACTTTTATGCTACTTAGGAAATGATCTCTCATACTTAATTCAGCTACTATGAAATATTCTAGTGTTCCTTGGCAAACTGAGAGTTAAGTAGAGGAATTAGAATGATTGTTACACTTCTAGTTGTTTATACTTATATCAAACTCTATTTTGATTGTTTTGAGTTAACAAATCTTGTATAGTACACTTGGCACTTCTCTAACTTTGATGAGCCTTTCAAATGGTAGAAGTGTTGGATGCATACAACTACCAACTGTAAGTGAATTCATCTTCTCGTTATTTCAGTTTAAACACTGAGTTCTTTATGATTTTGTTTGTTTCTTGCTCGAGGACGATCAAGGTTTGGGTTTGGGGAAGTTGATGGCTATGAAAATATCCATCTTTATCCATATTTAAATCGCATTTATAGTCAAACGATTGACCAAGAATCTCTCTAGCCATGCTACTAATGACTAATTATTGCAAAGATGTGCAATCCTTTGTCTTAAATTGTCTTGTGCAAGAAATCACACTTTTAAGGCAAAATCAGGAGCATTTATTGAAAATTATGATGTTGCCTACTCATCCAAGCTAACTAGGGTAAAAAATAAGCATTCTGGAAGCTTGACGACCTACAATACAGGAAAGTACTGCCCGTACCATGTGAGCGCTTTGTTAGGTCAAACGCAACAATTTCCGTGAAGGCGCCTATATATTTTGAGACTCCAAGTGCGGTGCAGAGAGCTTTCATTCTCAGATTGCATCACAACACCACCGAAAGAGATCCACCACCATAGTTCATCCTCTCCACCCTACATCCACTCCATAGCCATAGCCACCGTCTTGTACTTGAGATCTCCTTGTGAATTGGTGACCATTGTAAAAATATTTGATTTCAATCTACATATTTTGCACAATGTTTTTATCCCTGATCTCATTGTTATGAGTGAGTAGTCCTCACGGGCTGTGGGTTGGGGTGAAACCTCACAACAATTATCTGCATTTAATACATGGGAATATTGTGTGGTGATTGGATAAAGATTTGCATTTTTGTATCTTTTTCTCTTGTCTCAATCAATGGACATGGAGGTACCCAAGATCCCGAGGATTCCTAAAGACTCGAGGTTAGATGAGTGGTGAACGACGAGTTCACCCGAAACCTAGTGACAACAAGGGGAGTACGTTCTTCATTTAGAGATCCACTTGAGAGTAACAACAACATCACTTCTTAAGGCTTTGCTCTATATTTATTTAATAACTGTTATAGCCCGGTGCTTCGTGGTATAACGGTTGGATCAAAATACTATTGCTATGCCTATGGATCGCAAGGGCTTTAGTATAATTGGATGTGCTACCCACAACCTCATCTTTGTTAAATCATTTCACATGAATGTGTGTATTATTATATTTATACCATTTGATGTGCAACTATAGGTGAATCTCCAACCCTGGCCTATTTCCATCCATTGCAACAACCAACGATTCATAGTAAACTAGAAAGGTTCGGTAAATGTAAGGTAAAACGAGTAAACAAGTCTTGTAGACGTGCCTCATTTATTTTCAATCTAACATTATTTCCCAAGGTTCAATTAAACCTAGGTATATTGTTGGGTTAATCCACTTCAGCAGCTGGGAGCTAAAAAACCCGCACGAATTGAGAGGCATGCAATCCCCCTACCCCAACCCCCGTTGGCGACCACTCCAGCACCGACGCCCAATTCCTCTCTCCCTCCCTGTCATTGCCCTCCTCTTTAGTAGTGACGCCCTCCGCTCCCATGACCTCCCCTGGCCCAGACAGCAGCATGCGTGGACGTGAAGACCGATGGCGCGGTGGATGCGACTCGGACTCTAACGACTCGCCGCCGCCATCGTACAGGAATGCGCTGAAGAGAAAGCAATGAGCAACTCAGGAGGAATCCTCACGGGCTCCTCGCTCCGAGGTACACCGAGAACCCATCTCCTCGGCTATCGACGAGCTCGACCACTCGGATGATGCGCTAGAAAGCAACGGTGACACACCATGGGAGCAGCCCAAAAGCAAGCGCGCGCGGGGGCGCCGTGCTGACAAGAAGGTGGTTGCGGCACGAGCGGTGCATGCTTCGCGTGAGCCTAGGGCGTACGAGGCCTACGACGGCCTCTGCCTGCTCTACCACAAGCCGGGGCACCACGCCAGAGACTGTTCCATGGGCCCGGTCTGCATCCACTATGGCGAGATAGGCCACATGTCGAGGGACTGCTCCCTAATGCAGCCTTGCACCCCCTCGGACGATGGTAACAAGCCGGTGAGCAAGCGGCGACATGGCCGGACACCCCGTGATGGTGACGCGCACCCTTGTTCCGGAAGTGGCGGCGCCCTGCGAGCTGGCGGGGACGATTCGCGACAGAGGACAACCACTTCTGTTGACCGCTCTAGCACACAGTGGACGGGCGTGGGAGGATCTGCTACTGGGCTCAGCGCAGGCTGCGTTGGCGAATGGCACCCAGGTGCAGCAGCGCGGCTCACAGCGTGCGTAAGCGGCGCCAACCGCACCCAAACTCAACAGGGAGCCCTCCCGCGCGGTGGCGCCTTTGGCGGTGCAGGGACGGGGCAAGGCGCGCCGCCCTCTACCGCTTGCGCTGCTGGATGAGTGAACGGTGGTCCTCCCCTGCCTTTGGCTGGTGCGCACCCACGCAGCACTATGATGCCCTCGCCTCTGGCACTGGCGCTTGGCGGAGAGTTGGCCAGCCGCCCCACGCGTGCCGTGAGCGTCTTTGCATGCAGCCTAGAGGTTGAGGAAGCCAAGCATGCCTTGCAGAACATGCTCGTTGGCATGTTCGTGGGGGTGAGGACGGATGCTTCACCGGAGGAGGTGGCCTTGGAGAGGAAGGTTTCAACCTGCCATCGAAGGTGTTCTCCGTCCACCGCCATGGCGGAGGTTCGCTGCTCGTGTACTTCATCGTGCGAGAGGATCACGACCGCGTCCTGTCAGATCAGGTGGTGCAATCGCCCTACTTCCGGATAATTGTGAAGCCGTGGTCGTGCCGCTCGAACACCACTATCAGCGGCCTCGGAGTCCACTTGAACCTGTAGATTGAAGGGGTGCCGGCCAATGCCTGGAGCATGGCGGCGGTGGAGACGATGCTGGCACCAAACTCCTGGGTCGAGCGCCTCGACCCACTCACCCGCTCACGCCAACATGGAGACGTTCAGGCTCTCAGCATGGTGTCTCGACCCGGCACTCATCCCCCGATAGATGGACTTCCACATGGTGGAGCCCGATGCGACACCAGCGGCAGAGCGGGCGATGACACCGCTGCAGGTCTCGACGCTCATCCACCTGCTCATCATCCATGTCACGAGCTTCACCGACTACCGGTGGCGCCCCCTGAGTACATGTGGCAGCGGTGGTAGCGGCCCCTCGCCAGGCTACCCTACCTCTAGGCACTACACCTATGACAAGGGGGTGCCAGATTCGCTCCCCCTGGAGGCGCGGCGGCTGGCGTTGGCAATGCCGGCAGGAGCCATGGGTGAGCGCGTGGGGGCTGTTCGTTTGTGGTACCAAAGTTCGCAGGCCAGCGCATGGCGGTACCTAAGTTTCCTGAAATTACCGCATTTCGAAAAGTTGGGCCACCAACTACTGAGAGGGGCCATTTCGAGGCAAACTCATCTCACCCCTGCCAAATTCAAACATTCCGTTAAACTGCCCCGTGAAGTAGACGGTTGGGACCCTCATGTCGGTCATCTGTCCATGACGCGAGCGCCAACGCGGCAACCTCTTAGGCAAATCGAGCAGCTAAGTGGATTGGATGCGTTGACCAATTTCACAAATCCATTCCCAGCTTTCCCCTAGCACCGGCGGCATCGGAATCCACCCTCTAGGCAGGACGATCCCTTCGGACATTTGACTTCCGGCGCCAAGTTGTTGCGCCCAGTCGCTGATCCCGAGCTCCAATGGCGCATGCCGTAGCCGCCGTTGCGAAGCTCTAGCCCGCCTCCGCCGCCGACGAGCCGAGCAGCTCGGAGGATGGAAGATCCTACTATCAAGAAAGAAGAAGTTCTATCTACAAGCGGGTGAGCTACCCTTCTCTTTGCTATTCTTACTAATTACAACTTCTAGCTGGCTACTGAACCTCAAATTGTTTGTTAGCCCAACGCTAACAAACATATTTTGTCCATAGTTTTCTGTCAAGTGGGATCTGCGCGGACCCCCCTTACCTGGTTACGGTAGTCCTCTACAGGTAAGACTCTAAGGGCAAGAGGTCTGGACACCATTGTTCCACGATGGAAGAAGCGCCTGCACAAATCTGCACTATATCTGGTATGGTTGCTTCTCTGCGTAATCATGTTGAATTATGGCCAAAGCAGACTACAAAGTTCAGCTTCATGGATGAACGTGGCATCATGGTTCCTATAACGTGTGATAGTCAGCTAATTGGGTTGATGAAAAGGTATGCTTCGGCTGCCATGTTTGAGCTGAAATGTGATGTACTGGATGTGGAAGCTGCTGCAACTGGGAGTCGCCCTTCTATTTTTGGACAGGGTGGTTACTCAAACACAATTAGCTCCTGGTAAGTAAAGGTCTCTTGGGGTTTGCATGTTTGTGCTGAATTGTAATTTTTGTTTTATTTACTCTATAGATATTGAGCAGTTATGCAACAGTCTTGTTTCTTTGACAGGAAACGCCGCAAGATTAGAAACATGACTGCTGGGTCAGTCATTTTGCTGCCCGAAGAAAGTAAAAACGAGTGGAAAGATGTCATTTTGCTGCCCGAAGAAATTAAAAACGAGTGGAAAGATGATGCTAGACACGATTCTGGTGCCCATTGTCCCGGCGATGCAGAGTACGTGAAGCTAAAAAAAGGCACCGAGGAAGAGGAAGAAGGCAGGAAATGAAGAAGCCAGTGGACGTGAAGGCTTGGCACCCAGGCTGCGGAAGAAGGCTGCTGGCAATGAAGATCCATAGTAATGTGTTGAACTTGAACCTATATATGTAATTTTGTTAAATTCTGGAGCTCTGCGTGTGGCACGTTGCTGGGCGAAACAATCTACCCACGTTCTCTGAGTAAAATGTACCGCGACTTAGGGTTTGGAAACGCCCCAGTCAGTAGTTGAATCCGAAATTGTGATTGTGCCACTGCTATCTTAAAACAAGGATCCACCGGTTCCACGATTGCTGAGGGGCAGGAGGTCTCCAAACACGACGGAATCTAAGTGGCACAGAAATAAATTATTTAAGCTGCCACACTCCACGAAGCAGCAACTTATTTCAGATGTTGCACAACGATGTGGCAACATAAACAGCAATGTTCTCACCGATAATGCCCAGATGAGGAGGAAATCGGTACCACATTCTGGCATAATCTTGAGCCCGTCTATCTCACCGCCTCTCTGCTCCTGCATCCCCTGCATCTGGCAAAGCTCCCGGATCTCCATTAACCGGGTGTACGTGCTTCCACTTTATAAATTATGGTTGTGCCATTTGCATGCGGCACAATCCACGTAGATAACGTTTAAACAAACCACCAATGTCAGAATACACTAGTAGAAAAGGGGTCTTTGGTCCACGGTCACGTTCCCAATCTAGGACAGAGATCTAAATCGAGGCAGAAATTGATCTAAATCACAAATTCTTCCACAAATTAATCGAGACAGAGATCTAAATCGAGGCATTTCACTACTTCAACCACAAATTCTTCTAAACAAAGGTGTGATTTCACATCTTACATTAATTCAACCACTAGTCAACAATTTCACTTCCGCTGCCACTGTCCTCCGAGTCGCCGGCTTCCTCGTCGCTGTCAGACGGAACCTCCATGATTTCCGCATTGTTAGCGAGACGGAGCACCTCTTCACGGCGAGCAGCGGCGATGACGGTGTACTTGGTCCGTCCAAGGACGGACCAGAACCTCTCCCGCTCTTCTCGGTTGTGGAGATCCCGGTGCACCACGTGCCCGTCAACGACGCGGTTGCCAATCTTGGCCTTCCGCTCCTTCTTGAACAGCGTCGGCCAGTACGGGCTGGCTGCCGCGTACCGGGGCAGCGCCCTCTTCCACGCGGGCATCTGGTAGCGGCGCGCCGCGATTTCGCTCTCCATCTCGGCTCGGCCAGGGAGCGGAGCCACCTTCACCCCCGTAGAGCTGATGTGCCATCCGTGGGGCACCGTCGCGGCTGGCGGCGCGAGGATGTCGAAGTTCGCGAACATCACTGCCTCGTGGAAGTTCAGATCGGGCATCTCCATGGCGGAGCGGTGGAGATTGGAGAGGGAGCGAGGGGATGGACGACAAAGCGTCGGCGTGGTGGAGATTGGAGAGGACGAGGGGATGGACGACGAAGCGACGCGCTATGGCGCCTCCTATTTGTACACGAGGACAACGAAGCCATTGGCGGAATATCCAAGGGGCATTGGTCAGACAAAAGAAGTAATGTGGGGTCAGACTAACGGGAGAGCAATTTTTTCCCTCCCTGGACTCCGGGACCAATAGTTCAGACCGCTAGGTCAACAAGTACAACTATTACAACTTAAAAAGGCATGGAGCTTAAGCTAAATAGAACTAGTTATCACACATCTCCTTAATCTTCCTAATCTTAGCCCGATGCGCATCTTCCTGCGAGAGCAAGGATCGAATCGCCTGTTCCTTCCTTTTAGCATCTTCCTTGCACAGCTTCAATTGTTTCACTGTATTTTTCCTCATGCACTTGTCAATACTCGTAGTTGTGAACTGCAGGACTTTGGCCTGGTGGAGATCATTCCTTGCTTGAGTCAGTTCTTGCTCTACTTTAGCCTTCAGGGCCAACACCGCGTCCCTCTCCTTCTCGACTTTGCTAACCTTGTCTTGCACCCACCTGAGATCTCGCTCATGCTTGGTCGTGTCAACTGGTTCCCATAGCTTCATCTCAACACTGTCAAGAAGTGAGCTGAATACGGATTCTTTCAACTCAACAGTCATTTCCCATAGTTTGTCCAGCGTTTTCTGCATCGATTTGGGCCACTCTAGATCTACCCATTTGACAACACCGTAACTTCCGCCTTGCATCATTGCACGATGTCCTTGAAACCGTAGAAACCTCCTGCCTATGTTTCGTCCTTTGAACGCTACAAATTTAGTAGGCACATATCCATGTTTACATAGCAGAGGACTGTCTTCATTCGCTAAACCGTGATAGTTGGAGTCATACATCGTCTGGTTGGCCTAACACATCATACGCGCATGAGTAAATAGATTAGATCTAGCTCAAAAAATAGATAACTGGCCACAGATGATAGATATAGAGATGAGACGACTCACATTGAAATCACCGTCCCTTTCGTCATGACGCATTTCCTCGCCATCTCCCCTTGAACCCGTGGGGAGAGGGGAGGGGGGTGGCTGCCGGAGAGGGGATTGGGAAGAAGGCACCGTTGGCTTGTGGCTACGGTAGGATGGGAGTGAAGTGGGGAAAGTGGCTTCGAGGGGATGGAATAGAAGTACGGGTAGGAAGAGAAGTAATGGGGACGTGACACTGCGATGTGGCCCACTGAACTCGTGAGACGTGACACTCGCAACAGGGGAGCGCCCGGTGTTGCCAGTTTGTCCAGAGCAAGCGTGGCCAATCATGCCACAGAACAGCCTACTCGCGGATCGCTCTCACGAAGACTATCCCAATCGTCAGAGCGCCCCGATCGAATGGTATGTAACAATCGTCAAGCAGAACAACTGCGTTAGGGCGTGCCTTCTAGAAGACTCGGTCTAACAGCCACCCATGCAATGACACTGGTGTATCCATATGTGGTTCATGAAAAGAACAGACATGCAATGACACTGGTGGATCCATGTGTGGTTCATGAGAAGAACACACATCCAATGACACTAGTGGATCCTTATGTGGTTCATGAAAAGAACAGACATGCAGTGACACCGGTGGATCCTTATGTGGTTTGTCTAGAGGAACACACATACAATGACACTGGGTGTGGTTCATGAAAAGAACAGACATGCAATGACACTGGGTGTGGTCCATGAAAAGAACAGACATGCAATGACACTGGTGGATCCATGTGTGGTTCATGAGAAGAACACACATCCAATCACATTGGGTGGATCCTTATATGGTTTGTCTAGAGGAACACACATGCAATGACACTGGGTTTGGTTCATGAAAAGAACACACATCCAATGACACTGGTGGATCCTTATGTGGTTCATGAAAAGAACAGACATGCAATGACACTGGTGGATCCTTATGCGGTTTGTGAAAAGAACAAACATGCAATGACACTGGTGGATCCTTATCTAGTTCATGAAAAGAACTGACATGCAATCACACTGGGTTTGGTTCATGAAAGAACAGACATGCAATGACACTGGTGGATCCATGTGTGGTTTATGAAAGTCTTACATGCAATGACTCTAGTTGTGGTTCATGAAAAGAACGGACATGCAATGACACCGGTGGATCCATGTGTGGTTCATGAGAAGAACACACATCCAATGACACTAGTGGATCCTTATGTGGTTCATGAAAATAACAGAGATGCAGTGACACCGGTGGATCCTTATGTGGTTTGTCTAGAGGAACACACATGCAATGACACCGGGTGTGGTTCATGAAAAGAACAGACATGCAATGACTTATGTGGTTTGGTTAGAAGAACACACATGCAATGACACTGGGTGCGGTTCATGAAAAGAACAAACATGAAATGACACTAGTGGATCCTTATGTGGTTTGTTTAGAGGAACAGACATGCAATCACACTGGGTGTGGTTCATGAAAATAACACAGATCCAATGACATTGGTGGATTCCTAAGGTGGTCTGTCTAGAGGAACACACATGCAATGACTCTGGCTGTGGTTCATGAAAAGAACAAACATGCAATGACACTGGTGGATCCATGTGTGGTTTGTTTAGAGGAACTGACATGCAATGACACCGGTGGACTCTAGCTGTGGTTCATGAAAAGAACATACATGCAATGACACTAGGTGGATCCATATGTGGTTTGTCTAGAGGAACACACATGCAATGACACTGGGTGTGGTTCATGAAAAGAACAGACATGTAATGACACTGGTGGATCCATATGTGGTTTGTTTAGAGGAACAGACATACAATCACACTGGGTGTGGTTCATGAGAAGAACACACATCCAATCACATTGGGTGGATCCTTATGTGGTTTGTCTAGAGGAACACACATGCAATGACACTGGGTGTGGTTCATGAGAAGAACACACATCCAATCACATTGGGTGGATCCTTATGTGGTTTGTCTAGAGGAACACACATGCAATGACACTGGGTGTGGTTCATGAAAAGAACACACATCCAATGACACTGGTGGATCCTTATGTGGTTCATGAAAAGAACAGACATGCAATGACACTGGTGGATCCTTATGTGGTTTGTGAAAAGAACAGACATGCAATGACACTGGTGGATCCTTATGTGGTTCATGAAAAGAACTGACATGCAATGACACTGGGTGTGGTTCATGAAAAGAACAGACATGCAATGACACCGGTGGATCAATGTGTGGTTTATGGAAGTAACAGACATGCAATGACTCTAGTTGTGGTTCATGAAAAGAACGCACATGCATTGACACCGGTGGATCCATGTCTGGTTCATGAGAAGAACACACATCCAATGACACTGGTGGATCCTTATGTGGTTCATGAAAAGAACAGAAATGCAGTGACACCGGTGGATCCTTATGTTGTTTGTCTAGAGGAACACACATGCAATGACACCAGGTGTGGTTCATGAAAAGAACAGACATGCAATGACTTATGTGGTTTGTTTAGAAGAACACACATGCAATGACACTAGGTGTGGTTCATGAAAAGAACAGACATGCAATGACACTGGTGGATCCTTATGTGGTTTGTTTAGAGGAACAGACATGCAATCACACTGGGTGTGGTTCATGAAAAGAACACACATCCAATGACATTGGTGTATTCCTAATGTGGTCTGTCTAGAGGAACACACATGCAATGACTCTGGCTATGCTTCATGAAAAGAATAGACATGCAATGACACTGGTGGATCCATGTGTGGTTTGTTTAGAGGAACTGACATGTAATGACACTGGTGGACTCTAGCTATGGTTCATGAAAATAACACACATGCAATGACACTAGGTGGATCCATATGTGGTTTGTCTAGAGGAACACACATGCAATGACACTGGATGTGGTTCGTGAAAACAACAAACATGCAATGACACTGGTGGATCCATGTGTGGTTTATGGAAGTAACAGTCATGCAATGACTCTAGCTGTGATTCATGAAAAGAAAAGACATGCAATGACACTAGTGGATCCATGTGTGGTTCATGAGAAGAACACACATCCAATGACACTGGTGGATCCTTATGTGGTTCATGAAAAGAACATACATGCAGTGACACCGATGGATCCTTATTGTAGCATCCCAATTGTCTAACAATTGCAATGCTACTTGGTCTAGTAAGATAATGGCTACTTCCTACATATAATTGTTGCATCATAATTATATCATGCTCATGTCATCATGCCACCTTGCATTTGAGCATCATATAAAACCCTTTTCCATTTGGATCTTCTCTCATATGCATTATTAATTGTATTTGCCTCTTGATATATTGTATTTGGTTCTTGATAAATGTTTAATGCCCAAGTTGAGTTGGGGGCATATCTTTTATTCCACTCCACCATCTTTCTTTGTCACCACCTTATAATTCCACCACCCCAACTACCATGGGCTTTTATTTTATTTTGGCAATTACTCTAGCTCATGTGGGTTGGGATGGATCCAATTCTAGTTTCTTTTGCTTGGCCTTTATTCCACCTTTTGGAATGCATATGTATAAATGCCATGATCATTTATTTTGTTTTCACAAGAATAACACATGGCATTTAATATTTTGCATGGGCCATGCAACCATCATCAACACCATTTCTTTTCTTTGGTTTTTCTTTGTTTTGAGTGGAACCTTTCTCTTGTGAGCTCTTCTCTTTTTCTCTCATCATCTCCACCTCATCTCCCTCACATGAGTAAAACCATGTTTGATCATGTAAAATCATCCCCATGTCCATCTTTCCCTCACTCTTGCTCATGCATACCAACACCCTACACCACCTCCATCCCACCTTTTCTTGATCATACCATGACCATGCATCATTTGAGTTCCTATACCCTTCTCCCTCATCTCTCCTTCTCACCACCCTACCCCTTCATGCTTGATCTTGCTTGGCCCATACCCTACCCTAATCTACCCTCTCTCTCTAATTCTCTCCCCAAACCCAAAAACCCTAACTTCTCTCTCTCTCTCCTTTTTCTCTTCAAACCCTAACCCATGATCCACCCCTCCATGCCGAGGCTTCTACCTCCCCTTTATCCCTGCCATGCTGGTCCCACCTACCCTAACCCTACCCCAGGCCGAAGCCTCCCACCTAACCTAGTCGAGCTACTCCCTCCCTCCTACCCTAGCCGAGCAACACCCTCCCTCTCGGCTCGCCCTTATCTCCTTCCCTCCTTCCTCTGCCATACCAAACCACCCCTAGCCGCTGCGCCATCTTCCTCTCCCTCCCCTTCCACCTTTTTCTCCACTGACCGGCCACCCTCGGCCTCCTCTTCTCCTCGTGTTACCACGGCGGCAGGCGGGAGTTTTAGTTGTCGAGGAAGCGGAGCTAGGCCTCGTCGACGACCCCGCGCGCTCGGACAAGAAGGAGCCGACGCCACCGCGACGCCGTTCACCGACGCCCTCGCCTCCAAAACCCTAGCCCCCGGCCTCTGCGTCCTCGTCGTTACAGCGCCTCCCAGGCTGATCCGACCACAACGATCTCTCCGCGGTACGACCCTCTCCCTTCCTGACACCCTCCGCCTCGCTGTCGCCATCTAGCGTCGCCGTTCCTTACACCGAACACCCTCTGTGCGTCGTGGCCGCGGGCGTCGGCACGCCGGCGTGTCGCGCAGCGACATACCTAGGCCGCGCCTACCCTCCTGTCACCATCTCGTAGCCCACCGCACTGGCATAGGCTCTCGTCGCGCACACCGCAGGTCGCGGGGTCGAGCCCCCGCGTCGCGCGCGCCGCACTCTATCGGTCGAGCACCGACCTATCAGTTTCGACAGAGGAAACAGATAAACAGTGGGGTCCTGGCCATCTTATAGAAAACCCCCTCTTTTTGTTATGCCTCAACCCGCGGTACCTCGTGGACCCACTGTCAGCCGCCCTGGCAATCTTGCAGAAAGCCCCCCAGGTTCCTCGGCCCGTACCCCGCGCTCCCTTCGCTGCGACACGTGGATGACGCTTTCCCTCTCACTGTCGCATTGGCCTACGAGGCTCCAGGCCCCACCTGTCGGCCTCTGTGGCTGGCAGCAGCCGCGGTGGAAAAATCCCTTCTGAGCGTCATTCGCCCAGTCAGCCCTAGCCCCACTTGTCACTGACTAAGGCTAAGTCTGGGTGGGCGCAAAAAGTATTTCTGGATTTCTGTTTTGATTTAAATTTTCTAGAAAATGTTTTAAATTCAAATTTGAATCTTTTTAAATAATTTTTAAAATATAATTCCAAATAATACATGTAATATATGTTTTGAAATCAGAAAAGTGTGAGGAATTCAAATATGCTATTCAAAATATTATTGAGCACTTTAAATTTTCGAGTTCATTAAAATTACAATAAAATGCCCTTTTCTTAATTAATTAATAACTTTAGTTTTATAACTCCAAATTAGACAAATAATATGTCTAAATCGATCAGCGCGATGAGCCCGTTCTATCTACACATTCCATGTTCTGAAGAGAAGCATGCATCATATAAATATAAAGTACATAGCAACTTATATGAGAGCAAACCGGGCTAAAAACTTAATAAAATGCTTTAATCTTGTACCCCACACCTCACCCATGCCATGCTACATTATTGCCATGCAAATTGTGCATCATTCATCATGCCATGATTGTTTGCTTGTCGCATTTTAATTCATATGCTTGTGCACTCTATTTATGTTGGCCTTGTTTGTTTGGTTCTTCTTCGAATAGACGCTGAGCAGGAGATATATCAGGAATCCCATGAGCACTACCCAGATCCGTCCCTCACTTCAACTGAGCTGCCAGGCAAGCACTACCACATGCTTGCATACATACTCACTTGTGTATGTAGTTGATCCCTTCGCCTGCCGATTACGCCGCTCGTTCTTGTCCCGATGTTCTGGAAATGGTTAGGACGGCCGAAAGGTCTACCTTTGAGTGCCCCTTGGCCCCACCATACTATTTTAACCATTTTCGCTCATCCAGGCATGTAACTAAGATTGTAATTCACCGAGGTAGTTACACTTATGTGGTTTGTCTAGAGGAACACACATGCAATGACACTGGGTGTGGTTCATGAAAAGAACATACATGCAATGACACTAGGTGTGGTTCATGAAAAGAACAGACATGTAATGACCCTGGTGGATCCATGTGTGGTTCATGAGAAGAACACACATCCAATCACATTGGGTGGATCCTTATGTGGTTTGTCTAGAGGAACACACATGCAATGACACTGGGTGTGGTTCATGAAAAGAACACACATCCAATGATACTAGTGGATCCTTATGTGGTTCATGAAAAGAACAGACATGCAATGACAGTGGTGGATCCTTATGTGGTTTGTGAAAAAAACAGACATGCAATGACACCGGTGGATCCTTATGTGGTTCATGAAAAGAACTGACATGCAATGACACTGGGGGTGTTTCATGCAAAGAACAGACATGCAATGACACCGGTGGATCCATGTGTGGTTTATGGAAGTAACAGACATGCAATGACTCTAGCTGTGGTTCATGAAAAGAACGGACATGCAATAACACTAGTGGATCCATGTGTGGTTCATGAGAAGAACACACATCCAATGACACTGGTGGATCCTTATGTGGTTCATGAAAAAAATAGACATGCAGTGATACCGGTGGATCCTTATGTGGTTTGTCTAGAGGAACACACATGCAATGACACTGGGTGTGGTTCATGAAAAGAACAAACAAGCAATGACACTAGGTGTGGTTCATGAAAAGAACAGACATGCAATGACACTGATGGATCCATGTGTGGTTCATGAGAAGAACACACATCCAATCATATTGGGTGGATCCTTATGTGGTTTGTCTAAAGGAACACACATGCAATGACACTAGGTGTGGTTCATGAAAAGAACACACATCCAATGACACTGGTGGATCCTTATGTGGTTCATGAAAAGAACAGACATGCAATGACACTAGTGGATCCTTATGTGGTTTGTTAAAAGAACAGACGTGCGATGACACCAGGGGATCCTTATGTGGTTAATGAAAAGAACTGACATACAATGACACTGGGTGTGGTTCATGAAAAGAACAGACATTGTCGGGGGGATGACCTCCAGATACCCCAACCAGACAAGAAATATGGCAGTCGGATCGCGTCCGGCTGGTCAAGCGCAGCCGGACAGGACAAGTCAAGCCGGCTACCATGAGGTAGCCGGAGCGGCGTAGCCGAAACCAATCAAGGAGACAGGGCGCCATGCAGAACAGTGCGCGGTACGCCCTGTACGACGACAAGACTGGCAACTGCTCGGCCATACCAAAGACTTTGCGGGATGACGCGGGAATAGTGGCCCGATGCTGACGACAAGCTCGCATGGCGTTCACTATGCCCACGACAGCCATACCTCTCGTACTCCGATGGGACATGGTTGTACTGGATACTGTAGATGACCAGCCGGCTGGGGCCCACCCGTGGGGCCTGCCAGTCGGACTGGGCCGTGAGGCCGTTGCCTCTCTGCCTATATAAGGAGAGGCAAGGCCTAAGTACATGGGGTTGGTCATTATGCATTTAAGGCATTAGCAAGGGAATACAGCTCGAGGAGCACTTGTAGCTCGTATATCGCTCATAGTCAGATCGGCAGGAGTAGGAGTTTTACCTCACCACGAGGGCTCCAAACCTGGGTACTTCCTGCGTCCAGCTACGCTTGCTTGTATCTAATCCCGCCTGCGGACGCCGTCGATAGCTTCCCTGCTAGTCCCCACACCTCTATCTAACCTTCTTAGGTCCAGCCGTTCCCAATACAACGACAGTTGGCGCCCACTATGGGGCGATGGCTTCGATCGGAGTCAAGTTCCGCACGGGACCCCGCACTTCAGTCGGTGAGCGCGTGGCCTCCGGCCTGGTGCTCACGCTCGGCAAGTTCGACTGCGTCATCGACAACGCTTCCTATTTCGCCGGAACCACCTTCCCAGCGAACGGCTCCATCCTGCTTTTTGGCGACCTTCCCGTCTACGTCGCCATCGTTCCAGAGTGTTTCCCTAGGGAGATTGTCTCCATTGCGGAGCTGCCACATCCGGGCAGCAGCGCCTCCATCGCTTCCTGCGGCGTCGAGGTCATGATGGCCGGTTCTAGTTCTCACCCTCGCCAGCCACGGGAGCGGGGCGCAGATGAGGGTGGAACCTCCGCGCCTTCGCAGCCTCGGAATACGGTGGAGGAGGCCATTGATCGGCTCCTGATGCTGGTTAAACTCGGGGACAACCAGGAGGAGGTGGAAGCCAACTTCTCCATGGAGAGAAAGATCCTCCTCCAGGAGGCCATGGAGATGGTGGCAACCCGCAAGCAACTCGAGATCACCCGACGCGAGTACGACCACGCGCATGGCTTCACTCCGGCTACCGCGGAGCCAAGCCAGCGCAGCCAGGTGCGACGCCGGGGCTGCGAGCTAGGTGGAAGGATGGAAAAGGACGGGGAACTGGATCCCGTGCCCACCCTCATCCGGCCCACCTACAGCACGCCCATCAAGAACCTGCGTGTGGCACGAGCCGCGGCAGAAGAGCAGCCCAACCTGGAGGGCGAGGAGCGAGCCCGCCAGCACGCTCGGGTGCAGCAGCTCCTCCGGATCACGGACGAGCAGGCTGATGCCAACCGGCAGATGCAGGAGGACCCCAACTACTCCAAGGGGAGCAGGCCACCCGCCAACAGCAAGGGCGAGCCTCGTGACACCCAACAGGCATCCTCCCCTCAGCCGGCTAAGGCCCACGGCAAGTGCCACAGCTCTGGCAACAAGGGCCAGCCGCGCCAGGAGAAAACGGTGAACAGCAACCCACCGCCTCCCCCTCCACCAACCGGAGCACCAAGACCCGCCGGTTCCTGTCTCTTGGGCCGGGTGGGAGCGCCCAACCCGGATCGTTCGGATGCCCATGACCGCATCGAGCTCCTCGCTCAAGCGTGCGTCACGGAGGAAGAAGACTCCACCGGACCGGTTTGTTTTGGACCCTGCATCCGGAACAAGACGTTCCCGGATTAGTTTACCCTGCCCAGGGACACCCCCAAGTACGACAATAGTATGAAGCCGGAAGATTGGATGACCGACTATGCTATGGCAGTCGGCATCGCCTATGGGAACAAGCGCACAGCTGTGTGCTACGTCCCCCTTATGCTAACCGGGTCGGCAAGGACATGGCCCAACAGCCTTATGCCCAACAGCATCAATGCCTAGCCAGACTTCGAGAAGGTGTTCGTCCACAACTTCAATGGCACGTACAACCGTCCGGGACGCCCACGCGACCTGGCCTTGTGCGTCCAGGGCGATCGCGAGACCGACCGCGAGTACCTCGCCAAGTGGACGGAGCTGCGCAACACTTGTGAGGGCATCCTGGAGAGCCAGGCCATCCGTTTCTTCATCAAGGGATGCCGAGAAGGCACCATGCTTCGCCACCGGCTACTGTGTGACGAGCCGAAAACCATGGCGGAGCTCATGATGGTAGCGGACCAGTACGCCATGGCGGATGCCGCCATGAAGAAGCCCTTCCGGGTAAATGCTGACGGGCGTCCGACTCCTACGGAGTCGGCTCGCGACCGTCCGAGCAATCCGGTTGGAGAAGCCGGATCCTCCAGGCGCCATGGCAACGACAACCGGTTCCATGGAGACCGCCAAGCTGGACAGCAAAAACCCCGCTACCACGCGCGGCAGGTCAATGCTATGGAGGGTGCGCCCGATGCACTGACTAACAATGCAAGAAGGCAGAAGCCGCGGCTCACCTTCGACCAAATGTTTGACTGCCCATGAAAGTGGCATAACGGTCCCTTCAAACCGGCTACGCACACCACCCAGAACTGCAGCTGGACTCGCCAGCTAAAAGAGCAGGGCAACCAGCAATGTCTCCCCCACCCCCTCCTGGTGGACCACCACCACCGTCTAGGGGAGCCGGCAATGATGGTAATGGCGGCAACAACAACGGTTACCCCCAGTAGCACGACGCCTACCACATCTTCGAGACGGAGCTGGATGACAAGCACAGCCGCAGGCGACGCTCCAAGGAGGTCAACGCCATCGTCTCTCCGGTCCCCCAATACCTGAACTGGTCAGAAACCCCATCACCTGGAGCCGAGAAGACCAGCCGGAGCAGCTGCCGACTCCCGGGGGCTACGCCATGGTACTCGACCCCCTCATCATCTCCAACAAGCGCACCTGTCGTTTCTCGCGCGTCCTCATCGACGGAGGCAGCAGCCTCAACCTCCTCTACCGGTGTTCGCTGGAGAAGCTGGCCATTCGTGAATGCGACCAGGGCCCGACTACCACAACGTTCCACGGCGTGCTACCGGGACTGGCTTGCGCCCTGTTGGGTAAAATCCAGCTGGACATCATCTTTGGGACTGAGGAGAACTTCTGCCACGAGCCGATCTGGTTCGAGGTGGTAAACCTGACGAGCTCCTACCACGCTCTCCTCGGGCGCCCCGCCCTCGCCAAATTCATGGCCGTCCCCCACTACGCATATCTCAAGACGAAGATGCCGGGACCCAACGGCGTGATCATCGTCTCCGGCTGCTTCAGGTGATCAATGGAGTGGGCCTCAGCCGGTTCCAAACTGGCAGAGGCCCTCATCATAGCTGAGGAGAAGCACGTGATCATACGCAACATGGCCATGACCCAGCAAGACATGCCGGCTAGCAGCAAGCTGGCTGGAGAAGGAGCTTTCCAGCTGGCAAAGGAGACAAAGAGGATCCTGCTCGACCCCTCCGACCCGACCAAGTTCGTCACCATCAGTGCCAACTTGGACAGCAAATAGGAAGGCGCGCTTGTCGACTTCCTCCGTGAGAATCGGGACATCTTTGCATGGTCACCCAAGCACATGCCAGGTGTACCGAGGGAGTTAGCCGAGCACTCACTTCATGTGCGGCCGGATGCCAAGCCGGTCAAGCAACCTCTGCGCCGATTCGCAGAGGAGAAGAGGAAGATTATCGGTGATGAGATCACCCGGCTCCTTGCAGCCGGGTTCATCATGGAAGTGTACCACCCAGACTGGCTGGCAAACCCTGTCCTGGTGTTGAAGAAGAACAAGACCTGGCGCATGTGTATCGACTACACCATCATGAACAAGGCGTGCCCGAAAGATCCATTCGCACTGCCCCATATCGATCAAGTCATCGATTCCACGACCGGCTGCGATTTGTTGTCTTTTCTAGATTGCTATTCCGGTTACAATCAGATCCGGTTAAACCCGGCTAACCACATTAAGACATCATTTATCACCCCCTACAGGGCTTTCTGCTATGTAACCATGCCTTTCGGTCTGAAGAATGCAGGCGCTACCTATCAGCGCTGCATGCAGAAGTGCTTGCACTCACAGATCGGCCGAAATGTGCATGCCTACGTGGACGATGTGGTCATCAAGACAAAGGAGAAGCGCACCCTCCTCGAAGATCTAGGAGAGACATTTGGCAACCTCCGGCAATACCAGATGAAGCTAAACCCGGAGAAATGCGTCTTTGGAGTCCCATCTAGCCAATTACTCAGTTTCCTCGTATCGCAACGAGGGATCGAGGCGAATCCGGAGAAGATCGCGGCCATCGAGAGGATGCAGCCGCCTAGGAGCCTGCTTGGAGTCCAGAAGTTCACTGGATGCCTGGCCTCCCTCAGCCGTTTCGTCAGCCGGTTGGGGGAGAAGGCACTCCCGTTGTACCAGCTAATGAAGAAGACGGACAAGTTCTCCTAGACCTCGCAAGCCGACGCCGCCTTTCATGACCTCAAGTGCATGCTGTCCACAACGCCGGTTCTAGCCATGCCAGCTAGCAAGGAGCCGATGTTGCTCTATATAGCAGCCATCAGCCAGGTTTTCAGCGTCGTCCTGGTGGTGGAGCGCCCCGAGGAAGGCAAGGCTCAGCCGGTTCAGAGGCATGTCTACTACCTCAGCGAGGTTCTCTCCCTCTCCAAGCAGAACTACCCCCACTACCAGAAGATGTGTTATGGCGTGTACCTGGCGTGCAAGAAGCTCAAGCACTACTTCCAGGAGCATCCGATTAAGGTCGTGTGCATTGCACCCCTTTCAGAAATCATCGGCAACAAGGACGCTACCGGCCGAGTCGCCAAGTGGGTTATCGAGCTCGCCGCCTAATCCATCCAGTACGAGCCCCGGCTCACGATCAAGTCGCAGGCGCTGGCGGACTTCCTCATCGACTGGGCCGAGACCCAATACCTCCCACCGTTTCCGGATTCGGACCATTGGAGGATGCACTTCGACGAATCGAAGATGCTCGAGGGCTTGGGAGCCTACATCGTGCTCGCCTCGCCCAAAGGAGACCGGCTGGAGTATGTCCTGCAGATCCACTTCAAGGACTCCAACAACGTAGCCGAATACGAGGCAGTGGCGCACGACCTCCGGCTAGCCAGAGAGATTGGTGTCAACCGGATCCTCTGCTTCGGCGATTCGGATCTGGTGGTGCAGCAGGTATCTAGAGAGTGGGACGCCCGTGACGCAAATATGGCTCTCTACCGGTTCCACATACACAAGCTCAGCGCTTGCTTCGATGGGTGTGAATTCCATCACGTCCCTCGCGCCAACAACGAGGTAGCCGATTCGTTCGCATGAATCGGATCCACCCGGCAGGCGATCCCGCCTGGGGTCTCCTTGGAGCACCTGCGCAAGCCCTCCATCAACCCGTCACCTGAGTCGGATTCCATCATATGGGCAGGGAGCGCTCCGGTTGACGGGGCGGCAGATGCAGAGCCGGCAGAACCTCCAAAGAAGAAGCCCCGCGCCAACTCCGGGAAGTCCGTACCCTCCGGCTCGCAAGACCCGGGGGCTGCCGACTCATCAAGCGGCTCGGGGGCTGCCGTCCCGGGTACCTCACCTGGACGACCACCCGACAACCATCAACTGGAAAGCGGAAGCATCCTCGTCATCCGGGAAATACCATCCTGGGCACAGCCCTTCATGAACTACATCGCCAACGGGGAGCTTCCGGATGACGAGGTGGAGGCCAGGCAAATCTGGCACTGCGCGCACACGTACACCATCATCAACAAAGAACCGTACAAGTGCAGCGTATCCGACATCTTCCAAAGGTGTGTCGACGTGGACACAGGCTACCGTCTACTCAAGGACATCCACCAGGGCGAGTGCTGGCACCACGCTTCGTCAAGGGCGATAGTCGCCAAGGCGTTTCGCCATGGTTTCTATTGGCCCACCGCCCTCGAGGACGCCGAACAGCTAGTCCGCGTGTGCAATGGGTGCCAGTGCTTCGGGCAGCTTAGGCATATGCCGACTTCGGTGCTCAAGATCATACCAATAACCTGGCCCTTTGCTGTTTGGGGCCTCGACATGGTCGGTCCCTCCAAGCGGGCACGCACGGGCATGACCATTGATGCGCTCGACTTTCGACGTAGAGCTCGTTGGGAACCCCAATAGGAAGGTACGATGAATATAGCAACAAGTTTTCCCCCTGTTATGAAACCAAGGTTTAATAGAACTAGTAGGAGCAAGGAAACACCCCAAAGGTGTTACTAGCTGAGCTTTGGCAGGGCGCACTACCGGTGCTAGTAGCAACGTGGAGACCTGCACAACACAACCATAGAACTTTGTCCCCAACTTGCGATGAGGTTGTCAATCTCACCGTGTTTTGTGGAAAACAAAGGATTAAACGTATCGAATGGAAAGAAGTAAAAGTTTGTAGAAAGTAGACAAATAGCAGTAAAAGATTGTAGATTGTATGTAAAGTAAAAGGACCGGGATCCATAGTTCACTAGAGGTGGCTCTCCTTAGATAGATAACATGCTGGGTGAACAAATTACAGCGGGGCAATTGACAAACACCGAGAAAGCAATACATGCATATACTAATCATCTTGACTCCTCTGATACTTGATTGGGCATTACAACATAATACATAGACCGCCATCCAACTGCATCTATGACTAATAATCCACCTTCAGGTTATCATCCGAACCCCCTCCAGTATTAAGTTGCAAGCAATAGATTATTGCTTTACGAACTGCATGTAAAGTAAACAATACGATTGTTCTATGAACAAAGGATTGTTGTTTTCTCCCTAGTAGCAACAGCACATCTAGTACCTTAGAGATTTCTGTCACTTCCCCAGATTACCAGAGGCATGAACCCACTATCGAGCATAAATACTAACTCTTGGAGTTGCTAGCATCTACTTGGCCAAGATAGCTACTAACAACGGAAAGCATGCAAGATCTCAAATAACAAAGACATGATAGAATCAATAATCAATCTGAAATAGCATCTCAATATCCATCGGATCCCCGCAAACACAACATGTATGAATTACAAATAGATGATCTTGATCATGAACGAAGCTCACAATATCTAATCATGAAAGCACAAAGGAGGAGAAACCAGCCATCTAGCTACTACATGGATCCATAGTCCAAGGATGAACTACTCACGCATCACACCGGAGGCTTGCATGGTGATGAAGAAGGCCTCCAGGGTGAATTCCCCTCTCCAGCAGGGTGCCGGGAAGAGCTTCAGATGCCTCCCGATCTAGGGGTGGAGATGACGGCGGCTACAGACTCTTTCGTGGATTTTTGATCGGGCCCTTAGGGTTTTCGTCCCGAGGGCAACTTATAGGCGGAAGGAGAGGCCGAGGGGGTGCTGGGAGCCACCACACCACCCCCTGGCGCGGGCCCAGCCTCGCCTCGCGGCCAGGTGGTGTGGCCGGCCCCTGGCCCTTCTCCGTCTCGTATTCTAGCACTTGATCCCTTCCGGAAAAATAGGCACTTTGGCTTTTGTCCCGTCCAATTCCGAGAATATTCATTTTCTGACTTTCCTGGAACCAAAAACAGCAGAAAACAGGCAGCTGACACTGTGGCTCTTGTTAATATGTTAGTCCAAGAACTCATATGAAAAGTACTCCAAAGTTGGAGCAAAACACAAGAAAGTGGATAAAACCAAGCATGGAACATCAAAAATTATAGATACATTTGCAATGTATCACCCATTTGCTAGTGGCGGTGGACAAATTTACAAAGTGGATCAAGGCCAAGCCCATCCGGAAGCTGGACGGGGCGACAGTCGTCACCTTCCTCACCGACATCATCAACCGGTTCGGCTACCCCATAAGCATCATCACCGAAAACAGCACGAACTTCACCAAGGGGGCCTTCGCCCGGTTCTGCAGCAACAAGGGCATCCGGCTGGACCTTGCCACCGTCGCGCACCCGAAGTCCAACGGGCAAGTCGAAAGGGCAAAAGGCTTAGTGCTAGATGACATCAAGCCACGCCTCATCGAGCCTTTGGAGCGGTCGCCCGGATGCTGGATCGAGGAGCTTCCGGCTATGCCGTGGAGCCTCCGCACCACGCCGAATAGATCAACCGGCTACACCTCGTTCTTCCTAGTCTACGGATCGGAAGCCGTCCTCTCCGCGGATATCGAGTTCGAATCTCCGCGCAAGCTCCTCTACGATGAAAAGGCCAACCAAGAGGCACGGGAAGACGGTGTGGACCTCCTCGAGGAGGTCCGCGAATTGGCATTGTCCAGATCGGCCATGTACCAACAATGTCTATGCCACTACCATTCCAGCCAGATCCGCCCTGTCACGTTCTGCGAGGGCGACCTGGTCCTCCGACTGGTGTAGGACACGAAGGGCATGCACAAGCTATCGCCACCCTGGGAGGGTCCCTTCATCGTCAGCCGGCCGCTGCCCAACGACTCCTACTACCTCATCGACGTGCAGCAGCCGTGCAAGTACAAGATGGACAAGTCAGACAAGGAGACCGAGCGTCCCTGGAACATGGCCTTGCTGCGCCCGTTTTACACCTAGTCACCAGAAAGTGTATGTATCCCGCAAACCCTATGAATAAAAATGCGGACCCCTACGAGATGCTCGGGGGCTCCTTGCTAGAAATGTGTATGCATATGTTTTCCGGTTCAGATTTTCCGGCTCTGGCAACCCCTACCCAGAGGCTTGCCGGCTGGCCCGATCTGCTAAGTCAACAAACCGGCTGAGTAGTGTGCGACGATGTTAGAGGCCCACTCTTCGTCTCAGCTACAGACCGCAACCCGGCTGTCCGGCTAGCGAGAGCAAAAGCCCATTGAATCCCACATGAAAAACGGGGAGGAGATGCGATAGATCAGGTGTCCCAGCCTATCAACTAGCTTAAGACAATCCGGATGCTAAGCCGTTAGTACCGTGCGCAATGCATTGCCAGCTCCCTTCGATTCCGGCTGCAGACTGCAACCCGGCTGCCCGGCAAGGACGCAGCGAAAACAGCAGAGTACACGGGAAAACGACTAAGTGTCTAGAAAGGCACAAACTAGTTTTCAAAAAACAAATCTGCCTTCCGGCTACAGTTTAGCAGACTAACCTATTAACAGGTGAGAATGTATGTGTACGTATATATTTTTGTACGACTACTTCGAGTCGGAATTCAGGAAGAAAATAAGAAGAAGATTCGAAGTCCTTGCCTTCATCAAGCGCTCCAAATCTCGGGGGCTACACCCACTAGGTGCACTCGTGCGCCCCCAGTGGAATCTTGTAGTTTCCCGACTGGCTAAGGGCATTTAGCCGGATATTTGGAGCCCAGGTGAGGGCAAGGGCAGGAGCAAGAGAAGAAGAAGATTCGAGGTACCTGGCTACGCCAGCTACTCCGAATCTCGGGGGCTACACCCAGTGGGTGCGCTTGCACGCCCCCACTGGAATGGTAGTTCCCCCAGCTACAGGCGTTCAGCCAGCGGGAGCAACAGACTAAGATGCGTCTTGTTGGATGAAGCTAGAGGACTTAAGAAAAGAAAGAAGATTCGAAGTACCTGGCTACGCCAGCTACTCTGAATCTCGGGGGCTACACCCAGTGGGTGCGCTGACGCGCCCCCACTAGAATTGCAGTTCCCCCAGCCAAAGGCGTTCAACCGAGCGAACTCAGCCGAACAAAGTCAGTCGACGAAATATTGAAAGGACATGCAAAAAAACACAAGTTGAAGGCAAAACAAATAAGTTCAGATTGACATTAAAAGGAAAGGGGAGACGAAGCTCCCATAAGTTTACCCGGCGCCAGAGGCAGCCGGTATAGACAGACAAGTTTCAAATAAGACAGAATAAACAAATACACCTGGCATCCCAGGGTGATAGATAAACGGTGGGGCCTTTGCCGTGCGGAGCGTCTTGGCCGGCGGAAGTCTCAGGCGGTGGAGGAGGCGCTATGGTCGATCCGTTTCCGGTGCCACCAGCAGCCGGCTACGTCGAGGCTTCCGCATCCGGAGTGCCGACAGACTCCGAGTCAGTGAGCACCTCATCGGGATCCACATAGTCAGCAATCTTGATGGCGGAGGCCCGGAGCTCCAGATAGGCCTGGCGGATGGCGGCAAGGTCATCGCCGACGTGGAAACCCCCGTCGATCTTCTCGACACAGGCGTCCTTGTACCACGAGAGCATGAGGGCCAAGTCCATCTCCACTCCGGCTCACGCCGCCAAGTCTCGCAGTCGGTCCACGGCAGCCGGCACCTCTCCCACCTTCACGGCCAGCTGCGCCATCGTCTCCAGGATCAGAGCATACGGCCACAGGAAGGAGAAGACGGTCTGCGCCGCCTGGCGAAGCTTGGCAGCTTCCTCGCCAAGAAGGACGACGAGCTCCTGGGCTGTCGGCTGCGCTCCCGGCCAGTTCTCCTATAGCCGGTTGTAGGCCAGCAGGTCTATGCCGGGATAAAAGGCTGTCGGAAAAAAGATAGTCCGATCCGGCTACCGGATCCGGAAAGACGGGAGGAGACGGAAGAGGAAGCTTACCCTTAGCCGTATGCCCGACTTGCATCAGCTCTTCTACCAAGGCCTTCTCCTTCGTCGTCAGCCGCTTGATTTCCTTCTCTTGGTCCTTGTTCTAGGCCTCGAGAAGGGTGAAGGCGTCGATCTGACTGGCGAGCGAGGTGTCGTGATCCTTGACGGTGGCCTCTAGAACATCCACCTTGGCATGCCAATCCTTGTTCTACAGCCACATCATGGAGTTGTACTTGCTCATCCGGTCGTTCGCCTTCTTCAAGTGATCGATCTCCCGCTGAGCGCACACAAGGATAGTTGCGACAAAACCGATTATCGTAAAAAAAGAGACGATTCCAGATGAAGCAAACTTACTCTGGGAGGTTCGGTTGGCAGCAGCAAGCTTCTCCTCCAAGGACCGATTCCCGCCGGCTGCTGCCTCGAGCAATCGGATCTCCTTCACCGCCAGCTCGAGGGTGGCGGCGAGATCCGTCAGCGAAGCAGCGGAGGAGGCGTCATCATCCACGGCATTGGTAGCCAGAGACTCCTTCGCCGCAACCACCGCCGTCCTCCATTCCTCCCCGGCTCGTCCTCGGAGTTGTCGTCGCTGACAACTACGAGCTCCTTGCCGGTGGCTGCCCTCCGTGTCCCCGCAGAAGAGCCGTCCCCGCTCTGCGAGGTGGTCTCAACCGTTTCCGGCTGGACCACCATGCCTGGTTGGGGACCCCCCGCTCTGGCTGAGGCAGCCGGTTCAGCTCAGGGTGGCGGCGGAGGTGGTGCCTCGGAGGAAGGAGGGGCAGAGGCAGACATGGGCGACGCATGGGGTGGCGACCCAATCAGCGCCCGCGCCGGGCTCACGGCCCCAAAAGAGACCAGCGTGCTGAAAAAATAGAAGAAGAGAAAAAGGAGAAAGAAGCAAATGAGCCAAAGGCAAACAGGAAAAAGCGAAAGAAGCGAAAGACAGTAATGGCGCCCGGAGAAGGACTTACCCCTGTACCACCGGGGGTGGCCTTTTCTTCTGGCCAAGGAGGCTCGGGGGAAGGGCGCTGGTCCAGCTCCTCTTGGGGGCCGGCTCCTCCGTGGCAGGACGGCTGGCGCTGGACCGGCTGGAGCCACTCCCGCCAGCGCCAGACCAGCTAGAATCGCCGTCCGTCACAAGGCGCCGTGCCGGCTCGGGGGCCGGCGCGTCCTCTTCCCCCTCATCGACCTCCGCATGGGGATCAACGGCCAGCTCATCGTTCCAGCTGGGGAAGGCGTCCCCGTCCCCGTCCGACTCCTCGCCAGACCGCCGAGCACGCAGCTCGGGCAAGTCAGGCGTGAATGTCTGAAGAGGGGCGTCTCCCTCCTCATGAAGGATGCAAGGGAAGATCTTCCAAGTACGAGAGATTAGTCGAATAAAATAAAAAAGAAGGCAAGAAATACAAAGGAAAACTCTGGCTATGAAGACCTACCCGTGGTGCGCGGTTGTCACGGCTGTAAGGGGCTAGCCCGAACTTCCAGCCTTCCGGCAGCCGCTCCTTGGTGATGGTCCACACCCACTCCTTCAGATTATGGTAGCGGGGGTCGCGGCGAGACAACCGGGTCGGGTCTAGCTGGCCGGAGTAGAAGCACATCTTGTGCGCTTGCTACTACAACGGCATCATTAGCCGGGACATCCAGCTGAGGGTGATGTCCAGGCCGGTTAAACCGGCGGTGACGAGAGCGCACATGCGTTGCAGCATCGCATCCGACTCTGTCTTCTCACCATAGATCTTCAAGTCCCAATGCTGCTGGCTAGACTCCACGTCCGGGAACACCGGAAGATTGATCCAGTCCACATCGGTGAAGTTCCGGACATAGAAATATGACTGCTGCCATAGTCGTACCGTGTCGTGCAGCAGGAACTTCGGGTAGCCGGTCTGCACGCGGGAGTACATGGAGGCGCCGCCGCAGACGACCGGCGGCCCCTTCATGAACTGGACCTACGTCTGGACTCGGAAGAGCCGGCAGAAGAGCCCGAGATCCGGTTGGATCCTAAGGTAGCTCTCGCAAAAAGCTATGAAGTGCACCAGTGTGCCGATTGCGTTGGCGCCGAGATGGTGGAGGCAGAGGTCGAAGAAGGCGAGGAAGGTGAGGAAGAAAGGGTGCACCGGCAGCACGAACCCGCATGCCAGGTGCGAGAGGAAGATCACCCGTTCCCCCTCCGCCGGATGCGGCAACACCTCCCTCACCGGCGCAAGCCGCACCGCCACTTCCTCCTCCGATGGCAGGACGCGGGTGGCGCGATACTTTTGGATGTGGTCCTCCGTGACGGAGGAGCCACACCAGGCTCCGTGCTCGGCAGCCATTTCCGGTTCGCTGGAGGACGCAGCGGCGGATGAGTGGCGGTGGCCCGTACCGCCGACAACGACAAACGAGCGGCGCGGCGGGCTACAACAGCAATGGCGACGAAGCACAGAAAGCAGAAGCGCAGAAGAGAAGAAGGCAACTGGGAGTGGGGGAAGCGAAGAAGAAGAACTGTCCTTCCCCGGGCGCCCCTTTAAAGGCCCAGAAGGGCAACCGTCCTTGGCGCCACGCGACATCCATCGAGGAGCTTCCCACGCCAACCGCCGCCCCAGATCCCGTGTGCAGAAGCAGGGTGCGAGGAATATCTCGGAGCGAGAACCAATCCGTCAGTCAGCAGTTTCCCGAGGCGACGTGTGACGGGACATTCCACTGCCCGCTACAGAGCAATGATGGCACGTGCGCGTGTGGCCGGCGTCAACACTGACGTCACGGGTAGCGCAACCGCCAGGCGTAGTCGGCCAAAAATTCAAAAAGAAGAGGGAGCATGCGCACATTTCACCTAAGGGCGAAATCTACACGCGCCCGGGGGCTAGTGTCGGGGGGATGACCTCCGGAGACCCCAACCAGACAAGAAATATGGCAGTCGGATCGCGTCCGGCTGGTCAAGCGCAGCCGGACAGGACAAGTCAAGTCGGATACCGTGAGGTAGCCGGAGCGGCGAGAAGCAGCCGGCTACAGCGGCGTAGCCGGAACAAATCAAGGAGACAGGGCGACGTGCGGAACAGTGGGCGATACGCCCTGTATGATGACAAGACTAGCAACTGCTTGGCCATACCAAAGACTTTGCAGGGATGACGCGGGAATAGTGGCCCGATGCTGACGACATGCTCGCACGGCGTTCACTGTGCCCACGACAACCATACCGCTCGTACTCTGATGGGACATGGTTGTACCGGATACTGTAGATGACCAGCCGGCTGGGGCCCGCCAGTCGGACTGGCCAGTGAGACCGTTGCCTCTCTACCTATATAAGGAGAGGCAAGGCCTCAGTAGATGGGGTTGGCCATTGTGCATTTAAGGCAGTAGCAAGGGAATACAACTCGAGGAGCACTTATAGCTCATATATCGCTCATAGTCAGATCGGCAGGAGTAGGAGTTTTACCTCACCACCAGGGCTCCGAACCTGGGTACTTCCTGCGTCTAGCTACGCTTACTTGTATCCAATCCTTCCTGCAGACGCCGTTGATAGCTTCCCTGCTAGTCCCCACACCTCTATCTAACCTTCTTAGGTACTGCCGTTCCCAATAGAACGACATACATGCAATGACACCGGTGGATCCATGTGTGGTTTATGGAAGTAACAGACATGCAATGACTCTAGCTGTGGTTCATGAAAAGAACAGACATGGAATGACACCGGTGGATCCATGTGTGGTTCATGAGAAGAACACACATCCAATGACACTGGTGGATCCTTATGTGGTTCATGAAAAGAACAGACATGCAGTGACACCGGTGGATCCTTATGTGGTTTGTCTAGAGGAACACACATGAAATGACACCGGGTGTGGTTCATGAAAAGAACAGACATGCAATGACTTACGTAGTTTGTTTAGAAGAACACACATGCAATGACACTGGGTGTGGTTCATGAAAAGAACAAACATGCAATGACACTAGTGGATCCTTATGTGGTTTGTTTAGAGGAACAAACATGCAATCACACTGGGTGTGGTTCATGAGAAGAACACACATCCAATGACACTGGTGGATTCCTAAGGTGGTCTGTCTAGAGGAACACACATGCAATGACTCTGGCTATGGTTCATGAAAAGAACAGACATGCAATGACTCTGGCTATGGTTCATGAAAAGAACAGACATGCAATGACACTAGTGGATGCATGTGTGGTTTGTTTAGAGGAACTGACATGCAATGACACTGGTGGACTCTAGCTGTGGTTCATGAAAAGAACACATATGCAATGACACTAGGTGGATCCATATGTGGTTTGTCTAGAGGAACACACATGCAATGACACTGGGTGTGGTTCGTGAAAACAACATACATGCAATGACACTGGTGGATCAATGTGTGGTTTATGGAAGTAACCGGCATGCAATGACTCTAGCTGTGATTCATGAAAAGAACAGACATGCAATGACACTGGTGGATCCATGTGTGTTTCATGAGAAGAACACACATCCAATGACACTGGTGGATCCTTGTGTGGTTCATGAAAAGAACAGACATGCAGTGACACCGGTGGATCCTTATGTGGTTTGTCTGGAGGAACACACATGCAATGACACTGGGTGTGGTTCATGAAAAGAACAGACATGCAATGACACTAGGTGTGGTTCATGAAAAGAACAGACATGCAATGACACTGGTGGATCCATGTGTGGTTCATGAGAAGAACACACATCCAATAACATTGGGTGGATCCTTATGTGGTTTGTCTAGAGGAACACACATGCAATGACACTGGGTGTGGTTCATGAAAAGAACACACATCCAATGACACAAGTGGATCCTTATGTGGTTCATGAAAAGAACAAACATGCAATGACACGAGTGGATCCTTATGTGGTTTGTGAAAAGAACAGACATGCAATGACACCGGTGGATCCTTATGTGGTTCATGAAAAGAACTGACATGCAATGACACTGGGTGTGGTTCATGAAAAGAACAGACATGCAATGACATCGGTGGATCCATATGTGGTTTATGGAAGTAACAGACATGCAATGAATCTAGTTGTGGTTCATGAAAAGAATGAACATTTAATGACACCGGTGGATCCATGTGTGGTTCATGATAAGAACACACATCCAATGACACTGGTGGATCCTTATGTGGTTCATGAAAAGAATAGACATGTAGTGACACCGATGGATCCTTATGTGGTTTGTCTAGAGGAACACACATGCAATGACACTGGGTGTGGTTCATGAAAAGAACATACATGCAATGACTTATGTGGTTTGTTTAGAGGAACACACATGCAATGACACTTGGTGTGGTTCATGAAAAGAACAGACATGCAATGACACTGGGTTTGGTTCATGAAAAGAATAGACATGCAATGACACTGGTGGATCCATGTGTGGTTCATGAGAAGAACACACATCCAATGACACTGGTGGATCCTTATGTGGTTTGTTTAGAGGAATAGACATGTAATCACACAGGTGGATCCATGTGTGGTTTATGAGAAGAACACACATCCAATGAACACTAGTGGATCTATCTTGGCATAATTTGATGTATTCCATGATGTATTTCATTGTACAAGACACTTTCCATTTTTATACTACTCAGTTTTGCCCTTGGTTTTATGTGGTACTACTTAGTTTTGCCCCCCTCTCCCTATCTTTCATAGAAGCCCAAACCTGTGCACACCCTATCTGCTACTCCCTGATTGGTTGTCACACTTGTCACGCGGATCGTGCACACCAACCGCTGATTCTGTGCGATCCAACGATGATCGTTTCACACGTCGTGCCCTTCACAGTACAGCGTGAGACAGCACAGACGTCTCCCTCAGCGAGACTTCTACAGGAAGGAACACGATGTCGTCCATGGAAAAAGTCGTCGAGCGGTCATGTCAAGTGTAATCAAGTCTAAAAAGCCTACTACTGCTACTACAACATATCCACAGGCAACGGGGTCATCGAGTGCACGGTTGTCGATGGGACACTGCAATTTATTGCCACTTGATTTTAATAAGGCATATCCCATTTTCACGTAGCGCTATCAATCTCACTTCCAACTGGGCCCTACCGCTAGTAACTTCCATGAGTCAAGGGCACCCCTCTAGTAGATCTAATGTTGCTAGAAATTGGTTCCGCGCCACTTGCATGCAGTGGAATCGAGGTATGCCATGAGCGTGTTTTCAATGCAGCTCTAATGTGGAGATCATGGTTGTTTCAAAAAAAAAGGGAACCCAAAAAAAGGATGGTAGCCGTCGAGCAGCAGGTGGTAGCCGTCCCCGCTGAGCAGCAGGTGGTAGCCGTCGCTTCCGAGCAGCGGGTGGTAGCTATCGTCGCCGAGCAGCAGGTGGCCGACAACGTCGTGGTGCCAGCGGCATATCTGAATGGGGGGCAGGCGGCAGGCGGATGCAATCCGGTGATCTACATCAACGACCCATTCACCGTACAAGAAATCTTCAACACAATCGCGGAGAATGATGAGTTCGAGGAGGAGGTCCCTGATGAGGAGTCTGAGGTACTACATTGCTAGCTTCTCTAGTCGCATCCACAGTTTTCACTGTTCATACATAGGATTTGCTCAATCGTGTACAGATTCTTTTGCTCTTGAAGTAGGGTAGTATATATATGGTTCGATCGGTTGATTGATGCATCTGCCATCTAGTCACAAAACCCCAATCCATCTAGTGACAAAACTCCAATCTGCTCATCTGCCATCTAGTTGAGTTTGCTAGTTGAGTGTTGATTTCGATACACAACAGACCTATAACATTACATTTCTATTCCTTACTGAGCCCAATGATTCAATTTTGCCCCAAAATAGTGCAAGGGCATCTAATGGTGTCGTTTTCTTAGGGATGATTAGTGAACCGGAGGCAGCAATGCACGTAAATAGTATAGGTTGTGCTGTTGGTATTTTGGTTCTCCGACTCCATCGCTGAAAAAAATGAGGCCCTAATTTTTCTCTCATATGGAACCTAAATATATAATCTTTGTATTTTTTTCTTATATATGAATTCATTGTATGATGCATATGTATATTCCTGAATATTGTTTTGTACGATTACATTTCAATTTCTTATTGTGGCCAATGATTCAAATTTGCCCCAAAGAGAGGTAGACACATTGGTGTCAGATTTTTTCAGGGATGAAGCAAACCTGGGACCATGTACAAGAACAATATAAGCTGTGCAATTGTTACTTGGTTTGCTCACGCCATCCCTGAATAAACTTATGAGGCCGCAATCTTTATTCTACATTCATAGAACTATGATATTTGAATTATCTATTCCATGCATTCATAGTGTATAAGAATTACATTTTAGTTTGTCACCGAGGCCAATGATTGAAATTTGCCCCAAAAGAGTTCAAGGGGAGACACGTATGATGGTGTCGTGTTTTAGGGATGGGTTGGTGAACCTGAGGCAGCAATGCACAAAAACAATATAGGTTGTGTTGTTGGTACTTTGGTTCTCCAACTCCATCTCTGAAACAAATTATGAGGCCCTTGATTTATTCTCATACGGAACTACATATATGATCCTTGAATTGTTTCTGATCTTTTAATGATTGGTATGATGCATATGTATATGAATGGTTTTGATCATAAGTATTTTTAACATGTACCTGAAGATTAATTGTTTGGTTTTTTATTTATAATTACAATATTTAGGCTTGTTTTTGTACCGGACTATGTATATTCCTGAATAATGTTTTGTATGATTACATTTCAATTTCTTATTGTGGCCAATGATTCAAATTTGTCCCAAAAGAGAGGCAGACACATCGGTGTCAGATTTTTTTAGGGACGAGTTAGTGAACCTGGGGCGATGTACAAGAACAATATAGGCTGTGCAATTGTTACTTGGTTCACTTACGCCGTCCCTATAGAAACTTATGAGGCCTTAATCTTTATTCTACATTCATAGAACTATGATATTCGAATTATCTATTCCATGCATTCAGTGTATAAGAATTACATTTTAGTTTGTCACCGAGGCCAATGATTGAAATTTGCCCCAAAAGAGTTCAAGGGGAGACACATATGATGGTCTCTTGTTTTAGGGATGGGTTGGTGAACCTGAGGCAGCAATGCACACAACAATATAGGGTGTGTTGTTGGTACTTTGGTTCGCCAACTCCATCTCTGAAACAAATTATGAGGCCCTAGATTTATTCTCATATGGAACTACATATATGATCCTTGAATTGTTTCTGATCTTTTAATGATTGGTATGATGCATATGTATATAAATGGTTTTGATCATAAGTATTTTTAACATGTACCTGAAGATCAATTGTTTGGTTTTTTATTTATAATTACAATATTTAGGTTTGTTTGTGTACCTGACTATGTATATCCCTGAATATTGTTTTGTACGATTACATTTCAATTTCTTATTATGGCCAATGATTCAAATTTGTCCCAAAAGAGAGGTAGACACATTGTTGTCAGATTTTTTCAGGGATGAGTTAGTGAACCTGGGCGATTTACAACAATATTACAGGGTGTGCAATTGTTACTCGGTTCACCTACTCCATCCCTGAAGAAACTTATGAGGCCCCTAGATTTATCCTACATTCACTCTGATACAATTATTTGTCATTGTGTTGAGATGAAATGATATATGAACCGATCAAACTATTGCTGAGATGCTTTATCTTTGATATCCACCGATATATTGTCTTACATATACATGTTGTCAATTCTTGAGTTGTAATACAGTTCAATCATATGTATGAGTTCTAAGTTATGTTCTTAAAAATCAACAGGAGGATGATGATGAAGTGGACGATAGCAAGGTATCCAGGGACAACAAGAGCCGCTACGTGCAGAGGCGGTTACGGTGTGGGCTAATCCGTTTCCACCGTAGGGGGAGACTATTTTGCCCATTTTGTGGCAGAGCAATCAACGTGGACCTCAACAGCATGATTCAGCACGCGGAGGGCGTTGGCAGACGCGGGGGCAAAAACCATAGGATGATTACCTTGGCGTGGCACGCAGCCTACAGCAAATTCCTCCAGGAGTATGTCAGGACTGGCCTGTATCCCATCGACTAGGCTATCGCTGCCTCCTGCTGATAAACCCCTGCCCTGCTAGGCGTCTCCGTGTCCCGGCCTCCTGCTACAGCCCATGCTTTTATTTTATTCTAGTTAATTATTTCCTATGTGTGACATGTAAGACAATATATCCGTGGTGTCTCTGGTGAACCTTCTATATCAATCTACTCCTTTATATGGAGTTCCTTAAAGTTTCTAGTGTTCAATTATATTTACTGATCATGCTCATGCACACTACAAAATATTTCTAGTGCTCAATTATATTATAATTGTCAAGAAATACATCAACAAGTTAAATTGGTCGAAATTTTGTATTGAAGTAACTAAATGTATCAAACACATAATAAACTAGAAACTAAAATATAGTTCAAACACATAATGTATCACCACCACTTGTTGTCGTCCTTGGCTTGCTTCCCCTTCAACCGCTTGATGTCGCCACCGTCTCAAGATCCCTGCTCGTCCTGAAACTGCTTTCTATCCTCCTCGCGCTTTTTCTCCTGGGCTAGCTTGCAACCAGGGCATAGCTCTCTCGCGAAAAACCCCGCCATAACAATCCCATCTTTCATGGTAATGAGCTTACTGTACAACTTGTACACCATGTAGGCATCTCTGGCTGCATACTCGAGGCGCACCTGGCTCATCGGCTTCCACTCACAGTAGTCGTGATCGAGTCGCTTCAATTTCTCCAGTTTTTCATAGGATTTATCAATGATTTGCGCTGCCATATCACCCATGCCATCCTTCGCTGGGTATGGTTTGATCTTGTACAGATTTTGGATGTCGATGTGGTGCCCATCTGGGATTTTTATCAACACACGAGAAAGCATAATTGTGTCATTTGTGATACCCACACTAGTGAAAGTTATCCCTATCCTACACAAGAACTCGACCAGAGCCGGACAATGCATCTCAGTTGGTTTACTCCTGCACTTAGATGGTTCTAGGGATGTAAGGGAACAAGGGATGCAGAAGTGGTGGTCTCAAATTTAAATTTCACATACCTGCAGAAGTGGTAAACGAGGACCTCCTCATGTATGGCGATTTGCACGACAGCGATCTCTTGTGGAGGATTTTTTCACTTATTTGCACGGGTGTACTCCAAGTCTAGCCCCACAAACTTGTGCTTCTCTTTCTCAAGCAATTGCTCAAACCTGGCGAGAGTTGTCTCCAGAGTCGCTTGATCATTTGTGTACACCACTGTCAAAGGCGTGGTGCCATGGGCAGGGACCAAGTGGGTCTCTGTTGTGCATTTCCCATCGTCCATGCCTGCAAGGAAATGGGTGAAAGGAAATGCCTGCAAGGAACTGCCTGCAAAAGGAAGAAGAAGATGAACCGACGGTTCCAGAACAGAGGAAGAAGAAGCGCCCAGGAAAAACTGTAGAGGAATGACCGAGGAAGAGGAATGACTACAGAAGAAACGTGATAACTGCAACTTTCGGTTCGAGAACTCACCGTGGTTACGTGGAGATCGTGGCAGTGCCGCCGGTTCAACAAGTGGGGCCAGTTCCTGCGAGAATATGGAATTAGCTGTGCATTTTTCTATGTGAGAAATTGAGAGAAATCATTTATATTTTATCTTTCATAATTAAACACAATGAAGTTGGTATAGCCCAAGAGATTTGAACAAAAGAGATTTGCTAGTTTAACATATAACAACACAAAAGTTTCTGAGCATGTATTCTTGAAATTTAAATTCTGATGATTTATTCAGAAGTTCTGAGCTACAACCGACATTACAGAGCCAACGCTCTCGTCTTCTACCTCCTCGTGCTGCTCGTCGTTGTCGTCTTCCGCATCCTCCTGTTTCCTCTGCCGGATCGGTGACCACCTCAATAATTAGCTTGATATAGTGCCTCATCACCTTGACCTGGACGATGAGCAGATCATCAAGGAAAATTCTATTTTTAGCGCAGAATTCAGCCCAGGGGTCAGTGAACTCAATGCAATCGTCATATACTTCCGATATGCGATATCGCCCCAAGATTTTCAGGCCTTTGTTACAATTATTCTTCATGCATACACAATAGAACCCTTACAGGACCAACATGGCAGAACTTGAGCTACCACAGAGACCTCGGCAGAGGTGGCAGAATTGGTGCGGGTGCAACCACGGCGACAGCGAGCTTGGATTCTAGAGGAGGAAAACAGAACCGAGCATGGTCGACACGGTGATAGATCTCACCGGGAACCAATTCTCGTCCCTGCACCGTGCCATGGGTGCGTCCACAGTGAGGGCGAGCTCCGACTCGGGATGGGGAGGAGAGCGGGGTCGAGCAGGTTCGTCACGTCCCAGCTCTGCGCCATGGCCGCGACCACAGATTGCCGCTCCGGGGAAGAAGACACGTAATGGATGCAGGCGCCAACGCTGCAAGCCTACAGGGAGTAGAGCTGGGCCGAACAGGTTCATCCATGTCCCAGCTCCGTGCCATGGCTGCGACGCCCCACAGATTGCCGCTCCGGGGAAGAAGAAGACGCGTAATGGATGTAGGCGCCAACGCTGCAAGCCTAATTGACACCTAAGCGACAGGAGCACCAGGAGCGACATAACGACGAGAACTGATAGGGGGGCCAACTTCACGGCCGTTAGACTGATTTTTTGTATTGAAACGTAAAGTTGAATTCGTGCCGAAAGACCCTCTGAGTATTTGGCACACCAACTGTAGTCATCGCGGCTGATTTCAGAAAACTTGGGTATCGCGTTGCCTGGACACCCCAACTTTTGGGCCGCAAAATGATATTCTCGAGCGCGTGGCGGTGCGAGCGGCCGCGAGGGTGGTCCCTGCCACCAACGGACAGAGGCGCCACGCGCGGCTAGTGGTGGGCCCAGTTGGAAGTCAGGAGGCGGTGCGGCGGTCATAAAACACATGTGCCAAAAGAAGCTGGCGCGCCTCTGGCCGGGGGCGGCGCAAACCGCCAAGCGAGTGTGCGCACACAACTAGCTGGAAGCAACGCTAGGAGCCAAGACGAGGGAGCCGCGTCGCTGGGTGCTCTGCGTCATCCTCCCCAACCCCTCCATGCTGGGACAGACCATGGGCTGGAGCACACGGATGGGGCTTTGTCGCGACGCCAGAAGAAGCAGCGCAGGAAGCAACGGTGCAGGCGCGAGGTTCATCGGTTAGAACTCGTTGCTGCTGCTGCTTTGGCCTCTGGCGCGGCACTTTTGACCAAGACAGACGCGGGCGGTCTTTCCATGGATGAACGGGTCTCTGTAGCCCCACCTGCAGCTGGCGCTGCGGACACGATAACTATTGCTCTCTCTCTCTCTCTTCTGTTGGATATGGGTGAGGAGGTTGGTGGTGATACCCCGCCTGCTGCCCTACTTCTGGAAGAAAGGGCAGGCGGTACACCCAGGGTGGACCAGGACCAGCGGCTGGACCACATGGGGGCCGTGGACAACATGCCGGTGGTGCCCGGATCCCCCAGCTTGCGTCGTCCCAGGATGAGGACGGAAGCGCCCAAAACCAGCAGCCCTGCGGCCCAACCCCCTCCATGGACTTGGTGGTTTAAAACCCACGACAGTCTGCGATCGACGGCTATTCTCAGTTAATACTGGTGTCAGGGTCGTCCTAGATTTTCAAGGATGATGCACCGGGAATGTCGTGGTGGCTGTTTGACGTCGATCAGCTGCAGGTGGGCGCAGACTCTACCGTGGCCACGCCTCCGTCACGCTCACCGGATCAACCGCAGTCGATGGCCAGACCTACACTTGTCCCTACCACCCCACCGCCCACAACACGCCTCAAGATCCGAGGTGAGTTTCTGGCTGCAGCTAAGCTGCGTTCTTATGTGCTTCTTTTAGCCCCGCCAGTGCAGCGCCGCCTTATGGCGCTTAACTTCCAACCTCATCGGAGATCTCAGATCACAAAGAAACCTGGGGGCCTGAACATGGAGCAGAGGGCGGTCCACAACCTCCTTACGAAACTAGGCATCATCTCCGAGGACAAGGCCCCCTCCCATGCAGCCCATGGAGGCGTCCCACAAGATGTTCGAGACCCCTCTCACGAACGACATGATCGAGGCGGTGGGTGAGCTCTACGGATGGAACCTCTCTGCGATCAGAGGATGTGCTTCACATGTGACGGGGATGGCAGGACCGATGGGTGGCTGCCTCCTGGTGGCCTGACCTGTTAGTCCCTTCCGGTGTTTCTGATGTTTCGATGTCGTTTTACCCCATTGTGTTTGTGCAATGTGCGTTGTCTAAACGACCGTGCGTGGCCCACGGGTGTTAGGAGCGTTATCACTTCCATAAACTCGTCCATTCTCTATATGGAGGAAACTAGGCTTGCTGTTGTATCACTAACTATTGTAATGGAAACCATAGGCGTGGATTTTGACGCTTACTTATGCTTGCCCGCGATCGAGACTAGAGGTGGTATTATTGTGTCTTGGAAAAGTAGGGTGGTGCAGCTTGATAGCGCTCATGTGGATGTAAACAGTGTGACCGCCCGCGTCTCACCTGCAAATGGCACACCTTGCTGGCTAACTTGTGTCTATGGACCAGAGGATGAGGCAACAAAGACCGCCTTTCTCATCGAGCTTCGTGCGATCAGAGCTGCGTGACCTGGCCCTTGGGTCCTCGGCGGGGACTTCAACATGATCTACCGTGACGAGGACAAGAACAATGGCAACCTCAACCGCCGCATGATGGGTCGATTCAGGCGTTTCCTTAATGACTGCATGATAAAGGAGATCTACCTCCAGGGCAGAAGATACACTTGGTCGAATGAACACGACTCTCCAATGATGGTCAGGCTTGATAGGGTGTTCTGCACGACTGACTGGGATGAGATATTTGATAGCTTCTCCTTGTGCTGCCTTTCGAAGGTCATCTCAGACCACTGCCCCTTGCTCCTGGACTGTACACTGGTGGCCACCGGTAGAGGACAGTTCTAGTTCGAGCAATTCTAGTTGAAGCTAGATGGTTTTGAGGAAGCCGTTGCCTCCGCCTGAATGATGATCGATGGAGACCCTAACCCCTTCAGGAGGTTGGTCGGTAAACTTAAGCGCACTGCCCGGCAGCTGATGAGCTGGGAAGATAAGAAGGTGGGTTCGGTGAAACTGCAGTTGTCGATAGCGCGGGAGATCGTCTACGTCTTGGATGTTGCCATGGAATCTAGGCCACTTTCACCGGACCAGCGCGCCCTTCGCGCGAAACTCAAGAAAACCTACCTTGGCCTGGCCATGCTCGAACACACTATGGCACGGCAGCGGGCCAAGGTTAGGTGGCTTGTAGAGGGTGATGCCAACACGGCCTTCTTCGACCAACACACTTCCTACCGGAGACAGAAGAATGTGATCCATAGCTTAAACATTGATGGTGCAATCGTGGTAAATCATGCTGCCATGGCGGAAGCTACCTATCACCACTTCCAGGGACTGCTGGGGACGGAGGCGAACTGCTAGTTCTCCCTAGACCTTGAATTCCTTGGTTCTGCGGTGGAGGACTTGTTGGATCTAGATGGGCCTTTCACGGATGAGGAGGTGTGGGAGGTGGTGAAGTGCCTACCTCATGGGCTTGTTCGTCTGCGGTACCAAAGTTGGCAGGCCAGCGCATGGCGGTACCTAAGTTGCCTGAAATTACCGCGTTTCAAAAAGTTGGGCCGCCAACTACTGAGAGGGGCCATTTCGAGGCAAACTCATCTCACCCCTGCCAAATACAAACATTTCGTTAAACCGCCCCGTGAAGTAGACGGTCGGGACCCACATGTCGGTTATTTGTCCGTGACGCGGGAGCCAACGCGGCAACCTCTTAGGCAAATCGAGCAGCTAAGTGGATTGGATGCGTTGACCAATTTCACAATTCCATTCCCAGCTTTCCCGTAGCACCGGCGGCGTCGGAATCCACCCTCCAGGCAGGACGATCCCTTCGGACATTTGACTTCCAAGGCCAAGTTGCTGCGCCCAGTCGCTGATACCGAGCTCCAATGGTGCATGTCGTAGCCGCCGTTGCGAGGCTCTAGCCCGCCTCCGCCGCCGACGAGCCGAGCAGTTCGGAGGATGGCAGATCCTACTATCAAGGAAGAAGAAGTTCTTCCTACAAGCAGGTGAGCTACCCTTCTCTTTGCTATTCGCACTAATTACAACTGCTAGCTGGCTACTGAACCTCAAATTGTTCGTTAGCCCAACACTGACAAACATATTTTGTCCACAGTTTTCTATCAAGTGGGATCTGCACGGACCCTCCTTACCTGGTTACGGTAGTCCTCTACAGGTACGACTCCAAGGGCAAGTGGCATGGAAGCCATTGTTTCACGATGGAAGAAGCGCATGCGCAGATCTGCACTATATCTGGTATGGTTGCCGCTCTGTGTAATCATGTTGAAGTATGGCCAAAGCAGACTGCAAAGTTTAGCTTCATGGATGAACGTGGCATCCATGTTTCTATATCGTGTGACAGTCAGCTAATTGGGTTGATGAAATGGTATGCTTCAGATTGCATGTTTGAGCTGAATTGTGATGTACTAGATGTGGAAGCTGCTGCAACTGGGAGTCGCCCTTCTATTCTTGGACAGGGTGGTTGCTTGAACGCGATTAGCTCCTGGCAAGCAAAGGTCGCTTGGGGTTCGCATGTTTGTGCTGAATTGTAATTTTTGTTTTATTTACTCTGTAGATATTGGGCAGTTATGCAACAGTCTTGTTTCTTTGACAGGAAGCGCCGCAAGGTTAGAAACATGACTGCCGGGTCAGTTATTTTGCTACCCAAAGAAATTAAAAATGAGTGGAAAGATGATGCTGGACACGATTCTGGTGCCCATTGTCCCGGCAATGCAGAGTACGTGAAGCTAAGAAAATTGGCACCGAGGAAGAGGAGGAAGGCAGGAAATGAAGAAGCCATTGGGCGTGAAGGCTTGGCACCCAGGCTGCGGAAGAAGGCTGCTGGCAATGAAGATGCATAGTAGTGTGTTAAACTTGAACCTATATATGTAATTCTGTTAAATTCTGGAGCTCTGTGTGTGGCACGTTGCTGGGCAAAACAATCTAACCACGTTCTCTGAGTAAAATGTAGCGCGACTTAGGGTTTGGAAACACCCGAGTCAGTAGTTGAATCCGAAATTGTGATTGTGCCACTGCTATCTGAAAACAAGGATCCACCGGTTCCACGATTGCTGAGGGGCAGGAGGTCTCCAAATAGGATGGAATGTAAGTGGCACAGAAATAAATTATTTAAGCTACCACACTCCACGAAGCAGCAACTTATTTCAGATGCTGCACAATGGCGTGGCAACATAAACAGCAATGTTCTCACCGATAATGCCCAGATGAGGAGGAAATGGGTACCACTTTCTGACCTAATCTTGAGCCCGTCTATCTCACCGCCTCTCTGCTCCTGCATCCCCTGCATCTGGCGAAGCTCCCAGATCTCCAGTAACCGGGTGTACGTGCTTCCACTTTATAAATTGTGGTTGTGCCTTTTGCATGCAGCCAAATCCACGCAGATTACGTTTAAACAAACCACCAATGTCAGAATACACTAGTAGAAAAGGGGTCTTTGGTCCACGGTCACGTTCCCAATCCGGGACAGAGATCTAAAGCGAGGTAGAAATTGATCTAAATCACAAATTCTTCCACAAATTATTCGAGACAGAGATCTAAATCCAGGCATTTCATTAATTCAACCACAAATTCTTCTAAACAAAGGTGCGGTTTCACATCCTGCATTAATTGAACCAACTAGTCAACAATTTCACTTCCGATGCCGCTGTCCTCCGAGCCGCCGGCTTCCTCGTCTTCGTTGGATGGAACCTCCACGATTTCCGCATTGTACGCGAGATGGAGCACCTCTTCGCGGTGAGCGGCGGCGATGACGGTGAACTTGGTCCATCTTGGGATGGACCAGAACCTCTCCCGCCCTTCTCGGTTGCGGAGATCCCGGTGCACCACGCGCCCGTAAACAATGCGGTTGCCAATCTTGGCCTTCCGCTCCTTCTTGAACAGCGCCGGCCAGTACGGGCTGGCCGCCGCGTACCGGGGCAGCACCCTCTTCCATGCGGGCATCTAGCGGCGATGCGCCCCGATTTCGCTCTCCATCACGGCTCCACCGGGGAAGAGGAGCGGAGCCACCGGCACCCCCGCATAGCTGATGCGCCATCCGTGGGGCACCATCGCGGCCGGCGGCACGAGGATGTCGAACTGCGATAACATTCGCCTCGTAGAAGTTCAGCGAGGGCATCTCCATGGCAGCGCGGTGGAGATTGGAGAGGGAGCGAGGGGGTGGATGGTGCGGTGGAAATTGGAGAGGGCGAGGGGATGGGCGACAAAGCGACGAGCTGTGGTGCCTCCTATTTGTACACGAGGACGACAAAGCGATGGGCGGAATATCCAACGGGCATTGGTCAGACAAAAGGAAGTAATGCAGCGTTAAGACAGATTAACGGGCGACCAATTTTTTTACTCCCAGGACTCCGGGGCCAATAGTTTAGACCGCTAGGTCAAAAAGTACAACTATTACAACTTAAAAAAGGCATGGGGCTTAAGCTAAATAGAACTAGTTAACACACATCTCCTTGATCTTCCTACTCTTAGCCCTATGCGCATCTTCCTGCGAGAGCAAGGATCGAATCGTCTGCTCCTTCCTTTTAGCATCTTCCTTGCACAGCTTCAATTATTTCTCTGCATCTTTCCTCATGCACTTGTCAATACTCGTAGTTGTGAACTGCAGGACTTTGGCCTGGTGAAGATCCTTCCTTGCTTGAGTCAGTTCTTGCTCTGCTTTAGCCTTCAGGGACAACGCCGCGTCCCTCTCCTTCTCGACTTTGCTAACCTTGTCTTCCACCCCCATGAGATCTCGCTTATGCTTGGTCGTGTCAACTGGTTCCCATAGCTTCATCTCAACACTGTCAAGAAGTGAGCTGAATGTGGATTCTTTCAACTCAACAGTCATTTCCCATAGTTTGTCTAGCGTTTTCTACATCAATTTGGGCCACTCTGGATCTACCCATTTGACAACACCGCAACTTCTGCCTCGCATCATTGCACGATGTCCTTGACACCGTAGAAACCTCCTGCCTGCGTTTCGTCCTTCGAACGCTACAAATTTAGCAGGCACATATCCATGTTTACATAGTAGAGGACTGTCTTCATCCGCTAAACCATGATAGTCGGCATCATACATCGTCTGGTTGGCCTAACACATCATACGCGCATGAGTAAACGGAGTAGATCTGGCTCAAAAAATAGATAACTGGCCACAGATGATAGAGATAGAGATGAGACAAATCACATCGAAATCACCGTCCCTGTCATCACGACGCGTTTCCTCGTCGTCTCCCCTCGAACCCATGGCGAGAGGGGAGGGGGTGGCTGCCGGAGAGGGGATTGGGATGGCGGCGCTGTCGGCTTGCGGCTACGGCAGGATGGGAGTGAAGTGGGGAATGTGGCTTCGAGGGGAAGGAAGATAAGTACGGGGAGGAAGAGAAGTAATGGGGACGTGACATTGGGATATGGCCCGCTCAACTCCTGAGTCGTGACACTCGCAACAGGGGAGCCCCCGGTTTTGTCAGTTTGTCCAGAGCAAGCGTGGCCAATCATGCCGCAGAACAGACTACTCACGGATCGATCTCACAAAAACCATCCCAATCATCCAAGCGCCCCGATCGGATGTTATGTAACAATCGACAAGCAGAACAACTGTGTTAGGGCGTGCCTTCTAGAAGACTCGGTCTAACGCTAAGGTTAGGGCTCTCCTAAGGTTAATTAGTATCCATATGCGGTTTATGAAAAGAACATGCATCCAATGGCACGGGTGGATCTAGCTATGGTTAATGAGAAGAGCAGACATGCAATGACACTGGTGATATGTGGTTTGTGGGAAGAACACACATGCAATGACTCTGGTGATATGTGGTTTGTGAGAAGAACACACATGCAATGACTCTAGCTGTGGTTCATGAAAAGAGCAGACATGCAATAACACCGGTAGATCCATGTGTGGTTCATGGGAAGAACACACATGCAATGACACTAGGTGTGGTTCATGATATGGTCTGTGAGAAGAACACACATGCAATGACTCTAGCTGTGGTTCATGAAAAGAGCAGACATGCGACGACTCTAATTGTGGTTCATGAAAAGAGTAGACCTGCGATGCCACCGGTGGATCCATGTGTGGTCTATGAGAGGAACACATGTGCAATTACACCGGTGGATCCTTACGTGGTTTGTGAGAATAACACACATGCAATGACACTGGTGGATCCATGTGTGGTTCATGGGAAGAACACACATGCAATGACACAGGTGATATGTGGTCTGTGAGAAGAACACACATGCAATGACTCTGGTGATATGTGGTTTGTGAAAAGAACACACATGCAAAGACTCTAGGTTTGGTTAATGAAAAGAGCAGACATGCAATGACACCGGTGGATCCATGTGGGGTTAATGAGAAGAACACTCATGCAGTGACACTAGGTGTGGTTCATGGGAAGAACACACATGCAATGACTCTGGTGATATGTGGTTTGTGAAAAGAACAGACATGCAATGACTCTAGATGTGGTTAATGAGAAGAGCAGACATGTAATGACACCGGTGGATCCATGTGTGGTCTGTGGGAAGAACACACATGCAATGACACTAGTGGATCCATGTGTGGTTCATGGGAAGAACACACATGCATAGACACCGGTGATATGTGGTTTGTGAGAAGAACACGCATGCAATGACTCTAGATGTGGTTAATGAAAAGAGCAGACATGCAATGACACTGGTGGATCCATGTGTGGTTCATGGGAAGAACACACATGCAATGACACTGGGTGTGGTTCATGATATGGTTTGTGAGAAGAACACACATGCAATGACACTGGTGGATCCATGTGTGGTCTGTGAGAAGAACACAGATGCAATGACACTGGGTGTGGTTCATGATATGGTTTGTGAGAAGAACACACATGCAATGACGCTGGTGGATCCATGTCTGGTCTTTGGGAAGAACACACATGCAATGACACTGGTGATATGTGGTATGTGAGAAGAACACACATCCAATGACTCTAGCTGTGGTGCATGAAAAGAGCAGACATGCAATGACACTGGTGGATCCATGTGTGGTTCATGGGAAGAACACACATGCGATGACACTGGGTGGATCCATGTGTGGTTTGTGAGAAGAACACACATGCAATGACACTGGTGGATCCATGTGTGCTTCATGGGAAGAACACACATGCAATGACTCTGGTGATATGTGGTTTGTGAAAAGAACAGACATGCAATATTAATGACTCTAGCCGTGGTTAATGAGAAGAGCAGACATGCAATGACACCGGTGGATCCATGTGTGTTTAATGTCTACGCACTTCTATTCTTGTAGATAGTTGTTGGGCCCCCAAGTGCAGAGGTTTGTAGAACAGCAGCAAGTTTTCCCTTAAGTGGATCACCCAAGGTTTATCGAACTCAGGGAGGAAGTGGTCAAAGGTATTCCCTCTCAAGCAACCCTACAATCAAGATACAAGAAGTCTCTTTTGTCCCCAACACACCCAATACACTTGTCAGGTGTATAGGTGCACTAGTTCTGCGAACAGATAGTGAAATACAAGTGGTATGGATAATTATAAGTGGTAACGGTGCTAGAAAATAGCTTGATGGCATGGAAAAGACTAAAGTAAAACTGAAGTAAAGATGAAAGCAAGCAAACATGAACAGATCTAGATGCAAACGGTGTATCAATTCTTAGAAACAAGGCCTAGGGATCATACTTTCACTAGTGAACACTCTCATATAAATATCTTCTCTTTATGATACTACGCTGAACTACTCTCCAGTTGGACACTCTAATCCATGGTAGGGCTATAACAGCACACCTCAAAGTAAGCCTTTCCTATCTAGAAACCCCACACTGTCACCTTGAGTATTAGATGAGTCCAACAAACACCACAATTTCATAAAGACATCCAACTCCAAATATAACTCATAACAAGTATTTGTAATCTCTATCCTAAGTGCCACCATGGTGTGCACGCTATCACTTTCACACACATGGGGAGAGCAGAGATCTATTAAAGCACTTGAGTAACAAGGTAGATCTATAGATTACAAGCTCATGATCTCAATAAGATCATGCATAGAGAGAGAGATGAACACATAGCTACCGGTAGAACCTTTAGCCTCGAGAGAGAACTACTCCCTCCTCATCATGGGAATCAGCAATGGTGATGGAGATGGTGGTGGAGATCGATGGAGATGGCTCCGGGGGCACTTCCCCGTCCCGGTAGGGTGCCGGAACAGAGACTTTCTATCACCCAAATCTCCCCTTCGGTAGCTGCAGCGCTACGGAACTTTTCGTGGATTTCTAATTGACGATCTAGAGTTTTGGTATCGGGAGGCTCTTATAGGTGAAGGAGGCAAGGTCAATGGCCAGCCAGGGGGCCCACACCATGCCCTGGCGCGGCCTGGGCTGGCCCGTGCCAAGGAGGGGTGTGGCCACCCTGTGGCCCCTCTCCGACTCTCCTTCTGGCTTCGTGAGTCTTCCGAGAAAATACTAACTTTGGCTTTTGTCCCGTCCAATTTCGAGAATATTCATTTTCTGACTTCCTGGAACCAAAAATAGCAGAAAACAGGCAACTGGCACTGTGGCATCTTGTTAATAGGTTAGTCCAAGAAATCATATGAAAAGTACTCCAAAGTGTGGACAAAACACAAGAAAGTAAATAAAACCAAGCATGGAACATCAAAAATTATAGATACATTTGCAATGTATCAGTGGTTTGTGAGAAGAACACACATGCAATGACACTGGGTGTGGTTCATGATATGGTTTGTAAGAAGAACACACATGCAATGACTCTAGCTGTGGTTCATGAAAAGAGCATGCATGCGATGACTCTAGCCGTGGTTCATGGGCAGAGCAGACATACAATGACACCGGTGGCTCCATGTGTGGTTCATGGGAAGAACACACATGCAACAACACTGGTGGATCCATGTGTGGTCTGTGGGAAGAAGACACATGCAATGACACTGGTGGATCCATGTGTGGTCTTTGGGAAGAACACACATGCAATGACTCCGGTGATATGTGGTTTGTGAGAACACACATGCAATGACTCTAGCTGTGGTTAATGAAAAGAGCAGACATGCAATGACACCGGTGGATCCATGTGTGGTTCATGGGAAGAACACACATGCAATGACACTGGGTGTGGTTCATGATATGGTCTGTGAGAAGAACACACATGCAATGACAGTGGTGGATCCATGTGTGGTCTGTGAGAAGAACACGCATGCAATGACACTGGGTGTGGTTCATGATATGGTTTCTAAGAAGAACACACATGCAATGACACTGGTGGATCCATGTGTGGTCTTTGGGAAGAACACACATGCAATGACACTGGTGATATGTGGTCTGTGAGAAGAACACAGATCCAATGACTCTAGCTATGGTTCATGAAAAGAGTAGACATGCAATGACACTGGTGGATCCATGTGTGGTTCATGGGAAGAACACACATGCAATGACACTGGTGGATCCATGTGTGGTCTGTGGGAAGGCTGACATGGAATTGTAGGGGTTCCGTGCATAAAAACAATAAATTTTACTCTACGCCCCTAAACCCCAGAAGCTGCCAGGACCTATCTATTAGTAATACAGTAACGGGAGGGGCTTTTCGTGAACTTACCCTCGAAGACCGAAAAGCGTTGTCAACGCTCAGGAGAGCGTGGTTGATGTAGATGAGCTCCTTCTTGCTCCAACGACTTGAGTGCCTCAAGTGTGACACCTCGTGGGAGTTACACACGTTCGGTGCCTAATGATGACTCCTGCTTCCCCGATCCAGCAGCAGTTGCGGAAGTAGAGCTCCCGAATCCGAATCCCGCAGCGCGACGGCGCTCCGCAGTGAAGATGTCTCTCGCTCCCGTAGTCCAGACTTGGGACCACGGTCACGAGAGAGAGAGTGGGAGAGAGAAAATATCAATTAGAGGTCCTCCAAAAAGTGGGGAGACCTTTATTGATTATTGGGGTGTATTTTGTAGGCCAATTTACCCCACTTTATATAGGGGGGGGAGAGGTACTACCTCCCCTCAAGTCCCAGGGTGGGACTAAAGGAGAGGAGGGGGGAGGAGGTGGCTGCCGGCCACCTAGTGGGCCCCGCGTGGGGGGGGGCTAGGCCCAGCCGGCCTCCCCTTTGCCCCTTCTCCCCTTTCTCCTTTTCCCTAATGGGCCCTCTCCCTCCGGAATTGGCCCATTAAGCCTTTTGACCTTTTAATTGATTTTCTCTTTATTAAATAATTATGAATAAATGATTAAATCAATATTTAACATTCATTCACATATTATCTAATCTCCGTGGCCATGGAACACCTTCCACCTCCACTTCGGACATCCTCCGAACTTACCGAAAACCCTTCCGGTTTTCTCCCTTCTTTTCTTCGGTGATTCTACCGATCCTATAAACACTCTCTAAGCATCATCAAGCCCTTAAGCGTGATACCCTATGGTTCGGAAACACTCCAGACATGGCCGGGACACTCCCGCACCAATGATCAACAGAGGGACCTGGATGGCCATGTGACCCCTGTGTGTTCCACGAAGATCTTTCGTCGTTTGAACCGTGACAGTCGTGTCCTATTCCCTTTGTCATTCGATACTTGCATTGCCCTAGATTCGATCAATGACATCACCATGTCATGTTCAATCTCGTTACTGAACAATGCTACTTAACTCGTTCCGACAAGTGATATCCCCGTGATCTAATCACACGTTGCGTAGCTATTGGATATAACTTCTCCGAGTGGGCCCTTGAGTATCTTCCCGTCACATGGACGGACAAATCCCGCTCTTGACATATATTGCCTCTACGGTTTCCTTCGAATACCTGAACACACCTTTATAACCACCGTTTTACCAGATGGCGTTTGATGATATCTAAGCACCCTCGGGAGATAGTGATTGATATAGCCTCACGGTCTAAGGAATAGTCTACGAGGATCCATTTCTAATCATCGTAACTTGAACTTCGTGACATGATCGGGTCATGATGTTTAGGTTGGGTATTGGTTCATCATCTCATTCTCCGAATGAGATGACCTCATTTCCAACTGGCATAAATGCCACATGATCAGGAAACATGATCATCTATTGACCAATGAACCAGTGACTAGAGTTTCACTAGGAACCCCTGGTTGTTTGTATATCACACGTGTATTGATGTTTCACTCAATACAGTTATAGCATGATATATAAGTTAATCATAAACTATATGAAATATGATAATAGTCTTTACTACTATTTGTCTCTAGGGCATATTTCCAACAGTCTCCCACTTGCACTAGAGTACAAATACACTAGCTGCATTTGTTCTCAATTATTGGCACTATATATCCAGTACCCTGAACATGCTTGTTCAAGGAAGAGGTTGAGTTTTGGGTCTGTACTTTACAGTCCCAAATCCTTTGCAACTTACTAATGTCACCTTGATTGACATTAATACTCTATCATCACATGATAGCATCTGTGTGGATGCATCATCGCTATGGCAGCAGAACGAGGCCTGATTCCAGGAGCCTACTGTGACGTTAGATCAACCTCGAGGGATTTCTCATGGGCACTGTGCCCTGGGACACATCATTCTACGTTAAAAGCGAACTAGCCCCACCATAACATTATACAACACTTTAGATGGTACCCTATCTATTATTACAAATGTATTCATCGAAACACTAGTGCACTCTATGCAACTTTCGATGTTTTTGTTCACCTTGCTTCCTATTTGACTTTAATTGGTATCTACAGGAGTTTCCAACATATTCCTTATAACACAACTCTTTATGCTTTAAGATATGTTATCCTTTATGGATTTGGAAAATATATCCACAGTTCTCTACTAGACACTATGGACAAACTTAGCTCAACGTTCTGTGATTCGAACTTAATCACTTTCAAACGTTCTTTATTTGGATCACATATTATGCTAAGTTATCATCATGGTTTACTAATATAGAACCTATGTCTCAACATAGTGGATGACGATCATCCTTTTCTTTCTTTCAACCATTAATGTTAAACTTAATGCTATTCCTAATTTGAGTTATTAAGGACCAGTTCCTTAATTAACTTCTATTCTGAAACCCCTTTCAGAATCCCTTAAGAATACTACATAATATCATAATACACCTATTATCAACTTCTACATCTTATAAATCATTATTTATAAGTATTTGCGCTTTCATCCTTAACTTACTTAAGAATTACTCCTATAAGCTCCCACTCAAACTATGTTGCTAACATATTTGGGTACGAGTCAGTACTCTTACTCAAACTATGTCCCTACATATTTGAATCTGAGTCTTATATTGCTCCCACTTAAAAATATGTTAATCACATATTGTTTTAGGAAGACTTTCATAGCTCCCACTCAATTTTATGCAAATTGCATATCTCCTTACTGTTTTGAATAACTTCAAAATCCTTTTTGATTAAACATCAAACTTGGAGATTTATTATGAGATACTAGTACTTTACTAGTTTTAAATCCACTAGACATTTAGCACACATGAATCAAATTCATCTGAATTTGTCCAATAATTGACAAATTGTGCTTTTGTCATTCACCCCTTTTTCCTACAATGGCTTTGTAGTCATTTGGGAAAATTCCATGTAACTCCTTTTACTTGTGAGATTCAGCAACGAATTGCTTTCTAATCTCAAGGGAATTTTGCTTCTAGGATTTCTCATAATTTAGTTTACCATCATTTCCTTTGTAGTTCGTAGGTATGTCATATTCCAAAAATTATGACAAGTGATTCACAAATGTTTCCATACAAGATATGGATTTACATTTTGAATCCTACTTTATATAGTGAAAAAAATAGTGGAGGGAAAAACACAATGATCAAAATCATTGATTCTTTCCTTCTGTGAAGAGAATCATTCAGGAACGCTGTCCGTTGCGCTTCTCAACACTCTGATGCAGGGTTTTGAATCCTCATCGTGTTTTACACTATTTTCCATTTGCTTCATAATTGAGAAACATCACTAGAGGTGAGCTTTCTCAAGAATGCACCAAAATCCAAGCAATACAAATCTTGCTTTTCGTTTGGTTTGAGCTATGGGTTTTGTATTCAAAGTTTCCAATGAATACTATACAGGGACTTATTCGCTATTGTTTTGGTTATATCGAATAACCCCAAAACTTTCACGAATTCTAATGGTTCACTGTAAACTCATTGAGTGCTAACTATTTCTAACTAATGGTCTCTACATATATACTACAACGATTTATTTGGTGCCTTCTATTCAACCCCTTTTTGATATCTCATATCACATTGCGATGCTTTGTATTTTGACGTTTCAAAACACTTTGCATTCCACAATTTCTTTTATGCCATTCTTATAAATTCGAATTTCATTACTATTGATCAATTCATAGTAATTGGATTCTCTTTTATATTTATACCCTTTTTGTTGATGAAACACTTTGATCAAATCAAATAGTTTCATATTCATGTTTCCTTTGGTAAACTACTTACACATTTAAATAATCACTTAATGATAATTACCATTTTCCGTTAAAACACAATACATCGAATATGTATTTACTTTTAACAATTCATTAAACACATTGTATTCAAGTAATACACGGTGTTCAAGTTATTTTACCGAACTTAGGCATGATTTAGATGTGAAAAGAAATCGAATGACTTTCACATATTATCACATAACTTTGAATTTAAACAATGGTTTCATTCATTAATGAAATATCATTAAGTTGGGTATTTTTAAACAAGGCATTTTAATATTTTACAAATGTTCATGCATTATCGATTAGTTTCAAACAACAAGGATAATTCACACATAATAAAACAAGATATGAACACGAATAGAAACCATTCATAAAAGAAGAACAACTGTTTGTTACAAACTCATATGAATAACCGTCTCACGAAGTGTGAGACACACTAAAGAAGTTCACAATCTCTTGATTACAATAATTATCCTAAAACACAAACTAAATGATAAATGTCGAGGGAGTGTGTCGTCGGCCATCATCATCATGCTCGCCATCAACACGCAACGTCACCTCTCTCCAGCAAGCACCTCTATGCAGAAGGACCTGTTTTCAATAAAACAGAACAAGTATCCGATATACTTTAACACTGCAAATGTGTTTGCAAGATTATAACATTTATAAAACTGTATATCAAATATATACCTTTGTCATCGATGACTCCAGCGACGTTGGGTTCATCTATCACATTTCTGAAGTGTGATATGAACTCAAGGAAATCCAGTGTTTCCGTGTCGCCTCTCATAACGCAAGATCCTGACTTGTGCTTGGAAGCTTGGTGGAAGCGACTGCAACACAACTCCCATTGCAAATGAGCTTGGGTACCAATTGTCCAGGTAGTATGCCAGACTCATATACGCATCGTAGAGGCGCAATAAGTGCTCATCCAGTGAGGAGCCCTCCTCCATCTTTATGGAGAGGAAGTCCCCCATCAGCTCATACTCCCACATACGCACTTGTTCCACGAAATGTGCTCTCAGATGTGCCATGACCATTCGGGGCTTGAAACTCCCCACCATTAGCCATAGCCCATCCTCCATTCCGAGGCGCATGGTCACTGATATAAATGTGGCCATCACATGACGACGACAACGCAGATCCCGCTGCTCCTGGGTCTCATGAGAATAGGGTGGCTCCAAAAAAATCTCGCAGGTCATGTAGTCAGCTACATCGTTCTCCCCAAGGATATCAAATAGGCGTATGACACATGCAGAAAAGTTCGATCCATCTAACTTGAGCTTCTCTCTGTTTAACCAATCATCGATAGGTAAGGTAATCTCGGTAGAAACCATTTTCTACATTTATAATTGCAAAAGAAATTTAGACTAAGTTTATAATTAAATGAGTTAATAATAACTCCACTTAGAAACACCTATCCCCAAAGAGGGTTCCTAGTGATAACACGACCTCTATCAGCCACATCTCCCCCGATCATCATGGCCATCAATGTGGGTTCAAGGGTGGACGCTAAACGTCGGTCACATCATTCATGCGACTCGTGCTCGATCTTTCGACCATCCGCGTTCCGAGGCCACGCTTCTGTGGCGTGCTAGGCTCGCCAACTCAACCTTAGTGTATTTGCTGTGCAACATGTCTTGCACCCACTGTATGCGAACGTAGATATGTCTGACACCCGATCATCACGGCCTGCCTCATACCAAAGAACTTTCTTGGTGGTGCACACTAAGGGGGAACACAATCGTTGGTTATTTTAACAGGGATCATCTTATTAGGCTACCGTCGAGTATCTAATACTAGCACACAATAAGACATACAAACAATAACATTGAATGTAAATGCTATGTGATATGGTCCTTCACGTCGTGATCTCCATCCGCCGTCACCGGGTTCCGGTGCCAAGGTTCCGGCACCGTAGACACCAGGGTACCGGTGTCACTCCAGCGTGGTAGTTCGTCATTACCGTGACCATCTACTACTATGTAACAAAAGGTAATCACTTTAACTTTGCCACAACCATATCACAAAGCAACGCCCCCCTGCAAAACAAAGTTAGACGCCTCTACTTTATCTTTGCATGTTTTACGTGGCTGAATGGGCTTTTGCACAAGAACCGTTCTTACCTACGAACTTTCAGCACAACGCTGATCAAGTAGTTGTCTATACTACACCCCTTTCGGGGCCCTCCGTTGCAAATGGTATACCAACTAATGCGAGAGAGACAGACACCCCCCTAAGCCACTTTATACGGTACAAGCTGTATGTCAAGTGTGGACCAGTCTCGCGAATGAACGCGTAAAGTCAGTTGGGGGCCGCTTCATCAAGCATTATTGCGGTATACACAAGTACACGTGGGAGGGTAACAACTAAAAGATCAATACCCACACGCTACATCTCGTGTGTTCTACCCGTACTAGCATTACTACGCATAGATCTAGCTCTGATACCACTGTAGGGGTTCCGCGCATAAAAACAATAAATTTTACTCTATGCCCCTGAACCCCTGAAGCTGCCAGGACCTATCTATTAGTAATACAGTAACAGGAGGGGCTTTTTGCGAACTTACCCTCGAAGACCGAAAAGCGTTGTCAACGCTCAAGAGAGCGTGGTTGATGTAGACGAGCCGAAGCCGACCTCAAGGTCGTGATGAAGTCCTTGCGCTCCTTCTGGCTCCAACGACTTGAGTGCCTCAAGTGTGACACCTCGTGGGAGTTACACACGTCCGGTGCCTGACGATGACTCCTGCTTCCCCGATCCAGCAGCAGTTGCGGAAGTAGAGCTCCCGGATCCGAATCCCGCAGCGCGACGGCGCTCCACGGTGAAGATGTCTCTCGCTCGCGCAGTCTAGACTTGGGACCACGGTCACGAGAGAGAGGGGGGGAGAGATAAAATATCAATTAGAGTTCCTCCCAAAAGTGGGGAGACCTTTATTGATTATTGGGGTATATTTTCTAGGCCAATATACCCCACTTTATATAGGGGAAGGGGAGGTACTACCTCCCCTCAATTCCCGGGGTGGGACTAAAGGAGAGGAGGGGGAGGAGGTGGCCTCCGGCCACCTAGTGGGCCCCGCGTGGGGGGGGGGGGCTAGGCCCAGCCGGCCTCCCCTTTGCCCCTTCTCCCCTTTCTCCTTTTCCCTAATGGGCCCTCTCCCTCCGAAATTGGCCCATTAAGCCTTTTGACCTTTTAATTGATTTTATCTTTATTAAATAATTATGAATAAATGATTAAATCAATATTTAACATTCATTCACACATTATCTAATCTCCGTGGCCATGGAACACCTTCCACCTCCACTTCGGACATCCTCCGAACTTACTGAAAACCCTTCCGGTTTTCTCCCTTCTTTTCTTCGGTGATTCTACCGATCCTATAAACACTATCTAAGCATCATCTAGCCCTTAAGCGTGATACCCTATGGTTCGGGAACACTCCAGACATGGTCGGGACACTCACGCACCAATGATCAACAGAGGGACCTGGATGGCCATGTGACCCCTGTGCGTTCCACGAAGATCTTTCGTCGTTTGAACCGGGACAGTCGTGTCTTATACCCTTTGTCATTTGATACTTGCATTGCCCAAGATTCGATCAATGACATCACCATGTCGTGTTCAATCTCGTTACTAAACAATGCTACTTAACTCGTTTCGACAAGTGATATCCCCGTGATCTAATCACACGATGCGCAACTATTGGATATAACTTCTCCGAGTGGGCCCTTGAGTACCTTCCCGTCACATGGACGGACAAATCCCACTCTTCACATATATTGCCTCTACGGTTTCCTCCGAATACCTGAACACACCTTTATAACCACCATTTTACCAGATGGCGTTTGATGATATCTAAGCACCCGTGGGAGACAGTGATTGATATAGCCTCACGGTCTAAGGAATAGTCTATGAGGATCCATTTCTAATCATCGTAACTTTGAACTTTGTGACATGATCGGGTCACGATGTTTAGGTTGGGTATTGGTTCATCATCTCATTCTCCGAATGAGATGACCTCATTTCCAACTACCATAAATGCCACATGATCAGGAAACATGATCATCTGTTGACCAATGAACCAGTGACTAGAGTTTCACTAGGAACCCCTGGTTGTTTGTATATCACACGTGTATTGATGTTTCCACTCAATACAGTTATAGCATGATATAAAACTTAATAATAAACTATATGAAATATGATAATAGTCTTTACTACTATTTGTCTCTAGGGCATATTTCCAACAGCAATGACACTGGTGCATCCATCTGTGGTTCATGGGAAGAACACACATGCAATGACACTGGGAGTGGTTCATGATATGGTTTGTGAGAAGAACACACATGCAATGCCACTGGTGGATCCATGTGTGGTCTGTGAGAAGAACACACATGCAATGACACTGGGTGTGGTTCATGATATAGTTTGTGAGAAGAACACACATGCAATGACACTGGTGGATCCATGTGTGGTCTTTGGAAAGAACACACATGCAATGACACTAGTGATATGTGGTCTGTGAGAAGAACACACATCCAATGACTCTAGTTGTGGTTCATGAAAAGATCAGACATGCAATGACACTGGTGGATCCATGTGTGGTTCATGGGAAGAACACACATGCGATGACACTGGGTGGATCCATGTGTGGTTTGTGAGAAGAACACACACGCAATGACACTGGTGGATCCATGTGTGGTTCATGGGAAGAACACACATGCAATGACTCTGGTGATATGTGGTTTGTGAAAAGAACAGACATGCAATGACTCTAGCTGTGGTTAATGATAAGAGCAGACATGCAATGACACCGATGGATCCATGTGTGGTTTGTGAGAAGAACACACATGCAATGACACTGGGTGTGGTTCATGATATGGTTTGTAAGAAGAACACACATGCAATGACTCTATCTGTGGTTCATGGGAAGAGCAGACATACAATGACACCGGTGAATCCATGTGTGGTTCATGGGAAGAACACACATGCAATGACATTGGTGGATCCATGTGTGGTCTGTGGGAAGAACACACATGCAATGACACCGGTGGATCCATGTGTGGTCTTTGGGAAGAACACACATGCAATGACACCGGTGATATGTGGTTTGTGAGAATAACACACATGCAATGACTCTTGCTGTGGTTCATGAAAATATCAGACATGCAATGACACCGGTGGATCCATGTGTGGTTCATGGGAAGAACACACATGCAATGACACTGGGTGTGGTTCATGATATGGTCTGTGGGAAGAACACACATGCAATGACCCTGTGGATCCATGTGTGGTCTGTGAGAAGAACACACATGCAATCACACTGGGTGTGGTTCATGATATGGTTTGTGAGAAGAACACACATGTAATGACACTAGTGGATCCATGTGTGGTCTTTGGGAAGAACACACATGCAATGACACTAGTGGATCCATGTGTGGTCTTTGGGAAGAACACACATGCAATGACACTGGTGATATGTGGTCTGTGAGAAGAACACACATCCAATGACTCTGGCTGTGGTTCATGGGAAGAGCAGACATACAATGACACTGGTGAATCCATGTGTGGTTCATGGGAAGAACACACATGCAACAACACTGGTAGATCTATGTGTGGTCTGTGGGAAGAACACACATGCAATGACACTGGTGGATCCATGTGTGGTTCATGGGAAGAACACACATGCACTGACTCCGGTGATATGTGGTCTGTTAGAAGAACACACATGCAATGACTCTAGTTGTGGTTCGTGAAAAGAGCAGACATGCAATGACACCGGTGGATCCATGTGTGGTTCATGGGAAGAACACACATGGAATGACACTGGGTGTGGTTCATGATATGGTATGTGAGAAGAACACACATGCAATGACTCTAGCTGTGGTTCATGAAAAGAGCACGCATGCGATGACTTGCTGTGTTTCATGCGAAGAGCAGACATATAATGACACCAGTGGATCCATGTGTGGTTCATGGGAAGACCACACATGCAATGACACCGGTGGATCCTTACGTGGTTTGTGAGAATAACAGACAGGCAATGATACTGATGGATCCATGTGTGGTTCATGGGAAGAACACACATGCAATGACATTGGTGGATCCATGTGTGGTCTGTGGGAAGAACACACATGCAATGACACTAGTGGATCCATGTGTGGTTCATGGGAAGAACACACATGCAATGACATAGGTGATATGTGGTTTGTGAGAAGAACACACATGCAATGACTCTAGCTGTGGTTCATGAAAAGAGCAGACATGCAATGACATTGGTGGATCCATGTGTGGTTCATGGGAAGAACACACATGCAATGACTCTGGTGGATCCATGTGTGGTCTGTGGGAAGAACACACATGCAATGACACTGGGTGGATCCATGTGTGGTCTGTGGGAAGAACACACATGCAATGACACTGATGGATCCATGTGTGGTCAGTGGGAAGAACACACATGTAATGACACAGGTGATATGTGGTCTGTGATAAGAACACACATGCAATGACTCTAGCCGTGGTTCATGAAAAGAGTAGACATGCGATGACACTGGTGGATCCATGTGTGATTTGTGAGAAGAGCACACATGCAATGACACCGGTGGATCCATGTGTGGTCTGTGGGAAGAACACACATGCAATGACACTGGTGACATGTGGTTTGTGAGAAGAACACACATCCAATGACTCTGGGTTTGGTTCATGGGAAGAGCAGACATACAATGACACTGGTGAATCCATGTGTGGTTCATGGGAAGAACACACATGCAACAACACTGGTGGATCTATGTGTGGTCTGTGGGAAGAACACACATGCAATGACACTGGTGGATCCATGTGTGGTTCATGGGAAGAACACACATGCACTGACTCCGGTGATATGTGGTCTGTTAGAAGAACACACATGCAATGACTCTAGCTGTGGTTCGTGAAAAGAGCAGACATGCAATGACACCGGTGGATCCATGTGTGGTTCATGGGAAGAACACACATGGAATGACACTGGGTGTGGTTCATGATATGGTATGTGAGAAGAACACACATGCAATGACTCTAGCTGTGGTTCATGAAAAGATCACGCATGCGATAACTCTAGCTGTGTTTCATGGGAAGAGCAGACATATAATGACACCAGTGGATCCATGTGTGGTTCATGGGAAGAACACACATGCAATGACACCGGTGGATCCTTACGTGGTTTGTGAGAATAACAGACATGCAATGATACTGATGGATCCATGTGTGGTTCATGGGAAGAACACACATGCAATGACATTGGTGGATCCATGTGTGGTCTGTGGGAAGAACTCACATGCAATGACACTAGTGGATCCATGTGTGGTTCATGGGAAGAACACACATGCAATGACACAGGTGATATGTGGTTTGTGAGAAGAACACACATGCAATGACTCTAGCTGTGGTTCATGAAAAGAGCAGACATGCAATGACATTGGTGGATCCATGTGTGGTTCATGGGAAGAACACACATGCAATGACTCTGGTGGATCCATGTGTGGTCTGTGGGAAGAACACACATGCAATGACACTGGGTGGATCCATGTGTGGTCTGTGGGAAGAACACACATGCAATGACACTGATGGATCCATGTGTGGTCTGTGGGAAGAACACACATGTAATGACACAGGTGATATGTGGTCTGTGATAAGAACACACATGCAATGACTCTAGCCGTGGTTCATGAAAAGAGTAGACATGCGATGACACTGGTGGATCCATGTGTGATTTGTGAGAAGAGCACACATGCAATGACACCGGTGGATCCATGTGTGGTCTGTGGGAAGAACACACATGCAATGACACTGGTGACATGTGGTTTGTGAGAAGAACACACATCCAATGACTCTAGTGGATCCTTATGTGGTTTATGAATGGTTTATAAGAAGAACACACATCCAATGAACTCTTGTGGATCTATCTTGGCATAATTTGATGTATGCCATGGTGTATTTCATTGTGCAAGACACTCACTTTCCATTATTATACTACTCAGTATCTCCCTTGGTTTTATGTGGTTCTACTTAGTTTTGCCCCCCACCTCTCTATCTTTCGTAGAAGCACAAATCTGTGCTCACCCTATCTGCTGCTCCCTGATTGGTTATCACAGTTGTCACGCGGATTGTGTGCACCAACCATTGATTCTATGCGATCCAACGATGATCGTTGCACACGTCGTGCCCTTCATAGTACAGCGCGAGACAGCACGGACGTCTCCCTCAGTGAGACTTCTACAAGAAGGAACACGATGCCGTCCATGGAAAAAGTCGTCGAGCGGTCATGTCATGTTTAATCAAGTATGGAAAGCCTACTACTGCTACTACTACGCCACAACGCATGCGTCATCGAGTGCACGATGGACAGCTGCAATTTATTGCCACTTGATTTTAATAAGACATATCCCATTTTTTATGCAGCGGCTCTCAATCGCCAATTTAGGGCCGTGTCAAACTTCGTACATAGAAATTGTGTGTGTGCCCTTTGCATGTGGCTCAATACAGAACTGCCATGCATAGCCCAGGAAAAAACGTGACGTACCGTGCGCGTGTCGTGGTGCACGGTGTAGTCTGTGCTGGCGATGGCTGAGGAGGATAAGGTGGCCATTGTGGTCTCCGTGGCCGCGGTCGAGGAGGCCCCCATCTCCTCGCTGGTCCCCCTCGACACGGTAAAAGCAGCCGCTGTCCCTGTCCAGGCCCTAGTGGAGGCATCGAGGCCTCGAAGAGGAGCCCCCCGCCGGTGAGGAGGCCCCCGCCGGTCACAAGCAGATCACGCACTTCTTGGGCAACTACGATCCAGATAAGTACATCGCTCCGCTGAACCCCTATGACACCGGCATCGACGACCTATGGTCGGAGGTAACTAGGGTTTGCTCCCCTCCCCTGGTTCTTCTACCGTTTGTTAGAAATAATGGGCTAATCTATTTAAAATTTAGATGGTATTGTCATGTTTAATATTCTGGAATTAATCATGGAAATTGTGCCTAATTATCCAACACCGTTCCCATCGTTGGATGCTAGATCTTGGTTTATTAGGATTCGCCTTTTCGCATTTCGATTGCTCGATCTTCTTACACCATCTACTCCCCCATTTTCCCTTTATTCCAATAGGTTTCCGGCAGCGACGCCTGCAGCGATGACGAGTCCATTCACACCAAGGCTTGTCAGGTGCTGAGTAGGCCGCGGGCCGGCAAGTACGATGGCTTCCTCACGGGCCCCTACTACAGCTGCCCCTTCCGCAAGGGGGGCGTCTACTGCTTGACAAGTCGCGCCGCCGGCGGCACCGTCTTGAACACCTTACTGAAGCATGCAGAGGCCACGGGCTCCGGCATCCACAAAAGCGGCAAGCCCGAGCCCGCGAACATCAATGCCTACATCGTTGAACACCGTGCTCTCGGAATTCACCTCCGAAACCTCCAGCGGGTGGCCATCAAAGAGTGTCGCATGCCTCTAATCAGGCCCAAGGCCCCCAAGTCCAAGAATCTGGGCAGCAAGAAGTGGCGGAGGCGCCAGAGGGAGATGGAGGTGCTGGCGAATGAACGGGTTGGATGTCTCCTTGAATGTATCTGCATCTGCCACGTCTGCTGCTGCTACGCAGCTTCTTTTGATTTTCTATATTTTGCTTGCATCCTATTTCTGGCTGAATGCATCGAACCCCATTAAGCAACCTACTACTTTCTATCGCTATGTCCTATTTAGCTGCGCATAGCTATATCTACATTTGTTTTGTTTTCTGAATGAATGTATTCTGCCTGGTGTGATTTGCTGCTTTAGATTTGCTACCTGATCGGAGGCAAAAAGAGGTCCAAAAGGGAACGAATTATCAAAGAGAGAATCTTCTCTAGATTTGCTACCAATTTGGGCAAAATGAAACATATCTGTTTAGCGAGAGAGGAAAAGGGTACTCTTTCAAACTGCCAGTTAATGAGCTACTATCTTGACGAGGCCCCATCTTGACGTCTCCCTCTACAAGAAGGAACATGATGCCATCCATGGAAAAAATCGTTGAGCGGTCATGTCACGTTTAATCAAGCCTGAAAAGCCTACTACTTCTACTACTACGCCACAACACATGCGTCATCGAGTGCATGGTCGTCGATGGACAGCTGCAGTTTATTGCCTCTTGATTTTAATAAGACACATCCCATTTTTACGCAGCGGCTCTCAATCTCACTTCCAACTGGGTCCCACCGTAAGAAGTTTGGACGCGCTAGCCCGGAGGCCGAACAGCTGAGCTCGACAAGACCTAACGTCTCCGGTTCATCGAGTCACTCGCAGCCATCAACACATCCCTTTACCGAATCTATCACAACCCCACAAATCTTGCCGTACAGCCACCTACTTTCCCCTCTACATTTCCACTTTTAACTATCGCCAATTTTAGGGCCATGTCAAACTTCGTACATAGAAATTGTGTGTGCGCCCTTTGCATGCGGCTCAATACCGAACTGCCATGCATGGCCCGGGAAAAAACATGACGTACCGTGTGCGTGTCGCGGTGCACGGTGTAGCCGACTGCGCGGCGCGTTGCACGGTGGTGCAACGAAACGTGCCTTGCTTCTATCCACCTTAGCTATAGAGCCCCTCTCTGCACACCCACTCCCACTCTCGCTCACTGTCCTCAAGCAACCCTCTCCACTGTCCCACCAGCATCCGCAAACTCCCGAGAATACCCCGTCCGCGCCGGCGATGGCCGAGGAGGATAAGGTGGCCATCGTCGCCTCCGTGGCCACCAGCGAGGAGGCCCCTGTCTCCTCGCCGGTCCTCCTCTACGCGTTGAAAGCAGCCGTTGTCCCTGTACAGGCCCCAGTGGAGGCATCGATGGCAGCCGTCGTTCCCGTCCAGGCCCCCGTCCCAGCTACCGACGGAGCCGCCGAAGAGGACCCCCAGCTAGTCACAAGCAGATCACGCACTTCTTGGGCACCTACGATCTAGATAAGTACATCGCTCCGCTGAACCCCTACGACACCGGCATCGACGACCTATGGTCGGAGGTAACTTGGGTTTGCTCCCCTCCCCTGGTTCTTCTACCGTTTGTTAGAAATAATGGGCTAATCTATTTAAAATTTAGCTGGTATTGTCATGTTTAATATTCTGGAATTAATCATGGAAATTGTGCCTAATTATCCAACACCGTTCCCATCGTTGGATGCTAGATCTTGGTTTATTAGGATTCGCTTGTTTGCATTTCGATTGCTCGATCTTCTTACACCATCTACTCCCCCATTTCCCTTTCTTCCAATAGGTTTCCGGCAGCAACGTCTGCAGCGATGACGAGTCTATTCACACCAAGGCTCGTCAGGTGCTGAGGAGGCTGCGGGGCGGCAAGTACGACGGCTTCCTCAAGGACCCCTACAGCTGCCCCTTTCGCAAGGGGGGCGTCTACTGCTTGACGAGTCGCGCCGCCGCTGGCACCGTCTTGAACACCTTACTGAAGCATGCAGAGACCACGGGTTTCGGCATCCACAAAAGCGGCAAGCCCGAGCCCGCGAACATCAACACCTACATTGCTGAACACCGTGCTCTCTGCATTCACCTTCGAAACCTCTAGCGGGTGGCCATCAAAGAGGGTCGCATGCCTCCAATCAGGCCCAAGGCCCCCAAGTCCAAGAAACTGGGCAGCAAGAAGTGGCGGAAGCACTAGAGGGAGATGGCGGAGGCGCGGGCGCTTGCAGGATGTGCCTGTAGCTGCGGCGGCTCCCCCTGCTGCTAAGCAGCTTCTTTCTAGCTATATCCTATTTCTGGCTGAATGCATCGAACTTCGTTAACCAACCTACTTTCTATCGCTATATCCTATTTAGCTGCGCACAGCTATATCTACATTTGTTTTGTTTTCTGAATGAATGTATTCTGCCTGGTGTGATTTGTTGCTCTAGATTTGCTACCTGATCGGAGGCAAAAAGAGGTCCAAAAGGGAACGAAATATCGAAGTGAGAATCTTCTCTAGATTTGCTACCAATTTGGGCAAAATGAAACATATATGTTTAGCGAGAGAGGAAAAGAGCACTATTTCAAACTGCCAGTTAAGAAGCTACCATCTTGACAAGCTACAAGACACATACATAAAAATAACACAACGAGGGTTAAATTTATTTTACTAGTATTACTTGATGCGCTAGACATCTTGGCAAGCTAACTGAGTTCCACAAAACAGAAACATAACACTGACAAGTAAAATTTAATTCACTCCTCATCAGACCACTTGACGCGCTTGCCATCATTACAGGTACTCCACATCCGACGAACTGCTTTGTCCCAAATGGCATCTGACTTGGCTTTCCTATCTTCAGAGTCCCGCGGCAGAATTAGCGGTGCATCACAGGCCTGATTTTTGCCGCTAGAAGATGCCGCCTCTCTGTTTGCCGCTTCAGCTGCAGCCTCTTTGTCAGCTGCTTCTTCAGCTGCAAGCTCTCTTTCAGCTGCTTCTGTAGACTCTCTGTCAGCTGCTTCAGATGCAGCCAATTTCTTTGCATATTCAACTTCAAACTCAGCTATTCGGCATTTTCTACAAAGGGCTCCCCTAAGCTCGTCTTCCCTCTTGCAAATAGGGCAAAACACGAGGTAACGTTGAACAAAATGGATCTTCTTGTACAGCTGGTAGGTCAAGTAAGCATATATGGCTGCATACTTTAGCTTTATATCAGACAATGGCCACTCGTCCCAGAAATCGTGCCCATCCGTAGAGAAATCTTCCTTCATTGTGACGTACGACTCATCGAGGATTCTAGTTGCGAGTGATGTCATTCCATCCTTCTTCCTGCCCCCTAGGATCTTGACAAGACGCTGAATATCGATCCAGTTGTGCGCAGGAATTATAATTTCCTCTTGATACAATTTCGAAAAATCAGTTGTTGTGTCGACAGTGCAGAAAACAATTCCCTTTTTTTCAAGGAACTGGCGCAGCGCCGGACATTTCCTGTCAGTCCTGAAAGTATGTAGTTTGTCATCACCAAAATTTGTAACTACAAATATTTTGTCAATGCAAGATCATCACCTCAATATAATTTTGAAAAGTTTAGTAAATGCAAGATCAAGACTCTCAACATTGTATTGTCATAATTTATTCGGTTTTGCTATTTCTCAGTCGACTGAACGAGTTGCACATTTCTTTTAACTACGGTTGCACTTTTCTTAGGTGATCGAGACAAAAGAAAATCTCAGTCGATTGAGACATAGGAAAACCCTAATTTATTTGGTCCTAAGTAAAATCCAGTAGTTGCAAGATGAGCAAGTGGATACAGAACAAGAGGAGAAAACCCTAAAAGCGGTTAGCTACAGAGAGCAGATCTACAAACCGGGAGAGGTGGTAGACGAGGACGTGTTTCCGCATGGCAAGTTGAACGACGGCGACTTCATTCACTTCATATGGGCGCTCTGGGTGTACTCGAGGTCCAATCCCACAAACTTGACCTCGTCTATCCCAAGCCAACCCTCGTACATCCTCAGGACACGCACCACTGTCGCCTCCTCATTGGTGTAGACAACGTCTATCTTCTTATTTTCATGGGTAGTGAAGCTTGTCTCTAGAGTGCGTAGATCTTCCATGGCGGCAAGGAGAAGACGGGAAGAAGATAGTAGATGACAGGAAGAAGAAGAGTGGTTTCTGCGAGGCAGGGGAACGGTGGAACCGTCAATGCGCTTTTATGGTAGGGGTTAACGATTGGGACGGAAGTCCAAGGAGAGACGCGTGGCGGTGGCCGTTCCAGCTTCTGAGTAAACAAAAAATAATGATAACGCTGATACATGGGCCTTGTTTTGTCACGTCAATACACTGGGTAGGGGGTGTTGTCATATCCACTGTGCCAACGCTGCAAGCCTACGTGACAGCCAACCCGCCTAAGCGACGGGAGCGACATAATGGCGAACTGACAGGGGGGCCCCAACTTGACGCCCGTTAGCCTGAATTTTTGTATTGAAACGTAAAGTTGAATTCGTGCCGAAAAAGACCCTCTGAGTATTTGGCACACCAACTGTAGTCATCCCGGCTGATTTCAGGGAACTTGGGTACCGCATTGCCTGTACACCCCAACTTTCGGGCCGCAAAGTGATAATCTCCTACCCCATGGCAAAGCACCGTACTTGACGGTTTCACGGCCGAGTTCCTCCAACGTTGTTGGGGGATTGTCAAGGCAGACTTCATGGCCTCTTTTGATAAGCTCTACTCCATGAATGGGCGCGGGTTCTAGGGGCTTAACCAGGCACTGGTCATCCTGCTTCCCAAACACAGCGAGTCTACCTCGCTGGGAGATTATCGGCCGATTAGCCTCATCCGCATCTTTGCCAAGCTTGGGGTGAAGGTGTTGGCCTCTAGGCTGGGGGGCCTGGTTGACCTGAACCAATGCGCGCCTACTCCATAAACTCAAGGAGCCTAGAATGATGTTGAAGCCTGATATTGCTAAGGCATTTGATTCGATCGCTTGGGCGCTGTCGTTCGAGGTGATGTAGAGGGTTGGCTTTGGCCCCCGGTTTTAGGAGATTGTGGCTATCCTTCTCGCCACGGCCTCCACTAGGGTGATGCTCAATGGTGAGCTAGGACCTCCAATTTGGCACCGGAGGGGTCTGAGACAGGGAGACCCCTTGTTGCTGATGTTGTTTGTGCTCTTCATCAACTTGCTCAACCGGCTGCTGGCCAGGGCCACCGAGCTCAGAATCCAGCGACGAATTGCGAACTAGGACCTGGTTTCCTCCATCTCCCTGTATGAGGATGATGTGGTGATTTTATGTCACCCTGACGAACCAGAATTGCGCACGGTGCATGCACTACTAGAGTTCTTCGGCGAGACATCTGGGCTGAAGACCAACTACTCCAAATGTTCGGTCTGTCTGATCGCATGCTCTGGCGAGGTAGACCAGCAGGCTGCCACGGTCATGGGATGCCGGCTCGCCCCCTTCCTGTCAAATACCTGGGGATCCCCTTTTCGCTTCGCCGGATCCACGCTTCGGCGCTGCAACCCTTGGTTGACAGCATCGCTAGTAGGTTGCCATCTTGGAAGGCCTCCATGATCACGAAGGCTTGGCACCTCTCACTTGTTAAATCAGTTCTTATAGCAATCCCCCTCCACTAGATCATCGTGCTAGGCCTTAACAAGACAACGCTTAAGAAGATCTAGAAGATTGTACGAGGATTTCTCTGGGCCAGTCGGGCGGACGTGAATGGGGGCCACTGCCACGTGAACTGGGGAAGGGTGAGAAGACCGCTCTGCCTTGGAGGCCTAGGGTGCCAGATCTCGAGTGTAGCACCCTCAGCCTGCGAACACGCTGGATTTGGAAGATGCACACGGACCCGCTGCGCCCTTGGCGTGGCCTGGACTTGCGGTTCTCCAAAACTGAACTCCAGGTGTTTGCCACCTCCATGACGATGCTGCTCGGCGATGGAGTGACAACCCTGTTCTAGCTAGACAGGATGCTGGATGGGAAGACCATGGAGGAGCTAGTGTCGGATCTCTTTGCGCTGATCCCCAAGTGCGCTCGTAAGCGTCGCTTGCTCCAGGAGGCGCTGGTGGAGTGTCGTTGGATTGGTGACATTCAGGGCGCGCTCAGTGCGCTCGCCCTCTCAAAGTACGTCCAACTTTGGATCAGAATGCGTGACGTGGTGCTCACAGATGTGCTCGATAGGATCATCTAGAGATGGACGGCGGACTGGCAGTACTCGGCCAAATCCTGCTAAGAATTCCTCTTTCAGGGCTCGCTCGCTTCGAGATCTTGGAGGTTGAACTAGAAGGTATGGGCACCCCCACGTGTCAAGTTCTTCATCTGGCTGGCCTGTCAGGACAGGTGTTGCAGAGCGGCTTGCACGACGGGGCCTGCCACACCCCTCCCCCCCCCGTGTGACCAAGCGACCGAGACAATGACGCACCTTCTGGTCGGTTGCCCTTTCTCTAGGATAATCTGGCACGAGGTGTTATCTTGGATTCGATCGACGACCCCCCCCCCCCCCCCCGGGGATGGAGAAGACGACTTCGTGAATTAGTGGCTGCAGGCGTCACGTCTAACCCCCCCCCCCCCCCCTGAGCTCTCCGCAAGGGGACGTCCTCCCTCATAATGCTCACGGCATGGTGGATCTAGAAAGAGCGCAACTCGGTGGTCTTTGACAATGCGTGGGAGGCCGCGGTGGGTGATTCCCGGCGAGTTTCGGAGGTTGAAGACGCCGGCGATGAGACTCCAAGCGAATCCAAAAAAATAAGCGCATGTTTGGTGCCCACGCCAGCCTGGATGCTCGCCGTTCTTCCCTGTTCCTTTTGGCCGGCCATGGCGGCGGGGGAAAGGTTGCAGGTTCCTGCGAGCGAAAGGCGTGGCTTGGGTGTTCTGGAGAGTTTCGGTTCTTCCCCATTTGGCGGACTTCTCCCCGCTTCTCCGAGCATCTCTGCCCGCCTTCACCCACCCGTGGCAGGAGTTATTCGACATCGATGGAGTTTGCGAGGTTTATTCCATCAGGGAGTACCGGAGCTTGGAAGCAACATCGGCGAGCTTTATCTTGACGGCTAATTGCCGTCTGTCACAGCCGGTGAGCTCTGGCATTTCTCTAACCTCCATCGGAGTTCCTTTTTCTGGTCAGCGGCCGCGTCCAACGTCGGCTCTGAAGCAAGTGGTTTTGTCCCCGCGGCGGTGCTCGGCGGCGGTGCAGTTGACCCTCGGCTCGGCAGTGGAGATAGGGAGGGTCCTGATTTTATTTCATACTTTTCAGCAGGGCCTTATCCACTTAAAATAGGGACCTGTGTGTTTATCTTCTTTTCTTCTAGTGTCCTCTGCAATATTGTACACCTCCACTATTAGTGATTAATATAAAGCTTCTAGGCCCTTCGGGGCTCTTCTCGTTCGGAAAAAAAAATCTTAGCAACAATATGTCTCACCATATATTTAGATATTTAGGGATATCTATTGGTAGAGATAAGATTAAAAAATAACCCATTATACATCATTTTTTTATATCAAATTACTGGCACGTATGCAATAAGATTGTCTTATCAACCATTGTATATGCCCTAACCTTCAACATGTTAATCGTCCTTTGAATGATGCGGCACACATTTTGGCTAGATCTTATAATGTAGCTTCTCTAGGGTTTATCTCTGATTTTGCTCGGGATTGCATGCACAAGACTCTTTGTATTGATATACTATATGAGTCCTAGAGTGGCGCGATTCTGTCAAAAAAAAAAAATGGAACAAGACGCCCGCTGGAAGGAAACGATCAATGTTTCCCTCGACTACATTTTCTGTTCAAGCCGTCCACGGCCGTGTCTGATCGGGATGCTATCTTGTCGGCACCTACAATGCGCTCGTTCCCGAGCTTCAGTCGAGTTTCTCCTCATCAGACGTGCCTGAGGAACAAATCTATACTCGATCGATCTCTTGTTTTGGAAGTACCGATGATGAGACGTGTCCTGCTCAACCTCCCAACAAGGGACGTGGCCCGCTGCTGCTGCGTCTGCAGGCTATGGCGCGACGTCGTCGCCGACCCCTCTTTCAACAGCCTCCACGCCAAGGCCGAGAAGAACCACGGCGTGTCAGCGGCGTCGGAGGCCTTGGCCGTCACGAACAAAGTTGCCATGTTTTCGGTTCGGTCGGGACGAGGAACGGAAACGAGCCACGAGGATCGGTGGGTGAACAATATACGGAACGAAGGGGATATACATCTCTAGATCGATCGGTTCGATAGAGGGGACGCGATCCGTATGATACGGGGACGATGGGAACGACGAGCAATCGTAGACTGAGGGAAATAAGTTTGACTGGGCCGATATTACTCCTATGAGCTGGAGCAATCGTAGGCCGTAGCTGTTAGTTCTGGAGTTCGGTTGGACCTGTACGGGTGATGACTGCCATGCTAAGCCCAAGACGAAAACTAATCTGCCATACTAATCGACTCCATCGCCTCTGAGACTTTGAGTTTTTGACGTTGTAGCCGCCAGATAGAACTCCCGTGAATCAACCTTACCTTTCTACCGTTCCTTAATTTCCGCGATCGCATACGGTCGATTCGTGTCGTACCAAACCTCGTTCCCGACTCCGATTTCAGGACGACGAAGCTGGATCGAGGGACAGCCTACCGTTCCCCGTTTCTGGCTACTATGGTCACGAAGACCAGCGAGCCCAGGAGGCCCGACGAGGCCAGCTTCTTCAACGCCACCTCGTCGAGGCCCATGCCCTACCGCGTCACAATCCCCAGCAAGTACAACCTCTCAAACATCTGCAACGGCCTCCTCTGCTTCGCGGTCGAGAAGGCCACCGCGACCCAGTCACCGGCGTGACGACAACGCTTCCCAAGGCGCCTTCGCTGGTGGTGGTGGGGTTTCCACGAAGCAGCATCGACCATCTCTTGATTCTCTTCGCCTTAGGGTTCAGCCCATCCACCAAGGAGCACAAGCTATTCCGATCCGCCTTCTCGTCAGTCTGTCACATGGGCACGAACAACGTCAACCAGAGCGTGTACACCTTGGACGGAGCAGGCGGCGGAGGTGGGTGGTGCCAGCGCTCGTACCGTACCCAGTGCCCTTGTTGCGCACATTATCGCTTGTGTTCGTTCCAGGCAAACTTTACTTGGTGACAACCGGCCGAGCACGCCTTGGAACAGCGCCGGAAGCCTGACGAGTTGCTGGAGGTCGACGTGACGACTGAGGCGCACCGCACCTTCCCTCTTCCATTCGGCGCCGACTGGTAAACACCTTCGAGATGAATGTGTAGAATTGTATAGAATAATAATCAATGACAATATTGTGGCAATTACAAGAGGTATATATGAGGGTCTAGGTGCACCGGCATAGCCCTATAACAAACGGCGAAGACACGAACGTCGGAGTAGTTTGGGTGAGAAAGAAATAAAGAGAAGTAGGGTGTGGTTTGAGGATTAACTTTAAATGGTCAAATATTAAGTAGATATGTGGTCGTGTGGAGAGCTTCAACCCAGAACTTCGGAGGCATAGAAGATTGAATAAGAAGGGTGCGAGTGATGTCATTAAGAGTGCGAAGAGAACACTTGGCGTTGCCGTTTTGAGGGGAGGTATAGGGACAGGAAAAACGCAGAAGAATTTTATATTGGAGAAAGAAATTTCGATTTTTAAAGTTGTCAAATTCACGACCATTATTGCATTGAATAAATCTTATAGGAAGGAAAAAGTGAACAGAGACATAGCTGAAAATTAAGAAAAATATGTGAACGTCGGATTTGTTGCGTAAGGAGAAGGTCCAAACATAGTGTGTAAAATCATCAAGAATAACAAGATAATACTTAAAATCAGAAACATTTTCTATTGGTGACGTCCATAGATCACAATAGAGGATAGAGAGAAAGAGAGACGAACATGTTTGCCTAATTGACACGACTGACAAATAGAAGAATTATGAGAATCTCTATTACAAGATATTAAAAATTCACTAAGAAAAGTAGATAACATATTATTATTGGGATGGCCACGACGTGGTGCCACATATCAACAGAGGCCACTATAGACGGTGGAGAGGCAGCGGCCGGAACACCATGGAGGAAATACAGAGTTGTTGAACCGAGCGATCTCGGCCTTGGTCCGGTAATCCTTCATAGAGAAACTAAAGGGGTCATATTGGACAGAAACGTGATTGTCATTGGTGAATTGGCGAACAGAAATCAGATTTTTAATTAGTGCAGGAGCTACAAGAACATCACGAAGAAGCAAAGGTTTGATTGGGGATTGTATTTGGGTTTGACCGACATAGTAAATAGGAATAGATGGTCCGTCACCGAGAGTAATAGATGGAAAAGGCGATGGTGTGCAAGAAGACATCAAATTACTTGATGCAGACATATGACTAGAAGCACCAGAATCGAAAAGTCAATCCGTACCTGAGTTTCCTTGTGCAGTAAAGTTGTTCATGGCTTGTAGAAAAGCAGCTTGGTCCCAGCTCGGAGTCGAAGTAGAGGCCGGTGTAGACATGGGAGCTGACGGGTGTGGCGGCATCAGCGTATAGATAGAGCCACCATCATTATACTGCGACATATTGTACTGCGACATGTAGGGTGAGGTTGTAGCGCCATATGAAGCATAAGGAGCAGTGTTGTAGATTGTTGGCGCGTAGGCGGGGACGGAGTGGTACGCGGCCGTCGGCTGTCGTGGCGCGAGGACGGGAGCGCCGGTGTGAGGGCGGGCACCAAGCTCCAGCCACCAGTGTAGGCAGACGGGGCACCACAGGGCGTCGGGGCATACCAGGGCATAGGCCACGCCTGGACTAGCCCGGTCCACGTATCAGGAGAAGGACGCCAGCCAGGGGACGACGGTGATGCGATCGGTGGTGCAGATGGTGGAGCCAGAGCCGAGGGTGGAGGAGGAGCAGGTGCCGTACGAAACTGTGGCGGTTTAGGGTTTTGACCCCTGTAGTTGGGACTTAGACGCCAGTCCGATGGTTGAGGAGGAGCCATTGGAGGAGGTGGCAGTGGCGGCGGTGGTATAGGCGGTCGAGGAGCAGCAGTGAAGACCCGAGGATGAGAGTCCTTGTTGGTTTGGGCACGATCGGTCCATTGCAGCATCGATCGAACCTCGATGAAGGAGGGGCGCGGATGCATCATAGGGATGAAGGAGGACTGTTTCTCGAACCGCTCGCTGAGGCTGATGAGGAGGACGTTGATGAGCTGCCGATCGTCGATCGGATCACCGAGTTCACGGAGTTCATCCGCGATCGCCTTAAGGCGTTGGCAGTAGACGCCGACGGGTGCATCACCTTTCACCGTGTGCCGAAGCTCGGTGTGAAGATTGTTGGCGCGAGCATCAACGTTGTCCGGGAAGAGCTGATGAAGGGCTGCCCACAGATCGGCGGCGGAGGCACCATGACGGTGTACGAGATTGAAGATTTCTGTGGAGACTCGCATGTAGATCCATTGAATAATGGCGAGATCATCCTTGACCCATTGCGGATCGTGAGGTTAAGGGCGATCGTCGTCGTCGACGTGAGAGCGGAGGTTGCATCGTCCGAGGTGGACGTCGAAGAGGTGACGCCAATGATAGTAGGTGTGAGCAGCGAGGTCTATGATTACGGGTATGTATGGGCTAATATCGGATATGGTATCGATGAAGGAGATTAAAGAGGCTATTGGTGGAGGTAGAGCTAAAGTAGAGGTAGAAGTGGAGGGGGCCGTGGCCGCGGCGACCTTGGCGGCGCGCCGCTTGAAGTAGCCGGGCGGCGGCAAGGTCGGCGGGTGAGCCATACCCTAGGATCGGAAGTCTATACCATGTAGAATTGTATAGAATAATAATCGGTGATAATATTGTGACAATTACAAGAGATATATATGAGGGTCCAGATGCACCGGTCTAGCCCTATAACAAGCCGACTAAGACTCTTAAACCTAACCAGAGTTGTATTGGGCAGCTAGGCCTCGCCGTCAACGTCCTCATTGGCAAGTACACCACTGTCCGGAAGCTCCAGTTCTGGGTCTTGTCTTCGCCCTCGCCGGACCAGCAGCTCGAGGAGGACGACGGCAATCTGTGCTCGGACCTGTGCTACAGCTTCTACGTTGGCGGCTCCTACTGCTTCCACCAGCCCAGGAGGCCAGGAGCGCCTGGTTCGATCACCGCGACATGACACTGTGGTACAGGGATCATAAGGGCTTGTTCAAGCACGGCACCACAGGACCCGCGCCGGAGCCGTCTCCCGATGCCGACTCTCCGCAATTGGACTGGAAGGTCCAGCTCCCGCCTACGCCGTCGAATTGCCAATGGCATATTCGCGGGGGTTATCGCCCCAGCCTCCTCCGGCCTCTCACCTTGGCACCGCCACCCTCGTCTTGGGACGGCCAGGAAGAAAGACGACTATTTGAGCAGGCCTTTGTTACTTACGCAAGCGCAACCATGACACGAACCAAAACATCACGTATACGCTTCAGGATCTGCTCGCAAGCAACAACTCCACGTTCAGGGGAGGATCAAATTATCCACAAGATTCATGGCGTTGCATTACTTATTTTAATATGACGATAGTTTGTCTCCATCAGCTTCCTATTAGTACTACACTTTAATTTTTCGACGGAGAGGATATATTAATATCACAAAAATATCAATTGCAGCCAGCATATATAACAACAAGATGTCTATAGACATTAGGATACATACAGCCAAGTATAAAAAATAAAAAGAGAGAAAGAAACCATCGGCCATGATAAAAGCAAGCCCAAGAGCAATACTCTAACCACCACCTCGCAAGAGCAGCATTCTAAACATCACCGAAGACAACACCCGGATTATAAAAGAACTCGTTCAAAAGCGCATCTCCAAGAAAAACAATGCATATGCATATCGCTGTCCGATTAAAAATCTTAGGTTTTCAATCTCGGGAAAGACAAAGATCACAAAACAATGTCTTCAGCAAAGTCATTGCTAGGTATAGTTTTTTTACCTTGAAAATCGTGACTCAGTACTCGAGGAGCACCACCAAAATTGCAATCCACCCGCGCTGCCACCCCTCTTGCCAAGGCTGCTGATGCAAGCCATGTTAGTCCACGCAGAGATAAAAAAAGAATTCCATGCGCGATACTCCCAAGATCTAACCGAGGTAGAAAGGCACGAGAATTACCACTAGACACACATGTGCGTATTGCTGATGTAGCGCGCCGGTTGATGCAGTGCAGTCCCACGATCCGATCCAAACCCATGATCGTCAAAGTGCTGAACATACAATACCTCTATCGGTGTCCACACGTACGAGCACGATCCCTGACGGCGGACTACTAGCTCTGGTGCGGCGGCTGGGCTGAATGGGGCTAGGGTTTCTAACACATGGAAGTGTCTAATCGTGCCCTTTTGTCAACATGTGTCCCACTATATATAGAAAGTGTTAGTGGACTCAACAACATTTGTGACCCAAACACTAAGGCCATGTACATGTAATTGCGAATCAAGACCTTATCTTAAGACCTTATCTCAAGACCTTGTTCTAAGACCTTGTCTTAAGACTTTATCTCAAGACCTTGTCCTAAAACCTTGTCTAATTCATTGACCTAGTCCGTGTCTGATTTAAGTCCAACACGATTGAAATATTTGATCCCGCTCTTAAGTGTGTGATCCCGCAGGCTCATGGCGACTTGGGTACGATTGGAGTATGACATGCAACCGATCAATCGGTAGTGTCTCCTAGAAGAACGTGCTGACTTTCAAGTGCCATAGAGTCATGACGACATACCTTCTAGTGCGACTTAGGTATGAATCCCTTTTGCCTCAAGATATACCTTGCCAAGCTATGGGCAAAATACCATTATCCCTTTAATAGCTCAACTCTCTTATCGATCCGTGATATGTGATTCATCCGACTAACTCTTTAGTCGATTGCTCTGGTTAACACTTAACCGAGTCACGTATGGCCATGCTTCTGAATCATATCATATGAGAGGACCTAGAGAATATCTCTCCAGTCAGAGGGGCAAAATTCCATCTTGGTTATCCACATCATGCAGCTTGATTCTCAGCTGATCCGAACTCTGTCTTTATAACTACCCTGTTACAGAACAAGACAGAACCTAAGTAGGTTGATCCACAACTCGGATTGTGCGACAACCTCGGGTCTAAGGACTGCACTGATTGAGACATACAAATGATGACATGTTCGTTGTATCTTAGTATGGGTCAGTCCGACTCGCTAAACTCTTTAGCTGAATTCGTGCAAGTCGGAATAGCATTACCATGCCCATGACAAGTGGAACCTAGTCATCAGCCGACTTTCACATTATTATAAGTTGTGTGTCCAGCACAACCTCAACAACTAAGGACATCTAGTATGAACGACATGAATATATAGTTTCACAACCGAATCACATATTCAATGATACATATTATATGTTCATATTAGGACAACTTAATAACTTTACGAATACTATCGAGCCCCCGGATTAATCCTTCGAGAATCCCTGTTATGCATACACCACGATCTCATGATTAGTTTGTCGTGGCACATAACCGACAAGTATCAAAGTAAACATCCATTACTTAAGCGGATACAAGTCATACCTTAAATGCCATTGGCTACATTAGTCATCATCAGCGGAGCTTTATCGAAGCGTAGAGCCTGAGCCATGCCTTAACCTACAGGTAACTGACTGGGAGAATATCCTTGCTCGCATAATCGTCAACATCACATTCTTCTTGATAGCTGACCAAGTTAATAGCCAGGTACAATGTCAATGAGTACTTTGAATGTACTCGTAAACCACCTTAAAAGAATAATAATAATAATAATAGGATATGCAATATTGTTGTAGTAGTAGGAGAGCTCCCAAACAGGTTCTTTTCTCAAATATCTTCTCTTGTAGATATAGCATGTACATATCATTGTTGAACACTTTTGTAAAACATTTTGAAAACCTTTTTGAAGAGTTTTGGAAAAACACTAGGAGTGGGTCACCCATTCATTTCTTGCTTTCGGTCATCCCATGACCAAACTCCTTTGCTTCCTTTTCGAACATCCCATGGTCAAAACATTTCCAAAGCCTTTGCTTTTCCGAAGTCCTTTTTGAAATTAAAACTAGCACTGTACCGCTCTACAATAGTTTGTCCAACCCGTCCATAATCACGGACACAGTTGTTCGAATAGATTTACACTCTGCAGAGGTTGTACACTTTACCCACACCATCCGGTTACCCTGCCCTGATCACCTACGGATCATGGGTCGAATAACCGATCAAGACTCTCCGGATGGCACTCTAGCATAGGGCTACCCTATGAGTTGTTCCTCTCAACGCCGATACGTCTGGGCCAAAGACCAACCGGAGCACATCTAACTCCTCAAGAGTGGGCACTTTCAATGAGAGGCTCATAGTATCGCCCGATCGCTCACATGGGCGGTCCTACTTCCTCCACGTGATTGTCTAACAGTTGACCCTTTTCATAAAGGCAGGCCCAGAATTGGAGGGAGCTGGTCCCTTATAAGTTGTTGTGAGAATTCCCACACCAGAGTAGAAAACTTCAAGTCCAGCCTTGTCCCATTCTAGAGTAGTGTGGTTGCACGGGTTAGATTGTTATAGCTAAAGCTGCGAAGAATCGGGTGCATTTTTTAAAACATTTTCCTCCTCTTTCCTTTGTAAAACAAAAACTTTTTTATTTTCTCAAACTTCTCTTGGTAGGTCAAACCTCAACAAGTTTTTTATCATAAAACATTATTGTAAAAACTTTTCCGGGGTCTTCCCATCCTATAGTTTTGCTTCGGGTAAAACGGGGTCTCCAAGGGGGGGTAGGGTGTTATACACCCTCTACCATACTAAGGACAAGTAGGTGTCATCAACGGGGTTGTACTTAGTATTACACAAGTGTAATGGTTTGGAGGAGTCAAGCCACTACCAGATATAGATCAACATATAATAAAACAATGCAGTTTATATAAACAATAGGTAAAACATGCATAAGTAAAATAGTAGGACAAACCCTATGAGCAAGAAGGTGCCTTTCCTGTGATCAACAATATGTCTCTAGGCTTCTTCTTATAAACCCATAATAATAATAAAACAATCTTCTTCGTTCTTCGATATAATCGTAACTATCGTTGTCAGGAATCATACGTGCAAGCAAACAAAGCGACAATCAACACCAGTCATATAAGCACCAATACAATACGGAAAACAAACATACAACACATTAACAACTTTAGCAGGTTTTGATAGATTGAGATCATAGCATCTGGAAATACTTTAGTTGCCTTTGTGGATTTTCTTTTGTGATTTATTTGTGAAATACCACTTGAATAAGGGGTTTAAGGCCAAGGATTTGTTATTTATGATATCAATGTACATAAATGATATCAACAAATAGGTATTTAAATAACAAAGCCATAAAAAAGTGGTTTCATGATTTTATCAATTTTCCTTAATTAGTTATGATTATTTTAGTGGAAATAACCATAGTTTGGGTGAATAAATGACCAAAAAAGATCTAGATCCCAAATAAGTTTTCCCTCATAGGGTTTTTTATACATTTGAATTTGTGATTATTTAGAGTTGGAATCACCTTAAAATAATTACCAGAATGCCCTTGGGAAATCCCAAAGTCAGTTATGCAAGTAGTTTGTCTTTTTCACTAGATTTATTATACATGTGCTTTTGATATGAATCTAAGGTTACATAGTAGGTATTTGGAATACCTTTCTATAGAAATTGGATTCACCAAATTTGGTGTTGTAAAACTACAGATATGATTTATTTGTTAAAACAACCACTTACAATAGTAATTAAATTAGTAAAATTTATAGGTCGCTCAATAATTCAAGATCCCTTAGGTTCAGCTAGTTCTTGAAGTACCACATCAAGTAAAGTTGGGTTCAACTCAAAAGGTATAGAAAATTAACCTTGGGAATTTACGGAAGTCAGATTTGAGGTTATTTTGTTATTTTTGCCACTGTTGCTACTCAAGTTTTTTGGCACGGGACCAAGGTTATATGCAAGTTATCAGGGATACCTTTCAGACGTAGTTGGTTTCACTTCAATTGATGTTCTGGAACTCCATGAGTTAAATATTGATTGGAAAATACACCTTTTTGTAGGTTAAAATCTAGAAAAAGAACATACTTTCCTTTGCCAAGAAACAATTTTTGCATGTTGGGGAATACACCTAGGTATGTGTAGAAAATTTCATTCAGGTGTTTCCCTTTGGATTCCATTTAGTTTCAGATTTAAACATGGTGGCCATTTTTTCTAGATCTAGAAAATGAATAAGGTTTTTCTAGGAAATAAAACAACACTGGCCAGAACAGAACGGATCCGGCCCAACTTCCCTTTGTGCTGCATGGGAGACGCATTCGAATAGCTGACAGGCCAGCCCTACCTGTCAGCGGTAGCGGTTGGCCAGACCAGTAAGGAGGGAGGGTAGTCGTTGGATTAAAAAGGGGATCCTACTACGCCGAGTCTTCCTCTTCCTCTAGACCCGATAGCGGTGGGAGAAACCCTAGTGTGTATTGGGAGGTGCGGGATGCTCACCTTGCACCTCGCCGGCGACAGAGAAGTGGTGAGGCGGATGCAGAGCACGACGACGACCCCGGAGATGGTCAACATGGGTATATTTGGTGCCGGTGAGGAGTCTCCCATGATCTTAGGTGGTACATGCTCGGGAAGACATTGGGGAGCTCTCTGGGTGGCTGCATGTCGATGGTGGAGTGTTGGGTTGTGGTGTGGCAGCTCGACTCCGTCTCTAGAGAGCCTTGGCTCGGCCACAAATGCTTAGGAGCGTCGGTACTGCCACCCGAGCTTCACCACGACATGGGATGGTGGAGGCTGCTCCGGCGCCCCTAGGACAAACAAGAGAAGGGGCGTGGTAGGTTAGAGATAGGGAAGCACATCCAGATAAAAAGGAGCAGGGAAAACCTGGGGCCGAGGCTAGCTTATTTTCTTCCTTGCAGATCCGAAGGAGGATTTTTCTCATGGCCATGGTGAGGGGGAGTAGGAGAATGGGGCAGAGGCTCGAGGGGATGAAGTTCTGGTGGTACGGGGGAGGAAATGAGAGAGCAGGGGCGGTATGGAAAGCCTCTGGACTATTTAAAGGCAAGGGGAGGCTCATGGTGGACATGGTTCAAGGAAGAAGCTTGGACAGGTGCATGGCTACAGATTGGTTGAGGAGGGCGGTGCTGGGAGGTGCCTGGGGTCCAAAGAGGGAATAATGATGGAGAGAGATATGTTGCAGCCGTTGTGGCATTTCATACTTAAGATATTTGCTAATATATGTTTGTCTCTCTCCTCTCTTCTCCTACAAACACATAAGACAAAAGGGAGAGAGGGGCTACGGTGTCGTGCTATAGTGGGTGGTCGACCAGAGTGAGGGATGATGTTTATGAGGAGTGCTCGACAAGTTTTGCTTAGGTTTTGAGGAGGTTTAGCTCAAGGTTTTGGATTATGTCAATTCTTGACCATATTCAAGATCATGAAGGTCTTGTTTATTATTGATCTTCTAAAGATAGTACAATAATGTTGTTAGCTAGATAAGGTCAAGATACACCTCTAAGAATTATTTGGGATTTATTTGATCATTTTACGTCCTTTTTATATCATTTATTCAAATATTGTTGAATCTGTTTTATGGGATTAATTTGAAAATATTGAATTGGAAAAGACTTGTGTTTGATTTTAGGTGGTCCCAAACATGAATTCACACCTTTTAGAATTTTCCCAAGATTTATTGTGGCAGAAAAGTATGTAAAATAATTATTTTTCCATTTCTGACATTTAAGAAAATAGGCAAAAGGAATTAGTAAAACTCTAAAAAAATATTTATTTTTGAAGTGGGAGGGTAGGTTATGATAGATAGGCCCCAAATTTTCTTAAAATTGGACAAGTGTTTTGGAGAAACACAAACTTTTTTTTATGGAGGGAGTTTGGGAGATTTTGTCAAATAAGAGAATTAATTAGTTTTTGGGCCCAATTAATTATGGGAGATATTTGATATATTTTTATATCCAAGATATATGATGTCCACATTATGTATCAATCATTTTGAACTTTGGGTTTTGCAAATCAAACTTGATTTTTAAGGGAAACAAGTGATAAAGGATCTTGGGCATTATTAGTTTTATCTTCAAAGCCTTGTTGGATCTTGGAGCTCAAAGCTCCCCTTGGTTCATGGGTTATATGGATAGATATAACAAGTTATGTAGATCATCATGGTGCAGAGGTTTGAGGTTGATCATGATTGAGTTTTCCTAGGATTGATGCCAAATTTGGCTAAAAATAAGGGTGTTAAAACAAATTATCAAATAGCCTCCAAAACCATGTGGGTTTTAGAAGCACAAAGCACCAATTGAAACAAGTGAAGTGGGAATGGATAGACCTTTATGAGTAGAGCGTAATATGCAAAGAGTTGGTTAAAGGAATATAGCATGAAGATGTGAGCTTCTGCCAAAGTAGGCATGTTGAGAAGATTTGCATGAAAGATTAATTTGATGCCTGCCAAATCATCAAGAGCAAGTGGTTTAAAGGAGGGTCTAGCCAAGGGAAAGTGTGGGTCTTGAGAGTCTTTAATATGGTCTACAAGATGTTTTAGATGCATTTCCAAAAATGTACAGGGGTTTGAGATGAGGAAGGTTCAAAGATGTGATATTGATAATAGTTTTCTAGACTTAGCCAAATTTGGAAGATTGGGGATTTGACTAGAATAGAAGAGTTAAAGTTTTTTGAGTGTTTGCAATGTGCCTAATCATCATCAAGTGGATGATTGAGTAGAAAGGATCCAATCTTATGGAAGGTCTTTATTGACTTAGAGGTTACTAGAAAGGATTAACTATATGGTGATTTAGTTAAGGAATTAGATGGTCACTTGGGGACTATAGATCATAACCAGATTGGGAACTTGATTAGGGATTGTAATCTTAAATTATCTTCCTAGAGGATAAGCTCCTAGGGTAGCTCATACTACTTCCTAAGAAAATAAGTTAATCAGCAGATCAAGGCAATTCATCTTACTAGCAGAGCAAACAACTGCTAGGGTTACCATCAAGCCTAGCTGGAGGTAAGGGTGGGTATTTTGAAAGGTTTGAGTTTTCAAGAAGGTATGATTTCTCGGTACCTCTACCAAGAATAGAGTTTAAAAGTTTTATAAAAAGGTTTTTTTGGAAAAACCTAGGGGTGAGAGTAGTTGAAAGTTTTATCTTGAAAACATAAGGAGATTATATCATATAGATCTCCATAGTTTTGTAAATAGAAGCTAGTAAAGTAATTGTTGTTGTGAAGGCATCTTGGCTTAGGTTTTGAAATGCCATAATATTTGAGAATATGAAAAGTAAGCCAAGACTGTTTTGTGAAATAGCTTTTGTCAACTGAGGTTGGGGTAAGGAGTACATCATCTACTACACTTTCACATGCATAAGCAGAAAAAAAACAACAAGCAAACACTGTAGCACTTAACAAGAAAAAGTTTTTGTTCCCCCTGATTTTTGTATTCTGGACAACTAATCAGGGTGGCTAAAAGTGGGATGTTACAAATACATTGGAAATTGCATCATACATGATTACGTCTAGGACATATTCCCAGCAAGCCAAACACCCGACACACTGGAAGAACTTGTGCAACAAGGTCTTTAACGCACCCAATACATCTCCTCGCCATTACAAACCTCTGATTGCAGCCACTATAACTTTCTCCACCTCTATCAATATCATGGATATCCATACTTGGACATGTTGCATGGAACCAAAAAGAATGTGAAGCTTCGCGTCATTCCCATCCTGAAGCCTCACTGATTGAAGATGAGGACTTGCACGACCGAATAAATTCTGATCTAGATATCCAGTGTTACAAACGTCATCAACATAGATCTTCTAGGGAAAAACTAGAAATCATCGGTCTTCAAATTGAGGAGGCCAACATGAAGCAGATCCGCAACTTGGCACTCGAAAAAGAATATGGCCAAAACCACCTTTATTCAGGAGGAGAGGCACGGCATGCCCTGGCCACAACCCACACAGGTTGGAAGGCGATGCGCATCTGCGGAGTTACGGCTAGGAGAAACCGCGTCGCACCCACCTCCGAGCCATAGCAGCTTGGCCTCCGCCTCGCGCCATCGTACGATTGGAACCACAACATTGACGGATTTTGGTGGGACTCGGATTTGCAGCACTACCTCCACCCCTCTACCATACGTCTTCGAGGAAGAAGATCGCCGCCACCGCATCTATTAGGGAAATTCGTCTTGGACGCTACCCCAAACTAGAAGTAGAGACGTCCCATATGGGCTCGTGTGTCCTTGCCGCCGTCCCCCACCCCCATAACCTCCGGTGCTAGGGCCTCCACCACCACGGACGGGGCTGGTGGCAGCAGCGGCGTGGAACTATACCTGGGGACGATTTTTTGGTGGCTAGGGTTCGCCCGGTGCCACCCTGCGGTGCGACATGGGAGCAAAACGTGGCATCATACCAGATCTAAAATCTCTCCCATCTCGCTTCATATTACGTGTCTCACAGGTCTCATAGGTCACCACATGAGAAGTATATCAAAGCCCGATGATTAGGATTTAGAGTAAAAAGATATTTTCGTGAACGTACCGGTATGAAGACTCACAAGGTGACGGTCTTTGCGGTGGTGGTAAAAAACCCATCTAGGGTTCCGTTTTTCCTGTTGGTGACACCTTCAGTCCGCCCCGCCTCTGGTGGCCTTGGGGCTTTGGAGGTGTGACGGACCACGGTCCTGGCGGGCGAGGGTTTCTATTCTTTGTTTATATTGTTTTCCTTGTCTTTTGCAGGATGGTGAGGCCATGGATATATCCTCAAGTCAAAATAATGTTCTTCCCGTCCTATCCTCACTCTGGTGGTAAGTCTAGCATCATTGGAGGGCGCGTGGAGTCGTGTATCCAGCGGATCTACTGGAATCTGGTCGTTTTTTATGTTCGTTGGTGTGTTTTTATGCTAGTCTCTTTCGATCCACGATTGTAATCATTGGTGATGGTTGTTGCTTTGATGTGCTAGTCCTTTGAGGTCTTAGCATGATGGCTTCTTGTAGGTCTACTACAACAAGCTCTACTACGAAAATATTTTTCATGCTCCAGTGATGGAGAGGACGGTGGTGCGCCTTCGACTCGTGCTAGGGACGATATTCGTCGCTAGGTGGTCCATAGATATATTTGTAATTTTTTATCCTTTTAGACATTTTTATACTACTGTTGATGATTACCAATATATCGGTGATTTCAAAATAAATAATTCCATGAGATTTAAGTAATGTCAAAAGAAAGAAGGATTAGTTTACTCAATCAAATGTGTACCGAGCAACTCTAGCATACTTAAAAAAGCATACGCCCTAAAAAACTTATATTGTCTCTAAAATGCACCCTTTGGTAGGCATAGGGCAAAAAAGGACGCACTAAGTAAGCGTGGATAGAAAAACCGAACCTGAAAATTCTGAGATCGAAAGCGATATTCGAAACCGAAAGGTCCTATCAAAAAATTGGATGACAGAATTATATACTGAATTTTGATATTAATTCGGTCACTATTTTCCGGTAACCGAACTGACCGACGTTAGAGTGGCCTAGTCACAAGGCCCTAGTCACCCATCACTAGCATGATTCATCTTCCTCGGCCCATCAAAATTTGCCGTTGTTGAATGTTTATTCCTGTCAATTGATGGTATGAAACACAACTGGGTCTAACTCAAATCATATGGAAGTATACAGGTGATACTTTATCAATTTGAGTATGTTTATATACGATGTCCAAGCTACTTCAAATCAAGTTGTGTAAAAAAAATGGAAAGGTAGCCATAGTTTGCACTATATTTTGAAATACCATCATATATATATATATATATATATATATATATATATATATATATATATATATATATATATATATATATATATATATATATATATATATATATATCGACGTGGATTTTCTACCCACCAGGTTAGCTACGCATGTTTATACAGTCATCTGATATTGCCACTCTATGATCCCGCAATATCCACATCGTCGGTTGCTGGCATTATTCTGCTAACGGCATCCTCTTGCCATCCGTTAAATTCTGCTAAGCGCAAACTGTAGGAGATGTCATTTGTCCTTTCACTTGTCTTAGATCCACTGTCACATGGTTGTGGTTTTTCATTTGTGTCTTAGGCACCACCGTCAAATCGTCGTGGTTTTAATATTTGCTATAGACACGACAGTCATATGTTTTGTCATTTCTAGAAGTGTCCTGGATACCACGTTTATATGGTTGTGGCTTGTCCGGCGAAGCGATCTTGTTTTTTTCCCGCGCTTTCTATCCTTGGTTCCGGCGGAAATTACATGACACTACATATAGGTGTCAAGTAAACATGGATATCACAAAAACAGCTCACGAACACCACACCTGCATATTTCTCATGATTGGCATCTAGCTCGAAAAAAACTGTCAACATTGCTGCATCTGATTAATGCATGTGGGTGAAAATGGTACAGATGAAACATCAAAAATCCTGACGCCTCAATGGACCTGTGTCGACTGAGACAGAGGGCGCCCTATTTTAGTTTGGATAAAGGTGTATGTTGTTAGTTCATGGGAAGACGCGTGTTCTTGGTTGTGTGTCCTAGCATGCATGACATGCAAAAATGCATGCTGTCATGGTAAATGCCACACTCGTGGAGAGGACTTCTGTGTGTGGATGGGTAACACCGTGGTAAAGAACTCATGTGTATGGATGACACGCGTTATTTATTTCTGAAATACAACATCTCTTAGGTACTCTAATAGATTTATATCATATCCGTTAATCGGTTGTCCTCTCGTCTTTTAATCCTACGGCCTTGCGGCCATGCACAGCTAGCCGGGTGAGTACCCACTATTTTGCATATATATATATATAATGTATATAGGGCTTCTATATATATATATATACACACGTAAAAGAAGAGCATGTATACTACCAAATAGACTTATTTATACTACACATAACCCAGGTACAGTATGACAGATACTACATAGATGGTGTAAAACACAAAACCCAGGTACAGTATGAATATGTCCTATATAGCTAAATTATTTATTTCCATATGAGAATAAAATGCTATAAACTACTGTCTATGTTTTATACCGATAAGACCTACCAAACAGTTTGGTCATGACCAAAACCGAAACCGAATTATCGGGTACCCCAATCCTTCGAGTAGTAAAACTAAGAGGTATATACACTTTTCATCCCAGAATTTGTGCGGGGTGCAATTTAGTCCCACTACTTGCAAAGTGGACAAAAGTAGTCCTAGAACTTACACCCTGGGTGCACTTTGATCCAACTCAATCAAATATGATCAAATTTGACCGCGGTTGACCGATTTCGAACTAGGTTAACTGTGTTGAAGACACATTTTGTGATTTAGTTCAGAAAACTATGTCCTTATTTGTAGTGGCACACCTAGTTCGAGATAGACTCGACCGAACCCTCATTTTGGCTCACCGCACTATTCTGCCCCTAATCCACCAGACTGGACAAGATCGAGCGCTGCCCCTAACCCTCTCTCGTTTACACTAAGGAGACCACAGACGGCGACGGGATTTCTATGCAGGGGAGCACCAGCCAATCCCCTGCACATGCTCGCTGAGGTGCGCGGTGTAGTGGTAGGTCGAAGAGGAGCACGGTGGAGGGGCGGGAGGTCGAGGGGCACGACCGAGGAGCAGGTTCCCGAGGGACACAGAGGAGTAGGTGGCCGAGAGAGGCAAGGCGACAGGCGCGAGGGAAGGGCGTGGAGGAGCAGGTGGCCGAGGGGCTCGGAGGAGGGCGCGGTGTAGGGGCACCGAATCCACGGATTGGAGATGCTTGCTTGTATTCTTGCATGTATTTTTTGATGCGTTGGTAGAGGCGAGGCGCAGGAACGCGACGGAGGAGGAGGAGGACAATAGGGAGATGGTTTTTTGCCTGTAGTCTTTGCTCGCGTCATATGAGGAGAGGAGGAAGTGCGTCTTCACATCACCCTTGCAAGCATACATTCTTGAGGGCAAGCTCGATGCGAGGAAAGGGCGGTCCTTGCCAAACGCAATGCCAAACCCAGTGCTCCTCTCTGTGCGCCTCTGCCACCGCGAAATCCTTCTGTATGAATATAGCTTGTGTGTTCTGTATGAATTTAGCTCAATTCTTGTACATATGAATTGCAGGGAAGAAGAGGCATAAGGAGGAGAAGCAGAAATTAGGTAGAAGTACAAGAGGAGAAGGAATTACAATAAGACTAGTAGTGTTGGCATAAGTAGTGTATAAGCTTGTAGTGTTTGCTGTTTTGTGTTGCATCAAGTGTAATTGATATTTTTTTTGTGTTATGGATCAGCTGTAATGAACAAATTGTGTTTGTTTGTTATGAATAAATAGCTTTTGTTCTGTTCTGTCCAAGTACTTGTTCTGAAGTTGAAATATATCACTGTTTATTTCTCAGTTTGCTGTCATAGTTGTATATGTCATGGTATATATGATCTAAATTGGTACATTTCCTAGTTGGGTGTTGGTATATATCATCCAAATGTCCTAGGAAATATCACCTAGTTAGCTACATGTCCTGGTACTAGATATATGTTGTCATTTTTATCCAAATATGTGTATAGTCTTAGCATATATCATCATCACAGCTGCATGTCCTAGCACTGGATATGTGTTGTCATTTATCATCTAAATATGTGTGTAATCCTAGCATATACCATCTACTTAGCTCCATGTCCTGGTACTAGAGTCCTGTGAGTTATCATCTAAATATGTGAATAAACCATAGGTGAACGCAATATGTTAGAAATCCCAGACTAAAGTACTGAAGAAATTCATGAAAGCAACATGACTAAATTCACAAGTTTGGCAACAATGCGTAGAATATAAAAAATCCCAAAGAATCCAAATATAAGGTAGCATGTGACAACATCAATCTGCAGCATCCATCAATCACCAAGTCTATATATTTATGAGCAAATGAAGAATAAAAATAGGATTGCAACATCTGTGGTTGAAATAGCTAAATGTCTTCATGTGGTGGTGCATTTAGGGTGAGAAGAACTTCTTGTGCATCATCATTGTACGAGATGCCCAAATTTAAATCTAAGAGCTGACTATAACTTCTCTCCTCTTCATCACCAAAGAGTAAATGATGAGCACTGCCAGGACCTATCTTTTATGATCATGTCCTTGATTTCCTTCCTCTCCCCTGATATTGAGCAGTAGGAACATTGCTGGTACCTTGCTCTGACTCTAGTGGTGTAATGTTGCCTTGCATTTTTTCCCCTTTCCTCTCTTTGTTGTTCCTTCCATGCCCTATTGTACTACTCCTTCCACTACCTCTTCTTCCTCTAATTGATGCAGTAGTTACCCTTTGTCTTGAAGGTGGACTGCTCTCTCTTGCATCTGCTACAAATACATTTTCTGGTAAAAGGCCAAGAAACTTGTTGATTGGCGCATGCTCCCTCTCCTGCAAAAAGAGGTATACAAGTAAATACAAAAAGGAAATGAAGATTGCATTTTCCAAAAATTTACAAAATACAAAAAGGTAAGTAAACCTCTTGTTGCATCATGTAGACCATGCAATCTTCTTCCTGTGTAGGATCCATATAAGGGTTTGGATTGTGTGGAATAACATGCTGCACATAAATTTAGTAGAAATTACTTAATGGATTCACTAGCTGCCTTAATTTAAATACAAGTTGGGCACAAAATGAAAAATTACCTACAATAAATATAGGATGTCTATATATTCATGCTCCCCAATAATGTTATTTTGATTTTCTCTGCCAAGATGTCAAGATATTAAAGGGGATCGCAGCAGAAAACAAAAAATTTCCTACGATGGAACCCCCAAACTGCTTAGGATCTATCTATGTAGTATTGCGGTAACGGCCAATGCGTAGAGAATACATACCCTTGTAGACCGTACGCGATTAACGTTCCACGGGGAACATGGTTGAAGTAGTTGTACTCGTAGCCGACCTCAAGGTCACGAAGCTCCTCTCAGGTCACCCTTGCTCCTTCTTGATCTTCATCGTGCAACAGCTCCGGCTCACGACATTTAAGCGCCCCAAGTGTTGTGCCTTGTGTCTTCGTACATATCCGGTGCATGATGAGACCTCCGGCTCCCCGATCCCGCTGGAAGTGCGGAAGTTGATATCCGGCTAGGAATCCCTGCAGCGCAACGGCATACTGCAGGTGTGCCTTGTTCGTACAGCCCAGACTTGGGGCCATGGTCACAAGGTATAGAGAGAGGGAGGGAGAAAGTCAACCAAAGGACTTCTCAAGTTGTTGTATCTAATCCCACCCATGGGCACACCTTTATATAGGGGGAGGGGGTGTGCCCTCCCCTTTGGGTTTCCCATGTGGGACTATTCAAGGGAGAAAGGGGAGAGGCACATGGGCCCTTAGGGCACCATGGGCCGGCTGGCCAGGGGTGGGCCCCACCCCGTGCATAGCCCTAGGCTGGCCGGGTGGGCCCCCTTGAGGCGCCTGGGCCTTGGCCCTTCCCTCCTCCGGTTTTCCCTCATGGGCCTTTATTCACTAGGAAGTTTGGCCCATTAGTAGAATAACCCTTCAAATTAGATTTTAATATTATATTTAATATTAATTACACTAATTAATATGTAAATCCATATTACAAAATCCGTCTTGACCTGAAACACCTTTCGGTTCCCTTTCAATTCCCTCTGAACGACTTCGGATCTTTCCTGGAATGATTCCGGTCCTTTATTCTTTCTCCGAACAACTTCAGATCTCTCTGCGGAAAAATTCCGGCTTTCTCTTTCTCTACTGTGATTCCGTCTTACGAATGATCGCTCTCATCGTATGCTTAATTGTATCCTCTCACGGCTCGGGAATGCTCTAGACATGATCTGTATCAATGATCAACAGAGGGACCAGGGATGTCCATGTGACCCTTATGCATTCCTGATGACAATGTCGTTTTAACCGCTAAATAAAGCATCCTCTTCCTTTTATTTCTCGATACAACTTGTCCGAGGTCCGATCATTGGGATCCCATACCTTGTTCAATCTCGTTCACAACAAGTTATGTTTTCTTGTTACCGTGATATTACATCCCCGTGACCGAGTCACATGTTGCAACATTTATGGATGTAATCTCACCAAGCCGGCCGTATGTATCTTTACCCGTCATGTGGGTGAACAAATCCCGGTCTTGCAGTCACATGTCATCTACTGTTCCTTCGGAATACCCAACGTACACCTTTATAACCACTGTATTACTAAGTGGCGCTTGATGCAGTCTAAGCAGCCTCAGGAAACAGTGAGTAATATGAGCTCACGGTCTAAGGAGAAGGAGTCTAGGTATAGTTGTTGCAACAATGAACTATATGACTTGATCGTGTTGCAATCCTTCGAGGAATGTCCAATCACATCATTCTCCAATGATATGATCTCGTTGTCAGTCGGCATAAATGCCAATGATCTTGAAACCCAGATCATCCTCATGACCAACGAACTAGTATAAATAGAGGCTACTAGGGACTTGGTTGTTTCATACCACACCTGTACCAATATTTCTACTTGGCACAGTTATAGCACAATATGAAACTATTATAAACTAATTGAGATATGACAATAAAAACCTATTTATTATTTGCCTCTAGGGCATATCTCCTTTAGTCTCCCACTTGCACTAGAGTACAAATAACCTAGCTCATATTTTAGTCATATAAACCATATACCATATGCGTTTACAGATTCATGCATGCTCATGGGAAACGTCATGTCTATGTTCTGTTTTACCAGATCATTATGTCTTTTGCAAATCGTTAATTTTCACATTCACACCATTATCATATAATGGGTCGAAGTATTTGTTTGGCAACAAAGTGAGACTTTTGTTTCTAGTGTTTATGATGACGGTCATTTTCACCGTTGTCATCTAAACTTCGAAACACACTTTGCTATCCTTTGTGTATATACTATAGTCATGGCAGCAGAACGAGGCCAAATTCCAGGAGCTTATAGTGACTTTAGATCAACCTCGAGGGCTTCTGATGGGCACTGGGCCCTGGGACACATCATTCTACGTTAAAAGTGAACTAGCCCCGCCATAACATTATACATCACATCAGATGCAGCCTTTATACTTCTATATCTATGTAGATGCTTAGTGCATGAAATGCATCTACGCCATTTACTTTGCTTCTTGCTATTTAAGTACAAACTTAATTCTGGTTTAGTGATCAACTCACTAATCACTTAAAGACATGTTCTTACAGTTAAGACTTTGTCCTACCAACCAGAACTTCGGGTCACATTACGTCGAGTATACAACATGGTTATATGGAAGAACCTATGACTGATGCATAGAAGATGCAACACATCTCTTTCTTTCAACCATAGTTGCAATACTCAATGCTTCATATAGCAAGAACTACTTTCTTACCTTGTTCTATTCCGAGCTTCTTCAGAATCTTGTCTTAGGGCATTCTGAACATCTTTTCATAATCAAGTCCAGGAAGCATTCGACATTCAGTGTTTATTAAACTCACCAATCTATCTCGATAGATCTTATTGTTTAATAACTTCAACTTCATCCTTATTTATCTAACTTAAATATTATTAACACCAATCACATCATTCACATATGTCATCCACATATCCTAGAATGATCTCATGCTCCCACTCAAATTTGACATTCATGTTTGAGATCCAGGGATTTCATTTAGCTCCCACTCAAATATGTCATTCATGTTTGAGATCCAGGGATTTCACTTAGCTCCCACTCAAAATATGTCAGCTACATATTATGAATTAGCCAAGCTGATTTGCTCCCACTCAAATCCAGGTCCTCTCGATAATCTTGGACATTCCAAAATTCTTTGATCATCATCAATTTGAGAATTCCAATTACGAGACTTCAATATCCATATATTTCTAATGTAAATCCAAAAGACTTAAGCATCACTACTGTTGTAGTCAACTCCTTGAATTTGTCCAAACTTGTGACAAATCGAGCTTTTTGTCATTCATTAAGTTTCATTTTCTCCTTATGACTTTGCAGTCATTCAGAAATATCAAGTAAACTTCTTTACTTTAACAAGATCAAGTAACATGTTACTTTGCAATGTAACTTAATATAGGATTTTATGACTCCTAGTCATTTCTCGCAGTCAGGTCCATCATGCTTCTTTGTAATTTGTAGGTATGTCTTGTTCAAAACATGACAAGTGAATCAACAATATAATTCCACGAACTTGTAGAATATATATTTGAATCCTACTTTCTTTAGTAAAAGTATTCCCTGAAACTTATGATCATTACAATTGGTTTCTCTTCTAATTGTAGAGTTTGGTTTCACGAAACAAATTCCAATGCGCCACTCAACAATTCGGAGGTAAGGTCAAATACCTTGTTTTGATATTTTACTTTCTTCCACCTGTATCTTCATCAAGACACATCAACTTTGGACAACAACAAATTTGCCCCCTTTTCTGGAAGATGCATTCATAGCTTCCTAAGAATGCTCTACAAAGACTTGTTTATTGGCCACGATTTTGACTTATCGAAATCTCTAGAAACTCGAACTTGCCATAACACTTATGGTGTTGTTTCCACGAATCTTTTAGATGTTCCTTTGTATTTCAAATGAGTGTTTGCTTATTTTGATCTCTAACTCTAAACGACAACTATAACCCTGATAAGAGTTAATATTATACCATATGTATCCAATACATAATGATTATGATGTTTAGATATTCAACATGGTTTGAATTCATCCAATTATCATAATTTGTGAAACATCTTTCACAAGTTCCTTTTATGCTAAACTTAACTTGAATACCTTAGTCATGTCGATCAAATCGAAGAGACGTGTAAATTCAGTTAATTCAATATCCCATTTAGTTATGAACTCATTTGAACAATTCAAATCATTTCAAACTTCATGTTTCATGAAGTAAATACACTTATTCACTTAAGTCCACAATTAAACTAATGATTTCTACTATTTATTGAAAATACGATACATCACTATGTATAAGATTCAACATTTCTTCGCATATCACCGTTTTACCAGAATGCGGAGTTTTAGTCATTCTGCCCAAGAGGCATGGTTTTGCAAAGTCTCTAGATTAAGCACCTAGGACCCCGATCTTCATAAAGAACATGCAATAACCAAAATGACTTAAACTATAGTGTCATTTCATTATTAAACTTTGGATATCTTTTAGCATTCTAATCCTTTATATATGTTTAAACTATTATCATTAACATAGTGATGAGAATAACTTGTTTGTAATCATAATGTGACCACAAGGTATTGTTCATAAGAATAGTACAAACTGGCTTGTAACTTGTTCATATGAATAGTCGTCTTGCCAAAAGGAAGACACACAAACATGGATTACAAATTTATATTCAAGTCCACTAATCCAAATGACAAACTTTGAGGGAAGAGGTGATGTCGGCCATTAACTGTTTTTCTTACCGTCATCAAGCCTCATTGCCTCAACTCCAGCAATTATCAGGCAGACCATCCTGTTTTCAGAAAACGGAACAAGTATGTAAACTACAACGAGTCTTGCAAGAATCACATTTATAATTTGTATATCTAACATATACCTTTTTCATTCTTGACCTCCTATTGCAATCAAGCCCTTCCAAGAGTTCTCAACTCTAATGCAAGATCGCTAAGTGTTTTTCCAAACATTCTATTTTCATCCATGATGGAGGAAAACCCATCCAACGGCTCATACTCTATGTGCCTTATTCTGTAGAAGACAAAATGTTGCCCAACCCTCCATTGAATGGAGAATGGCTTATTGGATGATTATGGAGAAAACACAAACATTCTAGAGTCATTGAATTATCTCCTAATGGTTATTGTATCAAGAAGAGAAGATCACCTTTTACGAGGATATCCCTTAGGCGTGGGTATTAATCTATGAAGTTGGACCCTTTTGCTAAGTTTCACATTAAGCAATATATTCCCATGGTCACAAAAGACCTCAATGGGATAGGATAAGATCTAATAAGATATTTGCAAACAAACATCTAGACTAAGTTTATAATAAGAGATCAATTTATAATTGGTCTCCACTAAAATTGTCATCCCCTGGACGATTTTAATGATCGCATGATCCCTATCCTCTGCACCTGCCCCGATTAACACGACCATTAGTGCATTATCAAAGGTAGACATTCACTAATGCCAATCACATCATCCATGTGACTCATGCTCGATCTTTCGATCTCTTGTGTTCCGAGGCCACGCTTCTATGGCGTGCTAGGCTCGCCAAATCTAACTTGTGTGTATTCGCTGTGCAACATGGATTACACCCACTGTATGCGAACGTAGATATGTTTGACCCCTACTCACCGCAGGGCGCCTCATACCGAAGAAATTTCTTGGTGGTGCACACACAAGGGGAACACGGAACATTGGAGTTCAACAGGGATTATCTTATTTGCTACCGTCGAGTATCTAAATACTAGCACATAATAAGATGTAAAACTGGTATCAACATCATATGTATAATGTGATATGATATGGTCTTTCTTGCGCCTTGATCTCCATCGAGCGCTCCGGCATGATCTCCATTTTGCCCTTGGTTTGACGCCAAGTCCACGACGCCTCCACCAGGTCGTCCATCGGAACGATGACTATTACTATACTACTTAGTAACAGAAAAGTAAAGTACTTTACCTTTGTGACGACCAATTCCATATCATAATCACATGCCCCCTGCAAAATAAAGTTAGACGCTTCTACTTTATCTATTGCAAGTTTTACGTGGTTGCTAGGGCTTTCGCACTAGAACCGTTTCTAAACTACGAACTTTCCAACCACAACATGGATCCGGCAGTTGTCTCTATTACACCCCTTTCGGGGCACTCCATTGTAAATGCTATATCAACTATCCAATGAGAGACAGACACCCGCTAGCGACTTGTACGGTACAATCCGTATGTTGATCGTGGAACCAGTCTCGCGTACGAATACGCGTAAGGTCGGTCCGAGCCGCTTCATCAAACAATACCGCGATATAAACAAGTACACATTAGAGGGTAACAACTAAGGGATCAATGCCCGTACAATACTTGTGCGTACTTGCCGTACAACACTCCTACGCATAGATCGGCTCTGATACCACTGAAGGGGATCGCAGCAGAAAACAAAAAATTTCCTACGATGGAACCCCAAAACTGCCTAGGATCTATCTATGTAGTATTGCGGTCACGGCCAATGCGTAGAGAATACATACCCTTGTAGACCGTACGCGGTTAATATTCTGCGGGGAACTTGGTTGAAGTAGTCGTACTCATAGCCAACCTCAAGGTCACGAAGCTCCTCGCAGGTCACCCGTTGCTCCTTCCTGACCTTCATCGTGCAACAGCTCCGGCTCACGACATTTAAGCGCCCCAAGTGTTATGCCTCATGTCCTCGTACATATCCGGTGCACGATGAGACCTCCGGCTCCCTGATCCCGCCGGGAGTGCGGAAGTTGATATCCGGGTATGAATCCTTGCAGCGCAACGGCATACTGCAGGTGTGCCTTGTTCGCACAGCCCAGACTTGGGGCCATGGTCACAAGGTATAGAGAGAGGGAGGGAGAAAGTCAACCAAAGGACTTCTCAAGTTGTTGTATCTAATCCCACCCATGGGTACCCCTTTATATAGGGGGAGGGGTCTGCCCTCCCCTTTGGGTTTCCCATGTGGGACTATTTAAGGGAGAAAGGGGGAGGGAGACGCATGGGCCCTTAGGGCACCATGGGCTGGCCGGCCAGGGGTGGGCCCCACCCAATGCACAGCCCTAGGCTGGCCGGGTGGGACCCCTCGAGGCGCTTGGGCCTTGGCCCTTCCCTCCTCCGGTTTTCCCTCATGGGCCTTTATTCACTAGGAAGTTTGGCCCATTAGTAGAATAACCCTTCAAATTAGATTTTAATATTATATTTAATATTAATTAAACTAATTAATATGTAAATGCATATTACAAAATCCGTCTTCACCCGAAACACCTTTTGGTTCCCTTTCAATTCCCTCCGAACGACTTCGGATCTTTTCCAGAATGATTCCGGTCCTTTATTCTTTCTCCGAACAACTTCGGATCTCTCTGCGGAAAAATTCCGGCTTTCTCTTTCTCTACTGTGATTCCGTCTTACGAATGATCTCTCTCATCATACCCTTAAGTGTATCCTCTCACGCCTCGGGAATGCTCTAGACATGATCTGTATCAATGATCAACAGAGGGACCAGGGATGTCCATGTGACCCCTATGCATTCCTGATGACAATGTTGTTTGAACCCTTAAGTGTATCTTCCTTTTGTTTCTTGATACAACTTGTCCGAGATCCGATCATTGGTATCCCATACCTTGTTCATTCTCGTTCACAACAAGTTATGTTTTCTTGTTACCGTGATATTACATCCCCGTGACCGAGTCACATGTTGCAACATTTATGGATGTAATCTCACCAAGCCGGCCGTATGTATCTTTACCCATCATGTGGGTGAAAAAATCCCGGTCTTGTAGTCACATGTCATGTACTGTTCCTTCGGAATACCCAACGTACACCTTTATAACCACTGTATTACCAAGTGGCGCTTGATGCAGTCTAAGCAGCCTCAGAAAACAGTGAGTAATATGAGCTCATGGTCTAAGGATAAGGAGTCTAGGTATAGCTGCTGCAACAATGAACTATATGACTTGATCGTGTTGCAATCCTTCGAGGAATGTCCAATCACATCATTCTCTAATGATATGATCCCGTTGTCAGTCGGCATAAATGCCCATGATCTTGAAACCCAGATCATCCTCATGACCAACGAACTAGTATAAATAGAGGCTACTAGGGACTTGGTTGTTTCATACCACATCTGTACCAATGTTTCTACTTGGCACAGTTATAGCACAATATGAAACTATTATAAACTAATTGAGATATGACAATAAAAAGCTATTTATTATTTGCCTCTAGGGCATATCTCCTTCAGATATTTCTAATGGCTCTTCTTGTTGTGGTTAGCTTTCCCACATATGGAGCAATGAATTGTCACACCTGCCTTTGTGAACACTTTCACTCCCTTCTTTATTTTCGCCTCAGGTGCCTTCTTCCGATTTTTCGTAGGACATGCCATAACATTGGTGAAAAGAGGTGGATGTATAGGCACACCATTCATGTTTTCCCAAAACACTCTGCCTCTCAGTGGTGGCAACTTGTATGCATAAGCTTTGTTGAATGCATTAACACTGTAGCAGCTATGGACTAAATTTTCAGGATTAATCCTATCTTTCGTACAACATGCTAGGACATGGTGACATGGAATTCCAGTTAATTGCCATCTCTTGCAATCACATGTTCTAGCATTGAAATCTACAATGTAATATTTCTCAAACTCATGCCTGGAGACAGAGTACAAAAAGTTACCAGCAGGAGTAACAATACATTCACCACTCCATTCAAAGAATTTGTCCAACTTCTTCTTAATCTTCAGACAAATTCTTCGAGTTATCTTCTCAGCTTCTGTCTGTTATCATTGATAGATTTATCAACATTATCAGCGAAGAGGTCATCATCCCCATCTTCAGCATCAAAATCACTATCATAGAACTCAAAGTCATCCTCATCACTAGAACTTCCATCTGACTCTAGAAACTGCATATTTGTCTCCATTACAACAACCAAACTTGATGAATGTGAAGATTCAGGAGTAGCATGAATTGTTGGCATCATGCTAGAACAAACATAAGCTTTAGTGGGAGCAGCAGGTGCTGGCGTTAGAGGAGATGGTGCTGGCATTGGAGTAGCAGATGGTGATGGAATTGGAGCAGTTGGTGCTGGCTTGGATAAGATGGTGCTAGCATTGGAGTAGCTTGAGCTGGCCTTGGATCATGTATTTGGCCCACAATTACATTTGGTCTGAGTCCCTTCATGAAATTAGTGTGATCAACAAACAAGACAAGTGTTTTATGGTACTTGCTGGCATTTATCATATCCCTAATGTGTGACTGAACCTCAACAAGCACCATTCCATCCCTAAGATCCTTGCCAGGCAACAACGAATAAATTGAGATCCTATCATCTCTCTCATGGCCTAATATTCTCAGAATTTGATTAATCCATGTGAGTGACCAGGTGTTCACAGTCAAATTATCAAAATGAGATGTGGTTGCACTAACATACTCTATATTATGCTTCAATCCATAGAAAAACCCATTTTGCAATACTTACACTGAGAACGTATCACATTCTTCACTTGGATACATAACTGCAAAAAAATGCACACTATAATAAAATATTCATGGTCATGCATAACGTACAAGACAATATTTAAAGAATAATAAGAGGATAATACCTACACTTTATGTATTCATAGTTCAAAACATGGTTGTCCATGTATTGTGCAAATGTGGGGGAAAAACAGAACAAACTACCTAGACTAAAAATCTCAAGTGGTTAAAATGAATAGTAACCAATGACGCTTGCAAAAAATGGCCAAAGAGAACAATGGCCGGGAAATCAGTTTGCCCATTATACACCTACATAGTTCGGGATAATTTTCCAGCAGTACGTAAGAGATACAAATTTCATTCAAATTCATCACAGTGCAAACTTCAACAACATTTTTAATTAACATACATATATATTCAGTTAACAGAGAGATTCAACTAATTTAAACTATCGCTTCCCAGTTTGCACTCGCTGAATTTTGATAAAATTACTATAAACATAAACCAACAATGAACATGACTAAAATTAAACACTCCTTAAACTAGATCCATGGAATTCATAACAAAAATAAAACCATGAGCACATAAGCAGTAGGGCACGGTACTGATCGAATCAGGCAAAATAGGCAACACAAATCTACCTTTACACAAATGATCACTCCGTCGGTGACCAGTCTACCAATTTCCACAAATTTTCGGCTCTCAAACATAGAACAATCGACTTGATCGTGCACCCAATTAAGCCAACACCACCGGCACTGCCGTCAGACAAGAAAGAAAGAGCGGAGGGGAAAAACTCAGCTATCGTAGCTCGGCGGGTCCTCGCTGAAAGGACATTTATTGTCATAATCAGTTTTGTTTGTTCGTTAACAACTTGAGGATCATTTTACAGTGTGCTAATGTTGCTAGGTCATTCTACTAAAAAGATAAAAGTCTGCATCGTAATGGAAAAATCCCTTCCTAAAACAGAAGTTTTCTGGAATGTCTAGACCGGAGTCTCCGGTGTGCAAAGACCAGAATCTCTGATGTGGTCCGGAGTTTCGACGCAAATCTCCGGAATGAATCAAAGTTGAAACACAAGGAAACTCTAACTAAGGGTCCGGAGACAGGCTGGATACTAGCCGGAAAATCTCGTGTACTCTGACAGACCGAAATCTCCGGTGTAAAAAGTCCGAAGTCTCCAGCGTGCTCAGGTCCAAAGTTCCTGCTAAATATCCAGAGGGAGCGTCAAGGTCTAGCCCGGGACATTCTAATAGGAGGTTCGGAGGTGGACCAGAGAAAGTCTGGAATCTCTAGTGTAGACCGGAGTTTCCGGTGTGGAAACTCCCCAACGGGCAGAAAATGGTCAGAAATCTGTGGGGCTATAAATAGGGGACTTCATCCCCTACCTCCAGCTGCTCGTTCCAGAAAAAGAAGAACACCACCATTGGAGCCACCAAATCAACTAGATCTCCCCATCCAACCATCCAAATTCGCTGATCTTTGGAGAATCAAAGGAGGATGCCTTGATCTATAGCTTCACCAAGAGAGATCTTCATTCCCCCTCATTCACTTGAGGGTCCCTTGCTCTAGGGTTTCATTGGAAACCCTAGGCCTTGATTTGGTTCTTACAAGCTTGTGTTTGATTGTTGTGACACCTTGCTTGGATTTAGGAGCCTCCAATTAAGTTATAGATGTGTGCCTCGAACTTGTTGTAAGGGTGTCAGCTACCACCTCGAAGGTTGGCGATATAGTGGAAGCATTAATCGATCCCCTTGGGGTGAGGTTCACCGGAGAACAAGGGAGGCCTTTCGTGGCGTTGGTGGTTTGATACCACACCCCCTCTCCAAACGCAGATGTACTTCCCCTCAAAAGGAAGGAACTGCAGGAAATAATCCTTGTGTCTCCGTGTGCTTCATTTCAGTTACTTCTATCTTTTAGCGCACCTTACTTGTATCTTGATATTGCTTAGTTAGTTGTGCTAGTATGACATATAGGTAAATTCACCTTAGTTGCATCTCTAGAGAATTTACCTTTTGTGTCAAACCCTAAATTAAAAAAGAGTAAAATTTGAAGTAGCACCTATTCACCCCCTTCTAGGTGCCCATGCAATCCTTTCAATTGGTATCAGAGCATCGACTCTTTATTCAGTCTTAATCGCCTAAGAGTGTATGGGTAACCCGGAGGGAGACAGAGAGGGTGAGGCTAGCACTTTGATGACCATGGTAGATCTCAAGAAGTTGGAAACAATATTGAGCTCTTCCTTGGGCAACGAAATCCAACGGTTGCATCAACTAGTTGAGCAACTTGTTAAGGAAAAGAGAGCCTCACCACCTCCCTCTCAAGAGGAAACACCTCCTAACCTGAAGGCGAATGCTTCGGCTAAGCCAACGGGTGAAGTAGTGGGGGATGAACATATTGGAACTAACTCCTCCACCAAAAAGGGTGATGGGAATGAAGAGCACCATGTGGTTCTCGGATGGTGCTCTCCTGACCCCCTGATCCCTCATCCCCATATAAATAATACAGGTGACCCACCTATGTTAGCTGCACATTCTTTTGCTCAATGGGAAGTTTTGATGAAATCTCATGTGCGCAACTCTTGCATTGACTTGTGGAACATTATTGAAGAAGGAATCAAAGTTGAGAATCCAACCAACTTGACAAGAAGAGAAGTGGTCAATAGTCAACTCAATGCCACCTCCTTGCACATGATTCAACTTGGGGTGGGGCAAAAGGACTTTCCCCACATTGAGCACTTCAATACCGCCAAGGAATCTTGGGATGCTCTCATTGATTTATTTGTTGGGAATCAGAGCATGAGAAAAAACAGATATGATGCCTTGAGTGATGAAGCTGAAGGCTTCTATATGAAGGATGATGAGGATCATGAAGACATGTATGGAAGACTCAAATGCACTGCCACCACCTTCAGAAATGTTGGTGCCTCTCATATTGATGATGCTTGGATAAAGAGGAAGTATGTGAGTGCGCTCATGCCCTTCGAGCCCACTGACTTGAACCGGCTCCAAGGAAGAGACAACTACCATCTCATGACCTCCAATGAAGTTATGCAAGAGATGTCCTCATTTAAGGTTGCTGCCAAGAATGCCAAAGATGCCCGGGCTCGCACTACAAGAAATATGCTAACTAGTGACCCCAAATATTGGTCATAGAAAGGTCATAGTAATCCATTTATGACCTTTCGATGACCAAAAATAGTAGGTCACATAGCGACGTTCACTATAGACAGACAACGACCATTTTTTTGAATTGGTCATGAACGGTTATGACCGAAATAGATGGTCATGGAACCTATGACCCAAAAAATTGATCATGGGCTATTTGGCCAGTCCACGTCAAATCCTAGGTGGCCAATCCTACGTGGAAACTCTGTGACCAAATCAAATGGCCCTAAATCAAAATTAGCCCGGTCCAATTCAACCGTCTACATGGGCCAAGCCCAATAATTTGGCATGTATTTTCTTCTTCTTCATTTTTGGTCTACTACATGGGACAAATTCGGCATTTTTGTTTTGTGGCAGCCCCACTAGTCAGAACGGTCCCAATTGTCAGCTAGTGCTGGTCCCACTGGTTTATTAGGCACCACTTGTCAGTTTAAATTTCACACTGCTCCGATCATTAGAAATTATTTCCTCATGTTCTGATAGTAATGAACAATAATATAATCATTCTTTTGATTCAAAAGAGCCAATAACAAAAAATATTACAGGCAACAACAATACTTTACAATCACCCATAACAGGTATCCAGCTATTCCATAATACAACAAAATATGGACCAGCTCTAATCAGGTGACTCCAATTCTGGGTTTGTTTCCATGCCAATATGCTAACTACAATAGTAAAGTATAACTACGACTAAATTGTAAGGATCTTTGTCAGTCTTTAGACTTCTTTATATTTCATCTACCTGCAGTTCCTGTAAAAGAGAGGAAACATAACTTTTAGAATTAAGAAGAAAATAGAAGGCTAATCTACAATCAACAAAATTATTCATTTGGTTGGGGCATGAAAATAATGCTGCAAAAACCACATATAACTGTTATTTGCTAGTCACAGATCCATATAATCAGGAAATTCGGATATCCTAGCAGCTGGGATCTTAGTGAACTATTCGATTTATCTACCAACTAACCAGCCATATCATCCTCCTCACTCAACAGAGACTAAATTACAGAACAAACCTAGAAGGTTCGGCAATCTTCACACAAGAAAATTTCAGAGCAGCTAGGCGCAATGCTATTACCTTAAGGCTGGTGGCACCTCCGCCGTAGGCATCTTACTATAGGGACTTCGCACGTACTTGTCAATGTAGAAGTCCGTCCTACGCTCCTACGCCACCTATTGAACTAGACCTAGTGTTGCCCAGAGGACCTGATCGTGTTGTTCCTTGCGCACAACAAGATGGGTAAATAGAAAAGGTATATCAGTAGTGATTATCAAGAGCTATAAAAATAAAAATACTACCACATTTCATTATCACGAATAAACAAGCAATCAATGTACTTGGTTATTACATAATGATTCAGTTGAGTTACTAAATTCAATCGTTAAATGAGTTAAGTAGTTTCATAGCACATGATTTGTGTTATGAATGGCAGGAGCTAAACATAAGATGGTGCGGGTATGAATTGAGTTGTGAATTCAAGAGCTAAACACATAATTCTCTAGAAATAATTACCAAATTAAAGGAATAACTAAAGTAAATCACACAAGAGTAAGTAGTATATATATAAGAGCAAACGGATATTAACCCAATCAGGAGCAGTTTACTACTAATCCTACCAGGACAAAAGATGCATAACATTTTTACTAAGAAGCTTGGCTAGAGCATGTCATGTATAAAATTATATCATATGAGTCCTAGGTTGCAGACACAGAAAGTACATGCAATGCAAGATCAATGTTTTCTTTTGCTTGAAACACATAAAAGGAAATGAACTACGAGATTAACTGACATGCTAGCACTATGGAAGCATTAATAGAAAACTGATTTCTAAATAGTGTCCCCAAAAAACAGATAACAGACCAAAGTTTATGATTTACAAGAATAATTCCCACTTCACAGCGACTAGGACATGCTAATTTGTAAAGTAAACATCACTTTTGACCAGGGCACGACACAGAGAAGGTCATTCCCTTGCCGGGAACATCACAAGTCCCATTGGACACACTCAAAATGGATGAACCTACAGCTAATCCCAGCCACCACAATGTAGCTCTACATACCTGCAGATCAAGACGTGATCAGCCAAACCAGTTTGTAATATTCGTAAATGCAATATCCATTATATTTATCTGACAATTTCAATAAGATCTGAACAGTAAGCCTTAGCTTCAACATTGCACCAAAAGCTGAAAGCATCACTCATCATATTTACTGGACATAACCACATGAAACAGAGAAATCTAACAGAGAAACCATCATATTTATGGGACAGAACCAAAATGTGTAACTCGAATCCTAGCAAGCTTAAATAGGGGCAGCCAGGTAGGTATCTTGAAGGTTGAAGGTGTGATCGAAGAAGGTCTCGCCTCCATCAGCGTCACGGTACAACTCTTGGGCCTTGGAGAAGGGGAAGCCACCATGAGGAACTCGGCCTAGGAGAAGGCCTCCCCATCTTTCTCTGCACGCAGCGATGACAAGAGCGCGGGGCCAGCTGTGGCGAACAGTGTGGCGGCCTAGCAAGCATAGTTACAAATAAGTTAAATGAGGAGCATTTTTCATTAGAATATACAAAAAATTATGGATAATTAAAATTTACTGTAGAGGCAGAGACTACAACCTCAACTTAACCACTAAAACACATGTGCAAAACTATGTTGTCCTCTCGGTATTCTACTCTAATTCACTATGAGCCAACACTGTGAGCCACACCCAGAAACAAGATTATCTATAGCTACTTGAGTTACAATTGCTAGAATTTAATACTTGCTTAGATCATGGATAACAGTCTGGAACTTCATCTTTTGTGCATCGTCAAAATTTATCTACAGCTACTTGAGGAACAATTGCCGGAATTTCCTGGTAGTCGAGCAACAACCTATGCAACCACTAGTCTTGAATCTAGTCTGAATACGTCCTCGATAGAAAGAGGAAAAGGAGTAATTCCTTTGGGGAAAAAGTAGTATGAACCTGCACAGACCATGCCGCCGCCATTGAATCGTCAACTGGAGCCATCGATCATCCGTGTCCAGATCATCAACGGGCGGAGAGAGGGAAAGGAGAGCACGGGCAAGAGAGAGGCGACATGGGATGAAGTGGCTCGACCAGACGGGGGAGGTTGCGGTGTCGCGGTTCAAGCAGGCGCGGGGGCGTCGAGGCCTGTGATGCAGTTGCTCCTGGTGGCGTGCAGCATGCGAGGGACGCCGGCGTGGGGGCTTTGGATCGAGGGCGACGGACGCCGGCACGGGGTCAGGGGCGTGGAGGATGAGGCCGAGTATGATTGTGCCGGATCTCTCGTGTAGAGGCCTCCCTCGGCAAGCACACCGACAAACGAGCTCAACGGAGCACCGCGCATCGTGGCTATGATGTACGCGTGCTCCGACGAGCAACCCATCCGACGGGCGGACATGAGGGAGATCTAGGGATAGGATTCAGAGGGAGGGAGGCGGCTGTGGTGAGGTGTAAGTGGGATGCTAGATCCAACAGAGGTGCGGTGGGAAGCAGAGAGAGAGGGAGGCTGTGGCGGCAGGGTCTAGGAAGAGGTGCGAGGGGTGCGGGGGAGTAGGGTTTGGGGAGAGGATGTTATGAAAATACCCCTGCGCACTTCCCTGGTGCTAACCTGTTGGAACTAGGGCGTTTCAGTCATTACAAAGTGTGTTAGACGGTGAAATTTCGGCGTTTGATGGAGGTGACGTGAATGGCTGAGATGGTGGGATGATCCGTGGACAATACGATTCTCTATTATGATTGGCTGATTCTATCATTGCGTCTTGAAACCGGCATAAGTATATAAAAAATCAAAAATCTTCATGTTGCATCATTTTATACGACCTAGTATCGAGATAAAATAACAAACTTGCAATATTTTAAGTATTTTTAAAAAAGTGTTCATAAAAATAGCTATTGAGTATGTAATTTAATGACTTTCAAACCAAACGATCAATGTTATAGTAAAATCGCGGCATATTTTGCGATAGTGTGCCCAATTTATGCACGCATGTGCATCATGGGATAGAGCCCGAGTGTCAGTTCAGTTGAACTAAGCGAAAAAATGCTACATTGGTATGACACATGACACATATGTAGACACATCAGCGAAAATTGATACATGGGCACGACACATAGATCAAATGGAGGAGGTGGACGATTTTAAAAAAAATAATCATGAATAACAACCATGACCATTGAAATTAGTCATAGTAGCCTAAAATTAAGGTTATGTGTCAATGTTGTCTATGTTATGACCAATTGGTGTAAGCAAGTTATGACTTTCTTAACAAAATTGGTCGTAATTTTTCCAGATTTAGACCCTCCCAAATGGCTTACGACCAATTGGTTTAGAATGGTCATAGACCTGTGACCAAAAAAACCATGGTCGTTAAGAAAAGATCATTAGTCAACACATTTCTTGTAGTGTCGTGCCATTGAAATGAGCAATGGTGTTAATCTTGCCTTGAAGGCCAAGGTTTTAGAGTATGAAGAATAAGAAGGAAGTGATGATGTGCTTACTATGAGCCATCCCAAAGATTTCAAGGTTGCTCATGGAGAATACATGGCCTTCGATGCGAGAAACTTTTGGAAAGATCCTGCCAAGGCCAAGATGGAGATGCAACGAAGAAGCAACACGAGTGGTAGCAAAGAGAATGGTTCAAGATTGAGAAGTGACTTCAACTGTGGTGACCGCTATAATTTTGTTGTTGGATGTCCATATGATAAGAGAGAAGATTATGGTGGTGCACTCATATTGAAGAAAAAACCAAAGGCCTCTTTCAAGAAGCCTATCAAAAATAAGAATGCCACCAACAAGAAGTCTGGTGACATTGCTTTGATAGCACATGAAGAGTTCTCTTCCGATGAAGAAGATCAGGAAGAAGTAGAAGAAACGATGAATGGTGTGGCAACCATCGCCACCACCTCTACATCCACTTTCTCCCTGTTCGATTCCCCAAATGAGAACATCTCCAACACGAACGCCACATGCCTTATGGCAAGAGAATTGGATGTACCATCATCCCCTCTCTCCACCTCTATTATCAATGATGAATTGAATGATGATATAACTCTTCAGGTGAAGGAGGAATTAGTTGATTTCGATACCTATTGGACTAACTTGCAAGGGGAGCACAAGAAGCATTTTTTGAATCTCTTGAATCAACTTTATCACACACAAGAGATTCTCGATGAGAGATGCAAACTTGGGATAGAGCACTTACTTGAGATGAATGCCCTAACTAATGCTCTAGAAGAAGAACAAGAGAGAAGGGAGTCTCTTGAAGAAAAACTTGAAGGACTTGATGAGGCAAATAATCAAATTATAGCTAAACTCATTAAGGAACGTGATCATGCCATTGCTAAGTATAAAAGGCTAAAAAGGACAAGATTGAGTTTGGGGTTGTTCATGAAAAACTTGCCGAGGATTTTGAGGAACTTAACAAGGCTCACAAGGCCTTGGAAAGTAAACTCGTGACTCTCACAAAGGCTCGTGAACAACTTCAAACTCAATTGACTAATGTTGCTTCACCTAGTATTTTCATTCCCTCTAGTAGTACAAACATCCTTGAAGAAAATGCTAGGTTGAAGGGGATCTTGGAAAGGCCACATTCCCAGAAGGAAACAAGTCTCTTGATGACCTATTGAGTAAGCAAAGGTCAAATAATGAGAAAAGAGGTCTTGGCTATGTGTCCAAAGCCAAGAAGAAGAACAAAAAGAAGAAGGCCGAGCCCACACAAGCAAAAGGCAAGACCATTATGGGTGGTAATAGCACAAGTGGCAAAACTATGCCGCAAGATGACTTTGCTAGAAGTGATAACCCTCACTGTGTCTTAATGTGTGATTATTATGGTGATGTTTATGCACAATATGTTGGTCCACTTGATGGTTATATTGCTTGGTCTATTTGGATTCCCAAGACCCTTGTCACTAACAAGAGAGGACCCATTGAAAAATGGGTACCTCAAAACTAGTTTGATCCCTTGTAGAACTATGCTTCCGGCGGGTCAAAGTGGGGGCTTGATAATGGTTGCACAAGTCATATGACCGGAAGCAAGGCAATAATGATGGAGATAAGGGAAAATCAAGATCATATAACCATCACATATGTCGATAAGTCAATATCTCAGGTAATGGGTCTTGGCAAAGTTGTGGTTGCACACGATATTACTCTCATGGACGTCATGCTTGTTGAGACACTTGGCTATAATTTCCTTTTAGTCAGTGCTCTTGGAAAGATGGGCTTTGCCGCCTTTATTGATAATGATATTGTGGTTCTCTTGTGGAGCAAGACTCTAAAGGTCGCTTTTGTTGGGTACGTCAAAAATGACTTGTATGTGGTGGAATTTTCGGGGAAACCCACTACAAGTGCGATGTGCCTATTCGGAAAGGCCGATGTGGGTTGGTTATGGCATCGCCAGCTAGCCCATGTCAATATGAGAACTTTGCAAATCCTCCACAAGGATGGCCATATTGTGGGACCAAAATAAAATGTTTGTTTTGCCAAATATCGTGTTTGCAAGGCTTGTGTTGAAGGAAAGATGCATGATTCTCCTGTTGGGTCCGCAGCATAGAAAACAAAAATTTTCCTATGATGAGAACTATACGCCAAGATCTATCTACTAGATACAGAGCAACGGGTGGACATACATCCATGGAGAACTTACCCTCGAAGACAACGAGTTTTGTTAACGAGTAGGAACTCGTGGTTGATGTAGTCGTACGCTGCCGATCTCAAGATTGTGTGGAAGTCCGAGCGCCGCAAATCAGCAGCGCATCCGTCCTCGCACACACGTTCAAGCCACCGGACAACCTCCACCTCCTCGCTCCAGCGAATCAGCGGAAGCAGCAACTCCTTCCAGACGTAAGGCCACCAGGAACATGTATCTCGCTAATCCGAGACCATGGGGGAATATTTAGAGGGGGAGAGAGATCCTTCACGAGGAGGTGTAGTTTGTGAGAGGGGAGAGGGGGGCTTTATATAGGAGGGAGGGAGACCCCTCCCCTCCCATAGCCGGCGCATGAGGGGGGGGGACTCCTCCCCTCCTTCATTCATGTGGTGAACCTCCACTCACATAAACATGGCCTCCACCCAAAATCCCACTCACATGGATTTAATTTCCACCAAATTAAATGCAACTCTCAATTAATAAAAATCTTTTATTTATTTTATTCAGAATTTTGTTAATTACTTTAATTAACAAACATTCACATAAAAACCCTTGCAACATTTCAATATCACATGCAGAACCACTTTCTGCAATTTCACCCGAAACAGTTTCGGTTTCTATCGAAACATTTCCTGCGCTTTGCAAACCTTTTGTCTGGAACATATGTGCTCCTAAATGGTGTCCGGCAACCCATAAGTGTGTCACCCTACGGTTCGCGAATAATGCAGACATGATTGAGACTCCTCTCAGATCAATAATCAGAAGCGGGACCTGGAGATCTATACTGACTCCTGCATATTCAACGATGACTTCTGTGATCGTGAGAACCTTTAACGTCAGCAATTTAATCCCTTTGTCTCATGATATAATACATGTCCGAGATTCGATCATCGGTATCCAAATACCTAGTTTGATGTCGTTACCGACAAGCACTCTTTTCTCGTTCCCGTGATATAACATTCTAGTGATCACATCTCTTGCTTGCAAGCTATCTTAATGTGATATCACCAAGAGGGCCCAGAGTATATCTATCCGTCATCTGGATTGACAAATTCCACTCTTGATCCATGAGCCTCAACATAACACCTTCATAGCACTGAACCCACCTTTATGGTCACCCTGTTACGGTGTGACGTTTGATGTTATCAAGATACTCTTCAAGTGTTAGCAATTAACGTGATCTCATGGTCTAAGGACTAAGACTACTTTGTATGATGTTATAGCAATATAAACATAATGACTTGATCGTAATGCTATACTTCAGATGAATGTTCATCACATCATTTCACAAATGTTGTGACCTTGTTATTAACAACATCCAATGTCCAGGATCAGGAAACCTTGATCATCTTGTTAATCAACACTCTAGTCTATAAGAGAGGCATAACTAGGAACCCTTTTGTTTCCTATCAATAAAATTATAGGATGCAAAATAAACATCTATCATATACAAGGAATACATAATAACAACTTTATTATTGCCTCTCAGGGCATATTTCCTTCAGTCTCCCACTTGCACTAGAGACAATAATCTAGTTTATATAGTGATAAATTTAACACCCATGGAGTTCTGGTGTTGATCATGTTTTGCCCTAGGGAGTACTTTAGTCAACGGATCTGCTACATTCAGGTCCGTGTGTACTTTACCAATCTTTATATCTCCATCCTTGACATGCTCGCGGATGGAGTGAAATCGGCGCTTAATATGCTTGGAATTCTTGTGAGACCTTGGTTCCTTGGCGTTGGCTCTGGCTCCATTATTGTCACAATAGATCACCATTGGGTCCAACGCACTAGGAACCACACCTAGTTCCGTTATTAACTCCTTCATCCAAACCGCTTCCTGCGCCGCTTCTGAGGCAGCAACATATTCCGCCTCCATCGTTGATCCAGCCACCACAGGTTGTTTGGAGCTCCTCCAACTAACTCCTGCTCCATTCAAGAGAAATACGTATCCGGATTGAGACTTAGAGTCATCCGGATCAGTGTCAAAGCTAGCATCAACATAACACTTAGCGACTAGCTCTTCTTCACCTCTGTATACAAGAAACATATCCTTAGTTCTTCTCAAGTACTTAAGGATATTTGTTGACCGTTATCCAGTGTTTCGAACCTGGATCAGATTGGTACTTTCTAGTCAAACTAATAGCATGTGCCACATCCGGTCTTGTACATAGCATGGCATACATTATAGAGCCTATGGCTGAGGCATAGGGGATCTTATCCATTATCTCTCTTTCTTCCGTCGTAGCCGGACTTTGAGTCTTACTCAATGCCTTGCCTTGCAACATAGGTAAGTACCCCTTCTTACTTCCGTCCATATTAAACTTCTTTAATATCTTATCAAGGTATGTACTCTGCGATAGCCCAATTAGGCGTCTTGATCTATCTCTATAGATTTTAATGCCTAATATATACGAAGCTTCACCAAGGTCCTTCATCGAAAATTTGCTGTTTAGATAACTTTTAACACTGTTTAAAAGATCTATATCATTTCCAATCAATAATATGTCAGCCACATATAATATCAGAAATGCCACATTGCTCCCACTCATTTTCTTGTAAATACAAGCCTCTCCATAAGTTTGGACAAATCCAAACTCTTTGATCACCTCATCAAAGCGGAGATTCCAACTCCGGGATGCTTGCTTCAGTCCATAGATGGATCGCTGAAGTTTGCACACCTTATCAGCATCCTTAGGATCGACAAAACCCTTAGGATGTATCATATACAACTCTTCTTCAATATTACCATTGAGGAACGTAGTTTTGATATCCATCTGCCATATTTCATAATCGAAATATGCAGCAATTGCTAACATAATCCTAACCGACTTAAGCATCGCTACGGGAGAGAATGTCTCATCGTAGTCAACTCCTTGAATTTTTCAAAACCCCTTTGTGACAAGGCGAGCCTTATAGAGGGTTACATTACCATCAGCATCAGTTTTTCTTTTGAAAATCCATTTATTCTCAACGGCCTTTCAATCGTGAGGTAAGTCCACCAAGGTCCAAACCTGGTTTTCGTACATGGATTCCATCTCGGATTTCATGGCTTCTAGCCATTTGTTGGAATCAGGGCTCATCATCGCTTATTCATACGTCGCAGGGTCATCTATTTCATCAATCATGAAATTCATAACAGGATTGCCGTACAGTTCAGGAGCTGTACGTGTCCTGCTTGACCTGCGAGGTTTGGTAGTGTCCTCTTTCGGAGTTTCATGATCAATATCATTAGCTCTCTCTTCATTAGGTGAAGTCAACTCCGAAACAACTTCCGGTGCTGCGCTACTCGCCATTTCATGAAGAGAAGGTTCAATAACCTCTTCGAGTTCTACCTTTCGACTACTCACACCTTTCGCGAGAAACTCCTTCTCAAGAAAGGATCCATTCTTGGCAACAAAGACCTTTCCCTCGGATCTGTGATAGAAGGTATACCCAATCGTTTCCTTAGGGTATCCTATGAAGACGCATTTTTCCGCTTTGGGTTCGATTTTATCCGGTTGAAGTTTCTTCACATAAACATCGCATCCCCAAACTTTAAGAAATGACAGCTTAGGTTTGTTTCCAAACCATAATTCATATGTGTCTTTTCAACGGATTTAGATGGTGCCCTATTTAAAGTGAATGCAGCGGTTTCCAGTGCATAACCCCAAAATGATAGTGGCAAGTCAGTCAGAGACATCATAGATCGAACCATATCCAATAAAGTACGATTACGACGTTCTGACACACCATTATGTTGTGGTGTTCCGGCAGGCGTGAGTTGTGAAACTATTCCATAGTCTTTCATATGTGTGCTAAACTCGTAACTAAGATACTCTCCTCCACGGTGGGACCGCAGAAATTTGATCTTTCTGTTACGATGATTTTCCACTTCATTCTGAAATTCTTTGAACTTTTCAAAGGTTTTAGACTTATGTTTCATCAAATAGATATACCCGTATCTACTCAAATCATCCGTGAAAGTAACAAAATAACGATATCCACCTCGCGCCGACACACTCATTGGTCCACACACATCAGTATGTATGATTTCCAATAAATCTGTCGCCTGTTCCATTGAACCGGAAAACGACGTTCTAGTCATCTTGCCCATAAGGCATGGTTCACATGTATCAAATGATTCAAAATCAAGTGATTCCAAAAGTCCATCAGAATGGAGTTTCTTCATGCGTTTAACGCCAATATGACCTAGACGGCAGTGCCACATATATGCAGATATATCATTATCAAGTTTAATCCTTTTAGAATCAACATTATGAATATGCGTAATACTACTATCGAGATCCAACAGAAATAAACCATTCAACACAGGTGCATGACCATAAAAGATATTATTCATATAAATCGAACAACCATTGTTTTCAGACTTAAACGAATAACCACTTTGCATCAAACACGATCCCGATACAATGTTCATGCTCAGTGCAGGCACCAAATAACAATTATTCAGGTTTATAACTAATCCCGACGACATATGGAGAGGCAGCGTTCCGACGGCGATCACATCAACTCTTGATCCATTGCCGACCCGCATCGTGACCTCATCCCTTGCTAGTTGTCGCTTGTTCCGCAGCCCCTGAATCGAGTTTCATATATTAGCAACCGATCCTGTATCAAATACCCAGGTGCTACTGCGAGTACTAGTCATGTACACATCAATAACATGTATATCACATATACCTTTGTTTGCCTTGCCGGCCTTCTTGTCCGCCAAATACTTGGGGCAGTTGCGCTTCCAGTGGCCAGTCCCCTTGCAATAGTAGAACTCGGTGTCAGACTTAGGGCCAGCCCTGGGTTTCTTTTCAGGCGTGGCAATACACTTGCCACCCTTCTTTCCCTTGTGCTTGCCTTTCTTGTCCTTCTTGAAACCGGTGGTCTTATTGATCATCAACACTTGATGTTCTTTCCTAATCTCCACTTCTGCAGTCTTAAGCATTGACAGTAGCTCGGGAAGAGACTTCTTCATGCCCTGCATATTATAGTTCATCACGAAGCTCTTGTAGATAGTTGGCAGAGATTGGAGAACACGATGTATGCCTAAGTCAATGGGAATCATTATTCCCAAGGACACAAGCTTATCGGCGTACCCAGACATTTTGAGTACGTGCTCACTAACGGAGCTGTTCTCTTCCATCATGCTGCTAAAGAACTTTTCAGAAGCATTATAACTCTCTACGGCAGCATGGGTATCGAAAATCATTTTCAATTCTCCCATGGTATCAAAGGCATTGCCATTTTCGAAACGTTTTCGAAGTTCTGGCTCTAGCCCATACAGTATGCCGCAATGAACTAAGTTGTGGTCCTCCTGACGAGTTATATAGATATTCTCTTCCTCGTCAGGGGCATCAGGAGCTGGTGGGGGGCCTTGTAGGGGTTCGTAGCATGGAAAACAAAAATTTTCTATCGCATACAAACAAACAAGCCAAGATCTATCTACTAGATTGCAGCAACGAGTCGATGGAATAACTCACCCTCGAAGATTCCAAAGTGTTTAACGAGAGCAGATTCTCGTGGGTGATGTAGTCGTACTCTTTCCGATCTCAAGATCGCGTAGACGATTCTTCCGGCGCCACGTTCCGGCAGCGCTCCCGCAGTCGGTCACACGTTCGGTACTCGACGAAGACCTTCCTCTCCCTTGTTCCAGCAGGCAGCGGAGGTTGTAGCACTCTCCTCGCGATTCCGGCAGCACAACGGCGTGGTACCGGAAGTAGAGGGAAGATCTCGCAGGGCTTCGCCTTAAGCCGGTGCGAGTATGGTGGAGCTTATGAGAGAGGCTATTAGTGGTCTAGTAATTAGACACACCAATTAGAAGGCTCTAAACCAATTAGAAGGCTCTAAACCGAAGGCTAGAGCAATTAGAAGCTCTAAACCGAAACGGCTCTAAACCGGAGATTAGAGGTGGAAACTTGTGTGTGCTAGGAGGGGAGCCCTTCCCCTCCTTATATAGGTGGGAGGGCTGGCCGGCCAAGGGGAGGGAGTGGAGTCCCTCCCCAACTCGGCTTGGGGTGGGGCGCCGGCTTGGGGAGGAGGGAATCCCTCCCCAACTCGGTTTCCTCTTCTCCTCCTCTTTCCACTTTCCAAAACTTGCCGTTTGACTTTCAAACAAGCCGTTTGACTTTTCAATTTAGGATTTAAATAAACCCTTTATTTTGGACAGCAAAGACACCTAGTACATGATGCAATCATTCCAACTTACAATGACACATTCATGTACCCTTCCCCCCTCCGGAGTGCCGGACATTCCGGGACCTTCTAGAATGTTCCCGATGAAAACACCGGAACCATTCCCCAACTCCGAAATGGGACTTTCCTTATATGAATCTTATTCTCCGGACCATTCCGGATCTCCTCGTGATATCCCGGATCCCATCCGAGACTCCGAACAACATTCGGTCTCTTTCTCATAATACCATAACTACCCAAACAACGTCGAATCCTTAAGTGTGTCTCCCTACGGTTCGTGAATTATGCGGACATGATCGAGACACTTCTCCGAACAATAACCAATAGAGGAATCTGTAAATTCATATGGCTCCCACATATTTCTACGATTACATTGCGATCGAATGAACCACTTACATACGATACCAATTTCCCTTTGTCTCACGATATGTTACTTATCCGAGGTTATGATCGTCGGTATCTCTGCATACCTAGTTCAACCTCGTTACTGATAAGTACTCTTTTCTCGTTCCCGTGATATGTGATCCCTTGTGACCCAGTCACATGCTTGCAAGCTAATTGGATGACATTTCACCGAGAGGGCCCAGAGAATATCTATCCGTCATATGGATGGACAAATCCCACTCTTGATCCATGTGTTTCAACCAATACTTTCCGAACACTCAATACCACCTTTATAGCCACCCTGTTACGGTGTGGTGTTTGATGACATCAAAGCATCCATCCGGTAAAGGTGATATGCATGATCTCATGGTCGAAGGAATTAGGTTACTATGTATCAGAAAGCATATAGCAATTGAACTATTGAAATGACTTGATCTTTATGCTACGCTTATCTATAGGAGTATGTCCACCATATCATTCTCCTAACGATATGATCTTGTTGTTAATAACATCTCAATGTTCATGATAGGGAAACCACAATCATCTATTAACCAACAAGCTAGTGAAGTATAGAGGCTATACTAGGGACTTCAATTTAAGTTTACAATTCACACAAGTATTAATGTTTCCTTGTTAATACTATTATAGCATGAATATAAACATTTATCGTAAACACAAAGATATAATAATAACTATATTTATTATTGCCTCTAGGGCATATCTCCAACAGTCTCCCACTTGCACTAGAGTCATCTAATCTAGATTACATGGTAATATACCGAACACCCATGGCAGTTTGGTGTTGGTCATGTTTTGCCCTCGGGAGAGGTTTAGTCAACGGATCCGCCACATTCAGATCTGTGTGTACTTTGCAAATCTTTATATCCCCATCCTGGATATGTTCTCGAATAGCGTGAAAACGCAGCTTGATATGCTTCAGCTTCTTGTGTGACCTTGGTTCTTGCGCATTGGCTATGGCGCCCATGTTATCACAGTAGATAGACATTGGGTCCAGCGCACTAGGAACCACACCCAGCTCTGTAATGAACTCTTTCATCCATATCGCTTCTTGTGAAGCCTCCGAAGCAGCCATGTATTCCGATTCAGTTGAAGATCTCGCCACAACGCTTTGCTTTGCACTCCTCCAGCTAACTGCTGCACCATTCAAAATAAATACGTATCCGGATTGTGATTTAGAATCATCCGGATCAGTGTTCCAACTAGCATCGGTGTAACCATTAGCAACGAGCTGTTCATCACCTCCATAAGAAAGAACCATATCCTTAGTTCTTCTCAAGTACTTAAGGATGTTTTTGACCGCTGTCCAATGATCCATTCCTGGATCACTTTGATATCTGCTAGTTAAACTAACAGCATATGCAATGTCGGGTCTAGTACATAGCATGGCATACATTAGAGATCCTATGGCTGAGGCATAAGGAGTCTTACTCATCCTTTCTCTATCTTCTGCCGATGTCGGACTTTGAGTTTTACTCAAGGTCGTATTGGGCAACATGGGCAAGAACCCTTTCTTGCTTTCTTCCATTCCAAACCTCTTTAGAACTTTGTCCAAATATGTACTTTGTGACAATGATATTTGGCGTTTCGATCTATCTCTATAAATCTTTATGCCTAATATGTAAGCTGCTTCGCCAAGATCCTTCATTGAAAAACTATTATTCAAATATTCTTTGACACTATTAAGAAGGTCTACATCATTCCCAATCAACAATATGTCATCCACATATAGTATTAAGAATGCTACAGAGCTCCCACTAACTTTCTTGTAAATACAAGCTTCTCCATAAGTTTGTATAAAACCAAAACTTTTGATTACCTTATCAAAACGTTGATTCCAACTTCGGGATGCTTGCTTCAATCCATAGATGGACCGTTGAAGTTTGCATACCTTGTTAGCATCTTTAGGATCGACAAAACCTTTGGGCTGCATCATATACAATTCTTCATCAATGTCTCCATTGAGGAATGCTGTTTTGACATCCATCTGCCATATTTCATAATCGTAATATGCAGCGATTGCTAACATAATCCTCACAGACTTTAGCTTCGCTACTGGTGAGAAAGTCTCATCGTAGTCAACTCCTTGAATTTGTCGAAACCCTTTTGCGACAAGTCGAGCTTTATAGACAGTAACATTACCATCAGCATATGTTTTCTTCTTGAAAATCCATTTGTTCTCGACAGCCTTCCGGCCATCCGGTAAGTCCACCAAAGTCCATACTTGGTTTTCGTACATGGATCCAATCTCGGATTTCATGGCTTCTTGCCATTTATTGGAATCTGGGCTCATCATCGCTTCCTCATATGTCTCGGGGTCATCGATGTTGTCCACCACCATGACATTCATAACGGAATCATACCAATCTGGAGTGGTACGAGTTCTCGTTGACCTCCGAGGCTCTGTAGTAACTTCAACCGAAGTTTCATGATCATCATCATTAGCTTCCTCTCTTATTGGTGCAGGCACCACAGGAACTTCTTCCGGTGCTGCGCTACTCGCAATTTCGAGAGAAGGTTCGACAACCTCGTCGAGTTCTACTTTCCTTCCAGTCATTTCTTTCGAGAGAAATTCCTTCTCTAGAAAGGATCCATTCTTGGCAACGAAGATTTTGCCTTCGGATCTATGATAGAAGGTATACCCAATAGTTTCCTTCGGGTATCCTATGAAGACGCATTTTTCCGCTTTGGGTTCAAGCTTGTCCGGTTGTAACTTCTTTACATAGGCTTCGCATCCCCAAACTTTAAGGAACGACAATTTAGGTTTCATCCCAAACCATAATTCATACGGTGTCGTTTCAACGGATTTAGACGGTGCCCTATTTAAAGTGAATGCGGCTGTTTCTAATGCATAACCCCAAAATGATAGCGGTAAATCTGTAAGTGACATCATAGAACGAACCATATCTAAGAGAGTTCGATTACGACGTTCGGACACACCATCACGCTGTGGTGTTCCTGGCGGTGTCAACTGCGAAAGTATTCCGCATTTCTTCAAATGCTCGCCAAACTCGTAACTTAGATATTCACCTCCACGATCAGAACGTAGAAATTTAATCTTCTTGTTACGTTGATTCTCTACCTCACTTTGAAATTCCTTAAACTTCTCGAAAGTTTCGGACTTATGTTTCATGAAATAGATATACCCATATCTACTCAAGTCATCCGTGAAGGTAAGAACATAACGACAACCACTGCGCGATGCTACACTCATTGGACCACACACATCGGTATGTATGATTTCCAATAAGTCCGTAGCTCGCTCCATCATACCAGAAAACGGAGTCTTAGTCATTTTACCCATCAGACATGCTTCGCATCTTTCAAGTGATTCAAAATCAAGTGATTCAAGAAGTCCATCGGAATGGAGTTTCTTCATACGCTTCACTCCAATGTGACCAAGACGACAGTGCCACATATAGGTCGAGTTATCGCTTGATTTCAATCGTTTAGCTTCAATGTTATTAATATGTGTATTTCTACTATCGAGATTCAATAAGAATAGACCATCTATCAAAGGTGCATGTGCATAAAACATATTACTCATATAAATCGAACAACCATTATTCTCGGATTTAAACAAGTAACCGTCTCGCAATAAACAAGATCCCGATATAATGTTCATGCTCAACGCAGGCACCAAATAACAATTATTTAAGTATAAAACTAATCCCGATGGTAGATGAAGAGGTAGCGTGCCGACCGCGATCACATCAACCTTTGATCCGTTTCCTACGCGCATCGTCACCTCGTTCTTCGCTAGCTTCCGTTTATTCTGCAGCTCCTGTTTCGAGTTACAAATATGAGCAACCGAACCAGTATCAAATACCCAGGCACTACTACGAATACTAGTGAGATACACATCAATAACATGTATATCAGATATACCTTTCTTCTTGATGTTGCCGTTCTTCAAATCCGCCATGTACTTTGGGCAATTCCGCTTCCAGTGACCTTCTCCCTTGCAGTAAAAGCACTCAGTATCAGGCTTGGGTCCAGCCTTGGTCCTCTTCGTCGGCATGGTAACTTTCTTACCACCCTTCTTGAAGTGTCCCCTCTGCTTAGACTTGCCTTTCTTGAATTTGGTGGTCTTATTGACCATCAACACTTGGTGCTCTTTCTTGATCTCCACTTCTGCAGATTTTAACATAGCAAATAGTTCTGGCAACTCTTTGTTCATGTTCTGCATGTTGTAGTTCATCACAAAATTCTTTGTAACTTGGTGGTAGTGATTGGAGGATGCGGTAAACCCCCAAAGTATTAGGAATCACTATACCCAAGCTTTGAAGTTTGTTTGCGTGCCCAGACATCTTAAGCACGTGCTCACTGACGGAGCTGCCCTCTTCCATCTTGCAGTTAAAGAACTTTTCAGAAGCTTCATAACTTTCAATTGCCGCATGAGTCTCAAAAATTAATTTGAGATCCTCGACAATATCATATGGGTCTGACTCTTCAAACCTTTTCTGAAGCTCCGATTCTAAACCATACAAGATAGCACACTGAACTATGGAGTACTGATTCTTCCGAGCGAGGTAAACATTCTTTACTTCATCGGGAGCATCAGCTGCAGGTGGGTCACCCAGCGGTGCATCCAGCACATAGGTCAAATTACCAGCTGTGAGGACAATCCTCAAATTGCGGAACCAATCCGCGAAGTTGCTTCCATTGTTTTTCAACTTTTCTTTCTCTAGGAACGCATTAAAATTGATGGTAGGGGCTGCCATTGATCTACAACATATTTGCAATAGTTTAGACTAAGTTTATGACAAATTGAGTTCAAATTAATTAATGAAATTAAACTAGGTGAACTCCCACTCAAAACAACATCCCTCACATTGTTTTAGTGATCACACGAACCAAATCCACTACATCAACACCGATCATCACGTTTCAATGGCGAACAATCATCATGTTCATCATATCTACTATATGATTCATGCTTTACCTTTCGGCGATCCGTGTTCCTGAGGCCATGTCTGTACATGCTAGGCTCGTCAAGATCAAACCTTAGCTACCGCATAAGCAAATCTGGCTTGCTTACGTTGTATTCACCCGCGGAATCAAAGACACCCGATCATCACGTGGTGCTTCGAAGCAGCAAGCTTTGGCAACGGTGCATACTAAGGGTGAACACTTTAGAACTTGAAATTTATGTGCATGAGGGATCATCTTATAATGCTACCGTCGTCTACTAAGCAATACAAGATGCATAAAGGATTAACATCACATGCAATTCATAATATGTGATATGATATGGCCTTTCTTCTTTGTGCTTCCGATCTCCATCTTCAAGCACGAACATGATCTCCATCATCACCGGCATAGCATCAAGGTCAATGACGCTTCTTCATGGTTGTCGTCCACCAGCTTCAACTATTACAACTATTTTGAACAGACACGCAGGTCTTAACAGAAATTAAAGACAACCATATGGCTCCTGCCGGTTGCCAACTTACAATAAGGAACATTGCATACATCAAATATAATCACAATCATGGCCATATCACATCACTGCACACCCCTGCAAAACAAAGTTAGACGCTTCTACTTTCTTTGCATATTTTACGTGGTTTGGGGCTTTCCATAAGTGTCGTTCTAACCTACGAACAAGAACCACAACATTGATACTAGCATTGTTGATTACCCGTTGTAAATTGGATCTTTACTATGCTAGGAGAAACAGGCACCCGCAAAGCCACTTATGCAATACGAGTTGCATGTCAAGCGTGGAGCAAGTCTCATGAACGATGTCATGTAAGGTTAGCCCGGGCCGCTTCATCCCAACATACCGCAAGATGCAAAGTACACAAAAAGCAATCTACAATAAAAGCATCAACGCCCACAATGACCATTGTGTTCTACTCGTGCAACAGATCTACATATAGACTTGGCTCTGATACCACTGTAGGGGTTCGTAGCATGGAAAACAAAAAATTTCTATCGCATACAAACAAACAAGCCAAGATCTATCTACTAGATTGCAGCAACGAGTCGATGGAATAACTCACCCTCGAAGATTCCAAAGTGTTTAACGAGAGCAGATTCTCGTGGGTGATGTAGTCGTACTCTTTCCGATCTCAAGATCGCGTAGACGATCCTTCCGGCGCCACGTTCCGGCAGCGCTCCCGCAGTCGGTCACACGTTCGGTACTCGACGAAGACCTTCCTCTCCCTTGTTCCAGCAGGCAGCGGAGGTTGTAGCACTCTCCTCGCGATTCCGGCAGCACAACGGCGTGGTACCGGAAGTAGAGGGAAGATCTCGCAGGGCTTCGCCTTAAGCCGGTGCGAGTATGGTGGAGCTTATGAGAGAGGCTATTAGTGGTCTAGTAATTAGACACACCAATTAGAAGGCTCTAAACCAATTAGAAGGCTCTAAACCGAAGGCTAGAGCAATTAGAAGCTCTAAACCGAAACGGCTCTAAACCGGAGATTAGAGGTGGAAACTTGTGTGTGCTAGGAGGGGAGCCCTGCCCCTCCTTATATAGGTGGGAGGGCTGGCCGGCCAAGGGGAGGGAGTGGAGTCCCTCCAGAACTCGGCTTGGGGTGGGGCGCCGGCTTGGGGAGGAGGGAATCCCTCCCCAACTCGGTTTCCTCTTTTCCTCCTCTTTCCACTTTCCAAAACTTGCCGTTTGACTTTCAAACAAGCCGTTTGACTTTTCAATTTAGGATTTAAATAAACCCTTTATTTTGGACAGCAAAGACACCTAGTACATGATGCAATCATTCCAACTTACAATGACACATTCATGTACCCTTCCCCCCTCCGGAGTGCCGGACATTCCGGGACCTTCTAGAATGTTCCCGATGAAAACACCGGAACCATTCCCCAACTCCGAAACGGGACTTTCCTTATATGAATCTTATTCTCCGGACCATTCCGGATCTCCTCGTGATATCCCGGATCCCATCCGAGACTCCGAACAACATTCGGTCTCTTTCTCATAATACCATAACTACCCAAACAACGTCGAATCCTTAAGTGTGTCTCCCTACGGTTCGTGAATTATGCGGACATGATCGAGACACTTCTCCGAACAATAACCAATAGAGGAATCTGGAAATTCATATGGCTCCCACATATTTCTACGATTACATTGCGATCGAATGAACCACTTACATACGATACCAATTTCCCTTTGTCTCACGATATGTTACTTATCCAAGGTTATGATCGTCGGTATCTCTGCATACCTAGTTCAACCTCGTTACTGATAAGTACTCTTTTCTCGTTCCCGTGATATGTGATCCCTTGTGACCCAGTCACATGCTTGCAAGCTAATTGGATGACATTTCACCGAGAGGGCCCAGAGAATATCTATCCGTCATATGGATGGACAAATCCCACTCTTGATCCATGTGTTTCAACCAATACTTTCCGAACACTCAATACCACCTTTATAGCCACCCTGTTACGGTGTGGTGTTTGATGACATCAAAGCATCCATCCGGTAAAGGTGATATGCATGATCTCATGGTCGAAGGAATTAGGTTACTATGTATCAGAAAGCATATAGCAATTGAACTATTGAAATGACTTGATCTTTATGCTACGCTTATCTATAGGAGTATGTCCACCATATCATTCTCCTAACGATATGATCTTGTTGTTAATAACATCTCAATGTTCATGATAGGGAAACCACAATCATCTATTAACCAACAAGCTAGTGAAGTATAGAGGCTATACTAGGGACTTCAATTTAAGTTTACAATTCACACAAGTATTAATGTTTCCTTGTTAATACTATTATAGCATGAATATAAACATTTATCATAAACACAAAGATATAATAATAACTATATTTATTATTGCCTCTAGGGCATATCTCCAACAGGCCTAGCGGTGCCTCTAGCACATATTGCTTTTGTGCAGCAGTGAGGAGAATCCTCAAATTCATAGCCCAGTTGGTGAAGTTGCTACCATTCGCAGCAAGCTTCTCTTTCTCCATGAACACATTGAAATTAAAAGCAGGTGGTGCCATCTACACCAGAATTTGTAAAATATATTTAGACTAAGTTTATGATAGATTGAGTTCCACTAATCCAAATTACTAATGAACTCCCACTCAAAAACGACATCCCTCGTGTCCTTTTGGTGATTACATGAACCAAATCCACTACACCAAGTCCAATCATCACGTGAGTCGGTGTAGCTTCAAAGGCGAGCATCTATATGGGCATCATATCAACTATATGACTCATGCTTAACCTTTCGGTCCGTGTTCCGAGGCCATGTCTGTACATGCTAGGCTCGTCAAGTAAGAACCTTAGTATTCACGTGTGTAAAACTGTCTTACACCCATTGTATGAAAGCGTAGAGTCGAGAACACCCGATCATCACGTGATGCCTCAAAACACGATCCACAAAACGGTGCATACTTAAGGAAGAACACATTTTATCTTGATATCTAAATGAGGGATCATCTTATAATGCTACCAAAGGCGCCAAACTAGCAATATAAGATGCTAACATCTAATGTGTGAAGTGAGGTGATATGGTCCATGCATTTGATCTCTATCATTTGCATCGTGGTATGATCTCTATCATTCCTTTGTGTGTAAGGCCAAGGTCTATGGAACTTACACGTTAAGTGAGTTGTAAGACTATCTATCATACATCTACTTACAACAATACCATATCAAGACACTATCCCAGCAACGATCTAAACTAGACGCCTCTAATTTATCAATTGCAAGTTTTACGTGGCTTAGGGATTTCGGAGATAGAACCGGTCTTACCTACGAACATGAACCACAAAGAGGATAACCAAGTTATTAGCAACTCGTTGTAAATCAGATATTGACTATAGTAGGAGAGACATACACCCGCTAGCCACTTATGCAAAACTAGTTGCATGTCAGTTGTGGAACCGGTCTCATGTACGATGACATGTAAGGTTGGTCCGGGCTGCTTCATCCCACTATGCCACCAATATCCAAAGTACATAGAAGATGCAATAACATGATCATCATCTCCCACATATAAACATATGTGTACTACTCGTGCAAAGCACCTACGCATAAACCTGGCTCTGATACCACTGTTGAGTCCGCAGCATAGAAAACAAAAAATTTCCTACGATGAGAACTATACGCCGAGATCTATCTACGAGATACAGAGCAACGGGTGGACATACATCCATGGAGAACTTACCCTCGAAGACAATGGGTTTTGTTAACGAGTAGGAACTCGTGGTTGATGTAGTCGTACGCTTGCCGATCTCAAGATCGTGTGGAAGTCCGAGCGCCGCAAATCAGCAGCGCATCCGTCCTCGCACACACGTTCAAGCCACCGGACAACCTCCACCTCCTCGCTCCAGCGAATCAGCGGAAGCAGCAACTCCTTCCAGACACAAGGCCACCGGGAACATGTATCTCGCTAATCCGAGACCATGGGGGAATATCTAGAGGGGGAGAGAGATCCTTCACGAGGAGGTGTAGTTTGTGAGAGGGGAGAGGGGGGCTTTATATAGGAGGGAGGGAGACCCCTCCCCTCCCATAGTCGGCGCATGAGGGGGGGGGACTCCTCCCCTCCTTCATTCATGTGGTGAACCTCCACTCACATAAACATGGCCTCCACCCAAAATCCCACTCACATGTATTTAATTTCCACCAAATTAAATGCAACTCTCAATTAATAAAACTCTTTTATTTATTTTATTCAGAATTTTGTTAATTACTTTAATTAACCAACATTCACATAAAACCCCTTTCAACATTTCAATATCACATGCAGAACCACTTTCTGCAATTTCACCCGAAACAATTCCGGTTTCTATCGAAACATTTCCTGCGCTTTGCAAACCTTTTGTCTCGAACATATGTGCTCCTAAATGGTGTCCGGCAACCCATAAGTGTGTCACCCTACGGTTCGCGAATAATGCAGACATGATTGAGACTCCTCTCAGATCAATAATCAGAAGCGGGACCTGGAGATCCATACTGACTCCTGCATATTCAACGATGACTTCTGTGATCGTGAGAACCTTTAACGTCAGCAATTTAATCCCTTTGTCTCATGATATAATACATGTCCGAGATTCGATCATCGGTATCCAAATACCTAGTTTGATGTCGTTACCGACATGCACTCTTTTCTCGTTCCCGTGATATAACATTCTAGTGATCACATCACTTGCTTGCAAGCTATCTTAATGTGATATCACCCAGAGGGCCCAGAGTATATCTATCCGTCATCGGGATTGACAAATTCCACTCTTGATCCATGAGCCTCAACATAACACCTTCATAGCACTGAACCCACCTTTATGGTCACCCTGTTATGGTGTGACGTTTGATGTTATCAAGATACTCTTCCGGTGTTAGCAATTAACATGATCTCATGGTCTAAGGACCAAGACTACTTTGTATGATGTTATAGCAATATAAACATAATGACTTGATCGTAATGCTATACTTCGGATGAATGTTCATCACATCATTTCACAAATGCTGTGACCTTGTTATTAACAACATCCAATGTCCATGATCAGGAAACCTTGATCATCTTGTTAATCAACAAGCTAGTCTATAAGAGAGGCATAACTAGGAACCCTTTTGTTTATTAAACACACATGTATTGATGTTTCCTATGAATATAATTATAGTATGAAAAATAAACATCTATCATATACAAGGAATACATAATAACAACTTTATTATTGCCTCTCAGGGCATATTTCCTTCATCTCCCCACAAGCCAAATAACATTATAAAGTTGAATAAGATCTTGGAGCTCCTTCATGTGGATCTGTTTGGTCCTCCATCTCATACAAGTCTTAGTGGGAAGAAATATTGTTTGGTGATTGTTGATGACTACTCAAGATATTCATGGGTATACTTCTTCAAGTTGAAGAGTGAGACCCAACAATACTTCCTCGACGTTGTCAATATGGTTCAATGTCAATACAATGTGCTTGTGCTAGTGATAAGAAGTCACAATAGCACCGAGTTCAAGAACTACACCTTGAATGGATTTCTTAGTGATGAGGGGATTAAACATCAATATTCCACTTCATAAACCCCTCAACAAAATGGTGTAGCAAAGAGGAAGAACCGGACATTAATGGATATGGCAAGGTCCATGTTGGTGGAGTTTAAGTCTCCATACAATTTTTGGGTGGAGGCAATCTCCACCTCATGTCATGCATCGAATCGGCTCTACCTCCACAAAGAGTTGATCAAGACTCCATATGAAATACTTAATTACTGGTAACAATCCCAATGTATCATACTTTTAGGTGTTTGGTTGTAAGTGTTTCTATCTCATAAAAGGTGTTCGTTTGTCCAAATTTGATTCCAAAGCTTTAGAGGGTATTTTTGTTAGCTATGGTCTCGATTCCCACACTTATAGAATCTATGTTAAACTCTCTGGAATTGTCATAGAATCTTGTAGTGTGGTTTTCGAAGAATATGATGGCCCCTAAGCGGGGCATGTTGATGTTTGTGATGTAGATGATGAAATACCTCAAGATGCCATAAGAAGAATGGGTGCGGGATTCGTCCACCCCGTTGAGGAACCCCTTGTGGTGGATCGAGAAGAACTATGCTCTACTCAAGTGGAGCCCTCATCTTCATAACTTCAACAAGCTCCTATTATTTAGGGCAATGATGACCCAAGCCAAAGACAAGCTGAGAACCCTCACCAACTTGATCAGGTTGGATGCTCTAGGCTAGATTGTCTAGTCTCTCCGTTTACCGGATTGTCTAGCCATGTGTAGTCAGTAGCACAAGGCAGATTTATTTAGTCATCTTCAAGACCATCTCAAAGCCTTTCAAGTAGCATGCCTGATCAAGACCAAGATCAACCTATACCTCATGTGGATGATACTGAACCCATTGTTGATCAAGGTCAAAATCAAGGTCAAGACGAGGACCAGAATGATGAAGGGATCCCCACAAGGAACAACATGGAGATCGAAACTCGTCGCAAAGCTAGATTAGATAGAATGTTGGAAAGAATAGACCACACTCTTGAGAATGTTCTTGCTGATCTAAGGAGTGGAATGTCCACTCGAGCTCAATTGAAGAATTTTGGTGAGCATCAAGCTCATATATCCATGGTGGAGCCCAAGAAGGTGTGGGAACCTCTTGAAGATTCAGATTGGTTAGAGCCATGCACAAAGAGCTCAACAACTTTGAGAGAAACAAAGTCTGGAAGTTAGTAGAAAAGTCCAAAGATTACCGCAATGTCATTGGTACTAAATGGATATTCAAGAACAAGCAAGATGAACATGGAATTGTGGTGAGGAACAAGGCAAGATTGGTAGCTCAAGGGTTCTAACAAATTGAAGGCATTGATTATGGGGAAACCTATGCTCCCGTGGCCCCCTTGAGTCCATTTGTATCCTTCTTGCATATGCTTCACATCATAATTCTAAATTGCAACAAATGGATGTGGAAAGTGCTTTTCTAAATGGTCCATTGCATGAGTTGGTTTATGTTAAGCAACCCCTGGGTTTCGAGGATCCCAACTTCCCAAACCACGTCTACAAACTTGATAAGGCGCTCTATGGACTTAAACAAGCTCCACGCACATGGTATGATCACCTTAGAGAGTTGTTGTTAGACCATGGTTTTGAGGTTGGGAAAATTGATCCCACTCTTTTTACTAAGAAGGTTAATGGGGAGCTTTTCGTTTGCCAAATATATGTTGATGATATTGTCTTTTGCTCATCTAACAAAGCCTTTAATGATGAATTCTCAAAGCTTATGACTGATAGGTCCAGGATGTCTATGATGGGAGAGTTGATGGTATTCCTTGGCTTTGAAATCAAGAAAATAAGGGGAGGAACCTTCTTCAATCAATATAAATATACTCAGGACATGCTCAAGAGGTTCAACATGAAAGAACTAAATGGATATCCTACTCTCATGGCAACAAAGACTCATCTTGAGCTAAACCCAAGTGGTAAAGATGTGGATCAAAAGGTATACCTATCCATTATTGGTTCTTTGGTTTACTTATGTGAATCTAGACCCGATATTGTGTGAAGTGTAGGAGTGTGTTAAAGATATCAAGCGGCTCCTAAAGAAAGCCACTTTATGGCGGTCAAAAGAATCTTTCGATATTTGGTTCATACCGCAAACTATGGTGTGTGGTATCCTAGGGGCTCAACATTCTGTCTTTGTGGGTACACTGATTCGGATTGGTCTGGTGATAAGGATGATAGAAAATCAACCTCCAGGGCTTGCTAATTCCTTGGTAGGTCCTTGGTATGTTGGTCTTCTAAGAAGCAAAATTGTATATCTCTCTCCATCGCCGAGGCTGAGTATGTGGCTGCTTCTAGTGCATGCACCCAATTTATATGGATCAGCCAAACTTTAAAGGAATATGGTGTCCATTGTGACAAAGTGCCTCTTTTATGTGACAATGAAAGTGCTATCAAGATTTCCTATAATCCGGTGGATCATACAAGGACAAAAAATATTGAGATTCGTCATCATTTCATTTGAGATCATGTTGCCCGGGGAGATATTGAGTTATCTTATGTGTTAACCAAATACCAACTAGCCGATATATTCATGAAGCCACTTGATGAAGAAAGGTTTTGCTATTTGAGGAATGAGCTAAATATTGTAGATTCAAGAAGTTTTACTTAATCATCTTGCATACTCACCTATTACTTGATCATTGTGTGGTTTAGGTGCAGGCATGGAGATAGGGGGAGTTTGGTCCTAATCTATTGGGCTATGCCTCCCCCCATAATTCCAAAATTAAGAAAATCAATTCTCTTAATATCATTTTGTGATATGTAAGCTTCATTGATGAGTAGTGGCTATAAACCCATAATTCTTCGCGGTGTCATGCCTCACACTCTTACATGGTGGCCTAGGCCACCGCCCTCTTCATAATGAAGAGTTGATTCTTGTTTTGATTGAATTCGAGGTTTATTGGTTTTTTATGTCGATTTTCACTGATTCTTGGTTCTTCATAGTTTGGCATCTTAACTCAAGCCTTATACCTGCCTACAAAACCTGATCTCCATCATATATGTCCCCAAATACTTGAATCTGGCAGTTTTGGTCAAACAGGATCGGAGTCTCCGGTCTGGGATGGTTTCGGGCAGTGACTAAAGGAGGTCGGGGTGAAAGAGACACATAGAACTCTTTCTTCCACCTCTGTCCTACACCCTCACACCTGTCGCCTCCTCCTCCAGAACCGCCGCTCGGGGACCTTGAAGCCGCTAGGATCCGTCGTGCCGTCGGCCACCTCCAACCTTGAGCCGTTCCCTATCGGTGGAATCACTCCAATGGACAGATCTGGTACCCTCTCTCTCACCATGGTGTTGGAAATATGCCCTAGAGACAAATAGTAATAAGGATTATTATCATATTTCATAAAGTTTCTGATTAAGTTTTATATCATGCTATAACTGTATTGAATGGAAACATCAATACACGTGTGATATATAAACAACCAGGAATTCCCGGTGAAAATCTAGTCACTGGTTCATTATTCAACAAATGATCAAGGTTTCCTGATCATGTGGCATTTATGCTAGTTGGAAATGGAGTCACCTCATTATGAGAATGAGATGATGAACTGTACCCAACCTAAGCATCCTGACATGATCATGTCATGAAGTTCAAGTTATGATGATTAGAATAGACCTAGTGTACTATTTCTTAGACCGCGAGGTCATATCAATCACTGTTACCCGAGGGTACTTTGATAGCATCAAACATCACACGGTTAAACGGTGATCATAAAGCTATGTTCAGGTATTCAAAGGGATAGTTAAGGCAATATGCCTCAAGCACGAGATTTATCCATCTGCGTGATGGAAAGATACTCAAGGGCCCACTCGGAGAAGTTATATCCAATAGCTACGCGGCGTGTGATTTGATCACGGGGTTATCACTTGTCGGAATAAGTCAAGTAGAATTTGTCGGTAATGAGATTGAACACGACATGGTGATTTCATTGATCAGATCTCGGACAATGCAAGTGTCAAGAGACAAAAGGAATAAGACACGATGTTCATGGTTCAATCAACGAAAGATTTCATGGAATGCACAAGGCTCACATGGCCATCCAGGTCCCTCTGTTGATCATTGGTGTGGGAGGGTCCCGACCATGTCTGGAGTGTTCCCGAACCATGCGATATCAGGATTAAGGGCTTGATGATGCTCAGAGAGTGTTTTAGGATCGGTAGAATAATCGAAGAAAAGAGAAGAGAGAAAACCAGAAGGGTTTCGGTAAATCCGAAGGATGTCCAGAATGAGAGGGAATGGTTTCCACATCAACGGGGAATTGAATAATATGTAAATATATGTTAATTATTGAATTATACATGTATTTATATTTATTTAATATTTAAATATGATTTAATGGGGTGGGCCACCTAATGGGCTAAATCCCGGAGGGGAAAAGCCCCAAGAGGGGGCCGCATCCCTAGGAGGGGCCAAGGGGGTGGCCGGTAGCCCTAGTAGTCTTGTCCCCCACGTGGGGCTGGCTGGCGGCGCCTCCCCCCACCTCCTCCCTTGATTCGTCTCACCCCGAGACTTTGAGGGAGGGAGTGCCCCCCCTCCCCCTATATAAAGAGAGGTACTTTGGATAACTAAACACAACAATAATCAATAAAATGTTTCCTCTCTTTTGGGGAGACCTACTAGTTGATTCTCTCTCTCTCCCGTGACCATGGTCCCAAGTTTGGATCATTCGAGCGAGAGTCTTCTTCACCGCGGACCACCGTCGCGCTGCGAGATTCGGATCCAGGAGCTCTACTTCCGCAACTGCTACTGGATCGGGGAAGCGAGAGTCATCGCTAGGCACCGGATATGTGTAACTCCCTACGAGTTGCAACACTTGGGCACTAGGAGTCGTTCGATCCGCAGGAGCCGTTAGGACTTCATCACGACCTTGAGGTCGGCTTTGGCTCGTCTACATCAACCATGCTCTACCGAGCATTGACAACGCTTTTCGGTCTTCAAGGGTAAGTTCATGAAAGGCCCCTCCCGTTACTGCATTACTAATAGATAGGTCCTAGCAACCGGGGTTCAGGGGCGTAGGGTAAAGTTTATTGTTTTCATACGCGAACCCCTACAGTGGTATCAAAGCTAGATCTATGCGTAGTATTGCTAGTACGAGTAGAATACACGCGATGTAGCGTGTGGGAATTGATCTTTTGGTTGTTACCCTCCCACGTGTACTTGTGTATACCATAGTAATGTTTGATGAAGCAGCCCCAACCGACTTTACGTGTTCATTCGCGAGACTAGTCCACACTTGACATACGTCTTGTACCGTATAAAGTGGCTTTGGGGGTGTCTGTCTCTCTCGCATTAGTTGGTATGCCATTTGCAACGGAGGGCCCCGAAAGGGGTGTAGTATAGACAACTACTTGATCAGCGTTGTGGTGAAAGTTCGTAGGTAAGAACGGTTCTTGTGCAAAAGCGCCATCAACCATGTTAACATGCAAAGATAAATTAGAGGCATTTAACTTTGTTTTGAAGGGGGGCGTTGTGATGTGATATGGTTGTAGCAAAGGTAAAGTAAGTTTACTTTACATTTCCAAGTAGTAGTAGACGGTCACGAAGGTGCCAGACTACCAAGCCGGAAGGCAACGGTACCCTGGTGCCTACGGCGCCGGAACCTTGGTGCCGGAATCCGGAGGCATGGGATGGAGATCACGGCGAGAAGGACCATATCGCACCACTCTTACATTCAATGTTTATTGTTTGTATATATTATTGTGTGCTAGTATTAGATACTCGACGGTAGACTAATAAGATGATCCCTAATAAAATACCAATGAAAGTGTTCTCTCTTAGTGTGCACCACCAAGAAAGTTCTTCGGTATGAGGCATGCCATGATGATCAGGTGTCAGACATATCTACGTTCGCATACAGTGGGTGTAATCCATGTTGCACATTGAATATACTAAGGTTGAGTTGGCGAGCCTAGCATGTGTATACATGGCCTTGGAACACGGATGGTCAAAAGATCGAGAACGAGTCACATGAATGATGTGATCGATGTTTAGGCGTACACCTTCGCAACTATGTCGTCGGCTGTGATGATCGAGGGTGGTGTAGTTAATAGGGATCGTGTAATCGCTAGAACCCTTCCGGGGATAGGTGTTTTTAGTGGAGTTATTATTTAACACATTAAATTATAAACTTAGTCTAAAATCCTTTTTGCAATTATAAATGTAGAAAATGGTTCTCCTAGATGTTACCTTCCCTGTTGACGATTGGTTAGAAGGAGAGAAGCACAAACTAGATGGATCCAACCTTCCTATCTGGGTTGCGCGTCTCCATGTTCTCCTTAGCAAGAATGACGTGGTCGACTACATACTCTAGGAGATGGATTTGGAGACGCCATATTTCAATGAGACCCCAGAGCAACAGGATTACCGCTGCTGCCGTCGTGTGATATCCACCTTCATACCAGTGACGATGCGCTTCAGAATGGTTGATGAGCTGTGGCCAATTGTGGGTAGCATTAACCCTCAAACGGTTATTTCACATCTTAGATCATATTTTGTGGAACAAGTGCGCATATGGGAGCATGAGCTCATGGGAGATTTCCTTTCCATAAAGATGGAGGAGAATTCTTTGCTTGACGACCACTTGGTGCCCATACATGATGCATACATGAGGCTTGCACATTTCCTGGACAACTGATTCGTGAGCTCTTTTTCAATTGGCGTCTTGCTGCGGTCGCTGCCTCCAAGCTACGAGCACATGCTAGGATTGGCATTATGAGAGGCAATGCAAAAACGCAGGATTTCCACAAGCTCATATCACATTTTGGGAATGTGAAGGTTAAACCCGTTGTTGGAGAGGTCCTCAATGACAAAGGTATATATTTGATATACAATTTTATAAATGTTATAATCCTGCAAACACATATTGCAGTGTTAAAGTATCTGATACTTATTCTGTTTTGGTGAAAACAGGTCCTTCCGCATGAGAGTTGCCTGCTGGAGAGGAGGTGACGTTGCGTGTTGATGGAGAGCATGATGATGATGGCCAATGACACTCTCCCTCGACATTTATCACTTAGTTTATCGGATTTAGGATGATTATTCTAATTGATAGTTGGTGAACTTCTTTAGTGTGTCTCACACTTCGTGAGACGGTTATTCATATGAATTTGTAACAAACGGTTCTTCTACCCAGATGAATGATTTCTATTCACATTCATATCTTGTTCTATTTTGTATGAATTATCCTTGTTTTGAAACCAATTGATAATGCATGAACATTTGTAAAATATTGAAAATACCCAACTTAATGATATATTCATTTTGAATGAAACCATTGTTTAAATTCAAAGTTATGTTTATAATATGTGAAAAACATTCGATTTCTTGTCACATATAAATCATGCCTAGGTTCGGCAAGATAACTTAAACACCGTGTATTACATGAATACGAAGTGTTTAATGAATTGTTCAAAGAGAATACATATTCGATGTATTGTGTTTTAACATAATGGTAATTATCATTATATGATTGTTTAAATTGTGTAAATAAATTTACCAAAAGAAACATGAGTATGAAACCGCTTGATATGATAAAAGTTATTCATCAACAAAGGGTATTCAATATAAAGGAGAATCTAATTACTACGATTTGATCAATAGTAATGAAATTCGACTTTATAAGATTGCAATAAGGAATTGTGAAATGCAATGCGTTTGAAACGTCAAAGTGCAAAGCATCATAATATGATATTAGAGATCAAGTGGGTGAATAGATGGCCCCAAATAGATCATTGTAGTATAGATGTAAAAGACCATTAGTTAGAAATAGTTAGCACTCAATTAGAATATGTAGTGAACCATCTGAATTCGTGAGATTGGCACCATATCTTGAATGGATCATCGTGAAAGTTTTGGAGTTATTCGATATCACCAAAACAAATAGCGAATAAGTTCTTGTACAGTATTCATTGGAAACTTTGAATATGAAATCCATGGCTAGAACCAAATTAAAGGCAAAATTAGTGTTGCTTGAATTTCGGTGCTTTCTTGAGAAAGTTTTGTTCTCGACTATAAAGCTTATGGAAGATAGTGAAAAGCACGATGAGGATTCAAAACCCTGCATCAGAGTGTTGAGAAGCGCAACAGAAAGCGTTCCTGAACGATTCCCTTTATAAAGGAAAGAATCAATGATAGTGATCATTGTCATTTTCCCCACTAGTGTTTTCACTACATGAAGTAGGATTCAAAATGTACCCCATATCCCGTACGGAGACATTTCTAGATCATTTGTCATGTTACCGGAATATGACATACCTACGAACTACGAAGGAAATAATGGTAAACTAAAATTATGAGAAATCCTAGAGGTAAAATTTACTTAAGATTAGAAAGAAATTTATTGCTGAATCTTAACAAGTATTAGGTTACTTGAATTTTCCAAATGACTACAAAGTCATGAAGGAAAATGTGAACAACAAAGGCACAATTTTTCATGAATAATGTATTGGACAAATACAAAAGAATTTGAGTCAAAAGTGTTGAAAGTCTAGTGGATTTAATACTAGTAAAGTACTAGTGTCTCATAATAAATCTCTCAGTTTGATAATTGATCAAAGGATTTTGAAGTTATTCAAAATAGTGAGAGGATATGAAATTTGCATGAAATTGAGTGGGAGCTGTAATAGTATTCCTAAGACAATATGTGCATGACATATTTTTGAGTGGAAGCAATATAAGTCTCAGACTCGAGTATGTAGGGACATATTTTGAGTGGGAGCAATATATGACTCATACTCAAATATGTTGGGAACATATTTTGAGTGGGAGCTTAAAGTATGATTCTTAAATGTGTATACGACACATTGATAATAAAAGCAAGTACCGATAAATAATGATTTATATGGATTAGAAGTTGATAGTAAGTTTATTACGATATTATGTAGTATTCCTAAAGGGATTCTGAAAAGAGTTTCGGAATAGGAATTGATTAAGGAATGGTCCTTGGTCAACTCAAATTAGGATTAGCATTAAGTTAAACATCAAATGGTTAAAAGAAAGAAAAGGATGATCATCATCCACTATGTTGAGACATAGGTTATATCTTGCAAAACCATGATGACAACTTAACATAATATATGATCCAAGAAAGAACGTTTAAAAAGTGATTAAGTATGAATCACAGAATGTTGAGATCAGTTTGTCCGTAGTGTCTAATAGAGAACTGTAGACATAATTACAAATCCATGAAGGATGACATATCTTAAAGCATAAAGGGTTATGTTATAAGGGAACGTGTCAACCTTGGAAGATTGGAAACTCATGTATCGATAATACTGACTAAAGTCAAGTAGGAAGCGAGGTGATAAAACATCGAAAGTTGCTCAAGTTGCACTAGTGTTTTGATGATTATATTTATAATAATAGATAAGGGTTCCATCTAAAGTGATACATACTGTTATGGTGGGACTAGTTCGTCTTTACGCAGAAGGTGTGTCCCAGGGCATATTGCCCATGAGAAAGCTCGAAGTGGCTGATCTAAAGTCACTGTAGGCTCCTGGAAACCCACCTCATTCTGTTGCCATAACTACGATGCATACACAAAGATGTTATCATGTGATGATAAAGTATTAATGTCAATCAAGGTGACATTGGTAAGTTGCAAAGGATTTGGGACTGTAAAGTACAGACCCAAGACTCAACCTTTTCCATGAGCAAGCATGTTCAAGGTGCCGGGATATATAGTGACAATGATTAAGAACAAATGCAGCTAGTTTATTTATACTCTAGTGCAAGTGGGAGACTAGTGGAAATATGCCTAGAGATAAATAGTAATAATGATTATTATCATATTTCATAAAGTTTATGATTAAGTTTTATTTCATGCTATAACTGTATTGAATGGAAACATCAATACACATGTGATATATAAACAACCAGGAGTTCCCGGTGAAACTCTAGTCACTGGTTCATTGGTCAACAGATGTTCAAGGTTTCCTGATCATGTGGCATTTATGCCAATTGGAAATGGAGTCACCTCATTATGAGAATGAGATGATGAACTATACCCAACCTAAGCATTGTGACCCGATCATGTCATGAAGTTCAAGTTATGATGATTATAATAGACCTAGTGTACTATTTCTTAGACCGTGAGGCCATATCAATCACTGTTACCTGAGGGTACTTTGATAGCACCAAACGTCACCCGATTAAATAGTGATCATAAAGGTGTCTTCAGGTATTCAGAGGAAAAGTTGAGGCAATATACGTCAAGAGCGGGATTTGTCCATCCGCGTGATGGAAAGATACTCGAGGGCCCACTTGGAGAAGTTATATCCAATAGCTGCGCAGTGTGTGATTTAATCAAAGGTATATCACTTTTTGGATTGAGTCAAGTAGAATTTGTCGGTAACAAGATTGAACATGACATGGTGATGTCATGATCAGATCTCGTATAATGCAAATATCGAGAGAAAAAAGGAATAAGACACGACGTTCATGGTTCAAACGACGAAAGAATTCGTGGAATGCACAAGAGTCACATGGCCATCCAGGTCCCTCTATTCATTATTGATGCGGGAGGGTCGCGGCCATGTCTGGAGTGTTCCCGAACCATGGTGTATCATGCTTAAGGGATTGAGTATTCTTAGAGAGTGTTTTTAGGATCAGTAGAATCACCGAAGAAAAGAGAAGAGAGAAAACCGAAAGGGTTTCGGTAAATCCAGAGGATGTCCAGAATGAGAGGGAATGGTTTCCACATCAACTGGGAATTGAATAATATGTAAATATATGTTAATTATTGAATTGTACATGTATCTATATTTATTTAATATTTAAATATGATTTAATGGGGCAGCCCACCTAATGGGCCCAATCCCGGAGGGGAAAAGGCCCAAGAGGGGGCCGCATCCCTAGGAGGGGCCAAGGGGGTGGCCGGAGGCGCCTCCCCCACCTCCTCCCTTGATTAGTCCCACCCCGGGACTTTGAGGGAGGGAGTGCCTCCCCTCCCCCTATATAAAGAGAGGTATTTTGGCTAAATAAATACAACAATAATCAATAAAAGGTTTCCTCTCTTTTGGGGAGACATTCTAGTTGATTCTATCTCTCTCCCCAGACCATGGTCCCAAGTTAGGACCACGCGAGCGAGAGTCTTCTTCACCGCGAAGCGCCATCATGCTACGGGATTCGGATCCAAGAGCTCTACTTCCACAACTGATGCTGGATCGGGGAAGCGGGAGTCATCGTCAGGCACCGGATGTGTGTAACTCCCTGCGAGGTGCAACACTTGGGGCATGTCGTGGTATTGCCGATGAGTACGCCATGGAGGGGTCCTCACAGTTCATGTTTAGAGACGTGGGGTAAGGCAGAGAGTTGGCGGGTACGAGGTAACACAACTTACCCATGTTCAAGTCCCACAACGGTGGCGGAACTCTATTCCTACTATAAATCACTATAATGGCAATATGCCGAGTTACAGAGATAGGTTCGCTGTGCGGGGTGTTGTACGTTGTACGTTGAGTGCTGCCCTAAAGGCTCCCACAGGTCCAGTTTATAAAGGCACCCGAACCTAGGGTTACAGGGAAAGGACCTTGCCGGACAAGGTAAAGAGTCCTACACTAATACGAACTAGTATTTCATGTCTTGCACTCCAAGGCTCCGAGTATGTCGGTGACTCCTGCATATCCTTCCTTCATCCGACATGGGCCTCCCTTCTGGATTCATCTAACTAGGCCGCCCAGCAGGCCATAGGACTTGCTACAAACTATGGGCTACCCGAGTTAGCCGGAATAAGGACGTGCTATGGTGATACCTATTTAGCATATCTCCAACAGTAGCCCCCGGAGGACTTAGAGATCTTCTCGTCATGCTTATAATCTTGAATGCTCCGTTTATGTGATACTAGCAATCCGTCAAGCAATATCTAAAAGGTCTCCCAAAGAACCATGCAATCCTCTTCGGCTTGACAATGTAGCCGCAGATTCCTTCAGTCTTCATTTCCAGAGCCGGATAATCTCCGCCTTTGATGGAATCTTTAGACGTGACTCTTCACTCCAACTGTCAGGAGGATGACGTAGGGTACAACCTACGCTACCTCGAAACTCATAGAAGGCAGGGAATTAATCATTACATATTTTCACGCGTGTGAAATTCGAAATGGTAAAGCGTCAAAGTCCAAGGACGTGGCGAAATTACCGCACACGTTTGTCTCCATGTCAGCAACGCTCCGACCATTGGATCCCTTTGCACGAATCTTGACGTTGGGTCTATATATTTTTACTGTGGCTGAATTATTTTCTTTTATCCACATTTGCTCATGCGTCTTCGTCTTCCTCCAGCCATGTGTGTGTTCGAGCTCCTCCTCAGAAAACCCTAGCCAGAACTCCCCTTTCTCCACCTACTCCCAGAAACACAATGGCCTCCAGTAACTCTGCTACCTCAACGGCGGCGACTCTTGAGGCCATTATAGGGCCATCCCACGGAGTGACGATCCCTCCTGAGGGGGTTGTCGTCCATGTCTCCGCCGTGGTGGAAACCACCAGCGTCGACCAAGAAAGAGCGGCACCAAAAGCCAATGAAGAGGACAACGACTCCCACAAGGGAGTGTGGAGGGGCTCTGACCTCTGCACCGAAGATCTCCAAGAACTCATCACTGAGGGGTATCTCCACGTGGCAGAGGGTTTGGTCTAGCAGCCGGTGCCGGCCGGCGAGGTGATTCCTTCTCCCCAAGCCGGAGAGAAAGTATACCTAACATGGGTATACCTACAGGTACCCGAGTTTGGTATATACGGTCCAGATACGGCAGAAGCCCACGGTGGTGCCAAGGCCCAGTAAAGAATTCGAGTGGCCCACAGACTCTCGATTCCTTGCGAGACAAGAAGAAACTTAAGATAGAAAGTTCAAAGGGAAAATCCTAATTTGTAACCAACTCGACCTGGTACCCGAGACCTAGCCTGTCTATATAAAGGCTAGGAGGGGCAGTGAGGACGACACACGCAACCCTTGTTTCCACAACTCTCGCCAGATTGCATGTGCGCGCCCCTGTAATCTTCGATTCCTTCGTTAATTCCAAGAGCAGACAAGCAGGAGTAGGGACCTCTACGAGGCCTAAACCTGGGTAAAACTTGCGTCCCTGTGTGCTTGTTTGCTAGCCAACTGATGCCTCCAGCGCCCCCTCCTTCTCCAAAACCCAAGTCCATAACAATGGGCATTGACGAGTTAAACCCTCGTCAATTGGCACCGTATGTGGGAATTGGGAGTGCTGATGTTGCGGCTTCTTCAGCCCCATCAACCTCTATCTACAACTCCACAAAAGCGGAGATTCGCCATCTCTTCGGCGCTTTTGACTAAACCGTCCACACGCCAGCCACTCGCCCGGATTTCGAGTTCGTAGGAGACGGGATCAGCCTGGCGATCGGGAGCTTCCGCTTCCAAGTAGGTTAGTTAGGCACGCTTCACATGCCTGACTAGCCGACAACACCATTGATTGCTCCAACATCATAGTTCCCTCCACCAATCGGCACCCTCAGCAAGCTCAACACCTCGGCAACAGCAGGGACCACGGATACCGACAACAGTCGTGGATCTGATCTAGGTGACCTAGCCACAGAAGATGGAGCTTACGGCTCCAGATCTGAAAGTTGTGGGAGCAACAGCTTCCCCAAACACTTCATGTGCGCTGTCATCAACGCGGGCGACACCAACGCCAATCGCGATAACACCGGCAATGGATCTGGCAGCAGGCCACCAAATGCTGGCATACCCAACAACGGTCCACCCAATGGCGACATACCTAACGGAGGCCCCACCAATGGTGGCAACGGCGCGCCCGTCAACAATGGAGTGGGAGGAGAACCGCCAACCATTGTGAACAAAAACACTAGAGAGCGCGTAGTGATCAGGCTCAACGACAATGAGTGGGCCCATTGTCGAGAAGCCCTACGAGGCAACCCTCTGCCCTTCGACTCCCCGTAGGACATGCTAATGGGTTACCATTGGCTGTTGAAGGAGGAATACAAATGCCAGCTACATGCAGTCGCACAACTCAAAGCGCGTAAAAAGGCGGCAGATGAGTCAAGCCTTCGTCGAGCTGGGCTCTCCTCCCACGGAGGATCCTCCTCCAAAGGCAACGAGTACGTCGCCAACAAATGGCAATCTCGACTGGCCCACCTCACCGAGCAAGAGCGTGTAGAAGCCGCAAAAGTCCTCGACTTCGGCTCAATGACAGTGGATACACGGGGCAACGTGCTCCCGAAGACGCTGCAAGCCGTGGTAACGGCTGCCACCATGTACCTCCTCAACAACCAGCCGCCAGCTTGAGATCCACGAGCTGCCATGCACCGATCTACGATCACAGGCTTGGGGCTAGTCGAGGCAGCCCTCGACAAAGAAGCTGCACCGGAGCCAAAGAAAAGCAAGGCTCTAGCAAAACTCCTCGCCCTCATCTAGCGACGATAGCCACGATCTGTCTCGGCGTCACCGCCCACGGCGGCACGATCGTGACTACGATGCACGTGATGACCTCATGCAGCGCAAAATCGACAAATCAAGGGCAATGCGCGCTTGTTCGACTGACTCAGAAGAGGACGAGACTGAGCTCTGCGGCGCTAGATGCTTCAGCAGGGTCATCAGGCAGAAACGAATGCCTAAAGGGTTCATACTACCATCAGAGAACCCAATATTTGACGGTCTATAGGACCCAAAAATCTGGTTGGAGGACCACATCTCCTCTGCCAGACTACATGGCAGGAGTCGAAGCACGGCCATGTAATTCCTGCAGCTACAGCTGCAGGGCGTCGCCCGCGCATGGCTCAACAATCTCCAGCACGGATCCATTCGCAGCTGGGAAGATCTGGTCTACAGCTTCGTGCACAATTTCAAGGGCACCTACAAATGGCCTGCATCAATCGAAGAACTAAGAAGCTGCCAGCAAAGGTCGGGCGAATTGCTACGCTCGTACATCCAGAGGTGGTCCATCATCAAGAACTCCGAAGAAAACATCTCGAAGGACCGTGTAATCGACGCATTTAACGACAGCGTTCGCCGTATAGAGCTTAGGGAGCAACTGGGTTGTTCGAAGCCCAAAACAATCGACCACCTGATGGAAATCACGAATTGATGGGCTGCCGGAGAAGACTCGGTGAAAAACCGTACCTACTCCGACGACGATGACCTTGGGTGCATACACGACGCGTCTACGACGACCACGACAAGGTAAACATGGTCGCAGCCGGCTACACCGACAAACGCGACGACAACCACAACAGCGGATACCGTAGTGGTGGATATTGCGATAGCGGAAAAACCACGCAGGTGTGGCAGCGCCGCACTCGCGGAGAGGAACCCGCAACAACCATCGAGGACAAACTGTCCGGGCCATGCAACGTGCACTTCTACAACGAAAAGCACGATGGCAAGAAGAAATCCATCCACCTACTCAAGGACTGTCGCGAGTTTCTCAAACTCCACGAGGGCCTGGCTCGGATGAACCACGAGTCGATCAGCAGGGGCTACGGAGCTGCCCCATGCGCTGTGGCACATGGAGCTCCTCCACCGCCGCCCGGACCACCACCACCTGCGGCTGCACCAGTCCAGCACCATGGAGGTGAACCATACTCGCGGGCCATGGGCAACATGATGATCCAAAAAGGGCGTCCCTCAAATCGAGTGCAGAAGGCCATCACTCGCCCAGTCAACTTGGCGACCAATTCCCCACCTTCCACCACTGAGTACCTCAGTGGAAGTGACTCCTGCATCACATTCGACAAACGTGACCATCCGCGCCAAGTCCCTAGTCCGAGCCACTGTCCCCTCGTACTCGAGGCGCAAATTGGAGGCTTCGACATGAGTCGCGTCTTCATGGACGGCGGAAGCGGCATCAACCTCATGTTCGCGAGTACCTTGCGTGCAATGAGGATTCCTCTGACTTGCCTAGAAGTCTCAGACACGACATTCAACGGCATCGTCCCAGGCAAGGGCATATACCCCCTAGGAAAAATCAACCTCGACATCATCGTTGGCACGCCGAAAAACTTTTGGCGAGAGCGTATCGACTTTGAGGTCGTCAATTGGCCTTCGCAATACCATTGCATCCTCGGACGTGTCGCGTTCGCCAGGTTCATGGAAGTGCTGCACTACGCCTACTGTAACATCCCAAAAATTCAATCCAAGCTTATCAAGATCAAATCATCCAAAAATAGGGTTAATAAAAACTTTTCCAAATTTAAAATGAAAGCATTCATATGTGTATGCATTTAAAATAGGAGTTGTTTGAATTGCCATGATTGATTGATCCAATGCTTGTAAAATGTTTCTTAGGTGATTTAAACATCATCTACATCTTTCCCAAACTTTTCCTAAAGAAAATCAAATCAAAAAGAATTAAAAAGAAGGAATGGTCATTTTGGCAAATTTAACTCTCATGCCTACTTTGGCTATTCCTAGTACTCAATTCTTAAAAGAAACAATTCTTGATCTTTGCACCCCTTGCTAGTACACATAATGAGGTACCAAGGCCCACCTTTGGATCTGCTAAAACCATTGTGTTAACTATTTTAAATGACAGCGTAAAATTGAATCTAATGCATATGCATAGATCACCCTTATTTCAAAAACCATCTATTTGAGCTCCATTTTCAAAACCCTTGCAACCAGAGACTACCGAGCTCACTCAAAAAATTTGAAACCAAAATTCAAAACTTTCTTTCATGCGGCCATTTCATCAAACACTTGGCATGCATAATCTCTACTCTAATCCTAGCTCACTGTTTACTATAGGGTTTTGCCCCCAATTGATCCCCATTTATCTCCTTTGTCCCCTCTTGATCTAACCAAACCCCTAACACCCCTCTCCCTTGTCCCTAACCCTCTTGCCATGTCAACCCGAGGGCATGGTCGCTGGCCAAACTTTGCCCCGCCGCAGCAGACCATCTCCCCCTCTCTCGCCATGTCTAGGAGGTAGCCAGGAGCTCACCGCCACCCCCTGTCCCTTGCCCGAGCCCAGAGCAGCAGTGGACCACCGAGCACAAACTGCGCCCAGTGCCACCGCACCATGCCAGTGCCGCCCCCAGAGCACGCTCTGTCCCTGCTCGCACAGACCATCCCTTGGCACTAGCCCGCCACTCCACCTCGACCTGGAGAACACCCCAGACATCCCCGTTCGCCGCCCAAAGCCTCACAGCCACCGCTCGCCGTGGACACCGACGCTTCGGCGCGCAGAGCGCCACCTCGCCTAGACCGCGTGCCACCGCCCCTACGGACGCATTCAATTTCTAGAGCACCACCAGGGAACCGCCTATCGATCGCCACCCCCAGCCATGCCTCTACCCCGCCGTAGCCTTGTTGCCACCGTCGCCTGCCCATCCCGCTCGGTCTCACCGTCGGGCCTATAAAAGGAGACCTCCCCAGCCTCTTCTCTCCACACCATTCCACTCCCCTCACCTCTCTGAACCTCACCCACCTCTAGCCGGAGCAAGTGGAGCAGAAGCTCGCCGGAATTGGAGCCGGAGTAGCCGCGGCCGGAGGAGAAGGGCGACGTTGATTGCGACCACCCCAAGCTCCGCCGCAACCGCGCCTCGCCTCGCCGTCGTCTTCCAGTCGTTTTCCCGCCTCGCTGACCCTGCTAGAGCCCTGGTACGCCCCCAGTAGCCCCCACCGAGCCGCTAGGGTTCGAGATCGCCAGCGACCTGTTCGTCGTCGACGACGACCCTCAGCCGTAGATTCCTATTCTAATCACACGGCCCACAGCGCGCGTACCGTTTCGTGTTTTAAGTGCCGCTGACACGTGGGACCCCCTGTCAGCTGAGCCCCGCGCCGCGGAGCGCCACTGGGCCGGCCCATTCCTTTTCCCACGCTAGCCCATCGATTCAAATCTGGATTTTTTCTTTTTTAGTTAAAACTAGTTTTTGTCCATTAGTTTGAAAATCAGTTCAGAGAGTTTTAGAAATCCAAATTGCATGAAACCAATTTTGTCTGAAAGGTATTAAAATGATCTATCCAAGACCGTTGGATTTAAGTCAATTAGAGTTATAGATCTCTCCTAATAAAAATAAGAAGACAGAAGCTTTTGCAACTTGCAACATTTTTATAAAATCAACCAAGTTAGCTTTTGAGTTGATTCCAACTCTCAAAAATCACATTTCATCATATCTGTATAACCATGTAATAATATTAAGGTTGACACTCAGTGACTTTGGACTAGTACCAAAATAATGCTATATAGGCATTTCTAGTCACTTTAAATCATTAAATAATAAACTTAAACTAAAGTAATATTGATCCAACCTTTAAATCTCATTCCCACATGTTAGAATATGTGGTGAGGACATGTGTCCACATGATCCCATATTTTGGTGGTGAATATTAAATTTTAGTTAATATTTCAATGAGTAGAAATTACTTTTCTAAAATAAAAAGGATGAAACTATTGAAATTAAACTTGTGATGCTTGTGATGATAATAGATCATCAATTGTGTGTTTTAGAATGCTACTTAGCCTATTTAAGTATTGTTTGGTGATTGGCTACTCCCTATGTATTTATAGACGCTAGTACCGACCAAGCTTTCGAGGAGGAGGAGTTCTACCAAGAAGAAGAAGAAGAAAACTTCAACCACTGCACCAACCAAGGCAAGCTATTGTTAGCAAGCTAGAATTAAGCTAGATGAATGAGCAAGGATGATTTAGGCATGCTTTGATCACACCCCTTTGACTACTAGTACCCCAAGTCTTACCTACAGGTTTTACCCTCTTAGGTTATACCAAGTTCTTGACTTGTTTTGAAGGTAGCATGAAAAGTATAAAACTTGACCTACTTAGAAACCTTTAGATGTCATTCTATGGCATGAGATTGAAACCATCTTTTCCACCTTAGTGAACACTCTTAACTTAGTATTTTAGAGTAGATCAAAAACTTGAGTCACTTTAGATGGGAGCACTTGGTGAAAATGAATTGTGAAAACCTTGGAATGATGAGTCATTCTATTGAGATGTTTTGACATGTGTTGAGAGACACAACTGGTTTATGATGATGAAAATGATGAGGCATGAGCCTTAACCCTTTTATAAAACTGATGGTTGGATTCGGATGCGATACCATTCCAAATTTAACGTACAACCACACTACCTGAATTGGGTAAGGCTTAGCTGGAAATTTATATGCATTAGTATTAGTTCCCTCACGGGAGAGGTTTGAGCCGAGGCTACCTCTCAATGTTGTCCACCTATGCAGTGCCCAAGATGACTGATGGTCATGGTTGAGAGGCCATGCTCATAGGAGAGGTGCTTATACTAGGGTGTGTAAAGGGAAGGTTATGTTTGATTATCTGCATACTAAGTATGATGATTCACGGTTATCCCTGACAGATGTATCGAATCTTGTGGTGAAAGTGTACCACCTTTGCAGAGTGTCAAACTAATCGAATAGCCACGTCCGCGGTCATGGACAGTTGGAATGGCCATACTGTTTCGTTGTCAGATGTTTTCTAAATAACTTGAAATGAATGATGAACTTTGACTTGACCACAACAGGGTTGTGTTGATGATAATAGCTTCCCAACTTAAGTGATTTTTAGAACTTTACTTTATCTTTCTTTGCTACTGAACTCAGCTTAGGTTTCAAACTTAACTTGATAGTTAACTTAGATTCAGTACTTTAACTTAGAATTATAGTACCTGTTAATAGTAGTTTGCGAGTACTTGAAGAGTACTCATGGCTTTTGTCCCTGGCTATTATCATGGCCAGACTATGAAGGAGATTATTAAGATGATGGTCAGCAGGATGGCTATGATAACTAGGACTATCTGCCTTCATCAGCATTGCCTGTGCCTCTGAAGATGGACCCCACCGCTACGCTTATCTTTTATTTCCGCTGCTTGTTGTATTAAAGACTGGATCATGAGATCCTTATTTGTGTAAAACCTTATGTATGGTTTGTAATGGATGATGTACTGTGATATCCAATCCGTTATGTCTCGCAAAAATGGTAATCCTAGGATTGCGAGGTATGGCATAACGGGCATCTGGGATTAAAAATCCGGGTGTTGACAAGTTGGTATCGGAGCCATCCTAACCATAAGAGACCCTAGTTAGAATGGACGTCCAAACCAAAAACTTAGCTTCTAAACCAAAGGGAGTATTTATGAAAAACTATTCCCTCTCTTACCCTTGTGAACTCATTCTTTCTCAAAAATACATGTTCCTCAAAATTCTTACATTACTACTTAAAATTTGACACACTTGATCACTTCACTAACTTCCTAATCCTTAATTCTTGTAGATGGAGACTCAGTTCAGCAAGTTTTACCAGTTTGGAAACGGAGGTCAGCTGATCTTCGAGAGGGATCTGGATTCACTGTCGGAGTTACTGGGACGCCCACATCCGGAGTTTCTTGGAGCTCAACTTCTAGGACCCCCAGGAGGAGACCTACAGTGGCTAGTCACCGCGGATCTTCGGGGGAGCATCGAAGCACCAACTTCTGGGAGAATTGAGTTCTCCGTGAGAGAGAACAACTGGCTAGATGGATTAGCCAGGGCAATGCATGAAGCTCTCGCACGTATATGTGCCCTCAGCGTCAACAAGATCCAAGGAACCCGTTTTGCCCACTATGCAAGACGTGACTTCATGGGAATGCCGATGGAGATGCCAAGTCACCCAGAGTTGAGGAGTCAGGTGGAGAACCTTGATTTCTTGCTTCATGACAGACAGCAGGAACTGGACAATGCCAGGGAGTTAGCCAACCAGAACCGTGCCATTGCCGACCAGAAGGCCCAGACTTTCGCACTACTCGTCCAAGATCTCCAGTCTCTTTGTTGCCAGCGTGCAAAGAAGGATCGCACCATCGCCTGTCTTCGCAAGAAGGTGGCCGACCTCGAGAAGACCGTCAAGGAGCAGGAAGCTCAGCTTGCCGCCAAGGAAGAAGAAGATGAGGGTGAAGACATCCAGGGAGATATGGATTCTTACCTCAGCAACGATGATGACTTTCTGGAGGAGGATGTTGTGGACTTCTACACTGATGATGAAGACTCCGACTTCATCGACAATGAGTAGAGGCACTAGAGCACTGTCGTAGCATGAGATGTATCATCTCATTGTATCGTAGCTTGTAGAATGGTTCTTCAAACCATCTGTTTTCCCCTTTGCTTGTTATGGTGTGTGTTGTATCGGGTGCTTGCTTGCATGAATAAAAAAGAAGTTAGTTGAAAAACCTGAGTCTAACTCAATGTTTTAGCTTTGAAAACCCAAAACCATGAAGCTTAGAATTTCCCTCTTACCCCTATATCTATCTCAATCTTCAGATGACTCGTGGAAACCAAGGAGGGAGCAGCTCGTCGCAGGACCAATGCTGCAGATCTTGCAGAATCTCATAGCGGACCGTGAAGCAAGCAGGGCCGAGCGTCAAGCCAACTTAGCAACATTGCAGCAGATCGCCCAAATGGCTCTCAACAACCAAGGACATGGAAATCAGGATCACCAAGGATCTAAACTCAAAAACTTTCAGAACACCAATCCCCCAATCTTTAACCAATCTAAAAACCCATTAGATGCTGATGACTGGTTACGGACCTTGGAAAACAACTTAGAGGTTGCCAGAGTTGATGAGAATGAGAAAGTTCTCTTCGCCACCCACTATCTGGCGTGAGATGCAAGAGCTTGGTGGAATAGCATCGGCAATATGAACCATGGTCAAGTGATGACCTGGGAAGCATTCAAGGTCAAGTTCAGCCGCACCCACGTGTCGTAAGGTCTTGTCAACAGGATGAGAGATGAATTCCGCGAATTGAAGCAAGGAAGAATGACTGTGGTGGAGTACCATGACAGATTCTTGTCACTTGCCAGATATGCACCGGATGAGATCAACACGGAGGCCAAGAAGGAGAGATTCTTAAACGGACTGCATGATGAGATGCAGACTGTCCTTGTCAACATCTGTTTTGATGATCTCGAAGAGCTAGTCGACTCTGCCATTCAGATGGAAGGGAAGATTAACCAGGCAAACGACAACCGCAAGCGTCGTATGATGCAGAAGTCTGGATCCAGTAGTCACCAGAAGTACCGTCCCAACCCCTCACCAGGATATGCACCAAGGAACAACCGATCCCCAAGTTCTCGCCCAAGTTACCCCAACCGTAGCGGAGGTAATGTGAAGTCCGGAGGAAACAATCACAACTCCGGTAATGCCAACAATTTCAACCGTGCCCCTCCCAAGAGCAACAACAACAACAACAACACTGCACCCAGAACTGGCAGCAATGATGTACCTGTAGTAGTCAAGGACAAGTCCCAGATCACTTGCTTCGAGTGTGGAGTGAAGGGTCACTACTCCAATGAGTGTCCCAAGAAGACTGCCGCTAATGCCCCTGTGAATGCCCCAGCTCAGCAGCAGCGTCGTGTTCAACCAGGAAGAAGATTTGCCCCAGGAAACCCGCACAACCGCAACGGTCGTCTCTTCCACATGAACGCAGAAGAAGCCCAGGAAGCGCCAGATGTAGTGCTGGGTATGTTTTCTGTCAACTCAGTTTTAGCAAGAGTATTGTTTGATTCTGGAGCATCGCATTCATTTGTCACCGAAGAATTTGTATGCATTAGTAAGATTCGCCCAACCAACCTGAAGCATGTCACGATAGTTCAAATCCCCAGCTCAACAACAAAAGCTAGAAAAATTTGCAAAGCTATACCTATCAGAATACATGGGATAGATTTTTATGCCAACCTAATTGTACTTGGATCCAAAGGATTGGAAGTAGTACTAGGTATGGACTGGATGTCAAGGCATAAAGGACTAATAGACTGTGCTAAGAAAGCCATCACCATGACCAGTAGTTTTGGAGTAATAGTAGAGCATATCTCTGAAACCTTACCCCGTCAATTCAAGTGCAACAAGAGTGTAGCCCTGCCCACCATGGACTAAGTCAGAGTAGCCCGTGAATACCCTGACGTATTCCCAGATGAATTGCCAGGTATGCCCCCGGATAGGGATATTGAGTTCATTATCGAACTAATCCCCAGAACCGGACCTATAGCCCAGAGACCCTATACCATGAACCCCTCAGAGTTAGTGGAACTGAAGAAGCAGTTGGATGCCATGTTAGCAACAGGCTTGATTCAGCCAAGCGCATCGCCATGGAGATCACCAGTGTTATTCGTCGACAAGAAAGATGGAGGCAATCGTCTGTGTACAGATTACAGAAAGTTGAATGACGTCACCATCAAGAACAAGTACCCCTTGCCAAAGATAGAGGATCTATTTGACCAGTTGACTGGAGCTCAGGTATTCTCAAAGATTGATCCTAGGACTGGTTATCACCAACTTAAGATTCGTGCAACGGATATTCCAAAGACCGCCTTTACTACTCGCTATGGTTTATACGAGTATATGGTTATGTCTTTTGGATTAACCAATGCCCCTGCTTATTTCATGAATCTCATGAATAAGATCTTTATGAATTTCCTAGATAAGTTTGTAGTTGTGTTTATCGACGACATCCTTATCTATTCCAAGTCAGAAGAAGAGCATGAGCAACATCTGAGAATCATCCTAGAAACCCTGAGAGAGCATCAGTTATATGCCAAGTTCAGAAAGTGTGAGTTTTGGCTGAAAGAAGTAGGATTCCTAGGACATATTGTTTCTGCCGGAGGAGTCTCTGTTGATCCCACCAAGATCAAAGATGTCGAGGAATGGGAAGCCCCAACCAATCAAACCCAAGTTCGTTCATTTCTCGGATTAGCGGGATATTACCGCAAGTTCGTAGAAGGATTCTCGAGCATAGCCCGACCAATGACCCAATTGTTGAAGAAGGACAAGAAGTTTGAATGGACAGACAAGTGTGAAGCCAGTTTCCAGGAGCTGAAGAAGAGATTGATATCAACCCCAATTTTGATCATGCCAGACATCAAGAAGCCGTTTGATGTGTATTGTGATGCATCCAAGATTGGCCTAGGATGTGTATTGATGCTAGAAGGAAAAGTCATCACGTATCTGTCTCGACAATTGAAGCAACATGAGCAGAACTATCCAACCCATGATCTTGAGCTAGCAGCCGTGGTTCTAGTGTTGAAGACATGGTGTCATTATTTGATGGATAATCGCTGTGAGATTTACTCAGATCATAAGAGCTTGAAGTATATCTTCACTCAGAACGAGCTGAATATGAGGCACAGAAGATGGATAGAGTTAATCAAGGATTATGACCTTGAAATTTACTATCACCAGGCAAAGCCAATGTGGTAGCGGATGCTCCTAGCAGATTGCCGTGCAGGCTTCACACCATGATCAAGGAGAAGCAACCAAGTTTGTATGAAGAATTGGAGCAGTTCAGGACTGAGTTAGTTAGCAAAGGATTCCTAGCTAGCATTGAACTTCAACCTAGTTTGATTAGCCAAATCAAGGAAGCCCAGAAGGGGAATGAAAGTATCGACGGAATCAAACGTCGTATTGGTACAGGAAAGGTACCTGGATTCACCGAAGACGAAGAAGGAGTATTGTGGTACAAAGGACGTATCTGTGTGCCAGCAGATTCGGAGCTGAAGGAAATTATCATGAAGGAAGCTCATGATACTCTTTATTCTATCCACCCCGGAGGAACAAAGATGTATCAGGATTTGAAAGAGAAATTTTGGTGGCACAAGATGAAGAGAGAGATCGGAAGCTACATCGCCAAATGTGACATCTATCAAAGAGTCAAAGCAGAGCATCAGAGACCTGCAGGACTATTGCAACCATTGCAGATTCCGGAATGGAAATGGGATTCCGTCAGAATGGACTTTATCACCAGTTTACCTACTTCTAGTAGGGGAAATGACTCAATCTGGGTCATAGTTGATAGACTGTCCAAGGTAGCCCACTTTATACCTGTAAAGACAACCTACCAGAGTGCAAAGTTAGCAGAGCTATACATTGCTAGGGTTGTTAGTCTGCATGGAACCCCCAATACCATCGTCTCAGATCGAGGAACCCAGTTTACCTCGAGATTTTGGCAGGAAGTTTAGGAAGGTTTAGGAACCAAGTTGAACTTCAGTACCGCTTATCACCCGCAAAAAGATGGACAGACTGAGAGAGTCAACCAGATCCTAGAGGATATGCTTAGAGCTTGTGTGTTGGAATACGGATCAAAATGGGAAGACTGCCTGCCTTTCGTAGAATTCTCATATAACAACAACTATCAAGCTAGTTTGCAGATGGCACCATTTGAATTCCTATACAGAAGAAAGTGTCTTACCCCTTTGAATTGGTCGCAAGTAGGAGAGAGTCAGATCTTTGGACCCGACATTCTCCGAGAAGCAGAAGAGAAAGTTCACAAAGTCCGTGAGCACCTCAAGACCGCCCAATCCAGACAGAAGAGTTATGCTGACAAAAGAAGGAGAGACCTGGCTTTCAATGTTGGAGTTTCGTATATCTCAAGGTTTCACCATTAAAGGGAACTCAACGCTTCAGTCTGAAGGAAAAGTTAGCTCCCAGATATATCGGACCTTTCAAGATTCTGAACCGCCGAGGAGAAGTATCGTATCAACTGGAACTGCCTGAAGAGATGTCAGCCATCCACAATGTGTTCCATATCTCGTTACTTCGCAAAAGCTTGGAAATGCCTGAGAAGACTGAAGTTTTCAAGAATATCGATCACAGAGCTGTGGAAATCAACAATGACTTAACCTATCGGGAAGTACCCATCCGTATCTTAGAAGAAGCCTACAGAACCACCAGGACCAGGAGTATGAAGTTTCTCAAGATTCAGTGGAGCAACCATACCGAGGAGGAAGCTACTTGGGAACGCGAAGATTACGTTAGAACAGAGTTCCCAGATCTCTTTAATTCCTAGTTTTCTTTGTAAATCTCGGGACGGGATTTTGTTTAAGGGGGGAAGGTTTGTTACATCCCAAAACTTCAATCCAAGCTTATCAAGATCAAATCATCCAAAATAGGGTTAACAAAAACTTTTCCAAATTTAAAATGAAAGCATTCATATGTGTATGCATTTAAAATAGGAGTTGTTTGAATTGCCATGATTGATTGATCCAATGCTTGTAAAATGTTTCTTAGGTGATTTAAACAACATCTACATCTTTCCCAAAATTTTCCTAAAGAAAATCAAATCAAAAAGAATTAAAAAGAAGGAATGGTCATTTTGGCAAATTTAACTCTCATGCCTACTTTGGCTATTCCTAGTACTCAATTCTTAACAGAAACAATTCTTGATCTTTGCACCCCTTGCTAGTACACATAATGAGGTACCAAGGCCCACCTTTGGATCTGCTAAAAACATTCTGTTAACTATTTTAAATGACAGTGTAAAATTGAATCTAATGCATATGCATAGATCACCCTTATTTCAAAAAGCATCTATTTGAGCTCCATTTTCAAAACCCTTGCAACCAGAGACTACCTATCACTAGTGGAGATCACTCAAAATTTTTGAAACCAAAATTCAAAACTTTCTTTCATGCGGCCATTTCATCAAACACTTGGCACGCATAATCTCTACTCTAATCCTAGCTCACTTTTTACTACAGGGTTTTGCCCCCAATTGATCCCCATTTATCTCCTTTGTCCCCTCTTGATCTAACGAAACCCCTAACACCCCTCTCCCTTGTCCCTAACCCTCTTGCCATGTCAACCCGAGGGCATGGTCGCTGGCCAAACTTTGCCCCGCCGCTGCGAGGTCCAAACGGTGTCATTACAATCAACAGAAGCTTCGAAAGGTCCGACAGCTACGATAGAGAATTCAATAGAATCTCCTAGTCCTTCGGCATGCAGGAGGAGCTCGCAAGATTGAAGGAGTCGACAGACAAGAGTATGCCTCCCCTGAGCAGGCCAAGCTCACCCGACCTGTCCTTCGACTCGTCGGTGCACACAAAGAAAGTCCAGGTCCACCCAACAGACCCGACCAAGACGGCCCTCATCGCCAACAACTTGAGTTCCGCATAGGAACTCGCGCTCGTTGAATTCCTCCGTGAGCACTGGGAAATCTTCGCCTGGTGTCCAGTGGACATGCCAGGGGTTCCCAGGGAATTCGCCGAGCACGCACTCAACGTAAATCTAGACGCAAGGCCAGTCAAGCAGACACTACGGCGACTGTCTGAACCAAGAGCAGAAGCGGTCGGAATGGAGATCAACAGACTCCTCGATGCAAACTTCACACGTGACATCAAGGAAAGCACTTGGCTCGCTAATACAGTGCTGGTGCCTAAAATAGACACGAATATCCTACGGATGTGCATGGACTTCACCTCCCTGAATAAGCACTGCCCAAAGCATCACTTCCCGCTACCGTGAATCGACCAAATCATCGACTCCACCGCGGTATGTGAACGTCTCTGTTTCCTCGATGCCTACTCAGGCTACAATCAAATTCGAATGAAGGAGGAAGACCAAGAGAAAACGGCGTTTACAACACCCTTTGGTGTGTTCTGCTACAACACGATGCCCTTTGGGCTAAAAAACGCAGGAGCCACCTATTAGTGGTGCATGCAGGCCTGCCTCAAGAATTAACTTGGTCGCAACATCCAAGTCTATGTTGATGACATCGTCATCAAAACAAAAGAGGAAGCCTCACTAATCGATGATCTATGCGAGACCTTCGCCAACCTAGACCGCTACCAGATCAAGCTCAATCCAGACAAATGCGCCTTCGGCGTACCATCTGGGCAATTACTCGGGTATCTCATCTCCACGAGAGGGATCGAAGCAAACCCGAAGAAAATAAAAGCCATACTGGCCATGGAGAAGCCAAAGAACGTAAGAGTAGTCCAACAGCTGGTTGGGCGAATCGCGGCGCTCAGTCGATTCATCAGTCGAATGGGTGAAAAGGCACTGCCCTTCTACCAACTTCTCCGCAAAACTAACAAGTTCGGGTGGACAGACGAGGCACAAGAAGCATTCGAACACCTCAAACGTCTATTATCCACCTCGCCAGTACTAGTGACTCCACGCGAAAAGGATCCGCTGTTGCTCTACATCTCTGCCACCAACGAGGAGGTCAGTACGGTGCTTGTGGTGGAACGAGCCAAAGAAAACAAGGTCCACGGGGTCTAGCGCCCAGTCTACTACCTCAGCGAGTTGTTCACGCCAACAAAACAGCGGTACCCGCACTACCAGAAGCTGGCGTACGGCTTCTTCATGACATCCAGGCGACTGCGCCACACTTCCAGGAGCACCCAATCGTGGTGGTCAATGACGCCCCGCTCGGGCATATCCTCAATAACCATAATGCCACCGGGCGAGTCGCACTTTGGGGAATCGAACTATCTCCACGAGAAATCACATACGAAAAGCGCGACGCGATCAAATCGCAAGTCCTCCCTGATTTCCTCATGCACTGGATGGAGAATCAGCTCCCCAACAAACCAGATATGTCCTACCTCTGGACAATGCACTTCGATGGGTCCAAATGAAAGGACAGAGCTGGCACAGGTGTCATACTGACATCGCCACAGGGAGATAAGCTGAAATACATTCCGCAAATGCAGTTCACTGCTTCCAACAATGAAGCCGAGTACGAGGCTCTAATCCATGGGATGTGGATGGCGAAAGCCTGCGGCACCAAGAGGCTCATCATCTACGGCGACTCCAAACTGGTGGTTAACCAAACGATGCACGAGTGCGACGCACTGAGTGACAACATGATCGCCTATCACGACCTCTACGACACACTCGAAGGGGACTTCGATGGCTGTGAGCTGCAACATGTGGGTCATGAAAGCAATGAAGAGGCGGATCTACTCGCCAATACTGGATGCCCCCATACCACCTGGAGTATTTCTCGAGCGTATCTACGAACGCTCCATCAAGCTAAAGGCTCTAGAGGAGAAAGCAGGCCCATCAACAGACTCGGGGCTACGCCACCCATCGAGCAAATGGCACTCGACGACCTAGAACTGAATACAGGACTCGAAGGACCAATGGGTGTCATGATGATCGAGCCATCCTAGACACAACCCTACATCACATATCTACTCAGCAAAAGGCTGCCAGATGATCCGACTGATGCGTGACACATCGCGCAACGATTCAAGGCATTCATTGTCATCAACGGCGAACTGTACAAGCGCAGTATCACAAGAGTGCTCCAACGGTGCATCTCCAATGGAGACGGAAGGGTCATCCTCTTCGACATCCATGAAGGCACTTGCGGGCACCATGCTGGCAGTCGCGCCCTCCTCGCCAAAGCTCTACGAGCTGGATTCTACTGGCCCATGGCCATGCGTGACACCAAGGACATCATCCAGCATTGCAATGCTTGCCAGCGATTCACGGACAAACCTCATGCACCTGGCGTGGAACTCCGGCCAATACCATTGGCCTGGCCCTTCGCACAATGGGGACTCGACATGGTCGGCAAGCTCCCAATGTCCTCGCGAGGAGGATACGTCTACCTCTTAGTCGTGGTCGACAAATTCACCAAGTGGATCAAGGCTATGCCGGTGATAAATCAATCAAGAGCCAGCGCCGTCAAGTTCTTCGAATACATTGTCTAACACCTTGGAGTGCCACACAGCATCATCACGGACAATGGGACAAACTTCACCTCTAAGGAGTTCCAGGAATTCAGCGAAAACCTAGGAATCAACATAAGCTACGCCTTGGTGGCTCACCCGCAGACCAATGGTCAAGTCGAAAAGGCCAACGGCCTCGTATGCGGCAGAATCAAGAAACGACTCCTCTAGCCACTCGAACAAGCCGCCGGATGCTGGCCAGATGAGCTGCAATCTATACTCTAGAGCTTACGCACAACTCCAAACAGTGCCACGGGATACACCCCGTTCTTTATGGTGCACGGTGCTGAAGCGGTGCTACCCGCAGAAGTACGCTACAAAGCCTCGCGGGTGGTCTCTTATAGCGAGCAGGAGTCAACTCTTGCACTCGAAGACTCCGTCGACCTCCTTGACGAAGCATGGGAAATTGCAGCGGAGAGATCAACGATCTACCAACAAAGCCTCCACAACTACCACAGTAAAAGGCTACGTCCCAGATCCTTCGTCAAAGGAGACCTGGTCCTATGACTAAAGCAAGCAAGGACATCTCAACCTCGAGTCCCCTTGGGAAGGACCCTATGTGGTTACAGAAGTAATTCCAGGTGTCGTTTATCGCCTTAGAGATCTCAAGACAGGAGTCGCATACTCCAATCCTTGGAACGTTGCGCAGCTGCGTCGTTTGTACCCCTAGTCATTTTTTCTACATTACAAATAAGGCTATTCAGCCAGGCTACTTAGCCACACATTGTACCTCGTACTATTCTGCGAATAAATAAAGCTAAGTGCCCCAAAACTCTGAGTTTTTCCTAACTTTCTTGCAATCTTATCACTCAGGGGATGTGCCACCCTTTATACTTCAGTTCTACGAACAAATCACAGTATCCTGAGTAGCTGACACAACATCAATCTAACCCTAGATAAACACCAACCCAGTTGCAATGCACCTGACAGGTTGGCAAGGTGTTGAGATAAACACAAGTCAGGCTAACAAAAAGGAACTGTAGAGTACAATACACTAGAAAAATTATATAAGCTAAACGAGCTTTTCACATATCAACGGGTTCTCAATACACCCAATACAATCGTATGAACTTTACAACACTTATACATTTATGTGCAGGATACAAATCACGCTACTGCTGCAACAGAAGAACGTGTGTCTTCTCCTCAAAGAAGTCGACAATGTCCTCTGCTGGCCGGTCAACCGCCTGATAATGCGGCACCATATCCAAGTCATCCCTTCTGGCGGAGGCGGCGGCCTGGTGGCAACAGCTGCAACATCTACATCCGCCCTATGCAGCCACACCAGCAATAATGCAGCCTTCGCACCAGCTACTAGCTGCTGTCACATGCACTCGCGAACTACACTCAAATCCTGGAACCTCGCTAGAAGAGCCAACAGGCTTGAAGGGACGGCGTCCAGCGGAAACATCGTCTGATAGATATGCCTAAGGCATGACTGCGCCTTCTTCAAAAAGTGAAGTACTCAAGAAGCACGATCCTGCAGAGTCGCAAGCGCAATCGCACGATCGTGGTCCACCCAAAAGTACCCACTCGCCTGTAGTTGCTCCTGGGTCAGGCCGTTCATTCGAATGGCAATCCGGTCTTTCTCATCCTGCGGATGACGAGCACTAACAACTACACCAAGCAAAAGGGAAAATCATGAAGACAAGGCATCGCCACGATCTGACTAAAAGAAAAGATAAGAGGGCAGAAAGCTAACACTTTAACTGCTCACTCAGCTGCGCCACCTCCTCCAAGAGATACTGCTCGCGGGCGGTAGCCTTCTCCGCCTTCGACTTCCTTACATCCGTGCTACCGCGGAGGACGGGCAAGTCATGCTCCAGTTGCTTAACGCAATCGCGCAGTTGCAAAAGCAAGGACAACTCATCCACCTTTGAGTGCGGTTGCACCAAGGTTTCATCGGTGGGTGGAGGATCACGAGAATCACTCGAAGGACCACTCAACGTACCCTATCACAAACCAAGCAAGAGCATATAAGGGACCAAGAAATACATTGATAAAAGGCTCGAATGCATTCAGGCATGACAAAAGTCTCAACAGGGATACTCCCACAAAAGCATGGTTTCAACACGAAAGTAAAACTACAACTATTACAAGATAGCTACCGAGGAGCACTCTGCTTCGTCAACTTCGACTTAGACTTCGGGGGCCTCATAGAATCCGTGGCGGTCTCTGACGCCACAGACTTTCCAGTGCCAGCCCCTGATGCCGAAGCCTTCGCCGCATTCTTCGCTCGCTGTAGCTCTTTGGAGTATTTGGCGACTGTATTGATGAGCTGCAGCCCATATTTACGACAGTCAGTAGCGAAGGGAGAAAACACTACCTGTTGGCCATCCGCCCCGACGGGCATCACCTTGGAGATCGCGGCAGGGTCCACCTCCACACCATGGGCTTGCACCATCATGAGTGCCATGGTGGCGCCGACAGACCGCTGGGAGTTCTTGAAGTCCATGGGAATACCCTCAGCAAGGGATTCCACCAAGTCCTCTAGATTGTCAATCAGCTCAGCCTTGGGGGTCAGGTCCCTGCGTATGCGACTGAGCACACCCTTGGCCTTCGTCAGCGTCCCTGAAGGGAAGCGCTGCGGTCTTCGACTGCGGCGACAACACCAGCCAACGCATCATCGCAACGAAGGGCCTAGGCGTCAAAGCTCAGGCCGTTGGCATCTACATATAGCAAATTGTTATCACAATAACACGATGTCGAAGCAAGAAAACAACAAAAATTTAGTTAAAAGAGTACCTGAGAGGGACTTAGCAATCAAGAAAAGTTGCTCCTCGAGCAACTTCTCCCTCTCGGCATTGGACACGCGCAAGTCCTCTTCGCGCTTTCGCAAGTCTTCCTCGTGCTTTTGCGACTCCTCCAGGGCCACGATTGCTTCGTCACGACTCTTCGCCGCCGCGGCAAGCGTCTTCTCGAGTGAAGCAGCATGACGCAGAAGCTCGTTATGCTCAACTGCAAAAAACAGGACGTATCATCAATCGAATCCAGAAACTTCACCAAGACAAAGACAAAGGCAAAACTAACCTTCAACAGCGCGATGGCGATTGTCTAGTCGCGCATGCTGTCACCTCATGTCCAAGACTTGCTCCGCTAGGCGGGCAACTTCCTTCATGATGAGCTGTATCATAAGAAAACAAAGTTAAGCAACATCACCAAGTATATATTTGGCATCCAAAACAGCAAAGGGATGCTTACATGGTCCTTCAGAGACTCCGAAGATGACTATTGCGCAGTCATCCGGGCAACAACCTGGTGTCCCCCAGCATGCGGGGAACTCGACGAGTTGTGCCCGGAGTGGGCCGCCAATGGAGGAGAGGAAGATCGTTCAGCCACTTCCTTGGCCTTAGAGTCTACGACTCCGGATTCCTTCACAAATTGGACGTCGCCGGAAGACGACAACGCTGCTTGACTACATAACGCATCCAGCAGAAACTTCAGGGAACACAACTCCAAAAAAGAAACTAAGACAAAGTCGAAAACTTACCAGTCAAATTTGTCAAGATCGAAGGTTTGCTCCTCCGACTCCGAAGACTCCTTTGGCAGTCGCAGCTTCTTCCGGGCAGGAGGAGCCATGGAGCGCACAGGAACGGCGGGGATTGGCTCCTCTGCAACAACAAAAGGGCCTTCTGGAGTCGACGACGATTAGGCATCCGAGTCCTTACTGCGGGAACGCTTGTGAGTGTCTGGGTCGCTGGACTCGGGGGCTCCCTCCTCCTCTTCAATTGGGACGGTCGACTCTGACTCATCCTCTTCATCTACCTCGCGAGGAATAACCCCTTCAGGAAGAGGGGGCAATTTGGGAGAAACCTTCCAATCCTGCATTTAGAAGATACAACATTATATGTCAAAGCATCATAAAGGCCATCGAAAACGGAAACTACTTCACGGTACAATTCTACCTCAGGCGGAGGGTTAGAGGCGTCGAAAGGAGGCACAACTGGTTCGCCTAGGAGAGCCTCCTTGGCGGTGTATTTGGTCACCAGTCGCACCCTCTTATCCACCTCACCCACGGAAATTCCCTCGGCAGACACGCGAGTGACATCATCAGCGCCGGTCCAGCAGTACATAGGGTGTACTCTGGCCTAAAGAGGTTGGACGCGATGGCGCAACCATGTGCGAATGAGAGCGGTGCCACCTTCATCCTTGCCCATGCAGTATTTGAGGTCGCAGACACGCTCATACAGCACTTCTGTTTCTACGGACTCGCCGGGCATGATGACATTCTTCCAAGACCGCCTCCTCTTGCAAGGCACCACCAGATCGAAAGGTGCGAGTCCGTAGTGCTCTCCGTCAGCCTTCTGGTCGCGGATGTAGAACCACTTGTCCCTCCACCCTTGGACGGACGCGGTGAGATTGATGGCAAAGTAGGTGACAGAGGAGTCGACATGGATTCCGCGGCCTCCTACATCGTAAACTACATAGCCAGACATTGACTGGCGTTTCAGCTTAAAAAGCCTCTTGAAGTGGCCAAAGTGCGGCTCGACTCCGAGCCAGCACTCGCAAAGAGTGATGAAGCAGGAGATGTGGAGAATGGAATTTGGGGACAACTGGTGAAGCTGGAGCCCATAGAAACAAAGGAGGCCGCGAAAGAAAGGATGCAGAGGGAGAGAAAGACCTCGAATGATGAATGCAAGGAACATCACCCAGAAACCAGGAGGAGGACAAGGAATTACCTCCTCACCGGGCACTCGCGAGTCGTCTTCCGCGGACGGAAGAACTCCATCTTGACGATGAAGTTGCAGCTCGGCGGGCTTGATGATAGAGGCGCGCCAGGCGCCGTTGGTGAAGTGGGTGCCCGCACCTTTCTTCTTCCCAGCGCTGGCGGCGCTGCTGCCCACAGTGGTGGTGTCGCCCTTCTTCTTGGTGGCGGCAATGGTGGCCACGGACCCATCAGCGTCGCCTCCCTTCTTCTTGCCCATCTTCCGATGGCGGTGAGAATAGAGGAAGTAGCTAGGGAAGATACGGATCTAGTCCAGCGCCGCAACGAGAAAGTGCGCAAGGAAGCAGAGAGCAATAGCAATGGCAATGGAGGCACGAGCAAAGAAGTCAGATGGGGAAATTACCGTAGCTGCGCTGCTACTTAACCTCCTCGCAGACAACATCCAATGACCAGTAGAAACCCTACTACACGTGTGGCGCACATCGCCATCGACACATGGCGAAGCTGAAGCACGAACCATCCCCCCACTATTCCCATTACGCGCAGAAATCAAGGAGACGCAGTTAAAACAGAAGATTACGCACGCCCGGTCAAATCGAAGTCAGAAAGTGGGACCCACCACTCATCACGTCCCATCAAAGGCGCTAACACGGGCAACCGAGGTCATCACATCGTCAGCAGTGACATCATTGATTTCAGCAGTAGAAGATTTCGACTAGTTTAGTCCTTGCTCGAGTCTTCGACTCAACCGAGCACTCGGGGGCTATTCCCATTCACATGGGTATACCCTACAGGTATTCGAGCTTGGTATATACGGCCCAAATACGTACAGGCCCACGATGTCGCCAAGGCCCGGATGGAGGGACTCGAGTAACCTATGGACTCTCAATTGCTTGAAGGACAAGAAGAAGCTAAAGATAGAAAGTTTGAAGGGGAAAACCCTAACTTGTAACCGACTCGACCTGCTACTCGGGACCTAGCCTATCTATATAAAGGCTAGGAGGGGGCGGCGAGGAGGACGCATGCAACCCTAGTTTCCACAACCCTCGCCAGATTTCGTCTGCGCACCATTGTAACTTTCGACTCCCTCGATAATTCCACGAGCAGACAAGCAGGAGTAGGGACCTCTACGAGGCCTGAACCTGGGTAAATCCTTTGTCCCCTGTGTGCTTGTTTGCTAGCCGATAGATGTCTCCAGCGCTCCCTCCTCCAAAACCCAAGTCCATAACAATGGGCATTGACGAGTTAAACCCTTGTCAATTGGCACCGTCTGTGGGAACTGGGAGTGCTGATGTCACGGCTTCTTCGGCCCCATCAACTGCAATCTACAACTCCGCAATAACGGAGATTCGCCAGCTCTTCGGCGCCTTCGACTTCACCGTCCACACGCCAGCCACCCGCCCGGCCTTCGATTCCGTGGGCGACGGAATCAGCCTGGCGATTGGGAGCTTCCGCTTCCAAGTTGGTCAGATGGGCATGCTCCGCATGCCTGATCAGCCGACAGCACCGACGATTGCCCCAGCATCATGGTTCCCTCCATCGATCGGCACCCTCAGCGAACTCAACGCTCCGGTGGCAGTCGAAAACACGATCAGCGACAGCAGTCGCGATTCCGATCTAAGCGATCTGGCCACTAAGGAAGGAACCTACGGTTCCGGGTCTGAAAGTTGTGGAAGCAACAGCTTCCCAAATCACTTCATGTGCGCCGTCATCAACGCGGGCGACACCTCCGCCAACCGCGGCAACGGCACCGACCCACCCAACGCCGCCAACGGTGGCAATGGTGGCAACGGAGGAGCAGTCGAACCCCCTACCATAATCAACGAGCAAACCGGCGAACGCGTCGTGATCAGGCTCAACGAGCAAGAGTGGGAACGCTGCCGCGAAGCCCTACGAGGTACACCTCTACCCCTAGGGTCCCCGCAAGAACTACTAATGGGCTACCACTGGCTCCTAAAGGAGGAATTCAAGCGCCAGAAACAAGCAATCGCGGAACTTGAGGCACGTAAAAAGGCGACAGACGAGTCAAGCCTTCGTCGTGCTGGGCTCTCCTCCTACAGAGGATCCTCCTCAAGAGGCAACGAACATCTCGCCAAGAAGAGGCAATCGCGGATGGCTCACCTCACCGAGCAAGAACGCATAGACGCCGCGAAAATCCTCGACTTCGGCTCCATGACAGTCGACACGAGAGGCAACGTGGTTCCCAGGACGCCGCAAGCCGCGGTGACGGTGGCCACCATGTACCTTCTCAATAACCAGCCACCGGCTGGAGATCCCCGGACGGCCATGCGCCGATCTACGATCACGGGCCTTGGATTAATCGAGGCCGCCCTCGACAAAGAACCAGTACCCGACCCAAAAAAGGGCAAAGCGTTAGCAAAACGCTATTCCTCATCCTCGTCAAGCGACGATAGTCACGACCTGTCTCGATGCTGCCGTTCGCGACGACACGATCGCGACTACGATGCACGCGATGAGCTCACGCAGCGCAAGGTCGACAAGTCAAGGGCACGACGTGCTCGGTCGACTGATTCGGAAGAAGAAGAGGGGGAGCTCTGCGGCGGCAGATGCTTCAGCAGATCCATCAGGCAGAAGCGAATGCCTAAAGGGTTCAAACTCCCATCAGAGAACCCGAAATTTGATGGTCTACAGGACCCCAAGATCTGGCTGGAAGATCACATCTCCTCAGTCAGGCTGCACAGGGGCAGTCGGAGTACCGCCATGCAAAGCTTGCAGCTACAGCTGCAAGGCGCCGCCCGGGCATGGCTCAATAACCTCCCGCGTGGATCCATTCGCAGCTGGGATGAGCTGGTCTACAGCTTCGTGTGCAACTTCAAGGGCACATACAAACGCCCCGCTTCAATCGAAGTACTGAGATGCTGCCAGCAAAAATCTGGCGAATCGCTGCGCTCTTACATCCAAAGGTGGTCCATCATCAAAAACTCCGCGGAGAACATCTCGGAAGACCGTGCGATTAATGCATTCAATGACGGTGTCCGCCGCATAGAACTCAGGGAGGAGCTAGGACGCTCAAAGCCCAAGACCATCGACCACTTGATGGAGATCGCGAACCGGTGGGCTGATGGAGAAGATTCGCTGAAGAACCACGCTCAATTTGACGAGGAAGCAGAACTTAGGCGCGACCGCCGGGGCAAACGTGGTATGCGTGTCTACGACGCTCGCGATGACGTCAACATGGTCGCTGCCGGTTACGCCGATAGACGCGACGACAACCGCAACAGTGGATACCGTAGCAGCGGTTATCGCGACTCCGGGAAAACCACGCAAGTATGGCAACGCCGCACCTGCGATGAAGCACCCGCGACCACCATCGAAGAAAAACTGTCCGGACCATGCACGATACACTTCTACATCGATAAGCATGACGGCAAGAGAAAGTCCAGTCACCTCCTCAAGGACTGCTGTGAGTTCCTCAAGCTACACGAGGGATTGGTGCGGATGAACCGCAACGTGGTCGAAAGAGGCTACGGAACCGCTCCAAGCGCCGTGGCACATGGCGCACCACCACCACCACCTGGGCCATCCCCAAACGGAGCTGCACCGGAACACCACGGAGGCGAACCGTACCCACGTGCCATGGGTACCATGATGATCCAAAAGGGACGCCCCTCCAATAGGGTGCAGAAGGCCATCACTCTCCAAGTCAACCTGGCCACGCACTCGCCACCATCCACCACTGAGTACCTCAGTGGCAGTGAGTCGTGCATTACCTTCGACAAACGCGACCACCCGCCTCAAGTACCTCGCCCAGGTCACTGCCCCCTCGTACTCGAGGCGCAAATTGGAGGCTTCGACATGAGTCGCGTCTTCATGGACGGCGGAAGCGGTATTAACCTCATATTCGCGAGTACCTTGCGAGCAATGAGGATCCCTCTAACCTGCTTGGAGGCATCGGACACAACGTTCCACGGCATTGTCCCAGGAAAAGGCGTATACCCCCTGGGAAAAATTAACCTCGACGTCATATTCGGCACGCTGAAGAACTTCCGGCGCGAGCGCATCGACTTCGAAGTTGTCGACTGGCCCTCACTACGCCTATCTACAGATGAAAATGCCAGGTCCCAACGGCGTCATCATGATCAACGGAATTTTCGAGCGATCTGACAGTTGCGACAGGGAATTCAACAGAATCTCCTAGTCCTTCGCCATGCAGGAGGAACTCGCATGACTGAAGGAAACGACAGACAACAGTCTGCCGCCCTGAGCAGGTCAAGCTCACCTGATCTCTCCTTTGACTCATCTGTGCACACAAAGAAGGTGCAGGTCCATCCATCGGATCCCGCTAAAACGGCCCTCATCGCCAACAACTTGAGTCCCGCATAGGAACTCGCGCTCGTCGAATTCCTTCGTGAGCACTGGGAAATTTTCGCCTGGTGTCCTGTGGACATGCCAGGAGTTCCCAGGGAATTCGCCGAGCACGCACTCAACGTCAACCCCGACGCAAGGCCAGTCAAGCAAACAATCAGGCGACTGTCTGAGCCATGGGCACAGGCAGTCGGAATGGAGATCAACATACTCCTCGAGGCCAAATTCATACGCGAGATCAAGGAAAGCACTTGGCTCGCCAATACAGTACTAGTACCAAAAAAGGACACGGATATCCTGCGGATGTGCGTCGACTTCACTTCTCTTAACAAACACTGCCCAAAAGATCACTTCCTGCTACCACGGATTGATCAAATCATCGACTCCACGGCTGGATGCGAGCGCCTCTGCTTCCTCGACGCCTACTCAGGCTATAACCAAATCCGAATGAAGGAGGAAGACCAGGAGAAGACCGCGTTTACAACGCCCTTCGGCGTGTTCTGCTACAATACAATGCCCTTCGGGCTAAAAAACGCAGGAGCCACGTACCAGCGGTGCATGCAGGCCTGCCACAAGGAGCAACTTGGTCGCAACATCCAAGTCTATGTCGACGACATAGTAATCAAAACCAAGGAAGAAGCCTCTCTAATCGACGACTTGCACGAAACCTTCGCCAATCTCGATCGCTACCAGATAAAACTCAATCTGGACAAATGCGCCTTCGGCGTACCCTCCGGACAACTGCTCGGGTATCTCATCTCCGCGAGAGGGATCGAGGCAAACCCGAAAAAGATACAGGTCATACTGGCTATGGAGAAGCCAAAGAACATAAGAGGCGTTCAGCAACTAGCTGGGTGAATCACGGCCCTCAGTCGATTCATCAGTCGAATGGGAGAAAAGGCGCTACCCTTCTATCAGCTCCTCCACAAAACCGACAAATTCGAGTGGACCAACGACGCGCAAGAAGCATTCGAAGACCTCAAACGCCTAGGAGGCTACGTCTACCTCTTGGTCGCTGTCGACAAGTTCACCAAGTGGATCGAGGCCATGCCAGTAACCAAGCAATCAGGGCACAGCGCAGTCAAGTTCTTCGAGTCCATCGTCTATCGCTTCGGCGTGCCGCACATCATCCTCACCGACAATGGAACGAACTTTACATCCAAGGAGTTCCAGGATTTACTGCGAGAACCTGTAGATCAACAGCAGCTATGCCTCAGTCGCACACCCACAGACCAACGGTCAGGTAGAAAAGGCAAACGGGCTCGTCTGCAGCGGCATCAAGAAGCGACTCCTCCGGCCACTCGAACAAGCCGCGGGCTGCTGGCCAAACGAACTACAATCTATACTCTGGAGCCTGCGTACAACTCCAAACAGCGCCACCGGCTACGCACCATTCTTCATGGTACATGGGGCAGAGGCAGTATTACCCGCCGAAGTACGGTACAGAGCGCCGCGTGTAGTCGCCTACAGCGAGAAGGAGTCGTCCCTCGCACTCGAAGACTCCATCGACCTCCTTGACGAAGCAAGAGAAATCGCCGCAGAAAGATCTACGATCTACCAGCAGAACCTGCGCAACTACCATAGCAGAAGGCTTCGCCCAAGATCCTTCGTCGAAGGTGACCTGGTCCTGCGACTGAAGCAGCAGGGGCATCTCAAGCTCGAGTCCCCCTAGGAAGGACCGTACGTGATTACAGAAGTAATCCCAGGTGGCGCCTATCTCCTTCAAGATTTAGAGACAGGAGTCGCATACTCCAACCCTTGGAACGTCGCACAACTGCGACGCTTCTACCCTTAGACGTTTTCTTCTTTACTTTTACATCGCAAATAAGGCTATTCAGCCAAGGCTACTTAGCCGCACATTGCACTACGTACTGTTCTCCGAATAAATGAAAGCTAAGTGCCCCAAAACTCCGTGCTCTCTTTTCTTTTATCAACTTTCATACTCGGGGGCTGCGCCACCCTATATACATATGTTCTTCGAACAATAAATGCGACATCCTGAGTAGCTGGCACATCAATCGAACCCCTAAACATAAACACAACCTAGCTGCCACGCAGCTGACAGGTTGACAGGGGAAAGATACAAAGATGACCAGGCTAACGAAAAGGACTCGTATAAGTGCAACGCACCCCATGCTTATAAAAGTTATTTGTAAATTATCTACAAAATTATATATGAGCTTTATAACACCAGTGCACTTGTATGCAGGATACATATTCAGCTACCCTTGCAACAGAAGAACATTAGTCTGTTCCTCGAAGAAGTCGACAATTTCCTCGGCTGGACGATCCACCGCTTGATAATGCGGCACAATGTTCCAGAAAGATCCTGTAGGTGGCATCGGTGGCCCAGATGCAATGGCGGCGACATCCACGTCAGGCCTGTGCAAACGCACCAAAGAGAGCGCAGCCTTAGCACCAGCCACTAGCTGCTGCCTCACGCACTCGCGAACCGCGGACATATCTTGAAATTTCGTCAGAAGGGCCAGCAGGCTTGATGGCGTATCATCCAACGGGAACATCGCCCGGTAAATGTTCTTCAGGCACGACTGCGACTTCTTCAGAAATAGCATGACTCGTGAGGCGCGATCCTGCAGGGTCGCTAACGCAGTCGCACGATCATGATCTACCCAAAAGTATCCACTCTCTTGAAGTTGCTCTTGGGTAAGATCATGAAGGCGGATGGCAATCCTATCTCTCTCCTCCTGCGAACGGTGTGCGCTAACAACTACACGAAGCAGCATCAACGGCATGAGTACAACGTACCATCGCGATTAACTACAAAGGAAAAGACGAGGATGAGCAAACTAACATTTAAACTAGTCGCCCATTTGCGTCACCTCTCCAAGCAGATATTGCTCGCGGGCAGTGGCTTTCTCAGCCTTTGACTTCCACACGTCGGCGCTACCACGGATCACGGGCAACTCATGCTCCAGCTGCTTAACGTGATCACGAAGTCGCGAAAGCAAGGAAAGCTCCTCTACTCTGGAGCAAGATGGTGCCGTTGCATCCTCAAAAGATGGCGAGTCCAGGGTTCCCCCCACAGGGCCACTTGATGTACCCTACCAAAAATCAAGCCAGAAGCAAAAATAAGGCGACCAACTCAAAAGCCAAAAGTAACAGGTGCATTCAGGATCAATAAAAGTATGTACAAACACATCCACCAACAGGCATGAGCTACAATCAAAAGAGCGAGTTCATCAGCTATTTACACGAAACTAACTACGGAGCAGCTGGCTTCTTCGACTTCGAGGACTTCGGGGGCTTCATCAAGTCCGTGGCAGTATCAGATGCCACTGACTTTCCGCCGGCCCCTGAGGCCGAAGTTTTTGCCGCCTTCTTGGTGCGATTGAGCTCCTCTGAATACTTGGCAACGGTGTTTATCAAGGAATGGCCATATTTGGCACAGGCAGTCGCAAAGCCGCGCCATCAGGCATTGTCTTCGACACCGCCGAGGGATCCACTTCGACTCCGTGCGCTTGCACCATGGCTAGCGACATGGTCGCGCTAGCTGTGTGGAGGGAGTTCTTGTACGTGGCAGGCACACCCCCAGCAAGTGACTCCACCAGCTCCTCGACATTATCGACCAGCTCCGCCTTCGGCATCAGCTCCTCCCGGAGGCGACTCAGGGTAGCCTTAGCTTTGGACAACGTGTTTTGGACAACGGCGCTGCGGTCTTCGACTGCAGATACCGCGCCTGCCAAAACGTCATCGCGACCAAGGGCTTGCGGGTCAAAGCTCAAGCCACCAGCATCTACAACAAAAATACGTATGCGGATCAAACTCCTAAGGCCACCGGCACCACAGAGGAAGGGAAGAACATGAATAAAATATCTACCAAGTAGAGGTACCTGAGAGGGCCTTGGCGACTGACAAAAGCTGCTCTTCGAACAACTTCTCCCTAGCCGCAAAGGAGGCACGCAAATCCTCTTCACGCTTCTGGTCCTCATCATGAGCCGCGATTGCCTCGTCGCGCCCCTTCACTGCTGCGGCCAGCGTCTTCTCCAATGTGGCAACGTCACGCAGTAAAGCATTATGCTCAGCTACAGGACAGTCAAAATCTGGTTGTTAGTCAATAATGCCAAAATATAGAGAAAACAAAAAGAACAGGTACGGAATACTCACTCTCAACCACGCGGTGGCGCTTCTCCAGCATTGCATGCTGGCGACCTATCACCATCACTTGCTCCGCTACCTGCGCGGCTTCCTTTACAAGGATCTGTCGTGTAAAGCAAGAAATCAGCATAGGGCAACAAAGGGCCTTGACTGCTAACTTATATAAAAGAGATAGAGGTATACTTACATGGTCCTCTAGCGACTCCGAAGAAGATTGCTGACCATCATCCGAGCTACTACTCGATGCTCCCCTACGTGAGGAGAGCTCGAAGAATTGTGCCCGGAGTGGGCCGCCGCCGGAGGAGAAGGAGCACGCTCAACCTCCATCTTGGCCTTCGAGGTCGCGACTCCTGATCCCTTCAAAAATTCGATGTCGACAGACGATGACGACGCCTCTTGACTACAAGATAAAATCCGCACTCAAAAAAGGGCAAACTCCCAGGGCAAAGTCAACAGGAAGAAAACAAGTGAAGAACGAGTGCACCAGCAAACTTACCAGTCAAATCTGTCAAGATCAAATGTGGCTTCCGTCGACTCCGACGAAGACTCCTTGGGCAATCGCATCTTCTTGCGAGATGACGGTGCCACAGCCCTCACAGGAACAGCGGGAATTGGCGACTCCGCACCAACAGTCGCGCCCCCTGGAGTGGAAGGAGTCGACGCGTCGGAATCCTCGCTACGCGAACGCTTGCGAGTATCCGGACTTTCGGACTCGGGGGCTTCCTCTTCAACATCAGAAGGGACAGTCGACTCAGACTGGTCCTCTTCCACAGCCTCACGAGGAATAATCCCCTCAGGGAAGGGAGGCATGCAAGGCGACACCGCCCACTCCTGCATACAAAAATAAAACAGATAAGCAACAGAAGATGCAATCAAGAAAAAAAACGCTACTATGTAGCACAACCATACCTCAGGGGGAGGATTCGAAGCATCGAAAGGAGGAACGACCGGCTCGTTCGGAAGCACATCCTTGAGGGTATACTTCGTAACCAGTCGCACCCTCTTATCTACCTCACTCGCAGACATGCCATCGGCAGACACGCGAGTGGGATCATCAGAGCCGCCCCATTGGAACATGGGGTGGACCCTGGCCTGGAGAGGCTGGACGCGACGACGCAACCAGGTCCTCACAAGGGCGCAGCCTCCCTCTTCTATGCCGATACGACTCTCGAGGTCACAGACACGCTGATATAGCACGTCCGTCTCCGCGAGTTCGGAAGGCATGATCACGTTCTTCCAAGAACGCATCTTCTTGCAGGGAGTCGCGGGATCGAAGGGAGCAAGTCCAAAGTGCTCGACATTGGCCTTCTGATCGCGCACATAGAACCATCTGTCCCTCCATCCCTGGACGGAATTGGCGAGCTTGATATCAAAATAGGTGGCGGATGGATCAACATGGATTCCGCAACCACCTACATTGTAAACTAAAGAGCCAGATGCGGACTGACGCTTCAATTTAAAAATGCGTTTGAAAAGACCAAAGTGCGGATCGATTCTGAGCTAGCACTCGCAGAGGGTGATGAAGCAAGTAATGTGGAGGAGAGAATTTGGGGACAACTGATGGAGCTGGAGCCCATAGAAACAAAGAAGACCCCGAAGAAAGGGGTGAAGAGGCAAGGAAAGACCGCGAATGATGAATGCAAGAAACATCACTCGATAACCAGCAGGAGGCACAGGAACGGTCTCACCGCTGGGGACGCGCGAATCGGCGACTGATGCAGAGATCACTCCGTCTTGGCGAAGAAGACGGAGATCCGACGCTTTGATGATGGAGGGGCGGCAAGCACCATTGGTCACGCGGGTGCCTGCGACCTTCTTCTTCCCGGCGGCGGCGGCGCTGGTGGCCGCAGCAGTGGAGCCACCCTTCTTCTTCGCTGCAGCGAGGGTGGCCGCGGACTCAGCGGCAGCGCCTCCCTTCTTCTTCCCCATTGCGCGGCGGCGATGAGAGTGAAGAAAATAGCTGGGGAACGAATGGAGCTGGTCCAGCGTCGTACAGCAGATGGGCACAGAGGAAAGCAGGAAAGCAAAGGGCAATGGCGATGGCAGCAAGGAAGAAAGAACACAGATGGGAAAATTACCGCTGCGGCATTACTACTTAACCCCTGGAAGATGCAATCCAACGGCTTACAAAAACCCTATTGGACGCGTGGCACGCATCGCGGAGGACACGTGGAGACGAGGAAGCGCGAATCGTCCCCCACTTCTACCATTACGCGCAGAAATCGAGGAGGCACAGTTAAAAATAAGATTACGCACGCCCAGTCAAATCAAAGTCAGAAAGTGGGACCCACAGCTCGTCACGTCCCGTCAAAACCGCTCACGCGGGCAACTAAGGTCATACAAGCGTCAGCACTGACGTCACCAAAAAGCTATGCAATGGAGAACTTCGACTATTTTTAGTCCTTGCTGGAGTCTTCGACTCCACCAACTACTCAGGGGCTACTCCCATAGGGAGCGCTGGCCGCGCACCCTACGATTTTTCTTTTCTTTTTGCAGGAACATGGACAATTACAAAAGGCAAACCCAACCACTCGAAACACAGTTTGATTATGAACATGGGTTACTCCCATAGGGAGCGCCGGAAACAGGCAGGCAAAAGACGACATCAGTCGCAAAAATATTTTTGCACCTGCCTGGGTCATCGACTGAAACAAGCAGGCGAAGACGATAGCAGTCGCAAAGGTGTTTTACTACCTGCCTGGGTTATCAACCGAACAAGCAAGCAAAAGACGACAGCAGTAGCAGAAGTTTTTAGTCCCTGCCTGAGTCTTCGACTCAACCAGGCACTCGGAGGCTACTCCCATAGGGAGCGCTGGTCGCGCACCCTATGATTATTTGAACAAAAAAACTATGCGTTGATAACATCCACACTCGAAACTCATGGAGACACCGCCTCATAATTTTTCCCCCTACAAAGAGACTGCGTCTCCTGGGTTACCCGAATCGTCTCCGCGATGATAAAATTCGGATGTCGCGCCTACGGCGTGAAGGTAAGACCTGCATAAGGCCTGGCAACGCATTTTACTGCGCACTACCAGAAACATATCCGTGCCCACAGGCACGATGAACATGCCTTGACGGATGCGTCAAGTGCTCACACCCATATAACTGGAATTCGACTGCTATAAGACCTCCGCGGCCTGAGTCGAATTACACCAGCACTTTTCTGGATTCGAGTCCGGGGAATCGAATTCGAGTAGATTGCGTTGTTTCACCCTAAGGTGGTTAACTGATACCGATACATCGGTCATATCAGGCACGTATATCAACAATCCCTATGACACAAATAAAAGCAATCGAAATATACTCATTCAGGCACTCGAAGGCTTCAAAAGTCCCCAGTCGAATCTGCGATTCCACTGGACACTCGGGGGATACTGACATGGGTATACCCTACAGGTACTCGAGCTTGGTATATACGGCCCAAATACGTACAGGCCCACGGTGTCGCCAAGGCCCGGATGGAGGGACTCGAGTAACCTATGGACTCTCAATTGCTTGAAGGACAAGAAGAAGCTAAAGATAGAGAGTTTGAAGGGGAAAACCCTAACTTTTAACCGACTCGACCTGCTACCCAGGACCTAGCCTATCTATATAAAGGCTAGGAGGGGGCGGCGAGGAGGACGCACGCAACCCTAGTTTCCACAACCCTCGCCAGATTTTATCTGCGCACCATTGTAACTTTCGACTCCCTCGATAATTCCACGAGCAGACAAGCAGGAGTAGGGACGTCTACGAGGCCTGAACCTGGGTAAATCCTTTGTCCCCTGTGTGCTTGTTTGCTAGCCGATAGATGTCTCTAGCGCTCCCTCCTTCTCCAAAACCCAAGTCCATAACAATGGGCATTGACGAGTTAAACCCTCGTCACCCATAGGGAGCGCTAGTCACGCACCCTACAATTTATCTTTATGCAGGTATAAGAACATTCAGTCATACCCACCACTCGAATCTACGATTCGATTGTAGATTATGGGTTACTCCCATAGGGAGCTCTGGAAGCAAATTCGACTGAAACAAGCAACAAAAGACGATAGCAGTCGCAAAAAGTCTTTGGTCCCCGCTTGAGTCTCCGACTCAACAAGGCACTCGGGGGCTACTCCCATAGGGAGCGCTAGTCGTGCACCCTATGATTATTTGTACCTCGTACTGTGTGTTGATAACATTTAGACTCGAATGCTATGGTGACTCCGCCTCATACTTTCCCTACAAAGAGACTACATCTCCTGGGCCACCCGAATCATCTCCGTGATGACAAAAAATTCGGATGCCGCGCTTACAGCGTGAAGATCAGACCTGAATAAGGCCTGGCAACGCATCTGCTGCGCACTACCAGAAACATATCCGTGCCTACAAGTACAATGAACATGCCTTGACGGACGCGTCGAGTGCTCACACTTATACACTGGAATTCGACCCCTGTAAGTCCTCCATGGCCTGAGTCGAATTACGCCAGCACTTTTCCGAATTCGAGTCCGGGGACTCGAGTTTGAGTAGATTGCGTTGTTTTACCCTAAGGCAGTTAACTGATACCAATACATCGGATAAATCAGGCACGTATATCAACAATCCCTATGACATGAACATAACACTCGAAAAATGCTCAGTCATGCACTCGAAAGGCTTCATAAAGTCCCCAGTCGAATCTGCGATTCCACTGGACACTCGGGGGCTACTGACATGGGTATACCCTACAGGTACTCGAGTTTGGTATATATGATCCAGATATGGCAGAAGCCCATGGTGTTGCCAAGGCCTAGTGAAGAATTCGAGTGGCCCATGGACTCTCGATTGCTTGCGAGACAAGAAGAAGCTTAAGATAGAAAGTTCAAAGGGAAAACCCTAATCTGTAACCAACTCGACCTGCTACCCGAGACCTAGCATGTCTATATAAAGGCTAGGAGGGGCGGAGAGGAGGACATACGCAACCCTAGTTTCCGCAACTCTCGCCAGATTGCATCTGCACGCCCCTGTAATCTTTGATTCCTTCGTTAATTCCAAGAGCAGACAAGCAGGAGTAGGGACCTCTACGCGGCCTGAACCTGGATAAAACTTGCGTCCATGTGTGCTTGTTTGCTAGCCGACTGATTCCTCCAGTGCTCCCTCCTTCTCCAAAACCCAAGTCCATAACAATGGGCATTGACGAGTTAAACCCTCGTCAACACCTCAAAGCTCAGCTGGTACGAGGCGTAAGCCTTCCAGTCTCCGACTTCTTCCTGGACATCCTCTAGCACTTCCGGGTACTTCCCCACAACCTCTCTCCTAACAGCATCCTCATCCTTAGCAACTTCATAGCTTTGTGCGAAGGATATCTAGGGATCAAACCTAGATTAGATATGTTTGTATACTTCTTCACCGTCAAGAGAGAGTCTGTAGAGTCCAAGGGTGAATTGCATACTTGTGGAACCATTAGCTTTAAGAACTCGCCTAGCTGGCGCTTCCCCGACACGTAGGGCATGAGTCCTACAAGAATTGGCAGTACACATATTTATATGGCCCAGATATTCCCCTGCTTGGCCGTCTTGAGACGTATCCCGACTTCATTGATGGAGTTGCCACCGAAGTACCCGCCTGGAGGACCCCAGCCTCCCTTCCGTCTGACAACAAGGCCAACCGCGCCGTAAGGCGGATTGAATGGCTCGTAGATGGAGGTCTGACGGGCTTGGACCTTGCCATGTGCTGGTTCACTAGGCGGATCCAGCCTCTATAGCACTGCGCCGAGTTGACGTGCAAGTATACCCAGAGCCGGAAGGATCCCATGCGTATTTTGCAGGATAACTTCTCCACTGACTCCATCAAACTCCGGTTAAAGGACATAGTCAAGGTGAAAGACAGGAAGCGTGGCTTCAAGATCACCTATGACATGTTCGAATGCGACAAGTGCCTAGAGGTAGCTTATGTTTCCTTTGTTACTTGTTATTTACTCTAAGGTTTTTCTGTCTTGAAGTTACTAGTCTAACACTCCTCTGTTTCCCAGCTGGCGTCCTTGGTGGCAGATCAGATGGCCTCCCAGGTCTATGATCCCAAGTTGAAGGATATCCAGGTAGTGTCCGACAAGGACACCCCCAAGGATCAGCCAGCTCCGGCAGCACGAAAGTGGAAGAGCTCCACCTCTAAAGCTGCTACCGAGGCCAAGAAGAAGAAGAAATCGGAGAGTGGAGTCTCCCGATGATCCACCGCTACCTTAGAGGTGGAGAAGAAGAAATCCACTGGCATTCCCCTCACCAAGGCTCCTTCCATGGATTAAGTGTATTCATTCTCCAGCTTGTATTCTTAGTTCGCACCTTATTCAACTCTTGTACTTATACTTTGTACGTTTTAGGAGGAAAGCTGGTGTTAGCCTAAAGCGACCCTCTAGAGATATTGGAGGGTCAAAAAATATTCGAGACATGTTGACTAGAGATGTGGCCGCCATGCCTTCCCCCGCTACTACCCCCCCTACTCCTTCCGCCAAGCCTTCTGCTGGCCCCGCTGGGCCTTCGTCCCCCGTCATCCCTGAGATCTCCGCCATGAAGACAAATGTCAATCCAATCTTTGATATCTCAGGCTCTGTCAAAGTGGACGTTGCTCCCAACGGTCAGGCGACGTAGGAGAGTACCTCCTCCAAAGTGGCTGAAGCTCCGGCTAAGGACACCACCGAGAAAGGGAAGGAAGTGATGGAAGGAGAGGAGGCGTAGACAATTGTGGCAACAGACAAGGCGGGAGCCTCTGAGCCATCAACTGCTATGAATATGAAGCAGGTGGCTAGGGCCTCATCCATGCCTGCAGCTTCAACATCTCCTTTGGCCGCGACTCCTCCGACGTTGTGCCTGGATGACCTTATTGCACAGGAAGATGTCGTGTATAACAATGTCGATGTCTTCCATACTGCATATGCCAATCTGGCCAACAATCTCAAACTTATTTCCATTGTAAGTCTTTTAACTTCACTTCTTTTACTTTGTGTAACATATCCCTCTGTATCCCCCGAGCTCTTAGGCGGATAAACAAAAGTTATTGGCCTAAGTGCTCCAGAAAACAAAGAGTAGAAATTGGTAGTGTATCCCCCGAGTGTCTAGGTGAAACTAGAAAAGTTCCGGCTAGATGCTCTAAGAGTAGCATACTTGTTGATAAAAATCGTGTGTTGTAGCCCCTGAGCGTGTAGTTGAAACTAGATAGTTCCGACTAGATGCTCTAGAGAAGCTAAGCATGTTTACTTGTTGCAGAATGAGAATAGATGGAGGATTACGGCCAATGAGAGGTTTGCTGCTTTGCGGAAGGAATTGGACCTTGAACAGGGTAAAACAACCTTCCTGGAGCAATAGATCAAAAATAGCCACAGTCTGTTTCTTTAACAGCTCCTTACTTTCTTCTCATGATTTCATTTATTCCGTCTTCTCATAGTGCTTTCCATTTCCACTTTGCAAAAGCCATTGCCAAAGACAAGAGAATCGTCGAGCAATCCAAACATATTCAGGAGCTTGATGATGAGAACAAAATTTTGAAGAAAGACCGGGCTGATGCTGTCAAGGGCCATGAAGAGGCGATGAAGACCTTGCAAGAGTCTACTGACGCTGAGATGCAGCGCCTGAAGAATGAAATTGCACAACTAAAGGATCAGAACAAAGCTGCCAAAGAGCAAAATTAGAGAAACCTTGAGATGTTTGAAACTATTCAGAAGGAGCATGACATCAAGGCGGAGACATGCAAGCAAGCGGAGACCAGCATCTTTGGTAACTTTCTTCTGACTTTGTCAACTTCTATATTATGTGCAAATTGTACTCATGAACTTTTGTCTCTAATGAAAACACAGCCCCATTGGTTTATCCAACATGGGTGAAGGTGCTCCAGATCCAAAAGAATGCATGATTCTTGCCGGCAACTTCATCAACACCGCCATTGCTCAAGCCAAGCAGATAGCCCAGTATTTGGGGATAAACATCAAGTCGGCAGACTCAGTGGCCAAGTATTCGGAAATCCTACGCCGAGCCCCCGAGAAGGTCAATGACTGGAAAGCTTCATGCGTCCGGGTTGGTGCAAGGATGACCCTTTCCTTGTTCAAGGCTCACTACGACAATGCAGACATCGACTTGCTGACCTCTAGCATGCCCAAGCTAGACAAGGAAGGTAAAGAGATTGATAGCGATGCTATTTGGAACTCCCTCGCCAACTACAACACCAAAGTAGCCAAGATGGTCAAGACGGATGTCTTCATGCCTGCTGAGGTTTGAGATGAGGACATGGCTTCTTCTGAGTCTATCCCATCTCTGTCCGAGTTTGATGATCTCTCCTGGCCTAACTCTCCTCTTGCTGACGATGCCACCACGAAGTATCCTGCAGTAGAGCCATAGAAACAATATTTGTATTAAATCTGTCTCTGAAATTTGTATGCGGAAAAAACTGATGTTTTGTTAAGGCGGAAAACTTGTACTCAAGCTTCCTACTACTTATCTGTTTCCAGCATGTGTATATTTTTAAGCAAGTGCTGGCTTATCCATTATTATGGTTCGTATGCATGACCTTTCATGAGACGGAAGACTCGCAACACAGAACTATGCTCTCAGGTGATGATGCTTAATAGCACCTTCAATAACCTAAGAGCAAAATCACCGGCTTTGAGTGCCTACAAGTCACTACTCCGGAATCCACATAAAAAGTTCAGAAAATGTGTAGACCAGAAAACTTAAGCTAACACCCGTAGGTGGAATTTTCACAAGTGCAAATGCAAACTTGCGCATAAAGGGTTTATATGATCCAAAAATGAACAACTAAAGGAGGTAAAAGACTCAGAAAATATGAGTGAACCAAATGCTTTATTTCATTGATCATATAAGAAACTTATTACATAATATAAATGTGCTAAGTGTAAAAGGGATGTAGCTGTGCTATGTTCCATGGCGGATCTGTCTCCGGGTAATCATCATCGGAATCACGTTGCTTGCGCTTGCGATTTTTGGGCCTATCTTTCAACTTGTGAATATCGACAAGGTAATAGGAACTGTTGAACAATGCTTTGCTTATGACGAATGGTCCTTCCCAAGGCGGGGATAGTTTGTGTGATTTCTCCTGCTTGAGTCTAAGAACCAGATCCCCTTCTTTAAACGAGCGATGCTTAACACGGCGACTATGGTAGCCACGTAGCTTCTGCTGGTAGATGGCGGATCTCTGGCATGCCAGCATGTGCTCTTCTTCTAGTAGGTCCACAGATAGGCATCTGGATTCTTCAGCTTCATCCTCCTCGTAGGCGGCAACTCGTGGTGCATCGTGGAGAATTTCGGATGGAAGAACAACTTCTGCTCCATAAACCATGAAGAAAGGAGTCAAGCCGGTGGATCTGTTGGGTGTCGTTCATAAACTCCACAAGATAGATGGCAGTTCCTCCACCCAAGCTCCAACTGCTCTATGTAGTGGTGCTTCTGAGCGTGGCTTGATTCCATGCAGAATTAGTCCATTGGCCCTTTCAACTTGCCCATTTGACTATGGGTGTGCCACAGATGCTAGGTCAAGGCGGATGCCTTTTTCATGACAATACTCCTCCACTTCTTCGGGAAACAAGTTTCTGCCAATGTCGGTAATGATGATGTGTGGGAGACCAAATCTCACCACTAGATCCCGGACAAATTTTAGGGATGTTGCCCCAGCAAGTTTCTAATGGGTTTAGCTTCAATCCATTTTGTGAACTTATCCACTACAACTAGCAAGTGTGTAAATCCATAGGGTGTTGTCTGCAAAGGTCCCACCATGTCTAGCCCCTAGACTACAAATGGCCAAGTTATTGGTATTGTTCGCAATTCCTCAGCTGGAACACTTGGTTGTCTTGCATAGAACTGACACCCCAGCCATGTTTGTACCAACTTGTCGATGTCCTCCTTGGCAGTTAGCCAGTAGAATCCTTGTCGGAAGGCCTTAGCCACCAACGATCAGGGAGCGGCGTGATGCCCGCAGTCTCCAAGATGTATCTGTCTAAGGATTTAGATACATTGATGCTGGGAGACGCATTTAAGGAATACTCTTGTGGTACTTCTTTTGTACAGTTGCCCATCAATGATGACATAGCCTTTTGCTCTGCGTACTATTTGCCGGCTTTCAACTTCGTCAGCAGGCAAAGTTCCATCATGTAGGTAGTCCATGAACAGTTTCATCCATGTCGGAGAGGTATTTGTTACTGTGTTAACAAACGAGTCTACTCTATTCGGGTTTTCGAGGTCCGCTCCCTTCACGGATTGGGTCCGTACATGTTCCAAGAAAACGCCTGGCGGAATTGGTCGATGAGCTGATCCAAACTTTGACGGCAGATCTTCCACATCATTTTCCTCCCTTTTGACGTACTTGTCTTCGTAGCCGTCGAAGCACTTGGCTATTTCGTCTACTTCGTCTCGATATGCCGTCATCATAGGGTTCCGCGTGTTCCAGGTGCCAGCAACTTGCTAGGCAACCAAGTCGGAATCTCCACAACAAACTATGCGCTTGATACCAATATCCTTGGCCACACGAAGTCCGTGAATGACGGCCTCATACTCCGCCATGTTGTTGGTAGCGTTGAAGTGGATCTGCAGGACGTATTGCAACTTCTCGCCTGTTGGTGATTGCAGTAATACACCATCCCCGAGCCGTTGAGTATCTTTGATCCATCTGAAGGGAATATGCCTGAGAGGCAATAATAAAGTGGTTATTATCTTATTCCATGTTTATGATAAATGTTTAGTTTGCATGCTATAAGTGTATTGATCGGAAACATCAATACATGTGTGTTTAATAAACAAAAAGGGTTCCTAGTTATGCCTCTCTTATAGACTAGCTTGTTGATTTAACAAGATGATCAAGGTTTCCTGATCATAGACATTGGATGTTGTTAATAACAAGGTCACAACATTAGTTGAATGATGTGATGAACATTCATCCAAAGTATAGCATTACGATCAAAGTTATTATGTTTATATTGCTATAACATCATACGAAGTAATCTTTATCCTTAGACCATGAGATCATGTTAATTGCTAACACCGGAAGAGTATCTTGATAACATCAAACGTCACACCGTAACAGGGTGACTATAAAGATGGGTTCAATGCTACGAAGGTGTTATGTTCAGGCTCGTGGATCAAGAGTGGAATTTGTCAATCCCGATGACGGATAGATATAATCTGGGCCCTCTCGGTGATATCACATTAAGATAGCTTGCAAGCAAGTGATGTGATCACTAGAATGTTATATCACGGGAACGAGAAAAGAGTGCATGTCGGTAACGAGATCAAACTAGGTATGGAGATACCGATGATCGAATCTCGAACATGTAATATATCGCGAGAAAAAGGGATTTACTTACTAGCATTAAAGGTTCTCACGATCACAGAAGTCATCGTTGAATGTGTAGGAGTCAGTATGGATCTCTAGGTCTCGCTTTTGATTATTGATCTGAGAGGGCTCTCGATCATGTCTGCATTATTTGCGAACCGTAGGGTGACACACTTAAGGGATACCGACACCATTTGGAGAAAATATGTTTCAGATAAAGATTTAAGAAAGCGCTAGAATTATTTCAATAGACACCGAAACTGTTTTGGGTGAAATTGCTGAAATTGGTTCTGCATGTAATATTGAAATGTTGCAGGGGGTTTTATGTGAGTGTTTGTTAATTAAAGTAATTAACAAAATTCTGAATAAAAATAATAAAAGAGTTTTATTAAATGAGAGAGCATTAAATTTGGATAAATTTAATGCATTTAAGTGGAGACTTTAAAAGGGAATGTGAAGAGACATTTTAATGTGGAGGGGTTACCACCACATGAATGGAGGAGGTGAAGAGACACCTCCTCCATGCGCTGGCCATGAAGGAGGGGCACCCCCCTCCTCCTATAAAAGGCCACCCTCTCCTCACTTCTCACACACACCTCATTGTGAAGGATCTCTCTCCCCCTCTAGTATTATTCCCCCATGGTCTCGGATTAGCGAGATACATGTTCCCGGTGGCTTTATCTAGAAACGAGTTTTTGCTTCCGCTGCTTTGCTGGAGCGAGGGACGGAGGTTGTCGGGGTACCGGACGTGTGTGCGATCACGGATGCACCGCTGCTTTGCGGTGCTGGACTTGGTGGTGCCGGAGCTGGATCTGATGGACGTGCTGGAGCCGGACCTGCTGGACTTCATCATGATCTTGAGATCGGCAAGTGTACGACTACATCAACCACGAGTTCCTACTCGTTAACAAAACTCGATGTCTTCGAGGGTAAGTTCTCGTTGGATGTATGTCCACCCGTTGCTCTGTACCTAGTAGATAGATCTTGGCTTGTAGTTCACACCGTAGGAAATTTTTTGTTTTCTATGCTGCGGACCCAACAGTGGTATCAGAGCCTGATCTATGCGTAGGTGCTTTGCATGGGTAGTACACATATGTTTATATGTGGGCGATGATGATCATGTTATTGCATCTTCTATGTATTTTGGATATTGGTGGCATAGTGGGATGAAGCGGCCCGAACCAACATTACATGTCATCGTACATGAGATCGGTTCCATGACTGACATGCAACTTGTTTTGCATAAGTGGCTGGCGGGTGTCTATCTCTCCTACTATAGTCAATATCTGAATTACAACGAGTTGCTAATAACTTGGTTATCCTTGTTGTGGTTCATGTTCGTAGGTAAGAACGGTTCTATCTCCACAAGCCCTAATCCACGTAAAACTTGCAATTGATAAATTAGAGGCGTCTAGTTTAGATCGTTGATGGGCTAGTGTCTTGATATGGTATTGTTGTAAGTAGATGTATGATAGATACTCTTACAACACACTCAACGTGTAAGTTCCATAGACCTTGGCCTTACACACAAAGGAATGATAGAGATCATACCGTGATGCAATTGATAGAGATCAAATGCATGGACCATATCATCTCACTTTACACAATAGATGTTAGCATCTTATGCTGCTAGTTTGGCGCTTTCTGTAGCATTGTAAGATGATCCCTCATTTAAATATCAAGATAAAATGTGTTCTTCCTTGAGTATGCACCGTTTTATGGATCGTGTTTCGAGACATCACATGATGATCAGGTGTACTCGACTCTACGCTTTCATACAAATGGGTGTAAGACAGTTTTACACATGCGAGTACTAAGGTTCTTACTTGGCGAGCCTAGCATGTACAGACATGGCCTCGGAACACAGACCAAAAGGTTAAGCATGAGTCATATAGTTGATATGATGCCCATATTGATGCTCGTCTTTGAAGCTACATCAACTCACGTGATGATCGAACTTGGTGTAGTGGATTTGGTTCATGTAATCACCAAAAAGGCACGAGGGATGTCATTTTTGAGTGGGAGTTCATTTCTAATTTGGATTAGACGAACTAAATTTGTCATAAACTAAATCGAAGTGAATTTGCATAATTTGTTGTAGTCATTGGCCTCTGTTCACTACCTTATGCTTAGTTTTAATTGAGATAACAGAACTATAGAATTTTGGATATTTACTTTACGAACTAGTATCATATTGTTTTGAATGTCAATTTAAAGTTTATAAGTCCTATTGCAAACTTTCAGCAAACTCTATTTACTCCATGAAGTTTATTAAGAAGTATTAAATCAAGAGTAAGAATTCCAATGTTAGTATCCAAAGTATCATGTTTGCCTCCATGATTATTGATATTCAAAAGTTGTTTTAATATCAAGATTATATTGGAGCTGAAAATTGTTTCAGAAACCATCATGTGTGAAAGATATTGTGATATCTGAAACAATGTTTTTGGTTGCATTATGATAGAGTATAATTTAACAAAATACATGTTCGCATATTGTATGAGAATTTGTAAAGGATGGAGATGCTAGGCATCCGGATCTCCCAAAAAGGTTTTTGGGAACTAACATTATACTCGCGATTCTTCCTTATAGGCTATAGTAGCTTGATCATGAAAGTTGTCATGATAAGGGTGAATAGAAGATGTAAGTAAAATGTTTACTACACTAAAAGATTACTAAAGAATGGATTTTTGAAAGAACACCAAACATTTGATGATGGTGATTCACTTCAAAGTGCAAGTCCAAAGGTATTAGTATTTGACTATATACGCTTTGTACTATGTGTAATGTGAATGACACCACTATTGATGTTGATAGATTCTTTCAAAAGAAAAGTAATTGTTGAAAGAGAATCTATAAATATTTGGCAGAAAAGAAAAGTTTGGAGATGTCCAACTTAGGTATATAGAAGATATACATGTTATGGTTGTATTCCTTGCTTGTTAAACAATGTGGTTCTTAGGTATTGATACCGAATTGGTTGGTATGAAGTATCATACAGGACAACGCAATTCATGAACTGCAATGGCCTAAGTAACTGGCAAAGAGAATAAGTGATGATGTTCATCAAAAGCAAATAAAGTTTTATTGTGTTTTTCGTTGTCATCAAACCTAACCTTCAAGATTTGTTTAAATAATTGTTATTTTGTTCCGGTATTATGAGAACAATGGTTGTTCAAATAATTACCGTATTCTATAAAGGATGGATGAACTTTTACAAGTCTAGTGGGAGAAATCACATTCATAAACATTATTGCTAAAATGTCGCAAGATAAATGATTAAAAGATCACTTATGAAGTGGCATCGCTGTTTAAATTATATTGGAAAGAAAACATGAAGAAACTCCATGTTGATGGATTTTTGGAGTCTTTGATTTTGATCAATTGACGCATGTGAGACTTTCCTCGAGATAATTGAAACTCCGTCCATAGGCCAGAGAGGAACGGATGACTAGCTTATTTGAAATTGTGCATGCTGATGTGCATAGTCCATTATGTGTAGCCATATGTGATGGATCTTTTAGCTTCATATGCTTTCTTCGAAAATTTGAGCGAATATATCTGTATATTTACTTAATAAGGAAGAAGTATGAAACATTTGAAAGTTGTTCAAAGACTTTCAAGATGAAGTGAAAAATCATTGTAACAAGAAAATAAAAGAGTTTATGATTTGATCGTAAAGGAAGATATTTGAGTTACATGTTTAGCAAAAACACCTAAGACTTGAGGAATTGTTCCATGATTTGTGTTTCCCGATAAACCATAGGAGTATGGCAAATTTGAGAGATGAAATCAAACCATGTTTGACATGGTAAGATCAAGGGTGTCATTGATACATTGCAAATGTATCTATAATTTTTGATGTTCCATGCTTGGTTTTATCCACTTTCTTTTGTTTTGTTCCAACTTTGGAGTACTTTTCATATGATTTCTTGGACTAACCTATTAACAAGAGCCATAGTGCCAACTGCCTGTTTTCTGCTGTTTTTGGTTCCCGGAAAGTCAGAAAATGAATATTATCGGAATTGGACGGGACAAAAGCCAAAGTGCCTATTTTTCAGGAAGGGATCAAGTGCCAGAATACGAGACGGAGAAGGGCTAGGGGCCGGCCACTCCACCTGGCCGCGCGGCCAGGCTGGGCCCACACCAGGGGGTGGTGTGGTGGCTCTCGGCACCCCCTCGGCCTCTCCTTCTGCCTATAAGTTGCCCTCGAGACGAAAACCCTAAGGACCCGATCAAAAATCCACGAAAGAGTATGTAGCCGCCGTCATCTCCATCCCTAGATCGGGAGGGATCTGAAGCTCTTCCCGGCACCCTGCCGGAGAGGGGAATTCACCCTGGAGGCCTTCTTCATCACCATGCAAGCCTCCGGTGTGATGCGTGAGTAGTTCATCCTTGGACTACGGATCCATGTAGTAGCTAGATGGTTGGTTTCTGCTCCTTTGTGCTTTCATGTTTAGATCTTGTGAGATCCGTTCATGATCAAGATCATCTATTTGTAATTCATACATGTTGTGTTTGCGGGGATCCGATGGATATTGAGATGCTATTTCAGATTGATTATTGATTCTATCATGTCTTTGTTATTTGAGATCTTGCATGCTTTTCGTTGTTAGTACCTATCTTGGCCAAGTAGATGCTAGCAACTCCAAGAGTTAGTATTTATGCTCGATAGTGGGTTCATGCCTCTGGTAATCTGGGGAAGTGACAGAAATCTCTAAGGTACTAGATGTGCTGTTGCTACTAGGGAGAAAACAACAATCATTTGTCCATAGAACAATCGTATTGTTTACTTTACATGTAGTTCATAAAGCAATAATCTATTGCTTGCAACTTAATACTGGAGGGGGTTCGGATGATAACCTGAAGGTGGATTATTAGTCATAGATGCAGTTGGATGGCGGTCTATGTATTATGTTGTAATGCCCAATCAAGTCTTAGAGGAGTCAAGATGATTAGTATATGCATGTATTGCTTTATCGGTGTTTGTCAATTGCCCCGCTGTAATTTGTTCACCCAGCATGTTATCTATCTAAGGAGAGCCACCTCTAGTGAACTATGGATCCCGGTCCTTTTACTTTACATACAATCTACAATCTTTTACTGCTTTATGTTTACTTTCTGCAAATTTTTACTTCTTTCCATTCGATACGTTTAATCCTTTGTTTCCCGCAAAACACGGTGAGATTGACAACCTCATCGCAAGTTGGGGACAAAGTTCTGTGGTTGTGTTGTGTAGGTCTCCATGTTGCTACTAGCACCGGTAGTGCGCCCTGCCAAAGCTCAGCTAGTAACACCTTTGGGGTGTTTCCTTGCTCCTACTGGTTCGAATAAACCTTGGTTTCATAACTGAGGGAAAACTTGCTGCTATATTCATCGTACCTTCCTCTTGGGGTTTCCAACGAGCTCTACATCGAAAGTTGAGCGCATCAAGATTTTCTGGCGCCGTTGCCGGGGAGTCAAGGACATCTTCACAAGGGGAGTCCCTCATAACCAATCTCTTTACTTTGTTGTTTTTGTTTTGCTTAGTTTCTTTTTGCTTTGTTTGCTTGTTTTGTTCTTCAAAAACACAAAAAAATTAAGTCTCTTTTAGTTGTCACCTCTTCCTTAGCTCACCATGTTGATCCCTACATTCACCCTGAAAGACCTTCCAATTGGTAGTGGTTCTATAATTGGGAAAGATAACATTGAAGAATTCTTTAATCATGTTAGTAAGCATGAAGATACTGAGGATAGATCCCTTGTAGAACTTGCTCCAAACTATGAGATTGCTGCAGCTTCTTTAATCCACATGTTAGAAGCTAGGTTTGTTGACCTCAACCCCTTAATGCAAGTAATGTCTTAAGCTTAAAGAAATTGAAGACCCTGAAAAGAGGGATTTTATTCTAGAAACTTTGTTTAAGGAGTTCTATGATGTTGCCAAAGAATCTCGAAAAGTTTTTGAACGTTTCAATATGCTAGGCTCATGTGTATATGTGGTTGGTATACGAGAAAAGATGAACAAAACCGAACCTAATGGGGAGGAACCTAAGATACCACTACCCTTCAAACTAGTAGGAATACATGATGCCATAGAAAAGAATCTTGATTGGATTATTCCTGCAAACCCTTTTGATGAGAATAGTGAACCTAAGAGCATTGAGAGAGGATCCTCTAGAACTTACTTGGATGATATACCTTGCCTTGTTGAAAATATTTCTGGTATTGATCTTAATGCTTCTTCATTTGAGAACACTTGATTCTTTCTTTGCTTCTTATGCCTAACTTAAAGGCGTTAAAGAAAAGTACTTGTTGGGAGATAACCCAAGAGTTTTAGATGAGTCTTGTAAGTTATTACCTCTGTAATAACCTCTCCTTATCCTTTTTATTTGCTTTTTGTGCCAAGAGTAACCTCTAATGAGAGAGAAGTAATGATTGGGAAAGTTGTTGTCCCGAAATAGATTTTTGTGCTTCACCGTAAAAATTCCTGAGAGAGCTCTGTATGTCGGATTGAGCTGTAAGTTTTTGTGCTTCTTCCCCAGGTTGTTATCTAACTTTCGTTAGTTCAACACTTTTTTATTTGAGCAACATAAGGTTTTCGAAAAAATTCGTCTTTACCTGCTGGTCTGTTTTGACAGATTTCTGCCATTTTTCTGCATTTGCTTCTTGTTAGTTCCTTCTTGAGTTCCTTTGGGGAATTGAGCTTTTTGAGGGAAGTTATACAGTAGATAGTGTTCTAATGGAAGTTTATTTGGTGTTAGAACTGAACCTTGAGACTTATTTATCTTAAATGCACTAATGTTGCTAATGAGATTGTGTGAAGTTTTGTATGAAGGAAAAATTTCAGGTGTATGGAAGGAATGAGTAATGAGATAAAGGATGGACTAAAGCTCAAGCTTGGGGATGCCACGCATGTCACCCCAAGAAATATCCAAGAAGTACAAGCATCAAAGCTTGGGGATGCCCAAGGCATCCCCCTTCTTCATCAATAAAAATTCCAGGTTTCTTCCAAACGCTTCATTTTTATTGTTTCATGCACAGTTGTGTTTTTCTTGGAGCGTCTTCTTATTCGTTTTTGTTTTGGTTTTTAGTTTGCTTGGTTTTCTTAGTTTTCTGAATAAGTTGGTTGGACCCCCTCTTTCACACTTTGGTTTGTGAATCGTTTGGTTTGGTTTGGAAAAGAGTAGGAAAGTTTATACTTATGTGGTAAAAAGAGCTCGTTTTTGACTATGGCCTATGCTTTGTCATGCCATGCTTGATATTGTTTTGGATTTATGCTTAGTATTCTTTGATGTAGCATGACTTGTTACAAACGATTGAGATTGCTTAATGTGCCTTGGATGAATCATGCGTTGTTTTAGCATATTAAAGCATGGTATAGTGGTATTCTCCTTTGATGCTTTATTTGGGTTGACTTGGCACATGCTCACACCATGTTATGACTATATCAAGTCACAATAGCCTTTATGATCCTTTAGTTTTCAACTTGTAGTACCACTTTATGCTTTGATCAATGATGTTTTGTCGCTCTGCATGATTATGGCCATTATTGCTCTCTTAGTTTGTCGCTCCCAGTCTTTTGCTAGCCTCCACAACCAAGTATGAGTTCCACTCATGCATCCAACTCCCTAAACCAAGTTATTCCAAATACTCCACCATACCTACCTACTAGCTTATGCTATTCCAAGTATATTCATGCTTTTGTTTACCTTCCTCTTGTTATGAGAAAACTAGTGATTAAAGCTCTCACGAACTTGATGGCACACCTTACTTTACTTGCCTTTAATAAACTTGAACCATTGTGTCTTATATGTTGTATATGCTTGCACTTATTTGTTGGGAATTAGCAGAACCATGCTTTCATGGGGAACGCTTTCAACATTGCACTTGGTACTTGTACCTAGTTGATATCATGCTCTTTTGTATATGGATGTCATCGGTGTGAAATGAAAGGGGAGCTTGTAAGTCCATGGAGTTATGTATATGTGTTAGAGAAACGCCTGGGCCGCTGGTCTAATCCATGCTGACATGGTGGAAACCTGCAGCATAACCATAATGAGTTGTCTATGAAGCATTCTCCTTGTAAAAAAAGAGTCCTATATTGAGAAAAAAAAGAGAAAAGAAAAGAAAAAGAGATACTATGAAAAGAGGAAAGAGAGAAAAAAGCACCATATTCCCATGGTAAATAAGAAGAATGCTGAGATGCTCGTTGTCTGCTTGCCTTGTCATTTTGATATGGGGATTCTTCCGTATCATCGGGCAAGGGGTACCCCGTTGGCGGTTCTCAATGATACACATGTACTTACAATGACAAGAACTTACCGGTTACTAAACTTGAGTAGAATGAGGAGCGGCCCTCGTATACAAGGGACATGAGATTTCTGACTTATACTTCGTCAAGCATGTACACCATAGTTTGTTCACTTTAACCTTAATCACTTCAAGATGCTTATGATAGGGGCAATGAGAGCTGAAAGCTATTAAGTACCATAATTTTTGGAAGCTCTTTATGAGACTTGAATCCCTACTTACTTTTATAAAAGGCCTTTCTTACACCATTATATTGAGCCTCCACCTTCTATCTTTATGCACCTACTTTGAGAGCATAGTGGCCATTCTTAGTTCTATGTGCATTGTCCCAAGACTAGTTGACTGATGCATAACTTGTTATTGCTTGTTTGATACTATTGTATCTAGTCAGTCTTATGAACTATGAAGGTATCCTATGCATTTATATTTCCTACTCTATTGAGGGACAAGCTGAATACTTTGATGTTATGTTTTCTTTATGTGAAACAAACAAACGTCTTGCAAAGCATTGTTATTCATGAATCTTTTGTTTGTGCCTTTTCATGTTGCATCTAGTTTCTTTGCTTATTGCTAGAACTTTGTCTTTCATGTTATGATTGAAGTACTATGATCCCAGCCGTGAATGTTTTGCAAATACTTTGATCAAGTCTTTGATGGTGCATGTCACCTCAAAAATTATTTATTTTTATCACTTACCTACTCGAGGACGAGCAAGAGTTAAGCTTGGGGATGTTGATACATTGCAAATGTATCTATAATTTTTGATGTTCCATGCTTGGTTTTATCCACTTTCTTGTGTTTTGTTCCAACTTTGGAGTACTTTTCATATGATTTCTTGGACTAACCTATTAACAAGAGCCATAGTGCCAGCTGCCTATTTTCTGCTGTTTTTGGTTCTAGGAAAGTCAGAAAATGAATATTCTCGGAATTGGACGGGACAAAAGCCAAAGTGCCTATTTTTCCGGAAGGGATCAAGTGCCAGAATACGAGACGGAGAAGGGCCAGGGGCCAGCCACACCACCTGGCCGCGCGGCCAAGCTGGGCTCGTGCCAGGGGGTGGTGTGGTGGCTCCCGGCACCCCCTCGGCCTCTCCTTCTGCCTATAAGTTGCCCTTGGGACGAAAACCCTAAGGACCCGATCAAAAATCCACGAAATAGTCTGTAGCCGCCGTCATCTCCATCCCTAGATCGGGAGGGATCTCAAGCTCTTCCCGGCACCCTGCCAGAGAGGGGAATTCACCCTGGAGGCCTTCTTCATCACCATGCAAGCCTCCGGTGTGATGCGTGAGTAGTTCATCCTTGGACTACGGATCCATGTAGTAGCTAGATGGATGGTTCTCCTCCTTTGTGCTTTCATGTTTAGATCTTGTGAGCTCCGTTCATGATCAAGATCATCTATTTGTAATTCATAAATGTTGTGTTTGCGGGGATCCGATGGATATTGAGATGCTATTTCAGATTGATTATTGATTCTATCATGTCTTTGTTATTTGAGATCTTGCATGCTTTCCGTTGTTAGTAGCTAGCTTGTCCAAGTAGATGTTAGTAACTCCAAGAGTTAGTATTTATGCTCGATAGTGGGTTCATGCCTCTGGTAATCTGGGGAAGTGACAGAAATCTCTAAGGTACTAGATGTGCTATTGCTACTAGGGAGAAAACAACAATCCTTTTTTCATAGAACAATCGTATTGTTTACTTTACACGTAGTTCGTAAAGCAATAATCTGTTGCTTGCAACTTAATACTGGAGGGGGTTCGGATGATAACCTGAAGGTGGATTATTAGTTATAGATGCAGTTGGATGGCGGTCTATGTATTATGTTGTAATGCCCAATCAAGTCTCAGAGGAGTCAAGATGATTAGTATATGCATGTATTGCTTTCTCGGTGTTTGTCAATTGCCCGTTGTAATTTGTTCACCCAGCATGTTATCTATCTAAAGAGAGCCACCTCTAGTGAACTATGGATCCAGGTCCTTTTACTTTACATACAATCTACAATCTTTTACTGCTTTGTGTTTACTTTATGTAAACTTTTACTTATTTCCATTCGATACGTTTAATCCTTTGTTTTCCGCAAAATACGGTGAGATTGACAACCTCATCGCAAGTTGGGACAAAGTTCTGTGGTTGTGTTGTGTAGGTCTCCACGTTGCTACTAGCACCGGTAGTGCACCCTGCCAAAGCTCAGCTAGTAACACCTTTGGGGTGTTTCCTTGCTCCTACTGGTTCGATTAAACCTTGGTTTCATAACTGAGGGAAAACTTGCTGCTATATTCATCGTACCTTCCTGTTGGGATTCCCAACGAGCTCTACGTCGAAAGTCGAGTGCATCAGTCATTTATAAAACTGCCATTATGTTTTAAGGATTGAAGCTGTAGAGACTACCGCTTTTACACTGAAAAGAGCACCATCGTGATCCTTTGAAATGACACCATATGAGTTATGGTTTGGGATAAAACCCGAATTGTCTTTTCTTAAGTTTTGGTATGCTATGCATAAGTAAAATGTTTACAACCAAAGTCGGATAAGCATGTCTTTGTAGGTTATCCCAGAGAATTTGTTGGGAATTTCTCCATAACACCGAGGACAAAAGAGTTTGTCGCTTGGAACGTCAAGTTTCTTGAGAAGGAATTTTTCGTGAAAAGTTAAGTGGGAGGACAATAGAACTTTGATAAGGTTGTTGAACCTTAGCTATATGTGCTAAGTAGCGCAGGGCCGGAAAGTGTCCCGGTGGCGGCCACAATGCTCATGGCTCTCGTGATTACAAAAGGTGTGATCTCGGAGATTAGAGTTCCTATAGAACCGTGTGGGTCGGTAATAATCAAATAGTAAGATTTGATAAGCAAGTCGTTATTGTTTTGACAATGATGAACCGATTACATGCAAAGAAGCGATGATGGGCCCTGACTCCATAAAATGACTAGAAGTCATAGAATCCGTGATAGTATCCATACACGAGAAATCAAGTTTCTGAACTTGGAAGACCCTCCGGAAAGGCGTGAAGCCTATCGGCCGTGTTTGGATCTATAAAGAAATAAGACATGGATGTTTAACATCTATGAAATATTCGACATGTCAGAAAGAAGTTTACGACAATGTTCAAGGAGTTGACTATGACAAGATTTGATCTTTCATAGCGATATTTAGTCTTGACGGATTAATGTAGCAACCACTACATATAATTTGATGTATGGTAGTTGAACAAACAAAACAATGTTCTTCTAATAGAACGGTTACCTAGGACATGTACTTGACATGGTCCGAAGGGTTTTGTTAAATCAAAGGGTGCTAAAAGGGCATGCAAACTTCAATAGTTGAAGTAAGCATACCGGAGTTGGAATCTTCACCATGATGAAACTGTTAAAAGAGTTTAAATTCATCGGAGATGATGAAGATGCTTGCATTTGCAAGAAATTAAGTGGGAGCGGTGAGACATATTTCTAATACATTATGTAGAAGACATATTGTTGATTGGAAATGATGTATCTTGTATTGACACACGTTAAGAATTTCATTAAAATAAGATTTCAATGAAAGACTTGGGCAAACCCGGAATATTTGGCATCAATATCTATATGGATAGATTATGGCGCAAATATGGTTGTGCCAGACATACATATATGAGATATTGAAAGGGTTCAATATGGAAACAACAAGAAAGGTTCTTGCTGCATGGGAAGAAATGTATCAAGATTCAAGTGTTTCAACACTTGGTGAGTAAAATCACATGAAGATTTTGATCGATTATACCATGATATGTATATATCCAGAATGTCATATGCTCTAAATGTTATGAGCATATACCAGAATGATTCATAAGATGATCATTGGACAATAGTAAAGATATTCTTATGAGCTTTGGAAGAACTAAGAATATATCATGTATAAGTGACAAATAGTTAAAGGTAGTTCATTGTAAAGTGTTACATTGATACTAATTTTGTCACAAGATACAAATTAAATTTATCTCAATTTAGACTATGGGTGGCACAATGTAATGGAAAGGATGTTCCATGATGGATTTGGATGAGTTCCAAAGTTGAGACATTGTAACGGATACTACAACAAAAGGCTAAGTATATGACTGCTATATTAGCAGCAAAGGGGGGCATTTGTGTTAAGTAGTTTGTTATCAAACTAGGTGTGGTTCAAAGCGGGCTAATACTATGAAGATATATTGTGTGACAATAATATCAACATATTTTGAGCCGATCAAACTAAAGGTCTCACCAAAGGACCAAATTTATACAATGCCATCTCATTTGAGAATGAGTGATGCGTAGAGACGCAAAGACATGCAAATACACACGGACCTAAAACTGTCAGATCCGGAGATTATGTTAACCACTAGCAATAGCGTATATGCAACACCAGAAAGCCATAGGTGTTCAATACGCAAAGTTTTTCAAACTAGATTATTGACTCTAGTGCAAGTGGGACACTGAAGGGAATATGCCCGAGAGGCAATAATAAAGTGGTTATTATCTTATTCCATGTTTATGATAAATGTTTATTTTGCATGCTATAATTGTATTGATCGGAAACATCAATACATGTGTGTTTAATAAACAAAAGGGGTTCCTAGTTATGCCTCTCTTATAGACTAGCTTGTTGATTAACAAGATGATCAAGGTTTCCTGATCATAGACATTGGATGTTGTTAATAACAAGGTCACAACATTAGTTGAATGATGTGATGAACATTCATCCGAAGTATAACATTACGATCAAAGTCATTATGTTTATATTGCTATAATATCATAAGAAGTAATCTTTATCCTTAGACCATGAGATCATGTTAATTGCTAACACCGGAAGAGTATCTTGATAACATCAAACGTCACACCGTAATAGGGTGACTATAAAGATGGGTTCAGTGCTACGAAGGTGTTATGTTGAGGCTCATGGATCATGAGTGGAATTTGTCAATCCCGATGACGGATAGATATACTCTAGGCCCTCTCAGTGATATCACATTAAGATAGCTTGCAAGCAAGTGATGTGATCACTAGAATGTTATATCACGGGAACGAGAAAAGAGTGCATGTCGGTAACGAGATCAAACTAGGTATGGAGATACCGATGGTCGAATCTCGGACATGTAATATATCGCGAGACAAAGGGATTTAGTTACTAGCGTTAAAGGTTCTCACGATCATAGAAGTCATCGTTGAATGTGTAGGAGTCAGTATGGATCTCCAGGTCCCGCTTCTGATTATTGATCTGAGAGGGGTCTCGATCATGTCTGCATTATTCGCGAACCGTAGGGTGACACACTGATGACCCACAAGTATAGGGGGTGTATCGCAGTATTTTCGAGGGAAGTGAAACCCAATTTATTGATTCGACACAAGGGGAGCCAAAGAATATTTATCAGCCTTAACAACTGAGTTGTCAATTCAGCTGCACTTGGAAATAATCTTGCTCACAACAGTTTATCAGTAGCAACAATTTTGTAGTAGGAATAGTAAAGCAGCAGTAGTAAAGCAAAGATAGTAGAAACAAAAGCAGTAAACAGTGGGATTCGAGTGCAGTAGGCATAGGGATGGATGGACGGGCGTTGCATGGACAAGACAATTCACATAGCAATCAAAACATAGGGCAATTGCAGATAAATAAGATAAAGCATCCAAGTAATAGATAATCCTAGGCATGTGTTCCATATATAGTCATACGTGCTCGCAATGAGAACTTGCACAACATCTTTTGTCCTCCCAGCCCGTTTGTAGCGGGGCCTCTAGGGAACTACTGGCAATTAAGATGCTCCTTTTAATAGAGCACCGGAGCAAAGCATTAACACTCCATGAACACATGTGATCCTCACATCAAAGCCTTTCCCTTCCGGTTATCCCAATTTATGTCACTTCGGGCCATAGGTTCCGGACAACAACATGTGTATACAACTTGCAGATAAGACCCAAAACAATACTATCATAATGAATCAATAATAAGTTCAGATCTGAAATCATGGCACTCGGGCCCTAGTGACAAGCATTAAGCACAACAAGTCGCAACAAAGTCATAAAGCACTAATAAAAGATACTAGGAACCATGCCCTAACAATCTGATGCCATTACATGAACGATCTCATCCAATCCCTACCATCCCCATAGCCTACAGCGGGGGATTACTCACTCATTAATGGGGGAAACATGGATGGTCGATGGAGAAGTGATGGTGATGATGATGGTGATGATCTCCTCCAATTCCCCGTCCCGGCAGGGTGCCAGAACGGAGTTTCTGGTGCTGTTTTGTGGAATCTGGTGGTGGCGGCGGAGCGGAACTCCTTCTGGAAAAACGTCGACCCCCCCCCCAAAGTTTTTAGGTCAGAAGGCTCCTTATAGGCGAAGAGAGAGGCCGAGGGGGTGCCTGGGGGGCCCACGCCACCCCCTGGCGCGGCCTGGCCTGGCCCACGCCAGCAGGTGGTGTGGCCACCCCCTAGCTCTTCTCCGTCTCGTATTCTGGCTCCTAGAGTCTTCGAGTGAAATAGGATTTTTGGCATATTTTCCTGGATTTTTCCTGATAGTTGATTTTCTGCATAAAAAGTAGACACCAAAGCAATTCTGCTGAAAACAGCGTCAGTTCGCATTAGTTGCATCCAAATCACACAAGTATAGAGGAGAAACAATAGCAAAAGTGTTCGGGAAAGTAGATACGTTTTGGACGTATCAACTCCCCCCAAGCTTAGCCTATTGCTTGTCCTCAAGCAATTCAGTTGAAAACTGAGTGGGATAAAAGAACTTTCACGAACACATTTGCTTCATATGATGTAAATATTCTCAGCAATGTGATCAACTACCTAGACAATTCATAATAAAGAGTATGCAACTGAGTCTACTTAATAGTCATTGCAAGCTATGAAGAGATTCCAACTCAAGAATAATAAGTAGCATGAAGCACAAACATAAGCAACATTACAATGCTCATAGAAAGGTATGATAGAGTGGTATCTCGCTTTCCTTTGATTATGAATGCCAAGGCACCTCTGAAGTTGAAGTGATGACTAGAAGTGAAGATATCAAAGATACAAGCATCAAAGTCATAACACAAATAATCAAGTATTGGAACAAACACAAAGGATGACAACTATGCTCTCAAGAAGGTGCTCAGAGAATAAGTGGAGACTCAACAAGTAGAAGAAAAGGTTTTGAATAATTTGAAAGGCTTCCAAATGCTGAAAGTATGGTACTTGTTAGCTTTGAGCTCTCATTGCATCTTTAATGTGGTTAAGGTGAAAGTGACACAACTAAGAGGATATGCTTGACAAGTTATAAATTGAAGTCTCATGCCCCTTACTTACGAAGACCGATCCTCATGCTACTCAACTTCAGTCACAAGTAAGCTCTTGTCATTGTAAGTACATACATATCATGGAGAACCGCCAACGGGGTACCCCTTGCATATGATATAGGAGCTATCCCATAATCAAAATGACAAGGCAAGCAGACAATGAGCATCTCAGCGATCCTTTTATTTACTATGTGCATAGATTTTTATTGAGGATGCTTCATAGAATGCTCATTACGGTTATGCTGCAAGTTTCCACCATGATTAGGCATGGCTTAGGCTAGCGGCCCAGGCATTTCTCTAACATACATACAAACTCCATGATGTTACAAGTTCCACTTTTATTTCACACCGCCGGGATCCATAAGCAAAAGAACATGATATCAACTAGGTACAAAGTACCTATGAAGCGTTGAAAGCGGTCCTCATGATACATGGTTCTGCTAACTTCAACTCATAAAGCGCAAGCATATGCACAACAAAGAAGGACGCAATGGTTCAGGTTTATTAAGTGCAAGAAAATAAAGTGTTCCATCAAGTTCATGAGAGCTTTACTAACTAACTTTCTCAAAACAAGCAAACATTTTATTCGGAAGAAAACAAGGCATATTGAATATGCACGGAGATAGCAAATGATGCTAATAGGTAGGTATGGTGGACACTTTGGAAATATTTGGTTTAGGGAGTTGGAAACATGAATAAAACACTCAGTGGAAGTGAAGGCTAGCAAAAGTAAGGGAGCGACAAACGAGAGAGCAATAACTGTCATTATCATGCTTGCAACAAAACAAGACTACTCATGGCATGAAAGTGATTCAAGATCCTCAAGGCGAAATAATTCATCGAGGCTCAACTGATTATTACAGTCATGTGCATGCGTGAGCATGTGCCAAGTCAATTCAAATGAAACATTCAGAGGAGGATACCACGGTGTCATACCAATTTATGAATAGAGTAATGCAAGCAAACATTCATGAGACATGCTACAAACTATTAGCGGGCTGGAGCTAATCACAAGAAAGCAAGAACTACTAAGCATCCGAAGATAACATACACCCTACATGAATGGATTAAGCAAGCTCACAAAGATGAGTATATGTACAAAAATGAAGACAAATAGAGTTCGTTACCAGCCTCTTACCACGCCTCAAGTTGTCATTAATCCTCATTATTGCTCTTCACTTGTATGGCTTGAATAATAATATGAAACCAATGTCCACTGAGGACTGCAGAACCCTGAAGCAAACTCGCAAAAGCCAAAGAAGAACGACAAATATTTTTGGTGTTTTTGATTTTTGAACAAGAACCAAAATAGAGAAACAAGCAAAGCAAAATCTGTTTTGGTTTTTTGAATAGTTCAAACAAAGCAAAAAGGAAAAAGCAAACCAAGGCAAAAAAGAAGAAGCAAACCAAAGAGAAACAACAAAAGTATTGTTGGTATTTTTGTGTTTTAGAAAGCAAAAACAAAGAAGAACGAAAACATGAATATACAAAGTACTGACGCAACATGATATGGAGATGAGTGCGGTGTCGGCGTACCTCCCCCCAAGCTTAGGCTTTTGGCCTAAGTGGGTATCAATCCCAAGCTGGCCAGGATGAAGTGTCACCGGGGTACGACGAGGAGGTACCCTCGTCCTGGTGCGAGCCCGAGTACGCCCCTCCATAATGTGCGGAATAATCATAGGAGGGCACGTCCTCCTGGTGCTGCTCGTGGAAACCCAACAAGCGAAGCTGCTCGTCCACCTCCTCCTTGGAGCGCGACCACGGTCTCCTGTCAACACTAAACAAAGCAGGTTGTGGCAAGAGGATCTCCCTCTCATCCCCGTCAGTGAAAAGCATCCTATATACTAGATTGTTCAAATCAGAGGTAGCAGTGACAAAGTGATGAGTTTTCATGGCAACAAGGTCGAGCCTCTGTGGTGCTAGCATAGCATCATCAGGAGCCACTGAAAGATCTAATGCATCGACTATTCGCGAGGCAATGATGCCCCCATAGATAGGCCCCCTAGCAGCTAGGCGGCGAGCAATAAGCGAGCCAAGATTGTACCGAGTATCGTTGTTGAGCGCAGCAGCAAGGAAAGCTAAGTGATAGTTGGAGATATTACTAGTGTTCTCCCTACCCAATACACTAGTGCCAAGATAGTATGCAAAGTATCTAAGAGCAGGGAGTTGGATATTTCTTATCTTTCCGCGTTGTGCCACGCGGTCATCATCATTGGTCACCCCTCGGTAAATCTCCAACAAATCAGCGGGTCGCCCTTGAATTTTCTTCATGGTCCCTGTCATACGCACACCTACAATACTGCAAAATCTCTCCAAAGGCATGGTGAAAGGCATATCATAGATTTTAAAGGAGACAGTGGAATGATAGGATGTGTTAGTAAATGAGAAGCTCTCAACAAAAGTTTTGGTGAGCATAGCGTATTGTGCACTCTCATCTTGCATATAAGAGGTTAGGCCAACCCTCTCAATCAGTAGCAAGAAATCATCAAGAATACCTACAGCTTGTAAGAAAGTAAAACAAGGAAAAGAGGATGGGTGAGCATCCCCATCATCCCTTTCACTGCCAATACGAGTTGCAATGAGATCTTCATTGTATGAAGGCCTAGCTTGGGAGGCTGTTCTTGAGGGCCTTGTCCTCCTAGGTGCATCACTCTCAAATATCTCTCCAAAAGTGTGGTTGTTCATGCTTGGTATTCTGAAATTTAAACACCTATTAAACAAGTGATTGCAAAGCAAATGTAATAAAGGATTCTACTCATAGGGACTTGCAAGAGGCCTAAACATGCATCAAAACTTTATCTCTAAGCATCAAACAAGCTTACAAGCTCTCATAACTAGTCACCTATAGCAGCAACATACTCAACATATAATCCACTAAACACAAATCTACTTGGACAAGGGGAGGAGTCACATACCAAGGAACAATTGCTCCAAATTTTAGCAAGAAAGATGGGTTGAGCAAGGAGATCGAAGAAATCGAGAGCAAGCATAAAAAGAACGCGATTTTGAGCTATGAACTGGAGCTTACTCGGGAGAGAGAAGAAAGTGTCAGGTGAGAGAGGTAGTGGGGGCCAGGGGTGGCCCACACTAGGGCATGGCGCCACCCAGAGCTGGCCGCGCCACCACATGGTGTGCCTGCCTGGTGGGCCCCCCTGGTACCTACCAGGTACTCCTCTGCCCCTTTTTTCACGTAAAAATTTAATATGAATTTTCTGGATTTTTTCGAGATACTTTATTTTTGGGCATTTTTCAGAAATAGAAGAATGATTTTTCTGATAGACAGATTTTTTTTTTCTTTTGGAAACATGATGCAAGGACAAAACAAGGCTAGAACTATAGAAGTTCTAACGTGCAAACAAACTACCAACACAAAGAAAACTAAACGAGAGCAAAAACTAAAAAGCAAAGGATAGAAATAAACGGAGATAATCATAATGAAAACATTGTTTTGTTCAACGGAATCCTTTTGTTAGCAAGGTTGATCAAGTCTTGCTACCAAAACAATTGCATATGAGACAAAACTTTGTACTCAACTAATTATTATGTTACCTTAACCTTGATAGCAATGGTCCCAATCATAATAGTTTCAAATTTTTCTCTTGGTATGGGACAATATATTTCTCCAACTTGAATGCCTTCAACATGTTCAATTGAATTCAGTCCATAAGTCCCTTCAATCTTCTTGGGGAATAGACAGTATGTTCCTTGTCATTAACATTCAAGGTAACCTTTCCTTGATTACAATTAATAACAGCTCATGCAGTATTAAGAAAAGGTCTCCCAAGAATAATAGACATATTATCATCTTCTGGCATTTCAAGCATGACAAAATCAGTTAATATCAAGCAATTGTGAGCCACCTGAACAGGTACATCCTCACATATACCCATAGGAATAGTGGTAGATTTATCAGCCATTTGCAAAGGCATAACAGTAACTCCAGTTGGTCTCAATTTTTCAAGATGAAGCCTCTTATGGACAGAGAAAGGCATAACACTAACTCCAGCTCCCAAATCACACAAAACAGTTCTAACATAACTATTCTTAATAGAGCAAGGGATAGTTGGAATCCCTGGGTCTCCAAGTTTCTTAGGAACCTTACCATTGAAAGAATAATTAGCAAGCAAAGTAGAGATTTCTTCATTAGGGATCTTCCTTTTATTCGAGACAATATCCTTCATATACTTTGAGTAAGGAGGCAATTTAATAGCATCAGTCAAAGGAATTTGCAAGAATAAAGGTTTCATCCACTCACAAAACTTATTATAGTGTTCATCTTCCTTTGACTTATGTTTCCTATCAGGGAAAGGCATAGGTTTTTGGACCCAAGGTTCTCTTTCACTACCATGTTTCTTAGCAATAAAATCTTCTTTAGTGTATTTAGTATTCTTAGTGTGGTTTTCAGGTTCTTCTTCAACTTTTTCTTCATTAGGAACAACATTTTCTTCATTACCACTTTCAATTTCAGCATCAGAGATAGATATACTATTAGGATCCATAGCAGGTTCAGAGGGTTCTACAACAGTTTTATGTTTCTTTTTCCTTTTCTTACGAGTAGAACCACTATTTTTAGCTTGTTGAGAATCCTGCTCAATTCTTTTGGGATGCCCCTCAGGATATAGAGGATCCTGGGTAGCAGCACCACTTCTAGTTCTAATTTCATAAGCATGTTTTTCTTTAGCAGCATTAACTAGCAAGTCGTTTTGCACTTTAACGAGTTGATCTATTTGAGTTCGAACCATTTGAAAGTGTTTAACAATCATTTTAACATCATTAGAAGTTCTTTCCACAATATCTTTCAACTCAACAATAGCTCTAGTGTTTTCCATTAGATGATTTTGCACCCTTTTATTAAAGTTATCTTGCTTCACAATAAAGATATCAAATTCTTCTAAGCATTGATCAGGAGGCTTCAAGTAAGGGATATCACCATCATCAAAGTGTTGGAGAGAGTGTACCTCAATAGTGGGTGAGTAGGGAATAGGCTTACATAATTCTTCTATAGGAGGTAAATTCTTGACATCTGCAGCTTTAATTCCCTTCTCCTTAAGACATTTCTTAGCTTCCTTCATCACTTCATCATTTAATTCAATAACTCCCCTCCTCTTTGATAATGGAATAGGCCCAGGAATAGATGGTTCAGGTACAGTTACTTCGGGTATAGCTTGTTTAGGAGGAGTCCAATCTTCATAATTCTTGCTTATTTTAGCCATTAATTCCTCAGCTTCCTTAGGAGTCCTATTCCTGAAAACACAATCAGCACAACTATCTAGGTATGTCCTAGATTCCTCGGTTAGTCCATTATAAAATATATCAAGAAGCTCATTCTTAGGTAATGGACTTCCAGCCTGTGAATGAATCAAAGCACAAAACCTTGCCCAAGATTCAGGCAATACCTCTTTTTCTCCCTGTTTGAAATCAAAAAGTTCCTGCAAAATAGCATGTCTAGCACTGGGAGGAAAATATTTCTGCAGGAAAGTACTAATCAAGCACTCAGGGATATCAATAGATCCAGAAGGTAAATTACTAAACCAAGTTTTAGCTTCTCCTTTCAGTGAAAAAGGAAAAATCTTAGCAACAAAGTAAGTACGCATCTTAATATCATCAGAAAACAAGCCACTCATGGTAGAAAGTTCATTCATATGTGCTACCGCACTTTCATTCTTAGTCCCACAAAAAGGTTCTTTCTCGACAATAGCTATGTAAGATAGATCGATAGAGAAATCATAATCTTCATCTATAATGTTTATGGGAGAAGCAACGAATCTAGCATCAAGAGATAATTTGGGTCGAATAGTACGCCTCTCAAGGAGACTCTTAGCAGAGCTTCTATCATGGATGTTCCTACATTCTTCAATAAACTCATCAGTCATCTCAACATAATCTTCTTCAGCATCATAACTCTTACTAGACTCAGGTGAGCTAACAGGTGTGGCAGTGTCTTCATTAGGAGTTTCGGTATTTCCAGCTATAGTTCTAGCAATCGTAGCATCTAGGAAAGGACCCAATGAACCACTCTTATCAAGCACAGTAGAAGCAGCATCATAAGTATCAGAAGTTTTAGATTCAACAGTAGTAGCAGTGTGTGTAGCATGTGTATGTGGTGGTGTAACGAGCTTACTTATAACAGACGGTGAATCAAGAGCAACAGAGGTGTTCAGAACCGTACCTCTTCTTGTAGTGGATGGTAAAATAGGAACCTTGCCATCACGAGACTTACCCATGATGGATGGATAGCAGCGAACAATAGAGAATCCAAGTGAACTTGATAAATAAAGCTATGCTCCCCGGCAACGGCGCCAGAAAATAGTCTTGATGACCCACAAGTATAGGGGGTGTATCGCAGTATTTTCGAGGGAAGTGAAACCCAATTTATTGATTTGACACAAGGGGAGCCAAAGAATATTTATCAGCCTGAACAACTGAGTTGTCAATTCAGCTGCACCTGGAAACAATCTTGCTCACAACAGTTTATCAGTAGCAACAATTTTGTAGTAGGAATAGTAAAGCAGCAGCAGTAGTAAAGCAAAGACAGTAGAAACAAAAGCAGTAAACAGTGCGATTCGAGTGCGGTAGGCATAGGGATGGATGGACGGGCGTTGCATGGACAAGACAATTCACATAGCAATCAGAACATAGGGCAATTGCAGATAAATAAGATCAAGCATCCAAGTACTAGATAATCCTAGGCATGTGTTCCATATATAGTCATACGTGCTCGCAATGAGAACTTGCACAACATCTTTTGTCCTGCCAACCCGTTTGTAGCGGGGCCTCTAGGGAACTACTGGCAATTAAGGTGCTCCTTTTAATAGAGCACCGGAGCAAGGCATTAACACTCCGTGAACACATGTGATCCTCACATCAAAGCCTTTCCCTTCCTATCCCGATTTCTGTCACTTCGGGGCCATAGGTTCCGGACAACAACGTGTGTATACAACTTGCAGATAAGACCCAAAACAATACTATCATAATGAATCAATAATAAGTTCAGATCTGAAATCATGGCACTTGGGCCCTAGTGATAAGCATTAAGCACAACAAGTCGCAACAAAGTCATAAAGCACTAATAAAAGATACTAGGCACCATGCCCTAACAATCTGATGCCATTACATGAACGATCTCATCCAATCCCTACCATCCCCATAGCCTATAGCGGGGGATTACCCACTCATAGATGGGGGAAACATGGATGCTCGGTGGAGAAGCGATGGTGATGATGATGGTGATGATCTCCTCCAATTCCCCGTCCCGACAAGGTGCCAGAACGAAGTTTCTGGTGCTGTTTCGTGGAATCTGGTGGTGGCGGCGGAGCGAAACTCCTTCTGGAAAAACATCGAACCCCCCGAAGTTTTTAGGTTAGAAGGCTCCTTATAGGCGAAGAGAGAGGCCGAGGGGGTGCCTGGGGGGGCCACACCACCCCCTGGCGCGGCCTGGCCTGGCCCGCGCCAGCAGGTGGTGTGGCCACCCCCTGGCTCTTCTCCGTCTCGTATTCTAGCTCCTGGAGTCTTCAGGTGAAATAGGATTTTTGGCATATTTTCCCGGATTTTTCCTGATAGTTGATTTTCTGCATAAAAAGTTGACACCAAAGCAATTCTGCTGAAAACAGCGTCAGTTTGCATTAGTTGCATCCAAATCACACAAGTATAGAGGAGAAACAATAGCAAACATGTTCGGGAAAGTAGATACGTTTTATATGTATCACACACTTAAGAGATAACGACACCATTTGGAGCAAATATGTTTCAGATAAAGATTTAAGAAAGCGCTGGAATTATTTCAATAGACACCGAAACTGTTTCGGGTGAAATTGCTGAAATTGGTTCTGCATGTAATATTGAAATGTTGCAGGGGGTTTTATGTGAATGTTTGTTAATTAAAGTAATTAACAAAATTCTGAATAAAAATAATAAAAGAGTTTTATTAAATGAGAGAGCATTAAATTTGGAGAAATTTAATGCATTTAAAGTGGAGACTTTAAAAGGGAATGTGAAGAGGCATTTTAATGTGGAGGGGTTACCACCACATGAATGGAGGAGGTGAAGAGGCACCTCCTCCATGCGCCGGCCATGAAGGAGGGGCAACCCCCTCCTCCTATAAAAGGCCACCCTCTCCTCACTTCTCACACACACCTCCTTGTGAAGGATCTCTCTCCCCCTCTAGTATTATTCCCCCATGGTCTCGGATTAGCGAGATACATGTTCCCGGTGGCTTTATCTGGAAAGGAGTTGTTGCTTCCGCTGCTTTGCTGGAGCGAGGGATGGAGGTTGTCGGGGTACCGGACGTGTGTGCGATCACGGATGCACCGCTGCTTTGCGGTGCTGGACTTGGTGGTGCCGGAGCTGGATCTAATGGACGTGCTGGAGCCAGACCTGCTGGACTTCATCACGATCTTGAGATCGGCAAGTGTACGACTACATCAACCACGAGTTCCTACTCGTTAACAAAACTCGTTGTCTTCGAGGGTAAGTTCTCGTTGGATGTATGTCCACCCGTTGCTTTGTACCTAGTAGATAGATCTTGGCGTGTAGTTCACACCGTAGGAAATTTTTTGTTTTCTATGCTGCGGACCCAACACCGTCAAAGTGCATGACCCAATACTCTAGCTCTAGCACAGGAGTGTCTTCTGGCAGTTCTTTCCAATCTGCAATGAAATCCACCAATGCTTGTGATTTGATAGCGACGTGCCTCTTGTAGGTGATTTCAAAGGCAGGAAGTTCAATGCCCCACTTTTCCACTCTCCCTGTAGTGTCGCTGTTGTTAATGATGTCGGACAGTGGAGCCTTGCTCACCACTATAATAGGGTGCTCTTGGAAGTAATGCCTTAGCTTCCGTGAAGCAAGGAAAACTCCGTAAGCTATCTTTTGGTAGTGCGAGTATTGCTGTTTGGATTTCGTCAAGACCTCACTTACGTAGTAAACTGGCCGCTGAACTCCGTATTCATGCGTTGGCTCCTTGCGCTCCACCGCAATGACGATCTTGATTACTCGGTTGGTTGCCTCCATGTAAACTAGCATGGGATCCCTTGACACCGGTGCTGCAAGTATTGGTGGGGAGGAGAGTATTCTCTTAAACTCCTGAAGTGCCGCATCAGCCTCGTCTGTCCATATGAATTTGTCCGCCTTCTTGAGCAACTTGTAGAGCGGCATAGCCTTCTCGCTAAGTCGGATGATGAACCGGCTTACTGCTTCTATGTAGCCTGTGAGCCTTTGTATGTCCTTCAGGCATGTCGGGCGCTTGATGTCGAGGATGGCCTTGATCTTCTCTAGGTTGACTTCAATTCCGTGATGCGAAACAATGAAGCCCACCAATTTGCCAGATGGTACCCTGAAGACGCATGTCTTTGGGTTAAGCATCATGTTGTACTTTGGAAGGTTATCGAAGGTTCCTGCAAGTCGGTGATTAGGTCGTTTGATTTTTTGGATATCACCGCGATATCATCCATGTAAGCATGTACATTACAATCTATTTGGTCAAGTAGGAAATGCTGCATCGTCCGCTGGTAGGTAGCACCGGCATTTTTCAGCCCAAAGGGCATCGTGACGTAGCAGTATGTGTCGTGGGGTGGGGTGAACAAAGTGGCCAGTTGGTTCGACTTCTGCATCTGGATCTGGTGGTATCCTGAGTAAGCATCAAAAAAACATAGAAGTTCTAAGCCAGCCGTCGAGTCAATGACTTGGTCAATGTGAGGCAAAGCAAACGGATCCTTCGGACACGCTTTGTTCAAGCCGGTGTAATCAACACACATTCTTAATTCTTTGGTTCCATTTTTGGGACAAGTACAGGATTTGCCCCCTAACGAGGGTTTAACTCATGTCACCCCCCATCGGGTGTGAATAACTTCTCGGGTAAAGCCATCCTTAAGTAACCTAGCTATCTCTTTTCCTATAGCCCTTCGTCTTTCATCACCAAAGCGTCATAGAGGTTGCTTCATCGGTTTGGCGGTAGGATCAATATTCAAGATGTGTTTGGCAAGTTCCCTAGGTACACCTTTCATGTTGGCAGGTTGCCGGGCAAAGATGTCCCTATTATCACAGAGGAACTCGACGAGCATGCTTTCCTATTTGGGATCCAGGTCCGTGCCAATGGCGGTGGTCTTGGAGGAATCTCCTTCCACATGTTCCTCCTGCTTGGTTTTGATGCCGGCCTTGAATGCGGGTTCAGTATCAGTGATCTGCTTCCTTTAAGCCGGCATCTCCGAGGCATCAACCTGGTTCTAGATCTCCTTGAACTCCTCACCAAAGAGGACTACTTCGATGAAGGCAGCCTCACTCAGCTTGCAGTCCCTTGCCTTGGTGAAGCTTCCGTCAACGGTGATGACGCTGTTTGGTCCGGGTATCTTGAGCTTGTTGTAAACAAAGCATGGCCTTGCGAGGAAGTAGTGGAAGATGTCGCGGCCAAAGATGATGTGGTACACGCTCTTGAAGGCACCACTTCAAAGTTCATGCTTTCTTGGTGATAATTGTTGACATCACCACAAGAGACCGGAAGGGTGATGCAGCCCAGGGAATTTGCTTCTCGGCCAGGGACAACGCCATGGAACACGGTGTTGCTCTTCCATAGCTAGGTCTCCGTCAAGTTCATCTTGTGCAGTGTATCCAGGTACACGATGTTGATGTTGCTTCCACTATCCACGAGGCACTTGGTGAACTCTGTGCTGTCAATCAAGGGGTTGATGACCATGGCATACTGGTTCTCTGTTGGGATAAGATCTCGATGATCTTTTCTATCCCAAGTGATTTGAACTTCCGACCATCTGACGTACTGGGGCACTGGGGGAGGGTAGCCATCATTATCCTCAGTGAGGTTTTCTGAGCTCGAACGGTGGGAATGCCAAGGAAAGTGTGGTAGACTGGGGCCTTCTTTTCGAAGGGGCTCTTGCCCTTGCCATCGCCCTTGTCAGTGGACTTGGGTTCCACGTCCTCATACATATCACTTGAATCCTTGGATTCCTCTTCTGCCTTCTTCTTACCTTTGCCCTTTCCTCAAGGTTTTTTCTTTCGACTTTGCTTGTAGCCGGACTCAGGGTCTTCCTTGAGGTCGTTGACAAATTTGCATTGGCGGTTGGTGTGGGTGGCTTTGCCGTTTGCGCTAAGGTGGATGAAACACGGCATATCCCGGTATTCCTCATACGTCTGGGGAACACATGGCGCTGAAGGTGTAGCATCACTCTTCTACTAGCCTAGCTAGTTCCTCAGCCACGACCACATTGTCCGCCTCCGCCTTTGCTAGCAAACGTTGTGGAGACCATGTCGGCTGTCTGCTTTTCTTCAGGTGGGGACTTCCGCTTGTTGTTATTGTCTCTTGTGGCCTAGGTAGGGATTGCTATTGCGGGCAACAATCCGCACACGTCATCGTCAACGGAAACGAAATTGCTAGCCATGGCGATCATTGCGTTGAGGTTGATCTCATTGTTATCTTGCTTGCGCTTCAACGTATGTCGGAGCAAAGTTCCCTTTTCCAGACCATCGATGACGGTGGCCATAGCAGTAAAAACACCCGGTGAAAATAGAAGAAGAAGAAGAAAATACAAAGACATATCCTGCGCAAGACGAAACAAGTCCATCCAGGCAGGAGCAGCTGCAATCAGAGAAGTGCCGAAGGGTTTGGAAGCAGTCAAGTCATCCGAATCCTCGACCCTTTTCACAACACAAGGGTGCTTCCTCTTTTCACTGGCACACTCCACGTGAAAATCCCCGGAGCCAGCCGAAGGAAGAGATGGCATTTTCGACAAAGAGTCAGACACAGAAATATCCCCCTCCTCATCTGCGGCAGCCCCAGTCATAGGGAGATCATCGGATGCAGAGGGGTGGACCAGGGGCTCACCACTTCCAGGAAGGGGAGGAAGTGAGCTCAGGTGATCAAAATCCTATAGAAAGCGGAAGAATTGAAAAATGTATCTATAAACAGAAGACAAGAAAAAGACAAAGGCGAAGGAAATGTACCTGAGGAAGCCGTTTCTTCTTGCCATAGGGCTCCACAAGGCAAGTCGAAGGAACCGGGCTCTTTGCAGTCAAAGTTGTGAAGCTCCGGACTCTCTTGTCATACAACTTAAGGGTGAGGTCCTCCGAGGAAATCCTCATCGGGTCCTTTTCCTAGTATACGCCCACATACCGAACAACCGAGCTTGGAGCGGTTGAACACGGATCCGCAAAAAGTATGCCAGGATCTGGATACCCGACAATTATTTGCCAACCTCATGTCGCAGCTCAGAAATACGATTGACAAAGGGCTGGATTTCGCCCATTTCCTCGGCAAAGGGACGCTGATCCCAGGAGTCGAGTTTACGACAGACTTTTTAGGTTCAAAGGGGGCTAACCCGAAGGATTGGCCTTCGAGTGGCTGGTCCTTGACATAAAACCACTTAGACTTCCAACCTTGGACAGAATCCGTGTGTTTGAAGTCCAAGTAATCAACGTCGAATCGGACAGAAAAAATGGCGCCACCAACATCATGGACAATGGTGTTAGTGGCGTTGCGACGAACATAGAAGAAGTATTTCCAAAGGCCCCAATGGGGATGAATCCCAAGGAGACACTCGCAAAGAGTGACAAAACAAGCAACATGGAGGACGGACTTGGGCGTGAACTGATAAAGCTGCACGCCATAAACAAACAAAAGGCCCCGAAGAATTCGTGAATGGGGAGAGAAAGACCGCGGAAGAGGAAGGAGATGCACATTACCCTCCAGCCAGGCTCGGGGATGGGAGCAGCCTCGTCACCGGGGAGCTTGATGGCGCCCTCTAACAGTAGGCCAGAGTTCCGCGCCTTGCAGAGCTCCCGCGTCGAGCACTTGGAGGGAGCCCACCCGACGGCCCTTTTCCTGGTGGCCTTTGCGGCAGCGGCGGAAGTACCAACAGCTTTGTTCTTGCCCATGGCGGCGAAACAAAGGAAAGAAGGCACGAAAATCAAAGTTCGCAAGGGGCAAGAGCGCAAGGCAGAAGGAGTGGAGGGAGGCTAGGTGAAATAGTAAAAAGCATATCCATTCACTTATAAAGAGCAACAACGCAAGGACCTAACCGTTCGATGCAAAATCAAAACGACAGAGGATCACACGATGATGACATGTGTTTACAAAGGTCTCATAAAGGGAAAAATAAAAGAAGTTATGACTGCGGTAAAAACGGAGAACAGCGCGTGATGCCTCGATTCCCGCACAGAGAGGGGACGTGCAGTCAAGAATCTCCGCTGAAAACGCCATCACGCTCATCACTATTGCGCATGGGCCCACGTTCGACACGTCCCGTCATGGCGTGTTTTCGGAAAACTAACAGCATCAAATACATCATCACTGACGTCACAAAAAAGCACTACAGCAAAAATTGCGGCTCTTTCAGGGTATGACCCGAAGAAATTCAATTGGAGTCGAAATAAATTCCTCCAGGAGCAGATTTGAGACTACACTTGAATGTACAACATTACGATTGTAGCCTCGAGGACTACTCCTATCGGGATCACTGTTCGTGCACCCGACAAAATTTACAGAAACAATGACGCATTTTTCGAGCCTATGTTTTGATACATATATCCAAACATAGCCTTGGGGGCTACTCCTATCAGGAGCGCTGGCGCGCACCTGATAAAGAAAAGCAATGGAAGCATTTGACGATAAATACTCCTATCGGGAGCAGGATATAGATAATAAAATAAAACTCTCGGATCGCACCCGACGCGACAAAAATCTGAATGTCGTGTTCAGAAACATGAAGGTAAGACCAAAGGATTCGTCATGTGTGGCCTGGTAATCGTACAAGAATGCGCTCTGCCAGTAAAATATCCGTATCAATGATACGATTAAAAATCCCGATGGACGTGCTGGGTACCCGATAAAAAAAAGAAAACTAGAATTCAGTATTTAGTAAGACCTCGGCGGCTCAAACTGAATTACGCTAGCGACAAATTCTGGATTCAAGCCTGGGGACTTGAGTCTGATGTAGGTCAACCTTGTTTTTTCCTAGGAGCAATTAACTGATTCCCGATTCGTCGGAAGCATCAAACTCGTTGTACCAAAATCCCTACAAAAAATAAAAAAACAAATAGAATAAAAGAAAGAAGAAAAAACTTTGCGACTCAACCTGAAAACTACGGATTCAGGTAGAATCTCGAAGGCTACTGACATGGGTGTGATTACTCGGGTGCTCATTATTCACTACCCTACATTGGTTAAAAGACTTACGGCCCATAAAGATTCCAGATAACGGCCCAAGGAAGCAACCGAAAGAGACTTTTTATTGTATTAGGAAAGAAACCACGAACCGACATTATGTTGCTATTGTAACCATGCGTGTATGAAACCTATCCGCATACAGCTTTGAGACTCGACCTATTATATATTGGACGGGAGAAGCCCAAGTGAGGGTACCGAAATCTAGAGGACAACTTGTAATAGAGTGTTTTCCCAATATTCAGGTGACTTTGTCTTCATTGTTTTCCTGACATCCGACGAAATCCCCAGCATTCTCTTTTCTGCGAAACCCCAAGTCCATCACCATGGGCATTGCCGAGGTTACCCCTCATCAAGGAGGGTCTTGGAGATGGAAATGTTGAGGGCGGGAGTTGGCATTACTTGCCTCCCCACTGAATCGATATACGGAGTGGCCTTTGTCGGCTTGGATCCGCCATACCCCAACTTGCGCCGAATGTCGGGATCTTCGAAGACGTGAGCTGGTACTTTCTTTGTCTTGTGCTTCAATAGTAGCTGCTTGTACTCAGCCTCCATAGCTTTTGCTGCCTTGATAGATTGTTGCGCCCTAGCCATATCTTCGTCTAGCTTAGCACCTTGCTCTGCAATGCACTTGGCTTCCGCGAGGATTTCTGCATGCTTCTCGTCTAGCTCCGTAACATTCCAAATATGGGCGATGGTGATAGGTTCGACGAGCAGCGAGTCGTATATCACCCTGTCCATGGGAGTAGCCAATGGGTTGCCGGTTGTGGATGTTGATGGTGGTGGCGGCTGATTTGATTTCTTGGCAGTACTAGAGGCCGTTGTGAGTTGCTGCACTGGTTGTGGGTGGGTAACCGGAGGGGACATGGCCTTAGATGGAGCCGGAGGCTCGGCGGCTTTCTTGGCTGCTGTCGCCCTGGTAACCGCTGGCGTAGGCGGAGCTCTCTCATGCTCCTGTTCCTGTCCGTCTTCTTCTATTACGCTCCCGATGGCGACTAGCACCTGATGGGAAGCGTTGGTCTTCTCGGCGCGCTCCTCCTTCTCGATCTCCTACTCGATCTCCCTCATAACAGCGTCGTATTCCTCCGAGTTAGTGTCTGAGCCACCGCCATCCATATTGATGTCGTCCTATAAGGCATCAAGGACGGAGTCAGAGTTGGCTTCGGTGTTGTCGATGGCGGAGGTTGAGGGTGATGGAGGCGGGACGTTGTTGTTGTTGTCTCCTCTGGCTGCGATGGCGATGTTGGCCTCAGAGTCCTCATTGGCGTTTGCATATTCGTTGACGATTGAGACCATCTCGCTGAGGGTGAGTAATCCAGAAGCTTGCCGCCTTCTGAGCGTATGCCGGAGGAGTTTCCCTTGCGTGAGCCCTTCCACGAAGTGGTACACGAGTTCGTCAGTGCGGTCCCCCTATAGGGTTTCCCTCACCCTCATGCATCTGGCGAGGTATTCGCGGGGAGGTTCTCCATCCCTTTGAATGCATCGAGCCAGATCGAAGATAGTGACGACACCGACAAAGTGTGACCTCCGTGTCTCAAACGCGCGGGGAAGCCGGGTGGATTCATGGGGTCCTTCCACCATTATATCCTTCATAGGGGCCGTTTGGGTGGGCCTTGAATTTTCCTGATCTGAGTCGTCATGCTCAAAAGGGAGGTATGGCCCAGATCCTTCCGCGAATGTGTCCTTCCCATAGGCGGTCCGTGCGGGGCTTGATGAGTTTCCGACTTCCTGGGGACTAGGACCCGAGTCAGTATCACCGATGAAGATGTGGATGTCTCCGAATGGGATGACAGAGCAGCGCGTGGGGTTTGTCTTTGTCGGCACGTAGAACTCATCTGGAGGGACGATTGGGACATTGCTAGAGAAGAGAATGCGTCTGATGGCTATGGTGTCGCTGATTCTTGCAAAGAGATTGGATCTCGCCCGGTGTAGAACTCGAAGCGCCTCTTGCCCCACGGTGGGCGCCAACTGTCGTGGTATTGCCAACGAGTACGACATGGAGGGTCCTCACAGTGCGTACTTAGAGACGTGGGGTAAGGCGGAGAGTTGGCGGGTACGAGGTAACACAGCTTACACAGGTTCAAGTCCCACAATGGTGGCGGAACTCTACTCCTGCTATAAATCACTATAATGGCAATACGCTGAGTTACAGAGATAGGTTCGCTGTGCGAGGTGTTGTACATTGTATGTTGAGTGTTGCCCTAAAGGCTCCCACGGGTCTAGTTTATAAAGGCACCAGAACCTAGGGTTACAGGGAAAGGACCTTACCGGACAAGGTAAAGAGTCCTACACTAATACGAACTAGTCTTTCGTGTCTTGCACTCCAAGGCTCCGAGTACGTCGGTGACTCCTGCATAGCCTTCCTTCATCTGGAATGGGCCTCCCTTTTGGATCTGTCTAACTGGGCCGCCCAGCAGGACATAGGCCTTGCTACCAACTATGGGCCACCCGGGTTTGTCGGAATAAGAACATGCTATGGTGATACCTATTTAGCATATCCCCAACAGGGCACTAGGAGTCGTTGGAGCCGCAGGAGCTGACAGGACTTCATCACGACCTTGAGGTCATCTTCGGCTTGTCTACATCAACCACGCTCTTCCGAGCATTGACAACGCTTTTCGGTCTTCAAGGGTAAGTTCACGAAAAGCCCCTCCCGATAATGCATTACTAATATATAGGTCCTAGCAACAGGGGTTTAGGGGCGTAGGGTAAAATTTATTGTTTTCATACGCGAACCCCTACACATGGACCTAGGGTTCATTCCCTTTGTTTATTTTGAGAAATATATAGATTTTTCACAGGAAACTCATGTATGCATGCACTACTATCACAATAGTCTCAATTCCTTGCCCGATCTACTAGAAGTAATGCCTCCCGCAACCTCCATGTGCAATCTGACATCTCTAGACCGGAGATTCCGGTGTTGCACACTAGAGACTCCGGTGTGGATTACTTCTAGCACATCCTACAAGGTCTTGGGGGTCTTATTTTGTCTCCGGGGCATATATGCTTACCTCCATGCTATCCCCCTTTATCTATATTCATAGGTGGCTCTGGTTCTTGTCGTGGTCACACCAAAGCCAAGTCCAAAAGAGCTGACCCATAGTTTGATGAAGAAGCTGGACAGTATGTTATTCCTCCATCTAACTAGAGACAGCTGGCCAGAGATGTTGTGCATACAAGAAGGGACCATGAGCGCATTGAGAAACAAAACCATTCCAAAAGGGACAAGTATGACAATTTGAGTATCTTTCCCACATGTCAAAGAAAGAATTCCATGAGCTACGCAAGACAAGGTTCTATGACTTGCCAAGAACCAGCAAAGATCCATGTTATTGGAGGAAGGAGCAAAAAGTGTCCATGACAGATATCTATCGCAAGCTCACCAAGTCCCATGTGTGTCCACAATGGTATATGGACTTCCCTTACATGTGTGCCAATGATTACTTCACAGATGCTCTTTGGGTCACTAAAAAGCTGGGACTAGATAATCTTATGGAGCTCCATGAGGACTCCAACATTGCCCTGGTTCAACAATTCTATGTCACAGTTGTATTTGACCATGATGAGGCTAGGACCATGAATTGGATGACCGGTGACTTCCGCTGCTCTACAAAGTTTTATGATTTTGCCCGCGTCATTCACCAGACCTTTAGAGGCGTGTCTGTTCCAGTTGGCCACCGTGTGCATGATGCTGCTCTTGGAGAAATAAAAAACAAGCTAGCACGTGTCTATGGGAAAGATGGCACTATTGGGGAGTCCAAGGGACTCAAGCTCCTATACAATCTGCTGTTGAGGATATTTCGCCACAACATTTCCCCAAGTGCTGGAAATGATGATGCTATTAGGTGTGGCCTAGTCAACTTCCTCCACCATGCTCACAAGGTGGTTTGTGCTGCGCCTACGGCTGATGGATTCACTACTCACATCATGGAATTCATTTTTTAGGAGATGCACCATGCAATTCTCTTCAGAAAATCTCCTCTATATGCAGCTGTTGTGATGAGGCTTATCAATACTCAAGCTCATGGTTCACCCCTCACCCTTCCACCCAACCTTGAAGCACATGTCGTTGTGGCTGTCCAAAAGAAAGGGAGAATGGGTCCAGCTCCTAGGCATCCAGATGCTAGTGAAGATGATGAGATTTCTGAGGCTAAGCGTGCTCCCACTCCTCCAAGGGGCTCTAGGAGGAAGAATTCCTCCAATGCTCCTATGGCACCTGTCACACATGAGTTTGTTCAGGAGAAGGTCAAGAAGGCATCATTCTAGGAGAAGACACTATGCTACATGAAGGTGGACCTTCGTAAGGAACAGCATGCCTCCAATAAGAGCAACCGCAGAATGGAGAAGCTCCTTAAGAAAATCAAGGTTGAAGGAGAAGAGGAAAAGGAGGAAGGGGAGACTGAATACAATGATGAGCATGGGGTTGAACCATCTGTAGAGTCAGATCACACGCTCTCTTTTGGTGCTTGGAATTCAATGAATGATAGTTTAGTTGATTGGAAGTCCTTCTCAGAGGTCACATCTGGCTTTGCCTCTCAGGGTACTTCCTCCTCTCGCCCTCATGGCAAAGGGCCCCGGGTTCCAAGTGCTGATGATGATTATGAGGAGGACGAGGATGAGAACGACGACGATGAGGACTTCGAGTGATTTTGTTGGGGCGATAGCTTGGACTTTTCCCTTTTCGGCATTTCGATGCCAAAGGGGGAGAAGTTTTCTGTTAGGAACATCCGGTATTTTGCATGGGTTGGGTATTTGGCTGCTTCGTATTTTCCTATGCCATTATCTTAAATTCGAACATTTGCTTTATTTGGTTCTTGTCATACTATCTACTGTGTGTATGGACATGCTATGCCTAGACTATGTGAACTTTTATCTTATATTATCTAATATGCATTGCACTACATGTATATCTTGATGCACATCGCCAGGGGGAGCATAGCTATGTTTACTATCTTTAAGAATTCCATGCAAAACCTCTTATTTTCATCGAACATCAAAAATGGGGAGATTGAAAGGACATTTATTGTCTTAATTAGTTTTGGTGTTCGTTATCAACTTGAGGATCATTTTACAGTGTGCTAATGTTGCCAGGTCATTCTACTGAAAAGATAAAAGTCTGTATTGTAATGGAAAAAACCCTCCCTAAAACAGAAGTTTTCTAGAATGTCCACATTAGAGGCTCCAGTGTGCAAAGACCGGAATCTCCGTGTGGTCCGGAGTTTCACCAAAAATCTCCAGAGTGAATCAAAGTTGAAGCCTAGGGACACTCTGACTAAGGGTTCGGAGATAGGCCGGATACTAGCCAGAAACTCTGGTGTACTCTGACAGACCGGAATCTCCAGTGTAAAAAGTCTGGAGTCTCCGATGTGCTTAGGTCTGGAGTTCTTGCCAAATATCCAGAGGGAGCATCAAGATCTAGCCCAGGACATTCTAATAGGTGCTTCGGAGATGGACGAGAGACAATCCAGAATCTCCGGTGTAGACCGGAGTTTCTGGTGTGGAAACTCCCCAACGGACAGAAAACGGTCAAAAATTTGTGGGGCTATAAATAGGGGACTTCATCCCCTACCTCCAGCTGCTCATTCCAAAAAAGAATAATACCACCATTGGAGCCACCAAATCAACTAGATCTCCCCATCCAACCATCCAAAGTCGCTGGTCGTTGGAGAATCGAAGGAGGAGGCCTTGATCTATAGCTTCACCAAGAGAGGTCTTCATTTCCCCCTCATTCACTTGAGGGCCCCTTGCTCTAAGGTTTCATTGGCCTTGATTTGGTTCTTACAAGCTTGTCTTTGATTGTTTTGATAGCTTTCTTGGATTCGAGAGCTTCGAATTAAGTTGTGGATGTGCTCCTCAAACTTGTTGTAAGGGTGTCGGCTACCACCTTGAAGGTTGCCGATATAGAGGAAGCGTGAATCGATCCCCTTGGGGTGAGGTTCACTGGGAACAAGGGAGGCCTTTCGTGGCGTTGGTGGTTTGATACCACCCCCTCTCCAAACGTAGACGTACTTCCCCTTAAAAGGAAGGAACTGCAGGAAATAATCCTTGTGTCTCCGCGTGCTTCATTTCGGTTACTTCTATCCTTTACCGCACCTTACTTGTATCTTTCTCTTGCCTAGGTAGTTGTGCTAGTGTGACATATAGGTAAGTTCACCTTAGTGGCATCTCTAGAGAATTTACCTTTTGTGTCAAACCCTAAACTGAAAAGGAGTAAAATTTGAAGTAGCACCTATTCACCCCCTCTAGGTTCCCATACGATCCTTTCACTCGCCATGCTCCCGGAAACGCATATCCGTCGATATCGCTGAGTCATCGCTAGAGACGATCTTGTTGTATTCCTGTTCTTCAAGGAAACAGGGCAAACAACCTATCGTAACTAACGCTACCTTCCTATTCTTCAAGGAAACGAGGCCAGGAGGTTTTCTTTAACAATCGCCGTGACATGGGAGGGCCTCCTTAGGTTCGGCTCACTTTGCTAGAGCTATTTGCATATAGTGCATGGCAGGCTAGCTCGACGTGTCGAATTTGCTCATTTTTGGGTCAACCGCGGTCAGATTTGATCGTATTTGATTGAATTGGATCAAACTGCACCCGGGGTGCAAGTTTTGGGACTACGTTTGTCCACTTTGCAATTAGTGGGACTAAATTCAACACCGCGTGCAAATTGTGGGATGAAAATTGTATATACCTCTGAAACTAACAATGTAGGGTTCATTGCATAGAAAACAAAAAATTCTACCACGAGAACACATAAAGCCAAGATCCAATCTATGGAAAAGCCAAGATCTAATCTACAAGATAAGTGCAACGAGATAGATGAGAACTGACCCTCGAAGATCCAAAGCGTTGATGAGATCGGATCTCGTGGTTGATGTAGTCGATCACTTGCCAATCTCAAGATCGCGTAGACGATCTTTCCGGCATCGCGTTCCGGCAGCACTTCCGCACTCGATCACACGTACAGAATTGATGAAGACCTTCCTCTCCCCATTCTAGCAGGAAGCGGAGGTAGTATATCCCCTCAGAATCCCAGTAGCACAATGGCGTGGTGGTGGTGGTGGAGGAGAATTCCTGCAGGGCTTCCCCTAAGCCGGAGCAGGAAGAAGGAGGAGGGAGGAGAAGTGGCGGCTAGGTTTGAGGATGGGCAAGGGGGTCGGCCACCCCTCCGCTCTATTTATAGAGGGAGGGTGCAGTCAGGGTTGCCTCCCTTGGCCCAGCTCCTCCTACGGCTGGCACATGGGGGGAAGATTTCTTCCCCCAAGCCTATCCCCTATTTTTCAAGGATTCATCCTTATCCATATGGGGTTGGCCGGTTTGGGCTTCTTGGGCCTGGTGCACTGGACCACGGGCCCCCAAAACATTCCCTCGGCCAATGTGGCCCCTCCCGGGGTGGTGTGCTGATGTCTACGCACTTCTATTCTTGTAGACAGTTGTTGGGCCTCCAAGTGCAGAGGTTTGTAGAATAGCAGCATGTTTTCCCTTAAGTGGATCACCCAAGGTTTATCGAACTCAGGGAGGAAGTGGTCAAAGGTATCCCCTCTCAAGCAACCCTGAAATCAAGATACAAGAAGTCTCTTGTGTCCCCAATACACTTGCCAGGTTTATAGATGCACTAGTTTGGCGAAGAGATAGTGAAATACAAGTGGTATAGATAATTATAAGTGGTAGCGGTGATAGAAAATAGCTTGATGGCATGAAAGAGACTAAAGGCAAACTGAAATAAAGATGGAAGCAAGCAAACATGTAACATATCTAATTGCAAATGGTGTTTCAGTGTTTAGAAACAAGGCCTAGGTATCATACTTTCACTAGTGAACACTCTCATATAAATATCTTCTCTTTATGATACTACTCTTAAGTACTCTCCGGTTGGACACTCTGATCGATGGTAGGGCTATAACAGCACACCTCAAAGTTCATTTTTCCGCATCTAGATAACCCCACATTGTCACCTTGAGCACTAGATGGTTCCAACAAACACCACAATTTCATAAAGACATCCAACTCCAAATATAACTCATAACAAGTATTTGTAATCTCTAGCATAAGTGCCACCATGGTGTGCACACTGTTAACTTCACACACATGGGGAGAGCAGAGATCTACTAAAGCACTTGAGTAGCAAGGTAGATCTACTTGATTACAAAGCTCATGGTCACAATATGATCATGCATAGAGAGAGAGATGAACACATAGCTACCGGTAAAGCCCTTAGCCTCGGGAGAGAACTACTCCCTCCTCATCATGGGAATCAGCAACGGTGATGGATATGGCGGTGGAGATCGATGGAGATGGCTCTAGGGGCACTTCCCTGTCCCGGCAAGGTGTCAGAACAGAGACTTTCTGTCCCCTGAATCTCCCCTTCGGTGGCGGCGGCGCTACGGAACTTTTCGTGGATTTCTGATTGATGATTTAGGGTTTCTGTATCGGGAGGAATATATAGGCGAAGGGGCGAGGTCGGTGGCCAGCCAGGGGGCCCACACCATGCCCTGGCGCGGCCTGGGGGGACCTGCGCCTAGGGGTGGTGTGGCCACTTTGTCTCTCCTTCTAGCTTCGTGAGTCTTCCGGGAAAATAACGACTTTGGCTTTTTTCCGGTCCAATTCCGAGAATATTCATTTTCTGACTTTCCTGGAACCAAAAACAGCAGAAAACAGGCAACTGACACTGTGGCTCTTGTTAATAGGTTAGTCCAAGAAATCATATGAAAAGTACTCCAAAGTGTGGACAAAACATAAGAAAGTAGATAAAACCAAGCATGGAACATCAAAAATTATAGATACGTTTGCAACGTATCAACATCCCCAAGCTTAACTCCTGCTCGTCCTCGAGTAGGTAAGTGATAAAAAGAAAGAATAATTTTTGAGGTGACATGCACCATCATAAACTTGATCAAAGTATATTTGTAAAACATTCAAAGCTGGAATCATAGTACTTCAATCATAACATGAAAGACAAAGTTCTAGCAATAAGACAAAGAAACTATGTTGCAACATGAAAAGGCACAAACAAAAGATTCATGAATAACAATGCTTTGCAAGACGTTTGTTTGTTTCACATAAAGAAAACATAGCATAGTAGCATTCAGCTTGTCCCTCATAGAGTAGCAAACATAAATGCATAGGACACCTTCAAAGTTCATAAGAGTGACTAGATACAAGTAGTTTAAGAATAAGAAATATCAAGTTATGCATCAATCAACAAGTCTTGGGACAATGCACATAGAACTAAGAATGGCCATTATGCTCTCAAAGTAGGTGCATAAAGGTAGAAGGTGGAGACTCAACATAAAAGTAAAAGAAAGGCCTTCATAGAAGGAAGTAGAGATTCAAGTTTCATAAAGAGCTTCCAAAAATTATGGTACTTGTTAGCTTTCAGCTCTCATTGCCCCTATCATAAGCATCTTTAAGTGATTAAGGTTAAAGTGACACAACTAAGAGGATATGCTTGACAAGTTATAAGCTGAAATCTCATGTCCCTTACTTACGAAGACCGAACCTCATGCTACTCAACTTTAGTCACAAGTAAGCTCTTGCCATTGTAAGTACATATGTATCATAAAGAACCGCCAATGGGGTACCCCTTGCACATGGTACAGGAGCTATCCCATAATCAAAATGACAAGGCAAGCAGACAATGAGCATCTCAGCGATCTTTTTATTTTCTATTTGCATAGGTTTTTATTGAGGATGCTTCATAGAGTGCTCATTATGGTTATGCTGCAAGTTTCCACCATGATTAGGCATGGATTAGGCTAGCAGCCCAGGCGTTTCTCTAACACACATACAAACTCCATGATCTTACAAGTTCCACTTTTATTTCACACCGCCGGTATCCATAAGCAAAAGAACATGATATCAACGGGTACAAAGTACAAGTGCAATGTTGAAAGCGTTCCCCATGATACATGGTTCTGCTAATTTCAACTTATAAAGCGCAAGCATATACGCAACAAAGATGGACCCAATGGTTCAAGTTTATTCAATGCAAGAAAAATAAAGTGTGCCATCAAGTTCGTGAGAGCTTTAATCACTAGTTTTCACATAACAAGATTACTTCAGAAGGTAGATAAAAACATGAATATACTTGGAATAGCAAATGCTAATAGGTAGGTATGGTGGAATCTTTGGAATAACTTGGTTTTAGGAGTTGGATGCATGAGTGGAACTCATACTTGGTTACGGAGGCTAGCAAAAGATTGGGAGCGACCAACTAAGAGAGCAATAATGGCCATAATCATGCAGAGCGACAAAACATCATTGATTAAAGCATAAAGTGATATTACAAGCCAAAAACTAAAGGATCATAAAGGCTATGGTGACTTGGGATAGTCATAACATGGTGTGAGCATGCGCCAAGTCAACCCAAATAAAGCATCAAAGGAGAATACCAAAATACTATGCTTTAATATGCTAAAACAATGCATGATTCCTTCAAGGCCCATTAAGCAATCTCAATTGTTTATAACATGTCATGCTACAGCAAAAATCACTAAGCATAAAGCCAAAACAATATCAAGCATGACATGACAAAGCATAAGCCACAGTCAAAAACAAGCTCCTTTTGTACCACTTATAAGCATGAACTTTCTACTCTTTTCCAACACCAATCGACTTATTTGAAAACCAATGTATGAAAGAGGGGGCCCAACTAATTTATTCAGAAAACTAAGAAAACAAATCAAACTAAAAACCAAAACAAAAACGAAAAAGAAGACGCTCCAAGAACAACACAATTGTGCATGAAACAATAAAAATGAAGCGTTTGGAAGAAACCTGGGATTTTTATTGATGAAGACGGGAATGCCTTGGGAATCCCCAAGCTTTGACACTTGTACTTCTTGGATATTTCTTGGGGTGACAAGCATGGCATCCCCAAGCTTGAGATTTAGTCCATTCTTCATCTCATTACTCATTCCTTCCATACACCTGAAATTTTTCCTTCATACAAAACTTCACACAATCTTTATTAGCAACATTAGTGCACTCAAGATAATAAGTCTTTAGGTTCAGTTCTAACACCAATAAAACTTCCATTAAAACACTAGCTACTGTAGCACTTCCCTCAAAAAGCTCAATTCCCCAAAAGAACTCAAAAAGGAACCGACAAGAAGCAAATGTAGAAAATGGCAGAAATCTGTCAAAACAGACCAGCAGGTAAAGACGAATTTTTTCGAAGACCTTATGTTGCTCAAATCGAAAAGTCATGAATTAACTAAAGTTAGATAACAACCTGGGTCAGAATCATAAAAATTCACGCCTCAAAAGGACTTATAGAGATTTTACACGAATTTTTACGGTGAAGCAGAGAAATCTGTTTCGGGACAGCAACTTTCCCAATCATTACTTCTCTCACATTAGAGGTTACTCTTGGCTCAAAAAGCAAATAAAAAGGATAAGAAGCGGTTATTACAGAGGTAATAACTTCCAAGACTCATCTAAAACTTTTGGGTTATCTCCCAATAAGTACTTTTCTTTAACGCCTTTAAGTTACGCATGATAGTTTGAGAAGATGCTCACATAAAAAATATGAATTGAAGTAAAAGAGAGCATCAAGAAGCAGGTTCAAAACACATTTAAGTCTAACGCACTTCCTATGCATAGGAATCTTTTAAAGAAACAAGTCATGAAATCACAAAGCAACAAGCATAGGAAAGCAAAACAAGTGCAACTTCAAAATTTTCAACATAAAGAGGGGAAACTTAATATTGTTGAGATACATAAAACCATGTTTCCCTCTCTCATAATAACTTTCAGTAGCATCATGAATAAAATTAACAATATAACTATCACATAAAACATTCTTATCATGAGCCACATGCATGAAAGAATTGATACTCCCCACATAAAGATAGTCATTCTTATTAATTATAGTGGGAGCAAATTCAACAAAATTGCTATCATTACTATTCTCATCACCATAATCATCAAATATAGGAGGCATATTGTAATCATAATAAATTTTCTCTCCTCAATAGTAGGTGGACTGAAAATATCATATTCATCATTGTAATCATCATATATTGGAGGTGTGGTATCATCATAAGCAATAGAATAGCTATCTTCCAAAGCTAGGGAACTAAAAAGATCATTTTCATAAAAACTAGCTTCCCCAAGCTTAGACTTTTCCATAGCATTAGTAGTTATGGTGTCCAAAGAATTCATGCTAACAACATTGCTATTAGCATGCAGATAAAGTTCCATAGATTTTTTAATTTTCTCTTCAAACACTTCATGTCCTAACTCAAGATAAATACTATAAAGATCTATAATTTTTTTTTGTTTTCCATTAAGCCTAACTAGTGAAAACAAGAAACAAAAAGACAAAATTGTAGAATCTAAAGGAAATAACTTCGAGCACTCACACCGGAGGATGTGAGTACCTTTTACCTTACCTCCCCGGCAACGGCGCCAGAAAATAGCTTGATGTCTATGCACTTCTATTTTTTGTAGACAGTTGTTGGGCCTCCAAGTGCAGAGGTTTGTAGAACAGCAGCAAGTTTTCCCTTAAGTGGATCACCCAAGGTTTATCGAACTCAGGGAGGAAGTGGTCAAAGGTATCCCTCTCAAGCAACCCTACAATCAAGATACAAGAAATCTCTTGTGTCCCCAACACACCCAATACACTTGTCAGGTGTATAGGTACACTAGTTCGGCGAAGAGATAGTAAAATACAAGTGGTATGGATAATTATAAGACAACGGTGCCAGAAAATACTTTGATGGTGTGGAAGAGACTAAAGGCAACTGAAATAAAGATAGAAGCAAGCAGACATGTAACAGATCTAATTGTAAATGGTGTATCAATGCTAACAAATAAGGCCTATGGATCATACGTTCACTAGTGAACACTCTCATATAAATATATTCTCTTCATGATACTACTCTGAACTACTCTCTGGTTGGACACTCTAATCCATGGTAGGGCTATAACAGCACACCTCAAAGATCGGTTTCCCCATCTAGATAACCCCACACTGTCACCTTGAGCACTAGATGGTTCCAACAAACACTACAATTTCATAGATACATCCAACTCCAAATATAACTCATAACAAGTATTTGTAATCTCTAGCCTAAGTGCCACCATGGTGTGCATGCTGTCACTTTCACACACATGGGGAGAGCAGAGATCTATTAAAGCACTTGAGTAGCAAGGTAGATCTACTTGATTACAAAGCTCATGATCACAATATGATCATGCATAGAGAGAGAGATGAACACATAGCTACCGGTAGATCCCTTAGCCTCGAGAGAGAACTACTCCCTCCTCATCATGGGAATCAGCAATGGCGATGGAGATGGAGGTGGAGATCGATGGAGATGGCTCCGGGGGCACTTCCCTGTCCCGGCAGGGTGCCGGAACAGAGACTTTCTGTCCCCTGAATCTTCCCTTCGGTGGCGGCAGCGCTGCGGAACTTTTCGTGGATTTTTGATTGACGATTTAGGGTTTCTGTATCGGGAAGAATATATAGGCGAAGGGGCGAGGTCGGTGGCCAGCCAGGGGGCCCACACCATGCCCTGGCGTGGTCTGGGGGGACCCGCACCTAGGGGTGGTGTGGCCACCATGTGGCCCCCCTTCGTCTCTCCTTCTGGCTCCGTGAGTCTTCCGGGAAAATAACGACTTTGGCTTTTGTCCGGTCCAATTCCGAGAATATTCATTTTCTGACTTTCCTGGAACCAAAAACAACAGAAAACAGGCAATTGGCACTGTGGCTCTTTTTAATAGGTTAGTCCAATAAATCATATGAAAAGTACTCCAAAGTGCGGACAAAACATAAGAAAGTAGATAAAACCAAGCATGTAACATCAAAAATTATAGATACATTTGCAACGTATCATGGGCCCACTGGTAGCCCTCTAGAACCTTCTAGAAGTTCTGGTCAAAATACCAAAAACTTTCCCGAACCCCAGAAGATCACTTACATTATACGAACCTAATTCTCTGGACCATTCTAGACCTCTTCGTGATATCTTGGATCCCATCCGAGACTCTGAACAACATTCGGTCTCCAACTCACATTCCACATCTACTTTAAACAACATCGAACCTTAAGCGTGTCACCCTATGGTTCGCGAACTATGCAGACACGATCAAGACACCTCTCTGATAAGTAACCAATAGTGGTAGAGATCCATAATGGCTCCCACATATCCATCGATGACTTCGTGATCAAAAGAACCATTAACATACGACACTGATTCCCTTTGTCGCTGGATACTCTACTTATCCGAGGTTTGATCATTGGTATCTCCATACCTAGTTCAACCTCATTATCGATAAGTACTCTTTACTCGTACCGTGATATGACATCCCTTGTGACCTAGTCACATGCTTGTAAGCCAATTGTATGTCATTCCACTGAGAGGGCCCAGAGCATATCTATCTGTCATTTGGATGTACAAATCCCGTTCTTGATCCATGCGCTTCAACACATACATTCAGAATACCCAATTCCACCTTTATAACCACCATCTATGAAGTGGCGTTTGATGTCATCAAAGCACTCATCCGGTGATGGTGATTAACATGATCTCATGGTCGAAGGATTAGGTTTCTATGCATTTGAAAGCTTGTAGCAAAACAAACTTAATGACTTGATCTTAGGCTATGCTTACTATGGGTGTGTGTCCATCACATCATTCTCCTAATGATATCATCTTGTTATTAATAACATCCAATGTTCATGATCAGGAAACCATGATCATCTATTAATCAACAAGCTAGCTTAACAAGAGACTTACTAGGGACTCTTTTATGTTTACAAAACACACAAGTATTAGTGTTTCCTATTAATACAATTATAGCATGGGATGTAAACAAAAATCATAAACACAAAGATATAATAATAACCACTTTATTATTGCCTCTTGGGCATATCTGAAACAGTCTCCCACTTGCACTAGAGTCAATAATCTAGATTACATGGTAATATACCTAACAACCATGGCGTTCTAGTGTTGGTCATGTTTTGCTCTAGGGAGATGTTTAGTCATCAGATCTGCCACATTCATATCTGTGTGTACTTTCCAAATCTTCATGTCACCATCTTGGACATACTCGTGAATAGAATGAAAACGTACCTTGATGTGCTTCAGCTTCTTGTGTGAGCTTGGATCCTGTGCATTAGCTATGGCACCCATGTTGTCACAATAGATGGCCATCGGGTCCAACACACTAGGAACCACACCAAGCTCAGTAATGAACTCCTTCATCCATACCGCTTCTTGTGCAGCCTCTGAAGCAGCTATGTATTCTGATTTAGTTGAAGATTTCGCCACAACGCTTTGCTTGGCACTCCTCCAGCTCACTGCTGCACCATTCAAAATAAATACGTATCCAGATTGTGACTTAGAGTCATCCGGATCGCTGTTCCAACTAGTGTCGTTGTAACTATTTACAACAAGCTCTTCATCACCTCCATAAGAAAGAACCATATCCTTAGTCCTTTTCAGGTACTTCAGGATATTTTTGACCTATGTCCAGTGTTCCACTCCAAGATCACTTTGATATATGCTGGTCAAACTAACAGCATGTGCGATATCCGGTCTCTAACACAGCATGGCATACATGATAGAACCTATGGCCGAGGCATAGTGGATTTTGCTCATCCTTTCTCTTTCTTCTACCGTAGCTAGACTTTGAGTCTTACTCAAGGTCTTACCTGGCAACATGGGAAAGAACCCTTTCTTGCTTTCTTCCATTCTAAACCTCTTTAGAACCTTGTCTGGGTATGTACTTTGTGAAAGCGCTATTAAGCGTCTTGATCTATCTCTATAAATCTTGATGCCTAAAATGTATGTTGCTTCGCCAAGACCTTCATTGAAAAACTATTATTCAAATAGGCTTTGACACCTTTCGAGAAGTTCTATATCATTCCCAATCAACAATATGTCATCCACATATAGTACTAGAATGCTACAGAGCTCCCACTCACTTTCTTGTAAATACAAGCTTCTCCAAAAGTTCGTATAAATCCAAAGTTTGTGATCACCTTATCAAAACATTGATTCTAGCACTGGGATGCTTGCTTCAGTCCATAAATGGAGCGCTGAAGTTTGCATACCTTGTCAGCATCTTTAGGATCGATAAAACCCTTGGGTTGTACCATATACAACTCTTCCTCAATGTCATCATTAAGGAACGCCATTTTGATATCCATCTGCCAAATCTCATAATCGAAAAATGCAGCGATTGCTAACAAAATCCTCATAGACTTTAGTTTCGCTACCAGTGAGAAGCTCTCATCATAGTCAACTCCTTGAATTTGTTGGAACCCTTTCACGACAAGTCGAGCTTTATAGACAACAACATTACCATCAATGTCTGTTTTCCTTTTAAAAACCCATTTGTTCTCGACAGCCTTGCGGCCATCAGGTAGGTCCACCAAAGTCCACACTTGGTTTTCATACATGGATCCAATTTAGGATTTCATGGCTTCTTGCCATTTGTTGGAATCTAGGCTCATCATTGCTTCCTCATATGTCGCGGGGTTGTCAGTGTTGTCCACCAACACGACATTTAAGACAGAGTCATACCAATCAAGAGTGGTACAAACTCTCGTCGACCTGCGAGATTTAGTAGCTACTTCGTTCGAAGTTTCATGATCATCATCATTAGCTTCCTCTCTTATTGGCGTAGGCGGCACGGAAACATCTTCCGGTGTTGCGCTACTCTCAAATCCGAGAGAAGGTTCAACAATCTCGTCGAGTTCTACTTTCCTTCTAGTCACATATTTCGAGAGAAACTCCTTTTCTAAAAAGGATCCATTCTTCGCAATGAAAACTTTGCATTCAGATATGTGATAGAAGGTATACCCAATTGTTTCTTTAGGGTATCCTATGAAGATGCATTTTTCACTTTAGGTTCAAGCTTGTCAGGTTGTAACTTCTTTACATAAGCTTCACAGCCCCAAATTTTAAGGAACGACAACATAGGTTTCTTACCAAACCACAATTTGTACGGTGTCGTTTCAACGGATTTAGATGGTGCCATATTTAAAGTGAATGCGGCTGTCTCTAATGCATAACCCCAAAATGATAATGGTAAATCTATAAGATACATCATAGACCGAACCATATCTAAGAGAGTTCGATTACAATATTCGGACACACCATTACGTTGTGGTGTTCCTGGCGGTGTCAATTGTGAAAGTATTCCCCATTTCTTAAAATGCATGCTAAACTCGTAACTCAGATATTTACCTCCGCGGTCAGAACGTAGAAACTTAATCTTCTTGTTACGCTAATTTTCTACTTCACTTTGGAATTCCTTAAACTTCTCAAAAGTTTTGGATTTATGTTTCATAAAGTAGATATACCCATATCTACTCAAGTCATCCGTGAAAGTAAGAACATAACGATATCCACCGCGCGATGCTATACTCATTGGACCGCATGCATCGGTATGTATTATTTCCAATAAGTCTGTAGCTCGCTCCATTATCACAGAGAATGGACTCTTAGTCATTTTTTCCATTAGACATGCTTCACATCTTTCAAGTGATTCAAAATCAAGTGATTCAAGAAGTCCATCGATATGGAGTTTCTTCATGCGTTTCACTCCAATGTGACCAAGACGGCAGTGCCACATGTATGTAGAATTATGATTCAATTTTATTCGTTTAGCATCTATGTTATGAACATGTGTATCACTACTATCGATATTCAATAAGAATAAACCATTTATCTCAGGTGCATGACCATAAAGGATATCACTCATATAAATAGAACAACCATTATTCTCAGACTTAAACGAATAACCATCTCAGAATAAACAAGATCCAAATATAATGTTCATGCTTAACGCAGGCACCAAATAACAATTATTCAATTTAAAACTAATCCCGAAGTTAGATGAAGAGGGAGCATGCCGACGGCGATCACATCAACCTTGGAGCCATTTCCAACGCGCATCGTCACCTCGTCTCTCGCTAGTCTTTTTTATTCCACAGTTTCTGTTTCGAGTTACAAATGTGAGCAACCGAACCAATATCAAATACCCAGGCACTACTACGATTACTAGTAAGATACACATTAATAACATGTATATCAAATATACCTTTCTTCTTGATGTTGACGTTCTTCAGATCTGCCACGTACTTGGGGAAATTGCGCTTCTAGTGCCCATATCCCTTGCAGTAAAAGCACTCAGTATTAGGCTGAGGGCCAGCCTTGGGCTTCTTAGGCACGGCAGATTTCTTGCTGCCCTTCTTGAAGTTGCCCTTGTTCTTAGGCTTACCCTGCTTCTTGAAATTTGTCGTCTTATTGACCATCAACACTTGGTGCTCTTTCTTAATCTCCACTTTAGCAGTTTTCAACATCGAGAAGAGTTCAGGCAGCGTCTTATTCATGCAATGCATATTGTAGTTCATCAGAAAGTTCTTGTAACTAGGTGGCAGTGATTGGAAGACACGATGAATCCTCAACGTATTGGGAATTGTTATTCCCAAATCTTGGAGTTTGTTCATGTGCCCAAACATTTTGGGCATGTGCATGCTAACGGAGATGCCCTCTTCCATCTTACAGTTAAAGAACTTCTCGGAAGCTTCATAGATTTCCACAACCGCATGAGTTTCAAGTATCATTTTGAGCTCATTAACAATATCACAAGGGTCGCGGTTCTCAAAGCGCCTCTAAAGCTCGGATTCTAAACCGTACAGGATGGCACACTAAACTCTGAAGTAGTGATTCTTAGAGTGAGGTAAACATTTTTAACCTCATCGGTAAAATCTTCTGTAGGTGGGTCACCTAGTGGTGCATCGAGCACTTAGGTCAAATGACCAGCATTGAGGATAATCCTCAGGTTACAGAACCAGCCTGTGAAGTTGCTTCCATTGTTTTTCAGCTTTTGTTTCTATAGGAACGCATTAAAGGTGATGAGGGGGTCGCCATGATCTACAACATATTCGCAAAGAATTTAGACTAAGTTTATGATAAATTGAGTTCAAATTTAATTCTTAAATTAACTAGGTGAACTCCCCCTCAAAACAACATCCCTCATGTTGCCTTAGTGATTACATGAACCAAATCCACTATACCAAGTTCAATCTTGACGAGAGAAGATGTAGTTTCAAAGGCAAACAATCAACATAGTCATCATATCATTCATATGACTCATGCTTTACCTTTTGGTGTTTCGTGTTCTGAGGCCATGTCTGTACATGATAGGCTTGTCAAGTTTAACCTTAGTATGCGTATGTGCAAATCTGGCTTGCACCCGTTGTATGCACACGTAGAATCTATAACACCCGATCATCACGAGATGCTTCGAAACGACGAGTCTTAGCAACGGTGCCTACTAAGGACGAACACTTTGTTACTTGATATTTCGTGAGAGGGGTCATCTTATAGTGCGACCGTCGCGATCTAAGCAGTATAAGATGCATAAAGTATTAACATCACATACAATTCATAATATGTGATATGATATGGCCTTTCTTATTGTGCCTTTGATCTCCATCACCAAAGCCCGAACATGATCTCCATCATCACCAGCATGGCGTCAAGGTCAGTAGTGCCACTTCATGGCTGTTCATCACTAATAGCAACTATTACAACTACTTGGCATAAAGCTATTACATGATGAATAGACACGCAGGTCTTAACAAATTTAAAGACAACTATTAGGCTCCTGTTGGTTGCCATATTACAATAAAGATCATCTCATACATCAAATATAATCACAATCTCATCATGGCCATATCACATCACATGCCCCTGCAAAAATAAGTTAGACGCCTCTAATTTTGTTTGCATATTTTACGTGGCTTGGGGCTTTGGAATAAGAACCGTTCTTACCTACGAACAAGAACCACAACGCTGATACAAGTGTTGTCAGGTGCAAATTGTAAATTGGATCTTAACTATGGTGAGAGAGATAGACACCCGCAAAGCCACTTGTGCAATGCAAGTTGCACGTCGAGCGTGGAGCAAGTTTCATGTGCGCTAACATGTAAGGTTAGCATGGGCCACTTCATCCCACCATCCCGCAAGATGCAAAGTACATGCAAATCAAACGACAACAAAAGCATCAACGCCCACAAAACCATTATGTTCTACTCGTGCAACAAACCTATGCATAGACACGGCTCTGATACCACTATACGGTTCGTTGCATAGAAAACAAAAAAAATCTACCGCGAGAACACACAAAACCAAGATCCAATCCATGGAAAATCCAAGATCTAGTCTATGAGATAAGTGCAACGAGATAGATGAGAACTAACCCTCGAAGATCCAAAGTGTTGACGAGATCGAATCTCGTGGTTGATGCAGTCGATCACTTGCCGATCTCAAGATCGCGTAGACGATCCTTCCGGCGCCGTGTTCCGGCAGTGCTTCCGCACTCGGTCACACGTACAGAGTCGATGAAGACCTTCCTCTCCCTGTTCCAGCAGGCAGCGGAGGTAGTAGACCCCCTCAGAATCCCAACAGCATGACGGCATGGTGGTGGTGGTGGAGGAGAATTCCTGCAGGGCTTCACCTAAGCCGGAGCAGGAAGAAGGAGGAGGGAGGAGAGGTGGCGGCTAGGATTTGAGGATGGGAAAGGAGGTTGGCCACCCTTCCCCTCTATTTACAGAGGGAGGGTGCGGCTAGGGTTTCCCCCCTTGTCCCACCTCCTCCTAGGGCCGGCGCATGGGGAGGGGGGGAAGATTTCTTCCCCCCAAGTCTATCCCCTATTTTAAGGGATTCATCCTTATCCATATGGGGTTGGCTGGTTTGGGCTTCTTGGGCCTAGTGCGGCTGTCCCATGGGCCCCGTGGCATTACCTTGGCCCATGTGGCCCCTCCCTGGGTTGTGGGCCCACCGGTGGCCCTCTAGAACCTTCTAGAAGCTCCGGTCAAAATACCAAAAACTTTCCCGATCCCCGGAAGATGACTTCCATTATATGAATGTTATTCTCTGGACCATTCTAGACCTCCTCGTGATATCTTAGATCCCATTCGAGACTCCTAATAACATTCGGTCTCCAACTCACATTCCATATCTACTTTAAACAACATCGAACCTTAAGTGTGTCACCCTACGGTTCGCGAACTATGCAGAGATGATCGAGACACCTCTCTGATAAATATCCAATAGCGGGGCCTGGAGATCCATAATGGCTCCCACATATTTAATGATGAGTTTGTGATCAAAGAACCATTAACATACGGCACTGATTCCCTTTGTCGCGCGATACTCTACTTATCCGAGGTTCGATCATCGGTATCTCCATACCTAGTTCAACCTCGTTACCGATAAGTACTCTTTACTCGTACCATGATATGACATCCCTTGTGACCTAGTCACATGCTTGCAATCCAATTGGATGTCATTCCACCGAGAGGGCCCAGAGCATATCTATCCATCATTTGGATGTACAAATCCCATTCTTGATCCATGTGCTTCAACACATACTTTCAGAATACCCAATGCCACCTTTATAACCACTCAGTTACGAAGTGGCGTTTGATGTCATCAAAGCACTCATCCGGTGATGGTATTAACATGATCTCATGGTCGAAGAATTAGGTTTCTATGCATTTGAAAGCTTGTAGCAAAACGAACTTAATAAATTGATCTTATGCTATGCTTACTATGGGTGTGTGTCCATCACATCATTCTCCTAATGCTATGATCATGTTATTAATAACATCCAATGTTCATGATCAGGAAACAATGATCATCTATTTTAATCAACAAGCTAGCTTAACAAGAGGCTTACTAGAGACTCTTTTATGTTTACAACACACACAAGTATTAGTGTTTCCTATTAATACAATTATAGCATGGGATGTAAACATTTATCATAAACACAAAGATATAATAATAATCACTTTATTATTTCCTTTTAGGCATATCTCCAACAAACAAGTAGGTTCCGATCTTTATTATTTCAAATAGAACAAAATACATAGACTGAATTTTCGGTGCACCAGAGCTTGTGGTGCACCCGGTGCACCGGACATTGGTTTTCGAAATAGCGAACTTTTAAAAAAATCTACCAAATAGTGAGACAACATAAACAACTATTCAGTATCACTCTATAAATTTTTGACTCCAAATCAAGTCATAGTTTCTGAAACAAAAATGACAACTTCAGTGTCAATGCTGATAATGGGCCAAACTTTTAGCCCAACATGGTGTTGCTACTATTCACTAGAGATTTATTTTTTTATTTCTGAAGCCATGTTCGTGATTTTGGATTAAAACTTTGCAACAAGTTAGAGATATATTATGTGTAAGTGCTAAAATTATTTTCGGATCTTTTGTCAACTTGTAGAAGACGGCACCGAGGTTTGGTGCACCGGGTACACCACAAGCTCCGGTGCATGGTCGCCCAACGGAATCATCAAAAATCTATTACTGGCTGCGCTAGATCTCCATCCAACGTCCGTAGCAAACTTTTGCATTTTCTCCTTAGATTTTGCAAAATCAATCCACAGTCCCCACTTCTTCGCTTAAAACATAGGGGTATATCGCTTTGGATCTAACTTTTCTGATATTTATAGAAAATATGACACCGCTGTGATTGGCAACTACGATAGAAGTGTTGCAACAAATTACCTCACCCTGCATAAAAAAAAATTAGTACAGACATGACATTCTATTGTCTAGGGGTGTAAACGGATTGGATCGGATCAGATTTTGAACGTACCATATCCTTTTCCATATTAGTTTCTCGGATTCGGAGCGGAGCGGATAATGACCGGTTGTGGATTCGAATGCGAATATACTGGACCGCGGATTCGAATCGGAAACGGAGCGGACTCGGTCCGGACATGAAAGTAGTCGGATTAAATACTCTCATAGGTAGATAATTATATTTCTATCAAAGTTTTGAGAGAGATTTAATCTTTTGGCCTTGCATGAATTAACTAGATAAGATAATAGAGATATGGTGTTAAAAGTCAGAGTTAGACATGTTCTCCAAATGAACTCGTTAACTAAATAAGTATTTGCCTTGCGATATTGTCCTTGACTTTTGACTCTAAAACCGGATTATCTGGTTTAAAACACTCGGATAATCCTAAGTAATTTTCGGATAATCCATATCCGCATGCTATTTTCCATACCATATCCTACACCATATCCTGGACGTCACTTCGAAATCGGATATCCTTATCCGCCGGATTCTATAAAATCAGATAGGGATACCTTAAAACGGTTTCGGAGTCAGTTTCGGTGCGGAAATTATCCTATCCGTTTACATCCCTACTATTGTCCCAATTTGGCAAACCAACTCACAAATTCTCGTGTTCCCTGATCTGCCTACAGCCCGTGTGTAATGGGCTGGCCCAACTGGCCTCTTGGTGCAAACTGCTCTACCGCAAGTACAAGCACATGACAGAACAATTGCTGAAAGAAAATGAGAGAAAAAAATAGTAGAAATTGAGCTTGGTATTAATATATTCCTTTTATTGCAAAAAAGTAATCGTTGGACCTTGACAAGTTACCACCATAGATTAGAACATGCTACCTATCTCTAAATCCTGTCTCCGCTCCTGCCTGAGCCCCAACGTGTGGTTTGGAGACATAGCCCTTTTTCTAGTACGTACTAATCTTTGTAAAGAGTATTCTTTAGGTGTTCCGAATTCGTCAGTGCCATCGATCATTGGTTATGTGTGATCACTTATCAGATGTCCAATCCTCTGATCGATGCGTTAGAGCCTTGATGGGTTTGTGATGCTGTGGTCGTCGCTTTCCCCTTGCAGCTGACGCTCTTTTCCCCAAACGCCAAAAAGGCTGGTGCGTTTTTAGTCCAAGTTCTGATAGAGAAAGATGTTGATTAGTATGTACTTAGCAACTGTCTTTACCGTTTGGAGTCCCAAATTTGTCTCCTTTTAGTCAAGATAATGTCAGTGGAAGTCCTTCTTAGGGACATGTCATATATATGACCGAAAAAATTACACAGATCAAACATGGCGTATACCGTCAACGCATTTCAGTTCATCACTACTTCCATGTCCTATGTCTGCACATTGCCCGAATTCAGTCAAGGTAATCGTCCATCAGATGTCAGATCTTCAGAGCTAACAACTTTCTCCACAAAGTATATTTCAGTTCATCACTACTTCCATGTCTGATGTCTGCACAGTGCAGGAACTCAGTTGATTTAATCGTCAATCAGATGGCAGAACTTGAGAGCTAACAACCTTTTCCACACACACACAGAAAATGCTAATACTGATGCTTCCTTGGTCGTTGTCATAACCAGCAGCACTCCAGCAGAGCACTTGATACTTCAAACGGGTCAAGAACGAATAAAAACTTGAACATGTAAAGAGGATCTTTGACAAAATTAGTGAACTAACTAACTAACTAACTGGAGGGGGAAAAAAGGTACCATAATTCGCCGGTGAAGCATAATGAGTGCTGCTGTTTTTCTTGCTTTCTCACTCTTTTTTGGAAAGAATATGTTACTCTCCCTTTCCTCAACTCCGGCAGCTTTTCACCTCTGATTTCACATTGCTTAAGGAGGAAAGGTAAGGCCAGTGTTTGGCTTAAGGAGGCAACGGTGATCAAGAGTCTCACTTAGTGATAGCACTGGTCTACCTTTAGCTGAAGGATCATGATTTGTTTTCTCTTCAACCCAAGCTAAGCTTCCGGTGGAGACACATGTCATGACTCATAAACAGTTGTGCTAATCATGGCCTATCCTTTGTCAGAGTATTGTGCATGGCACTTTGCTTGTGTCTCCTTTTCTCCCACTAGTTCCCGTCTTTGGGTGCTAAAAGTTTCAGGTTGGTGGGTGCTTGCGGTAACCCTCCTATTGGTTCAAGAATCAAGACTAATTAATTGGTCTCTCTCCTACTATGGATTAGCACAACTGTAGGTTTTGTTTAATGAGAGAAGACATCCTTATCAGAAGCATGATTTGCATGATGGAAGCATGCTAGAATATAGTACCCAAATGGATGATTATGTTATACAATCTTTTTTTTATTCAGAAGTGGTTCTGATCATAGTGTAACCAAGGACCCCTGCAAAAAAAAAACTAGTGTAAGCAAGGACTGACTAAGTGATGCTCACCAGCTGGTGTGAGTGTTTTTAACATAAACAAATGGGCCACTAGTCAGTTGGGACAATAGGGATAGCAATCCTCAACAATAATTAGCAAGGGAGTTGTCACTAATTAATGTGTGGGAATAACATGATATGTCCTATAGTACTCTATAAGGACACATGTATCCATGAGTTAACTCCTCACAGTATAGTTGAAGTTACTACCAGGGGAGTATATCAGGTATCTTTCAGTGAATAGTATTGTTGCTTCCAACAGCATCTAGGTCACAATAGTATGCATCATACAGTAGCTCACTTTGGCCTTATATATGACATTCCCACAAGAAGAAAAAACGGTGTGTGTGGGGCTGACAATTATTAGTTTAACCAACATTCCAGAAACTTTGGAAATTCTCCATCCTCGTGAGCAAAACGTTGCGCTAAACAATTCTGATATCTCAACTTGTGAAGTAACATTCCCGTTTTCCAAGTCATGTTCAATTCAGCAGAAAGTGTGCGGCGTCTTCCTCTTGATCTTCCATGGATCCTTCCGAACGCCAGGACCTTCTAGAAGTAAACCGAGTTAGGTATCATTACACAAGGATCCCAAGTGGGTAAGCACTGTTTCGCTTTTGACGGCATCGTGATCACCCGTTCATTCCACAAGCCCTAAATCTGGGGACATGCTCTCTCCCCCGTTTCCTACTCTGTCTCTCTCCCAAGCAACACGCTCCACTACACGTACATTCTCAAATCGAGTCAAACAAACACCACGACCCAAACAAATTCAGCAGTAGAGTTCATTTATAAGATTCTATACACAAAATGCAGCAAATTTTTTATTGTGATGTGGTGAGAATTATATACACCAGTGTGAATTATGCGTCCAGTTTCTTGGGAGAAATGTATTTTCTAGGCCTTGTCCCCTACGGGCAGGTTGTCGACTGTTCAACACGTGCGTACATTGACTCCGTTCTTTCTCCCGGTTTGACGAACTTCTCAGCAGGTTGGACCGCAGTCTCTTTCAGCTACACACATAAACAGCTGCTTATTAGCATGGGAGCGCAACCCGTGGAGACTTTCATGTACCGCGATAGACGGACGGATTGTGTGCTGCACTGCACTCAGCCACTCACACACCCGATCTAATACTACGGAGTACTAATCAACGGGAATTTAGTTAGTAGTATAGTCAAAGTTTGTGTTGATTTTTCCCACACTTGGGCCTGTGCGTATGTTCCTAGCTTCTGTAGGCCATAGGGACACTTGTGCTCCTGTACGACTCTGCATGCAAGATGTGGTTCTCCATTCAACAGCATTTCCATGAGATCTTCTGTTTTCCTACACGTTTTCCGACTGTTTTTTTTTTTGTCAAGCCTGCATTGCCTGCGAGCTAGGTCGACTTGTGCGAGACGATCGACCGTACCTGTCACAAATTAAACACCGCTAGCTGCTGGCTCTTATAGTCTACGCATAGTAGTAGTAGAGACATAAAGAAATTTCACCAATTAATCCTTGGATCGGAGTGCAGTAATGTACTGCTACTCCATAGTAGAGAGCATACATACATTTTCAACAGCAAACAAAATGACAAGGCATCTGTACGTATTTGGAACGCGAGTCAAAGAGAGAGGAAGACGATAGACGAAGACCGTATAGAAACGGAGCACGTCGTACGCGTGTTTGCAGCTCGATCCTTCCTGGATAATAAGGCCAGCTGCCTTGCCGGCACTTTCGTTGTTCGCTCTCGCGTTAACCACACACCACGATTCATCGCTATTTTTTCTAAATAATACATTTCTGTTATTGATTTCGAAATATATAATACTGTAAGAGAATTTGGGAATTTTCAGATCTAGTACATTGTTGGTCTAAACCGTAGCTGTCGGCCACACCTAATGACATGCAGGTAAGCGGCCCAGTCGGTTCGAGCTAAACCGACCTGTCCATTCGGTTTGGGCCAAATCGATAATGTGCTAGAATTGCAAATTGCGAAATTCGTGTATTATATTTTGAAATCAATAAAATATTATATTATTTAAAAAAATCAGGACGATTCATCTCCGACCATTGATCTGAGAACCGAATAACTTTCCGATTCTTTTAAATAATATAATTTGTTATTGATTTTGAAATATAATATATAAATTTAGAAATTTTCAAAAGTAGCGCATTGTCGGGATCACCGATAACGAGTGAGCCAGTCGGTATGGCCGAGACCTACTGGGTCAGTCTGTGTGGCCAACACCGTCGGGCTGCACCGACTGGGACGCCACGCATGCACTTGTCCATTTAGTGTGCCGAAACTGACTGGATCATTAGGTTTGGGCCACACCGAATCATGCCAGTCGGGATAATCGTCGCAGAATGACTACATGATCGTGATTATCGTACGCTAACTCATTGTCTCACTGTTTGTTTTCCCACACGAATTTCTCCAGCCAGTTATTTTCCTGCGCGGATTTCTTCCGCCAGAATGTTCCCGCCACATTCTCCCGCCGGTTAGTTCCCGCCACTCCGGCCAGTTTATTTCCCGCGCGAATTTCACCCGCCAAAATGTTCGAGCCACATTCTCCCGTCGGTTAGTTCCCGCCATTTTTCTCTTCTAGCTCTATAAAATCCCCTCCTTGCTGCGTTGTTAAGACGTCGGGTTTTCCTTCCGATCGTCTTTTAGATTTAGCTAGAGAGTTAAGGATAGACGATACTCCGGTTGCATGGGAGGCTAGCATCAGTAGTGACATCCTGCTTAATGAGTTGGGTGAGAAATTATATAGGTCTGTGTGGCCCTGGAGGACCCCCGAGAAAATACGGCAAGAACTTCTCAGGATTAATGCAAGGTGGGAGAAGGCAAAGATTAAGACCCAAAAATCGTTGCATGTTTTGGCAAATGACGCTTATTATTGGATAGAACAGAGCGATGATGAAGATGATATCTTCATGCCACCGAGCAGCAAGAGAAAGAGAGCTTCTTGGGAGAAGGCAAGAGTAAAGAAGGACAAGGGCGCTTCATCATTGACGAGCAAGGGAAAGGGCGATGCATCATCGTAGTTAGGTTATATGAGTTTAATTCAGTTCGTGTTTGTATCTTAATTCTCTGTTGTAGTTGTTTATTTGTGGAATGAATAATAATGCAAAATGATATTAATGTGTCTCACATCGTAGATAGGTCCATTTCTCACACATAGATAGTTCATGCATTATAAGTAGATAGATATATGTCTCATACATAGATAGATATCAGTATCAATGTCTAGCACGATGTCAAGGTACCGGATCAGGAGGGGTACTCCAGCCATACCTCTGGGATGGTCCAATGTTATGAGCAGGAATCTGTGACCCGTTATCATAGTATTGTGTATCTTGTGTGGGGTCTGGTGGAGGAGTCTGGACATACTCGTCCACTGGTCATGTAGATCATGTGTCTGATGCGCATCTTCTGGCTCACTCCTCCACATGGATCCGAACAAAGAGTGTTGATATCCATAGGGTCCTGCATGTAGAAGAAATAGTAAGAAATGAGAGATTGTGAAATGTGGATGATAGATATAAGCACACATACCCTGTTGCTTGGATGGTGGACGAAGATCGAAGTTCCACATGGGAGGTTGCTGTTGGTGCTGCCACGACAAACCTCCAGCCTGAAAAGAGCTTTGATGCTGCTGCCAGCTATCGAAAGAAGCCTGCTACTGCCACAACGAACCTCCAGCCTGATCAGGAGGGGGTGGTCTAGGCGGAGCCTCCTGTGTAAGACGTGGACGCGGATGTTGTCGTTGTGGCGGGGGTACCTACATACGTGGCAGCTGCTGTTGTGCTATGGAGAGACGAGGGGGCGTTGTGCTGCACGGTGGTGAACAACGTCTAAAACGTTGATGCACGTGATAGCCACGAACATACCACGTAGCTTCTCCTCCATGCACCCAAAAAAAGACAGATGATGTCGGTGTTGTTGTCCTAGAAGAGGTCCGGACGAAAACGAGCGTCTGTACTGAGCCACTCCAGGCTCTAGTTCATATGTCAAGTGCATCTGAATTGGATAAAGAGGTCATATTAAAGAGGTGTGACAAATTATATAACAAGTATATGCATCAGATAAAGAGATAGTATTTACCACGTACTCTCTAGATCCCAAAGTAGGCTGGCTCGGGTACCTCTCATCATCGTGAGAGTGATGGACGTTGCATAGTCTTTTCATTGTCATGTATCTCCGCAAGTATGCATCGAAAAGGGATTGGCCAAACGGAGAATCCAATGGCTAGACATCTGTAGTCACAGTATGCCACTCCGTGACATAAGTCTGAACCGCGGTAACCATGCCATCGCCACTTGGTACTTCCTTTCCTTGTAAACCAGTATCTGAAGTGTGTTAGACAGAAAATCACAAAAAAAGAAAGACAATTGAAAATTGGATATGTAAACCTACACGCGGAAGGAAGCTGGTACGGTTTTCTCCTTAGATGGAGGATCCTCCAACTAGCAAAGACCGAACTGCCTCATAACCCTCTGCTAGGAACATTTGCTCCATAGAGACATTGAAGATGATCCTTAACTTAGTAAGCCAGTATGCATCATCTGTGGTGCACATAGTAGAAATTCCCCCTGGATATCTGGCAAACCCCACATGGCTTCCCATACAAGCCTTAGCATGTTCACCTCACATCACCGATCATACCATGTTCTCCTATCATACTAGATTCATTTCCATATCTGATTCATCAACCAGATGGACCAGACTTAATAGCTAAGCATGGCTAAGTAGGACTCATATAGAAGCTCTAGCAACGCTTATAAGCCAAACCTAGTTATGCTAGGAGAAGTGGATCAGATAATATAGGCTTCAAAGGGAATAATGCAACATATATGATACTCTACCTATTGATAAAACACCATAGTAGAATCGTATGCATCATGTTAAGAATTGAAATACTTTGAAAGCATGGGATTGTATATGATGGGGCTATGCTTGCCTTTCTCGTTGATAATCAATATATAGATCTTCGGATATCTTACACTTGACTTGCTCATGGATGGATAACTACTGACCTCTAATCTTCGATGGTGTTGATCTCTGTCTTGATCTCATACTCGGTCTTGAATTCTACCAAGAAGAAGCAAAACATCGGAAAAGAAATGAAAACAATCAACACATGGCATCGATCCAATGATCAAACAATTATGAACGGTATGACAAGTTAAAAGGGGTACTGAAACAAAACCCTAGACATGATCATCGATTTAAATGCGGTCAGAGGGGTATAAACCCTAATAGAGGATTATTGGAACTAGGGGTGTTACATGCCTTCATGAAAGTTGCTCGGGTGAAGGCAGTGGCACATGGTACGGGCGCACAGTACGGGCGGGTTGTGGCTGAAGTCTGTTCCCTCGAACGTCATGCGGCAACGCGACATGATGGTGCAGCATTATCGCTTCTTCGTGCATGTGTAGATGTCGCGCCACATTGGGTCTGATCTCCATGCCAAAATCTGATGCATACATAGCAAAAAATCATCATCCGATCGAGATTGGCGAAATGTGGAAAACTAAAAAATCTGGCTAGAATACGATAAAGAAAACTAGTATGGGTTGTTCATACCCTGATCGACTGGCCGTCTAGGCTACATGTGCTTTCCCACGATGGTGCAGGCCTATCAGGCGAACTCGCGTCCATCGACTCCTTTGTGATCATGCTCGATGTTAGAACAAACCGAGTTTAGAGAAAAAAGAATAGATAGAGAAGACGGGGATGACTACTCTTATTTTAACAGCCACGCGAGATGAGCCACACTAGGGAAACACGTGTCGCCAATAAGATAATTGTAATCTGGGCCTATCTCCACAACACTACGGTGCATTATACAGTCGTCCAAGGTATACCGCGGCGCATTATACCGTCGTCCAAGGTATAATGCGGCTCACCTCCACGACTAGGAGTGGTAAACCCTAAGACATGGCTTTTGTACTCAAAGTAGACAGAATAAGAGTTGGCTTAATTTATTTGTTTCATCATGTTCCTCCCGACATCCACGCCTTGGGCTCGCAATATTTTTCTATTTTTTGATATCTTATTTTTGTTAGGGTAATAGATTGTTGTATTACCAGAGGGCCAAAGGCCAGAATATATAGTACAAGTACATGTGCAAATATACAGAAAGCCCCCTAACATATGGAGAAACTACAATATACAAATATATACTCTAACACCCCCCCCTCAAACTCATGGTGGATCATAACACTGAGTTTGGAGAGTAAGAAATCATGCTGTGCGCGGGTTTGTGCCTTTGTAAAGAAATCTGCCAACTGCAAGTCTAAAGGCACATAATGAAGCGCAACAACCTGATCCTGCACCTGAGCACGTGTATAAAAAGCATCAACACCAATATGCTTGGTCAGCTCATGCTTGACCGGATCACGTACAATACTGATAGCACATGTACTGTCTGACAAAAGTGGAATGGGTGTCATAACAGAGACCCCAAAATCTGCAAGCAACCACCATAACCAGGTCACCTCAGCAGTCACCAAAGCCATAGCCCGCAGCTCAGCCTCAACACTCGAACGGGAAACTGCTACCTGTTTCTTCGTCTTCCAAGCAACAAGCAAACCACCAAGAAACACAGTAAGCAGAAAGTGAACAAAGATCCATAGGATCATTCGCCCACGTAGCATCCGAGTAGCACTGGAGCTGGAGAGACCTAGAACGAGGGAAGAAAAAGCGACGAGTAATCGTGCCATGAAGATAACGAAGGACACGAAGGAGATGACTGTAGTGAACAGTGGTAGGAGCTGAGACAAACTGACTCAGAATATGAACATGATAAGAGATATCAGGACGAATGACAGCAAGATAAACAAGACTTTCAACAAGATGGCGATAACGAGTGGCATCGGAAAGAGGATCACCATCAGTAGGACGAAGCTTAACATTAAGCTCCATAGGAGTCTCAATGGTGCGCTCATCCATAAGAGCAGCGCGAGCAAGAAGATCCTGAATATACTTTTCCTGAGAGATAGAAAAGCCATCAGAAGTGGAGGAAACCTCAATCCCAAGAAAGTAGCGAAGAGGACCAAGATCAGTCATAAGAAATTGATCACGGAGACGAGCCTTGACAAAGGCAATATACTCAGGATCATCACCAGTAATGATCATATCATCAACATAGAGAAGGAGAAGAGTGCGTCCTTGAGGAGAAGTGTGAACAAAAAGCGCTGGATCATGAAGACTAGGAGAGAAACCAGCAGCAGTCACCACAGAGGCAAAGCGCTCAAACCAGGCACGAGGGGCCTGTTTCAGGCCATAAAGGGAACGTCGAAGATGACAAACCATCCCATCGGGAACAGAATACCCAGGAGGAGGCTGCATATAAACCTCCTCACTCAACTCGCCATTAAGAAAAGCGTTCTGAACATCAAGCTGGGACACAGACCAGCATCGAACAGAAGCAACAACAAGAAGAGTACGCACAGTGGTCATATGGGCCACAGGGGCAAAAGTCTCATCATAGTCACGGCCGTGCTCCTGCTGAAAGCCACGAGCCACAAGACGCGCTTTATAGCGCTCAAGAGATCCATCAGAGCGGGTCTTAATTTTATAGACCCACTTACACGTGATAGGACGAACACCAGAAGGGGGAGAAACAAGATCCCAGGTGCCAGTGCGCTCAAGTGCAGCGATCTCCTCAGCCATGGCAAGCTGCCATTCAGGATGACACGCGGCATCCCGATAAGAAGTCGGCTCGGAGACGACAGAGAGACCATATTGACTAGGAGAGCAACGGTCTGGAGCACGACGCTGATGAACAGGCCGTGAAGAGGGAAGCTCATCCACCGAAGATGACTCATCAGAAGAGGAGGAGGAAGAAGGAACAGCGGAGGAAGGGTCCAAAGCCGGAGAACGGTGAGAACTAGGGGAACTAGAAGCAGGAGAGGATGGCGCCAAAAACAAAGGAGGCGCATCAGAAGGAGAAGGTGGAGGAGTAGAGACAGCAAGAGGTGTATCAGGAAAAAGAAGAAAAGAGAGATCATCAGCCGGGTAAGTACCAGAGGTGGGGCGAGGATAGAAAGGACGCGTCTCATCGAACGTGACATCATGAGAGATGCGCATCCGACGACCAACGGGGTCCCAACAGCGATAGCCCTTATGCTCATCATTGTAGCCAAGAAAAACACACTCAACAGACTGACCGGTCAGTTTGGTGCGTTCGCAAGGAGGGAGAAGGACATAGCAAACGCAACCAAATAAACGAAGACTCGAGTAGTCTGGACAGGTACCAGAGAGACGCTCGAGAGGAATGCCACCCTGAAGAGCAACAGAAGGTTGGATGTTAATGAGGTAAGTCGACGTAGCGACAGCCTCAGCCCAGCAATGTGGCGGAAGAGAGGAAGCAATCATCATAGCACGGGTAGTCTCAAGAATATGACGATGCTTACGCTCGGCGACACCATTTTGAGCATGGGCGCCGGGACACGAGAACTGAGCAAGGGTGCCCTACTCAGCGAGAACGCCCCATAGGTGCTGGGAGATATACTCTCCTGCAGAATTAGCACGAAACACACGAATAGGAGTGGAATACTAAGTACGAACCATGGCCACAAAACTCTGATAAATAGGAAGCACCTCACTGCGAGAGCGCATAAAAAACAACCAGGTGTACCGTGAAAAATCATCAATGAACAAAATATAGTATCGATGGCCCCCTTTTGAAGCAAAGGGAGCTGGACCCCAAACATCTGAATGAACTAAATCAAAAGGTCGCTGAGATATAGACACACTAGTAGGATAGGGAAGCTGAATCTGTTTGCCTAACCTACAACCCTGACAGGAATGTAAAGACACATATCCTGAGACAGACCCCAGAAGACCACGACGAACTAATAACAATAAACGGGAGCCACAAAGATGACCCAGCCGATGATGCCACTGCTGAAACGAGCCGGTGACAGAAGTAGCAACCGCAGGAGAACTGGCAGAGGAAGTGTCAGCGGAAGGAACGCGAAGCCAGTCTAACTCCGATAGCCCCGGAGACTCAATGCTGCGAGGGCCAGCTCTAACCAGAGCCTGTGTACGACGGTTCTGAACAGCACAAGAATCAGCATCAAGAATGACACGACAACCAAAATCAGTAAGCTGACTAGCAGAGAAAAGGTTCATCTTAAGACTAGGAACATGAGAAACATCAGGAACAGAGAAAGAGGAAGTAGAGAGTGTGCCTCGACTAGAAACAGGAAGAGATGTACCATCAGCCGTGGTAACACGGACAGGAGAAATAAGAGAGTGAAGAGCAGAAAGAATAGAAGACGCAGAAGTCATATAAAAAGAAGCTCCAGAATCCAGATACCACGGGGATGACGTACCTGATTGTGTATAAGGTGGTGGTCGCGCGGTGCCAGAAGAGCTAGGCACAGAACCAGCAGTACCCGTCGAGGAAGAGCCTGTAGCAGCGAGCAGACTACGAAGACCACGGATAATATCCTGATCAGACAGTGCAGCAGCAGGAGGTCCAGAAGCACCAGCCTGCCGACGAGCAAGGTACTGCTGTCGTAAGCGAGGATCCCTCGTCCAGCACCCAGAGATAACGTGGCCAGGCTTGCCACAGTGGGCACAGGGAGGACGAGAACCACGAGGGCTGCTGAGGCTGACTCTGACCCTGAGTCGGCGGAGCAAAGAGTAGCGGCGGTGCTAGAGACCATGACGAAGCCGGCGGCACGGGGGGACAACAAGAACAGATGGAACCTCAAGAAGACCAGCACCACGAAGACAATTCTCCTCAGCACGAAGCTCAGCCAGTACCTCAGAGAACGGAACACGACCACGGGCAAGCAGCTGGGCACGACGCGGCTCAAACTCCTTGCGGAGCCGTGACAAGAACTCAAAGACGCACTGAAACTCCAAATCCGCGCGCACAATCAGACAGCAGGGACAGGTGTTACACACAGCTGTACGAAGGGAGTCAAGCTGACGCCAAATAGCAGCACTCTGAGTATAGAACTCATCAATAGTGGAATCACCCTGCTTAAGATCATGCTCCTGACGAACCACAGACAGATAAAGAGCATCTCCAGACGGCTGATAGCGCTGACGAAGAAAAGCCCACTGAGCAGCAGCAGTGGGAAGACCCATAAACTCAGCAGCATACTGAGACAGAACACTAGAAGTGAGAACAACAGCAGCACGAGCATCCTCATCTATCCACTGAGTGTAGTCAGCCAGATCCAGCCGGTAGGTCGCAACAGCAGTATAATGATCCTGGACCTTCCGATCATAATCATCCCGAGCAGTATCATCAGCACTCTCGGCTGCATCCTTGACCGCCTGAGTGGCATCGGAGGCAAGGGCAACGGGCGTCGGTGCAATAGGCGCCGTAGGCGCAACGGGGGCGGTGGACAGGAGACCTCACCGGAGAGCACACCCCAAAGGCGAAGACCGCGCATATGGACGCGCATGAAGGCAGCGAAATCAGGATAATTCGCGCCATCAAAAATCACCGGGCAGCGAGAAATCGCAACATAGCCCAACGAGGAAGACATAGCTCTATCGATTTTTTTCTCAGATCCGATCTAGATCGGACGAAAACTTGGCGGCCGGGCGCGGCAGCGGAGAGCTGGGGCGAGCGGTGGCCGGGGACGGGCGGCCAGAGGAGGCGGCAGAGGCGGAGTCGACGACGGCGGCGGAGGTGGAGGCGGCGGCGGACGGGCGGCCGGAGGAGACGGCGGCGAAGGCGGAGTCGGCGGCGGCGGCCGGGGCGACCGGAGGAGGCGACCGCAGTAGCCGGGGCGGCCGGAGAGGAGGCGGCGGCGGTGACCGGGCACGGCGGCGGGCGGCCGGGGCGAGCGGCGACGGCCGGAGACGGAGGCGGCGGCGGTGGCCGGGCGCGGCGGCGGGATGCCGGGGCGAGCGGCGGGATGCCGGGGCGAGCGGCGGCTGCAAGGGAGAAAAAAGCCTTACGACTCTGATACCATGTTAGGGTAATAGATTGTTGTATTACCAGAGGGCCAAAGGCCAGAATATATAGTACAAGTACATGTGTAAATATACAGAAAGTCCCCTAACATATGGGGAAACTACAATATACAAATATATACTCTAACACTTTTCACATACACTTTGCCCATAGATGATATGTCTAACTCTTATAGTCAACGTTTGGTTTGATTTGCCACACCTCGGGGGACGCAAAGAGGGATCTAGTTAGGTATAGATGTAGTATTATGTATGTACATAATCTGAGAATTTGAGCAAAATTAATGAACATGAGAAGAGAAGGAAGAACCATGGTCCAAAATGGGCCTTTAAGTCTTTTTTTAAACACAGTACAAACATAGACACTCAACCCTCACCCTATGAATGTACACACGCACACCCTACCCGGAAATAAGTGACTCTGATTTATCTAGATTCACATGTACCTAGATACGTTACATGCGAGATAAATTAAATTCACTGATTTCTGAACGGAGGAAGTAAGATTTTCCCAACTCTATTCAAATAACACGTGGGGTCTACATAGCTAAACTACACATATACACTGGACCAAATAGAAGAGCACGAATAGTTTCATTGATTTATCCTTGCTACGTAGAAATTTGGATTGCAGACGTATATCATGTCACTGTCATACTTGTCGACTTCATATCATCATTTGGCCATTCAAATTATGCATCCAACTTGTTTGTGTAAAAGTATATATGTCAACTATATGTACCTTGTTTTCCTTTTGGAACCTTTTAGAGCTAATCATTTTCTGAATCCCTGTAGAAGAAAGAGTCAATTGACACGTGTACGTGAAGAACTAGCAGAAACTGGTCCACTTCAACACAAGAAAAAATATTGAAAATTATTGGTGCAAGTTGCATGAGGCTAAGAGTAAGCACTTGAGCTCCTTTCTGCGCAGCTGCTACTTAATTGCCATTGTGATTGCAAGGCTACAGTGTTCATGATTCAACGCATATGATCACATCACCCTGGACATTTACTTGCACACATAAACCTTCCTGGGGAAAAGCTTTGGGCTACATCAAAGAAAGCAGAGGCAGATGCAAACCCTAGCGATCGACCACTTAGATGGATGTATGGAGGCAACGTCACAGGCCTTCAATTCGAGTCGGCATGCGTGAAATCTTTAGACCGGTAACGTGCAGTATAGCACAACCTCCGTTAGGAAATGAGCGATGTTTCAGAGAGTGTGAAGTAACATTTCTCCAAGATTGATCAAGGATGACAATATATACAATCATTTTTTCTCTCTCTTGAAAAAACAGTTTTCATAACTTTGTTAAGTTTCATACGACCAAAAATTAAGTTTTATTCAAAGAGTACTATGCATGCGTGTGTCGAAACACACTATATACATATCTGTTTACAAATCTAGAGCCTACGTATTTTCATTCCCATATAGGATGATGGTTGATCATCGCAACTGTAGAAGCGTGTCTTTCGGATCTAGCTAGCGATTCCAATCCAGTTGTCGATCGCCGCGGAAGGAAAGCAACCGAAACTGGCGTCGTGCACATTGATTTCCCCTTTGCCGCGGACGGCCTACGCCTCGTGGCTGTCACTGTTGATGACGATGAGCATGTCACCAGCGATACATCAGTCGACATTAGCATCTGATAAGCTCAGCTAGCCAGTGGCGTGTCACCGCTAATCTTCGTATATGGCACCTCTCGGCCCTGGCTTTTGGATCATCGTGGTGTGTTGTCCATTTACAATGCCCGTTTTGGCAAAGGCATCTTTATGGCTTTGCCTCCACAAAAAATGGAGGCTAACCCAACTTTCGAAACAAGTAGCTTGTAGCCATAGATTTTCTATTGGGAACCCAGGGACGGAAATAGTGCGGAAGTGATCGATGCTGTGCACCACCGCGCGCTCTATCGATCTCACATTCTTCACATGGGTCTGTTTGCGATGGGAGAAGGCATTGCCATCACTAGTGATTGCGATGTGTTAATACTTGAGATGGGCACTTGCTTGCGAGCTAGCTAGGGGGGATGTAACGTTGGATAAGATGTTTTTTTGCCTATTAAATCGCGGCGAGGAAGGTCGTCGGAGCCATCGAATCTCGAACTGATTGACCCCCTGAAATCGACTAGGAGGTGCGTAAGTTTCTACGTTTGATTAACCCTTGGAGAAGATGTTGGAGGAGGAGTTTGTGGGCCTTGCCTATCCGTCTAGTCAATCGTTTTTCCAAGCAGGAATTCTTGGTCAAGCTTTTTTCCGCATGGTGGGACGATGAACACATTTTTTTCATGAATTGTTCACATGCTGTTCACACTAGATGCCCCGCGTTAACCTCTGTATATTTCCAACAGCAGTAATGCTACGTCTTCCCATCCACATCATTCTGTAATAAGTCTTCCCCGTAAAATTTCTTCCGTAAGTCTAGCATTATTGTTTCAACAGTATCTACCACAATGTTTTTTTAGACGTATGAACTATTGTATTGCCAATCGATCCTACAGTCACCATGGGCTATTTTTTTTAAAATAATACACTTTTTTATTCAATTTTGGAAATTATATGCAACTAGCACGGCGTCGGTTCGGTGTGGGTCGATAGGTGCTTGTCGGCCTAGGCCGGGCAGACAGTGTAACACCCCAGCATTTAGGAACCAACGGAGGGTAAAAATAAGAATTTGAGCATATGCATGCATTCATCTGTAAAATCTGGGAAAAAAATTCGCCAAACAAAAACCCAAAGTGATCAGAGTTTCTTTCACTATCTAGAGATAGAAATAGCTCTCTATAGTGATTGTTTTAAATTTTGACATGACCTTTAGGCATTAATGTATTTGGGGGGGGGGGATATTTTGAATTCAACTTTGAAATTTAAATCATTTGAAAAATATTTGAAAATTAGAAGTTTGAAATATAGAGTTGTTTTCCAAAATGATTTATTAACATTGTTTGATTATATTAAAAATATATTAAACAACAATAAGAATTTAAGACAAGGAAATATAAATAAGAAATGAATTCTTATTTCTTTCTTTATTCCTTAATAATAATACAAAGTAAGAATGATACAATAAATAAAGGAACACATTACAGTAAGTGAATTACAACAAAAAATGATTTTTTTATTAAATTATAAGAATAATATTATTACAAGATTCTTTACAAAAGAATGAAATGAAGATTACAAAAATCTATAAAACCTATCTAATCCTATACTACATCTTGAGCATCCAGATCTTGTTCCTGCAAATAAGAAAAACAACTAAGAAGGAAATAAAAGGTTCGTTAGCTATTTTACTCTCAGTAGTAAACAGTGAAGTGCACTGTTTATATTACATCATTGAGTAATTAAAAGAGGCAAGTTTCACCAATAAGCAATATCTGTTCTTTTATATTCATTAAGCCTCAGCACAACATCATCAGCAAAGTAAAAGGGGAAAATTTCACCAGAATAGTAAATTGTAAAAGGATAAGAAGTGAAACTAATTCACTTGATCTGATCCACAAACAGCCCAAGCAGCAAGGCCTTTTAGTCATCTAATTGCATGTAGTGTGCTGTCCAAACAGCAGCAACATCACAAGCAGTCAAAAAGGAGTTCACGGCCGTAGCACACCTACCAAGGAGCTCATTTCCTTTTCTCAAGCACACTGCAAGAACACAGTGAGTCTGTCCACTTCCCAAACAAATTCCCAGCCAAGATACATCACAGATCATCCAACCATCCACAAGATGATGACATAAGGAGGGGGTGGTGCAGGTGAATAGTAAGGTCAAGTACAAGAGCACATGAACTAGGAGGAGCAAGAGCAGAACCATGAGGTGCAGAGCCAGATCCAGCCAGCAAGATCAACCAACACAACAACATCACCAACAATCAAGTTGTGTGGTGAGTCCATACAAAACTATCACATGATAAATCTTGTTTAGTTTATCAAATCATGTGTTGTTTTAGATGAAATCTTCTCAGAAAAACACCCAAGTAGGGTGTATCCATCACAGAAGGAAATAAACAAAGCCAACAATCAGTCTTTGCAAACCACACCAAGATCTCAGCCTGTGCTTCACTGACCTTGGATAACAATACATGTTTTTACATCTAAATATATAGCAGCCTTAAGTGAATATTTCTGGGCACATCTTCTAATAGTAGCACCTCAGAAACTATTACATCTTAAGGATCTATATTAAACAGCAGGGACTGTTAAATCATTTTTTTTAACTCACTGTCATGGAACACCTGAGAGGGGAGGCAGCAAATAAGAACATCTATTTTTACACAGTTTTGCCTCAGACCAGCATCACAGGCCCAAGAAAAACCATTAGCATCCTGTAACATCCCAAAACTTCAATCCAAGGTTATCAAGATCAAATCATCCAAAAATAGGGTTAACAAAAACTTTTCCAAATTTAAAATGAAAGCATTCATATGTGTATGCATTTAAAATAGGAGTTGTTTGAATTGCCATGATTGATTGATCCAATGCTTGTAAAATGCTTTTCCAAATGCTTGCAAACATCATCTACATCTTTCCCAAACTTTTCCTAAAGAAAATCAAATAAAAAAGAATTAAAAAGAAGGAATGGTCATTTTGGCAAATTTAACTCTCATGCCTACTTTGGCTATTCCTAGTACTCAATTCTTAACAGAAACAATTCTTGATCTTTGCACCCCTTGCTAGTACACATAATGAGGTACCAAGGCCCACCTTTGGATCTGCTAAAAACATTTTGTTAACTATTTTAAATAACAGTTTAAAATTGAATCTAATGCATATGCATAGATCACCCTTATTTCAAAAACCACCTATTTGAGCTCCACTTTCAAAACCCTTGCAACTATAGACTACCTATCACTAGTGGAGATCACTCAAAATTTTTGAAACCAAAATTCAAAACTTTCTTTCATGCGGCCATTTCATCAAACACTTGGCATGCATAATCTCACCTCTAATCCTAGCTCACTGTTTTGAACAGGGTTTTGCCCCCAATTGATCTACATTTATCTGCTCTGTCCCCTCTTGATCTAACCAAACCCCTAACACCCCTCTCCCTTGTCCCTCTTCCCTTGCCATGTCTAGGAGGTAGCCAGGAGCTCACCGCCACGCCCTGTCCCTTGCCCGAGCCTAGAGTACTAGTGGACCACCGAGCGCAAACCGCGCCTAGTGCCACCGCACCATGCCAGTGCCGCCCCTAGAGCGCGCTCTGTCCCCGCTCGCACAGACCATCCCTTGGCACCAGCCCGCTCCCGCCGCTCCACCTCGACCTAGAGAACACCCCAGACATCCCCGTTCGCCGCCCAAAGCCTCACAGCCACCGCTCGCCATGGACACCGCCGCTTCGGCCGTGCAGAGCGCCACCTCGCCAAGACCGCGTGCCACCGCCCCTACGATCGCATTCAATTCCTAGAGCACCGCCAGGGAACCGCCCATCGATCGCCATCCGCAGCCATGCCTCTATCCCGCCGTAGCCTTGTCGTCACTGTCGCCTTCCCATCCCGCTCGGTCTCACCGTCGGGCCTATAAAAGGAGTCCTCCCCAGCCTCTTCTCTCCACACCATTCCACTCCCCTCACCTCTCTGAACCTCACCCACCTCTAGCCGGAGCAAGTGGAGCAGCAGCTCGCCGGAATTGGAGCCGGAGCAGCCGCGGCAGGAGGAGAAGGGCGCCGTTGATTGCGACCACCCCAAGCTCCGCCGCAATCGCGCCTCGCCTCGCCGTCGTCTTCCACGTCGTTTTCCCGCCTCGCCGACCCTGCTGGAGCCCTGGTACGCCCCCAGTAGACCAACACCGAGCCGCTAGGGTTCGAGCTTGCCGGCGACCTGTTCGTCGTCGACGACGACCCTCAGTCGTTGATCTCGTTTCTAATCCTACGGCCCACAGCGCGCGTACCGTTTTGCGTTTTAAGTGCCGCTGACACGTGGGACCCCCCTGTCAGCTGAGCCCCGCGCCGTGGAGAGCCACTGGGCCGGCCCATTCCTTTTCCCGCGCTAGCCCATCGATTCAAATCTGGATTTTTTCTTTTTTAGTTAAAACTAGTTTTTGTCCATTAGTTTAAAAATCAATTCAGAGAGTTTTAGAAATCCAAATTGCATGAAACCAATTTTGTCTGAAAGGTATTAAAATGATCTATCCAAGCCCGTTGGATTTAATTCAATTAGAGTTGTAGATCTCTCCTAATAAAAATAAGAAGACAGAAGCTTTTGCAACTTCCAACATTTTTATAAAATCAACCAAGTTAGCTTTTGAGTTGATTCCAACTCTCAAAACTCACATTTCATCATATCTATCTAACCATGTAATAATATTAAGGTTGACACGCAGTGACTTTGGACTAGTACCAAAATAATGCTATATAGGCATTTCTAGTCACTTTAAATCATTAAATAATAAACTTAAACTAAAGTAATATTGATCCAACCTTTAAATCTCATTCCCACATGTTAGAATATGTGGTGAGGACATGTGTCCACATGATCCCATATTTTGGTGGTGAATATTAAATTTTAGTTAATATTTCAATGAGTAGAAATTACTTTTCTAAAATAAAAAGGATGAAACTATTGAAATTAAAATTGTCATGGTTTGGAGGCCATGCTCATAGGAGAGGTGCTTATACTAGGGTGTGTAAAGGGAAGGTTATGTTTGATTATATGCATACTAAGTATGATGATTCAGGGTTATCCCTGACAGATGTATCGAATCTTCTGGTGAAAGTGTACCACCTCTGCAGAGTGTCAAACTATTCGAATAGCCACGTCCGCGGTTATGGACAGTTGGAATGGCCATACTGTTTCGCTGTCAGATGTTTTCTAAATAACTTGAATTGAATGATGAACTTTGACTTGACCACAACAGGGTTTATCTTTCTTTTCTTCTGATGATAATAGCTTCCCAACTTAAGTGATTTTAGAACTTTACTTTATCTTTCTTTGCTTCTAAACTCAGCTTAGGTTTCAAACTTAACTTGATAGTTAACTTAGATTCAGTACTTTAACTTAGAATTATAGTACCTATTAATAGTAGTTTGCGAGTACTTGAAGAGTACTCATGGCTTTTGTCCCTGGCTATTATCATGGTCAGACTATGAAGGAGATTATCAAGATGATGGTCAGCAGGACGGCTATGATAACTAGGACTATCTGCCTTCGTCAGCATTGCATGTGCCCCTGAAGATGGACCCCACCGCTACACTTGTCTTTTATTTCCTCTGCTTGTTGTATTAAAGACTGGATCATGAGATCCTTATTTGTGTAAAACCTTATGTATGGTTTGTAATGGATGATGTACTGTGATATCCAATCCATTATGTCTCGCAAAAATGGTAATCCTAGGATTGCGAGGTATGGCATAACGGGCATCTGGGATTAAAAATCCGGGTGTTGACACATCCTAGGATAATAAATCCAGAAGAAGATTTCAATCCATTTTAGCCAAGCCACACTGGGACACAAGTAGAATTTAGCTCAATATTAAAATGAATACTTGTGTACCATTCCAAAGAAGGTGTCACAAGCATACATTCTACACCAAGTAAATCATATACATAGATTTCACAAGAAAACCTGAAGTATAGTGCTAAATCATTTTCCTAGAATGAATAACCAGAAATCATAATCACATTTGCACAATCAGAGAATCAAAGGAGTAACAAATCAACTCCAATCTAAACATATCAACACAGACCAGTGTCTAAGGATTCAGTGCACAATTACTGACAGTATCACTGTCAGTACTAAGAACATTAGACAATAGTGAAATCCACACCACTAGAATCAACAGTCAACATCTTAGCACAGCAGCCTTAACCTTTGGACATAATCCACCATCCAATCAAAATTGGACTAACATAGCCACTAACAATCCTAAATTCTTTAGTAAACCATCATCCAGAACAGTATAACCACCACTATTAGTCCTAAAGAATTCATCATTCCCAATAATAAACACCAAGAGGGATAGAACCCTAATAGCACAGATGAACCCTAAATAGGGTATTCCTCACTGCAATCACACAGAGGACAACAAGATGGGGGAACAGAAGCACTTACCCCGTGGTCCTCCGTAGAGTTTAGAAGAGGAAGCAGAGAGGCCGACGAGCACACACAGCGGCACGGGGAGCACCCGAGGGCGCTGCAACCCGCGCCAAGCCATGGGGCGGCGGCCACATCCACACCAGAGGTCTAGCAGCACCACAGGACCATCCAAGCCAAGGCACAGCACCACTGAGGCAGCGGAACACCACCTCGTCGACAACCACCAAACCCTAGGGTTCGGGGTGGAGTCAACCTGGACGGGAGAGGGGTCCAAAGCTTAATCGAACAGGACCAGATGGCGGAGCAGCATCGACTACCTCTCCATGCACCACGACAGCGGCCGAGGAGGCCCAAGGAGGCGGTAATCAAGCGGCAACGACGCCGGCGATACCACATCGCAGCGGGTCGGGAGTGAGGAGGAAGAACGAGTGAGAGCGAGAGAGAGGGGGTGTGTACTAGGCTGGTAGGGTCTAGTACCATCCTAGTGGGTGGGTTTGACTAGACCAATTGGGCCAGGTTGGGCCTAGTAAACCCAATGGGCTTGGCCCAAAAGCTCAAAAGAAAATTTAAATGAATTAGTAAAAGACCAAAATTCCCCTAGGACTTGATAAGTCCTAAAAAAATCCTAAAAATACAAATAATATATCTATGAGTTCATAATAATACTAACTACTTAATAAAATTAAGAATTCTATTTTTAATAGAATAAATTTAGGTTAAAGATTTTTATAATATATATTCCTTACGTAATTTTATAAAAATAAATAAAATACCCAAGAATAAATAAAAAATTACTTTTATCATTCTTAATTCGAGTAGTATTTTATAAAAATACCAAATTGCTATTTAAGGTAGCAAAATAAAATCTTCCAAATTAAAATGCTTATTCTTAAAAAGAATATTAAGAAAATAATAATAAGGGTTAAAAATAAATAAATATCAGTTTTTAACTATGTTAGTGATATATTATATTATAAAAATAATAAAAATAATATTTACAAAATGTTAAGAAATATTATTTAAATAAATTTCTTGATTGCATATAGAAATTCAAGAAATGGGTAAAACACACAAAGAAGATAAATAAGAAATGATGCATTGCATTACTATGGATATTCATTCTTGCTTCTTTAAATATTGTCCTTACCGGACAATAATAGTGTTTTGTAGAATTAGAAGCTCAAGCTCGAGTGCAAGCATCCGACTTCACTACCTTGCAATCACAAGGAAAGTTCATCACTTGCTCATGTCCTTTGAAGAGTCTTTATAAAAGTATTTGAAAATCGTGTGTTATCGCCTATGTTCTAAAAGAGATAGAAAATAAATATTTTCTCAAACAAATGAAGTGCTATTATCATCATAAGTGATGATAAATACTAAGAATAACAATGGAATCTAGGATTCTAGTTGCCGAAGCGCTTAATAACCCATGACATCAGTGATTCTAGCGTTGTATAATACGCGTTAACCATGAGATTTGGAATGGGATGGAGAAGTCAGTTGTATCTTCTTCCTCTCGCATCTAGCCGGATGCGCAGGTCGTGGTTGTTATCCTCGTAGCGTGCATTAATTGTTAATTCGTAGAGGATATGCAACATATGAGTGGGAACCCTCAACGTCCCACGATAGTTCTGGCATCTGAATGGTCTATACCAACCATTGCCATAATTCAATGTGTGGGAATGCCATACACCATGAGACATGCCGGGTCACGAAGGGGCAGTGGTTGGATTGGATCACCTACTGGGCCCCACATCACGAAATTGTGGACGGGAAAGTACGCCAGGCTGTGCAACAAGGAGTTGATCTCTCATGGGTAAAGCAACGCACCTCTGCAGAGTGTAAGAACTGTAACTTGTTACTCCATATTCCGGAAAGGAGCTACGAACATGGCAGGAAAGGAACTCCATGAAGTTCTGGTCAACTTGTGAAGGCTGATGGGCATAGTTTTTGATAATAAAATCAATCTTTAAAGAAATGTTTATGAAAACTCCATAGTGCCAAGGACTGATAGTCCGAGGTGGTAGATAGAGCATCAAACTTCCCACCTTGCATATAATGAACTTGCTGGGTTACGTTGTTACTCACTCTTTCCTTTGATCCTCTGCTTAGACTCTAAGGAGGTAGAGGATACTCCTATGTACGCTGCTGAAGGACAAGAGGATGTCTACTATGAGGAACCAGACCTGTCCAGAGGAGTGGAAGGGGTGGACTATGAAATACGCTATGGAGTGGAGGGCAACGAGTCCGAGTAGTTGCCTTAGTTATTGTAAACCAATTGATATGAGCAGCATGAACTTTATATAATAAGTTGTTGAGCTCAATTCGGAGTATGAGTTTGAACTTTGAATCTTTCGCTGAAACTACTTAAGTTTGATTGTAATTTTGAATCACTTGAAGTCTCGAACTTCTGGTATTGTAATAATAATGAAGTGTGTATGTTTGTAATATGGACCCGCAATGTTTTTGTTGTACCACTCTGAGGGATGTGATATTTACAGAACGGTGTTCTGTGGATGTCATGTCAACGACTATAGTGTACTACACATGCAGTGGTATGCTGGGTCATCGCAGCTGGTATCAGAGCAATTGCTTTGACCTTAGGTTGGAACCTAATAAAGGGTATTACTTGTCGGAGTCTAGGAGCAACGGTAAAGAGTTCTCTAGATTATATGATGAATATTCAATTGGGAATATTTTGTTATATTATTTAGTGTGATAATTCTTTATTATGATGCATCATTATAATAAATGGTTACTAATTATGAATATTTTGTATACTGTGAAAATGACACCAAAGTTTCCAAAAAAGACTTTGGTAAGGAAAGAAGAGACTCTCGATGATTATCAGGGGACTTTAACTGAACAACTTCGACAACTTCTAAGGGTTTTTGGTTGCACAACTACTATTCTAATTAGTACCTTGACATACCATGACGGGCGAATGTTAGCGAAATATCGTGTTAGTATCCATCTACCAGAAAAGCTTGGTTTATATCACGATTTATCGATGGGTGAAGGTAGAAGTCACCTAGCAGCATATCATGTTGCTATTCTAGAGGCGATATCCAATATTCGGGAGCACAAAGCCCAAGAGTTAGCTGGAAGCACATTCGCCGTGATTCCTCATAACTCTATAGACATGGAGCCAGTCCCGAATCATCTTACTTAGTAAAGAAGCATCCAAAATTAGCTTCCAAGTTTATGGATCAGTATCGACTGATAGTTGAGTCTTTGTATAAGACACATCAGGTTATTGTGGAGGATAAGAATGATATGCTAGATGATTTAACTAATCCTGAATGAAGGGAGAAGTTAGCATCTCACCTAGAGAAGGAAGCAGTGGGTAGGGTTATCCCAAAATTTAAGGATATACCTATAGATCTAGCATCTTTCACACCATATCCTTATTCACCTATGCCAAAACCAACCAGATATCCTGATGAAGGTACTAGCCATCTAGTACCACAGAATTCTTGGGGAACCAAGGACTCGGAACTACCTATTGGAAACTCTGAAGGATGGAGGTACGGATCGATGGATGGATCTATCGGGAATCCTATTCTCGTGGAAGATTCTGTTGGTGATACCGGGCAAACCAATCAGAGAGGAGTGATGTCGTATTCCGTTGAAGGAAGAGATGTCCACGTGGAGGATGTTGAGTCAGCTGAGGAAGATCCTGAAGAAAGGGTGTTTGAGTCCCCCAAAAATTATCCTACCCCCGATAATGTGTATTATCCACTGATCACGAGGGATTACCGTACCTAGTAGAGTAATTGGGGAGAACCGGAAGCGGTATATCCTGCTAATTACTCTAGTACTAGGATGTAGGAGGCACTCGAAGAAGATAGTGAGGGGATGTTTCTAAAGATACCTCAGATGAGTTGGAAGGTATGGACGCATTTTAGTTGGATGATGTGTCGAGTCTAGATACTTCTGATACTGAGTATCGTCCATCAAAGAGGCAAGTCGTTCCACAGATGGCGCGTTGTACTTCACGTCAGCACAGTTGTACTCCAGGTATGTACGATGAATGTCACATCTTCTGGGGAGCGTGACCCTTGAGGAGGAGTATCCCAGTGGGTGATGCGGAAGATAGAGTCTGAGAACCTGATGTAATTAAATAAGTGGGGTAGCATCCACCTGAGTTTGTAATACCTAAATGGTACAGGCTTGTAATGATGTTATACTGACTATGTTGTTTGTAATGTATAATATGTGAAATGCATATTTGGTTCTTATTTGGATTTTGTTTTCCATTGTGTGACTAGTTTTGTGCATGAAGTTGAGCTCAGAGCACATATGCATGATGTAATTATGAGTGTTCGCTTTATGTTACAGGACTAGGGGGTATGGAAACGGGTGTAGAGGATGAGACCGAATAGCAGCGCATGGAGCATGAAGCCAAGGGAAAGGTGGATGAAGACGCCAGAACGCATGAAGATTTACCACCACCACCAATGAGGTCGTTAATGGAGCAGAATTTCATGCAATATATGCAGATGATGCAAGAGTCCCAGAACAAGTTTATGGAGGGGTTAATGGATCGAGTGGGACATCGAAGGGAACATAAAGGTTGTGGAGTGAGTCTTTCTGACTTTCAGAATGCAAGGCCTTTACCTTTTGCATCAGCCCCTGAACCAATGGATGCAGAGGATTGGTTAGCAGATACAGAGACAAAGTTGAAAACTGTAGGATGCAATGATGAAGAAATGTTGAGGTATGCAACACATCTTATGATCGGACCTGCAGCATCATGGTGGGAAAATCAGTTAGCAATGCAACTTCCAGGAAGGGAGTACAACTGGGAGGAGTTCAAGCAGAGGTTCAGTGAGTACCATGTTCCAGAAAGTGTGATGGAGTTGAAACGTAGGGAGTTTGAGGAGCTTCAACAAGGATATACTAGTGTCATGAAGTACATCCGGGAGTTCAGTCAACTATCCCGTTAGGCTGAGGATGAAGTGAACACTGAGGAAAAGAGGAAGAAACGTTTTCTACGTGGTTTAAATGTTGGGTCCGCAGCATAGAAAACAAAAAAATTCCTACGGTGTGAACTACACGCCAAGATCTATCTACTAGGTACAAAGCAACGAGTGGATATACATCCAACGAGAACTTACCCTCATAGACAATGAGCTTTGTTAACGAGTAGGAACTCGTGGTTGATGTAGTCGTACACTTGCCGATCTCAAGATCGTGATGAAGTCCAGCAGGTCCGGCTCCAGCACGTCCATCAGATCCAGCTCCAGCACCACCAAGTCCAGCACCGCAAAGCAGCGGTGCATCCGTGATCGCACACACGTCCGGTACCCCGACAACCTCCGTCCCTCGCTCCAGCAAAGCAGCAGAAGCAGCAACTCCTTTCCAGATAAAGCCACCGGGAACATGTATCTCGCTAATCCGAGACCATGGGGAAATAATACTAGAGGGGGAGAGAGATCCTTCACAAGGAGGTGTGTATGAGAAGTGAGGAGAGGGGGTCCTTTTATAGGAGGAGGGGAGGGTACCCCTCCTTCATGGCCGGCGCATGGGGAGGTGACCCTTCACCTCCTCCATTAATGTGGTGGTAACCCCTCCACATTAAAATGCCCCTTCACATTCTCTTTTAAAGTCTCCACTTTAAATGCATTAAATTTCTCCAAATTTAATGCTCTCTCATTTAATAAAACTCTTTTATTATTTTTATTCAGAATTTTGTTAATTACTTTAATTAACAAACATTCACATAAAACCCCCTGCAACATTTCAATATTACATGCAGAACCAATTTCAGCATTTTCACCCGAAACAGTTTCGGTGTCTATTGAAATAGTTCCAGCGCTTTCTTAAATCTTTATCTGAAACATATTTGCTCCAAATGGTGTCGGTATCCCTTAAGTGTGTCACCCTACGGTTCGCGAATAATGCAGACATGATCGAGACCCCTCTCAGATCAATAATCAGAAGCGGGACCTGGAGATCCATACTGACTCCTACACATTCAACGATGACTTCTGTGATCGTGAGAACCTTTAACGCTAGTAACTAAATCCCTTTGTCTCGCGATATATTACATGTCTGAGATTCGATCATCGGTATCTCCATACCTAGTTTGATCTCGTTACCGACATGCACTCTTTTCTTGTTCCCGTGATATAACATTCTAGTGATCACATCACTTGCTTGCAAGCTATTTCAATGTGATATCACCGAGAGGGCCCAGAGTATATCTATCCGTCATCGGGATGGACAAATCCCCCTCTTGATCCATGAGCCTCAACATAACACCTTCATGCACTGAACCCACCTTTATAGTCACCCTATTACGGTGTGACGTTTGATGTTATCAAGATACTCTTCCGGTGTTAGCAATTAACATGATCTCATGGTCTAAGGATAAAGATTACTTCGTATGATATTATAGCAATATAAACATAATGACTATAGTGATTGTTATAAATTTAGACATGACCTTTAGGCATTAATGTGTTTTGGGGGGGATATTTTGAATTCAAATTTGAAATTTAAATAATTTGAAAAATATTTGAAAATTAGAAGTTAGAAATATAAAGTTGTTTTCCAAAATGATTTATTAGCATTATTTGATTATATTAAAGATATATTAAAAAACAATAAGAATTTAAGACAAGGAAAAATAAATAAGAAATGAATTCTTATTTCTTTCTTTATTCCTTAATAATAATACAAAGTAAGAATGATGCAATAAATAAAGGAACACATTACAGTAAGTGAATTACAACAAAAAATGATTTTTTATTAAATTATAAGAATAATATTATTACAAGATTCTTTACAAAAGAATAAAATGAAGATTACAAAAATCTATGAAACCTATCTAATCCTATACTACATCTTGAGCATCTAGATCTTGTTCCTGCAAATAAGAAAAAGAACTAAGAAGGAAATAAAAGGTTACTTAGCTATTTTACTCTTAGTAGTGAACAGTGAAGTGCACTGTTCATACTACATCATTGAGTAATTAAAAGAGGCAAGTTTCACCAATAAGCAATATATGTCCTTTTATATTTAATAAGCCTTAGCACAACATCGTCAGCAAAGTAAAAGGGGAAAAATTCACCAGAATAGTAAATTGTAAAAGGATAAGAAGTGAAACTAATTCACTTGATCTAATCCACAAACAGCCTAAGCAGCAAGGCCGCTTAGTCATCTAATTGCATGTAGTGTGCTATCCAAACAATAGCAACAACACAAGCAGTCAAAAAGGAGTTCATAGTCGTAGCACAGCTACCAGGGAGATCAATTCCTTTTCTCAAGCACACTTCAAGAACACGGTGAGTTTGTCCACTTCCCAAACAAATCCCTAGCCAAGATACATCACAGATCATCCAACCATCCACAAGATGGTGACATAAGGAGGGGTGGTGCAGGTGGATAGCAAGGTCAAGTACAAGAGCATAGGAACTAGGAGGAGCAGGAGCACCACCAGGAGGTGCAGAGCCAGATCCAGCCAGCAAGATCAACCAACACAACAACATCACCAACAATCAATTTGTGTGGTGAGTCCATACAAAACCATCACATGATAAATCTTGTTTAAATTTACCAAATCATGTGTTGTTTTAGATGAAATCTTCTTAGAAAAACACCCAAGTGGGGTGTATCCATCACAGAAGGAATTAAACAAAGACAACAGCCAGTCTTTGAAAACCACACCAAGATCTCAGCATGTGCATCACTGATCTTGGATAACAATACATGTTTTTACATCTAAATATACATCAGCCTTAAGTGAATATTTCGGTCACATCTTCTAAAAGTAGCACCTCAGAAACTATTACATCTTAAGCATCTATATTAAATAGCAGGGTATGTCAAATCATTTTTTTGAACTCACTATCATGGAACACCTGAGAGGGGAGGCAACAAATAAGAACATCTGTTTTACACAGTTTTGCCTCAGACCAGCATCACAGGCCCAAGCAAAACCATTAGCATCCTAGGATAATAAATCCAGCAGAAGAATTCAATCCATTTTAACCAAGCCACACCAGGGCACAAGTAGAATTTAGCTCGGTATTAAAATGAATGCTTGTGTATCATTCCAAAGAAGGTGTCACAAGCATACATTCTACACCAAGCAAATCATAAACATAGATGTCACAAGCAAACTTGCAGTATAGTGTTAAATCATTTTCCTAGAATGAATGACCAGGAATCATAATCACATTTGCACAAATCAACTCCAATCTGAACATATCAACACAGACCAGTGTTTTAGGATTCAGTGCACAATTACTGACAGTATCACTGTTAGTACTAAGAACATTAGACAATAGTGAAATCCACACCACTAGAATCAATAGTCAACAGCTTAGCACAACAGCCTTAACCTTTGGATAGAATCTACCATCCAATCAAAATTGGACTAATAGAGCCATTAACAATCCTAAATTCTTTAGTAAACCATCATCCAGAATAGTATAACCACCACTATTAGTCCTAAAGAATTCGCTATGGAGTAGAAGGGGTGGACTATGAAATACGCTATGGAGTGGAGGGCGACGAGTCCGAGTAGTTTCCTTAGTTATTAGTAAACCAATTGATATGAGCAGCATGAACTTTATATAATAAGTTGTTGAGCTCGGTTCGGAGTATGAGTTTGAACTTTGAATCTTTCACTAAAACTACTTATGTTTGATTTGTAATTTTGAATCACTTGAAGTCTCGAACTTCTGGTATTGTAATAATAATGAAGTGTGTATGTTTGTAATATGGACCCACAATGTTTCTGTTGTACCACTCTGAGGGATGTGATATTTACAGAACGGTGTTCCGTGGATGTCATGTCAACGACTATAGTGTACTACACATGCAGTGGTATGCTGGGCCACCCCAGACAAGCCGACCGCACTGGGCCCGGCACAGCGACTGACATAGCCACATCTGCCCACGCTGAGCCGACAAGCCCCTATTTGCCCACGCTGGGTCGACGCCCGCCGTGCTAGTTCTGCAAATTCCAATTTTTTGCGTATTATTTTCGAAATTGAATAAAAAATGCATTATTTAAAAAAAATAGCCTCACCATGGACCAGAACAAGTTCGATAGTAATTAAATGAAAATGAAGTTGGTTTCAGTTGGGAGAATTAAAGTTGCCTACAAATTTTTGCCTCACATGGGTAGAGTTGATAGTGCCACCCTGATATTTGGGTTGTAGAGGTTGCTCCCTTGAATTTTGTTCGAAAATGGCTTGTACACAGGTCACATGCACCCGTGCCCAATGAGCTAATCATCCTTTCAATGTTTAGAGAAATATAATCATCCTTTCAGTTAACCAAGCAAGGAGTAGGAGCGCTGGTAATCTTGATGCAGCTCGTGCAGAACATGGGTATGTGTTGCCCTGATCATGCAAAGAAACGTGTGCAAGTAAGGAAACAGTTAATGAACACTGATTATTATTTAGTTCGTTTCCTCGTTTGACATCTATAGTACAGCTATCGCGCTTTATTAATTTAGCAAAGTATAAACCACTTTTTAGCATATACTAGAAAGTTATAATAACGTCATATTTAATCCTTCACCCGAATTTTTTAAATCCTTAATAGGCATATATTCCAGACAGATGTAAATTAATCTCGCAATGTACTACTGTACACGTCAATCAAGATATTCTTCGGTCGAAAATCATGCCCTGTTGATATATTGCATAAATTTTGTCCGACATCAGAAGGCGGAGTCGTGAGTTGTAGAAGACGGCAACGTATCGGTATCACCCGTACGTACTGAGAGAGTTACGTACAAAGGATCCTGGTGTGTACGAGCTAGAGAGTGCGTCCGAACTGTGAACCAGTACGTGATCCCTCACTATCTCACGGCTAGTCCCAGCAGTCTCCGATCCTTTCTTCATTCTTTTCCTTCCACTTTCCCTTTTGCCTTCTCATCAAGCCCTATAAAATGGCGTGCCAGTCTCTCTCTCTCCCCGAATCCCACCCAGTTCTCTCTGCTCTCTCTATATATCTCTTTCTCTGTCAATAAAACTCTCTCATATCTTCTGCCTCGAGAGCTCCCAATGGAGGTGGTGCGTCAGAGTCGTAGGAGCAACAGCAGGGCAGCGTCGCCGGGGGCGGAGCAGGAGGAGGAGGCGGGGCTTCGTCGGGGCCCGTGGACGGTGGACGAGGACCTCACGCTGATCAACTACATCGCCGACAACGGCGAGGGCCGCTGGAACGCGCTGGCCCGGGCCGCCGGCCTGAAGCGCACGGGCAAGAGCTGCCGGCTGCGCTGGCTGAACTACCTTCGCCCCGACGTGAAGCGCGGAAACTTCACCGCCGACGAGCAGCTCCTCATCCTCGACCTCCACTCCCGCTGGGGCAACCGGTAATTACTACTTCCTAATCTTAAATTCTTAATTAGCCATGGTTAATCTTTCGCACGCTCGCGCGCGAGCGACACGTGCGTGCACGCGCACTGTACCTGCCGTGTGTGCTAGCCGGGCGATGAGCTGGAAAGTTTGACGGGCGTGCCGACTGGAGTGGTGACGGATGGAGGATCGATTAGACTCGTGTGAACACGTCCGTATCACGCACGCCACTCCTAGTTTAGTTTAATTGACTCCCTGACGTGCCCGACTCAACGCGCGTCACACTCACCCACCCCGGCCACGTCACCTAAAGATGGGTGCCCAACAGTGGCAGCGCTGTACCAGTTCGGGATTCGCACGCTTCTTCCTCGTCGAGACGTCCACATCGATTATCCTTACCTCGTCGTCGTCTTCCTCAATCTCCATGGCTGGTTAACTAACTGTAATCATGATTAATGAACTGTGCAAACAGGTGGTCGAAGATCGCGCAGCACCTGCCCGGTCGGACGGACAACGAGATCAAGAACTACTGGCGGACCAGGGTGCAGAAGCACGCCAAGCAGCTCAACTGCGACGTCGGCAGCGCAACCTTCAAGGACGCCATGAGGTACCTCTGGATGCCCCGCCTCGTCGAGCGCATACACGCAGCCGCCACCACCGCCACCGGCGCCGCCATCGACATGTCCTACGCTGCCGCACCAGGGCTGACGGCCGCTAACACGTGTCTCGACAACAGCTCTCCCGCCAGCGCGGTCACCAGCAGCAGATCCACGTCCTCGGGATCCTTCACCTCGTCCGAGCTCTGCGGCGAGGAGAAGGACCTGCAGGTCCATGGCTGTGGTGGCGGCAGCGAGAAGCAGGCCACGGACTGCGGCGATCACTGGATGCAGGACGTGGACCAGGAGTTCTGGGCCACGGCGCATATGCAGCAGATCCAGCCCCACGATGATGCTCAGTTCCACGTCGACCAGGACCTCACTGGATGGGTGCAGGGATTCTCCGACATGGGCGCTTCGGCTGAGACTCTCTGGAGCCTCGAGGACATATGGAAGATGCAATGAGTTTTGCAATTAATTGTTGAGAAAGGGTTTTTATACTACTCCTACATACATCTATATCATAGAATTATATGGTGGCAAAATTAACCGACTAATTAATTTTACCTTAGTGCTAACTTCAATTAGTACATCAAGGAGGATGGTGGCATCATGTAAGTGCGAGGCACTCAAGTTCCTTCTCTGGATCTTGTTTTATTTTTGTGCCTTTTTCCCCATGAAAGGGTTGTTTTGCCTTGTGTGGCTCAATGGCCAAAAGAAGGAGAAATGATGACAGTATGTTGATGCATATCTTAGAAAAACTGCACCAACTGATGATTAGTTCTAGACCCCAAATTGGCAACCAGCTGTATGCATATATCTTATCCTTGTCCTTCTTTTTTTCTCTAAAAACTGGCCTATCAAGTATTGTTTGCCATGACGAGAGTTGTCTCACGCCACATTTGACATTTCCAATGCATTACTTGTATTGTGATTTTTTTAAAAAAATATTATACCTACCACCCAAATTTCATAAACAATATACAAAGTAATTTAATTTCACAAATTGTTACGCTGTCGTCTTCAGCCAAGATGGTAGGTAGTAATCGTCTTCGACCAAGACAATATGTTGTGCACGTGACGTCGCCAGGGACTAATCATCTAGGGCCATGACGATGAGTCCTTTCATCTTCGGCCAAGACAAAAAGTTCATGCCAAAAAAATTCTTTTGGAAAGTTCTTGTATTACATACTCCTACTATATCCATGTGTTGTGTTTAATCAATAATGCATTAGTTTCCACTCTATTTATCGGGTATGACTAATTCTCAGTCTCAAGTGATTATAACTGCACAAACATCTTTGTTATTGTGTAATTTTTTCTCAGTTGCAACCTCATTTATAGGACTTAAAAAATCTTAGTTGCAACTTTATTTACAACTTAAAAATCTTATTCCCTCCGATCCAAATTATTGTTCTCGGATTTGTCTAGATTCAATTGTATCTAGTCATGTTTTAGTACTAGATACATCTAAATTTAGACAAATCTGAAAACAATAATTTGAATCGGAGGAAGTAGTTGCAACCCTAGTTGTAGTTGAACAACTCAATTATCATCCACTTGCAACTGAAAAATCTCAATAGCAACTTCAGTTGCAAATAGCAAGCACGGACCGCGATGCAAATCTGACAGTTAGGGAGTTGTTTAAGCTCTAGCTTTATTCTCGGTTGATTGAGAATTAGCAAAACAGATATTTCTCCTACATATGTGAGATACCCTATAATGTAAGAAAATACTAGCTAGTGTTCTAAAGAAGCACGTTATATTGCTACAGACTAGAATGCAAAAAGGGAAATTGGCGCAATGGCTATAAGAGCATCTCCACTCGCCTTCCCAGGAAGGCGTTCACAGCGCCTATTTTTCGTCCGGACGGTGAAATTTCGTCCAGTTGTGTTCTCAGGACGCCGGTTTCGTCCGGATTTGACCCAAAATTGGTCCGGCGTTCCCAGATCGAACCCGAGGCGCCGGGAACGGCCTAGAAACACCGGATGGAGAGAAAACGAGGGTGGGCCAGTCATGTCGGCGAATGGAGGCCAAGTTCCTGCCCTTTTCTTCTTCCCTCCACAATCCCCCACATCTCCCGCTAGTTCGCCGAGCTCCCGCCCGCCATGCCGCCCAAGGCTTTCGCCATCCGCCGGCAAACCAAAGGAGAAAAAGGCGAGGAAGCCGAGAGCGCCTGCGCTGAGACCTCAAGGCATGAGCGCCCCCGCCTGGTTGGCCCTATCCACGAAGAGAAAGTTCGATACGGACAGCCGTAGGGACAGGAAGGCAAGGGCCAAGTAGGCGCAGGAGCTCACCGAAGCTCAGGTGATGAGAGTAGCGGTGGTCGAGGCATATGCGATGAGGGAAGCGGCAGCCGAGGCACATGCTATGAGGGAAGCGACAGTGGCGTTGTCGCGTGCGTAGTACGACGGTGTTTGAGGGAGCCAGCCAAGCGTCGCTTCGCCTGCCAGATACTCGCCGGTCGGCTTCTCGCCGATCTCGTCGGCGATGTTCCAGGAGAACCAGGAGAACTCACGGCAGAGGTACTCCTCCTCCCCCGAGTTCGATGGCGGATTCAACCCGAACACCGTCTTCCCCTGCCCCGCACCACGCCCTCCTTCGGCCTTCAGCATCGACATCAACGCCCCCTGCTCCTCCTCTCCGGCATACGCCGCTTCCTCGACGGCGCGCCGCGGCCCTCTGCCGTTCGCTGGAAGCTCGTCGCACGGCGGGGCCGATGCCCAGAACATGTTTGGTGGAATGTCGAACGAAGCCTACATGCAGGGCATGATCGCCGAAGGATCGGCGGCGACTGCGGCCGGCAATGCCAGTTTCTTCACCCAAGAACAGTCCCGGGCCGACACCGAACACGGCATCGAGTCTCAGGATTTCGCCGAGCAGACCCAGACCAATGAGGAAGAGGAAGGCGTTGGCCTGGCTCCGACGAATGGGAAAGGCAAGAAGAAGGCGGGCACCTCGGCGACGGAGCCCCGGATCAAGTGGACGGCGGTTGAGGACCTTTGCCTCGCCGACGCCTGGAATTCAGACAACTACTAGAAGCGTGTAAAGCTAGCGTTCGACAAACGCAACCTTTGTGACCCAAAGTACAACAAAATCCACATGGAGCGCGGCGAGAAAGCCATGATCAACCACTAGGGACTCATCCAGCAAGCATGCAGCAAGTGGCACAGCCTTCTCGAGGAGGTCGAACGCACACCCGTCAGCGGCGAGATCATGGATGGCAAGGTACTTTGCCGAACACTAGCCGAAGGTACTTGTTCATGCCTATCCTCACACACTTTGCCTTGCCTTTGCAGCTCCTCCGCGCACTCGGCATGTACCGGAATGACACCGGGACGGAGTTCAAGTTCCATCACGTTTTTCCTTCGATTGAGAAATGCCAGAAATGGGTGGATACTCGGCTGACCCTCACCAAGACGAAGGACGGTGTGTACAACCCGGCGGCCCCTCCACCTGCTGCCGACGAAGGAAGGCCAGAGCTCGGCCAGAAGAAGGTGAAGATGCTCAAAGCCGCAGGACCTCTCGCCGAGCGCCTCCAGGAATCCATCGAGAGGTGCATCGCCGACACGAAGGCCCATACCAAGAAGTGGGAGGAGAAGGCCGAGCAAATATGGGTGCAGCTGCTACAGAACCAAGACCGCAAGCTCGATCTCCTCAAAGCGAATTTCGCCGCCAAGAAGAGGAACACGGATCTGCAGTTTCTCATGGGCGGTGAAGACACCTCGGCGATGAGCACGCCGGTCAAGGCCTGGTACATGGCGCACCGCAACACCATCCTCCAAGAGGACAACACCGAGAGCGCGCCAAGCTCTCCGCGGTCGTGCCCTCGCTGAGCTCCGCTTCGACCTCCTCCAACCAGTCGGCCGACAGGAACGACGACGAACCCATCCCCGTCGCACCGGACACGCCGGAGGAGATCACCCCCATCGACGATAATCGTCGACCTATTTTATCTTATTCTGTAATAATTTGATGGCCGAAATTTTTTGGGTATACTTCTGTCGAACACCCTATGGCCAATATTTCGCCGGCGGGAACGAGAAAATTCGAAAATGTCGTCTTTTTTTTGCTTCGTCTGGGAACTCGGCCTAAAAACGCGAGTGGAAAATCAGCCATTCCCAGGCCGAAACCTTTCTTCGTCCGACGCTATTTAGGTCCGGATTTCGACCCGAAAACGGCCAACGAGTGGAGATGCTCTAAGTTCAACCATGCATGGGTTGTTTTGTTGCAAGAAAAAAAGTATCTGTTGCACTAACATGTCCATCAGCATCAACAACTAGATGTGGAACGAACAAAGCATGCTTTTGTATAGCTGGGTATTTTAAAAGCAGAACTGGCGTACTCACATATATTATTTCCAAATTTAAATACTACTAGAAGATTACTCAATTAGTATATTATACTACTCCAAAGAAGTAGTAGTACTCCCTCTGTTTTAAAATATAAGATGTTTTAGCTTTATGAAAGGAGTGCATCTAGACTCGTTTTAGTGTGTAGGTTTATCAAGGTTTAAAGTGAACCTACACACTAAAAAGAGACTAGATACACTCATTTTACAAAGCTAAAACATCTTATATTTCTGAACGGAGGGAGTACTAGGTAGTGTATAGAGTGAAGCGGCAAGGTCCGCACTCAAGTTTTACTGTACCTGTAGTGGCGTAGTGCTATGCGGCAGGAAGCTTTCAATTGCGACCGAAAATATTTCAAGTAGCACACGTTGAAGAGAAAGAAAAAATTACAAATATAGAATATGTTACGGTGCCAAGTGGTCTGGGATCGTTTCGTACCACCGGGTGGCCAGCTGGTGCCGGAGCTGATTCATGCACCGGCGGCCGGCGGCCGCAGCAGCCGGCCCCACCGATCGTACAACGAATGACGGCACATGCGCAAATGATCTCATCCACACAGGTCGCTGAACTCGCCAGGAGCGCCACGTCGTATCGTACGCGCAGGGCGTCCGGCGGCCCGCCGGCCACGTCAGAGCCGCATGCGTGCCCGGGGCCCACGGCAGGGTCAACGGCGAGAAGGCCCACGGTTTGCCAGAGTCGCGGGTCTACTACAGTATGTCGATCATGTTCGCTGTTGAGTAGGGGCGTGCTGGTCACACACGTCGTCGATCGATCGGCATGTCGATCAGTCGTTGCATGCTTCGTGCACGTCGGCGAGCGATATGTCGTCGCCGGTGTCGCTACCGTCGTCGTACGTACGCCCAGGGACGGGAAGGGATGACCGGCCGGAGGACAATCTGGCTGGCTAGCTGACCGTTCACGTCGGTGCCACTCTCCATTCCAGCTAGGATCGGACCTTCGGAAACACTGGCTTGGCCGCTTGCAGGGATTTCTAGACGGGATTCGTCCTTTCTTTTTTGAACGGAAAGGCCTAGAGAGGTCCAGGAGTTTCATTCCAGCGGTGGGTGATCAAATACAAGGAAAGAAATTACAAGTCGACCCCTACACTAGAGATTGCAAAAACGCAATCAGGTCTAAAGCATCCGCCGGCGATGAATAGCGGCGAGGCAGCGCCACCTCTGGACCAGCCAGGGACAAAACCACTTGGTTGGACGAGGGGCATCAGTGCTGCTTCGTCGCTGGAGAAGATCCTCCCGAAGAGGATAGATAAGCTCGCGCACTCAGTGCCGAGCACGGCGCGGCCACCCATCTGGCCATGGATAGCGGCCGTGACCCTTCGCCGTCGCTTGGAGAACGTCGTGGGGAGGAGAAACTCCGGAAGCTCCCCAACGCCCCGCACCGCAGGGGCAGTCCACCACACGCTCGTATCCACCTCCTCGCCGCCACGGCAAGCCAGGTTTCCTCGAGCAGACGTAGAACCGCCAATAGCAGTACGGCGGCCACGCGTGATGCGGTGGGAGTTGGTCGTCTGCCATCTTCTTCTCTTCAAGATTTCCTCGTCACCACGGTCGTCCGACAGAGGAAGAGAAGCATCAAGCGCGAACCACCGCTTGTCGGTGCCGCGCGCATACGCCAGCAAGGAGAAACTCCCGTCGTTCCTCGAACCCCAAAAATCCCGCTACCGACAACCTGCCAGTAATCCTAACCCTATCTACACCGGCGCCACCTCCTTGCCAACTCCGACCGGCTATTTCGGCGGAGAGGCCATGGGAGGGGCCCAGGATCTGGGGAGTGGAGGTCAGAAACAGGAGGAGGGGGAGAGGGAGGGTGAAGAGGGTTCCTGAGTTGTATCTTTGTCCATCTGTATCTTTGGGGATTCATCCTTATGGTTACACTTTGTTCATACTCCGTAATGCTTCCTTTTTTTTCAAATTATTAAAAAAAACTCCATCGGTCTCTAAATAGATTTTGCAGATTTGTAAAAATATGGATGAATCTATACACTATTTAATATATAGATACGTCCAAATTTTGATAAATTTGCGACAACTATTTTGAGATGGAGAGAGTAGCATTTTTATACCGTGAACATTTTTTAGTGTGTAGGTTGCAAGCAAAATGAATGAATCTACACATTAGAAAATTTTAGATACATCTGTTTAAAGTTGGTAAAATATCTTATATTTTGGAATGGACGAAATAGATATCGAGTACTATCCACTTCGGGTGATTATATACTTTCTTCGTTTCAAATTATAATGTGTTTTAGCTCTTTTTAAACCACATATATTTAGACGCCTTTAGTGTGCAAGTTCGGAATAAAATGAGTGAACAACACACTAAAAAGTGTCTAAATACATATGATTCATGACTAAAACATCTTACATTTCAGAATGATGGGAGTATAAAATAATGCTTGAGTCTGTTGTGGACCCAGAAACTTTTTGAAGGTCCAACAAACATGTCTAAGATGTTATTTTTCAGACAAAATTGTTATTCGAAATCATGTGTCACAACCTGTGGCGCTGTCGGCAAGGCCGGGGGACCTTGGGTCCACCCATGCGTGAGTACACATATCATAAGATCTGTGGACACTCTGTTGGAGACTTACAATATCAAATATCAGTGTTGTCTTCTTACCCTTTTTCTGCTCTTGATTGATTGAACCCGATATTTATGATGAATGTTGTTGTGTGTTGAGGGTTTGTTAGACAGGTTTGTGCTCTCAGCTCGCCGTTGGACTGTTTGGTGAGGCCTCTAATTTTCTGATGATGTGTGTAGGTATGAGGTTAGAGTGCATGGCTCCAAAAATCAAGTAAAGGATGAGTTCCTTGCCACAGGAAATTTTGAAATGAAGGATGGTGTCGTGACTAGATTTTGGGAGGATACATGGATGGGAGATACACCTTTAGCGCACCAATATTCATCTCTATATAGTATTTTGCAACCCAACAATGTAACAGTCGCAAATGTTTTAACTAAGTACAGCTGAATATTGGTTTCAAAAGAACACTTGCTGATACTAAGTGGACAACGTGGTCACACTTATGCTAAACACTTATTTATGGTACATTTATCGGATGAACTAAATAATTTTGTGTCGAACTTAACATCCTGAGATGTTTTCTCAGTGAAATCCATGTATGAGGATCTTATAAATGACCATACATCTTTCCTTCAGAAGTATCTATGAAAATTGAATATCCCACTTAAGATATTTTTATGTGGTTTCTTAATAACATGGTTCTACTCACAAAAGATAATTATATACTCGCCCTACCGCATTTCTTTCAAAAGTTAAAAAGGATAATTTAGCAAAAAGGAATTGGGTGAAGTGTATTGAATGTTGTTTTGGTGGACGTGGGAAACCATTTAGAATTTGTTTATCTCATGCTCCTTTGCCCGTCTTTTGTGGAGCATTGTCAAATTTACTTATGACCTCCCTCCTCTGACTAATATAATATGTTTGAGTATTGGTTGAATGAAGTTGATACTAGATCTAAGTCTAAAATTCACATTTGTGTTTTTGCCTTATGTTGCTCTATCTGAACATGCAAGAATGACATAGTTTTTATCAAGACATGAACTTTTATATTTTTGCAGGTTATTCATATGGTGGTTGAAAGGGCATTTGTGCCCTTCATTTTGTTTTGATGTTTGTTGACAATACTAGGATGTTTTTAATCTCCTGCTGAAACAGGATATATCTACAGAATATTATCATTATCTAGTAATAGGAAAGAGGGTCCTTGGATTTATATGTGCTGAATCAAGTCTGCGGCGGACTGTACAGTAGATTTTAGCCGGAATGTCCGGTTGGGGTCCGCTGGAGTGTTCGGCCTGAAGGATTCCTCAGTGGTTGCTGATACATTGCAAATGTATCTATAATTTTTGATGTTGCATGCTTAGTTTTATCCACTTTCTTGTGTTTTGTCCATACTTTGGAGTACTTTTCATATGATTTCTTGGACTAACCTATTAACAAGAGCCACAGTGCCAGCTGCCTGTTTTCTGCTGTTTTTGGTTTCAGGAAAGTCAGAAAATGAATATTCTCGGAATTGGACAGGACAAAAGCCAAAGTTGTTGGGTCCGCAGCATAGAAAACAAAAATTTTACTACGGTGTGAACTACACGCCAAGATCTATCTACTAGATACAAAGCAACGGGTGGACATACATCCAACGAGAACTTACCCTCGTAGACAACGAACTTTGTTAACGAGTAGGAACTCGTGGTTGATGTAGTCGTACGCTTGCCGATCTCAAGATCGTGTGGAAGTCCGAGCGCCGCAAATCAGCAGCGCATCCGTCCTCGCACACACGTTCAAGCCACCGGACAACCTCCACCTCCTCGCTCCAGCGAATCAGCGGAAGCAGCAACTCCTTCCAGACGCAAGGCCACCGGGAACATGTATCTCGCTAATCCGAGACCATGGGGGAATATCTAGAGGGGGAGAGAGATCCTTCACGAGGAGCTGTGGTTTGTGAGAGGGGAGAGGGGGGCTTTATATAGGAGGGAGGGAGACCCCTCCCCTCCCATAGCCAGCGCATGAGGGGGGGGGGGACTCCTCCCCTCCTTCATTCATGTGATGAACCTCCACTCACATAAACATGGCCTCCACCCAAAATCCCACTCACATGTATTTAATTTCCACCAAATTAAATGCAACTCTCAATTAATAAAACTCTTTTATTTATTTTATTCAGAATTTTGTTAATTACTTTAATTAACAAACATTCACATAAAACCCCTTGCAATATTTCAATAGACATGCACTCTTTTCTCGTTCCCGTGATATAACATTCTAGTGATCACATCACTTGCTTGCATGCTATCTTAATGTGATATCACCAAGAGGGCCCAGAGTATATCTATCCGTCATCAGGATTGACAAATTCCACTCTTGATCCATGAGCCTCAACATAACACCTTCATAGCACTGAACCCACCTTTATGGTCACCCTGTTACGGTGTGACGTTTGATGTTATCAAGATACTCTTCTGGTGTTAGCAATTAACATGATCTCATGGTCTAAGGACTAAGACTACTTTGTATGATGTTATAGCAATATAAACATAATGACTTGATCGTAATGCTATACTTCGGATGAATGTTCATCACATCATTTTACAAATGCTGTGACCTTGTTATTAACAACATCCAATGTCCATGATCAGGAAACCTTGATCACCTTGTTAATCAACAAGCTAGTCTATAAGAGAGGCATAACTAGGAACCCTTTTGTTTATTAAACACACATGTATTGATGTTTCCTATCAATAAAATTATAGCATGCAAAATAAACATCTATCATATACAAGGAATACATAATAACAACTTTATTATTGCCTCTCAGGGCATATTTCCTTCAGTCTCCCACTTGCACTAGAGACAATAATCTAGTTTATATAGTGATAAATCTAACACCCATGGAGTTCTGGTGTTGATCATGTTTTTCCCTAGGGAGTACTTTAGTCAACGGATCAGCTACATTCAGGTCAGTGTGCACTTTACAAATCTTTATATCTCCATCCTTGACATGCTCGCGGATGGAGTGAAACCGGCGCTTAATATGCTTGGAATTCTTGTGAGACCTTGGTTCCTTGGCGTTGGCTATGGCTCCATTATTGTCACAATAGATCACCATTGGGTCCAACGCACTAGGAACCACACCTAGTTCCGTTATGAACTCCTTCATCCAAACCGCTTCCTGCGCCGCTTCTGAAGCAGCAACATATTCCGCCTCTGTCGTTGATCCAGCCACCACAGGTTGTTTGGAGCTCCTCCTGATGGGTTCGTAGCATGGAAAACAAAAAATTTCTACCGCAAGAACGAACAAAACCCAGATCTAATCTAGATAAAAGCCAAGATCTAATCTATTAGACATGTGCAACGAGATAGATCTGTACTAACCCTTGTAGATCCGAAAGCCCTTTGTGAGATCGGATCTCGTGGTTGATGTAGACGATCACTTGCTGATCTCAAGATCGAGTAGATGATCCTTTCGGCGCCGCGTTCCGGCAGCGCTTCCGCAGTCGGTCACACATGCGGAGTCGAAGCAGACCTTCCTCTCCCCGTTCCAGCGAGCAGCGGAGGTAGTAGATCTCTCCATGGAATCCCAGCAGCACGACGGCGTGGTGGTGGTGGTGGAGTAGATAATTCTGCAGGGCTTCGCCTAAGCCAGAGCAGATGGAAGGAGGAGGAGAGAGGCGGCTAGGGTTTGGAGTGGGTAGGGGCCAGGGGGGTGGCGCCTCCACCCCTCTATATATAGAGGGAGGGGTGCGGCCTAGGGTTCCCACCCCTAGGCCCACCCCTTAGGGCCGGCGCACAAGGAGGCTTGGGGGGAGAGTCCTTCCCCCCAAGTTTCCTTTACTTACCCTTTAAGTTTCCCCTTATCCTATCTTGGTTTTCAAGTAAACTCCAAAATATCTTCTAGAACCTTCCGGAACATTCCGAAACCTTCTAGAATCCCCATACAAACACTCCGGAACATTTCCTAACTTAGAAAATGATCCCCATTATATGAATCTTATTCCCCGGACAATTCCGGATCTCCTCGTGATGTCCCGGATCCAATCCGAGACTCCGAACAACATTCGGTCTCCAACGCACATTCAATATCTACTTAAAACAACTTCGAACCTTAAGTGTGTCACCCTACGGTTCGTGAATATGCAGACAAGATGGGGACACCTCTCTGATCAATAACCATCAGCAGGATCTGGAGATCCATAACGACTCCCACATACTCAACGATGACTTCGTGATCGATAGAACCATTAACATACGACACCAATTCCCTTTGTCACTCGATATTCTACTTATCCGAGGTTTGATTGTCGGTATCTCCATACCTAGTTCTACCTCGTTACTGATAAGTACTCTTTACTCGTCCCATGTTGTGTTATCCCCTGTGACCTAGTCACATGCTTGCAAGCTAACTAGATGACATTCCACCGAGAGGGCCCAGAGCATATCTATCCGTCATATGGATGGACAAATCCCAATCTTGGTCCATGCGCTTCGACACATACTTTCAGAATACCCAATGACACCTTTATAACCACCCAGTTACGAAGCGATGTTTGATGTCATCAAAGTACCCATCCGGTGATGGTGATTAACATAACCTCATGGTCGAAGGATTAGGTTACTATGCATTTGAAAGCTTGTAGCAATACGAACTTAATGACTTGATCTTATGCTACACTTACTATGGGTGTGTGTGTGTCCATCACATCATTCTCCTAATGATATAACCTTGTTATTAATGACATCCAATGTCCATGATCAGGAAACCATGATCATCAATTAATCAACAAGCTAGTTCAATAAGAGGCTTACTAGGGACTCTTTAATGTTTACAAAACACACATGTATTAGTGTTTCCTTATAATACAATTATAGCATGGGATGCAAACATTCATCATAAACACAAAGATATAATAATAACCACTTTTATTATTGCCTCTTGGGCATATCTCCAACAGTCTCCCACTTGCACTAGAGTCAATAATCTAGATTACATGGTAATATACCTAACACCCATGGCGTTCTAGTGTTGGTCATGCTTTGCTCTAGGGAGAGGTTTAGTCAACGGATCTGCCACATTCAGATCAGTGTGTACTTTGCAAATCTTTATGTCACCATCTCGGACATACTCGCGAATAGCATGGAAACGTAGCTTGATGTGCTTCAGCTTACTATGTGACCTTGGCTCCTGTGCATTAGCTATGGCACCTGTGTTGTCACAGTAGATGGCCATCGGGTCCAACGCACTAGGAACCACGCCAAGTTTAGTAATGAACTCCTTCATCCATATGGCTTCTTGTGCAGCCTCCGAAGCAGCTATGTATTCCGATTCAGTTGAAGATTTCGCCACAATGCTTTGCTTGGCACTCCTCCAGCTCACTGCAGCACCATTCAAAATAAATACGTATCCAGACTGTGACTTCGAGTCATCTGGATCGGTGTTCCAACTAGCATCAGTGTAACTGTTTACAACAAGCTGTTCATCACCTCCATAAGAAAGAACCATATCCTTAGTCCTATTTAGGTACTTTAGGATATTCTTGACCGCTGTCTAGTGCTCCATTCTAGGATCACTTTGATATCTGCTAGTCAAACTAACAGCATGTGCTATATCTGGTCTTGTACACAGCATGGCATACATGATAGAACCTATGGCCGAGGCATAGGGAATATTATTCATCTTCTCTCTATCTTCTGCCGTAGCTGGACTTTGAGTCTTACTCAAGGTCTTACCTGACAACATGGGCACGAACCCTTTCTTGCTCTCTTCCATTCTAAACTTCTTTAGAACTTTGTCCAAGTATGTACTTTGTGAAAGCGCTATTAGGTGTCTTGATCTATCTCTATAAATCTTGATGCCTATAATATATGCCGCTTCGCCAAGATCCTTCATTGAAAAACTATTATTCAAATAGGCTTTGACACTATTAAGAAGTTCTATATCATTCCCAATCAACAATATGTCATCTACATATAGTACTAGGAATGCTACAGAGCTCCCACTCACTTTCTTGTAAATACAAGCTTCTCCATAAGTTTGTATAAATCCAAAGTTTTTGATTACTTTATCAAAACGTTGATTCCAACTCTGGGATGCTTGCTTCAGTCCATAAATGGAGCGCTGAAGTTTGCATACCTTGTCAGCATCTTTAGGATCGACAAAACCCTTGGGTTGTACCATATACAACTCTTCCTCAATGTCACCATTAAGGAACGCCGTTTTGACATCCATCTGCCAAATCTCATAATCGAAATATGCAGCTATTGCTAACAAAATCCTCACAGACTTTAGCTTCGCTACTAGTGAGAATGTCTCATCGTAGTCAACTCCTTGAATTTGTCGGAACCCTTTCGCGACAAGTCGAGCTTTATAGACGGTAATATTACCATCAACATCTGTGTTTATTTTGAAGATCCATTTGTTCTCGATAGCCTTACGGCCATCCGGTAAGTCCACCAAAGTCCATACTTGGTTCGTACATGGATCCCATTTCGGATTTCATGGCTTCTAGCCATTTGTCGGAATCTGGGCTCACCATAGCTTCTTCATACGTCACAGGGTCATCAGTGTTGTCCACCAACATGACGTTCAAGGCAGGGTCATACCAATCAGGAGTGGTACGAACCCTCGTTGACCTGCGAGGTTCAGCAGCAACTTCGTTCGAAGTTTCATGATCACCATCACGAGCTTCCTCTCCAATTGATGTGGGCGGCACAAAAACATCTTCCGGTGCTGCGCTACTCTCAACTCCGAGAGAAGTTTCAATAACCTCGTCGAGTTCTACTTTCCTTCCAGTCACTTCCTTCGAGAGAAACTCCTTCTCAAGAAAGCATCCATTCTTGGCAACGAAAACTTTGCCTTCGGATCTATGATAGAAGGTATACCCAATTGTTTCTTTAGGGTATCCTATGAAGACGCATTTCTCCGCTTTGGGTTCAAGCTTATCAGGTTGTAACTTCTTTACATATGCTTCGCAACCCCAAACTTTAAGGAACGACAACTTAGGTTTCTTTCCAAACCACAATTCGTACGGTGTCGTTTCAACGGATTTAGATGGTGCCCTATTTAAAGTGAATGCGGCTGTCTCTAATGCATAGCCCCAAAACGATAGCGGTAAATCTGTAAGAGACATCATAGACCGAACCATGTCTAAGAGAGTTCGATTACGATGTTCGGACACACCATTACGCTGTGGTGTTCCCAGCGGTGTCAACTATGAAAGTATTCCACATTTCTTTAAATGCATGCCAAACTCATAACTTAGATATTCACCTCCGCGGTCAGAACGCAGAAACTTAATCTTCTTGTTACGATGATTTTCCACTTCACTTTGAAATTCCTTAAACTTCTCGAAAGTTTCGGACTTATGTTTCATAAAGTAGACATACCCATATCTACTTAAGTCATCCGTGAAAGTGAGAACATAACGATATCCACCACGCGACGCTACACTCATTGGACCGCACACATCGGTATGTATTATTTCCAATAAGTCTGTAGCTCGCTCCATTATTCCAGAGAATGAAGTCTTAGTCATTTTTCCCATTAGACATGCTTCGCATCTTTCAAGTGATTCAAGAAGTCCATCAGAATGGAGTTTCTTCATACGCTTCACTCCAATGTGACCAAGACGACAGTGCCACATGTATGTAGAATTATCATTCAATTTTGTTTGTTTAGCATCTATGTTGTGAACATGTGTATCACTACTATCGAGATTCAGTAAGAATAAACCATTCATCTCAGGTGCATTACCATAAAAGATATTACTCATATAAATCAAACAACCTTTATTCTCAGACTTAAAAGAGTAACCGTCTCGCAATAAACAAGATCCAGATATAATGTTCATGCTTAACGCAGGCACCAAATAACAATTATTTAAATTTAAAACTAATCCCGATGGTAGATGTAGAGGGAGCGTGCCGACGGCGATCACATCAACCTTGGAGCCATTTCCAACGCGCATCGTCACCTCGTCCCTCGCCAGTCTTCGTTTATTCTGCAGCTCCTGTTTCGAGTTACAAATATGAGCAACCGAACCAGTATCAAATACCCAGGCACTACTACGATTACTAGTAAGATAGACATCAATAACATGTGTATCGAATATACCTTTCTTATTGATGTTGCCGTTCTTCAGATCCGCCGGGTACTTGGGGCAATTACGCTTCCAGTGACCAGCACCCTTGCAGTAGAAGCATTCTGTTTCAGGCTTAGGACCAGCCTTGGGCTTCTTAGCAGGTGCGGCAGCTTTCTTGCCGTCCTTCTTGAAGTTGCCCTTGATCTTAGGCTTGCCCTGTTTCTTGAAATTGGTGGTCTTATTGACCATCAACACTTGGTGCTCCTTCTTGATCTCCACTTCAGCAGTTTTCAGCATGGACGATAGTTCAGGCAACGTCTTGTTCATGCAGTGCATATTGCAGTTCATCACAAAGTTCTTATAACTCGGTGGCAGTGATTGGAGGACATGGTGAATCCCTAACTCATTAGGAATCGTTATCCCCAACTCTTGGAGCTTGTTTGCGTGCCCAGACATGGTGATCACGTGCTCGCTAACGGAGCTACCCTCTTCCATCTTATAGTTAAAGAACTTTTCGGAGGCCTCATAGCTCTCCACGGCCGCGTGAGTCTCAAAAATGAGCTTGAGCTCCTTAATGATCTCGAACGGGTTGTGGTGCTCAAAGCGCTTCTGAAGCTCCGTTTCTAAACCGTACAGGATGGCCCACTGAACTGTGGAGTAATGATTCTTCCGAGTGGCGTAAACATTCTTTACGTCATCGGTGGCATCTTCTGCAGGTGGGTCACCTATCGGTGCTTCGAGCACATAGGTCAACTGACCAGCCCTGAGGACAATCTTCAGTCCACGGAGCCAGTCCGTGAAGTTGCTTCCATTGTTCTTAAGCTTTTCTTTCTCTAGGAATGCATTGAAATTGATGGAGAGGTTCGCCATAATCTACAACAAATTTGCAAGTAGTTTAGACTAAGTTTTATGATAAGTTGAGTTCAATTTTAATTCTTAAATTAACTAGGTGAAATCCCACTCAAAACAACATCCCTCACATTGTCTTAGTGATTACACGAACCAAGTCCACTACACCAAGTCCGATCTTCACGAGAGAAGATGTAGTTTCATCGGCGAACAATCTTCATGTTCATCATATCATTTATATGACTCGTGCTCTACCTTTCGGTATTCCGTGTACCGAGACCATGTCTGTACATGCTAGGCTCGTCAAGATTAACCTTAGTTTCCACATGTGCAAATCTGGCTTGCACCCATTGTATGCACACGTAGAATCTATCACATCCGATCATAACGAGATGCTTCGAGACGACGAGTCTTAGCAACGGTGCTAACTAAGGGCGAACACTTTATTACTTGAAATTTAGTGAGAGGGATCATCTTATAATGCTACCGTCGCGATCTAAGCAATACAAGATGCATAAAGGATTAACATCCCAGGCAATTCATAATTAATGTGATATGATATGACCCTTTCTTCTTATGCCTTTGATCTCCATCTCCGAAGCACGAACATGATCTCCATCATCACCAGCATTGCGTCAAGGTTAGTGGTGCCGCTTCATGGTTGTCCATCATCACTAGCAACTATTACAACTACTTGGAATAAAGCTATTACAAGATGAATAGACACGCAGGTCTTAACAGAATTAAAGACAACCATTAGGCTCCTGCCGGTTTCCATATTACAACAAGGATCATTGCATACATCAAATATAATCACAATCACATGATGGCCATATCACATCACAAAACCCCTGCAAAAACAATTTAGACGCCTCTAATTTTCTTTGCATGTTTTACGTGGTTTGGGGCTTTCGAATAAGAACGGATCTTACCTACGAAACTGAACCACAACGTTGATACAAGTGTTATCAAGTATAAAGTGTAAATTGGATCTATACTATGGTGGGAGAGACAGACACCCGTAAAGCCACTTGTGCAAAGCAAGTTACACGTCAAGCGTGGAGCAAGTCTCATGTGAGATGACATGTAAGGTTAGCCCGAGCCGCTTCATCCCAGCATACCGCAAGATGCAAAGTACAGAAAGCAAAAGACGGCACGAGCACCAACGCCCACAAAACCATTGTGTTCTACTCGTGCAACAGATCTACGCATAGACAAGGCTCTGATACCACTGATGGGTTCGTAGCATGGAAAACAAAAATTTTCTACCGCAAGAACGAACAAAACCCAGATCTAATCTAGATAAAATCCAAGATCTAATCTATTAGACATGTGCAACAAGATAGATCTGTACTAACCCTTGTAGATCCGAAAGCCTTGTGCGAGATCGGATCTCGTGGTTGATGTAGACGATCACTTGCCGATCTCAAGATTGAGTAGACAATCCTTCCGGCGCAGCGTTCCGGCAGCGCTTCCGCAGTCGGTCACATGTGCGGAGTCGAAGCAGACCTTCCTCTCCCCGTTCCAGCGAGCAACAGAGGTAGTAGATCTCTCCACGGAATCCCAGCAGCACGGCGGCGTGGTAGTGGTGGTGGAGTAGAGAATTCTGCAGGGCTTCGCCTAAGCCATAACAAATGGAAGGAGGAGGAGAGAGGCGGCTAGGGTTTGGAGTGGGGAGGGTCCAGGGGGTGGCGCCTCCACCCCTCTATATATAGAGAGAGGGGTGCGGCCTAGGGTTCCCACCCCTAGGCCCACCCCTTAGGGCTGACGCACAAGGAGGCTTGGGGGGAGAGTCCTTCCCCCCCAAGTTTCCTTTACTTACCCTTTAAGTTTCCCCTTATCCTATCTTGGTTTTCAAGTAAACTCCAAAATATCTTCTAGAACCTTCCGGAACATTCCGAAACCTTCTAGAATCCCCATACAAACACTCCAGAACATTTCCTAACTTAGAAAATGATCCCCATTATATGAATCTTATTCCTCGGACAATTCCGGATCTCCTCGTGATGTCCCGGATCAAATCCGAGACTCCAAACAACATTCGGTCTCCAACGCATATTCAATATCTACTTAAAACAACTTTGAACCTTAAGTGTGTCACCCTACGGTTCGTGAATATGCAGACAAGATGGAGACACCTCTCCGATCAATAACCATCAACGGGATCTGGAGATCCATAACGGCTCCCACATACTCAACGATGACTTTGTGATCGATAGAACCATTAACATACAACACCAATTCCCTTTGTCACTCTATATTCTACTTATCCGAGGTTTGATCGTCGGTATCTCCATACCTAGTTCTACCTCATTACTGATAAGTACTCTTTACTCGTTCCATGTTGTGTCATCCCCTGTGACCTAGTCACATGCTTGCAAGCTAACTAGATGACATTCCACCGAGAGGGCCCAGAGCATATCTATCCATCATATGGATGGACAAATCCCAATCTTGGTCCATGCGCTTCAACACATACTTTCAGAATACCCAATGACACCTTTATAACCACCCAGTTACGAAGCGGTGTTTGATGTCATCAAAGTACCCATCCGGTGATGGTGATTAACATAACCTCATGGTCGAAGGATTAGGTTACTATGCATTTGAAAGCTTGTAGCAATACGAACTTAATGACTTGATCTTATGCTACACTTACTATGGGTGTGTGTGTCCATCACATCATTCTCCTAATGATATAACCTTGTTATTAATGACATCCAATGTCCATGATCAGGAAACCATGATCATCAATTAATCAACAAGCTAGTTCAACAAGAGGCTTACTAGGGACTCTTTTATGTTTACAAAACACACATGTATTAGTGTTTCCTTATAATACAATTATAGCATGGGATGCAAACATTCATCATAAACACAAAGATATAATAATAACCACTTTTACTATTGCCTCTTGGGCATATCTCCAACACCTCCAACTAACTACTGCTCCGTTCAAGAGAAATACGTATCCGGATTAAGACTTAGAGTCATCCGGATCAGTGTCAAAGCTAGCATCGACATAACACTTAGCGACTAGCTCTTCTTCACCTCCGTATACAAGAAACATATCCTTAGTTCTTCTCAAGTAATTAAGGATATTTTTGACCGCTATCCAGTGTTCCGAACCTGGTTCAGATTGGTACCTACTAGTCAAACTAATAGCATGTGCCACATCCGGTCTTGTACATAGCATGGCATACATTATAGAGCCTATGGCTGAGGCATAGGGGATCTTATCCATTATCTCTCTTTCTTCCGCCGTAGCCAGACTTTGAGTCTTACTCAATGTCTTGCCTTGCAACATAGGTAAGTATCCCTTCTTACTTCCGTCCATATTAAACTTCTTTAATATCTTATCAAGGTATGTACTCTGCGATAGCCCAATTAGGCGTCTTGATCTATCTCTATAGATTTTAATGCCTAATATATATGAAGCTTCACCAAGGTCCTTCATCGAAAATTTGCTATTTAGATAACTTTTAACACTGTTTAAAAGATCTATATCATTTCCAATCAATAATATGTCATCCACATATAATATCAGAAATGCCACATTGCTCCCACTCACTTTCTTGTAAATACAATCCTCTCCATAAGTTTGGACAAATCCAAACTCTTTGATCACCTCATCAAAGCGGAGATTCCAACTCCGGGATGCTTGCTTCAGTCCATAGATGGATCGCTGAAGTTTGCACACCTTATTAGCATCCTTAGGATCGACAAAACCCTTAGGTTGTATCATATACAACTCTTCTTCAATATTACCATTGAGGAACGCAGTTTTGACATCCATCTGCCATATTTCATAATCGAAATATGCAGCAATTGCTAACATAATCCTAACCGACTTAAGCATCGCTACAGGAGAGAATGTCTCATCATAGTCAACTCCTTGAATTTGTCGAAACCCCTTTGCGACAAGTCGAGCCTTATAGATGGTTACATTACCATCAGCATCAGTTTTTCTTTTGAAAATCCATTTATTCTCAATGGCCTTTCGATCGTGAGGTAAGTCCACCAAGGTCCAAACCTGGTTTTCGTACATGGATTCCATCTCGGATTTCATGGCTTCTAGCCATTTGTTGGAATCAGGGCTCATCATCGCTTCTTCATATGTCGCAGGGTCATCTATTTCATCAATCATGAAATTCATAACAGGATTGCCGTACAGTTCAGGAGCTGTACGTGTCCTACTTGACCTGCGAGGTTCGGTAGTGTCCTCTTTTAGAGTTTCATGATCAATATCATTAGCTCTCTCTTCATTAGGTGAAGTCAACTCCGAAACAACTTCCGGTGCTGCGCTACTCGCCATTTCATGAAGAGAAGGTTCAATAACCTCTTCGAGTTCTACCTTCCGACTACTCACACCTTTCGCGAGAAACTCCTTCTCAAGAAAGGATCCATTCTTGGCAACAAAGACCTTTCCCTCGGATCTGTGATAGAAGGTATACCCAATCGTTTCCTTAGGGTATCCTATGAAGACGCACTTTTCCGCTTTGGGTTCGAGTTTATCCGGTTGAAGTTTCTTCACATAAACATCGCATCCTCAAACTTTAAGAAATGACAGCTTAGGTTTGTTTCCAAACCATAATTCATACGGTGTCTTTTCAACGGATTTAGATGGTGCCCTATTTAAAGTGAATGCAGAGGTTTCCAGTGCATAACCCCAAAATGACAGTGGCAAGTTAGTTAGAGACATCATAGATCGAACCATATCCAATAAAGTATGATTACGACGTTCTGACACACCATTACGTTGTGGTGTTCCGGCAGGCGTGAGTTGTGAAACTATGCCACAGTCTTTCATATATGTGCTAAACTCGTAACTAAGATACTCTCCTCCACGGTCAGACCGCAGAAATTTGATCTTTCTGTTACGATGATTTTCCACTTCATTCTGAAATTCTTTGAACTTTTCAAAGGTTTCAGACTTATGTTTCATCAAATAGATATACCCGTATCTACTCAAAACATCCGTGAAAGTAACAAAATAACGATATCCACCTCGTGCCGACACACTCATTGGTCCACACACATCAATATGTATGATTTCCAATAAATCTGTCGCCCGTTCATTTGAACCGGAAAACGGCATTCTAGTCATCTTGCCCATAAGGCATGGTTCACATGTATCAAATGATTCAAAATCAAGTGATTCCAAAAGTCCATCAGAATGGAGTTTCTTCATGCGTTTAACGCCAATATGACCTAGACGGCAGTTCCACATATATGCAGATATATCATTATCAAGTTTAATCCTTTTAGCATCAACATTATGAATATGCGTAATACTACTATCGAGATCCAACAAAAATAAACCATTCAACATAGGTGCATGACCATAAAAGATATTATTCATATAAATCGAACAACCATTGTTTTCAGACTTCAACGAATAACCACTTTGCATCAAACACGATCCGGATACAATGTTCATGCTCAGTGCAGGCACCAAATAACAATTATTCAGGTTTATAACTAATCCCAACGGCATATGGAGAGGCAGCGTTCCGACGGCGATCACATCAACTCTTGATCCATTGCCGACCCACATCGTGACCTCATCCCTTGCTAGTTGTCGCTTGTCCCGCAGCCCCTGAACCGAGTTACATATATTAGCAACCGATCCCGTATCAAATACCCAGGTGCTACTGCGAGTACTAGTCAAGTACACATCAATAACATGTATATCACATATACCTTTGTTTGCCTTGCCGGCCTTCTTGTCCGCCAAATACTTGGGGCAGTTGCGCTTCCAGTGGCCAGTCCCCTTGCAATAGTAGCACTCGGTGTCAGACTTAGGGCCAGCCCGGGGTTTCTTTTTAGGCGTGGCAATAGACTTGCCACCCTTCTTTCCCTTGTGCTTGCCTTTCGTGTCCTTCTTGAAACCGGTGGTCTTATTGATCATCAACACTTGATGTTCTTTCCTAATCTCCACTTCTTCAGTCTTAAGCATTGACAGAATCTCGGGAAGAGACTTCTTCATGCCCTGCATATTATAGTTCATCACGAAGCTCTTGTAGCTAGGTGGCAGAGATTGGAGAACACGATGTATGCCTAAGTCAATGGGAATCGTTATTCCCAAGGACATAAGCTTATCGGCGTACCTAGACATTTTGAGTACGTGCTCACTAACGGAGCTGTTCTCTTCCATCATGCAGCTAAAGAACTTTTCAGAAGCATTATAACTCTCTACGGCAGCATGGGTATCGAAAATCATTTTCAATTCTCCCATGGTATCAAAGGCATTGCCATTTTCGAAACGTTTTCGAAGTTCTGGCTCTAGCCCATACAGTATGCCACAATGAACTAAGTTGTGGTCCTCCTGACGAGTTATATAGACGTTCTTTTCCTCGTCAGGGGCATCAGGAGCTGGTGGGGGGCCTAGCGGTGCCTCTAGCACATATTGCTTTTGTGCAGCAGTGAGGAGAATCCTCAAATTAATAGCCCAGTTGGTGAAGTTGCTACCATTCGCAGCAAGCTTCTCTTTCTCCATGAACACATTGAAATTAAAAGCAGGTGGTGCCATCTACAACAGAATTTGTAAAATATATTTAGACTAAGTTTATGATTGATTGAGTTCAACTAATCGAAATTACTAATGAACTCCCACTCAAAAACGACATCCCTCGTGTCCTTTTGGTGATTACATGAACCAAATCCACTACACCAAGTACGATCATCACGTGAGTCGATGTAGCTTCAAAGGCGAGCATCTATATGGGCATCATATCAACTATATGACTCATGCTTAACCTTTCGGTCCGTGTTCTAAGGCCATCTGTACATGCTAGGCTCGTCAAGTAAGAACCTTAGTATTCACGTGTATAAAACTGTCTTACACCCGTTGTATGAAAGCGTAGAGTCGAGAACACCCGATCATCACGTGATGTCTCAAAACACGATCCACAAAACGGTGCATACTTAAGGAAGAACACATTTTATCTTGATATCTAAATGAGGGATCATCTTATAATGCTACCAAAAGCGCCAAACTAGCAATATAAGATGCTAACATCTAATGTGTGAAGTGAGGTGATATGGTCCATGCATTTGATCTCTATCATTTGCATCGTGGTATGATCTCTATCATTCCTTTGTGTGTAAGGCCAAGGTCTATGGAACTTACACGTTAAGTGAGTTGTAAGAGTATCTATCATACATCTACTTACAACAATACCATATCAAGACACTAGCCCAACAGCGATCTAAACTAGACGCCTCTAATTTATCAATTGCAAGTTTTACGTGGCTTACGGCTTTCGGAGATAGAACCGGTCTTACCTACCAACATGAACCACAACGAGGATAACCAAGTTATTAGCAACTCGTTGTAAATCAGATATTGACTATAGTAGGATAGACAGACACCCGCTAGCCACTTATGCAAAACTAGTTGCATGTCAGTCGTGGAACCGGTCTCATGTAAGATGACATGTAAGGTTGGTCCGGGCCGCTTCATCCCACTATGCCACCAATATCCAAAATACATAGAAGATGCAATAACATGATCATCATCGCCCACATATAAACATATGTGTACTACCCGTGAAAAGCACCTACGCATAGATCAGGCTCTGATACCACTGTTGGGTCCGCAGCATAGAAAACAAAAATTTTCCTACGGTGTGAACTACACGCCAAGATCTATCTACTAGGTACAAAGCAACGGGTGGACATACATCCAACGAGAACTTACCCTCGTAGACAACAAGCTTTGTTAACGAGTAGGAACTCGTGGTTGATGTAGTCGTACGCTTGCCGATCTCAAGATCGTGTGGAAGTCCGAGCGCCGCAAATCAGCAGCGCATCCGTCCTCGCACACACGTTCAAGCCACCGGACAACCTCCACCTCCTCGCTCCAGCGAATCAGCGGAAACAGCAACTCCTTCCAGACGCAAGGCCACCGGGAACATGTATCTTGCTAATCCGAGACCATGGGGGAATATCTAGAGGGGGAGAGAGATCCTTCACGAGGTGTGGTTTGTGAGAGGGGAGAGGGGGGATTTATATAGGAGGGAGGGAGACCCCTCCCCTCCCATAGCCGACGCATGAGGGGGGGGACTCCTCCTCTCCTTCATTCATGTGGTGAACCTCCACTCACATAAACATGGCCTGCACCCAAAATCCCACTCACATGTATTTAATTTCCACCAAATTAAATGCAACTGTCAATTAATAAAACTCTTTTATTTATTTTATTCAGAATTTTGTTAATTACTTTAATTAACAAACATTCACATAAAACCCTTGCAACATTTCAATATCACATGCAGAACCACTTTCTGCAATTTCACCCGAAACAATTCCGGTTTCTATCGAAACAATTCCTATTTCTATCGAAACATTTCCTGCGCTTTGCAAACCTTTTGTCTGGAACATATGTGCTCCTAAATGGTGTCCGGCAACCCTTAAGTGTGTCACCCTATGGTTCGCGAATAATGCAGACATGATTGAGACTCCTCTCAGATCAATAATCAGAAGCGGGACCTGGAGATCCATACTAACTCCTGCATATTCAACGATGACTTCTGTGATCGTGAGAACCTTCAACGTCAACAATTTAATCCCTTTGTCTCATGATATAATACATGTCCGAGATTCGATCATCGGTATCCCAATACCTAGTTTGATCTCGTTACCGACATGCACTCTTTTCTCGTTCCCGTGATATAACATTCTAGTGATCACATCACTTGCTTGCAAGCTATATTAATGTGATATCACCGAGAGGGCCCAGAGTATATCTATCCGTCATCGGGATTGGCAAATTCCACTCTTGATCCATGAGCCTCAACATAACACCTTCATAGCCCTGAACCCACCTTTATGGTCACCCTGTTACGGTGTGACGTTTGATGTTATCAAGATACTCTTCCGGTGTTAGCAATTAACATGATCTCATGGTCTAAGGACTAAGACTACTTTGTATGATGTTATAGCAATATAAACATAATGACTTGATCGTAATGCTATACTTCGGATGAATGTTCATCACATCATTTCACAAATGCTGTGACCTTGTTATTAACAACATCCAATGTCCATGATCAGGAAACCTTGATCATCTTGTTAATCAACAAGCTAGTCTATAAGAGAGGCATAACTAGGAACCCTTTTGTTTATTAAACACACATGTATTGATGTTTCCTATCAAAAAAATTATAGCATGCAAAATAAACATCTATCATATACAAGGAATACATAATAACAACTTTATTATTGCCTCTTAGGGCATATTTCCTTCAAAAGTGCCTATTTTTCCGGAAGTCATCAGATGCCAGAGTACGAGACGAAGAGGGGCCAGGGGCCACCATACCACCAGGCCGCGTGGCCCAGCCTGGCCTGCGCCAGGGGGTGGTGTGGCTGCCTCCGGCACCCCCTCGGCCTTCCCTTCCGCCTATAAGATGCCCTCGGGATGAAAACCCTAAGGGCCCGATCAAAAATCCATGAAAGAGTCTGTAGGCGCCGTCATCTCCATCCCTAGATCGGGAGGGATCTGAAGCTCTTCCCGGCACCCTGCCGGAGAGGGGAATTCATCCTGGAGGCCTTCTTCATCACCTTGCAAGCCTCCGGTGTGATGCGTGAGTAGTTTATCCTTGGACTACGGATCCATGTTGTAACATCCCAAAACTTCAATCCAAGTTTATCAAAGATCAAATCATCCAAAATTAGGATTAACAAAAACTTTTCCATATTTAAAATGAAAGCATTCATATATGTGTGCATTTAAAATAGGAGTTGTTTTGAATTGCCATGATTGTGTGATCCTTTGCTTCTAAAATGTTGCTTAGGTGATTTAAACATCATCTACATCATTCCCAAACTTTTCCTAAAAGAAATCAAATAAAAAAGAATTAAAATGAAGGGATGGTCATTTGGACAAATTTAACTCTCATGCCTACTTTGGCTATTCCTAGTACTCAATTCTTAACAAAAACAATTCTTGATCTTTACACCCCTTGCTAGTACACATAATGAGGTACCAAGGCCCACCTTTTGATCTACTAAAAACCTTCTGTAAACTATTTTAAATGACAGTCTAAAATTGAATCTAATGCATATGCATAGATCACCCCTATTTCAAAAACCATCTAATTGAGCACCATTTTCAAAACCCTTGCAACCAGAGACTACCTAGCACTAGTGGAAATTACCCAAAATTTTTGAACTCAAAATTCAGAACCTTTTCTCTTGCGGCCATTTCATCAAACACTTGGCAGGCAGATTACAAACTAAACAAATTTCACTTTTTTAAATAGTGTTCTGGCCAAACTTGTTCCCCAAATTGCCACCAAAAACCTCTCCACTACTCCCCCTAACCCTCTCTAGCCCAGCCCCACACTGTACCACGACCAAATGGTCATGGCCATTAAGGCCGAACCCCCACTTGGGCACCCACCGGCGACAACAAGCCACAGCCGCCGCCAGCGCCATCCACCGTGTCCTGGAGATAGCCAGTGGTCAACCTCCACCGTCCAACCAGCCCCAGGCCAGAGACAGAGGGCAGAGCGGCCAGGAACCGCCACGCCCGGAGCTTGTCGAGCATGCCGACGCGGCCCGCAGAACGCGCACTGTCCCCGCGTGCACAAGCCGCCACTCGACACCAGTCCACGCCCACCGCTCCGCCTCGACCTGGAGAACACCCCAGACACCTCCGTTCGCCGCCCAAAGCCCCACAGCCACCGCTCGCCGTGGACACAGCCGCTTCGGCCGCGCAGAGCGCCACCTCACCCCAACCGCATGCCACCACCCCTACGGCCGCATTGAAGCACTAGAGCACCGCCAGGGGACCGCCCATCGATCACCATCCCCAGCAATGCGGCTAGCTCGCCGTAGCCATGTCGCCACCGTTGACCGCCCATCCCGCTCGGTCTCACCGTCGAGCCTATAAAAGGAGCCCTCCCCAGCACCAAAGACTCACACCATTCCACTCCCCTCACCTCTCTGAACCTCAACCACCCCTCACCGGAGAAAGTGGAGAAGCAGCTCGCCGGAATTGGAGCCGGAGCTGCCGCCTCTAGAGAAGAAGGGTGCCGTTGATTCCGGCCACCCCAAGTTCCGCCGCGACCACGCCTCGCCTCGCCGTCGTCTTCCACTTCGTTCACCCGCATCGCCGACCCCGCTGGAGCCCTAGTACGCCTCCAGTAGACCCCCACCGAGCCGCTAGGGTTCGAGCTCGCCGGCGACCCGTCCATCGTCGACGACGACCCTCAGCCGTAGATCTAGCCTCTAATCGCACGGCCCACAGCGCGCGTACCGTTTCGCGTTTTAAGTGCCGCTGACAAGTGGGACCCCCTTGTCAGCTGAGCCCCGTGCCGCGTAGCGCCACTGGGCCGGCCCAATTCCTTTCCCGCGCAAGCCCGTAGATTCAAATCTAGATTTTTCTTTTTAGTTAGAATATAGTTTCTGTCCAGTGTTTCAAAATTCAATTCTGTGAGTTTGACAAATCCAAATTACATGAAACTAATTTTGTCTGAAAGGTATTGAAATGCTCTATCCAAGCCCGTTGGATTTAATTCATTTAGAGTTATAGATTTATCCTAATAAAAATAAGAAGACAGAAGCTTTTGCAACTTGAAACAGTTTTGTAAAATCAACCAAGTTAGCTTTTGAGTTGATTCCAACTCTCAAAAATCACATTTCATCATATCTATCCAAATATGTAATAATATTAAGGTTTACAGTCAGTGACTTTGGACTAGTACCAAAATAATGCTATATAGGCATTTCTAGTCACTTTAAATCATTAAATAATGAACTTAAACCAAAGTAATATTGATCCAACCTTTAAATCTCATTCCCACATGTTAGAATATGTGGTGAGGACATGTGTCCACATGATCCCATATTTTGGTGGTGAATATTAAATTTTAGTTAATATTTCAATGAGTAGAAATTACTTTTCCAAAATAAAAAGGTTGAAACTATTGAATTAAACTTGTGATGCTTGTGATGATAATAGATCATCAATTGTGTGGTTTAGAATAATACTTAGCCTAGTTAAGGATTGTTTGCTGATTGTGCACTCCCTATGTATTGCTAGATGATAGTACCGACCAAGGCTTCGAGGAGGAGGAGTTCTACCAAGAAGAAGAAGAAAACTTCAACCACTGCACCAACCAAGGCAAGCTATTAGTGACAAGCTAACCCTTGCAAACATGCTTTAGCAAGATATTAGTGGCAAGCTAACCCTTGCAAACATGCTTTAGTAAGCTATTGTAGCAAGCTAGAATAAAACTAGATAGTTTAGTAAAGATGCCTTAAGCATACTTTGATCACACCCCCTTTTATTATTAGTACTCCAAGTCTTATTAACAAGTTTTACCCCCCTTAGTTTACACAAAGTTCTTTAATTAATTTTGAAGGTAGCATAAAGAGTATAAAACATGACCTACATAGAAACCTTTAGATGTCATTCTATGGCATGAGATTGATCCCACCTTTCCACCTTAGTGAACACTCTTAACCTAGTGTTTAGAATAGATCAAAACTTGAGTCACTTTAGATGGGAACACTTGGTGAAAATGAATTGTGAAAACCTTGGAATGATGACTCATTCTATTGAGATTTTTTGACATGTGTTGAGAAACACAATTGGTTTATGATGATGAAAATGATGAGGCATGAGCCTTAACCCTTTTATAAAACTGATGGTTGGATTCGGATGCGATACCATTCCAAATTTACCGTACAACCACATTACCTGAATTGGGTAAGGCTTAGCTGGAAATTTATATGCATTAGTATTAGTTCCCTCACGGGAGAGGTTTGAGCTGAGGCTACCTCTCAATGATGTCCACCTATGCAGTGCCCAAGATGACTGATGGTCATGGTTGGGAGGCCATGCTCATAGGAGAGGTGCTTGTACTAGGGTGTGTAAAGGGAAGGTTATGTTTGATTATCTGCATACTAAGTATGATGATTCAGGGTTATCCCTGACAGATGTATCGAATCTTGTGGTGAAAGTGTACCACCTCTGCAGAGTGTCAAACTATTCGAATAGCCGCGTCCGCGGTTATGGACAGTTGGAATGGCAATACTGTGTCGTTGTCAGATGTTTTCTAAATAACTTGAAATGAATGATGAACTTTGACTTGACCACAATAGGGCTGTGTAGATGATAATAGCTTCCCAACTTAAGTGATTCTAGAACTTTAATTTATCTTTTCTTGCTTCAGAACTCAGCTTAGGTTTCAACCTTAACTTGATAGTTATTCTTTAAATTCAGCACTTTAACTTAGAACCATAACCCTTGCTAGTAGTAGTTTGCGAGTACTTAAAGAGTACTCATGGCTTTTGTCCCTGGCTATTATCATGGCCAGACTATGAAGGAGATTATCAAGATGATGGTCAGCAGGATGGCTATGATAACTAGGACTATCTGCCTTCGTCAGCATTGCCTGTGCCCCTGAAGATGGACCCCACCGCTACGCTATCGTTTATTTCCGCTGCTTGTTGTATTAAAGACTGGATCATGAGATCTGTATTTGTGTAAAACCTTATGTATGGTTTGTAATGGATGATGTACTATGATATCCAATCCGTTATGTCTCGCAAAAATGGTAATCCTGGGATTGCGAGGTATGGCATAACGGGCATCTGGGATTAAAAATCCGGGTGTTGACAAGTTGGTATCAGAGCCATCCTGACCATAGGAGACCCTAGTTAGAATGGACGTCCAAACCAAAAACTTAGCTTCAAAACCAAAGTGAGTATTTATGAAAAACTATTTCCCCTCTTACCCTTGTGAACTCATTCTTTCTCAAAAATACATGTTCCTCAAAATTCTTACATTACTACTTAAAATTTGACACACTTGATCACTTCACTAATTTCCTCATCCTAAATTCTTGTAGATGGAGGCTCAGTTCAGCAAGTTTTACCAGTTGGGAAACGGAGGTCAGCTGATCTTCGAGAGGGATCTGGATTCACTGTCAGAATTACTGGACGCCTACATCCGGAGTTTCTTGGAGCTCAACTTCCAGGACCCCCAGGAGGAGACCTACAATGGCTAGTCACCGCAGATCTTCGAGGAAGCATTTAAGCACCAACTTCCGGGAAAATTCAGTTCTCTGTGAGAGAGAACAACTGGCTAGATGGATTAGCCAGGGCAATGCATGAAGCTCTCGCACGTCTATGTGCCCTCAGCGTCAACAAGATTCAAGGAACCCGTTTTGCCCACTATGCAAGACGTGACTTCATGGGAATGCCGATGGAGATGCCAAGTCACCCAGAGTTGAGGCGTCAAGTGGAGAACCTTGACTTCTTGCTTCATGACCGACAGCAGGAACTGGACAATGCCAGAGAGTTAGCCAACCAGAACTGTGCCATCGCTAACCAGAAGGCCCAGACTTTCACACTGCTCGTCCAAGATCGCCAGTCTCTTCGTCGCCAGCGTGCAAAGAAGTATCGCACCATCGCCCGTCTTCGCAAGAAGGTGGCTGACCTCGAGAAGACCGTCAAGGAGCAGGAAGCTCAGCTTGCTGCCAAGGAAGAAGATGATGAGGGAGAAGACATCCAGGGAGATATGGATTCTTACCTCAGCAACGATGATGACTTTCTAGAAGAGGATGCTGTGGACTTCTACACTGATGATGAAGACTCTGACTTCATCGACGATGAGTAGATGCACTAGATCACTATCGTGGCATGAGATGTATCATCTCATTGTATCATAGCTTGCAGAATGGTTCTTAAAACCATCTGTTTTCCCCTTTGATTGTTGTGGTGTGTGTTGTATCGTGTGCTTGCTTGCATGAATGAAAGTAAAATTATTTGAAAAACCTGAGTCTAACTCAAAGTGTAGCTTTGAAAACCCAAAACCATGAACCTTAGAATTTCCCTCTTACCCCTATATCTATCTCAATCTTCAGATGACTCGTGGAAACCAAGGAGGGAGCAGCTCATCGCAGGACCCAATGCTGCAGATCTTGCAGAATCTCATCACAGACCGTGAAGCAAGCAGGGCCGAGCGTTAAGCCAACTTAGCGACATTGCAGTAGATCGCCCAAATGGCTCTCAACAACCAAGGACATGGAAATCTGGATCACCATGGATCTAAACTCAAAAATTTTCAGAACACCAATCCCCCAATCTTCAACCAATCTGAAAACCCATTAGATGCTGATGACTGGTTACAGACCATGGAAAACAACCTCGAAGTTGCAGGAGTTGAGGAGAATGAGAAAGTTCTCTTTGCCACCCACTATCTGGCGGGAGATGCAAGAGCTTGGTGGAATAGCATCCGCAACATGAACCATGGCCAGGTGATGACCTGGGAAGCATTCAAGGTCAAGTTCAGCCGCACCCACGTGCCGCAAGGTCTTGTCAACAGGATGAGAGATGAATTCCGTGAACTAAAGCAAGGAAGATTGACTGTAGTAGAGTACCGTGACAAATTCTTGTCACTTGCCAGATATGCACCGGATGAAATCAACACGGAGGCCAAGAAGAGAGAGAGATTCTTAAACGGACTGCATGATGAGATGCAGACTGTCCTCGTCAACATCCGTTTCTAGGATCTTGAAGAGCTAGTCGACTCTGCCATTCAGATGGAAGGGAAGATTAACCAGGCAAACGACAACCGCAAGCGTCGTATGATGCAGCAGTCTGGATCCAGTAGTCACCAGAAGTACCGTCCCAACCCCTCACCAGGATATGCACCAAGGAACAACCGACCCCCAAATTCTCGCCCAAGCTACCCCAACCGTAGCGGAGTAAATGTGAAGCCCGGAGGAAACAATCACAACTCCGGCAACACCAACAACTTCAACCGTGCCCCTCCCAAGAGCAACAACAACAACACTGCCCCCAGAACTGGCAGAAATGCTGTACCTGTTGCAGTCAAGGACAAGTCCCAGATCACTTGTTTCGAGTGTGGAGTGAAGGGTCACTACTCCAATGAGTGTCCCAAGAAGACTACCGCCAATGCCCCTGTGAATGCCCCAGCTCAGCAGCAGCGTCGTGTTCAACCAGGCAGGAGATTTGCCCCAGGGAACCCGCACAACCGCAACGGTCGTCTCTTCCACATGAACGCAAAAGAAGCCTAGGAAGCACCAGATGTAGTGCTGGGTATGTTTTCTGTCAACTCAGTTTTAGCAAGAGTATTGTTTGATTCTGGAGCATCGCATTCATTTGTCATCGAAGAATTTGTATGCACTAGTAAGATTCGCCCAACCAACCTGAAGCATGTCATGATAGTTCAAATCCCTGGTTCAACTACAAAATCTAGAAAAATTTGCAAAGCTCTACCTATCAGAATACATGGGATAGATTTTTATGCCAACCTAATTGTACTTGGAACCAAAGGTTTGGAAGTAGTACTAGGTATGGACTAGATGTCAAGGCATAAAGGACTGATAGACTGTGCTAAGAAAGCCATCACCATGACCAGTAGTTCTGGAGTAACAGTAGAACATATCTCTGAAACCTTACCCCGTCAATTCAAATGCAACAAAAGTGTAGCCCTGCCTACCATTGACCAAGTCAGAGTAATCTGTGGATACCCCGACGTATTCCCAGATGAATTGCTAGGTATGCCCCCGGATAGGGATATAGAGTTCATTATCGAACTAATCCCCGGAACCGGACCTATAGCCCAGAGACCCTATACCATGAACCCCTCAGAGTTAGTAGAACTGAAGAAGCAGTTGGATGCCATGTTAGCAATCGGCTTGATTCAACCAAGTGCATCGCCATGGAGATCACCAGTGTTATTCGTCGACAAGAAAGATGGAGGCAACCGTCTATGTACAGACTACAGAAAGTTGAATGATGTCACCATCAAGAACAAGTACCCCTTGCCAAAGATGGAGGATCTATTTGATCAGTTGACAGGAGCTCAGGTATTCTCAAAGATTGATCTTAGGACTGGTTATCACCAACTTAAGATTCGTGCAACGGATATTCTGAAGACCGCCTTTACTACTCGCTATGGTTTATACGAGTATACGGTTATGTCTTTTGGATTAACCAATGCCCCTGCTTATTTCATGAATCTCATGAATAAGATCTTTATGAATTTCCTAGATAAGTTTGTAATTGTGTTTATCGACGACATCCTTATCTACTCCAAGTCAGAAGAAGAGCATGAGCAACATCTGAGAATCATCCTAGAAACCCTGAGAGAGCATCAGTTATATGCCAAGTTCAGCAAGTGTGAGTTTTGGCTGAAAGAAGTAGGATTCCTAGGACATATTGTGTCTGCCGGAGGAGTCTCTGTTGATCCCAGCAAGATCAAAGATGTCGAAGAATGGGAAGCCCCAACCAATCAAACCCAAGTTCTTTCATTTCTCGGATTAGCGGGATATTACCGCAAATTCATAGAAGGATTCTCAAGCATAGCCCAACCAATGACCCAATTGTTGAAGAAGGACAAGAAGTTTGAATGGACAGACAAGTGTGAAGCCAGTTTCTAGGAGCTGAAGAAGAGATTGATATCAGCCCCAATTTTGATCATGCCAGACATCAAGAAGCCGTTTGATGTGTATTGTGATGCATCAAAGATTGGTCTAGGATGTGTATTGATGCAAGAAGGCAAAGTCATCGCGTATCTGTCTAGACAACTGAAGCAGCATGAGCAGAACTATCCGACCCATGATCTTGAGCTAGCAGCGGTGGTTCTAGCGTTGAAGACATGACGTCATTATTTGATGGGTAATCGCTGTGAGATTTACTCAGATCATAAGAGCTTGAAGTATATCTTCACCCAGAAGGAGTTGAATATGAGGAAAAGAAGATGGATAGAGTTAATCAAGGATTATGACCTTGACATTCACTATCACCCCGGCAAAGCCAATGTGGTAGCAGATGCTCTTAGCAGATTGCCGTGTAGGCTGAACACCATGATCAAAGAGAAGCAACCAAGTTTGTATGAGGAGTTGGAGCAGTTCAAGACTGAGTTAGTTAGCAAAGGATTCCTAGCTAGCATTGAACTTCAACCCACTTTGATTATCCAAATCAAGGAAGCCCAGAAGGGGAATGAAAGTATCGACGGAATCAAACGTCGTATTGGTATAGGCAAAGTACCTGGATTCACCGAAGACGAAGAAGGTGTACTATGGTACAAGGGACGTATCTGTGTACCAGCAGATTCGGAGCTGAAGGAAATTATCATGAAGGAAGCTCATGATACTCTTTATTCTATGCACCCCGGAGGAACAAAGATGTATCAGGATTTGAAAGAGCAATTTTGGTGGCACAAGATGAAGAGAGAGATCGGAAGCTACATCGCCAAATGTGACATTTGTCAAAGAGTCAAAGCGGAGCATCAGAGACCTGCAGGATTGTTGCAACCATTGCAGATTCCGGAATGGAAATGGGATTCCGTTGGAATGGACTTTATCACCGGTTTACCTACTTCTAGTAGGGGAAATGACTCAATCTGGGTCATAGTTGATAGACTATCCAAGGTAGCCCACTTCATACCAGTCAAGACAACCTACCAGAGTGCAAAACTAGCAGAGCTGTACATTGCTAGGATTGTTAGTCTGCATGGAACCCCCAAGACCATCGTATCAGATCGAGGAACCTAGTTTACTTCAAGATTTTGGCAGAAAGTTCAGGAAGGATTAGGAACCAAGTTGAATTTCAGTACTGCTTATCACCCGCAAACAGATGGACAGACTGAGAGAGTCAACCAGATCTTGGAGGATATGCTTAGAGCTTGTGTGTTGGAATACGGATCAAAATAGGAAGACTGCCTGCCCTTCGCAAAATTCTCATATAACAACAATTATCAAGCTAGTTTGCAGATGGCGCCATTTGAATTCCTATACGGAAGAAAGTGTTGTACCCCTTTGAATTGGTCGTAAGTAGGAGAGAGTCAGATTTTTGGACCCGATATTCTCCGAGAAGCAGAAGAGAAAGTTCACAAAGTTCATGAGCACCTCAAGACCACCCAATCCAGACAGAAAAGCTATGCTGACATGAGAAGGAGAGACCTGACTTTCAATGTCGGAGATTTCGTATATCTCAAGGTTTCACCATTGAAGGGAACCCAACGCTTTAGTCTGAAGGGAAAGTTAGTTCCCAGATATATCGGACCTTTCAAGATTCCGAACCGCCGAGGAGAAGTATCGTATTAGCTGGAAATTGCCTGAAGAGATGTCATCCATCCACAATGTGTTCCATATCTCATTACTTCACAAATGCTTGGAAGTGCCTGAGAAGACTGAAGTTTTCAAGAATATCGATCACAGAGCAGTAGAAATCAACAATGACCTGACCTATCGGGAAGTGCCCATTCGTATCTTAGAAGAAGCCTACAGAACCACCAGGACCAGGAGTATCAAATTTCTCAAGATTCAGTGGAGCAACCATACTGAGGAGGAAGCCACTTGGGAGCGCGAGGATTACATTAGGACAGAGTTCCCAAATCTCTTTAGTTCCTAGTTTTCATGTAAATCTCGGGACGAGATTTTGTTTAAGGGGGGAAGGTTTGTAACATCCCAAAACTTCAATCCAAGTTTATCAAAGATAAAATCATCCAAAATTAGGATTAACAAAAACTTTTCCATATTTAAAATGAAAGCATTCATATATGTGTGCATTTAAAATAGGAGTTGTTTTGAATTGCCATGATTGTGTGATCCTTTGCTTCTAAAATGTTACTTAGGTGATTTAAACATCATCTACATCATTCCCAAACTTTTCCTAAAATAAATTAAATCAAAAAGAATTAAAATGAAGGAATGGTCATTTGGACAAATTTAACTCTCATGCCTACTTTGGCTATTCCTAGTACTCAATTCTTAACAGAAACAATTCTTGATCTTTACACCCCTTGCTAGTACACATAATGAGGTACCAAGGCCCACCTTTTGATATACTAAAAACCTTCTGTAAACTATTTTAAATGACAGTTTAAAATTTAATCTAATGCATATGCATAGATCACCCCTATTTCAAAAACCATCTAATTGAGCACCATTTTCAAAACCCTTGCAACCAGAGACTACCTAGCACTAGTGGAGATCACCCAAAATTTTTGAACTCAAAATTCAAAACTTTTTCTCTTGCGGCCATTTCATCAAACACTTGGCAGGCAGATTACAAGCTAAACAAATTTCACTATGTTAAATAGTGTTCTGGCCAAACTTGTTCCCCAAATTGCCACCAAAAACCTCTCCACTACTCCCTCTAACCCTCTCTAGCCCAGCCCCACACTATGCCACGACCAAATGGTCATGGCCATTAAGGCCGAACCCCCACTTGGGCACCCCACCGGTGACAGCAAGCCACAGCCGCCGCCAGCGCCATCCACCGTGTCCTGGAGATAGCCAGTGGTCCACCTCCACCGTCCAACCAGCCCCAGGCCAGAGACAGAGGGCAGAGCAGCCAAGAACCACCGCGCCCGGAGCTTGTCGAGCATGCCGACGCTGCCCGCAGAGCGCGCACTGTCCCCGCATGCACAAGCCGCGCTCGACACCAGCCCGCGCCCACCGCTCCGCCTCGACCTGGATAACACCCCAGACACCTCCGTTCGCCGCCCAAAGCCCAACAGCCACCACTCGCCGTGGACACAGCCGCTTCGGTCGCGCAGAGCGCCACCTCACCCTGATCGCATGCCACCGCCCCTACGGCCGCATTGAAGCACTAGAGCACCGCCAGGGGACCGCCCATCGATCGCCATCCCCAGCCATGCCGCTAGCTCGCCGTAGCCATGTCGCCACTGTCGACCGCCCACCCCGCTCGGTCTCACTGTCGAGCCTATAAAAGGAGCACTCCCCAGCACCAAAGACTCACACTATTCCACTCCCCTCACCTCTCTGAACCTCAACCACCCCTCGCGGTAGCAAGTGGAGCAGCAACTCACCGGAATTGGAGCCGGAGCCGCCGCCTCTGGAGAAGAAGGGTGCCGTTGATTCCGGCCACCCCAAGCTCCGCCGCGACCACGCCTCACCTCGCCGTTGTCTCCCACTTTGTTCGCCCGCATCGCCGACCCCGTTGGAGCCCTGGTACGCCCCCAGTAGACCCCCATCGAGCCGCTAGGGTTCGAGCTCGCCGGCGACCCGTCCGTCCTTGACGACGACCCTCAGCCGTAGATCTAGCCTCTAATCGCACGACCCACAGCGCGTGTACCGTTTCGCATTTTAAGTGCCGCTGACAAGTGGGACCCCCTTGTCAGCTGAGCCCCGTGCCGCGTAGCGCCACTGGGCCGGCCCAATTCCTTTCCCGCGCAAGCCCGTAGATTCAAATCTAGATTTTTCTTTTTAGTTAGAATATAGTTTCTGTCCAGTGTTTCAAAATTCAATTCTGTGAGTTTGACAAATCCAAATTACATGAAACTAATTTTGTCTGAAAGGTATTGAAATGCTCTATCCAAGCCCGTTGGATTTAATTCATTTAGAGTTATAGATTTCTCCTAATAAAAATAAGAAGACAGAAGCTTTTGCAACTTGAAACATTTTTGTAAAATCAACCAAGTTAGCTTTTGAGTTGATTCCAACTCTCAAAAATCACATTTCATCATATCTATCCAAATATGTAATAATATTAAGGTTTACAGGCAGTGACTTTGGACTAGTACCAAAATAATGCTATATAGGCATTTCTAGTCACTTTAAATCATTAAATAATGAACTTAAACCAAAGTAATATTGATCCAACCTTTAAATCTCATTCCCACATGTTAGAATATGTGGTGAGGACATGTGTCCACATGATCCCATATTTTGGTGGTGAATATTAAATTTTAGTTAATATTTCAATGAGTAGAAATTACTTTTCCAAAATAAAAAGGTTGAAACTATTGAATTAAACTTGTGATGCTTGTGATGATAATAGATCATCAATTGTGTGGTTTAGAATAATACTTAGCCTAGTTAAGGATTGTTTGCTGATTGTGCACTCCCTATGTATTGCTAGATGATAGTACCGACCAAGGCTTCGAGGAGGAGGAGTTCTACCAAGAAGAAGAAGAAAACTTCAACCACTGCACCAACCAAGGCAAGCTATTAGTGACAAGCTAACCCTTGCAAACATGCTTTAGCAAGATATTAGTGGCAAGCTAACCCTTGCAAACATGCTTTAGTAAGCTATTGTAGCAAGCTAGAATAAAACTAGATAGTTTAGTAAAGATGCCTTAAGCATACTTTGATCACACCCCCTTTTATTATTAGTACTCCAAGTCTTATTAACAAGTTTTACCCCCCTTAGTTTACACAAAGTTCTTTAATTAATTTTGAAGGTAGCATAAAGAGTATAAAACATGACCTACATAGAAACCTTTAGATGTCATTCTATGGCATGAGATTGATCCCACCTTTCCACCTTAGTGAACACTCTTAACCTAGTGTTTAGAATAGATCAAAACTTGAGTCACTTTAGATGGGAACACTTGGTGAAAATGAATTGTGAAAACCTTGGAATGATGAGTCATTCTATTGAGATTTTTTGACATGTGTTGAGAAACACAATTGGTTTATGATGATGAAAATGATGAGGCATGAGCCTTAACCCTTTTATAAAACTGATGGTTGGATTCGGATGCGATACCATTCCAAATTTACCGTACAACCACATTACCTGAATTGGGTAAGGCTTAGCTGGAAATTTATATGCATTAGTATTAGTTCCCTCACGGGAGAGGTTTGAGCTGAGGCTACCTCTCAATGATGTCCACCTATGCAGTGCCCAAGATGACTGATGGTCATGGTTGGGAGGCCATGCTCATAGGAGAGGTGCTTGTACTAGGGTGTGTAAAGGGAAGGTTATGTTTGATTATCTGCATACTAAGTATGATGATTCAGGGTTATCCCTGACAGATGTATCGAATCTTGTGGTGAAAGTGTACCACCTCTGCAGAGTGTCAAACTATTCGAATAGCCGCGTCCGCGGTTATGGACAGTTGGAATGGCAATACTGTGTCGTTGTCAGATGTTTTCTAAATAACTTGAAATGAATGATGAACTTTGACTTGACCACAATAGGGCTGTGTAGATGATAATAGCTTCCCAACTTAAGTGATTCTAGAACTTTAATTTATCTTTTCTTGCTTCAGAACTCAGCTTAGGTTTCAACCTTAACTTGATAGTTATTCTTTAAATTCAGCACTTTAACTTAGAACCATAACCCTTGCTAGTAGTAGTTTGCGAGTACTTAAAGAGTACTCATGGCTTTTGTCCCTGGCTATTATCATGGCCAGACTATGAAGGAGATTATCAAGATGATGGTCAGCAGGATGGCTATGATAACTAGGACTATCTGCCTTCGTCAGCATTGCCTGTGCCCCTGAAGATGGACCCCACCGCTACGCTATCGTTTATTTCCGCTGCTTGTTGTATTAAAGACTGGATCATGAGATCCGTATTTGTGTAAAACCTTATGTATGGTTTGTAATGGATGATGTACTGTGATATCCAATCCGTTATGTCTCACAAAAATGGTAATCCTAGGATTGCGAGGTATGGCATAACGGGCATCTGGGATAAAAAATCCGGGTGTTGACACATGTAGTAGCTAGATGGCTGGTTCTCCTCCTTTGTGCTTTCATGTCTAGATCTTGTGAGCTCCGTTCATGATCAAGATCATCTATTTGTAATTCTGCATGTTGTGTTTGCGGGGATCCGATGGATACTGAGATGCTATTTCAGATTGATTATTGATTCTATCATGTCTTTGTTATTTGGGATCTTGCATGCTTTCCGTTGTTAGTAGCTATCTTGGCCAAGTAGATGCTAACAACTGCAAGAGTTAGTATTTATGCTCGATAGTGGGTTCATGCCTCTGGTAATCTGGAGAAGTGACAGAAATCTCTAAGGTACTAGATGTGCTGTTGCTACTAGGGAGAAAAAAACAATCCTTTGTTCATAGAACAATCGTATCGTTTACTTTACACGCAGTTCGTAAAGCAATAATCTGTTGCTTGCAACTTAATACTGGAGGGGGTTCGGATGATAACCTGAAGGTGGATTATTAGTCATAGATGCAGTTGGGTGGCGGTCTATGTATAATGTTATGATGCCCAATCAAGTTCCAAAGGAGTCAAGATGATTAGTATATGCATGTATTGCTTTCTCGATGTTTGTCAATTGCCCCGCTGTAATTTGTTCATCGAGCATGTTATCTATCTTAAGGAGAGCCACCTCTAGTGAACTATGGATCCTGGTCCTTTTCTTTACATACAATCTATAAACTTTTACTGCTTTGTGTTTACTTTCTGCAAACTTTTACTTCTTTCCATTCGATACGTTTAATCCTTTGTTTTCTGCAAAACACGGTGAGATTGACAACCTCATCGCAAGTTGGGGACAAAGTTTTGTGGTTGTGTTGTGTAGGTCTCCACGTTGCTACTAGCACCGGTAGTGCGCCTTGCCAAGGCTCAGCTAGCAACACCGTTGGGGTGTTTCCTTGCTCCTACTGGTTCGATTAAACCTTGGTTTCATAACTGAGGGAAACTTGCTGCTGTGCTCATCATACCTTCCTCTTGGGGTTCCCAACGAGCTCTACATCAACATCGCACCAGCATTTTCCCGGCGCCGACACTGAGCCCAAGCATTTTTCTAGTGACGTTGCCGGGGAGTCAAGGACATCTTCACAAGGGGAGTCCCTCATAACCAATCTCTTTACTTTGTTATTTTTGTTTTGCTTAGTTTCTTTTTGCTTTGTTTGCTTGTTTCTTATTCAAAAACACACAAAAAAATTAGTTTTACTAGTTTGCTTTCTCTATCAAAAACACAAAAAAATTAAGTCTCCTTTAGTTGTTACCTCCTCCTTAGCTCACCATGTTGATCCCTAAATTCACCCCGAAAGATCTTTGAATTGGTAGTGGTTCTATAATCGGGAAAGATAATATTGAAGAATTCTTTAATCATCTTAGTAAACACGAGGATACTGAGGATAGATCCCTTGCAGAACTTTCTCCAAACTATGAGATTGCTGCAGCTTCTTTAATTCACATGTTAGAAGCTAGGTTTGTTAACCTCAACCCCTTAATGCAAATAATGTTTCTTAAGCTTAAAGAAATAGGGGACCCTGAAAAGAGGGATTTTATTCTAGAAACTTTGTTTAAGGAGTTCTATGATGTTGCCAAGGAAGCTAGGAAAGTCTTTGAACGTTTCAATATGCTAGGCTCATGTGTAGATGTTGTTGGTACACGAGAAAAGATGAACAAAACCGAACCTAATAGGGAGGAACCTAAGATACCAATACCCTTCAAATTATTAGCAATACATGATGCCATAGAAAAGAATCTTGATTGGATTGTTCGTGCAAACCCTTTTGATGAGAATAGTGAACCTAAGAGCATTGAGAGAGGATCCTCTAGAACTTATTTGGATGATATACCTTGCCTTGTTGAAAATATTTCTGGTATTGATCTTAATTCTTCTTCATTTGAGAACACTTGATTATTTCTTGCTTCTTATGCCTAACTTAAAGGCGTTAAAGAAAAGTACTTATTGGGAGATAACCCAAAAGTTTTAGATGAGTCTTGGAAGTTATTACCTCTGTAATAACTGATACGTCCATTTTGCATCACTATTCTATGTCTTAATTCACTATTATTCATTGATATATTTCGTATTGAGAGGTGATACTTATGTTATTTCATCTGTTTTTGCATGGTTGATGACTTTTGGAGCATGGACCGCTGCAGTCAGGATTCTGATGGAAAAGGTGCTGTTTGGAGGCAAAATTCGCGAAGATCAGAAAATCCGGGAAAATATACGAAATTTTTTATTTTTCTAGAAGACTCAGAATGCCAGAAGATGGAGTGGAGGTGGGCCACAGGGGGCCCACACCACCCCATGGCGTGGGCAGGCCTAGGCCGCGCCAGGGAGTGGTGTGGCCGCCCTGGCCCACTCCAACCTCTCCCCTCTAGCGTATATCAACCTCCCGAAACCCTAAGACTCCGGGAGCGACCACAGAAAGATTCCGCGATCAACCTATGATGCTTAAGCACGACTTGCCTGTAGAAGACTTGGGTACCACGATGCCACCTAAAAAGGACCCGGTTTTCGATCTAAAACCTCTCCTTGATGATCTTAAATATGCTTTTATTGATGATAAAAAGATATATCCTGTTATTATTAGCGCTAAACTTTCAGGGGAGGAAGAAGAAAGATTATTGGAAGTTTTGAAGAAACACCGAGGAGCTATGGGCTATACTCTGGATGATTTGAAAGGGATTTCACCTACTATATATCAGAATTCTATCAACATAGAACCAGATGGGAAGCTAGTAGTAGAGCACCAACGACGTTTAAATCCTAAGATGAAGGAAGTGGTAAGGAATGAGGTATTGAAACTCCTTGATGCTGGTATTATTTACCCTATTGCTGATTGTGAATGGGTTAGTCCTGTTCATTGTGTTCCTAAAAAGGGAGATATTACCGTTGTCCCTAATGATAATGATGAACTTATTCCTCAAAGAATAGTGGTAGGCTATAGGATGTGCATCGATTTTAGGAAAGTCAATAAATTCACTAAGAAAGATCACTACCCGCTTCCTTTTATTGATCAAATGTTGGAAAGGTTGTCTAAAAACACCCATTTTTGTTTTCTTGATGGTTATTCTGGGTTCTCTCAAATTGCTGTTAAACAACAAGATCAAGAAAAAACTACTTTTACTTGCCCTTATGGAACTTATGCTTATAGACGTATGCCTTTTGGTTTATGTAATGCTCCTGCTACTTTCCAAAGGTGCATGTCTGCTATCTTTCATGGCTTTTGTGAGGAAATTGTAGAAGTGTTCATGGATGACTTTTCTGTCTATGGAACTTCTTTTGATAATTGTCTGCACAACCTTGATAAAGTTTTGCAGAGATGTGAAGAAACTAATCTTGTTCTTAATTGGGAGAAATGCCACTTCATGGTTAATGAAGGGATTGTTCTTGGGCATAAAGTTTCTGAAAGAGGCATAGAAGTTGATAGAGCTAAGGTTGAGGCAATTGAGAAGATGCCATGCCCAAGAGACATGAAAGGTATTCGTAGTATCCTTGGTCATGCTGGTTTCTATAGAAGGTTTATTAAAGACTTTTCTAGGATATCAAAACCCCTTACCAATCTTCTTCAAAAAGATGTACCCTTCATTTTTGATGATGATTGTAAGGAAGCTTTTGAAACTCTTAAGAAGGCTTTAACTACAGCCCCTATTGTTCAACCACCTGATTGGAGTTTACCCTTTGAAATAATGTGTGATGCTAGTGATTTTGCTGTAGGTGCTGTCCTTGGGCAACATATTGATAAAAAGCTAAACGTTATCCATTATGCTAGTAAGACTTTAGACGCTGCTCAAAGGAATTATGCTACTACTGAAAAGGAATTTCTAGCTGTTGTTTTTGCTTGTGATAAGTTTAGGCCCTATATTGTGGACTCAAAAGTAACCATTCATACTGATCATGCTGCTATTAAATATCTTATGACAAAGAAGGATGCTAAGCCTAGGCTTATTAGATGGGTACTGCTTTTACAAGAGTTTGATCTTCATATAGTAGATAGAAAGGGTGCTGAAAATCATGTAGCTGATAATTTATCTCATTTGGAAAACATCTCTTTTGACCCTATGCCTGTTAATGATAGTTTACCGAATGAACAGTTAGCTGCAGTGGGGGTGAGCTCGCGAGGAAGCCCTTGGTATGCTGATTATGCTAACTTTATTGTCTCCAAGTATTTGCCTCCAACTTTTACAGCTCAGCAAAGAAGAAAGTTCTTCTATGATTTGAGGCATTATTTTTGGGATGACCCACACTTATACAAAGAAGGAGTTGATGGTATTATGCGAAGATGTGTTACAGAATATGAGCAAAAAGAGATATTGCGTAAATGTCATGGTAGCGCCTACGGAGGACATCATGCAGGAGATAGAACAACACAAAAGGTACTACAATCAGGTTTGTACTGGCCTACCCTTTTTAAGGATGCAAGAAAATTTGTTTTATCTTGTGATGAATGTCAGCGTGTTGGTAATATTTCTAGACGCAATGAAATGCCTATGAACTACTCTCTAGTTATTGAACCTTTTGATTATTGGGGATTCGACTTTATGGGTCCTTTCCCTCCTTCGAAGGGTTACACTCATATTCTTGTTGCCGTTGATTATGTTACTAAGTGGGTAGAAGCCATTGCTATGAAAAGTGCTGACGGGGAAACCTCTCTAAAAATGCTTAAGGATATTATCTTTCCTAGGTTTGGAGTGCCTAGGTATCTCATGACTGATGGGGGTTCTCATTTCATTCATGGCGGTTTTAGGAAGACCCTCGCTAAGTATGTTGTTAATCATAGAATTGCTTCAGCTTATCACCCCCAAACTAGCGGGCAAGTAGAGTTATCAAATAGAGAAATTAAATCTATCTTGCAAAAGACTGTTAATAGGTCTAGAAAAAACTAGGCTAAGAAGTTGAATGATGCTTAATGGGCTTATAGAACTGCTTATAAGAATCCTATGGGAATGTCTCCTTATAAAATGGTTTATGGGAAAGCTTGCCACTTATCCTTAGAGTTAGAACACAAAGCTTACTGGGCAGTTAAAGAACTAAATAGAGATTGTAAGCTCGCTGGTGAGAAAAGATTATTTGACTTAAGTTCTTTAGATGAATGGAGGAGTGAAGCCTATGAGAATGCTAGGCTCTTTAAGGAAAAGATTAAAAGATGGCATGACAAGCGAATACTTAAGAGAGAATTTCATGTGGGTGAGAAGGTTCTATTGTATAGGTCTCGTCTCAGATTTTTTGCAGGTAAGCTACTATCAAAATGGGAAGGACCTTTCATCATTGAAGAAGTATACCGTTCAGGAGCAATAAAAATTTCTTCTAAAAAAGATAATACTACACAAGTAGTGAATGGACAGCGACTCAAACACTATATTTCTGGAGATTCTTACAATGAAGATGTTGATGCCTTTCAAGTTATAACTCCAGAGAAATTCATTGAGGACCAAATTCAGAGACCTGCAGAGCCCGTTTCCAACTAGGTAACAATTCTGGTAAGAAAAGTTTCACGAAAATACAATTCAACTATATTTTTTTGTAGTTTTCAGTCGAAAAGGAAAGCTACGAAGCGAAAAAGGGACGGAAACGGAGCCAGGGTGGCCCACACCACCCCATGGCGCGGGCCCACCCCAGGCCACGCCACCAGGTGGTGAGGCCACCTAGGACTCCGCCTCCGACTCGTTTTCTCCCAGTACCTTCCTTTTGATGAGAAACTTCGTAATATATAACCCCCCGGATCTTCCGAGGTTCGTATATCGTGTTTTCGTCGTGTTTTTGTTTTGATCTGTTTCTGCCAGGTAAAAATCCCAGATTTGGAGTCACAATGTCTTCCTCTGGATCATCCAAGGGAGATTCCTTAGAAGATATCATCAACCCATACATGAGAGAATTGAAGATTCATCCCAAGGAGTTGTTGCTCGAAGGTGGGGAGGTCCGGATTAAGGAGGTTCAAGGCCCTAAAGGTGAAGGAAATCTGGAGGACAGGATGGAAGCACTGGAGCATGAAGTCTTTAGGTACAGGAAGATGGCGGAGCGCGAAGTGGATATCATCCATAAGATTTGCTCCGAACTCATCACCAAGCACCAGAAGGAGACTTCTGAACTCAAAGATGAAGTCCTATCACTCCACCAAACAACCAACGAACTGCAAGCACAGTTCTATGACGTGCAAAATCAAAACTATGAGTATGAAGCTAGATTCAAACGCATAAGTGCTGCTGCAAGTTTCAGGATGTTGGAAACCACGATGTCCTTTGTTGATGGGAAGACTTTACCCTGGAAGACGGACGAATATGAGAGTATACCACCACCACCGAAGGAGTAATTCGTCATCAGGTTTGGCATCCCCTTGGTTTGTTCCAAGCTTGGGGGAGTGCCGCGGTATCACATCACTATCTTCTATCTTTTTACCTTATTATTAGAGTCATATCATGAATAGAGGAGTTATTATGTAGTATGGTTTGCATTATGGAAGTGTCCCCTCTCTCGTTAGATATGTATCCCTTGGTGTGAGTTGCCGTTATGGAATATTAATGAGAAGTTCTATCATTCACTCTTTTGCATAGCTTATATCAGTTTTCAATTCGTGGTTATATGATTGACCTTGTTGTTAGTATTGGTAGCACTTTGGGATCATTGAGTTAATTTAGTTGGTTTTGGCATACCTGGCTCGGTCAGTAGCAACACCTTTTTGAGAGTTGAAAAGAAAAAGATAGAAGTACTCTAGAGAAAAATAATTTCATCATCTTTCTTTCTTGATTTGCTCATAAGTCTAGTATTCTCTAGTTAAGATCTTTTGTGCTTCCAAGGAAGATTGCATGTTTGTCTTTATCATTTGTATGTTTGTTTGTTGCCTTCAACTCTTGTACTTGGTACCCAGCCTTGCTAGCCAAAAACCTGTACTGAGAGGGTATTCTTCTCGTGCATCTACCTCCCTTAAAACCAAAACCTTTGCCATTTGTGTCCACCATACCTACCTAGTAGCATTATTGCTATTCCAAGTAAATTCTTGTTTTATCTACCTCCTAAATTAAACTTGTTATGTGAAAATTAGTGATTAAAGCTCTCACAAACTTGATGGAACACTTTACTTTCTTGCATTTAATAAACTTGAACCATTGGGTCCTTCTTTGTTGCGTATATGCTTGCGCTTTATGAGTTGAAGTTAGCAGAACCATGTATCATGGGGACCGCTTTTAGCACTTCATTGGTACTTGTACCTAGTTGATATCATGTTCTTTTGCTTATGGATCCCGGTGGTGTGAAATAAAAGTGGAACTTGTAAGATCATGGAGTTTATATGTGTGTTAGAGAAACGCCTGGGCCGCTAGCCTAAGCCATGCCTAATCATGGTGGAAACTTGCAGCATAACTATAGTGAGCATTCTATGAAGCATCCTTAATAAAAACCTATGCAAATAGCAAATAAAAAGATCGCTACGATGCTCACTGTCTGCTTGCCTTGTCATTTTGATTATGGGATAGCTCCTGTGTCATGTGCAAGGGGTACCCCGTTGGCAGTTCTCAATGATACACATATATTTACAATGACAAGAGCTTGCTCGTGACTGAAGTTGAGTAGCGTGAGGATCGGTACTCATAAGTAAGGGGCATGAGATTTCAACTTATAACTTGTCAAGCATATCCTCTTAGTTGTGTCTCTTTAACCTTAACCACCTAAAGATGCCTATGATAGGGGCAATGAGAGATGAAAGCTAGTAAGTATCATAATTTTTGGGAGCTCTTTATGAGACTTGCAATCCCTACTTCCCTCTTTGAAGGGCCTTTCTTTTACTTTGTAGTTGAGTCAGTAAACCTACTTCCCTTCTTAGTATGGGTTCCCTTGTGGAAGACGTTGAGCTGAGGCTACCTCGTAAATATGAATGTCCACCTATGCAGTTCCCGGGATGGCAGTTGGCCATGGCTGGGAGGCCAAACTCATAGGGGAGGTGCCTATACTAGGATGTGTAATTGAAAGGTTAGGATCAATTATCCGCATACCAAGTATGATGATTCAGGGTTATCCCTGACGGATGTATCGAATTTTGTGGCAAAAGTGTACCACCTCTGTAGAGTGTCAAACTATTCGAATAGCCGCGTCCGCAGTTATGGACAGTTGGAGTGGCCATACTGTTTCGTTGTCAGATGTTTTCAAAATGACTTGTGACTTGAAAGATGATTTTGACTTGACCACAATAGAGTTGTGGACATGAAATCTAAGTTCCCACTTAAGTGATATAGAGAACTAAAGTTAGGCCTTTTACTCTTAAGTCTTTAGGAAATAAACCTGGCTTTTTGCAAACAAACCTAGAGCATAAGATTCCTACTAGTTTTTACCTTACCTATGTTAGTGGTAGTTTGCGATTACTTAAAGAGTACACATGGCTTTGTCCCTGGCTATTCCCATGGCCAGACTACAAGGAAGATTACCCGGAAGATGGACAACAGGAGGTCTATGACAACTAGGATCATCTCCCATTGTCAGCATTGCCTGTGACCATGAAGATGGAGCCTACTACGTTTACTTTCCGCTGCTTTGATTGTAAGACCTTTAATATGGTTTGTAATGGATGATGTACTGTGATACCAATTCGGTTATGTCTCGCAAAAATGGTAATCCTGGGATTGCGATGTACGGCATAACAGGCATCTGGACTTAAGAATCCGGGTGTTGACAAACACACCAAGGACCTACCAAGGAATTAGCAAGCCCCGGAGGTTGATTTTCTATCATCCTTATCACCTGGCCAATCTGAATCAGTGTATCCACAAAGAGAGAATGTAGAGTCCCTAGGATACCATATACCATAGTTTGGGGTATGAACCAAATATCGAAAGATTCTTTTGACTGTCATTAAGTGGCTTCTTTAGGAGCCTCTTGATATCTTGCACACACTCCTACACTTAACAAAATATCGGGTCTAGATGCACATAGGTAAAGCAAAGAACCAATCATGGATCGATATACCTTTTAATCAACATCTTTACCATTTGGGTTAAGTTCAATATGAGTCTTGGTTGCCATGGGAGCTGGAGCTCCATTTAGTTCCTTCCTATTGAACCTCTTGAGCATGTCTTGGGTATATTTGGCTTGATTGAAAAAGGTTCCTCCTCTTATTTGCTTGATCTCAAAGCCAAGAAATACCCTTAACTCCCCCATCGTAGACATCCTGAACCTGTCAGTCATTAGCTTTGAGAATTCATCATTAAAAGCTTTGTTAGAAGAGCCAAAGATAATATCATCGACATATATTTGGCAAACGAAAAGCTCCCCATTAACCTTCTTAGTAAAAAGAGTGGGATCAATTTTCCCAACCTCAAAACTATGGTCTAACAACAACTCTCTAAGGTGCTCATACCAAGTACGTGGAGCTTGTTTAAGCCCATAGAGTGCCTTATCAAGTTTGTAGACATGGTTTGGGAAGTTGGAATCCTCGAAACCCGGGGGTTGCTTAACATAAACCAACTCATGCAATGGACCATTTAGAAAAGCACTTTCCACATCCATTTGTTGTAATTTAAAGTTATGATATGAAGCATATGCAAGACGGATACAGATGGACTCAAGGTGATCCACGGGAGCATAAGTCTCTCCATAATCAATCCCTTCAATTAGAGAGAACCCTTGTGCAACCAATCTTGCCTTGTTCCTCACAACAATGCCATGTTCAGCTTGCTTGTTCTTGAATATCCATTTATTGCCAATAACATTGCGGCACACTTTAGGATTTTCTACTAGCTTACATACTTTGTTTCTCTCGAAGTTGTTGAGCTCTTTGTGCATTGCTTCTAGCCAATCTGAATCTTCAAGAGATTCTCATACTTTCTTTGGCTCCGCCAAGGATATATGAGCTTTATGATCACCAAAGTGCTTCAGTTGAGCTCGAGTGGACATTCCACTCCTTAGATCACCAAGAACATTATCTGGAGTGTGTTCTCTTCTTTATAATATTCTGTCCACTCTAGCTTTGTGACGAGTTTCGATCTCCTTGTTGTTCCTTGTAGGAGCCTCTTCATCAGTCTGGTCCTCGTCTTCACCATCAATTTTACCTTGATCAACAATGGGTTCAGCTTCATCAACATGAGGTAGCGGTTGATATTGGTCTTGATTAGGCAAGTTACTTAAGAGTCTTTGAGATGATCTTGTAGCTGCCTGAATAAATATGCCTTGAGAAATTGACTACGCTGGGCTGGACAGTCCCATCAGTGGAGAGAGTAGACAATTTAGCCTAGCGCATTTAGCCTATTCATCATAGAGATGGTTCTCAGCTTGTCTTTGGCTTGGGTCATCATTGCCCTCAATAGTGGGAGCTTGTTGAAGTTGTGAAGATGAGGGCTCCACTTGAGTAGAGCATAGTTCTTCTTGATCCACCACAAGGGCTTCCTCAACGGGGAGGATGAATCCCGAACCCATTCTTCTTATGGCATCTTGAGGTATTTCATCATCTACATCACAAACATCAACATGCCCCCTTGGGGGCCATCATACTCTTCAAAAACCACACTACAAGATTCCATGATAATTCCGAAGAGTTTATCATAAATTCTATAAGTGAGGGAATCGAGACCATAGACAACAAAAGTACCCTCTAAAGCTTTAGAATCAAATTTGGACAAATGAACACCTTTAATGAGATAGAAACACTTACAACCAAACAACCGGAAGTATGAAATGTTGGGCTTGTTACCAGTAAGTATTTCATATGGCGTCTTGATCAATTCTTTGCGGAGGTAGAGGCGGTTTGATGCATGGCATGTGGTGGAGGTTGCATCTTCCCAAAAGTTGTATGGAGATTTAAACTCAGCCAACATGGACCTTGATATATCCATTAAAGTCATGTTATTCCTCTCAGCTACACCATCTTGTTGAGGGGTATATGCAGCGTAATATTGATGTTTTCCCCTCATCACTAAGAAAGCCATTTAGAGTGTAGTTCTTGAACTCGGTGCTGTTGTCACTTCTTATTGTTAGCACGGGAAAATTGTATTGACGCTGAATGATACGTCCATTTTGCATCACTATTCTATGTCATAATTCACTGTTATTCATTGATATATTTCGTATTGAGAGGTGATACTTATGTTATTTCATCTGTTTTTTGCATGGTTGATGACTTTTGGAGCATGGACCGCTGCAGTCAAGATTCTGATGGAAAATGTGCTATTTGGAGGCAAAATTCGCGAAGATCAGAAAATCCGGGAAAATATACGGAAAATCCTATTTTTCCAGAAGACGAAGGAAGCCAGAAGGGGGGCTTGAGATGGGCCACAAGGGGCCCACACCACCCCCTAGCGTGGGCCAGCCTAGGCCGCGCCACCAGGTGGTGTGGCCACCCTGGTCCACCCTTGGCACTCCAATCTGGCGTATATTATCCTCCCGAAACCCTAAGACTCGGGGAGCGACCACAGAAAGATTCCGCCGCCTCTGCGGGGCGGAAAACACCGAGAGGGAAAGATCTCTCCGGCAGACAGATTTCTGCCGGGGGAATTCCTTCCCGGAGAGGGGAGATCGTCACCATCAACACCACCATCAAGCTGGACTTCATCGGGATCATCATCATCATCACCACCATCATCACCATCAGCACCCTCATCACCATCTCCATATTGCTGTAACAGTTGGGTTGAATCTTGCATAGTTCATAGGGGAAACTTTCCCGGTGTTGATTACTCTTTCTAGTTGATGCTATTGAGTGAACTGTTGAATTATTGTTTATGTTTAGATTGTTATACATCATTATTCCATCTCTGATCATGATCCATATGATGTCTTGTGAGTAGTTCATTTTGTTCTTGAGGACATGGGAGAAGTCATGTTGTTAGTAGTGGAATTGTGTTGAGAAAGATTCAATAGTTTGATATTTAAGTTGTGGTGTACGTCTAGTGGTGTCATGTGAACGTCGACTACATGACACTTCAACTATATGGGCCTAGGGAAATGCATTGTGTATTTGGCTACTAATCGTAGGGGTTGCCGGAGTGACAGAAACCTGAACCCCCATTAGGAAACCATTGCACAAGGGACGTAAGGGTCTTAGAGTTTAAAGCTGTGGTTAGGTTTCTACCTTAATTACTTTCTTGTACTTACGGATGTTTGCAAGGGGTATAATCACAAGTATGTATTAGTCCTAGGAAGGTCGGTACATTAGCACAGGTTCACCCACACAACACTTAGCAAGCTAAAGAAGATTAATCAACTATATGAAGCGAAAGCACTTGACAATCTTCCCATGTGTCCTCGAGAACGTTTGGTCATCTTAAGTAATACAACCGGCTTGTCCTTTGCTGCATAAAGGATTGGGCCACTTGCTGCATTTATTCCTACTGTCTTTTATTTACTCGTACTTTGTTTACTTGATTTATCAAAAACCCCTAAAAATCCGTTTGCTAAGCATTTGCAGAGAATTCCTGATCCATACCACTAGCCAACACCTTCTGCTCCTCATTGGGTTCGACACTCTTACTTATCGAAAATACTGCGATACACCCCCTATACTTGTCCCAAAACAGATTTCTATGCTTGACCGTAAAAATTAGTGTAAAATCTCTGAACGTCTTTTTGAGGCGTGAATTTTTGTGCTTCTGCCCCAGGTTGTTATCTAACTTTTGTTAGTTCAACACTTTTTGATTTGAGCAACCGAAGGTCTTCGAAAAAAATCGTTTTTACCTGCTGGTCTGTTTTGACAGATTTCTGCCATTTTCTGCATTTGCTTCTTGTTGGTTCCTTTTTGAGTTCTTTTGGGGAATTGAGATTTTTAAGGGAAGTGCTACAGTATCTAGTGTTCCAATGGAAGTTTATTTGGTGTTAGAACGGAACCTTAAGACTTATTTATCTTGAGTACACTAATGTTGCTAATAAAGATTGTGTGAAGTTTTGTATGAAGGAAAATTTTCAGGTGTATGGAAGGAATGAGTAACGAGATGAAGGATGGACTAAATCTCAAGATTGGGGATGCCACGTGTGTCACTCTAAGAAATATCCAAGAAGTACAAGCGTCAAAGCTTGGGGATGCCCAAGGCATCCCCTTCTTCATCAATAAAAATCCCAGGTTTCTTCCAAACGCTTCATTTTTATTGTTTCATGCATAGTTGCGTTGTTCTTGGAGCGTCTTTTTTTCCTTTTTGTTTTGGTTTTTCGTTTGATTAATTTTCTGAATAAATTGGTTGGACCCCCTCTTTCATACATTGGTTTGCAAATAGTTTGGTTTGGTTTGGAAAAGAGTAGGAAAGTTCATACTTATGTGGTAAAAAGAGCTCGTTTTTGACTTTGGCCTATGCTTTGTCATGCCATGCTTGATATTGTTTTGGCTTTATGCTTAGTATTCTCTGCTGTAGCATGACTTTTTTATAAACAATTGAGATTGCTTAATGTGCCTTGGATGAATCATGCGTTGTTTTAGCATATTAAAGCATAGTATAGTGGTATTCTCCTTTGATGCTTTATTTGGGTTGACTTGGCACATGCTCACACCATGTTATGACTATCTCAAGTCACCTAAGCCTTTATGATCCTTTAGTTTTCAACTTGTAGTATCAATTTATGCTTTGATCAATGATGTTTTGTCGCTCTGCATGATTATGGCCATTATTGCTCTCTTAGTTTGTCGCTCCCAGTCTTTTGCTAGCCTCCACAACCAAGTATGAGTTCCACTCATGCATCCAACTCCGTAAACCAAGTTATTCCAAAGAGTCCACCATACCTACCTACTAGCTTATGCTATTCCAAGTATATTCATGCTTTTGTTTACCTTCCAAATTAAACTTCTTATGAGAAAACTAGTGATTAAAGCTCTCACGAACTTGATGGCACACTTTACTTTTCTTGCCCTTAATAAACTTGAACCATTGTGTCGTCTATGTTGTATATGCTTGCACTTATTTGTTGGGAATTAGCAGAACCATGCTTTCATGGGGAATGCTTTCAACATTGCACTTGGTACTTGTACCTAGTTGATATCATGCTCTTTTGTATATGGATGTCGTCGGTGTGAAATGAAAGGGGAGCTTGTAAGTCCATGGAGTTATGTATATGTGTTAGATAAATGCCTGGGCCGCTGGTCTTCCATGCTAACATGGTGGAAACCTGCAGCGTAACCATAATGAGCTGTCTATGAAGCATTCTTCTTATAAAAAAGAGTCCTATATTGAGAAAAAAGAGAAAAGAGAAAAAAAAGAGATTATGAAAAGAGGGAAGAGAGAAAAAAGCACCATATTCCCATGGTAAATAAGAAGATTGCTGAGATGCCCGTTGTCTGCTTGCCTTGTCATTTTGATATGGGGATTCTTCCGTATCATCAGGCAAGGGGTACCCCGTTGGCGGTTTTCTATGATACACATGTACTTACAATGACAAGAACTTACCGGTGACTAAACTTGAGTAGCATGAGGATCAGCCCTCGTATACAAGGGACATGAGATTTCTAACTTATACTTCGTCAAGCATGTACACCATAGTTTGTTCACTTTAACCTTAATCATTTCAAGATGCTTATGATAGGGGCAATGAGAGCTGAAAGCTATAAGTACCATAATTTTTGGAAGATCTTTATGAGACTTGAATCCCTACTTCCTTTTATAAAAAGGCCTTTCTTCCACCATTATATTGAGTCTCCACCTTCTACCTTTATGCACCTACTTTGAGAGCATAGTGGCCATTCTTAGTTCTATGTGCATTGTCCCAAGACTAGTTGATTGATGCATAACTTGATATTGCTTGTTTTAAACTATTGTATCTACTCACTCTTATGAACTTTGAAGATGTCCTATGCAATTTATATTTGCTACTCTATTAAGGGACAAGCTGAATACTATTATGCTATGTTTTCTTTATGTGAAACAAACAAATCTCTTGCAAAGCATTGTTATTCATGAATCTTTTGTTTGTGCATTTTCATGTTGCATCATAGTTTCTTTGTCTTATTGCTAGAACTTTGTCTTTCATGTTATGATTGAAGTATTATGATCCCAGCTTTGAATGTTTTACAAATACTTTGATCAAGTCTTTGATGGTGCATGTCACCTCAAAAATTATTCTTTCTTTTTATCACTTACCTACTCGAGGACGAGCAGGAGTTAAGCTTGGGGATGTTGATACATTGCAAATGTATCTATAATTTTTGATGTTCCATGCTTAGTTTTATCCACTTTCTTGTGTTTTGTCCACACTTTCGAGTACTTTTCATATGATTTCTTGGACTAACCTATTAACAAGAGCCACAGTGCCAGCTGCCTGTTTTCTGCTATTTTTGGTTCCAGGAAAGTCAGAAAATGAATATTCTCGGAATTGAAAGGGACAAAAGCCAAAGTGCCTATTTTTCCAGAAGTCATCAGATGCCAGAGTACGAGACAGAGAGGGGCCAGGGGGCCACCATACCACCTGGCGGCGCGGCCCAGCCTGGCCCACGCCAGGGGGTGGTGTGGCCGTCTCCAGCACCCCGTCGGCCTCCCCTTCCGCCTATAAGATGCCCTCGGGACGAAAACCCTAAGGGCCCAATCAAAAATCCACGAAAGAGTCTGTAGCCGCCATCATCTCCATTCCTAGATCGGGAGGGATCTGAAGCTCTTCCCGGCACCCTGCTGGAGAGGGGAATTCATCCTGGAGGCCTTCTTCATCACCATGCAAGCCTCCGGTGTGATGCGTGAGTAGTTCATCCTTGGACTACGGATCCATGTAGTAGCTAGATGGTTGGTTCTCATCCTTTGTTCTTTCATGTCTAGATCTTGTGAGCTCTATTCATGATCAAGATCATCTATTTGTCATTCAGCATGTTGTGTTTGCGGGGATCCGATGCATATTGAGATGCTATTTCAGATTGATTATTGATTCTATCATGTCTTTGTTATTTGTGATCTTGCATGCTTTCCGTTGTTAGTAGCTATCTTGGCCAAGTAGATGCTAGCAACTCCAAGAGTTAGTATTTATGCTCGATAGTGGGTTCATGCCTCTGGTAATCTGGGGAAGTGACAGAAATCTCTAAGGTACTAGATGTGTTGTTGCTACTAGGGAGAAAACAACAATCCTTTGTTCATAGAACAATCATATTGTTTACTTTACACGCAGTTCATAAAGCAATAATCTGTTGCTTGCAACTTAATACTGGAGGGGGTTTGGATGATAACCTGAAGGTGGATTATTAGTCATAGATGCAGTTGGATGGCGGTCTATGTATAATGTTGTAATGCCCAATCAAGTTCCAAAGGAGTCAAGATGATTAGGATATGCATGTATTGCTTTCTCGATGTTTGTCAATTGCCCCGCTATAATTTGTTCACCCAACATGTTATCTATCTTAAGGAGAGCCACCTCTAGTGAACTATGGATCACGGTCCTTTTCTTTACATATAATCTATAAACTTTGACTGCTTTGTGTTTACTTTCTGCAAACTTTTACTTCTTTCCATTCGATACGTTTAATCCTTTGTTTTCCACAAAACACGGTGAGATTGAAAACCTCATCGCAAGTTGGGGACAAAGTTCTATGGTTGTGTTGTGCAGGTCTCCACATTGCTACTAGCACCAGTAGTGCGCTCTGCCAAGGCTCAGCTAGCAACACCTTTGCGGTGTTTCCTTGCTCCTACTGGTTCGATTAAACCTTGGTTTCATAACTGAGGGAAACTTGTTGCTGTGCTCATCATACCTTCCTCTTGGGGTTCCCAACAAGCTCTACATCAACATCGCACCAACATTTTCCTGGCGCTGACACTGAGCCATCAGTTGCGGACATTCAGTAACCCATATCGAACTCTACCCGAACACTATCCGGACTCTGGCCAGATTCTTTGCCAGTCGGAGTGTCCGCTGCTCAGTGGCTGGAGTGTCCGGTCGGGCCGGACAGTCTGGGTCGATTCAGCCGGACTGTCCGGGTTAAATGGTTCTAACGGCTACATTTGGGGGGGGGGCTATATAAAGGCCCCTTCTTCTACATTGAGTTGCTGCTCGTTCCTAAAGACAAGAACGCTAACCCTATAGGCACCAAATCAACAAGAACTCCATCTACAACCATTCAAAGTCCTTGATCTTTGGAGAATCAAAGGAGGAGTCTTTGATCTACAGCTTCACCAAGAGATATTTCCATTCATCCCTCATTCACTTGAGGGCCCCTTGTTCTAGTGTTTCATTGGAAACCCTAGTTCTTGATTTGGTTCTGACAAGCTTGTCTTTGATTGTTGTGACAACTTGCTTGTATTCGGGAGCCTCCAATTCAGTTGTGGATGCGTGCCTCAAACTGGTTGTAAAGGTGTCGTCTTCCACCTCGAAGGTTGCCGATATAGTGGAAGCGTGAATCGATCCCCTTGGGGTGAGGTGCACCGGAGAACAAGGGAGGCCTCTCGTGGCGTTGGTGGTTTGATACCACCCCCTCTCCAAACGTAGACGTACTTCCCTTCAAAAGGAAGGAACTGTGGGAAATAATCCTTGTGTCCCCGTGTGCTTCACTTCGGTTACTTCTATCCTTTACTGCACCTTACTTTATCTTGCTCTTGCTTAGTAAGTGTAATTACATATAGGTAAATTCACCATAGTTGTATCTCTAGATAATTTAACTTTGTGTCAAACTTTAATTTGAAAAGAGTAAAATTTGAAGTAGCACCTATTCACCGCCCTCTAGGTGACCATACGATCCTTTCAATTGGTATCAGAGCCTCGACTCTTTATTCGGGTTTAACCACCTAAGAGAAAATGGTTAACCCTGCGGATGGTGGAGAGGGTGAGGCTAGTACTTCGGTGACCATGGTAGATCTCAAGAATTTGGAAAAAATCTTGAGATCTATCTTGGGCAACGAAATCCAACAGTTGCGTCAACTAGTTGAGCAACTTGTTAAAGAAAAGTCAGCCTCACCACCTCCCTCTCATGGGGAAACACCTCCTAACCCTAAGGATAATGCTCCAGCTATGCCTACAAGTGTGGAAGTGGGAGATGAACATAATTCCACTAAGTCGACCACCAAAAAGAGTGATGGGAAGGAAGAGCACCATGCGGTTCCCGGATGGTACTCTCCCGACCTTCCGATCCCTCATCCCCATATAAATAATAGAGGTGACCCACCTAAGTTAGATGCACATATTTTTGCTCAATGGCAAGTTTTAATGAAATCTCATGTGCGCAGCTCTTGCATTGACATGTGGAACATTATTGAAGAAGGACTCAAAATGGAGGATCTAACCAACTTGACAAGAAGGGAAGTGGTCAATAGTCAACTCAATGACACACCCTTGCACATGATTCAACTTGGAGTGGGTCCAAAGGACTTTCCCCACATTGAGCACTACAATACTGCCAAGGAAGCTTGGGATGCTCTCATTGACTTGTTTGATGGAAATGAGAGCATGAGAAGGAATAGATATGATGCCTTGAGCAATGAAGCTGAAGGGTTCTTTATGAAGCATGGTGAGGATCATGAAGACATGTATCGACGACTCAAATCCACCGCCATGACCTTCAGGAATGTTGGTGCCTCTCACATTGATGATGCTTGGATCAAGAGGAAGTATGTGAGTGCGCTCATGCCCTTTGAGCCCAGTGACTTGAAGAGTCTCCAAGGAAGACACAACTACCATCTCATGACCTCCAATGAAGTGATGCAAGAGATGACTGCCTTCAAGGTTGCTGCCAAGAACACCAAAGATGCCCGTGCTCGTGCCATTGGAATGAGTAGTGGTGTCAATCTCGCCTTGAAGTCCAAGGTTGTGGAGTATGATGAGGAAGAAGGAAGTGATGATGCACTCACTATGAGCCACCCCGAAGATGTCAAGGTTGCTCATGGTGAATACATGGATTTCTATGCTAGAAATTTCTGGATAGATCCCGCAAAGGCTAAGATGGAGATGCAACGAAGAAGCAACCCAAGTGGTATAAAATAAAATGCTTCAAGATTGAGAACTTGCTTCAACTGTGGAGACCTCTATCATTTTGTTGTCGGATGTCCTTATGAGAAGAGAGAATACAATGATGGTGCCCTCAGATTGAAGAAAAATCCAAAGGCCCCCTTCAAGAAGGCTTTCTACAAGAAGAATGCCACCAACAAGAAGTCTGGTGACATTGCATTGATAGCACATGAAGAGTTCTCCTCCGATGATGAGGAGAAAGAAGAAGAAGAAGCAACGAATGGTGTGTATGCCATTTCCACTACCTCTACCTCCACCTTATCCCTCTTCGGTTCCCCAAATCAGAACATCTCCAACAAGGTAATGTTACTTGCCTTATGGCAAGAGCATCAGAGGTATCACCATCTCCTCTCTCCACATCTAGTGTCAATGATGATCTGAATGATGATATAACTCTTGAGGTGAAGGAAGAATTATTTGCTTTCGATGCTTACATGTCTAACTTGCAAGGGGAGCATAAGATGAATTTTTTAAACCGCTTGAACCAACTTTCTCACACACAAGAGCTCCTAGATGAGAGATATAAGCTTGGGAGAGAGCATCTACTTAAGATTGATGCTCTAACTAATGCTCTTGAAGAAGAACAAGAGACTAGCGTGTCTCGTGAAGAAAAACTTGAAGGCCTTGATGAGGCAAATGATCGAATTATTTCTCGACTCATTAAGGAACGTGATCATGCCATTGCTAAATACAAAAAGCTAAAAAGGACAAGATTGAGTTTGGTGCTGTTCATGAAAAACTTGCCAAGGATTATGAGAAGCTTAACAAGGCTCGCAAAGCCTTGGAAAGTGATCTCATGACTCTCACAAAGTCAAGTGAACAACTTCAAACTCAATTAACTAATGTTGCTTCACCTAGCATTTCCATTCCCCCTAGTAGTACAAATATCCTTGAAGAAAATGCTAGGTTGAAGGGGGAGCTTGCAAAGGCAACCTTCCCAAAAGGTAACAAGTCTCTTGATGACCTTTTAAGTAAACAAAGACCAAATAATGAGAAAATAGGTCTTGGCTATGTTTCCAAAGCCAAGAAGAAAAGGAACAACAACAAGAAGAAGGCCAAGCCTGCTCAACCAAAAGATGAGACCATTATGGGTAGTGATGCCCAAAGTGGCAAAACTATGTCACATGATGACTTTGCGGGAAGTGCTAACCCTCACTATGTCTTAATGCGTAATTCTTTTGGTGATGTGTATGCACAATATGTTGGTCCATTTGATGGTTATATTGCTTGGTCTATTTGGGTTCCAAAGACCCTTGTCACTAACAAGAGAGGACCCATTGAAAAATGGGTACCTAAAAACTAGCTTGATCTCTTGTAGAACTATGCTTTTGGCGGGTCAAAGTGGGTGCTTGATAGGGTTGCACAAGTCATATGACCTGAAGCAAGACAATAATGACGGAGATGAGGTCAAATCAAGATCATATAACCGTCACATATGTCGATAAATCAAAATCTTAGGTAATGGGTCTTGGCAATGTTGTGGTTGCACACGATGTTACTCTCGTGGATGTCATGCTTGTTGAGACCCTTTGCTATAATTTACTTTTAGTCTGTGCCCTAGGCAATATGGGTTTCGCCGTCTTCATTGATAAGTATATTGTGGTCCTCCTGTGGAGCAAGACTCTGAACGTCGCTTTCGTTGGGTATGTCGAAAATGATTTGTATGTGGTGGACTTTTCGGGGGAAACCACTACAAATGCGATGTGCTTATTGGAAAGGCTGATGTGGGTTGGTTATGGCATCACCGACTAGCCCATGTCAATATGAGAACTTTGCAACGCCTTCACAAGGGTGTCCACATTGTGGGACTAAAGGACAATGTTTGTTTTTCCAAAGATCGTGTTTGTAGGGCATGTGTTGAAGGAAAAATGCATGATGCTCCCCACAAGCCAAATAATATTATAAATTCAAAAAGGATCTTGGAGCTCCTTCATGTGGATGTCTTTTCTCCTCCATCTCATGCTAGCCTTGGTGGGAAGAAATATTGATATGTATGGGTCTATTGCTTCAAGTTTAAGAGTGAGACCCAACAATATTTTATTGACTTTGCAATATGGTTCAGTGATGACCCACAAGTATAGGGGGTGTATCGCAGTATTTTCGATAAGTAAGAGTGTCGAACCCAACGAGGAGCAGAAGGTGCTGGCTAGTGGTATGGATCAGGAATTCTCTGCAAATACTTAGCAAATGGATTTTTAGGGGTTTTAGATAAAGCAAGTAAACAAAGTACGAGTAAATAAAAGGCAGTAGGAATAAATGCAACAAGTGGCCCAATCCTTTATGCAGCAAAGGACAAGCCGGTTGTATTACTTAAGATGACCAAGCGTTCTCGAGGACACATGGGAAGATTGTCAAGTGCTTTCGCTTCATATAGTTGATTAATCTTCTTTAGCTTGCTAAGTGTTGTGTGGGTGAACCTATGCTAATGTACCGACCTTCCTAGGACTAATACATACTTGTGATTATACCCCTTGCAAACATCCGTAAGTACAAGAAAGTAATTAAGGTAGAAACCTAACCACAGCTTTAAACTCTAAGACCCTTACGTCCCTTGTGCAATGGTTTCCTAACGGGGGTTCAGGTTTCTGTCACTCCGGCAACCCCTACGATTAGTAGCCAAATACACAATGCATTTCCCTAGGCCCATATAGGTGAAGTGTCATGTAGTCGACATTCACATGACACCACTAGAAGTACACCACAACTTAAATATCAAACTATTGAATCTTTCTCAACACAATTCCACTACTAACAACATGACTTCTCCCATGTCCTCAAGAACAAAACGAACTACTCACAAGACATCATATGGATCATGATCAGAGATGGAATAATGATGTATAACAATCTAAACATAAACAATAATTCAACAGTTCACTCAATAGCATCAACTACAAAGAGTAATCAACACCTGGAAAGTTTCCCCTATGAACTATGCAAGATTCAACCCAATTGTTACAGCAATATGGAGATGGTGATGAGGGTGCTGATGGTGATGATGGTGGTGATGATGATGATGATCCCGATGAAGTCCAGCTTGATGGTGGTGTTGATGGTGACGATCTCCCCTCTCCGGGAAGGAATTCCCCTGGCAGAAATCTGTCTGCCGGAGAGATCTTTCCCTCTCGGTGTTTTCCGCCCCGCAGAGGCGGCGGAATCTTTCTGTGGTCGCTCCCCGAGTCTTAGGGTTTTGGGAGGATAATATACGCCAGATTGGAGTGCCAAGGGTGGACCAGGGTGGCCACACCACCTGGTGGCGCAGCCTAGGCTGGCCCACGCTAGGGGGTGGTGTGGGCCCCTTGTGGCCCATCTCCAACCCTCCTTCTGGCTTCCTTCGTCTTCTGGAAAAATAGTATTTTCCGTATATTTTCCCGGATTTTCTGATCTTCGCGAATTTTGCCTCCAAATAGCACATTTTCCATCAGAATCTTGACTACAGCGGTCCATGCTCCAAAAGTCATCAACCATGCAAAAAACAGATGAAATAACATAAGTATCACCTCTCAATACGAAATATATCAATGAATAACAGTGAATTATGACATAGAATAGTGATGCAAAATGGACGTATCATTCAGCGTCAATACAATTTTCCCGTGCTAACAATAAGAAGTGACAACAGCACCGAGTTCAAGAACTACACTCTAAATGGCTTTCTTAGTGATGAGGGGAAAACATCAATATTACGCTGCATATACCCCTCAACAAGATGGTGTAGCTGAGAGGAAGAACATGACTTTAATGGATATATCAAGGTCCATGTTGGCTGAGTTTAAATCTCCATACAACTTTTGGGAAGATGCAGCCTCCACCACATGCCATGCATCAAACCGCCTCTACCTCCGCAAAGAATTGATCAAGACGCCATATGAAATACTTACTGGTAACAAGCCCAACATTTCATACTTCCGGTTGTTTGGTTGTAAGTGTTTCTATCTCATTAAAGGTGTTCATTTGTCCAAATTTGATTCTGAAGCTTTAGAGGGTACTTTTGTTGTCTATGGTCTCGATTCCCACACTTATAGAATTTATGATAAACTCTTCGGAATTATCATGGAATCTTGTAGTGTGGTTTTTGAAGAGTATGATGGCCCCCAAGCGGGGCATGTTGATGTTTGTGATGTAGATGATGAAATACCTCAAGATGCCATAAGAAGAATGGGTTCGGGATTCATCCACCCCGTTGAGGAAGCCCTTGTGGTGGATCAAGAAGAACTATGCTCTACTCAAGTGTAGCCCTCATCTTCACAACTTCAACAAGCTCCCACTATTGAGGGCAATGATGACCCAAGCCAAAGACAAGCTGAGAACCATCTCTATGATGAATAGGCTAAATGCGCTAGGCTAAATTGTCTACTCTCTCCACTGATGGGACTGTCCAGCCCAGCGTAGTCAATTTCTCAAGGCATATTTATTCAGGCAGCTACAAGATCATCTCAAAGACTCTTAAGTAACTTGCCTAATCAAGACCAATATCAACCGCTACCTCATGTTGATGAAGCTGAACCCATTGTTGATCAAGGTAAAATTGATGGTGAAGATGAGGACCAGACTGATGTAGAGGCTCCTACAAGGAACAACAAGGAGATCGAAACTCGTCACAAAGCTAGAGTGGACAGAATATTATAAAGAAGAGAACACACTCCAGATAATGTTCTTGGTGATCTAAGGAGTGGAATGTCCACTCGAGCTCAACTGAAGCACTTTGGTGATCATAAAGCTCATATATCCTTGGTGGAGCCAAAGAAAGTATGAGAATCTCTTGAAGATTCAGATTGGCTAGAAGCAATGCACAAAGAGCTCAACAACTTCGAGAGAAACAAAGTATGTAAGCTAGTAGAAAATCCTAAAGTGTGCCGCAATGTTATTGGCACTAAATGGATATTCAAGAACAAGCAAGATGAACATGGCATTGTTGTGAGGAACAAGGCAAGATTGGTTGCACAAGGGTTCTCTCTAATTGAAGGGATTGATTATGGAGAGACTTATGCTCCCGTGGATCACCTTGAGTCCATCTGTATCCGTCTTGCATATGCTGCATATCATAACTTTAAATTACAACAAATGGATGTGGAAAGTGCTTTTCTAAATGGTCCATTGCATGAGTTGGTTTATGTTAAGCAACCCCCGGGTTTCGAGGATTCCAACTTCCCAAACCATGTCTACAAACTTGATAAGGCACTCTATGGGCTTAAACAAGCTCCACGTACTTGGTATGAGCACCTTAGAGAGTTGTTGTTAGACCATAGTTTTGAGGTTGGGAAAATTGAGCCCACTCTTTTTACTAAGAAGGTTAATGGGGAGCTTTTCGTTTGCCAAATATATGTTGATGATATTATCTTTGGCTCTTCTAACAAAGCTTTTAATGATGAATTCTCAAAGCTAATGACTGACAGGTTCAGGATGTCTACGATGGGGGAGTTAAGGGTATTTCTTGGCTTTGAGATCAAGCAAATAAGAGGAGGAACCTTTTTCAATCAAGCCAAATATACCCAAGACATGCTCAAGAGGTTCAATAGGAAGGAACTAAATGGAGCTCCAGCTCCCATGGCAACCAAGACTCATATTGAACTTAACCCAAATGGTAAAGATGTTGATTAAAAGGTATATCGATCCATGATTGGTTCTTTGCTTTACCTATGTGCATCTAGACCCGATATTTTGTTAAGTGTAGGAGTGTGTGCAAGATATCAAGAGGCTCCTAAAGAAGCCACTTAATGACAGTCAAAAGAATCTTTCGATATTTGGTTCATACCCCAAACTATGGTATATGGTATCCTAGGGACTCTACATTCTCTCTTTGTGGATACACTGATTCAGATTGGCCAGGTGATAAGGATGATAGAAAATCAACCTCCGGGGCTTGCTAATTCCTTGGTAGGTCCTTGGTGTGTTTGTCAACACCCGGATTCTTAAGTCCAGATGCCTGTTATGCCGTACATCGCAATCCCAGGATTACCATTTTTTGCGAGACATAACCGAATTGGTATCACAGTACATCATCCATTACAAACCATATTAAAGGTCTTACAATCAAAGCAGCGGAAAGTAAACGTAGTAGGCTCCATCTTCATGGTCACAGGCAATGCTGACGATGGGAGATGATCCTAGTTGTCATAGACCTCCTATTGTCCATCTTCCGGGTAATCTTCCTCGTAGTCTGGCCATGGGAATAGCCAGGGACAAAGCCATGTGTACTCTTTAAGTAACCGCAAACTACCACTAACATAGGTAAGGTAAAAACTAGTAGGAATCTTATGCTCTAGGTTTGTTTGCGAAAAGCCAGGTTTATTTCCTAAAGACTTAAGAGTAAAAGGCCTAACTTTAGTTCTCTATATCACTTAAGTGGGAACTTAGATTTCATGTCCACAACTCTATTGTGGTCAAGTCAAAATCATCTTTCAAGTCACAAGTCATTTTGAAAACATCTGACAACGAAACAGTATGGCCACTCCAACTGTCCATAACTGCGGACGCGGCTATTCGAATAGTTTGACACTCTACAGAGGTGGTACACTTTTGCCACAAAATTCGATACATTCGTCAGGGATAACCCTGAATCATCATACTTGGTATGCGGATAATTGATCCTAACCTTTCAATTACACATCCTAGTATAGGCACCTCCCCTATGAGTTTGGCCTCCCAGCCATGGCCAACTGCCATCCCCGGAACTACATAGGTGGACATTCATATTTACGAGGTAGCCTCAGCTCAACGTCTTCCACAAGGGAACCTATACTAAGACATATAAACTTCCAGTTAAGCCCTACACAACTCAGGTATTGTGGATATATGGTAAAATTGGAATGGTATCGCATCCGAACCCAACCATCAATTTTTGTCAAAGTCAAGGCTCATCCCTCATTCAGTTTCATCATCAACCCATTGTGTTTCATAACACATGTCAAAACATTTCAATAGAATGAATCATCATTCCAAGGTTTTCATAATCATTTTCACCAAGTGTTCCCATCTAAAGTGGTCAAGTTTTAATTTTAGCACTAGCCACTAGTATTGAGTGTATCACTATTGAGGGGGTGCTAATCAAGTATAAGTATCCTAGACTAGTTCTATGCTCTTGATAGTATCCCTCCTACTTTCCACTAATCATAATTCATTAACTAGATAAGAAACTTTAATAAAGGAAAAGTAAAGCTGGTAAGTAAAACTGGGATTGGTATAATTTAAGTTGCATAACCAAGCATGCATAGTGCATCTTGTATATGTTATCTGGTATAGTGGGCTTGCATAAATGTCATGCAAAGTTCTAGCTTGCATATGATGGCTTGCATAGATAGCTTTCTGTCAACACCCGGATTTTTAATCCCAGATGCCTGTTATGCCATACATCGCAATCCCAGGATTACCATTTTTGCGAGACATAACATATTGGATATCAGAGTACATCATCCATTACAAACCATAATAAGGTCTTAAACAAATAAAGGATCTCATGATCCAGTCTTAGTACAAACAAGTAGCGGAATAAATAGCGTAGCGGTGGGCTCCATCTTCAGTGTCATAGGCAATGCTAACGATGGGAGATGATCCTAGTTGTCGTAGCCGTCCTGTTGTCCTTCTTCCGGATAGTCCTCCTCATAGTCTGGCCATGGGAATAGCCAGGGACAAAGCCATGAGTACTCTTTAAGTACGCACAAACTATCACTAACAAGTAAGGTAGTTCTAGTAGGAAAGCTAAGTTCTAAGTTTATTTGTAAAGTTAAGTTTGAAACCTAAGCTGAGTTCAGAAACAAAGAAAGATAAAATAAAGTTTGAAATCACCTAAATGGGAACTTAGTTGTCATAGTCACAACTCTGTTGTGGTCAAGTCATGTCACAAATCATTTCATAAGTCATTTTGAAAACATCTGACAATGGAACAGTATGGCCACTTCAACTATCCATAACCGTGGACGCGGCTATTCGAATAGTTTGACACTCTGCAGAGGTGGTACACTTTCACCACAAAATTCGATACATCTGTCAGAGATAACCCTGAATCATCATACTTAGTATGTAGATAATCAAACATAACCTTTCCTTTACACACTCTATTATAAGCACCTCTCATATGAGCTTGGCCTCCCAGCCATGGTCATCTGCCATCCTGGGCACTTCATAGGTGGACAACATTGAGAGGTAGCCTCATCTCAGAACTCTCCCATGAGGGAACTAATACTAATGCATATAAACTTCTGGCTAAGCCTTACCCAATTCAGGTATTGTGGTTGTACGGTAAAATTGGAATGGTATCGCATCCGAACCCAACCATCAGTTTTTATAAAGGGCTAAGGCTCATGCCTCAACATTTTCCTCATCATAAACCATTTGTGTTTCTCAACACATGTCAAAACATCTCAATAGAATGACTCATCATTCTAAGGTTTCATAAGTCATTTTCACCAAGTACTCCCATCTAAAGTGATCAAGTTTTTGGTTAACTCTAAACTACTAAGTTAAGAGTGTTCACCAATGTGGGATGCTAATCTCAATCTCATGCCATAGAATGACATCTAAGTCTAACTAGATAGGCCAAGTTTTATACTCTTTATGCTATCTATAAACCAAGCAAGGAACTTTGGTAAAGTAAAATAAAGTAAAGCTTGTAAGTAAAACTTGGGGTAGGTATAAGTCAAAATGTATAACCACAGTATGCCTAAAGCATTTGCTCAAGTTAAGGGGGCAAGTGTTAACTTGCTTAGTTCTAGCTTGCCTTGGTTGGTGCATTGGTTGAAATTCTCCTCTTTTTCCTCGGGGTAGAACTCCTCCTCCTCGTAGACTTGGTCGGTACTATCGTCTATAAATACATACGGGATACACAATCACCAAACAATACTTAACTAGTCTATTTAGCACACTAAGGCACACATTTGATGATCTAGTATCATCACATTCATCACAAGATTTAAAGAACTAGTTTCCTTTATTTTATTTGAGAAAAGTAATTTCTACTCATTGAAATTATCTAAGATTTAATATTCTCCAATTAAAATATGGGATCATGTGGACACATGTCATCACCACGTATTCCAACGCATGGAAATGTGATTTAAATGTTGGATCACATTTTAATAAGTTTAAGATTAATATTTAAATGATTTAAAGTGACTAGAAATGCCTATATAGCATTATTTTGGTACTAGCCAAAGTTTTATACTCTTTATGCTATCTATAAACCAAGTAAGGAACTTTGGTAAAGTAAAAGAAAATAAAGCTTGTAAGTAAAACTTGGGGTAGCTATAAGTCAAAATGTATAACCAAACCATGCCTAAAGCATTTTCTCAAGTTAAGGGGGCAAGTGTTAACTTGCTTAGTTGTAGCTTGCCTTGGTTGGTGAAGTGGTTGAAATTCTCCTCATCTTCCTCGGGGTAGAACTCCTCCTCCTCGTAGTCTTGGTCGGTACTATCGTCTATAAATACATACGGGATACACAATCACCAAACAATACTTAACTAGTCTATTTAGCACAGTAAGGCACACATCTAGTATCATCACATTCATCACAAGATTTAAAAACTTGTTTCCTTTATTTTATTTGCGAAAAGTAATTTCTACTCATTGAAATTATCTAAGATTTAATATTCTCCAATTAAAATATGGGATCATGTGGAAACATGTCATCACCACATATTCCAATGCATGGGAATGTGATTTAAATGTTGGATCACATTTTAATAAGTTTAAGATTAATATTTGAATGATTTAAAGTGACTAGAAATGCCTATATAGCATTATTTTGGTACTAGCCAAAGTCACTACATGCAAACCTAAATATTATTACATATTCAGATAGGTATATTCAAATGTGATTTTTGAGAGGTTGAATCAACTCAAAAGCTATTATGGTTAATTTTTGAAAATGTTTGAATGTAGAAAAGTCTCTGTCTTGTTATTTTTGTTATAGGTGATCTATAACTCTAATTGATTTAAATCCAACGGGCTTGGATAGAGATTTAAATTATTTTTCTAGCAAAATTGGAATCATTTAATTTGGTTAAGTAAATCTTTCTGAATTGATTTTCAAACTAGTGGACAAAAACTTGATTAAGTTTAAATAGACAAAACATTATTTGAAAACTAGGGCCAGCGCGGGAACACTAATGGGCTGGCCCAGTTACACTCCACGGCACAGAGGACAGCTGACAGGGGGGTCCCGCATGTCAGCGGCTCTTCTAACGTGAAGCGGTACGGGTGACGTGGACCGCATGACTAGAACTACGATCGACGGCCTTGGTTCATCATCCATGATGGACTGGTCGCCGGCGAGATGGAACCCTAGCGGCTCGGTGGGGGTGCAGTGGGGGCATACCAGGGCTCCAGCTAGTGTGGCGATGGGGGCGATCGAACGAGGCGACGACGGCAGACTCAGGCGAGGTCGCGGCGGCTCCTTGGGTGGACGAAATCGACGGGGCTCTTCCTCCTCTGTTGCGGCGAACGCCGGCGCAATTCCGGCAAACGGCTGCTCGAGCGGCTCCGACGATGGGGTGAGGTGGTTCTGAGAGAGAGGGGAGTTGAGTGGTGTGAGGAATTGGTGCTAGGGAGGGCTCCTTATATAGGCTCGACGAGGAGACCGTGAGGGTGACGGTGAGCTCGTCGGTGATGATGGTACAGGGCGCTAGAGGCATGGGCTAGGTAGGCAGATGGTGGCTTGCCTCCTGGTGGTCAGCTACGGCGTGATGGCGACGCTAGGGGCAGTGGAAAACGGTCGGGAAAGGCTGGCGCTCTGCGCGGCAGAGGCGGTGCTCGACAAAGTTCACGGCGGCTGCTGGTCGCGCAGTTGGAAATGGGAGTGTCTGGGGAGGTGCTGGGGTTATGGTGGAGCAGTGCATGCAAGCTGAGGTCATGGTGCGGCTTGTGCGGGCCTGTCGGGGACGGCGCTCTGGCAGGAGCTGGGCACGACACAAAGGCGGTGGGCGCGAGTGATGTGAGGTGGTCCAGGGGCTGGCACGACTCGGGGAAGGGACCGTGGGCGGCGGTGCTATCACGCCTACCTCCCTAGTGCGGCGTAAGAGGGCGGGGCGTGCTCCTGCAACGTGGGCATGGTCGGCCGGGGATCATGGCATCGGGGTGGCGGGGCACTGCTGCTGGGGGCTAAATGGTAGCTCTAGGACGACTTGGTTAGAGCTAGGGGAGACAAGGGAGAGCAGAGGGGACAAGATTGAGCCAAATGCTCGACAAAGCATTGATCAATAAATAGTGTTTGTTAGGCAGATTTTATTTGCCTGCCAACTATTCGACAAAATGGCCACAAGAACATTTTAATTGAATTTTGAAAAGATTTTTGGTGGAGTTGTTGGTCATATGCTTAAGCATCTGTGGTTGCTTGGGATTTTCAAATTGAACTCATTTGAATGGTTTTTGAAAAAGTGGGATCTAGGTACATACACTTGATTCCATCTTCAAATGTCATTTAAATTTAGCGTTTAAATGTTTTTGTAAGAATTCAAAGTGGGCCTTGGTAGATCATTACTTGTACTTGCAAGGGGTGCAAAGAGTTAGAATTGTTTCTGTTTGAATTTGACTTCTAGGAACACCTAAAGTGACCTAGTGGATTAAAATGGCACAAATGACCATTTTGATTTATTAATTCCATTTGATTTCTTTTTCTTTGGATTTTGCTTGGGAATGATCTAGATGATGTGGCATTCACCTTAGAATCATTTTACAACCATTAGAACAAACAAACATGGCAATTCAAAACAATTCCATATTAATGCAACACACATATGCATTCTTACTTATTAAAATGAGAAAAAGTTTCTGGTTAACCCTAAATTGGGTGATTTGGATCTTGATATCTTGGATTAAAGTTTTAGTATGTTACAAACCTTCCCCCCTTAAACTAAATCTCGTCCCAAGATTTAAGAAAGAAAACTAGGAACTAAAGAAATCTGGAAACTTAGTCCTAATGTAATTTGCTCGCTCCTAAGTGGCTTCTTCTTCGGTATGGTTGCTCCATTGGATCTTGATAAATTTGATACTCCGAGTCCTGGTGGTTCGATAAGGTTCCTCCAAGATACGGATGGGTACTTCACGATACGTCAGATCATTGTTGATATCAACGGCTCGGTGATCGATGTTCTTGAAAACTTCGGTCTTCTCTGGCACTTCTAAGCATTTGCGAAGTAACGATATATGGAAAACATTGTGGATGGCAGACATCTCCTCAGGCAATTCCAGTTGATACGATACTTCTCCTCGATGATTTAGAATCTTGAAGGGTCCGATATATCTGGGGGCTAACTTTCCTTTCAGACTAAAACATTGCATTCCCTTTAATGGAGAAACTTTGAGATACACAAAATCTCCGACATTGAAAGTCATGTCTCTCCTTCTATTGTCAGCATAACTCTTCTGTCTGGATTGGGCAGTCTTGAGGTGCTCACGGACTTTGTGAACCTTCTCTTCGGCTTCTCGTAGGATGTCGGGTCGCAAAATCTGACTCTCTCCTACTTGCGACCAATTCAAAGGGGTATGGCACTTTCTTCCATACAGAAATTCAAATGGGGCCATCTACAAACTGGCTTGGTAACTGTTGTTGTATGAGAATTCTGCGAAAGGCAGACAATCTTCCCATTTTGATCCGTACTCTAACACACAAGCTCTCAACATATCTTCTAAGATTTGGTTGACTCTTTCAGTCTGTCCATCGGTTTGCGGGTGATAAGTTGTGCTGAAATTCAACTTGGTTCCCAATCCTTCTTGGACTTTCTGCCAAAATCTCGAGGTAAATTGGGTTCCTCAATCTGAAACTATGGTCTTGGGGGTTCCATGCAAACTGACAATTCTAGCAATGTACAACTGTACTAGCTTCGAACTCTGGTAGGTTGTCTTGACCGGTATAAAATGGGCTACCTTGGACAGTCTATCAACGATGACCGAGATAGAGTCATTTCCCCTACTAGATGTAGGTAAACCGGTGATAAAGTCCATTCTGATGGAATCCCATTTCCATTCCGGAATCTGCAATGGTTGCAATAGTCCTGTGGGTCTCTGATGTTCCGCTTTGACTCTCTGACAGATATCACACTTGGCTATGTAGCTTTCGATTTCTCTCTTCATCTTGTGCCACCAAAATTTCTCCTTCAAATCCTGATACATCTTCGTTCCTCCGGGGTGGATAGAATAAAGAGTATCATGAGATTCTTGCATGATAACTTGCTTCAACTCCGAATCTGCTGGCACACGGATACGTCCTTTGTACCACAAAACTCCTTTTTCGTCTTCGGTAAATCCAGGTACCTTTCCTGTACCAAATATGATGCTTGATTCCGTCGATACTTGCATTTACCGTCTGGGCTTCTTTAATCTGACTGATCAAAGTGGGTTGAAGTTCAATGCTAGCTAAGAATCCTTTGCTAACTAGCTCAGTTCTAAACTGCTCCAACTCCTCATGCAAACTTGGTTGCTTATCCTTGATCATGGTGTTTAGCCTACACGTCAATCTACTAAGAGCATCCTCTACCACATTGGCTTTGCCAGGGTGATAGTGAATGTCAAGGTCATAATCCTTGATTAACTCTATCCATCTCCTTTGCCTCATATTCAGCTCCTTCTGAGTGAAAATATACTTCAAGCTCTTGTGATCTAAGTAAATATCACAGCGGTTACCCATAAGGTAATGACACCATGTCTTCAGAGCTAAAACTATGACTGCTAGTTCAAGATCATGGGTGGGGTAGTTCTGCTGATGCTGCTTCAGTTGTTTGGAAATATATATGATGACTTTGCCTTCTTGCATCAGTACACATCCGAGACCAATCTTGGATGCATCACAATACACATCAAATGGCTTCTTGATATCTGGCATAATCAATATTGGGGCTGAAATCAATCTCTTCTTGAGCTCTTGGAAACTTGCTTCACATTTGTCGGTCCATTCAAACTTCTTGTCCTTCTTCAACAATTCGGTCATTGGTCTTGCGATGCTCAAAAATCCTTCTACGAACTTGCGGTATTATCCCGCTAATCCGAGAAATGCACGGACTTGGGTTTGAGTGGTTAGGGCTTCCCATTCTTCGACATCTTTGATCTTGGCAGGATTAACAATGACTCCTCCGGCAGAAACAATATGACCGAGGAATCCTACTTCTTTCAGCCAAAACTCACATTTGCTAAACTTGGCATACAACTAATGCTCTCTAAGGGTTTCAAGGATGATTCTCATATGTTGCTCATGGTCCTCTTCTGACTTGGAGTAGATAAGGATATCGTTGATAAATACAATGACAAACTTATCCAGAAAATTCATAAAGATCTTGTTCATGAGATTCATGAAATAAGCAGGGGCATTGGTTAATCCAAAAGACATGACCTTATACTCATATAATCCATATCTGGTGGTAAAGGCGGTCTTCGGAATATCCGTTGCTCGAATCTTAAGTTGGTGATAACCAGTCCTAAGATCGATTTTAGAGAACACTCTGGCACCAGTCAACTGATCAAACAGATCCTCTATCTTGGGCAATGGGTAGTTGTTCTTGAGGGTAGCATCATTCAGCTTCAGGTAATCTGTGCACAAACGGTTGCCTCCATCTTTCTTGTCGACGAATAGCTCGGGCGATCTCCATGGCGATGCGCTTGGTTGAATCAAGCCTGTTGCCAACATAGCATCCAATTGCTTCTTCATCTCCACTAACTTTGATGGGTTCATGCTATAGGGTCTCTGAGCTATGGGTCCAGTTCCAGGGATTAGTTCAATAATGAACTCAATATCCCTATCCGGGGGCATACCGGGCAATTCATCTAGGAATACGTCAAGGTATTCACAGACTACTCTGACTTGGTCAATGGTGGGTAGGGCTAGACTCTTGTTGCACTTGAATTGACGAGGCAAAGTTTCAGATATATGCTCTACTGATACTCTAGAGCTACTGGTCATGGTGATGGCTTTCTTGGCACAGTCTATCAATCCTTTATGCTTCGACATCCAATCCATTCCTAGTACTACTTCCAAACCTTTGGTTCCATGTACTATTAGATTGGCATAAATATCTACCCCATGTATTCTGATAGGTATAGCTTTGCAAATTTTTCTAGCTTTTGTAGTTGAACCAGGTATTTGAACTATCATGACATGCTTCAAGTTGGTTGGGTGAATCTTACTTGTGCATGCAAATTCTTCGGTAACAAACGAGTGCGATGCTCCATAATCAAACAACACTCTTGCTAAAACAGAGTTGACAGAAAACATACCCAGCACTACATCTGGCGCTTCTTGGGCTTCTTCGGCGTTCATGTGGAAGAGACGGCTGTTGCGGTTGTGAGGGTTCCCTAGGGTGAATCTTCTTCCAGGATGAACACGACACTGCTGTTGAGCTGGGGCATTCACATTGGCATTGGCAAAATCTTCTTGGGACACTCATTGGAGTAGTGACCCTTCACTCCACACTCAAAACAAGTAATCTGAGACTTGTCTTTTGCTGCCACGGGCACGACATTGCTTCTAGTTCTCGGTGCAGTATTGTTGTTGTTGTTGTTGGGCTTGGGCGGTGCACGGATGAAATTGCTAGAGTTGCCGGGGTGGTTGTTGTTGTTTCCTACGGACTTCACATTTCCTCCGCTATGGTTGGGGTAGCTTGGGCGTGACATTGGGGGTCTATTGTTCCGCGGGGCATATCCGGAAGACGGGTTGGGACGGTATTACTGGTGACTGTTGGATCCAGCTTGGTGCATCATTCGACATTTGCGGTTGTCGTTCGCTTGGTTGATCTTCCCTTCCATCTGAATGGCAGAGTCGACTAGCTCTTCGAGATCTTCAAAATGGATGTTGAATAGAACCGTTTGCATCTCATCATGCAGTCCGTTCAGGAATCTCTCCTTCTTCTTGGCCTCCGTGTTGATCTCATCAGGTGCATACCTGGCGAGGGACAAGAATCGGTCACGGTACTCCACTACAGTCATTCTGCCTTCCTTTAGCTCTCTGAATTCATCTCTCATTCGGGTGACTAAACCCTGCGGCACATGGGTGCGGCTGAACTTGACTTTGAAGGCTTCCCACGTCATCACTTGACCATGGTTCATTGTGCGGGTGTTGTTCCACCATGATCTTGCATCTCCTACTAGATAATGGGTGGCAAATAGAACTTTCTCGTTGGCATCCACTCCGGTGACTTCTAATTTATTCTCCATGGTTTGTAACCAATCATCAGCATCCAACGGGTCTTCAGTCTTGCTAAATATTGGGGGATTGGTATTCTAGAATTTTTTGAGTTTGGATCCATGATGATCCTGATTTATGTGGCCCTGATTGTTGTCAGCCATCTAGGCGATCTGTTGCAGGGTGGCTAGATTTGCTTGGCGCTCTACCCTACTAGCTTCGTGGTCTACAATTAGCGTCTGCAGAATCTGTAGCATTGGGTCCTGCGATGAGATGCTCCCTCCTTGGTTTCCACGAGTCATCTAAAGATTGAGATAGATAATGGGGTAAGAGGGAAAGTTCTAAGGTTCATGGTTTGGGGTTTTCAAAGCTAAAACTTTGAGTTTGACTCAGGTTTTGCAAACTAACTTCTTTTCACTGATTCAAGCAAGACACATGATACAAACACACACACACCACAATAGGAAAGGAAAACAGGTGGTTTTAAGAACCATTCTGTAAGCTAAGATACAATGGGACCGATACTTCTCACGCCTACGATAGTGCTTTGGTGCATCTACTCATCGTCGATATAGTTGGAGTCATCATCGTCGGTGTAGAAGTCCATGGCATCATCCTCCAGATAGTCATCATCATTGCTAAGGTATGAGTGAATATCTCCCTGGATATCTTCACCTTCCTCCTCTTCTTCTTTTGCTGCAAGCTGAGCTTCTTGCTCCTTGATGGTCTTCTCGAGGTCGGCCACCTTCTTGTGAAGAAAGTCGATGGTGCGATCCTTCTTTGGCATGTTGGCGGCGAAGTGACTGACGATCCTTGACGAGCAGTGAGAACGTCTAGGCCTTCTGGGCGATAATGGCAAGGTTGTGGTTGGCAAACTTTCGAGCATTGTCCAATTCCTTCTGTCTGTCGTACAACAGGAAGTCGAGGTTCTCCACTTGGCGCTTCAACTCTGGGTGACTTGGCATCTCCAGAGGCATTCCCATAGAATCACGCCTTGCATAGTGAGCAAAGTGGGTTCCTTGGATCAAGTTGACATTCTATGCGCAAAGACGAGCGAGAGCTTCATGCATTGCCCTGGCTAATCCATCTAGCCAGTTGTTCTCTCTCATGGTGAATTGAATCTTCTCGGAAAGTGGTGCCTCTATCTTACCTCGACGATCAGCAACTATTAACCATTGTAAATCTCCTCCTGGGGGACCATTGAGTTGAGCTCCAAAGAATTCCGGATGTGGGCGCTCCAAGTACTCAGACAGTGCATCAAGATCCCTCTTGAAGATCAGTTGGCCTCCGTTGCCCAACTGGTAGAACTTGCAGTACTGAACTTCCATCTATAAGAATTTAGGATGAGAAAGTTAGTGAGGTGATCAAGTGTGTCAAATTTTATATAGTAACGTAAGAGTTTTTGAGGAACATGTATTTTTTTTTGAGAGAAAGAATCCCAAGGGTAAGAGAGGAAATAGGTTTTCATAAATACTCACATCTTTGTTTTTGAAACTAAGTTTTTGTTCGGATGGACATTCTAACTAGGGTCTCCTATGTTCAGGATGGCTCTGATACCAACTTGTCAACACCTGGATTTTTAATCCCAGATGCCTGTTATGCCATACATCGCAATCCCAGGATTACCATTTTTGCGAGACATAACAGATTGGATATCATAGTACATCATCCATTACAAACCATAATAAGGCCTTACACAAATAAAGGATCTCATGATCCAGTCTTAGTACAAACAAGTAGCGGAATAAATAGCATAGTGGTGGGCTCCATCTTCAGTATCATAGGCAATGCTGACGATGGGAGATGATCCTAGTTGTCATAGCCGTCCTATTGTCCTTCTTCCAGATAGTCCTCCTCATAGTCTGGCGACGAGAATAGCCAGGGACAAAGCCATGAGTACTCTTTAAGTACTCGCAAACTATCACTAACAAGTAAGGTAGTTCTAGTAGGAAAGCTAAGTTGTAAGTTTATTTGTAAAGTTAAGTTTGAAAGCTAAGCTGAGTTCAGAAACAAACAAAGATAAAATAAAGTTTGAAATCACCTAATTGGGAACTTAGTTGTCACAGTCACAACTCTATTGTGGTCAAGTCATGTCACAAATCATTTCATAAGTCATTCTGAAAACATCTCACAATGGAACAGTATGGCCACTCCAACAGTCCATAACCGCGGACGCGGCTATTCGAATAGTTTGACACTCTGCAGAGGTGGTACACTTTCACCACAAAATTCGATACATCTATCAGGGATAACCCTGAATCATCATACTTAGTATGCAGATAATCAAACATAACCTTTCCTTTACACACTCTAGTATAAGCACCTCTCCTATGAGCTTGGCCTCCTAGCCATGGCCATCTACCATCCTGGGCACTGCATAGGTGGACAACATTGAGAGGTAGCCTCAGCTCAGACCTCTCCCGCGAGGGTACTAATACTAATGCATATAAACTTCCGGCTAAGCCTTACCCAATTCAGGTATTGTGGTTGTACGGTAAAATTGGAATGGTATCGCATCCGAACCCAACCATCAGGTTTTATAAAGGGCTAAGGCTCATGCCTCAACATTTTCCTCATCATAAACCATTTGTGTTTCTCAACACATGTCAAAACATCTCAATAGAAGGACTCATCATTCCAAGGTTTTCATAAGTCATTTTCACCAAGTACTCCCATCTAAAGTGATCAAGTTTTTGGTTTACTCTAAACTACTAAGTTAAGAGTGTTCACTAATGTGGGATGCTAATCTCAATCTCATGCCATAGAATGACATCTAAGTCTAACTAGATAGTCCAAGTTTTATACTCTTTATGCTATCTATAAACCAAGTAAGGAACTTTGGTAAAGTAAAAGAAAGTAAAGCTTGTAAGTAAAACTTGGGGTAGCTATAAGTCAAAATGTATAACCAAACCATGCCTAAAGCATTTTCTCAAGTTAAGGGGGCAAGTGTTAACTTGCTTAGTTGTAGCTTGCCTTGGTTGGTGAAGTGGTTGAAATTCTCCTCATCTTCCTCGGGGTAGAACTCCTCCTCCTCGTAGTCTTGGTCGGTACTATCGTCTATAAATACATACGGGATACACAATCACCAAACAATACTTAACTAGTCTATTTAGCACAGTAAGGCACACATCTAGTATCATCACATTCATCACAAGATTTAAAAACTTGTTTCCTTTATTTTATTTGCGAAAAGTAATTTCTACTCATTGAAATTATCTAAGATTTAATATTCTCCAATTAAAATATGGGATCATGTGGAAACATGTCATCACCACATATTCCAATGCATGGGAATGTGATTTAAATGTTGGATCACATTTTAATAAGTTTAAGACTAATATTTAAAAGATTTAAAGTGACTAGAAATTCCTGCACGGCATTATTTTGGTACTAGCCAAAGTCACTGCATGCAAACCTAAATATTATTACATATTTATATAGGTATGTTCAAATGTGGTTTTTGAGAGGTGGAATCAACTCAAAAGCTATTATGGTTAATTTTTGAAAAATGTTTGAATGTAGAAAAGTCTATGTCTTGTTATTTTTGCTATAGGTGATCTATAACTCTAATTGATTTAAATCCAACAGGCATGGATAGAGATTTAAATTATCTTTCCAACAAAATTGGAATCATTTAATTTGGTTAAGTAAATCTTTCTGAATTGATTTTCAAACTAGTGGACAGAAACTAGTTTAAGTTTAAATAGACAGAACATTATTTGAAATTTAGGGCCAGCATGGGAACACTAATGGGCCGGCCCAGTTACACTCCACGGCATAGAGGACAGCTGACAAGGGGGTCCCGCATGTCAGCGGCTCTTCTAACACGAAGCGGTACGTGGCAACATGGACCACACGATTAGAACTACAATCGACGACCCTAGTTCATTGTCAACGACGGACTGGTCGCCGGCGAGACAGAACCCTAGCGGCTCGGTGGGGGTGCAGTGGGGGCATACCAGGGATCCAGCTAGTGTGGCGATGGGGGAGATCGAACAAGGCGACGACGGTGGACTCAGGCGAGGTCGCGGCAGCTCCTGGGGTGGACGAAATCGACGGGGCTCTTCCTCCTCTGTTGCGGCGAACTCTGGCGCAATTCCAGCGAATGGATGCTCGAGAGGCTCCGGCGATGGGGTGAGGTGGTTCTGAGAGAGAGGGGAGTTGAGTGGTGTGAGGAATTGGTGCTGGGGAGGGCTCCTTATATAGGCTTGACGAGGAGACCGTGAGGGCGATGGTGACTTGCCTCCTGGCGGTCAGCTACGGCGTGATGGTGATGCTAGGGGCGGTGGCAAACGGTCAGGAAAGGCTAGCGCTCTACGCGGCAGAGGCGGTGCTCGACGCGGTTCACGGTGGCTGCTGGTCGCGCGGCGGGAAATGGGCGTGTCTGGGGAGGTGATGGTGTTATGGCGGAGCGGTGCACGCGAGCTGAGGTCAAGGCGCGGCTTGTGCGGGCCTGTCGGGGACGGCGCTCTGGCGTGAGCTGGGCACGGTGGTCTGGCATGAGCTGGGCACAGCGCAGAGGTGGTGGGCACGAGCGATGTGAGGTAGTCTAGGGGCTGGCACGGCCCGGGGAAGGGACCATGGGCGGCGGTGCTATCACGCCTACCTCCCTGGTGCGGCGGAAGAGGGCAGGGCGTGCTCCTGTGATGTGGGCATGGTCGGCCGGCGATCATGGCATCGGGGTGGCGCGACACTGCTGCTGGGGGATAAATGGTAGCTCTAGGACGGCTTGGTTAGAGCTAGGGAGACAAGGGAGAGCAGAGGGGACAAGATTGAGCCAACTGTTCGACAAAATGGCTGCAAGAACATTTTAATTGAATTTTGTACAAATTTTTGGTGGAGTTGTTTGTCATATGCTTAAGCATCTATGGTTGCTTGGGATTTTCGAATTGAACTCATTTGAATGGGTTTTGAAAAAGTGGGATCTAGGTACAAACACTTGATTCCATCTTCAAATGTCATTTAAATTTAGTGTTTAAATGTTTTTTTAAGAATTCAAAGTGGGCCTTGGTAGATCATTACTTGTACTTGCAAGGGGTGCAAAGAGTTAGAATTGTTTCTGTTTGAATTTGACTTCTAGGAACACCTAAAGTGACCTAGTGGATTAAAATGGCACAAATGACCATTTGGATTTATTAATTCCATTTGATTTCTTTTTCTTTGGATTTTGCTTGGGAATGATCTAGATGATGTGGCATTCACCTTAGAATCATTTTACAACCATTAGAACAAACAAACATGGCAATTCAAAACAATTCCATATTAATGCAACACACAGATGCATTCTTACTTATTTAAATGAGAAAAAGTTTTTGGTTAACCCTAAATTGGGTGATTTGGATCATGATATCTTGGATTAAAGTTTTGGGATGTTACACTTTCCTTGAGTAGTGCAGTTGTTGAAGTTCTCTTCTTCCTCCTCGAAGTACTCCCCCTCATCGTAGCCCGGGTTGGTACTAGCGTCTATAAATACACACGAGGTAACACCATCACCAAAAAACACTTAACTACTTGTATTTTGCACACAAAGGCTCACACTAGATGATCTAGCATCATCCTAATCATCTCATGAAATAATGGCACATTCTTATTTATCTTATTTTGGGAAAAGTATTTTCTACTCATTGAAATCTACTCAAGATTTAATATTCTCCAATTAAAATAGTGGATCATGTTGACACATGTCATCACCACATATTCTAATGTTTTGGAATGTGATTTAAAGTGGTGATCATATATTACAAGATTTAATATTACTATTTAATAATATTAAAGTGGCTAGAAAAGCCTATATAACATCCTTTTAATACTAGTACATGTTTACTATCTATAAAACCAAATCTTTTGATATATTCATGTAAAGCATGTCAAATGTGATTTTTGAGAGTTGGAATCAACTCAAAAGCATTTATGGTTGATTTTATAAAAATGTTTGAAGTGATAAAAGTCTCTGTCTTGTTATTTTTAGTATAGGTGATCTATAATTTCAAATGGTTTGAATCCAACGGGAGTGTGTAGATATTTTCAATACCTTCTTAACAAAATTGGAATCATGCATTTTGGTTTAGTAAATCTCTTTGAATTGAATTTTGAATCTACTAACACATTAGGGTTTTTAACTAAATAGACAAATTAGATTTGAATTGCTGGGCTCTATGCGGGAAAAGAAATGGGCCGGCCCAACTGCACAGCGCGCATGTAGCAGGCTGCTGACAGGTCGGTCCCATGCGTCAGCGACTCTATCTGACCGAAATGGTATCCGCATATCTTAGCGCTATGATTAGAACAAGATCTACGGCTGAGGTTTATCGTCTATGTCGCGGCGCTCCAGCGAGATTCTAAACCTAGCGGCACGGCGAGGGTCGCTAGGGGCTTACCAGGGCTCCAACTAGGTCGGCGATAGGGGCGAACGGGCTTGTCGACGACAGTGAGTCGATTTGCGGTCACGGCGGCTCCTGGGGTGGCTCCAATCAACGGCGCCCTTCCTTCACTGCAGCGGTGGGCTCCGATCAAATTCCGGCGGGGTGGTGCTCTCCTTGCTCCGGGGAAGGATCTATCAGGTTTCTAAGAGAGTGGGGAGTGAGATAGTGTGCCGTTTGAGGTCTGGGGTGGCTCCTATTTATACACCGGCGTTGGAGGCAGGGCGACATGGTCGGGCTTCATCAGCGACGCTGCTATAGGTCGCGCTAAGCATGGCAGAGGGCATGGGTCGATGCGGAGGACTGCGGCGATCGTCACACACGTAGTGGCGCGGTAAGGGGCGGTCTCAGTCGGCCAGACGGCGTCAACACTCTGTTCAAGTACGGGGGCCTATTCGTCTGTGGTACCAAAGTTCGCAGGCCAGCGCATGGTGGTACATAAGTTGCCTGAAATTGCCGCGTTTCGAAATGTTGGGCCGCCAACTACTGAGAGGGGCCATTTCGAGGCAAACTCATCTCACCCTGCCAAATTCAAACATTATGTTAAACTGCCCCGTGAAGTATACGGTCGGGACCCTCATGTCGGTCATCTGTCCGTGACACGAGCGCCAACGCGGCAACCTCTTAGGAAAATCGAGTAGCTAAGTGGATTGGATGCGTTGACCAATTTCACAAATCCATTCCCACCTTTCCCCTAGCACCGGCAGCGTCGGAATCCATCCTCTAGGCAGGACGATCCCTTTGGAAATTTGACTTCTGGCGCCAAGTTGCTGCGCCTAGTCGCTGATCATGAGCTCCAATGGTGCATGCCGTAGCTGCCGTTGCGAGGCTCTAGCCCGCCTCTGCCGCTGACGAGCCGAGCAGCTCAGAGGATGGCATATCCTACTACCAAGGAAGAAGAAGTTCTGGCTACAAGCGGGTGAGCTACCCTTCTCTTTGCTATTTGCACTAATTATAACTGCTAGCTGGCTACTGAACCTCAAATTGTTTGTTAGGCCAACACTGACAAACATATTTTGTCCATAGTTTTCTGTCAAGTGGGATCTCCACGGATCCCCCTTACCTGGTTACGGTAGTCTTCTTCAGGTACGACTCTAAGGGCAAGTGGTATGGACACCATTGTATCAAGATGGAAGAAGCGCCTGCGTAGATCTGCACTATATCCGGTATGGTTGCTGCTCTGCGTAATCATGATGAATTATGGCCGAAGCAGACTACAAAGTTCAGCTTGATGGATGAACATGGCATCATGGTTCCTCTAACGTGTGACTGTCAGCTAATTGGGCTGATGAAAAGGTATGCTTCGGCTTGCATGTTTGAGATGAATTGTGATGTACTGGATGTGGAAGCTGCTGCAACTGGGAGTCGCCCTTCTATTCTTGGCAAGGTGGTTGCTCGAACCCAATTAGCTCCTGGTAAGAAAAGGTCGCTTGGGGTTCGCATGTTTGTGCTGAATTAAATTTTTTGTTTTATTTAATCTGTAAATATTGGATAGTTATGCAACAATCTTGTTTCTTTGACAGGAAGAGCCGCAAGGTTAGAATCATGACTACCGGGTCAGTCATTTTGCCCGAAGAAATTAAAAAGGAGTGGAAAGATGATGCTGGACACGATTCTGGTGCCCATTGTCCCGGCGATGCAGAGTACGTGAAGCTAAGAAAATTGGCACTGAGGAAGAGGAAGAAGGCAGGAAATGAAGAAGCCAGTGGACGTGAAGGCTTGGCACCCAGGCTGCGGAAGAAGGCTGCTGGCAATGAAGATGCATATTAATGTGTTGAACTTGAACCTATATATGTAATTCTGTTAGATTCTAGAGCTCTGTGTGTGGCACATTGCTGGGCGAAACAATCTACCCTCGTTCTTCGAGTAAGATATACCGCGACTTAGGGTTTGGAAACGCCCTAGTCAGTAGTTGAATCCGAAATTGTGATTGTGCCACTGCTATCTGAAAACACGCAGCATCGGTTCCATGATTGCTGAGGGGCGGGAGGTCTCCAAATACGACGGAATGTAAGTGGCACAGAAATAAATTATTTAAGCTGCCACACTCCACAAAGCAACAACTTAATTCAGATGCTGCACAACGACGTGGCAATATAAACAACAATGGCAACCGATAATGCCCAGACGCTTGAGCCTGTCTATCTCACCGCCTCCCTGCTCCTGCACCCTCTGCATCTGGCGAAGCGCTGTGGATCTCCATTAACCGGGTGTACGTGCTTCCACTTTATAAATTGTGGCTGTGGCATTTTGCATGCGGGACAATCCACGTAGATTATGTTTAAAGAAACCACCAATTACAGAATACCACCATGATCAGACAAAAGAAAGTGATGCAGGGTTAAGACAGACTAACGGGAGAGCAATTTTTTTCCTACCAGGACTCCGGGACCACTAGTTCAGACCGCTAGGTCAACAAGTACTACTATTACAACTTAAAAAGGCACGGAGCTCAAGCTAAATAGAACTAGTCATCACACATCTCCTTGATCTTCCTAATCTTAGCCCGATGCGCATCTTCCTGCGATAGCAAGGCTCGATTAGTCTGCTCCTTCCTTTTAGCATCTTCCTTGCACAACTTCAATTATTTTTCTGTATTTTTCCTCATGCACTTGTCAATAATCGTAGTTGTGAACTGCAGGAGTTTGGCCTGGTGAAGATCATTCCTTGCTTGAGTCAGTTCTTGCTCTACTTTAGCCTTCAGGGCAACGCCACGTCCCTCTCCTTCTCGACTTTGCTAACCTTGTCTTGCACCCTCCTGAGATCTTGGTTAAGCTTGGTCGTGTCAACTGGGTCCCATAGCTTCATCTCAACACTGTCAAGAAGTGAGCTGACTACGGATTCTTTCAACTGAACAGTCATATCCCATAGTTTGTCCAGTGTTTTCTGCATCGATTTGGGCCACTCTGGGTCTACCCATTTGACAACACCGCAACTTCCGCCTTGAATCATTGCATGATGTCCTTGACACCGTAGAAAAAACCTGCCTGCGTTTCGTCCTTCGAACGCAATAAATTTAGCGGGCACATGTCCATGTTTACATAGCAGAGGACTATCTTCATCCACTAAACCTTGATAGTCGGAGTCATACATCGTCTGGTTAGCCTAAGACATCATACACGCATGAGTAAACAGAGTAGATCTAGCTCAAAAAATACATAACTGGCCACAGATGATAGAAATAGAGATGAGACGACTCACATTGAAATCACCGTCCCTGTCATCACGACGCGTTTCCTCGCCGTCTCCCCTTGAACACATGGCGAGAGGGGAGGGGGGTGGCTGCCGGAGAGGGGATTGGGATGGAGGTGTCGTTGGCTTGCGGCTACAGCAGGATGCGAGTGAAGTGGGGAAAGTGGCTTCAAGGGGAAGGAAGAGAAGTACGGGGAGGAAGAGAAGTAATAGGGACATGACACTGGGATGTGGCCCACTGAACTCGTGAGTCGTGACACTCGCAACAAGGGAGCGCCCGATGTTTCCAGTTTGTCTAGAGCAAGCGTGGCCAATCATGCCACAGAACAGCCTACTCGCGGATTGCTCTCACGAAGACCATCCCAATCGTCCAAGCGCCCCGATCAAACGGTATGTAACAATCGTCAAGCAGAACAACTGTGTTAGGGCGTGCCTTCTAGAAGACTCGGTCTAACGGCCACCCATTGGGGGGATAAGGTTAGGGCTCTCCTAAGGTTAATTAGGATCCATATGTGGTTTGTGAAAAGAGCAGACATGCAATGAAAATGGTGGTTCCATATGTGGTTTGCGAAAAGAACAGACATGCAATCACACTGGGTGGATCCATGTGTGGTTCATGAGAATAACACACATGCAATGACACTGGTGGATCCATGTGTGGTTTGTGAGAAGAACACACATCCAATGACATTGGGTGTGGTTCATGAAAAGAACACACATCCAATGGCACTAGGTGTGGTTCATGAAAAGAACACACATCCAATGACACTAGCTGTGGTTCATGAAAAGAACATACAGGCAATGACACTGGTGGATCCATATGTGGTTTGTGGAAAGAACGGACATGCAATGACTCTAGCTGTGGTTCATGAAAAGAACAGACATGCAATGACACTGGTGGATCTATGTGTGGTTCATGAGAAGAACACACATCCAATGACACTGGTGGATCCTTATGTGGTTTGTGAGAAGAACAGACATGCAATGACACTGGCTGTGGTTCATGAGAAGAACAAACATGCAATCACACTAGGTTGATCCATGTGTGGTTTGTGGAAAGAACAGACATGCAATGACTCTAGTTGTGGTTCATAAAAAGAACACACATGCAATGACACTGGTGGATCCATGTGTTGTTCATGAGAAGAACACACATGCAATGACACTGGGTGTGGTTCATGAAAAGAATAGGCATGCAATGACACTGGTGGATCCTTATGTGGTTTGTGAGAAGAACTGGCAAGCAATGACTCTAGTTATGTTTCATGAAAAGAACACACATGCAATGACACTGGTGGATCCATGTGTGGTTCATGAGAAGAACACACATCCAATGACACTTGTGGATCCTTATGTGGTTTGTGAGAAGAATAGACATCCAATGACACTGGTGGATACTTATGTGGTTTATGAGAAGAACATACATGCAATGCCACTGGCTGTGGTTCATGAGAAGAACACACATGCAATGACATTGGTGGATCCTTATGTGGTTTGTGAGAAGAACATACATGCAATGACACTGGCTGTGGTTCATGAGAAGAACACACATGCAATGACACTGGTGGATCCATGTGTGGTTTATGAAAAGAATAGACATGCAATCACACTAGGTGGATCCATGTGGGGTTTGTGAAAAAAACAGACATGCAATCACACTAGGTGGATCCATTTGTGGTTTGTTTAGAAGAACACACATGCAATGACTATAGTTGTGGTTCATGAAAAGAACACACATGCAATGACACTGGTGGATCCATGTGTGGTTTGTGAAAAGAATAGACATGCAATCACACTAGGTGGATCCATGTGTGGTTTGTTTAGAGGAATAGACATGCAATGACACTGGGTGTGGTTCATGAAAAGAACAGACATGCAATGGCACTGGTGGATCCATATGTGGTTTGTGGAAAGCACAGACATGCAATGACACTGGCTATAGTTCATGAGAAGAACAGACATGCAATGCCACTAGGTGGATCCATGTGTGGTTCATGAGAAGAACACACATCCAATGACACTGGTGGATCCTTATGTGGTTTGTGAGAAGAACATACATGCACTGACACTAGCTGTGGTTCATGAGAAGAACACACATGCAATGACACTGGTAGATCCATGCGTGGTTTGTGAAAAGAACAAACATGCAATCACACTAGGTGGATCCATGTGTGGTTTGTTTAGAGGAACAGACATGCAATGACACTGGGTGTGGTTCACGAAAAGAACAGACATGCAATGACATTGGTGGATCCATATGTGGTTTGTGAAAGGAACAGACATGCAATGACACTGGCTATAGTTCATGAAAAGAACAGCTATGCAATGACACTGGTGGATCCATGTGTGGTTCACGAGAAGAATACACATGAAATGACACCGGTGGATCTTTGTGTGGTTTGTGAGAAGAACTAACATGCAATGACACTGGTGGATACTTATATGGTTTGTGAGAAGAACAAACATGCAATGACACTGGCTGTGGTTCAGGAGAAGAACACACATGCAATGACACTGGTGGATCCATGTGTGGTTTGTGAAAAGAACAGACATGTAATCACACTAGGTGGATCCATGTGTGGTTTGCTTAGAGGAACAATAAGGAATGACACTGGGTGTGGTTCATGAAAAGAGCAGACATGCAATGACACTGGTGGATCCATGTGTGGTTCATGAAAGGAACACACATGGAATGACACTATTGGATCCTTGTGTGGTTTGTGAGAAGAACAGACAAGCAATGACACTGGCTGTGGTCCATGAGAAGAACACACATGCAATGACACTGGTGGATCCTTGTGTGGTTTGTGAGAAGAACATACAGGCAATGACACTGGTGGATCCATGTGTGGTTTGTGCAAAGAACAGACATGCAATCACACTAGGTGGATCCATGTGTGGTTTGTGAAAAGAACAGACATGCAATCACACTAGGTGGATCCATGTGAAGTTTGTTTAGAAGAACACACTTGCAATGACTCTAGTTGTGGTTCATGAAAAGAACACACATGCAATGACACTAGTGGATCCATGTGTGGTTTGTGAAAATAATAGACATGCAATGACTCTGGTGGATCCATATGTGGTTTGTGGAAATCACAGACATGCAATGACTCTAGCTGTGGTTCATGAAAAGAACAGACATGCAATCACACTAGGTGGATCCATGTGTGGTTTGTTTAGAGGAACAGACATGCAATGATACTGGGTGTGGTTCATGAAAAGAACAGACATGCAATGACACTAGTGGATCCATATGTGGTTTGTGGAAGGAACATACAGGCAATGACACTGGTGGATCCATATGTGGTTTTTGGAAAGCACATACATGCAATGACTCTAGCTGTGCTCATGAAAAGAATAGTCATGCAATGACACTAGGTGGATCCATGTGTGGTTCATGAGAAGAACACACATCCAATGACACTGGTGGATCCTTATGTGGTTTGTGAGAATAACATACATGCAATGCCACTGGTTGTGGATCATGAGATGAACACACATGCAATGACACTAGTGGATCCATGTGTGGTTTGCGAAAAGAACAGACATGCAATCAGACTAGGTGGATCCATGTGTGGTTTGTTTAGAGGAATAGACATGCAATGACACTAGGTGTGGTTCATGAAAAGATCAAACATGCAATGACACTGGTGGATCCATATGTGGTTTGTGGAAGGAACATACATCCAAGGACTCTAGCTATGGTTCATGAAAAGAACAAACATGCAATGACACTGGTGGATCCATGTGTGGTTCATGAGAAGAACACACGTGCAATGACACTGGTGGATCCTTGTGTGGTTTACGAGATAAACCAACATGCAATGACACTTATGGATACTTATGTGGTTTGTAAAAAGAACAGACATGCAATGGAACTGGCTGTGGTTCATGAGAAGAACACACATGTAATGACATTGGTGGATCCATGTGTGTGTCATGAGAAGAACACACATCCAATGACACTGGTGGATCCTTATGTGGTTTGTGAGAAGAACATACATCCAATGACACTGGTGGATACTTATGTGGTTTTTGAGAAGAACAGACATGCAATGACACTGGCTGTGGTTCATGAGAAGAACACATATGCAATGACACTGGTGGATCCTTATGTGGTTTGTGAGAAGAACATACATGCAATGACACTGGCTGTGGTTCATGAGAAGAACACACATGCAATGACACTAGTGGATCCATGTGTGGTTTGTGAAAAGAACAGACATGCAATCACACTAGGGGGATCCATGTCTGGTTTGTGAAAAGAACATACATGCAATCACACTAGGTGGATCCATTTGTGGTTTGTTTAGAAGAACACACATGCACTATATCCGGTATGGTTGCTGCTCTGGGTAATCATGATGAATTATGGCCGAAGCAGACTACAAAGTTTAGCTTCATGGATGAACATGTCATCATGGTTCCTCTAACGTGTGACAGTCAGCTAATTGGGCTGATGAAAAGGTATACTTCGGCTTGCATGTTTGAGATGAATTGTGATGTACTGGATGTGGAAGCTGCTGCAACTGGGAGTCACCCTTCTATTCTTGGACAGGGTGGTTGCTCGAACCCAATTAGTTCCTGGTAAGCAAAGGTCGCTTGGGGTTCGCATGTTTGTGCTGAATTAAATTTTTTGTTTTATTTACTCTGTAGATATTGGGCAGTTATGCAACAATCTTGTTTCTTTGTCAGGAAGAGCCGCAAGGTTAGAAGCATGACTACCAGGTCAGTCATTTTGCTGCCCGAAGAAATTAAAAAGGAGTGGAAAGATGATGCTGGACACGATTCTGGTGCCCATTGCCCCGGCGATGCAGAGTACGTGAAGCTAAGAAAATTGGCACCGAGGAAGAGGAAGAAGGCAGGAAATGAAGAAGCCAGTGGACGTGAAGGCTTGGCACCCAGGCTGCGAAAGAAGGCTGCTGGCAATGAAGATGCATATTAATGTGTTGAACTTGAACCTATATGTGTAATTCTGTTAAATTCTGGAGCTCTGTGTGTGGCACATTGCTGGGCGAAACAATCTACCCTCATTCTCCGAGTAAGATATACCGCGACTTAGGGTTTGGAAACGCCCTAGTCAGTAGTTGAATCCGAAATTGTGATTATGCCACTGCTATCTGAAAACACGCAGCACCGGTTCCACGATTGCTGAGGGGCGGGAGATCTCCAAATACGCCGGAATGTAAGTGGCACAAAAATAAAATATTTAAGCTGCCACACTCCACAAAGCAACAACTTATTTCAGATGCTGCACAACGACGTGGCAACATAAACAACAATGGCAACCGATAATTCCCAGACGCTTGAGCCCGTCTATCTCACCGCCTCCCTGCTCCTGCACGCCCTGCGTTTGGCGAAGCACTGTGGATCTCCATTAACCGGGGGTACGTGCTTCCACTTTATAAATTGTGGCTGTGCCATTTGCATGCGGCACAATCCACGTACATTATGTTTAAAGAAACCACCAATTACAGAATACCACCATGATCAGACAAAAGAAAGTGATGTAGGGTTAAGACAGACTAACGAGAGAGCAATTTTTTTCCTCCCAGGACTCCGGGACCACTAGTTCAGACCGCTAGGTGAACAAGTACTACTATTACAACTTAAAAAGGCACGGATCTCAAGCTAAATAGAACTAGTCATCACACATATCCTTGATCTTCCTAATCTTAGCCTGATGCGCATCTTCCTGCGAGAGCAAGGATCGATTCGTCTGCTCCTTCCTTTTAGCATCTTCCTTGCACAACTTCAATTATTTCTCTGTATTTTTCCTCGTGCACTTGTCAATACTCGTAGTTGTGAAATGCAGGACTTTGGCTTGGTGAAGATCATTCCTTGCTTGAGTCAGTTCTTGCTCTACTTTAGCCTTCAGGGCCAACGCCACGTCCCTCTCCTTCTCGACTTTGCTAACCTGGTCTTGCACCCTCCTGAGATCTCGGTTAAGCTTGGTCATGTCAACTGGGTCCCATAGCTTCATCTCAACACTGTTAAGAAGTGAGCTGACTACGGATTCTTTCAACTGAACAGTCATATCCCATAGTTTGTCCAGCATTTTCTGCATCGATTTGAGCCACTCTGGGTCTACCCATTTGACAACACCGCAACTTCCGCCTTGAATCATTGCATGATGTCCTTGACATCGTAGAAACCTCCTGCCTGTGTTTCGTCCTTCGAACGCAACAAATTTAGCGGGCACATGTCCATGTTTACATAGCAGAGGACTGTCTTCATCCACTAAACCTTGATAGTCAGAGTCATACATCGTCTGGTTGTCCTAAGACATCATACGCGCATGAGTAAATAGAGTAGATCTAGCTCAAAAAATACATAACTGGCCACAAATGATAGAAATAGAGATGAGACAACTCACATTGAAATCACCATCCCTGTCATCACGACGCGTTTCCTCGCCGTCTCCCCTTGAACCCATGGCGAGAGGGGAGGGGGGTGGCTGCCGGAGAGGGGATTGGGATGGAGGCGCCGTTGGCTTGCGGCTACGGCAGAATGCGAGTGAAGTGGGGAAAGTGGCTTCGAGGGGAAGGAAGAGAAGTACGGGGAGGAAGGGAAGTAATAGGGACGTGACACTGGGATGTGGCCCACTGAACTCGTGAGTCGTGACACTCGCATCAGGGAAGCGCCCGATGTTGCCAGTTTGTCCAGAGAAAGCGTGGCCAATCATGCCACAGAACATCCTACTCGCGGATCGCTCTCACGAAGACCATCCCAATCATCCAAGCGCCCCGATCAAACGGTATGTAACAATCGTCAAGCAGAACAACTGTGTTAGGGTGTGCCTTCTAGAAGACTCGGTCTAACGGCCACCCATTGGGGGGATAAGGTTAGGGCTCTCCTAAGGTTAATTAGGATCCATATGTGGTTTGTGAAAAGAGGATACATGCAATGAAAATGGTGGATCCATATGTGGTTTGTGAAAAGAACAGACATGCAATCACACTGGGTGGATCCATGTGTGGTTCATGAGAATAACACACATGCAATGACACTGGTGGATCCATGTGTGGTTTGTGAGAAAAACACACATCCAATGACACTAGGTGTGGTTCATGAAAAGAACACACATCCAAAGGCACTAGGTGTGGTTCATGAAAAGAACACACATCCAATGACACTAGCTGTCGTTCATGAAAAGAACATACATGCAATGACACTGGTGGATCCATATGTGGTTTGTGGAAAGAACGGACATGCAATGACTCTAGCTGTGGTTCAAGAAAAGAATAGACATGCAATGACACTGGTGGATCCATGTGTGGTTCATGAGAAGAACACACATCCAATGACACTGGTGGATCCTTATGTGGTTTGTGAGAAGAACAGACATGCAATGACTGGAAGGAATATGCCCGAGAGGCAATAATAAAGTGGTTATTATCTTATTCCATGTTTATGATAAATGTTTATTTTACATGCTAGAATTGTATTGATTCGGAAACATCAATACATGTGTGTTTAATAAACAAAAAGGGTTCCTAGTCATGCCTCTCTTATAGACTAGCTTGTTGATTAACAAGATGATCAAGGTTTCCTGATCATGGACATTGGATGTTGTTAATAACAAGGTCACACCATTGTGGAATGATGTGATGAACATTCATCCGAAGTATAGCATTACGATCAGAGTCATTATGTTTATATTGCTATAACATCATACGAAGTAATCTTAGTCCTTAGACCATGAGATCATGTTAATTGCTAACACCGGAAGAGTATCTTGATAACATCAAACGTCACATCGTAACAGGGTGACTATAAAGGTGGGTTCAGTGCTATGTAGGTGTTATGTTGATGCTCATGGATCAAGAGTGGGATTTGTCCATCCCGATGACAGATAGATATACTCTGGTCCCTCTCGGTGATATCACATTGAAATAGCTTGCAAGCAAGTAATGTGATCACTAGAATGTTATCTCACGGGAACGAGAAAAGGGTGCATGTCAGTAACGAGATCAAACTAGGTATTTCGATGCCAATGATCGAATCTCGGACATGTAATATACCGCGAGACAAAGGGATTTAGTTACGACGTTAAAGGTTCACACGATCACAAGAGTCATCGTTGAATATGTGGGAGTCAGTACGGATCTCCAAGTCCTGCTGCTGATTATTGATCAGAGAGGGGTCTCGATCATGTCTACATTATTCGTGAACCATAGGGTGACACACTTAAGGGATACCGACACCATTTGGAGCAAATATGTTTCAGATAAAGATTTAAGAAAGCGGTGGAATCATTTCGATGGAAACCGAAATTGTTTCGGGTGAAATTGCTGAAACTGGTTCTGCATGTGATATTGAAATGTTGCAGGGGGTTTTATGTGAATGTTTGTTAATTAATGTAATTAACAAAATTCTGAATAAAATAAATAAAATAGTTTTATTTAATGAGAGCTTGCATTAAATTTGGTGGAAATTTAATGCATGTGTGAGTGGAATTTTGAGTGGAGGCTTTTTATGGGAGTGGGAGTTCCACCCACATGAATGTGGAAGAGGTGGGGGCACCACCATGGCTGCCACGCCATGGCCCTTGGGTGCCCCCCTCTCCCCTATAAAAGGCCCCCCTTTCCTCCTCTCACAACACACCTCCTTGTGAAAGATCTCTCTCCCCCTCTAGTATTATCCCCATGGTCTCGGATTAGCGAGATACATGTTCTTGGTGGCTTTATCTGGAAAGGAGTTGCTGCTTCCGCTGCTTTGCTGGAGCGAGGGATGGAAGTTGTCGGGGTACTGGACGTGTGTGCGATCACGGATGCACCGCTGCTTTGCGGTGCTGGACTTGGTGGTGCTGGAGCTGGATCTGATGGACGTGCTGGAGCCGGACCTGCTGGACTTCATCACGATCTTGAGATCGGCAAGTGTACGACTACATCAACCACGAGTTCCTACTCGTTAACAAAGCTCATTGTCTACGAGGGTAAGTTCTCGTTGGATGTATGTCCACCCGTTGCTTTGTACCTAGTAGATAGATCTTGGCGTGTAGTTCACACCGTAGGAAATTTTTTGTTTTCTATGCTGCGGACCCAACAGTGGTATCAGATCCTGATCTATGCGTAGGTGCTTTGCACGGGTAGTACACATATGTTTATATGTGGGCGATGATGATCATGTTATTGCTTCTTTCATGTATTTTGGATATTGGTGGCATAGTGGGATGAAGCGGCCCGGACCAACCTTACATGTCATCGTACATGAGACCGGTTCCATGACTGACATGCAACTTGTTTTGCATAAGTGGCTGGTGGGTGTCTGTCTCTCCTACTATAGTCAATATCTGATTTACAACGAGTTGCTAATAACTTAGTTATCCTCGTTGTGGTTCATGTTCGTAGGTATGAACGGTTCTATCTCCGAAAGCCCTAAGCCACGCAAAACTTGCAATTGATAAATTAGAGGCGCCTAGTTTAGATCGTTGCTGGGCTATTGTCTTGATATGGTATTGTTGTAAGTAGATGTATGATATATACTCTTACAACACATTCAACGTGTAAGTTCCATAGACCTTGGCCTTACACACAAAGGAATGATAGAGATCATACCATGATGCAAATGATAGAGATCAAATGCATGGACCATATCACCTCACTTCACACATTAGATGTTAGCATCTTATATTGCTAGTTTGGCGCTTTTGGTAGCATTATAAGATGATCCCTCATTTAAATATCAAGATAAAATGTGTTCTTCCTTAAGTATGCACCGCTCTATGGATCGTGTTTCGAGACATCACGTGATGATCAGGTGTTCTCAACTCTACGCTTTCATGCAACGGGTGTAAGAAAGTTTTACACACGCGAATACTAAGGTTCTTACTTGGCGAGCCTAGCATGTACAGACATGGCCTTGGAACACGGACCGAAAGGTTAAGCATGAGTCATATAGTTGATGTGATGACCATATTGATGCTCGTCTTTGAAGCTACACCGACTCACGTGATGATCGGACTTGGTGTAGTGGATTTGGTTCATGTAATCACCAAAAAGGCACGAGGGATGTTGTTTTTGAGTGGGAGTTCATTTCTAATTTGGATTAGTCAAACTCAATTTGTCATAAACTAAATCGAAGTGAATTTGCATAATTTGTTGTAGTTATTTGCATCTGTTCACTACCTTATTCTTACTTTTAATTGAGATAATAGAACTATAGAATTCTAGTTATTTACTTTACGAACTGGTATCGTATTGTTTTGAATGTCAATTTAAGGTTTATAAGTCCTATTGCAAACTTTTAGCAAACTCTATTTACTCCATGAAGTTCAATAAGTAGTATTAAATCAAGAGTAAGAATTCCAATGTTTGTATCTAAAGTATCATGTTTGCCTCCATGATTATTGATATTCAAAAAGTTGTTTTAATATCAAGATTATATTGGAGCTGAAAATTGTTTCAGAAACCGTCATGTGTGAAAGATATTGTGATATCTGAAACAATGTTTTTGGTTGCATTATGATAGAGTATAATTTAGCAAAATACATGTTCTCATATTGTATGAGAATTTGTGAAGGATGGAGATGCTAGGCATCCGAATCTACCAAAAGGGTTTTGGGAACTGATATTATACTCGCGATTCTTCCTTATAGGCTATAGTAGCTTGATCATGAAAGTTGTCATGATAAGGATGAATAGAAGATGTAAGTAAAATGTTTACTACACTAATAGATTACTAAAGAATGGATTTTTGAAAGAACACCAAACATTTGATGATGGTGATCCACTTCAAAGTGCAAGTCCAAAGGTATTAGTATTTGACTATATACGCTTTGTACCATGTGTCATGTTGATGACACCACTATTAATGTTGATAGATTCTTTTAAAAGAAAAGGAATTGCTGAAAGAGAATCTATAAAATATTTGGCAGAAAATAAAAGGTTGGAGATGTCCAACTTAGGTATATAAAAGATATACATGTTATGGCTATATTCCTTGCTTGTTAAACAACGTGGTTCTTATGTATTGGATACCGGTATTGGATACCGAATTGGTTGGTATGAAGTGTCATACAAGACAACGCAATTCATGAACTACAATGGCCTAAGTAACCAGCAAGAGAATGAGTGATGATGTTCATCGAAAACAAATAAAGTGTTATTGTGTTTTTCGTTGTCATCAAACCAAACCTTCAAGATTTGTTTAAATAATTGTTATTTTGTTCCGGTATCATGAGAACAATGGCTATTCAAATAATTACCGTATTCCATAAAGGATGGATGAACTTTTACAAGTCTAGTTGGAGAAATCACATCCATAAACACTATTGCTAAAATGTCGCAAGACAAATGATTGAAAGATCACTTATGAAGTGACATCGCTGTTTAAATTATATTTGAAAGAAAACATGAAGAAACTCCATGTTGATGAATTTTTGGAGTCTTTGATTTTGATCAATTGACGCATGTGAGACTTTCCTCGAGATAATTGAAACTCCGTCCATGGGCCAAAGAGGAACGGATGACTAACTTATTGGATATTATGCATGTTGATGTATATAGTCCATTATGTGTAGCCATATGCGATGGATCTTTTTGCTTCTCCAGAAATTTGAGTGAATATATCTATATATTTACTTAATAAGGAAGAAGTATGAAACATTTGAAAATTGTTCAAAGACTTTCAAGATGAAGTGAAAAATCATTGTAACAAGAAAATAAAAGAGTTTATGATTTGATCATAAAGGAAGATATTTGAGTTACAGGTTTAGCAAAACACCTAAGATTTCAGGAATTGTTCCATGAATTTGCACTTCCCGATAAACCACAGGAATATGGTATGTTCGAGAGGTCAAATCAAACCTTGTTTGACATGGTAAGATCAAAGGTGTCATTTATAACACTGCCATTATGTTTTAAGGATTAAAGCTTTAGAGACTACCGCTTTTTCACTGAAAAGAGCACCATCGTGATCCGTTGAAATGACACCATATGAGTTATGGTTTGGGATAAAACCCGAATTGTCTTTTCTTAAATTTTGGTATGCTATGCATAAGTAAAATGTTTACAACCAAAGTCGGATAAGCACGTCTTTGTAGGTTATCCCAAAGAATTTGTTGGGAATTCCTCCATAACACCGAGGACAAAAGAGTTTGTCGCTTAGAATGTCAAGATTCTTGAGAAGGAATTTTTCACGAAAAGTTAAGTGGGAGGACAATAGAACTTTGATAAGGTTGTTGAACCTTAGCTATATGTGCTAAGTAGCGCAGCGCCGGAAAGTGTCCTGGTGGTGGCCACAATGCTCATGGATCTCGTGATTACAAAGGGTGTGATCTTGTAGATTAGAGTTCCTATTGAACCATGTGGGTCGGTAAGAATCAAATAGTAAGATTTGAAACAGAAGTCGTTATTGTTTTTGACAATGATGAACCGACTGCATGCAAAGAAGCGATGATGGGCCCTGACTCCATAAAATGACTAGAAGTCATAGAATCCATGATAATATCCATACACGAGAAATCAAGTTTCTGAACTTGGAAGACCCTCCGGAAAGGCATGAAGCCTATCGGTCGTGTTTGGATCTATAAAGAAATAGACATGGATGTTTGACATCTATGAAATAGACGACATGTCGGAAAGAAGTTTATGGCAATGTTCAAGGAGTTGACTATGATAAGATATGATCTTTCATAGCGATATATAGTCTTGACGGATTAATGTAGCAACCACTACATATAATTTGGTATATGGTAGTTGAATAAACAAAACAAGGTTCTTCTAATAGAACGGTAACCTAGGACATGTACATGACATGGTCCGAAGGGTTTTGTTAATTCAAAGGGTGCTAAAAGGGCATGTAAACTTCAATAGTTGAAGTAAGCATAGCGGAGTTGGAATCTTCACCATGATGAAACTGTTAAAAGAGTTTAAATTCATCGGAGATGATGAAGATGCTTGCATTTGCAAGAAATTAAGTGGGAGCGCTGAGACATATTTCTAATACATTATGTAGAGGACATATTGTTGATTGGAAATGATGTATCTTGAATTGACACAAGTTAAGGATTTCATTAAAATAAGATTTCGATGAAAGACTTGGGCAAACCCAGAATATTAGGCATCAATATCTATATGGATAGATTAAGGCGCTAATATGGTTGTGCCAGACATACATATATAAGATATTGAAAAGGTTCAATATGAGATATTGAAAGGGTTCAATATGGAAACAACAAGAAAGGTTCTTGCTGCATGGAAAGAATTGTATTCAGATTCAAGTATTTCAACACTTGGTGAGTAGAATCACATGAAGATTCTGATCGATTATACCATGATATGTATATATCCAGAATGTCCTATGCTCTAAATGTTATGAGCATATACCAGAATGATTCATAAGATGATCATTGGACAATAGTAAAGATATTCTTATGATCTTTGGAAGAACTAAGAATATATCATGTATAAGTGACAAATACTTAAAGGTAGTTCATTGTAAAGTGTTACATTGATACTAGTTTTGTCACAAGATACAAATTAAATTTATCTCAATTTAGACTATGGGTGGCACAATATAATGGAAAGGATGTTCCATGATGGATTTGGATGAGTTCCAAAGTTGAGATATTGTGACGGATACTACAACAAAAGGCTAAGTATATAACTGCTATAGTAGCAGCAAAGGAGGGCATTTGTGTTAAGTAGTTTGTTATCAAACTAGGTGTGGTTCAAAGTGGGCTAATACTATGAAGATATATTGTGTGACAATAATATCAACATATTTTGAGCCGAACGAACTAAAGGTCTCACCAGAGGACCAAATTTATACAATGCCATCTCATTTGAGAATGAGTGATGCGTAGAGATGCAAAGACATGCAAATACACACGGATCTGAAACTGTCACATCCGGAGATTATGTTAACCACTAGCAATAGCATATATGCAACACCAGAAAGCCATAGGTGTTCAATACGCAAAGTTTTTCAAACTAGATTATTGACTCTAGTGCAAGTGGGAGACTGAAGGGAATATGCCCGAGAGGCAATAATAAAGTGGTTATTATCTTATTCCATGTTTATGATAAATGTTTATTTTACATGCTAGAATTGTATTGATTCGGAAACATCAATACATGTGTGTTTAATAAACAAAAAGGGTTCCTAGTCATGCCTCTCTTATAGACTAGCTTGTTGATTAACAAGATGATCAAGGTTTCCTGATCATGGACATTGGATGTTGTTAATAACAAGGTCACACCATTGGTGGAATGATGTGATGAACATTCATCCGAAGTATAGCATTACGATCAGAGTCATTATGTTTATATTGCTATAACATCATCCGAAGTATAGCTTGTTTATATTGCACCACCATGACTGCCACGACATGGCCCTTGGGTGCCCCCCTCTCCTCTCACAACACACCTCCTTGTGAAGGATCTCTCTCCCCCTCTAGTATTATCCCCATGGTCTCGGATTAGCGAGATACATGTTCCCGGTGGCTTTATCTAGAAAGGAGTTGCTGCTTCTGCTGCTTTGCTGGAGCGAGGGATAGAGGTTGTCGGGGTATAGGACGTGTGTGTGATCACGGATGCACCACTGCTTTGAGGTGCTAGACTTGGTGGTGCCGGAGCTAGATCTGATGGACGTCCTGGAGCCGGACCGGCTGGACTTCATCACGATCTTGAGATCGGCAAGTGTACGACTACATCAACCACGAGTTCCTACTCGTTAACAAAGCTCGTTGTCTACGAGGGTAAGTTCTTGTTGGATGTATGTCCACCCGTTGCTTTGTACCTAGTAGATAGATCTTGGCGTGTAGTTCACACCGTAGGAAATTTATTGTTTTCTATGCTGCGGACCCAACAATGACACTAGCTGTGGTTCATGAGAAGAACACACATGCAATGAAACTGGTGGATCCATGCGTGGTTTGAAAAGAACAGACATGCAATCACACTAGGTGGATCCATGTGTGGTTTGTTTAGAGGAACAGACATGCAATGACACTGGGTATGGTTCACGAAAAGAATAGACATGCAATGACACTGGTGGATCCATATGTGGTTTGTGAAAGGAACAGACATGCAATGACACTGGCTATAGTTCATTGAAAGAACAGCCATGCAATGACGCTGGTGGATCCATGTGTGGTTCACGAGAACAATACACATGAAATGACACTGGTAGATCCTTGTGTGGTTTGTGAGAAGAACTAACATGCAATGACACTGGTGGATACTTATATGGTTTGTGAGAAGAACAAACATGCAATGACACTGGCTGTGGTTCATGAGAAGAACACACATGCAATGACACTGGTGGATCCTTGTGTGGTTTGTGAGAAGAACACACATGCAATGACACTGGTGGATCCATGTGTGGTTTGTGAAAAGAACAGACATGCAATCACACTAGGTGGATCCATGTGGGGTTTGTTTAGAGGAACAGGCATGCAATGACACTGGGTGTGGTTCATGAAAAGAACAGACATGCAATGACACTGGTGGATCCATGTGTGGTTCATGAAAAGAACACACATGGAATGACACTAGTGGATCCTTGTGTGGTTTGTGAGAAGTACTGACATGCAATGACACTGGTGGATACTTATGTGGTTTGCCAGAAGAACAGACAAGCAATGACACTGGATGTGGTTCATGAGAAGAACACACATGCAATGACACTGGTGGATCCTTGTGTGGTTTGTGAGAAGAACATACATGCAATGACACTGGTGGATCCATGTGTGGTTTGTGAAAAGAATAGACATGCAATCACACTAGGTGGATCCATGTGTGGTTTGTGAAAAGAACAGACATGCAATCACACTAGGTGGATCCATGTGTGGTTTGCGAAAAGCACAGACATGCAATCAGACTAGGTGGATCCATGTGTGGTTTGCGAAAAGAACTGACATGTAATGACACTGGTTGTGGTTCATCAGAAGAACACACATCCAATGACACTAGTGGATCCTTACGTGGTTTGTGAGAAGAATAGACATCCAATGACACTGGTGGATACTTATGTGGTTTGTGAGAAGAACAGACATGCAATGACACTGGCTGTGGTTCATGAGAAGAACACACATGCAATGACACTGGTGGATCCTTATGTGGTTTGTGAGAAGAACATACATGCAATGACACTGGCTGTGGTTCATGAGGAGAACACACATGTAACGACACTGGTGGATCCATGTTTGGTTTGTGAAAAGAACAGACATGCAATCACACTAGGTGGATCCATTTGTGGTTTGTGGAAAGAACAGAAATGCAATGACTCTAGCTGTGGTTCATGAAAAGAACACACAAGCAATGACGCTGGTGGATCCATGTGTGGTTTGTGAAAAGAACAGACATGCAATCACCCTACTTGGATCCATGTGTGGTTTGTTTAGAAGAACACACATGCAATGACTCTAGTTGTGGTTCATGAAAAGAACACACATGCAATGACACTGGTGAATCCATGTGTGGTTTGTGAAAAGAACAGACATGCAATCACACTAGGTGGATCCATGTGTGGTTTCTTTAGAGGAACAAACATGCAATGACACTGGGTGTGGTTCATGAAAAAAACAGACATGCAATGATACTGGTGGATCCATATGTGGTTTGTGGAAAGCACAGACATGCAATGACTCTAGCTGTGGTTCATGAAAAGAACAGACATGCAATGACACTAGGTGGATCCATGTGTGGTTCATGAGAAGAACACACATCCAATGACACTAGTGGATCCTTATGTGGTTTGTGAGAAGAACATACATGCAATGACACTGGTTGTGGTTCATGAGAAGAACACACATGCAATGACACTGGTGGATTCATGTGTGGTTTGTGAAAAGAACAGACATGCAGTCACACTACGTGTATCCATGTGTGGTTCGTTTACAGGAATAGACATGCAATGACACTGGGTGTGGTTCACGAAAAGAACAGACATGCAATGCCATTGGTGGATCCATATGTGGTTTGTGGAAGGAACAGACATGCAATGACTCTAGCTGTGGTTTATGAAAAGAACAGACATGCAATGACACTGGTGGATCCATGTGTGGTTCATGAGTAGAACACACATGCAATGACACTGGTGGATCCATGAGTGGTTTGTGAAAAGAACAGACATGCAATCACACTAGGTGGATCCATGTGTGCTTTGTGAAAAGAACAGACATGCAATCACACTAGATGGATCCATGTGTGGTTTGTTCAGAAGAACACACATGCAATGACTCTAGTTGTGGTTCATGAAAAGAACACACATGCAATGACACTAGTGGATCCATGTCTGGTTTGTGAAAAGAACAGACATGCAATCACACTAGGTGGACCCATGTGTGGTTTCTTTAGAGGAACAGACATGCAATGACACTGGGTGTGGTTCATGAAAAGAACAGACATGCAATGATGCTGGTGGATCCATATGTGGTTTGTGGAAAGCACAGACATGCAATGACTCTAGATGTGGTTCATGAAAAGAACAGACATGCAATGACACTTGGTGGATCCATGTGGGGTTCATGAGAAGAACACACATCCAATGACACTGGTGGATCCTTATGTGGTTTGTGAGAAGAACATACATGCAATGACACTGGCTGTGGTTCATGAGAAGAACACAGATGCAATGACACTGGTGGATCCATGTGTGGTTTGTGAAAAGAACAGACATGCAATCACAGTAGGTGGATCCAAGTGTGGTTAGTTTAGAGGAACAAACATGCAATGACACTGGGTGTGGTTCATGAAAAGAACAGACATGCAATGACACTGGTGGATCCATGTGTGGTTGAAGAGAAGAACACACATGCAATGACACTGGTGGATCCTTGTGCGTTTTGTGAGAAGAACTAACATGCAATGACACTGGTGGATACTTATGTGGTTTGTGAGAAGAACATACATGCAATAACACTGGCTGTGGTTCATGAGAAGAACACACATGCAATGATACTGGTGGATCCGTGTGTGGTTTGTGATAAGAACATACATGCAATGACACTGGTGGATCCATGTGTGGTTTGTGAAAAGAACGGACATGCAATCACACTAGGTGGATCCATGTGTCGTTAGTTTACAAGAACACACATGTAATGACTCTAGCTGCGGTTCCTGAAAAGAACACACATGCGATGACACTGGTGGATCCATGTGTGGTTTGTGAAAAGAACAGACATGAAATCACACTAGGTGGATCCTCGTGTGGTTTGTGAGAAGAACTGACATGCAATGACTCTAGTTGTGGTTCATGAAAAGAACACACATGCAATGACACTGGTGGATCCATGTGTGGTTCATGAGAAGAACACACATGCAATGACACTGGGTGTGGTTCATGAGAAGAACACACATCCAATGATACTAGTGGATCCTTATGTGGTTTGTGAGAAGAACATACATGCAATGACACTGGCTGTGGTTCATGAGAAGAACACACATGCAATGACACTGGTGGATTCATGTGTGGTTTGTGAAAAGAACAGACATGCAGTCACACTACGTGTATCCATGTGTGGTTCGTTTACAGGAATAGACATGCAATGACACTGGGTGTGGTTCACGAAAAGAACAGACATGCAATGACATTGGTGGATCCATATGTGGTTTGTGGAAGGAACAGACATGCAATGACTCTAGCTGTGGTTTATGAAAAGAACAGACATGCAATGACACTGGTGGATCCATGTGTGGTTCATGAGTAGAACACACATGCAATGACACTGGTGGATCCATGAGTGGTTTGTGAAAAGAATAGACATGCAATCACACTAGGTGGATCCATGTGTGGTTTGTGAAAAGAACAGACATGCAATCACACTAGGTGGATCCATGTGAGGTTTGTTTAGAAGAACACACTTGCAATGACTCTAGTTGTGGTTCATGAAAAGAACACACATGCAATGACACTAGTGGATCCATGTGTGGTTTGTGAAAATAATAGACATGCAATGAGTCTGGTGGATCCATGTGTGGTTTGTGGAAAGCACAGACATGCAATGACTCTAGCTGTGGTTCATGAAAATAAGAGACATGTAATCACACTAGGTGGATCCATGTGTGGATTGTTTAGAGGAATAGACATGCAATGATACTGGGTGTGGTTCATGAAAAGAACAAACATGCAATGACACTAGTGGATCCATATGTGGTTTGTGGAAGGAACATACATGCAATGACACTGGTGGATCCATATGTGGTTTGTGGAAAACACAGACATGCAACGACTCTAGCTGTGGCTCATGAAAAGAACGGTCATGCAATGACACTAGGTGGATCCATGTGTGGTTCATGAGAAGAACACACATCCAATGACACTGGTGGATCCTTATGTGGTTTGTGAGAAGAACAAACATGCAATGACACTGGCTGTGGATCATGAGAAGAACACACATGCAATGACACTAGTGGATCCATGTGTGGTTTGCGAAAAGCACAGACATGCAATCAAACTAGGTGGATCCATGTGTGGTTTGCGAAAAGAACTGACATGTAATGACACTGGCTGTGGTTCATCAGAAGAACACACATCCAATGACACTAGTGGATCCTTACGTGGTTTGTGAGAAGAATAGACATCCAATGACACTGGTGGATACTTATGTGGTTTGTGAGAAGAACAGACATGCAATGACACTGGCTGTGGTTCATGAGAAGAACACACATGCAATGACACTGGTGGATCCTTATGTGGTTTGTGAGAAGAACATACATGCAATGACACTGGTTGTGGTTCATGAGAAGAACACACATGTAACGACACTGGTGGATCCATGTTTGGTTTGTGAAAAGAACAGACATGCAATCACACTAGGTGGATCCATTTGTGGTTTGTGGAAAGAACAGAAATGCAATGACTCTAGCTGTGGTTCATGAAAAGAACACACATGCAATGACGCTGGTGGATCCATGTGTGGTTTGTGAAAAGAACAGACATGCAATCACCCTACTTGGATCCATGTGTGGTTTGTTTAGAAGAACACACATGCAATGACTCTAGTTGTGGTTCATGAAAAGAACACACATGCAATCACACTAGGTGGATCCATGTGTGGTTTCTTTAGAGGAACAAACATGCAATGACACTGGGCGTGGTTCATGAAAAAAACAGACATGCAATGATACTGGTGGATACATATGTGGTTTGTGGAAAGCACAGACATGCAATGACTCTAGCTGTGGTTCATGAAAAGAACAGACATGCAATGACACTGGGTGGATCCATGTGTGGTTCATGAGAAGAACACACATCCAATGACACTAGTGGATCCTTATGTGGTTTGTGAGAAGAACATACATGCAATGACACTGGCTGTGGTTCATGAGAAGAACACACATGCAATGACACTGGTGGATCCATGTGTGGTTTGTGAAAAGAACAGACATGCAGTCACACTACGTGTATCCATGTGTGGTTCGTTTACAGGAACAGACATGCAATGACACTGGGTGTGGTTCACGAAAAGAACAGACATGCAATGACATTGGCGGATCCATATGTGGTTTGTGGAAGGAACATACATGCAATGACTCTAGCTGTGGTTCATGAAAAGAACAGACATGCAATGACACTGGTGGATCCATGTGTGGTTCATGAGTAGAACACACATGCAATGAAACTGGTGGATCCATGCGTGGTTTGAAAAGAACAGACATGCAATCACACTAAGTGGATACATGTGTGGTTTGTTTAGAGGAACAGACATGCAATGACACTGGGTATGGTTCACGAAAAGAATAGACATGCAATGACACTGGTGGATCCATATGTGGTTTGTGAAAGGAACAGACATGCAATGACACTGGCTATAGTTCATTGAAAGAACAGCCATGCAATGACGCTGGTGGATCCATGTGTGGTTCACGAGAACAATACACATGAAATGACACTGGTAGATCCTTGTGTGGTTTGTGAGAAGAACTAACATGCAATGACACTGGTGGATACTTATATGGTTTGTGAGAAGAACAAACATGCAATGACACTGGCTGTGGTTCATGAGAAGAACACACATGCAATGACACTGGTGGATCCTTGTGTGGTTTGTGAGAAGAACACACATGCAATGACACTGGTGGATCCATGTGTGGTTTGTGAAAAGAACAGACATGCAATCACACTAGGTGGATCCATGTGTGGTTTGTTTAGAGGAACAGGCATGCAATGACACTGGGTGTGGTTCATGAAAAGAACAGACATGCAATGACACTGGTGGATCCATGTGTGGTTCATGAAAAGAACACACATGGAATGACACTAGTGGATCCTTGTGTGGTTTGTGAGAAGTACTGACATGCAATGACACTGGTGGATACTTATGTGGTTTGCCAGAAGAACAGACAAGCAATGACACTGGATGTGGTTCATGAGAAGAACACACATGCAATGACACTGGTGGATCCTTGTGTGGTTTGTGAGAAGAACATACATGCAATGACACTGGTGGATCCATGTGTGGTTTGTGAAAAGAATAGACATGCAATCACACTAGGTGGATCCATGTGTGTTTTGTGAAAAGAACAGACATGCAATCACACTAGGTGGATCCATGTGTGGTTTGCGAAAAGCACAGACATGCAATCAGACTAGGTGGATCCATGTGTGGTTTGCGAAAAGAACTGACATGTAATGACACTGGTTGTGGTTCATCAGAAGAACACACATCCAATGACACTAGTGGATCCTTACGTGGTTTGTGAGAAGAATAGACATCCAATGACACTGGTGGATACTTATGTGGTTTGTGAGAAGAACAGACATGCAATGACACTGGCTGTGGTTCATGAGAAGAACACACATGCAATGACACTGGTGGATCCTTATGTGGTTTGTGAGAAGAACATACATGCAATGACACTGGCTGTGGTTCATGAGGAGAACACACATGTAACGACACTGGTGGATCCATGTTTGGTTTGTGAAAAGAACAGACATGCAATCACACTAGGTGGATCCATTTGTGGTTTGTGGAAAGAACAGAAATGCAATGACTCTAGCTGTGGTTCATGAAAAGAACACACAAGCAATGACGCTGGTGGATCCATGTGTGGTTTGTGAAAAGAACAGACATGCAATCACCCTACTTGGATCCATGTGTGGTTTGTTTAGAAGAACACACATGCAATGACTCTAGTTGTGGTTCATGAAAAGAACACACATGCAATGACACTGGTGAATCCATGTGTGGTTTGTGAAAAGAACAGACATGCAATCACACTAGGTGGATCCATGTGTGGTTTCTTTAGAGGAACAAACATGCAATGACACTGGGTGTGGTTCATGAAAAAAACAGACATGCAATGATACTGGTGGATCCATATGTGGTTTGTGGAAAGCACAGACATGCAATGACTCTAGCTGTGGTTCATGAAAAGAACAGACATGCAATGACACTAGGTGGATCCATGTGTGGTTCATGAGAAGAACACACATCCAATGACACTAGTGGATCCTTATGTGGTTTGTGAGAAGAACATACATGCAATGACACTGGCTGTGGTTCATGAGAAGAACACACATGCAATGACACTGGTGGATTCATGTGTGGTTTGTGAAAAGAACAGACATGCAGTCACACTACGTGTATCCATGTGTGGTTCGTTTACAGGAATAGACATGCAATGACACTGGGTGTGGTTCACGAAAAGAACAGACATGCAATGCCATTGGTGGATCCATATGTGGTTTGTGGAAGGAACAGACATGCAATGACTCTAGCTGTGGTTTATGAAAAGAACAGACATGCAATGACACTGGTGGATCCATGTGTGGTTCATGAGTAGAACACACATGCAATGACACTGGTGGATCCATGAGTGGTTTGTGAAAAGAACAGACATGCAATCACACTAGGTGGATCCATGTGTGCTTTGTGAAAAGAACAGACATGCAATCACACTAGATGGATCCATGTGTGGTTTGTTCAGAAGAACACACATGCAATGACTCTAGTTGTGGTTCATGAAAAGAACACACATGCAATGACACTAGTGGATCCATGTCTGGTTTGTGAAAAGAACAGACATGCAATCACACTAGGTGGACCCATGTGTGGTTTCTTTAGAGGAACAGACATGCAATGACACTGGGTGTGGTTCATGAAAAGAACAGACATGCAATGATGCTGGTGGATCCATATGTGGTTTGTGGAAAGCACAGACATGCAATGACTCTAGATGTGGTTCATGAAAAGAACAGACATGCAATGACACTAGGTGGATCCATGTGGGGTTCATGAGAAGAACACACATCCAATGACACTGGTGGATCCTTATGTGGTTTGTGAGAAGAACATACATGCAATGACACTGGCTGTGGTTCATGAGAAGAACACAGATGCAATGACACTGGTGGATCCATGTGTGGTTTGTGAAAAGAACAGACATGCAATCACAGTAGGTGGATCCAAGTGTGGTTAGTTTAGAGGAACAAACATGCAATGACACTGGGTGTGGTTCATGAAAAGAACAGACATGCAATGACACTGGTGGATCCATGTGTGGTTGAAGAGAAGAACACACATGCAATGACACTGGTGGATCCTTGTGCGTTTTGTGAGAAGAACTAACATGCAATGACACTGGTGGATACTTATGTGGTTTGTGAGAAGAACATACATGCAATAACACTGGCTGTGGTTCATGAGAAGAACACACATGCAATGATACTGGTGGATCCGTGTGTGGTTTGTGATAAGAACATACATGCAATGACACTGGTGGATCCATGTGTGGTTTGTGAAAATAACGGACATGCAATCACACTAGGTGGATGCATGTGTCGTTAGTTTACAAGAACACACATGTAATGACTCTAGCTGCGGTTCCTGAAAAGAACACACATGCGATGACACTGGTGGATCCATGTGTGGTTTGTGAAAAGAACAGACATGAAATCACACTAGGTGGATCCTCGTGTGGTTTGTGAGAAGAACTGACATGCAATGACTCTAGTTGTGGTTCATGAAAAGAACACACATGCAATGACACTGGTGGATCCATGTGTGGTTCATGAGAAGAACACACATGCAATGACACTGGGTGTGGTTCATGAGAAGAACACACATCCAATGACACTAGTGGATCCTTATGTGGTTTGTGAGAAGAACATACATGCAATGACACTGGCTGTGGTTCATGAGAAGAACACACATGCAATGACACTGGTGGATTCATGTGTGGTTTGTGAAAAGAACAGACATGCAGTCACACTACGTGTATCCATGTGTGGTTCGTTTACAGGAATAGACATGCAATGACACTGGGTGTGGTTCACGAAAAGAACAGACATGCAATGCCATTCGTGGATCCATATGTGGTTTGTGGAAGGAACAGACATGCAATGACTCTAGCTGTGGTTTATGAAAAGAACAGACATGCAATGACACTGGTGGATCCATGTGTGGTTCATGAGTAGAACACACATGCAATGACACTGGTGGATCCATGAGTGGTTTGTGAAAAGAACAGACATGCAATCACACTAGGTGGATCCATGTGTGCTTTGTGAAAAGAACAGACATGCAATCACACTAGATGGATCCATGTGTGGTTTGTTCAGAAGAACACACATGCAATGACTCTAGTTGTGGTTCATGAAAAGAACACACATGCAATGACACTAGTGGATCCATGTCTGGTTTGTGAAAAGAACAGACATGCAATCACACTAGGTGGACCCATGTGTGGTTTCTTTAGAGGAACAGACATGCAATGACACTGGGTGTGGTTCATGAAAAGAACAGACATGCAATGATGCTGGTGGATCCATATGTGGTTTGTGGAAAGCACAGACATGCAATGACTCTAGATGTGGTTCATGAAAAGAACAGACATGCAATGACACTGGGTGGATCCATGTGGGGTTCATGAGAAGAACACACATCCAATGACACTGGTGGATCCTTATGTGGTTTGTGAGAAGAACATACATGCAATGACACTGGCTGTGGTTCATGAGAAGAACACAGATGCAATGACACTGGTGGATCCATGTGTGGTTTGTGAAAAGAACAGACATGCAATCACACTAGGTGGATCCAAGTGTGGTTAGTTTAGAGGAACAAACATGCAATGACACTGGGTGTGGTTCATGAAAAGAACAGACATGCAATGACACTGGTGGATCCATGTGTGGTTGAAGAGAAGAACACACATGCAATGACACTGGTGGATCCTTGTGCGTTTTGTGAGAAGAACTAACATGCAATGACACTGGTGGATACTTATGTGGTTTGTGAGAAGAACATACATGCAATAACACTGGCTGTGGTTCATGAGAAGAACACACATGCAATGATACTGGTGGATCCGTGTGTGGTTTGTGAGAAGAACATACATGCAATGACACTGGTGGATCCATGTGTGGTTTGTGAAAAGAACGGACATGCAATCACACTAGGTGGATCCATGTGTCGTTAGTTTACAAGAACACACATGTAATGACTCTAGTTGCGGTTCCTGAAAAGAACACACATGCGATGACACTGGTGGATCCATGTGTGGTTTGTGAAAAGAACAGACATGAAATCACACTAGGTGGACCCTCGTGTGGTTTGTGAGAAGAACTGACATGCAATGACTCTAGTTGTGGTTCATGAAAAGAACACACATGCAATGACACTGGTGGATCCATGTGTGGTTCATGAGAAGAACACACGTGCAATGACACTGGGTGTGGTTCATGAGAAGAACACACATCCAATGACACTGGTGGATCCTTATGTGGTTTGTGAGATGAACAAACATCCAATGACACTGGTGGGTACTTATGTGGTTTATGAGAAGAACAAATATGCAATGACACTGCCTGTGGTTTATGAGAAGAACACACATGCAATGACACTAGTGGAGCCATATGTGGTTTGTGAGAAGAACGTACATGAAGTGACACTGGCTGTGGTTAATGAGAATAACACACATGCAATGACACTGGTGGATGCATGTGTGGTTTGTGAAAAGAACAGACATGCAATCACACTAGGTGGATCCATGTGTGGTTTGTGGAAAGAACAGACATGCAATGACTCTAGATATGGTTCACGAAAAGAACACACATGCAATGACACTGGTGGATCCATGTGTGGTTCATGAAAAGAACTAACATGCAATGACACTGGTGGATCCATGTGTGGTTTGTGAAAAGAACAGACATGCAATCACACTAGGTGGATCCATGTGTGGTTTGTGAAAAGAACATACATGCAATCACACTAGGTGGATCCATGTGTGGTTTGTTTAGAAGAACATACATGCAATGACTCTAGTTGTGGTTCATGAAAAGAACACACATGGAATGACAATGGTGGATCCATGTGTGGTTTGTGAAAATAACAGACATGAAATCACAATAGGTGGATCGATGTGTGGTTTGTTTAGAGCAACAGACATGCAATGACACTGGTGGATCCTTATGTGGTTTGTGAGAAGAACATACATGCAATGACACTGGCTGTGGTTCATGAGAAGAACACACATGCAATGACACTGGTGGATCCATGTGTGGTTTGTGAAAAGAACAGACATGAATCACTGTAGGTGGATCCATCTGTGGTTTGTCGAAAGCACAGACATGCAATGACTCTAGCTGTGGTTCATGAAAAGAACAGACATGCAATGACACTGGGTGGATCCTTGTGTGGTTCATGAGAAGAACACATATCCAATTACACTGGTGGATCCTTATGTGGTTTGTGAGAAGAACATACATGCAATGACACTGGTTGTTGTTCATGAGAAGAACACACATGCAATGACACTGGTGGATCCTTGTGTGGTTTGTGAAAATAACAGACATGCAATCACACTAGGTGGATCCATGTGTCGTTTGTGGAAAGAACAGACATGCAATGACTCTAGATATGGTTCATGAAAAGAACACACATGCAATGACACTGGTGGATCCATGTGTGGTTCATGAAAAGAACTAACATGCAATGACACTGGTGGATCCATGTGTGGTTTGTGAAAAGAACAGACATGCAATCACACTAGGTGGATCCATGTGTGGTTTGTGAAAAGAACATACATGCAATCACACTAGGTGGATCCATGTGTGGTTTGTTCAGAAGAACATACATGCAATGACTCTAGTTGTGGTTCATGAAAAGAACACACATGGAATGACAAAGGTGGATCCATGTGTGGTTTGTGAAAATAACAGACATGAAATCACAATAGGTGGATCCATGTGTGGTTTGTTTAGAGGAACAGACATGCAATGACACTGGTGGATCCTTATGTGGTTTGTGAGAAGAACATACATGCAATGACACTGGCTGTGGTTCATGAGAAGAACACACATGCAATGACACTGGTGGATCCATATGTGGTTTGTGAAAAGAACAAACATGAATCACTGTAGGTGGATCCATGTGTGGTTTGTCGAAAGCACAGACATGCAATGACTCTAGCTGTGGTTCATGAAAAGAACAGACATGCAATGACACTGGGTGGATCCTTGTGTGGTTCATGAGAAGAACACATATCCAATGACACTGGTGGATCCTTATGTGGTTTGTGAGAAGAACATACATGCAATGACACTGGTTGTTGTTCATGAGAAGAACACACATGCAATGACACTGGTGGATACTTATGTGGTTTGTGACAAGAACAGACATGCAATCACACTGGCTGTGGTTCATGAGAAGAACACACATGCAATGACACTGGTGGATCCGTGTGTGGTTTGTGAGAATAACATACATGCAATGACACTGGTGGATCCATGTTTGGTTTGTGAAAAGAACAGACATGCAATCACACTAGGTGGATCCATGTGTGGTTTGTTTAGAAGAACACACATGCAATGATTCTAGCCGTGGTTCATGAAAAGAGCACACATGCAATGACACTGGTGGATCCATGTGTGGTTTGTGAAAAGAACAGACATGCAATCACACTAGGTGGATCCTTGTGTGGTTTGTGAGAAGAACTGACATGCAATGACTCTAGTTGTGGTTCATGAAAAGAACACACATGCAATGACACTGGTGGATCCATGTGTGGTTCATGAGAAGAACACACATGCAATGACAATGGGTGTGGTTCATGAGAAGAACACACATCCAATGACACTGGTGGATCCTTATGTGGTTTGTGAGAAGAACAAACATCCAATGACACTGGTGGGTACTTATGTGGTTTGTGAGAAGAACAAACATGCAATGACACTGGCTGTAGTTTATGAGAAGAACACACATGCAATGACACTGGTGGAGCCATATGTGGTTTGTGAGAAGAACGTACATGTAGTGACACTGGCTGTGGTTAATGAGAAGAACACACATGCAATGACACTGGTGGATGCATGTGTGGTTTGTGAAAAGAACAGACATGCAATCACACTAGGTGGATCCATGTGTGGTTTGTGGAAAGAACAGACATGCAATGACTCTAGATATGGTTCATGAAAAGAACACACATGCAATGACACTGGTGGATCCATGTGTGGTTCATGAAAAGAACTAACATGCAATGACACTGGTGGATCCATGTGTGGTTTGTGAAAAGAACAGACATGCAATCACACTAGGTGGATCCATGTGTGGTTTGTGAAAAGAACATACATGCAATCACACTAGGTGGATCCATGTGTGGTTTGTTTAGAAGAACATACATGCAATGACTCTAGTTGTGGTTCATGAAAAGAACACACATGGAATGACAATGGTGGATCCATGTGTGGTTTGTGAAAATAACAGACATGAAATCACAATAGGTGGATCCATGTGTGGTTTGTTTAGAGGAACAGACATGCAATGACACTGGTGGATCCTTATGTGGTTTGTGAGAAGAACATACATGCAATGACACTGGCTGTGGTTCATGAGAAGAACACACATGCAATGACACTGGTGGATCCATGTGTGGTTTGTGAAAAGAACAGACATGAATCACTGTAGGTGGATCCATGTGTGGTTTGTCGAAAGCACAGACATGCAATGACTCTAGCTGTGGTTGATGAAAAGAACAGACATGCAATGACACTGGGTGGATCCTTGTGTGGTTCATGAGAAGAACACATATCCAATGACACTGGTGGATCCTTATGTGGTTTGTGAGAAGAACATACATGCAATGACACTGGTTGTTGTTCATGAGAAGAACACACATGCAATGACACTGGTGGATCCATGTGTGGTTTGTGAAAAGAACAGACATGCAATCACACTAGGTGGATCCATGTGTGGTTTGTGGAAAGAATAGACATGCAATGACTCTAGATATGTTTCAGGAAAAGAACACACATGCAATGACACTGGTGGATCCATGTGTGGTTCATGAAAAGAACTAACATGCAATGACACTGGTGGATCCATGTGTGGTTTGTGAAAAGAACAGACATGCAATCACACTAGGTGGATCCATGTGTGATTTGTGAAAAGAACATACATGCAATCACACTAGGTGGATCCATGTGTGGTTTGTTTAGAAGAACATACATGCAATGACTCTAGTTGTGGTTCATGAAAAGAACACACATGGAATGACAATGGTGGATCCATGTGTGGTTTGTGAAAATAACAGACATGAAATCACAATAGGTGGATCCATGTGTGGTTTGTTTAGAGGAATAGACATGCAATGACACTGGTGGATCCTTATGTGGTTTGTGAGAAGAACATACATGCAATGACACTGGCTGTGGTTCATGAGAAGAACACACATGCAATGACACTGGTGGATCCATGTGTGGTTTGTGAAAAGAACAGACATGAATCACTGTAGGTGGATCCATGTGTGGTTTGTCGAAAGCACAGACATGCAATGACTCTAGATGTGGTTCATGAAAAGAACAGACATGCAATGACACTGGGTGGATCCTTGTGTGGTTCATGAGATGAACACATATCCAATGACACTGGTGGATCCTTATGTGGTTTGTGAGAAGAACATACATGCAATGACACTGGTTGTTGTTCATGAGAAGAACACACATGCAATGACACTGGTGGATCCATGTGTGGTTTGTGAAAAGAAAAGACATGCAATCACACTAGGTGGGTCCATGTGTGGTTTGTTTAGTGGAACAGACATGCAATGACACTGGGTGTGGTTCATGAAAAGAACAGACATGCAATGACACTGGTGGATCCATATGTGGTTTGTGGAAGGAACAGTCATGCAATGACTCTAGTTGTGGTTTATGAAAAGAACAGACATGTAATGTTACTGGTGGATCCATGGGTGGTTCAGGAGAAGAACACACATGCAATCACACTGGTGGATCCTTGTGTGGTTTGTGAGAAGAACTAACATGCAATGACTCTAGTTGTGGTTCATGAAAAGAACACACATGCAATGACACTGGTGGATCCATGTGTGGTTCATGAGAATAACACACATGCAATGACACTGGGTGTGGTTCATGAGAAGAACACACATCCAATGACACTGGTGGATCCTTTTGTGGTTTGTTTAGAAGAACACACATGCAATGACTCTAGCTATGGTTCATGAAAAGAACACACATGCAATAACACTGGTGGATCCATGTGTGGTTCATGAGAAGAACACACATGCAATGGCACTGGGTGTGGTTCATGAGAAGAACACACATCCAATGACACTGGTGGATCCTTATGTGGTTTGTTTAGAAGAACACACATGCAATGACTCTAGCTGTGGTTCATGAAAAGAACACACATGGAATGACACTGGTAGATCCATGTGTGGTTTGTGAAAAGAACAGACATGCAATCACACTAGGTGGATCCATGTTTGGTTTGTTTAAAGGAACACACATGCAATGACACTAGGTGTGGTTCATGAAAAGAATAGACATCCAATGGCACTGGTGTATCCATATGTGGTTTGTGGAAAGCACAAACATGCAATCACACTGGGTGTGGTTCATGAAAAGAACACACATGCAATGACACTGGTGTATCCTCATGTGGTTTGTGAGAAGAACTGACATGCAATGCCATTGGTTTATCCATGTATTTCATTGTACATGACACTCACTTTCCATTTTTATACTACTCAGTTTTTCCCTTGGTTTTTTGACACTACTCAGTTTTGCCCCCTCTCTCTATCTTTCATAGAAGCTCAAACCTGTGCTCACTCTGGCCGCTACTCCCTGATTGGTTATCACAGTTGCCACGCGGATCGTGCGCACCAACCGTTGATTCTGTGTGATCCAACAATGATCGTTCCACACGTCGTGCCCTTCACAGTACAGAGTGAGACATCACGGACGTCTCCCTCAACGAGACTTCTACAAGAAGGAACACGAAGCCGTCCATTGAAAAAGTCATCGAGCGGTCATGTCATGTTTAATCAAGTTTGAAAAGCCTACTGCTGCTACTACTATGCCACAACACATGCGTCATCGAGTGCACGGTCGTCGATGGACAGCTGCAATTTATTGCCACTTGATTTTAATAAGACATATCCCATTTTTTTACGCAGCGACTCTCAATCTCACTTCCAACTGGGCCCCACCGTAAGAAGCTTGCACGTGCTAGCCGGAGGCTGAAGAGCTGAGATCGACGAGACCTAACGTCTCTGCCTTCATCGAGTCCCTCGCAGCCATCAACACATCCCTCTACCCGATCTAGCACAACCCCACAAATCTCGCCGTACAGCCACCTACCTTCCCCTCTACATTTCCACTTTTAACTATCGCCAATTTTAGGGCTGTGTCAAACTTCATACATAGAAATTTTGTATACGCCCTTTGCATGTGGCTCAATACAGAACTGCCATGCATACCCCGAGGTTACTACCTCTTCTCTCCTAGGACCACCATGAGGAGATGATGCGGCTCCAGCGGATTTCTCCGGGTTACCCACCGCCGAATGAACGATGTTGGAGGCCCCAGCTCTCTCTGGGTTAGCCTTGAGCAACTCCTCATTTTGCCTGTTCGTGATCCGAACCAACTCATTGACCCTATCTTGCTGTCTCTGACGGGTTTCACCCGTTAGACCCTCTAACTCGGACGCAGCTGCATCCGCTGCTCTAAGGTTTTTTGCCGGGGTACTGTACTTCGGTAGCCCCACGAACAAACAGTTCTCTGACTCCTCAATCCTAGTATCACCCTCTTTGTTCATTTCACTCATGAGATTTCTCCCCTTCACTTTTATAGCATCTACTTTATTTGCCTTTGCGTACTCACGCAGCGTCATGTTCAACGACTGCTGAGCCGCAGCAATCTTTTTTGCTCCCTCTAGAATTTTCTGCCTAGTTTCCTCTAACTCGGCCTGTGCCTGAGCCGGATATACCACTGCTGCTATCGGGTTTGCCAAGCTATCCATAGCTTCTCTCACTACATTCTCAGGCCTCTCTAGTGGAGGACCTCTACTTTTCCTCGGTGCCTTAGGTGTTACCTCCGGATCTGGTGTCGGATCCTTGCTTGCGCCTGCACCTGGAGCAGTCATCATCACCTCAGCACAGTCCGGGGAGCGAGTGATACGCGCCCCGTGAACCACGCTAAGGGGTGGCTCCCCTGCCTCGACGACGTGCCGCGGATGAACGCATGATACGTCCACAGCAACGTAGACCTTGTGCGCACCGAGCTTGACGAAGAGGGCGTTGCGAGGAAGCGGGCGCGTGCCGAAGCAGCCAACATTGTCGCTGAAGAAGTCCAGCGCTCCAAAGCACTGAACGAGCCCGGAGACGATGCGTTCGCCGGTGCCGATGAGGTTTCCCGTCCTGATCTTCACCCCTGCTAGCGCCGCTAGCCCCACGGTGGGCGCCAACTGTCGTGGTGGTGTCACGGCAGATGCCATGGATAGGCTAAAGGTGGGGACTAATATCACTAGGGGAATCTAGGGAGGGATAGTGAGGTGATTCCCCACACAGAATGTTCGTATTCGATTCACTTCCAAGGTTACAAGTGCTCCTAGAGCTGTATTGGCGAGAGGAGGAAGAAGGAACTCTCTTACTCTCACCCACAGTTAAGCCGTATAAGACCAACTAGAGATCAACCCTTAGAACCTAAAACCAATCAGCCTAGCACCGCCCTTTCTATAGAGGCCCTAGCCCTCCTTATATAGGGGTGGCTAGGTCTCCCCTTAGGGCATACGTGGAGGCATATTCCAGGGAATATGCCTCCTCCCAAAATAGCAAACCGACCGGGGTGCTTTTCCCCCGCGTCACCCATGTAGAGGCTACGTGAGCCTCTGCGGCGCCTGCGTCAGCCGACACAGGCGTCGTCACCTCTGTCGGCCACGCCTCGGTGGTCATGCCCCTATCCGCTTCGCTCATGCAGTGCGTACTGGGGTTACTTTTGACCAGCGAGATTCCTTCCTTCTCCTAGAAGCTTGCTATGACCCGGATCATAGTCGATCTGGTCACACCTGTTCCTGCATACAAGTTAGATTTATCTATCCGGCTCACTGCTTAAGTTGGATGAGACTCAGTTAGGTGGACAGCCCCTGGTCCGGGTTACCCCGAGATTCAGCCTCCCTTGAGGTAACTCGGCCAGCATTCGCTTTGCCGTACCTTTGCCTGCCTTGCCGCACCTTGGCTAACTCGGCCTTTATACCTCGGCGTGACCCTACCCGGGGGTATCCCCGCAACACTCACTCTCCCATGCAACCCTCTCCACTATCCCACCAGCGCTCGCAAACTCCCAAGAATACCCCGTCTGCGCCGGTGATGGCGGAGGAGGATAAGGTGGCCATCGTCGCCTCTGAGGCCGCCGGCGAGGAGGCCCCCGTCTCCTTTCCGGTCCCCCAAGCCGCGTTTAAAGCAGCCGCCGTCGCTGTCCAGGCCCTAGTCGAGACATCGATGGCAGCCGCCGTTCCCGTCCAGGCCCTCGTCCCTGCTACCGACGGGGCCGCCGAAGAGGAGCCCCCGCCAGCGATGAGTCCCCCATTGGTCACAAGCATATCAAGCACTTCTTGGGCAAGTACGATCCAGATAAGTACATCGCTCTGCTGACCCCTACGACACCAGCATCAACGACCCATGGCCGGAGGTAACTAGGGTTTACTCCCATCCCCTGGTTCTTCTACCGTTCCCATCGTTGGATGCTAGATCTTGGTTTATTAGGATTCGCTTGTTCGCATTTCGATTGCTCGGTCTTCTTACATCATCTACTCCCCCATTTTCCTTTTCTTCCAATAGGTTTCCGGCAGCGATGTCTGCAGCGATGACGAGTCCATCCACACCAAGACTCGTCAGGTGCTGAGGAGGCTGCGGGCCGGCCAGTACGATGCCTTCTTCAGGGGAGGCTCCCAGCGCTGCCCCTTTCGCAAGGGGATCGCCTTCGGCTGGGTGAGTCTCGCCGGCACCGACTTCAACTCCTTACTGAAGCATGCAGAGGCCCCAGGCTCCGGCATCCACGAAGGCGGCGAGCGCGAGACTATGAACATCAACGCCTACATCGCTGAACACCGGGCTCTCGGCATTCACCTCCAAAACCTCTAGCGGTTGGCCATCAAAGAGGGTCGGATGCCTCCAATTAGTCCCAACGCCACCAAGATCAAGGGACTGGGCAGCAAGAACTGGAGGAAGCACCGGAGGGAGGAGGCGGAGGCGTGGGCGCATGAAGGAAGGGTTAGATGTGTCCTTGAATGTAACTACTGTTGCGGCGGCTATTGCTGCTAAGCAGCTTCTTTTGATTTTCTATATTTTTCTTGCATCCTATTTCTGGCTGAATGCATCGAACCTCGTTAAGCAACCTACTTTCTATCATTATATCCTATTTAGCTGCGCACAACTATATCTACATTTGTTTTGTTTCTGAATGAATGTATTCTGCCTGGTGAGATTTGCTGCTCTAGATTTGCTACCTGATCGGAGGCAAAAAGAGGTCCAAAAGGGAACGAATTATCAAAGTAAGAATCTTCTCTAGATTTGCTACCAATTTGGGCAAAAGGAAACATATCCATTTAGCGAGAGAGGAAAATGGCACTCTTTCAAACTGCTAGTTAACAAGCTACCATCTTGACAAGCTACAATACACATACATAAACATAACACAAAGAGGGTTAAATTTATTTTACTACTATCACTTGAGGCATTAGACATCTTGATAAGATAACTGAGTTCCACTAAATAGAAACATAACACTAAGAAGTAAAATTTAATTCACTTCTCATCAGACCACTTGAGGCACTTTCCATCGTTCCTAGGCGACCAACTGCGACCATTCCAGGTACTCCATAGCTCACGAAATGCTTCATCCCACCTGGGATTTGACTTGGCTTCCCTATCTTCAGCGTCCTGCGGCACAATTAGCGGTGCATCATAGGCCTGATTGTTGCCGCTAGAAGATGCTGCCTCACTGTTTGCTGCTTCAGCTGCAGCCTCTCTGTCAGCTGCTTCAGCTTCAGCTGCAAGCTCTCTTTCAGCTGCTTCAGATACAGCCATTTTCTTTGCATATGCAGCTGCAAACTCAGTTATTCTACATTTTCTACAAAGGGCTCCCCTAAGCTCGTCTTCCCTCTTGCAAATAGGGAAAAACACGAGGTAACATAGAAAAAATGGATCTTCTTCTATAGCTGGAAGGTCTCGTAAGCATCTATGGCTGCATACTTCAGGTTTATATCAGACAACGGCCACTCGTCCTAGAAATCGTGCCTATCCGTAGGGAAATCTTCCTTCATTCTGTTGTACGACTCATCGAGGATTCTAGTTGTGAGTGATGCCATTCCATCCTTCCTCGAGCCCCCTAGGATCTTGACAAGACTCTGAATATCGATCCAGTTGTGCACAGGAATTATAATTCCCTCTTGATAAAATTTCGAAAAATCAGTTGTTTTGTCGACAGTGCAAAAACCAATTCCCTTTTCTACAAGGAACTGGCGCAGCGCCGGAAAATTCCTGTCAGTCCTGAAAGTATGTAGTTTATCATCACCAAAATTTGTAACTACAAATATTTTGTCAATGCAAGATCATCATCTGAATATAATTTTAAAAAGTTTAGTAAATGCAAGATCAAGACTCTCAACATTGTCTTGTCATAATTTATTTGGTCCTAAATAAAATCAAGTAGTTGCAAGATGAGCAAGTGGATAAAGAACAAGAGGAGAAAACCCTAAAAGCGGTTAGCTACAGAGAGCAGATCTACAAACCGGGAGATGTGGCAGACGAGGACATCTTTCCGCATGGCCAGTTGAACGATGGCGACTTCACTCCCTTCATATGGGTGCTCTGGGGTGTACTCCAGGTCCAATCCCACAAACTTGTCCTCGTCTTTCTCAAGCCAACCCTCGTACATCCTCAGGACTTGCACCAGGTCTCCTCCTCGTTGGTGTAGACAACGTCTATCTTCTTATTGTCATGGGTAGTGAAGCTTGTCTCTAGAGTGCGACGATCTTCCATGGCGGCAAGGAGAAGACAGGAAGAAGACAGATGACAAGAAGAAGAAGAGTGGTTTCTGCGAGGCAGGGGAATGGTGGAACCGTCAATGCGATTTTAAGGAGTAGTGGTTAACGATTGGGACGGAAGTCCAAGGAGAGACGCGTGGTAGTGGCTGTTCAAGCTTCTGAGTAAACAAAAAATAATTATAACACCGATACAAGTGCCCTGTTTTGTCACGTCAATACACTGGGCAGGGGGTGTTGTCCTATCCACTATGCCAGCGCTGCAAGCCTATGTTACAGGCACCCTGCCTAAGCGATGGGAGCGACATAACGGCGAGAACTGACAGGGGGACCAACTTGATGGCCGTTAGCCTGATATTTTGTATTGAAACGTAAAGTTGAATTCGTGCCGAAAAAAGATCCTGTGAGTATTTGGCACGCTAGCTTTGGGCAACGCAGCTGATTATAATCAACTTGGGTACCGCGTTGCCTGGCCACCCCATCTTTCGGGCCGTAAAATGATATTATCCAAGTACAGAGGTGTTCGTCATCGAGTACGGTGGTCATGGGGCGTGCGGCGGCAAATGGTCATGTCTGGGCGGTCACTGGTGACGCGGCGGGTGTGGGTACGCGCGAAGAGAGCGAGGCGCAGCATGGCTGCACGAGGCAGCTTCGGCGTTCCGTCGTGCTCTCAGCATGGCAGAGACTTAAATGGGCGCGATGATTTTAGATTCTCCACTTCTCGTCGTTGGTCAATGGGTGGACAGAGAGGGGTGGTGAGGTCACGCCTAGCATCTAGGCATCATGGTAGAGGGCGGCGTGGCGTGCGGCGACCTGTCCATGGTCGACCGGCATGACCTCGCTCGGGTACGGCATGGCACTGGTCAATCTGGTAACTAAGGTTGCTCCTTTGCACGTCTAGGTACTAGGATGATCGTGGGTGAGCAAGTGAGGTTGATTGCAGTACTAAGATGAACACAAGATTGATTTCAAACAGTAGATAGTTGTTGAGTTTGTACTCTATCTGCTAAGTGTTTGATGAAATGGCCGCATGAACTTAATCTTTGAATTTTTCCATGATTTTGGGTGTGTGAGCTGGTCATATGCTTGATAGTCTCTGGTTGCTAAGAATTCCCAAGTGGTGGAAGTTTGAGTGGTTTTTGAAAAATGATGATCTATCTACCTACACTTGATTCAATTTTGAATTGCCTCTCAAATGAGTTTGAAAATAGTTTCTGTAGGTTTGTAAATCAAACTTGGATTCATTTTAACTTGGTATAGAAAGGGGTGAAAAGAACTAGAATTGTTTCTATTGGAAAACTTTTACTAGAGGTGGTCAAAGTAGGCTAGAGGTTAATTTTGGCCAAAGTGACCATATGATCATAAGCTTCACAATTGGTTTTTTATTTGATTTTTCTTGGAAATGATCTAGATGATGTGGTATTCATCTTTAAACTAACCCTTAACATTAATAGCAATCAATCATGGAAAAGGCAAGCATTCATGCATTAATATAATTCACACATGCACTCATATGGGTTTAGGAATAAAAGTTTTTTTAACCCTAATCTTGGGTGATTAGAACTTGATAAGCTTGTTTAATATTTCTGAGATGTTACAAACCTTCCCTCCTTAAATAGAATCTCATCCCGAGATTCAAGAAAAACTAGGAACTAAATAGATTGGGAAACTCAATCCTAATGTAATTTTATCGTTCCCAAGTGGCTTCTTCTTTGGTATGGTTACTCCACTAGATCTTGAGAAACTTCATACTCCTAGTCCAGGTGGTTCTGAATGCTTCTTCCAAAATACGGATGGGTACTTCACGATAGGTTAAATCCTTGTTGATATCTATGGCTTTGTGATTGATGTTCTTGAAATCATTGGTCTTCTCCGGAACTTCTAGACATTTGCGAAGTAACGAGATATGGAACACATTATGCACGGCTTAGAATCTTGAAGGGTCTAATATATCTAGGGGCAAGCTTCCCTTTTAGTTGAAAACGTTGCATTCCCTTCAAAGGTGGTACTTTGAGATACACGAAATCTCTAATATTGAACGTTAGGTCTCGACGTCTTTTATCAGTGTAACTCTTCTATCTGGATTGAGCGGTCTTGAGGTGTTCACGAAGTTTGTGAACCTTCTCTTCCGCTTCGCGTAGGATGTCTGGTCCGAAAATTTGACTCTCTCCTACTTGCGACCAATTCAAAGGTGTACGCACTTCCTTCCATACAAAAACTCAAAGGGGGGCATTTGCAAATTGGCTTAATAACTATTGTTGTATGAGAACTCTGTGAAAGGCAGACAATCTTCCCATTTAGATCCATATTCCAACACACATGCTCTCAACATATCTTCTAAGATCTGGTTTACTCTTTTTATTTGTCCATCGGTTTGTGGGTGATAAGCTGTGCTGAAATTCAGTTTGGTTCCTAATCCTTCTTGGACTTTCTTCCAAAATCTTGAGCTAAAACTGGGTTCCTCGATTTGACTCTATGGTCTTGGGGGTTCCATGCAGACTGACTATTCTAGCGATGTACAACTCTGCTAGCTTCGAACTCTGATAAGTGGTCTTGACGGGTATGAAATGGTCTACCTTGGACAGTCTATCCACTATGACCCAAATAGAGTCATTTCCCCTACTAGATGTAGGCAAACCTATGACAAAATCCATTCTGACAGAATCCCATTTCCATTCCGGAATCTGCAATGGTTGCAAAATTCCTGCGGGTCACTGTTGTTCCGCTTTAACTCTATAGCAGATGTCACACTTGGCGATGTAGCTTCCAACTTCTCTCTTCATTTTGTGCCACCAAAATTGCTCCTTCAAATCCTGATACATCTTGGTTCCTCCCGGGTGAATAGAATAAAGGGTATCATGGGCTTCCTGCATAATGACTTGTTTCAACTCTGAATATGCTGGCACATAGATTCGTCCTTTGTACCACAAAACTCCTTCTTCATCTTCGGTGAATTCTGGTACTTTCCCTGTACCGATACGATGCTTAATTCCATCAATACTGGCATTTCCTTTCTGGGCTTCCTTTATCTGACTGATCAAAGTGGGTTGAAGCTCGATACTGGCTAGAAATCCTTCGCTAACTAGCTCCACTCTAAAATTCTCCATATCTTCATGCAGACTTGGCTGGGCTTCCTTAATCATGGTGTTTAATCTACACGGTAGTCTACTAAGAGCATCCGCTACCACATTGGCCTTGCCAGGGTGATAGTGAATGCCAAGGTCATAGTCCTTGATTAACTCTATCCATCTACTTTGCCTCATATTCAACTCCTTCTCGGTGAAAATATACTTCAACCTCTTTTGATCCGAATAAATCTAACAGCGGTTACCCATAAGGTAATGACTCCATGTCTTCAAGGCTAATACTACGACTGCCAGTTCTAAGTCATGGGTAGGATAGTTCTACTTATGTTGCTTCAGTTGTCTGGACAGATAAGATATGACTTTTCCTACTTGCATCAACACACATCCGAGACCAATCTTGGATGTATCACAATACACATCAAAAGGCTTCTTGATATCCGGCATGATCAAAATTGGGGCTAAAATCAATCTCTTCTTGAGATCTTGAAAACTTGCTTCAGATTTGTCCGTCCATTCAAACTTCTTGTCTTTCTTCAACAACTGGGTCATCGGCCTTGCGATGCTTGAAAATCCTTCAACAAACTTGTGGTAATATCCCTCTAATCCAAGGAATGCGCGGACTTCGGTTTGGGTGGTTGGGGCTTTCCATTCTTCAACATCTTTAATCTTGGCGGGATCGACGGCAACTCCTCCTGCTGATGACCCACAAGTATAGGGGGTGTATCACAGTATTTTCGAGGGAAGTGAAACCCAATTTATTGATTCTACACAAGGGGAGCCAAAGAATATTTATAAGCCTTAACAACTGAGTTGTCAATTCAGCTGCACCTCGAAACACTCTTGCTCACAGTAGTTTATCAGTAGCAACCGTTTTGTAGTAGGAATAGCAAAGTAGCAGTAGTAGTAAAGTAAAGACAACAGTAAGAATAGCAGTAAACAGTGGGATTCGAGTGCGGTAGGCATAGGGATGGATGGACGGGCGTTGCATGGACAAGACAATTTACATAGCAATCAGAACATAGGGCAATTGCAGATAAATAAGATAAAGCATCCAAGTACTAGATAATCCTAGGCATGTGTTCCATATATAGTCATACGTGCTCGCGATGGGAACTTGCACAACATCTTTTGTCGTGGCAGCCCGTTTGCAGCGCGGCCTCAAGGGAACTACTGGCAATTAAGGTGCTCCTTTTAATAGAGCATCAGAGCAAAGCATTAACACTCCGTGAACACATGTGATCCTCACATCAAAGCCATTCCCTCTGGTTATCCCGATTTCTGTCACTTCGGGGCCATTGGTTCCGGACAACAACGTGTGTATACAACTTGTAGATAAGACCATAAACAATACTATGATAATGAATCAATAACATGTTCAGATCTGAAATAATGGCACTCGGGCCCTAGTGACAAGCATTAAGCATAACAAGTCGCAACAAAGTCATAAAGTACTAATAAAAGATACTAGGCGCCATGCCCTAACAATCTGATGCCATTACATGAACGATCTCATCAAATCCCTACCATCCCCATAGCCTACAGCGGGGGATTACTCACTCATAGATGGGGGAAACATGGATGGTCGATGGAGAAGCGATGGTGATGATGATGGTGATGATCTCCTCCAATTCCCTATCCCGGCAGGGTGCCAGGACGGAGTTTCTGGTTCTGTTTCGTTGAATCTGGTGGTGGCGGCAGAGCGGAACTCCTTCTGGAAAAACTTCGAACCCTCCTGAGTTTTTAGGTCAGAAGGCAACTTATAGGGGAAGAGGGAGACCGAGGGGCAGCCTGGGGCGGACAGACCACCCCCTGGTGCGGCCTGGGCTTGCCCGCGCGGCCAGGTGGTGTGTCCTGGACCCAGCCCCCCTCCGTCTCGTATTCTGGCTCCGGGAGTCTTCTAGTGAAATAGGATTTTTGGCATATTTTCCGGGATTTTTCCTGAAAGTTGATTTTCTGCACAAAAAGTAGACACCAAGGCAATTCTGCTAAAAACAGCGTCAGTCCGTGTTAGTTGCATCCAAATTACACAAGTTTAGAGGAGAAACAATAGCAAAAGTGTTTGGGAAAGTAGATACGTTTTGGACGTATCACCTGCTGACAAGATATGGCCTAGGAATCCTACTTCCTTTAACTAGAACTCACATTTGCTAAACTTGGCATACAATTGATGCTCCCTAAGGGTTTCAAGGATGGTTCTTAGGTGCTGCTCATGATCTTCTTCTGATTTGGAGTAGATCAGAATGTCATCGATAAAAACAACGACAAACTTATCCAGAAAACTCATAAAAATCTTATTCATGAGGTTCATGAAATAAGCGGGGGCATTGGTTAATCCAAAAGACATGACATTGTACTCATACAATCCATATCTGGTGGTGAAGGCAGTCTTTGGAATATCTGTTGCATGAATCTTCAATTGGTGATAACCAGTTCTAAGATCAATCTTAGAAAACACTCTGGCACCAGTCAGTTGGTCAAACAAATATTCTATCTTCGAAAGTTGGTACTTGTTCTTGATGGTGATGTCATTCAGCTTCCGATAATCTGTACACAAACGGTTGGCACCATCCTTCTTATCCACAAACAAAACAGGTGATCTCCATGATGATGCACTAGGTTGTATCAGACCTTTCCCCAACATGTCATCAAGTTTCTTATTGAGCTCCACTAATTCCGATGGGTTCATACTATAGGGTCTCTGAGCTATGGGTCTAGTTCCAGGAACTAGCTCAATGATAAACTCGATATCCCAATCTGGGGGCATACCGAGCAATTCATCTGGGAACACATCGGGGTATTCATAGACTACTCTAACTTGGTCAATGGTGGATTGAGCTAAACTCTTGTTGCATTTGAATTGACGGGGCAGTGTCTCAGATACATGCTCTACTGATACTCCAGTGGTACTGGTCATGGTTATGGCTTTCTTGGCACAGTCGATCAATCCTTGATGTTTCGACATCCAATCCATCCCTAGTACTACTTCCAAACCTTTAGTTCCAAGTACTATTAGATAGGCATAGAAATCTATCCCATGTATTCTGATAGGTACGGCCTCGCAATTTTTTCTAGCTTTGGTGGTTGAACCAGGTATTTGAACTATCATGACATGCTTCAAATTTTTTGGTTGAATCTTACTAGTGCATGCAAATTCTTCTATAACAAACAAGTATGATGCTCCAGAATCAAACAACACTCTTGTTAAAACTGAGCTAATAGAAAACATACCCAACACGACATCTGGCGCTTCCTGGGCTTCTTCAGCATTCATGTGGAACATACGACCGATACGGTTGTGCGGGTTTCCAGTGGCAAATCTCTTTCTAGGATGGACATGACACTGTTGATGGGCTGGTGCAGTAACTTTGGTGGCTGCAACAAGCTTCTTGGGGAACTCGTTGGAGTAGTGACCCGTGAACCCACACTCAAAACAAGTTATCATTGACTTGTCTTTCCCTGCGACAGGCACAATAGTACTTCTAGTCCTCGGGGCAGTATTGTTGTTGTTATTGTTGCTGTTGTTGTTGTTGGACCTTGGCGGTGCACGGCTGAAGTTATTGGGGTTGCCGGGGTTGTTGTTGTTGTGGTGGCCTCTGGACCTCCGGTTTCCTCCTCCACGATTGGGGTAGTTCGGAGAAGACATAGGGGGTATATTGTTTCGGGGTGCATATCCTGCAGATGGGTTGGGGCGCTACTTCGGGGTATGGTGGGGTCCTGGTTGGTGCATCATCCTGCGCTTGCGGTTCTCACTGGCTTGGTTTATCTTTCCTTCCATCTGAATGGCGGAATCCACTAAAGCTTCAAGGTCATCAAAGGGAATGTTGACTAGCACAGTCTCCATCTCATCATGCAGTCCATTCAGGAATCTCTCTTTCTTATTCGCTTCTGTGTCAATCTCATCAGGGGCATATCTAGCTAATGACAAGAATCGGTCACGATACTCCACCACCGTCATCCTTCCTTGATTTAAATCTCTAAACTCATCCCTCATCCTCTTGATCAGACTCGGGGGCACATGGGTCCTACTGAACTTGAGCTTAAACCCCTCCCACATCATCAGCTGTCCTCCATTCATTGTACGGGTGATATTCCACCATGATCTGGCATAGCCTGACAGATAGTGGGTGGCAAAAACAACACATCCTCATTGGCATCAACTCCTGCGACTTCTAAATTGTTTTCCATGGTTTGCAGCCAATCATCAGCATCCAAGGGTTCTTCTGACTTGCTAAACATAGGATGGTTGGTATTCTGGAAGTTTTTGAGTTTGGATCCATGGTGATCTTGGTTTCCATGGCCCTGGTTGTTGTGAGACATCTGGGTTATCTGTTGCAGAGTGGCTAGGTTGGCTTGATGTTCAGCTCTACCGGCTTCACGGTCAGAAACTAACATTTGTAGAATCTGCAGCATTGGGTCTTGAGATGAGTTGCTTCCTCCGGGGTTACCGCGAGTCATCTGGAGATTGAGATAGATAATGAGACAAGAGGGAAATTTCTATGGTTCATGGGTTTGTTTCAAAAAGCTTTAAACTTTCAGTATGACTTAGGTTGGAAAACTAACAATTTATTCTCATTCATTCATTCCAAACACACAATACAAACACACACCACAACTAGAAAACAGATGGTTTTAAGAACCATTCTGTAAAGCTACAATATAATGGGACCGGGTACAATTCACACCTACGATAGTGCTTAGGTGCGACTACTAAGCATCAGAACTGTCGAGATCCTCGTCATCAATGAAGTCAGCATCATCCTCATTAGTGTGGTCCTCCATGGTGGCATCCTCCAGGTAGTCATCATCATAACTGAGGTAAGAGTAAGGATCTCCATGGATGCCTTCACCTTCCTCTTCCTTATCCTCCAGCTGGATCTCCTGGTCGTGGATGGTCTCCTCCAGGGTTGCCACCTTCTGACGAAGACGGGCAATGATGTGATCCTTTTTATCACGCTGGCGATGAAGAGACTTGCGCTCCTTAGCAAGCATGGCGAGAGTTTGCTTCCTTTCAGCAGCTTCCGCATGATTCTGGTTCGCGTATGCAAGGGCATTATCCAACTCCTTCTGGGTCTCATGTAGCATGAAGTCCATGTGGTCCACGTGGTGCTTCAGTTCCGGATGTGCCGGCATGGCCAAAGGCTGTCCCATAGAGTCACGTCTTGCATAGTGGGAAAAAACGGGTGCCGTTGAGCTGGTTGATGTTCTGTGCACACAAGTGAGCAAGTGCTTCCTGCATTGCCCTGGCTAGTCCGTCTAACCAATTGTCCTCCCTTAAGCTGAACTGAATCTTCTCTGAAAGTGGTGGCTCCATTTTGCCTCTCAGGTCGGCAACAATCAGCCACTGTAGCTCCCCTCCGGATTGGTCATTGAGCTGCGCTCCGAAGAACTCCGGGTGCGGACGTCCAAGATACTCTGAGAGCTGGTCCAAATCCCTCTTAAAGATCAATGATACGTTGCAAACATATCTATATTTTTTGATGTTCCATGCTTGTTTTATATCTACTTTATTATGTTTTGTCCACACTTTGGAGTATTTTATACACTTTATTGGACTAACCTATTAACAAGATGCCACAGTGCGAGCTGCCTGTTTTCTGCTGTTTTTGGTTCCAGGAAAGTCAGAAAATGAATATTCTTGGAATTGCACGGGACAAAAGCCAAAGTCAATATTTTACCAGAAAACACATGGAGTCGAAAGTAGAGACGAAGGGGGCCACAAGACGGCCACACCACCCCTTGGCGCGGGCAGCCCTAGACCGCGCTAGGGCATGGTGTGGGCCCCTTGGTCGTCCACCGACCTTGCCCCTTCGCCTATAAGAAGCCTCCGATGCAAAAACCTTAAATCCGGGAGCCTCCAGTCACGAAAAGTTCCACATCGCCATCGCCACCGAAGGGGAGATACGGGGGACAGAAAGTCTCTGTTCCGGCACCCTACCGGGACGGGGAAGTGCCCCCGGATCCATCTCCATCGATCTCCACCACCATCTCCATCGCCGTTGCTGATTCCATGATGAAGAGGGAGTAGTTCTCTCTTGAGGCTAAGGGTTCTACCGGTGAAGTTGACAGTGTGCACACCGTGTGGCACTTTGGCTAACGTTACATAAATACTTGTTATGAGTTATATTTGGAGTTGTATGTCTCTATGAAATTGTGGTGTTTGTTGGAACCATCTAGCGCTCAAGGTGACAGTGTGGGGTTATCTTGATGGGGAAAGCGAACTTTGAGGTGTGCTGTTATAGCCCTACCATGGATTAGAGTTATCCAACCAGAGAGTAGTTCAGAGTAGTATCATAAAGAGAAGATATTTATATGAGAGTGTTCACTAGTGAAAGTATGATCCATAGGCCTTGTTTCTAAGAATTGAAACACCGTTTGCAACTAGATCTGTTACATGTTTGCTTGCTTCCATCTTTATTTCAGATTGCCTTTAGTCTCTTCCTACTCGTCAAGCTCTTTTCTAGCACCATTACCACTTATAATTATCCATACCACTTGTATTTCACTATCTCTTTGCCGAACTAGTGCACCTATACACCTGACAAGTGTATTGGGTGTGTTGGGGACACAAGAGACTTCTTGTATCTTGATTGCAGGGTTGCTTGAGAGGGATACCTTTGACCACTTCCTCCCTGAGTTCGATAAACCTTGGGTAATCCACTTAAGGGAAACTTGCTGTTGTTCTACAAACCTCTGCACTTCGACACCCAACAACTATCTACAAGAATAGAAGTGCGTAGACAGCAAGCTATTTTCTGGCGCCGTTGCCGGGGAGGTAAGGTAAAAGGTACTCACATCCTCCGGTGTGAGTGCTCGAAGTTATTTCCTTTAGATTCTGTAATTTTGTCTTTTTGTTTCTTGTTTTCACTAGTTAGGCTTAATGGAAAACAAAAACAAAACTAGAGAGCTTTATAGTATTTATCTTGAGTTAGGACATGAAGTGTTTGAAGAGAAAAATAAAAAACCTATGGAACTTTGTTTGCATGCTAATAGCAAGTTGTTAGTATGAATTCTTTGGACACCATTATTGCTAATGCTATGGAAAATTCTAAGCCTGGGGAAGCTAGTTTTTATGAAAATGATCTTTTTAGTTCCCCAACTTTGGAAGATAGCTATTCTATTGCTTATGATGATACCAAACCTCCAATATATGATGATTACAATGATGAATATGATATTTTCAGTCCACCTACTATTGAGGAGAAAATTAATGATTACAATATGCCTCCTCTATTTGATGATTATGGTGATGAGAATAATAATGATAGCTATTTTGTTGAATTTGCTCCCACCATAATTAATAAGAATGACTATGCTTATGTGGAGAGTAATAATCATTTTAAGCATGTGGCTCATGATAAGAATGTTTTATGCGATAGTTATATTGTTAATTTTATTCATGTTGCTACTGAAAGTTATTATTAGAGAGGTAAACATGGTTTTATGTATCTCAATAGTATTAAGTTTCCCCTCTTTATATTGAAATTTTTGAAGTTGCACTTGTTCTGCTTTCCTATGCTTGTTGCTTTGTGCTTTCATGACTTGTTTCTTTACAAGATTCCTATGCCTAGGAAGTGGGTTAGACTTAAATGTGCTTTGAATTTGCTCCTTGATGCTCTCTTTTACTTCAATTCATATTTCTTATGTGAGCATCTTCTCAAACTATCATGCCTAACTAAAAGGCGTTACAGAAAAGTACTTATTGGGAGATAACCCAAAAGTTTTAGTTGAGTCTTGGAAGTTATTGCTTCAGTAATAACCTCTCCTTATCATTTTTGTGTGGTTCTTTTGCCAATAGTAACCTCTAATGAGAGAGAAGTAAGACTTGGGAAAGTTGCTGTCCCGAAACAGATTTTTGTGCTTTGCTGTAAAAATTCTTGAAAAATCTCTGTACGGCGGTTTGAGCCGTAATTTTTTGTACTTCTGCCCCAGGTTGTTATACAACTTTTTTTAGTTCAACACTTTTCGATTTGATCAACAGAAGGTCTTCTAAAAAATTGCTTTTTTAGCTGCTGGTCTGTTTTGACAGATTTCTGCCATTATTTGCATTTGCTTCTTAATCTCTTTCTCTTTGAGTCTCTTTGATCATTCGGACTTTTTAAAGGAAGTGCTACAGTATCTTGTGTTTTAATGGAAGTTTTACTTGTGTTGAGACTGAGCCAAAAGACTTATTATCTTGAGTACACTAATGTTGCTAATGAAGATTGTGTAAAGTTTTGTATGAAGAAAAATTTCGGGTGTAGGGAAAGAATGATGTAATGAGATGAAGAATGGACTAAAGCTCAAGCTTGGGGATGCCACCCATGTCACCCCAAGAAATTTCCAAGAAGTACAAGCGTCAAAGCTTGGGGATGCCCAAGGCATCCCCTTCTTCATCAATAAATTTTTTAGGTTTCTTCAAAACACTTCATTTTCATTGTTTCATGCATAGTTGTGTTGTTCTTGGAGCGTCTTTTTTTTTGTTTTCTTAGTTTCATGCAAATTGGTTGGACGCCCTCATTCATACATTAGTTTTTAAATAAGTTGGTTTGGATTGGAAAAAAAGTAGGAAAAGTTCATGCTTAAGTGGTAAAAAGGAGTTTATTTTTGACTGTGGCCTATGCTTTGTCATGCCATGCTTGATATTGTTTTGGCTTTATGCTTAGTGGTTTTTGCTGTAGTAGGACACGTTATAAACAATTGAGATTGCTTAATGTGCCTTGAAATAATCATGCATTGTTTTAGCATATTAAAGCATAGTATTGTGGTATTCTCCTTTGATGCTTTATTTGGGTTGACTTGGCACATGCTCACACCATGTTATGACTATCCCAAGTCACCATAGCCTCTATGATCCTTTAGTTTTCGACTTGTAATATCACTTTATGCTTTAATTAATGATGTTCTCTCGCTTTGCATGATTATGGACATTATTGCTCTTTTAGTTGGCCGCTCCTAGTCTTTTTCTAGCCTCTATAACCAAGTATGAGTTCCACTCATGCATCCAACTCCAAATAAAACCAAGTTATCCCAAAGAGTCCACCATACCTACCTATTAGCATTTGCTATTCTAAGTATATTCATGCTTTTATCTACCTTCCAAATTAAACTTGTGATGAGAAAACTAGAGATTAAAGCTCTCACGAACTTGATAGCACACTTTATTTTCTTGCACTTAATAATCTTGAACCATTGTGTCTATCTTTTTTTGCGTATATGCTTGCGCTTTATAAGTTGAAGTTAGCAGAACCATGTATCATGGGGAACGCTTTCAACATTGCACTTATTATTCTATTGATATCATGATTCTTTTGTTTATGGATCTCGGCGGTGTGAAATAAAAGGGGAGTTTGTATGTGTGTTAGAGAAACGCCTGGGCCTCTAGCCTAAGCCATGCCTAATCATGGTGGAAACTTGCAGCATAACCATAATGAGCACTCTATGAAGCATCCTTAATAAAAACCTATGCAAATAGCAAATAAAAAGATCGCTGAGATGCTCATTGTCTGTTGCCTTGTCATTTTGATATGTCATGGGGCAAGGGGTACCCCGTTGGCGGTTCTCTATGATACATATGTACTTACAATGACAAAAGCTTACTTGTGACGGAAGTTGAGTAGCATGAGGTTCGGTACTCGTAAGTAAGGGGCATGAGGTTTCAACTTATAACTTGTCAAGCATATCCTCTTAGTTGTGTCACTTTAACCTTAATCACCTAAAGATGCTTATGATAGGGGCAATGAGAGTTGAAAGCTAATAAGTACCATAATTTTTGGAAACTCTTTATGAAACTTGAATCCCTGCTTCCTTCTATGAAGGCCTTTCTTTTACTTTTATGTTGAGTCTCCACCTTCTATCTTTATGCACCTATTTAGAGAGCATAGTGGCCATTCTTAGTTTAATGTGCATTTTTCCAAGACTTCTTGATTGATGCATAACTTTGATATTGCTTGTTCTTAAACTATTTGTATCTAGTCACCCTTATGAACTTTGAAGGTGTCCTATGCATTTATGTTTTGCTACACTATGAGAGACAAGTTGAATACCATTCTCATTATGTTTTCTATATGTGAAATAAACAAACGTCTTTCAAAGCATTGTTATTCATGAATATTTGTTTCTATCCTTTCATGTTGCATGCATAGTTACTTTGTCTAATTGTTAGAACTTCATCTTTCATGCTCATGTTTAGAGTACTTTGATCCCAGCGTTCAATGCTTGCAAATGGTTTGATCTTGATTGTGATGTTGCATGTCACCTCAAAAATTATTCTTTCTTTTTATCACTTACCTACTCGAGGATGAGCAGGATTTAAGGTTGGGGATGTTGATACGTTGCAAACCTATCTATAATTTTTTATGTTCCATGCTTGTTTTATATCTACTTTCTTATGTTTTGTCCACACTTTGGAGTATTTTTATACACTTTCTTGGACTAACCTATTAATAAGATGCCACAGTGCCAGCTGCCTGTTTTCTGCTGTTTTTGGTTCCAAGAAAGTCAGAAAATGAATATTCTCGGAATTGGACGGGATAAAAGCCAAAGTCAATAATTTACTGAAAGACACATGGAGTCCGAAGGAGAGACAAAGGGGGGCCACAAGGCGGCCACACCACCCCTTGGCGCGGGCAGCCCTAGGCCGCGCCAGGGCATGGTGTGGGCCCCCTGGCCGGCCACCAACCTTGCCCCTTTGCCTATAAGAAGCCTCCGATGCAAAAACCCTAAATCCAGGAGCTCTAGCCATGAAAAGCTCCGCAGTGCCGCCACAGAAGGGGAGATTCGGGGGACATAAAGTCTCTGTTCCGGCACCCTGCCGGGACAGGGAAGTGCCCTCGGAGCCATCTCCATCTCTGTTGCGGATTCCCATGATGAGGAGGGAGTAGTTCTCTCTCGAGGCTAAGGGTTCTACCGGTAGCTATGTGTTCATCTCTCTCTATGCATGATCTTATTGAGATCATGAGCTTTGTAATCTATAGATCTATTCTGCTACTCAAGTGCTTTAATGAATCTCTACTTATCCCCACGTGTGTGAAGTTGACAGTGTGCACACCGTGTGGCACTTTGGATAAGGTTACATAAATACTTGTTATGAGTTATATTTGGAGTTGGATGTCTCTATGAAATTTTGGTGTTTGTTGGAACCATCTAGAGCTCAAGGTGACAGTGTGGGGTTATCTAGATGGGGAAATCGAACTTTGAGGTGTGTTGTTATAGCCCTACCATGGATTAGAGTTATCCAACCGGAGAGTAGTTCAGAGTAGTATCATAAAGAGAAGATATTTATATGAGAGTGTTCACTAGTGAAAGTATGATCCCTAGGACTTGTTTCTAAGCATTGAAACACCGTTTGCAACTAGATCTGTTACATGTTTGCTTGTTTCCATCTTTATTTCAGATTGCCTTTAGTCCCTTCCTACCCGTCAAGCTCTTTTCTGGCACCGTTACCACTTATAATTATCCATACCACTTGTATTTCACTATCACTTCGCCGAACTAGTGCACCTATACACTTGACAAGTGTATTGGGTGTGTTGGGGACACAAGAGACTTCTTGTATCTTGATTGCAGGGTTGCTTGAGAGGGATACCTTTGACCACTTCCTCCCTGAGTTCGATAAACCTTGTGTAATCCACTTAAGGGAAACTTGCTCCTGTTCTACAAACCTCTACACTTGGAGGCCCAACAACTGTCTACAAGAATAGAAGTGCGTAGACATCAATCAGCTCCCCTCCATTGCCCAACTGGTAAAACTTGCTATATTTGACTTCCATCTATAAGCAATTAAGATGAGTAAGTTAGTGAAGTGATCAAGTGTGTCAAATTTTTATGTATAATTGCAAGAATTTTGAGGAACAAGTGATCTCTTTTTTGAAAGAATCTCAAGGGTATGAGGGAGAATAGGTTTTTGTAAATACTCACTTCCTTTGTTTTGAAACTAGGTTTTTTAGGCGTCCATTCTAACTAGGGTCTCCTATGGTCAGGATGGCTCTAATACCAACTTGTCAACACCCGGATTTTTAAGTCCAGATGCCTGTTATGCCGTACATCGCAATCCTAGGATTACCATTTTTGCGAGACATAACAGATTTGGTACCACGGTACATCATCCATTACAAACCATATTAAAGGTCTTACAAATAGAGGATCTCATGATCCAGTCTTAATACAATCAAAGCAGCGGAAAGTAAACGTAGTAGGCTCCATCTTCATGGTCAATCAATGTTGACGATGGGAGATGATCCTAGTTGTCATAGACCTCCTACTGTCCATCTTCCGGGTAATCTTCCTCGTAGTCTGGCCATGGGAATAGCCAGGGACAAAGGCATGAGTACTCTTTAATTACTCGCAAACTACCACTAACATAGGTAAGGTAAAAACTTGTAGGAATCTTAAGCTCTAGATTTGTTTGCAAAAAGCCAGGTTTATTTCCTAAAGACTTAAGAGTAAAAGGCCTAACTTTAGTTCTCTATATCACTTAAGTGGGAACTTAGATTTCATGTCCACAACTCTGTTGTGGTCAAGTCAAATTCATCTTTCAAGTCACAAGTCATTTTGAAAACATCTGACAATGGAACAGTATGGCCACTCCAACTATACATAACCGCGGACGCGGCTATTCGAATAGTTTGACACTCTGCAGAGGTGGTACACTTTCACCACAAAATTCGATACATCCATCAGGGATAATCCTGAATCATCATACTTGGTATGCGGATAATCGATCCTAACCTTTCAAGTACACATCCTACTATAGGCACCTCCCCTATGAGTTTCGCCTCCCAGCCATGGCCAACTGCCATCCCGGGAACTGCATAGGTGGACATTCATATTTACGAGGTAGCCTCAGCTCAATCTCTTCCGCAAGGGAACCCATACTAAGACATATAAAATTCCAGTTAAGCCCTACCCAACTCAGGTATTGTGGTTGTATGGTAAAATTGGAATGGTATCGCATCTGAACCCAACCATCAGTTTTTGTCAAAGTCAAGGCTCATGCCTCATTCAGTTTCATCATCAACCCATTGTGTTTCATAATACATGTCAAAACATTTCGATAGAATGAATCATCATTCCAAGGTTTTCATAATCATTTTCACCAAGTGTTCCCATCTAAAGTGGTCAAGTTTTAGTTTTAGCACTAGCCACTAGTATTGAGTGTATCACTATTGAGGGGGTGCTAATCAAGTATAAGTATCCCAGACTAGTTCTATGCTCTTGATGGTATCACTCCTACTTTTCCATTAATCACAATTCATTAACTAGATAAAAAACATTAATAAAGGAAAAGTAAAGCTGGTAAGTAAAACTGGGATTGGTATAATTTAGGTTGCATAACAAAGCATGCATAGTGAATCTTGTATAGGTTATCTGGTATAGTGGGCATGCATATATGTCATGCAAAGTTCTAGCTTGCATATGACGGCTTGCATAGATAGCTTTCCTTGAGTAGTGCAGTCATTGAAGTTCTCTTCTTCCTCCTCAAAGTACTCCTCCTCGTCGTAGCCCGGGTCGATACTAGAGTCTATAAATACAAACGAGGTAACTCCATCACCAAACAACACTTAACTACTTATATTTTGCACACAAAGTCTCACACTAGATGATCTAGCATCATCCTAATCATCTCATGAAATAATGGCACATTCTTATTTATCTTATTTTGGGAAAAGTAATTTCTACTCAAGATTTAATATTCTCCAATTAAAATAGTGGATCATCTTGACACATGTCATCACCACATATTATAATGTTTGGGAATGTGATTTAAAGTGGTGATCATATATTAAAAGATTTAATATTACTATTTAATAATATTAAAGTGGCTAGAAAAGCCTATATAACATCCTTTTAATACTAGTCCATGTTTACTATCTGTAAAACCAAATCTTTTGATATATTCATGTAAAGCATGTCAAATGTGATTTTTGAGAGTTGGAATCAACTCAAAAGCATTTATGGTTGATTTTATAAAAATGTTTGAAGTGATAAAAGTATCTGTCTTGTTATTTTCAGTATAGGTGATCTATAATTTCAAATGGTTTGAATCCAACGGGAGTGTGTAGATATTTTCAATACCTTCCTAACAAAATTGGAATCATGCATTTTGGTTCATTACATCTCTTTGAATTGAATTTTGAATCTACTGACAGATTATGGTTTTAACTAAATAGACAAATTCTATTTGAATTGATGGGCTCTGCGCGGGAAAAGAAATGGGCCAGCCCAACTGCACAGCGCGCACGCAGCAGGCTGCTAATAGGTTGGTCCCACGCGTAAGCGACTCTATCTGACCAAAACGGTATCCGCAAATCTCAGCGCTATGATTAGAACAAGATCTACGGCTGAGGTTTATCGTCTATGTCGCGACGCTCCAGCGAGATTCTAAACCTAGCGGCACGGTGAGGTTCGCTGGGGGCGTACCAGTGCTCCAGCTAGGTCCAGTGATGGGGGCGAATGGGCTTGTCAACGACGGCGAGTCGATTGACGGCCACGTCGGCTCCTGGGGTGGCTCTAATAAATGGCACCCTTCCTTCACTGCAGCGGCGGGCTCCGATCAAATTCCGGCGGGGTGGTGCTCGCCTTGCTCCGAGAAGGGTCTGTGAGGTTTCTGAGAGAGTGGGGAGTGAGATGGTGTGTCGTTTGAGGTTTAGGGTGGCTCCTATTTATACACTAACATTGGAGGCAGGGCGGCATGGTCGGGATTCATCGGTGACGCTGCTACATGTCGCACTAAGCATGGCGGAGGGCATGGGTCAATGCGGAGGACTGCAATGATCATCACGCACGTAGTGGCGTGACGAGGGGCAGTCTCAGTCGGTCGGACAACGTCAGCGCTCTGTTCAAGTACGGAGGTGTTCGTCATCGAGTACGGTGGTCACGGGGCATGCGGCGGTGAATGGTCATGTATGGGTGGTCGCTGGTGACGCGGCAGGTGCGGGTACGTGCGGAGAGAGTGAGGCGACTTCAGCGCTCCGTCGTGCTCTCGGCATGGTAGAGACTTAAATGGACGCGGCGATTTTAGCTTCTCCACTTCTCGCCATTGGTAAAGGGGTGGACAGAGAGGGGCGGTGAGGTCACGGCTAGCAGCTAGGGATCGTGGGAGAGGGCGGCGTGGCGTGCGGCGACCTGTCCATGGTCGACCGGCATGACCTCGCTCGGGTACGGCATGGCACTAGTCAATGTGGCAAGTGAGGCTGCTCCTTTGCACGGCATGTACTGGGATGATTGTGGGTGAGAAAGTGAGGTTGATTATAGTACTAAGATGAGGAGAAGATTGATTTCAAATAGTAGATAGTTGTTGAGTTTGTACTCTGTCTACTAAGTGTTTGATGAAATGGCCGCATGAACTTAATCTTTGAATTTTTCCATGATTTTTGGTGTGTGAGCTGGTCATATGCTTGGTAGTCTCTAGTTGCTAGGAATTGTCAAGTGGTGGAAGTTTGAGTAGTTTTTGAAAAATGATGATCTATGTACCTACACTTAATTCAATTTTGAATTACCTCTCAAATGAGTTTGAAAATAGTTTCTGTAGGTTTGTAAAGTTTTCTTGGATTCATTTTCACTTGGTTTAGCAAGGGGTGAAAAGAACTAGAATTGTTTCTATTGGAAAACTTTTACTAGAGGTGGCCAAAGTAGGCTAGAAGTTAATTTTGGCCAAAGTGACCATATTATCATAAGCTTCACGATTGGTTTTATTTTTATTTGATTTTTCTTGGAAATAATCTAGATGGTGTGGTATACATCTTTAAACTAATCCTTAACATTAATAGCAATCAATCATGGCAAAGGCAAGCATTCATGCATTAATATAATTCACACATGCACTCTTATGGGCTTAGGAATAAAACTTTTTGTTAACCCTAATCTTGGGTGATTAGAACTTGATAAGCTTGTTTAATATTTTTGAGATGTTACAGTGTTGGACTTCTAAAAATAAACATTGTATATCTCTGTCCACCGTCGAGGCTGACTATGTGACTACAACTAGTGCTTGCACTCAATTATTATGGTTGAGGCAAACTTTAAAGGAATATGGTGTCCTTTGTGACAAAGTGCCTCTTTTATGTGACAATGAAAGTGATATCAAAATTGCCTACATTCCAGTGGATGATACAAGAACAAAGCATATTGTGATCCGTCATCATTTCATTAGAGATCATGTTGCCCGAGGAGATATTGAGCTTGCTTATGTGTCAACCAAAGACCAACTTGCAGATATTTTCACGAAGCCACTTGATGAAGCAAGATTTTGTTATTTGAGGAATGAGCTAAATATCGTAGATTCAAGAAGTTTGACTTGATCATCTTGCATACACACCTATTACTTGATCAGTATGTGGGTTAGGTGCAGGCATGGACATAGCGGGAGTGCGGTCCTAATCTATTGGGCTATCCCTCCCCCCATAATTCCAAAATTAAGAAAATCAATTCTCTTAATGTTATTTGTGATATGTGAGCTCCACTGATGAGTAGAGGCTATGAACCCAAGGATAATTCTTCACGGTTTCATGCCTCACACTCTTACATGGTGGCCTCGGCCACCACCCTCTTCATTACGAAGAGTTGGTTCTTGTTTTGATCTTATCAGGAGCTTTATTGGAGATTTATTTGGATTCTCTGACTTTATGCTCTCCCCATTATACTTCTCAAAATCCCAGGCCTATTCTTACCTTAAAACATGCTCCTGTTGCCACAAATTTGTTCATGGTGTCTCAGGTCGAAGGGATCGGACTGTCCGCTCTGAACCAACCGGAGTGTCCAGCTGGACCGAACTCTCCGCTTGATTCGCACCGGACAATCCGGCTGGGCCAGACTCGCCAGTGTATTTTGCCCGTACACTCCAACCCAAGCAGTCTCAAACTCAAAAGAAAGGGTCGGGGAGAAGTGAACGGTTTAGTCCTCTTTCTCCTCCCTGACTCCCTCTTCCTCCCCAACTGCTTCCTCTGACCAAGGGCACCACCAGGAGGGCTTCCCCATCCCGGATCTTGCCGCTGCCACCGGCCATATCTGTAACACCCTCGAATCGGCCCTATGCAAGTTTTAGCCCTTTCCGCCAAACCCGCATAGATACGATTCAAGGACGCCCACCAGGCACTTTCGTGCGGGTGGAAAACGAAGTAGTACCATTACACAACAGTCCTCGATGGGACCCACAGAACAGATATATATACAACACGACTCCAAGAGTCAAGAATACAGATATACAATACAAAGATCCAAATCACCTTGAAAACGATACAGCGTCCGAGTACGGACAAGATGTAATTTGGGCTAAGAGCCCTGAAAAATAACCAATGGTGTCCATAACCCTGCCCAGGCCAAGCCGGAAGGGTAACCCTGCTAACGACGTCGATCTCAAACCTGCTAAAACAAAAGGGGTGCCGACGAAGGGCAACGGAAAAAGAGGAGCGTCAGTACTGAGGCCAGTACACGGCTAGGCTAGAATTCGGCGGCTCTCGCCTACATAGGTATGGTGGGCTGGAGCGGCAGCGCAGCGGCACTAAACAACCTATAGAGACTCGAGACAACTGGCAGTTATCAGAGAGGGGTAAGAAAGACCTATTCGGATCCAACCTGAAGCTAACACCAAACAAACCCATCCTGGTATTTCCCCCTCGAGACCAAACGAGGAAGTCAGATCAAGGAACTCACACAGTTGGCAATTTTACTCATCCCGTTATAGTTGCAGCAATTACTAATCAGATATAGATATCATGAGTCATCCTGATAGCATAAGTAGTGGGCAGTTTTAGTTAACATTCCATTGTAGTTGGAACATTTACTAGTCAGATATAATTGTCCTGAGAAATCCCAAAACCTAGCATTTGTTGGCACTTTTATCACATTCCATTGGAGTTGCAATACTTACTAGGAAGATATAACAAAACAACCCAGGTCCACCAGTGGTTGGCATTTTTAATATTCATTCTGTTATAGTGAAGCTGATTACTAGTCAGACATATTAAGTCAAATTTATAGCACTACTTTAGTTATGGTTGTCTATGATCGATATACTATGCTCCAAGTCATACATAACCACGGACACGGCTTTCAGAAAGTTTTACCCTACAGGGGTGCACAAAATAGCAACACACACTCGATCAACCTCGGAAAAACCAACTCAAAACCCAACGAGGCATTCACGACAAAGCGATCATAGGATTCATAAAATATTTCAAGGGGCCACCGCACTAAGCTACCCGCAACAAAGTTGGCCGGCTCCGGAACGGACCCAGGGTTTGCGTCAATGGCTGTAAACGACTGGGAACCCGAAAGTGTGACTGGGCTTGTCGATACCGCAAAAACACTCCACAATCCTAAACAGTATAGGTGCTCCACGCACAATCTTAAATAAAGCAGTAAACATGGCATAAGTACAGGATAGTAAATAAAACCCCAGACTAGTTTGTGGCCCCAAGAAATAGAAATGAATCAAGCTCTGGCTCAGGGGGGTCCATAAGGCCTCCCGGATGTGGATAGTGCAAAAAATCAAGGAACAGGTATCAAGTACTCAGGGTCCTACAGGACACAAGTGAGCGTGGAAGAACCAAATAACATCTATTGCCCACCGATGCCTCTGAATTAGTTATATCTAGCAATTTTATAGTTGTGTTTAAAATCATGATCAACTCCACCGTAAAGCATCTCCACCATTAAGCATGTTCTAACCTTCCAATAACGGTGGAACAACGACGACGCGAAGCAGCACATGAGCAAGCAACTACGACTCGCAAGGCCGACTATTTATCAAACCACGAGCAATAGGATGTTTCCAAGGCAATATAAAGGCTGCAAGGGATATATCTGGTACGAAACACTAAAGCATCACGACACAGATAGCAATAGATCAAGAGGAGGAAATAAAGACTATAAAAGCAAAATAGGTAGATGGGGGAGAGATGCTCGCTTCGAAAACACTGCCGACGGATCATATCCGGAGAACTTGTCGATACTCGCATCCACTCATCAGCCTAATCCACGAAAAAGCAAACACTAGAAGAAACACCGGATGTAATATTTAATACTACGGCAGAAGATTCGAAATGATTATGATATGATGCAGATGCGGTGCAATTAGGCAGTATTAAGCGAAACCGGGGTCCCGACAATTAATTAAACGGTTCTAGTTATTTAGAAACCCTGCAATTTAAATGTTGTATGAGCAAGGCAAAAATATGGCATCGGTTCGCTACACAAATTAAATGGAGTCCGGAATAAGACAACAATATCCCACATAAACACTCCATATTTAATTATGAGGTGAATCGACATAATGCCCCCAAACCACAGACAGGTATGCATGCATGAAAATTTTAATATTCAACAAGTTTTATATATAGCATTTATAAAATAGGGGTTCGGGAAAAGGTTCACACATCTGGGTTCGGAAGATCTTGGGTTTCGGGGGTCCGGGGTTCGGTCTTAGGGTTCGACGGGGACAGCGGGATCGGTCTCGGACACGGGAAGTGGATCTTGTCACATCTGTGTCTTCAGGTTTGGACTTCGGATCCATGTCGGCGTGCTCGAGGTCTCGGCGTTCTGTGTGGGCGATCTTGGCGTCCGGGAATCTTCGAGTAGGAGATCGTGCCGCTCGGACTCGGAGATCTCGTCGGTTCCATGTCGGCGTACTTGGCGTTCTTGTCGAAGTCCTCGGGTGACGGTGTCGGTCTTGGTCTTAGCGCCAGAAGTTCTTGATGTTCTGGGAAGGAGATCTTGTGGTTCCAACTCATCACCGGTCGCAGGCAACGGTCGACGCGGATGGAAGTAGATCTTGGCGGGGATCGATGCACTCGTCACGGGGTCGGTCTTGAGTGGCGGTGAAAAACTTGTCGAGATGTTGTCGAGGCAACTAGTATCATCACCAAAGGGCATCATACTATCCTCATAGACCACACCACTATCAAATAGCAGCATCGCCACTTTACTCTTCACCACGTCATCCGCACCAGGAAACATCGACAAAGGATCATGGGCTCTACAGCCACGGACGCGCATTACAGAACCTGCGTGGGGCGAGGAAGCAGCAGCAGGAGGGCGGCACGGGTGGCCTGCTCGAGCAGCGTCGGCGCTCGCAGGGAAGGCAAGGTTGGGGACGGAGCTCTGGGGACGGGGCGCGCGGTGGTTGACGGAGGAACACGAGGTCGCAGGACCTCGCGGAGGAGGACGGCGAAGGCGTCGGGGCGAGGTAGGCGCGGAGCCTGCGGGACGGGGCTCGCGTGTGCGCATGCAGGGGATGGCGAGGACGGCGCCTGGGCCCAAGCGACACGGGGCAGAGGGAAACCGGCGACGGCGCATTAGAGGCAGAGCGGCGCTCGGGGAAGGTGGTCCCAGCGCGGAGGCGGCGCCAGACGCGGGCGGCGGAGGGCGTGGAGCTGCAGGGCAGGGCCGAGCGAGGTGCTCGGGCAGGGAGGCGACCGAGGCGAGGTGCGCGTCTGCGGCCGGAGACGGGACGGGAGAGGTCGGCCAGCGGCGGAGAGGAGAGCGAGGCCCGGCAGCGTTCGCTACGAGCGGAGAGGAGTACCGCGCGTGGGTAGGTGGCGACGGGGGAGATAAGAAGGTGGGGCCGGGACGCGCGCGGCGGAGGGTGAGGGCGCCTGGCGGCGGCGCTGCTGGCCGAGGGCGGCGGGGTCGGGGTGACCGAGCGCGGCAGCGGTTGGTGGGATCTAGGGAGGAGCGGGGATCCCGAGGCGGTAGGTGGGGTGCTCTCGGGCCGAGGCGCGCTGGGTGGGACCATGCGACGTGGGTCGTGTCGAGCATGCATGGCGGCGTGGGTGTGTGTGTGCGGCTGGCGGACTGCAGGTGTCGATCAGTGGTTGGCTGGGGTGAGGTGGAGGGGTGCCAGGGTGGTGGCGGTGATGGGGAGTGGGCGGGAAAGGAGGTGGGGCCGGGGGAATCTCGGGGTTATCGATGGGTGCGTGCGTTTGTGTGCGTGCAGGTGGTGGGGCCAGGGCGCTTGTCGGTTTGGGGCTAGGGTGGAGCGGGGCATGCGTGCGGTGGTGTTGCGCAGGGGACGGGCAAGAGATGGAGTGGTGGCTGGCAGGTGATGGTCCAGGGGCGAGTTGGACAGGCAGGGTGAGAGAGAGAGAGAGTGGCGGCAGGGTGGGGAGATGGTTTGGGGTTAGGGTAGCCGGTTAGGGTTTGACTAGGTAGATGGGCTGGGGTTGTAGGCCGACTGGCTGGGTCTTTGGCCTGGCGGGCTGCCTCCCCTAATAAAAAATATTTGTTTTATTTTTATTTTATAAAACCTTTTGCAAACAATTTTTAGACAAAACAAAATATCCGGAAGAGGCCGGGTTTTAATTTGAAGTAAAGACAGGGCGTTTAGAAAACAAAACTAGACTTTTCAAAAATAGTTCAAGACAAAAACCATGAATGATGATGACGATGCTCAAATGCAATGTGGCATGATGACATGAGCATGCGGTCATGATGATGCAATGCACAAAAACACAGCGTTTTTCTAGTAGTGGTTTTAGCGGGATGCCACAATTCGACACCACTAACAAGGGATCTCGCCCTCGAGATCCGCCTCATGGTACCGGGAAGAAGGTCAGCGATCTGAATATTTTTGCTTCATGTAGATCCTCGCGACACCACTAACAAGGGTCATTGCTCACGTCCGTCGAGAGAACACTCCGGATAAACAAAGGAGGAAGGTAAAGGTATCAACAAATAAAGCCACCTCTAGCTTCCGTGGACGGAGTAAAATTGTTGGATCCACCGATTCGATATACAAAAGCGAATGATAAGAGTAGTGGTATGGTGACGACTCCATCCCGCACTCATATCATTACTCCGTACATGAATAGCAGAATTATGCAACCAACTCTTGGAATCGGACTGTAGATCTCGACAAGCGAGGTTTGGAACAAAGGAGTGATGCAGACTCTGCATCGGATCTGATGTAGAAGACGTTATCGTGTTGGAAAACACCGGAATGCACAAGAAGGAATAAAGAGAAGTCCAACAGATGAAGGACTCCTCAAATAGCACGAGGACCGGATGTAGAAGCACCGTTACCAAAGGAGGAAGCGAAACCCTGAAGGTACGACAGAAACCCAAGCACGAGAATTCCTATACTCGAAGAAAAGATAAGAGAGCAGATTCAAAACACGCAGAGGTAAGAGGAGAGCAGCAGAGGGGTAAGGAGTAAAATCAGACCTAATCAGATTTATCCAACCAATTTTCCAAAATAGTTTTGACACTCTACTTCGGCCGTTATCTAGGTTATCCTACAGGCTGGACTTGTGGGGTATCGCAACTGCTGGGCTCTGATACCACTCTGTAACACCCTCGAATCGGCCCTATGCAAGTTTTAGCCCTTTCTGCCAAACCCGCATAGATACGATTCAAGGACGCCCACCAGGCACTTTCATGCGGGTGGAAAATGAAGTAATACCATTACACAATAGTCCTCGATGGGACCCACAGAACATATATATATACAACACGACTCCAAGAGTCAAGAATACATATATACAATACAAAGATCCAAATCACCTTGAAAACGATACAGCGTCCGAGTACGGACAAGATGCAAATTGGGCTAAGAGTCCTGAAGAATAACCAATGGCGTCCATAACCCTGCCCAGGCTAAGCCGCAAGGGTACCCCTGCTAACGACGTCGATCTCAAACCTGCTAAAACAAAAGGGGTGCCGATGAAGGGCAAATTAAAAAAGGAGCGTCAGTACTGAGGCCAGTACACAGCGAGGCCAGAATTCGGCGGCTCTCGCCTACATAGGTATGGTGGGCTGGAGCGGCAGCGCAGCGGCACTAAACAACCTATAGAGACTCGAGACAACTGGCGGTTATCAGAGAGGGGTAAGAAAGACCTATTCGGATCCAACAAGAAGCTAACACCAAACAAACCCATCCTGGTATTTCCCCCTCGAGACCAAACGAGGAAGTCGGACCAAGGAACTCACACAGTTGGCAATTTTACTCATTCCGTTATAGTTGAAGCAATTACTAATCAGATATAGATATCATGAGTCATCCTGATAGCATAAGTAGTGGGCAGTTTTAGTTAACATTCCGTTGTAGTTGGAACATTTACTAGTCAGATATAATTGTCCTGAGGAATCCCAAAACCCAGCATTTGTTGGCACTTTTATCACATTCCATTGGAGTTGCAATACTTACTAGGAAGATATAACAAAACAACCCAGGTCCACCAGTGGTTGGCATTTTTAATATCCATTCCGTTATAGTGAAGCTGATTACTAGTCAGACATATTAAGTCAAATTTATAGCACTACTTTAGTTATGCTTCTCTATGATCGATATACTGTGCTCCAAGTCGTCCATAACCGCGAACACGGCTTTCAGAAAGTTTTACCCTGCAGGGGTGCACAAAATAGCAACACACACTCGATCAACCTCGGAAAAACCAACTCAAAACCCAACGTGGCATTCACGACAAAGCGATCACAGGATTCATAAAATATTTCAGGGGGCCACCCCACTAAGCTACCCGCAACGAAGTTGGCCGGCTCCGGAACGGACCCAGGGTTTGCGTCAATGGCTGTAAACGACTGGGAACCCGAAAGTGTGACTGGGCTTGTCGATACCGCAAAAACACTCCGCAATCCTAAACAGTATAGGTGCTCCACGCACAATCTTAAATAAAGCAGTAAACATGGCATAAGTACAGGATAGTAAATAAAACCCCAAACTAGTTTGTGGCCCCAAGAAATAGAAATGAATCACGCTCTGGCTCAGGAGGGTCCATAAGGCCTCCCGGATGTGGATAGTGCAAAAAATCAAGGAACAGGTATCAAGTACTCGGGGTCCTACGGGACACAAGTGAGCGTGGAAGAACCAAATAACATCTATTTCCCACCGATGCCTCTGCATTAGTTATATCTAGCAATTTTATAGTTGTGTTTAAAATCATGATCAACTCCACCGTAAAGCATCTCCACCATTAAGCATGTGCCAACCTTCCAATAACGGTGGAACAACGACGACGCGAAGCAGCACATGAGCAAGCAACTACGACTCTCAAGGCCGACTATTTATCAAACCACGGGCAATAGGATGTGTCCAAGGCAATATAAAGGCTGCAAGGGATTTATCTGGTACGAAACACTAAAGCATCACGACACAGATAGCAATAGATCAAGAGGAGGAAATAAAGACTTTAAAAGCAAAATAGGTAGAAGGGGGGAGATGCTCGCCTGGAAAACACTGCCGACGGATCATATCCGGAGAACTTGTTGATACTCGCATCCACTCATCAGCCTAATCCGCGAAAAAGCAAACACTAGAAGAAACACCGGATGCAATATTTAATACTATGGCAGAAGATTCAGCATGATTATGATATGATGCAGATGCGGTGCAATTAGGCAGTATTAAGCGGAACCGGGGTCCCGACAATTAATTAAATGGTTATAGTTATTTAGAAACCCCGCAATTTAAATGTTGTATGAGCAAGGCAAAAATATGGCATCGGTTCGCTACACAAATTAAATGTAGTACAGAATAAGACAACAATATCCCACATAAACACTCCATATTTAATTATGAGGTGAATCGACATAATGCCCCCAAACCACAGACAGGTATGCATGCATGAACAATTTAATATTCAACAAATTTTATATATAGCATTTATAAAATAGGGGTTCGGGAAAAGGTTCACACATCTGGGTTCGGAAGATCAAGGGTTCCGGGGGTCCGGGGTTCGGTCTTAGGGTTCGACGGGGATAGCAGGATCGGTCTCGGACACGGGAAGTGGATCTTGTCGCATCTGTGTCTTCGGGTTCGGACTTCGGATCCATGTCGGCGCGCTCGAGGTCTCGGCGTTCCGTGTGAGCGATCTTGGCGTCCGGGAATCTTCGAGTAGGAGATCGTGCCACTCGGACTCAAAGATCTCGTCGGTTCCATGTCGGCGTACTTGGCGTTCTTGTCGAAGTCCTCGGGTGACGGTGTCGGTCTTGGTCTCAGTGCCAGAAGTTCTTGATGTTCCGGGAAGGAGATCTTGTGGTTCCAACTCATCACCGGTCGCAGGCAAAGGTCGACGCAGACGGAAGTAGATCTTGGCGGGGATCGATGCACTCGTCACGGGGTCGGTCTTGAGTGGCGGTGAAAAACTTGTTGAGATGTTGTCGAGGCAACTAGTATCATCACCAAAGGGCATCATACTATCCTCATACACCACACCACTATCAAATAGCAGCATCACCACTTTACTCTTCACCACGTCATCCGCACCTGGAAACATCGACAAAGGATCATGGGCTCTGCAGCCACGGACGCGCATTACAAAACCTGCGCGGGGCGAGGAAGCAGCGGCAGGAGGGCGGCACGGGTGGCCTGCTCGAGCAGCGTCGGCGCTCGCAGGGAAGGCAAGGTTGGGGACGGAGCTCTGGGCGATGGGGCGCGTGGTGGTTGATGGAGAAACGCGAGGTGGCAGGACCTCGAGGAGGAGGACGGTGAAGGCGACGGGGCAAGGTAGGCGCGAAGCCTGCGGGACGGGGCTCGCCCGTCCACATGAAGGGGATGGCGAGGACGGCGCCTGGGTCCGAGCGACACGGGGCAGAGGGAAACCGGCGGCGGCGCAACAGAGGCAGAGCGGCGCTCGGGGAAGGTGGTCCTAGCGCGGAGGCGGCGCCAGACGTTGGCGGCGGAGGGCGCGGAGCTGCGGGGCGGGGCTGAGCGAGGTACTCGGGCAGGAAGGCGACCGAGTCGAGGCGCGCGTCTGCGGCCGGAGACGGGAAGGGAGAGGTCGGCCAGCGGCGGAGAGGAGAGCGAGGCCCGGCGCCGCTCGCTGCGAGCGGAGAGGAGTACCGTGCGTGGGTAGGTGGCGACGGGGGAGAAAGGAAGGTGGGGCCGGGACGTGCGCGGCGGAGGGTGAGGGCGCCTGGCGGCAGCGCTGCTAGCCGAGGGCGGCGGGGTCAGGGTAACCGAGTGCGACAGCGATTGGTGGGATCTGGGGAGGAGCGGGGATCCCGAGGTGGTAGGTGGGGTGCTCTCGGGCCGAGGCGCGCCGGGTGGGACCAGGCGACGTGGGTCATGTCGAGCGTGCAAGGCGGGGTGGGTGTGTGTGTGCGGCTAGGGGACTGCAGGTGGCGATCGGTGGTTGGCTGGGGTGAGGTGGAGGGGTGCCAGGGTGGCGGCGGTGATGGGGAGTGGGCGGGAAAGGAGGTGGGCAGGGGGAATCCCGGGGTTGTAGGTGGGTGCGTGCGTTTGTGTGCGTGCAGGTTGTGGGGCCAGAGCGCTTGTCGGTATGGGGCCAGGGTGGAGCAGGGCATGCGTGCAGTGGTGTTGCGCAGGTGACGGGCGGGAGATGGAGTGGTGGCTGGCAGGTGGTGGGCCAGGGGCGAGGTGGACAGGCGGGGTGAGAGAGAGAGAGAGAGGCGGCGGGATGGGGAGATGGTTTGGGGTTAGGGTAGCCGGTTAGGGTTTGACTAGGTAGATGGGCTGGGGTTGTAGGCCGACTGGCTGGGCCTTTGGCCTGGCCAGCTGCCTCCCCTAATAAAAAATATTTGTTTTATTTTTATTTTATAAAACCTTTTGCAAACAGTTTTTAGACAAAACAAAATATCCGGAAGAGGCCGGGTTTTAATTTGAAATAAAGACGGGGCGTTTAGAAAACAAAACCAGACTTTTCGAAAATAGTTTAAGACAAAAACCATGCATGATGATGACGATGCTCAAATGCAATGTGGCATGATGACATGAGCATGCAGTCATGATGATGCAATGCACAAAAACACAGCGATTTTCTAGTAGTGGTTTTAGCGGGATGCCACAATATCCTTCCCTTCACCGCTAGGATCGATTCCCCTCCGGTGAAGACCACCATGGATGCTGGTAAAGTTCCCCTCTCCTTCACATTATCTAGGCTAGCCCTAGATGAGTTTTTGAGGACCACATGTTGCTAGAATCCATGTCTACATCATTCTTGCGTGCAATGTTCCCCCTAGCAGTAGTTCTAGAAATGTCGATCATTGAGCCTTCCCGCACTGTCCTGAAAATTGCCATGACTCCAGCCGAAGTGTCCAGCGCGTATAGGCCAAACATTCTGGTGTGGCTGGAATATCCGGTGCATTCGCACTAGATTGTCCGGGTCAGGCGGAGTCTCTAGGGTGATTTCTCTGGACAGTCCGGGAAGTTTCAACCTGTGCGGTTCAGTATTCCTTTGATTGTTGCTATCCTGTTAGTATCTCCTGGACAAATGTGCTTACCCCCAATGCTATATTCCTCCTCTAATTTCACAGGTGGTTCTCGTCCTTGCCGGTCTTGGTCTAGTCATCATCACGGTTCTTACAATGAAGAGAGATTGATGTTCATGTGGATCCATCTGTGGTCAGGCAATCAGCACATGATCATGTTGCTGCAAAACAAGAGAAGATAAGAAAGATGAAAAGGGATGATGCCAAGCGCATGAAATTTGAAGTCTTGACTACCTTGGCTGATTCGGGAACTGAAGATTATGTGGAGATCAGGATCCAGCAGTTCTATTCTCTACCTCGCAGCTCTCCTAATGATCGGTTATGGAGGAATGAACAATTCCTCTATTCCGAGGTGTATGGTGGGTTCAGATCTCCTGTGTGCCCCATGCAATGGTTGGAGATTGATAAGTTGCGTGCTCATAGCTACTGTCAGGATGCTCTATGGGTTATCGAGAAGATGGGACTACACACCATCTTTCAAGTAAGAGAAGACTACAAAATTCAGTTGGTTCAACAATTTTATGCCACTGTTGTTTTTGGTGACACTGTGGATGTTCCCTTAGAGTGGATTTCAAGCACTACCACGTTCCAATTTGGTGCAATTTGCTGGTATTCTTAGTTTACCCTTCAACCCCAATGATCCTAGTGGTGAAAGAATGCATATTCATGGTAAATCCTATGACAAGGAAAGGTTAGCTCCTGTCTATTCTCAGGGTGGTATATGTAGTCAAACCACCAACATGAAGTTGCTCTACAACATTCTGCTCCGCATGTTTCACCACACTCTCACTCCAAAGGCGGGTAACAAGGATGAAATGCGAGGTGCTGAAATCAACCTCATGGCTCATGCTCACTCTATGTTTATTCACGGTCCTGACCATGATGGTGGTGCTATTGATGTCATGGACTTTATATATCAAGTCTTGTACAAGTGCATTATGGACAAAAAGTTCCCTCTCTATGCCTCATATGTGATGAATCTTATTGCTGCCCACACTCCAGCTACTCCTCTGCTTTACAACAATTTTGTGTCTCACAAGCCTAACAAGCTTCAGAGGAAGAGGGCTCCTTCCTCTCAGGTTCCCTGCTGTTATCCCCCATCTCGCGGTGTCTTTGAGGATGAGGATGTGTATGAATTCGACAACAATGGCAGTGATGGGTTTGAGGAGGTGCAGAGGGTTGTGACCCGTGGTCCTCGCATGAAGCATGCTAGCAATGCATATCGCTTCAACATCTCTAGAGAGGAAGTGCACAAGAAGCGAAAGAAGGCTTCCTGGTGGGAGAGACTACTCCTGTGTCAGAACATTGACATCCGCCATGGTCAGTATGATGCCTACAAGGCCAACATGAATGTCATGAAGGAACTCAAGAAGATCAACCAGCCCATGGATGTTGACTCATCTCAGCAGGTTTCTGATGGTATGCTCTCTTATGGTAATTGGAGCCAGGAGCATGTGGATTGGTCCATGTGTCTTCCTCTTCTCGCCCTCATAGCTAGTCGACTGCTCAGGATGGTGATGATGAGGACGAGGATGGTAATGAGGATCAGGATGACGATAAGGATGAGGAGGATGACGACTACAGTGGCTAGAGTTGGTCTGGGATGCTTTCGTAGTGCCCTTTTCCCTTTTTGGTGTCTCGGTGCCAAAGGGGGAGAAGTGGCCATATTAGTTTGCTACCGGGGATTTGCATGGGTACATGCTGGCTCGTGGTTGATGTCGAGCTTGTTGGGGAACCCCAAGAGGAAGCTATGATGAGCACAGCAGTAAGTTTCCCTCAGTTATGAAACCAAGGTTATCGAACCAGTAGGAGCAAGGAAACACCTCCAAGGTGTTGTTGCCAACTTGGAATCCTGCACAACACAACCACAGAACTTTGCCCCCAACTTACAGTGAGGTTGTCAATCTCACCGGTTTTGCTAAAAACAAAGGATTAAACGTATTGTGTGGAAGAAAGTAAAAGCTTGCAGAAAGTAACAGAAAGCAGTAAACAGTTGTAGATTGATGATAAAAGAAAGGACTGGGGTCCATAGTTCACTAGTGGTGGTTCTCCTTAAGATAGATGACATGTTGGATGAACAAATTACAGCGGGGCAATTGACAAACATCGAGAAAGCATACATGCATATACTAATCATCTTGACTCCTTTGATATTCGATCGGGCATTGATGGCCCAAGATATCTCGAGCTCGTTGGGGAACCCCAAGAGGAAGGTATGATGAGCACAATAGCAAGTTTCCCTCAGTTATGAAACCAAGGTTTAATCGAACCAATAGGAGCAAGGAAACACCCCAAAGGTGTTGCTAGCTGGACTTTGGCAGGGCGCACTACCGGCGTCAGTAGCAACATGGAGACCTGCACAACACAACCACATAATTCTTCCCCCAACTTATAGTGAGGTTGTTAATCTCACCGATTTTGCTGAAAACAAAGGATTAAACGTATCGAGTGGAAGAAAGTAAACACAAAGCAATAAACAGTTGATTGTAGATTGATAGTAAAAGAAAGGACCGGGGTCCATAGTTCACTAGTGGGGGCTCTCCTTAAGATAGATGACATGTTGGGTGAACAAATTACAGCGGGGCAATTGACAAACGTCGACAAAGCATACATGCATATACTAATCATCTTGACTCCTTTGAGATTCGATTGGGAATTACAACATTATACATAGACCATAATCCAACTGCATCTATGACTAATAATCCACCTTCAGGTTATCATCCGAACCCCCTCCAGCATTAAGTTGCAAGCAACGAATAATTGTATTACGCATTGCGTGTAAAGTAAACAATACGATTGTTCTATGAACAAAGGATTGTTGTTTTCTCCCTAGTAGCAACAGCACATCTAGTACCTTAGAGATTTCTGTCACTTACGTAGATCACTAGAGGCATGAACCCACTATCGAGCATAAATACTAACTCTTGGAGTTGCTAGCATCTACTTGGCCAAGATAGCTACTAACAACGGAAAGCATGCAAGATCACAAATAACAAAGACATGATATAATCAATAATCAATTTGAAATAGCATCTCAATATCCATTGGATCCCCGCAAACACAACATGTAGAATTACAAATATATGATCTTGATCATGAACGGAGCTCACAAGATCTAAACATGATAGCACAAAGGAGGAGAACCAGCCATCTAGCGACTACATGGACCCGTAGTCCAGAGATGAACTAATCACGCATTACACCGGAGGCTTTTATGGTGATGAAGGAGGCCTCCAGGGTGAATTCCCCTCTCCGACAGGGTGCCGGGAAGAGCTTCAGATCCCTCCCAATCTAGGGATGGAGATGATGGCGGCTACATACTCTTTCATGGAATTTTGATCGGGTACTTAGGGTATCTGTATATGAGGCATCTTATAGGAGAAAGGGGAGGCCAAGGGGGTGCCGGAGGCGGCCAGACCACCACCTGGCGTGGGCCAGGCTAGGCCCCGCGGCAGGTGGTGTGGCGGCCCCCTGGCCCCTCTCCAACTCGTATTCTGGCTCCTTGTGTCCCTTGGTGAAAAATTGACTTTGGCTTTTGTCCCGTCCAATTCCGAGAATATTCATTTTCTGACTTTCCTAGAACCAAAAACAGCAGAAATCAGGCAGCTGGCACTGTGGCTCTTGTTAATAGGTTAGTCCAAGAAAGTGTATAGAAAGTACTCCAAAGTTGGAACAAAACACAAGAAAGTAGATAAAACCAAGCATGGAACATCAAAAATTATGGATACGTTAGCAACGTATCAACATCCCCAAGCTTAACTCCTGCTCGTCCTCGAGTAGGTAAGTGATAAAATGAAAGAATAATTTTTGAGGTGACACGCACCATCATAAATTTGATCAAAGTCTTTGTAAAACATTGATAGCTGGGATCATAGTACTTCAATCATAACATGAAAGACAAAGTTCTAACAATAAGACAAAGCAACTATGTTGCAACATGAAAAGGTACAAATAAAAGATTCATGAATAACAATGCTTTGCAAAACATTTGTTTGTTTCACATAAGGAAAACATAGCATAGTGGCATTCAGCTTGTCCCTCATAGAGTAGCAAACATAAATGCATAGGACACCTTCAAAGTTCATAAGAGTGACTAGATACAAATAGTTTAAAACAAGCAATATCAAAGCTATGCATCAATCAACAAGTCTTGGGACAATGCACATAGAACTAAGAATGACCACTATTCTCTCAAAGTAGGTGCATAAAGATAGAAGGTGGAGACTCAACATAAAAGTAAAAGAAATGCCTTCATAGAAGGAAGCAGGGATTCAAGTTTCATAAAGAGCTTCCAAAACTTATGGTACTTATTAGCTTTCAGCTCTCATTGGCCCTATCATAAGCATCTTGAAGTGATTAAGGTTAAAGTGAACAAACTATGGTGTATATGCTTGACGAAGTATAAGTTGGAAATCTCATGTCCCTTGAATACGAGGGCCGCTCATCATGGTACTCAAGTTTAGTCACCGGTAAGTTATTATCATAGTAAGTACATGTGTATCATAGAGAACCGCCAATGGGGTACCCCTTGCCCGATGATACGGAAGAATCCCCATATCAAAATGACAAGGCAAGCAGACAACGAGCATCTCATCAACCTTCTTATTTACCATGGGAATATGGTGCTTTTTTCTCTCTTTCCTCTTTTCTCATATCTCTTTTTTTTCTTTTTCTCTTTTTTCTCAATACCTGACTCTTTTTTTATAAGAAGAATGCTTCATAGACAGCTCATTATGGTTACGCTGCAGGTTTCCACCATGACGGCATGGATTAGACCAGTGGCCCATGCGTTTCTCTAACACACATACATAACTCCATGGACTTACAAGCTCCCCTTTCATTTCACACCGACGACATCCATAGACAAAGCATGATATCAACTAGGTACAAAGTACAAGTGCAATGTTGAAAGCGTTCCCCATGACAACATTTCTTCTGCTAATCCCCAACATATAAGTGCAAGCATATACAACATAGACGACACAATGGTTCAAGTTTATTAAGGGCAAGAAAAGTAAAGTGTGCCATCAAGTTCGTGAGAGCTTTAATCACTAGTTTTCTCATAACAAGTTTAATTCGGAAGGTAAACAAAAGCAGAATATACTTGGAATAGCATATGCTAATAGGTAGGTATGGTGGACTCTTTGGAATAACTTGGTTTTAGGAGTTGGATGCATGAGTGGAACTCATACTTGGCTATGGAGGATAGCAAAAGACTGGGAGCGACCAACTAAGAGAGCAATAATGGCCATAATCATGCAGAGCGACAAAACATCATTAATCAAAGCATAAAGTGATACTACAAGTTGAAAACTAAAGGATCAAAAAGGCTTATGGTGACTTGGGATAGTCATAACATGGTGTGGGATGTGCCAAGCCTACCCAAATAAAGCATCAAAGGAGAATACCACAATACTATGCTTTAATATGCTAAAACAACGCATGATTCTTCAAAGGCACATTAAGAAATATCAATTGTTTATAACATGTCATGCTACAACAAAGAATACTAAGCATATAGCCAAAACAATATCAAGCATGGCATGACAAAGCATAGGCCATAGTCAAAAACAAGCTCACTTTACCACTTAAGCATGATCTTTCCTACTCTTTTCCAATCCAAACCAAACTATTTGAAAACCAATGCATGAAAGAGGGGGTCCAACCAATTTATTCATCAAACCAAGAAAACCAATCAAACTAAAAACCAAAACGAAAACGAAAAAGAAGACGCTCCAAGAACAACACAACTGTGCATGAAACAATAAAAAGGAAGTGTTTGGAAGAAACCTGGAATTTTTATTGATGAAGAAGGGGATGCCTTGGGCATCCCCAAGCTTTGTCGCTTGTACTTCTTGGATATTTCTTGGGGTTACACGCGTGGCATCCCCAAGCTTTAGCTTTATTCCATCCTTCATCTCATTACTCATTCCTTCCATACACCTAAAAATTTTCCTTTATACAAAACTTCACACAATCTTTATTAGCAACATTAGTGCACTCAAGATAATAAGTCCTTAGGTTCAGTTACAACACCAATAAAACTTCCCTTAAAACACAAGCTACTGTAGCACTTCCCTCAAAAAGCTCAATTCCCCAAAAGAACTCAAAAAGGAACCAACAAGAAGCAAATGCAAATAATGGCAGAAATCTGTCAAAACAGACCAGCAGGTGAAGACAAATTTTTTCGAAGATCTTATGTTGCTCAAAACGAAAAGTGTTGAACTAAATAAAGTTAGATAACAACCTGGGTCAGAAGCACAAAAATTCACGCCTCAAAACAATGTACAGAGATTTTACACGAATGTTTACGGTGAAGCACAGAAATCTGTTTCAGGACAGCAACTTTCCCAATCATTACTTCTCTCTCATTAGAGGTTACTATTGGCACAAAAAGAAAATAAAAATGATAAGGAGCGGTTATTACAGAGGTAATAACTTTCAAGACTCATCTAAAACTTTTGGGTTATCTCCCAATAAGTACTTTTCTTTAATGCCTTTAAGTGAGGCATAAGAATTTCGATGATGCTCACATAAGAAATATGAATTGAAGTAAAAGAGAGCATCAAGAAGCAAATTCAAAACGCATTTAAGTCTAACCCACTTCCTATGCATTGGAATCTTGTAAAAATAAATCAAATAAGCACATAGTAACAAGAATGGGTAGATAAAACAAGAGCAACTTCAAAACTTTCAACACATACAGAGGTGTTCCAGTACCATGAAAACTTCTACAACTATACTTTTCTCTCTCATAATAATTTTTAGTAGCCTCATGAATAAACTCAACAATATAACTATCACATAAAGCATGCTTTTCATGATCTACAAGCACTATAGTTGTATTATAAACATTTTCAAAAGAATCCTCAGGAACATAACATTCATCCTCCTTTAGTAAGCATGGGGGACAATCAAATATTGTAAGGGGTAAAGAGTTACTCTCATTAGAAGGTAGGAATGGGTAGATCCATTCTTCCTCCTCTTGATCATCACTCTCCTCCTATTTTTCATTCAATGAGCTTCCAGTTTCAGCAATTTCTTCTTCCATAAGCTCCTGCAAGGCATTAGTCTCTTCCATTGGTGGGGATCATCTATTAAGATATTCAAGAATATAGCCATTTTCTTCCTTGTAATTATCAAAGCAAAATTTAAGTATATCATAAACTTCATATTTATAAGGTGCATCATCAGTATTTTCAATCAAATAAGCAAGTTCGAATGCACCCTTCCAAGCAATAAATTCTTCAATTTGTTCCACATCATAAAAGTCATAGTTTCCCTTAACATAAGAAGATATGGTAACATTATCATTATACTCACATCAAAAAGGTAGGTGTTTATACCTCCTACAGCAACAAGATTTATCAAAGCAATAAGTAACATTATAAGTAGATCACACATTTCTAGCAATGGTATCCAATATATTAATTTGTTCCCATAAGTGTTTCCCTTTTTGTGACAGGCGGTGTTCCTTATAATAATATTTTTGTTCTTCCGTAAACCCACCTTGCCAATAAGATTCAGTTTCAAAGAAACCAATCATTGATAGAAAGCATGATAAAGCAAGACAATAATAGACCAACGCAAATAACAACTATTGTAGGAACTATTTTTTTATATTTTTTATAAAAAGAACAAGCAAACAAAGTAGAAATAAACTAAGCAAAACAAAAATAACAAAGTAAAGAGATTGGTTATGAGAGACTCCCCTTGTGAAGATGTCCTTGACTCCCCAGCAATGGCGCCAGAAAAAGCTTTGATGGCCCAAGATATCTCGAGCTCGTTGGGGAACCCCAAGAGGAAGGTATGATGAGCACAACAGCAAGTTTCCCTCAGTTATGAAACCAAGGTTTAATCGAACCAGTAGGAGCAAGGAAACACCCCAAAGGTGTTGCTAGCTGGACTTTGGCAGGGTGCACTACTGGCGTCAGCAGCAACATGGAGACCTGCATAACACAACCACAGAACTCTGCCCCCAACTTACAGTGAGGTTGTCAATCTCACCGGTTTTGCTGAAAACAAAGGATTAAACATATCGAGTGGAAGAAAGTAATAGTTTGCAAGAAAGTAAACACAAAGCAGTAAATAGTTGATTGTAGATTGATAGTAAAAGAAAGGACGAGGGTCCATAGTTCACTAGCGGTGGCTCTCCTTAAGATAGATGACATGTTGGGTGAACACATTATAGTGGGGAATCGACAAACATCGAGAAAGCATACATGCATATACTAATCATCTTGACTCCTTTGCGATTCGATCGGGCATTACAACATTATACATAGACCGTAATCCAACTGCATCTATGACTAATAATCCACCTTCAGGTTATCATCCAAACCCCCTCCAGTATTAAGTTGCAAGCAACAGATAATTGTATTACACATTGCGTGTAAAGTAAACAATACGATTGTTCTATGAACAAAGGATTGTTGTTTTCTCCCTAGTAGCAACAGCACATCTAGTACCTTAGAGATTTATGTCACTTCCCTAGATTACTAGAGGCATGAACCCACTATCGAGCATAAATACTAACTCTTAGAGTTGCTAGCATCTACTTGGCCAAGATAGCTACTAACAACAGAAAGCATGCAAGATCACAAATAACAAAGACATGATAGAATCAATAATCAATCTGAAATAGCATCTCAATATCCATCGGATCCCCACAAACACAACATGTAGAATTACAAATAGATGATCTTGATCATGAACGGATCTCACAAGATCTAAACATGATAGCACAAAGGAGGAGAACCAGCCATCTAGCTACTACATGGACCCGTAGTTGCGGAGACCCAGCATACCACTGTATGTGTAGTACACTATAGTCGTTGATATGACACTCAGAAAACACCGTTATGTAAATATCACACCCCTCAGAGTGGTACAACAGAAACATTGCGGGTCCATATTACAAATATACACACTTTATTATTACAAACCAAGAGTTCTCACACTTCAAATATTATGAAAATACAAACCAGACTTAAGTAGTTTCAGTGGAAGATATTAAAAACTAAACTCATACTCCGAATTGAGCTCAACAACTTCTTCTATATAGTTCCCGCTGCTCGGTATCTAAGGCAACTACTCGAACTCGTTGCCCTCCACTCCATAGCGTATCTCGTAGTCCACCCCTTCAACTCCTCTGGACAGGTCGGGTTCTTTGTAGCAGGCGTCCTCATGTCCATCAGCTACGTACATCGAAGTGTCTTCTGGATTCTCAGAGTCTAAGCAGGGGTTCAAAGGAAAGAGTGAGTAACAGCGTTACCCAGCAAGTTCATTATATGCAATGTGGGAAGTTTGATGCTCTATCTACCACCTCATATGTCCTTGGTACTATGCATTTTTCGTAAACATTTCTTCAAAGATTGATATTAGTATCAAAAACTATGTCCATCAGCCTTCACAGGTTGACCAGAACTTCATGGAGTTCCTTTCCTGCCGCGTTCGTAGCTCCTTCCCGAAACAGGGAGTAACATGTCACAATTCTTACACTCTGCATAGGAGCGTTGCTTTACCCATGAGAGACCAACTCCTTGTTGCACAACCGGGCGTACTTTCCTGTCCACAATTCCATGATGTGGGGCCCAGTAGGTGATCCAAGCCAATCACTGCCCTCTCCATGACCCCATATGTCTGCACGATCCTCCGAGGCTGACTACACCTCCGTTAAGCCTCCAACTAGGGCAAGCTATAACCCTGGTGAGTTCCCGAAGACTCTATGAAGTGGTGATGCCCCTGGTAAGCTCCATAAAAGGCCCGACTATACCTCCGGCAGCCACTCATAAATAATCTAGACACCAAAATCGTGGGGCCTAAGGGTGCCCACCCATATGTTGGATCCATACCAGGAATCCCAACGTCACGATAAGGTCATCTTGCCTCCATATGAAAGGAAGAAGTTACAGCTGACTTCTCTATCCCATTCCAAATCTCATGGTTAACGCGTATTATATGGCGCTAGAATCACTGATGTCATGGGTTGTTAAGCCTATGTGACTTACTCAATTAGAACCCTAAGTTCCGTTGCTTATCTTTATCATCACTTAGGATGATAGTACATTTTATTTATTAGAGAAGATATCATTTTCTTTCTCCAGATCATAGATGATAACACACAATTTCAATATCTTTGATAAAGACTCTTCAAAGGACATGAGCAAGTTATGAACTTGCCTTGTGACTGCAAGGTAGTGAAGTCGGATGCTTCCACCTGACCGTGAGCTCTAGTTTCTACAAAGAACCATTATTGCCTGATAAGGACAATATTTAAAGAAGCAGTATGCCATGCATAGTAATGTCATGCAATGATTTATTATTTGCTTCCCTGCATGTCTTACCCTTTTAGTAAAAGCTTACTATTTTATTTAATCAAATAAAGACAGCATTATTCTATGAATTTATTTCCTTTGAATATTTCATGAAATTCCTTTAAGGAAATAGGATTTATTTTCATCACACCAAATTGACTTTGCAAAAATACAAATTAGTATTTTTCTACAATAGTATATTCATTTAGGATCTTAAAAGTGGATTTTATTCAATTTTAGGTGTTTCCCATATTTTTGTAAAACTCAAAAGTAATTAGCATCCTATTATTATTAACCCTAAATTTTAATTGCCAAAAATTCTATTGATTATTTTTATTGAATAGAAAATACTTTTGTGAATTTATAGATATATTACTTGTATTTTTAGGATTTTTATTTATTTATCTAGAGCCATTTTTATCTCAGGGGTATATTTGTAATTACTTTCTTTTTAAATAATCCAATTAAGATACGGGCCTGGACCACTGGGCTGGCCCGACACAACTTAACTTGGCCCACGTGGCCTGGTTACCCTCACCCGAGTGGTACTGGGCTGCCCACAGGCCCAGTACCCCCTTCGCACGCTCACTCTTCTCCCCTCTCTCACTTTCTCGCGCACACGACCATCTCCTCCGTCTTCCGCCACCGACGCGCACGATTCCGGCCGAGTCCGGCCGCTGTTGCCGCCGCCACGGTGCAGGGTGACTCAGTCGATGACGTTGTGCCATCTTGTCCAAGAAGATCCGCAGTTGGTGCTTTCCCCTAGCCGTGCTGACCTCTGCCCTCGGCTAGGGTTAGGGTTTGCCATCCTGGAGCATCGGTAATGGTGTGCCGGTTCTTCACTGCCTTCGCCGCTCTTCTCCGGTGGATCTAATCACGCGGTTGGTGCGGGTTGCAGTGCCCCTTCGGGGTGCTCCCCGTGCCGCCGTTCCTGTTTTGCCACCGGTTAACCTCTGCTTCCTCTTCGGTTCTTTTTGCGAGGCCCTTGAGTAATATTGGCTACTCCTCTTCTGTGCTCCACTCTACCTTGCTCAATACCCTCTGTGTGCCTCTAGTGGTAAATCCCAAATTGATTTTATGATTCGTTTAGGGTTCATCCCTCTGGCCTAAGCATGATAATTCTATTAGGACTAATTGTAGTGGTTATATTGTCCTAGAGGTTTACCCCCTTATGCTAGTGATGTGAATTTCACTGTGGCTTCATGAGCCTAGTTCTGACAGTGGTTCTATTAGTAATGTGCAGTTGATCTTTATACACAGATTTATGTTGATCTCTTACATTGGAGTGAAAATGGTAACCCTATGCTTCCCTGATTATAGAAATGCAACCATGATTATGATTCCTAAATATTTGTTTCAGGAAAATGATTAGTTATCTTCCTGTAAGTTAACTGATCAAATATCAGTAAAACATTGGCTTGGTTTTAGATGTGACATTTGTGACACCTTCTTTAGAATGGTACACAAATGCCTGTAATTCTATTTCCTAAACCTTCATGTCTTCAAGTTTGGCTGTTTAAGTGATTGAGAAGCTTCTGCTTGCTTTATTATCCTAATCTGCTATAGTCTATTAGCATATGATGTTGGTATGAGGCATGACTAGGAAGTACTAAGGTGTTTCTAGCTGTTTCTCAAAGATATGCTTTGATGCATGTATCAGCTGATGATTCTTGAATCCTTTTAAGAAATGATTGATCTCCTCACTGTCAAATATTGATCCTTAAGACCCTCAGATTACAGAGGTGCTACTCCATAGGAGATGTGCCCTGAATCTAGGTGTAAGACTGTTGTTTATTTATAAATTTGGAGAATTTAATATATATCCAAGATCTATGATGCAAAGGCTGAGATCTTGGATTTTTTGTAAGGATTTGTCATTGGCTTTCATTTAAATGCTTCTGGGATGAATCTACACCCCACTTGGGTGTTTTTTTGAGAAGTTTAAGTAAAAAGTATATGCTCATATGATTCTATGATGATCTGATCATGTGGTGATGTGATTTGAACTCACAAGATTGCTTGTTGATTGATGATGTTGTGATGTAGCTTTCTACTTGATCTTGCTCTGCACCACTTGGTGCTCCTCCTGTAACTTGCTGCTTGATCTCTCTTTCCACCTGCTCCACCCCCTCCTTATGTTACCATCAGGTAGGGATTTGATGGTTTATGTGGTTAATTTGGTGGAGAAATGGGCTATGGTTTCAGCAAGTTCTATTGTTGTGTGTGTGACTGAGAAGAAGAGCTAAACTTCTGTATTTCCCCTTCGACTGGTGGTCTGTGTGGTACCTTGTACTGCTACTGGTAGCTTGACAGCACACCCCATGCAATCAGTCGACTAAGCTGTGTGTGTGTGTGATGTGCATGTGGATCAGCTCAAGTAACTGGGTTGTTACTCTTACCTGTTTACTAATTGTCAGCCTGGTGAAACCTATTTTTTTATCCACTTGACTTTTACTGTAACTTTTGCTATTAACTGAGAAGAACAGATACTTCATTGTTGGTTAAACTTACCCTTTTATTTACTCAATGATGTACCAGGAATAGTGCACTTCACTATTCAACACTGAGAGTAAAATTACCTTACTAATCCCTAATCTTCCTGTCTAGTTGTTTTTCTTACTTGCAGGAACAAGATCTGGACTTCCAAGATTAGTGTAGGATAGATAATTAGTATAGGTTCTACTTGTAACCTTCTTTGTAATTCTTTTGTAAAGGATCTTGTAAAGATGTTATTACAAGTTTAATAAAGTTAAATTTCTGTTTTGTGTAATCTTATACCTTTGATGTATTTGTCATCATTTGTGACCTCATTATAAAAAATATAGAGAACTGAGCATTATTTCTCATTTAATTCTTTTTCCTTGTCATTAAATCTTACTGTTGATTACTATTCCTTTCTTAAAATCAAACAATGTTAATAAGGTTTTCTTTTGGAAAACCCTTCAATAATAATAACTTCTAATATTTAAATAATTTCAAATTGATTTGAAATTTCAAATTTAAATTCCAAATAACTCCCACCAATTTCTAAATATTGCCTAAAGATCATGTCAGAATTCATAGCAATCACTAACAAGAGCTATTCCTACCTCCGGTTAGTGAAAGAAACTCTGATCCCTTTAGTGTTTTGTTTGGCGAAAAATTTATCCAAATTTTACAGATGCATGCATGCACAAACTTATATTCCTGTTTCTACCATTTGTTGGATCCTAATGATGGGATGTTACAGTAGTCCAGAGATGAACTACTCACGCATCACACCGGGAAGAGCTTCAGATCCCTCCCGATCTAGGGATAGAGATGACGGTGGCTACAGACTCTTTTGTGGAATTTTGATTGGGTACTTAGGATTTCTGTATCGGAGGCATCTTATAGGCGAAAGGGGAGGTCGAGGGGGTGCCAGAGGCGGCCAGACCACCCCCTGGCACGGGTCAGGCTGGGCCGCATAGCCAGGTGGTGTGGCGGCCCCCTGGCCCCTGTCCGTCTCGTATTCTGGCTCCTTGTGTCCCTCGCTGAAAAACTGACTTTGGCTCCCGTCCAATTCCGAGAATATTCATTTTCTGACTTTCCTAGAACCAAAAACAGCAGAAAACAGGCAGCTGGCACTGTGGCTCTTGTTAATAGGTTAGTCCAAGAAAGTGTATAGAAAGTACTCCAAAGTTGGAACAAAACATAAGAAAGTAGATAAAACCAAGCATGGAACATCAAAAATTATGGATACGTTAGCAACGTATCAGCATTACAACATTATACATAGACCGTAATCCAACTGCATCTATGACTAATAATCAACCTTCAGGTTATCATCCGAACCCCCTCCAGTATTAAGTTGCAAGCAACAGATAATTACATTACGCATGCGTGTAAAGTAAATAATACGATTAGTCTATGAACAAAGGATTGTTGTTTTCTCCCTAGTAGCAACAGCACATCTAGTACCTTAGAGATTTCTGTCACTTCTCCAGATTACTAGAGGCATGAACCCACTATCGATCATAAATACTAACTCTTGGAGTTGCTAGCATCTACTTGGCCAAGATAGCTACTAACAACGGAAAGAATGCAAGATCACTAATAACAAAGACATGATAGAATCAATAATCAATCTGAAATACCATCTCAATATCCATCGGATCCCCGCAAACACAACATGTAGGATTACAAATAGATGATCTTGATCATGAACGGAGCTCACAAGATCTAAACATGGTAGCACAAAGGAGGAGAACCAACCATCTATCTACTACATGGACCCGTAGTCCAAGGATGAACTACTCACGCATCACACCGGAGGCTTGTATGGTGATGAAGAAGGCCTCCAGGGTGAATTCTCCCCTCTGGCAGGGTGCCGGGAAGAGCTTCAGATCCCTCCCGATCTAGGGATGGAGATGACGGCGGCTACAAACTCTTTCATGGAATTTTGATCGGGTACTTAGGGTTTCTGTATTAGAGGCATCTTATAGGCGAAAGGGGATGCCGAGGGGGTGCCCTAGGCGTCCACACCACCCCCTGGCGTGGGCCAGGCCTGGCCGCATGGCCAGGTGGTGTGGTGGCCCTCTGGCCCCTCGCCGTCTCGTATTGTGGCTCCGTGCCCCCTCGGTGAAAAACTAACTTTGGCTTTTGTCCCATCCAATTCCGAGAATATTCAGTTTCTGACTTTCCTGGAACCAAAAACAGCAGAAAGTAGGCAACTACCACTATGTTATCTTGTTAATAGGTTAGTCCAAGAAAGTGTATAAAAAGTACTCCAAAGTGTGGACAAAACATAACAAAGTAGGTAAAAACCAAGCATGGAACATCAAAAATTATGGATACGTTAGCAACGTATCAGTACATAAGCTTCACGTTATCTCGATTTGCCTCTTTGAATCTTGTGTCTTTATGTCCATTTGGTTATGTACTTTGTCATATGTTGAACTCCGTTTTCTGTCGTGTGTGATAAGACATGCGTACCTGATATCGTTATTTCATTAAAAACCATGGAATGCCTAGTTATTTGTCTATCCTTATTAAGATCATGTCGTACCATTGTGGTTATAAATTGTAGTGAGGGTGTAAACTCTAGGTTGTGTCATCTTATATTCAAATGCACATTTATAAGTGTCACACATCTAGGTGGAGACTTCCTATAATGCTTATTGATTATCATATATGCAAATCCTTGGGTTGTCATCAAACACCAAAAAGTGGGAGATTGAAAGGGCATTTGTGCCCTTCATTTTGTTTTGATGTTTGTTGACAACACTAGGATGTTTTTAATATGTTGTTGAAATGTTTCAAGATATATCTATATTGCCTGCAGAATATTATCATTATCTGGTCATAAGGAAAAGAGGGTCCCAGGATTTATCTGTGAAGCCACCGGTGAGCTGGCAAATCCTTCTCTCGCAACATGAAAATTTGCAAGAAAAAACTCTATATTATTTTGAAACAAGCTTTGATGTAATGGTTAAACTTATTCATTTTGTGTTGCTACTATGTAAGAACTAATACTTTACTCTTATCATGCATTTTTTGTTTTGTTCTTGAAAAATACTTAAGCACTTTTTGTTCATACTTATTGTTTATCTGGCTTTCTGCATCGTCCCTTTCATGAGCTGACAAACCTTTAGCACGAAAACTTTGCCAAGCAACGGATCTCAACTGCTAAACCAGTTTAAACCCGGAATCAAAGTCGGCCTCCAGTACCAACAAATCACTACTTGAAAAATACCTGCGTCTAGCAATCATACTAAAGACCAAAGTACAAACAGAAAATGAGACTTACACCCGAAGGCAGGTTTTATCCAAAATTGGAAATCAAACCAGAACAAACATGAGCATAAAGTACATTCAAGTATCCTGGGATTTTCGACTATGACATGATCATTCAAAAATAAGATGTTACTTAAAAATCTTCCCAGAAAAAACATTGAGGAGACCAATACTTTATTTCACTTTGAACATGTACATTGATATGAGTTCAAAGAAAGAAATTTTTAGAATAAAAGGGACGTAGTTGAGCGATATTCCGTGGACGGTCTAACTCATCTGGGTCTGTACTGCCTCTAGCTCTCTTCCTCTCATTGGTAGCAGGTCTTTCTTTTTTGGCCTAGTGTCTGCTAGGTAGTATGAACCATTGTGCAATACTCTACTAACCATAATGAGCCCTTCCCAGATTGGGGAAAGTTTGTGCTTTCTTTTTTGCACCAGCGGGAGAACTAGACCGCCCTTTGTGAAATACCGATTTTTGACTCTCTGACTATGATACTTGCATAACTTCTGCTGATAGGCTGTAGATCTTTGTTTAGCAATGATGCGAACTTCCTCGAGTATCTCGAGGTCATCGTGTTGAGAAACTTCGGCATCTTCTTTGACATACACAACAACTTGGGGAGACAGATGGATAAGACCACTTGGAATTACTACCTCTATGTCGTAGACCAAGAAGAAAGATGTATATCCGGTTGACCTCTTGGTAGTAGTTCGTAAACTCCATACAAAAGACGGAAATTCGTCCGCCCTTGAAGTGGCATGGTGGAGTGGCGCTTTGAGTCTAGGACGGAGGCCTTGAAGAATTAAACCATTTGCCCTTTCGACTTGTCCATTGGCTTATGGATGTGCGACTTATGCAATATCGAGTCAGATCCCTTAATCTTCGCAAAACTTGGCAAGTTATCCCACTAAAAAGTTGCTCCCGTTGTTTATAATAATACTGTGTGGATAGCCGAATCGGATTATGACATCCTCGACGAATCTTTTGGTTCTTTCTCCATCACAACTGATTTAGCCTCAATCCATTATGTAAATTTATTCACCATAACTAGTAGGTGAGTGAATCCACTTGGAGCCCATTTAAACGGTCCTACCATGTTGAGCCCCCAAACCACAAAGGGCCATGTAATCAGAATTGTTCGACATTGATCAGCCAGAAGATTGGCTTGTTTGGCATACTTTTGATAGCCTTTGCACGTCTTGACCAGCCTTTCAGCATCTTCCTTAGATGTAAGCCAGAAAAATCCGTGTCAAAAAGCTTTTTCCACTAAAGATTTGGCTAGGGTGTGATGTCCGCATTCGCCTTCGTGGATTTCCCTTACGATTTCCACTCCTTCCGGAGAAACATAGCGCTAAAAAACCCTAGATACACTCTGCCTATAGAGCTCACCACTAATTATTGTGTAGGATTTTGCTCGTCGGGCAATTTGTCGGCTCAGAACTTCGTCTTCGGGTAATTTGCCTTCTACCAAGAATTTGAGGTAGGGTTTTGTCCAGCTGGGAATTACAGCCAAAACTGCTATGAGTGGTGAGTTGGATTTGGTCAGATGCTCCTCATCAACTCATGTGATAGAGGTAACTCTGAGGTGCTCCAAAAAAGCACCATCCGGGACTTTTTTCGTGCGGAACCTATTCTTGATAGTGTATCTGCTTCCTTGTTTTCTGTTCGAGGAATGTGTTGAACTTCAAATCCTTTGAATGATTTTGCTAGTTCATCCATGACAGCTTGATATGTTGCCATGTGATTATTTGCCCTACAGATGACGGATACTTGCTGAGTAACTAAATCCGAATCTCTGTAGCACATGAGTCGGCGAACGCGATTTCTATCAGGATTCGAATTCCATGTATTAGGGCTTCATATTCAGCAATGTTATTTGTCACCGTGAAGTGAATCTGCAACACATAGAATAGCTTGTCTCCTTGGGCGATTTGAGTACCACGCCAGCCCTCGAGCCCCCGAGGACTTTCGCCCCGTCAAAGTGTAAGTTCCAGTATTCCGACTCTAGGACATCTATGTTTTCTACCGTTTCTTTCCAATCAACGACAAAATCGGCAAGTATTTGGGATTTTATTGTTGTACAAGGTTTATACTCAATGTCAAAAGCCGCTAACTCAATTCCCTACTTAGCAACGCATCCTGTGGCATCACTATTGTTGATTATGTCTCTCATGGAAGTTGTGCTCACCACGGTAATCTTGTGCACTTGAAAGTAGTGTCATAGCTTTCTGGATACAAAGAACACACCATAGGCTAACTTTTCGTAATGAGGATACCGTTGTTTTGATTCAGTCGGGACCTTGTTGAGGTAGTAAGTCGGACGCTGCACCGGGTGCTCCTGTTTTCTCGGTTGTTCCACCACTATTACAACGCTGACGACTCTGTTTGTCGCAGGTTGGTAGAGTAACATCAGCTCCTGAGGTTCCCGTACTACAAGGATAAGGGCGGATGAAAGTATGGCTTTCAGGTCTTGGAGTGCAGCTTTAGCTTTGTTGGTCCAGACGAATTTCTTGGTCTTTTTCAAGAGCTTGTATAGTGGTGTGACTCTTTCACCGAGCCGACTTACGAACCGACTAACTACAACGATGCAGCCAGTGAGCCGGTGTACATCCTTCAGGCGACTTGGCCTAGTAATGTTGAGTATAGTATTCATCGTGTCCCAGTTCACCTTTATGCCTCTCTAAGACACGATGACACCTAACAATTTTCCGGCTGGAATTCCAAAGAAACACTTCTTCGGGTTAAGCATTATGTTTTATTTTCTTAGATTTTTGAATGTTTCCTCTAAGTCAGAAATTAGTATTTCCTTATTTTTGGACATCACAGCTGTGTTGTCCACGTATGCATGTACATTGCATCCGATTTGATCAGGGAGGCAACACTGCATAGTGCGCTGGTACGTAGCTCCTGTGTTTTTAGCCTAAAACGCATCGTTACGTAGTAGAAGGTTCCCACGGGGGTGATGAACGAAGTCTTAAATTTTTTTGAATCCTTCATGCGTATCTGGTAATAATCGGAATATGCATCAAGAAAGCATACGAGTTCTGAGCCTGCTGTTGAGAAGCGATAACTTGGTTGATTCTAGGCAGAGCGAACAGATCTTTGGGACAAGACTTGTTCAAATAAGTATAGTCGACACACATTCTTAAATCAGTAGTGTCCTTTTTAGGGACCATTACAGGATTGGCCGACGTGTGGATGACCTCTTCGATAAATCTGGCTAACTCTAGCTAGGCTAGATCCATAGCTATTGCTTTGTGCTTTTCATCGCTGAAACATCATAAGGATTGTTTGACGGGTTTAGCATTAGGATACATGTTTAAAGAGTGCTCGACAAGTTCCCTTGGTACTCCAGTCATGTTAGAAGGTTGCCATGCGAAGATATCTTTATTAGCTTTGAGGAACTCGATGAGCGTGCTTTCCTATGCGCGACCTAAGCCTACTCCTATCTAAGTCACCTTGGAGGGATCGTCATCCATCAGCAGTGTGGTCTTCGTCTCTTCTGATGCCTTGAACTCCGGAGTCGGCTTCAGCACCTCCTTCTTTGTTGCGGGCATCTCAGACGGGTCGATGTTCTTCTTGATATCCTGGTACTCCTCGGCGTGCAGTATGGCTTCAGCAAAGGCGACAGCTCCATCTTCGCATTCTCGTGCTTTCTTTGGGTTTCCCTAGATTGTGATGATGCCATTGGGACATGGAATTTTCAGCATGTTGTAGATATAGCAAGGGCAAGACATGAAGGCCTAGTAAGCCGGACGCCCAAAGATAGCGTGGTATGCGCTCTTGAATGGGACCACTTTGAAAGACAGTGGTTCCATGTGATAGTTGTTGGGTGTTCCAAAAGTAATGTCCAAAGTAATTTCTCCCAGAGATTTCGCTTGTCTTCCGGGGACAATTCCATGGAAAATCATAGTTGTGAGACCCTAGCGCATGGCTTAATAGGATTGATAGGATACTCATACCAACAAGTTGCAACTTCTTTTCTGAAAGCTCATCTGAAAAGAACTTCGAGGTTAAGCGTGCTTGGCTTGGAGCAATTTGAGGATGGGTGACCAACCAGGAAGAGGGTACCGGGTGCGCACGAGTGAGGACAAAGTGCACGAAAAAGAGTAGTGTTGGTCTGTGGGGCTAGTCTAGATATCCTATTAAGTTGCCAGGAGTGACAGCCCAGGCATGGAGAGTCCGGGGTGTTATAACAGTGTTGTGGTTCAGATGTGTTTCCAATATCCTCATGCGGTGTAGCGTTTCGACGTAGAGGATGTTGATGCTACTGCCACTGTCTATGAGAGTCTTGGAGAACCCATAGTCATAGATCAGTGGATTGACGACTAGAGCGTACGTTCCTCACCTATGTGGTATAACCAGATGGTTGCTTCGGTCAAAGGTAATCGTCACTTTGACTAGTCCAAAAACTAGGGGACTGCTGGAACAGTTGCGTTGAGCTCGTACATCACTACCTTTTTGACCTTGGTGTTTTGGGATCCGAGGAAGCAGACGTAGGTGTCTTTCTTGGTTGGGGGAGTCTTCTTCCCATCTGACTTGGGATTTGAGATATCTACCTCCTTCATGTCAGAATCTTCCTTGGACTCCTTATCTTTGTCAAAATTTTCTTTCCTTTTCGTCGCTTGGCCCTATAGCTAGTGGATTCTTCTTTCCTGATATCATCATTGAAATGACACTCAAGATTTGTGTGGGCCAAGCCCACGTTGCCATCCGAGTGATGCACACATGGATTATTGCAAATATTGGCCCAAGAGTAGGTTTGACCAGGTTGCTGGTCTCCTCTACCTTGGACTTGGGAAGTTCTGTGGCCTCGTCCCCGGACACCTCCGCGGCCTCCTCGTCATCCAGACCCGAAAGTTGCATTGACAGTCGTGTTTTCCAGATTAGGTTTCTCTTTCGAGGTGTTCTTGTGTTTCTAGGCCTGATGCTGGTTTGGTTGCTTAGCCGATTGTGGTATATCCAGGGCATTAAACAGTCTCTTTGAATCATCTTTGGCATCTACATATTTGCTTGCCATTTCTATCAACTCTCCTAGATCAGTGACTTTGTCGCACTTTAGCCGATGACGCAGTAATCCGATTGGGAGCCCTACAATGAAATCTTAGATCATGGTCTGGTCATTTACTCCCTCACACGAATTCTTCGTGTCGATCCATCGTCCGAGGTAGTCCCGACAAGTTTCCCTAGGTTTCTGGGTGCAACGTTGTAGATCTCCGACCGTGCAGCGCCTCCTGTATGTACCTTCGAAATTCCGAAAGAATGCACTTTGAATGTCATACCAGTGGTGAATTGTGTTTTCCGCGATTTCATTGAGCCATGATTGAGCCATCTTCCACAACATCAGTGGGATATACTAGACTACGACCAAGTTGTTTCCACCTTTGTTGATGCAGTAGGCTTGGAAGAAATCCTGGAGCTAGGTGTTTTGCCGAGCCACATCGTCATACGGTTGAGTGTGCCTTGAGATAGAAAATCCTTCCAGAAAATTTGTTTTCGGATCCGTGGACCAAAGCATTTTGGGCCCATGTATATGTTGTCTGACTCGTAGCGCTGCGCCTCTATGTTTGAGTTGATCCGGTGCCTAGCATCACTTAGTGACAGGGAGCTCCATTTCGGATGTTTGTTGTGGCTACGGTGCTGCGGAGCCGGGTCTCTACTTCATCCACCACCTCCTCCACCCCGGCGTCCTCCCTGGCCTCCATGTGAGCCGTTATGTGCATTTCTTGGTGGACAGGGTGGTGCGAGTGGGTTATTTCCATCTGATCTCCATCCTCCATCCAAGGTTTCGTGGCGACGGCCACCATGCCAGCTTGATCCGACATGGTTTTTGTCGTTCCTTCATCCGTCGTTACCATCATTATGATGGGGTTCAGTCGGACGTCTTGTGTGTCTAGGAGGTGGTATTCTTTGTCGGTCCTGCTCCCGACGTCGAGCTTCATGTTCTTCCCTGTGGTGATCCGACTGCCGCCGTGGAGGTTACTATGGAACCATTGCTGGTATGACGTCTCGCTCTGCGGTCGGGGTAAGGTTGCTCCAACCACGTGTGGTTCCATGTCATTGTCCTAAAGATATGGCATTTTAGGAATCATCCTGAGGATCAGAGCGGTGGCGCTGATCTGGCTCCTTACAGGGACTTATGTCGTGCTGCCGAGCCATATCCGTGCGGCATTGGTCGGATTTGGAGACCAGTTTTCTATTGAAGGACGTGGAGGCCTTTTGTTGCACTAGGCTCTTGTTGAGTAGTGCTACACTCATTCGGACCTGCTCTGGAGTTGTATTTGCCAGGATCTCTCGGGCCGCAGCAGTATTTTCTACCGGCGTGTTATACACCCGGTTTCCGTTGCTATCGATCCGAGGCTGTCCCACGACTATGTTTGCTTTGCTTCACTCAAAGTGAGATTTGTGAACTTCCGGATTTTTGTTGGCCAGCTCAGGGCCATTCCGGGTCTTCGGATGTTGCAGGGAGTTGTACTATCTTGCTTCTACAATACATTGTTTCTCCTCGATGAGATGAGTGGCTTCATCTAAGAGTACCTAGCGATGCGCTTCTAGGGCTTGATCCCTTTCCTCCAACTCGGCCAACATGATATCTGAGGCAGTTGGGATCGGCATTGTGAGTACTTCTCCAAGAATTTCACAGGCACCAGGAGTAACCATGTGTCGATCCACCAGAGTCTTTTTTGGTTCTTCGGGGATCAGAGCACCATCTTAATGCTCCTCGTATTCTTCGACGACTATCTCCGCAGTTAGAGGATCTTTGGCCGGAGTCTTCTTCTTCTTTTCCTTGTTGGCCTTATTGTCACCCATGGCAAAGATGGCTTTTGGTCCGATTCCTAGAGTCAAGCTTCTATCAGTACTCTCGAACATCTGGACATCGGGATTTTCTCTGAGATCCATATGATCTTGTGGTTCGGGAGAGTTTTCATCGTATCTCTCATCCATACCATTCTAGGGACTTCGATCCATAGCTTCTCCTTTTTCCGCAGCTTTGGAGTTGATCTCCTCTTCAATTTCTACTTCGAATGCCTGAAATTCTACCGGTTTCATGGAATCCTCTGGGGAAGCTGGTGTGTCAGTGTTTGTTCCGATTGTGTCTAGCACCGAGTCATTGTCGTTTCCAGCATCGGTAGAGCCAGATCCAGATCCAACGTATCCAACGAAGTGTGATCCATGTGCTCTGAGGTAATTGTGGCTCTCCTTGTTAGCTTCCTAGAAGCTCTTGATGGTCTTGAGGATAGTATCCATACTGGCATTACCATGCAGCATCATCTGCATCACTGTGTGCCTCAAAAGCGATTGTCCTACTCCAGCATCGGTAGAGCCGGATTCGGAGTTTTTGTTGCATTGATATTCCTGAGATTCGACCTCCTGAGGGAGATCTTCTTCAGATCCGATCTTCTCCATGATCTCCGCTTCAGGTGCAGGCTGGGTGGGATTAGCGATTTCTGAGATCCGAAACTCTACCGCCTCCATGGACAAAGATGATCCAGAAGTTTCTTCTGCCTTTATCATCACCACTAGGGTGGGTTGGACAAGTTCAGCAAAACAAGGTAAACATCGATCTCGCCAAAAGACATGATTGTGTAGCTGGTCACGGGCTCCCTAGCCATAATCCAAGTCTCCTCGAGAAGGACGAGAGGGATGTCATTGGCGTAGAGAACCCGACTGATGGTGATTGTCTTGCTGATTTCGATTCGTGCAGATTCTGCCTAGAACGCAGCTCTGAAAGTCACCTTCCCCACGGTGAGCGCCAACTATCGTCGGATAGAAAAAGAAGTACGCCTAGGGGGTCCTTGGGGCTTCAGAAAGTGTGGGGTGTGAAACGTACGGTCGTCCGGGATGGTGAGCACACAAATGTACCCAGGTTCGAATCTGCCTGCAGCGGACGGATCCTACTCCTGCTAGCAATCCAGTAATACGGCAGAGCTAGAAGTACAGATTACAAGGGAGGTTTCACCTGTGCGAGTTGAGGTTGTGATTATCGATGCCCTAAAGGCCTATCCCTAGGACGGCTTATATAGTCATTTGGTCCTAGGGTTATAGGAGAGTCCTATCCAACTATGATACAGAGTCAGTTACATAGTACATCTTCGACTATAAGTATTACTACAGGCCTAAGTCGGTAACTCTTCTGGGCCTTCCCATAGCCGAATGGGCTTCCAAGTTCTCCCCTTGACTGGGACGCCATTGATGCATAGCTCTAACCCGAAGTGGGCCACCCTGGTCAGTGAGTCACAGTGGGTATACCCAGAAAGTATATCCCCAATAGCCACCCTTCTTGGATTTTCCCTTCTTTCATTTGCCCTTCTTGGCGGTCTTCTTGAAATCAATAGTTTCGTTGTCCATCAAGATGTTGTGCTCCTTGTTGATCTCCACCTTAGTGTGATTGAGCATTGTGAATAACTCGGATATGGTTTTGTCCATATCCTGCGTGTTCTAGTTCATCATGAAAATCTTGTAGCTAGGGCAGTGACTGCAGCACCCTATTTATCGCCAGCTCATCATTAATTTTGAAATCAAGGTCGTTCAAGAGTAGAACATAGCCAGAAATTTTGACCACATGCTCGCTTAAGATGTTTTTCTCTTCCATTTTGGTAGAGAAGAGGTTCAAAACCGCATACCTCTAAGACCTGGCCTAACACGCAAAGATGGCCTTGAGATCAGTGATGATCTCAAAGTCACTTTTGTTCTCAAAGCGCTTCTGTGGGTCTGCCTCCATGGCGTAGAGCATGCCACTCTGGACACATGCGTTATCATTGGCCCTCTGGTGATAAACATTTTTATCAGCTTGAGAGGTGTTTGCAGCGGGTTGGTCTCCTAACGCAGCTTCAAGTATGTAGGAGAGCTTCTAGGGAACAAGGAGAATCCTCAGACTGTGGGACCAGACGGTGAGGTTTGTACCATTAGTTTTGAGCTTTTATTTCTCAAGGAAGGGGCCAAGGTTCAAAGTGAGGCGAGACATCTACAATAGTATTTGCAAAGTAATCAATCTTAATGTTCATAATATGGATTCTTATTTAGTCAAACTAAAATTCCAGAACTCCCACTCAAACGAACATCCCTCAACATTCGTTTGGTGACTACATGATCCCTTTACACCGCATCATCCCCGATCATCACGACCTTTGATGAAGCTGCCAGGGTAGATATCAACATATCAATGACATCACATTTGATTCATGCTTAACCTTTTGGTCATTTCTGTTCTAAGGCCATGTATGTACATGCTAGGCTTGCTGACTTTAACCATAATGTATTGCAGTGCATACATGGCTTACATCCACCGTATGCGAACGCAGAGATGTCTAGCACCCGATCATCACGGCTCGCTTCATAACTGCGAACTTTCTTGGTAATGCACACTAGTGGCAGAATATGAATATTGGAATTATAGTATGAGGGATTATCTTATTATGCTACTGCTGTAAGTCTAATACTAGGACAACAAGATTCACATAACAGTTAACATCTAATGCAAACAATTATATATGTGTGATATGTAGTGGTTTTGTCGTGTATTGATCTCCATCAAGAATGTTGACATTTGTACTAGGTTCATGGTGCCACCTTGCCTTCGTTTGTTCATCCCATAAAAAATATCTAAATCCAGACATATCATTTGGCTTCCTGCAAAACAAATTTAGACGCTTCTACTTTATCTTTGCAAGTTTTACGTGGTTGTTTGGGATTTTGCACAAGAACCGTTTCTTACCTCCGAATCCAACCACAATATGGATTAAGTAGTTGTCGCTTTCAATACCTTTTTATGGACATCCTTTGTAAATGCCATATCAACTAACGTCAAAGAGACATACACCCATCAACCACTTATATGGTACACACCATATGTTAGTCGTGGAACCGGTCTCGCGTAAGGTTCAACATGGGAATGGGCCGACCTGGACCCCATGGCCAATTTGGGGGCCACGAGTCGACCCATTTCAATAATAGTCAATGGCCTTGCTGGCAGATAGGTATCCTAGGTCGACCCAATTTTTTTAATTATTATACCTTTTTAGGTGGTTATACATAGAACATTTCACTAATATACGTTATAATAGGTAGATATACGATGTACAAAGATGGATTTAGTACTCATGTGTTAAGCTACCTAGATGATGGATAATTCACGTTTGAAAGCTAGCTGACCCCTGATGGCTAATTGGTGTACAAAGGCTGGATGCATATGCTTGATCGATCAGGTGCAAGTCGCGCCTAAGCTAATGACTCAATGATAATGAACAATTAGATCTTTTGTTCCTAATGCTACTTGCCTAAGTTAGCAATGCTCGATTATGGCTAGTGGAGCTATAGATATGATCAAGTCCGAGAGACGAGTCGCCACTTCTAGCCCAAGGGGTCCTTCGGTGCCGGCCTCACTGACCCGGTTTTTGTATGAGGCCAACCCAACAGCCCCAATGGCCCTATTTTTTTGGGTCAGGCCAATGACCCGCAGGGTCGGCCCGTCCCATTCCACCCTGACGTAAGGTTATGCGTTATGTTGGTCCGGGCCACTTCATCCGACTTTGCCACGATATTAGCAAGTACACGTGGGAGGGTAGCAATTAGAAAATCAATTCCCACACAATCCATGTGCATACTACTCGTACTGGTACATCAACGCATAGATCACTCTGATACCACTGAAGGGCTTTCACGGTAGAAAACAAAAAATTCCTACTACGAGAATGTACCAACCTAGATCTATCTATGGAGAAGCACAGTAACGAGCGGGATACGGATATTCATATCTTTGAAGACCGGACGAGGGATTACGTTCCTACACAAACGTTGCTGATGAAGCCGAGCAAAAAGACCTCAAGGTCTAAAAGGCTTCAAGCGTACATCACCACTAATGGAAATGCCTCGTGGAGTTTTACACATGTCCAGTGTAAAAGGCGTCTCCCGGGCCCCGGTCCATCAAGGCAGCAGAAGAAGAAGATCTGGACCGATTCCAACAGCACGATAGCGTGCGCTGGGTGGAGAATTCTCTACCTCGTGGAGCACGTTCTAGACTTGCGAACACGCTTGAGAGGGAGAAAGAGAATAGCAAAGGTCAATTGTGGGATTAGAATTTAGGATGGAATGGAATCCATATATATAGGAAAAATATAGGCACTCCCACCCCTCCAAGTCCTGGGGTGGGACTAAAATTGGGAGGAGGTGGGAGGAGGGTGGTCGTCAATGGTAGGGTGGGCCCCACCTACGCGCCTATCCCACCAAGGGTGGTTGGTGGGGCGTGGGAGCCTCCCACCTTGGCGCATGGGCCCTCCTAGCCCTAGCCGCCTCCCCTCTTGGGCCTCCTCCCTCCTAGGGAGGGCCCATGTAAGGGGTTTCTTTTTTATTTTATTTAAATAATTATATTTAATATTAATTAACCAATCAAATATTAAATATACTTTATTTAATTCCTATTTATTCAAAATTCCTTTGAATAGTTTCCAAACACTTCGGTATTTCTCCAGAACACATCTGATTCTCTCTCTTCCTATTTCTCTATCAGCTGTGGATCAACCCGCATCGTCTTTTACCCTTAAGATTGGCACACTTACGGTTCAGGAATATTCAGAAATGATCGAGACATTGAAAGAACATTTCATGATCCCTAGTGTTTTATGTGTTAGATAACAATACCAAGGATTATTTAATGTGTGTTTAGTGCTGCAGATTAATGTTCGCTTAAAAAGCAGCTAAACCAGAGTTTGGGGGAGGATTATCCGCCCCTACCAAGCGCCAGATTATCCGCTGATGGTCGATCGAATAAGGATGGCAAGGCGTGTCTCTCTATATGGGTGTATGATTTTCCCACGAATTGTACGGCTAGGGCTGGAGCTTTTTCCCGGGCTGGATAATCCGCCCCCAGGAATTTTCCAAAGGCATCCAAGGCGCATCTCTTTGTATGGGGGAGGATTTTTGGCCCGGACAATCCGTTTCCGGGATGGAGATTTTCCCTGGCCGGATAATTTGGCCCCCCACGTAGGACGGATAATCCGGCCCCAAACTTCTCCAACAGTTGGCTTTGGCAGGGGGTATAAATACCCCAATTGCTCCTCCTAACAGATCTCTTGATTCATTCGAAAAAGTGCTATGTTGTTCATCCAATCCCAAAACTGAGATCTCCACTTTCAAACACCTGAAGGCTCTGATCTTTGGGGAATCAAAGGAGGAGGCTTCGATCTACATCGGCACCAATCAAGCTCTTCAATTCCCCTCCATTCACTTAGAGGATTCTTGATCTACTATTTCTTGCAAATATCTAGATCTCTATTTCAGTTATTGATTAATTTGTTCTCGTGGCAGCTTGTTGTCATCACAAAAGCCTCCAATTCAGTTGTGGATATGTGTCCTGCTAGAGTTGTAAAGGCACCGGTTCCCACCTAGAAGGGTGCCAAATAGTGGAAGGTGGATCGGGCCTTTACTGACGAGATCCATCGGGGAATAGGGTCCGGCCTATTGCAGCGTGGTGGTCTTAGTACCGCACACCCCTCCAACGTAGACGTACTTCCCTTAGCAAGGAAGGAACTACAGTAAAACAAATCCTGTGTCTCCGCGTGATCCACTACGGTTACCTCGTTCCACTCACTTTGCTTTTACTCGCTTAGTAGTTAGGTTTACATATAGGGAAATTTCTCTTACCTACATATCTAGATAATTTACCTTTGGGTTAAGCCTAAAATTGAAAAAGGACTAAAAATTTAGTGTAGCACCTATTCACCCCCTCTAGGTGCCCATATGATCCATTTCAATTGGTATCAGAGCCTCGGATCTTTATTTAGGATTTACTGCCTAAGAGATTATGGGTACTAAGGAAGATGGTAGTGAGGCCGGGAGTAAGCTCACCATGGATGATCTCAAGTCCTTGGAAACAAGCTTGATTAAAACCGTGAGACCCAAATGCAAGACATGCGTGAAATGATAGCGTGTATCTTGCTATCCACGGCCCCTCCAGCATATTCTACTGAGGCTGCAACTCCTATTTCTAAGTACAAAGCTCAGGCTAACTCCGAAGAAAAGGAGTTGGAGAGAGACGATAAAAATAATCCTCTTCCAAAAAGGTAAATGCTAAGGAGGACTATAGTGAGTTTTCTCATTTAGATTTACCTGATCCACCAATCCCTCGCCCTCATATAAACAATAGGGTGATCCACCCAAGCTTAATACAACTTCCTTTAACCAATGGAAGTTTTTTATGAAATCTCATGTGTGTAGTTCGTCCATTGAGTTGTGGAGAATCATTGAAGTTGGTCTCCACATTGGGGATCCAAACAATTTGACATGGAGAGAGGTTGTTGATAGTCAACTCAATGCAACCACCTTACACATGATTCAGCTTGATGTGTTTCCAAGGAAATGCCACACATTGAACATTTCAACACTGCTAACGAAGGTTGGGATGCTCTCACCGACTTGATCATTGGAAATGAGAGCATGAGAAGAAATAGGTATGATGCTCTAAGTAATGAAGCTAAAGGGTTCTATATGTTGGATGGTGAGGACCATGAAGACATGTATAGAAGACTCAAGGGCATTGCTACTACATTTAGAAAACATGGTGTCACACATATTGATGATGCATGGATCAAGAGTAAATATGTAAGCGCACTTATGAAATTTGAGCCCATCGATTTTAAGAGCTTACAAGGTAGACGTAACTATCATCAAATTACTTCTAGTGAAGTCATGCAAGAAATGGCTGCATTCAAAGTTGCAGCAAAGAACACCGAAGATGCTCGTGCTAGAGCAATTGGAATGCAAAAAGGTGTAAATGTTGCTTTTAAGGTCAATGTCATTGAGCAAGAAGAAGACGATATAAGCCTTGAAATAGTCTCCATGAGCTATCCACTCACTTTGCTTTTACTCGTTTAGTAGTTAGGTTTACATATAGGAAAATTCCTCTTAGTTATATATCTAGAGAATTTACCTTTATGTTAAGACTAAAATTGAAAAAGAAATAAAAATTTAGTGTAGCACCTATTCACCCCCCCCCTCTAGGTGCATATACGATCCGTTTCAGGCATCTCTCCGATCAATGATCAACAATGGTATCTGGAAACACATGATGATCCCTTCATATTCCATGAATTTGGTTGTTCGCTTGAACCTTCTAAACATCGAGTCTTATTCCTTTTCCACAATGATACCTTGTTTGTCTAAGGCCTGATCTGATGTATCCATATATAGTTCGATCTTGTTACGAACAAACATGTTTACTCGTTCCCGTGATATTACATCCTCGTGACCTAGTCATATGCTTGCAAGATCATTGATGCAATCTCATAGAGTGGGCCCAGGGAAAATCCTGATCTTGATACATACGCCTCAACTATTCCTATGGAATACCTGACACACACATTTATGGCCACCCAGTTATGGACATGATGGTTGATGTGATCAAAGCAACCATGGGAGATAGTGATTAAACATGGTCTCATGGTCGAAGGATTAAGTTACTACGCTTTACTAGATATCACAATGTTGAACATTGTGATTGGATCACATTGCAATTCTAAGGTCGGGTGTGTCCATCACTTCGTTAAGTAATCTCGTTGTCAGTTGACTGTTTTGGTCAAGTCCATGATCAGGAAACCTCGATCATCATCTTCCCAATAACTAGTACTAGAGGATACTAGGGACCTGGTTGTTTATATACCACACTTGCATTAATATTTCCGCTTAATACATTTATAGCATGATACAAAACTATTATGAACATTAGAGATATATCAATAAAACAACTTTATTTATTGGCCTATAGGACATATCTCCTTCAAGGCCCTTCTGTGTTCTCTTCCCCCGTCCTCTTTCCTCGTGGCTAGGGTTCCTTGCTAGCCGAGTCCTCCGCCACCCACGAGTTCCCCGCTGCCTCTTCCACCCATCCAACATGTCGCCTATTTAATCCTGCGCCATGGCCACCCCTGAGCTCCCCATATTCCTCCGTCCACCACTCGAGGTATGTGCCCTTTTCCTCCGTCCATCCTATCGCTACTCACTAGACCTCCACCGAGCATGTGCACCGTCCAAGCCCCAGGTCCAACACTGTCCAGGTCGGCGCGCTGTCCGTTCGTACATTGATGATGCCTTCAAAGTCTGCAGCAACCCCCAAGTCCAACGCCATCCAGGTCGATCCATGTGGATACAATGAGTTGTATATATATGCTGGTGAGCTATAGATATTTAGTACGTAGCTTCTTTTATGAGTCACTGGAGGTCCTCTACCTCACAGAGGTGGCATAAGTACCTGATTCATCTACTCACTCTTCATCTCCTTTTATTAAATAAATGTAAAACTGATCAAGGACCATGTTGGACAGTGCAAAGTTGGTACTCAAATTTGGAATTTCTGTTATTGAATCGGGGCATATGTTGATGTTTAATGCCACCTCGAATGATTGATTTGAAGAATGATAACAATCGACAGTATGATTGGTCCGGAATTCAGGGTGGGTTTTATTTGTTAACAGTTTCTTGCAAATATAAATTTCCAAATATATCCCCTATTCCATACTCGACTATGTAACTGAACCTAACAAACTTAGCACTATATAACTCATGCAAGACTAATCCAAAAAAAGCGGGTTGGTTCAACTCGTTTAGCAACCTCCACCCCCAACAAAACCAACAATTCTTCTTTAGTTGAACTTAACGACCGATAACCCAATGGAAGATGAAAGAGAACTGGCAACAATGCATATAGTAAAACAACAGCCTACAGAATGCAGAGACAAAAATATACTGCAAAGTGGTAGGGAAGAATCTAACCATGTGTCCATGTAATAGGCTTGAGTTGGCAGAAGTCCCTCTCAAATGTATCTTGGTCTTCCATTTTCACACTCAAAACAACCACATGCTCATAAATGTCCCCTGCAAGGTTTTAGCTGAGTGTCCATGCATTGCTACGGGATAATGATGCGTTTAAAATTGAAGCATATTTAACTTTTATTTTTGCATAAATAGAGTAGCGATTTTTGTATTTCACTGTGCCTACGCATGCTCATACTTGTTTCAACAGGATCCCAAATCATGGAGTCATATATGAACATATCAATTAGAGCTATCATATCGTGTAATTATATGATATTTCTAAGTGATAAAAGTCATTTTATGAATTTACCTTCGCACCTAGAAGAAGAACAAACAAGGAGAATGCATCAGTACTGATAACGACCACTGGTATGAGCGGAGCCCGCCCGTACCAGGCGCCATCGGGACCGCCTTGTCAAATAGTTTCTCCTGGCAAAGACGAGAGGGGGATCCGACATTCACAGTTACTAGAAACCACGAAACACCACATCCGAGAGGGATCTGAAGGAGGAACTCAGTTGGAGTAAAATCCCAGCTGCTTCATAGATCATTGGAGGACAACACATCATCCCCTTCATCATCAACCGCTGCATCTTCACCACCACCATTACTCCATCTTTTATCTATTAGATCTCTTTGTAATTCCAGATCCAATTGTGGTTTGCATTAGATCTACCCATGTACTTTAAGCCATTCATTTGATTATGATGATGTTGTTGATTGCTTCCATGAGTGAGTAGTTCCTTTGTTCTTGGGGAGATGAAGAAACCCCAGCACCACTATGAACTTATAATAAAGATGTATTCTTGTGTCCATATGACTTGCTTGTCTATGATATAATTATGACTTGTGTTTGATTTCTCTCTTTAGATGATATGTGAAGTCTACCACATATCATTTGCCTTTGGGACTAAAGGGAGGAAGAAACCCTTTGTACGTGTCTTGGAAGCGTACCCGGAGTGCCCCGTGACAGATTGGCGTCGGCTCGTAACCCACACAGTCAAAGGGGGATTAAGAGAGACTCCCTAAGCTAATTATGATATCCATGGGGAAATCCTTAATTGTGGTGGTCTATATGGGTGATTGCTCTTAGGCATTGCAGTGGTTATTTAGAGATGACCTCACACGTGGCTCAACAAAGTGACTTCCTACGAGCCTTGTCGTGAACATCTTATTATGGGGCTCCCTCCACACATACCACACAAGAAGTATGTTATCTTGATTACATATAATAGTAGTACCATGCTAGTGGTGTATACTACATCTCCAAGAACGTTTTAGCCCTATTGAGTTCAACCACGCTTTCGTACAATCTTGTTACTTGTTTTATTTTACTTGTTTTAATTACTTTTATGCAAACAACTATAAACAATTCAAACACCCTTTACTTGTGATAAAAGACAACTTACAACTATTCTTTGGTAGATAGTAACGAGGGGCATAAAGACCTTAACCAATAGCTCTATGTGGGTTGGATATCTTTACTTCGAAACTAAATTGGTCTGTGCACTTGCAGTCATCAGATAACGAAAACATTATATGAAAAAACAAAACAATTTTCCTAAATTCGAACAAGATGTCAGATGACATATGGTCTATATTGATGAATAGAAAAGACCAATTCTCTCTACAACCTCTTTAATATTTGTCATTGTTTTTATATTTTAGCATACCTATGAAGAATCCTTACGTAAAACCTCTGCAAGCTAGCTAGTAAGAAAAGTTTGTTTTTATTGAATATTTTTAGGCCATGAAAAAATTCACTATTACCGTGCATTCTACAGAGTAGGAGTATAAAATATAATGTTTAATATTGCAATATCTAAATTAAAAGTGCAACAAACATACAAAAAATCTGACCGAATTAGAAGATGTAAATCCTAGATAATCAAGCTTTCAAGATACAAATTTGCTAGACAAGTCAAGGATGATAGCATATATGAATCGTTCATGTACCTAGGCATATGGAGCATCAACATTGGTGACAAAAGCGATGATAGAATAGTACATGCTAGCAAGAAGTACATCTATCCTAGGACTAATTTCACCATTACTAACTCCTATTATCTATGTCCATGCATGGAGAAGCTATGAAGTACATAAACTGCATACACATTGTTGCTTGATGACTACTCTTGAAGGGGTTTGTAGAAAAAAACACAATTTTTTCTTAGCCAGCGCAAAACTATATGTCCGGTTCTATCTAGAAGTAATGCTGTAACAGAGAAGATTTCGATGACATACCCTTATAGACCGAAAACGGTTAACGTCCCACGGGGAACATGGATGATGTAGTCGTACTCGTAGACGACCTAAAGGTCGTGAAGCTCCTCACAAGTCACCCTACATCCTTACACGACAAACCAGGTGCCACAGGTGGCAGTACCTCCGTGGTTTCGCACACATCCGGTGTACGATGACAACCTCCAGTTCTCTAATCCCTACCGAGAGTGCAGAAGTAGATCTTCCAGACGGAATCCCCGCATGACAACAGCGTGTTGGAGGTGCGGTGTCTCCTGCTTGTAAAGTCCTACAAGAGATCGTGCCATCGCAAAAAGCAACGAGAGAGAGAGAATTTTCCTAAGGAAAATGTCTTAGAGAAATATTGGTGTGTTTATTCCCATCCATAGGCACCTCCTTATATAGGGGAAGGGGTGTGCCCTTCCCAAGGGCTTCCCCATGTAGGACTAAATGCGGGAGTAGGGGAGAGGGGTGGCCGGCTGGCCGGTGGTGGCCATGGGCCCCACGCGCGCCAAGGTCCACCTGCCCCTCCACCACTAGGGCGGGGGCCTCCCATGGGCCCTTTCCTTCGGGAGGGTCCAATCGGTGGGCTGTCCCATAAATCCAATATTAATATTTATTATATATATATAATATTATTTCCCATGGGCCCTTTCGTTAATTTAATTCCCGTTGACCCGAAACACCTTTCGGTTCACTCCGAATTTCTTCGGATCCTCCTAGAACGATTCCGATTCTCTCTCGAAATACTTCTGGTTTTCTCTTTCCTTTCCTTCGATGATTACGATACATACAAAATGATCTTCGTGCGTCATCGCACCCTTAAGTGTGTTACCCTACGGTTCAGGAGCATCACAGACATGATCGGGACACCTGTCATATAAATGATCAATAGAGGGACCGGGATACCCATAATGACCCCTGTGCATTTCATGATGTTTAATGTCGTTTGAACCATAAAAGCCAAGTCCAATTCCCTTTGTTACTTTAATACTTGTCTTGTCTGGGATATGATCATCGATATCACTATACCTTGTTCAATCTCGTTGTCGGTAAGTGTTGCTTTACTCGTTCCCGTGATATTCCATCCATGTGACCTAGTCACGATGTTGCAACATTATGTATGTAATCTCACTGAGTGGGCCCTATGTATCCTCCCTTCACACGGATGTAAACATCTAGATCTTGATGCATGTTCCTCAATGTGCCCCTTTGGAATACCTAACATATACCTTTATGATCACCATGTTACAGAGTGACGGTTAATGTAGTCAAAGAAGCCATGGGTGACACCGATTAAACAAGATCTCATGGGCTAAGAATTAGGAACTATTGCAACATGAACTATGTTACTTGATCATATTGCAATACTTATATGGGTTATATCCATCACATAATTTACTAATGATATGACTTCATTATCAACTGACATAAATGCTCCATGATAAGGAAACCTTGATCATCGGTTGCCCAACGAACTAGTATAAATAGAGGCTACTAGGGACTATTGTTTGTTTACATACCACACCTGTATCATTCTTTCCACTTGATATAGTTATCGCACGGTATAAAACTATTATAAACTTATTGAGATATGATAATAAAATCCATTTATTATTTGCCTCTAGGGCACATCTCCTTCGGCATCCCACTTGCACTAGAGTACAAATAATATAGCTTGCATTTGTAACTGATCATAAACCATGTTACATATGTGTTTACTGATCATGCTTGATCATGGGCAATGTCATATCCTAGATCTGTATTACCAAATCTGTATGTATTTTGCAAATCGTTAATGTCTCCTAATTTGACATTTACACCATTATCACATAATGTGTCGTGGAGTAAGATTTTGTTTCCTAGTGTTTACAATAACAATCGATTAGTTAATTAAACTTTCAATGTTATCATGTAAACTCAGAAACACACTCAGCGGAAGTCGAACTTATTTAGCCAAAATAACTATACTAGCCACTTCAGAAGTAGCCATCTTCTATATCTATATCCTAATCGATAGTGCATTAATTGTAACTTCGATGTCTAAACTTGCTCCTTATAATTTAAGGATAAACTTAATTTTGGTTCAATGATTAACTCAGGAATCACTTTAAGACATGTTCTTACAGCTAAGAACTTGTTTTGTAATAAAAAAACTTAGGTCACATTACGTCGAGTATATAAGATGGTTATACGGAAGAACCTATGACTGAGATATAGGAGATGGAACACGTCTCTTTTCTTTCTTTTAACCATAGTTGTAATACTAAGATTAACTCAAAGCTTCATCTAGATATACAAGTAAGAACTTCTTTCTTGCCTTGTTCCATTCTGAATTTTTTTAGAATTTTATCTAGGATATTCTGAATTTTGGATGATTGTTCTTAGTATTACTTGCTGTGAACTTTGATTGGTTTACTTTTCACAGATACCATGTTTCAAATTTCTATTTTTCTTTGGTTCATGACAGAATCTAAAGCTTGGGTATTTCCTTTGGTCATAGATCTTGTATTGTGGTGTCTGTTACTTCTATTGGTTTACCTTTCATAGTTTATGATTCAATAACTTTGGATGATGGACTTTAATAAAAGGTTGTGTCCATCGGCCGATGGAGATACCGGATTCCATTCCTCTTTTCCAAAAAAAAATCTAATCAATGTTATAGATATTGATAATTTGTACATATTGAGTAAGGCTTAGTATACTTTAACTTTCTAGCTAGATTTACACGGTTTATTTTGGAATCGAGTCCATATACTATGTAAAAATGACAAATGAGTACCCTGTCACGAAATTTTGTAACCAAAGTAACATGCATGTACAACGGATGGACGACACTTTTCTTTGCACCATTTTCTTTATTTCTACTTCTGATCTTCAAGTGGTATTTTTGAAAAAAGAAGAGAGAGGTTGTTACGTGTGAACCATGTGTATGTGGAGTAGTGGGGCAAGCATGAGTCTACATACCCGGCTAGATCATATTCGTGTTCTCGTACCTTCGTACTCATTTTTTAATTTTCTAGATTTACTGGATTTGATCTAGTACTCCCTCCGATCCAAATAAATTGGCTTGGATTTGTTTAGATTCGGATGTATCTACACATGTTTTAGTGCTAGATACATCCGAATCAAGAAAAATCCAAGTCAATTAATTTGGATCGGAGGAGTATATGAATTTAGTGAGATTTATCTTTTTTTTAGGGGTTAGTGAGATTTATCTGATTATGCAGAGAGTACGTGTGATGTCTGTATCCCTAGCCGAAAAACTGCGCAGCATTGACTGACCTGATACTACTACTACTACCGTGGGCTGGACCTCCAGTAGACTCGATCCACACCTCTTTTGTTTAGTATCTGTCGAACGTTCTGGGCGCAATTAAGCCTAGTCGATTGTAAAGCAACGGCGAGACTACCTGGGCCAGGCAGATGGTTGTGGTCGCTTGCGGAAACAACGCAACTATCATTCCATCGTGTTCAATCTGGCGATCGAGATTAAGATTCGCACTGGCAATTGAAGAAAGATGCATGGTCGTATGGCGAATAATCTGAGTCTGAAATTAGCTTCTCCAGTTTCTACCCTACATCTACATGTGCGGTCCTCCCGCCGGAGACGAGACATCCGGCGGTCCGGCCGGCACGGTTTCCAGCCTAAAAATGGCGACCGGGCCATGCATTTCCCTGGATGGAGGCACTACATATGCGGCAGTACACCATTTGAGTGGGAGCCTACGAGGTAAGGACGCGCGTGAATAATCAATCACCATGGGCCGCAACATGGCACTGCCCCTGCTCCTGTCGCTGGCGGTGCTCGCGGCTTCACCCGCTGCGACGGCAAACCCCGGTGCAGCGTTCGACAACTGGTTGACGGCGACCAACACCGACTACAAGGTGAACCAGGCGCTGTACGCGAAGAAGGCGGTGGGTGACACCGGCAACACCCTCGACGCGTCCCTGTCCGCGGCGGAGGCCAACAAGACGACGTACGTGGTGGACCCCAAGGGCAGCGGCGACTACAAGACCATCAACGCCGCGCTGGCCGCCATCCCAGAAGGCAACACCGGTCGCGTGATCCTGGACCTGAAGCCCGGCGAGTACCGGGAGAAGATCTTCCTGAACCTGAGCAAGCCCTTCGTGACCTTCAAGTCCGACCCGATGAACCCGGCTATCATCGTGTATAGCGACACCGCCGCCACGGTGGGCAAAGACGGGAAGCCCGTGGGCACGGTGGGCAGCACGACCTGCGCCATCGAGTCCGACTACTTCGTGGCGTACGGCGTGGTGTTCAAGAACGACGCGCCGCTGGCGAAGCCGGGTGCCAAGGGAGGGCAGGCGGTGGCGCTGCGCGTGTTCGGCACCAAGGCGGCGTTCTACAACTGCACGATCGACGGCGGGCAGGACACGCTGTACGACCACAAGGGGCTGCACTACTTCAAGGACTGCCTGATCAGGGGCAGCGTGGACTTCATCTTCGGGTTCGGGAGGTCCTTCTACGAGAACTGCGACATCGTGTCCATCGTGAAGGAGGTGGCGGTGCTGACGGCGCAGCAGCGGACCAAGACCATCGAGGGCGCCATCGAGAGCGGCTTCTCCTTCAAGAACTGCAGCATCAGGGGCGAGGCCGGGGGGCAGATTTACCTGGGCAGGGCGTGGGGGGACTCGTCGCGCGTCGTCTACGCCTACACCCAGATGAGCAAGGAGGTGGTGCCGGTGGGATGGGACGGATGGAGCATCAAGGCCCCGGAGAGTAGCGGGATCTACTACGGCGAGTTCAAGTGTAGCGGGCCAGGCTCCGACGCCAAGAAGAGGGTTGGGTGGGCACAGGATCTCACCGAGGCCCAGGTGAAGCCCTTCATCGGCACACACTACGTCTTCGGCGACTCGTGGATTCAGCCACCGCCAACCGGCAAGTCTGCCCCCTCTACAAAGACCTCCAAATCCTCTGCAGACTCTCCCGCCGAATCCCCAGACTCATCATCATCGGCTGAATCGCCCAAGTCCTCCAAAGACTCAGCAGCAGCCTCATCACCCAAGTCGTCAGCCTCCTACTCCAAGGATGCTAAATCATCTGAGGTACATACTGCGTCCTCCCGCGGCTTACTTTCTTGTCTATGAGAGTACCCTTTTGTTAGCGTTAAGAATTAGTATCCCTAACGGTGTTTTTAATATATCATTGGCAGAAGAAGAAGGAAGCGTGATTCTTGTGCGGGTTAATTATCAGCAACTCTTGCGCAGATTGCTGCAAGACGCGATATGAATTTACACATTAGGCTCTTTTCATCTTCTCCTCAGCAAATGAGCAGAATCGCTGCTCAAATTGATAGGTCTCTAGATATTAATTCCTGCATTCTTTTTTTTATGCTAGTATGAAATTCTTTTTCTTCCACGTGTATTGACGGCAAGCAATGCCCTGATATTAAAAAGCTTTTTGGCATGTCATGTACGGCCGGTTTATATGTTTAGTTCAACAACAGTGTACTAGATGTAATAATATTTTGTTCCTCGCATCAAGGATGCTTTTTTAGCCTCTGTGTGCTGCTGTGCTTGTATATGGGACTAATATTACTTAGTATTTCTCCGACTTCGTATATGAACGTCAAAAATTGTGTAGTGTGCTTATACACCAATATGTTCCTATTCTAGCGTCTAGGACTAGCTCATGTATTGAGTGATGATCAAATTTCCTGATCATGGTATAGAGTATACCATCAACTATGAGAGTACATCGCCTGGAGAGACAAGGGTATGTAATAGATCCAAAGGATGATTTACTATGAGACAAAATCATGTTATTAATAGTACTATTATGAGACCATTATCTTATGCATGAATCCTTAAGACCATGAGAATATCAAGTACCCTAATGCCATAAGGTTTATCCTTGCTCTTGTCCCAACCCCCATCTGCAAAGGTGGCCATATCAGCGATTCTAAGATAGGAACGCGAGTATGTCTAGGGACTTGGATAGTTCAACAAGTGTGATCTTGCTCCTCGTGACGATGGAGAGATATTCTCTAGGCCGACTAGGTAATCACCCAATCGCCTGCGCAGACATAGTTAAAGGACATCATAATACTGATATGAGTTAAGGAGAGTGAAATCATAACGAGGATAGCATTCGTAGTGATCAAGAGTTGATTCACGACGATATTGATATATTGCCTCATATTGTCATACAAATATCATGAAGCAGAAGGATTAGTATATGTATAATGAACGGGTTCAATCGATGTGATCTTCTCATAGTGAAGTGGGAACCATCATAGGCGTTCAGGCTCTGTTGTTGGTTATTGATCCAATGGTCTTTGGTATCATGTCTACTTACTATCGAATCCGAATGGATCACACGCTTGAGGTATAAAGATCAAGTTATGCTTGTCACCAACATAGTTGAGAGAGGTTCAGAATGATATATGGACACACGGGAATAGTTTCGGGGTTCACTGAGACACTTCAGAGAGGAATCGGAATAGTTCTGGTGACATAACCTAATTTGGGAAAGTTGTTCTGAAGTCGTCGGTGATGATTCTAAGGTTTATCGTAATCATCTGAGACAATGGATATGTCGGAGAGCTTTCGGACAGGTTTAGGAATATATATATATATATGATCGAGGTACCAGATTCGTCCGAGAGAAACCAGAGGTGAAACGGAGTGCCGGAAGGGGTTCGGGTAGTCGAAGTGGATAAGAGGGGGCAGGCCCACCCTAGGTGTATAGACACATCAGATTGCCATGCGGTCCAACGTCACTGCCACGGGCGTCAGACCATCCTCAAAACTCAATCTTGTGTCTAATCTACAAATTGCGTCTAGTCTAATTTGGCTCCTCATAGTGCATTTATATATTAGGCAATGTTATAAGCGTTCGACTTCAAGCTTATAAAAGGGCCAATCGTCGTAACAAGGAGGGCACCCACGCCTTCAACATGCTGCACAGATGCCTCCCTATGACATGGGGCGACCTCAGCAAGTAAGCCCTTGCCGCCTACCCCCTTAACCTATTGGTGCCGGTGAGAAAGGCCCCTTGTTGGTGGAGGATGACGAGGAGGAAGAGGAGTGGGAGGCCGAGGAGGAGGATATGGGGGAGTGGGAGGACACCAGCGACGGCAGGACGGCCCGGCAGAGGGTGATGGCTCCCAAGTTTAGGAGATCAATTGTAGTACTTTTCAATAAAGAAAGGTTGTCGAACCCACGAGGAGTTGAGGGTATTGGTTAGCAAGTTTCACAAATAAAATAATAGTAAATGCAATAGATTTGGTGTTTTTGGGTTTATAGTTTGCAAGAATATAAAGTGTTAAAAGTACATACCAATAAGTAAATACTCTCAATGAGAGAAAGCCCAATCTTCTATGCAGCAAGAGGACAAGCTCAAGTGTGTGTAAACTTATATGGGACAAGCGTTCCCGAGGGCAGCATAGATTTACTTAGCATAAAAGATTTCTACACAATATGGTGAATATGTTGTCAAGTTTCATTCCCTTAGGGTGGAGCCTAAATTAGGTGTAGCCATAAATATGAGGAAAATACACCACTTATGATGGGTCCTAGATACATTCACATGAACATCTAAGAATCATTAAGACATAAATATCCCACCATAGCAATAAGTTCATTGGTCCTCGACATATAATCCCTCCAATGCAACTCAAAGTATTGGAAAACAGTTTCTGTCAATTTTGTCCCTTCCAACCTCTATCATTGCATCAAAGTATTCTCCTATGATCCCATATAGGTGAAGTAATATGTAGTCGACGTTCGCATAAAACCATCATAGAACAATATAAAAGATAAAAACTTGACCACATACTCATTACATATTATATGGAAATCATAGCCAATTCATCCTACGCCCTTAGGAACATGGGGATCTACTCACAAGTGGCAAACATGATATGGATCAGTGGCATATGGATTACAACACAATCTTAAACTATAATCTCTCCACTAAATAAAGAAAAGATGCCAATCACAAACATGCAAATAGTCCTTAAAAGAATATCCGGGGTTCAATCCATCACAAACTATGAGGGGAACGAGATGGATCTTGGAGATGGTGATGGTGATGATGATGGTGCTGGCGGAGATCTTGGTGGAGAGGCCTCCCCCACGCCTAGGAGGAGTGGTGATCATGATGGCGTCGATTTCCCCTTCATCGGACGCTCCGATGCAGCAGGATCCGCCCTCTCTTGGAGTAGGAGAGGACTTTCATCTCCGTCGCCTTTGTAAATCGTGGGAAAAATATAGCGTAGGTTTTCTGGCGAGATAGAGGCGCCTATAAAAAGGAGGAGCCGAGACGACACTCGAGGATCAAAAGAGCCTGTAGGGCACGCCCGGGGGGTGGGCGCGCCCTCTGGCCTCTTTTGGCCTTCGGGCTCCTCTGTGTACTTCTTTGGTCCAAGTTGATTCTCCAGGTGAAAAACTCATCAAGTATTTTTTCCTCTAATTTTTAGATGTCTAGAAGGTCTCTGAAACAACAAAACATGAAAAAGGAGGTTTTTTGCCTCCTAGAAATTAAATACCAATGAAAGGGACTTTGTAAGAAAGTTCTATAAATCATCTAAATATGCATAAATAATGATGGATCATGGTAAATATGATTCTAAATAGTGCATATAAGTCCTAAAAATGATGATGCAAAATGCACGTATCAACTCCCCCAAGCTTAAACCTTTGCTCGTCCTCGAGCAAATAAGCGAATACATCATGATCATGCATCAATGAGCTTATGGTTTACAAGAAAATACGAGCATGGCAGCATCAACTTATGCATATTCACTTGTCCAAAAGAAATATGAACTAACAATCATGCAAATGTGGGCTACATAGATAGAAATTATCATATATCCCTTACTTTTGAACAAAACTAACCATTGCATGTTGGAAAATTAAACAAGTCTCAAATTTATCATACACTTAGCTATTTATAAATAGCTTTGCATGGATTTTACAACTTTTAATTACCCTTTGGATATGCCTTTGCAATAAAGATAAGTTTCTCTTAAAACAAACAGTGGAAAAGAGAATTGTTTAAACAACCAGATAGACATGACTATTTTGAATTTTGTCAAGAACTTTCACCACTTTTTCATGGCATCAGTTAATGGTCTTGCTCTCTTAGTAACCAGTATAAACCTTATTCATGGGTCTTTCAATCATGCCATATGCTCTAAACAACCTCAGTATTTCACTTTCCATGGCTAGCCGAATCCTCGGGTGTCTACCTTTCAAACACCTTTCCATAGAGCATATGTATTGAAATACCCATGACAACCATTCAGTTTACTCGTTATTTACTAAGTACAACAAGAGTATCTCATGTTCCCCTTGGCATCATCCTATTTCCAAATATTTATTTTATAAGACTTCCTATCTCACCACAAATTCACAATGTTCCTTTTTTAATATTTTTTGCTTCCCTTGCATGGATCTTTCCTTATTTGCAATTTTAGCTTATTGAGTAATTCTATGCTTTTCCAAGATGCTTAGGTTAATTTAGTACAAGGCAAGGTGTAAGTGAAACTTCTACATATGGTGCGCACATCTGCATGAGTGTTACCCGTAAGTCCCAAACTAGAGAATCATGAATGACACCATACTTTATATTTCATTCAAAACCAATCAACTAAGGATACATGATAATGCTCTAAGGGATTTTCAAGCACTAGGAAAATCGAGACATAATGGATGCAAGCAAAAACTCCCTAATGATCACGAACTAGATGCAAATATGATAACTAAAAACCATAAAGTATGGTGGAACTCCCCCAAGATTGAGTGTTGATGCAGATCTCCTAAAGAATGGCCTTCGGGACCTCATTGTTCGTGGTGCTTCTGACCTTCAATAAGGCTGCATACAACTTTTTGTTGACTACAACTTGCTCTTCCGACTTGGCCTTGTAATCCTTGACCTCCTCTTCCATCTTCTCTATAGCCTCAATGCAAACTTAGAGGTTACTTGGATGTTCCTGATGAACTTTGTGTTTACCGCCTCTTCATAATCCTGCAACAATGCAATGTGACAGCGAGAGACAGAAGAGCGCCTCTCTTCATTAGCAATTTGTCGATGTAACGAGTCGGTCTGTTCTTGAAGATTTGGGTTAGTCATGTCCCTGAAGCGAGGTTCTTCAATCTCCCTCATCCTTTCAGCTCCATCTTCGAGCTAGTTTCTCCAGATGCCATTGTTCCTTGGGTCTTCTCCTCTCCCTGTAACTTGGCTCCCTGGGGGGAGAACTCCACTCTGAGGTCCTCTTGGTGCAAGGTGAGATCTAAAAGAAATAGACGGAAAACAAGGTTCACTCAAAAAAGACTCGATGCGATATTAGATCAGCAGAGGGAGGTATATATTGACGAGTTTTAGAGTAAGACAAAGCGCTGAGGAAGAAACGGAGGCGAAACGGACTTGGTAAGAGGGAAATACCTTGGAGGGCATGCCCAGCCAGGGGGGCACGCACTCTGGAGTCATTTCCTCCTCGGGACTCCGTTTCGTCTAATTCTTTCATGACACGCATTTATTTTCCAAAATAATGACTTTCCTAAAAAAATATGAAGATATTTCGAGATCGTTACGCACCTTTTCTTGACTTTTGGTGATTTTTGGTATCTGGAAGGGGATAAATTTTTGCGATTATGGCCTCCGAACTTTGGAGATTCATTACTTCAACCCTTCTAGCAAACGTTTGGCCTACAATATAATGTTTAAGATGTTGTCCATTAATAACATGAGGTTTACCGTTGTAGTCTCCATGAAGACGGATGGCTCCAGAGCGATACACCTCCTGCACAACTAATGGATCCTGCCACTTTGAAGCTAACTTTCCTGTAGAAAACTTGAAATGAGAGTTGAACAATAATACTTGGTCTCCTACTTTGAATTTTCTTTTTATTTTCTTATCATGCCAAATTTTTACTTTCTCTTTAAATAGTCTAGAACTTTCATAAGCTTCATTCCTCCATTCATCTAACAAGCTTAAGACAAGAATTATTTTCTCTCTAGTAGTTTTATAATCAAAGTTGAGTTGTTTAACATCCCATCTAACTTTATGTTCTAATTCCACTGGAAGATGACATGATTTTCCATAACCATTTTATAAGGAGACATAACCATAGGATTTTTAAAAGCAGTTCTATAGGCCCATAAAGAATTATTGATTTTAGTTGGCCAATCAGACCTAGCTTTATTAAATGTCTTTTCCAATATGAGTTTAATTTCCCTATTACTTAGTTCAACTTGACCACTAGTTTGAGGATGATATGGAGATGCAACTCTATGATTAACACCATAGTTGGCTAAAGTTTTCTAAAGACTCCATGAATAAAATGAGAACCACCATTAGTAATCAAAAACCTAGGTACTCCAAACCTAGGAAATATGATGTCCTTAAGCATCATCATTGTTGTGGCATGATTTGCACTTTTTGTTGGAATGGCTTCAACCCATTTTGTGACATAGTCCACTACAACCAAAATATGCGTGTGTTTTGTTTGTGATGGGGGGAACGGTCACATAAAGTCAAACCCCCATACGCCAAATGGTTCAAGAGGCAGTGAATAGTTCATAGGAATTTCATTTCTCATACCAATATTTCCAACGTGTTGGCATTTGTCACAAGCTTTAACATAATTAGCACAATCCTTAAATAATGTAGGCCAGTAAAAACCAGACTATAATACCTTTGTAGCGATGCGGTCTCCTGCATGACGTCCTCCATAAGGACTATCATGACAATCTCTTATGATAGCCCATTGCTCAAACTCAGGCACAACGTCTAATAATGCCGTCTACACTTTTCTTATAAAGAAATGGATCATCCCAAAATAATGCCTAAGATCATAAACGAATTTCTTTATTTGTTGGGATGTCAAGTGTGGTTGCATAACTTTTCCAACAATGAAATTAGCATAATCAGCAAACCATGGTGAAGCTACTCCAGCAGTAGATACATTAATGTTTTCTAGTTGCTCATTTGCAAATCTATCATTAATAGGAATAGGATCTACTAGAATTTTTTCCATTCTAGATAAATGATAAGTGATGGCTCTGTGTATGGCGCCAGAAAAATGCTAGAGCGGTGTTGATGTAGAGCTCGTTGGGAACCCCAAGAGGAAGGTATGATGAGAACGACAGCAAGTTTCTCTTAGTTATGAAACCAAGGTTTAATCGAACCAGTAGGAGCAAGGAAACACCCAAAAGTGTTGCCAGCTAAGCCTTGGCAGGGCGCACTACCGGTGCTAGTAGCAGCGTGGAGACCTGCACAACACAACCACATAACTTTGTCCCCAACTTGCGATGAGGTTGTCAATCTCACCGTGTTTTGCGGAAAACAAAGGATTAAACGTATCGAATGGAAAGAAGTAAAAGTTTGCAGAAAGTAAACACAAAGAAGTAAAAGATTGTAGATTGAATGTAGAAGACAAGGACCGGGATCCATAGTTCACTAGAGGTGGCTCTCCTTAAGATAGATAACATGCTGGGTGAACAAATTACAGCGGGGCAATTGACAAACATCGAGAAAGCAATACATGCATATACTAATCATCTTGACTCCTTTAAGACTTGATTGGGCATTACAACATTATACATAGACCGCCATCCAACTACATCTATGACTAATAATCCACCTTCAGGTTATCATCCGAACCCCCTCTAGTATTAAGTTGCAAGCAACAGATTATTGCTTTACGAATTGCGTGTAAAGTAAACAATACGATTGTTCTATGAACAAAGGATTGTTGTTTTCTCCCTAGTAGCAACATCACATCTAGTACCTTAGAGATTTCTGTCACTTCCCCAGATTACCAGAGGCATGAACCCACTATCGAGCATAAATACTAACTCTTGGAGTTGCTAGCATCTACTTGGCCAAGATAGCTACTAACAATGGAAAGCATGCAAGATCACAAATAACAAATACATGATAGAATCAATAATCAATATGAAATAGCATCTCAATATCCATTGGATCCCCGCAAACACAACATGCAGAATTACAAATAGATGATCTTGATCATGAACGAAGCTCACAAGATCTAGACATGAAAGCACAAAGGAGGAGAACCAGCCATCTAGCTACTACATGGATCCGTAGTCCAAGGATGAACTACTCATGCATCACACCAGAGGCTTGCAGGGTGATGAAGAAACCTCTAGGGTGAATTCCCCTCTTCGGCAGGGTGCCGGGAAGAGCTTCAGATCCCTCCCGATCTAGGGATGGAGATGACGGCGGCTACAGACTCTTTCGTGGATTTTTTGATCGGGCCCTTAGGGTTTTCGTCCCGAGGGCATCTTATAGGCGGAAGGGGAGGCCGAGGGGGTGCCAGGGGCCACCACACCACCCCCTAGCATGGGCCAAGCCTTGCCGCGTGGCCAGCTGGTGTGTCCGGCCTCTGGCCCCTCTCCGTCTCGTATTCTGGCATCTGATGACTTCCAAAAAAAATAGGCACTTTGGCTTTTGTCCCGTCCAATTCTGAGAATATTCATTTTCTGACTTTCTTGGAACCAAAAACAGCAGAAAACAGGCAGCTAGCACTATGGCTCTTGTTAATAGGTTAGTCCAAGAAATCATATGAAAAGTACTCCAAAGTTGGAACAAAACACAAGAAAGTGGATAAAACTAAGCATGGAACATCAAAAATTATAGATACATTTGCAATGTATCAACATCCCCAAGCTTAACTCCTGCTCGTCCTCGAGTAGGTAAGTGATAAAAAAGAAAGAATAATTTTTGAGGTGACATGCACCATCAAAGACTTGAAAGTATTTGTAAAACATTCAAAGCTGGGATCATAGTACTTCAATCATAACATGAAAGACAAAGTTCTAGCAATAAGACAAAGAAACTATGATGCAACATGAAAAGGTACAAACAAAAGATTCATGAATAACAATGCTTTGCAAGACGGTTGTTTGTTTCACATAAAGAAAGCATATCATAATAGTATTCAGCTTGTCCCTCAATAGAGTAGCAAATATAAATACATAGGACACCTTCAAAGTTCATAAGAGTGACTAGATACAAATAGTTTAAAACAAGCAATATCAAGTTATGAATCAATCAACTAGTCTTGGGACAATGCACATAGAACTAAGAATGGCCACTATGCTCTCAAAGTAGGTGCATAAAGGTAGAAGGTGGAGACTCAATATAATGGTGGAAGAAAGGCCTTTTTATAAAAGGAAGTAGTGATTCAAGTCTCATAAATAGCTTCCAAAAATTATGGTACTTATAGCTTTCATCTCTCATTGCCCCTATCATAAGCATCTTGAAGTGATTAAGGTTAAAGTGAACAAACTATGGTGTACATGCTTGATGAAGTATAAGTTAGAAATCTCATGTCCCTTGTATACGAGGGCCACTCCTCATGCTACTCAAGTTTAGTCACTGGTAAGTTCTTGTCATTGTAAGTATATGTGTATCATAGAGAACCGCCAACGGGGTACCCCTTGCCCGATGATACGGAAGAATCCCCATATCAATATGACAAGGCAAGCAGACAACGAGCATCTCAGCGATCTTCTTATTTACCATGGGAATATGGTGCTTTTTTCTCTCTTTCCTCTTTTCATAATCTCTTTTTTTCTCTTTTTCTCTTTTTTCTCGATGTAGGACTCTTTTTTTATAAGAAGAATGCTTCATAGACAACTCATTATGGTTACGCTGCAGGTTTCCACCATGTCAGCATGGATTAGACCAGCGGCCCAGGCGTTTCAGTAACACATATACATAACTCCATGAACTTACAAGCTCCCCTTTCATTTCACACCAACGACATCCATAGACAAAAGAGCATGATATCAACTAGGTACAAAGTACCAGTGCAATGTTCAAAGCGTTCCCCATGACAGCATGGTTCTGCTAATTCCCAACAAATAAGTGCAAGCATATACAACATAGACGACACAATGGTTCAAGTTTATTAAGGGCAAGAAAAGTAAAGTGTGCCATCAAGTTCGTGAGAGCTTTAATCACTAGTTTTCTCATAACAAATTTAATTTGGAAGGTAAATAAAAACATGAATATACTTGGAATAGCATATGCTAGTAGGTAGGTATGGTGGACTCTTTGGAATAACATGGTTTAGGGAGTTGGATGCATGAGTGGAACTCATACTTTGTTGCGGAGGCTAGCAAAAGACTGGGAGCGACAAACTAAGAGAGCAATAATTGCCATAATCATGTAGAGCGACAAAACATAATTGATCAAAGCATAAAGTGATACTACAAGTTGAAAACTAAAGGATCATCAAGGATATGGTGACTTTGGATAGTCATAACATGGTGTGAGCATGCGCCAAGTCAACCCTAATAAAGCATCAAAGGAGAATACCACTATAATATGCTTTAATATGCTAAAACAACGCATGATTCATCCAAGGCACATTAAGCAATCTCAATTGTTTATAACAAGTCATGCTATAGCAAAGAATACTAAGAATAAAGCCAAAACAACATCAAGCATGGCATGACAAAGCATAGGCCACAGTCAAAAACGAACTCTTTTTACCACATAAGTATAAACTTTCCTACTCTTTTCCAAACCAAACCAAACTATTTGCAAACCAATATATGAAAGAGGGGGTCCAACCAAATTTATTCAGAAAACTAAGAAAACAAAAGGAAACGAAAAACCCAAAACGAAAACGAAAAAGAAGACGCTCCAAGAACAATACAACTATGCATGAAACAATAAAAAATGAAGCGTTTGGAAGAAACCTGGGATTTTTATTGATGAAGAAGGGGATGCCTTGGGCATCCCCAAGCTTTGACGCTTGTACTTCTTGGATATTTCTTGGGGTGACACACGTGGCATCCCCAAGCTTGAGCTTTAGTCCGTCCTTCATCTCATTACTCATTCCTTCCATACACCTGAAATTTTTCCTTCATACAAAACTTCACACAATCTTTATTAGCAACATTAGTGCACTCAAGATAAATAAGTCTTAAGGTTCAGTTCTAACACCAAATAAACTCCCATTAGAACACTAGCTACTGTAGCACTTCCCTAAAAAATCTCAATTCCCCAAAAGAACTCAAAAAGGAACCAACAAGAAGCAAATGTAGAAAATGGCAGAAATCTGTCAAAACAGACCAGCAGGTAAAGACGAATTTTTTCAAAGACCTTCTGTTACTCAAATCAAAAAATGTTGAACTAACGAAACTTATATAACAACCTGGGGCAGAAGCAAAAATATTCACGCCTCAAAAAGACGTTCAGAGATTTTACACGAATTTTTACGGTGAAGCACGGAAATCTGTTCTGGGACAGCAACTTTCCCAATCATTACTTGTCTCTCATTAGAGGTTACTCTTGGCACAAAAAGCAAATAAAAAGGATAAGGACAGGTTATTACAGAGGTAATAACTTCCAAGACTCATCTAAAACTATTGGGTTATCTTCCAATAAGTACTTCTCTTTAACGCCTTTAAGTTAGGCATAAGAAGCAAGAAAAAGAATCAAGTGTTCTCAAATGAAGAAGCATTAAGATCAATACCAGAAATATTTTCAACAAGGCAAGGTATATCATCCAAATAAGTTCTAGAGGATCCTCTCTCAATGCTCTTAGGTTCACTATTCTCATCAAAAGGGTTTGCAGGAACAATCCAATCAAGATTCTTTTCTATGGCATCATGTATTGCTACTAGTTTGAAGGGTATTGGTATCTTAGGTTCCTCCCCATTAGGTTCGGTTTTGTTCATTTTTTCTCGTGTACCAACAACATCTACACATGAGCCTAGCATATTGAAACGTTCAAAGACTTTCCTAGCTTCCTTGGCAAGATCATAAAACTCCTTAAACAAAGTTTCTAGAATAAATTCCCTTTTTTTAGGGTCTTCAATTTCTTTAAGCTTAAGAAACATTACTTGCATTAAGGGGTTGAGGTTAACAAACCTAGCTTCTAACATGTGAATTAAAGAAGCTACAGCAATCTCATAGTTTGGAGCAAGTTCTACAAGGGATCTATACTCAGTATCTTCATGCTTACTAACATGATTAAAGAATTCTTCAATATTATCTTTCCCAATTATAGAACCACTACCAATTGAAAGGTCTTTCAGGGTGAATTTAGGGATCAACATGGTGAGCTAAGGAAGAGGCAACAACTAAAGGAGACTTAATTTTTGTGTGTTTTTGGTAAAGAAAGCAGACAAGTAAAACTAATTTTTTTGTGTTTTTTTATAACAAAACAAGCAAACAAAACAGAAAGAAACTAAGCAAAACAAAAATAACAAAGTAAAGAGATTGGTTATGAGGGACTCCCCTTGTGAAGATGTCCTTGACTCCCCGGCAACGGTGCCAGAAAAATGCTTGATGGCTCTGTGTATGGCGCCAGAAAAATGCTGGAGCGGTGTTGATGTAGAGCTCGTTGGGAACCCCAAGAGGAAGGTATGATGAGCACAACAACAAGTTTCCCTCAGTTATGAAACCAAGGTTTAATCGAACCAGTAGGAGCAAGGAAACACCCCAAAGGTGTTGCTAGCTAGGCCTTTGCAGGGCGCACTACCGGTGCTAGTAGCAGCGTTGAGACCTGCACAACACAACCACAGAAATTTGTCCCCAACTTGCGATGAGGTTGTCAATCTCACCGTGTTTTGTGGAAAACAAAGGATTAAACGTATCGAATGGAAAGAAGTAAATGTTTGCATAAAGTAAACACAAAGAAGTAAAAGATTGTAGATTGAATGTAAAAGACAAGGACCGCGATCCATAGTTCACTAGAGGTGGCTCTCCTTAAGATAGATAACATGCTGGGTGAACAAATTACAGCGGGGCAATTGACAAGCATCGAGAAAGCAATACATGCATATACTAATCATCCTGACTCCTTTGAGACTTGATTGGGCATTACAACATTATACATAGACCGCCAACCAACTGCATCTATGACTAATAATCCACCCTCAGGTTATCATCCGAACCCCCTCCAGTATTAAGTTGCAAGCAACAGATTATTGCTTTACGAATTGCGTGTAAAGTAAACAATAATATTGTTCTATGAACAAAGGATTGTTGTTTTCTACCTAGTAGCAACATCACATCTAGTACCTTAGAGATTTCTGTCACTTCCCCAGATTACCAGAGGCATGAACCCACTATCGAGAATAAATACTAACTCTTGGAGTTGCTAGCATCTACTTGGCCAAGATAGCTACTAACAACGGAAAGCATGCAAGATCACAAATAACAAATACATGATAGAATCAATAATCAATATGAAATAGCATCTCAATATCCATCAGATCCCCGCAAACACAACATGCAGAATTACAAATAGATGATCTTGATCATGAACGAAGCTCACAAGATCTAGACATGAAAGCACAAAGGAGGAGAACCAGCCATCTAGCTACTACATGGATCCGTAGTCCAAGGATGAACTACTCATGCATCACACCGGAGGCTTGCATGGTGATGAAGAAACCTCCAGGGTGAATTCCCCTCTCCGGCAGGGTGCTGGGAAGAGCTTCAGATCCCTCCCGATCTAGGGATGGAGATGACGGCGGTTACAGGCTCTTTCGTGGATTTTTTGATCGGGCCCTTAGGGTTTTCGTCCCGAGGGCATCTTATAGGCGGAAGGGGAGATCGAGGGGGTGCCAGGGGCACCACACCACTCCCTAGCACGGGCCAAGCCGGGCCGCGCGGCCAGGTGGTGTGGCCGGCCTCTGTCCCCTCTCCGTCTCATATTCTGGCATCTGATGACTTCCGAAAAAATAGGCACTTTGGCTTTTGTCCCGTCCAATTTCGAGAATATTCATTTTCTGACTTTCCTGGAACCAAAACAGCAGAAAACAGGCAGCTGGCACTGTGGCTCTTGTTAATAGGTTAGTCCAAGAAATCATATGAAAAGTACTCCAAAGTTGGAACAAAACACAAGAAAGTGGATAAAAATAAGCATGGAACATCAAAAATTATAGATACATTTGCAATGTATCAATAAGCTACCGGGTTGTCCTTGTCAACACCCGGATTTTTAATCCCACATGCCTGTTATGCCATACCTCGCAATCCCAGGATTACCATTTTTGCGAGACATAACAGATTTATGTCACAGTACATCATCCATTACAAACCATAATAAGGTCTTACAAATAAAGGATCTCATGATCCAGACTTAATACAAATCAAGCATCGGAAAATAAACGTAGTAGGGGCTCCATCTTCAGGGTCACAGGCAATGCTGACGATGAGAGATGATCCTAGTTGTCGTAGACGTCCTGCTGTCCATCATCCTGATAGTCCTCCTCATAGTCTAGCCACGGGAATAGCTAGGGACAAAGCCATGAGTACTCTTTAAGTACTCACAAACTATCACTAACATGTAAGGTAGTTCTAGTAGGAACCTTAAGTTCTAGGTTTATTTGCAAAAAGCCAGATTTATCTAAAGCTGATTTTAGAAGTATAAAAACTAAGTTAATGTTCTAAATCACTTAAGTGGGAACATAGTTTTCATATCCACAACCCTGTTGTGGTCAAGTCAAAGTCATAGTTCAAGTCACAAGTCAGTTTGTAAACATCTGACGACGGAACAGTATGGCCACTCCAACTGTCCATGACCGCGGACATGGCTATTCGAATAGTTTGACACTCTGCAGAGGTGGTACACTTTCACCACAAAATTTGATACATCGGTCAGGGATAACCCTGAATCATCATACCTAGTATGCGGATAATCAATCATAACCTTTCAATTACACACTCTAGTATAGGCACCTCCCCTATGAGCTTGGCTTCCCAGCCATGGCCATCTGCCATCCTGGGCACTGCATAGGTGGACATTCACACTCACTAGGTAGCCTCAGCTCAACATCTTCCGCGGGGGAACCCATACTAAGGCATATAAACTTCTAGCTAATCCCTACCCAATTCGGGTATTGTGGTTATACGGTAAAATTGGAATGGTATCGCATCCGAATCCAACCATCAGTTTTTATAAAGGGCTAAGGCTCATGCCTCAACATTTTCATAATAAAAATCCTTTAGTGTTTCTCAACACGTGTCAAAACATTTCAATAGAATGAATCATCATTCCAAGGTTTTCATAATCATTTTCACCAAGTATTCCCATCTAAAGTGATCCACTTTTATGCTTAGCACTAGCCACTAAAGTTTGGCGTATTCACTAATGAGGGGTGATAATCTCTAATCTCATGCCTTGGAATGACATCCAAGTATAAGTAGTTAGGCCTAGTTTTATAATCTTTATGTTATCTATCCTATTTTTCCAATGCTCAGAAAGAACTAACTAAAAGTAAAGAACTTTGGTAAAGTAAAAGAATAAAGCTTGCAAGTAAAACATGGGATTGGTATAATCAAAGTTGTATAACCAAAGCATGCCTAATGCATCTTGCTTAAGTTATCAAGTGGGCAAGGGTTAACTTGCATAGTTCTATCCTGCAATTAGTGATGTCTTGCATAAGTATAAGACTTGCAAGTGTTAGCTTGCCTTGAGTAGAGTAGTGGTTGAAGTTTTCTTCTTCTTCTTCTTGGTAGTACTCCTCCTCCTCATATCCCGGGTCAGTACTATCCTCTATAAATGAATACGTGGTACACAATCACCAAACAATACTTAACTAATTCTATTTAGCACACTAAGGCTCACACTTGATGATCTAGCATCATCACAATCATCACATGAAACAAGGACTTAATCTTATTTATCTTATTTTAGAAAAGTAATTTCTACTCGTTGAAAATACTTAAGATTTAATATTCTCTAATTAAAATATGGGATCATGTTGACACATTTAAAGTGTTGGTCACATTTTATAAAGTTTAAGTTTACTATTTAATCAAATTAAAGTGACTAGAAATGCCTAGATATCATTCTTTTAGTACTAGTCCAATGTCACTTCATGCAAACCTAAATTTTTTTACATATTCAGATAGATCTTATCAAATGTGATTTTTGAGAGTTGGAATCAACTCAAAAGCATTTATGGTTGATTTTTGAAAAATGTTTGAAGTTGAAAAAGTCTCTGTCTTATTATTTTTACTATAGATGATCTCTAACTCCAAATGATTTTAATCAAATAGGCTTGGATAGATACTTTAAATACCTTTCTAACAAAATTTGAATCACGCAATTTGGTTTAGTGAATCTCTTTGAATTGATTTTTGAATCAACTGACAGAATAAGATTTTAACTAAAATGGAAAAATCCTATTTGAATTCACAGGCCTGCACGGGAAACTAAACGGGCCGCCCAATTTGCACAGCGCGGCATAGCGGGCTGCTGACAGAGGGGGTCCACCAGTCAGCGACTCAGTCTAAACGAAGCGGTATCATTAAATCTAGGTCGTGCGATTAGAAGATGATCTAATGACTGCAGTTCATCGTCGACGGCGAGCAACTCCGGTGAGGTATAAACCCTAACGCGGCGGTAGGGGTCGTGTGGTGCTCACCTGGGCTCCATCTAGGGTCGGCGATGGGGGCGAACGACATGGTCGATGACGACGGTTTGAACGGTGGTCGCGGCAGCTCCTAGGACGGCTCCAATCGACGACGCCCTTCTCCTTCTGTATCGTCGGGCTCCGACCAAATTCCGGCGAAGTGGTGCTCGCCTTGCTCCGGGGAAGGGTGTGGGAGGCTCAGTGAGGAGTAGGGAGCGGAGGGGCCTCTATTTATACACCGGTGAAGGGATATTGCTACATGGGCCCGGGCTCGTCGGTGACGATGATACAAGCGGCTAGCGGCGCGGCTGAGGGTGGGGGCAGTGCGGTCTTCCCTGGTGGTCATCACTAGCGTAATGGCGTGGCACGGGGCAGTCTAGGTTGGTCGGGCACGTGCGATGCTCTGCTCGGGAGCGGAGGTGCTCGAGACAACGCACGGGTGCTACGGGTCACGCGGCGGCAAACGGGGGTGTCTGGGAGGTGGCTGTGAACATGGCGAGTGTGCGCGTGCGTGGAGAGAGCGAGGCACGGTCTGTGCGAGCCGGTCGGGTGCAACACACTAGCACGCTCTCGGCACGGCGCTGAGAGATTGGGCGCGACGCTGCTGTGGTGGTCCAGGGCCTAGCTATGCTCGTGGGCTGGACAGAGGGTGGCGGTGGATGGTGGCGTGTCTGGTGCGCGTCGTGGGAGAGGGCGGCATGGTCTTTGGCGCTCTGTCCACGGTCGGCCAGCGAGTCTGGCTTCGGCGGCGGCGCACTGGTGAAAAACGGCTACGGGGGAGCATGTTTGGTGTGGCTAGATACTGGGGGAGACAGGAGGGTGCATTGGGGACAATGGTTTGAAGGATCACTGCTCAAACAGTGAAGTTAGGCAGTGATTTAAATTGTGTCTGCAAGGTGTTTGTCTTAATGGCTGCATGATATTTAGTTTGAAAATTTTGAATGAAATTTGGTGTGTGTTTGAATCTTATGCTTGGTAGTCTCTGGTTGCTTGGGTTTGCCAAGGGGAATTGATTTAGTTGGTTTTTACAAAATGGTGATCTTACCATATGAACTAGATTCAATTTTAAACTGTCCTTTAAATAGATTTGAAAATAGTTTTGGTGAGTTTGTAAAGTGGGCTTGGATTCACTTTTACTTGGTCTAGCAAGGGGTGAAAAGAAATGGAATTTTTTCTGTTAGAAATTCTTTTCTAGGAACACTCAAAGTGGCCTAGTGGTTAACTTTTGTCAAAATGACCATTTGATCTTTTTATTCATATTTGATTTCTGTTTCTTTTGATTTTGTTTATAATTGGCCTAGATGATGTAGTATTCACCTTTAAACCATTTGTCATCATTTGTAGCAATCAAACATGGCAAAAGCACTCAATCATACACTAATGTAAAACACACATGCATTCATATTAAATTTTGTAAAAAGTTTTTGTTAACCCTAAATTTGGGTGATTAGAGCTTGATAATCTTTATTAGTATTTTTGGGGTGTTACAAACCTTCCCTCCTTAAACAAAATCTCATCCCGAGATTTAAGAAAAACTAGGAACTAAAGAGATTTGGAAACTCAGTCCTAATGTAATCCTCTCGCTCCCAAGTAGCTTCTTCTTCAGTATGGTTGCTCCAATGGATCTTGAGAAACTTGATACTCCGAGTCCTGGTGGTTCTGAAGGCTTCCTCCATAATATGAATGGGTACTTCACGATACGTCAGATCCTTGTTGATATTTATGGCTTGGTGATTGATGTTCTTGAACACTTCGGTCTTCTCCGGAACTTCTAGGCATTTGCGAAGTAACGAGATATGGAACACATTATGGATGTTGGCATCTCCTCTGGCAGTTCTAGTTGATATGATACTTCTCCTCGGTGATTTAAAATCTTGAAGGGTCCAATATATCTGGGGGCTAACTTCCCTTTGAGTTGAAAGCACTACATTCCCTTCAAGGGCGATACTTTGAGATACACAAAATCTCCGTCATTGAAGGTCAGGTCTCGACGTCTCTTGTCAGCATAACTCTTCTGTCTAGATTGGGCGGTCTTGAGGTGCTCACGGACTTTGTGAACCTTCTCTTCGGCTTCTCATAGGATGTTGGGTCCGAAAATCTGACTCTCTCCTACTTGCGACCAATTCAAGGGGGTACGACACTACCTTCCATACAGAAATTCAAATGGGGCCATTTGCAAGCTGGCTTGATAACTGTTGTTGTATGAGAATTCTGCGAAAGGCAGACAATCTTCCCATTTTGATGTATATTCTAGAACACAAGCTCTCAACATATCTTCTAAGATTTGGTTGACTCTTTCAGTTTGTCCATCGGTCTGTGGGTGATAAGTTGTGCTGAAGTTTAGCTTGGTTCCTAATCCTTCTTGGACTTTCTGCCAAAATCTTGAGGTAAACTGGGTTCCTCGATCCGATACTATGGTCTTAGGGGTTCCATGCAAACTGACTATTCTAGCAATGTACAACTCTGCTAGCTTCGAACTCTGGTAGGTGGTGTTGACAGGTATGTAATGGGCTACCTTGGACAGTCTATCAACTATGACCCAAGTAGAGTCATTTCCTCGACTAGAGGTAGGCAAACCGGTGATGAAATCCATTCCGACAGAATCCCATTTCCATTCCGGAATCTGCAATGGTTGCAAAAGTCCTGCGGGTCTCTACTGTTCCTCCTTGACTGGCTGACAGATATCACACTTGGCTATGTAGCTTCCGATTTTTCTCTTCATCTTGTGCCACCAAAATTGCTCCTTCAAATCCTGATATATCTTCATTCCTCCAGGGTGGATAGAATAAAGAGTATCATGATCTTCCTGCATGATAACTTGCTTCATCTCGGAATCTGCTGGCACATAGATACATCCTTTGTACCACAAAACTCCTTCTTCATCTTCGGTGAATCAGGGTACCTTCCCTGTACCGATACAATGTTTGATTCCGTCGATACTTGCATTTCCTTTCTACGCCTCCTTGATCTGACTGATCAAAGTGGGTTGAAGTTCAATGCTAGCTAAAAATCCTTTGCTAACTATCTCCGTTCTAAATTGCTCCAACTCTTCATGCAAACTTGGTTGGGCTTATTTAATCATGGTGTTCAGTCTACACGGCAATCTGCTAAGAGCCTCCGCTACCACATTGGCTTTGCCGGGGTGATAGTGAATGTCAAGTTCATAATCCTTGATTAACTCTATCCATCTCCTTTGCCTCATATTCATCTCTTTCTGGGTGAAAATATACTTCAGACTCTTGTGATCCGAATAAATCTCACAGTGATTACCTATTAGGTAATGACACCATGTCTTTAAGGCTAAAACTACGGCTGCTAGTTCAAGGTCATGGGTAGGGTAGTTTTGCTCATGTTGCTTCAGTTGTCTAGACAAATATGCTATGACTTTGCCTTCTTGCATCAACACACATCCGAGACCAAGCTTGGATGCATCACAATACACATCAAAAGGCTTCTTGATATCTGGCATAATCAGAATTGGGGCTGAAATCAATCTCTTCTTGAGCTCTTGAAAACTTTCTTCACATTTGTCAATCCATTCAAACTTCTTATCTTTCTTCAACATTTGGGTCAACAGTCTGGCGATGCTCGAAAATCCTTCAACGAACTTGCGGTAATATCCCGCTAATCCGAGAAATGCATGGACTTGGGTTTGAGTGGTTGGGGCTTCCCATTCTTCAACATCTTTGATCTTGGCAGGATCAACAGCGAATCCTCCAGCTGACACGATATGTCCTAGGAATCCTACTTCCTTCAACCAGAACTCACATTTGCTAAACTTGGCATACAACTGATGTTCTCTAAGGGTTTCAAGGATGGTTCTCAGGTGTAGCTCATGGTCTTCTTCTGACTTGGAATAGATCAGAATATCGTTCATAAAAACAACGACAAACTTATCCAGGAAGTTCATAAAAATCTTATTCATGAGATTCATGAAATAAGCGGGGGCATTGATTAATCCAAAAGACATGACCGTATACTCGTACAATCCATATCTGGTGGTAAAGGCGGTCTTTGGAATATTCGTTGCACGAATCTTGAGTTGATGATAACCAGTTCTAAGATCAATCTTAGAAAACACTCTAGCACCAGTCAACTGATCAAACAGATCCTGTATCTTCGGCAGTTGGTACTTGTTCTTGGTGGTGACATCATTCAGCTTCCAGTAATCCGTGCACAAATGGTTACCTCCATCTTTCTTATCCACAAACAAAACAGGTGATCTCCCTGGCGATGCGCTTGGTCGAATCAGGCCTTTCTCCAGCATGGCATCAAGTTGTTTCTTCAGCTCCACTAGTTCAGATGGATTCATACTATAAGGTCTTTGAGCTATGGGTCCAGTTCCAGGATTTAGTTCAATGATGAACTTGATATCCCGATTTGGGGGCATACCAGGCAATTCATTTGGGAATACGTCGGGGTATTCACAGACTACTCTGACTTGGTCTATGGTTGGTTGGGCTAGACTCTTGTTGCATTTGAATTGATGGGGCAAGGTCTCAGATACATGCTCTACTGATACTGGTCATGGTTATGGCTTTCTTGGCATAGTCGATTAATCCTTTATGTTTCGACATCCAATCCATTCCTAGTACTACTTCCAAACCTTTGGTTCCAAGTACTATTTAAAATCTATTCCATGGATTCTGATAGGTACATCCTTGCAAATTTTTCTAGCTTTGGTGGTTGAACTAGGTATTTGAACTATCATAACATGCTTCAATTTGATTGGTTCAATCTTACTAGTGCATGCAAATTATTCTGTAACAAACGAGTGCGATGCTCCAGAATCAAACAACACTCTTGCAAGTACTGAGTTAATAGAAAACATACCTAGCATGACATCGGGCGCTTCCTGAGTTTCTTCAGCATTCATGTGGAACAGACGGCCGTTGTGGTTGAGCAAGTTCCCTGGGGCAAATCTCCTTCCAGGCTGAACACGACACTGATGCTGAGCGGGTGCATTTACATTGGTGGCTGCTGCAAGCTTCTTCGGGCATGCTGACCCACAAGTATAGGGGTGTATCGCAGTATTTTCGATAAGTAAGAGTGTCGAACCCAACGAGGAGCAGAAGGTGCTGGCTAGTGGTATGGATCAGGAATTCTCTGCAAATACTTAGCAAACGGATTTTTAAGGGTTTTTGATAAAGCAAGTAAACAAAGTATGAGTAAATAAAAGACAGTAGGAATAAATGCAGCAAGTGGCCCAATCCTTTATGCAGCAAAGGACAAGCCGGTTGTATTACTTAAGATGACCAAACGTTCTCGAGGACACATGGGAAGACTGTCAAGTGCTTTCGCTTCATATAGTTGATTAATCTTCTTTAGCTTGCTAAGTGTTGTGTGGGTGAACCTGTGCTAATGTACCGACCTTCCTAGGACTAATACACACTTGTGATTATACCCCTTGCAAACATCTGTAAGTACAAGAAAGTAATTAAGGTACAAACCTAACCACAACTTTAAACTCTAAGACCCTTACGTCCCTTGTGCAATGGTTTCCTAATGGGGGTTCAGGTTTCTATCACTCCGGCAACCCCTACGATTAGTAGCCAAATACACAATGCATTCCCCTAGGCCCATATAGGTGAAGTGTCATGTAGTCGACGTTCACATGACACCACTAGAAGAAGTACATCACAACTTAAATATCAAACTATTGAATCTTTCTCAACACAACTCCACTACTAACAACATGACTTCTCCCATGTCCTCAAGAACAAAACGAACTACTCACAAGACATCATATGGATCATGATGAGAGATGGAATAATGATGTATACCAATCTGAACATAAACAATAATTCAATGGTTCACTCAATAGCATCAACTACAAAGAGTAATCAACACCGGGAAAGTTTTCCCTATGAACTAATGCAAGTTTCAACCAAATTGTTACAACAATATGGAGATGGTGATGAGGGTGCTGATGGTGATGATGGTGGTGATGATGATGATGATCCCAATGAAGTCCAGCTTGATGGTGGTGTTGATGGCGACGATCTCCCCTCTCCGGGAAGGAATTCCCCCGGCAGAAATCTGTCTGCCGGAGAGATCTTTCTCTCTCGGTGTTTTCCGCCCCACATAGGTGGCAGAATCTTTCTGTGGTTGCTCCCCAAGTCTTAGGGTTTCGGGAGGATAATATACGCCAGAGGGGAGTGCCAGGGGTAGACCAGGGTGGCCACACCACCTAGTGGCACGGCCTAGGCTAGCTCGTGCCAAGGGGTGGTGTGGGCCCCCTGTGGCCCATCTCCAGCCCCCCTTATGGCTTCCTTCGTCTTCTGGAAAAATAGGATTTTCCGTATATTTTCCTGGATTTTCTGATCTTCGCAAATTTTGCCTCCAAACAGCACCTTTTCCATCAGAATCCTGACTGCAGCGGTCCATGCTCCAAAAGTCATCAACCATGCAAAAACAGATGAAAAAACATAAGTATCACCTCTCAATATGAAATATATCAATGAATAACAGTGAATTATGACATAGAATAGTGATGCAAAATGGACGTATCAACTCCCCCAAGCTTAGACTTCGCTTGTCCCCAAGCGAAACTGAGCTCAATAAACATGGCCTCAGGTTTATGGAGTGAAGAGTCGATAAAAGAATACGTACAAGAAGCATCACATTCATCAAATACATAGATCATAATAGAAGACAACTCATTATTATATAACTTAACTTGCAATGAGTAAAGGAAACGCAATAAAGATACATAAAGTAAATCATAATTGGTAATGGCAAACTTAGCTCTTGGTCGAAGAATAGTTGATAATTTGCTGGAGTTCACAAATAGCTGGTTTTCAATGATAGCTTTCAAAGTAGTAAACATCAAGATGAGAGCAATGTGCAAAACAAGGAACATAAGAAACATGAATGAATAAATCATCATATGAATGAATGAAACACAACAACTCAAAATACTTGCTGAGATAGAAGAGAATAGGTTTACTGACTCAACTACAAAGTAAAAGAAAGGCCCTTCACAGAGGGAAGCAGGGATTGCAAGTCTCATAAAGAGCTCCCAAAAATTATGATACTTACTAGCTTTCAGCTCTCATTGCCCCTATCATAGGCATCTTTAGGTGATTAAGGTTAAAGTGATCAAATATGAGGATATGCATTGACAAGTTGTAAATTGAGAATCTCATGTCCCTTGAATACGAGGGCCACTCCTCATGCTACTCAAGTTTAGTCACCGGTAAGTTCTTGTCATCATAAGCATATGTGTATCATAGAGAACCGCCAACGGGGTACCCCTTGCCCGATGATACGGAAGAATCCCCATATCAAAATGACAAGGCAAGCAGACAACTAGCATCTCAACAATCTTCTTATTTACCATGGGAATATGGTGCTTTTTTCTCTCTTTCCTCTTTTCATAATATCTCTTTTTTTCTTTTCTCTTTTTTTCTCAAACTCTATCTCTTTTTTCATAAGAAGAATGCTTCATAGATACTCGTTATGGTTACGCTGCAGGTTTCCACCATGTCAGCATGGATTAGACCAGCGGCCCAGGTGTTTCTCTAACACACATGCATAACTCCATGTACTTACAAGCTCCCCTTCCATTTCACACCGACGACATCCATAGACAAAAGAACATGATATCATCTAGGTCAAAGTACCAGTGCAATGTTGAAAGCGTTCCCCATGACAGCATGGTTCTGCTAATTCACAACTTACAAAGTGCAAGCATATACGCAACATAGGTGAGCACAATGGTTCAAGTTTATTAAGTGCAAGAAAAGTAAAGTGTGCCATCAAGTTCGTGAGAGCTTTAATCACTAATTTTCACATAACAAGTTTAATTTGGGAGATAGATAAAACAAGAATTTACTTGGAATAGCAGTAATGCTAATAGGTAGGTATGGTGGACACAAATGGCAAAGGTTTTGGTTTTAAGGAGTGGATGCACGAGAAGAATTCCCTCTCAGTACAGGTTTTTGGCTAGCAAGGTTGGGTAGCAAGTACAAGAGTTGAAGGAAACAAACAAACATACAAGTGATAAAGACAAACATGCAATCTTCCTTGGAAGCACAAAAGATCTTAACTAGAGAATACTAAACTTATGAGCAAATCAAGAAAGAAAGATGATGAAATTATTTTTCTTTAGAGTACTTTTATCTTTTCATTCAACTCTCAAAAATAGTGTTGCTACTAACCGAGCCAAGTTTGCCAAAACCAACTAAATTAACTCAATGATCCCAAAGTGATACCAATACTAACAACAAGATCAATCATATAACCACGAATTGAAAACTAATATCAGCTATGAAAAAGAGTGAATGATAGAACTTCTCATTAATATTCCATAACGACAACTCACACCAAGGGATACATATCTAATGAGAGAGGGGACACTTCCATAATGCAAACCATACTACATAATAACTCCTCTATTCATGATATGACTCTACTAATAAGGTAAAAAGATAGAAGATAGTGATGTGATACCGCGACACTCCCCCAAACTTGGAACAAACCAAGGGGATGCCAAACCTGATGATGAATTACTCCTTCGGCGGTGGTGGTATCCTCTCAATGAGCTCTCTAATAAGTTTCCCCAAGTCCTCAATCTCAAAGGTGAGATTACGAATCAGCTATGAGTTTTGCTCAATGCGGCTCATGATCATGTCGGGTTGAGAATTCCATCTCTTGCTATTCTTTACCCACTCTTCCTCCTTGAAGTCTTGTTTTCATGCATGGCTAGAACGAGGAAAATCCCAATTGGAGGGTAATTTCCCCTTGGGCATATTCTGGTATTGATGCTCATGGATAAGGGTATGGAAAGGGTTCTTGGTGCGCGGAGGAAGTGACCGTGGAGCTAAATAGTGACGAGGAGCTTTCCCCCCAGTCTGCATCCGTGCAGTCCTTCTAACCCTGGCAGGTTTTGTCACCACTCCAATGCTTTCAATGGTAGTGCCGGTGTGCGGATGTTAGCCTTGCTCCTCTTCACCTTCACTCTTGATCTCCTTCTCCTTCCCGGGGTCTTGGAGGTCTTCCTCCATAGGCTCCTTCCCTTTATCCTTGGCGGACACCATTGTGCTTCTAAGCTTCAAGAATAGTTCCTGGCAGATCGAAACAAAAACACGATATATGAACCTCGGGTATCCAGGGGAATATATATTACAAAGTTTCATAACAAAAGGAAGGTACTAGGAGAAAACTAGTCGGAGGCAGAGTCCGGGGTGGACTCACCACCTGGTGGCGCGGCCAGGGGTGGGCCCGCGCCACAGGGTGGTGTGAGACACCCTGGCTCCGTTTCCGTCCCTTTTTAGCTTTGTAGCTTTCCTTATTGACTAAAAACTACAAAAATATAGTTGGATAGTATTTTCGTGGAACTTTTTTACCAAAACTGTTACCTATTTGAAAACAGACTCTGTAGGTCTCTGAATTTGGTATCTAGTAGATTCTTCCGGAGTCACCACTTGAATAATCAACAGTATCTTCATCTTCATACACTTATTACTTGAGTCATAAACCTTTCTCTTCCTTATTACACCATTATCTCCACTTCCTGGAAATTTCTTTCACACAAAATTTCACACAGTTCTCATTAGCAACATTAGTATAAGTGAAGTGATAAAACCTTTTGAGTCTAACTTCAACTGAAAACCATCAAAACATAAGATACTATAGGATCTCCTTCCGAAAAACCCAAAAAGAATTCAAAAAGGAAATCGAATAAAGAAGCAAATGCAAAAGTGGCAAAATCTGTCAAAACAAACCAGTAGGTAAAGATCAATTTTTTCGAAAATCTTCTGTTGCTCAAATCAAAAAGTGCAAAACTAACGAAAGTTAAATAACAACCTGGGGCAGAATAACAAAAAATTACAGCTCAATCCGACATACAGAGATCTCTCACGAATTTTTACGGTGAAGCACAAAAATCTGTTTTGGGACAGCAACTTCCCCAAATCTTACTTCTCTCTCATTAGAGGTTGATCTTGACACAAAAACCAAACAAAACGGATAAGGAGCGGTTATTACCGAAGTAATAACTTCCAAGACTCAAAGAAACAAACACAAACTGAAAGCAAAAACAAATTGAGTTGTCTCCCAAAAAGCTCTTTCTTTATAGCCATTAAGATGGGCATGATAATTTCGAAGATGCTCACATAGGAATATGAATTGAAGTGAAAGGGAGCATTAAGAAGCAAAAATGAAAACGTTTAAGTCTAACGCACTTCCTATGCAAGGGAATTTTGTAAACAAACAAGTTGTTGAAACCAGAGGCTACTTGCATAAGAAGGCAAAAGAAGTGCAACATAAGAACTTTCAGCATAAAACGAGGAAACTTGATATTATTGAGATGCATAAGAACACTTTTCCCTCTCTCATAGTAACTTTCGGTATCATGCATAAACTTAACAATATAGCTATCACAAGGACCATCATAGCAATGATCACTTATTCTAACAGAAAACACAGGAATACTAGCTCTCATAACACTACTTTGTGAAACAATATTAGAGGTATCATTAGAAAGGATAGGGTGTCCCTCTTCTTCATACTTAGTGACAAAGTCTTTCACATTTGCTATTATAGGTTTATCATCCATTTGTTTATCAGGTTCCACATCTTTATTTGTACTTTAATTAACCATACTAGCTATCATAGAATGTTCCTTTATCTTAACTGGGAAAGGCATTTTCTCAATGTAAGGTGTAGGTCAGACATGATTAGCAGTATAAACTTCAGTATTTCTTGCAGGAACACTCTTAGCAACATCTTTATAAGGCTCATGATACTTATTCCACTTCTTTTTAGGCACTTCAATATAGGAAGCAAAAGCCTTAAAATAAGAAGCAATAGCTTGAGAGTCTAGACCATAAGCATTTTTAATATTTTGAAAGTCATCAGTTCCCATAAAAGACACAATGCATTCATAATCATAATTTATACCTGACTTTCTACCTTTGTCATTCTCCCAAGCTTCAGCATTATCTTGAATACGGTCCAGAAGATCCCATTTAGCTTCTTCTTCCATGCCAGTGAATGATCCAGCACAAGAAGCATCTAATAAATCCTTGTCATGTAGAGGGAGCCTTGCATAAAAGTTATTGATAATAATATTGTTGGGGAGATCATGAATGGGACATTTGAGCATTAGTAACTTCAATCTCCCCCAAGCTTGAGCTATAATCTCTCCATCAAGAGGCCAAAAGTTGTATATTTGATTCCGATCTTTATGAATCTCACTAGGAGGATAAAACTTCGAATAAAAGAGAGGCACTATTTCCTCCCATTCTAGAGCTTGACCATTCTTCAGCAGCTTATACCATTCCTCAGCTCTTCCTTTTAGTGATAGTGAGAATAACTTCTTCTTAACTTGATCTGTAGTAATACCTGCACACTTGAACAACCCGCATAATTTGTGTATAAAGAGTAAATGATCACCGGGATGGACAATTCCATCCCCAACATAGTAGTTATCCATAACACGATCAATAATTCTTGTAGGTATTTTAAAAACATCATTCTTAGCAGATGGTGGCTTATCTACTACCTTAGAAATGGTAGTAGCATTACCAAATAAGAAACTCAGCGAATTATCCATAACGAAAATAAAGCAACTAGCAGAAGTAAACAATACTCATAGTAGAAGTTTCCTTTACCAGTTCCACTCTCCAATAGCGCTTCACTCCCCGGCAGCGGCGCCAGAAAATAGTCTTGATGACCCACAAGTATAGGGGGTGTATTGCAGTATTTTCGACAAGTAAGAGTGTCGAACCCAACGAGGAGCAGAAGCTGCTGCCTAGTGGTATGGATCAGGAATTCTCTGCAAATACTTAGCAAACGGATTTTTAGGGTTTTTTGATAAAGCAAGTAAACAAAGTACGAGTAAATAAAAGACAGTAGGAATAAATGCAGCAAGTGCCCCAATCCTTTATGCAGCAAAGTACAAGCCGGTTGTATTACTTAAGATAACCAAACGTTCTTGAGGACACATGGGAAGACTGTCAAGTGCTTTCGCTTCATATAGTTGATTAATCTTCTTTAGTTTGCTAAGTTTTGTGTGGGTGAACCTGTGCTAATGAACTGACCTTCCTAGGACTAATACATACTTGTGATTATACCCCTTGCAAACATCCGTAAGTACAAGAACGTAATTAAGGTAGAAACCTAACCACACTTTAAACTCTAAGACCCTTACGTCCCTTGTGCAATGGTTTCCTAACGGGGGTTCAGGTTTCTGTCACTCCAGCAACCCCTACGATTAGTAGGCAAATACACAATGCATTCCCCTAGGCCCATATAGGTGAAGTGTCATGTAGTCGACGTTCACATGACACCACTAGAAGAAGTACAGCACAGCTTAAATATCAAACTATTGAATCTTTCTCAACACAACTCCACTACTAACAACATGACTTCTCCCATGTCCTCAAGAACAAAACGAACTACTCACAAGACATCATATGGATCATGATGAGAGATGGAATAATGATGTATAACAATCTGAACATAAACAATAATTCAATGGTTCACTCAATAGCATCAACTACAAAGAGTAATCAACACCGGGAAAGTTTCCCCTATGAACTAATGCAAGTTTTAACCTAATTGTTATAGAAATATGGATATGGTGATGAGGGTGATGATGGTGATGATGGTGGTGATGATGACGATGATCCCGATGAAGTCCAGCTTGATGGTGGTGTTGATGGCGACGATCTCCCCTCTCCGGGAAGGAATTCCCCCGGTAGAAATCTGTCTGCCGGAGAGATCTTTCTCTGTCAGTGTTTTCCGCCCCGCAGAGGCGGGGGAATCTTTCTGTGGTCACTCCCCGAGTCTTAGGGTTTCGGGAGGATATTATATGCCAGAGGGGAGTGCCAGGGGTGGACTAGGGTGGCCACACCACCTGGTGGCGTGGCCTAGGCTTGAAGGTAATATACCCGAGAGGCAATAATAAAGTGGTTATTATCTTATTCCATGTTTATGATAAATGTTTATTTTGCATGCTATAATTGTATTGATCGGAATCATCAATACATGTGTGTTTAATAAACAAAAAGGGTTCCTAGTTATGCCTCTCTTATAGACTAGCTCGTTGATTAACAAGATGATCAAGGTTTCCTGATCATGGACATTGGATGTTGATAATAACGAGGTCACAACATTGATGGAATGATGTGATTAACATTCATCCGAAGTATAGCATTACGATCAAGTCATTATGTTTATATTGCTATAACATCATATGAAGTAATCTTTATCCTTAGACCATGAGATCATGTTAATTGCTAACACCGGAAGAGTATCTTGATAACATCAAACGTCACACCGTAACAGGGTGACTATAAAGATGGGTTCAGTGCTACGAAGGTGTTATGTTGAGCCTCATGGATCAAGAGTGGAATTTGTCAATCCCGATGAAGGATAGATATACTCTGGGCCCTCTCGGTGATATCACATTAAGATAGCTTGCAAGCAAGTGATGTGATCACTAGAATGTTATATCACGGGAACGAGAAAAGAGTGCATGTCAGCAACGAGATCAAACTAGGTATGGAGATACCGATAATCGAATCTCGGACATGTAATATATCGTGAGACAAAGGGATTTAGTTACTAGCGTTAAAGGTTCTCACGATCACAGAAGTCATCGTTGAATATGCAGGAGTCAGTATGGATCTCCAGGTCCCGCTTCTCATTATTGATCTGAGAGGAGTCTCAATCATGTCTGCATTATTCGCGAACCGTAGGGTGACACACTTAAGAGTTACTGGACACCATTCTTGAGCACATATGTTTCAGACGAAAGAATTGCAAAGTGTAGGAATTGTTTCAATAGAAACCGGAAATTGTTTCGGGTGAAATTGCAGAAAGTGGTTCTCCATGTGATATTGAAATATTGCAAGGGGTTATATGTGAATGTTTGTGAATTAAAGTAATTAACAAAATTCTAAATAAATTTAATAAAAGAGTTTTATTAAATGAGAGAGCATTAAACTTGGAGAATTTTAATGCATTTAAAGTAGGGACTTTAAAGGGGAATGTGAAGAGGCATTGTAATGTGGAGGGGTTACCACCACATGAATGGGGGAGGTGAGGAGGCACCCCCCATGCGCCAGCCATGAAGGAGGGGCACCCCCCTCCTCCTATAAAAGGCCACCCTCTTCCTCCTTCTTCCTCACACCTCCTTGTGAAGGATCTCTCCCCCCCTCTAGAATTATTCCCCCATGGTCTCGGATTAGCGAGATACATGTTCCTAGTGGCATTTCGTCTGGAAGGAGTTGCTGCTTCTACTGGATCACTGGAGCGAGGAGGTGGAGGTTGTCCGGTAGCTTGAAAGTGTGTGCGAGTACGGATGCGCTGCTGAGTTGCGGTGCTCGGACTTCCTCACGATCTTGAGATCGGCAAGTGTACTTGTTAACAAAACTCATTATCTTCGAGGGTAAGTTCTCGTTGGATGTATGTCCACCCGTTGCTTTGTACCTAGTAGATAGATCATGGCGTGTAGTTCTCATCGTAGGAATTTTTTTGTTTTCTATGCTGCGAACCCCAACAGTGGTATCAAAGCCAGATCTATGCGTAGGTGCTTTGCACGGGTAGTACACATATGTTTATATGTGGGCGATGATGATCATGTTATTGCTTCTTTCATGTATTTTGGATATTGGTGGCATAGTGGGATGAAGCGGCCAGGACCAACCTTACATGTCATCGTACATGAGACCAATTCCACGACTGACATGCAACTAGTTTTGCATAAGTGGATGGCGGGTGTCTGTCTCTCCAACTATAGTCAATATCTGATTTACAACGAGTTGCTAATAACTTGGTTATCCTCGTTATGGTTCCATGTTCGTAGGTAAGAACGGTTCTATCTCCGAAAGCCCCAAGCCACGTAAAACTTGGAATGGATAAATTAGAGGCGTCTAGTTTAGATCGTTGCTGGGCTAGTGTCATGATATGATAATGTTGTAAGTAGATGTATGATAGATACTCTTACAACACACCTAACGTGTAAGTTTCATAGACCTTGGCCTTACACACAAAGGAATGATAGAGATCATACCATGATGCATATGATAGAGATCAAATGCATGGACCATATCATCTCACTTTACACATTAGATGTTTGCATCTTATATTGCTAGTTTGGCGTTTTAGTAGCATTTTAAGATGATCCCTCATTTAGATATCAAGATAAACATGTGTTCTTCCTTAAGTATGCACCATTCTATGGATCGTGTTTCGAGACATCACGGGATGATCGGGTGTACTCGACTCTACGCTTTGATACAACGGGTGTAAGACAGTTTTACACACGCTAGTACTAAGGTTCTTACTTGGCGAGCCTAGCATGTACAGACACAGCCTGGGGACACGGACCGAAAGGTTAAGCATGAGTCATATAGTTGATATGATGGCCATATTGATGCTCGCCTTTGAAGCTACACCGACTCACATGATGATCGGACTTGGTGTAGTGGATTTGTTTCATGTAATCACCAAAAGGGCACGAGGGATGTCGTTTTTGAGTGGGAGTTCATTTCTAATTTGGATTAGTCGAACTCAATTTGTCATAAACTAAATCTAAGTGAATTTGCATAATTTGTTGTGGTCATTGGCATCTGTTCACTACCTTATGCTTAGTTTTCATTGAGATAATAGAACTATAGAATTCTGGATATTTACTTTACGAACTGGTATCGTATTGTTTTGAATGTTAATTTAAAGTTTATAAGTCCTATTGCAAACTTTTACCAAACTCTATTTACTCCATGAAGTTTAATAAGTAGTATTAAATCAATAGTAAGAATTCCAATGTTAGTATCTAAAGTATCATGTTTGCCTCCATGATTATTGATATTCAAAAGTTGTTTTAATATCAAGATTATATAGGAGCTGAAAATTGTTTCAGAAACCATCATGTGTGAAAGATATTGTGATATCTGAAACAATGTTTTTGGTTGCATTATGATAGATTATAATTTATCAAAATACATGTTCTCATATTGTATGAGAATTTGTGAAGGATGGAGATGCTAAGCATCCGGATCTCCCAAAAAGGTTTTGGGAACTAACATTATACTCGCGATTCTTCCTTACAGGCTATAGTAGCTTGATCATGAAAGTTGTCATGATAATGATGAATAGAAGATGTAAGTAAAATGTTTACTACACTAATAGATTACTAAAGAATGGATTTTTGAAAGAACACCAAACATTTGATGATGGTGATCCACTTCAAAGTGCAAGTTCAAAGGTATTAGTATTTGACTATATACACTTTGTACTATGTGTCATTTGAATGACACCACTGTTGATGTTGATAGATTCTTTTAAAAGAAAAGGAATTGTTGAAAGGGAATCTATAAAATATTTGGCAAAAAAAAAGAAAAAGGTTGGAGATGTCCAACTTAGGTATATAGAAGATATACATGTTATGGCTGTATTCCTTACTTGTTAAACAATGTGGTTCTAAGGTATTGGATACCGGTATTGGATACCGAATTGGTTGGTATGAAGTGTCATTCAGGACAACGCAATTCATGAACTGCAATGGCCTAAGTAACTAGCAAGAGAATAAGTGATGATGTTCATCCAAAACAAATAAAGTGTTATTGTGTTTTTCGTTGTCGTCAAACCTAGCCTTCAAGATTTGTTTTAATAATTGTTATTTTGTTCCGGTATTACGAGAACAATGGTTGTTCAACTAATTACCGTATTCCATAAAGGATGGATGAACTTTTACAAGTCTAGTGGGAGAAATCACATCCATAAACACTATTGCTAAAATGTCGCAAGACAAATGATTGAAAGATCACTTATGAAGTGACATCGCTGTTTAAATTATATTGGAAAGAAAACATGAAGAAATTCCATGTTGATGGATTTTGGAGTCTTTGATTTTGATCAATTGACGCTTGTGAGACTTTCCTCAAGATAATTGAAACTCCGTCCATAGGCCAAAGAGGAACGGATGACTAACTTATTGGATGTTATACATATTGATGTATATAGTACATTAAATGTAGCCATATGCGATGGATCTTTTTGCTTTATATGCTTTCTCCAGAAATTTGAGTGAATATATCTATATATTTACTTAATAATGAGGAAGTATGAAACATTTGAAAATTGTTCAAAGACTTTCAAGATGAAGTGGAAAATCATTGTAACAAGAAAATAAAGAGTTTATGATTCGATCATAAAGGAAGATATTTGAGTTACATGTTTAGCAAAACACCTAAGATTTGAGGAATTGTTCCATGATTTGTGTTTCCCGATAAACCATAGGAGTATGGCATATTCGAGAGATGAAATCAAACCATGTTTGACATGGTAAGATCAAAGGTGTCATTTATAAAACTGCCATTATGTTTTAAGGATTAAAGCTTTAGAGACTACCGCTTTTACACTGAAAAGAGCACCATCTTGATCCGTTGAAATGACACCATATAAGTTATGGTTTGGGATAAAACCCGAATTGTCTTTTCTTAAATTTTGGTATGCTATGCATAAGTAAAATGTTTACAACCAAAGTCGGATAAGCACGTCTTGGTAGGTTATCCCAAAGAATTTGTTGGGAATTCCTCCATAACACCGAGGACAAAAGAGTTTGTCACTTGGAACATCAAGTTTCTTGAGAAGGAATTTTTCATGAAAAGTTAAGTGGGAGGACAATAGAACTTTGATGAGGTTGTTGAACCTTAGCTATATGTGCTAAGTAGCGCAGCGCCGGAAAGTGTCCTAGTGGCGGCCACAATGCTCATGGCTCCCGTGATTACAAAGGATGTGATCTCGGAGATTAGAGTTCCTATTGAACCGTGTGGGTCAGTAAGAATCAAATAGTGTGATTTGATAAGCAAGTCGTTATTGTTTTGACAATGATGAACCGACTACATGCAAAGAAGCGATGATGGGCCCTGACTCCATAAAATGACTAGAAGTCATAGAATCCGTGATAGTATCCATACACGAGAAATCAAGTTTCTGAACTTGGAAGACCCTCCGAAAAGGCGTGAAGCCTATCGGTCGTGTTTGGATCTATAAAGAAATAAGACATGGATGTTTAACATCTATGAAATAGTCGACATGTCGGAAAGAAGTTTACGACAATGTTCAAGGAGTTGACTATGACAAGATTTGATATTTCATAGTGATATTTAGTCTTGACGGATTAATGTAGCAACCACTACATATAATTTGATGTATGGTAGTTGAACAAACAAAACAATGTTCTTCTAATAGAATGGTTACCTAGGACGTGTACAAGACACGGTCCGAAGGGTTTTGTTAATTCAAAGGGTGCCAAAAGGGCATGCAAACTTCAATAGTTGAAGTAAGCATAGCGGAGTCGGATTCTTCACCATGATGAAATTGTTAAAAGAGTTTAAATTCATCGGAGATGATGAAGATGTTTGCATTTGCAAGAAATTAAGTGGGAGCGCTGAGACATATTTCTAATACATTATGTAGAGGACATATTTTTGATTGGAAATGTTGTATCTTGTATTGACACAAGTTAAGAACTTCATTAAAATAAGATTTCGATGAAAGACTTGGGCAAACCCAGAATATTTGGCATCAATATCTATATGGATAGATTAAGGCACTAATATGGTTGTGCCAGACATACATATATGAGATATTGAAAGGGTTCAATATAAGATATTGAAAGGGTTCAATATGGAAACAACAAGAAAGGTTCTTGCTGCATGGAAAGAATTGTATTAAGATTGAAGTGTTTCAACACTTGGTGAGTAAAATCACATGAAGATTTTGATCGATTATACCATGATATGTATATATCCAAAATGTCCTATGCTCTAAATGTTATGAGCACATACCAGAATGATTCACAAGATGATCATTGGACGATAGTAAAGATATTCTTATGAGCTTTGGAAGAACTAAGAATATATCATGTATAAGTGACAAATAGTTAAGGTAGTTCATTGTAAAGTGTTACATTGATACTATTTTTGTCACAAGATACAAATTAAATTTATCTCAATTTAGACTATGGGTGGCACAATGTAATGGAAAGGATGTTCCATGATGGATTTGGATGAGTTCCAAAGTTGATACATTGTACGGATACTACAACAAAAGGCTAAGTATATAACTGCTATAGTAGCAGCAAAGGAGGGCATTTGTGTTAAGTAGTTTGTTATCAAACTAGGTGTGGTTCAAAGTGGGCTAATACTATGAAGATATATTGTGTGACAATAATATCAACATATTTTAAACCGAACGAACTAAAGGTCTCACCAAAGGACCAAATTTATACAATGCCATCTCATTTGAGAATGAGTGATGCGTAGAGACGCAAAGACATGCAAATACACACGGACCTGAAACTGTCAGATCCAGAGATTATGTTAACCACTAGCAATAGCGTATATACAACACCAGAAAGCCATAGGTGTTCAATACGCATAGTTTTTCAAACTAGATTATTGACTCTAGTGCAAGTGGGAGACTGAAGGGAATATGCCCGAGAGGCAATAATAAAGTGGTTATTATCTTATTCCATATTTATGATAAATGTTTATTTTGCATGATATAATTGTATTGATCAGAACATCAATACATGTGTGTTTAATAAACAAAAAGGGTTCCTAGTTATGCCTCTCTTATAGACTAGCTCGTTGATTAACAAGATGATCAAGGTTTCCTAATCATGGACATTGGATGTTGTTAATAACGAGGTCACAACATTGATGGAATGATGTGATGAACATTCATCCGAAGTATAGCATTACGATCAAGTCATTATGTTTATATTGCTATAACATCATACGAAGTAATCTTTATCCTTAGACCATGAGATCATGTTAATTGCTATCACCGGAAGAGTATCTTGATAACATCAAACGTCACACCGTAACAGGGTGACTATAAAGATGGGTTCAGTGCTATGAAGGTGTTATGTTGAGGCTCATGGATCAAGAGTGGAATTTGGCAATCCCGATGACGGATAGATATACTCTGGGCCCTCTCGGTGATATCACATAAAGATAGCTTGCAAGCAACTGATGTGATCACTAGAATGTTATATCACGGGAACGAGAAAAGAGTACATGTTGGCAACGAGATCAAACTAGGTATGGAGATACCAATGATCGAATCTCGGACATGTAATATATCACGAGACAAAGGGATTTAGTTACTAGCGTTAAAGGTTCTCACGATCACAGAAGTCATCGTTGAATATGCAGGAGTCAGTATGGATCTCTAGGTCCCGCTTCTGATTATTGATCTAAGAGGAGTCTCAATCATTTCTGCATTATTCGCGAACCGTAGGGTGACACACTTAAGAGTTACCGAACACCATTTTGGAGCACATATGTTTCAGACGAAAGAATTGCAAAGTGCAGCAATTGTTTCAATAGAAATCGGAAATTGTTTCGGGTGAAATTGCAGAAAGTGGTTCTGCATGTGATATTGAAATATTGCAAGGGGTTATATGTGAATGTTTGTTAATTAAAGTAATTAACAAAATTCTGAATAAATTTAATAAAACAGTTTTATTAAATGAGAGAGCATTAAACTTGGAGAATTTTAATGCATTTAAAGTAGGGACTTTAAAGGGGAATGTGAAGAGGCATTTTAATGTGGAGGGGTTACCACCACATGAATGGGGGAGGTGAGGAGTCACCCCCCATGCGCCGTCCATGAAGGAGGGGCACCCCCCTCCTCCTATAAAAGGCCACCCTCTTCCTCCTTCTTCCTCACACCTCCTTGTGAAGGATCTCTCTCCCCCTCTAGAATTATTCCCCCATGGTCTCGGATTAGCGACATACATGTTCCCGGTGGCATTTCGTCTGGAAGGAGTCGCTCCTTCTGCTGGATCGCTGGAGCGAGGAGGTGGAGATTGTCCGGTAGCTTGAACGTGTGTGCGAGTACGGATGTGCTGCTGAGTTGCGGCGCTCGGACTTCCTCACGATCTTGAGATCGGCAAGTGTACGACTACATCAACCACCAGTTCCTACTCGTTAACAAAACTCGTTGTCTTCGAGGGTAAGTTCTCGTTGGATGTATGTCCACCCGTTGCTTTGTACCTAGTAGATAGATCTTGGCGTGTAGTTCTCATCGTAGGAAATTTGTTGTTTTCTATGTTGCGAACTCCAACAAGGCTGGCCCGCGCCAGGGAGTTGTGTGGGCCCCCTGTGGCCTATCTCCAGCCCCCCCTTCTGCCTCCTTCGTCTTCTGGAAAAATAGGATTTTCCGTATATTTTCCTGGATTTTCTGATCTTCGCGAATTTTGCCTCCAAACAGCACCTTTTCCATCAGAATCCTGACTGCAGCGGTCCATGCTCCAAAAGTCATCAACCATGCAAAAACAGATGAAAAAACATAAGTATCACCTCTCAATACGAAATATATCAATGAATAACAGTGAATTATGACATAGAATAGTGATGCAAAATGGACGTATCAGGGCACTCATTGGATTAGTGACCCTTGACTCCACATTCAAAGCAAGTAATCTAGGACTTGTCCTTTGCTACAATAGGCACAACATTGCTTCCAGTCCTTGGGGCAGTATTGTTGTTGTTGGACTTGGGCAGTGCACGGTTGAAGTTATTGGAGTTGCCGGGGTTGTTGTTGTGGTTTCCTCCGCTACGATTGGGATAGCTGGGACGGGACATAGGGGGTCTGTTGTTTCTTGGGGCATATCCTGCAGACGGGTTGGGGCGATACTTCTGAGTATTGTGGGATCCAGTCTGGTGCATCATCCTACGCTTGCGATTGTCATTGGCTTGGTTGATCTTGCCTTCCATCTGAATCGCAGAGTCTACTAGCTCTTCTAGGTCTGCAAAACGGATGTTGACTAACACAGTCTGCATCTCATCATGCAATCCATTCAGGAACCTTTCCTTCTTCTTGGCTTTGGTGTTAATCTCATCAGGGGAATATCTAGCTAATGACAAAAAAATTTCATGGTACTCCACTACGGTCATCCTTCCTTGCTTCAGTTCCCTGAACTCATCTCTCATCCTGGTGACCAAACCTTATGGCACATGAGTCCGGCTGAACTTGCCTTGAATGCTTCCCAAGTCATCATCTGACTGTCGTTCATGGTACGGGTGCTATTCCACTAGGCTCTTGCATCTCCTACTAGATAATGGGTGGCAAACAGTACCTTCTCATTGGTTTCAACTCCTGCGACCTCCAGATAGTTCTCCATGGTTTGCAGACAGTCATCAACATCTAAGGGATCCTCAGATTTATTAAAGATAGGTGGGTTGGTATTCTGAAAGTTCTAGAGCTTGGATCCATGGTGATCCTGGTTTCCGTGACCTTGATTATTTTGGGCCATCTGAGCTATCTATTGAAGAGTGGCTAGGTTTGCTTTGCGTTCGGCTCTACTAGCTTCACGGTCAGAAACTAGCATCTGCAGAATCTGTAGTATCGGGTCCTGAGATGAGCTGCTTCCTCTGGGATTTCCACGAGTCATTTGAAGATTGAGATAGATAATGAGATAAGAGGGAATTTTCTAAGGTTCATGGTTTTGTTTCAAAAGCTTTAAACTTTGAGTTTGACTCAGGTCTTGCACACTAACAACTTCCTCTCATTCATTCATTCATTCATTCAAAGCACACCATACAAACACACACCAGAACACAAATAGAAAACAGATGGTTTTAAGAACCATTCTGCGAAGAACGGTACAGCTCATTCCTACGGCAGTGATCAAGTGCATCTAATCATCATTAATGAAGTCGGAATCATCATCATCAGTGTGGAACTCCACATCATCATCCTCCAGGTAGTCGTTGTCATCACTGAGGTACGAGTAAAGATCTCCCTGGATATCTTCACCTTCTTCCTCCTCCTTTGCTTCAAGTTGGACTTCCTGTTCACAGATGGTCTTCTCAAGAGAGGCCACCTTCTTGCAAAGACGATCTATGGGGCGATCCTTCTTGTCACGCTGACGACGAAGTGATTGACGCTCCCTGGCGAGAATGGCGAGGGTCTGGTCCTTCTTGACTACAATAGCAAGGTTGTGGTTGGCGTAGGCAAGGGCGTTGTCCAACTACTTCTGCCTATCATACAACATGAAGTCAAGATTGTATTGGGGGATTTCGCCCAGCTCCAGAACCTTCCCTAAGTCATATGATGGTATTGGGGGAACTCTAGGGCACCCCCAAGGCCTATATAAAGGAGGGAGGACCCAAGAGAGAGCTAACACACCATAACCCTTCAGGGGCGGAGCCCTGCCACCACCCATCCAATCTCCACGGTGGCGGAGCTCTGCCTCAACCACACCTCCGAGATCTAGATCTCCCTCAACACCATCACCATCAAGGCATACAAGCAAGAAGAAGAGGAGGAGAAGGAAGACATCACTACCACCACACATCGATCTCCATCTCCATCATCATCTCCATCTCCCTCTCTCTCCTGTGTTTGGTAATTGTAAGATTGAACACGGTTATGACATCACTATATATTTATATATGTTTTGCTGATCATCCATGTCTGAGTGATTGATTCAATTCTAGGTTGAGGTATGATCTAGTGTGCTAAGTTATAATTTATTGTGATCTAAGATGAGTTTATGTGATCCTTTGGTCCGGAAGTGCCTTTTGCCTTGCGGTGACGCGCGAGAATCATGCATAGTGCACACAGAGTGATAACCCGGTAATCAAATGGGGAACGTTTATTTGTCTAAGAAATCTCTTATAGATCACACATATATTTTCCCATCTAGTACTAGTGAGACCAAAGCATAGAAGCCCTCTCTCATTCCATTAAATCCTACAACTATAATCTCTTTAATTCAGTTCATATTCATGTTTACTTTCCATATTAGTTTATTTTGTTCTTGTTAAAAATTCTTTGTTATTAGATACTTTAAACCTCTCTTAATTATCACTGTTCTAGTAACTTATAGAATAGGCTATTTCCAAACCATGGTTTGGGTGCGAAACGTGGCCGCATTGACAATGTGGCTGCGGGTCGTGTTGTTTCCATTCGTCGATCTCCCATCAGGACAAACTGTTAAATATTTGTTGCTACAAGTACTGCAATAACCCTATTGTTGGTGCAGGAATCCAGTCATCAAATTGGCGCGTTGCCGGGGAGCTAAGCGTCCGGTTATTACCATCCTACTCGCACATAGTTTATTTCCATTTGTTGCTATTTATCTTACCGCTTTTGATTAGTTGAAAAGAAAAAAATTAGTTTACCTTTTGTTAGTAGTCTTGTTATTTATTTTAGTTATAGAAAACTTAAAAACATAGGAACTATGGAAAGTAAAAGTCTTGCGGAGTATGGTGCTCCTAGTGTTGATCATTTACATGCTCTTATTGTTCTGCCCGCTATTGATGTGGATGGATATGAGATTAATCCTATGTGGATAAATATGGTCATGGAAATAGCTTTTGCAGAAGATCCGGACAATAATCCATATGTGCATATTGACAAATTTACTTCATTGTGTTCTATGGTGAAGGCAAATTTATGGACAAGTGATAAGCTGAAATTATATCTATTCCGGTTCTTACTAAAAGGAAAAGGTAAAGATTGGCTAAAATCGCATCCCCTGAGACACTTCAATTCATGGAAAGGTATCTCCGAAGCTTTTCTCGATAAGTATTTCTCACAAAAGTAAACTTATGAGCGTAGGCTTCATATCTTGACTTTCAAGCAGAGCAACAATGAGGATTTAATACAAGCTTATAATAGGTTCTCAAAATTGATGCATGCTTGTCGACATCATAATTTAGCTGATTGGTTATTGTTGAATCACTTTTATGGAGGCTTAAATCACTCTTCTAAGGATAAGCTAGATATGATGTATGATGGTGCAGTCCTTGGAAAAACTTTGAAAGAAGCTTGGCAACTCTTAAGGGATATACATAATAATTTTCATCAATGGCAATGTGAAATTGTGCATGAAGAAAAACCTCTCCCTACTGATCTAGAGAACTTGGTCAATGAGTTTCTTAAAGATGAAAATAGAAGAGGAAAAATTCCTTATGATGATACCTTAGTTAGAGATGTTCATTATAAAGCAATGCCTTTCATTGCTGATTATTTTAATCATATTAGACCTGCCTCTACTAACGATGGAGAACATCCCTCTACTGTTACTCCCATATCTTCCACTCGTTGCATCATTGAATCAAGAAAAAGGGTAAATCCATCAAGCCTAAAAATAGGAAAAATAAAAATAAGAAGCCTCATGTTGAATATCCCACACATCTAACATCTGCAGATGAAGTGAAAGAGATTTATGAAGAGTTTTGGAGAAATGAAAGACACATCAAGAAGAAAGAAGAAAAGAAATCAAGGAATGGAATAAATTGAAAGCCGCTGTCAAACCTGATCCCCCACCTATTCCTGATCTTTATTATTCTTCTGACTTTAGTGATGATGAGGACTTAAATTATTCTAGAATCCCTGATAATTGCCCTGAAGAAGTTTTTGATGATTCTAGTAGTGTTTGTTTAAATACTCTTTTCGGGGAAATCAATTATGATGAGCCAAAGACGGAACCCTGTGTGTCTCCCATATATGTTTGCTATGACTTTTGTTTTACTAATGAGGTGCAGAAAAGTCTGGTGGCAAAGACCAAGCTACTGGATCCGAAAGGACATTATGAGTTGTACCCTCAAAATAGTAATCAAGGTAAAGATTCAAAGTTTGATAATAAATCTTTAACATCCTCTATGCAGGAAGTAAAGAACACATATTTACCACGCTTGGTGCATCCATCCCACGTGGCAACGAGAACATTTACAAGATACCGATGCACTGCAAGAGGGTACGTCTTAGATTAAACTATGATATAAATCCTGAAAACACTCGTTGGAGGTAAGCAAAACTACTCCTATAGCTGCGTCCATTGCTGAATAAATGTGGAGTATAAAAGCCTGGCTACTTGGTTGTAAGAAAGCGCTTCCCGGGAGGCAACCCGGAAGTCACTAGGCGTCTTTCTTATTTTTGTGTCTTGAGTCTAGTTGCATTCATGTTGCATTGGAACTTTTATTCTTTGCAAGTCCTCCTATTAGAGTTATCTTGGTAAAGTTTTCAAAAGGTAGAATTTATTGTTACTATGTGTTGCATAACTCGGTTGTACTTAAAATCCCATATTATACATGTTGTTGTTGGTCGAAAATCAAAGTTGTTATTTTACTGTCAAAACATGGTGTTTCGCTAAGTTTCAGGTTAAGAAAGAATTCTCGAAGAAATAGAAATTTTTTAATGACTACAGAAGGTTTAACGACCAACTATACGGCAGGAATAAAAAATTCCAGCCGTATAGTTTGGCCGTATAGATATCTTTGCCATCAACAAATTTTCTTTCGTAGGTACTAAAGGGTTAACGAACAACTATACGGCGGGAATAATAATTCCGGCCGTATAGTTCCGGCCATATAGATATCGATGCCTTTGTAAAATTTCTTCCAAATTATACATAAGGTTTAACAATCAACTATACGTTGTTCCGGCCGTATAGTTGCGCCCATATAGTGAATAAAACCCCTCAAACGCCAACTGGAAGGTAACCATTGCTCAAAATTGTATTCTTTCTTCTTCTTTCTTCTTCTAAAAACCTCGAAACACCACCTGGGAGCTTCTCCCATGATCTAGAGAAGCCGAGCATATGTAAGCAATAAATTTCTACCTCAGAAACCTCCTAAACTGTAATTCCCTATAGAAGTTCATGTTTTATTTTTTACTTTCCTTTTATTGGTGGGATAAACGAACTATGTTTGTATACCAAACCGATGCATGTTATTTTGTGTGTTATTTTCGCAGGGACTTGAACCTTGTGTGACGGCGTGTACGGTAGTGCCAACCGTGCAAACACTCATATGAGCCACTTGGTTGCTCCAATTCAATGCTTCGACAATCAGTGTTTGGTAAAACCTTCCAATCAGTGGCTGCACACTCGTGTCTCGTATCTTGTTTCGCTTTCACCTCATCACAATCTAGGAGAGGCATCTTCTAGAACTAGTTTGTTGACTTAAGCATGGTGCTTAGGTTGATGAACCGACTCAGTGGGACTTGTATTTTTATCACTTGTGAGCTAAACCTGTGTCTTTAGAAACACAAAAATATTTTGTTTTCTTTTTAGTTTTTAAGCAGGTCCTCAAGGAAGGCACACCAGGCCATATCAAGAAATACATGTTGAAGCAAAGGTTCTTTGTCCATCAAAAGAGAGGTTACTTGTACCTCAACGGTAAAGTGTGTCACCCTTGTTTTCAACTAAGCTTGGGGAGGTAACCACTTATCACACTCTGTTTTGGAAACTGTATTTATCTTTTCTTTTGGTGATATACTCAAGTTTGCTTCTTGCAAAGTTCTAAGCTTGGGGAGGTTACTTCTGCATGTGTAGAGTCTTGTGCAATGTTCGTATTCGATGAAGGTTTAATGCAATCATGTATCCCATTGTTTTTGAATGCTTGTTTAAGTGAATCTAGTTATGTACTCATATGGGGATAGGCTTGCTTATGATAGGAACCATAGGAGTTGACTTAGAGCTTGTATGCATCTTGCCAAATTGTTTATCAAGCTTCTGACACTATTTGTGATCCTATAGAAAACATTGCCGCAATCTCTACACTTGGAAAGAATGAATACTTGATCAAGATCTTTTGAAATTTGTTGGTTGTCACTAAATAGCTTTGTCTTAAATGAATAGGTTATGCTCGACCCCTTACGGAAGGAGTTGTCAATTGAAAATGATATTTCGAAGTTTTGAGTTCTATGCTAAATAAGGTGTTGTTTAATTGTCTTAAGAGTTTAGCCTTAAAGATACTCAACACCACAGATGTGATGATCGACTTGATAGTACTCTTTGAAAGGATTTGTTTGAAGAAACTAATATTTAGTGGTAATTGAGATGCATGCCAAATCTTGACCTGTTGATTAAAGTATGATATTGCTTTATGTGTGTATGAACAATTGTCGCACAAAATGGGATGCTAACAACTCCGCTGGCCTTTGAACAGTCCAAAAAGAGCAAACTCTTGGAGTTTGGCTATGAGTTGCCCAACATATGTAGAAGAAATGCTATATTTGGGTATGCATTGGTATTCTCATGGGCCTACGTTCATAGCAAAAGAGGGAATACTCCTCTGACCGTTATGAGAAATCATTATACCGAAAAGGGAAACCTTGGTAATGGTCACGAGTATCCTTTCTTAGCCTCCACAGTCTGATTAAAAACACTAAGTTTTGGCATGATATCATTACTAATGAACTGAAGTTTTAGAAAGACAAAGAATAGAAAATGAGTGTTTGGTAGCCATGATTCATTGATGTGGATGACCAAAAGAGACACTCTAATGCTATGCTTATTTTGACATGTTCTCGCATTTCCTTTTAGCATAAATCTTGTTACTAAGAGATAAACTTTCTGAAACTCAATAATTGATGTTTGCACTTGAGAGCCTTAACTAGATGACATGATTGCGTAGAATCAATAAAATTTATTCCTATTTATGCTTGACCTCTATTTGTGACTAAGTCTTTCCTCACAAAAAATTATAGTGATATGAAAAGTTATACAAAAGGTGCAATACGAGGAACACAAGTTTGTCTCTGCAAGTTAGATTCACTATTGACATGGAGCATATAAGTTTTGATGAATCATTAGTGGTCTTTATAACTGAGCTTGTGTTGCCTTGTATGAATACATGTTTTCTCTCTTCAAGCTTGTAGAAGAAATAAGGATGCAAGGCATTGATTTCCAATGATAAGCTATTTCACAACAATTAATTTATTATCGACCCTTCCTGCTTAAGGAAGAGCAAGGTCTATCTTGGGGAAGTTGATGGCTGTGAAATACCACCTCTTTTAGCCATATAAAATGAGCCATTTATCTCACATATCATGTTTCTTCCAGCTATAGCTATGACTTATATGCATGACTTCCAGTTCTCATTTACTTTGATATTAGCTTTGCACATTTAGTAGTTTAGGTAGAATTTTATAACTTTTCTTGTCTATGACATGTGTCTAGGTGTTGATGATGATTATGGATAAAACAAAGGCAAAAGGAACAAAGAGAGCATAGTATGAAGGAGCTGCAGGGACCAGACTTAGCCATTTGAGTGGTTGGAAAAGTTAATTTTTCCAACTTCTCAAAATAAATATCCAAGACCATGGGGTTGTATCCCTCAACGAGACGAACTTAACGAGCCCAAGAACACCCAAAATAGAGTTTGTATGAAGAAATGGTGACCAAAATACTAAAGGAACCCGAAGGTTCAACGACCAACTATACGACCGGAACTAAAAATTCCGGCCGTATAGTTGGTAAAAAGGTCGCAAACGACGGGATTTCACCCTAGAGAAGCTCCAGAACCTTCCCTAAGTCATATGACGGTATTTGGGGAACCCTAGGGCACCCCCAAGGCCTATATAAAGGAGGGAGGACCCAAGAGAGAGCTAACACACCATAACCCTTCAGGGGCGGAGCCCTGCCGCTGCCGCCACCCATCCGATCTCCAGGGCGGTGGAGCTCTGCCTCAACCACACCTCTGAGATCTAGATCTCCCTCAACACCATCACCATCAAGGCACACAAGCAATAAGAAGAGGAGGATAGTGAATACATCACCACCACCACGCATCGATATCCATCTCCATCTCCCTCTCTCTCTTGTGTTTGGTAATTGTAAGGTTGAACACGGTTGTGACATCACTATATATTTATATATGTTTTGCTGCTCATCCATGTGTGAGTGATTGATTCAATTCTAGGTTGAGGTATGATCTAGGTTGCTAAGTTAGAATTTATTGTGATCTAAGTTGAATTTATGTGATCCTTTGGTCCGGAAGTGCCTTTTGCGTTGCGGTGACGCGCGAGAATCATGCATAGTGCACATAGAGTGACAGCCCGGTAATCAAATGGGGAACGTTTATTTTTTTGAGAAATCTCTTATAGATCACACATATATTTGCCCATCTAGTACTAGTGAGACCAAAGCCTAGAAGCCCTCTCTCATTCCATTAAATCCTACAACTACAATCTCTTTAATTCAGTTCATATTCATGTTTATTTTCCATCTTAGTTTATTTTGTTCTTGTTAAAAGTTCTTTGTTATTAGATACTTTAAACCTCTCTTAATTATCACTGTTCTAGTAACTTATAGAATTGGCTATTTCCAAACCACGATTTGGGTGCAAGCATTAACAACGTGGCTACGGGGTCGTGTTGTTTCCGTTCATCGATCTCCCATCAGGACAAACTCTTAAATATTTGCTGCTACAAGTACTACAATAACCCTATTGTTGGTACAGGAATCCAGTTATCATGACCCATTGTGTGGCTCGATGGGCTCGCTCGGGAAATACACGCCCGCACCATGCGGTTTGCCGCAATATGCGATCCCACTACCCACAATGTGGGTGTAGTTAAATAGGGGAGTAGGGGAATTCCTTAGTCATTTCCCTCGCCGCCTCTCCTTCTTCTTCTTCCTCCTAGGGCCGCCGCTACTGCTGCTCTGTGCTTAGCGATAGCACCACCATCGTTGCTCTCTATTCCCACTCACTCCATCGTAGCACCGCTGCTCGCTACCGCTATGTGGCCATGCCAGTCCAAGCACTTCTCCTCCGATTCATATTATTCGTTCGAGGAGGATCTGGAGATGCTGGAAGACGTCTCCGTCGTGGAAGAGAACGAAGATGGCAGCACTGCCCATGAGGGAGGTGCTTGGGCCGGTTCTTGGGTGATACAAGATGAGATCAATTGGCTCATCCGCACCCACCGCATCCCCATGGGGTCAGCTGCCGCATCCCTGGTGACGAACTCATTCCCGCTCCGGAGGCCGGTGAGTTCGTGGTCTTCCTTTCCCACTTTGCTTGTGGCTTCGGCCTCCCCATCAACGACTTCTTCCATGACTTCCTCACCAGTTTTGAGCTCCAACCCACCATCTCCCAGCGAATGCCATCGCCTCTCTTTCGTCTTTTGCTTGTGGCATCAAGGGGTATCTCGGCCTGTGGCCCACTATCCACATTTGGTCCAAGTTCTTCGGATTCCGGTCTAACGTCATTCCAAATAAGGAGCTTCGTCCCGGCGACAAGGCTCTGACCCAATGCCGGGCGGCGTCGATTTCTCCTTGGCGAGGTTCTGTATTTCCCCGGGTTATGGGTTTGGAGTCCTGCAAAGGGTGGGCCAAAACGTTCTTTTATGTGAAGAACAATACCCCAGATGACAAGATTCGGCTGCCTCCCGTCTCTATCAACGTCCCCAACAAGAGGCAGTGGGAACAGGTCCCCAAGAAGTCCAGCACCTTGGTTGATCTAGTGGAGAAACATGTCCTTGAGTTGACCGCTGACGAGCTGACTGGTGAGGATCTGATGATCACTTTCATCCGGAGCTGAATTTGCCCACTGCAGAAGCACACCCACAAGATCAGCTACATGAGCGGTCATCTTGACCCTAACCGAGTCTCGTCAGTTGAGCTCTCCGATACCCAAATCTATCGCCTGGTCAAATCCATTTTCAAGACCCCCTTGACCAAGGACTGGGAGTGGGGGCTAGAGCACTTCATCCAAGATAGGCTTGTTCCCCAGGTATGTCTTTTTGTGACCATTTTCCGAGTTACTCTCTATGTCGGCCCTTATCATCTATTTTACATTGTTGTGTTGCTTTGCTCAAAAATTCCTTCAGCAGACTTTGGAGGATACTCAGACCCCGACCCTCACTTGGGGCAAGGATCAGGATACCTCAAACCCAGAGGAGCCGGACTCCGAGGAGTTCATGCCTGTTCCGGACTCTGGCTCCATCTGATCCTTCGATAAGACCTCTGTCTTAAAGGATTGGACGGACGATGATGACAATGATGAGTGTGAAGTTCAAGAGGTACTTGATCCGATTTCTATTTCTTACACCTTTCTGACTGATCCCGCTCCAGCTAACCCGGCTGGTCAGGTGCACAATGTGCCTCCTGTTGCGGTGGGGGGCCAAGGCTCCATGAAGAAGCGAGTCACTACCTCGGCTCCCCCGGCCGATCGAGCCAGACCTGGCAAGAGGTTCTAGAAGTCTGGCAAGAATCCCTCAATTCGGAAGGCTCCTACGCCCAAACCTCCTTCATCTATATCTAGGTAAGCACTTTTCTCTAGGTTACTTCAGTGTTTCATGTCTCCTGTTTTCTTGTTTCTCTCTTTCTTACTTGATTTGATCTTTTCATTGTTTGATTCGATAGAGCCACCGTGGACATCTCCCAAAGTGGCTCCAGCATCGCCTCTCCTATCCATGAGGGACCGTCCTCTCTTCATGTCGGTGCTCCCGTCCTCAGCTCTATCCGTGAGAACTCTCCCTCTACGCCGAACAGCAGTCCATCTCAGTGAGAGGGGGATAATGTCGGTACTATTGGAGGGGGCGCTGATGTCTACGCACTTCTATTCTTGTAGACAGCTGTTGGGCCTCCAAGTGCAGAGGTTTCTAGAACAGCAGCAAGTTTCCCTTAAGTAGATTACCCAAGGTTTATCGAACTCAGGGAGGAAGTGGTCAAAGGTATCCCTCTCAAGCAACCCTGCAATCAAGATACAAGAAGTCTCTTGTGTCCTCAACACACCCAATACACTTGTCAGGTGTATAGGTGCACTAGTTCGGCGAAGAGATAGTGAAGTACAAGTGGTATCGATAATTTTAAGTAGTAACGGTGCCATAAAATAGCTTGATGTCTACGCACTTCTATTCTTGTAGACAGTTGTTGGGCCTCCAAGTGCAGAGGTTTGTAGAACAGCAGAAAGTTTCCCTTAACTGGATTACCCAAGGTTTATCGAACTCAGGGAGGAAGTGGTCAAAGGTATCCCTCTCAAGCAACCCTGCAATCAAGATACAAGAAGTCTCTTGTGTCCCCAACACACCCAATACACTTGTAAGGTGTATAGGTGCACTAGTTCGGCGAAGAGATAGTGAAGTATAGGTGGTATGGATAATTATAAGTGGTAACGGTGCTAGAAAATAGCTTGATGGCGTGGAAGAGACTAAAGGCAAACTGAAATAAAGATGGAAGCAAGCAAACATGCAATAGATCTAGTTGCAAACGGTATTTCAATGCTTAGAAACAAGGCCTAGGGATCATACTTTCACTAGTGAACACTCTCATATAAATATCTTCTCTTTATGATACTACTCTGAACTACTCTCCGGTTGGACACTCTAATCCATGGTAGGGCGATAATAGCACACCTCAAAGTCCGTATTCCCCATCTAGATAACCCCACACTGTCACCTTGAGCGCTAGATGGTTCCAACAAACACCACAATTTCATAGAAGCATCCAACTCCAAATATAACTCATAACAAGTATTTGTAATCTCTAGCCTAAGTGCCACCATGGTGTGCATGCTGTCACTTTCACACACATGGGGAGAGCAGAGATCTATTAAAGAACTTGAGTAGCAAGGTAGATATACTTGATTACAAAGCTCATGATCACAATATGATCATGCATAGAGAGAGAGATGAACACATAGCTACCGATAGAACCCTTAGCCTCGAGAGAGAACTACTCCCTCCTCATCATGGGAATTAGCAACGGCGATGGAGATGGTGGTGGAGATCGATGGAGATAGATCCGGGGGCAATTCCCCGTCCCGGCAGGGTGCTGGAACAGAGACTTTCTATCCCCCAATCTCCCCTTCGGTGGCGGCGGCGCTGCGGAACTTTTCGTGGCTGGAGGCTGGATTCCCAGGGTTTCTGGATCGGGAGGCTTCTTATAGGTGAAGAGGCGAGGTCGGTGGCCGGACAGGGGGCCCACACCATGCCCTGGTGCGGCCTAGGGCTGCCTGCGCCAAGGGGTGGTGTGGCCGCCCTGTGGCCCCCTTCGTCTCTCCTTCGGACTCCATGTGTCTTCCGGTAAAATATCGACTTTGGCTTTTGTCCTGTGCAATTCCGAGTATATTCATTTTTTGACTTCCTAGAACCAAAAATAGAAGAAATAGGCAACTCACACTGTGGCATCTTGTTAATAGGTTAGTCCTAGAAAACATATAATAATACCTCAAAGTGTTGACAAAGCAAAGCAAAGTATATACTAAACAAGCATGGAACATCAAAAATTATAGATACGTTTGCAACGTATCAGGCTCCCCCGAGGATGTGGCTATGACGGATCAGTGGAGTTCTTCCTCCACCGCCTAGCCAGAAGATTGCAGCGCCAGCAACATCGCCGCTGGAAATGTTTCTATCGAGGTGCCGGAAACCCTGGCACCAACTCCAACTCAAGCTCTGCCTCAACCTCAGCAGACTGATACATTGCAAATGTATCTATAATTTTTGATGTTCTATGCTTGGTTTTATCCACTTTCTTCTGTTTTGTCCACACTTTGGAGTACTTTTCATATGATTTCTTGGAAAAACCTATTAACAAGAGCCACAGTGCCAGCTGCCTGTTTTATGCTGTTTTTGTTCCAGGAAAGTCAGAAAATGAATATTCTCGGAATTGGACGGGACAAAAGCCAAAGTGCCTATTTTTACGGAAGACTCACGGAGCCAGAATACGAGACAGAGGAGGGCTAGGGGCTGGCCACACCTCCCCAGGCGCGGGCTGGGCCTGGCCGCGCCAGGGCATGGTGTGGGCCCCCCAGGCACCCCCTCGGTCTCCCTCTTCTCCTATAAGAAGCCTTCTGACCTAAAAACTCTGGGGGGTTCGACGTTTTTCCAGAATGAGTTCCGCTCTGCCACCACCACCAGATTCCACAAACAGCACCAGAAACTTCGTTCTGGCACCCTGTCGGGATGGGGAATTGGAGGAGATCATCGCCATCATCATCACCATCGTTTCTCCATCGACCATCCATGTTTCCCCCATCTATGAGTGAGTAATCCTCCGCTGTAGGCTATGGGGATGGTAGGGATTGGATGAGATCATTCATGTAATGGTATCAGATTGTTAGGGCATGGTGCCTAGTATCTTTTATTAGTGCTTTATGACTTTGTTGCGACATGTATGCTTAATGCTTGTCACTAGGGCCCGAGTGCCATGATTTCAGATCTGAACATGTTATTGATTCATTATGATAGTATTGTTTATGGTCTTATCTGCAAGTTGTATACACACGTTGTCGTCCGGAACCAATGGCCCCGAAGTGACAGAAATCGGGATAACCGGAGGTTGTGGCTTTGATGTGAGGATCACATGTGTTCATGGAGTGTTAATGCTTTGCTCCGGTGCTCTATTAAAAGGAGCACCTTAATTGCTAGTAGTTCCCTTGAGGCCCCGCTACAAACGAGCTGGCAGGACAAAAGATGTTGTGCAAGTTCTCATTGCGAGCACGTATGACTATATATGGAATACATGCCTAGGATTATCTAGTACTTGGATGCTTTATCTTATTTATCTATAATTGCCCTATGTTCTGATTGCTATGTGAATTGTCTTGTCCATGCAACACCCGTCCATCCATCCCTATGCCTACCGCACTCGAATCCCATTGTTTACTGCTATTGTTACTACTGTCTTTACTTTTACTACTGCTGTTACTTTACTATTGCTACTACAAAACTGTTACTACTGATAAACTGCTGTGAGGAAGATTGTTTCCAGGTGCAGCTGAATTGACAACTCAGTTGTTAAGACTTCTAAATATTCTTTGGCTCCCCTTGTGTCGAATCAATAAATTGAGTTTCAGTTCCCTCGAAAATACTGCGCTACACCCCCTATACTTGTGGGTCATCAAGACTATTTTCTGGCTCCGTTGCTGGGGAGCATAGCTTTATTTATCAAGTTCACTTGGATTCACTATTGTTCAAGCTTAGTTTATTTTCGTCTTGTTTGCTTGTTTCTTTATAAAAAATACAAAAAAAAATTATTTCCTACTCTAGTTGTTATTTTTGTTGGTTTGTTATTGTCTTGCTTTATCATGCTTTGTATCAATGGTTGGTTTCTTTGAAACTGAAGCTTATTGGCAAGGTGGGTTCACGGAAGAATAAAAATATTATTATAAGGAACACCGTTTGTCACAAAAAGGGAAACACTTATGGGAACAAATTGATAAATTGTATACCATTGCTAGAAACGTGTTCTCTACTTATAATGTTACTTATTGCCTTGATAAATCTTGTTGCTGCAAGAGGTATAAACACCTCCCTTTTCAATGTGAGTATAATGATAATGTTACCATATCTTCTTATGTTAATGGAAATTATGAATTTTATGATGTGGAACAAATTGAAGAGTTTATTGCTTGGAAGGGGGCATTTGAACTTGCTAGTTTGCTTGAAAATATTGATGATTCACCTTATAAGTATGAGGTTTATGATATACTTAGATTTTTCTTTGATAATTACAAGGAAGAAAATGGCTATATTCTCGAATATATTAATAGATGCTTTCCACAAATGGAAGAGACTAATGCCTTGCAGGATCTTATGGAAGAAAAAATTGATGAACCTAAAAGCTCATTAGATGAAAAAGAGGAGGAGAGTGATGAACAAAAGGAGGAAGAATGGATTAGCTACCCATGCCTACCTTCTAATGAGAGTAACTCTTTATCCCTTGCATTATTTGATTGTCCCCCATGCTTACTAAAGGAGGATGAATGTTATGTTCCTGAGGTTTCTTTTGAAAATGTTTATAATAAATCTCTAGTGCTTGTAGATCATGAAAAGCATGCTTTATGTGATAGTTATATTGTTCAGTTTATTCATGAGGCTACTGAAAATTATTATGAGAGAGGAAAATATGGTTGTAGAAGTTTTCATGGTATTGAAACGCCTCTCTATGTGCTGAAAGTTTTGAAGTTACTCTTATTTTATCTTCCTATGCCTGTCAATTTGTTCTTTGTGAATTTATTTGCATACAAGATTCCTATGCATAGGAAGTGGGTTAGACTTAAATGTGTTTTGAATTTGCTTCTTGATGCTCTCTTTTACTTCAATTCATATTTATTATGTGAGCATCTTCTCAAACTATTATGCCTAAATATGATAATATGTCTATTATTCTTGGGAGACCTTTTCTAAATACTGCAGGAGCTATTATTAATTGTAATCAAGGGAAGGTGACCTTCAATGTTAATGACAAGGAACATACTGTCTATTTCCCCAAGAAGATTGTTAGGACTTATGGTTTTGAATTCAATTGAACATGTTGAGGGCATTCAAGTTGGCGAAATATATTGTCCCATACCAAGAGAAAAACTTGAAACTATTATGATTGGGACCATTGCTATCAAGGTTGAGGTAACATAATCATTAGTGGGATACAAAGTTTTGTCTCATATGGAATTGTTTTGGTAACAAGACCTGATCAACCTTGTTAAGAAAAGGATTTCATTGAACAAAACAATGTTTTCACCATGATTATCTCCGCTTACTTCGATTCTATCCATTTTAGTTTTTGCTTATGCCTAACTTAAAGGCGTTAAAGAAAAGTACTTATTGGGAGATAACCCAAAAGTTTTAGAATGAGTTTTGGAAGTTATTAATTCAGTAATAACTGCTCCTTACCCTTTTTATTTGCTTTTTGTGCCAAGAGTAACCTCTAATGATTGGGAAAGTTGTTGTCCCGAAACAGATCTATGTGCTTCACCATAAAAATTCGTGTAAAATCTCTGAACGTCTTTTTGCGGCATGAATTTTTGTGCTTCTGCCCCAGGTTGTTATCTAACGTTCGTTAGTTCAACACTTTTTGATTTGAGAACAGAAGGTCTTCGAAAAAATTCGTCTTTACCTGCTGGTCTGTTTTGACAGATTTCTGCCATTATTTGCATTTGCTTCTTGTTGGTTCCTTTTTGAGTTCTTTTGGGGAATTGAGCTTTTTGAGGGAAGTGCTACAGTAGCTTGTGTTTTAATGGAAGTTTTATTGGTGTTAGAACTGAACTTAAAGACTTATTATCTTGAGTGTACTAATGTTGCTAATTAAGATTGTGTGAAGTTTTGTATGAAGGAAAAAATTCAGGTGTATTCAAGGAATGAGTAATGAGATGAAGGATGGACTAAAGCTCAAGTTTGGGGATGCCACGCGTGTCACCCCAAGAAATATCCAAGAAGTACAAGCGTCAAAGCTTGGGGATGCCCAAGGCATCCCCTTCTTCATGAATAAGAATCTCCGGTTTCTTCCAAACACCTTATTTTTTATTGTTTCATGCACAGTTGTGTTGTTCTTGGAGCGTCTTCTTTTTCGTTTTCGTTTTGGTTTTTCGTTTGCTTTGTTTTCTTAGTTTGCTAAATAAATTGGTTGGACCTCCTCTTTCATGCATTGGTTTTCAAATAGTTTGGTTTGGTTTGGAAAAGAGTAGGAAAGTTCTTGCTTAAGTGTTAAAGAGAGCTTGTTTTTGATTGTGGCCTATGCATTGCCATGCCATGCTTGGTATTGTTTTGGCTTTATGCTTAGTATTCTTTGCAGTAGCATGACTTGTTATAAACAATTGAGATTGCTTAATGTGCCTTGGATGAATCATGCGTTATTTTATCATATTAAAGCATAAGTATTGTGGTATTCTCCTTTGATGCTTTATTTGGATTGACTTGGCGCATGCACACACCATGTTATGACTATCTCAAGTCACCATAGACTTTATGATCCTTTAGTTTTCAACTTGTAGTATCACTTTATGCTTTGATCAATGATGTTTTGTCGCTCTGCATGATTATGGACATTATTGCTCTCTCGTTTGTCGCTCCCTTACTATTGCTAGCCTTCACTTTCACTGAGTATTTTACTCATGTTTTCAACTCCCCTAAACCAAGTTATTCCAAAGATTCCACCATACCTACCTACTAGCTTATGCTATTCCAAGTATATTCATGCTTTTGTTTACCTTCCGAATTAAACTTGTTATGAGAAAACTAGTGATTAAAGCTCTCACGAACTTGATGGCACACTTTACTTTTCTTGCCCTTAATAAACTTGAACCATTGTGTTGTCTATGTTGTATATGCTTGCACTTATTTGTTGGGAATTAGTAGAACCATGCTGTCATGGGGACGCTTTCAACACTGCACTTGGTACTTGTACCTAGTTGATATCATGCTCTTTTGTATATGGATGTCGTCGGTGTGAAATGAAAGGGGAGCTTGTAAGTCCATGGAGTTATGTATATGTGTTAGAGAAACGCCTGGGCCGCTGGTCTAATCCATGCTGACATGGTGGAAACCTGCAGCGTAATCATAATGAGCTGTCTATGAAGCATTCTTCTTAGAAAAAAGAGTCCTATATTTAGAAAAAGAGAAAAAAGAGATTATGAAAAGAGGAAAGATAAAAAAATCACCATATTCCCATGGTAAATAAGAAGAATGCTGAGATGCTCGTTGTCTGCTTGCCTTATCATTTTGATATGGGGATTCTTCCGTATCATCGGGCAAGGGGTACCACGTTGGCGGTTCTCTATGATACACATATGCTTACGATGATAAGAACTTACCGGTGACTAAACTTGAGTAGCATGAGGAGCGACCCTCGTATACAAGGGACATGAGATTTCTAACTTATACTTCGTCAAGCATGTACACCATAGTTTGTTCACTTTAACCTTAATCACTTCAAGATGCTTATGATAGGGGCAATGAGAGCTGAAAGCTATAAGTACCATAATTTCTGGAATCTCTTTATGAGACTTGAATCCCTACTTCCTTCTATGAAGGCCTTTCTTCCACCATTATATTGAGTCTCCACCTTCTACCTTTATGCACCTACTTTGAGAGCATAGTGGCCATTCTTAGTTCTATGTGCATTGTCCCAAGACTTGTTGATTTATGCATACCTTGATATTGCTTGTTTTAAACTATTTGTATCTAGTCACTCTTGTGAACTTTGAAGGTGTCCTATGCATTTATATTTGCTACTTTATGAGGGACAAGCTGAATACTATTATGCTATGTTTTCTTTATGTGAAACAAACAAACGTCTTGCAAAGCATTGTTATTCATGAATCTTTTGTTTGTGCCTTTTCATGTTGCATCATAGTTTTTTTGTCTTATTGCTAGAACTTTATCTTTCATGCTATGTTGAAGTACTATGATCCCAGCTTTGAATGTTTTACAAATACTTTGATCAAGTCTATGATGGTGCATGTCACCTCAAAAATTATTCTTTCTTTTTATCACTTACCTACTCGAGAACGAGCAGGAGTTAAGCTTGGGGATGTTGATACATTGCAAATGTATCTATAGTTTTTGATGTTCCATGCTTGATTTTATCCATTTTCTTGTGTTTTATCCACACTTTGGAGTACTTTTCATATGATTTCTTGGACTAACCTATTAACAAGAGCCACAGTGCCAGCTGCCTTTTTTCTGCTGTTTTTGGTTCCAGGAAAGTCAGAAAATGAATATTCTCGGAATTTGACGGGACAAAAGCCAAAGTGCCTATTTTCCGGAAGACTCACGGAGCCAGAATACGAGACGGAGGAGGGCCAAGGGCTGGCCACACCCCCCACCCCAGGCGCGGGCTGGGCCTGGCCGCGCCAGGGCATGGTGTGGGCCCCCAGGCACCCCTCGGTCTCCCTCTTCGCCTATAAGAAGCCTTCTGACCTAAAAACTCCGGGAGGTTTGACGTTTTTCCAAAAGGAGTTCCGCTCCGCCGCCACCACCAGATTCCACGAAACAGCACCAGAAACTCCGTTCTGGCACCCTACCGGGACAGGGAATTGGAGGAGATCATCGCCATCATCATCACCATCGCTTCTCCATCGACCATCCATGTTTCCCCCATCTATGAGTGAGTAATCCCCTGCTGTAGGCTATGGGGATGGTAGGGATTGGATGAGATCGTTCATGTAATGGCATCAGATTGTTAGGGAATGGTGCCTAGTATCTTTTATTAGTGCTTTATGACTTTGTTCCGACTTGTTATGCTTAATGTTTGTCACTAGGGCCCGAGTGCCATGATTTCAGATATGAACATGTTATTGATTCATTATGATAGCATTGTTTATGGTCTTATCTGCAAGTTGTATACACACGTTGTCGTCCGGAACCAATGGCCCCGAAGTGACAGAAATCGGGATAACCGGAGGGAATGGCTTTGATGTGAGGATCACATGTGTTCACGGAGTGTTAATGCTTTGCTCTAGTGCTCTATTAAAAGGAGCACCTTAATTGCCAGTAGTTCCCTTGAGGCCCCGCTGCAAACGGGTTGGCAGGACAAAAGATGTTTGCAAGTTCTCATTGTGAGCATGTATGACTATATATGGAACACATGCCTAGGATTATCTAGTACTTGGATGCTTTATCTTATTTATCTGCAATTGCCCTATGTTCTGATTGCTATGTGAATTGTCGTGTCCATGCCATGCCCGTCCATCCATCCCTATGCCTACCGCACTCGAATCCCACTGCTTACTGCTATTGTTACTACTGTCTTTACTTTTACTACTGATGTTATTTTACTATTGCTACTACAAAACTGTTGCTACTGATAAAATGTTGTGAGCAAGATTGTTTCCAGGTGTAGCTGAATTGAGAACTCAGTTGTTAAGACTTATAGATATTCTTTGGCTCCCCTTGTGTCGAATCAATAAATTGGGTTTCACTTCGCTCGAAAATACTGCGATACACCCCCTATACTTGTGGGTCATCACAGACCCCTTCTTCAATTTCTCTCCAATAAGCACCTCTTGCCTCGTCCGAGTCTCCCTAGACTCGGCGAGAAAACCAATCCCGGCGGAGCCCACAGGCCAAGTCCTCCGCGCCAGCTTCTTCGGTCGAGGCTCAACCCTCAGCTTCGCAGTAGCAGGCTAAGCCAGCAGACAAGGCCAAGAAAACTGCAGAAGTGACCAAGATCAAGAAATCTGCTGAGGTGGTCAAGGCAGCACCCAAGGGATCTACGACCAAGATCAAGAAAACTGCCGAGGATGATGGGCAGTGCACCATTGCTTCTATGATGCAATGGGGTAGCACTGCTTTTGGCCCTACTTCTAATAAGAATTTCACACTTCACATCAGCCCGGCCGCTGCCAAGGTCGCTCGCCAAGCCACGCACGAGAAGGGGTTAGTCCTGACTCGAACTCTCAGTGGCGGGAGCCTAGGCTCGCTCGCTGAGTACGCCGAGAACTAGAATAACGCCGAATATGTTGATGTCAGCTCCGGCAATCCCACGAAGTTCAGCCCTGCAGAGATTGGTGCGCAAATAAACACTGCTAGCAAAGTCATTGCTTATTCCAACAAAATGATGGAGGTAAGCCTTCTGGCCATCTTGTTTATATATGTGCAAGTATTTTTTTACATATATCCTCCAGTCCCCGAGCTTACGGGGGAGTGACATGTTACTCGGCCGGATGCTCTTTAATAATAGACTTGCATAGTTCTTCCGAAGTATTTTTGCTTAGCCATTAAAACTTAGGGATTTCTATTTTCGTGCCCCTAGTTCGTTAGTTGTACTCAGTTTTCCCTAGCCGCTTAGTTTTTCCACACTTTCCCCTCCCTCTATTCTGAAACCCTCACAGGCGCTCGGACAGGGGGTGCCATCAGGTCAAAGGCTTGACCGTTACATGCTGACCGGTTGGACCGCGTTGGGGCTGGTTGAGCATTGAGCGTTACGTTATGTCGCCTCGACCATTACATGCTGACAGGTGGGGCCATGATATACGGCAGACCAGTCATCCTTCTCTCGCTGACTTGTGGGCCCCATATTTCCTGATTATGTGGCCGATGCAGCCAATGACAAATGGGGCCGTCGAAGCCAATGAATGATGGGGCCACCATGTGGGGCCGATGTGTGGGGTCATCGAAGCCAATGACTGGTGGGGCCGTCATGTGGGGATGGAGGAGGGATCTGCATATTTTCCATGTTTTACTTTGCAACTTGCATATTTGTCATTTTGTGTGTCACTAGCATGTGGTGGTCATGTGGCAAATATGCAAATTTTAAAGAAAAAGTTTGGCAGCCATGCAAAATTGGAAATATGCACAAAAACCCCGGAGCAGCTACTCCCCAAACATTGACAGGTGGGGTTGTGTATGACACGCCGTCTCTCTCTCTCTCTCATCCGCCCCCAGCCCCAGCCCCGAGCAACTCCTATCCCACCGGCGGACAGAGCAGCCATCATCAGCGCGTCGCCGGATTGGTCCAACGGCCGTATCGGACGGACTGCCGCGCTGCAGCTCAACCACGGCTCCAGCACCTGTTTCATCCACATGCATTGTACATTGAGGGAGAATGTAATATCCCAATTTCAGCAACCCTGATTAGTTGTCCAAAATGCAAAAATCAGGGGGAACAAAAACTTTTTATTGTTCATTGGTGCAGTGTTTGTTGTTGTTGCTTGTGCTTGTGCATGTGAGTGTATACCATATGATACTTCTTACCTCACCATCAGTTGACAAAAGCTATTTAACAAAACTATCCTGGCTCATTTTACATATTCTCAAATGTTCTGCCATTTCAAAACATGAGCCAAGATTGCTTATGTACCCAAAACTACTTTAGTAGCTTCTATTGACAAAACTATGGAGAGATATATAATATAATCTCCTTATGTTTTCAAGACAGAACTTTAACTACTCTGACCTCTAAGTCTTCCAAAACCTAGTTATAAAACCTTTGAATTCTACTCTTGGTAGATGTACCAAGGACCTTACCTTGTTCAAACTCCAACCTTTCAAAATTACCCATCCTTACCTCAAGCTAAGCTTGATGGTAACCCTAGTAGTAGTTGACTTGTTTGTAAGATGAGTTACCTTGATCTGCTGGTTGACTTGGTTGCTTAGAAGTAGTATGAGCTACTCTAGGAGCTCATCCTCTAGGATCAAGATACTTTAAGATCACCAAACCCTAAGAAATAAAACAAGATGGATCTGATCTCTAGCCACTAGGTGATCATCTAAAACCCTTAACTAGATCAATTCTAAAGTGATCCCTTCTAGAAGTTTCCAAGTCAATGAAGACCAATATCAAGAATGTATCTTTCATACTATTCCCACACATCAACATCATCCACTTGATGATTCTTGGGTACCTTGCAACCCATCCAAAAACATCCCCTCTCATACTCTAGTCAAAATCCTCAAAACTGCCAAATTTTACTAAGTCTAGAAACTGTTTCAACATCACCTTTTTGAATGCCTCCCTTTCTCAAACCATGTGAATTTTTGGAAATGCACTTGAACCATCCTGTTAAACATCCTAAGGACTACCAAGGCCCACTCTTTCCCTTGGTTAGATCATCCTCCCACCCACTTGTTCTTGATGGTTTTGCAGCCAAGAAAATAACTTTTCCTGCAAATCTAGTCATCATGCCTACTTTGACAGAAGCTCACACCATCATCCAACCTTCTATGGACCAAATATTTGCATCGTTGTGTTCTACTCTTATAGTTCTATCAATATCTACTCCACTTGTTCCAAGTGGACCTTTGTGCTTCCTAAACCAACATGGTTTATAAGGCATCATGACTCATCTGGTATGGCAGCCTTATTTTGAACAAAGTTTGCAATCACTTCCAGACCACCTCAGATGTAACCAATCCAAAATCCTACTACCATGATCTTATATATGACTTGGTCTAACTATCCATATATCCCTTGCATCAAGGTGAGATCCGAGCTCCAAGATCCAAAAAGGTTTTGGTGGTATGAAAATAACATCACCCTAGATCCTCAATTCCTTGTTTTTCCATCTAACTCAAGTTGGATTTCCAATTCCCAAGGTTGGAAATGCTTGATACACCTTGTCTACATCATCTAACTTGACCATCAAGATTTATCAAATATTATCCATAATTATTATGGCTCAAAATCTATTTAATTCATTAGATGGGCAAAACCTCCAAAACTCCTCCCATAAAGGAGAGTTTGGTTTTTGCCAAACCACCTCCCTAACTTTAAGCACAATTGAGTCCTATATATCATGACCTATCATCCCACTTCAAAAATAAATATTTTTGAAGAGTCTTAATAATTCTTTTTGCCCCTTTTCTTAAATGGCAGAAATGGATTAATAATTGTTTTAAATACTTTTAAGTCTCAATAAATCTTGGGAAAATTGCCCTAAGTGTGTATTCACATTTGGGACCACCTCACATCAAAATTCAACAAGGTCCAATGTAAAAATATCAAATGAGCTCCAATACTTCACTTTTGCAGTTTTTGAATAAATGGATTTAAGTGGACTTCTAAATATTGGAAAAATATGAAACATTTCCTAGAAGGGAATCTTGACCTCATCAAACTACCAGCATAATTTATCCATCTTACCAAGATCAACTTTGAGGGAGTTTCTCCAAATCATTACTATGGCATTATATTGAGATTACCTAATACTAGGACCAAAACCAAATCCAATCACCACCAAATCTTGCAAGGCAATGCACCTCACCCCACAACACTCTCTCTGGTCGACCAACCCTGTAGCACCAGCATGTCCCTTGTCCTTGGTGTTTGTTTGAAAGGAAGAGGGAGAGGGACAACCACAAGATGACAAAATCTCTTCAAAGCTTGCCACAGCAGCAACCCTCGCTCTCTCTGACCTGCAGCCCGACCAGATACCACCCTCCCCGCCCACAACATCTTCTCCCCCTGGTTTCCCTCCACCCTCACATGCTCAATGTACCAAGTCCATGATGGACTACTCCTTCTTGGTTAAATAGGCCAGAGGCCACCCTATCTCCCCTCTCGGGCTCATTCACCTCCCTCCCACTCCACCTTACCACCCCAGCACACCCACTCCCTCTCCCCTGCTTTCCTTTGCCCTGGACAGAGAGCTTCGAGCTCAGGCTCCTGCAAGAAAGAAGAGGACCGTGACGTCTCCTCTCTGTCTCTTTCTTCCTCCTTCTAGATCTGGCATAACCCTCTAGTCAATCCCCTTCTAACCCTGTTCTTAGTTCTGCTCAGGAGTGTCCCAGGTGTCGGCTCCGGTGAGCACTCGAACGCTTCCCGCTGATGACTTCGCACGAGCCGCTCTCTATCACGGGAACCCCTCATTCCTCCCTTCTCTTGAGTCGCCGAGGAGCACCGGCTCCCCTCCACTGCGTGCTCCCCCTCCGCTGCTCCCCGGCCGCTGACGAGACCTCAGGTGAGCTCCCGCGCACTCCCTGCCACCAGCTAGGGTTCCTGCCCCTACGCCCTGCCCGCGAGGTGGAAGACGGCCGGGAGCCGTCGATCTCGATCTAATCGAGTGGCTCCCGTCGCTCCATACCCCTTCGCCCCGCCGCCCCACTGACCGTTGGGCCCCATCCTGTGGGATTTAAAACCAGCTCCCGCGCGTCGCCCCGTGCACCATGGGCCGAAATTCCTCCGGCCGGCCCAGTAGCCCTTAGATCCCAGCCCCTGACCTTTTTAATCATTTTCTTAGATCTAGAAACTGTGGCTTTCAGTTTAAATCATTTTGAAAATGGAAACCAACTCCATTTGACCAGATATAATTTTTATCATGTTCCCATATGATTTTGCTAACATGCAGAACCGACAGCATGAGAATGTAAGAAAGGGAATAAAAGCGAGAAGCTAATGATGTGGATAGGACCTACCAGATGAAGGGTGCAAATGAAATGGCAATAGCATTGGGGATATTGAGCAACATCCTCATGATTTCATAGCTTACGAGTACCAAAAATATAGCATACAGGCAAGAGAAATTACCGCTGCGCGGTGAGCACGGGTGGACGGGCAATAGGGAGGCGGCTCAGCATTTCGGGGTCAGCAACGAGTGATTTAGTGAAGCGGCCCCGGTAGGGTAGATGACGCCGTTGGCGAAGTAGATCCGGTGAAGTGAGGGAGTCTGTGAAGAGCATCGGCAGTGGACGAGCTCCGGTGTGGAAGAGAGGGCCACCGGTGAAGCAGCTAGAGGAAGGTTGAGGTTGGAGGGGTGTGGGTGGGGAAGATACGATATTTGAATAGATGCGCGGGGTATTTGACTAGATGTGCGTGGAATGTTTCGGCGCCTTGCGGAAATTTTGAGGTTGAAGCTTCTGACATACACTATTCCGACGCGGCCGCTCTCACGTGTTGTCCCCATCTAGATCCACACGCCAGCGACAATATGCTTACCAACATATAAATGAGTTTTCACACATTTGCCAAAATTGATAAACAATATATTTTGAAGGCTTTCATACAAGATGACCAAGGTCACGGCCATATCTCTGTTATAGTTTATGATAACGTGTCCATATCTGGTAGATCGCTGCATCTTGGCATTTCAAAAGAAGATTCTAGATTTGATGGACAATGCCCAACTTTCATGAATTTCCAAACTTCCTAGCTAAATCTATGCAATAAATGACTTTTGTACAATATGAAGTAAGTATGTCTAAATTCGAACTAGAAAGTGTGTGATATAACTTGCTCCTGACTTTTTAAAAATAATTCAAAGATACTAAGTAGTCAAATATTGGAGAACCACTGAGAGTTCCTCAAAATTCAACTTTTTGATATGAATGGTAATGACACCTAATTTTGGCCATTTTAAAAAAAATACAAAGAAACAAAATATAAAATGAAATACATCCATTCTTTTCTATCTTCGTGTCTTACTACGTGCACTATCTAGTTTCCATGGAAAAATATAATCTTAAAATTTGATAACTTTTGAGAAAAAAATTGTATCAGAATATATGGAGTACCATGTAAGAATATGCATGGCTTTCAAAACAAATGACCAAGGTCATGGCCATATCTTTTCTATAGTTTATAATAACCTATCCATATTTGCTAGTTGGTGCAAATTGGCATTTAAAATATTATTTACAAAGGAAGCTTTCGAATTCGAAGTAATTTCAATTTTCTAAGGCATAACAATGGCTTTTGTCATGAAGCAACTACAAAATATGGCTCAACATCCCACTGCCCCAGTTTTCACACAAAGTATATATAGCCTAGGGTTAAGTTTAGGGTTCAGGGTTTATTTTGGGTTGAAGGTTTAAGGGTGCATGGTTTATGGTTTAGGATTTTATGGTTTAGGCATTTAGGGTTTAGTCTTTTTGGGTCTAGGGTTTAGGGTTCATGATATAGGGTTTAGGGTTGTCCAGGGTTTTAGGGTTTATGATTGTGTAGGTTTTAGGGTTTAGGGAATTTTCAATAATAATGTTCTAGCTTCATATATATGGTTATATTTATGGAATAGAATGGCGTTATCTCAATTTAATAAAAGTATCTCAAATTTTGATCTATAAGTGCATTATACCTCCATGGTAAGGGTTTAGGGTTCTAGGGTTAGGAGGTTAGTGTTCTAGGGTTAGGAGGTTATTAGGGTTTACGGTTAAGGGTTTTTGATTTTCAATAATGTTCAAGCTTTATGCTTATATTCATGGAATAGAATGGCATTACCGCAATTTAATGGAAGTATCTCAAATTTTGATCTATAAGTGCATGGTACCTGCTGGGTTTAGGGTTTATGGGGGAGGATTTATGGTTTTACGGTTTAGGTTTTATGGGTTGTTTAGGATTTAGGGATTAGCGATTTTTCAATAATGCTGAAAGATTTATGCTTATATTCGTCGAATAGAATGGCGTTACCTGCTTTGATGAAAGTATCTCAAATTTTGATCTATAAGTGCATGATACCTGCTTGGTTAGGGTTTATGGGTCATGGGTTTTGGGTTTTAGGGATTTACAGTTTAGGTTTTATGGTTGTATAGGGTTTAGGGTTTAGCGAATTTTCAATAATGCTCAAGCTTTATGCTTATATTCGTCGAATAGAATGCCGTTACCTAATTTATTGAAAGTATCTCAAATTTTGATCTATAGAGTGCATGATACCTACTTGGTTAGTGTTTATGGGTTGAGGGATTGGGATGTTAGGGTTTAGTTTTTGGGGTAGTTTAGGGTTTAGGGTTTAGGGAATTTCCGATAATGCTCAAGATTTATGCTTATATTCGTCGAATAAAATGGCGTTACCAAATTAAACGAAACTATATCAAATTTTGATCTATAAGTGCATGCTACGTGCTTGTTAAGGGTTTAGGGTTTCGGGTTTTAGGGGTTTAGGGTTTGGGGTTTCAAGAATTTTCAATAATGTCCAAGCTGGTTTATGCTCATATTATTGAAAGTATCTCAAATTTTGATCTAGAAGTGCACGATACTTGATGTGGTTAGGGTTTATGGGTTGAGGGTTTAGGGTTTTAGGTTTTTATGGTTTAGTTTTATGGGTTGTTTAGGTTTTAGGGTTTAGCGGATTTTCAATAATGCACTTATACTTGTAGAATAGAATGGTGGTAGCTGATTTAATGAAGTATCTCAAATTTTAATCAATGTGTGCATGACACATGTGTGGATAGGGTTTATGACTGAGGGTTTAGGGATTTAGTGTTTAGGTTTGAGGGGTTGTTTAGGGTTTAAGGTTTAGGAAATTTTTTATATTGCTCAGGATTTATGCTTATATACTTCAAGTAAAATGGCGTTACCTAATTTAATGAAATTATCTTAAATTTTGATCTATAAGTGCATGCTACGTGCTTGGTCAGGGTTTAGGGTTTAGGGTTATAGGGTTTAGGGGTTCATGATTTGGGTTTTAGGGGTTTATGGCTTTAGGGTTTCGGGAATTTTCAATAATGTTCAAGCTTTATGCTTATATTCGTGGAATAGAATGGTGTTACCCAATTTAACGAAAGTGTCTCAAATAATTTTGATCTATAAGTGCACGATACCTGCTTGGTCAGGGTTTAGGGGTTTAGATTTTATGGTTTAGGATTCCGTGAATTCTCAATAATATGTTCAAACTTTATGGTTATATATTCGTGGAATAGAATGGTGTTACCGTAATTTAATGAAAGTATCTCAAAAATTGGTCTACAAGTCGATGATACCCTACTTGGTCATATTTTTTGTTAAATACAATTGAAGGTACCCAAGTACTAAAACAAGGGATAAACACAAAGAGTTCCATGAGATTTAGGTGCTATTTTGTTGGGCTCTAATTCTGGCTTCTGATTTTGGGCTTATAAAGCCAGGAATGTGTTTTTGGCTTTGTTTTTTTAGATTTTTCTCTGACATAGTGGAATCATGGTATAAGACAAAAGAAAAAATCTAAAGTGGCTTATAAAATAAAGCTAAAAGTGACATATAAGCTTAACCAAACAACCCCTCAACTTCTTGATATGAATGCTAATAATGCAGCCTAATTTGAGACCTTTTGAAAGAAAAATCCAAATAAAAAATATATAAATTGAAGCAATGTCTTTCTTTCGTGGAGTATTTTATTATATGCACTGCCTAGTTTCCATGAAAAGTATGCTAAAATTTGACAACTTTCGAAGAAACCCGTTTCACAATATGGCGTACCATGTATGAACATTCATGGCTTTCAAACAAGATGACCAAGGTCATGGCAATATGTTTGCCATAGTTTATGATAACGGGTCCATGTTTGCCATAACTGCATATTGGCATTTCAAACAATGTTTACAAAAAAGGATGCATCCAAATCGAAGTTATTTTAAATTGTCCAAGTGATAACAATGGCTTCCATTGTGAAGCAACTACAAAGATTATATGTGGTTCAAAATCACACCGCACATTTTCTCACAGACTATAATTTTTTTGACGAATAATGCCCAAGTTTCATGAATCTTCAATCTTCCGAGCCATGTTCGGTGATTTTAATGATTTTATCTCGGTTTAGCAAAAAAATATTCGAATTTTGAACAACAAGCGATGGGAATCTCTACTTCCCGTAATTCTGGCTCAGTGACATGTGGGTCACTTGCATAGTGGGTCCAAAAAGTCAGTGTAGGTCGGAGTGGGCGGGCAGGTAAATATTGAAGAAAGGCTAGGAAACGTCGATGGGGTTATTCACTTGGGAGAACGCAAATTTACCACCTATGTCCCTCTGTTATTGCAGTGCTCCCTCGGATTCTTGTTTCTAGAGCAGGGAGAGAAGAGGATTTTTGCATTCTAGAAAGAGGTGAAGCATGTTTGAATGGGTGCGCGGGATATTTTAATGGATGGGTGCGATGTTTGGGTGCCGTACCAAAATCTTGAGGTCGAAGCTTCTAGCATACGATACTCTAGCGTGGGGCCTCTCAGACGCGCTGTCACCATCTAGACCCACACGCTAGCGAGAGTTGCTTCCCAGCATTTAAACGAGTTTCTAGGCATTTGCTGAAATTTTTGAACAATTTAAGGCTTTCAAGAAGATGACAATCGTCCAAAAAAAGGTGACCAAGGTCATGGAAATAGTTTATGATGACGTCTCCATATTTGGTTGATCGGTGCATCTTTGCAAATCAACCAATATGTATGGTTCCAATTTTGAAATTTGTTTTCGAATTTCCATGTAATAAAAATGTGTTTTGTTGTGAACCAACTACAAATATGATGGCTCAAAATGCCACCGACCCCTTTTTCACATAATGTATAACGCCCTTTCAAGCTTCCAGGCTAAATTTATGCAATAAAATAATTTTTGGGGTTGGATGTTTGAATTGATGGGCGGGATGTTTGAATGGGTGGGCGGGATATTTCGGTGCTCTGCCGAAATTTTGAAGTTGAAGCTTCTAAGGTACACTACTCCCACTTGGGATGTTGTCCCCGTTAGATGAACCCACGGGCATGTATGCTTTCCAGCATTTAATGAGTTTATAGACATCTGCTAAAATTAATGAACATTAATTCAATGCTTTCAAACAAGATGAGAAAAGTCACAACCATAGTTTCTATACCTTTTTCATGTTTTGTACTACTCCGTACATCGAAGCATCTTTGCTAACCAAGCTTACAAACATGTCCATATTTGGTAGATCGGTGCATCTTGGCATTTCAAACAATTGTTTACAAAGGAGATTCCAGATTTGATGGACAATGCCCTACTTTCATGAGTTCCAAGATTCTTAGCTGAAGATGTGCATTAAAATGACTTTTTGACAATTTAAAGTAAGTATGTCTAATTATGAACTACAAAGTGTGTCATATAGCTTGCTCTTGACTTTTTAAAAATAGTTTAAAGGTACCAAATTAGTCAAGTATTGGAGAACAACCGAGAGTTTTGCAAGGTTTCAATTTTTGATATGAATGGTAATGACACCAAATTTGGGCCATTAAAAAATAAAGAAACAAAATATAAAACGAAATACAACCATTTGTTTCTCTGTTGGTGTCTCACTGTGTGCATTAGCTTCACTGTGTGCATTAGCTAATTTCCATGAAAAATATATAAAATTTGATAACCCTTGAAAAACTCGTTTCACAATATGGCGTACCATGTTTGAACATTCATGGCTTTCAAAAACTAGATGACCAATGTCAAGGCCATATGTGTTACCATACGTTACGATAATGTAACCATGTTTGGTAGATTGGTGCATATTGGCATTTCAACATTGTTTACAAAAAGAGCTTCCATATTTGAAGTTATTTTAAAAGCCCCAATCGATAATAATAGATTTAATTTTGTCATACAATATATGGCGTACCATGTATGAATATGCATGGCTTTCAAACTAGATGACCAAGGCCATGGCCATATCTTTGCTATAGTTTATAACAACATGTCTGTATTTGGTAGATTGGTCTGTATTATTGGCATTTAAAATATTATTTACAAAGGAAGCTTCTAAATTTGAAGTTATTTCCAATTTTTCAAGTGATAATAGTGGCATTTGTCGTGAAGAAACTACAAATAAGTATGGATCAAAATCCCACTGCCCTAGTTTCCACACAAGATATAGATAGCCTGGGGTTTAGGGTTCGTGTTTTTTGGGTTGAGGGTTTAGGGATTTAGGGTTTATGGTATATGATTTAGGATTTTAGGGTTTAGGGTTTAGGAGTTTAAGGTTGGTATTTAGGGTTTAGGGTTTTAGGGTTTAAGGTTTTCTAGGTTTTAGGGTTTATGAATTTTCAATAATAATGTTCAAGCTTTATATAAATATATGTTTATATATATTCGTGGAATAGATTTGTGTTATTGCAATTTCATGAAAGTATCTCGGATTTTGATCTATAAGTGCATGATACCTGCTTGGTAAGGGGTTGAGGGGATGAGGGTTTAGGGTTTATATTTTTGGGGGTTTAGGGGTTTAGGGTTCAGGTTTTTTGGTAATTTTCGATAATGTTCAAGCTGCTTTATATATGCTTATATTCGTGGAATTGAATGGCGTTAGCACAATTTGAGGAAAGTTTATCTGAAACTTTGATCTACAAGTGCATGATACCTCATTTGACAGGGTCGTTTAGCTAGGGTTGAGGGTTTAGGGTCTCAGGGTTTAGGATTTAGGGCATTTTCAATAATGTTCAAACTTTATGGTTATATTAGAATGGTGTTACCACAATTTAATGAAAGAATCTCACATTTTGATCTATAAGTCCATGGTACCTGCTTGGTTAGGGTTTATGGCTCGAGGTTTTAGGGTTTTACGGTTTAGGTTTTATGGATTGAATAAGGTTTAGGGGGTTTAGTGAATTTTCAATAATGCTCAAGCTTTATGCTTATATTCGTCGAATAGAATGGCGTTACCCAATTCATTGAAAGTATCTCAAATTTTGATCTATAAGTGCATGGTACCTGCTTGGCTAGGGCTTATGGGTTGCGGGTTTGGGGTTTTAGGTTTAGATTTTAGGGTTTGTTTAGGGTTTAGGGAATTTTCGATAATGCTCAAGATTTATGCTTATATTCGTCGTATAGAATGGCGTTACCAATTTAATGAAAGTATATCAAATTTTGATCCATAAGTGCATGCTACGTGTTTGGTAAGGGTTTAGGGTTTAGTGTTTAGGTTTTAGGGTTTTAGGAATTTTAAATAATGTTCAAGGTTTATGCTAAATTTGTGGAATAGAATGGCGTTACCGTAATTTAATGAAAGTATCTAAAATTTTGATATATAAGTGCACGGTACCTGCTTGGTTAGGGTTTATGGGTCGAGGGTTTAGGGCTTTACGGTTTAGTTTTATGGGTCATTTCCGGTTTAGGGTTTAGCGAATTTTTGTTAATGCTCAGGATTTATGCTTATATTCATCTAATAGAATGGTGTTACCTAATTTAATGAAAGTATCTCAAATTTTGATCTATGAGTGCATCAGACCTGCTTGGTTAGGGTTTTTGGGCTGGGGGTTTTAGGGTTTAGGGAATTTTAGATAATGCTCAGGATTTATGCTTATACTCGTCAAATAGAATGGCGTTACCCAATTTAACGAAAGTATCTCAAATTTTGATCTATAAGTGCATGTACGTCCTTGGTCAGGTTTTGGGGTATAGGGGTTTAGGGTTTGGGTTTTAGGGGTTTAGCTAGGGATCAGGGTTCCAGGAATTTTCAATAATGTTCAAGCTTTATGCTTATATTCGTGGAATAGAATGGTGTTACCCAATTTAACGAAAGTATCTCAAATAATTTTGATCTATAAGTGCACGATACGTACTTGGTCAGGGTTTAGGGATTTAGATTTTATGGTTTAGGATTCCGTGAATTCTCAATAATATGTTCAAACTTTATGGTTATATATATTCGTGGAATAGAATGGTGTTACCGCAATTTAATGAAAGTATCTCAAAAATTGATCTACAAGTCGATGATACCCTACTTGGTCATAGTTTTTGTTAAATACAATTGAAGGTACCTAAGTACTAAAACAAGGGAGAAACACCAAGAGTTCCATGAGATTTAGGCGCTATTTGGTTGGGCTCTAATTCTGGCTTCTGATTTTTGGCTTATAAAGCCAGGAACGTGTTTTTAGCTTTTACTTTGACATAGTGGAATCATGGTATAAGACAAAAGGAAAAATCTAAAGTGGCTTATAAAATAAAGATAAAAGCGACATATAAGCTTAACCAAACAACCCCTCATCTTCTTGATATGAATGCTAATAATGCAGCCTAATTTGAGACCTTTTGAAAGAAAAATCCAAATAAAAAATATATAAATTGAAGAAATGTCTTTCTTTCACAGAGTATTTTGTTATGTGCACTTCCTAGTTTCCATGAAAAGTATGCTAAAATTTGACAACTTTCGAAGAAACCCGTTTCACAATATGGCGTACCATGTATGAACATTCATGGCTTTCAAACGAGATGACCAAGGTCATGGCAATATGATTGCCATAGTTTATGATAGTGTGTCCATGTTTGGTAGATCAGTGCATAAATGCATATTGGCATTTCAAACAATGTTTACAAAAAACAGAGCATCCAAATCGAAATTATTTAAATTGTCCAACTGACAACAATGGCTTCCGTTGTGAAGCAACTACAAAGATTATATGTGGTTCAAAGTCTCACCACACAATTTTCTCACTAAGTATAATTTTTTGACGAATAATGCCCAAGTTTCATGAATTTTCAAGCTTCTGAGCCAGGTTCGATGATTTTAACGATTTTATCTCGGTTTAGCGAAAAATGTTCGAATTTTGAACAACAAGCGATGGGAATCTCTACTTCCCATAATCCTGGCTCACTGAGATGTGGGTCACTTGCATAGTGGGTCCAAAAAGTCAGTGTAGGTTGGAGTGGGAGGGCAAGTAAATATTGAAGAAGGGCTGGGAAAGGTCGATGGGGTGATGCACTTGGGAGACACTACAAGAAAAGTTTCCTTCCATAACGACTTGGCCCGACGGTCGTCGTAGAAGGTGCGTCTTCCGCGACGAAATTCACGGCTCGGCCGTGGCTGATGGAAAACTTTTTTTCGGTTTCGCGGCCCTCTACTATGACAGATCCGCTAAGTACATGGAGGAAGCTCGGATGGCGTGGCAGAAGCAAGATTTTCGTTTCCTCGCGCGATGTTGACTCGCCGAAGTCTTTTGCAGTGTGTGGGTCCCGAACATCAGTGTCTCTAGCGGACCATACTTGTTGGTCGCGTCTCCCTGATTTGAACTCGATAACGTTGCTCCATGTGTCTGTTGTTTAGTTAGGCTGCTAGGTCCCACATGTCAGCCACTCATTAGAAGGACCATGTGTATTATGGAATTTTTTCCTTCGCTCGCGCTACCCTATTCTGAAGTTGATAACGTTGCTCGATGCATCTACTGTTTAATCAACCTCCTGGGACCGACATGCCATCCTCTCATTAGAAGAAACGTGTGTATAATTGAATTTTTTCCCTTGGCTATTGCCTCCCTGATTTCAACTCGATAGTGTTGCTCCATCTATCTACCGTCTAGTCAACCTTCTAGGTCCTCCATGTCAGCCTCACATTATAAGAATAGTATGTATGATGGAATTTTTTTCTTTGCTCGTGCTACCCTGTTCCGAACTTGATAGAGCTGCTCGATGCATCTACCATTTAATCAAACTCCTAGACCCCACATGTCATTCTATCATTAGAAGACACGTGTGTATGATAGATTTTTTTCCTCGGTTGCGCCCCTGTGTTCCGAACTTGATAGTGTTGCTCGCTGCATCTATTGTTTAATAATGATGCAGGACCCCACATGTCATCCACTCATTAGAAAAAACGTATGTATGATGGAATTTTTGCTCTCGGTCGCGCCTCCGTGTTTTGAACTTGATAGCCTTGCTTGATGCATCATCCGTTTTTCCAGGCTGTTGGGTCCCCCATGTGAGCCTCTCATTAGAAGAAACGTGTGCATGCTGGACTTTTTTCTTGCTCGCGCGTCCCTGTTTTCAAGTTGGCAATGTCACTCAAGGGAGAACCTGTATAAGGCCGTGCTACTAGGTCCCACATGTCGGTCTCTGTGTAAATCAAACCTGCGTATGATGGATTTTTTTCGGCCATGTCCGCTATTTTCACCTTGGCAACGTTGCTCGATGTGGCAGCCGTGTATGATCTTGCTGCAGAGGCTTCAAAGTCAGCCTCTCTGTTATGTTCTGGCTTGTGGGTCCCAGATGTAGCCACGTATGTTCTGGCGGGTGGGTCCCTGATGTCAGCCTCTTTGTACAAGTATTTAATTTTTTTTCAAACCCGACCGTTAAACTCGAGGGATGCTGCAGGCTGGTGGGTCCATGATGTTAGCCTCTCCGTAATGCGATATTAAAAAGTAAATCCTTTCTCAAAAAAAAGTAAACCCAAGATATATATAAATATGTACACACAGGGAATTTGAACTAAGGACCTTCAAATCAAATCAAATAGACATAAACTGAGTGTTTTGCCACTACACCTAAGATACTTGTAGAAATTGAATCATTAAACATGTATTAGTACTACAACTTATGTATCAATCTTCTAAAAAATATTTTGTGTGTCCATGTTATCTCTCTTAAAATAAAAGAGTAGTGTTACTAGAACCTCGATTTATAAAAAGCCACATGGTGGATTAGTTTCTTAAAAACATGGGTAGGTAGAGGTTTTTTAGAGGTGGGGGGCAATGCCAAAAAGGCCAAAGTAAAAAAGTTTTTGAGCTATGGTCAATGGGCTCCTATCTCAAATTTCACTGGGCTGTGGCTCGCCATATTCAAACACAGACCTCATCGAGGGAGGAAAAAAGCGATAATTCCTTTGACAGATATTCATGTAAAAATATCTATTGAACACACACCACATGCGCCAAAACATGGATGGTATCCAATGACTTCACTTGGTGAAATCACGTTGTATATCTTTACCCTCTCATCTCTGTCCAAAATGCATCCAACAGTTCCGATGGCACAAAAGCAAAAGCTCTAGAGCAAGCAGCCAGCAGCAATGACAGAACTTTTAACAAATTCAATACCATTTGAAATATTAAGGAGTATACAATAAGTGGGTGAGATAATTGACCGAGCCAAACCACCTCCTTCCCTTGATACTAGTACTGGTTCTCCCGGGTTCCTCTCCAAGGACAGAGAAAATCGCCCCTCTTCGAATCAAATTGATCCCAGCTTATTATCCTTTTATTGATTCGTCTCATGGAGCAGTGGACAAGACGGTGGTAGTTGCAGCATAGGGCACCAGCGCTGGGGCCTCAAAAATAGTTTAGGAACCGATAAAATGATAAGCTCAGATTTCGGACTAGAAACGCACACACACACATATACGTATATACTAATATACAGAATAGTTTCCAATTACAGTTCTGCTAACAAAGGTCTAGAAATCATAATAAGGTAGCTCCATATTACAGAACTACGACAGTAGCGAACCAATCATTAGATAGCTCTACACCCCAAGAATTTTCCAGCTGGGCTAGTGGTCATGAGACTACCTAGACGGCACCAAAAGTACACCCCTGATGATCAGCAGCCCTGCATCAAATCCATCTAGAAGCAGTATACCCGATCCAAAGCCTTAGGTGCAGGCTCATCAATGAGCAGGTCATCGTTATGACCATCAAAGTCCTCTTCAGTCGTCTGCTCCTGCGATTAGTAGATTAATAGATATGTTTATAGAGAAACATCAAAGACACACAACCTTGTCATCTGGCATAGCGGTAGTACCAGAAATGAAACCTGTTTCATACAGCTTGAGCTTTTTCTCTCCTCCCCCTTCTCCAAGTTGATCTAGATGCTCAGGAGCTACCTCTGTCAGTTGATCTAGTTGATCAACATCTGCTTCCCCTACTTGATCTTGATGATAAAGATGTGCTTCCCCCGGTTCATATGGATGATCATATGGTTCACCATGAAATACCCATCTAACATATGTGCTTAGCATCCCAAATATAAAAATATGGTCTTCCACTATAATTTGAGGAAGCACCCTACGATTCAAACACAATCGGCAGGGGCAATGTACTTTTGAGTTGTCACAATGAGCTCTAACAAATTGCATAAATCGTAGAACATCAAGGATACGTTTAGTGCTGCCTAATGGAGCAATATCTATCCAAAATCTTCCCATCTGTTTAATTATGATATACAAGGTTGGTTATTATTAAAAGAAAAGCAGGAAACATATAGATGGAGTACAAAAACTATATATGCCTATGCGTTTCAGCAAACATATTGACAGCAAAAATTGTCAAAGGTATTTAGGAACACAGATCCAGCGTAGAATAAACTATGACCATGCAGATTAAGGACAAATTAAACTACGTATTTGAGGAGGCATATCGGGTGAAAGGGCAATAAAATGCTAACCATATCGAGCTAGAGATAGAAGGACTACTGTGGGATCGACGTGCCCACGGTGCGTCTCAAGAACACCGACGGGTAGGGAAAGCTTCTTTGCACACGGTGGTGATGAGGAGCGGCCGTAAGCACGTCTGTTTTCTGGGAAAGGGGTGAGGGCCTAGGCAGCGGAGGGTGGAAGTTAATACACAGCGCGAAGGGGTGGGGAGGGATAACTTTGGAAATTCTGACCTACCCTTCTTTGGGCACCACCATAAACGTGGCCCACCTACCAGTCACCATAGATCAAAATTGATCCAAAACTTGTCAAAATATAAGTTTATGTTTTACTATGGAAACTAATGCACATAGCATTGCACTTTGCGAATGAATGGCTTTATTTCAACATATATTTAATTTCAGCATGTTTAGCTAGGAAGCTTGGAAACTCATGAAAGTAGGGCATTATCCATCAAATCTGGAATCTCCTTTGTAAAAAGTTGCTTGAAATGCCAAGATGCACCGATCTACCAAATATGGACACATTTGTAAGCTTGGTTGGCGAAGATGCTTCAATGTATGGAGTAGTACAAAACATGAAAAAGGTACAGAAACTATGATTGTGGCATTGCTCCTCTTATTTGAAAGCCTTGAATTAATGTTCATTAATTTGGGTAGATGTCTATAAACTCATTAAATGATGGAAAGCATACAGGCATGTGGGTCTATCTGACGGGGATAGCATCCCAAGTGGGAGTAGCGTACCTTAGAAGCTTCAACTTCAAAATTTCGGCCGAGCGCCGAAATATCCCGCCCACCCATTCAAACATCTCGCCCATCTATTTAAACATCCAGCCCCAAAAATTATTTTATTGCACAAATTTAGCCTAGAATCTTGAAAGGGCGTTATACATTGTGTGAAAAAGTGGGCGGTGGCATTTTGAGCCATCATCTTTGTAGTTGCTTCACAAAAAAACACATTGTTGTTACTTGGAAATTCGAAAACAAACTTTAAATTTGGAACCAGACATATTGGTTGATTTGCAAAGATGGACCGATCTACCAAATATGTACACGTCATCATAAACTATTTCCATGACGTTGGTCACCTTTTTTTTCTAACGATGGTCATCTTCTTGAAAGCCTTAAATTGTTTGAAAAATTCAGCAAATGCCTAGAAACTCGTTTAAAGGCTGGGAAGCAACTCTCGCTGGCGTGTGGGCCTAGACGATGATAGCGCGTCTGAGAGGCCCCACGCCGGAGTAGCGTATTCTAGAAGCTTCGACCTCAAAATTTGGTACAGTGCCCAAACATCACACCATCCATTAAAATATCCCGCGCATCCATTCAAACATGCCTCACCTCTTTCTAGAATGCAAATTCCTCTTCTATCCCTGCTCTGGAAACAAGAATCTGAGGGAGCACTGCAATAACAGAGGGATATATGTGGTAAATCTGCGTTCTCCCAAGTGCATCACCCCATTGATGTTTCCCAGCCCTTCTTCAATATTTACCTGCCCGCCCACTCGACCTACACTGGCTTTTTGGACCCACTATGCAAGTGACCCACATGTCAGTGAGCCAGAATTACAGGAAGTAGAGATTCACATCGCTTGTTGTTCAAAATTTGAACGTTTTTCGCTAAACCGAGATAAAATCATTAAAATCATCCAACATGGCTTATACTATCATTCCACTATGTCAGAGTAAAAGCTAAAAATCAGAGCCAAAAACATGTTCCTAGATTTATAAGCCAAAAATCAAAAGCCATAATTAGAGCCCAACCAAACAGCGCCTAGATCTCAAGGAACTCTTGGTGTTTCTCCCTTGTTTTAGTACTTGGGTACCTTCAATTTTATTTAACAAAAAATATGACCAAGAAGGGTATCGTCGACTTGTAGATCATTTTTTAGATACTTTCATTAAATTGCGGTAACACCATTCTGTTCCACGAATATATATAACCATAAACTTTGAAAATATTATTGAGAATTCACGGAATCCTAAACCATAAAATCTAAACCCCTAAACCCTGACCAAACAGGTATCGTGCAACTATAGATCAAAATTTGAGATACTTTCGTTAAATTGGGTAACACCAATCTATTCCACGAATATAAGCATAAAGCTTGAACATTATTGAAAATTCCTGAAACCCTAATCCCTAGCTAAACCCCTAAAACCCAAATAAATCCTAAACCCCTATACCCCAAAACCTGACCAAGCACGTAGTATGCACTTATAGATCAAAAATTGAGATACTTTCGTTAAGTTGGGTAACTCCATTCTATTTGATGAATATAAGCAAAAATCCTAATCATTATCGAAAATTCCCTAAACCCTAAAACCCTCGGCCCAAAAACCCTAACCAAGCTGGTGTCATGCACTGATAGATCAAAATGTGAGATACTTTCATTAAATCGGGTAACGCCATTCTATTAGACGAACATAAGCATAAATCCTGAGCATTACCAAAAATTCTCTAAACCCTAAACCGGAAACAACTCATAAAACTAAACTGTAAAACCCTAAACCCTCGACCCATAAACCCTAACCAAGAAAGTACCGTGCACTTATATATCAAAATTTGAGATACTTTCATTAACTTGCTGTAACGCCATTCTATTCCATGAATATAAGCATAAAGCTTGAACATTATTTAAAATTCCCGAAACCCTAAAACCTAAAGACTAAACCATAAATCCTTACCAAACACGTAGCATGTACTTATAGATCAAAATTTTATAAATTTTCATTAAATTGGTAACTCCATTCTATTCGATGAATATAAGCATAAATCTTGAGAATTATCGAAAATACCCTAAACCCTAAACAAATCGTAAAACCTAAACCTAAAACCCCAAACCCTCAACCCATAAACCCTAACCAAGCAGGTATCATGCACTTATAGATCAAATTTTGAGATACTTTCAATGATTTAGGTAACGCCATATTCTATTCGACGAATATAAGCATAAAGCTTGAGTATTATTGAAAATTCGCTAAACCCCCTAAACCCTATTTAGTCCATAAAACCTAAATCGTAGAACCATAAAACCCTAACCAAGCATGTACCATGGACTTATAGATCAAAATCTGAGATTCTTTCATTAAATTACGGTAACGCGATTCTATTCCATGAATATAACAATAAAGTTTGACAATTATTGAAAATGCCTTAAACCCTCAACCCTTCCTAAACAACCTTGGCAAATGAGGTATCACATGCACTTGTAGATCAGAATTTCAGTCCTCAAATTGTGCTAACGACATTCAATTCCACAAATATAAGCATATATAAAGCAGCTTGAACATTATCAAAAATTCACAAAACAAACTAAACCCTAAACCCCAAAATCCATAAACCCTAAACCCTCATCCCCTCAACCCCTTACCAAGCAGGTATGATGCACTTATAGATCAAAATCTGAGATACTTTCATTAAATTGCGATAACACCAGTCTATTCCACGAATATATAAGCATATATATATAAAGCTTGAACATTATTATTGAAAATTCATAAACCAACCCTAAATACCAACCTTAAAATCCTAAGCCCTAAACCCTAAAATCCTAAATCCTAAGCCCTAAACCCTAAAATCCTAAATCATATACCATAAACCCTAAACCCCTAAACCCTCAACTCAAAAAACATGAACCCTAAACCCTAGGCTATATATATCTTGTGTGGAAACTAGGGCAGTGGGATTTTGAGCCATACTTATTTGTAGTTTCTTCACAACAAAAGCAATTATCATCGCTGATGACCCACAAGTATAGGGGGTGTATCGCAGTATTTTCGATAAGTAAGAGTGTCGAACCCAACGACGGGTAGAAGGTGCTGGCTAGTGGTATGGATCAGGAATTCTCTGCAAATACTTAGCAAACGGATTTTTAGGGGTTTTCGGTAAAGCAAGTAAACAAAGTACGAGTAAATAAAAGACAGTAAGAATGAATGCAGCAAGTGGCCCAATCCTTTATGCAGCAAAGGACAAGCTGGTTGTATTTCTATAGATGACCAAACGTTCTCGAGGACACATGGGAAGACTGTCAAGTGCTTTCGCTTCATATAGTCGATTAATCTTCTCTAGCTTGCTAAGTGCTGTGTGGGTGAACCTGTGCTAATGTACCATCCCATCCAAGACTTAAAACATACTTGTGATTAAACCCCCTTGCAAACATCCGTAAGTACAAGAAAGTAATTAAGGTAAAACCTAACCACAGCTTTAAACTCTAAGACCCTTACATCCCTTGTGCAATGGTTTCCTAACAGGGGTTCAGGTTTCTGTCACTCCGGCAACCCCTACGATTAATAGCCAAATACACAATGCATTCCCCTAGGCCCATATAGGTGAAGTGTCATGTAGTCGATGTTCACATGACACCACTAGAAGAAGTACACCACAACTTAAATAACAATCTATTGAATCTTTCTCAACGCAACTCCACTACTAACAACAAGACTTCTCCCATGTCCTCAAGAACAAAACGAACTACTCACAAGACATCATATGGATCATGATCAGAGATGGAATAATGATGTATAACAATCTGAACATAAACAATAATTCAACGGTTCACTCAATAGAATCAACTACAAAGAGTAATCAACACTAGGAAAGTTTCCCCTATGAACTAATGCAAGATTCAACCAATTGTTACAACAATATGGAGATGGTTATGAGGGTGCTGATGGTGATGATGGTGGTGATGATGATGATGATCCCGATGAAGTCCAGCTTGATGATGGTGTTGATGGCGACGATCTCCCCTCTCCAGGAAGGAATTCCCCCGGCAGAAATCTGTCTGCCGGAGAGATCTTTCTCTCTCGGTGTTTTCTGCCCCGCAGAGGCGGTGGAATCTTTCTGTGGTTGCTCCCCCAGTCTTAGGGTTTCGGGAGGAAGATATACGCCAGAGGGGAGAGGCTGGAGTGGGCCAGGGTGGCCACACCACTCCCTGGCGCGGCATAGGCCTGCCCGCGCCATGGGGTGGTGTGGCCCCCTATAGCCCACCTCCACTCCATCTTCTGGCATCTTGAGTCTTCTGGAAAAATAGAATTTTCTGTATATTTTCCCGGATTTTCTGATCTTCGCGAATTTTGCCTCCAAACAGCACGTTTTCCATCAGAATCCTGACTGCAACGGTCCATGCTCCAAAAGTCATCAACCATGAAAAAATAGATGAAATAACATAAGTATCACCTCTCAATACGAAATATATCAATGAATAATAGTGAATTAAGACATAGAATAGTGATGCAAAATGGACGTATTAGTCGCTTGAAAAATTGAAAATAACTTCAAATTCAGAAGCTTCCTTTGTAAATAATATTTTGAATGCCAATAATACGGACCGATCTACCAAATACAACCATGTTGTTATAAACTATAGCAATTCAAACCACATGACCTTGGTCATCTGGTTTGACAGCCATGCAAATTCATACATGGTATGCCATATATCGTATCACAAAATTAAAGCCATTATTATCGATTGGGGCTTTTAAAATAACTCCAAATATGGAAGCTCTTTTTGTAAACAATGTTGAAATACCAATATGCGCCAATCTACCAAACATGGTTACATTATCATAAAGTATGGTAACACATATGGCCTTGACATTGGTCATCTAGTTTTTGAAAGCCATGAATGTTCAAACATGGTACGCCATATTTTGAAACGAGTTTTTCAAGAGTTATCAAATTTTATATATTTTCATGGAAATTAGCCAATGCACATATCGAGACACCAACAGAGAAACGAATGGTTGTCTTTCGTTTTATATTTTGTCTCTTTATTTAAAAAACTGGCCCAAATTTGGTGTCATTACTATTCATATCAAAAAATGAAATCTTGCAAAACTCTCGGTGGTTCTCCAATATTTGACTAATTCGGTACCTTTAAACTATTTTTAAAAAGTCAAGAGCAAGCTATATCATATAGTTTGTAGTTCGTAATTAGACATACTTACTTTCAATTGTCAAAAAGTTATTTAATTTCAGCATCTTCAGCTAGGAAGCTTGGAAACTCATGAAAGTAGGGCATTATCCATCAAATCTGGAATCTCCTTTGTAAACAATTGCTTGAAATGCCAAGATGCACCGATCTACCAAATATGGACACGTTTGTAAGCTTGGTTGGCGAATATGCTTTGACCTTGCTCCTCTTGTTTGAAAGCCTTAAATTAATGTTTATTACTTTTGGCACGTGTCTATAAACTCATTAAATGCTAGAAAGCATACATGCTTCATCTAACGGGGACATCATCCCAACTGGGAGTAGTGTACCTTAGAAGCTTCAACTTCAAAATTTCGGCAGAGCACCAAAATATCCTGCCCACCCATTCAAACATCCCGCCCATCCATTCAAACACCCAGCCCCAAAAATTATTTTATTACACAAATTTAGCCTGGAAGCTTGAAAGGGCGTTATACATTGTGTGAAAAAGGGGGCGGTGGCATTTTGAGCCATCATCTTTGTAGTTTCTTCACAACAAAACACATTGTTGGTACTTGTAAATTCAAAAACAAACTTCAAATTTGGAACCAGACATATTGGTTGATTTGCAAAGATGCACTGATCTACAAAATACGGACACGTCATCATAAACTATTTCCATGACCTTGGTCACCTTTTTTTGGACGATGGTCATCTTCTTGAAAGCCTTAAATTGTTTGAAAATTTCTGCAAATGCCCAGAAACTTGTTTAAATGATCGGAAGCAACTATCGCTGGCGTGTGGGTCTAGACGGTGACAACGCGTTTGAGAGGCCCCACGCCGGAATAGCATATGCTAGAAGCTTCGACCTCAAAATTTTGGTACGACGCCCAAACATCACACCCATCCATTTAAATATCTCACGCATCCATTCAAACATGCTTCACCTCTTTCTAGAATGCAAAACTACTCTTCTATCCCTTCTCCGGAAATAAGAATTTGATGGAGCAGTAATTTACCACCTATATCCCTCTATTATTGCAGTGCTCCCTCAGATTCTCATTTCCGGAGAAGGCAACGCTAAACGTATCCTTGGTGTTCTACAATTTATGGGGTTTATTAGAGCTCATTGTGATAACTCAAAAGTACATTGCCCCTGCCAGTTGTGTGTGGGTCGTAGGGTGCTGCCTCCAAGTATAGTGGAAGACCGTATTTTTACATTTGGGATGATAAGAACATATGTTAGATGGGTATTTCATGGTGAACCATATGAACTGGGGGAAGCACATATTTATCATCAAGATCAAGTAGGGGAAGTAGATGTTGATCAACTAGATCAACTGATAGAGGCAGCTCCTGAGCATCCAGATTAACTTAGAGAAGGGGGAGGAGAGAAAAAGTGCAAGCTGCATGAAATGGGTTTCATTTCTGGTACTACCGCTATGTTAGATGACAAGGTATATCTGTAGAATGAAAAATGTTCAGATTGTGTGTCTTTGATGTTTCTCTATAAACGTATTTGTTAATCTACTAATCGTAAAAGCAGACGACCGAAGAGGACTTTGATGATAATGACGATGACATGTTCATTGATGAGCCTGCACCTGAGGCTGTGGATGGGGTACACTGCTTCTAGATGTATTTGATGCAGGGTTGTTGATCATCAGGGGTGTACTTTTGGTGTCGTCTAGGTATTCTCATGACCACTAGCCCAGCTGCAAAACTCTTGGGGTGTAGAGCTATCCCATGATTGGTTCGCTACTGTCGTATTTCTGTAATATGGAGCTACCTTATGATTTCTAGGCCTTTGTTAGCAGAACTGTAATTGGAAACTATTCCGTATATTAGTATATATATGTGTCTTTGTGTGTGTTTCTAGTCTGAAATCCGAGCTTATCGTTTTATTGGTTCCTAAACTATTTTTGAGGCCCCAGTGTTGATGCCCTATGCTACAACTACCGATGTCTTGTCCACTACTAGCCCTTCCCCTCCCTCAATGCTCTGTGAGACGAATCAGCAAAAGGATAATAAGATGGGATCAATTTGATTCGAAGAGGGGCAATTTTCTCTGTCCTTGGAGAGGAACCCGGGAGAACTAGTACTAGTACCAAGGGAAGGAGAAGGTTGGCTCAGTCAATTATCTCACCCACTTGATCTGGGACCCGCTTTAACTCACCCCTTACGTGGGTCCCGCTTAAAACAGCTAGGATCAAAAATTCGGGATTCTCTCCCGGCAAAATGTTCCCTCCACTGCCACTTAAAAATACTTACTATAGAAAAAGTGTACTGCCCAGCCCTACTACTACTAGTACTATACTCCCCTGCCATGCCTTTCTACCGACAAAAATACAAGAAACCATCACTAGCTAGATCCCATCCAGCAAGCAACTATTGGAACTGGTGCAACCTCCGATTAGGGAGTTCTTGCTGAAATAGGTGGGTGTATTTGCTCACCTCGAAATCCAGCTTTGATTAATTTGCTTAGGATTGGGCGATTGGAGGTACTATTAGTACTAGTAGTAGTAGTATTAGGTATGCTTTGATTGTGGAGTTCTTGCTTATTGCTCACTGATGTCTGCAAGAGCACAGATCGTTTGTAGATAGCTTTGAAGTTCAGATATCAGTCCCACAGGGAGCCCAAAGGTAAGTGCTTATTGGTGAAGACTCTGTCACACCCGAAGTTGTCACAAGTCTTCGAGTGAATTGACTGCAAGTGTTGAAATAAGAATGGCTTTTTATTAAATGCGATAGATTTAAATAAAACTAAAATATAAACTTTAGAAATATAAAGCATAAAAATAAAGAACGGTTTTGCGTGTTTGTTGTTTCCTGCAGATGACGAAAGAAGGCGCGGGGAGATTCAGTTCATGGTGTGGCGGCTGCTGCATTGTGTTTTCGTCCCCGGTCCCTTCACGGAAGTTGTCCCTTTTGATAAGACAGAGGCGACGGCAACTATACGGCGGGAACTATACGGCCGAAGAAAATATTCCCGTCGTATAGTTGCTCGTTAAAGCTTCTGTTGACTCCTCTTGCGTGCTTCCAAAATGAGACTTGCTTGTTTTCCCCAAAATATTGTGTTTCTCTAGTTAAATCCTCCTGTTCACGTTCAAAACCTAAAACACACATTAAAAACCAAGTTTTCTTTGCTACCGAAGTATTAGCATTAGGTAAAACCAGAAAACGATCAAATCCGGGAGAAAACCATCAATAAAAGCCATCAAAAATGTGTCGAATCTCACAGCTATCCACTCCCCCAATCTTAGATGTTGCTCGCCCTCGAGTGACAAGGAAATAAAGAAGAATAGCATAGATTCGAAACTGAAAATAGAGGAACTCACAAGTTCGAATTGGTGTCAAATTCTTTTCTTCATAATCCCTGCAATCTTAAATATAATCATACAAGTATTCACAAGATTGCACTGAGTCCACTTCCTAACCACGTATTCTTGTTAGCAAATAAATCATATGCCCAAGCAAGTGTCGATGGTTTTAGCTAGGAAAGTGAGACAAATTCTTTTGGTCACTCCTTTTATAGAGAGATGAAAATCTTTTGTTCTTATTTGTTCACTCAGTTAAGAGTACTCAGGTCAGCATCAAAGTATATAATTTTAGAGCAACTCATCTATCCCATGTCACAATCTCAAGACTATCTAAGCACCTCTTTTCTTTTGCCTTTCAAAAACTTTAGCTCTTTCATAGAGAAATCATGCCACTATTTTTATCATGTTTAATTCGGGTTGTGTTGTGCACTCGTGACCATGCCAATAAATAATTGCTGAGCAATAATGGGCCATAGGAGTACTACAACTTCACTTGGAATGTGAAACCATGAGGAGACTAAAAAATTTACCCGTCACAGCATCACTGCTACAGACGTTCACATAACTCAATAGCCGAAATCAAGTGGTTTCCCACATTTAGATCATTAGCTGGCCAAGGGAGTTAATAGTTCCCCATGGGGCATGACAGAGTTGTAATGACACGCGTAAAGGAATATCTTACGGTAATTATCAGAAAAGTAGTGGCATAATTTCTATTACTTCGAAGCATCCGTTTCATCAAACAATTTCAATCAAGGGTACTATCAAGTCTATTTGCATTAAGCTCAAATGGGATGGAGTGGTTCAAAAATTAAATTCTTCGAGCTAAACATGGACTCAAGTCATCTTTCAGATGCTTTTTCTTGTTGTAAAAATGTAGGAAGTATTTTAAACCAAGTTCTTTGCTCGTTGTTTCAAGGCTAAAAAGGAGACACTAGCAAAGGAATAGAATTTGTAGGATAACAAGCTAAGTAGGGAGTGACTCCAGTGCAAGCGATTAAATAATTGTAGGATCAATTTAAGGTTGCAAGGAGTTTGATGAAAGGAATGTGATACCTCATCTTGCTTGCTTTGTTCCCGTATTTGAGTCGAACCTCTTCTACATTTCCATATTGTCAAGTCACCTGAAATTAAGCAATTTCTGAGAGAAACAATTAAACGAACTTGCAAATAAAATTACAACTAATTTTTTTGTATTTTTGGTTTAATCATGCAAATCTGGAAGTAAACATGCAAATTTAAAGTAATAAAATAAATCAAAAGAATAAAATAAAAATATGTATGCAAAGTTTGGAGGTTTTCAAACCTCCCCCAAGCTTAGGCAATTGCCAGGCTCAGTTGTTGCCGTTGTTTGGCGACTGGTGCGGATACTGCTAGTAGAAGTCGGGGAAGTGGGTCATGAAGTGACTGAAGTTGTGAGTCAAAGTGTTCACATCTTCATTCACATCCTGAAGAGTGTGGTCGATCTCCCCAACACGTTGGTTGAGCTGCTAGAACTCCTGGTAGGGGACGTAGACGTACCCCTATTGTGGTTGGTTGGGCCACGGATCCCATGCTCCTCCCTGCTGTTGCTGCTGTCCCTCCCAAGCAGGGTTGTGTCCCTGCTCTTCCTCCTGCTCCTGCTTCTCATCATCCTGCTGACCTCCATCTTCCTCCTCCTCGGGCTGGTGCTCGACCAAGATCGCTGTCACTTGGTCCTTGGTGAGGATCCAAGCGTTCTTGTCCACAATTGAGAAGGCATGAGGGTAGGGCAACTGAACCTGCTCACCATGTACATCATCAAGATAACCGAATTGATATGCTCGGAGCCTCGGGTTAGCATGGTAAACACCAAGGAAGCCACAAGTAGTCAAATACTTGACGTCCATAAGTTTGGAGCCGTCAACAGGTTCCATGACAGGTAGTACAACGTCCAATGCAAAGGCAAGGTGGGTTACCAATCCACCAATGGAATATCACCTTTGGTCTTGTTGCTTTGGTGGCGGAAGTGTTGGCTGAGTAGAGCTGTGGGACTAGGGATTTGTGGCGAAGTAGGGAAAAGAGCCTTGGTGATAATTGCCATGTCCGCATTGGCCATGGACCCTGTGTCACCTCTCCCTAGTAGTGTGTTAGAAAATAGAGCATAGTAGCGAATGGTTGGGTTTTGAATGGTGGACATCTTCTTCTGACAGAAGTGCCTACCACCATTAACAGACATAACCTCCCAAGTCGTCCCACTTGTGACGTTGTAGAGGTTAGTAATATTGGGATCCCTAGTATGGGAGAGGCTAAAAGCATGGCAAAATTGTTCGTAATTTATTTCATAGTGCTGCCAGTTCATGGTGAATCTGGTCGTGCACATGTTACCTTTCTCCTTGTGGTCGTCGTAGAAGGAGTCAAGGAACTCATGGGTGAGCTCAGCGTAGGTGTCGTGGCTTGCAAAGTTGATCACCATCAGCCCCGACCTGCTGCACATGAGGTCGAAGTCCTCCTTCAACCCTGCCGTGGTGAGAAAGTTGTGGTCAGCCCACCGCGTGGGCAGCACCCTCCTTGATGAAACAATGTCCATCTTGGAGTTGTGCGGAGCTCGGGCCCCAGAACTTGAGCCCTCTCCCTGTTGGTGCTTACTCGAACGAAAGAGGTTACCGATTTTGTTCATCGTGATGCACTGAAATATTTCACCATAAAACCTTAGGCATATAGTTTTTATATGATATATGAACGATTCTATGTGGAAAAATTCAATCTTAACGTGAGAAATTAATAGGAAAAACTAAATAAGCTTGAGTTCATCCACTAGATCAATGTTAGAGTTTCAACCATGGAAATCTGAAAATAAAGCATGGATAGGGAGAGAAACATATTGATCTGTTGATTCCCCCACACAAACGAACAAAATCCACGAAGAATCAAAAGTTCTAGGAGGATTTTGAGAGGTTTGGAGAGAGAATATGAGAGAAATAATGAGGAGAGGAGGAAGACCTAGCCGCCCCTGTGCGATTAAGTGGTCGCGCCGACCTATACGGCCGGAACTATACGGGCGGGTGATGGTGTTCCGCCCGTATAGTTGCGGCAGCATAGCCATCTAGGGTTCTTTATTCAGAAAACAGCTATGCGGGCACAACTATACGGCCGGATCAAAATGATCCTGCCGTATAATTGGTCGTTAAACCGTCTGCCTCTCGAGATAAATTTCTAAAACTAGCGTCGATATCTATACGACCGGAACTATACGGCCGGAATTTTTATTCCCGCTGTATAGTTGGTCGTTAAACTCCTAGTACCTTTGGGATGAAATTCTACGAAGGCATCGATATCTATACGACCACAGCTATACGGCTAGATTTTTTATTCCTGCCATATAGTTAGTCGTTAAACTCTCAGTACCTTTCAGAAATATTTGTACGGAGGTATCGATATCTATACGACCGCGGCTATACGGCCGGCATTTTTATTCCTGCCGTATAGTTGGTCGTTAAACCTTCTGTGTCTCTGCATAAAATATGTCAATGGTAAGGATAACTATACGACCGGAACTATGCGGCCAGAATTATTATTCCCGCCGTATAGTTGGCCGTTAAACATCAAAAAAACTATATTTCTTCAAGGATACCTTCTTATCCCATAACTTAGCGAAATAACTAGTTTTTAACAGTAAAATTATAGTAAAAGCTATTGACCAACATTAGCATATTAAAAGCCAAATTTTAGCTTCTGTAAAAAGAAAACTCAAACTTTTATTTTTATTATTATTCTCTACTTATTCACTCGATGTTTCTACTACTTTTTAACAGCTGCATCCTCACGGGCGCGCTTCCGCAAGAATGTTTGTGAAAAAGTGGTAGGAATGCGATGAACTTTTTATTTTCTAATCTACTTTAATTGACAAAAATGGGTTGACTCCCATTAAGCATTTATTAAGAATGGTTGAATAACTCAACCTCTTCTCTCTTCTCGAATTTTTACCTTTGGTTGCCCCTTATCAATGGCACTTATCACATGAACTAGTTTTGCCGGTGGAACATATCTTTCTCCTACTTCTAGCTTCTTTGGAAAATACCGGATGATTTCAGCATCATATACATTGAAGATTATCTTCCCTTCTGCATAATCTACTGATGCACCTATAGTACTAAGGAAGGGTCTTCCAAGTATTATAGATAATCTTTCATCTTTTGGCATTTCAAGAATAATAAAATCAGTGATAATAACATGCTCAACTATCCTAAATAAGACATCATCAATCGTACCAACGGGTTGTTATAGAGGGAGTATGGCATTACACTAACTCCTGCCCCTAGATCACATAAGGCATTGTGAATATCTGTTTACCTATTGAGCATGAAATAGTTGGTATTCTAGGATCTCCAGACTTAGACAACAACTTCCCATTAGCAGGATAGCTAGTTACCATGGCAACAGTTTCAGTTATTTCTTTCTTTCTACTAAGAATATCACGAAGGAATTTACCATAAGTAGGAACTTTGATTGCATCCGCAAATGGAATTTCCATATGAAGGTCACTAAGTGCGTTTGTAAAAGAATTGTAAATTACCTCATCCGGTGCTTTCTTTTATCGATCGGGATAAGGGAGCTTTTTCTCACCTGACTTACCCTTGTCTTTTACCTTTGGGGGTGGTCAGGCTCTTTTGTTGCTTTCTCTTGTTGTTGCTTATTGCTTTTCTTCTTTTCTACTACAACAACTTCATCTTCCTTACTTGTTTCTTTATCTTCTCTTGGATCAACTATCTTTGCATTGGAGTCGTAGTAATCATCTTGTGCATCATTTTGGTCCCCCTTGGTCTGATCTTGCATCTCAGTTTCATCTTGAGGATCCACCAATGTATTATCTTCTTGTCTTGCTTCAAGCAAGGCTTTTTCCTTGCGCTCTTTTTCAGCTTCATATTTCGGTGGTCCTAAGGGTCCTATAATAACTACACCCCTCCTTGTGACAACATTAGCATAAACAAAAATATCTTCGTCTTCACGAAGAAAAATTTGATAACTAGATGCTATTTTCTCACACTAGGTTTCAATCATACTAAGATACTTATGAAATAATTTTATTTCTTGTCCTATCTCATCATAATTTTCTGTGAGTTCTGCCAAAATATTTTTATGTTTTTGGAAATGCCTATGCAAGTTATTATGAGATTTTACTTGTCGATGTTTTAATTCTTGAAAAACTTTTCTAGTTTCATCTTCTTCAGTATTGGAACAAATCTTCTTTGTTTTCCTTAGCAAGTTCATAAGGTATATCTTTTTATTTCATAGTTTTGCGTACCTCAGGCATAAGATCAGGAGTTATCTGAAGTATGATATGCTTGATTTGCCACCACTTGAAGATTGTTATTTGAATGTCCCACTTGATGATAATGCTAAAAAGAAACTCATGGGGAGTCTTAATGATGTTCTTATTATGATCAACAATGTCTATGTCCCCGTTGATTTCTATATTTTGGATGTTGAATGCAAAGCTTCTTGTCCTATTACTTTGGGAAGACCTTTTCTTAGAACTGTTGGTGCCATTATTGATATGAACTGTTGGTGCCAAATTAGGACAAGAAGCATTACATTCAACATCCAAAACATAGAAATCAATGGGTACATAGGTATTGTTAACCACAATAAGAACATCATTAATACTCCCCATGAGTTTCTTTTTAGCATTATCATCAAGTGGGACATTCAAATAACAATCTTCCAATGGTGGCAAATCAAGCATATCATAAATCCTTCTAGGCATAATAGAAACACTACTATCAAGATCACATAAAGCTTTGAAATCAAAATCATTCACTTTCATATTAATGATGGGTTCCCATCCATCTTCTTGTTTCATAGGAATAGAAGCTTTATGTTTCATCTTTTCTTCTTTAATTTTTATGAGAGCATCAGTAATGTGTTTTGTAAAGGCCATATTCATCGCACTAGCATTAGAACTTTTAGCAAGCTTTTGTAGGAACTTAATAACTTCAGAGATATTGCAACCATCAAGATCAAAATCATAATTATTATCTAAAGTAGTAGAGCTATTACTAGCCTCAACACTAGTGATAGTGATAGTAGAAACACTAATGTTTCTAGCAATTTCATCTTATCTTTCCCACTTATCATGCAACTCAGCTAATAATCTAACATTTTCATCAATTCTAACTTATATGGCATTAGTAGCAGCAAAGGGATCATCAATAGTTTCAGGTTTAGCAGCCATTTTATTAATCAAAGAGGATTGTGCTTCAGACAAAGATGATATATTTCTTTCAGCATTAGAAAGTTTCAATTGCAAACTAGGAATTTCCCTATTCAAAATCTCAAGTTGATGACTAATATTCTTCAAAATGGTAGATTTTACCTCCATAGTTTTAGTAAATAATTTATTTTGTTCATATTGCATTTGCATGAAGTTTTTAGTGGCTCTTTCAACTTCTAAAATTCTTCCTTCACTAGGTATTCCAGGTTTGCCATTATAACCATAAGTATTATTAGGAGGGTAGGGCCTATAATTGTTATTACCATAAGCATTGTTGCCAAAATTATTATTTCTTATAAAGTCCACATCAACTTGCTCTTCTTGAGAAACTAAAGAGGCTAAGGGAACATGATTTGGATCAATATGAGCCTTCCCATTAACAAGCATAGACATAATAACATCAATTCTATCACTCAAGGAGGCGTTTTCCTCAACAGAATTTACCTTCTTACCTTGTGGAGATCTTTCAGTATACCATTTAGAATAGTTAACCATTATATTATCTAGAAGCTTTGTTGCAGCAGCCAAAGTAATGGTCATAAAGGTACCTCTAGCAGCAGAATCCAATAGATTTCTTGAAGAATAGTTCAATCCTTGTGAAGATGTCCTTGAATCCCCAACAACGGCGCCAGAAAAAGTCCTTGATGGCCCAAAATATATCAAGCTCATTGAGGAACCCCAAGAGGAAGGTATGATGAGCACAGCAGCAAGTTTTCCCTCAATTATGAAACCAAGGTTATCAATCCAGTAGGAGCAAGGAAACACCTCCAAGGTGTTGCTAGCTAGACTTTGGCAGGGCGCATTACTGGCGCCATCAGCAACGTGGAAACCTGCACAACACAACCACAGAACTTTGCCCCCAACTTACAGTGAGGTTGTCAATATCACTAGTTTTGCTGAAAACAAAGGATTAAACGTATTGTGTGGAAGAAAGTAATTGCTTGCAGAAAGTAAACAGAAAACAGTAAACAATTGTAGATTGATGGTAAAAGAAAGGACTGGGGTCCATAGTTCACTAGTGGTGGCTCTCCTTAAGATAGATGACATGTTGGGTGAACAAACTACAGCGGGGTAATTGACAAACATCGAGAAAGCATACAAGCATATACTACTCATCTTGACTCCTTTGAGATTTGATTGGGCATTACAACATTATACATAGACCGTAATCCAACTACATCTATGACTAATAATCCACCTTCAGTTTATCATCCGAACCCCCTCCAGTATTAAGTTGCAAGCAACAGATAATTGCATTACGCATTTTGTGTAAAGTAAACAATACGATTGTTCTATGAACAAAGGATTGTTGTTTTCTCCCTAGTAGCAACAGCACATCTAGTACCTTAGAGATTTCTGTCACTTCCCCATATTACTAGAGGCATGAACCCACTATCGAGCATAAATACTAACTCTTGGAGTTGCTAGCATCTACTTGGCCAAGATAGCTACTAACAACGGAAAGCATGCAAGATCACAAATAACAAAGACATGATAGAATCAATAATCAATCTAAAATAGCATCTCAGGGAGGAAGTGGTCAAAGGTATTCCCTCTCAAGCAATCCTGCAATCAAGATACAAGAAGTCTCTTGTGTCCCCAACACACCCAATACACTTGTTAGGTGTATAGGTGCACTAGTTCGGCGAAGAGATAGTGAAATACAAGTGGTATGGATAATTATAAGTGGTAACGGTGATAGAAAATAGCTTGAAGGCGTGCAAAAGACTAAAGTAAAACTGAAATAAAGAAGGAAGCAAGCAAACATGTAACAGATCTAGTAGCAAACAGTGTTTCAGTGCTTAGAAACAAGGCCTAGGGATCATACTTTCACTAGTGAACACTCTCATATAGATATATTCTTCTTTATGATACTACTCTTAACTACTCTCCGGTTGGACACTCTAATCGATGGTAGGGCTATAATAGCACACCTCAAAGTAAGTCTTTCCCATCTAGAAAACCCCACATTGTCACCTTGAGCACTAGATGGTTCCAACAAACACCACAATTTCATAAAGACATCCAACTCCAAATATAACTCATAACAAGTATTTGTAATCTCTAGCCTAAGTGCCACCATGGTGTGCACACTGTCAACTTCACACACATGGGGAGAGCAGAGATCTATTAAAGCACTTGATTAGCAAGGTAGATATATAGATTACAAGCTCATGATCACAATATGATCATGCATAGAGAGAGAGAAGGACACATAGCTACCGGTAGAACCCTTAGCCCCGAGAGAGAACTACTCCATCCTCATCATGGGAATCAGCAATGGTGAGGGAGATGGTGGTGGAGATCGATGGAGATGGCTCCGGGGGCACTTCCCCGTCCCTGCAGGGTGCCAGAACAGAGACTTTCTGTCCCCCGAAACTCCCCTTCGGTGGCGGCGGTGCTACGGAACTTTTCATGGCTGGAGGCTTGATGTTTTAGGGTTTTGGTATCGGGAGCCTCTTATAGGCGAGAGGGGAGACCGAGGGGGTGCCAGGGGGCCCACACCATGCCCTGGCGCGGACTAGGGTGACCCGCACCTGGGGGGTGTGGCCAGGCCCTGGCCCTCCTCCGTCTCGTATTCTGGCAACGTGAGTCTTCTTGTAAAATAGGAACTTTGGCATTTGTCCCGTCCAATTCCGAGAATATTCATTTTCTGACTTTCCTGGAACCAAAAATAGCAGAAAACAGGCAACTGGCATTGTGGCTCTTGTTAATAGGTTAGTCCAAGAAATCTTATGAAAAGTACTCCAAAGTTGGAACAAAACATAAGAAAGTAGATAAAACCAAGCATGGAACATCAAAAATTATAGATACATTTGCAATGTATCAACTTGCACAACACAACCACAGAACTATGTCCCCAACTTGCGATGAGGTTGTCAATCTCACCGTGTTTTGCTGAAAACAAAGGATTAAATGCATCGAATGGAAGGAAGTAATAGTTTGCAGAAAGTAAACACAAAGTAGTAAACAGTTTATAGATTGTATGTAAAAGAAAAAGGACCGGGATCCATAGTTCACTAGAGGTGGCTCTCCTTAAGATAGATAACATGCTGGGTGAACAAATTACAGCGGGACAATTGACAAACATCAAGAAAGCAACACATGCATATACTAATCATCTTGACTCCTTTGAGACTTGATTGGGCATTACTGAAGGAAATATGCCCTGAGAGGCAATAATAAAGTTGTTATTATGTATTCCTTGTATATGATAGATGTTTATTTTGCATGCTATAATTGTATTGATAGGAAACATCAATACATGTGTGTTTAATAAACAAAAGGGTTCCTAGTTATGCCTATCTTATAGACTAGCTTGTTGATTAACAAGATGATCAAGGTTTCCTGATCATGGACATTGGATGTTGTTAATAACAAGGTCACAGCATTTGTGAAATGATGTGATGAACATTCATCCGAAGTATAGCATTACGATCAAGTCATTATGTTTATATTCCTATAACATCATACAAAGTAGTCTTAGTCCTTAGACCATGAGATCATGTTAATTGCTAACACCTGAAGAGTATCTTGATAGCATCAAACGTCACACCGTAACAGGGTGACCATAAAGGTGGGTTCAGTGCTATGAAGGTGTTATGTTGAGGCTCATGGATCAAGAGTGGAATTTGTCAATCCCGATGACGGATAGATATACTCTAGGCCCTCTCGGTGATATCACATTAAGATAGCTTGCAAGCAAGTGATGTGATCACTAGAATGTTATATCACGAGAACGAGAAAAGAGTGCATGTCGGTAACGAGATCAAACTAGGTATTTGGATACCGATGATCAAATCTCTGACATGTATTATATCATGAGACAAAGGGATTAAATTGCTGACGTTAAAGGTTCTCACGATCACAGAAGTCATCGTTGAATATGCAGGAGTCAGTATGGATCTCTAGGTCCCGCTTCTGATTATTGATCTGAGAGGAGTCTCAATCATGTCTGCATTATTCGCGAACCGTAGGGTGACACACTTAAGGGTTGCCGGACACCATTTAGGAGCACATATGTTCCAGACAAAAGGTTTGCAAAGCGCAGGAAATGTTTCGATAGAAACAGGAATTGTTTCGATAGAAACCGGAATTGTTTCGGGTGAAATTGCAAAAAGTGGTTCTGCATGTGATATTTAAATGTTGCAAGGGGTTTTATGTGAATTTTTGTTAATTAAAGTAATTAAAAAAATTCTGAATAAAATAAATAAAATAGTTTTATTAATTGAGAGTTGCATTTAATTTGGCGGAAATTAAATACATGTGAGTGGGATTTTGGGTGGAGGCCATGTTTATGTGAGTGGAGGTTCACCACATGAATGAAGGAGGGGAGGAGTCCCCCCCTCATGCGCCGGCTATGGGAGGGGAGGGGTCTCCATCCCTCATATATAAAGCCCCCTCTCCCCTCTCACAAACTACACCTCCTCGTGAAGGATCTCTCTCCCCCTCTAGACATTCCCCCATGGTCTCGGATTAGCGAGATACATGTTCCCGGTGGCCTTGCGTCTGGAAGGAGTTGCTGCTTCCGCTGATTCGCTAGAGCGAGGAGGTGGAGGTTGTCCGGTGGCTTGAACGTGTGTGCGAGGACGGATGCGCTGCTGATTTGCGGCGCTCGGACTTCCACACGATCTTGAGATCGGCAAGCGTACGACTACATCAACCACGAGTTCCTACTCGTTAACAAAACTCGTTGTCTTCGAGGGAAAGTTCTCCATGGATGTATGTCCACCCGTTGCTCTATATCTAGTAGATAGATCTTGGCGTATAGTTCTCATCGTAGGAAAAAATTTGTTTTCTATGCTGCGGACCCAATAGTGGTATCAGAGCCTGATCTATGCGTAGGTGCTTTGCACGGGTAGTACACATATGTTTATATGTGGGCGATGATGATCATGTTATTGCATCTTCTATGTACTTTGGATATTGGTGGCATAGTGGGATGAAGCGGCCCGGACCAACCTTACATGTCATCGTACATGAGACCGGTTCCACGACTGACATGCAACTAGTTTTGCATAAGTGGCTAGCGGGTGTCTGTCTCTCCTACTATAGTCAATATCTGATTTATAACGAGTTGCTAATAACTTGGTTATCCTCGTTGTGGTTCATGTTCGTAGATAAGACCGGTTCTATCTCCGAAAGCCCTAAGCCACGTAAAACTTGCAATTGATAAATTAGAGGCGTCTAGTTTAGATCGTTGCTGGGCTAGTGTCTTGATATGGTATTGTTGTAAGTAGATGTATGATAGATACTCTTACAACTCACTTAACGTGTAAGTTCCATAGACTTTGGCCTTACACACAAAGGAATGATAGAGATCATACCACGATGCAAATGATAGAGATCAAATGCATGGACCATATCACCTCACTTCACACATTAGATGTTAGCATCTTATATTGCTAGTTTGGCGCTTTTGGTAGCATTATAAGATGATCCCTCATTTAGATATCAAGATAAAATGTGTTATTCCTTAAGTAGGCACCGTTTTGTGGATCGTGTTTTGAGGCATCACGTGATGATCGGGTGTTCTCGACTCTACGCTTTCATACAACGGGTGTAAGACAGTTTTACACATGCGAATACTAAGGTTCTTACTTGACGAGCCTAGCATGTACAGACATGGCCTCGGAACACGGACCGAAAGGTTAAGCATGAGTCATATAGTTGATATGATGCCCATATAGATGCTCGCCTTTGAAGCTACACCGACTCACGTGATGATCGGACTTGGTGTAGTGGATTTGGTTCATGTAATCACCAAAAGGACACGAGGGATGTCGTTTTTGAGTGGGAGTTCATTAGTAATTTGGATTAGTTGAACTCAATATATCATAAACTTAGTCTAAATATATTTTACAAATTCTGTTGTAGATGGCACCACCTGCTTTTAATTTCAATGTGTTCATGGAGAAAGAGAAGCTTGCTGCGAATGGTAGCAACTTCACCAACTGGGTTATGAATTTGAGGATTCTACTCACTGCTGCACAAAAGCAATATGTGCTAGAGGCGCCGCTAGGCCCCCCACCAGCTCCTGATGCCCCTGACGAGGAAAAGAACATCTATATAACTCGTCAGGAGGACCACAACTTAGTTCATTGCGGTATACTGTATGGGCTAGAGCCAGAACTTCGAAAATGTTTCAAAAATGGCAATGCCTTTGATACCATGGGAGAATTGAAAATGATTTTCGATACCCATGCTGCCTAGAGAGTTATAATGCTTCTTAAAAGTTCTTTAGCTGCATGATGGAAGAGAACAGCTCCGTTAGTGAGCACGTACTCAAAATGTCTGGGTACGCCGATAAGCTTGTGTCCTTGGGAATAACGATTCCCATTGACTTAGGCATACATCGTGTTCTCCAATCTCTGCCACCTAGCTACAAGAGCTTCGTGATGAACTATAATATGCAGGGCATGAAGAAGTCTCTTCCCGAGCTTTTGTCAATGCTTAAGACTGCAGAAGTGGAGATTAGGAAAGAACATCAAGTGTTGATGATCAATAAGACCACCGGTTTCAAGAAGGACAAGAAAGGCAAGAAGAAGGGAAAGAAGGGCGGCAAATCTGTTGCCGCGCCTGAAAAGAAACCCCGAGCTGGCCCTAAGTCTGACACTGAGTGCTACTATTGCAAGGGGACTGGCCATTGGAAGCGCAACTGCCCCAAGTATTTGGCGGACAAGAAGGCCGGTAAGGCAAACAAAGGTATATGTGATATACATGTTATTGATGTGTACTTGAGTAGTACTCGCAGTAGCACCTGGGTATTTGATACGGGATCGGTTGCTAATATATGTAACTCGGTTCAGGGGCTGCGGAACAAGCAACAACTAGCAAGGGATGAGGTCTCAATGCGGGTCGGCAATGGATCAAGAGTTGATGTGATCGCCATCGGAACACTGCCTCTCCATATGCCGTCGGGATTAGTTATAAACCTGAATAATTGTTATTTGGTGCCTGCACTGAGCATGAACATTGTATCCGGATCGTGTTTGATGCAAAGTGGTTATTCGTTTAAGTCTGAAAACAATGGTTGTTCGATTTATATGAATAATATCTTTTATGGTCATGCACCTGTGTTGAATGGTTTATTTCTGTTGGATCTCGATAGTAGTATTACGCATATTCATAATGTTGATGCTAAAAGGATTAAACTTGATAATGATATATCTGCATATATGTGGCACTGCCGTCTAGGTCATATTGGCGTTAAACGCATGAAGAAACTCCATTCTAATGGACTTTTGGAATCACTTGATTTTGAATCATTTGATACATGTGAACCATGCCTTATGGGCAAGATGACTAGAACGCCGTTTTCCGGTTCAATGGAACGGGCGACAGATTTATTGGAAATCATACATGCTGATGTGTGTGGACCAATGAGTGTGTCGGCGCGAGGTGGATATCGTTATTTTGTTACTTTCACGGATGATTTGAGTAGATACGGGTATATCTGTTTGATGAAACATAAGTCTGAAACCTTTGAAAAGTTCAAAGAATTTCAGAATGAAGTGGAAAATCATCATAACAGAAAGATCAAATTTCTGCGGTCCGACCGTGGAGGAGAGTATCTTAGTTACGAGTTTAGCACACATATGAAAGACTGTGGAATAGTTTCACAACTCACGCCTGTCGGAACACCACAACGTAATGGTGTGTCAGAACGTCGTAATCGTACTTTATTGGATATGGTTAGATCTATGATGTCTCTGACTTACTTGCCACTGTTATTTTGGGATTATGCACTGGAAACCGCTGCATTCACTTTAAATAGGGCACCATCTAAATCCGTTGAAAAGACACCGTATGAATTATGGTTTGGAAACAAACCTAAGCTGTCATTTCTTAAAGTTTGGGGATGCGATGTTTATGTGAAGAAACTTCAACCGGATAAACTCGAACCCAAAGCGGAAAAATGCGTCTTCATAGGATACCCTAAGGAAACGATTGGGTATACCTTCTATCACAGATCCGAGGGAAATGTCTTTGTTGCTAAGAATGGATCCTTTCTTGAGAAGGAGTTTCTCGCGAAAGGTGTGAGTAGTCGGAAGGTAGAACTCGAAGAGGTTATTGAACCTTCTCTTCATGAAATGGCGAGTAGCGCAACACCGGAAGTTGTTTCGGAGTTGACTTCACCTAATGAAGAGAGAGCTAATGATATTGATCATGAGACTCCGAAAGAGGACACTACCGAACCTCGCAGGTCAAGCAGGACACGTGCAGCTCCTGAACTGTACGGCAATCCTGTTATGAATTTCATGATTGATGAAATAGATGACCCTGCGACGTATGAAGAAGCGATGATGATCCCTGATTCCAACAAATGGCTAGAAGCCATGAAATCCGAGATGGAATCCATGTACGAAAACCAGGTTTGGACCTTGGTGGACTTACCTTACGATCGAAAGACCGTTGAGAATAAATGGATTTTCAAAAGAAAAACTGATACTGATGGTAATGTAACCATCTATAAGGCTCGACTTGTCACAAAGGGGTTTCGACAAATTCAAGGAGTTGACTACGATGAGACATTCTCTCCCGTAGCGATGCTTAAGTCAGTTAGGATTATGTTAGCAATTGCTGCATATTTCGATTATGAAATATGGCAGATGGATGTCAAAACTGCATTCCTCAATGGTAATATTGAAGAAGAGTTGTATATGATGCAACCTAAGGGTTTTGTCGATCCTAAGGATGCTGATAAGGTGTGCAAACTTCAGCGATCCATCTATGGACTGAAGCAAGCATCCCGGAGTTGGAATCTCCGCTTTGATGAGGTGATAAAAGAGTTTGGATTTGTCCAAACTTATGGAGAGGCTTGTATTTTTACAAGAAAGTGAGTGGGAGCAATGTGGCATTTCTGATATTATATGTGGATGACATATTATTGATTGGAAATGATATAGATCTTTTAAACAGTGTTAAAAGTTATCTAAACAGCAAATTTTTGATGAAGGACCTTGGTGAAGCTTCATATATATTAGGCATTAAAATCTATAGAGATAGATCAAGACGCCTAATTGGGCTATCGCAGAGTACATACCTTGATAAGATATTAAAGAAGTTTAATATGGACGGAAGTAAGAAGGGGTACTTACCTATGTTGCAAGGCAAGACATTGAGTAAGACTCAAAGTCCGGCTACGGCGGAAGAAAGAGAGATAATGGATAAGATCCCCTATGCCTCAGCCATAGGCTCTATAATGTATGCCATGCTATGTACAAGACCGGATGTGGCACGTGCTATTAATTTGACTAGTAGGTACCAACCTGATCCAGGTTCGGAACACTGGATAGCGGTCAAAAATATCCTTAAGTACTTGAGAAGAACTAAGGATATGTTTCTTGTATACGGAGGTGAAGAAGAGCTAGTCGCTAAGTGTTATGTCGATGCTAGCTTTGACACTGATCCGGATGACTCTAAGTCTCAATCTGGATACGTATTTCTCTTGAACGGAGCAGCAGTTAGTTGGAGGAGCTCCAAACAACCTGTGGTGGCTGGATCAATGACAGAGGCGGAATATGTTGCTACTTCAGAAGCGGCGCAGGAAGCGGTTTGGATGAAGGAGTTCATAACGGAACTAGGTGTGGTTCCTAGTGCGTTGGAACCAATAGTGATATATTGTGACAATAATGGAGCCATAGCCAACGCCAAGGAACCAAGGTCTCACAAGAATTCCAAGCATATTAAGCGCCGGTTTCACTCCATCCGCGAGCATGTCAAGGATGGAGATATAAAGATTTGTAAAGTGCACACGGACCTGAATGTAGCAGATCCATTGACCAAAGTACTCCCGAGGGAAAAACATGATCAACACCAGAACTCCATGGGTGTTAGATTTATCACTATATAAACTAGATTATTGTCTCTAGTGCAAGTGGGAGACTGAAGGAAATATGCCCTGAGAGGCAATAATAAAGTTGTTATTATGTATTCCTTGTATATGATAGATGTTTTTTTTGCATGCTATAATTGTATTGATAAGAAACATCAATACATGTGTGTTTAATAAACAAAAGGGTTCCTAGTTATGCCTCTCTTATAGACTAGCTTGTTGATTAACAACATGATCAAGGTTTCCTAATCATGGACATTGGATGTTGTTAATAACAAGGTCACAGCATTTGTGAAATGGTGTGATGAACATTCATCCAAAGTATAGCATTACGACCAAGTCATTATGTTTATATTGCTATAACATCATACAGAGTAGTCTTAGTCCTTAGACCATGAGATCATGTTAATTGCTAACACCGGAAGAGTATCTTGATAACATCAAACGTCACAACGTAATAGGGTGACCATAAAGGTGGGTTCAGTGCTATGAAGGTGTTATGTTGAGGCTCATGGATCAAGAGTAGAATTTGTCAATCCCGATGATGGATAGATATACTCTGGGCCCTCTCGGTGATATCACATTAAGATAGCTTGCAAGCAAGTGATGTGATCACTAGAATGTTATATCACGGGAACAAGAAAAGAGGGCATTTCGGTAACGAGATCAAACTAGGTATTTGAATACCGATGATCGAATCTCGGACATGTATTATATCATGAGACAAAGGGATTAAATTGCTAACGTTAAAGGTTCTCACGATCACAGAAGTCATCGTTGAATATGCAGGAGTCGGTATGGATCTCCAGGTCCCGCTTCTGATTATTGATCTGAGAGGAGTCTCAATCATGTCTGTATTATTCACGAACCGTAGGGTGACACACTTAAGGGTTGCCGGACACCATTTAGTAGCACATATGTTCCAGACAAAATGTTTGCAAAGCGCAGGAAATGTTTCGATAGAAACATGAATTGTTTCGATAGAAACATGAATTGTTTCGATAGAAACCGGAATTGTTTCGGGTGAAATTGCAGAAAGTGGTTCGGCATGTGATATTGAAATGTTGCAAGGGGTTTTATGTGAATGTTTGTTAATTAAAGTAATTAACAAAATTCTGAATAAAATAAATAAAAGAGTTTTATTAATTGAGAGTTGCATTTAATTTGGTGGAAATTAAATACATGTGAGTGGGATTTTGGGTGGAGGCCATGTTTATGTGAGTGGAGGTTCACCACATGAATGAAGGAGGGGAGGAGTCCCCCCCCCCTCATGCGCCAGCTATGGGAGGGGAGGGGTCTCCCTTCCTCCTATATAAAGCCCCCCTCTCCCCTCTCACAAACCACACCTCCTCGTGAAGGATCTCTCTCCCCCTCTAGATATTCCCCCATGGTCTCGGATTATCGAGATACATGTTCCCGGTGGCCTTGCGTCTGGAAGGAGTTGATGCTTCCGCTGATTCGCTGGAGCGAGGAGGTGGAGGTTGTCCGGTGGCTTGAACGTGTTTGCGAGGACGGATGCGCTGCTGATTTGCGGCGCTCGGACTTCCACACGATCTTGAGATCGGCAAGCGTATGACTACATCAACCACGAGTTCCTACTCGTTAACAAAACTCGTTGTCTTCGAGGGTAAGTTCTCCATGGATGTATGTCCACCCGTTGCTCTGTATCTAGTAGATAGATCTTGGCGTATAGTTCTCATCGTAGGAAATTTTTTGTTTTCTATGCTGCGGACCCAACAATTACAACATTATACATAGACTGCCATCCAACTTCATCTATGACTAATAATCCACCTTCTGGTTATCATCTGAACCCCCTCCAGTATTAAGTTGCAAGCAACAGATTATTGCTTTACGAATTGCGTGTAATGTAAACAATACGATTGTTCTATGAACAAAGGATTGTTGTTTTCTCCCTAGTAGCAACAGCACATCTAGTACCTTAGAGCTTTCTGTCACTTCCCTAGATTACCAGAGGCATGAACCCACTATCGAGCATAAATACTAACTCTTGGAGTTGCTAGCATCTACTTGGCCAAGATAGCTACTAACAACGGAAAGCATGCAAGATCACAAATAACAAAGACATGATAAAATCAATAATAAATCTGAAATAGCATCTCAATATCCATCGGATCCCCACAAACACAACATGCAGAATTACAAATAGATGATCTTGATCATGAACGGAGCTCACAAGATCTAAACATGAAAGCACAAAGGAGGAGAACCAGCCATCTAGCTACTACATGGACCCGTAGTCCAAGGATGAACTACTCACGCATCACACCGGAGGCTTGCATGGTGATGAAGAAGGCCTCTAGGGTGAATTCCCCTCTCCAACAGGGTGCCGGGAAGAGCTTCAGATCCCTCCCGGTCTCGGGATGGAGATGACGGTGGCTACAGACTCTTTCGTGGATTTTTGATCGGGTACTTAGGGTTTTCGTCCCGAGGGCATCTTATAGGCGGAAGGAGAGGCCGAGGGGGTGCCTGGGCTGGCCACACAACCCCCTGGCGCGAGCCAAGCCTGGCCGTGCGGCCAAGCTTGGCCCGCGCCAGGGGGTGGTATGGCCACCTACGAAACCCCCTCGGCCTCCCCTTTCGCCTATAAGATGCCTCCGATACAGAAACCCTAAGTACCCAGTCAAAATTCCACGAAAGAGTCTATAGCCGCCGTCATCTCCATCCCAAGATTGGGAGGGATCTGAAGCTCTTCCCGGCACCCTGTCGGAGAGGGGAATTCACCCTGGAGGCCTTCTTCATCACCATGCAAGCCTCCGGTGTGATGCGTGAGTAGTTCATCCTTGGACTACGGGTCCATGTAGTAGCTAGATGGCTGGTTCTCCTCCTTTGTGCTTTCATGTTTAGATCTTGTGAGCTCCGTTCATGATCAAGATCATCTATTTGTAATTATGCATGTTGTGTTTGTGGGGATCCGATGGATATTGAGATGCTATTTCAGATTTATTATTGATTCTATCATGTCTTTGTTATTTGTGATCTTGCATGCTTTCCGTTGTTAGTAGCTATCTTGGCCAAGTAGATGCTAGCAACTCCAAGAGTTAGTATTTATGCTCGATAGTGGGTTCATGCCTCTGGTAATCTAGGGAAGTGACAGAAATCTCTAAGATACTAGATGTGTTGTTGCTACTAGGGAGAAAACAACAATCCTTTGTTCATAGAACAATCGTATTGTTTACATTACACGTAATTCATAAAGCAATAATCTGTTGCTTGCAACTTAATACTGGAGGGGGTTCGGATGATAACCTGAAGGTGGATTATTAGTCATAGATGAAGTTGGATGGCAGTCTATGTATAATGTTGTAATGCCCAATCAAGTCTCAAAGGAGTCAATATGATTAGCATATGCATGTATTACTTTCTTGATGTTTGTCAATTGCCCCGCTGTAATTTGTTCACCCAGCATGTTATCTATCTTAAGGAGAGCCACCTCTAGTGAACTATGGATCCCGGTCCTTTTGAAGGAAATATGCCCTGAGAGGCAACAATAAAGTTGTTATTATGTATTCCTTGTATATGATAGATGTTTATTTTGCATGCTATAATTGTATTGATAGGAAACATCAATACATGTGTGTTTAATAAACAAAAGGGTTCCTAGTTATGCCTCTCTTATAGACTAGCTTGTTGATTAACAAGATGATCAAGGTTTCCTGATCAGGGACATTGGATGTTGTTAATAACAAGGTCACAGCATTTGTGAAATGATGTGATGAACATTCATCCGAAGTATAGCATTACGATCAAGTCATTATGTTTATATTGCTATAACATCGTACAAAGTAGTCTTAGTCCTTAGACCATGAGATCATGTTAATTGCTAACACCGAAAGAGTATCTTGATAACATCAAACGTCACACCGTAACAGGGTGACCATAAAGGTGGGTTCAGTGCTATGAAGGTGTTATGTTCAGGCTCATGGATCAAGAGTGGAATTTTTCAATCCCGATGACGGATAGATATACTCTGGGCCCTCTTGGTGATATCACATTAAGATAGCTTGCAAGCAAGTGATGTGATCACTAGAATGTTATATCACGGGAACAAGAAAAGAGTGCATGTCGGTAACGAGATCAAACTAGGTATTTGGATACCGATGATCGAATCTCGGACATGTAATATATCATGAGACAAAGGGATTAAATTGTTGACGTTAAAGGTTCTCATGATCACAGAAGTCATCGTTGAATATGCAGGAGTCAGTATGGATCTCCAGGTCCCGCTTCTGATTATTGATCTGAGAGGAGTCTCAATCATGTCTGCATTATTCGCGAACCGTAGGGTGACACACTTAAGGGTTGCCGGACACCATTTAGGAGCACATATGTTCCAGACAAAAGGTTTCCAAAGCGCGGGAAATGTTTCGATAGAAACAGGAATTGTTTCGATAGAAACCGGAATTGTTTCGGGTGAAATTGGAGAAAGTGGTTCTGCATGTGATATTGAAATGTTGCAAGGGGTTTTATGTGAATGTTTGTTAATTAAAGTAATTAACAAAATTCTGAATAAAATAAATAAAAGAGTTTTATTAATTGAGAGTTGCATTTAATTTGGTGGAAATTAAATACATGTGAGTGGGATTTTGGGTGGAGGCCATGTTTATGTGAGTGGAGGTTCACCACATGAATGAAGGAGGGGAGGAGTCCCCCCCCTCATGCGCCGGCTATGGGAGTGGAGGGGTCTCCCTCCCTCCTATATAAAGCCCCCCTCTCCCCTCTCACAAACCACACCTCCTCGTGAAGGATCTCTCTCCCCCTCTAGATATTCCCCCATGGTCTCGGATTAGCGAGATACATGTTCCCGGTGGCCTTCCGTGTGGAAGGAGTTGCTGCTTCCGCTGATTCGCTGGAGCGAGGAGGTGGAGGTTGTCCGGTGGCTTGAACGTGTGTGCGAGGACGGATGCGCTGCTGATTTGCGGCGCTCGGACTTCCACACGATCTTGAGATCGACAAGCGTACGACTACATCAACCACGAGTTCCTACTAGTTAACAAAACTCGTTGTCTTCGAGGGTAAGTTCTCCATGGATGTATGTCCACCCGTTGCTTTGTACCTAATAGATAGATCTTGGCGTGTAGTTCACACCGTAGGAAAATTTTTGTTTTCTATGCTATGGACCCAACAGTGGTATCAGAGCATGATCTATGCGTAGGTGCTTTGCACGGGTAGTACACATATGTTTATATGTGGGAGATGATGATCATGTTATTGCATCTTCTATGTACTTTGGATATTGGTGGCATAGTGGGATGAAGCGGCCCGGACCAACCTTACATGTCATCGTACATGAGACCGGTTCCACGACTGACATGCAACTAGTTTTGCATAAGTGGCTAGCGGGTGTCTGTCTCTCCTACTATAGTCAATATCTGATTTACAACGAGTTGCTAATAACTTGGTTATCCTCGTTGTGGTTCATGTTCGTAGGTAAGACCGGTTCTATCTCCGAAAGCCCTAAGCCACGTAAAACTTGCAATTGATAAATTAGAGGCGTCTAGTTTAGATCGTTGCTGGGCTAGTGTCTTGATATGGTATTGTTGTAAGTAGATGTATGATAGATACTCTTACAACTCACTTAACATGTAAGTTCCATAGACCTTGGCCTTACACACAAAGGAATGATAGAGATCATACCACGATGCAAATGATAGAGATCAAATGCATGGACCATATCACCTCACTTCACACATTAGATGTTAGCATGTTATATTGCTAGTTTGTCGCTTTTGGTAGCATTATAAGATGATCCCTCATTTAGATATCAAGATAAAATGTGTTATTCCTTAAGTATGCACCGTTTTGTGGATCGTGTTTTGAGGCATCACGTGATGATCGGGTGTTCTCGACTCTACGCTTTCATACAACGGGTGTAAGATAGTTTTACACATGTGAATACTAAGGTTCTTACTTGACGAGCCTAGCATGTACAGACATGGCCTCGGAACACGGACCGAAAGGTTAAGCATGAGTCATATAGTTGATATGATGCCCATATAGATGCTCGCCTTTGAAGCTACACCGACTCACGTGATGATCGGACTTGGTGTAGTGGATTTGGTTCATGTAATCACCAAAAGGACACGAGGGATGTCGTTTTTGAGTGGGAGTTCATTAGTAATTTGGATTAGTTGAACTCAATATATCATAAACTTAGTCTAAATATATTTTACAAATTCTGTTGTAGATGGCACCACCTGCTTTTAATTTCAATGTGTTCATGGAGAAAGAGAAGCTTGCTGCGAATGGTAGCAACTTCACCAACTGGGTTATGAATTTGAGGATTCTCCTCACTGCTGCACAAAAGCAATATGTGCTACAGGCGCCGCTAGGCCTCCCACCAGCTCCTGATGCCCCTGACGAGGAAAAGAACGTCTAAAGCCCCCCTCTCCCCTCTCACAAACCACACCTCCTCGTGAAGGATCTCTCTCCCCCTCTAGATATTCCCCCATGGTCTCGGATTAGCTAGATACATGTTCCCGGTGGCCTTGCGTCTGGAAGGAGTTGCTGCTTCCACTGATTCGCTAGAGAGAGGAGGTGGAGGTTGTCCGGTGGCTTGAACGTGTGTGCGAGGACGGATGCGTTGCTGATTTGCGGCGCTCGGACTTCCACACGATCTTGAGATCGGCAAGCGTACGACTACATCAACCACGAGTTACTACTCGTTAACAAAACTCGTTGTCTTCGAGGGTAAGTTCTCCATGGATGTATGTCCACCCGTTTCTCTGTATCTAGTAGATAGATCTTGGCGTATAGTTCTCATCGTAGGAAATTTTTTGTTTTCTATGCTGCAGACCCAACACCTTTTTCTTTTACATACAATCTATAAACTGTTTACTGCTTTGTGTTTACTTTCTGCAAACTATTACTTCCTTCCATTCGATACTTTTAATCCTTTGTTTTCAGCCAAACACGGTGAGATTGACAACCTCATTGCAAGTTGGGGATAGAGTTCTGTGGTTGTGTTGTGCAGGTTGATACATTGCAAATGTATCTATAATTTTTGATGTTCCATGCTTGGTTTTATCTATTTTCTTATGTTTTGTTCCAACTTTGGAGTACTTTTCATATGATTTCTAGGACTAACCTATTAACAAGAGCCACAGTGCCAGTTGCCTGTTTTCTGCTGTTTTTGGTTCCAGGAAAGTCAGAAAATGAATATTCTCGGAATTGGACAGGACAAAAGCCAAAGTTCCTATTTTACCGGAAGACTCACGGAGCCAGAATACGAGACGGAGGAGGGCCAGGGCCTGGCCACACCCCCCCAGGCGCGGGTCACCCTAGGCCGCTCCAGGGCATGGTGTGGGCCCCCCTGGCACCCCCTCGGTCTCCCCTCTCGCCTATAAGAGGCTCCCGATACCAAAACCCTAAAACATCAAGCCTCCAGCCACGAAAAGTTCCGCAGCACTGTCGCCACCAAAGGGGAGTTTCGGGGGACAGAAAGTTTTTATTCCGGCACCATGCCGGGACGGGGAAGTGCCCCCGGAGCCATCTCCATCGATCTCCACCACCATCTCCATCACCATTGTTGATTCCCATGATGAGGAGGGAGTAGTTCTCTCTCAGGGCTAAGGGTTCTACCGGTAGCTATGTGTCCATCTCTCTCTCTATGCATGATCATATTGTGATCATGAGCTTGTAATCTATAGATCTACCTTGCTACTCAAGTGCTTTAATAGATCTCTGCTCTCCCCATGTGTGTGAAGTTGACAGTGTGCACACCATGGTGGCACTTAGGCTAGAGATTACAAATACTTGTTATGAGTTATATTTGGAGTTGGATGTCTTTATGAAATTGTGGTGTTTGTTGGAACCACCTAGTGCTCAAGGTGACAGTGTGGGGTTTTCTAGATGGGAAAGACTTACTTTGAGGTGTGCTGTTATAGCCCTACCATCGATTAGAGTGTCCAACCAGAGAGTAGTTAAGAGTAGTATCATAAAGAAGAATATATCTATATGAGAGTGTTCACTAGTGAAAGTATGATCCCTAGGCCTTGTTTCTAAGCACTGAAACACCGTTTGCTACTAGATCTGTTACATGTTTGCTTGCTTCCTTCTTTATTTCAGTGTTACTTTAGTCTTTTCCACGCCTTCAAGCTATTTTCTATCACCGTTACCACTTATAATTATCCATACCACTTGTATTTCACTATCTCTTCGCCGAACTAGTGCACCTATACACCTGACAAGTGTATTGGGTGTGTTGGGGACACAAGAGACTTCTTGTATCTTGATTGCAGGATTGCTTGAGAGGGAATACCTTTGACCACTTCCTCCCTGAGTTCGATAAACCTTGGGTAATCCACTTAAGGGAAAACTTGATGCTGTTCTGCAAACCTCTGCACTTGGAGGCCCAACAACTGTCTACAAGAATAGAAGTGCGTAGACATCAAGCTATTTTCTGGCGCCGTTGCCGGGAAGGTAAGGTAAAAGGTATTCACACCGGAGGATTAAAGAAGAAGAACTTCCCATGGCAAACGCCTATTTTCTGGCGCTGTTGCTGGGGAGGTAAGGTAAAAGGTACTCACATCCTCCGGTGTGAGTGCTCGAAGTTATTTCCTTTAGATTCTGTAATTTTGTCTTTTTGTTTCTTGTTTTCACTAGCTAGTATTAATGGAAAACAACAACAAAATTAGAGAGCTTTTTAGTATTTTTCCTAATGTAGAACATGAATTGTCTGAAAAGAAAATTAAAAAACCCTTGGAAATTTCTTTGCATGCTAATAGCAATGTTATTAGTATGAATATTTTGAACACCTTTGTTACTAATGCTATGGAAACGTCTAAGCTTAGGGAAGTTAGTTTTTATGAAAATGATCTTTTTAGTTCCCCAGCTTTAAAGAAGAAAATTTGCTCTGATGATACTTTATCTCCCATATGTGGTAATTATAATGATACTTGTGATATTTTAAATCCACATACTGAGAGCATCTCTTTTAAAATACCTATAAAAATTGTGGAACGTGTTATGAACAACTGTTATTTGGGAGATGGAACCGTCCATCCTGGTGATCATTTACTCTTTATACACAAATTATGCGAGTTGTTCAAGTGTGCAGGTATTTCAATGAACCAAGTTAAGAGGAAGCTATTCTCTTTATCACTTAAAGGCAAAGCAAGGGAGTGGTATGAGCTACTAGATGATCCTCATCATTTGGAGTGGAAGGAACTTGAATCTCTCTTTTACTCTAAATTTTATCCTCCTCATGAAATTCATAAAGATAGGAATTACATTTATAATTTTTATCCACATGATGGAGAAAATATTGCCCAAGCATGGGGAGATTAAAGTCACTAATGCTCAAATGTCCCATTCATGAGCTCTCTAGTAATATTGTTATTAAAAATTTCTATGCAAGGCTTTCAGGACATTACAAGGACTATCTAGATACTTGTTTAGAGGGATCCTTCACAAGTAAGGAGGTCAAAGCTAAGTGGGATCTTCTTGAAACAATTCAAAGCAATACCGAAGATTGGGATAACAACAAAGGTAAAGAACCAGGTATAAACTATGAGTATGATTGCATTAAGTCTTTTGCTGAAACTGCTGATTTTCAAGAGCTTAGTGCTAAATATGGTCTTGATCCTCAAATTCTTATTGATTGTTTTAGATCCTTTTCTTCTCATATTAATGCTCCTAAAGAAAAAGGGGACATGTATCATGAGCCTTTTAAAGACACTTGCATGGAAAATGAAATTATTATTAATGATAGCAATAAACATGCTCAAACCTCTGAAAGTACTATTTCTTATAAGCATGTTAATTTTTGTGGAATACATAGACCTTGTGAGAATAATCAAATTGAAGAAGACTATTGTAACACCCACAGGAATGAAAAAACTAGAACGTGGTATAGGGCTCTAAATGATCTTGGTAAAAAGGTTTGTGAACTCTATCCTTTTATTTGTGAACTTTGCTTTGAAGTGGGTCATTTCAATTTTCAATGCTCAGGCCATAATAATTGCCCTTCTAATCCAATGAGTACTACAAGTTTGTATTGCGATGACATGATCACTCCCAATCAGCATGATGAACTTACATTATTTTTGGGTTGTGAAGAGTTATCAAGAAAAACTTCTTTGGTAGATATGAGTGCTTTTGGTATTAATAGTGTCATGCATGGTTGTCATCTTTATTGTGTTGATAATTGCCACACAAATACTTACATACAAAATATTATAAATGATGAGATTTACCAAAATATGACAGGACTAATATGTGGTCTGTTCTTATTAATGAAAAGGAGGAATCCTCCAAAGTTTCTTCTATTGTCCCTAACAATGAACCAGGGTATATGGAGAGGCTTGAAAGTCCTAAAGAGAAGAAGAAAAAGAAGAAGAAGAGGAGTAAAAGGAGAGACGAAACGATATTTTCCCCTAAGCATGTTGCTCCTATTATAGTTTTTGATGAGTCTGAACTCGACGATGTTCCTATGCCTATTACCTATAGTAGTGATCATGATTGGGAAAATCACACTACATTTGATATTGAAAATCTCTTTGGTACCAATTCTGAAAATGATGATATTAATAATTGTTGCACGTACTATCCATGCTCCTTCCAATGATGATATGTTTACAAATGAACACACTTTGGAAGATAACTATTCTATTGCTTATGATTATAATATGCCTCCTATATTTGATGATTATGGTGATGATAATAATAATGATAGCTATTTTGTTGAACTTGCTCCCACTACAATTAATAAGAATGACTATGTTTATGAGGGGAGTATTAATTCTTTTATGCATGTGGCTCATGATAAGAATGTTTTATGTGATAGTTATATTGTTAATTTTATTCATGTTGCTACTGAAATTTATTATGAGAGAGGGAAACATGGTCTTATGTATCTTAGCATTATTAAGTTTCCCCTCTTTATGTTGAAAGTCTTGAAGTTGCACTTGTTTTTATTTACTCTGCTTGTTGCTTTGTGCTTTCATGACTTGTTTCTTTAAAAGATTCCTATGCATAGGAAGTGGGTTATACTTAAATGTGCTTTGAATTTGCTTCTTGATGCTCTCTTTTACTTCAATTCATATTTCTTATATGAGCATCTTCTCAAACTATCATGCCTAACTTAAAGGCGTTAAAGAAAAGTACTTATTGGGAGATAACCCAAAAGATTTAGATGAGTCTTGGAAGTTATTGCTTCAGTAATAACCTCTCCTTATCCTTTTTATTTGCTCTTTGTGCCAAGAGTAACCTCTAATGAGAGAGAAGTAATGATTGGGAAAGTTGCTGTCCCGAAACAGATTTTTGTTCTTCACCGTAAAAATTCGTGTGAAATCTCTATACGTCCTTTTCAGGCGTGAACTTTTGTGATTCCTTCCCAGGTTGTTATCTAACTTCCGTTAGTTCAACACTGTTCGATTTGAGCAACAGAAGGCCACGCCAAGGCATGGTGTGGGCCCCTGGCTTGCCACCGACCTCGCCCCTTCGCCTATATATTCCTCCCGATACAGAAACCCTAAATCATCAATCAAAAATCCACGAAAAGTTCTGCATCGCCGCTGCCACCGAAGGGGAGATTCAGAGGACAGGAAGTCTCTGTTCCGGCACCCTGCCGGGACGGGGAAGTGCCCCCCAGAGCCATTTCCATCGATCTCCACCACCATCGATGATGAGGGAGTAGTTCTCTCTCGAGGCTAAGGGTTCTACCGGTAGCTATGTGTTCATCTCTCTCTCTCTATGCGTGATCATATTGTGATCACGAGATTTGTAATCAAGTATATCTACTTCAAGTGCTTTAATAGATCTCCGGCTCTCCCCACGTGTGTGAAGTTGACAGTGTGCACACCGTGGTGGCACTTAGGCTAGAGTTTATAATACTTATCATGAGTATATTTGGAGTTGGGTGTCTTTATGAAATTGTGGTGTTTGTTGGACCCATCTAGTACTCAAGGTGACAGTGTGGGGTTATCTAGATGGGAAAGATGAACTTTGAGGTGTGCTGTTATAGCCCTAACAACGATTAGAGTGTCCAACCGGAGAGTAGTACAGCGTAGTATCATAAAGAAGAATATATTTATATGAGAGTGTTCACTAGTGAAAGTATGATCCCTAGGCCTTGTTTCTAAGAATTGAAACACCGTTTGCAATTAGATTTGTTACATGTTTGCTTGCTTCCATCTTTATTTCAGTTTTCCTTTAGTATCTTCCACACCATTAAGGTATTTTCTGGCACCGTTGTCTTTTATCCATACCACTTGTATTTTACTATCTCTTTGCTGAACTAGTGCACCTATACACCTGACAAGTGTATTTGGTGTGTTGGGGACACAAGAGACTTCTCGTATCTTGATTGCAGGGTTTCTTGAGAGCGGATACCTTTGACCACTTCCTCCCTGAGTTCGATAAACCTTGGGTGATCCACCTAAGGGAAAACTTGCTGCTGTTCTACAAACCTCTGCACTTGGAGGCCCAACAACTGTCTACAAGAATAGAAGTGCATAGACATAAAGCTATTTTCTGGCGCTGTTGCCGGGGACTGAAAAACAAGAAGAAGCTCCCACGTCAACCACGCGCCAACACCCCTCTTTGTCTCGTATTCTGGCTCCGTGGCCCCCTTGGTGAAAAACTGACTTTGGCTTTTGTCCCGTCCAATTCCGAGAATATTCATTTTCTGACTTTCCTGGAACCAAAAACAGCAGAAAACAGGCAGCTGGCATTGTGGCTCTTGTTAATAGGTTAGTCCAAGAAAGTGTATAAAAAGTACTCCAAAATGTGGAGAAAACATAAGAAAGCAGATAAAACTAAGCATGGAACATAAAAAATTATGGATAGCTTTGCAACGTATCACTATGCTAGCTGAATTTAAGTCTCCTTATAACTTCTAGGCTGAAGCAATCTCTACCGCTTGCCATTCATCCAACCGGCTCTACCTCCGCAAAATCTTGTACAAGATTCCGTATGAAATACTTACTGGTAACAAGCCAAACATCTCCTACTTCCGGGTATTTGGTTGTAAGTGTTTCTTTCTCATTAAAGGAGTTCATTTGTCTAAATTTGAGTCTAAGGCTTTAGAAGGCATTTTTGTTGGTTATGGTGCCGAATCCCACACTTATAGAGTCTACAATAAGCTCTCCGGAATTGTTGTAGAATCTTGTAGTGTGGTGTTCAAAGAAAATGATGGCTCCCGTGCGGCAAGTTGATGTTTGTGATGCAGATGTTGAAATACCCCAATGCCATGAGAAGAATGGGTATGGGATTTCATATGCATTCTCTATTGCGTTTCCGATGTTGGAGGTTTTACCGATTTGTCTTTTCTAGATAGGTTAAACCTTTCATCATTTGATTCTATCCTCCCTTGCTGTACTATGATGGTTCTCTGCATGATCTTGTAGATCTCGTTACTATATTCGGAACGAGCCCAAGATCATCAAAATCAGAGTCCGGACACAAAAGTTATGGTCGTTTCAGTTTTGCTATTTCTGTCAGTTTTGCCTTGGGCGGAATGTCCGGTCGTTTTCAGCCGGAGTGTCCGGCCCGGCCGGAATGTCCGGATAATTCACGCCGGACTGTCTGGCCCTGGGGTTTTGTCGACCTCCCCGGACATTCAAAACACCATGTCGGACTCCACTCGGACTCTGGCCAGAATCTTCATAGGCCGGAGTGTCCGGTCAGCATCACCCGGAGTGTCTGGCTCTATCGGATTGTCCGGTTGATGCTGTTCGGACTGTCCGTGGTAAGTTGCTCCCAACGGCTCTAATTCCAGGGGGCATATATAAAGGCCCCTTCTTCTACCTTGGTTGTTGTGGTTTTTCCAACCTCAAGAACCCTAAAACTGAGCCACCATTGTTGATCTCTTGAGCTTGCTTCCCTCTCAATCCCTCCTATGATTCTTGCATATTCTTGAGGGATTTGAAAGAGAACTAGATCTACAATCCCACCAATCAATCTCTCCTCTAAGTGAGTGGAACATATTGGGATCTAGATCTTGGAGTCTTTTGTGGATTTACTCCATTGTTCTTCCTCTCTTATTCCCCCATAAGCTTGTGTAGGTTTGGTGGAATTTGGGAGTGAAGGACTTGAGCACTTCTTGTGTTCTTGCCATTGCATTTGGTGCATAGGTTTGAGTTCTCGGTGAGGATTCGATTGGGTGAAAGGTGAGAAGCTTTTTAATCTTGGGTTCATTGGAACCCTAGATGGTTTGGTGGTTTTGCAGGTTTGTGGATTACTTGGGGCCTCCAACTAAGTTGTGGAGCATTCCCCAAGCTTGTTTGTTGGGAGCCTCCAATTGAGTTGTGGAGAAGTGCCCCAACCTTGTGAGAGGTTCCGGATTGCCACCGACAATTGCACCGATAGTGGAAGTGTGGATCGATCCCGTTGGGGCGAGATTCATAGGAAAACAAGGGAGGCCTTTTGTAGCGTTGGTGGTTTGATACCACCCCCTCTCCAAATGAGACATACTCCATGTTGGGAGGAACTCGGTAAAATATCGCCATCTCCATGTGCCTCGGTTATCTCTATATCCGAGCTCTTACGTATGCACTTTACTTTGTGATAGCCTTCGTGCTTGAAGTATATATATCTAGCTATCACATAGTTGCTTGTCTTGCTTAGCATAAGTTGTTGGTGCAAATAGGTGAACCCTAGTTGTTCTAGGTTTTGTGCTTAATAAAGTAAACGCTAGTTTAATTCCACCTTTGTTGACCCACTCTTGGAAAAAAATTAAACCGCCTATTCACCCCCCCCTCTAGGCGGCATCTATATCCTTTCAATTGGTATCAGAGCCCGGTCTATCATTTTAGGCTTCACCGCCTTGAGAGTAAAGATGTCGTCTAGGGGATTAGTTCACAATGAAATGTTCACATTTGATGGCACAAATTATAATATATGGAAAACTTGTATGCTTATTCATTTTTGTGACATGGACCCAAATTTGGATTGTATTATAGATATAGGTTTTTCTCCTCCTATGGATTTCGAAAATCTATCTTGTGAGGATGAGAAAAACTTATATCTCGATGCTCAAGCTTCTAATGTTCTTGTTAATGCGTTGAGCTATGTAGTTACTTCTTCAATCATACCTTTTTGGAGCGCTCATGAGTTATGGACAAAACTTCAAGATAAATATGATGTGTCCAACATTATTGAGGATGATTGTATTGCTTCCACTTCCAGTCGAGATGAGTTCTCCTTTGATTCCACTTCACCAAAGTGTGGTAAGACACAAGGTAATGAAATGGTGAGTGGTGGTGAACTTTGCAATGTTGATAGTGAGCTTACTCTTATTGATCCTTCTTCTCTATCTCATTGCAACACTTCATCTTTGGACTTAAACACGTCTAGCACTATATATGATTTACATGCTAGTGTTGATAGTCCTTGCATATCATGTATAAATTGCCTCAATAGATCACATGATTATATGCTCTCTTTGCCTTGTTATCATAATGTAAATGCTTCTATTTCCTCTAGTTTTTGTGTGTCTAACAATGTAGAGGAAACCGAAGATTCTATTGGTAAATACATGAATTTGAATGGAGCTTCAAGTAATTATTCATCATCTTCATCTCACGGTTCCCACCTATGCCTTATGGCTTGGGATTCAAAGGTAACTCCTACTTTGGAACCCAATACCTCTTGTGATGATGAGGATGAGGATAATGAGGAAAAAGAGATTAATGTTGATGATTTATATGAAAAGGGTGATATGGTTTATCATGCTCTTGTTAAGGATGATATTTCTTGCTCTAACTTCATTGAAATCTTGGACTTTGCTATTAAGAGCAAAGAACATATTGATAAGTTAGAAGCACAAATTGAGGATCATGAGAACACCATTGATAAAATGAGTAGCCTTGAGCATGAGTATGCTAATCAAATTGCACATCTAAATGAAGCTCTTGAAGAGGAACAAACCACTAAGGAATCTCTTGAGGAGACTTTTTCTCTAGAGTTGTCTAGAGTGAAGGAATCTCATGATAGAGGTCCTAAGGTGGCTAGTGGTCTCAAAAGTAAAAATGATGAGCTTCAAGTTGCTTATGCTAAACTTCTTGATGATTTTGAGCACCTCAAAAATGGCTCTAGGGTCATCAAGGGTGAGCTCATCAAACTCACCGAGTCACATGAGCAACTTAAAGCCTCTTACTCAAAAGAGCTTTCGAAGTTGCCCTCACCTATTGCAGTTAATTATGATGCTTGTGCTACTAACTCTATTTCTTGTGAAGCATCTATTTTGAATGAGAATGTTGAGCTAAAGACTCAACTTGCTTTGCTAACTAGCAAGTATGGGATCTTGGAAGAAAGTCATGGTAAGCTATCAAGCTCTCATGAGTATCTTCTAGCATCCCATGCTAGGCTAAAGTTTGCTCATAAGGCTAGTTGTACAAAGGTAACATCTTCTGAGCCTCATGTGGTCACTATCACAATCTCTATGAATAATGCTATATTGCCATGTGCTAGTCCTTGTAATTCGTCCACTCACATTATTGCTAAATCTTGTGATGAATTACTTTCTTTGACTTGTTGCTCTAGCAATGAAATTTCTACTTCCTCTAGTATATGTGTTGTCACTAACCATGTAGAGGAAATCAAACAGCTCAAGGCTCAAGTCACTTCTTTGAAGAATGACTTGAAAAAGGGTCATGAAGGGAAGACCACACTCAACAAGATCTTGAGTGTGCAAAAATCCCTCAATGACAAGAGTGGGCTTGGATTTAAATCCAATGTCAAGAACAAGTCCACTAATAAGAAGAAGTCCAAGAGAAACAATAATAAGGGCCAAAACAAGTCAAGAATTCTGCCAAGATTGTTTGCTTCAAGTGCAAAATTGAAGGGCACCATGTTAGATCTTGCCCCTTGAAGAAGAAGCCTCTTGGTGAGAAGCAAAAAGGGAAGCGACCTCTAGTTCAAGGTCATGGCCTATATCAAGTTGGAGAAAGGCCAATTCCCAAGAAGATTCAAGCTAATACTCCCATTGTGGAGAAATCAAGTGAAAAGAATGGGAAGAGAAGAACTTGCTACTTATGTTGTGAGAAGGGTCACATCTCTTCCTCCTATACTATTGTTATGTAGCATCCCAATTGTCTAACAATTGTAATGCTACTTGGTATAGTAATATAATGGCTACTTCAGACATATAATTGTTGCATCATCATTATATCATGCTCATGTCATCATGCCACCTTGCATTTGAGCATCATATAAAACCCTTTTTGTGTTGGTTCTTCTCTCATATGCATTGTAAATTGTATTTGCCTCTTGATATTGTATTTGGTTGTTGATATATTGTTTAATGCCCAAGTTGAGTTGGGGGCATATCTTTTATTCCACTCCATCACCTTTCTTTCACCACCTTATAATTCCACCATCCAACTAATGTGAGCTTTACATTTTATTTGGGTTTACCTCTAGCTCATGTGGGTTGGGATGGATCCAATTCTTTTTCCACATGCTCTCATCTTAGCATCATGTTGTTTTCACATTATTGATATATGAGAGCCACATGGCCACCTTTGCATGCCTTGTGAGTGGGACCCTATTTCTAGCTTCCATATGTGTTGTTTAGGGGTTATTATCATGTTGGGATATTTTGTGGGCTTATTAAATACCTAGTGGCACACACACACTAGCAAGTCCCATTTTATTTCAATAGGGTCATCTCCAACTACTCCACATGGGGCATCCTTTCACTCCTTTTAGCTTGGTTTATTCCATATTTTTGGAATGCATAAGTATAAATGCCATGGATATTCATTTTGTTTTCACAAGAGGAAACCTAGCATTAATATTATGCATGGGCCATGCAACCATCTCTATATCTTTGCTTCCTTGTTTTTATTTGGTCTTTTGAGTGAATCATCTATCTTCCTCTACCCCTCTTTTGCTTGATCTAGTTGATCTTGTTATAACCACACCACATCTCCCTCTCTTTCTTATCCTCTATCTAAGATCCTCCCTAATCACCTACCCCATCCCTCTAAACCCTAAGTACCCTCCCTCATCTTTCCTCTCTCTAGCCGAGCCACCCCACCATGACCTACCCTAGCTACCCACCTGCCTCTCTTGGCCTCTCTCCTCTCTCTGCCCTGCAGGCCCCACCTGGCTACCCCTCTCCCTGGTCCCACACCTCATCTACTCCCTCTCTCTCTCTACCCAACCCTAGTACCAACCTAGCCCGAGCCTCCCCTCTCCTCTTTTCTCCTCTCCCCCTGCCCTGCATGCCCTACACCGAACCACCCGAGCCTGGCCTGCCCTGCCCCACCTGGAAGCCCCTGCCCGTGCCTGCCCTGGCCTCCCAGCTCGAGCACGTGAAGGAGGGGGAAAAAAGGTGGCCGAGCCACCTTTAACCCTACCCACTCCCCCACCGCACCCCTCTCCTCTCCCGTCCCTATCTACCCCCTCTCCCCCTCTCTGCAGACGATCCCAGATCTACCCCAGGGCCGTGCCTCTCCGCTCCTTCCTCTCCACCACCGGCTACTCTCTCTCGCCGGCCACCGTCGGCCTCCACCCCATCTCGTTGAACCAGACGTGCAGACCGTCCGTGGAGGGGCCTGGAAGTCCAAGGGCAGCCCTCTGCTTCACCCTGGACACGCCGTCGAGGAGGAGAAGGGCTGGAACCGCCAGGCCCGACGCCGCTCCGATGAAACCCTAGCTCCGCCCGGTGCCTGCTACGTCGCTGATCGCCAGCTCCGCTGCCCGAACCAACCGCACCAACGACCTCTCGGTGAGCTACCCAAACCCCCAGACATCCTCGTCGTCGCAGTCTTGCCCTGGTCGCGTCGGACGTTCCATCGAACGCTCTGTGCGCGCCGGTGTCCGCGTTCGTTCTCCAGATCGTGGCATCGCAGAAGCGTATCTAGCCGTGCCGCGCTCACCCTGCACCAACACCCAGCCTGGCCCAGTGGTCACCGCGGCCTGCGCACGCGCCCAGGTCGCGTGTTCGATCTCCCGCGCCGCGCGCTCGTTCGCGAGCACCGATCAGTCCCCTGCGCGCGGAGAAGAGGAACAGTACGGCCGCTGTTTTGCAAATAGCCCCTCCGTTAATTTTTCTGCTTAACCCGCGGTACCACCGAGCCCACCGTCAGCCTCTCTGTACATTTTGCAGAGCACCCCCTAGCCTTTTCCAATCTTAACCCGCGCCCCCTGGATCTACCACGTGTCGCGTCCCCGCTGGCGCGCCCGCGTGTGGCCCTGAGGTTGCTGTGGTCCCACCCGTCAGTCGCAGAGGCTAGGTTAGCTCGCGGTGGGAAAAGCTTTTTGCGCACAGTCTGTCCCAGTCAGCAGCTGGCCCACCCGTCAGCGGCTGGGTCTAGATTTGCCTGAGTACAAAAAGTTTCTGTTTAATTCAAATCTTTTCAAATTTATTTCAAATTCAAATTCCAATCTGTTTTATAATAACTTTTAATTCTCAAATTCAAATAATACAAATATTATATGTTTTGAGATCAGAAAAATATGAGGAATTCAAATATGCCCTTCAAAATATATTTTGGACACTTTATTTTTCAAGTTGATTAAAATTACAATAAAATGCCCTTTTTCCTTAATTAATTAATAACTTTTGTTTTATAACTCCAAATTTAACAAATGATATGTCTAAAATGATTAGCTCGACGAGACCTTTCTGTTTATGCATTCCATTATCTGTTTTGCAGCATGCATCATATAAATATAATGTATACAGCAACTAATATGAAGATAAAAGGTGGCCAAAACTCAATAAAATGATTTATTCTTGTATTCCACACTCACCCATGCCATGCTACTTTATTGCCATGCAAATTGTGCATCATTCATCATGGCATGATTGTTTGCTTGACGCATTTTAATTCATATGCTTGTGCACTTTATTTATGTTGGCCCTTGTTTCTTTGGTTCTTCTTCGAATAGACGCTGAGCAGGGGATATATCAAGAGAACCAGGAGCACTACCCAGATCCATCCCTTGCTTCAACTGAGCTGCCAGGCAAGCACTACCACATGCTTGCATACATATAGTACCTAATGCCTCTATCTTATTCTTGCATCATTGAGTCGCAATTGCATTAATCTGAATCCCAAGTATTGCATAGCCTTTACTTTTAAACCCCACCGAAGCTTGTTCCTGCATCCCATGAGCCATTACTACAGGAGTTGTTTGAGCCATGCGAGTCGTAGAACAGCATGTGTAGGGTATGTGAGTGTCTGATGGATAACGAGGTACCTATACAACTTAATCTGAGTAGTAATGGGATAACTAATGAAAGAGGCATCGGTGAGCCATATTTGCTTTTTGGTTTTTCAGGCTCACTTGTGTCCCGTAGGACCCCGAGTGCTTGATTCCTGTTCCTTGAATATTCGCGCTATCCACATCCGGGAGGCTTATGAACCCCCCTGAGCCAGAGCTTGATTCATTCTTATTTCTTGGGGCCACAAACTAGTTTGAGGTTTTATTTACTATCCTGTACTTATGCCATGCTTTACTGCTTTATTTAAGATTGTGCGAGGTACTGCACACTGTACTGTTTAGGTAAGCGGAGTGTTTTTGCGGTATCGACAAGCCCAGTCACATTTTCGGGTTCCCAGTCGTTTACAGCCATTGACGCAAACCTTGAGTCCGTCTCGGAGTCGGCCAACTTCGTCGCGGGTAGCTTAATGGGGTGGCCCCCGGAAATATTTCTGAATCCTGTGATCGCTTTGTCGTGACTGCCTCGTTGGGTTTTGATTTGGTTTTTCCGAGGTTGATCGAGTGTGTGTTGCTATTTGTGCACCCCTGCAGGGTAAAACTTTCTGAAAGCCGTGTCCGCGGTTATGGACGACTTGGAGCACAGTTTCTCGATCATAGACAAGAATAACTAAAGAACCGCTTTTAATTTGACTAAGTACCTGACTAGTAAATAGTGCAACACTCATGGAATGGATAATAAAACTGCCAACGGATGGGGGGTTGTTCGTCCGCTTCCTTGTCGGTAAGCGAGGAGGATCATGGATCTGTGGACATTACCATTATAACTGTTGTTATTAATTCACGGACATCCGTCTATCTCTGGTTAGGCGGATGGTTAGCGAGTATCTATAGAATTGTTAGGGTTTATCTTTTGCTGCAATTGCGTCACCCCAGGTTGTGTCCCCTTTAGAGGCATAAAGACTTGCTGAGTACCCCTAGGGTCTCACACGATAAATTGTTTGATTCAGATGAACAGGTAAGCTCGCAAGATGGATACTGGGTGGAGGAGACGGACGATGTGGGCAACGATCATTCGGTGTAGAGATTCCGGGAACGGGGATCCGTGAGATCTGTGGGCGGGATGTGCTTATTTATGGGGCATCTTATGCCGATTTGCTTCTTATCCGTACTCGGATTTTGTCCTCCGCTTCCGCTTGATACTCCGATGTTTGATGTATGAGGAGATATCCTAAACTATTATATCTATCTAGGACATTTGGATCTTGCCGTATGGCGTTGCTATATTTCCTTTCTTTTTAGATGGAATGGCTCTGATGTACTGTTGTATGGTGGCTTGCATACATACTCATTTGTGTATGTAGTTGATCCCTTCGCCTGCCGATTACGCCGCCCGTTCTTGTCCCGATGTTTGGAAATGGTTAGGACGACCAAAAGGTCTACCTGTGAGTGGCATTTGGGCCCCACCGTACTATTTTAACCATTTCCGCTCATCCAGGCTTGTAACTAGGAGCGTAATTCACCAAGGTAGTTACAATTGGTATCAGAGCCATCCCGCCCTTCAGGGTCTCAGCCAAATGGTCGTTGTCTGTCTAGCAAATATTTTTGGTAGTTATGTATACTAGGGAAAAACAAAACGCGAGAGTAGGACTGCTTCCACTTTTCTTCTTACCCACCCACCCACCCTTTTCTGGTAAGGAACTGTAACGTTTTCAATCCTCTTCTTAAAAATTCAAACTAGGATTCACGTGTTCTGGGTTTCCGTAGTACCATAGGTTGTGTGTGTGTGTGTAATTCCTTGTCTATCTGTTGCATCCAAGTTGTTATCTTTATCGGCCTTTTGGTTATCAATTGTTGGTACATTCCATACCGACAGGCTTTTGCAAACCGATGCGATCTATCTGATTCGTTGTATACCGACACGATCTGTCTTACTCTTTGTTATCCGACGTCATCTTGTTTGGGATGTTCGTTTCCGTAGTCTCTAATCTTTAGGTTCATCGTGAGAAGAAGGTGTTGGGATATGTGTTCTACTTATTCATGTGCGGAGTAATGATTTGAGTGCGGGATGGAGTCGCGACCATACCACTACTCTTATCATTCGCTCTTGTATATTGAATTGGTAGTGTCACTAATCTTGATTCGTTAAGTGATTTTGCGCATCTATTGGTATTTTAATGCCGAAATTTGTGGAAATTTTTTCTTTGATATATCTGTGTACCACACTCCTTTTCAGTCGTGTGCGATATGCTTAATATCTTCTAGGTGCTTTGAACTTCGTTGATATTTTAATATCATCTTAGTAAATCGTATCCTTTAATCTTGATTAATTCCATCTTGGTACTATTTTGGATTATTATTATTCTCCATCATAGTACTGACTTGTGTTTTATATCAATCACAGGATGGCACCACCACGCCGTTCTGAGGAGGACATACAACCTGAACTAGGGGCAGCGTTGTCAAGCATCGCCAATGCCTTGGCAGCAATGCAGCAGAATCAGCAGCGTTTTGAAGAAAGTGTCAGGAGGAATGAGTTTGTTCCGCTACCTCCACCTCCCAAGCGAGGAGACATCAAAAGCTTTCTGAAGTTCAACCCACGCCAATTTGATGTTTCTGATCAACCACTTGATGCTGATGATTGGTTGCGTGAGATGTCAAGGCTGCTGATGACTGCTGATGTTCCTGAGCAAGAATGGGTAAAGTGTGCTACTCACCTTCTGAAGGGAGATGCAGCTCTCTGGTGGGAGAATTACCTGAAGGCAAACTGCACTGGTTTTCAGCCTACTTGGGGACAGTTCACTGGAGCTTTCAAAGAGCAGTATCTGTCAGAAATTGTCATGGAGAGGATGAAGGAAGTGTTTCTCAACCTCAAGCAGGGCAATGATAATGTCAATACCTACATCAGGAACTTCATGAACCTTTCTCGTTATGGTGGCGATGAGATCTCTGATGACAAGAAGAAGCAAAAGAGGTTCCGGCAAGGGCTCAATGCATCGATTAAATATGCAATCACACATGCAAGGCCGGCGTCTTTTCTGGAACTTCAGCATACAGCTCTGCAGGAAGAGGCAAGTAGGCAAGTGTTTGAGGAGTCAAAGAAACACAACCGCGATGCAGCAAGCTCTTCAGCTATGTCAGCTCCTTCTAAGCGTCGTGTTTGGGTTCCTAACACCCCACCGTCGCTCCCGGCTCCACCAAGACCTTCAAGCTTTGCGGCAAGGCCACCAAACTTCCTCACTGCTGCTCCCAGGGCTACAACCACCACTACCCTGGAGCGCCTGGCGGAGTCCCTGGCTACGTTGCTCCACGTCCACCTGGTGCTTGTTACACTTGTGGAGACACTGGGCACCAATACTGGAACTGTCCGTTGAAGAACAAGGCTCTTCCTCCACCACCTCCAAGATCTGCGGCAAGCTCTCCTTTGGTTCGTGCACCACCACCTCGGCCTCTCAACATCAACACCAAGCCCGGGTCTGCTATTGCTCGTGCCAATTGTGTCAACGCCGCTCAAGCTGAGCATGCACCTGGAGTTGTGATGGGTATGCTTTCCGTTAACTCAGTCCCTACATGAGTTTTGTTTGATTCTGGTGCATCGCATTCTTTTGTGTCTCACAAGTTTGCAAATGAGAATGAGTTAGCTATGGATCCTCTCCTTAAGCGGTTAATGGTCCTCTCTCCTGGAGCAACAATGGCAGCTTCTAAAATCAGCCATGGCAATCAAATTGAGATTGGTGGCTCTTCGTTCTCGGCTTCCTTAATTGTTCTGGGCAATTCTGACATTGATGTCATCTTGGGCATGGATTGGTTGACAGCAAATGCAGCTGTGATTGATTGTGCTTAACGCTCGGTTTCTCTGAAGATTCCTGAAGGCCATATAGTCTATTCTCCAAGTCTGACTCCTGCTATCCAGCTTTTCTCTTTGGCGGCTCTGAATGATGATGCTATGGAAGCTATTCAGAGTGTTCCGGTGGTCTGTGAGTTCCCAGATGTCTTTCTTGAAGAGTTGCCAGGTATGCCTCCGGATCGTGAGGTTGAGTTTGTAATTGAGCTTGAACCTGGTACCGCTCCTATCTCCAAGCGGCCTTATAAAATGGGTCCTGCTGAGTTGGCTGAACTCAAACGACATCTTGATGAACAAGAGAAGTTGGGTTTCATTCAGCATAGTACTTCTTCTTGGGGTAGCCCAACAATCTTTGTGAAGAAGCGAGACAAGACTGATAGACTTTGTGTTGACTATCGGGCTCTCAATGCTAAAACCATCAAGAATAAATATCCCCTTCCGCGGATTAATGATCTCTTCGATCAGCTAGCTGGAGCTGTGGTGTTCTCTAAGCTTGACTTGAGAAGTGGTTATCACCAAATCAAGATTCGCAAGGAAGATGTTCCTAAAACAGCTTTCACCACCCGCTATGGCTGTATGAGTACACGGTCTTGTCTTTCGGTCTCACCAACGCACCTGCCACCTTCTCGAGGCTCATGAACTCGGTTTTCATGGAGTATCTTGACAAGTTCGTTGTGGTCTATCTGGATGACATCCTAGTCTATTCTAAGTCTCAGGAAGAACATGAAGAACACCTTCGGTGTGTCCTAAACAAGCTTCGTGAGAACCGCCTGTATGCAAAGTTCTCCAAGTGTGAGTTTTGGCTGCCTCAAGTTACCTATCTTGGTCACGTCATCTCTGCCAAGGGCATTGCAGTCAACCCGGAAACTGTGAAGACAATTGTTGAATGGCTTCCTCCTGTTAATGTCAAAGAAGTGCGGAGTTTCCTTGGTTTGGCTAGTTATTGTCGTCGCTTCGTTCAGAACTTTTCGAAGATAGCGAAGCCTCTTACCGATCTCCTCAAGAAAGGCAAGAAATACCTTTGGACTCCTGCATGTCAAGCAAGCTTTGAGACACTCAAAGGGAAGCTCACTTCCACACCAGTCTTGGTTCCTTCGGATACATCCAAGCCTTTCCAGATATTCTGTGACGCCTCTTTGCACGGATTGGGTGCGGTCCTCATGCAAGAAAAACAAGTTGTTGCTTATGCCTCTCGCCAGTTGAAGACGCATGAGATCAACTATCCTACACATGACCTCGAGCTCGCAGCAGTTGTCTTTGCTTTGAAAGTATGGAGGCACTACTTGCTTGGAAACTGTTGTGAGATCTTTTCTGATCACAAGAGTTTGAAGTATATCTTCACTCAGCCTGATCTCAACCTTCGGCAGAGGAGATGGATTGAAGCAATCAATGATTTTGATTTGACCATCAACTACACTCCGGGCAAAGCAAATGTCATGGCCGATGCGCTCAGCCGCAAAGCTTATGTCAACAACCTCATGATGGAAGAACAACAACCTCTCTTGTGCGAGGAATTCCGTCAGCTCAACCTTGAAATTGTGGAACAAGGGTATCTCCTGAACCTTCTAGCAACCCCTCTCTTGGAAGAAAAGGTTCGCTCCTTTCAGCTTGGTGATCCATACACGAGAAAGATCATCTCCAGGCTTCAGTTTCCAAAGTATGAGTCCTTCCACGTCGATGATCAAGGCACGCTTTTCTTTGAACACCGGATGTTTGTTCCGAACTACCCGGGTTTGAGAGAGCAAGTTCTCAAGGAGGCGCATGATTCTGTTCTTTCTATCCACCCTGGCAGCACAAAGATGTACATGGACTTGAAAACACAATATTGGTGGCCAGGTTTGAAACGATATTGTGCCAAGTATGTCTCGGAGTGTGATGTCTGCCGCAGAGTTAAAGCTGTCCATCAGAAACCTTCCGGTCTTCTACAGCCATTGAGACCCCCGGAATGGAAATGGGAGAAAGTAGAGATGGACTTCATCACGGGTTTTCCTAGGTCACAGAAGGGCAACAATGCAATCTTTGTTGTCATTGACAGGCTTTCTAAAGTGGCTCACTTCTTCCCCGTCAAGGAAACAATTTCTGCAATTCAGTTGGCTGAGCTCTATATCAACAGAATTGTCTCTCTGTATGGGGTTCCTCTCGAGATCAGTTCAGACCGTGGAAGCATCTTCACTTCCAAGTTCTGGGAAAGTTTCCAAAATGCTTTGGGAACAAAATTGAACTTCAGCATAGCTTAGCACCCTCAGTCGCAAGGACAAGTTGAAAGGATCAATCAGATTCTGGAGGATATTCTTCGTGCTTGCATCATCTCTTTTGGCATGAAGTGGGAAGAATGTCTTCCTTATGCTGAGTTCTCTTACAACAATAGCTTCCAGAAAAGTCTAAAGATGGCACCATTTGAGGCTCTCTATGGTCGCAAATGCAGAACTCCGATTGGTTGGTCGGGTGCAGGAGAAAGAATTTTGTTTGGCCCTGACATTGTGACTCAAGCGGAGGAGAAGGTTCACATCATTCTTGAAAATCTGAAGATTGCTCAAAGTCGCCAGAAGAGCAATTATGATAGGAAGCACACGGACATGGAGTATGTCCCTGGTGATCTCGTTTACCTTCGTGTCACTCCCATGAGAGGCACGCACCGTTTTGGTATCAAAGGAAAGCTGGCTCCTAGATACATCGGTCCATTCAAAATTCGTGGAAGAAGAGGAGAAGTTGCTTATGCTCTTGAGCTCCCGGAAAAACTCAAAGTCCATGATGTTTTCCACATCTCTCAACTCAAGAAGTGCTTCAAGGATCCCGGCAGGACCGTGGATCATGAGCTTATCAATCTCCAAGAAGACCTGTCTTATCAAGAACACCCCACAAAAATCCTTGAAGTCGCAGAAAGAAGGACTCGCAACAAGTCCATCAAGTTCTGCAAGGTGCAGTGGTCGCACCATTCGGTTGATGAAGCCACTTGGGAACGTGAAGATGAGCTCCGTGCCAAGTATCCTACCCTGTTTGAGTCTTCTTCTTCTTCCTAGAATCTCGGGGCGAGATTCCTGTTTAGTGGGGGAGAGTTGTAGCATCCCAATTGTCTAACAATTGTAATGCTACTTGGTCTAGTAATATAATGGCTACTTCAGACATATAATTGTTGCATCATCATTATATCATGCTCATGTCATCATGCCACCTTGCATTTGAGCATCATATAAAACCCTTTTTGTGTTGGTTCTTCTCTCATATGCATTGTAAATTGTATTTGCCTCTTGATATTGTATTTGGTTGTTGATATATTGTTTAATGCCCAAGTTGAGTTGGGGGCATATCTTTTATTCCACTCCATCACCTTTCTTTCACCACCTTATAATTCCACCATCCAACTAATGTGAGCTTTACATTTTATTTGGGTTTACCTCTAGCTCATGTGGGTTGGGATGGATCCAATTCTTTTTCCACATGCTCTCATCTTAGCATCATGTTGTTTTCACATTATTGATATATGAGAGCCACATGGCCACCTTTGCATGCCTTGTGAGTGGGACCCTATTTCTAGCTTCCATATGTGTTGTTTAGGGGTTATTATCATGTTGGGATATTTTGTGGGCTTATTAAATACCTAGTGGCACACACACACTAGCAAGTCCCATTTTATTTCAATAGGGTCATCTCCAACTACTCCACATGGGGCATCCTTTCACTCCTTTTAGCTTGGTTTATTCCATATTTTTGGAATGCATAAGTATAAATGCCATGGATATTCATTTTGTTTTCACAAGAGGAAACCTAGCATTAATATTATGCATGGGCCATGCAACCATCTCTATATCTTTGCTTCCTTGTTTTTATTTGGTCTTTTGAGTGAATCATCTATCTTCCTCTACCCCTCTTTTGCTTGATCTAGTTGATCTTGTTATAACCACACCACATCTCCCTCTCTTTCTTATCCTCTATCTAAGATCCTCCCTAATCACCTACCCCATCATCACCATACCCCCCTCCCTCTAAACCCTAAGTACCCTCCCTCATCTTTCCTCTCTCTAGCCGAGCCACCCCACCATGACCTACCCTAGCTACCCACCTGCCTCTCTCGGCCTCTCTCCTCTCTCTGCCCTGCAGGCCCCACCTGGCTACCCCTCTCCCTGGTCCCACACCTCATCTACTCCCTCTCTCTCTCTACCCAACCCTAGTACCAACCTAGCCCGAGCCTCCCCTCTCCTCTTTTCTCCTCTCCCCCTGCCCTGCATGCCCTACACCGAACCACCCGAGCCTGGCCTGCCCTGCCCCACCTGGAAGCCCCTGCCCGTGCCTGCCCTGGCCTCCCAGCTCGAGCATGTGAAGGAGGGGAAAAAAAGGTGGCCGAGCCACCTTTAACCCTACCCACTCCCCCACGGCACCTCTCTCCTCTCCCGTCCCTATCTACCCCCTCTCCCCCTCTCTACAGACGATCCCAGATCTACCCCAGGGCCGTGCCTCTCCGCTCCTTCCTCTCCACCACCGGCTACTCTCTCTCGCCGGCCACCGTCGGCCTCCACCCCATCTCGTTGAACCAGACGTGCAGACCGTCCGTGGAGGGGCCTGGAAGTCCAAGGGCAGCCCTCTGCTTCACCCTGGACACGCCGTCGAGGAGGAGAAGGGCTGGAACCGCCAGGCCCGACGCCGCTCCGACGAAACCCTAGCTCCGCCCGGCGCCTGCTACGTCGCTGATCGCCAGCTCCGCTGCCCGAACCAACCGCACCAACGACCTCTCAGTGAGCTACCCAAACCCCCAGACATCCTCGTCGTCGCAGTCTTGCCCTGGTCACGTCGGACGTTCCATCAAACGCTCTGTGCGCGCCGGTGTCCGCGTTCGTTCTCCACATCGTGGCGTCGCAGAAGCGTATCTAGTCGTGCCGCGCTCACCCTGCACCAACACCCAGCCTGGCCCAGTGGTCACCGCGGCCTGCACGCGCGCCCAGGTCGCGTGTTCGATCCCCCACGCCGCGCGCTTGTTCGCGAGCACCGATCAGTCCCCTGCGCGCGGAGAAGAGGAACAGTACGGCCGCTGTTTTGCAAATAGCCCCTCCGTTAATTTTTCTGCTTAACCCGCGGTACCACCGAGCCCACCGTCAGCCTCTCTGTACATTTTGCAGAGCACCCCCTAGCCTTTTCCAATCTTAACCCGCGCCCCTGGATCTACCACGTGTCGCGTCCCCGCTGGCGCGCCCGCGTGTGGCCCTGAGGTTGCTGTGGTCCCACCCGTCAGTCGCAGAGGCTAGGTTAGCTCGCGGTGGGAAAAGCTTTTTGCGCACAGTCTGTCCCAGTCAGCAGCTGGCCCACCCGTCAGCGGCTGGGTCTAGATTTTCCTGAGTACAAAAAGTTTCTGTTTATTTCTGTTTAATTCAAATCTTTTCAAATTTATTTCAAATTCAAATTCCAATCTGTTTTATAATAACTTTTAATTCTCAAATTCAAATAATACAAATAATATATGTTTTGAGATCAGAAAAATATGAGGAATTCAAATATTCCCTTCAAAATATATTTTGGACACTTTATTTTTCAAGTTGATTAAAATTACAATAAAATGCCCTTTTTTCTTAATTAATTAATAACTTTTGTTTTATAACTCCAAATTTAACAAATGATATGTCTAAAATGATTAGCTCGACGAGACCTTTCTGTTTATGCATTCCATTATCTGTTTTGCAGCATGCATCATATAAATATAATGTATACAGCAACTAATATGAAGATAAAAGGTGGCCAAAACTCAATAAAATGATTTATTCTTGTATTCCACACTCACCCATGCCATGCTACTTTATTGCCATGCAAATTGTGCATCATTCATCATGGCATGATTGTTTGCTTGACGCATTTTAATTCATATGCTTGTGCACTTTATTTATGTTGGCCCTTGTTTGTTTGGTTCTTCTTCGAATAGACGCTGAGCAGGGGATATATCAAGAGAACCAGGAGCACTACCCAGATCCATCCCTTGCTTCAACTGAGCTGCCAGGCAAGCACTACCACATGCTTGCTTACATATAGTACCTAATGCCTCTATCTTATTCTTGCATCATTGAGTCGCGATTGCATTAATCTGAATCCCAAGTATTGCATAACCTTTACTTTTAAACCCCACCGAAGCTTGTTCCTCCATCCCATGAGCCATTACTACAGGAGTTGTTTGAGCCATGCGAGTCGTAGAACAGCATGTGTAGGGTATGTGAGTGTCTGATGGATAACGAGGTACCTATACAACTTAATCTGAGTAGTAATGGGATAACTAATGAAAGAGGCATCGGTGAGCCATATTTGCTATTTGGTTTTTCAGGCTCACTTGTGTCCCGTAGGACCCCGAGTGCTTGATTCCTGTTCCTTGAATATTCGCGCTATCCACATCCGGGAGGCTTATGAACCCCCCTGAGCCAGATCTTGATTCATTCTTATTTCTTGGGGCCACAAACTAGTTTGAGGTTTTATTTACTATCCTGTACTTATGCCATGCTTTACTGCTTTATTTAAGATTGTGCGAGGTACTGCACACTGTACTGTTTAGGTAAGCGGAGTGTTTTCGCGGTATCGACAAGCCCAGTCACATTTTCGGGTTCCCAGTCGTTTACAGCCATTGACGCAAACCTTGAGTCTGTCTCGGAGTCGGCCAACTTCGTCGCGGGTAGCTTAATGGGGTGGCCCCCGGAAATATTTCTGAATCCTGTGATCGCTTTGTCGTGACTGCCTCGTTGGGTTTTGATTTGGTTTTTCCGAGGTTGATCGAGTGTGTGTTGCTATTTGTGCACCCCTGCAGGGTAAAACTTTCTGAAAGCCGTGTTCGCGGTTATGGACGACTTGGAGCACAGTTTCTCGATCATAGACAAGAATAACTAAAGAACCGCTTTTAATTTGACTAAGTACCTGACTAGTAAATAGTGCAACACTCATGGAATGGATAATAAAACTGCCAACGGATGGGGGGTTGTTCGTCCGCTTCCTCGTCGGTAAGCGAGGAGGAGGATGGATCTGTGGACATTACCATTATAACTGTTGTTATTAATTCACGGACATCCGTCTATCTCTGGTTAGGCGGATGGTTAGCGAGTATCTATAGAATTGTTAGGGTTTATCTTTTGCTGCAATTGCGTCACCCCAGGTTGTGTCCCCTTTAGAGGCATAAAGACTTGCTGAGTACCCCTAGGGTCTCACACGATAAATTGTTTGATTCAGATGAACAGGTAAGCTCGCAAGATGGATACTGGGTGGAGGAGACGGACGATGTGGGCAACGATCATTCGGTGTAGAGATTCCGGGAACGGGGATCCGTGAGATCTGTGGGCGGGATGTGCTTATTTATGGGGCATCTTATGCCGATTTGCTTCTTATCCGTACTCGGATTTTGTCCTCCGCTTCCGCTTGATACTCCGATGTTTGATGTATGAGGAGATATCCTAAACTATTATATCTATCTAGGACATTTGGATCTTGCCGTATGGCGTTGCTATATTTCCTTTCTTTTTAGATGGAATGGCTCTGATGTACTGTTGTATGGTGGCTTGCATACATACTCATTTGTGTATGTAGTTGATCCCTTCGCCTGCCGATTACGCCGCCCGTTCTTGTCCCGATGTTTGGAAATGGTTAGGACGACCAAAAGGTCTACCTGTGAGTGGCATTTGGGCCCCACCGTACTATTTTAACCATTTCCGCTCATCCAGGCTTGTAACTAGGAGCGTAATTCACCAAGGTAGTTACAATTGGTATCAGAGCCATCCCGCCCTTCAGGGTCTCAGCCAAATGGTCGTTGTCTGTCTAGCAAATATTTTTGGTAGTTATGTAAACTAGGGAAAAACAAAACGCGAGAGTAGGACTGCTTCCACTTTTCTTCTTACCCACCCACCCACCCTTTTCTGGTAAGGAACTGTAACGTTTTCAATCCTCTTCTTAAAAATTCAAACTAGGATTCACGTGTTCTGGGTTTCCGTAGTACCATAGGTTGTGTGTGTGTGTGTGTGTAATTCCTTGTCTATCTGTTGCATCCAAGTTGTTATCTTTATCGGCCTTTTGGTTATCAATTGTTGGTACATTCCATACCGACAGGCTTTTGCAAACCGACGCGATCTATCTGATTCGTTGTATACCGACACGATCTGTCTTACTCTTTGTTATCCGACGTCATCTTGTTTGGGGTGTTCGTTTCCGTAGTCTCTAATCTTTAGGTTCATCGTGAGAAGAAGGTGTTGGGATATGTGTTCTACTTATTCATGTGCGGAGTAATGATTTGAGTGCGGGATGGAGTCGCGACCATACCACTACTCTTATCATTCGCTCTTGTATATTGAATTGGTAGTGTCACTAATCTTGATTCGTTAAGTGATTTTGCGCATCTATTGGTATTTTAATGCCGAAATTTGTGGAAAATTTTTCTTTGATATATCTGTGTACCACACTCCTTTTCAGTCGTGTGCGATATGCTTAATATCTTCTAGGTGCTTTGAACTTTGTTGATATTTTAATATCATCTTAGTAAATCGTATCCTTTAATCTTGATTAATTCCATCTTGGTACTATTTTGGATTATTATTATTCTCCATCATAGTACTGACTTGTGTTTTATATCAATCACAGGATGGCACCACCACGCCGTTCTGAGGAGGACATACAACCTGAACTAGGGGCAGCGTTGTCAAGCATCGCCAATGCCTTGGCAGCAATGCAGCAGAATCAGCAGCGTTTTGAAGAAAGTGTCAGGAGGAATGAGTTTGTTCCGCTACCTCCACCTCCCAAGCGAGGAGACATCAAAAGCTTTCTGAAGTTCAACCCACGCCAATTTGATGTTTCTGATCAACCACTTGATGCTGATGATTGGTTGCGTGAGATGTCAAGGCTGCTGATGACTGCTGATGTTCCTGAGCAAGAATGGGTAAAGTGTGCTACTCACCTTCTGAAGGGAGATGCAGCTCTCTAGTGGGAGAATTACCTGAAGGCAAACTGCACTGGTTTTCAGCCTACTTGGGGACAGTTCACTGGAGCTTTCAAAGAGCAGTATCTGTCAGAAATTGTCATGGAGAGGATGAAGGAAGTGTTTCTCAACCTCAAGCAGGGCAATGATAATGTCAATACCTACATCAGGAACTTCATGAACCTTTCTCGTTATGGTGGCGATGAGATCTCTGATGACAAGAAGAAGCAAAAGAGGTTCCGGCAAGGGCTCAATGCATCGATTAAATATGCAATCACACATGCAAGGCCGGCGTCTTTTCTGGAACTTCAGCATACAGCTCTGCAGGAAGAGGCAAGTAGGCAAGTGTTTGAGGAGTCAAAGAAACACAACCGCGATGCAGCAAGCTCTTCAGCTATGTCAGCTCCTTCTAAGCGTCGTGTTTGGGTTCCTAACACCCCACCGTCGCTCCCGGATCCACCAAGACCTTCAAGCTTCGCGGCAAGGCCACCAAACTTCCTCACTGCTGCTCCCAGGGGCTACAACCACCACTACCCTGGAGCGCCTGGCGGAGTCCCTGGCTACGTTGCTCCACGTCCACCTGGTGCTTGTTACACTTGTGGAGACACTGGGCACCAATACTGGAACTGTCCGTTGAAGAACAAGGCTCTTCCTCCACCACCTCCAAGATCTGCGGCAAGCTCTCCTTTGGTTCGTGCACCACCACCTCGGCCTCTCAACATCAACACCAAGCCCGGGTCTGCTATTGCTCGTGCCAACTGTGTCAACACCGCTCAAGCTGAGCATGCACCTGGAGTTGTGATGGGTATGCTTTCCGTTAACTCAGTCCCTGCACGAGTTTTGTTTGATTCTGGTGCATCGCATTCTTTTGTGTCTCACAAGTTTGCAAATGAGAATGAGTTAGCTATGGATCCTCTCCTTAAGCGGTTAATGGTCCTCTCTCCTGGAGCAACAATGGCAGCTTCTAAAATCAGCCATGGCAATCAAATTGAGATTGGTGGCTCTTCGTTCTCGGCTTCCTTAATTGTTCTGGGCAATTCTGACATTGATGTCATGTTGGGCATGGATTGGTTGACAGCAAATGCAGCTGTGATTGATTGTGCTGAACGCTCGGTTTCTCTGAAGATTCCTGAAGGCCATATAGTCTATTCTCCAAGTCTGACTCCTGCTATCCAGCTTTTCTCTTTGGCGGCTCTGAATGATGATGCTATGGAAGCTATTCAGAGTGTTCTGGTGGTCTGTGAGTTCCCAGATGTCTTTCCTGAAGAGTTGCCAGGTATGCCTCCGGATCGTGAGGTTGAGTTTGTAATTGAGCTTGAACCTGGTACCGCTCCTATCTCCAAGCGGCCTTATAAAATGGGTCCTGCTGAGTTGGCTGAACTCAAACGACAGCTTGATGAACAAGAGAAGTTGGGTTTCATTCAGCATAGTACTTCTTCTTGGGGTAGCCCAACAATCTTTGTGAAGAAGCGAGACAAGACTGATAGACTTTGTGTTGACTATCGGGCTCTCAATGCTAAAACCATCAAGAATAAATATCCCCTTCCACGGATTAATGATCTCTTCGATCAGCTAGCTGGAGCTGTGGTGTTCTCTAAGCTTGACTTGAGAAGTGGTTATCACCAAATCAAGATTCGCAAGGAAGATGTTCCTAAAACAGCTTTCACCACCCGCTATGGCTGTATGAGTACACGGTCTTGTCTTTCGGTCTCACCAACGCACCTGCCACCTTCTCGAGGCTCATGAACTCGGTTTTCATGGAGTATCTTGACAAGTTCGTTGTGGTCTATCTGGATGACATCCTAGTCTATTCTAAGTCTCAGGAAGAACATGAAGAACACCTTCGGTGTGTCCTAAACAAGCTTCGTGAGAACCGCTTGTATGCAAAGTTCTCCAAGTGTGAGTTTTGGCTGCCTCAAGTTACCTATCTTGGTCACGTCATCTCTGCCAAGGGCATTGCAGTCAACCCGGAAACTGTGAAGACAATTGTTGAATGGCTTCCTCCTGTTAATGTCAAAGAAGTGCGGAGTTTCCTTGGTTTGGCTAGTTATTGCCGTCGCTTCGTTCAGAACTTTTCGAAGATAGCGAAGCCTCTTACCGATCTCCTCAAGAAAGGCAAGAAATACCTTTGGACTCCTGCATGTCAAGCAAGCTTTGAGACACTCAAAGGGAAGCTCACTTCCACACCAGTCTTGGTTCCTCCGGATACATCCAAGCCTTTCCAGATATTCTGTGACGCCTCTTTGCACGGATTGGGTGCGGTCCTCATGCAAGAAAAACAAGTTGTTGCTTATGCCTCTCGCCAGTTGAAGACGCATGAGATCAACTATCCTACACATGACCTCGAGCTCGCATTGTCTTTGCTTTGAAAGTATGGAGGCACTACTTGCTTGGAAACCGTTGTGAGATCTTTTCTGATCACAAGAGTTTGAAGTATATCTTCACTCAGCCTGATCTCAACCTTCGGCAGAGGAGATGGATTGAAGCAATCAATGATTTTGATTTGACCATCAACTACACTCCGGGCAAAGCAAATGTCATGGCCGATGCGCTCAGCCGCAAATCTTATGTCAACAACCTCATGATGGAAGAACAACAACCTCTCTTGTGCGAGGAATTCCGTCAGCTCAACCTTGAAATTGTGGAACAAGGGTATCTCCTGAACCTTCTAGCAACCCCTCTCTTGGAAGAAAAGGTTCGCTCCTTTCAGCTTGGTGATCCATACACGAGAAAGATCATCTCCAGGCTTCAGTTTCCGAAGTATGAGTCCTTCCACGTCGATGATCAAGGCACGCTTTTCTTTGAACACCGGATGTTTGTTCCGAACTACCCGGGTTTGAGAGAGCAAGTTCTCAAGGAGGCGCATGATTCTGTTCTTTCTATCCACCCTGGCAGCACAAAGATGTACATGGACTTGAAAACACAATATTGGTGGCCAGGTTTGAAACGATATTGTGCCAAGTATGTCTCGGAGTGTGATGTCTGCCGCAGAGTTAAAGCTGTCCATCAGAAACCTTCCGGTCTTCTACAGCCATTGAGACCCCCGGAATGGAAATGGGAGAAAGTAGAGATGGACTTCATCACGGGTTTTCCTAGGTCACAGAAGGGCAACAATGCAATCTTTGTTGTCATTGACAGGCTTTCTAAAGTGGCTCACTTCTTCCCCGTCAAGGAAACAATTTCTGCAATTCAGTTGGCTGAGCTCTATATCAACAGAATTGTCTCTCTGTATGGGGTTCCTCTCGAGATCAGTTCAGACCGTGGAAGCATCTTCACTTCCAAGTTCTGGGAAAGTTTCCAAAATGCTTTGGGAACAAAATTGAACTTCAGCACAGCTTACCACCCTCAGTCGCAAGGACAAGTTGAAAGGATCAATCAGATTCTGGAGGATATGCTTCGTGCTTGCGTCATCTCTTTTGGCATGAAGTGGGAAGAATGTCTTCCTTATGCTGAGTTCTCTTACAACAATAGCTTCCAGAAAAGTCTAAAGATGGCACCATTTGAGGCTCTCTATGGTCGCAAATGCAGAACTCCGATTGGTTGGTCGGGTGCAGGAGAAAGAATTTTGTTTGGCCCTGACATTGTGACTCAAGCGAAGGAGAAGGTTCACATCATTCTTGAAAATCTGAAGATTGCTCAAAGTCGCCAGAAGAGCAATTATGACAGGAAGCACACGGACATGGAGTATGTCCCTGGTGATCTCGTTTACCTTCGTGTCACTCCCATGAGAGGCACGCACCGTTTTGGTATCAAAGGAAAGCTGGCTCCTAGATACATCGGTCCATTCAAAATTCGTGGAAGAAGAGGAGAAGTTGCTTATGCTCTTGAGCTCCCGGAAAAACTCAAAGTCCATGATGTTTTCCACATCTCTCAGCTCAAGAAGTGCTTCAAGGATCCCGGCAGGACCGTGGATCATGAGCTTATCAATCTCCAAGAAGACCTGTCTTATCAAGAACACCCCACAAAAATCCTTGAAGTCGCAGAAAGAAGGACTCGCAACAAGTCCATCAAGTTCTGCAAGGTGCAGTGGTCGCACCATTCGGTTGATGAAGCCACTTGGGAACGTGAAGATGAGCTCCGTGCCAAGTATCCTACCCTGTTTGAGTCTTCTTCTTCTTCCTAGAATCTCGGGGCGAGATTCCTGTTTAGTGGGGGAGAGTTGTAGCATCCCAATTGTCTAACAATTGTAATGCTACTTGGTCTAGTAATATAATGGCTACTTCAGACATATAATTGTTGCATCATCATTATATCATGCTCATGTCATCATGCCACCTTGCATTTGAGCATCATATAAAACCCTTTTTGGGTTGGTTCTTCTCTCATATGCATTGTAAATTGTATTTGCCTCTTGATATTGTATTTGGTTGTTGATATATTGTTTAATGCCCAAGTTGAGTTGGGGGCATATCTTTTATTCCACTCCATCACCTTTCTTTCACCACCTTATAATTCCACCATCCAACTAATGTGAGCTTTACATTTTATTTGGGTTTACCTCTAGCTCATGTGGGTTGGGATGGATCCAATTCTTTTTCCACATGCTCTCATCTTAGCATCATGTTGTTTTCACATTATTGATATATGAGAGCCACATGGCCACCTTTGCATGCCTTGTGAGTGGGACCCTATTTCTAGCTTCCATATGTGTTGTTTAGGAGTTATTATCATGTTGGGATATTTTGTGGGCTTATTAAATACCTAGTGGCACACACACACTAGCAAGTCCCATTTTATTTCAATAGGGTCATCTCCAACTACTCCACATGGGGCATCCTTTCACTCCTTTTAGCTTGGTTTATTCCATATTTTTGGAATGCATAAGTATAAATGCCATGGATATTCATTTTGTTTTCACAAGAGGAAACCTAGCATTAATATTATGCATGGGCCATGCAACCATCTCTATATCTTTGCTTCCTTGTTATTATTTGGTCTTTTGAGTGAATCATCTATCTTCCTCTACCCCTCTTTTGCTTGATCTAGTTGATCTTGTTATAACCACACCACATCTCCCTCTCTTTCTTATCCTCTATCTAAGATCCTCCCTAATCACCTACCCCATCATCACCATACCCCCCTCCCTCTAAACTCTAAGTACCCTCCCTCATCTTTCCTCTCTCTAGCCGAGCCACCCCACCATGACCTACCCTAGCTACCCACCTGCCTCTCTCGGCCTCTCTCCTCTCTCTGCCCTGCAGGCCCCACCTGGCTACCCCTCCCTGGTCCCACACCTCATCTACTCCCTCTCTCTCTCTACCCAACCCTAGTACCAACCTAGCCCGAGCCTCCCCTCTCCTCTTTTCTCCTCTCCCCCTGCCCTGCATGCCCTACACCGAACCACCCGAGCCTGGCCTGCCCTGCCCCACCTGGAAGCCCCTGCCCGTGCCTGCCCTGGCCTCCCAGCTCGAGCATGTGAAGGAGGGGAAAAAAAGGTGGCCGAGCCACCTTTAACCCTACCCACTCCCCCACGGCACCCCTCTCCTCTCCCGTCCCTATCTACCCCCTCTCCCCCTCTCTGCAGACGATCCCAGATCTACCCCAGGGCCGTGCCTCTCCGCTCCTTCCTCTCCACCACCGGCTACTCTCTCTCGCCGGCCACCGTCGGCCTCCACCCCATCTCGTTGAACCAGACGTGCAGACCGTCCGTGGAGGGGCCTGGAAGTCCAAGGGCAGCCCTCTGCTTCACCCTAGACACGCTGTCGAGGAGGAGAAGGGCTAGAACCGCCAGGCCCGACGCCGCTCCGACGAAACCCTAGCTCCGCCCGGCGCCTGCTACGTCGCTGATCGCCAGCTCCGCTGCCCGAACCAACCGCACCAACGACCTCTCAGTGAGCTACCCAAACCCCCAGACATCCTCGTCGTCGCAGTCTTTCCCTGGTCGCGTCGGACGTTCCATCAAACGCTCTGTGCGCGCCGGTGTCCGCGTTCGTTCTCCAAATCGTGGCGTCGCAGAAGCGTATCTAGCCGTGCCGCGCTCACCCTGCACCAACACCCAGCCTGGCCCAGTGGTCACCGCGGCCTGCACGCGCGCCCAGGTCACGTGTTCGATCCCCCGCGCCGCGCGCTCGTTCGCGAGCACCGATCAGTCCCCTGCGCGCGGAGAAGAGGAACAGTACGGCCGCTGTTTTGCAAATAGCCCCTCCGTTAATTTTTCTGCTTAACCCGCGGTACCACCGAGCCCACCGTCAGCCTCTCTGTACATTTTGCAGAGCACCCCCTAGCCTTTTCCAATCTTAACCCGCGCCCCTTGGATCTACCACGTGTCGCGTCCCCGTTGGCGCGCCCGCGTGTGGCCCTGAGGTTGTTGTGGTCCCACCCGTCAGTCGCAGAGGCTAGGTTAGCTCGCGGTGGGAAAAGCTTTTTGCGCACAGTCTGTCCCAGTCAGCAGCTGGCCCACCCGTCAGCGGCTGGGTTTAGATTTGCCTGAGTACAAAAAGTTTCTGTTTATTTCTGTTTAATTCAAATCTTTTCAAATTTATTTCAAATTCAAATTCCAATATGTCTTATAATAACTTTTAATTCTCAAATTCAAATAATACAAATAATATATGTTTTGAGATCAGAAAAATATGAGGAATTCAAATATGCCCTTCAAAATATATTTTGGACACTTTATTTTTCAAGTTGATTAAAATTACAATAAAATGCCCTTTTTCCTTAATTAATTAATAACTTTTGTTTTATAACTCCAAATTTAACAAATGATATGTCTAAAATGATTAGCTCGACGAGACCTTTCTGTTTATGCATTCCATTATCTGTTTTGCAGCATGCATCATATAAATATAATGTATACAGCAACTAATATGAAGATAAAAGGTGGCCAAAACTCAATAAAATGATTTATTCTTGTATTCCACACTCACCCATGCCATGCTACTTTATTGCCATGCAAATTGTGCATCATTCATCATGGCATGATTCATATGCTTGTGCACTTTATTTATGTTGGCCCTTGTTTGTTTGGTTCTTCTTCGAATAGACGCTGAGCAGGGGATATATCAAGAGAACCAGGAGCACTACCCAGATCCATCCCTTGCTTCAACTGAGCTGCCAGGCAAGCACTACCACATGCTTGCATACATATAGTACCTAATGCCTCTATCTTATTCTTGCATCATTGAGTCGCGATTGCATTAATCTGAATCCCAAGTATTGCATAGCCTTTACTTTTAAACCCCACCGAAGCTTGTTCCTCCATCCCATGAGCCATTACTACAGGAGTTGTTTGAGCCATGCGAGTCGTAGAACAGCATGTGTAGGGTATGTGAGTGTCTGATGGATAACGAGGTACCTATACAACTTAATCTGAGTAGTAATGGGATAACTAATGAAAGAGGCATCGGTGAGCCATATTTGCTATTTGGTTTTTCAGGCTCACTTGTGTCCCGTAGGACCCCGAGTGCTTGATTCCTGTTCCTTGAATATTCGCGCTATCCACATCCGGGAGGCTTATGAACCCCCCTGAGCCAGAGCTTGATTCATTCTTATTTCTTGGGGCCACAAACTAGTTTGAGGTTTTATTTACTATCCTGTACTTATGCCATGCTTTACTGCTTTATTTAAGATTGTGCGAGGTACTGCACACTGTACTGTTTAGGTAAGCGGAGTGTTTTCGTGGTATCGACAATCCCAGTCACATTTTCGGGTTCCCAGTCGTTTACAGCCATTGATGCAAACCTTGAGTCCGTCTCGGAGTCGGCCAACTTCGTCGCGGGTAGCTTAATGGGGTGGCCCCCGGAAATATTTCTGAATCCTGTGATCGCTTTGTCGTGACTGCCTCGTTGGGTTTTGATTTGGTTTTTCCGAGGTTGATCGAGTGTGTGTTGCTATTTGTGCACCCCTGCAGGGTAAAACTTTCTGAAAGCCGTGTCCACGGTTATGGACGACTTGGAGCACAGTTTCTCGATCATAGACAAGAATAACTAAAGAACCGCTTTTAATTTGACTAAGTACCTGACTAGTAAATAGTGCAACACTCATGGAATGGATAATAAAACTGCCAACGGATGGGGGGTTGTTCGTCCGCTTCCTCGTCGGTAAGCGAGGAGGAGGATGGATCTGTGGACATTACCATTATAACTGTTGTTATTAATTCACGGACATCCGTCTATCTCTGGTTAGGCGGATGGTTAGCGAGTATCTATAGAATTGTTAGGGTTTATCTTTTGCTGCAATTGCGTCACCCCAGGTTGTGTCCCCTTTAGAGGCATAAAGACTTGCTGAGTACCCCTAGGGTCTCACACGATAAATTGTTTGATTCAGATGAACAGGTAAGCTCGCAAGATGGATACTGGGTGGAGGAGACGGACGATGTGGGCAACGATCATTCGGTGTAGAGATTCCGGGAACGGGGATCCGTGAGATCTGTGGGCGGGATGTGCTTATTTATTGGACATCTTATGCCGATTTGCTTCTTATCCGTACTCGGATTTTGTCCTCCGCTTCCGCTTGATACTCCGATGTTTGATGTATGAGGAGATATCCTAAACTATTATATCTATCTAGGACATTTGGATCTTGCCGTATGGCGTTGCTATATTTCCTTTCTTTTTAGATGGAATGGCTCTGATGTACTGTTGTATGGTGGCTTGCATACATACTCATTTGTGTATGTAGTTGATCCCTTCGCCTGCCGATTAAACCGCCTGTTCTTGTCCGGATGTTTGGAAATGGTTAGGACGGCCGAAAGGTCTACCTGTGAGTGGCATTTGGGCCCCACCGTACTATTTTAACCATTTCCGCTCATCCAGGCTTGTAACTAGGAGCGTAATTCACCGAGGTAGTTACATGTTAACTCCTCATCCAAACCAATCATGATTGATGATGTTTATTCTCTTAGGAAGGATGAGGTTGGCAATGTGTATGCCAAATTTGTTGGTGCTCAAAGTGGTGTCAAGAAAAGAACTATTTGGGTTTCCAAGCCTATTGTGACTAACCTCTTAGGACCCAACTTGGTTGGGGACCATCAAGCTAAAACTTGATCAATAGGTGTTTTGTTGGAGGACATTGGAGGCTTGGCTACATTATGAAGAATTGAGGGATCTTCATCATTTATTCTCGTCATGTCAAGCCATTTGTACTATCATGCTTCTATCATATATCCGATGTTCCTCCTTGCGATAACATGTGCCTAACTCATTTACATTGAAAGTTACTTGCTCCCTTGTGCATGTGTTGGTTTTGTACCTTTGTATGTGTTTATACATGTTGTGCTTCCCTCATACTTATATTGAGTAATCAATTATACTTGTGTATATTGGGTGGCACACCATGTATTTGTGTCTCTTGGGTTGGAGCCTCTCTTGAAATTATTTGGTATCTTTTTTGGCTCTTGTGAGAGATTAATGGACTATCCCATTTTTGGGGAGTGTTATGCTTGGGCATTCCACAATCCTAAAATGTGTGTACATGAGTAATACCACTTAGCATGTATATTGCAAGGTCATCTAATCTCTATGTGGTATGTTTTTCTCATGAGAAATTCAAGTTCCATAATGTCCATTAATCATCTCTATTTGGATGTTTTTACCTCTTGTTGAGTATTCTTGGTTTATCACATTATGGGGGAGTCATATTCTTTGTGCATATTACAAACCTAGAAAATGTGGACATTTGAGGTAGTTTCAATTAGAATTGATATTTATATTTATCTAGCTCCTAAGTGGCACTTTTAGCTCAAACAAGTTCCAATTCCCTTGGACTGATTTTATTGCTCATCTTTTGGATCTTGGTTGTGAGTTTTCTTGGGATGTGTTTCCCCATATTTGGACCTCCATATCCTACATGGAAACCATTTGCTTCAAGTTACTTTAATCTTTTATGATTGTGTGACTGTTTGGAGCTATCAAGAATCTCTATCTAAGCATCAAGCTTAATTTTTATATTTCGTAATATGCTTCCTGTTGTTAATATGATCATGATATCCTTGAAAACTACCTTGGGAAATTTTTCCCCATAATTCTTGTCGTTGGACAAGTGGTACTCCATATATGGTAGAATTTATTGATCATGTTCACTTTGACCTTTGGTTTTCTTGTCCTATCTTTTGACATTTGCTTTCTCTTTGTGAATATGATCTTGGCTATATTTGCTATCTACCTCCGGCAAATATTTGCAAGACCCTTGTCCCTGGACAATCGGTACTATAATATGTGGTAGATCTTCTTGATCATTTTCACATTGGTTTTTTCTTGAGTTTCCTCATCTCCTGCTAAGAAGTTGTTGTGTCTTGTCTCCCATGTATTCATCAATCCATATGGATCTTTATTTATCTTGAAATCATTTAGTTCTCTATTTGATGTAGGTAGGGATGATGATCCCATGTGTGTGCATTTTGTATTCAAGTCTAGAATCTTAAATAATGCACTAATCATGGGGAGTTCTCCTATATTATTTCGAACACTCATTTTATGCTTCTTCATAACATGTTTTGATCCATACCATGTTTTATGCATTTGAAGACAAATCTTTTCTTTGATACTTTGTGCCATTCTTGTAAAATGTTGAGAGTTTGGCTCCTTTGTTGGAACCTTTTATTTTTCCATTGGTATGTTGTTTGGGAGTTGATTTTCTCATTCCATGCTTTCTATTTAACCATTTGAATGAGATAAATCATCGACCATTTTTATTTGTTTATCCTCTTTTGCTCTTTGGCTTTAGCTTAGTTCATTGGTTGAACTTGTGTTCGGTCATGTGTTGATTTGACTCTTTGATGCAATTTGGACAACTTCTATTGTGTCACTCTCTTGTGTGTGACTTCTTGGTTTACTTTGTGGTTTTGTTCAAATTGTATCTCCTTTTTGGTTCTTGAAAGTGTTGTGCATGCATATTTACTAAATGTAGATATTATGGTATGCTTGCTTTCTTTGGTCCAATATATAAGGGAAACTCCGCCAAATCCTATTTTGGCTAAGATGTGCATCAAATTCAATTTCATATCAATATGCACATGTTTTTGTGGAGTTTGTCCTATGTATTGTAGTGTATCTAACTACTTTGGACCCAATGAGTTTTGGGACCATTGTGTACTTAAATGTGTTTTAGGTACACTTGGGATACATTGGTTGCGTGTCTCAATAATAAGAAGATGTGGTGACTAAATGATAATTGGAGGCAAGCTAGGATGATCAACAAACGCATATCTACTACATCCTACCAATGGTATCTTGGTAACAAGTATCCCTCTCTTGCATACTTTTCTAGCATCCAACCAGTGTGGTTGCATCATGGCATGATTTCCTTTAGTTGCTTTTATTGTGGTTCTTGCAAGAATTTTATTGTATCATCCTTTTGTGGTATGAGTAAGTTGAGATGAATGCATATTTTGGGGAGTATATAAAAATCATGTTGATGATTCACCGATCCCATATATGCCAATCTAGCAATTATATTGTCAATCTTTTCCTCAATTTCTCTCATGTGCAATATGGATGAATTTGCAAGGTTTATTTGCTCTTTATGATACTTGTTACCTTTTTCAATGCATTCCAACTATATCTTGTTCCCTTGTGATAGTTGTGATGTATTTGTTGGTGTTTTAAGGTCATTGATGTTCAATAAGATAAATTTGAGCCTTTGGCCATGCCTTCTAGCAAAAATCTTATTGGCATTATCAATGACTTTTGGTTGGATATCTTTTTCTTTCTTGAGTATCCATTTTGTGTGTACATGTTTCTTTGTGGATGTATATCTTAGTGATTATTGTCAACCTAGAAACTTATACACATGATTATGGCTAAATCTCTAGTTGATATTCTTTTGGCTTTGGAGTCCACCTTGTGCTCCTTCTTTATTCTTTGGTGGCTCCAAAAGTTTTTGTTTGAGTGTTTGACATTTTCATTTGCATCTTTTGGTACTTGTTGGTGTTAAGAAAGTTGATCTCTCATGCCTTGAGTTGTTATGTAAGTTTGGGGGAGCAAGGATACCATGTTTATGCACTTTGCATTCAAAGCAATTATTATATTTGGTGCATAAACCTTGGGGAGCTTTCCTAATTTACCCAAGAACACACATTTTCCTTCTTGTTCTTGTTTGGTGTTTTGTTTGATTATGGGGAGTTAGGATTCCCTAATTGTGCACTTTGTTGTGCATGAACCTTGGGGAGCTTCCTATTTTCATCTAAACACCCATTTTCTCTCATCATAATATCTTCTCTCTTGCGTGTGCTCGTGGTTTAAATGAATAGAGGGAATGAGGATGCCATGTTTGTGCATATTGTATTCAAACGCAGATTATAATTTGTGCACAAACCTTGGGGAGTCTCCTCATATTATTTAGATCACTCTCTTTTCAACCTTATCATAATATCTATCTTTCTTTTGGTATCTTCCTTTTGTGAAGTGCTTCTGTCGATATTTTGATTGCTTGCTTCATTTGTTGATGCTTCTTCACCATTTTATTTCTTTGCAATCTTTGGATCCTCGGTTTAGTTTGATTTCCTCATGGTATTCATCATTGGATACGTGCATTTGATTCCACTCATATTATGAGAAATGCACACCATATGGAGGAACTCTCACCAAATTGGCCTTCTAAAGTTTTTCACCCATTTCAGCAATCGATGCCAATGGGGGAGAGGTTTTAGAGGGTTTTAGGGAATTTGGTTGTGTGTTGTGTGTTGTGAGTTGTGTACTTAAACTCTTTCCTCGTGTGCTTTGCATCTTAGTTTGTTGCATGGCATCTTGAATATATAGAGAAAACTCCACCACCGGTAATGGTTGGCAATATATGCAATGAAATTCAAGTTCATCCACATGTGCATAGATTGTGAGGAGTTTGCTCTATATTGTGATTTTACTAACATCACATACTTGTGTTGTATTTGATGTTAGCACAACTTTTTGTTTGATTAATTCCTGATATAAACCCTCTCGAAGGGATTGTCATCAATTACCAAAATGGGGGATATTGAAAGTGCATGTGTGCCCCCATGTGTGGTTTGTGTAATTAATGACAATCTTTATGGACTTATGTTTGCATTGAGTTTTACCTGTAGATTTGTTCATAGGCAATGCTTGAACCATATGTTGGCTTCAAGGTTGGGAGAAGAAGAAAGTGAAGAAGATTAAGTGTTGACCAAGGTTTGAATGAGTGATCCGGAGATTGATCAAGTGAGAGTTGATCCTATAGCAAGTGTGTCTTTAAGACTAAAGTTGGAGAGATATCTCTTATATACCTTCAAGACACCAACATAATGAAGAAAGAAGAATTGATGTGCAAGTTCAAGATGAGCCATCTCGAAGAGATAATTTGCTTAAATCTTGCCATCCTATGGTGATCATGGATACGGGAAGATGGTATACACAAAAGATAAGCTCTACCATAGTGGAGTATGGGGAGCAATTTGCAAGTCTTCACCAAGCTAGCGCAATCAAGAAAGGTGTTCCATCTTGAGGTGGACAAGATCGCTATCGTCAAGCTCAAGTGGAATATGCTCAAGGCAAAGGAATGTTCTTGATAGGGTTTCTTTCTTACCGGTCTCATGGTGTTAATTGGGGAGACCAGTTTATAGGATAGATAGTCGTACTATCAAGAGGGGCTCTCGAGTGAGTAACTTGATCATATCCTTAGAGAGAGCTCAAACCTTTGCATACTTGGCTTCATCTTTCTTGGTTGTTATGTGGATCTTATCCATGTGAGGTTCTTGAGCTTGTGTTAATCTTCATGACAAGCCCAAGTTCATCGAAAACGGATTTCATATGCATTCTCTATTGCATTTCCGATGTTGGAGGTTTTACCGATTTGTCTTTTCTAGATAGGTTAAACCTTTCATCATTTGGTTCTATCCTCCCTTGCTGTACTATGATGGTTCTCTGCATGATCTTGTATATATCGTTACTATCTTCGAAATAAGCCCAAGATCATCAAAATCGGAGTCCGGATGCAAAAGTTATGGTCGTTTCAGTTTTGCTATTTCTGTCAGTTTTGCCTTGGGCGGAATGTCCGGCCGTTTTCAGCCGGAGAGTCCGGCCCGGCCAGAATGTCCGGATAATTCATGTCGGGCTGTCCGGCCCTGGGGTTTTGTCGACCTCCCCGGACATTCAGAACACCATATCGGACTCCACCCGAACTCTGGCCTGAATCTTCATAGGCTGGAGTGTTCGGTCAGCATCACCCGGAGTGTCCGGCTCTGCCGGACTGTCCGGGGTAAGTTGCTCCCAATGGCTCTAATTCCAGGTGTGGGCTCCCCGGATTATTCATCCGAGAAAATCCCTGTTATGCATACATCCACGTTTCTATGATTAGTGAGCCGTGGAACATAACCGACAGGTACCATTACAACATCCGAGACATAACGAATTACAAGACTTACATAAATGCCATTATGGCTACATCATCATCAGCAGCGGAACATCGCCAAGCGCAGAGCCCAATCGTGTCTCAACCTACAGGCAGCTGACTTGGAAGACGGCCTAGCTCGCTGGACGTCACCGAGATCTTCCGCAGTCGAAACTCTGAAAGTCTGGCCAAGTAAATAGCCAGGGACACAGCCGTGAGTACTTTTGAATGTACTCGCAAACCACCAAGATAAGTGAATAAAGGAAATGCAATTCTGGCTGTGGCGAGATAGCTCTATCTGGGGTTGCTTTTGAAAAGCCTAAACTAACTTTGAAGTTATGGCATCTCCATATCTTTGTTGAAAAAGAGTTTTGAAAACATGCTTCTGTTTTATAAATCAAGACATCTCCATATCTTTTTTCAAAAAGAGTTTTGGAAACAGTTTTGTAGTAAAAAACCTTTTTAAACATCTTCGACCCCTCGGGTCAAAACAAAGCTTTCGAACTCGGGTTCCCCCGGAACCTTCGTCCTTTTCGTACTTGTTTCCCAAACAAGCACAGTTTGGGTACTCCTAGCCAACACCTTTACAACCGTCCTTGACCGTGGACATGGCTATTCGAATAGGTTATACTCTGCAGAGTTTGCGCACTTTCCCCACAAGAATCAATACATCCACCGGGATACAACCACGGCCCACTACCACTGTAGATGGGGGTCCGGATAATCAAACCTAACCTTTCGCTCGTCTAACCTAGCAAAGGCATGCTTTTCCTCTTGGGTTTGTTCTCTCCGGCAACGAGTATGTGGCTCCCAGCCATAGTCCTGCCTTCCGTACACGCGCATACCCAAGCCGCAACTTGGCGTATACCTTAAATCTGGTGACTCCACTTCCTTCCGTACTCCAAGTCATGCCGTCCGCGGGAGACCCAATTGTTGCACGGGTTCTCCTGCCAGTTCAGGCTCACTCTTACCGAAGCAAGTGATAGGCTTCAGATCCTGGATCTGGTGGCGCCTGCCCGGACTTCTAGGGATCTCTCCCTATAAGCATGGTAGAAGCTGCCTCGGCTAATGCGGACAAACTACGAGTTAAGCCCCAGCACCTGGGGTAATGTGGTTGCGCGCATAAAAATTGCTCCAGTAAAGGCGTAGAACATCCCATCACATTCTCACTTCTCAGCATCGCCATTTCTTTTGTTAAAACATCCGCTTGGAAGGATGCCTTCTTCTAAGGGTTTTTCAAAAGAGTTTTCAAACATTTGTAGTGGGATAAATCCCAAAACAGTTTATTTTCTCAAAACCGGGATTTCCAAAGAGGTAGGATGCTAACCATCGTACTCTCGGTCTGGAGGGGGTAAAATTATAGGTTCAACGGAGTGGTGCCTCGAAGGACACGAATTCATAACTTGGAGAAGCCAAGTTACTATCGCGATATTTGTAAAACAAAACATGTAGGTAGATAGTGCAATTTATAAAGAGGATACAAAACAGGTAAAAGAGAGTAGGACATATATCAGAGTTTGGGAAATGGTGGCTTGCCTGTGATTAGCAATAAGTCCCTGGACTTCTTCAGATAACAAGATTACCCAATAACAATAATAATAAGAAGTCTCTTTCTTCTTGTCGTCAAACACTCACACTATCGTCGTCATCGAATATGCAAGCAGACAATACCACAATCAACGCAAGGCATACAAGTATCAAACCATACAGCAAACAATCATAATAATTACTACTGAACCTAGGAGGTTTTGGAGATGTGGGATATTGATAGTGTAATTACTAAATTGCCACTTTAGTGATTTCTTTTGGAAGAAGGTGGTCAAGGCTAGAGACAAGGCCTTGGGATTAGGGATCTGTGGTCAGTAGGTTACCAATGTGCAAAAGTGATATCCTCAGATAGGTCTTGTCAAAACAAAACCCACACAAGTGGTTTCACTTGGTTATCAATTTTCTAGATTTAATTATGCTTTTTATAGTGGATTAAACTCTAGTTGGAGGAAATAATCCACCAGAAAAGTTCTGGAGCTCCAAAAATTATTTCCTTGGATGGTTAGGTATTATTTGATGTACTGAACCATCTAGAGTTGGAATTAAGTCAAAGGAATTACCACAATGCCCTCAGGAAATTCCCAAAGGCAGTTCTGTATGATTCTTCTCCTTTTTACCAGATTAATTCTACAGAAGATATTGAGTTGGTTCCAAGGGCATGTGATAGGTATTTAAACTAACTTTCCGTAGAAATTGGATTCACTCCTTTTGGAGTAGCCAAACTCCTGGAGTGATTTATTTAGTGAAAATACCCATTATAGAAGTATTTAATTCACTAAATTTTAACCAGAGCTCAATAAATTCTGAGCTGCTAGGATTTGGTAGGTACTGATAATATGAGGTACTCGGAGTTGGAATCAGGTCAAGACCACCTTTGGTTTGACCTAGATAAATTATCCAAAACAGATAGCTGCTGGTTTTGTTATTTTTGTTAAAGGCAACATACTGTTCACCTTGTTATAGGACCTATACTGGATGATAGGTATGTCAAATACCTCTCAGTAGGATTTGGATTCATCTCAAATGGAGATGTGAAACTCTCTAGGGAAAAATAATTAGATTAAAGTATACTAGACAGCAGATTAATTACCAACAATTATAAAAAATTATTTTGAACTTGGGTTTGACTCTGCATGTTTGAGAAAACATCAGGGAACAGCCAAAATTTTGAATCTTGACGTTTGGATTTAAACCAAATAGCCTTTCAGCAGATCTGGTGGAAAATAAAAGAAAAAGGGCAAACTAGGTGGGGTGGGCTTGATTTGCATGACTAAGTGGGCCGCCGAGCCAATTCGGCCCAGCAGAGGAGGGGGTCGCCGGAGGGAGTGAGATTTGAATCCCACTGGGTGGGGCCCAGTGGTCAGGGAGGACGGCGGGTGAAGAGGTACCGGAAGTTCCTGGCCATTAGATTAGAGAGGGCATCGATGGCTGGGAGCTCGTCGTCCACCTCCAACGAGCGGCGGCGCGTAGAAACCCTAGAGGGCGACGGGGCGGTGCGGGGAGCTCACCTGAGGCCGTCTCCGGCGAAGGGGAAGGACGTAGGCGATGCGGTGGTCCACGACGAGCCCGGGGATGGGCGGCAGGGGCAGGTTCTACCTCGGCAGAAGACTCGCGCGACGACGATGGCGGTGCACACTCGGCAGCTCTCCGATGCCGCTGCTGGGGTGCCTGCATGTCAAAGAGGAGGACTGGGGAGGTTAGGGCTGGCTCCGAGGAGGCTAAGAACGCCATTGCAAGGAGAAATGGAGCAGGAGGGAGATCACCAAGTCGGGTTCTTGGAGTAGACCAAGAGGAGGCTATCTCCTTCTCTAGGTCGAGAGAGACGCTGGGAGGAGCTATGGAGCTTGGGGAAGTGGATCTGGGGTAGAGGGGTGCAGGGAGACCACATGCAAGTGGAGGGGAGTTCAGGAGAGGTCACCTCGAGCTCGAGCTCATCTATGGCCGAGAGGAGTTTTCTCTCCTCTCCTAGCCAGTACAGAGCGAGGGAGGGGAAAGTGGAGCTAGGGGTAGTAAGTGGGGAGCAGTGGGGGCGAATGAGGGCGTGGGGAGGCACTGGGGTGGCCTAGGGATACTTATACCATGGAGGAAAGGTAGATGGAGTAAAAGACCATTTAGGACAAGGGGGAGGGGATGTGGCCAGGGATTTGTCCAGGGGTCGGTGGAGAGGGGTAAGAAGGGAATTTAGTCGAGCTGAATCAGAGAGGGAGGGGGTGGCATCAGTGGTATTTGGGGTTATCTCTCTCTTACTACTAGTACAAGGGCAAAATGGCGATTTTTTGGGGGTGGAGCTACAGTGGTGGTCGACCAAGGATGTGTCCTAGTGCTAAGGAGAAGCATTGAGTAAGGTTGAGTGAGAATTGGAAGTGGTTTGAGTAGTGGTTGGCATAATTGAAAATTTTGATCAAACTAGAGGTTTATGAAGGAAGTCCAAAATATTGCATTGGACTAGATGGGTAAATGGTACTGGTAGATAGATGGGGTAAAGGTAGACTCCTAGGATTTATTTGAGATTTTTATGTGGGGTTTTAGACCACTTAAATCCATTTACTCAAAAAGGACAGAAGTGATTTTCAGAAGATTAACTGATAAGTTTCCATTGGTAAAGGTTGGATTTTGATAGGGAAGGGTCCTAAATGTGAATACACGCCTAGGGGAATTTTCCCAAGATTTATTGGGGAATAAAATTATTTAAAACAATTATTATTCCAATTCAGCCATTTAAGAAAATGGGCAAAAATAAATAATAAAGCTTCTCAAAAATATTTATTTTTGAGATGGAAAGATAGGGCATGATTTTTGGAACTCACAAGAGCCAAAATTTAGAGAAGTGTTTTGGCAAAAACCAAACATTCCCTTATGGAGGGAGTTTTGGAGATTTTGACTATTAAGAGAATTGAGTAATTTTGGGACCATAATAATTATGGTTAAAATTTGATAAATATTGAGGATCAATGTAGATGAGATAGACAAGGTGTAGCCAGCAGTTGCAACCTTGTGGAATGAAATTCCAACTTGGAAAGGATGGAGTACAGGGAGTTAATGATCTAAGGTGATGTTATTTTTATCTCATCAAAACATGCTTGCATCTTGGAGCTCAGAGTTCACCTTGATGCAAGGGTTGGATGGATGGTTATATCAAGTCATATATATGATCATGGCAGGAGGAGTTTGAATTAACAGCAATTGAGGTGATCTAGAAGTGATGGCAAACTTTGTTGAAATTAAGGCTGCCATGCAAAAAGTGTCATGATGCCTTATAAACCAGGTGGGTTTAAGCAGCATAGAGATCCACTTGGAGCAACTGAAGTAGGTTTTGATAGACTTCAATGGATAGAACATAACCATGTAGAGATTTGGTGCATAGAGGTTTTGATGGTGGTGTGAGCTTCTAGCAAAGTAGGCATGATGACTAATTTTGCAGGAAATGTTATTTTCTTGTCTGCAAAACCATCATGGACAAGTGGGTGGAAGGAGGATTTAAATAGAGGCATATGTGGGCCTTGGTAGCCCTTAGGATGGTTAACAAGATGGTTCAAGTGCATTTCGAAAAATGCACAAGGTTTGAGAAAAGGAGGCATTCCAAAAGGTGATGTTAGAATTGTTTCCAGACTTGGTCAAAATTGGCAGCTTTGAGGAAATTGACTAGGGTATGAGAGGGAATGTTCTTGGAGGAGTTGTAAGGTATCAGAGCATTAGAAAATGAATGATAGTGAAGTGTAGAGTGAGTAGAAGATATCCATGCTTGATATGGGTCTCCATGGGCTTGAAAACATCTAGAATGGGAGTCCTTAGAATTGGATCTAGTTGAGGGTTTTGGGTGATCACCTAGTGGCTAGGGATCACATCTAGGTTGGCATTCTTGATTAGGGTTTGATGATTTGGAAACATCTTGATCCTAGGGATGATCTCCTAGGGTGCCTCATACTACTTCCTAAGCAAACAAGTCAAGCAGCATATCAAAACAACTCATCAGACAGCAGATCAAGGCAACTCATCCTATAAACAAATCAACTACTCTAGGGTTACCATCAAGCTTAGCTTGAGATAGGGTTGGGGCATTTTGAATAGGCTAGGTTTTGAGTAAGAGGAGAGTCCTTGGTACCTCTACCAAGAGTAGAATCTAAAAGCTTTGGAAGAGGTTTTGGGGAAACTAGAGATAAGATTAGTTGAGTGTTCTGTCTTGAAAACATAAGGAGATTGTATTATATATCTCTCCATAGTGTTGTCAATAGAAGCTACCAAAATAGTTTTGGTTGCATAAGCATCTTGGCTCATATATTGAAATGCCAGAACGTTTGAGAATATGTAAAAGGAGCCAGGATAATTTTGGTAAATAGCTTTTGTCAACTGAGGGTGAGGTAAGGAGTATCCTAAGATACACTCTCATAAGCACAAGTGCAAACAAACAACAAGCAAGCACTGCACCAAAACACAAGAAAAAGTTTTTGTTCCCCCTGATTTTTGTATTCTGGACAACAAATCAGGGTTGCTAAAATTGGGATGTTACACCAGGGGACCTATATAAAGTCCCCTCTTACCTTGGTTGTTGCGGTTTTTCCAACCTCAAGAACCCTAAAACTGAGCCACAATTGTTGCTCTCTTGATCTTGCTTCCCTCTCAATCCCTCCTATGCTTCTTGCATATTCTTGAGGGATTTGAAAGAGGAAATCTAGATCTACAATCCCACCAATCAATCTCTCCCCTAAGTGAGGGGAACATATTGGGATCTAGCTCTTGGAGTCTTTTGTGGATTTCCTCCATTGTTCTTCCTCTCTTATTCCCCCATAAGCTTTCGTAGCTTTTGTGGAATTTGGGAGTGAAGGACTTGAGCACTTCTTGTGTTCTTGCCATTTCATTTGGTGCATCGGTTTGAGTTCTCGGTGAGGATTCGATTGGGTGAAAGGTGAGAAGCTTCTTACTCTTGGGTTTATTGGAACCCTAGATGGTTTGGTGGTTTTGCAGGTTTGTGGACTACTTGGGGCCTCCAATTAAGTTGTGGAGCTTTCCCCAAGCTTGTTTGTTGGGAGCCTCCAATTGAATTGTGGAGAAGTGCCCCAACCTTGTGAGAGGTTCCGGATTGCCACCGACAAGTGCACCGATAGTGGAAGTGTGGATTGATCCTGCTGGGGTGAGATTCACAGGAGAACAAGGGAGGCCTTTTGTGGCGTTGGTGGTTTGATACCACCCCCTCTCCAAACGAGACATACTCCATGTTGGGAGGAACTCGGTAAAATATCGTCGTCTCCATGTGCCTCGGTTATCTCTATATCCGAGCTCTTACTTATGCACTTTACTTTGTGATAGCCTTCGTGCTTGAAGTATATATATATATAGCTATCACATAGTTGTTTGTCTTGCTTAGCATAAGTTGTTGGTGCAAATAGGTGAACCCTAGCTATTCTAGGTTTTGTGCTTAACAAAGTAAACGCTAGTTTAATTCCGCCTTTGTTGAGCCACTCTCGGAAAAAAATTAAACCTCCTATTCACCCCCCCCCCCCCCCCTCTAGGCGGCATCTATATCCTTTCAAGAACTGAGATCATGGATGAAGAAACTTCTGCAAGTTCCAGGCCAGATTTTTTGGCTAACTCCGGATTATCCAGCCCCTCTCAAGTTCATGACAGGACCTCTCAAAACTGTGAAGGCGCATCAAGTTCTCCTAGGCCGGATTATTCGGCCCCACCCTCGGCCAAATTATCTAGCCATGAAACTCCTGATGAGCAGTAGCCTCCTGTTACGGTTGTTGATCAACATCAAGGGCAAGGTTCATCATCTGCTACTCCTTCTAATCAAGCTGCAGATCAAGGCCAAGCCAATGATTCCAACAAAGACTCAAATGATGAAGTTATTCCCCCAAGAGACAACAAGCTAATTGAACTTCGCTGCAAAGCTCATGCAGATAGGAATCTTGAATTAAGGGGTCACACCCTTGACAAAGTTGTAGGTGATCTCCGTCGAAGGGTGTCCACAAGAAGGGAGCTGGTAAGTTTCGGTGAGCATCAAGCTCACATCTCAATGGTAGAACCCAAGAAGGTTTTTGAAGCTCTTGAAGATCCGGACTGGGTTGTTGCTATGCATGAAGAGTTGAATAACTTTGAGCGCAACAAGGTATGGAAATTAGTAGAGAAGCCCAAGGATTGCTGCAATGTTATCGACACAAAGTGGATCTTTAAGAATAAGCAAGATGAACATGGCATTGTTGTAAGTAACAAGGCAAGACTCGTGGCGCAAGGCTATTCCCAAGTTGAGGGCATCGACTTTGGCGAAACTTATGCTCCTGTGGCTCATATTGAGTCCATCTGTATCCTTCTTGCTTATGCTGCTCATAATAATTTTAAATTACAGCAAATGGACGTTAAGAGTGGTTTTCTTAATGGTCCTCTACATGAGTTAATATATGTAAAGCAACCCCCGGGATTTGAGGATCCTAACTTACCGAACCATGTCTACAAACTCGATAAGGCACTCTATGGCCTTAAACAAGCCCCACGTGCGTGGTATGAGCACCTTAAAGATCTTTTGCTAGACCGTGGATTCGAAGTTGGGAAAATCGATCCCACTCTTTTTACTAAGAAGGTTAAGGGGGATCTCTTTGTATGCCAACTATATGTAGACGACATTATCTTTGGCTCTACTAATAAAGCTTTTAATGATAAATTTTCGAAGCTTATGACTGATAGGTTTCAGATGGCTATGATGGGGAAGTTACGGTTCTTTCTTGGATTTGAGATCAAACAACTTAGAGAAGGAACCTTCATAAATCAAGCAAAATACATCCAATACATGCTCAAGAGATTCAAGATGATGGATCTTAATGGCGTTGCCACTCCTATGCAAACAAAATGTCACCTCGAACTTAATCCCCATGGTAAAGATGTGGACCAAAAGGTATACCGATCCATGATCGGCTCTCTTCTTTACCTATGTGCATCTAGACCCGATATTGTGTTCAGTGTAGGTGTGTGTGCAAGGTATCAAGCAGCTCCTAAAGAAAGCCACTTAGTGGCGGTCAAGAGGATCTTCTGATATTTGGTTCATTTCCCTAACTTTGGTCTATGGTATCCCAAGGGCTCCAATTTCTCTCTTTGTGGCTATACTGATTCAGATTGGGCTGGTGATAAGGATGATTAGAAATCAACTTGTGGAGCTTGTCAATTCTTGGGAAGATCTTTAGTATGTTGGTCTTCTAAAAAACAGAATTGTATATCTCTCTCCACCGCCGAAGCTAAATATGTGGCTGCTGCTAGTGCATGTACTCAATTATTATGGATGAGGCAAACTTTAAAGGAATATGGTGTCAATTATGACAAAGTGCCTCTTTTATGCGATAATGAAAGTGCAATCAAAATTGCTTACAATCTGGTGCAGCACACAAGGATGAAGCATATTGAGATTCGGAATCATTTCATTCGGGACCATGTTGCTCGAGGCGATATTGATCTATCTTTTGTGAGCACGAAGAACCAACTTGTTGATATCTTCACGAAACCACTTGATGAAGCAAGGTTTTGTTTTTTGATGAATGAGCTAAATATCGTTGATTCAAGGAGCTTGTCTTGATTACCCATGCTCTCATCCTTACATCTCATACTTATTTGATCTAGGTGTGGGCATGGAAATAGGGGGAGTGTGGTCCTAATTGATTAGGCTAACCCTCCCCCCATAATGCCGAAAGCAAGTCAAATAATTTCTCTTAATATCATTTTGTGATATATGAGCTTATTGATGAGTATTGATCATGAACCCAAGATATATCTTTGCGGTGTCATACCATGCACTCCAACAAGGTGGACTCGGCCACCGCCCTCTTCCATAAGAAGAGTTGGATTTATGTGGATCTTTTTGGTTGTTTTTGCTCACCTCATGTTCTTATGGGAATCACATTCAATTTTGGCCTTTAGTTGATTTGATGCTTGCAATTTTGAGTGTGTAGTACCATCTCAGTTTGGTTCTCTTAATCCTAAGCCTTTCCCTACGCCTAAGCCATCTGTTCTTGCACACAAGTCCCTTGTTCACCTTCTGGGGGTTTTGTTTGGGGACGTGCGGGCCTAAATCTGTGTGTAACAGAATTTCAGATTTTAGGCCGGATAATCCGGCCCAAGTGTAGGTCGCATAATCCGGCTCTGGCGGTTGTAGTCTTTAAGGTCTGGGATCGGGGGAAGGGCTCATAACGAGCATCACTTCTCCCACGGCCCTCTCCATCTCCCCAGCCGCCGCCTGCCACCCCCACCCTCCCCGGAGCCTCTCCGGCCACCAGATTCTCTGCCCCCCCCCCCCCCCCGGATCTTCTTATCCAAGCCTCTGGGTACCTTCTCCTCTGCATTCTTCCTCCAATGAGTGAGGGTAACTCCCTCTCTCCCCATCTTTGGCTTGATGTGTATCTTGTTGAGGTGGAATGTGGTCTAGAAGGTTGTTGTTTCGTGTAGAGATTGTAGTATTGCAGTACCTAGGCCCGATCTACGTTTCTACATCCAATCTAGGTGAATCTATGATTTTCTGCCAGGGGCGTATTATCCACCCCTAGCCAGGCCAGATAATCCGGCCTGACAGAGTCAAAACTGCTTCAGCTTCGTGTGGATTTTGTGCACTATGTATGATTGGACTATGGAATGTTTGCCTACTATTTCTACGTTCTCTCTTGGGCTTGTGTGTGTGCTTATCCCCATGATATCCATCCTTTTCGTTTCACAGGTGGTTCCAGTGTCCCCAAGACCTACAAGCATCGTCCTCGTGGTCTCCATTTTGGAGAAGACAGTGAGGGTCGTACTGTGGACGAGGTTGAACTGAGGAGAAGAAAGAAAGAGGCTAACCGCATGGCTGAGCAGGCAAAGAGGGATAGGACCAGGAAGGGTGTGTCCAAGAGGAAAGGCAAAGAGCCCAAGATTAACTATAAGCAGATGGATCCAGTTACGTACTCCTCCATTCGTCACCGTGATCTGTTTGTTGAGTCAACACACGACACTGAGCTGGGTGACTCTCATTTTTGGTGTGCTGAACAAAAGGGTATCTATGAAGATGTTTATGCTCAGCAGAAGATTCGGCCTATGCATCCTCTGATTATTACTGAGGCCATGGAAAAGCCTCACCTTGTTGATGCAATGTATGTGTCTAAGCGGATGGGGCTGCACCATCTCATGTCCCTTCAATGCTCCTATGATTCTGAGATTGTGAAGCAGTTCTTCTCCACCTTGGTTATTTGTGATGATGAGCACCGCACCATGAAGTGGATGACTCGTGATAGGCCTATGCAAGATGATTTTCATGTTTTTGCTTGGGTGCTTGGTTATTCATTCCGTAGCAGAGATCGTGCTAATGGCCACCGTATCATCACCCAGCTCAAGCCCAATAAAGATGATGTTCTCTCTCCCTGCACAGTTGACAATGGTATTGTGGGCACCTTTGTTGGTCTTTCTCCTTTGTATGCTAGCTTGGTGGATCTCTTCCGTGATTCTATCACCCCAAGTGGAGGAAACAATGACAGTATTCGTGGTCACCTGGTTCAGATTCTAGCCTTTTCTCATGAGGTTGCATCGTGTGAGGATGAGTCCGCTAATTACAAGCTGGATGTGATGGACTTTATTTACCATGATTTGATTGATGCCATGTTCAATAGGCTATCCATCCCATATGCACCCTACATTATGATGCTGATCAAGCACCTGCTGCCCACTGAAGAATTTAACATTGATGTTGTGCACAAGGCGAAGAAGATCTACACCAAGGTTAGGAAGACCTCTCACCCTTCTTCTGCTCCTAAGTGTCTCATGAGGGATGCTCGTGCCAGTGCTCGTAGGCCCCCAGTGCCTCCTATTGCTCATGAGATCAAGCAGCTGAATTGGTTCTAGCGGAACATTCTTTGCATGGGGGTGGACACTCACAAGGGACAGTATGAGGCATACAAGAAGCGCCACGAGATGGCTCATACTCAGCAGCTCATTCTTCACCATGTGTCCAGAGCATCAGGCGACCCCCCTACTCCTACTACTCCTACACCATATGCTCGGTGGAACTCTTCCTCTGGGCTCAACTATGGAGAGCTTGAGCATCACTTGTTTCCTTCTGCTGCCACTGCTGATGATGAGGAGGATTACACCGAGGAGCTTGAGGATAACACCAAGGAGCTTGAGGACGAGGACATCGATGATGACTACGAGTGATCCCTTGGGGTGCTAGCATCGCTCTTCTTCCTTTTTGGTGTTTCGATGCCAAAGGGGGAGAAGTAGTTCTATTAGGTCTTCATGGATTTGCATGGGTCGGGCGCAAGCATTCACATTTTATCTTTTCGTTCTTTTTCTCGCTTGTGCCCATTTAGAGTTGAACTTCTATTTGTGGTTTGCTCTGTATAAGACTATGTGTTTGTGTGGCTCTGGATTTATCTTGTGGATTATCCTATGGATTCATCAATCATATTCTATCATATTGGTCACATTGGATATCTATATCAAGGAAGGCGCTCATTATGGCTATCATTGGATATTCTTATAAATATATTGAGGACGTCTTTATCTCTATCACGGTGGTATGAATATTCTTGCCTATGTTCCGATGAAATAGACTTGTGCCTTCTTGTGTGTATTTGTTATCAAATGCAAATTTTATTATGCACACATTGAGGGGGAGTCCTTTTCATTGGTTAAATTTTGTTGTTTTGAGAAGCTACCTTGCAAATACCGGTATTGTCATCTAACACCAAAAAGGGGGAGATTGAAAGAACATTTCATGGTTCCCTATGTTTTGTGTGTTAGATAACAATACCGAAGTTTTCTCATGTGTGCTAAGTGTGCAGGGAAGTGTTTTGGTCTTTGGGGGGAGGATTATCCGCCCCCATCAAGGGCCGGATAATCCGGCCTATCCATCTTAGCAAAGGTTGGCCGCGCGTGAGCTTCTGTATGGGGGTGGATTTTCCCCGGGATAGTTCGGCGCTGGGGCGGATTTTCCCCAGGTCCGGATAATCCGGCCTTCCTCTAGGGCCAGAATATCCGGCCCTAGGGAAATTGCCCAAGGGAGCGTCGGCGTGAGCTTCTGTCTAGGGGCGGATTTTCCCCCGGACAATCCGAGGCTGGGGCGGATTTTCCCCAGCCGGATAATCCGGCCCTCTGTGGCCGGATAATCCAGCCCCTAGGGAAAGATTCCAAGGACCACCATGCGTGAGCTTCTGTTCGAGGGCGGATTATCTACCGGATAATCCAAGTATGGGGCGGAATTCTCCCTAGGCCGGATAATCCGGCCCTCACTTGGGCCAGATAATCCGGCCCCAAAAGGCTCCGTTTGGACAGGGTATAAAATCCCCTTCATCCCCTCCGGTCAAATCTCTTGGTTCATACGAAAAATATCAGACCTGGTGCAGAAGCTCTCTCCCTAGATCTCCCACTTCAAAAACCCGAAGGCTTCGATCTTTGGGGGATTGAAGGAGGAGACATCATTCATCGTCATCACGAATCAAGCGCTTCAACTCCTCTCCATTCACTTGGAGAATCCCCGATCTAGTATTCTTGTTGATATCTAGATCTTGTTCTTTATTATTGATAACAATTGTTCTTGTGGTAGCTTGTTGTCATTACGGGAGCCTCCAATTCGGTTGTGGAGTTGTGCCCCGCTAGTTGTGTAAAGGCGCCGGTTCCCGCCTCGAAGGGTTCCTATAGTGGAAAGGTGGATCGGGCCTTTGGTGGCGGGATCCATCAGAGAACAGGGTGAGACCTATTGTGGCGTGGTGGTCTTAGTACCTCCCACCCTCCAACGCAGCTGTACTTCCCTTAACAAGGAAGGAACTGCGGTAAAACAAATCATGTGTCTCTGTGTGCTTCACCACGGTTTCCTCGTTCCTCACTTTACTCACATTTACTCGCTAGTAGTTAGGTTTGCATATAGGGAAATTCTATATAATAGTATATCTAGAGAATTTACCTTTTGTGTCAAGCCTAAAATTGAAAAAGTATTAAAATTTGAAGTAGCACCTATTCACCCCCCCCCCCCCTCCTATAGGTGCCCATATGATCCACTTTAGCTATGCCATTAACTCGAATGATGCGCGCTTGGCAGCTACTTCTAGGTGGATCAAGTTCCGGAAAGCGGCCAAACTTACTATTGGAAGAACGCTGAAGGTCGATGTATCTAGCTGCCCTAAATGCCGCATGCTGTTCATGAATTCCTAGCTGTCTAGCTCTTTGGCCGTATGTTGTTGTAATTAATTATGTGGTTGTCTTATCTCCACTGATCATATATGGGTGGTAAAACTGTGATACCCTTTTGCTGGATTGGAGCTATGACTAGTACGTACTAGTATGGTATATCTGTATCTATATGATGGTTCCCTATATGACCAAATATTATGACAATGATTGTGTTCCAGTGATCGAGTGTGTTTGGAGAAAAGGGCAAACTGATCGAGTGGCATGGTTTTTAGAGCTAAAACAAGAACTATCTCTCTTTGTACTGCTATTGAATTTCAGTGTCTATATTGCTGAATCAGTCACTTTGAAATGCTTCTGAATTGGTCAAGTGCTGCTGAATACGAACTAGGAATATATCGATTTTTATGTCTTATTATTCTATACTCCTTAATCTTTCAAATGGTATTAAATTTGTCAAAAGTTATGCCGTTGCTGCTGGCTGCTTGCTCTAGAGCTTTTGCCTTTGTGTCATCGGAACTGTTGGATGCGTTTTAGACAGAGATGAGAGGGTAAAGATATACAATGTGATTTCACCAAGTGAAGTCATTGGATATGTCAACACCCGGATTTTTAATACCAGATGCCCATTATGCCATACCTCGCAATCCCAGGATTACCATTTTTGCGAGACATAACGGATTGGATATCACAGTACATCATCCATTACAAACCATACATAAGGTCTTACACAAGTAAGGATCTCATGATCCAGTCTTAATACAACAAGCAGCGGAAATAAAAGATAAGCGTAGCGGTGGGGTCCATCTTCAGGGGCACAGGCAATGCTGACGAAGGCAGATAGTCCTAGTTATCATAGTTGTCCTGCTGGCCATCATCTTGATAGTCTCCTTCATAGTCTGGCCATGAGAATAGCCAGGGACAAAAGCCATGAGTACTCTTTAAGTACTCGCAAACTACCTCTAACAAGTAATATAGTTCTAAGTCAAGTGCTAACTCTATGTTTAACTGTAATGTTCAGTTTGAAACCTAAGCTGAGTTCTGAAGCAAAGAACGATAAAATAAAATTTCTAGAATCACTTAAGTTGGGAAGCTAGTATCATAAACACAACCCTGTTGTGGTCAAGTCAAGATTCATCATTCATTTCAAGTTATTTAGAAAACATCTGACAACGAAACAGTATGGCCATTCCAACTATCCATAACCGCGGACGCGGCTATTCGAATAGTTTGACACTCTGCAGAGGTGGTACACTTTCACCACAAGATTCGATACATCTGTCAGGGATAACCCTGAATCATCATACTTAGTATGCAGATAATCAAACATAACCTTCCCTTTACACACCCTAGTATAAGCACCTCTCCTATGAGCATGGCCTCCCAACCATGACCATCAGTCATCTTGGGCACTACATAGGTGGACATCATGAGAGGTAGCCTCAGCTCAAACCTCTCCCGCGAGGGATCTAATACTAATGCATATAAATTTCCAGCTAAGCCTTACCCAATTCAGGTAGTGTGGTTGTACGGTAAATTTGGAATGGTATCGCATCTGAATCCAACCATCAGTTTTATAAAAGGGTTAAGGTTCATGCCTCATCATTTTCATCATCATAAACCATTTGTGTTTCTCAACACATGTCAAAACATCTCAATAGAATGACTCATCATTCCAAGGTTTTCACAATTTATTTTCACCAAGTGCTCCCATCCAAAGTGACTCAAGTTTTTGATCTACTCTAAACTACTAAGTTAAGAGTGTTCACTAAGGTGGAAATGATGGGTTCAATCTCATGCCATAGAATGACATCTAAAGGTTTCTAAATAGGTCAAGTTTTATACTCTTTATGCTACCTTCAAAAACAAGTAAAGAACTTTGTGTAAACTAAGGGAGGTAAAACTTGTAAACAAAGACTTGGGGTAACTAATAGTTAAAGGGGTGTGATCAAAGCATGCCTAAAGCATCTTGGATCAAGTTAACTAGCTTAATTCCAGTTTACTACGATAGCTTGCACTGTTAATGGTGGCTTGCCTTGGTTGGTGCAGTGGTTGAAGTTTTCTTCTTCTTCTTGGTAGAACTCCTCCTCCTCGTAGACTTGGTCGTTACTATCGTCTATAAATACATACGGAGCACACAATCACCAAACAATACTTAAATAGTCTAATTAGCATTCTAAGACACATATTTGATGATCTATTATCATCACAAGCATCACAAGTTTAATTCACTAGTTTCATTCTTTTTAATTTAGAAAAGTAATTTCTACTCATTGAAAAATTAACTAAGATTTAATATTCACCACTTAAAATGTGGGATCATGTTGACACATGTCATCACCACATATTCTAACATGTGGTAATGAGATCTAAAGGTTTGATCGAAATTACTTTGGTTTAAGTTCATTATTTAATGATTTAAAGTGACTAGAAATGCCTATATAGCATTATTTTGGTACTAGTCCAAAGTCACTGCCTGTAAACCTTAATATTATTACATATTTAGATAGATATGGTGAAATGTGATTTTTGAGAGTTGGAATCAACTCAAAAGCTAACTTGCTTGATTTTATAAAAATGTTGCAAGGTGCAAATGCTTCTGTTTTGTTATTTTTATTAGGAGAGATCTATAACTCTAATTGAATTAAATCCAACGGGCTTGGATAGATCATTTCAATACCTTTCAGGCAAAATTGGTTTCATGCAAAATGGATTTGCAAACCTATCTGAATTGATTTTCAAACTAGGGGAGAAACTAGATTCAACTAAAAAGAAAAATCCAATTTTGAATGGCTGGGCTAGCGCGGGAACAAACATGGGCCGGCCCAGTGGCGCTCCGCGGTGCGGGGCTCAGCTGATAGGGGGTCCCGCTTGTTAGTGGCTCTTAACACGCGAAACGGTACGCGCGTTGTGGGCCATAGGATTAGAACTGGGATCTACGGCTGGGGATCATCGTCGATGACGAACAGGTCGCCGGCGAGTTTGAACTCTAGCAGCTCGGTGGGGGTCTATCGGGGACGTACCAGGGCTCCAGGAAGGTCGGCGAGGCGGGCAAACGAACTGGTGGTCGACGGTGAGGCGAGGCGTGGTTGCGACGGAGCTTTGGGTGCCCTAAATCGTAGGCGCCCTTCTCCTCCAAAGGCGGCCTGCTCCGATGAAATTCCGGCGAGCTGCTGCTCCCCTTGCTCCGACTAGAGGTGTGGGACGGTCAGTGAGGTGAGGGGAGTGGAGTGGTTTGCTTCACACGGCTAGGGGTGACCTCCTTTTATAGGCCCGACGGTGAGACCGGGCGGGATGGGCAGGCGACGGTGGCGACATGGCTTCGGCCGGCTAGAGGCATGGCTGAGGGTGGCGATCGACAGGCGGTCTCCTGGCGGTGCTCTAGGAAGTGAATGCGGGCTTAGGGGCGGTGGTATGCGGTCGGGGCGAGCTGGCGCTCTGAGCGGCAGAAGCGGCAATGTCCACGGCGAGCGGTGGCTGTGGTGCGTTGGGCGGCGAACGAGCGTGTCCGTCGTGTTCCCTGGGTCAAGGCGGAGCGGTGGGCGCGGGCTGTGGTCGAGGGGCGGTCTGTGCACGCGTGCCGGGCGCGGTGCTCCGGCGTGTGCTTGGCATGGTGCGGTGGCACTGGGCGCGGGCTCTCCTCGGTGGTCCACAGCGAGGCTTGGCTCGGGCAGGGGACAGAGGGTGGCGGTGAGCTCCTGGCTACCTCCTAGACATGGTGAGAGAGGGGGAAGTGGTCTGCTGCAGCGGGGCAAGGTTTGGCCGGCGACTAGGTGCTCGGGTTGGCATGGCATGGTTGCTAGGGACAAGGGAGAGGGGTGCTAAGGGCCTGGTTAGATCAAGAGGGGACAGAGGGATTAAATGGGGATCAAATGGGGGCAAAACTCTGTTCAAAATAGTGAGCTATGATTAGGGTGTAATTCATGCCTGCCAAGTGTTTGATAAAATGGCCGCATGAACTAAAATTTTGAATTTTGAAAAGATTTTGGTGGGTTTGCTAGATAGAAGCTTGGGACTCTGTAGGTGCTTGGGTTTTTAAAATTGAGCTTGTTTGAGTGGTTTTTGAAATAGTGGGATCTTCCCATATGAAATAGATTCAATTTCGAACTGTCATTTAAAATTAGCTTTTGAAAGATTTTTGCAGATCACCAAGTGGGCCTTCGTACCTCATTATGTGTACTAGCAAGGGGTGTAAAGATCCACACATGTTTCTGTTAAGTTTTGAAAACTAGGAATAGCCAAAGTAGGCATGAGAGTTAGTTTGGCCAAAATGACCATTCACTTCAAATATTCATTTTGAGTTATTTTTCTTTGGGAAAAGTTTGGGAATGACTTAGATGAGGTTTATTTCACCTAAGAAACATTTTACAAGAAATGGATCATAGAACCATGGCAATTCAAATCAAATCCTAAATTAAATGCACATACACATGAATGCTTTCATTTTTAATTTGGAAAAGTTTTTGTTAACCCTATTTTTGATGATTTGGATCTTGATAAGCTTGGATTAAAGTTTTGGGATGTTACAGGATACCAGCCTTGTTTTGGCGCATGTGGTGTGTGTTCATTAGATATTTTTACATGAATATCTATCAAAGGGATTATCGCTTTTTTTCCTCCCTCGATGACGTCTGTGTTTGAATCCCCCGAGCCACGACCCAGTGAAATTTGAGATAAGAGCCTATTGACCATAGCCCAAAAACTTTTTAATTTGGGTTTTTTGGCATTGCCCACCACCTCTAAAAAAACTTTGCCGACCCATGTTTTTAAGAAACTAATCCATTATGTGGATTTTTATAAATCGAGGTTCCAGTAGCACTGCCCTTTTATTTTAAGAGAGATAACATGTACACACAAAATATTTTTTAGAAGACTAATACATAAGTTGTAGTACTAATATATGTTTAATGATTCAATTTCTATAAATAGCTTTGGTGTAGTGGCAAAACACTCAGTTTACATCTATTTGATTTGATTTGAAGGTCTTTAGTTTGAATCCTCTGTGTGTACATATTTATATATATATATATCTTGGGTTTACTTTTTTTAGAAAGGGTTTACATGTTAATATCGCATTATAGAGAGGCTGGCATCGCGGACCCACCAGCCCACAGCATCCCTCGAGTTTAATGGTCGGGTTTGAAAAAAAGTTAAATACTTGTACAGAGAGGCTGGCATCTAGGACCCACCTGCCAGAACATACAGGCTGCATCTGGGACCCACAAGTCAGAACATACTAGAGAGGCTGACATGGGGGCCTCAGCAGCAAGACCATACACGGATGCCGCATCGAGCAATGTTTCCAAGGTCAAAACAGTGGACGCGGCTGGAAAATATTCCATCATATGCAGGTTTCATTTACAGAGAGACCAAGAGGTGGCACCCAGTAGCGTGTCCTTATACAGGTGCTGCCTCGAGCAATGTTGCCAAGTTCGAAACAGGGAGGCGCGAAGGAGAAAAAAGTCCAACATGCACACGTTTCTTCTAATGAGAGGCTCACATGGGAGACCCAGCATCCTAGAAAAAGGCTGATGCATCGAGCAACACTATCAAGTTCGAAACACGGAGGCACGACCGAGAGCAAAAATTCCATCATACACACGTTTCTTCTAATGAGTGGATGACATGTGGGGCCCTGCAGCATGATTAAACGGTAGATGAAGCGAGGAACACTATCAAGTTCGGAACACGGAGGCGTGACCGAGGGAAAAAATTCTATCATACACACCTTTCTTCTAATGAGAGGATGACATGTGGTGTCCAGGAGTTTGATTAAACGGTATATGCATCGAGCAGCACTATCAAGTTCAGAATAAGGTAGCACGAGCGGAGAAAAAATTTCCATCATACACAACATTCTTATAATGTGAGGCTGACATAGAGGACCCAACAGCATGACTAAACGGCAAATAGATCGAGCAACGTTATGGAGTTCAAATCAGGGAGGCAATAGCCAGGGGAAAAAATTCCATCATACACACGTTTCTTCTAATGAGAGGATGACATGTGGGTCCAAGAAGCCTACTTAAACGGTAGATGCATCAAGTAACCCTATCAACTTCGTAAAAGGGTAGCGCGAGCGAAGGAAAAAAATTACATCATACACACGATTCTTGTAATGAGAGGCTGACATGTGGGACCCAGTAGCCTGACTAAATGGCAGATGCATCAAGCAGCGTTATCAAGTTCAGATCAGGGAGGCACGGCCAAAAAGTATGGTCTGCTAGAGACACTAACGTCCAGGACCCACACGCCTCAAAAAACTTCGGCGAGTCAACATTGCGTGAGGAACCGAAAATCTTGCTTCTGCCACGCGCTAGCCGAGCTTCCTCCATGTTTTTAGCGGTTCCGTCGTAGTAGAGGGCCGCGAAACCGTAGAAAAAGTTTTCCATCGGCTACGGCCGAGCCAAGAAATTCGTCGCGGAAGACACACCTTGTACAATGATCGTCGGGCCAAGTCATTGTGGAAGGAAACATTTCTTGTAGTGATATACTTGGACATTTTTTCCAATTTGATCATGCAAGCATTTTTGCATGAATCTATGATACGTTGCCCCTGCATTACGTAAGCCAAATGGCATGGTGCGATAGCAATAAGCCCCATATGGGTTAATAAAAGCAGTCTTTTTTTGATCATCCGGGTGCAAGGGTATCTGGTGGAAACCAGAATACGCATCTACAAATGACAACAACTCACACCCAGCGGTCGAATCAATGACCTGATCTATCCTTGGCAGAGGGAATGGATCTTTTGGACACGCCTTGTTCAGGTTCGTGTAATCGATACACATACGCCACACCACTTCTATGTTTGGATCATCTTTCTTCTTTTCCACTAGCATCGGATTAGACAGAAAATCCGGATAAAGTACTTCCATGATAAACCCGGCTGCAAGGAGCCGAGCTATCTCGTCACCAATGACTTTTCTCCTATCTTTGGCAAAGCGGCGAAGAGGTTGCTTTACCGGCTTTGCGCCAGGTCTTACGTGCAAAGAGTGCCTGGCCAACTCCCTCAGTACACCTTGTAGATCCAGTGTGGACCAAGCAAAGATATCCTGATTCTCACGGAGGAAGCTGACAAGCTCGATTTCCTATTTGTAGCCAAGGCTTGCACCAATAGTCACTGTGCGCTCTAGGAACTGATCATCAATGGGCACCTTCTTGGTATCTTTTGTCGGCTGAAACCACACACTCCCATACAGGTTACTTAGCATCGGCATATTAAGCTACGCGGACTGAGCCAGTGTCATAGCATTTTGAATTCTCTTCTTCTCCTACGCTATCACTAGTGACTCGACCAGATTTGATCCGGCTGAGGCACACTACATTGAGCACCTGAAATCTCCTCTAATGGTGATGACTCTGTTTGGCCCTAGCATCTTGTAACATCCCAAAAACTTTAATCCAAGGTTATTAAGATCCAAATCCTCAAAATTAGCGTTAACAAAAAGTTTTCCAATTAAAAATATGAAAGCATTCATGTGTATGTGCATTTAAAATAGGATTTGTTTGAATTGCCATGGTTCTGTGATCCATTGCTTGTAAAATGATTCTTAGGTGAAATAAACATCATCTAAATCATTCCCAAACAATTCCCAAAGAAAAACAACTCAAAATGAATAAATGAAGTGAATGGTCATTTGTGCCATTTTAATCAACATGCCTACTTTGGCTATTCCTAGTACTCAAAACCTAACAGAAACAAATGTGGATCTTTACACCCCTTGCTAGTACACATAATGATGTACCAAGGCCCACTTTGTGATCTGCCAAAAACATTCAAACACTAAATTTAATTGGCATTTGAAAATTGAATCTATTTCATATGGGAAGATCCCAATATTTCAAAAACCACTCAAACAAGCTCAATTTTCAAAACCCAAGCACCCACAGAGTCTCAAATCAATACTAGCACACCCACCAAAAATCTTTTCAAAATTCAAAAATAATGTTCTTTTGGCCATTTTCACAAACACCTTGTGGACAGATTTCAAACAAAAACCAAATCCACTATTTGAATAGTGTTCTGGCCAAACTTGTTCCCCAATTGTCCTCAAAACGCTCCCATTGTCCCTAGATGATCAAACCATGCCTTTATCACCCCATCCCCTACCCCCTAGGGGGAGAACACTTCAACCACTGCACCAACCAAGGCAAGCTACTATTGGCAAGCTAACACTTGAAAGTATAATGCTTAGCAAGCTAGGATTAAACTAGATGGTTTAGCAAAGATGCTTTAGGCATGCTTGAGCTATACCACTTTGACCAGTAGTTACCTCAAGTATTATTTTCCAGCTTTACTTCCTTTACTTTACCCAAAGTTCTTTACTTGTTTTTGAAGGTAGCATAAAGAGTATAAAACTTGACCTATATAGAAACCTTTAGATGTCATTCTATGGCATGAGATTGATCCCATCATTTCCACCTTAGTGAACACTCTTAACTTAGTAGTTTAGAGTAGATAAAAACTTGAGTCACTTTAGATCGGAACACTTGGTGAAAATGAATTGTGAAAACCTTGGAATGATGAGTCATTCTATTGAGATGTTTTGACATGTGTTGAGAAACACAAATGGTTTATGATGATGAAAATGATGAGGCATGAGCCTTAACCCTTTTATAAAACTAATGGTTGGATTCGGATGCGATACCATTCCAAATTGACCGTACAACCACATTACCTGAATTGGGTAAGGCTTAGCCAGAAATTTATATGAATTAGTATTAGTTCCCTCGCAGGAGAGGTTTGAGCTGAGGCTACCTCTCAAGGTTGTCCACCTATGCAGTGCCCAAGATGACTGATGGTCATGGTTGGGAGGCCATGCTCATAGGAGAGGTGCTTATACTAGGGTGTGTAAAGGAAAGGTTATGTTTGATTATCTGCATACTAAGTATGATGATTCAGGGCTATCCCTGACAGATGTATCGAATCTTGTGGTGAAAGTGTACCACCTCTGCAGAGTGTCAAACTATTCGAATAGCCGCGTCCGCGGTTATGGACAGTTGGAATGGCCATACTATTTTGTTGTCATATGTTTTCAAAATGACTTATGAAATGAATGATGAATCTTGACTTGACCACACCAGGGTTGTGTTTATGACAATAGTTTCCCAACTTAAGTGATTCTAGAACCTTATTTTATCTTTATTTGCTTCAGAACTCAGCTTAGGTTTCAAACTGAACTTTATAGTTAAACTTAGATTTAGCACTTTAACTTAGATTTATACTACTTGTTAGTGGTAGTTTGCGAGTACTTAAAGAGTACTCATGGCTTTTGTCCCTGGCTATTCTCATGGCCAGACTATGAAGGAGACTACCAAGAGGATGGTCAGCAGGACGGCTATGATAACTAGGACTATCTGCCTTCGTCAGCATTGCCTGTGCCCTTGAAGATGGACCCCACCGCTACGCTTATCTTTTATTTCCGCTGCTTGTTGTATTAAGACTGGATCATGAGATCCTTATTTGTGTAAGACCTTATGTATGGTTTGTAATGGATGATGTACTGTGATATCCAATCTGTTATGTCTCGCAAAAATGGTAATCCTGGGATTGCGATGAATGACATAACATGCATCTGGGATTAAAAATCCGGGTGTTGATAAGTTGGTATTAGAGCCATCTTGACCATAGGAGACCCTAGTTAGAATGGACGTCCAAACAAAAACCTAGTTTCAAAACCAAAGTGAGTATTTATGAAAAACTATCTCCTCTCTTATCCTTGTGAATTCATTCTTTCTCAAAAATACATGTTCCTCAAAATTCTTACAATTACTACTTAAAAATTTGACACACTTGATCACTTCACTAACTTCCTCATCCTTAATTCTTGTAGATGAAGACTCAGTTCAGCAAGTTCTACCAGTTGGGAAACGGAGGTCAGCTGAACTTCGAGAGGGATCTGGATTCACTATCGGAGTTATTGGGACGCCCGCACCCGGAGTTTCTTAGAGCTCAACTTCCAGGACCCCCAGGAGGAGACCTACAGTGGCTAGTCACAGCTGATCTTAGAGGAAGCATCGAAGCACCAACATCCGAGAGAATTCAGTTCTCTATGAAAGAGAACAACTGGCTAGATGGATTAGCCAGGGCAATGCATGAAGCTCTCGCACGTCTATGTGCCCTCAGCGTCAACCAAATCCAAGGAACCCGTTTTGCTCACTATGCAAGACGTGACTTCATGGGAATGCCGATGGAGATGCCAAGTCACCCAGAGTTGAGGCGTCAAGTGGAGAATCTTGACTTCTTGTTGCACGACAGACAGCAGGAACTAGACAATGCTAGGGAGTTAGCCAACAGAACCGTTCCATTGCCGACCAGAAGGCCCAGACTTTCGCACTGCTCGTCCAGGATCGCTAGTCTCTTTGCCGCCAGCGTGCAAAGAAGGACCGCACCATCGCATGTCTTCACAAGAAGGTGGCCGACCTCGAGAAGACCATCAAGGATCAGGAAGCTCAGCTTGCAGCAAAGGAGGAAGAAGAGGGTGAAGACATCCAGGGAGACATGGATTCTTACCTCAGCAATGATGATGACTTTCTGGAGGAGGATGCCGTGGACTTCTACACTGACGATGAGGACCCCGACTTCATCGAAGATGAGTAGATGCACTAGAGCACTATCGTAGCATGAGATGTATCGGTCCCACTGTATCGTAGCTTACAGAATGGTTCTTCAAACCATCTGTTTTCCTTTAATTGTTGTGGTGTGTGTTTGTATCGTGTGCTTGTTTGCATGAATGAAATGGAGTTAGTTGAAAAACCTGAGTCTACCTCAAAGTTTTAGATTGGAAACCAAAACCATGAACCCTAGAACTTTCCCTCTTACCCCTGTATCTACCTCAATCTTCAGATGACTCGTGGAAACCAAGGAGGGAGCAGCTCGTCGCAAGACCCAATGCTGCAGATCTTGCAGAATCTCATCGCAGGCAGAGAAGCAAGCAGGGCAGAACGCCAAGCCAACTTAGCAACATTGCAGCAGATCGCCCAGATGGCTCTCAACAACCAAGGACATGGAAATCAGGATCACCATGGATCCAAACTCAAAACTTTCAGAACACCAATCCCCCAATCTTTAACCAAGCAGAAAATCCATTAGATGCTGACGACTGGCTGCAGACAATGGAAAACAACTTAGAAGTTGCAGGAGTTGATGACAACGAGCAAGTTCTCTTCGCCACCCACTATCTGGCGGGGGATGCAAGAGCTTGGTGGACTAGTATCCGTAACATGAACCATGGTCAAGTGATGACATGGGAAGCCTTCAAAATCAAGTTCAGCCGCACCCACGTGCCACAGGGTCTAGTCACCAGAATGAGGGATGAGTTCCGCGAATTGAAGCAAGGCAGAATGACTATGGTAGAGTACCGTGATAGATTCCTATCACTTGCTAGATATGCACCTGATGAGATCAACACGGAGGCAAAGAAGAAGGAGAGATTCTTGAACGGACTGCATGATGAGATGCATACTGTCCTCGTCAACATCCGTTTCCAGGATCTCGAAGAGCTAGTCGACTCTGCCATTCAGATGGAAGGGAAGATTAATCAGGCAAACGATAACCGCAAATGTCGTATGATGCAGCAATCTGGATCCAGCAGTCACCAGAAGTACCGTCCCAACCCCTCACCAGGATATGCACCAAGGAACAATCGACCCCCAATGTCTCGCCCAAGCTACCCCAACCGTAGCGGAGGCAATGTGAAGTCCGGAGGAAACAATCACAACGCCGGCAATGCCAACCATTTCAACCGTGCACCTCCCAAGAGCAACAACAAAAACAACACTACACCCAGAACTGGCAGTAATGTTGTGCCTGTCGCAGCAAAAGACAAGTCCCAGATCACTTGTTTCGAGTGTGGAGTGAAGGGTCACTATTCCAATAAGTGTCCTAAGATGACTGCAGCCACTGCCAATGTGAATGCCCCAGCTCAACAGCAACGTCGTGTTCAACCAGGAAGAAGATTTGCCCTAGGGAACCCTCACAACCGCAACGGTTGTCTCTTCCACATGAACGCCGAAGAAGCCCAAGAAGCGCCAGATGTAGTGCTGGGTATGTTTTCTGTCAACTCTGTTTTAGCAAGAGTATTGTTTGATTCAGGAGCATCGCATTCATTTATCACCGAAGAATTTGCATGCACTAGTAAGGTTCACCCAACCAACCTGAAGCATGTCATGATAGTTCAAATCCCCGGTTTAACAACCAAAGCTAGAAAAATTTGCAAAGTTGTGCCTATCAGAATACATGGGATAGATTTTTATGCCAACCTAATTGTACTTGGAACCAAAGGATTGGAAGTAGTACTAGGTATGGACTGGATGTCAAGGAATAAAGGACTGATAGACTGTGCTAAGAAAGACATAACCATGACCAGTAGCTCTGGAGTCACAGTAGAGCATATATCTGAAACCTTACCCCGTCAATTCAAGTGCAACAAGAGTCTAGCCCTACCAACTATAGACCAAGTCAGAGTAGTCTGTGAATACCCCGACATATTCCTGGATGAATTGCCAGGTATGCCCCCCAATAGGGATATTGAGTTCATTATCGAACTAATCCCCGGAACCGGACCCATAGCCCAGAGACCCTATAGTATGAACCCCTCAGAGTTAGTGGAACTGAAGAAGCAGTTGGATGCCATGTTAGCAAAAGGCTTGATTCAACCAAGTACATCGCCATGGAGATCACCAGTGTTATTCGTCGATAAGAAAGATGGAGGCAACCGTTTGTGCACGGATTACAGAAAGTTGAATGATATCACCATCAAGAACAAGTACCCCTTGCCAAAGATAGAGGACCTATTTGATCAGTTGGCTGGAGCCCAGGTATTCTCAAAGATTGATCTTAGGACTGGTTATCACCAACTTAAGATTCATGCAACGGATATTCCAAAGACCGCCTTTACTACTCGCTATGGTTTATACGAGTATACGGTTATGTCTTTTGGATTAACCAATGCCCCTGCTTATTTCATGAACCTCGTGAATAAGATCTTTTTGAATTTCCTAGATAAATTTGTAGTTGTGTTTATTGATGACATCCTTATCTACTCTAAGTCAGAAGAAGAGCATGAGCAACATCTGAGAACCATCCTAGAAACCCTGAGAGAGCATTAGTTATATGCCAAGTTCAGCAAGTGTGAGTTTTGGCTGAAAGAAGTAGGATTCCTAGGACATGTTGTGTCTGCCGGAGGAGTCTCTGTTGATCCCGCCAAGATCAAAGATGTGGAAGAATGGGAAGCCCCAACCACTCAAACCCAAGTCCGTGCATTTCTCGGATTAGCGGGATACTACCGCAAGTTCGTAGAAGGATTCTCGAGCATCGCCAGACCCATGACCCAATTGCTGAAGAAGGACAAGAAGTTTGAATGGACCGAAAAATGTGAAGCCAGTTTTCAGGAGCTGAGGAAGAGATTCATATCAGCCCCAATATTGGTCATGCCAGACATCAAGAAGCCGTTTGATGTGTATTGTGATGCATCCAAGATTGGTCTCGCATGTGTATTGATGCAAGAAGGCAAAGTCATCGTGTATCTGTCTCGACAACTGAAGCAGCATGAGTAGAACTATCCGACCCATGATCTTGAATTAGCAGCCGTAGTTTTGGCATTGAAGACATGGTGTCATTATCTGATGGGTAATCGCTGTGAGATTTACTCAGATCACAAGAGCTTGAAGTATATCTTCACTCAGAAGGAGCTGAATATGAGGCAAAGGAGATGGATAGAGTTAATCAAGGATTATGACCTTGACATTCACTATCACCCCGGCAAAGCCAATGTGGTAGCGGATGCTCTTAGCAGATTGCCGTGTAGGCTAAACACTATGATCAAGGAGAAGCAGCCTAGTTTGTATGAGGAGTTGGAGTAGTTCAGAACTGAATTAGTTAGCAAAGGATTCTTAGCTAGCATTGAACTTGAACTCACTTTGATTAGCCAAATCAAGGAAGCCCAGAAGGGGAATGAAAGTATCGATGGAATCAAACGTCGTATTGTTACATGAAAGGTACCTGGATTCACTAAAGACGAAGAAGGAGTTATGTGGTACAAAGGACGTATCTGTGTGCCAGCAGATTCGAAGCTGAAGCAAGTTATCATGAAGGAAGCTCATGATACTCTTTATTCTATCCACCCCGGACGAACAAAGATGTATCAAGATTTGAAAGAGCAATTTTGGTGGCACAAGATGAAGCGAGAAATCGGAAGCTACATCGCCAAGTGCGATATCTGTCAAAGAGTCAAAGCAGAGCATCAGAGACCTGCAGGACTGTTGCAACCATTGTAGATTCCGGAATGGAAATGGGATTCCGTAGGAATGGACTTTATCACCGGTTTGCCTACTTCTAGTAGGGGAAATGACTCAATCTGGGTCATAGTTGATAGATTGTCCAAGGTAGCTCACTTTATACCTGTCAAGACTACCTACCAGAGTGCGAAGCTAGCAGAACTGTATATTGCTAGGATTGTTAGTCTGCATGGAACCCCCAAGACCATAGTATCAGATCGAGGAACCCAGTTTACCTCGAGATTTTGGTAGAAAGTTCAGGAAGGATTAGGAACCAAGTTGAGCTTCAGCACCGCTTATCACCCGCAAACTGATGGACAGAATGAGAGAGTCAACCAGATCCTAGAGGATATGTTAAGAGCTTGTGTGTTAGAGTACGGATCAAAATTGGAAGACTGCCTGCCTTTCACAGAATTCTCATATAACAACAGTTATTAAGCTAGTTTGCAAATGGCACCATTTGAATTCCTGTACGGAATAAAGTGTCATACCCCTTTGAATTGGTTACAAGTAGGAGAGAGTCAGATCTTTGGACCCGACATTCTTCGAGAAGCCAAAGAGAAGGTTCACAAAGTCCGTGAGCACCTCAAGACCGCCCAATCCAGACAGAAGAGTTATGCTGACAAGAGAAGGAGAGACCTGACTTTCAATGTCGGAGATTTTGTATATCTCAAGGTTTCGCCATTGAAAGGAACCCAATGCTTTAGTCTGAAAGGAAAGTTAGCCCCCAGATATATCGGGCCCTTCAAAATTCTGAACCGTCGAGGAGAAGTATCGTATCAACTGGAACTTCCTGAAGAGATGTCAGCCATCCACAATGTGTTCCATATCTCGTTACTTCGCAAATGCTTGGAAGTGAAAGAGAAGACTGAAGTTTTCAAGAACATCGATCACAGAGCTATGGAGATCAACAATGACCTGACATATCGTGAAGTGACCATCCGTATCTTAGAGGAAGCTTACAGAACCACCAGGACCAAGAGTATCAAGTTTCTCAAGATTCAGTGGAGCAACCATACCGAGGAGGAAGCCACTTGGGAGCGAGAAGATTGCATTAGGACAGAGTTCCCAGATCTCTTTAGTTCCTAGTTTTCTTTGTAAATCTCGGGATGCGATTTTGTTTAAGGGGGGAAGGTTTGTAACATCCCAAAAACTTTAATCCAAGGTTATTAAGATCCAAATCCTCAAAATTAGGGTTAACAAAAACTTTTCCAATTAAAAATATGAAAGCATTCATGTGTATGTGCATTTAAAATAGGAGTTGTTTGAATTGCCATGGTTCTGTGATCCATTGCTTGTAAAATGATTCTTAGGTGAAATAAACATCATCTAAATCATTCCCAAACAATTCCCAAAGAAAAAAAACTCAAAATGAATAAATGAAGTGAATGGTCATTTGTGCCATTTTAATCAACATGCCTACTTTGGCTATTCCTAGTACTCAAAACCTAACAGAAACAAATGTGGCTCTTTACACCCCTTCCTAGTACACATAATGATGTACCAAGGCCCACTTTGTGATCTGCCAAAAACATTCAAACAATAAATTTAATTGGCATTTGAAAATTGAATCTATTTCATATGGGAAGATCCCACTATTTCAAAAACCACTCAAACAAGCTCAATTTTCAAAACCCAAGCACCCACAGAGTCTCAAGCTCAATACTAGCACACCCACCAAAAATATTTTCAAAATTCAAAAATAAAGTTCTTTCGGCCATTTTCACAAACACCTTGTGGACATATTTCAAACAAAAACCAAATCCACTATTTGAATAGTGTTCTGGCCAAACTTGTCCCCCAATTGTCCTCAAAACACTCCCATTGTCCCTAGATGATCAAACTATGCCTTTATCACCCCATCCCCTACCCCTAGTGGCATTGCCATGCCATGTCGAGCACCTACTCGCCGGCCAACCTTGCCCTCACCCTAGCAGACCACCTCCCTCTCTCTCGCCATGTCTACGATCTAGCTAGGACCTCACCGCCACCATCTGTCCCCTCCCCGAGCCAGGCCAAGCCATGGACCACCCACAGCGCGCCGCGCACTGCCTGTATGTGCCATGCCGAGCACGTGCTAGAGCGCCACGCCTGACACGCGCATACACGCCGCCGCTCGACCGCAGCCCGCGTCCACCGCTCCGCCACGACCCAGGGAGCACGCCGGACATGCCCGTTCGCCGCCCAACGCACCACAGCCACCGCTCGCCATGGACACCGCCGCCTCTGCCGCTCAGAGCGCCAGCACCGCCTGACCGCATACCACCGCCCTAGTCCCACATTGATCAAGTAGAGCACCGCCAGGAGACCAGCGACCGCCCCTACCTTGAGCCACGCCGCTAGCACGCTGTGCAGCCCTCACCGGAGCCGTTCGCCCATCCCTCTCGGTCGCGTCGTCGTCCTATAAATAGAGGCCACCCCCAGCTCATTTTGGCACACCACTCACCTCCCCTCACATCACTGACCGTTCCCCACCTCTAGCCGGAGTAGCGTGAGCACTTGCACACCGGAATTTGGCCGGAGTAGCCCGCAATAGAGGAGGAAAGGGCGCCGCTCATTGCGACCACCCCCAGAGCTGCCTCGACCGTCCCTGAGCTCGCCGTCGACCACCAGTCCGTTTGCCCACCTCGCCGTCGTCGCTGGAGCCCTGGTACGCCTCCTAAGCACCCCCACCGAGCCGCTAGGGTTCGACCTTGCTGGCGACCTGTTCGTCATCGACGACGATCCCCAGCCGTCGATCCCAGTTCTAATCCAACAACCCATATCACCCCATACCGCTTCGCGCGTTATGAGCCACTGACTGGTGGACCCCCATGTCAGCTGAGCCCCGCGCCGCATAGTGTCACTAGGCCAGCCCGTTAGTGTTCTCGGGCGACCCATTTAGTTTTAATTAGGATTTTTCTAATTAGTTTAAACCTAGTTCTGTCCCTTAGTTTAAAAATCAATTCAGAGAGATTTACAAATCCAAATAGAGTGATTCCAATTTTGTTAGAAAGCCACTGAAAATATCTACCCAAGCCCGTTGGATTTAATTCAATTAGAGTTAGAGATCTCTCCTAGTAAAAATAACAAGACAGAATCTTTTGCACCTTGCAACATTTTATAAAAACAACCATGATAGCTTTTGAGTTGATTTCAACTCTCAAAAATCACATTTCACCATACCTATCTAAATATGTAATAATATTAAGGTTTACATGCAGTGACTTTGGACTAGTACCAAAACAATGCTATATAGGCATTTCTAGTCACTTTAAATCATTAAATAATGAACTTAAACCAAAGTAATTATGATCCAACCCTTAAATCACATTCCCACATGTTAGAATATGTGGTGAGGACATGTGTCCACATGATCCCATATTTTAAGTGGTGAATATTAAATCTTAGTTATTTTTCAATGAGTAGAAATTACTTTTCTAAAATAAAAAGGAGGAAACTATTGAAATCAACTTGTGATGCTTGTGATGATAATAGATCATCAAATGTATGCCTTAGAGTGCTAATTATACTAGTTAAGTTTTGTTTGGTGATTGTGTACTCCGTATGTATTTATAGACGATAGTACCGACCAAGCTTTCGAGGAGGAGGAGTTCTACCAAGAAGAAGAAGAAGAAAACTTCAACCACTGCACCAACCAAGGCAAGCTACTATTGGTAAGCTAACACTTGCAAGTATAATGCTTAGCAAGATAGGATTAAACTAGATGGTTTAGCAAAGATGCTTTAGGCATGCTTGAGCTATACCACTTTGACCAGTAGTTACCTCAAGTATTATTTTCCAGCTTTACTTCCTTTACTTTACCCAAAGTTCTTTACTTGTTTTTGAAGGTAGCATAAAGAGTATAAAACTTGACCTATATAGAAACCTTTAGATGTCATTCTATGGCATGAGATTGATCCCATCATTTCCACCTTAGTGAACACTCTTAACTTAGTAGTTTAGAGTAGATAAAAACTTGAGTCACTTTAGATGGGAACACTTGGTGAAAATGAATTTTGAAAACCTTGGAATGATGAGTCATTCTATTGAGATGTTTTGACAAGTGTTGAGAAACACAAATGGTTTATGATGACGAAAATGATGAGGCATGAGCCTTAACCCTTTTATAAAACTAATGGTTGGATTCGGATGTGATACCATTCCAAATTGACCATACAACCACATTACCTAAATTGGGTAAGGCTTAGCCGGAAATTTATATGCATTAGTATTAGTTCCCTCGCAGGAGAGGTTTGAGCTAAGGCTACCTCTCAAGGTTGTCCACCTATGCAGTGCCCAAGATGACAGATGGTCGTGGTTGGGAGGCCATGCTCATAGGAGAGGTGCTTATACTAGGGTGTGTAAAGGAAAGGTTATGTTTGATTATCTGCATACTAAGTATGATGATTCAGGGCTATCCCTGATAGATGTATCGAATCTTGTGGTGAAATTGTACCACCTCTGCAGAGTGTCAAACTATTCGAATAGCCGCGTCCGCGGTTATGGACAGTTGGAATGGCCATACTGTTTCGTTGTCATATGTTTTCAAAATGACTTATGAAATGAATGATGAATCTTGACTTGACCACAACAGGGTTGTGTTTATGACAATAGTTTCCCAACTTAAGTGATTCTAGAACCTTATTTTATCTTTCTTTGCTTTAGAACTCAGCTTAGGTTTCAAACTGAACTTTATAGTTAAACTTAGATTTAGCACTTTAACTTAGATTTATACTACTGGTTAGTGGTAGTTTGCAAGTACTTAAAGAGTACTCATGGCTTTTGTCCCTGGATATTCTCATGGCCAGACTATGAAGGAGACTACCAAGAGGATGGTCAGCAGGACGGCTATGATAACTAGGACTATCTGCCTTCGTCAGCATTGCCTGTTCCCTTGAAGATGGACCCCACCACTGCGCTTATCTTTTATTTCTGCTGCTTGTTGTATTAAGATCGGACCATGAGATCCTTATTTGTGTAAGACCTTATGTATGGTTTGTAATGGATGATGTACTATGATATCCAATCTGTTATGTCTCGCAAAAATGGTAATCCTGGGATTGCGATGAATGACATAACAGGCATCTGGGATTAAAAATCTAGGTGTTGACACATCTTCATTTTCAAGTAACTGATGTGGTCACTTGCCATAAACTTTGAAAGATCTAGCCTGCTGAGTAATGCATGGTAAGAGTTATCCAAGTTCACCACCTCAAACTCCAAATTATCTGTGCGATAATTCTCCCTCGTGCCGAATAACACATCAATTCGGACCTTGCCAATAGGCTCGCAGGACAAACCCGACACAATGCCATGGAAAGTTGTCTTTGTTGCCTGGAGCATATTCTCTGAGACTCCCAACTTGTGCATCGTATCCTTATACAATATATTAATACTGCTACCATTGTCAATCAACACCTTGGAAAATCTCACATTGATGTTTGGCCCGATGAAAGTTGGGTCAATCACCGAAGCATATGATCCAGGACTCGGCATGAGCCTGGGGTGATCCTTGATACTCCATGTGATTTCCTGATTAGACCAAGGCATATACCTCGACACGGCCGGCATAACTGCATTGACCTCCATATGTCACCGTTGCACGCCCTACCTATCAGTTTCTTTCGTGGTAAACACACTGTAACTTTGATGGTGCTCCCTGTACTCATTTCTCCCATCTTGTCGGGGTGTATTTGGTTCGGCTGGTTTTGGTTGTTTTCCTGATGCACTGCATCCCTTCTGTCATGGTTCTCATACCTCAACGAAGGCAGTAGCAACATCATTTGTTGAGTGTTCCCTCCTGTGAGCTGTGGTCATCGAGGTTACTGGGGTGGTCTGATACGTTGCAAATGTATCTATAATTTTTGATGTTCCATGCTTGGTTTTATCTACTTTCTTGTGTTTTGACCACACTTTGGAGTACTTTTCATATGATTTCTTGGACTAACCTATTAATAAGAGCCACAGTGCTAGTTGCCTATTTTCTGCTGTTTTTGGTTCTAGGAAAGTTAGAAAATGAATATTCTCAGAATTGGACGGGACAAAAGAGAAAGTCAGTTTTTTACCGAGGGACACTTGGAGCCAGAATACGAGACGGAGAGGGGCTGGGCCCGGCCACACCACCTGGCCGCGCGGCTAGGACTGGCCCACGCCAGGGGGTGGTCTGGCCGCCTTAGTCACCCCCTCGGCCTCTCCTTCCGCCTATAAGTTGCCTTTGATACCAAAACCCTAAGTACCCAATCAAAATTCCACGAAAGAGTCTGTAGCCGCCATCATCTCCATCCCTAGATCGGGAGGGATCTGAAGCTCTTCCCGGCACCCTGCCGGAGAGGGGAATTCACCCTGGAGGCCTTCTTCATCATCATGCAAGCCTCCGGTGTGATGCGTGAGTAGTTCATCTCTGGACTACGGGTCCATGTAGTAGCTAGACGGATGGTCTCCTCCTTTGTGCTATCATGTTTAGATCTTGTGAGCTCCGTTCATGATCAAGATCATCTATTTGTAATTCTAAATGTTGTGTTTGTGGTCATCCGATGGATATTGAGATGCTATTTCAGATTGATTATTGATTCTATCATGTCTTTGTTATTTGTGATCTTGCATGCTTTCTGTTGTTAGTAGCTATCTTGGCCAAGCAGATGCTAGCAACTCCAAGAGTTAGTATTTATGCTCGATAGTGGGTTCATGTCTCTGGTAATCTGGGGAAGTGACAGAAATCTCTAAGGTACTAGATGTGCTGTTGCTACTAGGGAGAAAACAACAATCCTTTGTTCATAGAACAATCATATTATTTACTTTACACGCAATGTGTAATGCAATTATCCGTTGCTTGCAACTTAATACTGGAGGGGTTTTGGATGATAACCTGAAGGTGGATTATTAGTCATAGATGCAGTTGGATGACACTCTGTTAGGCAATGGCATAGAGCCCACGTGCTATGGCTGTTGCCGCCAGAGATTGTCACGTCCATGACAATCTCTTCTATCTCTGACACTCTAATCTTTGTCGCTAGCGCTTGTCTCTCCCTAGATTCCCTTAGGAGAGAGAAAAGCGCTAACCCTTAGCTCCTTCTTGTACAAGTTATCTCCAGAATCGGCCTGGGCATAATTAACCCGGCCAAGATGGTACGTGCAAAGGGAAGATGGTTCCTCCCTCGTGCCGACATACCTTATATGTCGGCCGAGTATTTCAAGTGCTTCCTGGCTTAGGGTAACCCAACCATAATCCGGCCGGCCCTTCTATGATTCGGCTATGGCCGTGCTTTGACCTGTCCTTACCTCGACGGACCTTGTCCTTACCTCGGCTTTACCCTACCTGGGGTCATCCCCCAACACTTTAGGAGTATAATATTTAAGATAGAAAGCCTTCTTCAAATTGTCCAATCAAGACGGTATTTATCATCCTGAGATTTATACCATTCACGAGCTTTACCAGATAGAGATAAATATAATAACTTCCTTCTCACTTCATTCTCATGAATAACTGCAAGTCTAAATAGGGAACATAGTTCTTCAATATCATATAAATGCCCCATAGCAGTTTGGTTTCCATCACCTACAAAAGTTAACTCCCTAGCTCTTTTGACAATACTAATAGGAATTTGATATTCAACTTTTCGTTTAGTAGGCTTCTAAACCTTATCTTTATCTTTATCATGAAGGTACTCAAATAAGGTGAGTTGCAATTATTTATGGTTTGATAAAGCCATGATAAAACAACAACAAAAAGGTAAAAAACAGATTTTAAGTTTCCTTACCAAACAACTTACCAATAGCACAACCCTCCCCGACAACGGTGCTAGAAAAGTGTCTTGATGGCTCCCAAGTGAAGGAGATCAATTGTACTCCCTCCGTCCCAAAATAAGTGACTTGGGTTTGTCTAGATTCGTATGTACCTATATACTAAAACATGTCTAGATGCATCCGAATCTAGACAAACCCACGTCACTTATTTTGGGACGAAGGGAGTAGTACTTTTCAATAAAGAAAGGTTGTAGAACCCACGAGGAGATGAGGGTATTGGTTAGCAAGTTTGACAAAGAAAATAATAGTAAATGCAGTAGATTTGGTGTTTTGGGGTTTATAGTTTGCAAGAATATAAAGTGTTGAAAGTAAATAGAAATAAGTAAATGCTCTCAATGAGAGAAAGCCCAATCCTCTATGCAGCAAGAGGACTAGCTCAAGTATGTGTGAACTAATATGTGACAAGCGTTCCCGAGGGCGACACGGATTTACTTAGCATAAAGATTTTTACATAATATGGTGAATATGTTGTCAAGTTTCATTCCCTTAGGGCGGAGCCTAAATTAGGTGTAGCCATAAATATAAGCAAAATACACCACCTATGATGGGTCCTAGAGCCATTCACATGAACATCTAAGAATCATTAAGATATAGTCCCACCATAACAATGAGTTCATTGGTCCAACATATAATCCCTCCAATGCAACTCAAAGTATTAGAAAACAGTTTCTGTCAATTTCGTCCCTTCGAACCCCTATCATTGCATCAAAGTATTATCCTATGAGCGCATATAGGTGAAGTAATATTCAGCCGATGTTCGCAAAAAACCATCATAAAACAATATAAAAGGTTAAAAAACTTGACCACATACTCATTGCATATTATATGGAAATCATAGCCAATTTAACCTATGCCCTCAGGAACATGGGGATCTACTCACAAGTGGAAAATATGATATGGATCAGTGGCATATGGATTACAACACAATCTGAAAATATAATCTCTCCACCAAACAAAGACAAGATGCCAATCACAAACATGCAAATAACCCTTAAAACAATATTCGGGGTTCAATCAATCACAAACTATGAGGGGAACGAGATGGATCTTGGAGATGGTGATGATGATGGTGATGGTGGAGATGTTGATGGAAACACCTCTTCCTACGCCTAGAAGGAGTGGTGATGACGATGGCATCGATTTCTCCCTCACCGGAGGCTCCGGTGCAGCAGGATCTGCCCTCTCTAGGAGTAGGAGAGGACTTTCGCCTCCGTCGCCGCCTATGTAAATCATGGGAAAAATATGGCGTAGGTTTTCTGGCGAGATGGAGGCGTCTGTAAAAAAAGGAGCCGAGACGACGCTCGAGGCCCAAAAGAGCCTGTAGGGCGCGCCCAGGAGGGTGGGTGTGCCCTCTGGCCTCTTTTGGCCTTCAGGGCTCCTCTCGCATGCTTCCTTGGCCCAAGTTGATTCTCCAGGTAAAAAACTCATCAGGTATTTTTTTTTCTTCTTTTTTTAGATGTCCAGAAGGTCCCTGAAACAACAGAACATGAAAAATGAGGTTTTATGTCTTCCAGAAATTAAATACCAACGAAAGGGACTTTGTAGAAAAGTCCTGTAAATCATCTAAATATACGTAGATAATGATGGATCATGGTAAATATGATTCTAAATAGTGCATATAAGTCCTAAAAATAATAATGCAAAATGCACGTATTAGAGGGTCATCCTCGAGATGGCCCGACAGGACACGGCCTGAGGTGCTATCCATGCTAGCAACTACATTGTCGAGACCCACGTCCTAGAGATTTCCCGGGCGTCGATGGCGAGGGAGGCTAACGGTCAGCAAGCCGACAAGCGGCTGCGCCAAAAGGTTGTGGCCCTAGCCAAGGACACGGAAGTGCCATTGGAGGAGCTCGCCGAGCGGGACACACATGCGGTGATGGAGGCCGAGCAGGCCGCCCGAATCATCGTTGATGCCACAACGGAGGAGAGGCGCCAACGGCAGGACGGGTGGGCGGCGGAGGCCGCTGTCATGGACCGCATCTTGAGCAGCTGGTACCGGGGCAGGGAGGCCTCCCTCACTTCCCTGGCCTACAGGCAGGCCGAGGCGGTGGCATTTCGTGTGGCGATGGCGGCCGCGGCCCATCGGGAGGCCACGATGGTGTGCAACCGCGTCGCTACAATGGCGGCGGGGAAGAGGGAGGCGGTGAGCCTTGAGCGGATGCGCACAAGGCACGCAACTGTCCAGCGCCACCACCATGCAGGGGAGACAACAACGGCCCGGCGGGCCAGGGCGGCCGCCGGCCAGGATGGCGACGATGTTTAGTTAGGGAGTAGTTAGTTTAGTTCCTGTATCCCTAACTATTTCTATTTACAATAAAAAAACTATATCATTATTTATGTGTATGACGCGCGGCCTAGGGGAGGACACCACTCAGGCGCGGGGTTGTGTGTCCATCGTGCCAGAGTTGGGTCTTAGTATCGGTCAGCCCAGACCTACAGATTCGAAAGCGGACAGTATGAGTTTGCGGAGTCAGTGTTGGAGATGCCCCAACATAAATGATAAAATTACAAAACAATATCTGTTTTGGAACTAGTACGGTTTGTGTCTTAATTTTTTGCACCTAGCACAAATGAACAGCTTAAACTAACATATTGATAAAAATAAATTTAAAAAGGGAATGCATTTTTTGACTACAACTATACTGATTTTGCTATATTTGTTGTGACTACAATTGTATTTTATAAAAATAGAAAATCGTATATTAAAGTCCAAACGAATTGTGAAAAATTTGACATTGATACATAATGCTTTGCATTATAGGCTACATAAAAATCACAAAATATGTTGATGATACATGTCATCTAATTGCACGTGGAGTTTTGGTACATGATACGTTGTATTATATAGGCTACTTAAATGTCACGGAGTATTTGAAATGGTAAAAGAAGATCTCATTTGTATTTAAACCTTTGTTTTTTTATGTCACAAATGAGTATATTTTGATACAAATCTGGCCGTACATACTACACATGTATATGCATATATATATGTATGTTTTTAAAAGATAAAATATCCTCTCTTTTTTTGTAAAATTGATTACTGGTACCTGTGTGTCAAAATAATATTTTATAATATATTTATGCTTCGAATATTATGTTGTGAGCAAAACAGCAGGCTCGGCTAGATAGATATAACATGTTATCAATGTTAAGTTGTTCATTTGAGCCAGTACAAAAAGTTAAGCTACAAACCGTGATAGCTGCAAAAAAAATATTATTTTAGTATTCTGTGCAACAAAGACTGATATTACTACTCTCTTATCTTCTCTTATCTGAATCTAAACAAATTCGAAAACATTTATTGAATCAGAAGGAGTACCTTGCTCTCGAGAGTCCCATTCGCTGCTGGGTCCGGCGAAATCTGGAGGAACCACCGGCTCACGCCACGCGTCCCACAACCAACGAACTTGCCCCCCTCATCCACGGGAGTGTTGCAGTTCTCTTCCCGCCACTCCTTCTCCCCACGAAATGTCAAAAATATATCTTCTTCCCCAGGAAAAACAAAGCTACAGTAAGAAAAATAAATAGAACATTGCCGAGTAAATATATTTACGGAAATGCCATGGCCGGCCTTCTTGGCGGCGGCGGCAAAGCTCGTCGTCCTTGCGGCGGCCGCCGCAACGGCGGCCAACGCGGCCTCCTACGCGCGGTTCCGGCGGCGCAACCTCCGCCGTATCCCCAACCCCATCGACGACTCCGCCGATACCATCGCTGACTTCCGCGCCCTCCCCTCCTCCTGCGCCGCCGTGTCAGGTCACAATCCCCGACCCTAACCGTGTCCCTCCCGGTTCTCGTTACCGAACCGTGCTAATATCTGCCATCTTGAGAACCGCGCCGGGTTGATGAGATTTGGTTATCTGGTGACGATAAATTTGGTGGGTTAACGATTATATATGTTGTTGGGTTTGCCATTATCGTGCGATTGTTCAGTCCATGGCAATGAATTGATCAACCTAATCAAAATGTTTTCTTCTGAAAACTATTGTACTGTGGGTGTGGTTGATAAGATTTTGCCGTTGGTCATGCAGTACTGTATTTGTGGATCGGATTGGTCACTCAGTTGGCACAATTTTGTTCACACGTTAGAAAAAAATAAAAAATACAAGAAAACCATTTCTTCAGATTTTGTGTAGCATCAAAATTCCCTGATGGTTCTTCAAATTATTTGCAGAAGATGACGATTTCTTCTTCGGGTTAGCGACGGCGCCTGCACATGTTGAAGACAGGCTGGAAGATGCTTGGCTTCAGTTTGCGAAAGAGCATTCGGGTGATGATAAGGACTCCATGCCCAACCAGATGCCAGCCAATGCTGTGATGGCCTCTGCTGGTGGCGATGGAGGATCTCACCCCTCTTCTAGGCCAACAGGAGACGAAAAGGGTAACGATGGAGGTCAAAGGAAGCCTCTTAGAGTAGCCATGGAGGCTATGCTTAGGGGTTTTGAAAAGTTTTCTGAGGGTGGAGAATCTAGTGGCAGTGATAATGGCAGCCACAAAGTTGCTGCTTGGCACAATGTTCCTTGCCCGTGAGTACATCCATGCTCATGGCATTACTGCTTATGAATAAAGAAATAGTCTAGTTCGGTTCTGTCCAAGAGCTCTTTTTTATGATAAGATCGTAAATTTCCATTCTGGTAGAAGCCGCCCACTAAGAAAGTACTTCACCTCATCTTAACTGTCTAATGATCTTCAAATATTCTTGCCATTTATCTAATTTAGATATCAGTTCCATATGTAAATATGGTGCCAAAGGAAAAGATCAAAAGCATACTTTACAATTGTCCATTTATGCTAATTCTTGTCATCATGTTACTATTCCATCTTCTTATTATAATTTATATGTCCCAACTTTTTAAGGGCGATGCTTGTTTTATAGGCAGTGTTGCATATACACGATGAACTCTCACATGTATTGTGAACTCAATTCATTTGTTCAGGCAAGAGAGGCTTAAATTTTGGTCTGATCCTGATACTGAGTTGAAACTTGCTAAAGAAACCGGCATTGGTGTTTTCCGCATGGGGGTAGACTGGACAAGGATAATGCCCAAGGAACCAACTGAAGACTTCAACAGCTCCGTAAGTTGTAGGAGCATGTTATGCACATCAGGCGCCTCCCCAAACATTACATCATTTCTTCTCTTCTAGCATGCAAATCTATTTATTGGTGAAATGTAAGACATACATTGTGTATTTTCTAGGTTAATTTTGCAGCACTAGAGCGGTATAGATGGATAATTCATAGAGTTCATGAGCATGGGATGAAAGTAATGCTTACTCTATTTCATCACTCGCTTCCACCTTGGGCTGGGGAATATGGAGGGTGGAAGATGGAAAAAACTGTGAATTATTTCATGGATTTCGTAAGGTACAGTCAAACTGGCCCCTTGATACATTCTTCATTGGGATATTCTTTTTAATTGGCTCTCGAACTATCACGTTGGTTTTTGTTGTGTAGGCTTGTTGTTGACCGTGTGTCAGACTTAGTGGACTACTGGGTGATTTTCAATGAACCACATGTATTTGTGATGCTAACTTATTGTGCTGGTGCTTGGCCTGGTGGAGATCCTAATGCAATTGAGGTAGCAACATCTGCTTTGCCAACTGGTGTATATAATCAAGCTTTGCATTGGATGGCTGTTGCGCATGCTGAAGCCTATGACTACATTCATTCAGAAAGGTAAGTAGCATATTGTGCCATTGTATATGAAATATATACTACTCCGCATTACAAATTGAATAGTTAAGAGTACGCGCTCCTCTGTTTTTCTGACCATTCATTTATTGATTGACAGAAATAGCAAAGACCTTTTGTTTCACTTACCTAACGATTCTTTTACTGCGTGCAGCAAGAATGCAATGATGCCAATAGTTGGTGTTTCACACAATGCATCGTTTACACGGCCATATGGTCTATTTGATGTTGCGGCTGTCACAATAGCTAACTCAATGACCCTATTCCCTTATGTCGATAGCATTTGTGATAAATTGGACTTTATTGGCATCAACTACTATGGGCAGGTGAGTTGATTCAGTTGAATACTATCATCTTAAATAATTTGTTTTTGTAAATGACATCATTTGATCTTTCCACTTTCATACAGGAGGTAATATCAGGACCTGGTCTGAAGCTCGTAGATGATGATGAGTACAGTGAATCTGGTCGTGGAGTTTATCCCGATGGGTTATTCCGCCTCCTACTTAAGTTCAATGAGCGATACAAGAGCTTAAACATACCTTTTATCATCACTGAAAATGGAGTTTCCGATGAGACTGATCTGATTCGTAAGCCATATATACTGGAGCACCTATTAGCCATATATGCAGCCATTTTAATGGTATATGTTCTTAGCCACACATGCATTAGTATGTGCTCTTGGAAATGTATGTAAGTTCAGCACGCTTATAAGCATATTATTTGAAGGGTGTACGTGTGCTTGGCTATCTATTCTGGACAACATCGGATAATTGGGAGTGGGCTGATGGCTATGGTCCCAAGTTTGGGCTTGTTGGTGTTGACCGTGCTAATAACCTAGCACGGAAACCTCGCCCTTCATACTATTTATTCTCCAAGGTACCTTCTTGTTTCAGTGAATCTTGGTAACATGATAAATCTGTTCATTGCTTCTAAATATAATTGTGTTCTCATTTGTTAAAGTTTGGTCCTTTAAAATGTGAAATATGTCCAGACCTGTTGTTACCGTCAAAATTTTGTCCTTTCTTATGCATATGTCATTAATCACGCGCGTTTGTTCCAGGTTGTTGCAACTGGAAAAATTACGAGACAGGACAGAATGTCTGCTTGGAGGGAACTGCAAGAAGCTGCGAGTCAGAAGAAAACACGCCCATTTTTCAGGGAAGTGGATAAACATGGTCGGATGTACGCAGGTAGATATTCATTCTCTTAAAACATTCTGGTAAAGAAGTGAATTGTCAGGATCAGTAGGTGGTGTCTTGTTTCACTAAATGTAACTTGATAAATAGGACCTGCAACTTTTTCTATTGACCCGATCATAAACTATGCCAATGCCATTGGCCTCCATTCAAGCTTTAAGATTAATACTGCCACATGGGTTGCTTATTTTAATCATGTTTGAGTTTCTCAGTTTATCTTATTTATTGACGAGAGGGCCTAGAAAAGGCAGCTAACATTGAATGGAATTGTATAGGTTTGCTTTCTCAGTCTAAAGAATTACTGTTTTTATTTGCCTTACAGGAGGTCTAGATCGGCCTATTCAAAGAACATTTGTATTGCGGGACTGGCGATTTGGCCACTATGAAATGGAAGGCTTACAGGATCCTTTGAGTCGCTTTGTAAGATGTGTAATTAGACCATTTGCACGCAAGAAAAAGATTCACTACATTGAGGACGATGTGATTTCTTACGCTCTTTCTTCTTGAGACTTGCTACTGTAGTTGCTACTCAAGTTCAATTTCTTTGGCTGCAACATAAAGCGACATCAACTTTTGGTGAGTCAAGATCTTTGCATTTTGTTCCTCTCTTTTTGCACATGACCTATTCGGACATTTTATCTTGACCCATTTGCACTTCTGTTGGTAATCGTCATGTAGATGAAGCACATAGGAATTCTGGAAATGGAAGCTTCACCTTTGCAGTTTAATGTACATGGTTATATACTGTTCAGTGTTCACCATAGTAGTACCTAGTAAGTACCTTTGTAATTGCCCTGTGCTTTTAGTTTGTTCTTATCTCATCTTGAACTTATAAACAAGTTAAAATTCTCGATTTAAAGGAAGCTGATTGTTGATCCACTACCTGTTGTTTTATCAAACCAAAATACCGTTTTTCACTATATTCGGCTCATAAGTATGTTTGTGCGCTTCTTAATTGAACATGTTGCTGGTGAAATGCTTTGGTGAGCATATGGGCATCTTCCGACCCTTATGTACAAAATCCCTACTTTTATTTAGATCTGAACGCATATATATATTCAAGGCAAATGAGTTAATGGCTGCTATTTCTGGTCTAAATCACTGCAACTATCATCTCGTCAGCTCTACCATCTTACCTTGCTATATTGATGTCCTAATATGTACTATAAATACTTGAAAATAAATGCTGGAAGCAAATGTGTAATGTTCAGAAAGATATGATGCTGTATTGCTATTTCTGTACAGAAACCACATATAAGATTGCAGTTAAGGACTTTTAAGGGTTTTTTTTTCTGCGGGGAGGACTTTTAAGGTTTAGCTATGGCATAACTTGTGTACAGGATCTTGCGTGTTAGATCAGGGAAAAATCCTCAGCAGAAGATACAGTGAGACAATCATCATTAAGTTGATTGACACTCATGTAGCTCGGCAGGGTCTGTTTGGTTGGATTAATGAATTCATGTCTGGGTGGGTGTAGGATGAGAGGTGGGCAGGCTCTATGGTTTTTTCACATGCCTAGGCATAACCACCTAACCTAGTTTGATGCATTCTGAAGGATAAATGCGGATCCATCCTCCTGCATGAGCTCATGGATTCATTTGTTCAAAGCCTAAATTAGCACCGTAATGTTTTACTTTTTGGAACAAAGATCACCGCCAAATCTTATTAGATTAGTACTGGTCCTTGCCTGACTTTCGAAAACTTACATGATAGAAACATCCCAGTAATTTCTTTATGCACACTGCTTTACATGATAAAAACAACTAAACTAGGTTAAGCCCATACTCCAATATCCACCCATCTAGAATGGGGTCATGCCAGTCACTGCGTCCAATATCCACCCATCTAGAATGGGGTCATGCCAATCACTGCGTCATGCACACCCCTCTGTAAGCAGTAAGCCTAACTGCCTTGGCATGTATATGTTCGTTGCTGAGCTAGTGGTGATAGATCTTGTGGGTTATGCACAACCTCTGTAACTTTATGTAGTTATGTTGCCGCCAAGAAAGATCAAGCTACCATAGTATCTGCAAGTACCAGCATTGTATGTCCTTGGCAACAATGCAAGGGGTTGTCATGATCTAGATCTCTATAGTTTGATTTTATCCTACGATCATATGGACTATATCATTACCAGTCCTTGCACGATCTTAATTAGGGAAACGTATACTACCTCATGAGTAAGAATATTTGACCATCTTAGATATGGACACGGTCTTCAAGATGACACTTCGACCATCATTTTTTATGAAGATATATATGTTGCCACAAACAAAACTGGGTATACATTGTGAATGTGTATTTTATGATATATCAATCTGGTAGTATCAGTGGTGTTGTAGATGTTGGTATTTTTCTATATTGATGGTCAAACCTAAAAATGGTTGACTAGCACCAACTCTAAAGCAACTGATCTTATGAGGAGGAGGAGTTGAGACTTGTAGTATTCTATTCATTGCACCTGCTAATATCTATTACTGCAAGATACAATATATGGTTTCATTTGCCATTCAGGGGGTCATATTTACGGCATGCAATAAAATTTTGTTTCCTTTTATTCTCATGCCTTGTTATTTATTAATTTGTTTGATGACGAGGAAGGAAAGAAACAGAAACAAATAAAAGGATCACATAGTAGATTTGATCTGGACCAAAAAGGGCAAAGAGACAGGGAAAACATTTAAGCATATCATATAAGCTCCATAATATGGTACATATGAGTATCATATAGAGCAATGTAGTACATAACATGAGGTTGGGCGGTTGACTTACAGGATTATAAATACCAGGGCAGCCATACACTTCTATATAGGATGTACTTTGGGTTATCACCTTTGAAGTACATAAGCAAATAGTAAAGCAACAATTATTTCAATACATAGGATCATAGGGCAGGTAATGATGATCTACGGCCCAATGGATGGCAGGAGGATCAGTTGTTTTTCACAACTCGTGGTGCTCTCTCCATCAGGACCACTGGTTTTGGCCTGGCACAGTTCATCTTCTGACTTTCCTTCTCCGGGATTTGGAAAGCTGATGTAGGAAAGATCTTTGAAAAGCCAGCAATACTCTTGCAGATGAGTTTCCCAGATGCAGGCTCATCAAGGGAAATCTCCTCCACCGGGAGCCACACCATGAGCTCCCTGGTCTTTATCCCTTTGACCTTCTTGATCCGGCCCTTCTCTGCAAAGGCAGTGATCTCAGTGCTGTAAGAGACCACCCTTCCTAAACTCTGAAAGACGTGGTCTATCCTCTTCTTTTGCTTGAGCCACACAAACCCAGTCTCCTCGACATAGCCACACTCGGTGATGTCCTTCAAAGGAAGCAAGCCATTGGGAAGGCCTGCTTCCTTGAGCAGGAGCCTGGTGCATTGCTGGCATATCTCATCATCGTAGTAGACATCAGCCTTGCCCTTTAGTTCATTGGCAAGAAGAGCCATTGTCTAGTCTAAGGGTGGATGTCTCTTCTCACTCTCACTCGCGCTTCTTTTTCTTCTCTCAAGAAGTTTGTGGAGGCTTAGCTGTGTGTGGTTTTGTGCTTCGTAGTGGAAATGGCTGCCTTTATATAGGACATGCCTTGTGTAATTGTGCCTTATCTTGTATGGAATTTTCCATCTTGCCATTATCATTCAATGCTTGACAAGGTATCATGCCCATAAAAGCCGTAGGGGTCCTCTTCTGGAGGTTAATTTTTGAGAATGCGAAATATCTTCCATTATAAACTAACATGGCGGCAGAATGGGTTTCATGTGGATGGTCCGGACCCCGGAGTAGGAATCTTTCCAGCGATTGGGTTTTTCTTCATCTTTTACCTTAATATTAACTGCCTCGATACAAATAACGGTGTAGACTCAACAAACCTAGTTTCATTGAAATTTTCACTTCATCTTGAACAGTATTAAACGGAGGATTGATCAGAAATTCCCATTGAAGTTGGCTAGAAAGGAAGGTGTGCTCAACTCAGTTTGGGTGTGTTCACCTTTTGCTGTATTTCCTGTCCATTTGCTTAGATAATGGGATATCTTTGTGGCATTTTCAGGTTCTTGTAGGTGTCATCAGCTTTGTTGTTTCCAAGATTAGATGGTGCCTTTGCACATTCTAGGTCTTTGCTGAATTTATCTTCTATCAGTGAAACACGGCAGAGCTCTTGTTAGAAAATAAAAACTTGATCAGATAGATAAGTTCATGTAAGTGACCAGCTCTGACATATATGTGGTAGGAGCTAGGGTTCTACCGGGTCTAGGGCGGAGGTTGTAGGGGAAAAGGGGCGTGGAGTGCGGACGAGGTTGCGGTCGCCGGCGGCTAGGCGCCGTCGTGCGCGAGGAGGGAGGCGGCGCAGGGAGTGGAGGCGGCTAGGGTTTAGGGTTCCGGCTCCTCGGGGAGCCCGTGCAACAGAAATATTCTTATTGCTTAATTATCCACGTAGCCAACTGTTTATATAATGAAAATAAGATAACTTGTGGGCTAATCCCCTAACTAAGCCTGCCCATTGGGCCTCCTCCAGGTATAAGTGAGCCCGGTCATAACATCTCTCCCCGCCTGCGCAAACAACTCGTCCTCGAGCTGGTAATCGGGGTAGTGTTGGCGAAACTCATCACGCGGCTCCCAAGTGGCCTCCTCCTCCGGAAGGCCCTCCCACTGAATCAGCAAGTACCACACTCCGCGACGTAGCTGGGCTGGCAACACCTTCGCCGGGCTCGGAAGAAGACGCCCGTCGAAGGTCGAAGGAAGTGCTGGTGTCATTGCTGGTGTCTCCCCACGGTAGGGCTTTAACAGCCCCACATGGAAGACGTCGTGGATGCGAGCCCCGGCCGGAAGCTGGAGACGGTAGGGCCATCTGCCCTATGCGCTCCAAGATGACGAATGGCCCGGCGTAGCGAGGGCCCAGCTTGCGCTTTGCACGCGGATCCAGGGACTGAGTGGAGCGGTGAAGAAGGCGCAGCCACACCCAATCACCCACCGCGAACTCCAGCTCGCGATGGTGGCCGTCATAGTAGTGCTTGGCCAGCTGCTGGGCCTGAATAAGGCGTTGCCGCACCTCAGCAAGCATCTCATCACGGCTGCGGAGAAGCTCTCCCGCCGCTTCCGTCAGTGTTGTCGCCGGGTCAACCGGCAGTATGGACGGGGGCGGACGGCCGTAGACCACCTCGAAAGGCGTGGCGCGCAGGGCAAAATGATAGGAGGTGTTGTAGCAGTACTCCGTCCAAGCGAGCCAATCTACCCAAGCACGAGGACGATCATCGGTGACACATCGCAAATACATGGCAATCACCTTGTTGACCACCTTTGATTGACCGTCCGTTTGAGGATGGAACGCCGTGCTGAATCGGAGTTTCACCCTCGCCATCCGGAAGAGATCGTGCCAGACATGCCCCGTGAATACCTGGTCTCGGTCGCTGACGATCAAAGCGGGAAACCCGTGAAGACGGACGATGCCATTGAAGAAGGCACGGGCCACGGACACGGCAGTGTACGGATGGCTGAGCGCGATGAAGTGTGCATACTTGGAGAAGCGGTCGACCACCGTGAGGATGACGAACTTGCCGCCCACCTTGGGAAGGCCCTCGATGAAGTCCATGGAGATATCAGCCCAGACCTGAGAGGGCACCTCCAAGGGCTGCAATATACCCGCCGGCCGCAGTGTCTCTGTCTTGTTACGCTGGCACGTCTCAGAAGACCGCACCCAGTCCCGGACCAGGGCCTGATCACCAGGGATGTAGAAGTCGGCGCGGAGACGATGGAGGGTCTTCTGCACACCCTCGTGACCCGTCGAGTGGGCCATCAGTAACACCTGGTGACGGAGGTCGTCGTGGTCTGGCACGAAGATACGGCGCCCATGCTGGAGCAAACCATCCGCCAGGCGCCAGGGCTCTTCCAAGTCTCCAGCATCCAGGTGCTGCCGAAGGAGCTGAGCATCCAGCGCGGCCGCGGTGGCCCGATGGATGTCGTCAAAGAGGGCGAAAGTGGGTCCCGAGCGAATGCAGAAGGCCGCCCCCTCAGAAGTACCGACAGCCTCGTCGTGGTCGGCGTCGAGGCGAGACAGGGCGTCGGCCACGGTGTTAAGGCGACCCGGACGGTACTCGACGGTGAAGTCGAAGCCAAAGAGCTTGCTGATCCACTAATGTTGTGGCACCGTAGACAGCCTTTGGTCCAATAAGAACTTGAGGTTGTAGTGATCCGTGCGAACCCGGAACGACCGGACCCAAAGATAAGGCCGCCAGTGGCGCAACGCCTGCACCAAACCAATGAGCTCTTGCTCGTAGGCCGCGAGCTTAAGATGGCGCACGGCGAAGGGCCTGCTGAAGAAGGCGAGCGGTCCATCGCCCTAATGAAGTACGGCGCCGAACCCAACGCCGGAGGCGTCGCAGTCCACGATGAACGGGCGGGTGAAGTCCGGCATCTGAAGAACGGGTCCCGTCGTGAGGGCCCCCTTTAGGGCCTCGAAGGCCGCTGTGGCCTCGCCATCCCAGGCAAAGGCGTCACGACGAAGCAGGCGCGTGAGCGGGGACGAGATGAGGCCGAAGTCCCGGATAAATTTCCGGTAGTACCCCGCGAGCCCCAGGAAACCGCAAAGAGCTCGCGGCGAGTGCGGCGTCGGCCAACCCGCGACGGCCGCCACCTTGTCGGCATCCATAGCCACCCCCTTGGCCGAGATGACGTGGCCGAGGCAGGCGACCGAAGGCGTCCCGAACGAGCACTTCGGGGAGCCGTCGTGCGCGAGGAGGGAGGCGGCTAGGGTTTAGGGTTCCGGCTCCTCGGGGAGCCAGGCAACAGAAATATTCTTATTGCTTAATTCTCCACGTAGCGTTTACAACTGTTTATATAATGAAAATAAGATAACTTGTAGGCTAATCCCCTAACTAAGCCTGCCCATTGGGCCTCCTCCGGGTATAAGTGAGCCCAGTCATAACAATACGTCACTTATTTTTTGTGGATTATACATATACATAACCTATGCATGAATGAGAGGAGAATGCATGACTACCGTAACTGAGTAAACTAGATGATGCCCCACACGTTTTTGCGGGAACTTTTAGAAGCTGGTGGATTGAATTTGATGTTTCAGAGAAGTATTTGGAGTAACACACCATATCTCAATGAATTGGGCCATGATATTTTTGTGAATAGTGTGATTTAGCAAATATACAAAGACCCAACAAACCAAGGGCTAGCTAAGTGGTTTCTAGAAAATCAAATTGCGCTAACAAATTTGTTGAAATCTGAAATGCACCGTCAAATATTTTGTTATATAGATTATGCACCGTAAGAATCTCCCATGGCCTAACTGAAATCAAGAAGTATCCGGTCCCACTGTTCTGCCTTGGATGGATCTAAATGACACAATGAGTACGGTTGGATGGCAGCAAACGAAAAGTAGACGGAGCACTTTTGCTTATAGAGAACCTTTTTGCGATGAAAATTATAGGTACTGTAAATCTGAGTTGTAGTTTTCATTCCTAATTTATGATTATGTGTTTTACATGTGCCTAAAAATTCGTGCAAAGTGAGAACCAACCCATGGTTGGATGGTTAGGAGGGCAGTGGTACCCCCAGCCCACCAGAGTTTAAACCCAGGTTTGACGCTTTGGTGTCTCATAAAGGCGGAATATTCTTTCAGTGGGAGGCGACGTTCCCGTCGATAGCGAGGCGCCTGCGGTGACTTCGTCAATCTCAAGACCCGTCGGCTCAGTCTCTCGGAGGTCCTCATAGGGGTAGAGTGTGCGTGCATGTGTTCATAGGGGTGAATGTATGTGTGCATTGTAAGCGTCTGCGTTTGTACTGTGTTTCTTAAAAAAAAAAATCGTGCAAAGTGAGCAAAAAGAATGTGCATACCGAATGTGACTATTCAGTATTCAGCTACAGCAGGCTGATGCAAGCACACACACACCATGCTGATATTGACACCAATTGTTGATCACACCTTCCTATGGATCATTAACAGATGGAAATGAAAAACGCTCAGCGCTCCTGACGAAGGTGATAAGCAATCTCAACCTAGCGAAAACAGGTTCCACAGTGAAGAAAAATGACTGGTAGCATCTCAACAATAGCAACGTTACAGAATACTACGTGCAGAAATGTTGGAGCCCAAGATTATTAAATCAAAAGCTGTGATTATTAATATGAACATGGGGCTGCCGTTGAGCAGCAAATTGCTGGCAGCACATCAGTCGATCATGTCAACTTGCTGGCGGAGAGAAATAGAGTAAACCTGGATTGTAGCGCATGGGTTGTTGGGCGGGAGCACATGGCTGCTGTGTCCATGAGGATGGAAGGGTTGCCAATCCACAGGTTAGATTGCACTTAAATTGACGAACATGGGAACGGAACTACAGATGAAGGGATGCGTCGACCAGTCGTCTTCCCTCGGTTGAGGTAGAGATAAATTAGAGAGCCTTCTAGTGACCAAACACTGGAGGCAAAAAACTGAATCCAAAGAGACAACAAACTGAAAGGTCACGATGTATGAAATCCACGCGATGTCGATGTTTTTGCTGAGTTGGCAATTTGCTGAGGTGGACAGATTGCATGTGTAGAGAAATAAGTTAGTGGGGATGAACTACTTAGTGAGGTTGATGGCTTGCATATTGAGGAAAATCAACTTAGTGGGCTGCTCCTATTTAGATATTATAGATGTCCACAGAGGTGAGACATTAGGTAATACTGAGCTTTTCATCCTTCTCTTCCATGGGAACAATAGCCATATCCAATACCATCATTCAATCTTTGCTAAGCATAAACAAGCAACAACAACTTAGTTCTGGTAACATCTGAATTCAATATTTGGTAAGCATAAATAAGCAACAACAACTTAGTTCTTGTAACATCTGAATTCAGTATTTGCTAAGCATAAACAAGCAACAACTTAGTTCTGGTAACATCTGAATTCAATCTTTGCTAAGCATAAATAAGCAGTGGACTCATCATTTATCAATTCCAGAGTTTGGATTAACACACAAATTCCCTAGTATTCTTTTCCAGGAAATAAGATACAACATATTTTCAAGTGCTCCCTCCGTTCCATGATATAAGATGTTTTAGCTTTTGTGAAACGAATGTATCTAGACGCCTACACGCTAAAAGACGTCTAGATACATTCGTTTCACAAAAGCTAAAACATCTTGTATTTTGAAAAGGAGGGAGTATGATCTTAGTTAATCCAATGCAGTTTTATCCTGACACTTGGGACTTTTGCTGATGCACTAACTGTGAGCCTGCAATCTGCCACCCTCCACTGCCCAACACCTGACACTGACAGATTTGCCTTACTTAGTGTCTGGAAGCACATGGGGGACACTCAATGTTGTAACATGTAAGCTTGAGGCGTGACCTTCAATGGCTCATGGATAATCTGGTGAATCTGTGGACAGGGCATTTAGCTCCTAACCTAACATTACGGTAGGCGAAGTCTTGAGCAGTCCCTGAGCTGACTTAGTCTTACAATGGAGCTTGAGGCCATTATCTTCCGCTAGTATATCACCACCATGTTAGATAATCTAGTACAATAGAACTGTTTGTCAGTCCAAATGACTGGCCGTATATGGAGATACCTCAAGGTTCCTTTTTAGATAATGTAAGAATCATCTCCTTGCACAGCCAAGTTCGATTGCAGATATCTTGAGATAGATGTAATTGGTATATTCTCCTGATCATGGATTGATCTGGTGCTAGTTTTTGTGTATAATTTTGGTGGAAAACAACCAAAACAAACTGAAACACAGCGAGTTCTATATGGTTTTCGGCCGGTTCCCTGTAATGAACTGGTCAATTCTCTCCTACTTTTTAAAATAAAATGAGGCAAATTGCCCGTTTTGTTTCAAAAAAAAAAAAAAGTTCTATATGGTTTCAAACTTCCAGTATATTTGGATCTGGGGCGCCATTTCCATTATATGTCAAAAAAAAAGAAACATGTCGAGTCCAGGAGGAAGTGTGTCCATCAATACTTCCAGATGTAGATACATGGTTTCTGCTACTTCAGCATTGGTGGTATGTACTGTATTAGGCAGGACATTATTGTCGCCATGGTCCTCCATTTGCCTTATTTTCTTCCCTGAGTAATACGGTATTGAAGGCCCTACATTGACCCATTGATCTGGAGGTTATGGGCGCGGACAGTTACATTAGCAGCCATGATGCATTTCTTCCGGTAGCCGGCGAGTTTTCAGTTGGGGGGCTCTCGAGCGTGCAGATTTGTGTACAGGAGAGATGCATATGGAAGGGAAGAGGGTCTAACCACAGAGGTGTCGTGAAGGGCGGCAAGGCATGTGCTTACTAATTTGCCTTCATGGTCCCCAAAAAATAAAATATATTTTCCTTCATGGTGATGGTGCCTGCCCTCCGGGGGCTCCGGGCTGCGGGCTCCGGCTCTCGCTGCGTAACTAGAACTACACTAGTAGATGGTGGAGACTGGAGCGCCGTACTGCTCTAGTTTCCTGGGAGGAATTCACTGATGTTGATAAAGGTGATGGATTCATGTGTTTCCCATAATTATCAGTTACTTGTACCAATAGAGTGATACTTATGAGAGTCACATGTCTATTTGGAGGCCATGTTCATAAGCAGACAATGTTACATGTAGTTGTCTTGTTTGCCTTTGTAGTGGTTCACATGGCACTGAACAAATGAAGAAATACGTCCATATAGAATTTAAAGTAAAATATAGTTGTAATCCCTGTGTTTGTAAATGTTCTCCGCTGGTTATAAAATTAGGGCAGGGTAGGATTATGCGGTAGTCGTTTTTTTTTACTGGCTGATCTGTGTGTTCTATGAGCACCAATTATTTTTTCCAGGAGACTGAGCCTTTCTTTATCTGCGATTCTCAAGCCACAGAGAGTACTCAAAAAGCTTATTTCAGCCAAGCATATTACTACAAAATTGTCATGGAATATGTATACTACTAGTTCATTTGCAGAAGTGTTAGTATCGAACTTGGGTCCATATAATCTTGGCGCTGGGATGGGCGGCGCATCATTTATTTACTCTTTCCTAGAATGGCCTAATGAGAATATGTTGCTTCGGCGTGAAGTAATGGCTCAAAAGGACTTCTATGTGCTTAACCGGACCATTCTAAGGTGTAGGTATTATTCAGTTAGGACCCAAAATAGTTACAACTGTTTATGATTTTATTTATTTATTCTAGGTGAAGAATGCTAAGTTTTCTTTCTCTCTCAGCAATTGATATCTGTGGTGACTCCCAGAATTCCTGGTGATTCATCGTGCAAAGTAATCTCGGGAAAACTATCCAACAGGCAACAGTGGCAGCTGCTGGATCAGGGCAGTGGATAGTTGAAGTTGCAGGCTGATACTGTACATATCATGATGCTGCTGAGAGGCGCAGAGTGCAGTGGCGAGATCATTTCTCTCCCTCCCTTGGTTCGACCTTATCTGTGGCAATGTAAGATCGTCAAGTTCGGTATCCACTGATAAATGCAAACAGCAGCAGAGCAGGCACCGCTGCATGGGGGAAATAAATATCAGCATGTGTGTGCAGGAAAGTCTGTCCATGATTCGTAATCTGTACCAATATTTGGATAGTTGAATCACCAAATGAATATGCTGTTTTGCTTTTGTGTTATGTTTTCTACTTTATTACTGGTAGAGAATGTTCTTCTCATCCAAAAAAATATAATTTCTACTTTTGTTTTCCATGTATTATTGTCACATCATTATTAATTTACTATCTACTTATGTATTGTAGTGAGATTGAGATCATAAGTACATTCGCATTGGCTACTTAATGCAGATTAAAGTAAAGGAAGCTCTAACAAAGTTGGTACTCCGTCCTTATCCATTGCCTAGATTGGTTCGTCTTAAAGGTAGAAAATCAATGCTACCTGACGATCAATTAAATGTGCAGATTGCTTGGTGTAGAGTAAACTCATTCATATTCAATCAGGATGGCTGAAATGCAAGTACTAGCGACGATGCAGAGACCATGGCTTTTTCCTAGCTGTGTCGGATTAAATACATCCATATACGGGACTTGGACAAACATCCACCTCGACAAGATTCAATACGCCGGGTCTGGACGTCAAATAGTGAATACTCCCTCTGTTTGTGATCATAAGGGTTGTCTCATTTATTAGTCTCTCTTGTCCAATGCATGTTCTTTTTTTTCTCTTACTTCTCTAATGCATGTAAGACTATTGGTGCATGCATAGATTAATGAAAGAGAATGTTCTTTTTTTTCTCTTACTTCTCTAATGCATATAAGACTATTGGTGCATGCATAGATTAATGAAAGAGAGTTATGGACTGTTTTGGTATTAACAACTTGGCCCTTAGGACTAATAATCCCAAACAGAGTACTCAGCAAGTTCATCCTCTTCATTTGTACGTGGAACGTCTCAAATGAGAGGAACAATCGTATCTTCACGCGTCAATGCCCAATTAATTTCTAAGTCTGTCATTCCTACACATGAAATCAATGCCACAATACCCCCAAGATCTCTTGTTTCGGGAGAGTGTAGGTTTTTGTGTTTGTACTGAAGAACATGTCATACACGAGAAAGGTAACATTACAGGCTAATAAATCTTTCAAAGTATCACCAACTCTCTCAAATGAAGCAGAAACAAAACAAGCTAAAGAATCCAAGGTCACCAAGGGACAATAACAATAATATCGCCTTTAGGCTATTCCAATATTAATACAACGGCTCTGAATAAACCCAGGGCTACAAGAAGGTTCACTATGTCGTAAATTGAACAAATTACACGAGACACTCGAAAAGAGATAATTTATTCATCATAATCCTCATCAGCGAACTTGTTCTCGGGGTAGAAGGACGCAACAACTGGATTTCCACCAAATTTTCTTCCGTGCATGGCGGTCTTTGCTTTGGTGGAGCCGTCAATGTCTGCATACTCCAAGAACACCTGCACAATAAGCTCATGCATCAGAAAAAACTGCTCAATATGATTGTTCTGCAAAGTTTGAACATCACTAAACACAATGCTCACCTTTCCAACTCCAGCAATTGGCTCTCCACTGGGATGAGGCCGTGGGATGACAACTTTCACCAGGTTGCCTGACAAATACATGTCAGAAAGCAAAGGAGTAGGCATGGGTAACAGAATCAGCTAACAGAAATAAGTAGAAATACAGATTAAGGTAGGATGAAAGAGAGTCCAGCATGGCAATACTGTAGGGCTATGGAAAACACATGCAGAAAGAAAAGAAAAACCTAGTAGTCGAGCAGCTGATAGAAAGCTAAATTTTACATTTCAAAGGGGAGAAATAGCAGGTGGGAAGTTCACGGAATTTACCATATTTCCCAGCTTCCATCCTCATGTCCTCCATAATGTCCTCATATTCTTCATCATCTTTTAATTCATCAGCAGTGACTACCTGGGTGAGGCATATAACCTTAGTAGGAAGCGCTCCAACTTGATACACAAGTTTCTGTACAGGAACCACATCCGAGTCAGAATCCAAGAACAATAACAGACATGCTATGCAATTTTGCGCAAGAGAACAATGAGTTGGCCGTGAGTGATCATTAAATAATTGAGCTATACCTGTAATTGCACCTGCTGCTGTGCCTGCAATAGGATATTCTCCTGCTCTGGTCTAGGCTGGGCTGATCCCTGGTTTGCTCTTCTGACCGTAAGGGTTTTGTCACCCATTTTGATACCATTTAGAGCAGCGCAAGCTATGTCAGTGACATTGAGGTCCTGGTAGACACAGAATGCATAACCCTTTGAGTTACCAGTTTCCCTATCCTTCACAAGATCAAATCCTCGAAGTGGCCCAAATGATTCAAGCAACTCCCGAACTTGAGCCTCGGTGAAGTAATAGGGAAGGCCACCAACAAAAATACGGTCCGGGCCTTCTAATCCTCCAGCTGAGCCTGGTGTTAGGCCAACTGCAGCAAGATTCAGATTTCCACTTGGCTGGCTTGGGCCCAGGGCAGCTGCTAGAGAAGGGTTATAGTCTGTCGGTCTTCTAACCTTTACTGGTGCTCCTTCAAACAAAATGCCGTCAAGTGCCATTGCATTGCTTGCTTCCTCCACAGACCTCATCTCCACAAAAGCAAATTTCTTGTCATGATTTATGTACACATTAAGGACAGCATCACCTGGACCAGCAGTGTTTCCTCCAATAGCAGCCATGACTTGATTAAAATATATTGCAACAGACTGCACAAAAGGAAACTAATGTTACCAAGAAAATGTACAGCTGTATGCATTAGTGTGCATGTGTAGGATTAAAATATATTACAACAGACTGCACAAAAGGAAACCAATGTGACCATGAATGCACAGATGTATGCATCAGTGTGCATGCAAGCATGTACTTGCATGCATGCTTTCTTTTTTACTTTGAAGTTATGTGGTTTGAGCAATGGGAAGTGTTCAAGTATATATGGACCTGTTCATTAGCGGATGGAGGAAGGCCACCAACATAAACACGCCGAGCATGCCGAGTAGCCTGAGGAAAAATATGCTGGCAAATTGTTTATCAACACCCGCAGTAATAAATTATAAACAAAAAGACTCATACCTGTTGAGTCATTGCTTGAGGCTGCATGACGAGGGGATTGAACTGATTCAAAAAAAAAATACATTTGATTACAAACCAGAAATGAATTCAGTTCCATACATAAATAACAAACAGTAAGGGGCAAAGGTTATGACAGTGAAGACATCAAAACATCAAGAATGATCACCTGTCCAACAGCAAAAGGGAGCATGTTCGGGAACATTCCAGGAATTGAAGAGCCCGGTAACTGACCTGCAATGTATCAATAAATTTCTAGTAGGAAACACAATCAACTTGCGCAGAAGATTATTTCTCTTATAAACCTGATTACTTCTCACCATCAATCTGGATCTCAAATTGACCCAGCTGTGCAGTATTTCATGTCAAAGAACATATAACAGGTGTGGAAGGACAAATATAATAGTCATGAAGCTAGCAATCTGTAATACTTGCTAGCTGAAGATGGACAAGATGATATCAAACCGGAGCACTGATCCCTCCTTGTACATTAAAGCTACAGGTAGGCCGTGCATTCCATCGGCAGCAGTGGGGTAAGTGACCCAAGATTGCCTTCTTACCATACACATATACACAAAGCAGACAAACAACAAAAGAACAAAAGCAAAAAAGTTTTGCTCAGTTTTCAGTTACCAAGTAATAATAAAATGGAAACTTAGAACTTATTGCATCAGAAGATACTATCAGGCATATAAGGGCATCTCAAGTGAATGCTTACAGAGAGAAAGCATCCATCGGATGGTACCTTCCCCCTCCTCTAGCACCAGTATCTCTCAAAGCACTCATATAGTATTGCGACTGCAGTAAACTAATCAATTTTAACATCTAATATTATTGGTGGATGGTTCTAGGTAGATCCCACTAAACATCTTTAACACTGTGTATATTGGAGTTACAGATGCATGGCTAAGTTTCAAAATCAGCATCAGAATGATAATATGCTAGGAGGCTATGACAATGGTAAAAATGAAGTGCCACCTTCGATTGTCTTCATAGTATGGTAGTATATTGTGATGGAAATAAGTAGCTGGCTAGATGATCCAGCAATGGCTACAGTTCATTCATTCATTCTGAACATACACATGAATAGAACTTGTCCCAATCCCAAGACAACAAAATCTGTAAGTACAATAAGACCCAACTAAAATAAACAAAACTTAAAAATGAGAACAGAACATAGTTGAGGAGAGCATACTTGGGGTTGGAATAGCAGGGAACTGAGGAAGTACAGTTTGTGCTGATGGTCCCAGGTCAAATCCACTTACTCGCTTGCTGTTTAATACAATTGGTATTAGTATTACTAGTGAGAAAATGAAAACAGAAAACTGCAGGAGGCAGCCAATTGTACTAGTGAGTGGTACATGCGTAGTGACAGTTGAGAAACATGCTCATATTCGTACATTAATAATCAGTTCATTTATGAAGTTGGCATAGTACATGTTTGTGTTCCGATGATTGCCCTTAGAGGATTGTTAAGAGAAGCAAAGAGCAAACAGAAAACAGCATAGCTCAATAGCCATGAACCCATTTATGTCCAGGCATTGTATTGTATTGGCAGTATAAAAAAATCTAGATACGTAACATGGCACGATCCAATGCAACCACAGATTTAATCCAATGGCCAAGATCACTCACATTTGCAGCTTCTTCACCGCTGGATAGAAGTAAGTCGACAGCTAATACTTGAAGTTACTGGTACACTATCGTACTGCAGGTACAGATATAACAGAGGGAAAGTTCCATCTCTCCATTAAAGAACTTAGCCAGAAATTCAAATATGCATTGACATGGCCCAAGCAGATAATACACAAATCAATAGCGAACCATACAACATACATGAAAACCTAAGAAATGGTATATGTTGAAATAGCACATTGACTTGTCTTTTATGCAAAAGTATTCTGAATATCAAGATGGTGATTAGGATAACCATGAGAGGAGAAGACTAGTATCAAGTCTGTACATGATGCAAGTAACGAACTCTTCCATGAACTTCATCAATTCCATACCTTTTTGATTGAGATCGAGATCTGTGATCATCCCTGCCCCTTGAACGAGACCGTGAACGAGAACGATGCCTGCGATGTCCATCTCTTTCCCGGTCCCTTCTCCTGTGTGTTGTACAACCATAATAAATTATGTAATATAAGAAAATGGATATCTGCATTTTGGAAATCACCATCACCATGTGTACAGCATGTTAAGTTAACTTTTGCATTGGCTACCACATTCAAAGGTCAATAGTTATTACAGAAGTCAGAAGAACTCAAGAACATAATAGCTACCATTGCAACTACACATGTTATTAGGTGCATATGAAACACAAGTGCATTTACCTTTCAGAATCACGGCTTCTGTGACGATCATGATCATCCAGACGGTCTCGGTGCTCCCTTTTCTCACGGTGATGCCTTTGGTGGCGATCCCGATCCTTATCCCGATCCTTGTCCAGATCCCTGTCCCGACCCCGATCTCTGTCTCTTCCTCTATCTCTGTCACGGTCTCTGTGACGCTCCTTGTCCTTGTCCTTTTCTCTGTCCCGGTCCCTGGATTTTGACAATCCCTCTTCACGTGGATGTGCATCACCCTTGAGATGGGATGCTATTAGTTTGAGAGTGCCCACATAGAAAGTAGAGACACAAGCCAGGGAAAACAAGTAGAGTTTCTGAATGAGAGAACAGAAAGCCATGGACCAAGTACGATATGCTAATGCTACCATTAAATTTGCATTGTGAGGATCCAGATTCCAAAAGATCAGTGGCCTGGCGCCAGTGTAGCCATGCGCACAGGTTTCGGTTAATGTCTTAATGACCAGGTTGCTTCCTTTATTGGACGGTTTGCATCAACTAACAGGTGTGTGCTGAAGGAACTCTACAAATGCACATCTGTATACAACAGAGCTGCTATTGTTTATTCAACCACTTCCAGCTCAAATCCATGTCTCTGATACATGAAAGCAACCTATTACTGCTGCCCCGAATCAAATCAACCTATCCAGAAAGCAGAACAAAAACCCTTCCTTCTACTCGCCGACTTCATCCCTGACCTCGCCGACTAAACCGGCGAACAAACAAACGAATCTACCACGGCAAGCGAGATCAAACAAAACGCGCAGACCAGACGTTTGTTCCACCGGCTCCTCCCGCGACAAAATCACATCTAGATCGAACCCGACGGGTTTGAGAAACTCCACCGTGCGGTTGAGTTTAGGCTGCACCGGATCAAGCAGTCACACGACGCATAAACTGCGCGGAAACCGAAAGTACAACAACAACTACTAAGCACCGACGGAGAGCAGGACGGAGCGTCGCGCTGCCGTTGGAAGCAGGTACGGCGCGGAGATCGAAAAAAACCGCGAAGGCGAGGTGATCATGGGGCATACCTCGGCGCGGGCGCCCTCGATGACGTGGTCATCGCCGCCGCCGTTGTCGTCGGCCATCTCGCGTCGGGGTGGGTCTGGAGGGGAGGGTTTGGGGATTCCGGTTCGGGGCTCGGGGTGGGTTTTCTGGTCTCTGGCCTGGTCGCCAATCTTAAAGCAGCCCTGCCCTCCACGCTCTCCCTTCCTGATGTTGCAGGCTGTAGCTGAAGGAGAACATATCCAGCGCTCGAGGACACGCGGATATACGCGCTTCGCCGTGTCAATGGTCCTTATATGTTAATGTTACTAGTAAGCGTGCACGTGTAACGCACGTCTCTAAATATAACACGTGTCTTCAAAATTCTATTTACTTTTATCCAAGTTGATTGTTATGTAACTTTTGTTCATCGAGTCAGCAAGATAGGTCTCACGGCCCATAATTATAGTGTGCACCGTGAGATTCATATATGACATTAGATAAAATTCACAAACACAAAATATAGTACAATTAGGTGCAAAAATACCACAATCCAATCTTAATTTAAAGCAACACTTTAATAAAAAATTAAACAACATTACCCAATACTTACCTCAGAAAAGGACAAGCTCTATACAAAAATATGCTAAAATGCTTCGGACGATGGATACCATCCTACATGCGCTTTGTGGTAAAATGTTTCGGACCATCGATATCATCATTCATTCCGAAATCGACTATACTGGCAGCTAACTTTGTAATAAAATGTGTCATATGAACACTAATTATTTTACAACTACTAATTAGAGTTAATTTTAGAAAAATGTAGAACACGTATATAATGATACGGAGGGAATATACCTATTTGGGAATATTATGTTTAACAACCATGAGCGACAAGATGACCTATATGATTAGAATTTGAGAAGACACTTCTCAGTATAATAGTTGAAAAAAACATTTCAATAGTTTTAAATTAAAATTATAAGCAAATGTGATGTCAAGTCAGAGTTATTCCTTGATGCAGATGGTTATGTTAGTGTCATTCAAGCATAATCTCAATACGATCCTAACACTTGTTTAAGCTATAAGGGCATGCTTGACGCGGCACTACGCATCGGCCGCTAGAGAAAAAGTCCTAGTCCTCTTTCCTGCACAGCCTAAATTTACTGGCATCGTCAGTAAGTGTTTCAACCCAACAAAAGAAATTTGCTTCTAAAATCTGTCCTATGAGCCCAATAGTGTGGGGTAAGATATCCTGTAAAATACTTCATGAAATTTAACATCTAAGGACCACGTGATGATCTGCATGATTAATCATATTTTATGATATAGTTTTAAATCTATCAACAATTTTCTAAAACTTATGTACTCCTTTCATCTCAAAATAGATGTTGCGGGTATGTCAAAGTTTGAATGAATCTATATACTAAATAGTGTCTAAATTTATTCAAATTTTGTCAGATCAGCGACAACTATTTTAAGATAAAAGGAATAATATTTGTTTCTAAATGTCTTATGACAGAAAAAAGAAAAGGGAAGCAAGAGAAATTCCGCATGCCCGACCGCTCTCTCCCCACCTATGTCTCATCCAGGTGAAAGAAAAAAAATCCTCACTCATCCACTCACAATAGTCCCTATGCAACTCCTTCCTCTCTTCGTCCCCCCCACCGCCGGTGACCGTACCCCAGCTATCCTGCCTCCCCGCAACTGGCATCGACGGACTCCTCCCCCTCTCGCTTCCTCCTGGTGATGGGAGACTCTGCGGCACTCGCAGAAGGCCAGGACGCCAATGGAGCTGGAGGGGCAGACCTCATGTCCATCGGGTCTGCGGCCACGGCCACCGCCACCGACGATCGATGGCTCTGCATAGGCCTCCGCTCCACCACCCATGCTTTCCTACCCTCCGCCATTGAGCTCCTTTCGCCACCAGGGAAAGGTCCTCCGGCGTCGCTGACCGCCGACATCCCCCTGGTCGGGCTCACCACCGACGAAGGCGTCCTCTCTAGCTTCCTCCTCGCCGAAGGACTGGTATGACCACTGAACTGGATTTTGTATTCTCCTCTCTTTACATTCATTCTAAGTTATTCTAGTGAAATTTTCATAAAGAAAATGTGTAGGAGATACAACCTGAAAACTGCATCGGAGATTCAACCTTTAGGCTCTGTTTGGCAGTAAACATTAAACCGAAGTATTGTAAAACCACGATATTTCCTTGCCTCGGCATCAGGTACTACAGTTTAAGTAAACCAAAGTTTTGGCAAAACACGGATATGTTTGGCAGTCCTGTATTTATCGTTCAGTCCATGACATAGTACTTTTATTTTATAAAATATTTGACATAGTAATTGGTGTACTGCTCTAATTTAGAGCTGGCCTTAGATTTAGCCAGTGATTAGTTGAATCAATAGTCACACTGCATGAGTGCATAAGCTCGATAAATGGGCAGCTGAAATCAATAGGGATAAAACGAAGCTACAGAACCATAAGATCGAACAATTGATTTCGTCGTAAACACAAACAGAATAGCACTCTATCGGATGCATGGGGATGTCAGATTGGTGGCCATAGGCTAGACTGGCTAAGGAGAATCCACTTTGCCTCTCTCTGTTTTGTAAAAAAGAGGTCTAGACCTCTTTTTTCTATACTGCCAAAAAACTGCAGTATTGTCGATATTCGGGTATGTGAAACTGCAATTTTAGCTCAAAGAAAACACTTCAAAGTATATAATTCGGGTATGTGAAACTGCAGTTTTAGCTCAAAGCAAACACTTCAAAACCGGTATTTTCAGAAACCATAGTATTCTTAGAATACTTTAAAAAATAGCTCCCAAACGCACCCTTAATTCCTGGTACTATGAAATTATGATACAACCAACAATTTGGGACATTGTCCGGTTAGAGGAGTGGAGAGCCATTTTGGCTTTAAATTGGTTTACAATCTTCTTGTTATTTCTTATAGTAATTGCAAAATTCTTTATTTGATATCTTAAAAGATTTTACTACTAAGTGAGGAAAATTAAGCACCGAAGGTATCAAAGTCCACAACGAAGCTACATAATTTTCTTTTCGCTAAACAATGGCACAAAGAAATTAAATGTTAGAACAGAAAGCTTTCTTATGATTTGAGGCTATGACAGGACATCATGGCACTTTTGGCAAAATATGTTCAACCTCATTTATGCTTCTTTGGAAAAAAGTTAACTGCATAGCCACCAGCCGAGTTTTGTTGGAATAAGATGGCAAAAATTCTAGCCGAAGTGTTAAATTAATAGATTTTTCTGCTAGATTTGTAGAGTTCATCTCAAACTTATTTGTTACTTATACAATATTGTTTGTACAATCCATGTCTGTGGTTTGGCAATACCTCAACTCTTGATTCCCTGGAAGTAGATCATAGACCAAATAGCCCTTAGGATCGATTAGATGAGACTGAAATAGTGTTTGTGTGGCAGTTTGTGTGGCACAGATTGATATAAAAAAAAACCACAAATAGTTGTATAAGAAGATGGGGTCCTCACACATTATATAAGAAGATGTGTGGCACGGGTAAAAAGCTTCTGTCACTATGCATGGCATGCAAAAACTTAAATCACTTAGCTAATAAAAACATACCAGCACCCTTTGAACCTAAGATATATGGCTACCATAAACATCAACTTGTCAAGATGCGATGTTCAAATTCAAATGACAACCTAAACACAAATAGCTCTTTGCCTCTTGGAAGAAAGAAACCAAGAATAAGGCTACTAGAAAATGTCTCGGCCCTTTCTATGCCTACTGTATAAACAAATTGACACATACATAGATGGCAGGTGTCAGTTTCAAAAATTCAAATCAATGAACTTGGAGTTAGTCTATGATTTACTTTCAGTGATCAAAAGCTGAAGCCCATTGGGTACTGCCAAACCACATACGTGGATTGTAAAAAACTATTGTAACATATTACGGTAAGGCTAGATACTAATGCTCACTTGAACGAAAACACCACATAGCCCTTAGGATCAAGACTGAAATAGTGCTTATGTGGCACAGATTGATTCAGAAAATTAATGACGTTTTCCACCAGGAAAAATGGTAGCCTAGTTTCCATGTGATCCATATTACCGCATAGTGTAGTACCAATCATAACTGAACCATCTCACAGGGAGTGTACACTATATATGTTAAGAAGGTGTATTAGTTGCATAGGTCACTATATTTAATATTATGCATAATAATGTGTTTTAACATTCGTACTAATCTTACTGCAGCCTAAGGATTCGGATGATGAGGAAGATGGTGAATGGACTGCCCCCACCATTCCCAACCCAGAGTACAAGGGACCATGGAAGCAAAAAGTAATATCTCTATTTCTGATTATTGAGAAACACCGTGAACATTCTGCAATTCATAGTTTGATGTTTAAAAGGCTTGTTTCATATCCATAAAATCAAGAACCCCAGCTACCAGGGTAAATGGAAGGCACCAATCCAGTTATGTTAGCTTGAAGTTGAACCTACCTTTCTTACCGGATTTGGCCAGGCACGTGTAGCCTTATGAACAGCTGAAGTACAACAATTCTTAGATATGATATTCCTACCTTGAAAGTAGGATCTGAATTTCTATAGCTTCAATTCTTCTTGTATTTGGTTAGTGGCCTGCCATGTAACCAGTTCTCACATCTGCTTGTCCGGTTTTCCACTTCTACTGATCAAAATGCCACAAGAGCTTCAAGATGAAGAGGAACCCTCACAAGGTTAAATGGGCGGAAGTGTTCAGGCACTTGTGTGGAAAAGACATGACACAGGTAGCAAACTTACTATTTTTTATATCCTGGTAGAAGCGAGTAGAGAGCGTTGCGTGAGTCCTAATCCAATGATTATTTGCATCGACCAGGATTCCATGTTTGAGTTCAAGAGGAACAGGAACAGACCAGATTGCTATAATCATAACATCACCGAGCAGACTTGAAGGCCATCCCGCTAATCACGAAGATTAGGCATGAACGGCAGATGAAACACATCACTGAAGAGTAGATCAACTTACCTTGCTGATCATGTATCATGAGCGGATCGGTGATGTTTCTGTCGCGAGGACATCAGAGAGGGCATCATACAGGCAAGCGCCGTCCAGGAAGGAACACGGTGAGGGCACCGTCTTCTAGGCACGCGATGTGAGCAATGAAGGGTTTCGCAGCATAGTAAATCAAAATTTTCTACGGAAGCGAACAGAGGGAAAGCCAAGATCTAATCTAGGAGATGCAAACAACGAGAGAGATTGGATTAGATCTTCATACCCTTGAAGATTCGCACAGCGGAACGTTCGTCGGAACGTGGGTGATGTAGTCGTACTCGCTTCTCCTCCTCGCGATCCGATCCGATCTAGCACCACAAGTGGCGGTGCCTCCGTGAGATGCACACGTGCGGCACCTCGACGTCTCCTCCTTCCTCGGACCAGCAAGTATGGTGGAGAGATGGATTGGATCTACAACACGACGGCGTGGTGTATTTGGTGGAGAATTTCTGCAGCAGGGCTTCGCCTGCAAACAGTCGGGAGGGAGAGAGGAAGGGCAGCAGGGCAACTAGGGTTTGGAGGAAGGTGTGTAGGTTGGGGGGGAGGGGGCGCACCAGCCCTCTATATATAGAGGGGGGTGCGGCCAGCCCTTGCCTCTCCTCCAAGCCTATCTCTAGTTTAAACGATTTAAACTTATCTCTTATCTAGAAATTCTATCTCTAGTTTAAACGAGTTTAAACTTATCTAGAATCGGCTGGGCCCTATGGGGCCTTGTGCCCCTGGCCCAATGCGGCCAGGACACTCCCTCATAGGCCCATTCCCCCTCCCGGAAGGTGGGACCACGTTGGCCCCCTTCCGGAAGGTTCTAGAAGCTTCCGGTACAATACCGATTAATCCGGAACAATTCCGAACTCCAAAAACTGCACTGCCTTATACGAATCTTATTCTCCGGACCACTCCGGAACCTCTCGTGATGTCCCGGATCCCATCCGAGACTCCGAACAAAAATTCATAAACCAATTATCCAATCTATCCTAGCGTCGAGACACGTTAAGTGTGTGACCCTGCGGGTTCGAGAATATGCAGACATGATCTTCTATCAATAATCAACAACGGGGTCTGGGCACCCATATTGACTCCCACACATTCATCGATGATCATATCGGATGAACCACGATGCCAGGATTCAATCAATCCCATATATATATTCCCTTCGTCTCGTGATATTTTACTTGCCCGAGATTCGATCGTCGGTATCGTCATACCTAGTTCAATCCCGTTCACAGCAAGTACTTTACTCGTTCCGTAATCCGATATCACTTTGTGATTAACTCCTTAACCACATGCTTGCAAGCGGTGTTGATATCGATTACCGAGTGGGCCCGAAGTATATCTCTCCGACTTGGGAGGGACAAATCCCATCTCGATACATACAACCCAAAAGATACTTTCCGATCACCTGAGAGACACCTTTATGATCACCCTTTCATAGGATGACGTTTGATGACCTCAAAGCTTTCTTCCGATACCAGGGAGTTGCATTATCTCATGGTCTAAGGAATACAATATTTGACATAAGAAAAGCTTCGCAAAGACGAACACGATGACACGATCTAATTGCTTCGCTTAGTTTGGGTCTGTCCACCATATCATTCTCCCAATGATATGATCTCATTATCAATTGAAAACTCATGTCTATGGTTAGGAAACCTTAACCATCATTGATCAATGAGCTAGTCCATAGAGGCGTACTAGGGACACGGTGTTGTTCACAAACCACACAAGTATTAAAGTTTCCGCTTAATACAATTCTAGCATGGAATATAAACTTTATCATGAACAAGAATTATAATAATAACATCTTTATTATTGCCTCTAGGGCATAATTCCAACAGTCTCCCACTTGCACTAGAGTCAATAATCTAGTTTACATTTGGCAACAATCTCACACCCATGGCACTGAGGTGCTGATCATGTTTTACACGTGGAAGAGGTTTAGTCAATGGATCTGCGACATTCAGATCTGTATGTACTTTGCTAATCTTCAGATCTCCATCTGCTATATAATCTCGGATTATATGAAACTTGCGGTTGATATGCTTGGTCTTTGGATGATATCTTGGTTCCTTAGCGAGTGCTATGGCGCCAGTGTTGTCACACAATATCTCCAGTGGGTCCAATGCACTTGGAACCACGCCAAGCTCAGTGATGAAGTTTCTGATCCAAACTCCTTCACTTGACGCTTCTGCAGCAGCCATGTATTCCGCTTCTACTGTAGATCCCGCGATCACGCTTTGCTTGCAGCTTCTCCAGCTCACAGCTCCTCCATTCAAAATATACACGTATCCTGTCTGAGATTTACAATCATCCTTGTCGGTGTCGAAACTAGCATCGACGTAACCTTTTACGACGAGCTGTTCATCACCCCCATAGACTAAGAACATTTCTTTAGTCCTATTTAGGTACCTTAGGATGTTCTTCACGGCTGTCCAGTGTTCCACTCCTGGATCACTTTGATATCTGCTCGTCAAACTAAGAGCATTGGACACATCCGGTCTAGTACACAGCATGGCATACATGATGGAACCTATGGCCGAGGCATAAGGCACTTTGCTCATAGCTTCCCTATCATTTACCGTAGCTGGACACTGAGCCTTGCTCAATATCTTACCTGACAACATAGGCACTGAACCTTTCAATGCCTTATCCATTCTGAACCTTTTCAGAACTTTGTCTAGGTATGTACTTTGGCTTAAGGCTATCAGGCGTCTTTGTCTATCTCTATAGATTTTGATGCCCAATATATAAGCAGCTTCACCTAGGTCTTTCATTGGAAAACACTTGTTCAAATAACTCTTCACATCGTTAAGCATGTTGATGTCATTTCCAATAATCAATATGTCATCCACATATAGTACCAGAAACGTCACCGAGCTCCCACTCACTTTCTTGTAGATGCAAGCTTCGTAGCAATTTGGAACAAATCCAAAGCTCTTGATCACTTGATCAAAACGAAGGTTCCAACTCCGAGATGCTTGCTTCAGTCCATAAATGGAACGCTGAAGTTTGCATACTTTATCAGCATCCTTAGGATCGACAAAACCTTCGGGTTGCATCATATACAACTCTTCATCAATGTTGCCATTGAGGAACGCAGTCTTGACATCCATCTGCCATATTTCATAATCATGAAACGCAGCAATTGCTAATAAAATCCGAATAGACTTAAACATCTCTACGGGAGAGAAAGTCTCATCGTAGTCAACACCTTGAACTTGTCGAAAACCTTTCGCGACAAGCCGTGCTTTATAGACGGTAACATTACCATCCGCGTCCGTTTTCTTCTTGAAGATCCATTTGCACTCAACGGCCTTTCGGTCGCTAGGAGGGTCCACCAAAGTCCATACTTGGTTTTCGCTCATGGATCCCAATTCGAATTTCATGGCTTCTAGCCATTTCTCAGAGTCTGGGCTCATCATCGCTTCCTCATAGTTCGTAGGTTCACTGTCTTCTACTAACAAGACAGTCAAGACAGGGTTGCCGTACCACTCAGGAGGGGCACGCGACCTTGTCGATCTGCGACGTTCAGTAGCAGCATCGTCTGAAGCTTCATGATCCTTGTCATTAGCTTCCTCTATTGTTGGTGCAGGCGGCACTGGAACAATTTCAGGTGCTGCGCTACTCTCCAATTCAAGAGAAGGTTCAATAACCTCGTCTAGCTCTACTTTCCTCCCACTCACTTCTTTCGAGAGAAACTCCTTCTCAAGAAAGGAACCGTTCTTTGCGACAAACACTTTGCCTTCGGTTCTGTGATAGAAGGTATACCCAATAGTTTCCTTAGGGTATCCTATGAAGACGCATTTCTCCGCTTTGGGTTCGAGCTTGTCCGGCATCAACTTCTTGACGTAAGCTTCGCATCCCCAAACTTTAAGAAATGACAACTTAGGTTTAGCACCAAACCACAGTTCATACGGTGTCGTCTCAACGGATTTAGATGGAGCCCTATTTAAAGTGAATGCAACGGTTTCTAATGCATAACCCCAAAATGATAACGGCAAATCAGTAAGAGACATCATCGATCGGACCATATCTAATAGGGTTCGATTCCGGCGTTCAGACACACCATTGCGCTGTGGTGTTCCGGGTGGCGTGAGTTGTGAAACGATTCCACTTGCTTTGAGATGCGTGAGAAAATCATAACTCAAATATTCGCCCCCACGATCGGATCGCAGAAACTTAATCTTTCTGTTACGATGGTTCTCCACTTCATTCTGAAATTCTTTGAACTTTTCAAACGTTTCAGATTTATGTTTCATTAAATAGATATACCCATATCTACTTAAGTCATCGGTAAAAGTGAGAAAATAGCGATATCCACCGCGCGTCGAAACACTCATCGGTCCGCATACATCGGTATGTATGATTTCCAACAAGTCCGTTGCTCGCTCCATCATACCCTATCATTTACCGTAGCTGGACACTGAGCCTTGCTCAATATCTTACCTGACAACATAGGCACTGAACCTTTCAATGCCTTATCCATTCTGAACCTTTTCAGAACTTTGTCTAGGTATGTACTTTGGCTTAAGGCTATCAGGCGTCTTTGTCTATCTCTATAGATTTTGATGCCCAATATATAAGCAGCTTCACCTAGGTCTTTCATTGGAAAACACTTGTTCAAATAACTCTTCACATCGTTAAGCATGTTGATGTCATTTCCAATAATCAATATGTCATCCACATATAGTACCAGAAACGTCACCGAGCTCCCACTCACTTTCTTGTAGATGCAAGCTTCGTAGCAATTTGGAACAAATCCAAAGCTCTTGATCACTTGATCAAAACGAAGGTTCCAACTCCGAGATGCTTGCTTCAGTCCATAAATGGAACGCTGAAGTTTGCATACTTTATCAGCATCCTTAGGATCGACAAAACCTTCGGGTTGCATCATATACAACTCTTCATCAATGTTGCCATTGAGGAACACAGTCTTGACATCCATCTGCCATATTTCATAATCATGAAACGCAGCAATTGCTAATAAAATCCGAATAGACTTAAACATCTCTACGGGAGAGAAAGTCTCATCGTAGTCAACACCTTGAACTTGTCGAAAACCTTTCGCGACAAGCCGTGCTTTATAGACGGTAACATTACCATCCGCGTCCGTTTTCTTCTTGAAGATCCATTTGCACTCAACGGCCTTTCGGTCGCTAGGAGGGTCCACCAAAGTCCATACTTGGTTTTCGCTCATGGATCCCAATTCGAATTTCATGGCTTCTAGCCATTTCTCAGAGTCTGGGCTCATCATCGCTTCCTCATAGTTCGTAGGTTCACTGTCTTCTACTAACAAGACAGTCAAGACAGGGTTGCCGTACCACTCAGGAGGGGCACGCGACCTTGTCGACCTGCGACGTTCAGTAACAGCATCGTCTGAAGCTTCATGATCCTTGTCATTAGCTTCCTCTATTGTTGGTGCAGGCGGCACTGGAACAATTTCAGGTGCTGCGCTACTCTCCAATTCAAGAGAAGGTTCAATAACCTCGTCTAGCTCTACTTTCCTCCCACTCACTTCTTTCGAGAGAAACTCCTTCTCAAGAAAGGAACCGTTCTTTGCGACAAACACTTTGCCTTCGGTTCTGTGATAGAAGGTATACCCAATAGTTTCCTTAGGGTATCCTATGAAGACGCATTTCTCCGCTTTGGGTTCGAGCTTGTCCGGCATCAACTTCTTGACGTAAGCTTCGCATCCCCAAACTTTAAGAAATGACAACTTAGGTTTAGCACCAAACCACAGTTCATACGGTGTCGTCTCAACGGATTTAGATGGAGCCCTATTTAAAGTGAATGCAACGGTTTCTAATGCATAACCCCAAAATGATAACGGCAAATCAGTAAGAGACATCATCGATCGGACCATATCTAATAGGGTTCGATTCCGGCGTTCAGACACACCATTGCGCTGTGGTGTTCCGGGTGGCGTGAGTTGTGAAACGATTCCACTTGCTTTGAGATGCGTGAGAAAATCATAACTCAAATATTCGCCCCCACGATCGGATCACAGAAACTTAATCTTTCTGTTACGATGGTTCTCCACTTCATTCTGAAATTCTTTGAACTTTTCAAACGTTTCAGATTTATGTTTCATTAAATAGATATACCCATATCTACTTAAGTCATCGGTAAAAGTGAGAAAATAGCGATATCCACCGCGCGTCGAAACACTCATCGGTCCGCATACATCGGTATGTATGATTTCCAACAAGTCCGTTGCTCGCTCCATCATACCGGAGAACGGGGTTTTGATCATTTTGCCCATGAGGCATGGTTCGCATGTGTCAACTGATTCAAAATCAAGAGAATCCAAAAGTCCATCAGAATGGAGTTTCTTCATGCGCTTTACACCAATATGACCTAGACGACAGTGCCACAAATAAGTAGTATTATCACTATCTACTTTGCATCTCTTAGCCTCAATGTTATGGATGTGTGTTTCATCCCTTTCGAGATTTAGAAGAAATAAACCACTCACAAGAGGTGCATGACCATAAAAGATGTTACTCATATAAATAGAACAACCATTATTCTCCGATTTAAATGAATAACCGTCTTGCAATAAACACGATCCAGAAATAATGTTCATGCTCAACGCAGGCACATAATAACATTTATTAAGGTTTAAAACTAATCCCGAAGGTAAAACTAAGGAGAGCGTGCCGACGGCCATCACATCAACTCTTGATCCGTTGCCAACGCGCATCGTCACCTCATCCCTCGCAAGCCGCCGTCTATTCCGTAGCTCCTGTTTCGAGTTACAAATATTAGCAACTGAACCAGTATCAAATACCCAGGCACTACAACGAGGGCTAGTAAGGAAAACATCAATAACATGTATATCAAATATACCTTTGATGGTGCCAGCCTTCTTGTCCGCTAAGTACTTCGGACAGTTGCGCTTCCAGTGACCCTTGTCCTTGCAATAGAAGCACTCAGTGTCCGGCTTAGGACCAGACTTGAGCTTCTTCTCAGCAGGGGCAACGCGCTTGCTGCCGCCTTTCTTGAAGGGCTTCTTTGCACCCTTACCTTTCTTAAAGGAGGGCTTGTTGACCATCAACACATGATTATCATTCTTGATGTCCACCTCCGCAGCCTTCAGCTTTGCGAAGAGCTCGGTGATCGTATCAGTGGAACCAATCTGATTATGAGTCACTACAAAACTTTTGTAGCTGGGAGGGAGTGATTGCAGAACCCTGTCAATCTTGAGCTCCTCTGGAATCTTGCAGTCCAGTTGCTCAAGGCGTTGAGTGTAGCCCGACATCTTAATGGCGTGCTCACTAACGGAACTCCCTTCCTCCATCTTGCAGTTAAAGAACTTCTCGGAGATCTCATATCTCTCAGAACGGGCCTGGGTCTAAAACATGGTTTTCAGCTCTTCGAGAATCTCAAAGGGCCCGGGATAGTTTTCAAAACGATTTTGAAGTTCCGGTTCCATAGCAAACAACATGGTGCTCTTAATCACACCATAATCATCTTTGCGCGACTGATAGACAGCTTTCTCATCAGCCGGCGCAGTTGCAGCAGGGGGGTTACCTAACGCTTTCTCAAGGACATAGTCCTTTTGTCCGCCAGACAGAATGATTCTTAGATTGCGGAACCAGTTGGTGAAGTTAGACCCATTGTTTCTAAGCTTTTCTTTCTCAGCAAAAACGTTGAAGTTGAAGTTGGACTTGGCCATGTGATCTACAGTATTTGCAAGTACAATTTAGACTATGTTCATGATAAATAGTTCAACTTAATCAAATTACTAGATGAACTCCCACTAAATTCAACATCCCTCAAGTTGTTTAGTGAACACGATCCAAATTCACCAGACCTAATCCGATCATCATGAGAAGAGATGTGGTTTCAATGGTGGACAACGAAGTGTCGATCATATCATTCATATGACTCATGCTTAACCTTTCGGTTCTTGTGTTCCGAGGCCATGTCTGTACATGCTAGGCTCGTCAAGCTAGACCCAAGTATTTCCGCGTGTGCAAAACTGGTTTGCACCCGTTGTATGTGAGCGTAGAGTCTATAGCACCCGATCATCACGTGATGCTTGGACACGACGAACTTTCGCAACGGTGCATACTTGGGGAGAACACAGTTTTTATCTTGATCTTTAAGTGAGGAATCATCTTATAATGCTACCGTCGCGATCTAAGCATAATAAGATACATAAAAGGATAAATATCACATGCATATAACTTTATGTGACATGGTATAGCCAATCTTCGCGCAATGATCTCCATCTTGTGCGTTCCGGCATGATCTCCATCACTCCACCATGATTGCCTCCACCACGAATAGCAACTACAACTATTGCTAACTACTTAGCGATAAAGTAAAGCTATTACATGGCGTATAAGAAGTTGACTCGCAGGTCATACACAATTATAAAGACAACCATATGGCTCCTGCCGGTTGTGTACTCATCGACATGCAAGTCGTGAAACATTACAAAACATGATCATCGCATACAATATACACATCACATCTTGGGCCATACCATATCACAGAAAACACTCCCTGCAAAAACAAGTTAGACGCCTCTACTTTGTTGTTGCATGTTTTACGTGGCTTATGGGAGTAGATGCTAAGAACGATTCTTACCTACGGAAAGCCACAACGGTGATATTATGGTTGCCAAACTCCGGTGTTAATCCCATGACAACTATAGTGAGAGAAACTGACATCCACCAGCCGCATGTGTGGTACAAGCCACACGTCAAGTGCGGAGCCGGTCTCGCGAACGACGTCGCGTAAGGTTGGCCTGGACCGCTTCAATCTCACTATCCCGCGTCATAAGAAGAACACAAACAAGAGGCTTGCAACAGAAAACATCAACGCCCGCAACAACCATGTTGCGTTCTACTCGTGAATCACATCTACGCATAGATCTAGCTCTGATACCACTGAAGGGTTTCGCAGCATAGTAAATCAAAATTTTCTACGGAAGCGAACAGAGGGAAATCCAAGATCTAATTAGGAGATGCAAACAACGAGAGAGATTGGATTAGATATTCATACCCTTGAAGATTCGCACAGCGGAACGTTCGTCGGAACGTGGGTGATGTAGTCGTACTCGCTTCTCCTCCTCGCGATCCGATCCGATCTAGCACCACAAGTGGCGGTGCCTCCGTGAGATGCACACGTGCGGCACCTCGACGTCTCCTCCTTCCTCGGACCAGCAAGTATGGTGGAGAGATGGATTGGATCTACAACACGACGGCGTGGTGTATTTGGTGGAGAATTTCTGCAGCAGGGCTTCGCCTGCAAACAGTCGGGAGGGAGAGAGGAAGGGCAGCAGGGCAACTAGGGTTTGGAGGAAGGTGTGTAGGTTGGGGGGAAGGGGGCGCACCAGCCCTCTATATATAGAGGGGGGTGCGGCCAGCCCTTGCCTCTCCTCCAAGCCTATCTCTAGTTTAAACGATTTAAACTTATCTCTTATCTAGAAATTCTATCTCTAGTTTAAACGAGTTTAAACTTATCTAGAATCGGCTGGGCCCTATGGGGCCTTGTGCCCCTGGCCCAATGCGGCCAGGACACTCCCTCATAGTTCCATGCCCCCTCCCGGAAGGTGGGACCATGTTGGCCCCCTTCCGGAAGGTTCTAGAAGCTTCCGGTACAATACCGATTAATCCGGAACAATTCCGAACTCCAAAAACTGCACTGCCTTATACGAATCTTATTCTCCGGACCACTCCGGAACCTCTCGTGATGTCCCGGATCCCATCTGAGACTCCGAACAAAAATTCATAAACCAATTATCCAATCTATCCTAGCGTCGAGACACGTTAAGTGTGTGACCCTGCGGGTTCGAGAATATGCAGACATGATCTTCTATCAATAATCAACAGCGGGGTCTGGGCACCCATATTGACTCCCACACATTCATCAATGATCATATCGGATGAACCACGATGCCAGGATTCAATCAATCCCATATATATATTCCCTTCGTCTCGCGATATTTTACTTGCCCGAGATTCGATCGTCGGTATCGTCATACCTAGTTCAATCCCGTTCACAGCAAGTACTTTACTCGTTCCGTAATCCGATATCACTTTGTGATTAACTCCTTAACCACATGCTTGCAAGCGGTGTTGATATCGATTACCGAGTGGGCCCGAAGTATATCTCTCCGACTTGGGAGGGACAAATCCCATCTCGATACATACAACCCAAAAGATACTTTCCGATCACCTGAGAGACACCTTTATGATCACCCTTTCATAGGATGACGTTTGATGACCTCAAAGCTTTCTTCCGATACCAGGGAGTTGCATTATCTCATGGTCTAAGGAATACAATATTTGACATAAGAAAAGCTTCGCAAAGACGAACACGATGACACGATCTAATTGCTTCGCTTAGTTTGGGTCTGTCCACCATATCATTCTCCCAATGATATGATCTCATTATCAATTGACAACTCATGTCTATGGTTAGGAAACCTTAACCATCATTGATCAATGAGCTAGTCCATAGAGGCGTACTAGGGACACGGTGTTGTTCACAAACCACACAAGTATTAAAGTTTCCGCTTAATACAATTCTAGCATGGAATATAAACTTTATCATGAACAAGAATTATAATAATAACATCTTTATTATTGCCTCTAGGGCATAATTCCAACAGTCTCCCACTTGCACTAGAGTCAATAATCTAGTTTACATTTGGCAACAATTTCACACCCATGGCACTGAGGTGCTGATCATGTTTTACACGTGGAAGAGGTTTAGTCAATGGATCTGCGACATTCAGATCTGTATGTACTTTGCTAATCTTCAGATCTCCATCTGCTATATAATCTCGGATTATATGAAACTTGCGGTTGATATTGCCTCTAGGGCATAATTCCAACAAGTGCGTCGTGTAGTTGCGCATATAGGGCATCCCGGTGATGGCGTCATCCAGGATCCCGGGGATGCCGAGCGGTGATGGCGAAATTGATAGGTGTAGTCAGTTTCCTTGTTCAATGATACGTTTCCTTGTTTAACCTTTTTTTTCTTGGAACCAACAATGAGGTTGAGGGGAGGGCAGGGGCGTGGGTTCGCTATGCGAGGGATAAGTTTTAGTCCGACGCTGCTAATTGCTAAGCACACCAGGAATCAGATCAGGCTAAGCCCAGGCGTCAGATGATGTTAAGTAGGCCCGATCGTTTGGTTCTGTTCTGTCGGTGTGTAATATGCGGGGTACGCGAAGCAAAATTCCAGTTTGTGCCTTTATAAGTAGTAGAGATTATACATCTTTTACTTCGATGTTGTAAATAAATTTATATAGAAAAATAGACTCGTGGGAAAATTTGGGAGGAGCGTCTAACCCGGATTGTTCGCACATGGCACATGGCATCTCTCGTTAGCATTTCATGTTGCAAACCTAGAAAATGTTAATAGCACATGTGAATAAAGAAAAACATGACTTTTGGGGAATAAGGCACACATAATATTATTTTTTCGCGAAAATGCAAAAAACTTTGCGTTTCGATTCATTAATAGAAAAGAAGAGAGTTCTGTACAGCATATACATCGGCTCCGGGGAGCCAGACACCCACACAACTCAATCCACTAGGATTACGGGGCTGCGGGGAGCAGGGTGGAGGAGATATGCCCTAGAGGCAAATAATAAATAAGTTTTTATTGTCATATTTTAATTAGTTCATAATAGTTTCATAATGTGCTATAACTGTATAATACGAAACGTTAATACACGTGTGGTATGTAAACAAACCAGGTTTTTAGTTACCTCTAGCGAACTAGTTCATTGGTCGTGAGGATGATCTAGGGTTTCGAGATTATGGGCATTTATGCCAATTGACAATAAGATCACGTCAGTTGAATAATGTGATAGACAAACAACCCAACCAGATGTATCTTAATGAGATCTAGTTACAAAGTTCATCATTAATGATAAACTAAGAAAACCTCGCAACCTGATTCTTAGACTGTGAAATAATGCAAATCAATGTTCTGGAGGGAGCTTAGATGGTTATCAAGTATCACACCGTGACTGGGTGATCGAAAAGGTGCTACTCAGGTTTCCCAAAGGGGCGCGTAGAGGAGTATAAGACCAGGATTTGCCAATCCATGTAACGGATAGATACATATGTGGCCATCTCGGTGATGTTGCATTAACGAAGCTTGCAAGCGTGTGACTGGGTCACGAAATGCAACGACACAGAAACGAGAAAACAAGTTCATCGGTAACAAGATCGAACAAAGGTATGGAGATACCGTAGATCAAATCTCAGGTGAACAAGGTATCAAGTGGCAAAGAGAATGGGAAACGACTATTTACGGTTCAAACGACATTATCATCGTGGAATGCACAAGGGTCATTATGGGCATCCTGGTCCCGCTATTGATCATTGATGGAGATCATGTATATATCATTCCCGAGCCGTAGGGAAATACACTTAAGGGTACGATGAGCTAGAGATCCTCTATAAGTTAGAATCACCATATGAAAGAGAAAGGAAACTAGAAAAGTTTCGTGAGAGAACCGGAATCGTTCTGAGAAAGATCTGAAGTCGTTCGAAGGAAATCGAAAGGGAACTAAAAGGTGTTTCGGGTCAAGTCGTATTTTGTAATATGTATTTACATATTAATTAATATTAAGTATAATATTAAAATCTAATTTGAAGAGGTAATCCACTAATGGTCCAAACTTCCTAGGGAAAAAGGGCCCATGAGGGAAAACCAAAGGAGGGAAGGGCCAAGGGCCAAGGCTTAGCCGCCTCAAGGGAGCCCACCCCAGCCAGCCTAGGGCTGTGCACGGGGTGGGGCCCATGTCAACACCCGGATTTTTAATCCCGGATGCCTGTTATGCCATACCTCGCAATCCCAGGATTACTATTTTTGCGAGACATAACGGATTGGATATCACGGTACATCATCCATTACAAACCTTACATAAGGTCTTACACAAATAAGGATCTCATGATCCAGTCTTTAATACAACAAGCAGCGGAAATAAAAGATAAGCGTAGCGATAGGGTCCATCTTCAGGGGCACAGGCAATGCTGACGAAGGCAGATAGTCCTAGTTATCATAGCCGTCCTGCTGACCATCATCTTGATAATCTCCTTCATAGTCTGGCCATGAGAATAGCCAGGGACAAAAGCCATGAGTACTCTTTAAGTACTCGCAAACTACCACTAACAGGTATTATAATTCTAAGTTAAAGTGCTAAATCTAAGTTTAACTATAAAGTTAAGTTTGAAACCTAAGCTGAGTTCAGAAGCAAAGAAAGATAAAGTAAAGTTCTAAATCACTTAAGTTGGGAAGCTAATGTCATAAACACAACCCTGTTGTGGTCAAGTCAAGATTCATCATTCATATCAAGTTATTTGGAAAACCTCTGACAACGAAACAGTATGGCCATTCCAACTGTCCATAGCCGCAGACGCGGCTATTCAAATAGTTTGACACTCTGCAGAGGTGGTACACTTTCACCACAAGATTCGATACATCCGTCAGGGATAACCCTGAATCATCATACTTAGTATGCAGATAATCAAACATAACCTTTCCTTTACACACCCTAGTATAAGCACCTTTCCTATGAGCATGGCCTCCGAACCATGACCATCAGTCATCTTGGGCACTGCATAGGTGGACAACATTGAGAGGTAGCCTCAGCTCAGACCTCTCCTGCGAGGGAACTAATACTAATGCATATAAATTTCCAGCTAAGCCTTACCCAATTCAGGTAGTGTGGTTGTACGGTAAATTTGGAATGGTATCGCATCCGAATCCAACCATCAGTTTTATAAAAGGGTTAAGGCTCATGCCTCAACATTTTCATCATCATCAACCATTTGTGTTTCTAAACACATGTTAAAACATCTCAATAGAATGACTCATCATTCCAAGGTTTTCATAATTCATTTTCACCAAGTGTTCCCGTCTAAAGTGACTCAAGTTTTTGATCTACTCTAAACTACTAAGTTAAGAGTGTTCACTAAGGTGGAAGTGATGGATTCAATCTCATGCCATAGAATGACATCTAAAGGTTTCTAAGTATGTCAAGTTTTATACTCTTTATGCTACCTTCAAAACAAATAAAGAACTTGGTGTAAACTAAGGGAGGTAAAACTTGTAAACAAAGACATGAGGTACTAATAGTCAAAGGGGTGTGATCAAAGCATGCTTAAGGCATCTTTGCGAAACCATCTATTTTGATCCTAACTTGTTAAGCACTAAACCTGCAAGGGTTAGCTTGCACTGTTAATGGTGGCTTGCCTTGGTTGGTGAAGTGGTTGAAGTTTTCTTCGTCTTCGTCTTGATAGCACTCCTTCTTCTCGTAGAATTGGTCGGTACTATCATCTATAAATACATACGGAACACGCAATCACCAAACAATACTTAACTAGTCTAATTAGCATTCTAAGACACACCTTTGATGATTTATTATCATCACAAGCATCACAAGTTAAATTACTAGTTTCATTCTTTTTAATTTAGAAAAGTAATTTCTACTCATTGAAAATAATAATTAAGATTTAATATTCACCACTTAAAATATGGGATCATGTTGACACATGTCATCACCACATATTCTAACATGTGGGAATGAGATTTAAGGGTTGGATCAATATTACTTTGGTTTAAGTTCATTATTTAATGATTTAAAGTGACTAGAAATGCCTATATAGCATTATTTTGGTACTAGTCCAAAGTCACTGCATGTAAATCTTAATATTATTACATATTTAGATAGATATGATGAAATGTGATTTTTTAGAGTTGGAATCAGCTCAAAAGCTAAATTGGTTGATTTTATAAAAATGTTGCAAGTGGCAAATACTTCTGTTTTGTTATTTTTATTAGGAGAGATCTATAACTCTAATTGAATTAAATCCAACGGGCTTCGATAGATCATCTTAATATCTTTCAGACAAAATTGGTTTCATACAATTTGGATTTGTAAAACTCTCTGAATAGAATTTTAAACTAGTGGACAGAAACTAGATTTAACTTAAAAAGAAAAATCCATATTTGAACGGTTGGGCTAGCGCGGGAAAGAACTTGGGTCGGCCCAGTGGCGCTCCGCGGTGCGGTGCTCAGCTGACAGGGGGTCCCGCTTGTCAGTGGGTCTTAACATGTGAAACGGTACACGCGCCGTGGGCCGTAGGATTAGAAAGGGGATCTACGACTGAGGGTCATCATCGACGACGAACAGGTCGCCGGGGAGCTCGAACCCTAGAGGCTCGGTGGGGGTCTGCTGGGGACGTACCAGGGCTCCAGCGACGACGGCGAGGCGGACAAACGAACTGGGAGACGACGGCGAGCTCAGGGACGGTCGAGGTAGCTCCAGGGGTGGTCGCAATCAACGGCGCCCTTCTCCTCCAGAGGCGGCGGCTCCGGCTCCAATTCCGGCGAGCTGCTGCTCCCCTTGCTCCGGCTAATGGTGCAGGACGGTCAGTGAGAGGTGGGGAGTGAGTGGGTGTGGATAAATGGTGCGGGGGAGGCCAGTTTATATAGGCCCGACGGTGAGACCGAAGGGTATGGGCAGGCGACTCCGGTGACACGGCTACGGGCGGCTAGCGGCATGGTGGAGGATGGTGATCGACAGGTGGTCTCCTGGCGGTGCTCTAGGAAGTGAATACGGGCGTAGGGGCGGTGGTATGCGGTCTGGGCGAGCTGGCGCTCTGAGCGGCAGAGGCGGCGGTGTCCACGACGAGCGGTGGCTGGGGAGCGTTGGGCGGCCAGCGGGGGTGTCTGGGGGTGTTCCCCAGGTCATGGTGGAGCGGTGGGTGCGGGCTGCGGCCAAGGGGCGGTCTGTGCACGCGGGGACAGAGCGTGCTCTGTGGGCGGTGTCGGCATGGTCGACCAGCTCCGGGCGCGGCGGTTCCTGGCCGCTCTGCTCTCTGTCTCTGGCCTGGGGCTGGTTGGACGGTGGAGGTGGACCACTAGCGGCGTGCTAGACATGGCGAGAGAGGCTGGAGAGGTCTGCTGCTGCGAGTGCACGGTCGGCCGACGAGGAGTGGCTCGGCATGGTAATGCAGTGCAGCTAGGAGGTAGGGGATGTGCTGGTGTGGGTCTGATTGGGCTTGAGGGAGACAAAGATGATCAAAGCACTTCAATTTGCTAGACAAGATCAACCCAAAACAGTAATAGTTAGGCCACTTTGATCCTGTCCACAAGGTGTTTGATAGAATGGCCGAAAGAGCAAAAATTTTGAATTTTGGTTTCAAAATTTTTGGGTGTTCTCCACTGGTGCTAGGTAGCCTCTGGTTGCAAGGGTTTTGAAAGTGGAGCTCAAATAGATGGTTTTTGAAATAGAGGGGATCTATGCATATGCATTGGATTCAATTTTCAAATGCCATTTAAAATAAGTAAAAGAATGTTTTTAGCAGATCAAAAGGTGGGCCTTGGTACCTCATTATGTGTACTAGCAAGGGGTGCAAAGATCATGAATTGTTTCTATTAAGAATTGAGTGCTATGAACACTCAAAGTAGTGTAGTGGATTAAAATGGTCAAAATGACCATTCCTCCTTTTTAATTGTTTTTGATTTGATTTTCTTTAGGAAAAGTTTGGGAATGATGTAGATGATGTTTAAATCACCTAAGAAACATTTTAGAAGCAAAGGATCACACAATCATGGCAATTCAAATCAATCCCTATTTTAAATGCACATACACATGAATGCTTTCATTTTTAATTTGCAAAAGTTTTTGTTAACCCCAATTTTGATGATTTAGATCTTGATAAGCTTGGATTGAAGTTTTGGGATGTTACAAACCTTCCCCCCTTAAACAAAATCTCTTCCCGAGATTTACAAAGAAAACTAGGAACTAAAGAGATCTGGGAACTCTGTCCTAATGTAATCTTCTCGCTCCCAAGTAGCTTCCTCCTCGGTATGGTTGCTCCACTGAATCTTGAGAAACTTGATACTCCTGGTCCTGGTGGTTCTGTAGGATTCTTCTAAGATATGGATGGGCACTTCCCGATAGGTCAGGTCATTGTTGATTTCCACAGCTCTGTGATCGATGTTCTTGAAAACTTCAGTCTTCTCGGGCACTTCCAAGCATTTGCGAAGTAACGAGATATGGAACACATTGTGGATGGCTGACATCTCTTCCGGCAGTTCCAGTTGATACGATACTTCACCTCGACGGTTCAGAATCTTGAAAGGTCCGATATATCTAGGGGCTAACTATCCCTTCAGACTAAAGCGTTGAGTTCCCTTCAATGGTGAAACCTTGAGATATACAAAATCTCCGACATTGAAAGTCAGGTCTCTCCTTCTCTTGTCAACATAACTCTTCTGTCTGGATTGGGCGGTCTTGAGATGCTCACAGACTTTGTGAACTTTCTCTTCCGCTTCTCGAAGAATGTCGGGTCCAAAGATCTGACTCTCTCCTACTTGCGACCAATTCAAAGGGGTACGACACTTTCTTCCGTATAGGAATTAAAATGGTGCCATCTGCAAACTAGCTTGATAACTGTTGTTATATGAGAATTATGCGAAAGGCAGGCAGTCTTCCCATTTTGATCTGTATTCCAAAACACAAGCTCTAAGCATATCCTCTAGGATCTGGTTGACTCTCTCAGTCTGTCCATCTGTTTGCGAGTGATACGATGTGCTGAAGTTCAACTTGGTTCCTAATCCTACTTGGACTTTCTGCCAAAATCTTGAGGTAAACTGGGTTCCTCGATCTGATACGATGGTCTTGGGGGTTCCATGCAGACCAACAATCCTAACAATGTATAGCTCTGCTAACTTTGCACTTTGGTAAGTTGTTTTGACAGGTATAAAATGGGCTACCTTGGACAGTCTATCAACTATGACCCAGATTGAGTCATTCCCCCTACTAGAAGTAGGTAAACCAGTGATAAAGTCCATTCTGATGGAATCCCAATTCCATTCCAGAATCTGCAATGGTTGCAACAGTCCTGCAGGTCTCTGATGCTCTGCTTTGACTCTTTGACAGATGTCACATTTGGCGATGTAGCTTCTGATTTCTCTCTTCATCTTGTGCCACCAAAATTGCTCTTTCAAATCCTGATACATCTTTGTTCCTCCAGGGTGGATAGAATAAAGAGTATCATGAGCTTCCTTCATGATAACTTCCTTTAGCTCCGAATCTGCTGGCACACAGATACGTCCTTTGTACCACAGTACTCCTTCTTCGTCTTTAGTGAATCCAGGTACCTTTCCTGTACCAATACGACGTTTGATTCCGTCGATACTTTCATTCCCCTTCTAGGCTTCCTTGATTTGGCTAATCAACGTGGGTTGAAGTTCAATGCTAGCTAGGAATTCTTTGCTAACTAATTCAGTCCTGAACTGCTCGAACTCTTCATACAAACTGGGTTGCTTTTCCTTGATCATGGTGTTAAGCCTACACGGCAATCTGCTAAGAGCATCCGCTACCACATTGGCTTTGCCGGGGTGATAGTGAATGTCAAGGTCATAATCCTTGATTAACTCTATTCATCTCCTTTGCCTCATATTCAGCTCCTTCTGAGTGAAGATATACTTCAAGCTCTTATGATCTGAGTAAATCTCACAGCGATTACCCATCAGATAATGACGCCATGTCTTCAATGCTAGAACCACAGCTGCTAGCTCAAGATCATGGGTCGGATAGTTCTGCTCATGCTGCTTTAGTTGTCGAGACAGATACGCGATAACTTTGCCTTCTTGCATCAATACACATCCTAGACCAATCTTGGATGCGTCACAATACACATCAAATGGCTTCTTGATGTCTGGCATGACCAATATTGGGGCTGATATCAATCTCTTCTTCAGCTCTTGGAAACTGGTTTCACACTTGTCTGTCCATTCAAACTTCTTGTCCTTCTTCAACAATTGGGTCATTGGTTGGGCTATGCTCGAGAATCCTTCTACGAACTTGTGGTAATATCCCGCTAATCCGAGAAATGCACGGACTTGGGTTTGAGTGGTTGGGGCTTCCCATTCTTCGACATCTTTTATCTTGGCGGGATCAACAGAGACTCCTCCGGCAGACACAATATGTCCTAGGAATCCTACTTCCTTTAGCCAAAACTCACACTTGCTGAACTTGGCATATAACTGATGCTCTCTTAGGGTTTCTAGGATAACTCTCAGATGTTGCTCATGCTCTTCTTGTGACTTGGAGTAGATAAGGATGTCGTCGATAAACACAACTACAAACTTATCTAGGAAATTCATAAAGATCTTATTCATGAGATTCATGAAATAAGCAGGGGCATTGGTTAATCCAAAAGACATAACCATATACTCGTATAAACCATAGCGAGTAGTAAAGGCGGTCTTCAGAATATCTATTGCACGAATCTTAAGTTGGTGATAACCAGTCCTAAGATCAATCTTTGAGAATACCTGGGCTCCAGTCAATTGATCAAATAGATCCTCTATCTTTGGCAAGGGGTACTTGTTCTTGATGGTGACATCATTCAAATTTCTATAATTTGTGCACAGACGGTTGCCTCCATCTTTCTTGTTGACGAATAACACTGGTGATCTCCATGGCGATGCGCTTGGTTGAATCAAGCCTTTCTCTAACATGGCATCCAACTGCTTCTTCAGTTCCACTAACTCTGAGGGGTTCATGCTATAGGGTCTCTGGGCTATAGGTCCGGTTCCGGGGATTAGTTCGATAATGAACTCAATATCCCTATCCGGGGGCATACCTGGCAATTCATATGGGAATACGTCGGGGTATTCACAGACTACTCTGACTTGGTCTATGGTGGGCAGGGCTACACTCTTGTTGCACTTGAATTGACGAGGTAAGGTTTCAGAGATATGCTCTACTATGACTCCAGAACTACTGGTCATGGTGATGGCTTTCTTAGCACGGTCTATCAATCCTTTATGCCTTGACATCCAGTCCATACCTAGTTTTACTTCCAATCCTTTGGTTCCAAGTACAATTAGGTTGGCATAAAAATCTATTCCATGTATTCTAATAGGTACAACTTTGCAAATTTTTCTAGCTTTTGTAGTTGAACCGGGGATTTGAACTATCATGACATGCTTCAGGTTGGTTGGGTGACTCTTACTAGTGCATGCAAATTCTTCGGTGACAAATGAATGCGATGCTCCAGAATCAAACAATACTCTTGCTAAAACTGAGTTGACAGAAAACATACCCATCACTACATCTGGCGCTTCCTGGGCTTCCTCTGCGTTCATGTGGAAGAGACGGCCATTGCGGTTGTGAGGGTTCCCTAGGGCAAATCTCCTTCCTGGTTGAACACGACGCTGCTGCTGAGCTGGGGCATTCACATTGGCATTGGCTGCAGTCTTCTTGGGACACTCATTGGAGTAGTGACCCTTCACTCTACACTCGAAACAAGTGATCTGGGACTTGTCCTTGACTGCGATAGGCACAACATTGCTGCCAGTTCTGGGGCAGTGTTGTTGTTGTTGTTGATCTTGGGAGGTGCACGGTTGAAATTGTTGGCATTACCGGAGTTGTGATTGTTTCCTCCGGACTTCACATTGCCTCCGCTACGGTTAGGGTAGCTTGGGCGAGACGTTGGGGGTCGGTTGTTTCTTGGTGCATATCCTGGTGAAGGGTTGGGACGGTACTTCTGGTGACTACTGGATCCAGACTATTGCATCGTACGACGGTTGTGGTTGTCGTTTGCCTGGTTAATCTTCCCTTACATTTGAATGGCAGAGTCGACTAGCTCTTCGATATCCTAGAAACGGATGTTGACGAGGACAGTCTGCATCTCATCATGCAGTCCGTTCAAGAATCTCTCCTTCTTCTTGGCCTCCGTGTTGATCTCATCAGGTGCATATCTGGCAAGTGACAGGAATTTGTCATGGTACTCCACCACAGTCATTCTCCCTTGCTTCAATTCATGGAACTCATCTCTCATTCTGTTGACTAGACCTTGAGGCACGTGGGTGTGGCTAAACTTGACTTTGAATGCTTCCCATGTCATCACTTGACCATGGTTCATATTGCGGATGCTATTCCACCAAGCTCTTGCATCTCCTGCCAGATAGTGGGTGGCAAAGAGAACTTTCTCATTTTCATCAACTCTTGCAACTTCTAAGTTGTTTTCCATGGTCTGCAACCAGTCATCAGCATCTAATGGGTTCTCAGATTGGTTGAAGATTGGGGGATTGGTGTTCTGAAAGTTTTTGAGTTTGGATCCTTGGTGATCCTGATTTCCATGCCCTTGGTTGTTGAGAGCCATCTAGGCGATCTGTTGAAGTGTTGCTAAGTTGGCTTGGCGTTCTGCCCTGCTTGCTTCACGGTCTGCGATGAGATTCTGCAAGATCTGCAGCATTGGGTCTTGTGACGAGCTGCTCCCTCCTTGGTTTCCACGAGTCATCTGAAGATTGAGATGGATATAGGGGTAAGAGGGAAATTCTAAGGTTCATGGTTTTGGGTTTTCAAAGCTAAAAACTTTGAGTTAGACTCAGGTTTTTCAAATAACTTCATTTTCATTCATGCAAGCAAGCACACGATACAACACACACCACAACAATCAAAGGGAAAACAGATGGTTTGAAGAACCATTCTGTAAGCTACGATACAATGAGATCGATACATCTCATGCTACGACAGTGCTCTAGTGCATCTACTCATCGTCGATGAAGTTGGAGTCCTCATCATCAGTGTAGAAGTCCACGGCATCCTCCTCCAGAAAGTCATCATCGTTGCTGAGGTAAGAATCCATGTCTCCCTGGATGTCTTCACCCTCATCTTCTTCTTCCTTTGCTGCAAGCTGAGCTTCCTGCTCCTTGATGGTCTTCTCGAGGTCGGCCACCTTCTTGCGAAGACGGGCGATGGTGCGATCCTTCTTGGCACGCTAGCGGCGAAGAGACCGTCGGTCTTGGACAAGCAGTGCGAAAGTCTGGGCCTTCTGGTCGGCAATGGCACGGTTCTGGTTGGCTAACTCTCTGGCATTGTCCAGTTCCTGCTGTCAGTCATGTAGCAAGAAGTCAAGGTTCTCCACTTGATGCCTCAACTCTGGGTGACTTGGCATCTCCATCGGCATTCCCATGAAATCACGTCTTGCATAGTGGGCAAAACGAGTTCCTTGGATCTTGTTGACGCTGAGGGCACATAGACGTGCGAGAGCTTCATGCATTGCCCTGGCTAATCCATCTAGCCAGTTGTTCTCTCTCACGGAGAACTGAATTCTCCCAGAAGTTGGTGCTTCGATGCTTCCTCTAAGATCTGCGGTGACGAGCCACTGTAGGTCTCCTCCTGGGGGTCCTGGAAGTTGAGCTCCAACAAACTCCGGGTGCGGGCGTCCCAATAACTCTGATAGTGAGTCCAGATCCCTTTCGAAGATTAGCTGACCTCCATTTCCCAACTGGTAAAACTTGCTGAACCGAGTCTCCATCTACAAGAATTAAGGATGAGGAAGTTAGTGAAGTGATCAAGTGTGTCAAATTTTAAGTAGTAGTGTAAGAATTTTGAGGAACATGAATTTTTGAGAAAGAATCCACAAGGGTAAGAGAGGAAATAGTTTTTCATAAATACTCACTTTTGGTTTTGAAACTAAGTTTTTGGTTAGAACGTCCATTCTAACTAGGGTCTCCTATGGATGGCTCTGATACCAACTTGTCAACACCCGGATTTTTAATCCCAGATGCCCGTTATGCCATACCTCGCAATCCCAGGATTACCATTTTTGCGAGACATAACGGATTGGATATCACAGTACATCATCCATTACAAACCTTACATAAGGTCTTACACAAATAAGGATCTCATGATCCAGTCTTTAATACAACAAGCAGCAGAAATAAAAGATAAGCGTAGCGGTGGGGTCCATCTTCAGGGGCACAGGCAATGCTGACGAAGGCAGATAGTCCTAGTTATCATAGCTGTCCTGCTGACCATCATCTTGATAATCTCCTTCATAGTCTGTCCATGAGAATAGCCAGGGACAAAAGCCATGAGTACTCTTTAAATACTCACAAATTACCACTAACAGGTATTATAATTCTAAGTTAAAGTGCTAAATCTAAGTTTAACTATAAAGTTAAGTTTGAAACCTAAGCTGAGTTCAGAAGCAAAGAAAGATAAAGTAAAGTTCTAGAATCACTTAAGTTGGGAAGCTAATGTCATAAACACAACCCTGTTGTGGTCAAGTCAAGATTCATCATTCATATCAAGTTATTTGGAAAACATCTGACAACGAAACAGTATGGCCATTCCAACTGTCCATAACCGCGGACGCGACTATTTGAATAGTTTGACACTCTTCAGAGGTGGTACACTTTCACCACAAGATTCGATACATCTGTCAGGGATAACCCTGAATCATCATACTTAGTATGCAGATAATCAAACATAACCTTTCCTTTACACACCCTAGTATAAGCACCTCTCCTATGAGCATGGCCTCCCAACCATGACCATCAGTCATCTTGGGCACTGCATAGGTGGACAACATTGAGAGGTAGCCTCAGCTCAGACCTCTCCCGCGAGGGAACTAATACTAATGCATATAAATTTCCAGCTAAGCCTTACCCAATTCAGGTAGTGTGGTTGTACGGTAAATTTGGAATGGTATCGCATCCGAATCCAACCATCAGTTTTATAAAAGGGTTAAGGCTCATGCCTCAACATTTTCATCATCATCAACCATTTGTGTTTCTAAACACATGTTAAAACATCTCAATAGAATGACTCATCATTCCAAGGTTTTCATAATTCATTTTCACCAAGTGTTCCCATCTAAAGTGACTCAAGTTTTTGATCTACTCTAAACTACTAAGTTAAGAGTGTTCACTAAGGTGGAAGTGATGGATTCAATCTCATGCCATAGAATGACATCTAAAGGTTTCTAAATAGGTCAAGTTTTATACTCTTTATGCTACCTTCAAAACAAATAAAGAACTTGGTGTAAACTAAGGGAGGTAAAACTTGTAAACAAAGACTTGAGGTACTAATAGTCAAAGGGGTGTGATCAAAGCATTCTTAAGGCATCTTTGCGAAACCATCTATTTTGATCCTAACTTGCTAAGCACTAAACTTGCAAGGGTTAGCTTACACTGTTAATGGTGGCTTGCCTTGGTTGGTGCAGTGGTTGAAGTTTTCTTTGTCTTCGTCTTGATAGCACTCCTTCTTCTCGTAGACTTGGTAGGTACTATCGTCTATAAATACATACGAAACACACAATCACCAAACAATACTTAACTAGTCTAATTAGCATTCTAAGACACACCTTTGATGATTTATTATCATCACAAGCATCACAAGTTAAATTACTAGTTTCATTCTTTTTAATTTAGAAAAGTAATTTCTACTCATTGAAAAAAATAACTAAGATTTAATATTCACCACTTAAAATATGGGATCATGTTGAAACATGTCATCACCACATATTCTAACATGTGGGAATGAGATTTAAGGGTTGGATCAATATTACTTTGGTTTAAGTTCATTATTTAATGATTTAAAGTGACTAGAAATGCCTATATAGCATTATTTTGGTACTAGTCCAAAGTCACTGCATGTAAACCTTAATATTATTACATATTTAGATAGATATGATGAAATGTGATTTTTGAGAGTTGGAATCAACTCAAAAGCTAAATTGGTTGATTTTATAAAAATGTTGCAAGTGGCAAATACTTCTGTTTTGTTATTTTTATTAGGAGAGATCTATAAATCTAATTGAATTAAATCCAATGGGCTTGGATAGATCATCTTAATATCTTTCAGACAAAATTGGTTTCATACAATTTGGATTTGTAAAACTCTCTGAATTGAATTTTAAACTAGTGGACAGAAACTAGATTTAACTTAAAAAGAAAAATCCATATTTGAACGGTTGGGCTAGCGCGGGAAAGAACTTGGGCCGGCCCAGTGGCGCTCCGTGGCGCGGGGCTCAGCTGACAGGGGGTCTCGCTTGTCAGTGGGTCTTAACACGTGAAACGGTACACGCGCTGTGGGCCGTAGGATTAGAAAGGTGATCTACGGCTGAGGGTCGTCATCGATGACGAACAGGTCGCCAGCGAGCTCGAACCCTAGCGGCTCGGTGGGGGTCTGCTGGGGACGTACCAGGGCTCCAGCGACGACGGCGACGCGGGCAAACGAACTGGGAGACGACGGCGAGCTCAGGGACGGTCGAGGTATCTCCAGGGGTGGTCGCAATCAGCGGTGCCCTTCTCCTCCAGAGGCGGCGGCTCCGGCTCCAATTCCGGTGAGCTGCTGCTCCCCTTGCTCCGGCTAATGGTGTGGGACGGTCAGTGAGAGGTAGGGAGTGAGTGGGTGTCGAGAAATGGTGCGGGGGCGGCCGGTTTATATAGGCCCGACGGTGAGACCGAAGGGTATGGGCAGGCTACTCCAGCGACACGGCTACGGGCGGCTCGCGGCATGGCGGAGGATGGCGATCGACAGGTGGTCTCCTAGCGGTGCTCTAGGAAGTGAATACGGGCGTAGGGGCGGTAGTATGCGGTCTGGGCGAGCTGGCACTCTGAGCAGCAGAGGCGGCGGTGTCCACAGCGAGCGGTGGCTGGGGAGCGTTGGGCGGCCAGCGGGGGTGCCTGGGGTGTTCCCCAGGTCATGGCGGAGCGGTGGGTGCGGGCTGCGGCGAAGGGGCGGTCTGTGCACGCGGGGATAGAGCGTGCTCTGTGGGCAGTGTCGGCTTGGTCGACCAGCTCCGAGCGCGGCGGTTCCTGGCCGCTCTGCTCTCTGTCTCTGGCCTGGGGCTGGTTGGACGGTGGAGGTGGACCACTAGCGACGTGCTAGACATGGCGAGAGAGGCTGGAGAGGTCTGCTGCTGCGAGTGCACGGTCGACCGGCGAGGAGTGGCTCGGCATGGCAATGCAGTGCAGCTAGGAGGTAGGGGATGTGCTGGTGTGGGTCTGGTTGGGCTTGAGGGAGACAAAGATGATCAAAGCACTTCAATTTGCTAGACAAGATCAACCCAAAACAGTAATAGTTAGGCCACTTTGATCCTGTCCACAAGGTGTTTGATAGAATGGCCGAAAGAGCAAAACTTTTGAATTTTGGTTTCAAAATTTTTGGGTGTTCTCCACTGGTGCTAGGTAGCCTCTGGTTGCAAGGGTTTTGAAAGTGGAGCTCAAATAGATGGTTTTTGAAATAGAGGGGATCTATGCATATGCATTGGATTCAATTTTCAAATGCCATTTAAAATAAGTAAAAGAATGTTTTTAGCAGATCAAAAGGTGGGCCTTGGTACCTCATTATGTGTACTAGCAAGGGGTGCAAAGATCATGAATTGTTTTTGTTAAGAATTGAGTGCTAGGAACACTCAAAGTAGTGTAGTGGATTAAAATGGTCAAAATGACCATTCCTTCTTTTTAATTGTTTTTGATTTGATTTTCTTTAGGAAAAGTTTGGGAATGATGTAGATGATGTTTAAATCACCTAAGAAACATTTTAGAAGCAAAGGATCACACAATCATGGCAATTCAAATCAATCCCTATTTTAAATGCACATACACATGAATGCTTTCATTTTTAATTTGTAAAAGTTTTTGTTAACCCCAATTTTGATGATTTAGATCTTGATAAGCTTGGATTGAAATTTTGGGATGTTACAGCCCACCCCTGGCTGGCTAGACCATGAGGCCCATGGCGCCTCCCCCTCTCTCCCTTGTTTAGTCCCACGTGGGAAACCCAAAGGGGAGGGCACAACCCCTCCCCCTATATAAAGGGGTGCCCATGGATGGGAATAGACACACTAATATTTTGAGAAGTACTTTGGTTAACTTTCTTCTTCCCTCCCTCACTCGTATCCATGCGTTGGCATGGTCCCAAGTAAGGATTGTCCATGCAAGAGACACCACACCTGCAGCACGCCGTTGCGCTGCAGGGATTCCAAGCCGGAGATCTACTTCCGCACTCCCGGCAGGGATCAAGGAGTTGGAGGTCGTCGTCGTACATCGTATGTGTACGAAACCATGAGGGGCCTCACTTGAGGCTGCTTGGATGTCGTGAGCTGAAGCTGCTGCACGATGAAGAAGGAGCAAGGGGTGACCTGCGAGTAGCTTCGCGACCCTGAGGTCGGCTACGAGTTCGACTACTTTAACCACGTTCTCCTCGGAATGTTAACCGCGTACGGTCTACAAGGGTATGTATTCTATATGCTCGGCCATTACCGCATTACTACATAGATAGATCTTGGGCAGTTTAGGAGGTTTCAACGTAGGAAATTTTTGTTTTTTGCTGCGAAACCCTTCAGTGGTATCAGAGGCGATCTATGCGTAGGAGTGTTGTACGGCCAGTACACACATGTATTGTGCGGGCATTGATCCCTTAGTTGTTACCCTCTAACGTGTACTTGTTTATATCGTGGTATTGTTTGATGAAGCGGCCCGGACCGACCTTACGCGTATTCATACGTGAGACTGGTTACACGCTCAACATACAGCTTGTACCGTATCAGTGGCTAGTGGATGTCTGTCTCTCATTCAATAGTTGATATAGCATTTACAACAGAGGGCCCCGGAAGGGTGTAGTAGAGACAACTGTTGGATCCATGTTGTGGTTAGAAAGTTTGTAGTTTAGAAACGATTCTATTGCAAAAGCTCTAACAACCACGTAAAACTTACAAAAGATAAAATAGAGGCGTCTAACTTTATTTTGCAGGAGGGCATGTGTTATGATATGGTATTGGTCGTTACGAAGGTAAAGTAGTTTACTTTTATGTTACTAAGTTAAGTAGTAATAGCCATCGTTCTGATGGATGACCGGGTGGTGGCGCCGTGGACTTGGCGTCAAACCAGGGCAAGATGGAGATCATGCCGGAGAGCTCGATGGAGATCAAGGATCAAGAAGAAGGACCATATCATATCACAATATACATGTGTGTTGATACCTGTTTTATATCTTATTATATGCTAGTATTAGATACTCAATGGTAGCAAATAAGATAATCCCTAAATAATTCCAATGATAGTGTTTCCCTTGTGTGTGCACCACCAAGAAAGTTCTCCGTTATGAGGCAGGCTGTGACGATCGGGTGTCAAACATATCTGCGTTCACATATAGTGGGTGTAAGCCATGTTGCACTACAAATATACACAAGTTAGATTTGGCGAGCCTAACATGTGTAGACATGGCCTCGGAACACAAGAGACCGAAAGGTCGAGCATGAGTCACATGGTTAATGTGATTGACATTGGGGAATGTCTAGAAACTACACTGCTGGCTGTGACGGTCGGGGGTAGTGTAGCGGATTGGGATTGTGTGATCACTAAAATCGTCCAGGGGATGGCAATTTTAGTGGGAGCTCAATTAGGATTGAACTCATATTATGAACTTAGTCTCGATGTCTATTTGCAAATATCTTAGTAGATCATGGCCTATCCCATTGAGGTCCTTTGCGACGATGGGAAATCTCTTGCTTGATATGGAACTTAGCAAAAGGGTCCAACTTCATAGATTAATACCCACGCCCAAGGGATATCCTCGTAATAAGATGATCTTCTCTTCTTGATACAATAAGCATTAGGAGATAATCTGATGACTCTGCAATGTTTGTGTTTTCTCCATTATCATGCAATAAGCCATTCTCCATTAGATGGAGAGTTGGAATACAATTTTGTATTATGCAAGATTGGGCACATAAAGTATGAGACATTTGATGAGTTTTCTTCCATGATGGATGAGGTCCTTTGCGACCATGGGAAATTTATTGCTTGATATGGAACTTAGCAAAAAGGGTCCAACTTCATAGATTAATACCCACACCTAAGGGATATCCTCGTAAAAGGTATTTATCTTCTTGATACAATGACCATTAGGACATAATCCGATGACTCTGCAATGTTTGTGTGTTCTCCGTAATCATCCAACAAGCCATTCTCCATTCGATGGAGAGTTGGATTACAATCTTGTATCTCAGCCACATAAAGTATAAGCCGTTGGATGAGTTTTCTTCCATGATAGATGAAAAAGGGAATAATTGGAAAAACACTTAGCAATCTTGCATTAGAGTTATGAACTCCCAGAAGGGCTTGATTGGAACAGAGGTCATGAATGAAAAAGGGTATATGTTAGATATACAAAGTTATAAATGTAATTCTTGCAAAACTCATTGCAGTTTATATAAGTATTGGATACTTGTCCTGTTTTGTGAAAACGGGATGGTTTGCTTAAGAATTGTTGGAATTGAGGCAATATGGCTTGATGACGGCAAGCAAAACAGTTGATGGTCGACATCACCCCTTTCCTTAAAGTTTATCATTTGGATTAGTGGACTTGAATATAATTTTGTAATCCTTGTTTGTGTGTCTTGCTTTTGGCAAGACGATTATTCATATGAACGAGTTACAAGACAGTTGTACTATTCTTATGAATAATACCTTTATGGTCACATTACGATGAGTTATTCTCATCACTATGTTAATGATAATAGTTTGAGTATTTATAAAGGATTAGAATGCTAAAAGATATCCAAAGTTTAATTATGATATGGCACTATAGTTTAAGTCATTTTGGTTATTGCATGTTCTTCATTACAAATGAAGATCGGGGTCTTAGATTCTTAATCTAGAGACTTTGCAAAACCAAGCCTCGTTGGGCGGAATGACTAAAACTCCGCATTCTAGTAAAATGGTGATATGCAAAGAAATGTTGAACTTTATACATAATGATGTATCGTATTTTCAACAAGATAGTGGAAATCATTATTTATACTTAATGTTGAATCTTATACATAGTGATGTATCGTATTTTCAACAAATAGTGGAAATCATTATTTCACACTTTATTGTGGATTTAAGTGAATATTAGTATTTACTTAATGAAACATAAGTTTGAAACTATTTTGAATTGTTCAAAAGATTTCAAAGTGAAGGAGGATATTGAATTAACAAGAATACAAAAGTCTCTTCGATTTGATCGACATGACTAAGGTATTTAAGTTAATTTTAGCATAAAAGGACATGTGAAAGAGGTTTCACAAATTATGATAATAGGGCAATTTCAAAGTGTATTGAAATATCTAAATATCATAATCATCATGTATTAGATACATATGGTATAATATTATCTCTTATCGGGGTTATAGTTATCATTTAGAGTTAGAGATCGAAATGAGAAAACACTCGGTTGACATACAAAGGAACATCTAAAGATTCGTGGAAACAACACCATAAGAGTTATGGCATGTTCAAGTTTATAGAGGTTTTGATAATTCAAAATCGTGGCGAATGAACAAGTCTTTGTAGCGTATTCTTAGGCAACTATGAATACATGTTCCACAAGGGGCAAACATGTTGTTATCCAAAGTTGATGTGTCTTGATGAAGATAAAGGTGGAAGAAAGTAAAAGTTCAAAACAAGGTATTTGACCTTACCTCCTGATTGTTGAGTGGTGCAGTGGAATTTGTTTTGTGAAACCGAACTCTTCAAATAGAGGATAAACTATTGATAACGATCATAAAGTTTCAGCGAATACTTTTACTAAGAAAATAGGATTCAATGATATATTCTGCAAGTTTGCGGAATTGTATGATTGATTCACTTGTCATGTTATTCGAACAAGACGTACCTACGAACTACAAAGAAGCGTGATGGACCTAAGTATGAGAAATGACTAAGAGTCATAAAATCCTATATTAAGTTACATTTAAGATTGCCAAGTAATATGTTACTTGATATTATTAAGTAAAGAAGTTTACTTGATATTTCTGAATGACTTCAAAGTCATAAGATGGAAATGAAACTTAATGTAGACGTAAAGCTCGATTTGTCACAAAGTATGGACAAATTCAAGGAGTTGAATACAATGTAGTGATGCTTGAGTCTATTTGGATTTACACCAGCAATATATGGATATTGGAATCTCGTAGCTGGAGTTCTCAATTTGATGATGATCAAAGAATTTTGGAATGTCCAAGATTATCGAGAGGACCTGCATTTGAGTGGGAGCTAAGTAGCTTGCCCAAATCTTAATATGTAAGAGACATATTTTGAGTGGGAGCTAAGTAGCTTAGCCAAATCTTAATATGTAGTAGACATATTTTGAGTGGGAGCTAAGTGAAATCCCTGGATCTCAAATATGGATGCCATATTTGAGTGGGAGCGTGAAATCATTCTAGGATATGTGGAAGACATATGTGAATGATGTGATTGGTGTTAATAACATTTAAGTAGATAAATTGGGATGAAGTTGAAGTTATTAAACAATGAGACTATCGAGATAGATTGGCGAGTTTAATAAACATTGAATGTCGAATGCTTCTTGGACTTGATTCTGAAGATGTTTAGAATGTCCTAAGCAAGATTCTGAAGAAGTTCAGAATGGAACAAGGTAAGAAAGAAGTTCTTACTATATGAAGCATTGTCTTAGTATTACAATGATGGTTAAAAAGGAAGACAGAGTTGTGTTGCATCTCCTATGCCTCAGTCATAGGTTCTTCCATACAACCATATTGTGTACTCGACATAATGTGACCCAAAGTTCTGGTTGGAAGGACAAGCTCTTAATTGTAAGAACATGTCTTTAAGTGATTCTTGAGTTAATCACTAAACTAGAATTAAGTTTGTCCTTGAATGGCAAAAAGCAAAGTAAGTGGCATAGTTGCATTTCATGCACTAGGATCTACATAGATATAGAAGTATAAAGGCTTCATCTGATGTGATGTATATTGTTATGGCGATACTAGTTCGTCTTTAACATAGAATGATGTGTCCCAGGGCACAATGCCCATGAAAAAGCCCTCGAGGTTGATCTAAAGTCACTGTAGGCTCCTGGAAACCGGCCTCGTTCTGCTGCCATAACTGTCGTATATACACAAAGGATTGCAAAGAGTGTTTCGAAGTTTAGATGACAATAGTGAAAACGACCATCATTATAAACACTAGAAACAAAGTCTCACTTTGTCGCCAAACGAATACTTCAACCCATTATGAGATAATGGTAAATGTCAAAGTTAGGAAGACATTAACGATTTGCAAAGACATAATGATCTTGTAAAACAGAACATGGACATGGCGTTTTCCATAAGCATGCATGATCAATAAACGCATATGTGATATGGTTTATGATGAGTAAAATTCGAGCTAGATTATTTGTACTCTAGTGCAAGTGGGAGATTGAAGGAGATATACCCTAGAGGCAAATAATAAATAGGTTTTTATTGTCATATCTTAATTAGTTCATAATAGTTTCATACTGTGCTATAACTGTATTAATACGAAGCGTTAATACATGTGTGGTATGTAAACAAACCAAGTCTCTAGTTACCTCTAGCGAACTAGTACATTGGTCATGAGGATGATCTAGGGTTTCGAGATCATGGGCATTTATGCCAATTGACAATGAGGTCACATCATTAGTTGAATGATGTGATAGACAAATAACCCAAACAGTTGTATCTTAATGAGATCTAGTTACAAAGTTCACCATTAATGATAAACTAAGGAAACCTTGCAACCTGATCCTTAGACTATGAGATAATGCGAATCACCTTTCTGAAGGGAGCTTAGATGGTTATCAAGTATCACACCATGACTGGGTGATCGAAAAGGTGCTACTTAGGTTTCCCAAAGGGTCGCGTAGAGGAGTACATATCAAGACCAGGATTTGCCAATCCATGTAACAGATAGATACATATGTGGCCATCCCGATGACGTTGCATTAACGAAGCTTGCAAGCGTGTGACTGGGTCACGGAATGCAACGACACGGAAATGTGAAAACAAGTTCATCGATAACGAGATCGAACGAAGGTATGGAGATACATAGATCAAATCTCGGGTGAACTAGGTATCAAGTGGCAAAGGGAATGGAAAACGACTGTTTACGGTTCAAACGACATTATCATCGTGGAATGCACAGGGGTCATTATGGGCATCCCGGTCCCGCTGTTGATCATTGATGGAGATCATGTCTGTGCCATTCTCGAGCCGTGGGGAAATACACTTAAGGGTACGATGAGCTAGAGATCCTCTGTAAGTTGGAATCACCATATGAAAGAGAAAAAGGAAACCAGAAAAGTTCCGTGAGAGGACCGGAATCGTTCCGGGAAAGATCCGAAGTCGTTCGGAGGAAATCAAAAGGGAACCGAAAGGTGTTTCAGATCAAGTCGTATTTTGTAATATGTATTTACATATTAATTAATGTAATTAATATTAAATATAATATTAAAATCTAATTTGAAGGGGTATTCCACTAATGGGCCAAACTTCCTAGGGAAAAAGGGCCCATGAGGGAAAACCGAAGGAGGGAAGGGCCAAGGGCCAAAGGGACAAGGCCTAGCCGCCTCAAGGGGCCCCACCTGGCCAGCCTAGGGCTGTGCACGGTGTGGGGCCCACCCCTGGCCGGCTAGCCCATTAGGCCCATGGCGCCGCCCCCTCTCTCCCTTGTTTAGTCCCACATGGGAAACCCAAAGGGGAGGGCACAACCCCTCCCCCTATATAAATGGGTGCCCATGGGTGGGAATAGTGTAGCACCCCGATAAAATCACTACTAGAAAATCGCTGTGTTTTGTGCATTGCATCATCATGACCACATGCTCATGTCATCATGCCACATTGCATTTGAGCATCGTCATGTCCTCATGCATATTTTTTGTCTAAAACTATTTTCTAAAAGCCTATATTTGTTTTCTAAATATCCCCTGTCTTTATTTCAAATTAAAACCCCGGCCTCTTTCGGATATTTTGTTTGTCTAAAAACAAATTACAAAAGTCTCTTAAAATAATAATAAAATTTTATATTATTTTTTTAGGAGGCAGTCGGCCAGGCCCAAAAGCCCAACCGGCCACCTCCATCCTAAAACTACCAAACCCTAATCTACACCTCACCAACCCACCCCACCGCCGCCAGTACACACCTAGCTACCGACACGCCCGCACCTGCCCAGCACCCAGCGCGCACCTCGTGCGAACCCCACCTTGGCCCCATCCCGACGCGACCGACAAGCAACACGAATCCCCACCCCATCGGGATCCATCCCAATCACGCGACCCACCTCTCGCCTCTCTCCTCTCCGCATCGCACGGAGGCCCGCGCCGCCGCTCTCCTCGCACGGATCCTCTGCCGCTCGCCTCCCTATCTCCCTGACACAGCGCCGCCGTCGCTCGTGCACACCCCACCTTACTCGAGCGGAGCTCGCCGCCCGCGCAAGCTTGGCCCCGTCGTCCGCGAACCGGCCTCGCCGATTTTTCCCTCAAGGCGTTCCTGCCTCCTTTCCCTGCTCTGTCCTGGCTGTCGCCGTCTCTGCCATCTCCCTTTCGTGTCCTCCGGCCGCCCACGCGAGCCAGGACCTCGCCGGCCGCTGAGCCTCGTCGTCCTTCCTACCTCTGCTAGCTGCGGTCGTGGCCGCCCTTCTCTGTGTCCTTGGCCCTACAGCGCCGCTGCCACCAGCGAACCCCCGCGCATGTCATCCTCTTCCTCCCCGAGGCCGCCCTCCGCCCCTCTGCGCGTCTCCAACCCAGAGGCCGCCGCTGCCTGGTACTCCTCCGTTTGCCGCAGTGAGATGCACCGCTGCTTGCAGCCCGTGCTTGCCCCTCCTCGTCGCCCTGCCATCATATCCCGCCCCGTGCCCGCTCCACCGCTGCAGGCCCGCGTTGCCACCACCGAGCCGCTGCGTGGTGCAAGCCGGCCTAGACGAGAGCCTCCTCTGTACGCTGCTAGGGACCCCTCCCCGCCTCGTCGATCAGGCGCCAACTGCATCATTCCTTCCGTCGATCCCCACCGCCATGCCCCTGCCGCGTGTTCTCTATTGGATGTGTGGAGGCCAGTTGGTGGCGTATGTGTGGTGGTGATGTACTACTGCTAACCGATGCCCTGGCCAATGCCCCAATTGTGGCTCCCTGATGATGCGAATCGTGTTGTGGGTATCAGACGTTGGTGACACGCTGGCGCAAGTCCGTATTGTGTCGTGGTGAAGAGATGCTGCCTATCTAGACCACCTTGCGGAAAAGAGCTACAAGTGTATAAGGACCTCACTGCTGACACCACACGGTGAACCTTGCTTTGGTGCTTGATGCACCGGAACTCGAAGACCACTAGCAAATGAAGCTCAAGTTCGTCACCTACCACCGAAGAGAGAAATTCAAGGTCTCTTCACGCCATGACCTTCTTCACGGATTTGATGGCGAGACCCGAAGACCCATCCCGGAGTCCGGAGACCGATCCCCAGACCCTCGGCATCCAAGATCTTCGAACCCCAATGTGTGATTCCCTTATCTGAGACCCCTATTTTTATAATATGACATGTATATTGTTGCATATTAAATTGCTCATGCTCGCATACATATTCATTTGTTTGGGGGTATTTAGTCGATTCACCTCATAAATTAAATATGGAGACCATATGCGGGCTTTTCTAATCTTATATTGGATCCATTTAAATTTGTGTAGCGAACCATCATGTTTTGCCTTGTTAAGTCAACATTTCAATTGCGGGGTATCTAAATAACTTGAACCATTAATTAATTGTCGGGACCCCGGTTCCGCTTAATACTGCCTAATTGCACCACATCTGCATCATATCATAATCATGCCGGATCTTCTGCCGTAGTATTAAATATTGCATCCGGTGTTTCTTCTAGTGTTTGCTTCTTCGCGGATTAGGCCGATGAGTTGATGCGAGTATTGACAAGTTCTTCGGATAATGTATCTCCGGCAGTGTTTCCCAGGCGAACATTCTCCCCCTTTCTACCTATTTTGTGTTTATAGTCTTTACTTCCTCCTGTTGATCTATTGCTATCCTTGTTGCGATGCTTTAGTTTCCGTGCACCATTTATATTCCTTGCAGCCTCTATATTGCCTTGGACACATCCTACTGCCTATTGATTGATAAACAGCCGGCCTTGCGAGTCGTAGTTGCTTGCTCAGGTGCTGCTTCGCGTCGTTGTCGTTCCACCGTTGATAAAAGGTTGACACATGCTTAATGATAGAGATGCTTAATGGTGGAGATGATCATGGCTTTAATTACAACTTGATATTAAATTGCTATATATAACTAATGCAGAGGCATCAGTGGGTAATAGATGTTATTTGGTTCTTCCACGCTCACTTGTGTCCTGTAGGACCCCGAGTACTTGATACCTGTTCCTTGACTATCGCACTATCTGCATATGGGACCATGAATCTCCTTAGCCAGAGCTTGATTCATTTCTTATTTCTTGGGGCCACAAACTAGTTTGGGGTTTTATTACCATCCTATACTTATGCCATGCTTTACCGCTTTATTTACGATTGTGCGTGGATCACCTGTACTGTTTTGGATCGTGACACGTTTTCGCTGTATCGACAAGCCCAGTCACACTTTTGGGTTCCCAGTCATTTATCGCCATCCACACAAACCATTGGTTCGTCTCGGATCCAGCCAACTTCGTCGCGGGTAGCTTAGTGGGGTGGCCCCCAAAATAATTTATGAATCCTGTGATTGCTTTGTCGTGAAAGCCTCGTTGGGTTTTGAGTTGGTTTTTCCGAGGTTGATCGTGTGTGTGTTGCTATTTGTGCACCCCTGCAGGGTAAATCTTTCTGAAAGCCGTATCCGCGGTTATGGACGACTTGGAGCACCGTATCTCGATCATAGACAAGCATAACTAAAGTAGTGCTATAAATTTGACTTAATATGTGACTAGTAATCAGCTTCACTATCATGGAATGGATAATAAAAGTGACAACAACTAGTGGAATTGGGGTGTATCGTGTCATGTTATACCTGCCTAGTAAGTATCGTAACTCCAATGGAATGAAATAAAAGTGCCAACAACTGCTGGGATTGGGATGTCACATGCTAATTGTATCTGACTAGTAAGTACTGCAACTACAACTGAATGGTTAACTAAAACTGCCCACTACTTATGCTATCAGGATGACTCATACTATCTATATCTGACTAGTAAGTGCTTCAACTATAATGGAATGAATAAAACTGCCAACTGTGTGAGTTCCTCGGTTTGACTTCCTCGTTTGGTCTTGAGGAGGGTAATACCAGGATTGGTATGATTGGTGTTAGTATAAGGTTGGTTCCGAATAGGTCTTTCTTATCCCTCTCTAATAGCCGACAGTGGAATCGAGTCTCTATAGGTTATTTAGTGCATGCTTCGCTGCCGCTTCAGTCCACCATACCTATGTAGGCGAGAGCCGCCGAATTCTAGCCTCGCCGTGTACTGGCCTCAGTACTGACGCTCCTCTTTTTCCCTTCGCCCTTTGTCGGCACCCCTTTTGTTTAGCAGGTACGAGTTCGACGTCGTTAGCAGGGTTACCCTTTCGGCTTGGCCTGGGCAGGGTTATGGATGCCATTGATTATTCTTCAGGGCTCTTAGCCCCATTTGCATCTTGTCCGTACTCGGACGCTATATCGTCTTCAAGGTGATTTGGATCTTTGTACTGTATATCTGTATTCTTGACTCATGGAGTCGTTGTTGTATATATATGTTCTGTGGGTTCCATCGTGGACTATTGTGTAATGATATTACATCGTTTTCCACCCGCACGCAAGTGCCTAGTGGGTGTCCTTGAATCGTTTCTATGCGGGTTTGGCAGGAAGCGCTAAAACTTGCATAGGGCCGATTTGAGGGTGTTACAAATAGACACACCAATATTTGGAGAAGTCCTTTGGTTGACTTTCACCTTCCCTCTCTCTCTTGTCTCCATGCATTGGCATGGTCCCAAGTAAAGATTGTCCATGCAAGAGACACCGCACCTGCAGCATGCCGTTGCACTGCAGGGATTCCAAGCCGGAGATCTACTTCCGCACTCCCGGCAGGGATCAAGGAGCCGGAGGTCGTCGTCATACACCGTATGTGTACGAAACCATGAGGGGCCTCACTTGAGGCACCTTGGATGTCGTGAGCCGAAGCTGCTGCACGACGAAGAAGGATCAAGGGGTGACCTGTGAGGAGCTTCGCGACCCTGAGGTCAGCTACGAGTTTGACTACTTCAACCATGTTCCCCTTGGAACGTTAACCGCGTACGATCTACAAGGGTATGTATTCTATATGCTTGGCCATTACCGCATTACTACATAGATAGATCTTAGGCATATTAGAGTTCCAACGTAGGATTTTTTTTGTTTTTTGCTGCGGAACCCTTCACAGGGCCCGTAGGTCGACCGCACCGACAGCAGCCCAGGAATGTGCCTCGGACCGAATCGTGTCGAGAAGGTCGGACATGTGAGGTGACTCATTGTCGAAGACGACCATGTTTTGCTGCTTCTAGATCCACCACTGTCAACATGATGAGCGACGACGTCCCCTTACACAAGGCGTGGGGGATAGCGAAGGAAGCCTGCATCCACCAGTCCACAAAGTCCCCTTCCCCATCCGGAGGTGAGGTCGTGGATCGAATCTAGGATAACACCTCATGCCAAATCTCCTTGGAGAATGGGCAACCTACCAGGAGATGGGTCATCGCCTCTTCCAACTGGTCGCAGAGCAGGCAACGCGGGGGGTGCGGGAACCCTCGTCTCGCAAGGTGCTCTGCCGTCCAGCAACAGTCCTAGCAAGCTAGCCAAATGAAGAACTTGACCCTCAGTGGCACCCAGGTGCGCCAGTTCAGCTGCCACGATCTTGAAACGATGGACCCCTAGAAGAGGAATTCGTAACAGGACTTGGCAGAGTACTGCGTGTCAACCGTCCAGCGCCAGATCAGGGTGTCTGGTCCGTAAGAAAGCTCGAGATCCCTGACCCTGATCCACAACTGCACGTACTGCCAGAGGGCAAGCGGACTCAGCGCGCCCTGGATGTCAGTGATCCACCTGCGCTGGGCTAGCGCCTCTCTAACCGTCCTGCACTTCTGAGCGCGCTTAGGGATCAGTGCCAGCAAGTCCGGTGCCATCTCCCCGATGGTGCTCCCATCGAGCCACCTGTCGAGGCAGAATAGCGCGGTATTGTCGTTGCCAACTCTCATAATGTTCGAAGCCTCGAACACCTGCAACTTGACCTTCGAGAAGCGTAGGTCCAGGCCGCGCCAAGGTCACAGCGGGTCGGTGCACATCCTCCAAATCCAGCGGGTACGGAGGCTGGTCGTGACACGGGCTAGATCGAGGACTCCCAGGCCTCCATAGCACTTAGGTCTACTGACCCTCTCCTAGTTGACGTGGCAGTGACCGCCCTTGGCATCTGCCCTCCCAACCCAAAGGAAGCCTTGTGTGATCTTCTGTATTTGCCTGAGCGTCTTCTTGTTGAGCCCTAGCATGATGATCTGGTGTAGGGGGATCGCCATGAGTACCGATTTGACGAGGACGAGGCGTCCGACTTTCGCCATCATGGCGGCCTTCCAGGTCGGCAGTCTGCCTGTGATAGTGTCCACCAGGGGTTGGAGCGCCGCTGCTGACACCCGACGAAGCGAAAGAGGGATCCCTAGGTATTTAATCGGGAAAGGCACCAACTGGCAGCCCATGACCGCAACCGCCTGCAGGGCCTCCTCCACAGAGCAAGCAATTAGGTATACCGGACACTTGGCGTAGTTGGTGTGCAGCCCAGATGCCTCACCGAAGAGTGCTAGGAGTGCGCGCACCATGCGCAGCTCAGCCTCGTCAGGGTGGCAAAAAATCACGACGTCGTCCGCATAGAGGGAGACAGTTGTAACCAAGTTGCAGGAGGCCACCCTCTTCAGGATGCTGACCTCCAGGACCTTAGCCATCACCCTGTTGAGCGTGTTGATGAAAAGAACGAACAACATTGGCGATAGGGGATCACCCTATCTTAGGCCCCTACGATGCCATATCGGGGACCTGGCTCGCCATTGAGCATCACCCAGATGCTCACCGTCGAGAGTAGGATGGCCACCAGCTCGCGAAACCTGGGGCCGAAACCCACCTTTTGAAGCACCTCGAAAAATAGAACCCAAGAGACAGAGTCAAATGCTTTAGCTATGTCTAGCTTAAGCATGATCCTTGGCTCTTTCAACCTGTGGAGCAGCCGGGCAGTTGGCTGAACCAGCATGAAGTTGTCATGAATGCAGCACTTCTTAATGAAGGCGCACTGGTTCCGGTCCACCAGGGAGCCTAGCCTCAGGGACAGCCTAGAGGCCAGCACCTTTGCACCCAGCTTGGCGAAGATGTGAATGAGGCTAATCAGCTTGTAGTCTCCGAGGGCGGCCGCATCGCTACTCTTGGGCAGTAGTATGACCAGGGCCTGGTTGAGGCCCTAGAAGCCGCTCCCGTTCATGGAGTATAGCTTGGTGAAGGCCATCATGAAGTCAGCTTTCACCATGCCCCAGCAGCTCTGCAGGAATTTGGCCGTGAATCCATCAGGTCCTGGCGCCTTACCTCGCGGCAGCCCCTTAATCACCTCCCACACCTCCTCCTTAGTGAAGGGGGCATCAAGGTCAGACAGGTCCTCACACGCAGGTCCCAGTAAGTCCAGGTCTAGCGAGTGTTTCCGTGTCACCTCAGTGCTCAGAAGGCCCTGGAAATGGTCATAGGTCGCCTCAGCCATCGTCGCGTGCTCAAGTACCACCGCATCTTCAACCCGTAGACTCCGGATCACATTCTTCTAGCGGCGGTAAGAGGCGTGCTGGTGGAAGAAGTCCATGTTGGCATCTCCCTCCGCAAGCCATCTCACCTTAGAACATTGCCGCGCCATCGTGCGTTCCAGTGATGCAAGCCCCAAGTAGGTGCGCTTCAACATTGCGCGAAGGGCGCGCTCATCCGGAGACAGCGGTCTAGATTCCATAGCGACGTCCAGCCGATAGACTATCACTTGCACCGTCATTAGCTGTAGCTTGACAGAACACACCTTCTTATCTGCCCAGCTCATCAGCTGGCGCGTGGTGCGCTTGAGCTTTGCCACTAGCCTCCGGAAGGGGTCAGGGTGACCGTCGATGGAGGTCCAGGCAGACTCCACAATGTTGTGGAAGCCCTCCAACTTCAACCAGAACTGCTCAAACTGGAACCGTCCCTTCCCAGCAGCTACCGGGGTATAGTCCAGGAGCAGCGGACAGTGGTCGGATAAGACCGTCAAAAGGCAGCGCAAAGAGCTGTTGGTATAAAGCTCCTCCCAGTCCGTCGAGCAGAACACCCTGTCCAGCCGAACCAAGGTGGGTGTCTCCCGCTCATTGGACCAGGTGTAACGCCTACCCTGAAGGTAGACCTCCTTTAGGACACAATCATTGATGAAACGCCTAAAACAGCCCATCATGCGGCGATGGAGGTTGTCATTGTTCTTGTCCTCGTCCCTGTAGATCATGTTGAAATCTCCGCATAGCAGCTAGGGCTCAGGTCGCACTCTCCTGATCTCTCGGAGCTCCGCGAGAAAGGCAATCTTGTCAGCCTCATCCTGGGGACCGTAAACACAGGTAAGCCACCACGGCTCACCCCCAAGGGGGTCACCATGGCGGTCACGCTGTTCACATCCATGTGTGCATTGTTAAGCTGCACCATCCTACTCTTCCAGGCTACCAAGATACCACCCCTAGTACCGTTCGCGGGCAAGCAGAAGTAAGCGTCAAAGTCTGCGCCCAACGCTTCCATTACAATAGAAGGTGATACAACTTAAAGTTTAGTCTCTTGCAAACAAACAATGGATGCATTCGTCGATGCGACAACACTCTGCACCCCTGTACGACACGCGCGATTGTTAAGACCTCGCATGTTGGCCACCATAATCATTGGGTCGTACAACATCAGAATGGTGTAGACACCCGATAGTGACCTGGTAGCCACACCGCCACCAAGTGGACACTCGATGTGACTCCGGATTGCGGTGTCGCGCATCCCCTGAGGGCCGAGAGTGTCCAGCCGTAGATCTCGTCAACCGCCTCGATCATCTCATCCGTGAGACGCGTCTCGAACATCATGTGAAAGGCCTCCAGCGCCGCATCAGAGGGTGCCTCCTCCTGAGTGATGAGTCACAGCTTCCGCATGAGGTTGCGGATCGCCTTATGCTCCGAGTTCAGACCCCCTGGTTGACGAGCTATCCTGGGGCTCCTGCACGGCTGGAAGTTCAACGCCATCAGCCTGCGCTGCATTGGTGGTGCCGACAGCAAGGCGTCTGAGCGTAGCTTCGCGGCACCAAGCAACTCCCCTAGGGTCCGAGGTCGGGGTGGCTGCGGGGTGCCCGGGCCACATGCACCAGGTGTCACCACCCTCCTGCTATAGAACTGGATCGGGGGTGTGGCTAGGCTTGCAGCCGGTGACTCCCTAGCGGGCGAACTTCCGGATGCGGGATGCGGCGCGGTAGTATGATCCAGCATGGGTGCAGAGGATGAGCCTCCCTATGGAAAATCTTGCTTGTCCACATCGAATATCCCCCTTGGCATGCCCAACTCCCCCTCCGATAAGCCCACCACCCCCTCACACTGCGCTCCAGCAGTAGTAGCATCCTGCAACCTCTCAACAACACTGAATCCTGGCACGATACGACCACTGAAGATCACCAACACACTGCCCAAAGCAGTCCCCTTGTCCTCGGGCCGAACAGAGGCCTGGCCGAGCGATGCCGTTGGCCCAGTCCCGTAGTCCGGGCCTCCTGCCAGCGTAGCTCCTTGGGCCAGGGAAATGGGTAGCGACCCAGCCCCCAACGTCGCTTCCACGGTGACTTGGGCCACCACCTGGACCAGCCCATCCTCAACATGCACGACCAACTGGGCAGGACCAGCCAGGGGCTGTTGTTCCCCCTGTTCATCCTCTCCCCCAGCCCCTAACAGAGAGGAGAGAGGAGGCTCACCCTCCACCGCCGGTCCCCCACGTGCGTCACCAACCGTCAGAGGAAGGGCGTCGTCCCCCCGGGTCTCCACCACTGCCACCCCAGTCAAAAGCGGTGCACTGGCGAAAGCTGCCACTGCCCACGCACGACGATTTGCGCGCCTTCGCTGTTGCTTGTCCTTGCTGCGCTTTTAGCATCGTGACAACGTAGACGGGGCGCCCGAGCCAGCTGCGTCGGCCGAATTCTAGGACCATGAGGAAGCTTCGCACTGCACACCCCGCCCAGCCAACCCTTGGCGTGGAGCACCGACCCCGACGCCCTACGTGGCCGCGACGTCAGCGGCGGCAGGAGAAGCCCCTTTACGACTAGAGCGCCTCCCTCCTTGGCGTCATGACGAAGCTCCCACAAGCCCACCTTGACCGCCCGTTGGCGCCAGCTGCACCTCCCCATGTTGGCGGTGGGGTCCACCATCCCTGCAAGCCCGCGCGTTGCCGCCGCCGAGGCCCGCAGCCGTGCCGCTAGGGAGCTGGTCAAGGAGTCCGCGCTCGTAGGAGTACCTGCGCGTGACCGGGTAGCCCGGAGCCGCCCCCGTTGCCAGAGTTCGGTGGGCATCGCCAGAAGTCCATGAAGGAGGTGATGTGACCCAGCAGAGGGTGGATCATGGTGGTCACCTGCGGGGGCATGACCTGATTGCTGATGCTGCCATCGCCACCACAGATGGTGTCGCCTCTGGCTCAACCACATGAAAGTCGATGACCTTGGGGAGGAGGGACGGGGCGACGCACCAAGCCGACAAACGGAACGTCTCCATGTTCGCTCGCAACCTGGTGAGCGGGTCTAGCCGTTCAAACCAAGAGTTCGGGGCCAGCAGCACCTCTGCCACCGCTAGGCTCCATGAGTTCACCGGCAAGCCCTTAATCTCTAGATTGATGTGAACCCCGAGGCTTTCGGCGGTGGCATTCGCGCGGCGTGACCAGGGCTTGACCATCAACTTGAAGGAATGTCCGATCACGAACTGGGCATGGAGCACGGTGTCCCGGTCTTCCCTCGCCGCGAAGTAGACCAGGATGGAACCGCCGTCGTGCCGGTGAACGGAGAACACCTCCAGAGGTAACCCATGGTTCTCCTCAATGGCGACAGCGACGTCCACCGGTGAAGCGTCCAGGCCGTGCTCGCCAACGAACACGCCAACGGGGGCGTTAGCAAGGGCCCGCTCGGTGTCGTCCACCTCATGCGAACGGGGGAAAATGTAGACGGTGTGTGAGGGGCGATGGGCAAGCTCCCCACTAGGGGCGACCAGCGGAGGCTGCGTCGCGACGGTGCCGCGCCCGGGCGTGTTGGCGGCCGTTAGAGGCAGAGGGGCAATGACAGCGCGTTCATCCACCCGTGCGGGATGCAGCGTGACCCCCAGCCCGGCGGCATACGTCTGGTGACCATCTGCACGTGGCGCGTTGCCGCGGCCGTGCGTGCCCGACGTGGCCGCCAGCACCGCACGTCCCTCAATAGCAGACGTACACTGCTGTGCAGGGCGCCATTCGGCCGGGTGTTGCGGCCCACCACCCATGAGATGGTTCATCGGTGTCCGCGATGGGGCCAACGCCGCTCGTCCATCTCCACGCACCAGTGGCAGGGGGCAACTTGTCATGCCTGCGAGCGGCTGTCCAGCACCGGCCCGGCCATGAGAGGTCGTGAGGGGGAGGGTGTCGCGCTGCCAGTCGCGTGCTTGCGCGCAGGCTCATCTGTAGCCTCTGACGGGGTGCACGGCCTTGGGAGGGAGCAGTCTCTAGTCATATGGACGACATGCCCGTAGCGCAAGCACACAGGTCCGGTGGTGCAGTCGTGCGCCCAGTGGCCCGGCTCGTGGCAGAGGAGGCATATGCCACAGTAGGCGTCGTAGGCACCAACCTCACGGCCGCGCGCGGCGCCCTCGTCGCCGCCACCTTCTTCCCAGCGCGTCTTCCACGCGCATGCTTCGTCCTTGGTTGCTCCCACGGCGCGTCCTCGCTACCTTCGAGAGAGTCGTCAGAGTGGTCCAGCGCGTCAATCGCTGCTGACCCTGGCTCCCTGTGGACCTCCGACCGCGGCACGTGCGACGGCTCCTCGTGCACCGCCAGCGCCTTTCCCCGGAGAGTGTCCCTGTAGGTCGCCGGCGTGGCGTCGGAGTCGGAGTCGCAGCCGCCGCTCCATCTGTCCTCGCCACCGCATGCCAGCTCGGACCCATTCGGGGAAAGGGAGGCAGAAGGGGAGGCCAAGGGGAAGGAAGGGGCCATCACCGGAGTAGGTGATGGCGGCAGGGGGGGGGGGGAGCGGGCACCGGTGCCGGGACAGCCACCGGTGGGGGGTGCGGGTTGGGGGCTCTCATCGCTCTTGCTCTCATCCCTCTCCTATCATCTAATGGGGTGGTTATTTGCGCTGCAGTGAGGCAACTTAGGCACTATATAGGCGCTACCGATGCTGAGCTGGCAGCAATAGAAGAAGGTTTGGCACTCGCCCTAAACTGGACAAACCTCCCTTTCGTGATCCTGCACACATAATATGTTTTTATTAGTAATACAACAATCATGAAAGAATAACATACATTATTGCTTAACATGGAGATCATTTACATGACAATTAGAGAGCAATCTCCTATGAGATTTAATAGTAAAATGGAATGTTGGTGAGATGTATCCAACTAAGAGTGATATCGATTGGCAAAAGTACATATATAATTGTATTTTACTCATCAGTGCACATCATGTTCCCTGAATCCTCAGTATACCCCGAGATGGCAGCCTGCATCTCAAGACTATTAAACACAAATCATAGTCTACATATTCCCTACGAATGCATCCCAGGATATTAGTGATTCTTGCATCTCTTCCTTGTGAAATGAGAATTATGGTCATGTCTTCCTTCAAAGAATGACCATGATTTGCAACAATTGTATAACTAGACTGACATGACATATTAATCTATTATCCACCATAATGAAAAAAGTATTCATATGGTAGCACGACAGGGAATATACACAACTGCTTACAACATCCCCACAAACATATTTTCACTAATAGAATGTCTTCTTGGTTAGCATAAGGAATTACAAAGAATGGAAAACTCTTCCAAACATAAATTTTTTCATTGGCCACTGTCGATGCTTCAGATAGCCCCGCCATGCGTCGCCCGCCTTTGGGCTCCTCGATATAATTCTTAGCATTGCTTAGTGCAAGGATAGGACTTTGATAACCCGTGCAATAGTCATCCCAATAGGATTGGTCAGTATTTGTCTCTTGCGTTCCTCAGTGTGCGACGAGAGTACTTTGATAAGCCATCTGCAAGGTTTCCCCTTTAGACTCTCTCCACACCATACTTGCCACCCGATTGTCATATTTAAGAGACAGTAATTTTTTTTGAGAACATAACTAATACATCTCTGAGTGATCACCTACCCTATAAAGACATACCTAGCTTGTAGGACTTGTAACTCATAGTGTTCATAGGCAAACAAAGAAAGATACGAATTTAACCTCATTCAATCAAACCATCAACTAATAATTTAATTTCTGTAGCATATATATCTAGAGGGGGCATATCTAGTGCAAAAACACTAACATGATGCAACCATTCAAACCTTGCTATAAATGCACAATTGATAGTTAATCTTTCTTGTTTAGCTATAAATTATGATTTCATAAGGCTAATTATAATTAAATACTGCTTGAAGGTGAAGAATGTTGCTTGTCGGTTAACCATCCTATAAATCTCATGATAGAAGGTGAGGAAATTAGAATATTTTTGGGTGTTCTCACCTAAGCTTTTGTAGGAACTTACTTATACAACGATAGCTTTTAGATCCCATAAGTGGCATGTGATTTCTGAATAACATAGCACAAGCCATGCGTAAGAACTACACAATCATGACAACATCACTCAATCTGAACATATGAACAAAAATAGTAAAAAACTATAGTTATGTTCTAAATAATAGGCACCATTTTTTCTACTTTTCTTAATCTTAACTCAAAAGTATCAAAAATGACCTTTGTACACATGAACTAAAAAGAAGCTTCGAGCACAAGCGCTAATTATTGCTCCACCATATACTAAAATCTATAAATAGAGTTCAACATATATAGATGGGTGGCTACCATTTTAGCTCAGTGATATGACTATAGTGTTGCCACATGATATAGAAGAATGTCAATCAATTTGGTTTTTTCAAAGAAAACAAGGAAAACTAAGATAAACAATAGGAATGACACAATAAGTGTTCCAGTTATCTTGTGTTAATTCAATTGATATATGTCATATGTGTGAGAGTGGTATAGAGAAGAAAATGTTGCAAACCAATTTTGGGTAAGCTCATATGGGTAAGATGGAAAAGCAAAACATGTTTTGCTTATCTATAACTTCTCTGTCCTCTTACCAAAACATTTTTTGCTTACCCATAAATGGATAAGATGTTGGAATTGCTCTTAGGCCTACTCCAACGCCCCCGCAAAATGGACAGCCTTTTGACCGTTTTGGTCCATTTGCGGGGCGGGGTGGATAGGGCCCCGGGACGATGTCCTCCCAGTCCTGGCGGGTGCACCCGATGGTGCCCCCATACGTCCGACCCTTTTTTCTAAAGCTGTCAACCAAATTCAATCAAATTTAAAAGAGGACCAGTAGAGTATGAAAACAGGATATTCATAGGAAATTTAACCCAGTTTAGTAGCCTATGTCCTGCTGCGTACCCATGGTTCATACGTGCACACAAACATAAATAGAGCAAGCAATATATGCATCTCGCTCGTAGATCATCTTCCTCTTCTTCTCGAACCAACCTTATTGAGTTGGGTCCATGTCGGTGAGATCCGTAGTCATGATCCAATTTTCTTTGGTGATTCGTTGGAGCTCTACCTTCTTATCTTCTATCTCAAGACGCTTCGACTGGATTTCATAGTAGTTCTTCACCACAAGTTCCATCTCCTTGTGTTTCCTCTCTTCCCTCTTGTCGATGAACACCTCCTTCTCAGTGATCAACCCTTTCAACATCTCCTGGATGGAGACTATCGAAGCTTCACGCTTGAGCTCTAGCTTGGAGTTGTTCCTTCCTCTCGGCCTTTTGGTTGCCGACCCTTCCTCATCGATGATGATTCCGGCGCCTCCTCCCTTTGCACTTCCCGTATAGAGATCTTTCCACTTCTCGCAACCTTTGAGCTTTGTCCAACAAAGACCCAATGTGAAAGGTTTATTCTCGTGGCAAGTCTTGAAGTGCTCCAATGCTTGCCACACCTAAACCAGCAAGTTTAAGTTCATGTTTGAGTGCTAGAACATGTAAAGCTCGTATGAACAATAACATAATTGTAGCAACATACCATGTCTCCAACTCCAATGCCTCTCGCGGGCCTTTTCTTAACATGGTCATAAGAGGCACAAAACTTTGTGCATTGTTTGGAGATGAATGCCCACCTCTTCGTAAGTGAGTTCTCATTGTGATCACTCGCAGACGGATGCTCATCGAAGTGTTTTTGCTCATGGAAGTACTTCCATATTTGGTTCCAAAATTCCCCACCCTTTTGCTCTATAGCGGTTAGTGGATCTTGCCCAATTTCCATCCATGCCTTGCGAAAGCATCTCATCCTCGAGGGTTGTGTATGGTCTGATCCTTCAGTTATCGCCTTGTGTTTGTCGGACTAGTTTGTCCCCAAACAAAGGCTCGTGGTCAATAGAGATACCATCTTCCTGGGTACCAAGTCCGAGATCCCGCAAGGGCGTATCGTTGGATCATGTGCACCAAGGAGAAAAGAGAAGGGGCTAGGTACAAGGAGAAACCATACCTAGGTCAGAGTTGGGGTCGGAGATGGGGCTAGTGTTTCATCAAACAGCTTGCAGGGAGCGGGCATGCTACCGGTGGGGATTCTCCTCCCGGTCTTGCTGCTGCATGAAGAGCCGCCACCGATAGGTGTCGCATTCAGGTCGATGGAAAGCAAAGTCAGCGACGAGTCATCAATGATATCCTCCCCTCCCCCTTCCCCGTGATGAACGCTTCGACGCGAGGTGGTTTATTTGCGGACATGGCCGAGCTCGTTGTGCTAACGCCAAAGGCAGATAGCTACCGCTCCTTTATCATGAGCAAGGTGGCAACCTGCGTAGTGAGGGCCTCGGTGTTGAACTTGGCCTAGACGGCTATGGCGTGCTCAACGGCGGTGGCCCTTTCCTAGGCGGCCTGGGCATCGGCAATGCGCCTTCGGGTCTTCTCTCTACGGCCAGCGCTCTTCCTAGACTCCTCCTTCCACTGGTCGTCCATCAATTTTTCTTTACCCGAATGAGGTTAATGGCAGCACCACCTTTGCCGGCAGCTTTTGAGGGACGAGCAGTAGCCGACTGAGGCAGATCAGCTACGACCAGTGATGGTAGATTAGAGGCTGGAGCAGAGGCGGCCAGAGAAGCTCCTGAAGGCACGAATGGGCCACGACCAGGGAGGATAGGTGTCAGGGAGGGCGGCGGTGGTGTGTCTATGGCAGCGTGCTAGGGATTGGTGGTGAGAGTGGTGGAGACTGGTGGCGACGGGTCTCTGGTTGGCGGGGCCGGGGGACACCACACGAACGCACGAGCTGTCTGTGCCATGATGACCCACAAGTATAGGGGGTGTATCGCAATATTTTCGAGGGAAGTGAAACCCAATTTATTTATTCGACACAAGGGGAGCCAAAGAATATTTATAAGCCTTAACAACTGAGTTGTCAATTCAGCTGCACCTGGAAACAATCTTGCTCACAGCAGTTTATCAGTAGCAACAGTTTTGTAGTAGTAATAGCAAAGTAAAAGTAGTAGTAAAAGTAAAGACAGTAGTAACAATTGCAGTAAATAATAAGTTTAAAGCACGGTAGGCATAGAGATGGATGGACGGACGTTGCATGGACAAGACAATTCATATAGCAATCAAGACATAAGGCATTTGCAGATAAATAAGGTAAATCATCCAAGTACTAAATAATCTTAGGCATGTGTTCCATATATAGTCATATGTGCTCGTAATGAGAACTTGCACAACATCTTTTGTCATGCCAGCGCGTTTGCAGCGGGGCCTCAAGGGAACTACTGGCAATTAAGGTGCTCCTTTTAATAGAGCACTGGAGCAAAGCATTAACACTCCATGAACACATGTGATCCTCACATCAAAGCCATTCCCTCCGGTTATCCCGATTATTGTCACTTCGGGGCCTTTGGTTCCGGACAACAATATGTGTATACAACTTGCAGGTAAGATCACAACCAATACTATCATCATTGTCCGGGGGATGACCTCCGGATACCCCAATCAGACAAGAATCATGGTAGTCAGTTTGTGACCGGCTGGCTGAGCACAGTCGGACATGAGCAAGTCAAAGCCGACTACTTCACGATAGCCGGAACCGCGAGGAGCAGCAAGGCACGGGACCGGCTACATCAGCATAGTCGGACTCAATCAGGAGGACAGTGCGACGTGCTGCACAGTGCACAGTACGCTATGGTACGATGACAAGACCCGTAACTACTCGGCCATACCGAAGACTTTGCGGGTGACGCGGGAATAGTGGCCAGACGCTGATGACAGACTCGCAAGTCGTTCACTGCACCCACGACAACGTTACCGCTTGTACTCTGATAGGATGTAAGTGTACCGAATACTATAGATGACCAGCCGGCTGGGACCTGCCTATGGGGCCTGCCAGCCAAACTGGCCAATGAGACCGTTGCCTCTCTGCCTATATAAGGAGAGGCAAGGTTCACGTATCAAGGGTTGGTCTCAGTGCATTTAAGACAGTAGCTAGAGAATGCAGCTCGAGGAGCGATTGTAGCCCGTATACTACTCATAGTCAGATCGGTAGGAGTAGGAGCTTTACCTCACCACGAGGGCTCCGAACCTGGGTACTTCCTGTGTCTCGCTACACTTGCTTGTACCCAATCCCGCCTGCGGACGCCATCGAGAGCTTCCCTGCTAGTCCCTACACCTCTACCTAACCTATTTAGGTACTGACGTTCCCAATACAACGACAGTTGGCACCCACCATGGGGCAAGATGGCTTCGACCGGAGTCACGTTCTGCATAGGACCCCGCACTTCAGCCGGTGAGCGCGTGGCCTTCGGCCTGGTGCTTACGCTCGGCAAGTTTGACTGCATCATCGACAACGCTTCCTGCTTCGCTGGAACCACGTTTCTGGCAAACGGTTCTATTCTTCTTTTCGACGACCTCCCCGTCTACGTCGCCACTATGCTGGAGCATTTCCCTAGGGAGATCGTTTCCGTCACGGAACCACCACACCTCACCAGCGGCACCTCCATCGCTCCTCGTAGCACCGAGGTGATGATGGCTAGCTCTAGCTCTCAGCCCCGCCAGCCACGGGAGCGGGGCACGGACGAGGTCAGAACTTTTGCTCCACCGGGGTCCAGGAACCCGTTGGAGGAGGCTATCGACCGGCTCCTCATGCCGGTTAACCTCGGGGATAACCCGGAGGAGGCGGAGGCCAACTTCGCCATGGAGAGGCAGCTTATCCTCCAGGAGGCCATGGAGCTGGCTGCGACCAGGAAGCAGATTGAGATCACCCGGCACGAGTACGACCGCGCGCACGGCTTCACTCCGACCACGCGGAGCTGAGCCGGCGCGGGCAGGTACGACGCCGGGGCGGCGAGCTAGGCGGTAGGATGGAGACGAATCGCGAGCTGGATCCGCCACCCTCTCTCATCCGGCCCACCTACAACACACCCATCAAGAACCTGCACGCGGCGCAAGCTGCGGAAGATGAATTGCCCAACCTGGAGGGCGAGGAACAAGACCGGCAGCACGCCCGGGTGCAGGAGCTCCTCCGGATCGTGGACGAGCAGGCTGATGCCAACCGACAGATGCAGGAGGACCCCAGCTGCTCCAAGGGAAGCAAGCCGCCCGCCAACAGCAAGGGCGCGCCTCGCGACACCCAGCAGGCATCCTCTCCTCTGGATAAAGCTCGCAGCAAGCGCCGCAGCTCTGGCAACAAGGGCCAGCCACGCCAGGAGCAAATGGTGAACAACAACCCACCGCCTCCCCCTCCACCAACCGGAGCGCCAAGACCTACCGGTTCCTGTCTCTCGGACCGGGTAGAAGCGCCCAACCCAGATCGTCCGGATGCCCGTGACCGCATCGAGCTCCTCGCTCAAGCGCGCGTCATGGAAGAGGAAAACTCCACGGGACCGGTTTGTTTTGGACCACGCATCTGGAACGAGCCGTTTCCGGATAAGTTCACCCTTCCCAGGGATACCCCCAAGTACGACAGCAGCATGAAATCGGAAGACTGGCTGACCGACTACACCACGGCAATCGGTATCGCCCATGGGAACAAGCGCACAGCTGTGCGCTACGTCCCTCTCATGCTAACCGGGTCAACAAGGACATGGCTCAACAGCCGCGCGCCCAACAGCATCAACGCCTGGCCAGACTTTGAGAAGGTGTTTGTCCGCAACTTCAACGTCACGTACAAGCGTCTGGGCCGCCCGCGTGACCTAGCCTTGTGCGTCCAGGGCGACCGCGAGATGGACCACGAGTACCTCGCTAGGTGGACGGAGCTGCACAACACCTGCGAGGGCATCCTGGAGAGCTAGGCCATCGGCTTCTTCGTCGAAGGGTGCCGAGAAGGCACCATGCTTCGCCACCGGCTACTATGTGACGAGCCGAAAACCATGGCAGAGCTCATGACGGTTGCGGACCAGTACGCCACGACGGATGCTGCCATGAAGAAACCCCTCCGAGTAAGTGCTGACGGGCGTCCAACTCTGTCGGAGCCGGCTCATGACCGTCCGAGCAATCCGGCTGGAGAAGCCGGATCCTCCAGGCGCCACGTCAATGACAACCGGTTCCATGGGGACCGCCAAGCCGGACAGCAAAAGCCTCGCTACCACGCGCGGCAGGTCAATGCTGTGGAGGGCGCGCCCGACGCGCCAGCCAACGATGCAAGAAGGCAGAAGCCGTGGCTCACCTTCGACCAGATGTTTGACGGCCCGTGCAAGTGGCAAAGCAGTCCCTTCAAGCTGGCTATGCACACCACCCGGAACTGCAGTTGGACCCACCAGCTAAAGGACCAGGGCAACCAACAACGTCTTCCCCCGCCCCCTCCTGGTGGACCCCCACCACCGGCTAGGGGAGCCGGTAATGATGGTAACAGCAGCAACAACAACAACGGCTACCCCCATCCGCACGCCGCCTACCACATCTTCGAGACGGAGCTGGATGACAAGCATAGCTATAGGCGACGCTCTAAGGAGGTCAATGCTATCATCTCCCCAGTCCCCCAGTACCTAAACTGGTCGGAGACCCCCATCACCTAGAGCCGGGAGGATCAGCCAGATCAGCTTCCGATTCCCGGGGCTATACCATGGTGCTTGCCCCCGCATCGTCTCCAACGAGCGCACCTGCCGCTTCTCGTGCGTCCTCATCGACGAAGGCAGCAACCTCAACCTTCTCTACCGGTATGCGCTAGAGAATCTTGGCATCCGTGAGTGCAACCTGCGCCCAACTACCACGACGTTCCATGGCGCACTGCCAGGACCGGCTTGCGCCCCGCTGGGTAAAATCCAGCTGGATGTCATTTTCGGGACCGAGGAGAACTTTCGCCGTGAGCCGATATAGTTCGAGGTTGTGAACCTGACGAGCTCCTACCATGCTCTCCTCGGGCGTCCCGCCCTCGCCAAGTTCATGGTTGTCCCCCACTACGCGTATCTCAAGATGAAGATGCCGGGACCAAATGGCGTGATCATTGTCGCTGGCTACTTCAGGCGGTCGATGGAGTGCGCCTATCTGGCTCCAAGCTGGCAGAGGCCCTCATCATAGCCAAAGAGAAGCACGTGATCATGCAAAATGTGGCCATGGCCCAGCAAGAAATGCCGGCTAGCATCAAGTCGGCTGGAGAAGTAGCTTTCTAGCCGGCAAAGGAGACAAAGAGGATTCTGCTCGACCCCTCCGACCCGACCAAGTTTGTCACCATTGGTGCCAACTTGGACAGCAAATAGGAAGGCACACTCGTCGACTTCCTCTGTGAGAATTGGGACATCTTCGCATGGTCACCCTAGGACATGCCAAGTGTGCCGAGGGAGTTCGCCGAGAACTCACTTCATGTGCGGCCGGATGCCAAGCCGGTCAAGCAGCCTCTGCGCCGATTCGCATAGGAGAAAAGAAAGATCATTGGTGACGAGATCACCCGGCTCCTTGCAATCGGGTTCATAATGGAGGTGTACCACCCGGACTGGCTGGCCAACCCAGTCCTGGTGTTGAAGAAGAACAAGACCTGGCGCATGTGTATCGACTACACTGGCCTGAACAAGGCGTGCCCGAAAGACCCCTTCACTTTGCCCCGTATCGATCAAGTTATCGATTCCACGGCCGGCTGCGATTTGTTGTCCTTCTTGGATTGTTACTCCGGTTACAATCAGATCTAGCTAAACCTGACTGTCCAGATAAAGACATTGTTTATCACCCTATACGGGGCTTTCTGTTATGTAACCATGCCTTTTGATCTGAAAAATGCAGGCGCTACCTATCAACACTGTATGCAGAAATGCTTGCACTCGCAGATTGGCCGAAACGTGCATGCCTATGTGGATGATGTGGTCATCAAGACGAAGGAGAAGCGCACCCTCCTCGAGGACTTGGGAGAGACATTTGGCAACCTCCGAAAGTACCAGCTGAAGCTGAACCCGGAGAAGTGCGTCTTCGGAGTCCCATCCGGCCAGCTACTCGGTTTCCTCGTTTCACAACAAGGGATCGAGGCAAATCCGGAGAAGATCGCGGCTATCGAGAGAATGCAGCCGCCCAGAAGCTTGTTTGGAGTCCAGAAGTTCACCGGATGACTGGCCTCCCTCAGCCGTTTCGTCAGCCGGTTGGGGGAGAAGGCACTTCTGCTGTACCAGCTGATGAAGAAGATGGACAAGTTCTCCTGGACCTCGCAGGCTGACCGCTTTTCATGACCTGAAGCGCATGCTATCCACAGCGCCGGTTGTAGCCACGCCGGCTAGCAAGGAGCCGATGTTGCTCTATATAGTAGCCATCAGCCGGGTCATCAGTGTCATCCTGGTGGTGGAGCGCCCCTAGGAAGGCAAGCCTCATCCGGTTCAGCGACCCATCTACTACCTCATCGAGGTTCTCTCCCTCTCCAAGCAGAACTACCCCCACTACCAGAAGATGTGTTATGGTATGTACCTGGCGTGCAAGAAGCTCAAGCACTACTTCCAAGAGCATTCGATTAAGGTCGTGTGCACCGTACCCCTTTCGGAAATCATTGGCAACAAGGACGCCACCGGCTGAGTCGCCAAGTGGGCCATCGAGCTCGCCACCTACTCCATTAAGTATGAGCCCCGGCTCAGGATCAAGTCACAAGCTCTGGTGGAATTCCTCGTCGACTAGGCCGAGACCCAGTACCTCCTACCGGTTCCCGATTCAGACCACTGGAGGATGCACTTCGATGGCTCGAAGATGCTCGGGGGCTTGGGAGCCGACATCGTCCTCACCTCGCCCAAAGGTGACCGGCTGGAGTACGTCCTCCAGATCCACTTCAAGGCCTCCAACAACGTTGCCGAATACGAGGCAGTGGTGCATGGCCTCCGGCTAGCCAGGGAGATTGGTGTCAACCGGATCCTTTGCTTCGGCGATTCGGATTTGGTGGTGCAGCAGGTATCCGGAGAGTAGGACGCCCGCGATGCAAACTTGGCTCTCTACCGGTTCCACGTACAAAAGCTCAGCGCCTGCTTCCACGGATGTGAGTTCCATCACGTCCCTCGCGTCAACAACGAGGCAGCCGATTCGCTCGCACGAATCGGATCCACCAGGCAGGCGATCCCACCAGGGGTCTCCTTGGAGCATCTGCGCAAGCCCTCCATCAACCCATCCCCCGAGTCAGATTCCATTATCTGGGCGGGGAGCGCTCCGGTTGATGGCACGATAGACACGGAGCTGGCAGAACCTACGAAGAAGAAGGCTCACACCAACTCTAGCAAGTCCATAACCTCCGGCTTGAAAGACCCGGGGGCTGCTGACTCATCAAGCGGCTCGGGGGCTGTCGTTCTGGGTACCTCATCCGGACGACCCCCCGACGCCCCTCAACCGGAGAACGGAAGCATCCTCACTATCCGGGAGATACCATCCCGGGCGCAGCCCTTCATGAACTACATCGCCAATGGAGAGCTTCCGGATGACGAGGTGGAGGCCAGGCAAATCCGGCAGCACGCGCACATGTACACCATCATCAACAAGGAGCTGTACAAGTGCAGCGTATCCGGCATTTTATAGTGATGTGTCGATGTGGACACCGGCTACCAGCTACTCAAGGACATCCACCAGGGTGAGTGCGGACATCACGCTTCATCCATGGTAATAGTCACCAAGGCGTTTGATACATTGCAAATGTATCTATAATTTTTGATGTTCCATGCTTGGTTTTATCTACTTTCTTATGTTTTGTCCACACTTTGGAGTACTTTTCATATGATTTCTTGGACTAACCTATTAACAAGAGCCACAGTGCCAGCTGCCTGTTTTCTGCTGTTTTTGGTTCTAGGAAAGTTAGAAAATGAATATTCTCGGAATTGGACGGGACAAAAGCCAAAAATCCTATTTCACCAGAAGACTCCCGGAGCCAGAATATGAGACGGAGTGGGGCTGGGGCCCAGCCACACCACCTGGCCGCGCGGGCTGGGCCTGGCCATGCCAGGGGGTGGTCTGGCCACCCCAGACACCCCCTCGGTCTCCCTCTTCGCCTATAAGATGCCTTATGACCTAAAAACTCATGTCGGTTCGAGTTTTTCTAGAAGGAGTTCCGCTTCGCCGCCACCACCAGATTCCACGAAACAGCACCAGAAACTCCGTTCTAGCACCCTGCCGGGACGGGGAATTGGTGGAGATCATCGCCATCATCATCACCATCGCTTCTCCATCGACCATCCATGTTTCCCCCATCTATGAGTGAGTAATCCCCCCGCTATAGGCTATGGGGATGGTAGGGATTGGATGAGATCATTCATGTAATGGCATCAAATTGTTAGGGCATGGTGCATAGTATCTTCTATTAGTGCTTTATGACTTTGTTGCGACTTGTTGTGCTTAATGCTTGTCACTAGGGCCCGAGTGCCATGATTTCAGATCTGAACATGTTATTGATTCATTATGATAGTATTGTTTTTGGTCTTATCTACAAGTTGTATACACACGTTGTTGTCCGGAACCAATGGCCCCGAAGTGACAGAAATCGGGATAACCGGAGGGAATGGCTTTGATGTGAGGATCACATGTGTTCACGGAGTGTTAATGCTTTGCTCCGGTGCTCTATTAAAAGGAGCACCTTAATTGCCAGTAGTTCCCTTGAGACCTCGCTGCAAACGAGCTGGCAGGACAAAAGATGTTGTGCAAGTTCTCATTGCGAGCACGTATGACTATATATGGAACACATGCCTAGGATTATCTAGTACTTGGATGCTTTATCTTATTTATCTGCAATTGCCCTATGTTCTGATTGCTATGTGAATTGTCTTGTCCATGCAACGCCCGTCCATCCATCCCTATGCCTACCGCACTCGAATCCCACTGTTTACTGCTATTGTTACTGCTGTCTTTACTTTACTACTGCTGCTACTTTGCTATTCCTACTACAAAACTATTGCTACTGATAAACTGCTGTGAGCAAGATTGTTTCCAGGTGCAGCTGAATTGACAACTCAATTGTTAAGGCTTATAAATATTCTTTGGCTCCCCTTGTGTCGAATCAATAAATTGGGTTTCACTTCCCTCGAAAATACTGCGATACACCCCCTATACTTGTGGGTCATCAAGACTATTTTCTGGCGCCGTTGCCGGGGAGCATAGCTTTATTTATCAAGTTCACTTGGAATAACTATTGTTCAAGCTTAGTTTATTTCCGCCTTGTTTGCTTGTTTCTTTATCAAAAATACAAAAAATTAGTTCCTACTCTAGTTGTTATTTTCCCTGGTTTGTTATTGTCTTGCTTTATCATGCTTGTTGTCAATGGTTGGTTTCTTTGAAACTGAATCTTATTGGCAAGGTGGGTTCACGGAAGATCAAAAATATTATTATAAGGAACACCGCTTGTCACAAAAAGGGAAACACTTATGGGAACAAATTGATAAATTGTATACCATTGCTAGAAACGTGTGCTCTACTTATAATGTTACTTATTGGTTTGATAAATCTTGTTGCTGTAAGAGGTATAAACACCTCCCTTTTCAATGTGAGTATAATGATAATGTTACCATATCTTCTTATGTTAAAGGAATTTATGACTTTTATGATGCGAAACAAATTGAAGAATTTATTGCTTGGAAGGGTGCTTTTGAACTTGCTAGTTTGCTTGAAAATATTGATGATTCACCTTACAAATATGAGGTTTATGGTATACTTAAATTTTGCTTTGATAATTACAAGGAAGAAAATGGCTATATTCTTGAATATATTAATAGATGCTTTCCACAAATGGAAGAGACTAATGCCGTGCAAGATCCTATGGAAGAAGAAATTGATGAACCTGAAATCTCATTAGATGAAAAAGAGTAGGAGAGTGATGAACAAAAGGAGGAAGAATGGATTAGCTACCCATGCCTACTTTCTAATGAGAGTAACTCTTTATCCCTTACATTATTTGATTGTCCTCCATGCTTTCTAAAGGAGGATGAATGTTATGTTCCTGAGGATTCTTTTGAAAATGTTTATAATAAAGCTCTAGTGCTTGTAGATCATGAAAAGCATGCTTTATGTGATAGTTATATTGTTGAGTTTATTCATGAGGCTACTAAAAATTATTATGAGAGAGGAAAATATGGTTGTAGAAGATTTCATGGTATTGAAACACCTCTCTATGTGCCGAAAGTTTTGAAGTCACTCTTGTTTTATCTTCCTATGCCTGTCACTTTGTTCCTTGCGAATTTATTTGCATACACGATTCCTATGCATAGGAAGTGGGTTAGACTTAAATGTGTTTTGAATTTGCTTCTTGATGCTCTCTTTTACTTCAACTCATATTTCTTATGAGAGCATCCTCTCAAACTATCATGCCTGAAGATGATAATATGTCTATTATTCTCGGGAGACCTTTTCTTAAAATACTGCAGGAGCTGTTATTAATTGTAATCAAGGGAAGGTGACCTTTAATGTTAATGACAAGGAACATACTGTCTATTTCCCCAAGAAGATTGATAGGACTTATGGTTTGAATTCAATTGAACATGTTGAGGGCATTCAAGTTAGAGAAATATATTGTCCCATACCAAGAGAGAAAAATTTGAAACTATTATGATTGGGACCATTGCTATCAAGGTTGAGGTAACATAATCATTAGTGGAATACAAAGTTTTGTCTCATATGAAATTGTTTTGGTAACAAGACCTGATCAACCTTGTTAACAAAAGGATTTCATTGAACAAAACAATGTTTTCACGATGATTATCTCCGCTTACTTCTATTCTATCCATTTTTGATTTTGCTTATGCCTAACTTAAAGGCGTTAAAGAAAAGTACTTATTGGGAGATAACCCAAAAGTTTTAGGTGAGTCTTGGAAGGCTCCTTATCCTTTTTATTTGCTTTTTGTGCCAAGAGTAACCTCTAATGAGAGAGAAGTGATGATTGGGAAAGTTGCTGTCCCGAAACAGATTTCTGTGCTTCACTGTAAAAAATCGTGTAAAATCTCTGAATGTCTTTTTGAGGCGTGCATTTTTGTGCTTCTGACTCAGGTTGTTATCTCACTTTAGTTAGTTCAACACTTTTTGATTTGAGCAACAGAAGGTCTTCGAAAAAAATCGTCTTTACCTGCTGGTCTGTTTTGACAGATTTCTGCCATTTTCTGCATTTGCTTCTTGTTGGTTCCTTTTTGAGTTCTTTTGGGGAATTGAGCTTTTTGAGGGAAGTGCTACAATAGCTTGTGTTTTAATGGAAGTTTTATTGCTGTTAGAACTGAACCTAAAGACTTATTATCTTGAGTGCACTAATGATGCTAATAAAGATTGTGTGAAGTTTTGTATGAAGAAAAAATTCAGGTGTATGGAAGGAATGAGTAATGAGATGAAGGATGGACTAAAGCTCAAGATTGGGGATGCCATGCGTGTCATCCCAATAAATATCCAAGAAGTACAACCGTCAAAGCTTGGGGATGCCCAAGGCATCCCCCTCTTCATCAATAAAAATCCCAGGTTTCTTCCAAACGCCTCATTTTTATTTTTTTCATGCATAGTTGTGTTGTTCTTGGAGCGTCTTATTTTTCGTTTTTGTTTTGGTTTTTTGTTTGCTTTGTTTGCTTAGTTTGCTGAATAAATTGGTTGGACCCCCTCTTTCATACCTTGGTGTTCAAATAGTTTGGTTTGGTTTGGAAAAGAGTAGGAAAGCTCATGCTTAAGTGATAAAGAGAGCTTGTTTTTGACTGTGGCCTATGCTTTGTCATGCCATGCTTGATATTGTTTTGGCTTTATTCTAAGTATTCTTTGCTGTATCATGACTTGTTATAAACCACTGAGATTTCTTAATGTGCCTTGGATGAATCATGCGTTGTTTTAGCATATTAAAGCAGAGTATAGTGCTATTCTCCTTTGATGCTTTATTTGGGTTGACTTGGCGCATGCTCACACCATGTTATGACTATCTCAAGTCAACATAAGCCTTTATGATCCATTAGTTTTCAACTTGTAGTATCACTTTATGCTTTGATCAATGATGTTTTGTCGCTCTGCATGATTATGGCCATTATTGCTCTCTCGTTTATCGCTCCCTTACTATTGCTAGCCTTCACTTTCACTGAGTATGTTTTACTCATGTTTCCAACTCCCTAAAACCAAATATTGCCAAAGTGTCCACCATACCTACCTATTAGCATCATTTTCTACTTCCGTGCATATTCAGTATGCCTTGTTTTCTTCCGAATAAAATGTTTGCTTGTTATGAGAAAGTTAGTTAGTAAAGCTCTCACGAACTTGATGGCACACTTTATTTTCTTGAATTTAATAAACCTGAACCATTGCGTCCTTCTTTGTTGCGTATATGCTTGCGCTTTATAAGTTGAAGTTAGCAGAACCATGTATCATGGGGAACGCTTTCAATATTGCATGGGGTACTTAGTACCTCGTTGATTTCATGTTCTTTTGCTTATGGATCCCGGCGGTATGAAATAAAAGTGGAACTTGTAAGATCATGGAGTTTGTATGTATGTTAGAGAAACGCCTAGGCCGCTAGCCTAAGCCATGCCTAATCATGGTGGAAACTTGTAGCATAACCATAATGAGCATTCTATGAAGCATCCTAAATAAAAATCTATGCACATAGTAAATAAAAAGATCGCTGAGATGCTCATTGTCTGCTTGCCTTGTCATTTTGATTATGGGATAGCTCCTGTGTCATGTGCAAGGGGTACCCCGTTGGCGGTTCTCTATGATACGTATATACTTACAATGACAAGAGCTTACTTGTGACTGAAGTTGAGTAGCATGAGGATCGGTCTTCATAAGTAAGGGGCATGAGACTTCGATTTATAACTTGTCAAGCATATCCTATTAGTTGTGTCACTTTAACCTTAACCATTTAAAGATGCTTATGATAGGGGCAATGAGAGCTCAAAGCTAATGAGTACCATACTTTCAGTATTTGGAAGCCTTTCAAACTTTTCAAAACTTGTTCATTTATTTGTTGAGTCTCCACACATTCTATGAGCACTTTCTTGAGAGTTCTTAGTTTTATGTGCATTGTCCCAAGACTTGTTGATTGATGCATACCTTGATATTGCTTGTTTTAAACGATTTGTATCTAGTCACTCTTGTAAACTTTGAAGGTGTCCTTTGCATTTATGTTTGCTACTCTATGAGGGACAAGCTGAATGCCACTATGCTATGTTTTCTTTATGTGAAACAAACAAACGTCTTGCAAAGCATTGTTATTCATGAATCTTTTGTTTGTGCCTTTTCATGTTGCAACATAGTTGCTATGTCTTATTGCTAGAACTTTGTCTTTCATGTTATGATTGAAGTACTATGATCCCAGCTTTGAATGTTTTACAAATACTTTGATCAAGTTTATGATGGTGCATGTCAACTCAAAAATTATTCTTTCTTTTTACACTTACCTACTCGAGGACGAGCAGGAGTTAAGCTTGGGGATATTGATACATTGCAAATGTATCTATAATTTTTGATGTTCCATGCTTGGTTTTATCTACTTTCTTATGTTTTGTCCACACTTTGGAGTACTTTTCATATGATTTCTTGGACTAACCTATTAACAAGAGCCACAGTGCCAGCTGCCTGTTTTCTGCAGTTTTTGGTTCTAGGAAAGTTAGAAAATGAATATTCGCGGAATTGGATAGGACAAAAGCCCAAAATGCTATTTCACCAGAAGACTCGCGGAGCCAGAATATGAGACGAAGTGGGGATGGGGCCCAGCCACACCACCTGGCTGCGCGGGCTAGGCCTGGCCACGCCATGGGGTGGTCTTGCCGCCCCAGACACCCCCTCGGTCTCCCTCTTTGCATATTAGATGCCTTCTGACCTAAAAACTTAGGGGGGTTCAATGTTTTTCTAGAAGGAGTTCCGCTCCGCCGCCACCACCAGATTCCACGAAACAGGACCAGAAACTCCGTTCTGGCACCCTGCCGGGATGGGGAATTGGAGGATATCATCGCCATCATCATCACCATCGCTTCTCCATCGACCATCCATGTTTCCCCCATATATGAGTGAGTAATCCCCCGCTGTAGGCTATGGGGATGGTAGGGATTGGATGAGATCGTTCATGTAATGGCATCAGATTGTTAGGGAATGGTGCCTAGTATCTTCTATTAGTGCTTTATGACTTTGTTGCGACTTGTTGTGCTTAATGCTTGTCACTAGGGCCCGAGTGCCATGATTTCAGATCTGAACATGTTATTGATTCATTATGATAGTATTGTTTTTGGTCTTATCTACAAGTTGTATACACATGTTGTTGTCCGGAACCAATGGCCCCGAAGTGACAGAAATCGGGATAACCAGAGGGAATGGCTTTGATGTGAGGATCACATGTGTTCACGGAGTGTTAATGCTTTGCTCCGGTGCTCTATTAAAAGGAGCACCTTAATTGCCAGTAGTTCCCTTGAGGCCCCGCTGCAAACGGGCTGGCAGGACAAAAGATGTTGTGCAAGTTCTCATTGCGAGCACGTATGACTATATATGGAACACATGCCTAGGATTATCTAGTACTTGGATGCTTTATCTTATTTATCTGCAATTGCCCTATGTTCTGATTGCTATGTGAATTGTCTTGTCCATGCAACGCCCGTCCATCCATCCGTATGCCTACCGCACTCGAATCCCACTGTTTACTGCTATTGTTACTGCTGTCTTTACTTTACTACTACCGCTACTTTGCTATTCTTACTACAAAATTGTTGCTACTGATAAACTGTTGTGAGCAAGATTGTTTCCAGGTGCAGCTGAATTGACAACTCAGTTGTTAAGGCTTATAAATATTCTTTGGATCCCCTTGTGTCGAATCAATAAATTGGGTTTCACTTCCCTCGAAAATACTGCGATACACCCCCTATACTTGTGGGTCATCAGCGTTCTACCACGGTTTCTATTGGCCCACCGCCCTTGAGGATGCCGAACAGCTAGTCCGCGTGTGCAACGGGTGCTAGCGCTTCGGGTAGCTCAGGCACATGCCGGCTGCGGTGCTCAAAACTATACTGATCACCTAGCCCTTGTTGTCTGGGGCTTCGACATGGTCGGTCCCTTCAAGCGGGCGCGCAGGCATAACCCATCTGCTGGTGGTGGTGGACAAGTTCACAAAGTGGATAGAGGCCAAGCCTATCCAGAAGCTGGATGGGCGACAATTGTCACCTTCTTCACCGACATCATTAACCGGTTCGGCTACCCCAACAGCATCATCACCGACAATGGCACGAACTTCGCCAAGGGGGCCTTTGCCCAGTTCTACAGCAACAAGGGCATCCGGCTGGACCTCGCTTCCATTGTGCACCCGCAGTCCGATGGGCAGGTCGAAAGGGCAAACGGCCTAGTGCTAGCTGGCATCAAGCCACGCCTCATCGATCCCTTGGAGCGGTCAACCGGATGCTGGATTGAGGAACTTCCGGCTATGTTGTGGAGCCTCCGCACCACGCCGAATAGGTCAACCGGCTTCACCCTGTTTGTCCTCGTCTACGGCTCGGAAGCCGTCCTCTCCGCGGACATCGAGTTCGACTCACCACGCAAGCTCCTCTATGATGAAAAGGCCAACCAGAAGGCGCAGGAGGATGGCGTGGACCTCCTCGAGGAGGCCCACGAGCTAGCCTTGTCCAGATCAGCCCTGTACCAGCAGTGCCTAGGCCACTACCATTCTAGCCGGATCTGCCCCGTCGCATTCCGCGAGGGCGATTTGGTTCTCTGGCAGGTGCAAGACATGAAGGGCATGCACAAGCTATCACCATCTTGGGAGGGCCCCTTCATCATTAGCCGGGCGCTGCACAACAACACCTACTACCTCATCGATGCGCAGCAGCCACGCAAGAACAGGATGGACAAGTCGGATCAAGAGACAGAGCGCCCCTGGAACACGGCCCTACTCCGCCTGTTTTACACCTAGTCACCGAACAGTGTATGTATCCCACGAACTCTATGAATGAAAATGCGGACCCCCACGAGATGCTCGGGGACTCCTTGCTAGAAATGTGTGTATATTTGTTTCTGGTTCAGTTTTTCCAGCTCCGGCAACCCCCACCCAGTGGCTCGCCGGCTGGCCTGACCTGCTAAATCAACAAACCGGCCAAGTAGTGTGCGATGATGTCAGAGGCCCACTCTTCATCTCAGCTACAGACCGCAACCCCGCTGTCCGGCTAGCAAGAGCAAAAGCCCGAGGCATCCCGCATGAAAAGCAGGGAGGAGATGCGACAGATCGGGCATCCTGGCCTTGCAACTAGCTTGAGACAATCCGAATACTAAGCCGTCAGTACCTTGTGCAATGTACTGTCAGCTCCCTTCGATTCCGGCTGCAGACCGGAACCCGGCTGCCCAGCAAGGACGCAGCATAAACGGCAGGACACACAGGAAATGGCTAAGTGTCCAGAGAAGCACAAGCTAGTTTTCGAAAAATAAATCTGCCTTCCGGCTAAAAGGCGCTACCTTAACCGACTAACCTATTAACGGGTGGGAATATATATATGTTTGTTTTGTATGACTACATCGAGTCAGAATTCAAGGAGGAAGATTCGAAGTCCTTGCCTTCATCAAGCGCTCTGAATCTCGGGGGCTACACCCACTGGGTGCGCTCGCGCGCCCCTAGTGGAATCTTTTAGTTTCCGACCGGCTAAAGGCGTTTAGCCGGATATTTGTAGCCCAGGTGAGGGCAAGGGCAGGAAGAAAAGAAAGAAGAAGATTCGAAGCACCTGGCTACGCCAGCTACTCCGAATCTCGGGGGCTACACCCAGTGGGTGCGCTGGCGCGCCCCCACTGGAGTTGAAGATCCCCGGCTAAAGGCGTTCAGCCAGATATCTCCTGGTTGCGTTAACTGGCTAGAGGCGTCTAGCTGGACGGTTCTAAGGACTTAAGAAAAGGAAGAAAAAGATTCGAAGCACCTGGCTACGCCAGCTACTCCGAATCTCAGGGGCTACACCCAGTGGGTGCATTGGCGCGCCCCCACTGGAGTTGGAGTTCCCCCGGCTAAAGGCATTCAACTGAGTGAAGGCAGTCGGATAAGTTCAACCGGCAAAGTATCAAAAATTCGAAGCATACACAAAAATCACAAGTTGGAAGCAAGCCAAATAATTTAGTTGGATAAAAAAGGGGAGACGAAGCTCCCATAAGTTCACCCGGCATCAGAGACAGCCGACACACATGACAAAGTTCAATCAAGAAGAATAAATACAAGTCCACCCGACATTCCAGGGATTATGTCTAGGCGGAAGGGCCCTTGCCGTGCGGAGGATCCTGGCTAGAAGCGGTCTCGGGAGGCAGAGGAGGTGCGTTGGCAGATCCGGCTCCGGCATCCCCACCAGTTGGCTGCGACAAGGCTTCCGCATCAGGCGTGCCGGTAGACTCCGAGTCGGTGAGGACCTCGTCGACGTCCGCATAATCGGCGATCTTGATGGCGGAATCCCGGAGCTCCGGATGGGCCTGGCGGATGGCGGCGAGGTCGGCGCTGGCACGAAAGCCCCCGTCGATCTTCTCAACACGGGCGTCCTTGTACCAAGAGAGCATCAGGGCCAAGGCCATTTCTACCCCGGCTCGTGCTGCCAGATCCCTTAGGCGATCGATGATAGCCGGCACCTCCGTCACCTTGGCCGCTAGCTGCGCCATCGTCTCCGGAACCGGCGCGTCTAGCCACAGAAAAGTGAAGATAGCCTGAGCCGCCTGGCGAAGCTTGGCAGCCTCCTCGCCAAGGAGGACGACCAACTCCTGGGCAGTCGGCTACTCTCCCGGCCAATTCTCCTACAACCGATTATATGCCAGCAGGTCTACACCAGGATAAAACACTTTCAGAAAAAAGGAATATCAGATCTGGCTACCAGATCCGGAATGACGATGATAGTCGGAGGAAAACTTACCCTTGGACCTGTGCCTGACCTGCATCAGCTCCTCCACCAAAGCCTTCTCCCGAACCGTCAGCCGTTTGACCTCCTTCTCTTGGTCCTTGTTCTAGGCTTCGAGGAGGTCAAAGGCTTGGGCCCGGCTGGCGAGGGTGGTGTCGTGCTCCTTGACGGTGGCCTCCAGGGCGTCCAGCTTGGCGTGCTAGTCCTTATTCTGCAGCCAAAGCGTGGAATTGGACTGTCTCAACCTTTCATTCGCCTTCTTCAGGCGATCGATTTCCCGCTGAGCGCACACCATGATGGCTGCGGAAACCAACTATCAGCAAAAAATGGAGAAAAGGAAAGACCAAAGTATCTGGCAGTTGAATCCGGCTGAAGGGACTTACTCTGGGAGGTCTTGTTGGCAGCCGTGAGCTTCTGCTCTAGGGTCCGATTGCCACCGGCTGCGGCCTCGAGTAGCCGGATCTCCTTGACCGCCAGCTCGAGGGTGGCGGCAAGGTCCGCCAGCAAGGCGGCGGAGGAGGCATCGTCATCGATGGCATTGGTGACCAGCAACTCCTTTGCCTCTGCCACCACTGTCCACCATTCCTTCCCCAGCTCATCGTCAGAGTTGTCATCCGTGACAACCACGAGCTCCTTGCCGGCGGAGGCCCTCTACGCTGTCGCGGGGAACTACCTCCACTTTGTGAAGAAGTCACAACCATTCCCGACTGCACCACCATGGTCGGCGAGGCATCCCCCGCTGCGGCTGCGGCAGCCGGATCAGCTTGAGGCGGCGGCGGAGACGGTGCCCTGGGTGAAGGAGGAGGAGCGGAAGCAGATGGGGGTGGCGCGGTGTCCAGCACGCGGGGCGGCGAGCCAGTGGGCGCCCGCGCCAGACTCGTGGCACCAAAGGAAACCAGCGTGCTGAACAAGAGAAGACAAGAAAGAAATAAAGGCAAATAAGCAAAAGATAGAAAAATTGGCACAAGGAAAGGAGGAAAAAGGCATAAGGGCCAGCGAATAAGCTTACCCCGGCACCACGAGGGGCGGCACCTTCTTGCAACCAAGGCGGCTGGGCGGAAGGGCGCCGGTCTGGCTCCTCTTGGGGGCTGGCTCCTCCACGGCAGGCCGGTTGGCCCCGCCACCTCCTCATCAACCTCCGCATGGGGGTCGTGAGACGGCTCGTTGTTCTGGCTGGGGAAGACGTCGCCGTCCCCATCCGACTCCTCGCCAGACCGGCGAGCGCGTGGCTCGGGAAGGTCTAGCGTGAAGTTTTGGAGGGGGCCTCGCCCTCCTCCCGGATGATGCATAGGAAGGTCTGCGAAAGAAAGAGACAGGGGTCAGCCGAATAGAAAGACATAACAAGAAAGAAAAAGAAAAAACCGGCTAGCAAGAGTTACCAGGGGCGCGCGGTTGTCGCGGATGTAAGGAACCAGCCCGAACTTCCAGTGCTCCGGTAGCCACTCCTTCGTGATCGTCCACATCTACTCCTTCAAGTTGTGGTAGCGGGGATCACGGCGGGACAACCGGGTCGGGTCCAGCCGACCGGAGTAGTAGCACATCTTGTGCCCGCTACTGTAGCAGCATCATCAGCCGGGACATCCAGCTGAGCGTGATGTCCAGGCCGGTTAAGCCAGCGGTGACAAGGGATCGCATCCGCTGCAGCATGGTGTCCGACTCCGCCTTCTTGCCGTGGATCTTCATGTCCCAATTCTGCCGGCTAGATTCCATGTCCTGGAAAGCTGACAGATTGATCCGGTCCATGTCGCCGAGGTTGTGGGCGTAGAAGTACGACTGCTGCCACAGTCGCACCATGTCCTACAACCGGAACTTGGGGTAGCCGATCTGCGTGCGGGAGTAGATGGAGGTGCCGCCGCACGTCACCAGCAACCCCTGTGTGAAATGGACCTACGGCAGGACTCGAAAGAGCTGACAGAAGAGCCTGAGATCCGGCTGGATCCTAAGATAACTCTCGCAGAAGGCCACGAAGTGCACCAGCGTCCCGATGGCGTTGGCGCCGAGGTGGTGGAGGCAGAGGTCGAAGAAGGCAAGAAAAGTGTGGAAGAAGGGGTGCACCGGTAGAGCGAAGCCACGGGCGAGGTGCGACAGTAAAATCACCCACTCCTCCTCCGTCGGGTGCGGCCATTCCTCTCCCGCCGGTGCGAGCTGCACCGCCACCTCCGTCTCCGGCGGCAGCACGCAGGTGGCACGGTACTTCTCGATGTGCTCCTCCATCATGGAGGATACGCACCACGCTCTGTGCTCGTCATCCATCTCCGGCTCGTTGGGCTTCACTCCGGCTAAGGAGTGGCGGTGGCCCGTGTCTCAGACGATGCTGAACGGGCGGCACGGCGGACTACAACAATAGTAGAAAGCGAGGCAGAGCGAGGAAGGCAAGGGCGCAGGGGAGAACTGGGGAGGCAGCAAACGGAGGGAGGAACTGCCCTCCCCGGGCAACCTTTTAAAGACTCGGAAGCGAAACCATCCGTGGTGCCACGCGGCGCCCATCGAGCCGCACCCCGCCCTCCCCACCGCATAGGATCCTTTGTGCAGGTGCGGGATGCGCAGACGATCCTGGAGCAGAAATCGAAGAGGCAGGCGGCAGTTCCCGAGGCGACGTGCGACGGGACGTTACACTGCCCACTGCAGGTGAATGATGGCGCGTGCACGTGTGGCCGGCGTCAGCACTGACTTCACAGGTAGCGCAACTGCCAGACGTAGCCGGCCAGAAATTTCAAAGGTGGAGAGGAGCACGTGCACATTTCACCTAAGGGCAAAATCTACAACGCTCGAGGGCTAGTGTCAGGGGGATGACCTCCGGATACCCCAATCAGACAAGAATCATGGTAGTCGGTTCACGACCGGCTGGCTGAGCACAGAAGGACACGAGCAAGTCAAAGCCGGCTACTTCACGATAGCCAGAACCGCGAGGAGCAGCAAGGCACGGGACCGACTACATCAGCGTAGCCGGACTCAATCAGGAGGATAGTGCGACGTGCTGCACAGTGCACGGTACGCCCTGGTACAATGACAAGACCCACAACTACTCGGCCATACCGAAGACTTTGCGGGGTGACGCGGGAACAGTGGCCAAACGCTGACGACAGACTCACACGACGTTCACTGCACCCACGACGACCTTACCGCTTGTACTCTGATGGGATGTAAGTGTACCGAATACTGTAGATGACCAGCTGGTTGGGACCCGCATGTGAGCCCCGCTAGCCGGACTGACCAGTGAGACCGTTGCCTCTCTGCCTATATAAGGAGAGGCAAGGTTCACGTAGGAAGGGTTGGTCTTAGTGCATTTTAGAAAGTAGCTAGAGAATACAGCTCAAGGAGCGATTGTAGCTCGTATAGTACTCATAGTCAGATCGTCAGGAGTAGGAGCTTTACCTCACCATGAAGGCTCCGAACCTGGGTACTTCCCGTGTCTCGCTACACTTGCTTTTACCCAATCCCACCCGCGGACGCCGTCGAGAGCTTCCCTGCTAGTCCCCACACCTCTATCTAACCTGTTTAGGTACTACCGTTCCCAATACAACGATAATCATGAATTAATAACATGTTCAGATCTGAAATCATGGCACTCGGTCCCTAGTGATAAGCATTAATCATAACAAGTCGCAACAAAGTCAAAAAGCACTAATAGTAGATACTAGGCACCATGCCCTAACAATCTGATGCCATTACATGAATGATCTCATACAATCCCTACCATCCCCATAGCCTACAACAGGGGAATTACTCATTCATGGATGGGGGAATCATGGATGGTTGATGGAGAAGTGATGGTGATGATGATGGCGATGATCTCCTCCAATTGCCCATCCTGACAGGGTGCCAAAACGGAGTTTCTGGTTCCGAATTGTGATATCTAGTGGTGGCGGCACAACGGAACTCTATCTAGAAAAACATCGAACCCCCTTGGTTTTTAGGTCAAGAGGCATCTTATAGGCGAAGAGGGAGGCCGAGGGGGTGACCGAGGAGGCCACACCACCCCTAGGCGCGGCCTGCGCTGGCCCGCACGACCAGGTGGTGTGGGCCCTCGTGGCCCTCCTCCATCTCGTCTTATGGCTTCGTGAATCTTCTGGTGAAATAGGATTTTTGGCATATTTTCTAGGATTTTTCCTGATAGTTGATTTTCTGCACAAAAACTAGACACCAAGGTAATTCTGCTGAAAACAACGTCAGTCGTGTTAGTTGTTGATACATTGTAAATGTATCTATAATTTTTGATGTTCCATGCTTGGTTTTATCCACTTTCTTGTGTTTTATCCACACTTTGGAGTACTTTTCATATGATTTCTAGGACTAACCTATTAACAAGAGCCATAGTGCCAGTTGCCTGTTTTCTACTATTTTTGGTTCCAGGAAAGTCAGAAAATGAATATTCTCGGAATTGGACGGGACAAAAGCTAAAGTGCCTATTTTTCCGGAAGTCATCAGATGCCAGAATACGAGACGGAGAGGAGCCAGGGGGCCACCACACCACCTGGTCGCGTGGGCCAGGCCTGGCTGCGCCAGGGGGTGGTGTGGCCAGCCTAGGCACCCCCTCGGCCTCTCCTTCCTCCTATAAGATGCCATCGGGATGAAAAACCTAAGTACCCGATCAAAAATCCACGAAAGAGTCTGTAGCCACCGTCATCTCCATCCCTAGATCAGGAGGGATCTGAAGCTCTTCCCGGCACCCTGCCAGAGAGGGGAATTCACCCTGGAGGCCTTCTTCATCACCATGCAAGCCTCCGGTGTGATGCGTGAGTAGTTCATCCTTGGACTACGGATCCATGTAGTAGCTAGATGGCTAGTTCTCCTCCTTTGTGCTTTCATGTCTAGATCTTGTGAGCTCCGTTCATGATCAAGATCATCTATTTGTAATTCTGCATGTTGTGTTTACGGGGATCCGATGGATATTGAGATGCTATTTCAGATTAATTATTGATTCTATCATGTCTTTGTTATTTGTGATCTTGCATGCTTTCCGTTGTTAGTAGCTATCTTGGCCAAGTAGATGCTAGCAACTCCAAGAGTTAGTATTTATGCTCGATAGTGGGTTCATGCCTCTGGTAATCTGGGGAAGTGACAGAAATCTCTAAGGTACTAGATGTGCTATTGCTACTAGGGAGAAAACAACAACCCTTTGTTCATAGAACAATCGTATTGTTTACATTACACGCAATTCATAAAGCAATAATCTATTGCTTGTAACTTAATACTGGAGGGGGTTCGGATGATAACCTGAAGGTGGATTATTAGTCATAGATGCAGTTGGATGGCGGTCTATGTATAATGCTGTAATGCCCAATCGAGTCTCAAAGGAGTCAAGATGATTAGCATATGCATGTATTGCTTTCTCGATGTTTGTCAATTGCCCCGCTGTAATTTGTTCACCCAGCATGTTATCTATCTTAAGGAGAGGCACCTGTAGTGAACTATGGATCCCGGTCCTTTCTTTTACTTTCAATCTACAATCAACTGTTTAATGCTTTGTGTTTACCTTCTACAAACTATTACTTCCTTCCATTCGATACGCTTAATCCTTTGTTTTTAGCAAAACCGGTGAGATTGACAACCTCATCGCAAGTTGGGGACAGAGTTCTGTGGTTGTGTTGTGCATGTCTCCATGTTGCTGCTGGCACCGGTAGTGCGCCCTGCCATCGTTCAGCTAGCTACACCTTTTGGGTGTTTCCTTGCTCCTACTGGATTGATAACCTTGGTTTCGTATTGAGGGAAAACTTGCTGCTGTGCTCATCATACCTTCCTCTTGGGGTTCCCCAACGAGCTCGATATATTTTGGGCCATCAGTTGTATCCAAATCACACAAGTTTAGAGGAGAAACAATAGAAAAAGTGTTCGGGAAAGTAGATACGTTTTGGACGTATCAACTCCCCCAAGCTTAGCTTATTGCTTGTCCTCAAGCAATTCAGTTGAAAACTGAGTGCGATAAAAGAGTTTTCACGAACACATTTGCTTCGTAAGATGTATATATTCTCAGCATATGATCAAATACTTAGTCAATTCATAATATAGAGTATGCAAATAAGTTTACTTAATGGTCATTGCAAACTATGAAGAGATTCGAACTCAAAAATAATAAGCAGCATGAAACATAAACATAAGCGACATTGCAATGCTCATAAAAAGGTATGATAGAGTGGTATCTCGCTTGCCTTTGATTGTAGAGAAAACATAAATGCCAAGGCACCTCTGAAGTTCAAGTGAAGACTAGAAGTAAAGATATCAAAGATACAAGCATCAAAGTCATGACACAATTAACCAAGTTTTGAGACAAGCACATTACACTAAGAATGATAACTATGCCCTCAAGAAAGTGCTCATAGAATAAGTGGTGACTCAACAAGGAAGTGAAAATGTTTTGAAAAGTTTGAAAGGCTTCCAAATGCTGAAAGTATGGTACTCATTAGCTTTGAGCTCTCATTGCCCCTATCATAAGCATCTTTAAATGGTTAAGGTGAAAGTGAGGTCCAATACGAGTTATATGCTTGACAGACCATAAACTGGAAATCTCATGTCCCTTGAGTACGAGGGCTGCTCCTCATGCTACTCAACTTTAGTTACCATAAGTTCTTGTCATAGTAAATACATGCATATCATAGAGAACCGCCAACAGGGTACCCCTTGCCCGATGATATGGAAGAATCCCCATATCAAAATGACAAGGCAAGCAAACAATGAAACATCTCAGCAATCTTCTTATTTACCATGGGAAAATGGTGCTTTTTTCTCTCTTCCCTCTTTTCTCATCTTTTTTTCTCAATCTCCATCTCTTTTTTTATAAGAAGAATGCTTCATAGATTGCTCATTATGGTTACTCTGCAGGTTTCCACCATGATTAGGCATGGATTAGACCAGCCGCCCAGGCGTTTCTCTAACACACATACATAACTCCATGGACTTACAAGCTCCCCTTTTATTTCACACCGATGACATCCGTAAACAAAAGAGCATGATATCAACTGGGTATATATTTATAGGTGTTGAAAGCGTTCCCCGTGACAGCACGGTTCTGCTAATCCCCAGCCTATAATTTGCAAGCATATAACTTTCATGGACAGTCACAATAGTTCAGGTTTATTAAGTGGAAGAAATAAAGTATGCCATCAAGTTCGTGAGAGCTTTACTAACTAACTTTTTCATAACAAGCAAACATTTTATTCGGAAGAAAACAAGGCATACTGAAATATGCACGGAATAGCAAATGATGCTAATAGGTAGGTATGGTGGACACTTTTGGCAATATTGGTTTTGGGGAGTTGGAGACACGAGTAGAGCTCATACTCAGTGCAATTGAAGGCCAACAATAGAAAGGGAGCAACAAACAAGAGAGCAATAACTGTCATAATCATGCTTGCAACAAAACATGACTAATTATGGCATGAAAGTGATTCAAGAACCCTGAGGCAAAATAATTCATCGAGGCTTAACTGATTATTGTTTCAGTCATATGAATGCATGAGCATGTGCCAAGTCAATTTAAATGAAACATTCAGAGGAGGATACCACAATGTCATACCAAGTTATGAATAGAACAATGCAATCAAACATTCATATGCCATGCTACAAACCATTAGCAAGCTGGAGCTAATCATAAGAAAGCAAGAACTACTAAGCATCCATAAATAACATACACCTTACATGAACAAACTAAGCATGCCCACAATAATGAGTATATGTACAAAAATGAAAACAAATAGAGTTCATTACCAGCCTCTTACCACACCTCGAGTTGTCATTAATCTTCATTATTGCCCTTCACTTGTGTGGATTGAATAATAACATGAAACCAAACTCCACTGAGGACTTCTGAACCCTACAACAAACTTCACAAAACCAAAGAAGAATAGAAAATATTTTTGGTGTTTTTGATTTTTAGAGGCAAGAACGAAAAGGAAGATCAAGCAAAGCGAAATCTTTTTGGGTTTTTCAAATAATTAAGACAAAGCTAAGAGAAAGAGGAAAACCAAGGCAAAAAGATAAAGAAGCAAACAAAGAGAAATAACAAAAATATTTTTGGTCTTTTTGTGTTTTGGAAAGCAGAAATAAAGCAAGAACGAAGACTAAAAAGAAAACAAAACATGGATATACAAAGTACCGACTGAACATGATATGTAGATGAGTGTGATGTCAGTGTACCTCCCCCTAAGCTTAGGATTTTGGCCTAAGTGGTATCAATCCCAAGTTGGCCAAGGTGGAGCACCTCCGTAATACGGCGAAGAAGTGCCTTCGTCCTGATACGAACTCGAGGACGCCCCAGCTTAGTGCAAGAGTAGTCGTAAGAGGGCATCTCCCCCTGGTGCTACTCGTGGAAACTAAGCAAGCGGAGCTGCTCGTCCATCTCCTCCTTGGAACGCGACCATGGCATCCTGCAAATACTGAACAAAGTGGACTATGGCAAAGGAATTTCCCTCTCGTCTCCGTTAGTAAACAACATCCTATAAACTAAATTCTTGGTACTAGAGTTAGTAGTAACAAAATGATGTGTTTTCATAGCAGCAAGATCAAGCCTTTGTGGTGTCAACACAGTGTCATTAGGATCAACAGAAAGTTCTAAGGTAGCAACCATGTGTGAGGCAATAATACCCCCATAAATGGGTCCTCTAGCAGCTAAGCGACGGGCAATGAGAGAACCCAGATTATACTTGGTATCATTATTAAGTGCATCAACAAGAAAGGCTAAATGATAGTTAGAAATATTACTAGTGTTCTCCCTACCAAGAATGCTAGTGGCAAGATAATAAGCAAAATATCTAATAGCTAGATGTTAAATGTTCCTTATCTTCCCACGCTGAGCTGTGCGGTCATCGTCATTTGTCACACTTCGGTAGAGCTCCAGCAAATCAGCGGGTCGACCTTGGATCTTCTTCACTGTTCCAGTCATGCCTATGCCTATAATGCTGCAAAATCTTTCCAATGGCATGGTAATAGGCATATTATAAATTTTGAACAAAACAGTTGACCGATAAGGGGTGTTGGTGAAAACGAAACTTTTAACGAAAGTTTTGGTGAGCATGGCATATTGCTCACTCTCATATTCCATGTAAGTGGTCAGACCAACCCTCTGAACCAGTAGTAAGAAATCATCGAGAATCCCTGCAGCTTGCAAAAAGGTAAAACAAGGGAAGGTAGATGGGTGAGCATCTCCCTCATCTCCTTCATTGTTAAAGCGTGGTGCAATAAGATCTTCATTATATGATGGCCTAAATTGAGAAGCTGATCTCGAAGGCCTTTCCCTCCTGGGTGTGTCCCTCTCAAATACTTCTTCAAAAGTGTGGTTGTTCATCTCTTCTATTCTGAAATTTAAGCATCCATCATACAAGTGATTGCAAATTGAATACATAATGAAAGGAACTACTCATAGGGACTTGTAAGAGGCCTAAACATGCATCAAAATAATTTCTCTAAGCATTGAACAAGCTCACAAGCTCACATAACCTGTCACCTATAGTAGCAAAATACTCAAGATATAATCCACTAAACACAAATCTACTTGGACAAGCGGAGGAGTCACATACCGGAGAACAAATGCTCCAAATTTCAGCAGCAAAGATGGGCTGAGCAAAGAGATCAAAAAATCATGGGCAAGAACAACAAGAACGCGAGTTTGAGCAATGAACTAGTGTTTTCTCGGGAGAGAGAGAAGTGGCAAGTGAGAGAGTAAGTGGAGGGCCAGGGGTGGCCCACACCATGGCCAGGCACGCCCCTGGTGTGGCCACGCCACCAGGTGGTGTGCCTGCCTGGTGCCCCCCCTGGGTCACTCTAGGTACTTCTCTGCCCCTTTTTTCACGTAAACATTTAATATGAATTTTCTGTAATTTTTCGAGACACTTTATTTTTTAGAAATTTTTAGGTATTGATGAATAATTTCTGGCAGAAAGATGTTTTTAGAACGATGCAAATAACAAAATGAAACTAAAACTTTAGAAGTTCTAAGACACTCTAATATGCAAGTAACTAGCAATAGAAAAGTAAACTAAGTGAAAGCAAAAATTAAAATGGATAAGATAAAAGTAAGCGAAGATAATCATGGTGAAAACATTGTTTTGTTCATTAAAATCCCTTTGTTAACAAGGTTGATCAGGTCTTGTTACCAATTTTTTTATATGAAATAAAACTTTGTATTCCACTAAATGATTATGTTACCTTAACCTTGACAGCAATGGTCCCAATCATAATAGTTTCATATTTTTCTCTTGGTATGGGACAATATATTTCTCCAACTTGGACGCCCTCAATATTTTCAATTGAATTTAAGCCATAATTCCTATCAATCTTCTTGGGGAAGTAGACAATATGCTCCTTATCATTAACATTAAAAGTTACCTTTCCTTGATTACAATTGATAACAGCTCCTGCAGTATTAAGAAAAGGTCTCCCAAGAATAATAGACATATTGTCATTTTCAGGCATTTCAAGCACAACAAAGTCAGTTAATATCAAGCAATTATGGGCCACTTGAACAGGAACATCCTCACATATACCAACATGAATAGTAGTAGATTTATCAACCATTTGCAAAGATATATCAGTTGGTATTAATTTTTCCAATTGAAGTCTCTTGTAGAGAGAAAAAGACATCACACTAACTCCTGCTCCTAAATCACACAAAGTAGTTCTAACATAGTTATTTTTAATAGAACAAGGAATAGTTGGAATCCCTGGGTCTCCAAGTTTCTTTGGAACCTTACCATTAAAGGAATAATTAGCAAGCAAAGTAGAAATTTCTTCATTAGGGATCTTTCTTTTATTAGAGACAATATCCTTCATATACTTTGAATAAGGAGGCAGTTTAATATCATCAGTTAAAGGAATTTGCAAAAATAAAGGTTTCATCCACTCACAAAACTTATTATAGTGTCCGTCTTCCTTTGACTTGTGTTTCTTATCAGGGAAAGGCATTGGTTTTTGAACCCAGGGCTCTATTTCACTACCATGTTTATTAGCAACAAAATATTCCTTAGTGTACTTAGCATTCTTAGTGTTCCTTTTAGGTTCTTCTTCAATTTCTTGTTTATCAGGAGCATCATTTTTCTCATTACCACTTTTAGTTTCAGCATCAGAGACAGATATACTATTAGGATCTTTAGCAGGTTCAGTTTATTTTTCTTTCTCTTAGAAGAAGTACCTCTATTTTCAGTTTGTTGAGAATCCTGCTCAATTCTTTTAGGATGCCCCTCATGATATAGAGGATCCTGGGTGGCAGCACCACTTATAGTTCTAATTTCATAAGCATGTTTTTCTTTATAAGCATTAACTAGCAAATCTTTTTGTATTTAATAAGCTGATCAATTTGAGATTGAACCATTTGGAAATGTTTAACAAGCATTTTAACATCATTAGAGGTTCTTTCCACAATATCCCTTAACTCAATAATAGCTCTAGAGTTTTCCATCAAATGATTCTGCACTCTTTTATTAAAATTATCTTGCTTAACAATAAAAATATCAAATTCTTCTAAGCATTGATCAGCAGGTTTAGGATAAGGAATATCACCTTCATCAAAATGTTGGAGAGAGTGTACCTCAATAGTGGATGAGTGGGAGATTGGCTTACATAATTATTCTATAGGAGGTAAATTCTTCACGTCTTTAGCTTTAATACCCTTCTCCTTAAGACATTTCTTAGCTTCCTTCATCACTTCATCATTTAGTTCAATCACTCCCCTATTCTTTGATGTTGGTGTTGGCTCAAGCACAACAAACTTAGGTGGAGTTGACTCAGATGGAGTTGACTCAGGTGAATTCCAGTCATCATAATTCTTGCTTATTTTAGCCATTAATTCCTCAGCTTCCTTGAGAGTTATCTTCCTGAAAACACAATCAGCACAGCTATCCAGGTATGTCCTAGATTCTTCAGTTACTCCATTATAATATATATCAAGAAGCTCATTTTTAGGTAATGGACATCCAGCCTGTGCATGAATCAAAGCACAAAACCTTGCCCATGATTTAGGCAATATCTCCTTTTCTCCCTGTTTAAAATCAAAAAGTTCCTACAATATGGCATGTCTAGCACTAGGAGGGAAATATTTTTGAAGGAAGGTACTAATCAAGCAATTAGGGCTATCAATAGATCCAGGAGGTAAATTATTAAACCAAGCCTTAGCTTCTCCTTTCAGTGAAAAGGGAAAACTTTAGCAACAAAGTAGGTGTGCATCTTAATATCATTAGAAAATAGGCCACTCATGGTAGGAAGCTCAGTCGTATGTGCTACAACACTTTCATTCTTAGTCCCACAAAAAGGTTCTTTCTCAACAATGGTTATGTAAGATAAATCAAGAGAGAAATCATAATCCTTATTTTTAATGTTTATGGGAGATGTAGCAAACTTATCATTAGGAGATACTTTAGGTTTTATAGTACGCCTCTCAAGGAGACTCTTAATAGAACTTTTACCGTGAGTATTTTGACATTCTTTAATAAATTCATCATTCATTTCTATATATCTGTCTTCAATATCATAGCTCTCTATAGACTCAGGTGAACTGACAGGTGTAGTAGTGTCTTCATTTGGAGTTTCAGTGTTTCCAGCTATAGTTCTAGCAATTTTAGCATCTAGGAAAGGACCTAATGAACCACTTTTATCAAGCAAAGTAGAAGCAACATCATAAGTATCAGAAGTTTCAGATTCAGCAGAAGTAGTAGCATCTGTAGCATGTGTATGTGGTGGTGTAAGGAGCTTACTCATCATAGATGGTGAATCAAGAGTAACAGAGGTGTTCAGAACCGTACCTCTCCTTGTAGTGGATGGTAATATAGGAACCTTTCCATCACAAGACTTACCCATGATGAATGAATGGTAGCAAACAATAGTGATCCCAGGTGAACTTGATAAATAAGCTATGCTCCTCGGCAACGGCGCCAGCAAGCAGTCTTGATGACCCACAAGTATAGGGGGTGTATCACAGTATTTTCGAGGGAAGTGAAACCCAATTTATTGATTCGACACAAGGGGAGCCAAAGAATATTTATAATCCTTAACAACTGAGTTGTCAATTCAGCTGCACCTAGAAACAATCTTGCTCACAACAATTTATCAGTAGCAACAGTTTTGTAGTAGCAATAGCAAAGTAAAAGTAGTAGTAAAAGTAAAGACAATTGTAGTAAACAGTAGGATTAAAGCGCGGTAGGCATAGGGATGGATGGACGGGCGTTGCATGGACAAGACAATTCATATAGCAATCAAGACATAAGGCATTTGTACATAAATAAGGTAAAGCATCCAAGTACTAAATAATCTTAGGCATGTGTTCTATATATAGTCATACGTGCTCGTAATGAGAACTTGCACAACATATTTTGTCCTGCCAGCCCGTTTGCAGTGGGGCCTCAAGGGAACTACTGGTAATTAAGGTGATCCTTTTAATAGAGCACCGGAGCAAAGCATTAACACTCCGTGAACACATGTGATCCTCACATCAAAGCCATTCTCTCCAGTTATCCCGATTATTTTCACTTCGGGGCCTTTGGTTCCGGACAACAATATGTGTATACAACTTGCAGGTAAGATCACAAACAATACTATCATCATGAATCAATAACATGTTCAGATCTGAAATCGTGGGACTCGGGCCCTAGTGACAAGAATTAAGCATAACAAGTCGCAACAAAGTCAAAAAGCACTAATAGTAGATACTAGGCACCATGCCCTAACAATCTGATGCCATTACATGAACGATCTCATCCAATCCCTACCATACCCATAGCCTACAACGGGGGAATTACTCACTCATGGATGGGGGTATCATGGATGGTTGATGGAGAACGATGGTGATGATGATGGCGATGATCTCCTCCAATTCCCCGTCCCGGCAAGGTGCCAGACCAGAGTTTCTGGTTCCGAATCGTGATATCTGGTGGTGGCGGCGTAGTGGAACTCTATCTGGAAAAACATCGACCCCCCTTGGTTTTTAGGTCAAGAGGCATCTTATAGGTGAATAGGGAGGCCGAGGGGGTGACCGAGGCGGCCACACCACCCCCAGGCGCGGCCTGGGCTGGCCTGCGTGGCCAGGTGGTGTGGGCCCCTCGTGGCCCTCCTCCGTCTCGTCTTCTGGCCCTGTGAATCTTCTGGTGAAATAGGATTTTTGGCATATTTTCTGGAATTTTTGCTGATAGTTGATTTTCTGCACAAAAACTAGACACCAAGGTAATTCTGCTGAAAACAGCATCAGTCCGTGTTAGTTGTATCCAAATCACACAAGTTTAGAGGAGAAACAATAGCAAATGTGTTCGGGAAAGTAGATACGTTTTGGATGTATCATGCCCCCGCAAATTGAGCTTAATTTCTGGCTCGGTTTATGCTGAAACGGATGAGTCCGAGGTGCATCTCGATTTGTGGGTGTGTGTTGGGTCGTGGCCTCGGTCTAGAAGGACAGGATCGGACCCACGCGATACGTTTGTGGGGGCATTGGAGTTGGCCTTAGGTATCTCGACACGACCAGTTTAAGACACTCAACTGGTCTGTTTCCAATGGCATAACTAGGATTTCATAATTGTGTAGTCAAATCGAAGTTGTGTAGTCCAATACACCTATTTCTATGAATTTTTCATAATTATTTGCTTGATTACTGCTTGTACTACCAAATAGCTCTGTAGTCATTTGACTACCCAGCTTGTGTGTGGCTCCTCCACTGTTCGTTGGGGTCGGACCATGGATAGTAAATGGGTCGCAGTCTGGCCGCCAAGGCCGATGCGCCTAGCGAGGCAACTCATCCAGTTCATTGCCCAGACTTTTCTCATTAATTTAAGGATTGTGCTACCCGGAGGACGTCCTATAAATTTTCTGATCCTGGCAGACGTTCTGATAGTAGGAGCGACAATTTCCCGTGTCCCTGATCCTGCGTTCACACCAGTTACCCACGCGAGAGGTGGGACCAGGTCCAACGGGAAAAATTTGGGCTTCACTACAAGAAAAGTTTCCTTCCACAACGACTTGGCCCGACGATCATCGTAGAAGGCGCGTCTTCCGTGAAGAAATTCTTGGCTCGGCCGTGGTCGATGGAAATTTTTTTTTTCTGGTTTCATGGCCCTCTACTGCGACGGATCTGCTAAAAACATGGAGGAAGCTCGGCCAGCGCGTGGGAGAAGCAAGATTTTCATTTCCTCGCGCGATGTTGACTCATCGAAGTCTTTTGATGCGTGTGGGTCCCGGACGTCAGTGTCTCTTGCGGACCATACTTTTCGGTCGCGCCTCCCTAATTTGAACTCGATAATGTTGCTCGAGGCATCTGCCGTTTAGTCAGGCTGCTAGGTCCCACATGTCAGCCTCTCATTAGAAGGATCGTGTGTATGATGGAACTTTTTTCTTTGCTCGTGCTATCCTGTTCTGAAGTTGATAGCGCTGCTCAATGTATCTACCGTCTAATCAACCTCCTGGGACCCACATGTCATCCTCTCATTAGAAGAAACGTGTGTATGGTGGAATTTTTTCCTTCGCTGGCGCTACCCCGTTCCGAGTTGATAGAGCTGCTCGACGCATCTACCGTTTAACCAACCTCCTGATCCCCACATGTCATCCTCTCATTAGAATAAACGTGTGTATGATGGATTTTTTTCCTTGATTCGTGCTACCCTGTTCCGAACTTGATAGCGATGTTCGATGCATCTACAGTTTAATCACGCTGCTGGGCCCCACATGTCATCCTATCATTAGAAGAAACATGTGTATAATGGATTTTTTTCCTTCGCTCGCGCTACCCTATTCCGAACTTGATAGGCGTTGTTCGATGCATCTACAATTTAATCATGATACTAGGCCCCACATGTCATCCTCTCATTAGAAGAAACGTGTGTATGATGGATTTTTTACCCTCTATAGCGCCTTCATATTACGAACTTGATAGCTTTGCTCGCTGCATCAGCTGTTTATTCAGGCTGACGGGTCCTTTATGTCAGCCCCACATTAGAAGAATCATGGGTATGATGGAATTTTTTCTTCTCTAGCGCTACCGTATTCCGAACTAGATAGCGTTGCTCGACGAATCTGCCGTTTTCTCACGCTGCTGGGTCCCCCATTTTAGCCTCTCATTGAAAGAAACGTGTACATGCTGAACTTTTTTCTCGCTCGCGCCTCCCTATTTCAAACTGGCTACGTTGCTCTATGCAGCATCTATATAAGGTCGTTCTATTGGGTCCCACATATCAGCCTCTCTATAAATGAAACATGCGTATGCTGAACTTTTTTTGGCCATGTCCGCTGTTTTGACCTTGGCAACTTACTGGGTCCCAGATGTCAACCACCTCTATGCAGGAAATGTGTCTATGCTGGGTCCCAGCTGACAGCCTCTATTTGAAAGAAACGTGTGTATGTTGGACTGTTTTTTCGGGTTCCAGATGTCAGCCTCTATTTGAAAGAAACATGTGTATGTTGGACTGTTTTTTCGGGTCCCAGATGTCAGCCTCAAAGTACAAAAAATGCCCAGAAAGGCCGAATTAAAAAGATTCTAGGCTAACTCGGGACGGATGCCCTATTCGTCATGGCTTATATTCCATGGGCTCACTCCTAAATTGAATGGGCTATGGTCGGTGGCCACAAGACCACGGAAATGCCGAATTAGAAGGTATTGGGCTATGCTTGGGGCTGATAGGCTAATTTCATGGGCTATGCTTGGGCCTGCTGGGTCCGACATGTCAACTTCTCTGTAAGCGCAGCGTGTGTATGATGGAATTTTTTTCGGTCACGTCCGTTGTTTTCACCATGGCAGCCGTGTATGGTCTTACTGTTGGGGCCCTTATGTCAGCCTCTCTGGCATGTTCTGGCTTGTGTGTCCCCGATGCAGCCTTGTATGTTCTGTCTGATGGGTCCCCGATGCGAGCCTCTCTGTACAAGTATTTAAACTTTTTTCGAACCCACCCTCAAAACAAACTCCAGGGAGGCTGCATGTTGGTGGGTCCGTGATGTCAGCCTCTCCATAATGCGATATTGCTAGAACAAAAAAAATGTAAACCCAAGATACACATACACTCACACAAAGGCGATTCGAACAAAAGACCTTCAAATGAAATAAACGTAAACTGAGTGTGTTTCAAATACAACAAAGATATTTATAGAAAAAATATCATTAAACTTTTATTAGTACTACAACTTCTGCATTAGTCTTCTTAAAATATTTCGTGTGTCTATGTTTATCTCTTTTAAAATATAAAAGGGCAGCACTCCTGGCATCTCAATTTATAAAATGCCACATACTGGGATATTTTCTTAAAAACATTTGTAGGCAGAGTTTTTTTATTATGAGAGGTGGGGGGGATGCCCAAAAGGCTGAATTAAAAAGAGTTTGGCTATTGCTCTACATGGGTTATATTCCATAGGCTATGCTCCATGGGCTTCATCCTCAAATTTCACTGGGCTATGCTCAGCAGTCCGCTGACCCGTAAAAGGCCGAACTAATATGTTCTCGGCTATGCTCTATGGGCGCCTTTCTAAAATTTCTGCTGGGCTATGGTCAGCAGTACCTGACCCCGAAAAGACTAAATTAAAATGTTCTGGGCTAAAGAGGGGCCGAATGAGCTACTCCCTCCTATCCAAATTAATGTTCTCGGATTTGGCTAGATTCGGACGTATCTAGCACTAAAACATGACTAGATATGTCAGAATCTAGACAAATGTGAGAACATTAATTTGGATCGGAGGGAGTACTAGATTTCTTCTCATGGTTAATAAAAATTGCATTGTGATGTGCTCTGCCAAATTCGAAACAAAGACCTCGGCGAGGGCGGGGGAAAAGTGATAATTCTTTTTGGTAGATATTCATGTCAAAATTCAGCAGTACAGAATAAGGTAGAAAAATTATCAACAGATTCGAAGTTAATATTCGGGAGCACTTGACCAATTCGGCAGCATTTCAAAAGTAACCAATGCAGCAATACAGACAATGAAATACAATACCAGTACATCAATATTAGTTGCACAAATGCTTTAGTAATAGCAAAGACAGAACATTTGAGAGATTCAGTAGATTTCCTGTTTGAAATTCAATAGCAGTATAGAGAGAATCAATTCTTGTTCCAGCTAAAAAAACGTTGGCCCACGATTAGTTTGGCTTGTTCTCCGAATAGACTGAATCATTGGAGCAATCAAAACTGACGATCAAGTCTACTTCTATGTGAGTACCTCCTTCTTACGTCAATGCCTCTGTGACCGCCCATAGCAGCCCAAAATGCCCAAGACTCATCCAGATAATTGTAACAATGCTAAGTTTCAAAAGAAAAGCAAGACAATCTGATGCACTCTAACCAAGTACCAGTACATCACAGTTCGTTCTACAAAATACTGTACTAATAGTAACGACAGAACATTTGACAGATTCAGTAGCATTTGGAAGATTCAGCAGTATAGAATAGACCGTAAAAATATCAGATAGATTCCTGGTTCATATTCAGCAGCACTTGACAGAGTCAGCACAACATTTCAAAGTGACAGGTTGTGGTAGTACATAGATAGTGACCAAAAGAATTGACATATTCAACAATGCGGACATTGAAATTCAATAGATGTAGCAAGGACTGATTCAAAAGGAAAGCGATACCATATTCTGCACTCGGCCGGTCGATCTGAACAAGTACCGAACAAAACTTTTGATAGGTTTAGTAGCATTTGAAAGATGCAGCAGTACATAGTAAGAAAGAAAAATATCAACAGATTCACAGTTCACATTCAACGTCACTTGGACATATTCAACAACATTTCAAAGTGACGGATTCGGTTTGCCCTTTTCTCCGAACACTTGTCATTGGAAGAAACAAAACTTACGATCAAGTCTGCTTTTGTGTGCATGCCTCCTTCTCGCATTAATGCCTGTGTGTGACCTCCATAGACAAGTCAAAATGCCCAAAGCCTTGTCTAGATTATGAGTTTATGACAAGGCCAAGTTACAAAAGAAAAGCAAGACCATCTACTGCACTTGATCTAAACTGAGCTATCCTATTACATAGTATTACGATTACTTACGGTAGTTTGGTTCCAATCGCGGGCATTGGCGATGCTCGGGATGAACCATAATGGAGTCTCCAGAGATTTCCATGCAATGTTGGCTGAGAAACCAACAACTGCTTCTTCGGTATTTAGACTGAAGCAACATATTTCAGGAAATGGCGTATATCCAAGTCCTATTGCATGGTGGGAGGTGTAGACATAGTTGCTTCTTGTCAGATATCCTAGGGCAACATCTGCACCGCCTACCGCAATATTAATCGGATAGTTCAATACAAGGAAAAGGGAATATGCTCCTAGGTTAGCAATCTCTGTCCATGGCTTAGGTGGATACAAGTAAGCAGTGTCCTTTGAGTACACCTTTCAGCCAAACCCAGTAGCATAGGTGCCACAAGTGTGACCATAACGATCAACACTATGATCAACAATAGGATTGCCATGACCATAATAAGTACCGCCGTAAAAATCCTCATCAGTAACGCCCATAGTATGGATAAGAAGAAGACGAGATTCATCTGCAGATATTGCTAAGAACCATAAACCAGGTTCGTGCTTGTCATCATCTATGGCATCAAGGTTGCCCTCCTCGAGATGCACGGCAGGTGGTGACGGGAGCAGAATAGGACCTACAAAAAGAAATGACGGCCAAATCAACCAACACTAGTTTACATCCATTAAAACTGAAGCTAGTGTTTAGAACAAGAATGGATCAAACTTACCAAAATACAGATGATTCCAGACAAAAAACACTGCCACTCTCAGTGGCTGCAAACACCAGACCCTTATGGATAAGTGCATCGCTGTATCTGAAATAGCACTGGAACTGGTTCTCAAGAACTGTCCATGCATACTCATCGCCATCAATGGTAGCAACTGAGTAGTCGAAGATAGCGACAAGAGAGAAATCTAAATAATCAGCCACGGCTGTGGGAGCTTGACAAATAGCAATCTTCTAGAGGAGAATAGGGCGATCATTATGCATGAATGTAAACAGATCGTTGGTGGGTACAAACTCATTAACTTGTGGGAGAGGAACACGTTAATGAGTGTATACATTGACAAGCTCCCACTTGCACTTGGACCCAACAATGGCTATCCAATATCCATTGGCACCTACCCATTGCTTACCCATACAATTCGGGAACACGATATCAGAGGAGAACCTGTCCGGCGGCGTCAGCTTGCATGTCGTGCCCTTGCCCTCGAAGTACTCGTTGCATTCCCATGGTTTCTTAGTCGGGTGAGAATGAAGAACACAGGGGAGGCCAAACGGCTGAGAAGCATGTAAAGTTGCACTATATTTTGCCGAGTCAAGAAGATGTTTGGACGAACCGGCGAGGCCCATGGCGGTGATGCCGTCGCATCTGGTTATGAATTCTTCAAGCGGGCCTTCAATAAAAACATGCTAGAACAACTCAGAATCATCACTGTCGTTGCTCGGTCCTGCCATCGCAAGGGAGCTGATGGAAGTTGGGACAGTGGCTTGATTTGGTTTTCTGGAAAAGAGGGAAGATCGATGGCGGCAGGAGGGACAGGGAGAAGAACAAACACTCTCATACTATGGGGTGAATAGGATCAGAAAGCGGCATTGTGGAGGAGAAGAACAGCGACACTTGGCGTAGAAGTGGGAATAGATCGTATATGCGAGGTTGAATAAAATGAAAATGGACGCATGTTCCTCTGCTCCAGTTCCCTTCAGAATAGTACTACTCTGCTCCTAGTTCCCTCCACAATAAATCTTTCTTGTAAATTGAAGAGGAAGTAGTATGAAGAGGAGGGCCCGATCATCTTCTCTCTTGAGGAGACGAACCCGACTGTTTCTTTGCTAAATTTTATGGTCTTTTATGCTAAATGCATGGAACTCAGTGTAATTTTACCTTTTTTAGGTCCTTGGTGTAAATGTACCCCCACCATCTATGTAAGATTCTAACCAAAAAGTATAAGTGGTGAAATTTGAACAAATTTAAGATTAGTTGTCAACGAGTTTGAAAATTCTTGGATTTCAAGCCAAACGACCAAGGTCAAGGCCATATCAACATCATCCTTTATGGTGATGATGCCATGTCCAAGAATTAGCATGTCGATAGATTTGGACATATTTTGAAAATAATCGAAGATGAAGTAGTAGGAAGAGTATGGCTCGATCAGCTGCTCTCTCGAGAAGGAGCCACACACGACTATTTTCTTTGCTCAATTTGAGGGTCATTTGTGCTAAATGTATGGACCTCAATGTAATTTCCCCTTTTTAGGTACTTGATGTAAAATGTACTCCCACCGCCCGTGTAAAATTCTAACCTAAAAGTAAGTGGTGAAATTGAAACAAATTTAAGCATAGTTGTTAACGAGTATGATTTTTTTTTGGATTTCAAGACGAACGACCAAGGTTAATGCCATATCAACATCATACTTTATGCTGATGACCCCATATCAGAGAATTTGCATGGCAACAAATTTGTCCATATTATTTTGAAAACAATCGAAGAGGAAGTAGTATAAAGATTTTGGCTCAGATCAGCTAATCTCTCGAGAAGGAGTCGAACCAATGCAACACAAGGTTTTCCTTTTAGGGTCCTTTGTGCTAAATGCATGGACATCGATGTCATTTCCCCCTTTTTTACGTCCTTGATGTAAAATATGCTCCCACCGGCCGTGTATAATGCTAACCTAAAGTGGTGAAATTTTAATGAATTTAAGCTTAGTTGTCAACGAGTATGAACTTTCTTAGATTTCAAGCCGAACGACCACAAGGTCAAGGCCATATCTCTACATCGTACTTTATGCTGATGATCCCATATCAAAGAATTTGCATGGTGATAGATTTGGCCATATTTTGAAAAAAATCGAAGAGCAAGTAGTATGAAGAGTATGGCTCGATTAGCTACTCTCGTGAGAAGGAGCCGAACCCGACTATTTCCCTTGCTTGATTTTAGGGTCCTTTGTGCTAAATATATGGACCTCGATGTAATTTACCCCTTTTTAGGTCTAAAAGTGTAAGTGGTGAAATTTATAGGAATATTTTAAGCTCACTTGTCAATGAGTATGGACATTCTTGGATTTCAAGCAGAACGACCATGGTGGTCAAGGTCATATCAACATCATACTTTATGCTCACGATCCCATGTTCGAGAATGTGCATGGAAACAGATTTGACCATGTTTTGGAAACAATCGAAGAGGAAGTAGTATTAAGAGTTTGGCTCAGATCAGCTGATCTTTTAGGGTCTTTTATACGTATGGACCTCGATGTAATTTTTGCTTTTTTGAGGTTCTTGATGTAAAATGTACTCCGATCGACCGTGTAAAGTTCTAACCGAAAAGTAAGTGCTGAAATTTAAACGAATTTAAGCTTAGTTGTCAACGAGTATGAACCATTCTTCAATTTCAAGACGAACCACCAAGGTCAAGGCCATATCTACATCATACTTTATGCTCATGAACCCATATCCAAGAATTTGCATGCCGACAAATTTGGCCATATTTTGGAAACAATCGAAGATGAAGTAGTATGAAGAGTATGGCTCGATCAGCTACTCTCGTGAGAAGGAGACGGACCCGACTATTTTTCTTGCTTAATTTTAGGGTCCTTTGTGCTAAATGTGTGGACCTCGATGTAATTTCCCCCTTTTTAGGTCCTTGTTGTAAAATGTACTCCCATCGACCGTGTAAAATTGTAACCTAAAAGTAAGTGGTGAAATTTAAATGAATTTCAACTTATAGTTGTCAATGAGTATGGATTTTTTTGATATCAAGCCGAACAACCACAAGGTTGAGGCCATATCTCTACATCATACTTTATTCTGATGATCAAGTATCCAAGAATTTGCATGGCGATAGATTTGGCCATATTGTGAAAACAATCTAAGAGAAAGTAGTATGAAGAGTATGGCTCGATCAGCTGCTGTCTCGAGAAGGACCCGAACCTGATTGTTTTCTTTGCTCAATTTTAGGGTCCTTTGTGCGAAATGTATGGACCTCGATGTAATTTCCTCCCTTTTTAGGTCCTTGATGTAGAATGTACTCCCACCAACCGTGTAAAATGCTAACCTATAAGTAAGTGATGAAATTTCAATGAATTTAAGCATAGTTGTCAAAGGGTATGAAAAAATCTTGGATTTCAAGCCAAACGACCACGCGGTCAAGGCCATATCTCCACATCATACTTTATGTTGATGATCCCATATTCAAGAATTTGCATGGCGACAGATTTGGTCATATTTTGAAAACAATCAAAGAGGAAGTAGTATGAAGAGTATGGCTCGACCAACTGCTCTCTTGAGAAGGAGCCGAACCCGATTGTTTTCTTTACTCAATTTTAGGGTCCTTTGTGCTAAATGTATGGACCTCGATGTAATTTTCCCTTTTTTAGGTCCTTTATGTATAATTTACTTTATGCTTATGATCCCATATCCAAGAATTTGCATGCCGACAAATTTGGCCATCTTCTGAAAACAATCGAAGATATTAAAAAAAAAATAATCATTTCATTTTTCCATGTGACATGAATTTATTTTTTGAAAAGCAATTAAGAAGATTTTTTCAATTAGCTGCTCTCTCGAGGAGCCGTACCTGACTATTTTCAATTCCTTGTTTGGTTTTAGGGTCCTTTGTGCTAAATGTATGGACCTTAATGTAATTTTCCCTTTATTAGGTCCTTGATGTAAAATGTAGTCCCACCATTCATGTAAAATTCTAACCAAAAAGTGTAAGTGGTGAAATTTAAACGAATTTAAGCTTACTTGTCAAAGAGTATGAACATTCTTGGATTTCAAGCCAAACGACCAAGGTCAAGGCCATATCAACATCATACTTTATGATGATGGCCCCATGAGAGAATTTGCATGGCAACAGATTTGGCCATATTATGAAAATAATCGAAGAGGAAGTAATATGAAGAGTTTGGCTCAGATAATCTGATCTCTTGAGAAGGAACCGAACCATAAAGTTTTCCTTTTATGGTCCTTTGGGATAGATGTATGGACCTCCACGTAAATTTCCCTTTTTAGGTATTTGATGTAAAATATGCTCCCACCGATCGTGTAAAATGCTAACCTAAAAGTAAGTGGTGAAATTTAAACGAATTTAAGCTTAGCTGCCAATGAGTATGAACTTTCTTGGATTTCAAGCCGAACGACCACAAGGTCAAGGCCATATCTCTACATCATACTTTATGATCCCATATCCAAGAATTTGAATGGCAACATATTTGGTCATATTTGTAAAACAAGCGAAGATGAAGTAGTATGAAACATATGGCTCGATCAGCTGCTCTCTCGAGAAGGAGTCGAACCCGACTACTACTCCCTCCGGCCCAAATTAATTGACTTGCATTTATCAGATTCGAATGCATCTAGCACTAGAACATGTTTATATACATCCGAATCTAGACAAATTCGAGTCAAGTAATTTGAGGGAGTACAATAGAGTAGCAATTCAAACTTTCCGAGTTTCGAAATTTTCACTTCCTTCACAAACATCAAGGGAAGGATATTGAATAGATCATCATTCGCAGTATTACTAGTACTACAGGGTACAGTGACTAGTAACAAAAGAAACTATTTTTGACAATAGTACCAAAAGAAAGGACGTCCCAAAATAAACTTCATTCAACCATTAAGGGGTTGTTTGGTTCAGTGGCTATCTAGTGGATATCATGGGCTATCCGCTTTTTTTGGTTATCCAGTGTTTGGTTTAGAGGGTGGAGGGGATATGGATAACCATTTTTGGCTCAAAATGGTGGTTGAGCATATCCCACAAAAAGAGTTGGATGAGCTCAACTACTTTTGGATAGCTCCTCCGAAGCGTTTTCTTGTTCGTTCACCCTTCCTCTCGAGATAAAATAACCATCTTTTCTTGCCTATGGGCTCGACACGAGGGCGGCCATAGCATAGGCCGTCAGGCAGAGCGGGTGTTCGAATACGCATGCGGGCATAGGCCGCCAGGCAGAGTGGGCAGGCAGAGGGGGCGCAGGCAGGCAGGTTGACATGGGGTCGACAGGGGAAAAAGGGTGGCGAGCTGCCGACGGTCGTGGCCGCTGCTAGGAAGTGGTGAGGCGGATGAAGAAGACAGGATGAAAGAGGAAAATGAAAAAAAAAAGTTGGGCCAATAGATTTTGACTGGCTATCCCTAACCACTTTTTTATCCCACTTTACCAAACAAAAAAGGCACCCTAACTAGCTGGTAGGGGATATCCTCATCCCTAAATGACATCCTCTAAACCAAACTGCCCCTAACATAACAGCATGAGTTTACATATAAATAACTCGCTGCTAAACTAGTGCAGGTCCGGCGCCTCCTAGCACCTAGTCCGTGCCGCCAACGGCAGCTCGTGACATCGACACCAACGCCAGCTCCAGTGACACAGCCGGCTCCTGACTCATCGGCACCTCCGGATAATGCGGCGACACCTCCTGAGCCATCGGTGGCACCTCTAGAGCCATCAGCAGCACCTCTGGATAACACGGCGGCACCTCCGGATAAGGAGGCGGTACCTCCTGAGCCATCAGGGGCACCTCCGAATATGGCGGTGGTACCTCCGAAGCCATCGATAGCTCCAGGAGGACACTGTGGATGAAGTTGCCGTTGTTGGGGAACCGGTCCCAGTAGTTGGTGAAAATGTTGGCACCGGTGAACACCACCATCTCGCAGCCGCATTGGAAGGCATGGCCGTAGAGGAGAAGGGCGTCCCTGAAGTTGACGAACTTGACCTTCAATGTCCCGTCCGGATTGTCGTGGAGGTGATACATATGGTACTTGCGGCGACCGTACCCAGCATCAAGGAAGGCGCACGCCAGCTGCCACTTTGTTCTCCGCGGGGAGAAGGCCCAAATGCACATGGAATTGTCCTCCTGTGCGGTCATGTCGGGGTCTTTGCGCTCCGGTACGGCGGGCGGCAGACAGAAGGTGGCCATGGATGACAAATGAGGACGTAGATGGTTGCTGGAAGCGGGAGATTAGAGATGGATTGGTGCGGGGAAGGGGAGAGGATAAATAGGAAGGAGATGATCCAATATTAATGTGGCAGATTACTGAAGCGAGGGGACAATCAATGTCACTGATGAAGCCGATGCGTGTGGCAAATATCGATGACGATGACTAGGGTAAGTGATTGGACGGAATGCTAACTCTGCTTCCCACACTCGATGGCCCAGTCATAATTTTGTGGTGCGTCCAAGGCGACCGCGACCTCCCCCATCTGTGGGCCCTACATAGATGATTGAGTTGATGGTGAAAACAAATTGATAAAGTGAGCTCTTTCCTACTCCCTCTGGTCCGAGATTTTCTATATCTATACCACTATATAGTACACCAATTTTTGAATTTGAATTGACCCACACAACTTCTCGCCAATGCACATTTGGAGCAATCCAAGACATTGATTTCCCGTTGGAGCTTCTATGTGCCGTTCATCAGAACAAAACCCATTTGATCTAATGGCTGACAAAGATTAGATTCGCCACCCTCTATTCCCGCGCTCGTGGACTCTGGTTACTGAAATTGCTAGGGGCTTCTGGATAAGTCTACTGCTCTAGAAAATAGCAGAACCTTCTGTCATTTGGTAGTCGGTGGTTGACTGCCCCATGTGGCACGTGATGCGTCAACTTAGTTTGGAAGCAAAGTAGTGCTACCATTAATTGAATATGAACATTTTACCCAGTCGATAGTTAGCCTAATAAATCATCAGTCCATCTATGTGAGCATTCAAGTCCTCCCAGCTACCGTGACAATTGGTTCTTCAGACACCAACTAGCAAACTCCTTTAGAAATATGTAGAGAATGAAATTACTTTCTACAGTATTCATAGAATGTTAATTATGCATGTATTATTCCCTTAGTATAAATACAACTTCTCAGATTTTTATTTTACGAAATGGGGAATAATCACCATGGCCTCTGCATCGACCGTTACACTTAGTTTGTCCAGCATAGTCTATAGCATGTAACTAATTTGGATTGCTATTTTTAGTATGAATACTTAAACAATATTAATAAAAAGGTGAAAACAATATTTTTTTCTTTCTTTTATATGATATATTTATTATTATTATTTGTCCTGACAACATTGCAATTTTAGAAGGTTAATTTTCATATAGTATTCTAAAATTTTGTCACCTACTCCTAAGGCAAGGCATTAATCCTGCAACAATTGAAGACATGGGAAAATAATATATAATCATTAACTTGTGAGAGAAACACTTTTCAACACACAAATGGTCACGAACTATTTCTTTCATGCCCCATCGAAAATGATGGTAGTTTTGGAAGTAGAGAACGGAATGGACGAAACTTACACATATTGCCAAACGGAGGTTCAAATTGATGTTCAATGGTTCATAGTGAAGTATATGTGTATTCTATGCCCGAAGAACAGTTGTGAGTACAGAAAATGCAAAGGTAGATAATCATACGGAATCAGAGTTATCTAGAGTATTGCAAATTCTATCTAGAGTATTGCAACTTCTAAATACCAGAGAAATATTTATTTGTAAATCGACCAAGTGCTATATCTAACTTCTAATTATATGGTGTATTATTATTATGCCTTAGGAGCATTTCAGCCGCGTGCCCCAATGGCCTCCCAAAGGGATATTAGGCGCGTTAGATGAAACATGTGTCTAGCCACGCTCCTCAAAGACATTTTTTGTCCGACGCAACCTATAACGTGTCTAACACAATAGGCTGTCTAGGCATTGCATGGTACGTTGCAGACACGCTAGACACAAGCTACAAACTACACAACATAGGAAATAGATAGCCAGGCACATGCTAGCTACCTAGCCCATTCTCCCTCCTCCTAATCGCGCCTCCCCATTATTTTCTAAAAAGAAAATCAAAATTCCTATTTCTGAGTTTCAAAAAACTCTAAAAACAAATTTGGATGTAGCCAACAATATAACCCACAAACATTCAAAATATCAATTTTAAATAAGTTGTATTTTAAGCTACACAAAAATAATTTTATTTGAATCCGAGTATAGTGAATAGTGCACACGTTGAAATATCAATTTTTATTTTTTGTAGCTCATAATAAGAAGAAATTTGCATTAAGATTTTGCATGCTTGTAAAATACTACCTCTATTCCCAATTGTAAGATGTTTTGGTAGGCTATTTTAGACCAAAATGTGCTATAGTTTGGAAGTGAGGAAGTATATTATTGAGAAAAGTCCAGGATTGTCTTTAATTTTATTTTTTATAATTTTTTTAAGATTAAAAGATTATTGGTTCTTCGAGCCAGAGAGGCTTTACATTAATAAGGTAGGATACCATTGTCTGTGTGCAAAGCACGTGCCATTTACTAGTATCACTTAACACTATATGTTGGTGTACTTTTTTTTCACAGAACTACAACCTTTACATTTTGTTTCACAAAACACCAACTTTTGTGGTAATCTTTTGCACAAAACACAGAAAACGGTATTAGCTCATTTGATAACTGATTCACTTGTTGGGCCTACTTGTCAGAACCACCGTGGCAGCATGGGTAGCTGCAGCGTGCCCATGTTTCATTAGTTTGTAAGCAGATTATAACCACACAAATTATCACTCCATGTCCAGGAGATTTTATCACTACAAATTATAACCACGCAGAATAAAATATTTAGACAATCAGGACATGGTTCTTTTCATTTCATACAAAATATTTAGACAACCAGAACAAGTTTAGTTTACTTTTAGTGTCTCCTAGCACATACAAAATAAGATTCTAAAACTTCTGCAAAATTAGCCATACTACTGGCAAGGCGAGCAAGGGCTCCTTCCAGAGCAAATATTTTGCCTTGTTTTTTTAAATGCTCCTCCACCCAAAATTCTGTCTCGTCGCTGCCTTTCGTGAGAGAAAAGGCTCCTGGATGAAGGAGAATCATCCTCCCTCTCTCCTCCTCAATGCGGCATGGTTGTTATGTCCACTCTTGCATCTATGCCTGACACTTGTTCAGGTGGGAAGCATCACAGCAGTCACCTCTTCCTTCCGATGTAAGTTTCCGCGCAATGGAGTACAACCGTGCAGGCGCAGCAGTGTAGAGAAAGTTGGGGCCCATGGTGGTCCAGGCCAACTTTCCTTCTGTTTGCCTCGTGCTTCTGCCCAAAAATGAGCTCTGGCTGGATGTTTTCTTTCTCTTCCATATTAGGCTGCTCTTCATAGTACTAAATAACTTAGGCTAGTAAAACTTTCATATGTTACTACAGTACCTTCAAAGTATACTGGGTGAAAACAAATATACACCATTACTTTTTATAGATGTGGCTCTTTCATTTTTTTTGAGCTTTACCTATTACAGAGCATAATTTTCTATAGTGATGATATGTCATACTTTATTATTATGTGGGTCTCACGTGCCAACTTATTAATAAAACGGTGGTGCATAAATACAAAGAGGACGCTAATCTTGTCCAACTAAACCAGGAATTTGTAAATAATAAGGCCTCAAAATATTAAAAAAGGACCCTAGTACAGAAAGGAAAGGTGCAATCAGGTAGAGCTTCATTGATTATCAGCTGTGGTATATAAAAGAAGGGCACGACTCGAGGCCGGATCAAAAAGTCCTCATTTCCCCCACCCAAATTGCAATGCTTGGGACGGTCACTCTGAAGATGCAAGCCACTGTTCTCAACTGTTCCTCCTGCTCCCAGCCCCTCAAGCCCCGGCGGGTCTACAAGGTCTCTCCATTTCTCCCTCATAATCCATTGATTTTTCTTTTGCCGGTTCGTCCGTGCAACTATTTTATTTTCCGAACTTCCATTTCTACAGTGCGTGGATATTCATCTAGTCTGCCACTGCTGCGTCCGCAAGATCACCTCCTGCCAGAAGTGCGAGCACCCTAGCGGAGGATTCACCCACGAGCCCGCCATGGAAGCCGTCCTATCAGCGGCTAGGGTCGAGTGCGCCCACAAAGGCTGTAGTACTTTGCTGCCCTACTACGAACTCCACAAGCACGAAATCATGTGCTGGTACGTTCTCTGCACTTGCACGGAGACCGGATGCAACTTCGCCGCCTCGCCGCCAGCGCTCGTCGCCCACCTCGAAGCGGTCCACTCGATCCAAGTGCACAAGATCCAGTATGCCACCACCAAAGCTTTCTAGGAGCTAGTGCCGATGCCGGGCGAGGCGTCCCGCTGGCTCATCGTCATTAGGGAGCAGGACGGCACCGTCTTCGTCCTGACGATTGGGCATGGTAAGCACGGCCCCCCTCGTGTCTGCGTTCCGTGTTAGGGCCACGATGGGCGACTTTCCGGTGTACATGGTAAGGATGTGGGTGGAATGCCCGCCGCTGCTCTCCTGGACGGACGACAGGGGAGGACTAGCACCATGAAGGTGGAGCTCGACGCGGCGAGCTCCGCTAAGCCGGGCGAGGTCGCGTTTGAGGACCTTACATCTTACCTGGCGGCACCGCCTCATTACCTGGTCAGTCCTGCTACATCGAAGGAGCTGCATTTTTTCTTTCGCGTCGAGTTTTACTGGTGATGTAAGCTGCTGTTAATTGGTTTAATTGTAGAATGATCGTTTACATACCAGGAATGGTGGATTTTGTAGTACTAGTACTCTATCTCCGTCCCAAGAAATAAGGCTCCCTTATTTTTGTTTTTTGTTTGACTAAGATTAACTCTAAATATATATAAATAATGTTGGTACTGTACAAATTTAGTATCATTGGAAAGTTGTTTCAATACGAATTCAACGAAACAAATTTTACACAATATAAGTAAATTTGAGTTGCTCCATTTATTCGATTAAACTTTACTTTGGAGCACGCGTGCGCCTTATTCCTTGAAACAGAGGTACTAGATGAGTTCGGTGGATGTACTCTCTTGAGTATTTTTCATGAAGTCTTAACTTCCGATGGGTTGGGTGGATCAGTGGATGTACTCTGCTGAGTAGTAAGCTGAATAGGATTAAGGCTCTCTATTTAGGAAAGCCAGGCTAATTTGCAATACTACAAAGTAGTTGAACTCTAATTAATTTATGCATGTACCACTAGTTTTACATGCATGAGACGCTAGATAAAAAAGAGGAGATTGAGAGAAAATAGAGATATCTAAATTAATGAGTCACGGGAATTAAGACAATAAAGAGGATAGGTCTTATTATAACTTCTAACAAGTTTAAAAAGCTCTCTGGCCTAATAATCCCAAACAGAGGTAGGAGTACTGGTCAACATACATTCGGGAGTACTAGTATATACTACTCCATAGTAGTAGTACAATAGTGGAGTACGGTAGTAGTAGTACTCCCCTCCGATTCATATTAATTGTCACTGGATTGGATGTACTCGTATCTAGCACTAAAACATGTCTAGATACATCCATTTTCGCCACAAGTAAATATAGCCATTTTTGGAGTAGTACTAGTTTGGTTGGAAGAAATCATATTTTTTCCGCAGTAGGGATGGTGGTTTTTTGCTAGTAGTAGTACTAGTACATAATAGGTAGTAGTAATATATATGTTTATACTGTACTAACTCAACATACATTCGGGCAATTGACAAATGTTCATCTTGCGGTTCTGCTGCTACAGTGCCACTAGCAGTTTTTCAGGTGCCCATTCACCCTCTGTCTTTCAGCAGTACTCCGCCTAAGCAGTATAAATGGAATTACTCAAAGAAAGTCTCTACCACTATAAAATTATAATCTGCCATGGCTGTTGATTGATAAGACAATTCATTGAGGTGGGGTGGGCTGTTGGCGTGTGCTATGATGCCTACTCCTACTATCAAGAGCGTGTGCAGCGTATAGGAAATGGGGTGTCTAAGAAAACTTTTCATCCCTTAGGCGTATGTCTAAACGGTGGATAAGATGGGTCTAAGGAAAATATTCTTAGACTTGTGTCTAGTATAAGACCCAGGGACTAGTTGATTAAAATATTTGGCATAATACTTTGAGGCATTTTCATTGGCCAGATCACTAGTAGTTTGGAGAGAAAAAGTGAAAAAAGCTGCTACATGGGACCCATGCAAGAGGCCTAAAATGTGGAGCAGTTTTGATTTTGCTAGACTCAGATCTAAGTTATTTCCTTAGCTCATGTCCAAGCCTTAGCACGCTGTACATGCTCTCACTCTGCAGTCAAAATAAAATAAACAGCTGCAATTCCTTGCATTAATTCTTGCCTCCGCCCCTTGCATGCCTATAGTATATACATGCATTAACTTCTGCGAGTAGTATAGTACAAGTAGGAGTAGTATCAAGCAAGGATATACATGTCACATGGTGTACCATTCTGAGTCTTCATCTTCTTCTTTGGTATGCTTGCCCTTGCCCTTCTTCCTTAGTTCTTTTTTTTGGTTGAACATTTTGAGAGTTTGTTGACCCCTCTCAAAGTTCACTATCCGCCTGTATACCTCGTAGGTCGCGTAGGCGTCGAGGCTAGCATACTTGATCTGCTCTTCGGTCAGGGGCATGTTCCCCCACTACTTGTGGTCCACATCCTCCTCCTCCTCCTCCTCCTCCTTCTTCTTCTTCATGACTTTGTAACGAATGTCTATGAGGGCCACCGCGTAGTCAGCCAAAGAATCCTTCTCATTCATGGAGCCGGCATGCTTCCACCTCTCCTGGATGTCCACGAAGTTCGTCACTGGTACTAGAGAATGCCTAAGCCTGATACGTCGTTGCCGATGTCGACACCTGCAAAGGAAATGTTAGGGATGGCGAGGAACTCTTCTAGCTTGGAGGATGGCTGGTCGGCCTGGCAGATCTGGTAGACCATGCAATCCATGCCCACACATAGCTGGATGACAGCAACCTTCTGCATCGATGATTGCTCATTGGTGTACTTGACGTCAAGGCCAACAATCTTTTCGTCTGTTTTCTCCAGGAGCTTTTGGATTTTCTCGATGTAATCGTTCACCATCGATGCTCTGTTGGTATACACCACCTATAGTGTGGTGTTGCCAGGGTCCATGAAGTAGTACATCTTGTCCAAAGGCGCCACCATGGACTGTGATTGGTGCCTTCTTTTTTTACAGAGGTCCGGCCGGGTGACAGAAAAGGAATGGAATAGAGAAGAAAGGAACCGATAGGAAGATCGGGAGATGCATGCATGAGCGGTTCTGGAGATGGAAGGGCATCCAGAGTCCCCCCAGCCCCGCTCACATACTCCTATAGAATATAATTTATTTACGGATCAGTTTCATGGACGCGGATTATTTATGACTATAGGTTGATTTCTAGATTATACAAAAAGTACAAGAACCAAACACACGGGATACTTTATGAACGAAGATCGAAAGTATAAATATTTTTTGAGTTTCACCTACTACTATAATTTTATATAAAAAATGATATGTCACACTTATATTATCTGATTCTCACGTGCAAGGCACTTGCAACTCACTAGTTATTTCTTATCTTATCTTATCTTACCACTATATCTCTACTATTATAATGGAACAGTTTTGAATTGGATCCTTAGCACCAATCCTTACCGTTGGGCTATTAGATCTAATGGTTCAGAGCACCTGGATTCGTGTTGAATAGTACCTAGAGCAAACTCCAGCATTTTCGAGAACCATCATGTCACCACCCCCAAATTTTCATAGCATAGTAGGCTGTATTCTCTCTACTACTACAATGGAGCAGTTTTGAATAGGATCCATCGCACCAATCCCGACCGTTGGGCTGTTAGATCCAATGGTTTAGAGGATCTGGATTTGTGTTGAATAGTACCTAGACATCTGACATATCACCACTATATAAAATTTTAATAGGTAAAGCATAAAAGAATTTCTAGGCATCGCTTATGAGGTGGCAACTTTTCTATCTATTGGGCATCGATCACACTGTGGAAGGCCTTAGAGCATCTCTATTGGCTTGTCTAAATTTGGTAGTCTACATCTTCACTTTATAGATAATGGTGTAAAAAGATTTATTTTTACACGACTTTAGTTTTCTAGTGGATAGTCTAAATTTGATAGTCTATATGTCCATCTGCACACAAATAGTCAATATACATAGCAAATCAGTACAACAAATGCTCTGATTTGGCGCGGGAGCGAGCTCGTGAGCGACCAACTTTTCTTTAGACATGGTGGCTCGGTTGTCCAAATATGGACAACGAGTAGCCTGTTTGGAGGATGTCTAAATTTTAGACCACCGAATACACAAGCCACCGGAGGCATTTTTTGGTCCATGGTGGTCTATATTTGGCTTAGACTACTGGATACACTAGCCACTAGAGATCCTTTTAGGCTGGTCATAGTGGGAAACACACTACTCTAGTTCATGTTACTACAGGTGTGTTTGGATTGTGGCCAAAGTGTACCCTACCAATATTTTGGTCATGACTAAAAGGTTGGTTCTTGTTTGGATTATTGCTAACTTTTTGGCATGCTAATGCTCCACTACCAACTCTAGTTCAATTTTTTAGCCAATGTTGGCCAACTTGTGGGCATGCAAAGGCTCAACCAAAATTTTGGCTAGCCAAATATTTGGCGGGGCAATCTTAGGCATAAACCAAACACACTCTACGTACCTTCCTGTGTGTACGTAATTGAGCTGAAGGTAGATACCTTATTTTTGCAGAAATGGCTCCGGAAATATTCCGTACCTAGAAAGGCTAGGACATTACAGTAAACTATTTTTCTAGTCATTGGACTATAGATACTCCTAGGATAGGATAGGATATTATTATTCTATATCTTTTGAACTGTATAGCCAAATTCAAAATCCCAGAGCGGCAAATTCTCCCGCCTCACCTCCACCGAAATATTTCGAGTGGTCACACGCCCTAAGTTGTAGCCGTACGAAATTCCTTTTCTACCCATGACAATGGCCTATCTACTAATGTCGGGGTGTGGTTATGGTTTGTAATACCCCTCCCCCTGGGGGGGCCGGGGGTCCCCACAGCTCTGAAGCTGGGTAGTCCACCTTCCACCGACGCCATTTCCCCCAAAGCAATCCGAAAAACCCTAACCCCTTTCTCACCTTCGGCTCCTGCACCACCGCACCGGCCCATCCCCGCAGCGCTTCGTTGGCCTACACGCCACCCAACCCCCTCTCACCTCTAGCACCTGCACCACCGCACCGTAATCATCTCTGTCGCACTTCACCTGCCTACACGCCACCCAACCCCCTAACTCACCTCCAGCTCCTGCACCACCGCACCGGAACATCACCGCCGCACTTCGCTGGCCCACACGCCACCCCAAACCCCCTATCCCACCACCGTCTCCGGCACCACCGCACTTTTCCGGCCTACACGCCATAACTCTATACCATATACTCCTGACCAGTCTATGGGATCAGCCGACGTCCACCTTACCGAACCCTAGTTCGCCTGACACCCTCTTCCATACAACCGTGTTAGTTTTGCCGACTTCCTAGTCCACAGCACTTGACCTGCTTCACCTACGCTGGTTTGCGCTACATTAGATCTGCTTCATGGACTCAACAATCGACTACACCAGATCTGTTTCACCGACACTCTTGTGTAGTGCCTCGAATCCATAATCGGTCGTAACATATCTGCTTCACCGACGACACCATGCACTACACTGGATCTCCTTCACCGGCCATCTTGTCAAGCAAGCCAGACCCATCAACAACCTCCACAGATCTTCTTCATAGATGCCGCCGAGATCTATCTGCTTCAGCCTGACTCACCACTACCGGGCACCCTCGGCGTCCTTGACGTCACTCGCAAAGATGCCGTGTATGCGTAAACGACGCCGTGGCCTAGGTAAACCAGATCCGCTTGTTCGTTCGTTCCAATATAGCAAGTATGAGCCTACGACAGTGAACTACATTTCTATATTGGTGGTAAATTCCTACCTCAATATTGGCTTAATTGATATCCCACTCTCCCTTGATAAATTCGGTGTAGTCTATGTTAAATCCAGGCGTTAAACTACTCCTTATGTTTCGAGGTATAAGGCGTCCTTGTTACGCGTGTTTTTCTTTGACCAACAATTACTCTTAATATACATAAACAATTTTGGGAGTACAAAACAAACATCATTAGAGTTCATTTGTATTATGCAGTTCATGGCAAATGTTAATTCACTGAACATCTGAAGCTGCCTACCTGTTCAACAAGTTCACAAGTTATGTCATCATAATGTGCACTTGCTTTGTCTGTTGCTACAATACTGAATGCATGTAATTTTGGAGTTCATTGGTAGTTTTAAGCCATTGAATATGTAGGTTAACATTCCCTGCTCTACAAGTTCAGAATTTATGCTATTTTAGTTTCAATCTGGTTGTTCTAAGCAAACATAGTAACTGCCTTCTCTTATGTAATTCATCGCAAATTTTATGTCTTTGAACTTGTTGGTTTTGTATTCCATCTACGAGTTATGCCATTATTATTTGTTTCAGTTAAGCTCCGACAGTAGCTGCCGCCTATTGTGTACTACTCCCTCCATTTCAAAATATAAGATGTTTTAGCTTTGTGATAGGAATGTATCTAGACACCATTTAGTGAGTAGGTTTACTCCAAACCTACATGAACCTACACACTAAAAGTGGTCTAGATGATGACTTATACTTTTTGAAATGGAGGGAGTACATCCATTCCGTAAAAGAAGGCCTATACAACTTTAAAGTCCAACAATGATGACTTTTACCAAGCTCATAGAAAAATATATTAAGGGTTAATTTGTGGCATTTGCGTCTATGAAAATATATGCCCGATGTATCGAATGGCGTTGGTTTGATATGGTAGATGTTCCTGGTATGTTCTACAAACTTGGTCCAATTTTGCGTCGATTGACTTGAGAAAAATTTATATGCCTTATTTACTTTGGATTGGATGTAGTATTACATGACATGTTTTAAGGCACTTAACATGGTTATCTGCATGCCCTGCTCTATAAGTTCAAGTTTCTCAATTATAATTTCTGTAGCAGCAATATCTACCTTCTATTATTTAGTTCATGGCATTTTAAGTCACTTCACAAATGGGTTAGCATTCCCTGCTCTATAAGTTCACGAGATATACCATTGTAATGTCTATTTTGTTCGTCCAAATGTTAGTACAGTAACTGCCTGCTCTGTAGATGGTGAAACTTTTTATGACACTTCTCATATTTGTTTGCAATCCTATTTCACAAGTTAAATCATTGTAATTTCTCTCTTGTTCGTGCTAAGGAGTGACTGTAACTGCATTCTATTTTGTCGCCATGGCGATCTTTATGTCATTTAAATGTTTATTTATATTCCGCCATTCCCTGCTCTACATGTTCACAAGTGATTATACTATAATGTCTATCTAGTTCTTTGTAAACAGCAACAACCACTATTTGATATTATTTCCTCTCATAGGGAACACGGAGAATCATAGAGTGAATCGCCCATACAATCTTGTAAGTACCTGTTGCTTTGTATTGCTGAATGCAAACCTATTTTATGTGAATGAGTGGCCTGAACCTATATGCAGAGGAGCAACAATAAAGTAGATGGATCGTCTATCCAAGTACTTGATGCGGTGGATGTCTTCAAAGAATGAACTGACAACAGGATGTCCTCCAACGGGACTGCACAAAAAGAAATAGTAAGTCTCTTGTTTTTACCGAGATGTGCTTAGTGTCAGATGCTTATTTGTACGAGGTACCACATGATTCGGCTAATGATTAGAACAAGGTTGACCTTAACCAAGACTGGACAAAAACCAAACGTAAATCCCTCGATTTATAATTCAATGTGCTCACTTGATTTTGGTGATGATCTATTCTTTCTATATTTGACTTGTGTTCATCTATCTATCTATCTATCTATCTATCTATCTATCTATCTATCTATCTATCTATCTATCTATCTATCTATCTATCTTATATGTCTATCTGTCTGTCTGTCTATCTATCTACCTACCTATCTATCTATCTATCTATCTATCTATCTATCTATATGTTAACTAGACCATGATTAGGTGTTTGTGATTTAAGTATATCCACTTTTATGCTATATTTTTCTGCTATTTAACAAAGACCAATTGTAAATCTCTCGATTTATAATTCATTTTTCTCACACGATCATCGTGATGATCTATTCTTTGCTATATTTGACTCATCATCATATCTATCTATCTATCTATCTATCTATCTATCTATCTATCTATCTATCTATCAACCTATCTATCTATCTATCTATCTATCTATCTATCTATCTATCTACATATGCGTCAATTAGACTATGATTATGTGGTAGTAATTTAAGTATATCCACTTTTATGCTAATTTGTAGTCTATTATTGTATTTTTCTGCTATAATTAAGAGTTTGTATGCACTCTGGAGGTAGTCACATTGTCTAGTGTTGGCATCACATGAGTTAGCCAATGATTAGAACAAGATGACCTTTAACGGTACTACACAAATACTGAATGTAAATCCCTTGATTTATAATTCAATTTGCTCACTCAATCATGGTGGAGATCTCTTTTTTCTATATTTGACTAATTATCTTCTATCTATATATATATACGTTAACTAGACCATGATTAGGTGATGGTGATTGAAGTATATCCACTTTTATGCTAATCTATATTCTATTATAATATTAGAGATCGTCACCATGATTGATCTTGTATGCACTCTGGAGGTAGTAACATAGTCTAGTGTTATATGTATGAGACTAGTATAAATTACTTGGTCTTGGTGGGGAGTAACTTGGACTAGTAAAAATGCATACAATACTAGTCCAAGTTACTCTACCAACACTAAAGGGTGTCTAGATACATTTGTTTCACAAAAGCCATGACATCTTGTATTTTGAAACGGAGGGAGTTCTATTTAGACTACTCATAGTGAGATTGTCATAGCTATTATCATCTAATATGATCCCCAGTTACTATATATATGTACTATAACCATGTTAATATGATCTGGAAGTCTATCGTGCACCTCTTGTTTGATTGCTTAATTCATTACCTCAATAGCTACTCTACATGATGCACATATAGAGTCTATTGCCAATTTGATTCTTTAGTTTGCTCATAATTAAAGCAATGTATTGCTTTTCTTCACTTAAACGGTTAGAGCACCGCCCTGTCATGGCAAAGCTGCGGGTTTGAGCCCCATCAGTCCCAAACTAGGGATGGCAATTTCTGTGAGAAATACAATGTTTGATTAATAATAAACAAGGGATTTTCATCTATACAGGATCAGATGATCTTGCGAGTTTAATATTAGCCACCATATGGTTCAATTGGTTATGGTTCCTGTGAATTTTTAGTTGACTTGTGATTGCATCAATGCTATATTTTGACGTGGTTCCTAGACATACATTGTTTAAATACTTCATTGACCTTGCAAGGTGCACAATGTATCATTTGCTTGTTTGTCTACTAGATTTTCTTTCCTGGTTATATGTACAATGATATTGTCCGTAGTTGGAAATACAATAGCTGTAGGCATTACAAAGAAGGTTTGTGCTACTTTCTGGATGCATCCAACTATTGTTTTGGCAGCAAATGACCCATCTCTTTGTTTCTCTTCTTTTTTTATTTACTGGCCCGATGATCAAAATATTTGAATGATCTGGCTACTGAAAAGGAATGGTTGATATCTTGTTTGTATGAAATGATTCTGGTAGTCTATTTAAGACACTTGGTCTATTGCTTGTTTTTCCAAGGTACTATCATAGTTCCTGATGATTAAAGCAATGCCACCTGTGGCTGGAGGTCACTTTTTTGGCTAGTTCATACTATAGACCATTTTGAAACGCTATTCTTATATTTTAGGTTAATACTTTGTTGTCCCGACCAGTTTTAAGCAGCTGAAGGAATCTCATGCACCTCTTTTTGTTATATTTCTATATTTCCGTTATGCAGTGATATGATTAGTTTATGAGGGAAAGAGTCAAGTTGTTTGATTCCCTACATTTATTACCACACTAGTTCAGTTAGTCTGCATGAGACACACATGTTGATGGCTTGATTTGTTATATTAGGACAATGCCAATTTTGAAATTCTTTGAAAACAAACATAGTATTTTTTCACCTGCTTTGCTGCTCTAACTTAATGTCTTAGTTTCAGCATGCAAATAACCTATAATGTTTGTTCCAGAGTGGCTATGATACTGACACATGTACGCATCGGTTCAGGACATCGACAGTTCCTGTTATTCCGGAAAGAGATGTACGAGGCACATCATTGATTGTTCCTGGCCAATAATGAATTTGAATTATTTTACATATAAGATGGCCGCCAGTTAGCTGGTACATTGTGCTGACTTGTTTTCTTTGTTTCAGGCTGCACATGAAGCTATGTGGATAGAAGGGAGGAATCATACGTTAAGTATTGAGGTCATTTCACAAAGCAACAGTGACAGTGATTATTGCTTGCATCAGCCAACAATTTCAGTTTTTCTAGCAGAAAGAGGTGTTACAGCTGCACTCCAAACAATTGATTTAATTGAACAAGAAACAAAGCAAATAGATGGAATAATCCCGATTACACGTGAACAAATACAAGAACTGAAAGATCGACAAGATTTGACGGACCGTTTACTTGATAATCTCTTTTGCAGCTGTCATGGTATGCCAGTTGTTACTTGTATGGGGATATAAGCTCCGTAGTAGAAACCCTGTTCCAACACATGTCTCGCGATGTGTCTATAATGCTTCATCTTGTTTTTGTTGAAAGTTTGGTCTGTAATAAATTTCAAAAAATATTTGTTGATGTAATAGGGTGATCCTAGCGCGGCCATTAGCGGGCTGGAATATTAACGGACTGTTTAAAACCAGAATTTCGCCATAGTTATAGAATACGCAAATATGCTGGCCAGCAGATGAGCCAAATAAACACTAAAAGGCCGTAAGTGGCAGGTCATAATATTGGTGGGCCTCATAAGCGGCCAATTCCATGAAGACGTACAGGGCTGAACAACAACAGGCCAGAATAGTAAAGGGCCCGAACTGTAATGGGCCCGAATATTGATATACCCGAATAGTAAAGAGATGAAACAGTAAAAGGCCTGCACAATAAAAAGCCCGCGCAATAAAGGGCCCACACAGCAAAACAAACAGAAGAGTAAAAGTCCTGAACAGTAAATGGCCGGAACAATAAAAGGCCATAAGAGAAAAAGGCCTAAATAGTGAACGACCGGAATAGTAGAAGGCCAGAACAGTAAAAGGCCAGAACAGTAAAGGATCCTAACACTAGCAACCCAGAAATGTAAAAGGTTATAACAGTAAATGGGTAGAATAGGAGCAGACCCCACGGGCCATAGGAACAGTAATGGGCCGCCTGCGGGCCTTAACAATGCCTGACCTTCTGGCGCAGGCCCCTAATGGGCCGCATATTACTCTACCAAAGTGGGCCTTCTTTAGGACAAAACTATAGTGGTCCTGAAATCACACGGGCCCTGGATGGATTCATTAATGGGCCACGTCGAACATTGCACGATGTGAGAGTAAAGGGACGCAATCTTATTGGGCTCTCTTGATGGGCCGACCCACTTAATTATGAGCAGGCCTTGGCTGGGCCTGGCTTCTGCCACGGTTTCCATGGCTGTTAACGGCGGTAACTGGTCATTAACGATGTTTGCCACGTGGCATTTTTCATGACATCAGCAGTCAACGCGTCTGGCGAACAGACCCACGACGAAACAAGTTTTCATGGCTGAAGGGTGCGATCCGCCACGGTCAGGAAAAAAACCATGGTAGATTCTTTTGTGATGGGGCTTTTACCACGATGGGCATCCGTCGTAGAAGACTTTTTAGCCACGAAAAACGGACCTTCAACCACGAAAATCGTCCGTTGGAAAAGCCAACTTTTCTTGTAGTGCTTTCCCCCACCAAAAAACCTCCCAAAAGAGGATCGACTTCCTCACCAAGTGACATGGGTATACCCTACGGGTACTCGCGGTTAGCCTATACGGTCTAGCCCAAGAGGAGTCCACGGTGTAAACGAAGCCCAATAAGGATTCGAGCGGCCCAAAGGAATGCGACTCCTTGAAGAACATGGCAAAGAATAGACAGAAACTTAAAGAAAAAACCCTAATCTATAACCGACTCGTCCTGCCATCCCGAGACCTAGCCTCCCTATATAAAGGCTAGGAGGGGCAGTGACGAGGACATCCCACAACCCTGGCATACTCCTTGCTAGATTGCATCTGCGCACCCCCTGTAACTTTCGACTCCCCGATAATCAAGAGAAGACAAGCAGGAGTAGGGTCATGTTCGAGGCCTGAACCTGGGTAAAACCTCATGTCTCCCTATGCTAGTTTGCTAGTTGATCGATGCCTCCAGCGCTCCCTAATCCCTCGAACATAAGTCCATTAATGATGGACATTGATGAGTTAACTCCTCATCAATTGGCGCTGTCTATGGGAAGCGGGAGTGCTGATGGTGTGGCTTCCTCAGCCCCATCAACTGCGATCTACAACTCCGATGCAGCGAAGACTCGCCTCCTCTTTGGCGCTTTCGACTTCACCGTCCACTCACCGGCGACTCGCCTGGATTTCGAGTCCTTGGGCGATGGGATCGTCTTGATGATCGGAAGCCTACGCTTTCAGGTCGGTTAGATCGGCACGCTTCACTTTCCTGATCACCCGCATGCTCCTTCGATTGCCCCTGCATCGTGGTTCCCACCACCGATCGGCACCCTGAGCGAGCTCAATGCTTCTGCATCAGCCGAAGACACAGATATCAACAATAGTTGCGAGTCCGATCTATGCGATCTGGCATCAGAAAATGGCGCCTACGGCTCCGAATATGAGAGCTACGGGAGTAGTGGTTTCCCAAACCACTACATGTGCACCGTCATCAATGCCGGTGATGGAGGCACTCAAAGGGACAATGCCAATGGAGGGCCCACTAACAACAGGTCTACCAATCGAATCCCTACCATTGGCCAGGTTGATAACGACCAACAGACACCCAACCCGCCCAACCCTGAAGGCGAACGCGTCAACAACGAGACGAGGCGGCAAGAGATCCACCTCAACGACGCCGAGTTGGAGCAATGCAGGGAGGCCCTATAGGGCAACCCCTGCCACCAAACTCATCACAACATATGATGATGGGATATCATTACCTACTCCTCCAGGAGTTCAAGCGCCAACGTGCGGTGAGCGGACGACTCGGCAAGCGCAGGAGGGTCACGGACGAGTCAAGCCTTCGGCAGGCGGCACTCTCCTCTATCGGAGGATCCTCCTCCAAGGGAAACGATCATGCAGCTACCAAAAGTGCTCTCGAATGGCCACCTCAATGACAAAGATCGAGAAGAAGCCACTAAAGCCCTCGACTTCTTGTTCATGACGGTGGACTCGCGAGGGAACATGCTCCCGAAGACACCACACGCAGCAGTGACAACAACCACCATGTACCTACTTAGAAACCAGCCACTGACCGGAGATCCACGATCTACCATTCACCGGTCCACCATCGCTGGACTCGGACATGTCGAGGCTGTGTTGGACAAGGAGCCAACACTGAAGCCAAAGAAAAGCAAGGCTCCACCCAAGTACTACTCGCTATCTTCTAGCAAGGATGAGCATGACTTGTCGTGGCGATGCCGCAGTTCACGAAAACACGATCGCAATTTCGACGCATGCGACAAGATCACCCAGCGCAAAGTCGACAAGATGCACGCCAAGCACACTTACTCAACATAGTCGAAGGATGAAGGAATAGAGCTCTGTGGCGCCAGCTGCTTTAGCAGAGCCATACGACAGACACGAATGCTGAAAGGGTCCAAACTTCCTTCGGAAAACCCGAAGTTTGACTGCCTCCAGGACCCGAAGATCTGGCTAGAAGAACAAATCTCTTCCATCAAGCTGCATGGCCAAAACAAGTGCACAGCCATGCAATGCCTCCAGCTGCAGCTGCAAGGCGCTACCCGCGCATGGCTCAACAATCTATCCCACAGATCAATTCATAGCCGGGAGGAGCTGGTCGACAACTTCGTGAGAAACTTCAAGGGCACCTATAAATGGCCCACATCAATCGAAGTGCTCAGGGCCTGCTGCCAGAAGCCGAGTGAATCCCTTCGCTCATACATCCAAAGGTGGCCCATCATAAAAAAACTCGGCGGAAGATATCTCCGAGGACCGCGCAATCGACGTGTTCAACGATGGTGTCTGCCGTAGGAGCTCAGGGAGGAGCTGGGCCACACGCGGCCCAAAACCATCGACCACCTGATGGACATCACGAATCGGTGGGCGGATGGAGAAGACTCGATGAACAAGAATCGTGTCCACTCAGATGACGACGACCTTAGTTGTAGACACGACCATCCAGGGAAGCGTCGAACAGGCGGTTATGAAGATCGTGAGGAAGTCGACATGATCGTGGCCGGCTACGCCGATAAACATGATGAAGGCAACCGTAACAGTGGATACCATAGCGGCAACTACCGCGACAGTAGGAAACCTACACAAGTGTGGTAGCACCGCACCCGCGACGAAGCACCCGGACCATCGATCTAAGAGAAATTATCTGGACCCTGCAACATCCACTTATACATCAACAAGCACGATGGCAAGAATAAGTCCAGTCACCGCCTCAAGGACTGCCGCGAGTTCTAGAAACTCCACGAGGGCTTTGCCCAACTGCATCGTGGTGTGATAAATCAAGGGTATGGAGTTGCCCCAGGTGCCATAGCTCATGGAGCTCCACCACCACCACCAGGAGGACCTGCGCAACCCGTGGCTATGTCGGTACAGAACAACGAAGGCGAGTAGTACCCACAAGCACTTGGGAACATGGGTATGATCCAGAAGGGCGTCCCTCCAACAGGGAAGAAAATTCAATCACTCGCCAAATCAATTTGGCCATCAACTCTCCACCCTCGACCACTGAATACTGTTGGGTCCACAGCATAGAAAACAAAAATTTTCCTACGATGTGAACTACACGCCAAGATCTATCTACTAGGTACAAAGCAATGGGTGGACATACATCCAACGAGAACTTACCCTCAAAGACAACGAGCTTTGTTAACGAGTAGGAACTCGTGGTTGATGTAGTCGTACACTTGCTGATCTCAAGATCGTGATGAAGTCCAGCAGGTCCGGCTCCAGCACGTCCATCAGATCCAGCTCCAGCACCACCAAGTCCAGCACCGCAAAGCAGCGGTGCATCCGTGATTGCACACACGTTCAGTACCCTGACAACCTCCATCCCTCGCTCCAGCAAAGCAGCAGAAGCAGCAACTCCTTTCCAGATAAAGCCACCGGGAACATGTATCTCGCTAATCCGAGACCATGGGGGAAAAATACTAGAGGGGGAGAGAGATCCTTCACGAGGAGGTGTGAGTATGAAGGTGTGAGAGGGGGGACTTTTATAGGAGGAGGGGAGGGTACCCCTCCCCATGGCCGGCGCCCCAAGGGGTGACCCCTCACCTTCTCATTCATGTGGTGGTAACTCCCTCCACATAAATTTGCCCCTTCACATTCTCTTTTAAAGTCCCCACTTTAAATGCATTAAATTTCTCCAAATTTAATGCTCTCTCATTTAATAAAACTCTTTTATTATTTTTATTCAGAATTTTGTTAATTAATTTAATTAACAAACATTCACATAAAACCCCCTGCAACATTTCAATATTACATGCAGAACCAATTTTAGCAATTTCACCCGAAATAGTTTCGGTGTCTATTGAAATAATTCCAGCACTTTCTTAAATCTTTATCTGAAACATATTTGCTCCAAATGGTGTCGGTATCCCTTAAGCGTGTCACCCTACGGTTCGCGAATAATGCAGACATGATCGAGACCCCTTTCAGATCAATAATCAGAAGCGAGACCTAGAGATCCATACTGACTCCTACACATTCAACGATGACTTCTGTGATCGTGAGAACCTTTAACGCTAGTAACTAAATCCCTTTGTCCCGCGATATCTTACATGTCCGAGATTCGATCATCGGTATCTCCATACCTAGTTTGATCTCGTTACCGACATGCACTCTTTTCTTGTTCCCGTGATATAACATTCTAGTGATCACATCACTTGCTTGCAAGCTATTTCAATGTGATATCACCGAGAGGGCCCAGAGTATATCTATCCATCATTGGGACGGACAAATCCCACTCTTGATCCATGAGCCTCAACATAACACCTTCGTAGCACTGAACCCACCTTTATAGTCACCCTGTTACGGTGTGACGTTTGATGTTATCAAGATACTCTTCCGTGTTAGGAATTAACATGATCTCATGGTCTAAGGATAAAGATTACTTCGTATGATGTTACAGCAATATAAACATAATGACTTTGATCGTAATGCTATACTTCGGATGAATGTTCATCACATCATTCCACCAGTGGTGTGACCTTGTTATTAACAACATCCAATATCCATGATCAGGAAACCTTGATCATCTTGTTAATCAACAAGCTAGTCTATAAGAGAGGCATAACTAGGAACCCTTTTTGTTTATTAAACACGTATTGATGTTTCCGATCAATACAATTCTAGCATGTAAAATAAACATTTATCATAAACATGGAATAAGATAATAACCACTTTATTATTGCCTCTCGGGCATATTCCCTTCAAATACCTCAGTGGGTGTGAGTCGTGCATCACCTGCAATAAGCGTGAACCCCCATGCTAAGTGCCTCACCTGGATCACTCTCCCCTGGTGCTCGAGGCACATATTGGTGGTTACGAGATGACTCGCGTCTTCATGGGCGGTGGCAGCAGCATCAACCTCATGTTCGCCAGCACACTACGCGCCATGCAGATCCCCCTATCTTGCCTGGAGGCATCTGAAACAACATTCCATGGCATCGTCCCAGGAAAAGGTGTCTACCCCTTAGGCAAAATAAACCTGGATGTCATCTTCCGCACGCCGGCAAACTTCCGGCGGGAGCGCCTCGAATTTGAGGTGGTCGACTGACCCTTGCAATATCATACAATCCTCGGATGAGTCATGTTCGCGAGGTTCATGGTGGTCCTGCATTACACATACTTGCTAGGGGTGGGCATTCGGTCATGACCGAAAATTCGGTCTTTGCATATTGGTCTTCAAAAAATAAAGACCGAAATTTACTTGTCAATTTTACTAACCGATAAATTCGGTTACCCGATACTTTGGGTTTGGTTTTGGTCATAACCGAATTGTGAGGTAGATATTATCAAATACAAAAGCTGGATAATATTTGGTAAACCATTTGGTACTATTTCAGTTGTAATTTGAATATAAAATACACTTCATATAGTCATATTAATTGGCCGAAACTAACATTCAATAATACTAAATTTGGCTTAGTCAAGGAAGATAAATCTATAGTTATGGGAAACTAGGGCTTTGGAACTAGGCCACTCTCACCTAAAGTTCGGTCCATTCGGTTACCAAGAAACAATGACCAAATTAACCGAACTAAATTCGGTCTACAAAATTTGCTACCCAATTTTTTGACCGATCCTTTCGGTCTCGATCTATTCAGTTTTGGTCTTGGTGTTTTCGGGTTCGATTTTCAGTTTTTCTGCCCATCCCTAATACTTGCAGATGAAGATGCCGGGGCCCAATAGAATTATCACCATTAGCGGGAGCTTCGCTGATACATTCATAACGTATCTATAATTTTTGATGGTTTTATGCTAATAATATGCTATTGACACTCCTTTTTGTATAAAATTTATGATTTATTTGGACTAACCTACTAATAGTTGCAAAAGTGCACAATGTTCTTCTTTTACACTTTGATGTGTAGGAATTACCAAGAATACAAGTGGAAACCTTGTTGGTGTCAAATTGGGATTTTTCTAAAAATCTGTCTCAGAACTCCTTTTGAAGATGGTCATGTTTCGGGCGAAATACGGCATCAAATAGAAAACTCTTCGACTACAAAGTTGTTGGAAATTTTGTGACAAACGTTCTGGACATAAAATTTAGCTGATTCTGAGTCCGGACGGGCCTTTTAGGCCCGATTTACTGCAGCCCAAGATAGGGTGACGGTAATCCAAGAAGCTATATAAAGGGAGGAAACCTAATTCGCCCAGGGCATCTCCACCCACGAATTTGCAGCCACCAAAGCCACGTTTTTTCCTCCCCCATGGATCCCATCTCCATGGGGGAGGGCTCCCAACAAGCCATGAAGGAAGGGGGCTAAGGGGTGGTGCTCCCCCATGATACCGGCGGCGGGGAAGGAATCCCCCGCGTCACCGCCGGCGCCACCGCCGCCCTCTTCCCCATATTCACCATCTTCACCGCCACCTCCATCACCTAATCCTCCTAGTATGCAGTGGTTCATCCTCCCACACACCTCTGTACCGTCCTATGTAAACATGGTGTTTGATTCTATAAGTTATAATCCTATGATCTATGTCATGTTTGCGTAGTTTCTTTGTTCTTAGATTGAATGGTTGAATGTCTTTGGTTCATTAGAGTTGTACGTTGATATGGTACAGTCCTTTGGTGTCCATTTTATTTGTGCACGCATGGATTAAACATCATAGGGTTTGTAGTATGTGTAAGAGGAAGGGGGAAGTTCTGCTGGAGTGACAGAAACCTGAGGATGCGAACCGGAATGTTGCATGTATGGGAGTAAGAGGACCATTAAACTTAAGGCTATGGTTGGGGAAACCTTAATGTATTGATTAGTACTTATGGATGTTTGCTAACAATCTAATCATATAGTACATGTAATTCCAAGTAGTGAAGCGCATGTATATTTAGCCTCTCCCACATAGAAAACTGTATCGAAGACAATGAACCCGATCTATTTGCTATTTAAACTTGGACAAAGCCACCACAATTACCACCACTATTCCACACTCATGGTTCTGTTAGTTTAGTGTATTTTATTGCTGCAGCAACTAGCTTTACTTTCCTGTTATTTATTATCATGCAAAGCTATCTCTATTACTCGTATTGTTGCTCTAGTTTTATTTCCTAGATAATGCAAACGTTTAGTTGGCGTAGAGTTGTATCAGTGGTTGATAGAACTTGAGAGAATATTTATCCTACCTTTAGCTCCTCGTTGGGTTCGACACTCTTACTTATCGAAAAGGCTACACACGATCCCCTATACTTGTGGGTTATCATTCGCCAAGTCAGATAGCTGCGATAGGGAATTCAACAGAATCTCCCGGACCTTTGGCATGCATGAAGAGCTCGCCAGGATCAAGGAGTCGATAGACAACAGTCTTCTCCTGTGAGCAAGCCGAATGCACCCGACCATTCATCCGACTCGTTGGTGAACACCAAGGCGGTCCAGGTCCACCCAACGGACCCAACCAAGACGGCCCTCATCGCCAACAAATTGAGTTCTGCATAGGAACTCGCGCTCGTCGAATTCCTCCGTGAGCGCTGGGAGATCTTTGCCTGGTGTCCTGCGGACATGCCAGGAGTCCCCAGGGAATTCACTGAGCACACACTGAATGTAAAACTAGATGAAAGACCTGTCAAGCAGTCGATGTGTCGACTGTCCAAACCAAGGGCAAAGGTGGTTAGCATGGAAGTCAACAGACTCCTCGACACTGATTTTATACACAAAATCAAGAAAAGCACCTGGGTGGCTAACCCCGTGCTTGTTCCAAAAAAGGACACGGATATTCTACGGATGTGCATGGACTTCACCTCTCTCAACAAGCCCTGCCCGAGGGACCACTTCCCATTACCGTGGATTGACTATATAATTGACTCCATCGTGGGATGCGAATGCCTCTGCTTCCTCGACACCTACTCAGGCTATCATCAAATTTGAATGAAGGAGGAGGACCAGGACAAGACGACCTTCATCACGCCCTTTGGTGTTTACTGCTACACCATGATGCCCTTCGGGCTAAAGAACGTAGGAGCTACCTATCAGCGGTGTATGCAGGCCTTCCTCAAAAACCAGCTTGGTCAAGACCAAGGAGGAAGGTACACTCATCGACGATCTCCGCGAGACATTCGACAATCTCAACCGCTACCGGATCAAGCTGAATCCGGAGAAGTGTGCCTTTGGCGTGCTATCCGGGCATTTAGTTGGGTACCTCATATCCGCTGGGGAATGAGGCTAACCCGAAGAAGATAAGGGCCATAGAGGCCATGGAGAAGCCGAAGAATGTCAAAGGCATCCATCAGCTGGCTGGGCGAATCGTGGCGCTCAGCCGATTCATCAGTCGAATGGGCGAGGAAGCACTACCGTTCTACCAGCTCCTCTACAAAATTGAAAAGTTTGAGTGGACGGACGAGGCGCAGGGTGCATTCGACGACCTCAAGCGCCAACTCTCCACCTAATCCGTGCTGGTGAACCCTAGGGAAAAAGAGCCAATGTTGTTGTACATCTCCACCACCAACCAGGTGGTCAGTACCATGCTAGTCATAGGATGAGCCAAGGATAACAAAGTCCATGGAGTACAATACCTAGTATACTACCTATGTGAGGTACTAATGCCAATAAAATAGGAGTACCCGCACTACTAGAAGCTGGCCTATGGTGTCTTCATGATAGCGCTGCAACTGCGCCACTATTTTCAGGAGCACCCCATAGTTGTGGTGAACAATGCCCCGCTAGGCTACATCCTCAACAACCCCAATGCTATGGGGCGAGTCGCCCTTTGGGGAATTGAGCTATCCCCGCGGGACACCACATATGAGCGGCGAGTGGCAATCAAGTCGTAAGTTCTACCAGACTTCCTCGTCCACTGGATGGAGAACCAACTCCTAGATACACCGGTCATGTCCTGCCTATGGACAATGCACTTTGACGGATCCAAGCGTCAAGAGGGAGATGGCATCGGGGTCATCCTGACATCACCATAGGGTGACAATATGAGGTATATTCTGTGGATGAAGTTCCATGCCTCCAACAACGAGGTGGAATACGAGGCTCTGATCCACGGGATGCGGATGGCCAAAGCCTGCGACACGACATGACTCTTCATCTACGGCGACTCCAAGCTCGTGGTGAACCAAACCATGAATCAGTGTGATGCTTTGAGTGACAAGATGATCGCATACTGCGATCTCTACGACACACTCGAAGGAGACTTTGATGGCTACGAGCTGCATCATGTAGGTCGTGAAAGTAATGAAGAGACTGACATGCTCACCAACATAGGCTCCACATGCGCCCCAATGCCACCAGGCGTTTTCCTCGAGAAAATGTGCAAACACTCCATCAAGTCAAAGGTTTCAACATGACCATCTGGCACGGCAACAGACTCGGGGGCTACGCCACCCGAAGAAGCCGAAGGATCCAGTGATGCAGAACAAGGATCCGTACCCGAGGGTCCCATGGAGGTCATGCTCATCGAGCCATCCTAGACGTAGCCGTACATCACATACCTACTCACCCAAAAGATGCCAGATGACCCAACAGATGCGCGATACATAGCGTGGCACTCCAAGGCCTTCACCATCATCAACATCGAGTTGTACAAGCGCAACATCACAGGAGTCCTTCAGTGATGTGTCACCAATAGCGACGGGAGGGCCATCCTCCTCGAGATACATGAAGGCACCTGCAGCCATCACGCCAATAGTCACGCCCTTGTCACCAAAGCTCTGCGAGTTAGCTTCTCCTGACCAACAACAATGCGTGATGCTAAGGACATCGTCTAGAAGTGCAACGCTTGCCAAAGATTCGTGGATAAGATGCACGCACCAGGCGCTGAACTCAAGCCAATACCTATGGCCTGGCCCTTTACACAATGGGGACTCGAAATGGTCGGCAAGCTACAGAAATCATCACCCAGAGGATACCTCTACCTCCTCGTCATAGTCGACAAGTTCACCAAGTGGATCGAGGCCATGCAGGTGACTAATCAGACAGGAGCCACCATTGTCAAGTTCTTCGAGTCCATCGTCTTTAGGTTCGTGGTGCCACACACACTACAAGAAAAGTTGGCTTTTACAACGGACGATTTTCGTTGTTGAAGGCATGTTTTTCATGGACAAAAAGTCTTCCATGATGGATGGCCTTCGTGGTAAAAGCCTCGTCACAAATGAATTGACCATGGTTTTTTCTGACCGTGGTGGATCGCACCCTTCAACCATGAAAACTTGTTCTATCGTAGATCTTTTTGCCAGTCGTGTTGACTGCTGATGTCATGCCAACTGCCATGTGGCAGCCGCCATTAGCGGCCGGTTACCGCCGTTAGCGGCCGGTTACCGCCGTTAATGGTCGTAGAAACCGTGGCAGAAGCTAGAGCCAGCCAAGGCCTGCTAAATACTAACTGGACCGGCCCATGAGGAGAGCCCAATAAGAAGACCTCCCATTACTATTTTGTCCGGCACTGCTTGAAATGGGCCCAACAATGCAGCCATCAACGACCCACAAACTTTCAGGCCCAATATTGTTTCGGCCTATAGAAGGCCCATGTTGGTTCAACACTGTGCGGCCCATTAGCAGCATGCGCCAAGCCGCTCTTATACACTTAAGGCCTGCAGGCAACCCATCACTATTATCGCAGCCTATCATGGGCCGCCTATTAACGACCCTTCTTTGAGATGGTCCGTTACTATTATGGCCTTTTACTATTTCGGCCGTTAACTATTCAGATCCACAAGCGGCATGTTACTGTTCTAGCCTGGTAAATTTGTCAGCCTGTTACAACCCTTGACTAGAAATTTCTTGGGCCGTTACTGTTCAGGCTCATCACTGTTCTGGACTTTAACTACTTCAACCCTTTACTCTTGCAACCCTATAGTGTTGAGGCCCGCTACTGTTTTGGCCCGTTAATTCTCTGGCCTGTTACTATTCTACCATTTTACAGTTTCTTGCCTGCTACTGCTCTGGCCTGCTACTGTTATGGCTTGTTACTATTATGGCCTGTTACTATTACGGCATGTTACCACATGTGGGTCGACCCATTATGTTTACGGCCTTTTACGGTTTCGGCCTTTCTGAAGCCCATGCCAATATCATAAAATGTGTATAATTAGCGAGCATCTTTTACTATTCATGGTAGACCTAATATAAGATGGGGCAATAACAAAGCCCTATATTGTTCCCTGATCGACCCTGCTGGAACAATTATGGTACCACCAACCGCCATGCGTGGACATCGTCAACTAAATGCCTACATGGCCTATGCGAGTTATCTATATATTACATTAGCTGGAAACTTCTTAAAATTATTACATATCATCAACTCAAGGGAAAGAAAATCTGGTATTTTAGTTAACAATCAAGTTGAGAGCAGAGTCCTCAATTTGCTTTCTCAATCTATCACCCGCATCTTCCTTTGAGTGTGAGAGCTACATTGGAGGAGACATGATCTTGCAGCCCCCTCGTTGGTGGTGATAGCTGATACGTCCATTTTGCATCACTATTCTATGTCTTAATTCACTATTATTCATTGATATATTTCGTATTGAGAGGTGATACTTATGTTATTTCATCTGTTTTTGCATGGTTGATGACTTTTGGAGCATGGACCGTTGTAGTCAGGATTCTGATGGAAAAGGTGCTGTTTGGAGGCAAAATTCGCGAAGATCAGAAAATCCAGGAAAATATACGGAAAATCCTATTTTTCCAGAAGACTAAGGATGCCAGAAGACGGAGTGGAGATGGGCCACAGGGGGCCCACACCACCACCTAGCGCGGGCAGCCCTAGGCCGCGCCAAGAGGTGGTTTGGCCACCCTGGCCCACTCCAGCCTCTCCCCTCTGGCGTATATCATCCTCCCGAAACCCTAAGACTCGGGGAGCGACCACAGAAAGATTCCGCCGCCTCTACGGGGCGGAAAACACCAAGAGAGAAAGATCTCTTCGGCAGACAGATTTCTGCCGGGGGAATTCCTTCCTGGAGAGGGAAGATCGTCGCCATCAACACCACCTTCAAGATGGACTTCATCGGGATCATCATCATCATCACCACCATCATCACCATCAGCACCCTCATCACCATCTCCATATTGCTGTAACAATTGGTTGAATCTTGCTATAGTTCATAGGGGAAACTTTCCCGTTGTTGATTACTCTTTGTAGTTGATGGTATTGTTAGTTCATAAGTGAACCGTTGAATTATTGTTTATGTTCAAATGGTTATATATCATTATTCCATCTCTGATCATGATCCATATGATGTCTTGTGAGTAGTTCGTTTTATTCTTAAGGACATGGGAGAAGCCATGTTGTTAGTAGTGGAGTTGTGTTGAGAAAGATTCAATAGTTTGATATTTAAGTTGTGGTGTACCTCTTCTAGTGGTGTCATGTGAACGTCGACTACATGACACTTCACCTATATGGGCCTAGGGGAATGCATTATTTATTTGGATACTAATCGTAGGGGTTTCCAGAGTGACAGAAACCCGAACCCATTAGGAAACCATTGCACAAGGGACGTAAGGGTCTTAGAGTTTAAAGCTGTGGTTAGGTTTCTACCTTAATTACTTTATTGTACTTACGGATGTTTGCAAGGGGTATAATCACAAGTATGTATTAGTCTTGGATGGGGCGGTACATTAGCACAGGTTCACCCACACAACACTTAGCAAGCTAAAGAAGATTAATCAACTATATGAAGCAAAAGCACTTGACAGTCTTCCCATGTGTCCTCGAGAACGTTTGGTCATCTTAAGTAATACAACCGGCTTGTCCTTTGCTGCATAAAGGATTGGGCCACTTGCTGCATTTATTCCTACTGTCTTTTATTTACTCGTACTTTGTTTACTTGCTTTATCGAAAACCCCTAAAAATCCGTTTGCTAAGTATTTGCAGAGAATTCCTGATCCATACCACTAGCTAGCACCTTCTGCTCCTCGTTGGGTTCGACACTCTTACTTATCGAAAATACTGCGATACACCCCCTATACTTGTGGGTCGTCAAGACTATTTTCTGGTGCCGTTGCCGGGGAGTGAAGCGCTATTGGAGAGTGGAACTAGTAAAGGAAACTTCTACTGTGAGTATTGTTTACTTCTGCTAGTTGCTTAATTTTTGTTATGGATAATTTGCTGAGTTTCTTATTTGGTAATGCTACTACCACTGCTAAGGTAGTAGATAAGCCACCACCTGCTAAGAATGATGTTTTCAAAATACCTACAAGAATTATTGATCGTGTTATGGATAACTACTATGTTGGGGATGGAACTGTCCATCCCGGTGATCATTTGCTTTTTATACACGAATTATGCGGGTTGTTCAAGTGTGCAGGTATTACTACAGATCAAGTTAAGAAGAATTTATTCTCATTATCGCTGAAAGGAAGAGCCGAGGAATGGTATAAGCTGCTGAAGAATGGTCAAGCTCTGGAATGGGAGAAAATAGTGCCTCTCTTTTATTCAAAGTTTTATCCTCCTAGTGAGATTCATAAAGATCAGAATCAAATATACAACTTTTGGCCTCTTGATGGAGAGAGTACAGCTCAAGCTTGGGGGAGATTGAAGTTACTTCTGCTCAAATGTCCCATTCATGAGCTCCCCAACAATATTATTATCAATAACTTTTATGCAAGGCTCCCTCTACATGACAAGGATTTATTAGATGCTTATTGTGCTGGATCATTCACTCGCATGGAAGAAGAAGCTAAATGGGATCTTCTGGACCGTATTCAAGACAATGCTGAAGCTTGGGAGAATGACAAAGGTAGAAAGTCAGGTATAAATTAATATTATGAATGCATTGAATCTTTTATGGGAACTGATGACTTTCAAAATATTAGTAATGCTTATGGTCTTGATTTGCAAGTTATTACGAATTGATTTAGAGCTTTTGCTTCTTATATCGAAATTCCAAGAAGGGGATGGAATAAATACCATGAACCTTATAAAGATATTGCTGACTGTGTCCCTGTTAGGAGCACTGAGTGTTACATTACTAACCATATCTTACCTGAACCTTATATCGAGAAGATTCCCTTCCCAGATAAGGTGAAGGATCATCCTATGATAACTAATGTAATCAATAAAAGTGAAAAGAGAACTGTAAAACCTGATGAACAAATAATCGTTGAACCTGTGGTAGCAATTGTGAAAGACCTTGTCACTAAAAACATAGAAGAGGGACACATAGTCTTTTGTGAGGATGCTTCTAATATTGTTTCACATCCTAATAGAACTAAAAAAGCTAGTGTTCCTGTGCTTTCTGTTAGAATTGGTGATCATTGCTATTGTGGTTTATGTGATATTGGTTCTAGTTCCAGTGCTATTCCTTATGAGCTTTATAGAGAAATTATGCATGAAATCAGTCCCTGCGAATTGGAAGAGATTGATGTGGTTGTTCACCTTGCTAATAGAGAGACCATCTCTCCAATTGGTATTGTACGAGACGTGGAAGTTCTTTGTGGTAAGATCAAGTATCCTGCTGATTTTCTAGTACTTGGTTCAGCTGCTAGTAAAACTTATCCTATCATTTTTCGTAGACCTTTCTTGAGTACTTGTGGAGCTATTATTGATTGCAAGAGGGAGAAAATATTGACTAAGTTTGATGGAGAACCTTATGAGTTTAATTTTTCGAAATTTGCTAAAGAACCTTGCGAAGAGGAAACCCATAATGAAGATTTTAGAGTTGAACAACTTGCTTCTATCTCTCTTGCCCCTAACAATGCTTTGTAACAATTTATGGAAGACCACGAAAGTGAGATCTTCATGGAAGAAAGGAATGAGATTGACGAGATCCTCCGTCGTCAACCCTAGATGCTAAAGCATGATTTGCCTGTAGAAGACTTGGGTACCACGTTGCTACCTAAAAAGGATCCGGTTTTTGATCTAAAAACTCTCTCTGATGATCTTAAATATGCTTATATTGATGATAAAAAGATATATCCTGTTATTATTAGCACTAAACTTTCAGGGAAGGAAGAAGAAAGGTTATTGGAGGTTTTGAGGAAACACCGAGGAGCTATGGGCTATACTCTGGATGATTTAAAAGGGATTTCACCTACTATATGTCAACATTCTATCAACATAGAACCGGATGCGAAGCCAGTAGTGGAGCACCAACGACGTTTAAATCCTAGGATGAAGGAAGTGGTAAGGAATGAGGTATTGAAACTCCTTGATGTGGGTATAATTTACCCTATTGCTGATAGTGAATGGGTTAGTCCTGATCATTGTGTTCCTAAAAAGGGAGGTATTACCGTTGTCCCTAATGATAATGATGAGCTTATTCCTCAAAGAATAGTGGTAGGCTATAGGATGTGCATCGATTTTAGGAAAGTCAATAAAGTTACTAAGAAAGATCACTACCCGCTTCCTTTTATTGATCATATGTTGGAAAGGTTGTCTAAAAAGACCCATTTTTGTTTTCTTGATGGTTATTCTGGTTTCTCTCAAATTGCTGTTAAACAACAAGATCAAGAAAAAACTACTTTTACTTGCCCTTATGGAACTTATGCTTATAGACGTATGCCTTTTGGTTTATGTAATGCTCCTGCTACTTTCTAAAGGTGCATGTCTGCTATCTTTCATGGTTTTTGTGAGGAAATTGTAGAAGTGTTCATGGATGACTTTTCTGTCTATGGAACTTCTTTTGATAATTGTCTGCACAACCTTGATAAAGTTTTGCAGAGATGTGAAGAAACTAATCTTGTTCTTAATTGGGAGAAATGCCACTTCATGGTTAATGAAGGGATTGTTCTTGGGCATAAAGTTTCTGAAAGAGGCATAGAAGTTGATAGAGCTAAGGTTGAGGCAATTGAGAAGATGCCATGTCCAAGTGACATCAAAGGTATTCGTAGTATCCTTAGTCATGCTGGTTTCTATAGGAGGTTTATTAAAGACTTTTCTAGGATATCAAAACCTCTCACTAATCTTCTTCAAAAAGATGTACCCTTCGTTTTTGATGAATATTGTAGGGAAGCTTTTGAAGCTCTTAATAAGGCTTTAACTACAGCCCCTATTGTTCAACCGCCTGATTGGAGTTTACCCTTTGAAATAATGTGTGATGCTAGTGATTTTGCTATAGGGGTTGTCCTTGGGCAACGTATTGATAATAAGTTAAATGTTATCCATTATGCTAGTAAGACTCTAGACACTGCTCAAAGGAATTATGCTACTACTGAAAAGGAATTTCTAGCTATTGTTTTTGCTTGTGATAAGTTTAGGCCCTATATTGTAGACTCAAAAGTCACCATTCATACTGATCATGCTGCTATTAAACATCTTATGACGAAGAAGGACGCTAAGCCTAGGCTTATTAGATGGGTACTGCTTTTACAAGAGTTTGATCTACATATAGTAGATAGGAAGGGTGCTGAAAACCCTGTAGCTGATAATTTATCTCGTTTGGAAAACATCTCTTTTGACCGTATGCCTGTTAATGATAGTTTCCCAAATGAACAGTTAGCTGCAGTAGGAGTGAGCTCGCGAGGGAGCCCTTGGTACGCTAATTATGCTAACTTTATTATCTCCAAGTATTTGCCTCCAACTTTTACAGCTCAGCAAAGAAGAAAGTTCTTCTATGATTTGAGGCATTATTTTTGGGATGACCCACACTTATACAAAGAAGGAGTGGATGGTATAATGCGAAGATGTGTTCCAGAATATGAACAAAAGGAGATATTGCGTAAATGTCATGGTAGTTCTTATGGAGGACATCATGCAGGAGATAGAACTACACAAAAGGTGCAACAATCAGGTTTCTACTAGCCCACCCTTTTTAAAGATGCAAGAAAATTTGTTTTTATCTTGTGATGAATGTCAGCGTGTAGGTAATATTTCTAGACGCAATGAAATGCCTATGAACTACTCTCTAGTTATTGAACCTTTTGATTGTTGGGGATTCGATTTTTTGGGTCCTTTCCCTCCTTCGAAAGGTTACACTCATATTCTTGTTGCCGTTGTTTATGTTACTAAGTGGGTAGAAGCCATTCCTACAAAGAGTGTTGATGGGGAGACTTCTCTAAAAATGCTTAAGGATGTTATCTTTCCTAGGTTTGGGGTGCCTAGGTATCTCATGACTGATGGAGGTTCTCATTTCATTCATGGTTGTTTTAGGAAGACCCTTTCTAAATATGATGTTAATCATAGAATTGCTTCAACTTATCACCCCCAAACTAGCGAGCAAGTAGAGTTATCAAATAGAGAAATTAAATCTATCTTGCAAAAGACTGTTAATAGGTCTAGAAAAAACTAGGCTAAGAAGTTGAATGATGCTTTATGGGCTTATAGAACTACTTACAAAAATCCTATGGGAATGTGTCCTTATAAAATGGTTTATGGGAAAGCTTATCACCTACCCTTAGAATTAGAACACAAAGCTTACTGGGCAGTTAAAGAACTAAATAGAGATTGTAAGCTCGCTGGTGAGAAAAGATTATTTGACTTAAGTTCTTTAGATGAATGGAGGAGTGAAGCCTATGAGAATGCTAGGCTCTTTAAGGAAAAAGTTAAAAGATGGCATGACAAGCGAATACTTAAGAGAGAATTTCATGTTGGTGAGAAAGTTCTATTGTATAGGTCTCGTCTCAGATTTTTTGCAGGTAAGCTACTATCAAAATGGGAAGGACCTTTCATCATTGAAGAAGTATACCGTTCAGGAGCAATAAAAATTTCTTCTCTAAAAGATAATACTACACAAGTAGTGAATGGACAACGACTCAAACACTATATTGCTGGAGATTCTTACAATGAAGATGTTGATGCCTTTCAAGTTATAACTCCGAAGAAATTCATCGAGGACCAAATTCAGAGACCTGTAGAGTCTGTTTTCAAATAGGTAACAGTTCCGGTAAGAAAAGTTCCACGAAAATACTATCCAACTATATTTTTGCAGTTTTCAGTTAATAAGGAAAGCTACAAAGCGAAAAAGGGACGGAAACGGAGCCAGGGTGGCTCACACCTGGCCGCGCCCCACCCCTGGCCGCGCCACCAGGTGGTGAGTCCACCCCGGACTCCGCCTCCGACTCGTTTTCTCCCAGTACCTTCCTTTTGATGTGAAACTTCGTAATATATAACCCCCCCCGGATCTTCCGAGGTTCGTATATCATGTTTTTGTCGTGATTTTGTTTCGATCTATTTCTGCCAGGTAAGATCCTAGATTTGTAGCCACAATGTCTTCCACTGGATCAGTCGAGGGAGATTCCTTGGAAGATATCATCAACCCATATATGAGAGAATCAAAGATTCATCCCAAGGAGTTATTGCTCGAAGGTGGGGAGGTTTGGATTAAAGTGGTTCAAGGCCCTAAAGGTGAAGGAAGTCTGGAAGACAGGATGGAAGCACTGGAGCAAGAAGTCTTTAGGTACAAGAAGATGGCGGAGCGCGAAGTGGATATCATCCATAAGATGTGTTCCGAACTCATCACCGAGCACCAAAAGGAGACTGCTGAACTCAAAGACGAAGTCCTCTCACTCTGCCAAACAACCAACAAACTGCAAGCACAGTTCTATGACGTTCAAAATCAAAACTGTGAGTATGAGGCTAGATTTAAACTCATAAGTGCTGCTGCAAGTTTCAGGATGTTGGAAACCACGATATCCTTTGTTGATGGGAAGCCTTTACCCTAGAAGACGGACGAAGATGAGAAGATACCACCTCCGAAGGAGTAATTCATCATCAGGTTTGGCATCCCCTTGGTTTGTTCCAAGCTTGGGGGAGTGCCGCGGTATCACATCACTATCTTCTATCTTTTTACATTATTAGTAGAGTCATATCATGAATAGAGGAGTTATTATGTAGGATGGTTTGCATTATGGAAGTGTCCCCTCTCTCGTTAGATATGTATCCCTTGGTGTGAGTTGCCGTTATGAAATATTAATGAGAAGTTCTATCATTCACTCTTTTTCATAGCTTATATTATTTTCAATTCGAGGTTATATGATTGATCTTGTTGTTAGTATTGGTATCACTTTGGGATCATTGAGTTAATTTAGTTGGTTTTGGCAAACCTGGCTCGGTCAGTAGCACTATTTTGAGAGTTGAATGAAAAAGATAGAAGTACTCTAAAGAAAATAATTTCATCATCTTTCTTTCTTGATTTTCTCATAAGTTTAGTATTCTCTAGTTAAGATCTTTTGTGCTTCCAAGGAAGATTGCATGTTTGTCTTTATCACTTGTATGTTCGTTTGTTTCCTTCAACTCTTGTACTTGCTACCTAGCCTTGCTAGCCAAAAACCTGTACTGAGAGGGTATTCTTCTCGTGCATCCACCTCCTTTAAACCAAAACCTTTGCCATTTGTGACCACCATACCTACCTAGTAGCATTATTGCTATTCCAAGTAAATTCTTGTTTTATCTATCTCCCAAATTAAACTTGTTATGTGAAAATTAGTGATTAAAGCTCTCACGAACTTGATGGCACACTTTACTTTCCTGCATTTAGTAAACTAGAACCATTGTGCCCATCTATGTTGCGTATATGCTTGCTCTTTGTAAGTTGTGAATTAGCAGAACCATGTTGTCATGGGGAACGCTTTCAACATTGCACTGGTACTTTGTACCTAGTTGATATCATGTTCTTTTGTCTATGGATGTCGTCGGTGTGAAATGAAAGGGGAGCTTGTAAGTCCATGGAGTTATGCATGTGTGTTAGAGAAACGCCTAGGACGCTGGTCTAATCCATGTTGACATGGTGGAAACCTGCAGCGTAACCATAACGAGTATCTATGAAGCATTCTTCTTATAAAAAAGAGATAGAGATTGAGAAAAAAGATAAAAAAGAGATATTATGAAAAGAGGAAAGAGAGAAAAAAGCATCATATTCCCATGGTAAATAAGAAGATTGCTAAGATACTTGTTGTCTGCTTGCCTTGTCATTTTGATATGGGGATTCTTCCGTATCATCGAGCAAGGGGTACCCCGTTGGCGGTTCTCAATGATACACATATGCTTACGATGACAAGAACTTACCGGTGACTAAACTTGAGTAGCATGAGGAGCGGCCCTCGTATTCAAGGGACATGAGATTCTCAACTTACAACTTGTCAATGCGTATCCTCATATTTGATCACTTTAACCTTAATCACCTAAAGATGTCTATGATAGGGGCAATGAGAGATGAAAGCTAGTAAGTATCATAATTTTTTGGAGCTCTATATGAGACCTGCAATCCCTGCTTCCCTCTTTGAAGGGCCTTTCTTTTACTTTGTAGTTGAGTCAGTAAACCTACTCCCTTCTATCTCAGCAAGTATTTTGAGTTGTTGTGTTTCATTCATTCATATGATGATTTATTCGATCATGTCTGATGTTCCTTGTTTTGCACATTGCTCTTATCTTGATGTTTACTACTTTGAAAGCTGTCATTGAAAACCAGTTATTTGTGAACTCCAGCAAATTATCAACTATTCTTCGACCAAGAGCTAAGTTTGCCATTACCAATTATGATTCACTTTATGTATCTTTATTGTGTTTCCTTTACTCATTACAAGTTGAGTTATATAATAGTGAGTTTTCTTCTATTATGATCTATGTATTTGATGAATGTGATGCTTCTTGTCCGTATTCTTTTATCGACTCTTCACTCCATAAACCTGAGGCCATGTTTATTGAGCTCAGTTTCTCTTGAGGACAAGCGAAGTCTAAGCTTGGGGGGGGGGGGGGGGTTGATACGTCCATTTTGCATCACTATTCTATGTCTTAATTCACTATTATTCATTGATATATTTCGTATTGAGAGGTGATACTTATGTTATTTCATCTGTTTTTGCATGGTTGATGACTTTTGGAGCATGGACCGCTGTAGTCAGGATTCTGATGGAAAAGGTGCTGTTTGGAGGCAAAATTCACGAAGATCAGAAAATCCGGGAAAATATACGGAAAATCTTATTTTTCCAGAAGACTAAGGATGCCAGAAGACGGAGTGGAGATGGGCCACAGGGGGCCCACACCACCCCCTGGCGCGGGTAGCCCTAGGCCGCGCCAGGAGGTGGTGTGGCCATCCTGGCCCACTCCAGCCTCTCCCCTCTGGCGTATATCATCCTCCCGAAACCCTAAGACTCGGGGAGCAACCACAGAAAGATTCTGCCGCCTCTGCGGGGCGGAAAACACCGAGAGAGAAAGATCTCTCCGGCAGACAGATTTCTGCCGAGGGAATTCCTTCCCGGAGAGGGAAAATCATCGCCATCAACACCACCATCAAGCTGGACTTCATCGGGATCATCATCATCATCACCACCATCAGCACCCTCATCACCATCTCCATATTGCTGTAACAATTTGTTGAATCTTGCTATAGTTTATAGGGGAAACTTTCCCGGTGTTGATTACTCTTTGTAGTTGATGCTATTGAGTGAACCGTTGAATTATTGTTTATGTTCAGATTGTTATACATCATTATTCCATCTATGATCATGATCCATATGATGTCTTGTGAGTAGTTCGTTTTGTTCTTGAGGACATGGGAGAAGTCATGTTGTTAGTAGTGGAGTTGTGTTGAGAAAGATTCAATAGTTTGATATTTAAGTTGTGGTGTACTTCTTCTAGTGGTGTCATGTGAATGTCGACTACATGACACTTCACCTATATGGGCCTAGGGGAATGCATTGTGTATTTGGCTACTAATCGTAGGGGTTGCCGGAGTGACAGAAACCTGAACCCCCGTTAGGAAACCATTGCACAAGGGACGTAAGGGTCTTAGAGTTTAAAGCTGTGGTTAGGTTTCTACCTTAATTACTTTCTTGTACTTACAGATGTTTGCAAGGGGTATAATCACAAGTATGTATTAGTCTTGGATGGGGCGGTACATTAGCACAGGTTCACCCACACAACACTTAGCAAGCTAAAGAAGATTAATCAACTATATGAAGCGAAAGCACTTGACAGTCTTCCCATGTGTCCTCGAGAACGTTTGGTCATCTTAAGTAATACAACCGGCTTGTCCTTTGCTGCATAAAGGATTGGGCCACTTGCTGCATTTATTCCTACTGTCTTTTATTTACTCGTACTTTGTTTACTTGCTTTATCGAAAACCCCTAAAAATTCGTTTGCTAAGTATTTGTAGAGAATTCCTGATCCATACCACTAGCCAGCACCTTCTGCTCCTCGTTGGGTTCGACACTCTTACTTATCGAAAATACTGTGATACACCCTCTATACTTGTGGGTCATCAATAGCATAATTGTAGTCTAAAACTAAGTAATCACAAGTTAATACATCAAACAAGACAAACTACTTATTTGACTGATATGACAGGAGCTATGAACTGGAGTTTACAACCGGTCAATGGTTCAATTATTGACCAACACGTCAAACAAACAAGACAAACAAGCACGCATTAAACAAGTGTGCCTACCATGAAACAAGCAATCAAAAAATGTGTGTGTGTGGCTTATAATTTTAGCAAATATTAGCCAGGTCATTTCAACAAATATTAGTGGAAGCGGTTGTATACACTAAAATGCAAGAGATGTTGGGTGACTCGGAATTTGCACTGAGCTACACAATGGCAGGCAGTTACTGTTGTAGCTAAGAATGAACCAGATAGAAATTATAATCACATCATACGAGAACTTGTAGAGCAGGAATGCAAACCATGAATAAACTATATATAGTAGATGATATCGTTGCTTAGGATAAACCAGAACCAGATGCGAGATATAGTAGCATCGCACGTGAACCTGTAGAACAAGACAAACAATCATTAGACAAGTATGCCTACAATGAAAGTAGAAATCAAACAAAGTGTTTTTTAGAATTTTAGCAAATATAAACTGGCCAGGTCATATAAGCAAATATATATGGAAGCAGTGGTATTTCCTAGAATACAAGAGACGTTCGGTGACTCAGAATTTACAGTGAGCTACACAATGGCATGCAATTACTGTCATAGGTAAGAATCAAGCATGTAGAAATATAATGGCATCATAAGAGAACTTCTAGAGCAGGAATGCAAACCACGAGTGAACTACATAGTAAAGGATAGTTATGCCATTGCTTAGGACGAACTAGCACCAGATAAGGAAATAATGGCGTCACTTGTGAACCTGTAGCAGAGGCTATGCAAACCATCATGTGCATTGTTCCATTTTGGGCTCTATGCAAGAAAAGGAAAATAGTTAGTGTTGCAGCTTTTGAACAACTAGATGGCAACAATAACATTATAATCGAATTAGTATGAAGATGTCTAAACAGGTACTACAGAATAGCAGAACGATGCCAAGGAGGAAATAGTAACAGGAACTTATCTCAGGACGAACTAGATAGATTCAGTAACTATGGAGCAGGGAATCCATACTAATATTTTCCACTGATTTTTCATTTTGCAAGAACTACATGATAGCAGGCAATTACTGTTGTTCGGAGTAGCTAAGAACATGTGCATGACTTTAAAATTTTAGAGCAGCGAATGCAAACCAACATGTCTAGTAACCTACTCCGTAGTATGTAGCACGAAGAACAGACGTGCGCTTTGACTAGGTGTACAACACGATTACAAAAATACAGTTCACTACGACAGGCTAAAACCTGCTGTACAGCTAACAAAACAAAAAAAGTTAGATATTTGGTTACCATGATCGTATTGGCTTCTAAGCATCATCCGTAATGGCGCAGGTGACATCCTTGTCACCTAGGGTGTTGCGGTTGCGCCGGCTATTTGCGTCGGGGAAGAAGATGTTGGGCGCTTGATGCCAGCTTGAGCGCGGTGGACGAGGGATAATCGGTGCACTGCACGGCGGCTCCGGTACGGTACGGGTGGGGAGGATGCCGGCGGTGTTGAGGCAGATCTTGGACAGTCATTGACGAATTCGGCGTCGTGGACGAGAAAGTAGGAAAAAGAAATTAGGTGTGGTGGACGACGATGGAGTCAGTGACCTGGGTCGGGTGCGATGGACGTTGGTGAAGCGGCAACGGTGCTTTGGATGAAACCGCAGCTGATGCAGCTCCGGTGTACTATTGGGTGAGGAGTGCATAGTGTCGAGTTCCGACGGAAAAAGCCAGCCAGAGAAGTGTTGTGGGAGGTTCCGGACGCGAGAAATTTTGCAGTGTTTGAAATGAAGGGGCACGAGGGAGTGGGGACCACATGATTTTGGTATTGTTTGAAACGGAGGGGCGCGAGAAATTTCGCAGTGTTTGAAATGGAGGGGAGCGAGGGAGTGGGGACCACGTGATTTTGATATCGTTCGAAATAGAGGGGCGCGAGAAAATTCACAGTGTTTGAAATGGAGGGCGCGAGGGAGTGGGGACCACGTGATTTTGGCCGTATATCAATCTTTTCCATCCATCCCAAATCAACGGGCCAGAGGGGATACCTTCCTTTCGAAGGCTCTGGCGCGGATGCCTATGCAAGCAATCGCTGGGTGTCCCAAAGTAGACTATAGGGGTAGATATGTAGGTTACTATAGTAACAGACCATTAATCAGGCTAGCTGGGGCGCATGTAATTTTGGCGCTCCACGAGTTCAAACTTTTACTTATGGTATTTAGGAGTGAATGCATGCAGCTCAAAAAAAGGTACTTACATGATTACATGCATGATATTATTAGGATACTGAGTTACATGCATCGTATAGTAATGAGTGGATTCTATTGGGTTGATCATTGTATTACTCGTATTCTCTCTCCGTATATACGTTGATCACAGTCTAGTTACTGAGTTGCATGGATGTGCGCACAAGCTCCATCTCTTTTATTGAGTGATAAACCTTTTTTTATGCGGTTGAGGCCCCCGTCCGCTGATGACTCTCGCTAATCAACACAGCTCACACATACTGTAGTTTGTAGTTATAACTAGTCTTCTAATGAAATCATACTAGTAACTCATAAGCATAGTTACAGTTGTTGTTTTCGAAGTGTATTTTACGTAGTAGTAGTAGGAACATCATCCAGGGAGACAGAGGTTCAGCGTCTAGCAATATTGTCTATCCAATCTGAAATCAACGGGTCAAAGCGGATACCTTCCCTACGAAGGCTCTAGCGCGAATGCCTATGCAAGGAATCGTTGGGTGTCCTTGGTATACTATAGGGGTAGCTGTTCTTGTGACCCAAAGTAATCCAAACAATAGCTGGGTGTATCTGATGCTGACGGTGCATTTTCTTTTCTAGATAGACATCGCGCCTCCTGATAGTATATATGTCTAAATGGTGGAGCAGCTGAGTAAGAAGAAGATTCCCTGAGGTAAGTCTAGTACTACTATACACAATGTTTACTACAATAAAGAAATGAAAAAGGAACCAGAGAAGAGAACAAGGTTGAACAAAACTTGTAAGTTAAACATAGACTATAACATGCATAAGTTATTAGTCTATGTTAATACAGGAGTAGTTCATTTATTAGGTAATAGACTCATTTCAGCTTGGTATGTGTGAATAACTCACTGTCACATAAGAAATTTTACTGAGTTGGACCCTTAGTTAGTCATGAAGTTATTTGCACTATGACTGGCCTAAAAAGATTCTTCCCCTAAATTTTGCTTATCTCCAGCAGCAACCCTATATTGTTTGCCCTATATAATAACCACACTATTTTAATAGGGAAGAGCAAAAAAAATCACCCAATGACTCACTCATCGACATAGGGGCCACATATAGGGGAGACAGAATAGTTGACAAGTATACTAGACATTGGATCCCTACATATCTGACAAAGTAGAAAGTATGACCAAATTTAAAGATCACTCATTGATGATTTAATTATTTTGATTTATCAGACATACTTTCCCTCCATCCTATTTTTTCTGAAAATGCCCTCCAACCTAATTAAAAAGGATGTCACATATTTGACTAAATTTGAATGTATATGTACACTAAACAGTGACTACTGTACAACAAGTATATCATTACAAAAGCTCCACAAACCACATTCGATTGTTAAGAGTGCAATATAATTATGCGAAGACGGATGAGAAAAAACGATCCATGCACCAAAAAGAAAGAAAAAAGAGGGCCATGCTAGGAAGTCCTCTCCCTTCCTAGTTCCTACTCCAAGATTTGGAGATTGCAACACTATGGCCGCCCTACGGAGGCAGGGCCTTGACAACCTCCGCAATGGTCATGACCTTGACAACCAACATAAGGTGGCTTCTCTCTTCCTACTTAGCGTGGCGTGACCTGGACGATCTCTACAATGGTAGCTGCTGGCTGCAGAGCTCCGTGACTTCCTTCTTCAAATTTTCACACTTAGTGCGAAGCGTCGAGGAGTCACACTCATAAGATCATGCGAGCTTCATTTGAAAATCCAAATCATCTCGGAGACGATCACACTCTAGGTTGAGCTTGAAGTTTTTCTACAGAATGTTGATGTTATGGCTGTTTATTTCATCTACTTTGGCTGAGATTCTCGCCCTGACTTCTTGCATGGAAAATGCATCATCGGTAAGAGAGCATGGAGTGCATGCAGAGAAGAACATAAAATGCCAATACATGTATAGTGACTATAGTACCTCTCTTCTTCGACCGAGAGCGAGCATGGCGGCATCGTATGTGTCAGAAATATCCGTCGTGCTATCGACCCGTGGGGTGGAAAATTCGACGCACGAGTCGCCTGCCCTGGAAGATGTACAGAGATGGTTCAATAGTAGGAGAAGACAACTCAGGAATCAATGGAAGTACAAACCTACCCGGACTCTTGGTCCCCATGATAGTCGCTCTTCGAATACATGCGTGAAGACGAGCCCTCACCCCACGGCTGGTCTCCTTTCTCGGTCCGAGCCTGCAGGTCACCCTTCCAACGGGATTTCTCCATGGCTCTAACCACCGCCATCTTGATATTCTTCCCGTGAGACAAGATATTTTGTGACATCGCTAGATGAAGAAATAGAGAATAAAGGGAGGAGCAGTGGAAGAAAATGGTTTTTGCGAAGGCGGAGCAAGGTAGTACTAGTAGGAGAGAGGAGAGTGAATAGTAGAAGCAAAATGTCAAGGTGTAGGTCTCGTCGCCATCCTTTGAGCAATCTCGTTGGTCCATCATACTAAGCGATCGAGCTACTAGCTATAATGTCTTGTTAAAGTAGTGGACAATATTCCATCCGAGAGACGTGTTTTTTATTTGCTTGTTCGGCCACTACGCGCGACGGAGTAACTCATAAAAAGGTTTTCTTTATTGTTTTTTCTACTCATATGAGTGGGTCCCCTACCTGGTATAAACATTGGAGCAGACTTTATTTTCTTAGTGCATCCACTATGTTGGCCACAAGCTATCCATAAGGGAAAAATGGTTAAGGACAAGCTATTTTGGTTGAAATTTGTCCGAATTTTTTTATTTAGCCTTCAAATTTATAGTTTGCCCAGGCTTCAAAACCATCTTGGGTCTTTTACTAGATAAGGAGTTTCATATACATAGTGGAGACTATCCATAAGCTCAAAAACTTAAAGGTGACCCTTGAGGGTAGTCCATAAGCATTAAAATATTATTATTAGGTACAAATAGCAGTAGGAACAAATTCCAATGACAACAATGTGTGAGATGGCAACTGGGTCCTAACTTATGGACAAATTTGGCTAGATACATAGTGGTGCAATCAATTGGCTTATGCTGTACTAAGTGGGTCCCATCTTTAGGATTGGTTTTTGCTGGCCATTCTAGTAAATTTCTAGTAGATTCAGAAAAAAAGTCTAGTATGTACATTTCTTAGCCACCCCTAGTAACGGCTCAAGCTGTGCTTGCTCGTAGTAGTAGTAGCAGTAGTCACACTAGATATACTTAGGGCTTGGCGCATAAGCATCACAAACGGTCACCAAAAGATCGAGCGACAAACTTAAAGATAACTTAGGGCTTCTTTGAACATGATTTAAAAACACAGGAATTTGAGTCGGTCACATGTACAAAATAATGGATTGCAAAACAGAGGAAATAACTTTCTTTGGATCACAGAATTTCAAAACACACGATAACAGGGTCTAAGGTACAAAATAGAGGAAATCTATAGGCTTAAAGTCATTTCGATGAAACACAGGAAATGTGCAGGAAAATTGCCTCAATCCTACGCGAATGAGTGTAAAAAAGTGGATGTTGAAATTCCTATGGGATTGGGGTGTAGAAATACAATCCATATGAATTTTGGAGGTATGTTTCCTTTCATCCAAAGTGCTTCCTTATGAAAAAAATCCGATGGGTCAAATTCCTTCAAAATTCCTTTGAAAATCCTTCGATCCAAGGAGGCCCTTAATCAAGATGTGCGTGCTCACGATAGACGAACACCTTCCAACGGGAGGTGATGTGGTCGTAGATTTTCATCTTGAACCTGTCTACGGTGACCTTGAACATAAGGCAGTCACCCTCCTTCAACTTATGGAAAGCAGCAAAGGTAGCCCACTCTTTGTCCAGGACAATATGGTCTTTGTTGCAGTTAGCATGGACAACCCACTCGCATTCCTCGCATGCTTGGGACACCACTAGTTGTGGGTAGGGGCGTCCCTTCATGTAAGGCTTGAAGTAAGTCGAGATGATAAGCATATACAAGTCATCCAGACTAACTGGATGTAGAAGTGCCTAGGACAATGTGTGGTGGCATGGTGTCCAACTGACCTAGGGCGTCTTCTCGGTTTGGCAGAACTAGCGACCAACTTGGCAGCACTTGCCCTTGTCAAGGCCTCCACTCTCTTGTCCGGTAGCTTCAACTCCCTTGGTATGATGGGGAGAGCATCCTCATAGCCACCTGGAGCTAGAGCAGTCCGGTCAAGAATATAGTCTAAGTTCGGCATTACAACTGGGCCGTCCTACATGAAAATTACCATTGCATCAGTCCTTTGGAATTACCAAAACACCACAATGCATTGTATAAATTGACTAAAGATCACAATGCATCATTGCACCATCAAAATTACCTAAACAACACAAGGTATCAAGTAAATTAAATTGCCTACAGAGCACAATGCATCATCAGAATCACCTAACCCGATGGATCCTCAAAATTATCTGAACAACTAGTAGAAGGCATACCATTTAATTAGATTGGTTAAACAACACAATGCATAATCTGAATGGATAAAAGAACACAATGCATTATCTAGATAGATAAAACAACATATTTGCACTGCATCATCAAAAATACCAAAACAATACAAGGTATCATGTAATTAAATTTAATAAACAGTGTCTGCGTAATCAAAATTACCTAAACTGATGGGTCATTGAAATAATTTGAACAAATAGAAGGCATATCATTTAATCCTAAACAGCAGAACGCATATCAAAATGGACGAAACAACATAGTGAGGAGACATGACACAATGCATCATAAAAATAATACCAAAATATCACAACGTGTCATGGAAAATTCCTAAACAACACAATGCATCATCTATGTACCCAAAACAAAACCCTACATCATTGTCATCAAGAATATTCCATAACTAAGCAGAACAACACGAAATACAATTATCAAGAATATGACATATAAAGAACATCACAAAAGGCAATTATCAAGAATATGACATATAACTAAGCAATTCAACAAAGGACCTACAGTACACGTTGCAAAAATCTGACTAGATGCATGTCATATTTGGGTTAAATCCCCAATCCTCCAGATCCAACCTCGTTGCAGTTGGGGGGCACGAACTTGCATAGGGGTCGATGGGTTGAGCAGATGAAGAGGGCGCCACTAACGAAGAACCAGCCACATACACCAAAGAAGCACAGACAATCGCTGATGAAGTGGGAGAGACCGATAGGGGTTTCACCGTGTACACTCTGAAATTTGGCATATTGGGAATGCGAGTCCAACCTGTAGATGAAAAGGACGTGTCCACCGTTGCACGAGCATTCGGTCCCAATGCACGTGGTGCTGCAGGCTTGGACGACCGCTCGGCGGGCGATGAGTGTTTCGGCGCGGCCGGTCGAAACCCTAAGGGCGACGGACACCTCACCTTGGGCACGACCCGCACACACACGAAAGGCGAAGGACGCTTCAGAGAGGGCGCTACGGCCGACGGAATCGAACAAGCCACCTGCACCTCCGAAGCAGATCTTGATGAGGACCCCTATTGGGAAAATGCCCTAGAGGCAATCATGGTTGATGATATTTCTCAATGTTTTCATAAAGTTATAGTCCATGTATGAACTATTGATATGTATCATCGAATATGTGATTTGATTGTGGAACTATATATTCATGTTGTTCATGCTAATAGTCCTTGGTCATTGAGGTTGTGCTGGACACACAACTTAGATCAATGTGAAAGTCGGCAGATGACTAGGTTCCACTTGTCATGGGCATGGAGATGCTATTCCGACTTACACAGATTCGGCTAAAGAGTTTAGCGAGTCAGACTGACCCATATTGAGATGCAACAATCAAGTCGTCATTTGCATGTCTCAATCAATGTAATCCTTAGACCTGAGGTTATTGCACAGTCCGAGTTGAGGATCACCGACTTAGGTTCTATCAAACGCTGTTCCGTCACTGGGCAGTTATAAAGGCAGAGTTCGGGTCGACTGAGAATCAAGCTGCATGATGTGAATAACCGAGATGGGATTTTGCCCCTTCGTCTAGAGAGATATTCTTTGGTCCCTCTCAGAAGATATGATTCAGAAAGCATGGCCATGCGTGACTCGGTTAAGTGTTAACCGAGGCGACCGACTAAGAGCTAGTCAGATGAATCACTTATCTCGGATCGAGAAAGAGAGTCGAACTATTTAAGGGATGACGATTATTCGCCTATAGTTTGACAAGGTATATCGTGAGGCAAAAGGGACTCAGACGAAAGTCGCATTGGAAGGTATGTCGTCATGACTCTTTGGTACTTGGGAGTTGGCACGTTCTGTTAGGAGCCGCTACCAACTGATCGGTCACGAGTGAGACTCGGATCGTGTCCGAGTCACCATGAGCCTGTCGGGTCACACACTTAAGAGCAGGAGCATATTTGGGTTGGACCCAAAAAGGAAACAGACAGAGTCAGTGAGTTGGACTCGCATCGACTAATATAGGCCTTTTAGTGAATGGGCCACAAGTGAGTGGAGCCCACTTTCACACCCTATATAAGCTGAGGTGCAGGTGCTTAGAGCACACGGTTAGGTCACTCCATGTGTTGGAAACCCTAGCTCCAGTCCAGTCCAGTGCAGTCCTATCGCCGCCGTACCGGACCTAGCAGTCCATCCTTGGCGCTCCTCCTCGTACGTGTGGATACTGGCGGAGGTGCTGTACGTTCAGCACTTCGATGATCGTGGATTGGAACATATCATGAGGACTGCACTGCATCAAGCGACGTGCTTCATCGATTCCGCAACCGCGCGTCTAGTGGTAATTCTCGTGGCCTACTACCTCAGCTAGATCTTGAGATCACAGCGTAGGAAAAAGTTTTGTTTTTCTCTGCGTGGCCCAACAATCCTAGCTCAACTACATACATAGGTTTTGGCATTGGTTTCATCGAAGCAATGGCTAGGTTAACGACTGAGAGTTGTGAGGTGAGTGTGGGAATGTGATAGCGAGAGAGGGAATGGTGGGGGAGGAGTTAGAGAATGGGAGTAGGTAACCCTCTATCCACTTTGGTAGTACCGTACTATAAAAAACTACATTTCACATATCATCACTTTTTTACGAACTAGTTCATTTCTTTGAATTGACTAAAATAGTGGGTACCATTTAGGTTTTAAAATTCCATCTGGTACCTGTTTTTCCAGTAGTAAGTACAGTACAATACTTTGTATTACCCTCCATGGTAGTATAAAACATTTTTTTAGATAGAGGAAATTGCATGATCCACCATCTTTTCATCGCACTTTTGCACAAAACACTTGGTGGACGTCATTTTTGCACATTTTAACAGTTTTTGGCCTAATATCCACAAATTTGGCCAGTTAGTCCTGTAATAACCGATTTAAACTCATTGGTAGAAATACTGACAAGTGGTCCCCGAATGTCATTGCTCCCATTCACACACAAAGATTGAATGATGCTAAAAACTAGATCCTAACGATATTTATCACCCACAATACTTTTTGGATGCATATAGCTGGGATGTAAGAGACTTATTTCATATGAAACGTCTATGTTTACACAAAGGTACCAAAATATTAGTCCGTCACACATTGAATTTGTGAAGGCTTTATTTGGTCATAATAAACTTGTTTTTAACACAACTTGTTTATACATAAGATTTTACATTTCATTCACATAACCAAATGTCCATCGAAGAGTTTATGTTAAAGTGTCAGACGAACAATATATGTCTGTTTATTACACCTCACACAAAAAAGCACCCCGATTTATCATAAACTTTAAGCATATAATTATTTTCCCAGGATTTATTTTCTTGAGAGCAAGCACGGTGAATATGCCTCGGAATGCCATAAGCCCAGTTTCCAGACAAAGTTTATACATGTTTCACTTATGATTACGAAGTTTTTTGAGTTCTCAAGGTTCCCTAGCAAACTTCACTGCTTAAACTAACTTAAGTTGATTTATCTATGTTAGATAAAATTTGAACTATGAGTAAGTAGTAGATTGCTCTTAAAGATATACAAGTATCTTTTGAAGGTACCCACCCAGACTGTCAATATATCGGAAACCAATGAATTTGTTGAATTCAACTTCTTGCTAAGAATTTGCATGTACACATTTTGACTTTTATTTGAAAACAATAAAAAACATTGCACGATGACCCCTGACATGTACTACTTGCCGTGAAAAATGATTATTATCAAGAGAGTTCACATTTAAAAAACAAACTAATTGAAAATATGGCCTGGCATGTATGAACATATCCTTAGGCTTCAGGCCGAAAGACAAGCTAAATGGCCTTATATATGTACATCATACTTTATGGTAATGTTCCCACTTTGGTAGATGAGTGCATCTTGGTGATGGGCTAGGTTCCTGCACCAAAATAGGGTTATTGCAGTACTTGTAGAAGAAAATATTTAAAGAGTTTGTTTGATGGAAGCTCGGCGAACATGACCCTCGTAGCCGTGTTGTCAACACGACCATGTTCGCACCCAAACCGTGGTTTCGAAATAGCCTATTCTATAAGTTGCTAGGATAAATGAATTTAAGATGTTTTGTAATAACTACTACTGGAACTGGAAGAAAACTAGAACAAAAGTAAAACTGAAAAGAGGTGAATACAATGAGATGAAATATTAATGCTATGATTCCTCAAGTAATGTTGTGTATACCGGTGTGCATGATAAGTGCTTATGAAATAGTTGTTAACTATAATTGTGGTAGTCCCTGATATACCGTTGTCTCCCACCGTTGGTAAGTAGCAACTAGACAACTCACTTGTCCACACCCTCTTTGGACATGGGTCATCTTGTAAGAGAATAGTGTATTAAGGTAACAAGACCAATCAAGGTAAACCAGAGCAAAGGCATTAAGTTCTATGGACAACCGTACTCCTACGCAAGTGTGCTAGTCACAAGATATCCCGTATGTCACTTTGGGGTCAAGAAATTCGCAACACCGTACCTATCTATATCATGAGTGATCTTGAGAAATTAAATCTTAATGGGCGGTGCATCCTAAGCTGCTATTGCCACCCAAAATCACTTATAGCAAATAGCGTATTAGTTCTACCCACGGACTTGTCAGGCCCATGGAATGAGTAGAGACTAATGATCAGTTTTGTGACACTCCGTGAATCCCTAGTAAATTCCTCAACAATGGATTGGACGTCTCCAATCACTAGAACAATATCATGAATAGAACAATGTAAAGAGAAAGCACAAACAAATTAATTAACAAGAACACTTCAATTACTCAAATCGTCATAACATTAATAAAAGGGGGTTCATGCCATGTTAGCTGTCGTTGTATTGGGAACGACAGTACCTAAGGAGGTTAGATAGAGGTGTGGGGACTAGCAGGGAAGCTATCAACGGCGTCCGCAGGCGGGATTGGATACAAGCAAGCGTAGCTGGACGCAGGAAGTACCCAGGTTCGGAGCCCTCGTGATGAGGTAAAGCTCCTACTCCTGCCGGATCTGACTATGAGGGATATACGAACTACAAGTGCTCCTAGAGCTGTATTCTCTAGCTATTGCCTTAAATGCACTGAGACCAACCCTTACTACTAAGGCCTTGCCCCTCCTTATATAGGCAGAGAGGCAACAGTCTCACTGGCCAGTCCGACTGGCGGGCCCACAGGCGGGTCCCAGCCGACTAGTCATCTACAGTATCCGTTACGGTGTGTCCCATCGGAGTATGAGCGGTATGGCTGTCGTAGGCACAATTGATGACGTGCGAGCCAGTCGTCAGCATCGGGCCACTGTTCATGCGTCATCCCCGCAAAGTCTTCGGTATGGCCGGGTGGTTGCCGGTCTTGTCATCGTACAGGGCGTACCGTGCACTGATACGCACGTCGTCCTATCTCACTGATTGGTTCCGGCTACGTCGCCGTAGCCGGCTGCTTCTTGCCAATCCGGCTACCATGCGATAGCCAGCCTGTCTTGCCTTGTCCGGCTGCATCTGGTCAGCCGGACGCGATCCGACTGCCCAGTTTCTTGTCCAGTTGGGGTATCTAGGGATCATCCACCCGACACTAGCCCCCGAGCGCGTGTGGATTCCGCCCTTAGGAGAAATGTGCGCGCGCTCCCTCTTGGTTTTGAATTTGTGTCCAGCTACGCCTGGCGGTTGCGCTACCCGTGACGTCAGTGCTGACGCCGGCCACACGCGCACGCGCCATCATTGCACTGCGGCGGGCAGCGTAACGTCCCGTCGCACGTCGCCTCGGGAAACTGCTAGCCGGCGCTTCGGTTCTTGCTCCCGGATCTTCTGCGCATCCCGCGTCGGCACACGAGATCTGGGCGGCGGTTGGGGTGAAAGGTGCCTGGATGCACGCCACATGACGCCGTGGACGGTTGCTCTTCCGGTCCTTTAAAAGGGACGCTGCGGGGGGAGCAGTTCCCTTCCTTCGCTCCCCCGCTCCAGTTTTCTTCTTCCCTTCCATGCTCCTGCCCTCCGCGCCCTTCCTCTACTGCCGCTGTAGCCCGCTGCGCCGCTCGTTCGTCGTCGTCGGCGGTACGGGCCACCACCACCCCTCCGCCGCCGTGCCTCCTTGTCAACCGGAGATGGCAGCCGAATGCGGAGGCTGGTGTGGCTCCTCCGTCATGGAGGACCACATCCACAAGTACCGCGCTACCCGCGTCCTTCTGCCGGAGGAGGAAGTAGCGGTGCGGTTGGTGCCGGCGGGAGAGGTGTCGCCGCACCCGGCGGAGGGAGAGTGGGTCATCTTCCTCTCACATCTGGCGCGCGGGTTCCCGTTGCCGGTACACCCCTTCTTCCTCACGTCCTTGGCCTTCTTCGACTTCCGTCTCCACCATCTCGACGCCAACACAATCGGAACGCTGGCGCACTTCATGGCTTTCTGTGAGAGCTATCTCAGGATCCAGCTGGATCTCGGGCTATTCTGCTGGCTCTTCCGAGTCCGGCCGTAGGTGCAGTACACGAAGGGGCCGCTAGTCGTCTGCGGTGGTGCCTCCATCTACTCCCGTGCGCAGTCTGGCTACCCGAAGTTCCTGCTGCATGACACAATACGACTGTGGAAGCAGTCGTACTTCTATGTCAAGAACATCACCAACATCGACCGGATCAACCTTCCGGCTTTCCAGGATGTCGAGTCCAGCCGGCAGCACTGGGAGCTGAAGATTTACGGCGACAAGGCGGAGTCGGACGCGATGCTGCAGCGCATGTGCTCCCTCGTCACCTGCCGGCTAACCGGCCTGGACATCACCCTCAGCTGGATGTCCCGGCTGATGATGTCGTTGCAGCAGCGAGCGCACAAAATGTGCTTCTACTCTGGCTGGCTCGACCCGACCCGCCTATAGCGCCGCGATCCCCGCTACCACAACCTGAAGGAGTGGGTGTGGACGATCACGAAGGAGTGGCTGCCGGAGAGCTGGACCTTCAGCCTGGCGCCTTACAATCGGGACAACCGCGCGCCCCGGGTAGGTCCTTTTAGCTGCAGCTTTCTTTCGTATTTCTTGCCTTTCTTTCTTGCTTTATCTGACTAACTTCTTGTATTCGGCAGATCTTCCCTTGCATCCTTCGCGAGGAGGGTGAATCCCCCTTGAGGCGTTTACGCCTGACTTGGCCGAGCCGCGTGCTCGGCGGTCTGGCGAGGAGTCGGACGGTGATGGTGATGCCTTCCCCAACGGGAACGATGAACCGGCTGCCAAACCCCACGCGGAGGTTGACGAGGAGGAGGAGGCCGCGCTGACCTCTGATCCAGCGCAGCACCCTGCGATGGACGGCGAAGCTGGCGCGAGCGGCTCCAGCCGTTCCAGCTCCAGCCGGCCTACCACGGAGGAGCTGTCCCCCAAGAGGAGCCCGACGCGAGCGTCTACCGGGTCGCCACCCCACGCTCCGACCACGTCTGCTAGCGCCCCCTTCTTCCGAGGTGCTGCCTCTACCGCCACCTCAAGCTGAACCGGCTGCCTCAGCCGGGTCGGAGGGTCCTCAGCCGGACATGGTGGCCCAGCCGGAAGCGGAGGGTTCTCAGTAGGGTGGCTCTTCCGCAGGCGCGCGGGGAGCCGCATCCGGCAAGGAACTCATGGTTGTCGGTGACGACAACTCCGACGACGAGCCGGGGGAGGAGTGGAGGACAGCGGTGGTTACCACGAAGGAGTCCTTGGCCATCAACGTCGTGGATGACGACGCCTCCTCCACCGCCTCGCTGACGGACCTCGCCGCCACCCTCGAACTGGCGGTGAAGGAGATCCGGCTGCTGGAGGCCGCAACCGACAGGAACTGGTCCTTGGAGCAGAAGCTTGCTGCTGCCAACAGAACCTCCCAGAGTAAGTTGCTGCATCTGGCTTGCCTTTTTTTTGCTGATAGCCGGTTTCGTTGCAGCTATCCTCGTGTGCGCTCAGCGCGAGATCGATCGCTTGAAGAAAGCGAACGGCCGGCTGAGCAAGTCCAACTCCACTCTGCGGCTGCAGAACAAGGATTGGCATGCGAAGGTAGACGATCTGGAGGCCACCATCAAGGAGCGCAACGCCTCGCTTGTCAGCCGGACCGAAGCCTTCAACCTTCTCGAGGCCCAGAACAAGGACCAAGAGAAGAAGATCAAATGGCTGGCGATGAAGGAGAAGGCTCTGGTGGAGGAGCTGATGCAAGTTGGCCACACGGCTAAGGGTAAGTTCCCCTTTTTCGTCTCCCTTTTGTTTCGGATCCGGTATCCGGATCTGACTCTTTTTTTCTGACAGCGTTTTATCCTGGCATAGACCTGCTGGCGTACAACCGGCTGCAGGAGAACTGGCCGGGAGCGCAACCGACGGCCCAGGAGCTCGTCGTCCTTTTGGCGAGGAAGCTGCCAAGCTTCGTCAAGTGGCACGGGACATCTTCTCCTTCCTGTGGCCGGATGCTCCGGTTCCAGAGACAATGGCGCAGCTGGCTGCGAAGGTTGGGGAGGTGCCAGCTATGGTGGACCGGCTGCGGGACTTGGCAGCGCGAGCCGGAGCAGAGATGGCTCTGGCCCTCATGCTCTCCTGGTACAAGGACGCCCGCGTCGAGAAGATCGCGGAGGCTTCCGCGCCGGCGCCGACCTTGCCGCCATCCGCCAGGCCCATCCAGAGATTGCCGACTACGTGGACCCCGATGAGGGGCTTACCGACTCGGAGTCCGTCGATACTCCGGATGTGGAAGCCCCGACGCAGCCGACAGCGGGCGCTGGAACTGGATCAAGCGCCGCGCCTCCTCCTCCGCCTGAAGCTTCCGCCAGTCAAGATGCTCTGCATGGCAAGGGTCCTGCCGTTTAGTCGCTGCCCCGGGATGCCGGGTGTATTTGTCTTGTTCAATCTTGCTTTGAAACTTGTCTGTCTGTACCGGCTGTCTCTGGCGCCGGGTAAACTTATGGGAGCTTGGCCTCCTTTTTATTTTGTTTGTTAATTTTGAACTGGATTGACTTTCCTTCAACTTGTGCGTTTTGCATTTTCTTTCAATATTTCGCCGATTGACTTTATCCGGCTTACTTCGTCTGGCTACACGCCTTTAGCCGGGAGAACTGCACCTCCAGTGGGGGCGCGCTAGCGCATCCACTGGATGTAGCCCCCGAGATTCATAGTAGATGGCGTAGCCAGGTGCTTCGAATCTTCCTTATTTTCCCCAAATCTTCTAACTTTATCCGACTAGACTCGTCTTAGTCGGCTGCTTTCGCTGGCTGAACACCTTCAGCCGGGGGAACTAACATTCCAGTGGGGGCGCGCGAGCACACCCACTGGGTGTAGCCCCCGAGATTCGGAGTAGCTGGCATAGCCAGGTGCTTCGAATCTTCCTTGTCTTCTCTTGCTCCTGCCCTTTCCCTAACCTGGGCTCCGAACGGCCGGCTAAACGCCTTTAGCCGGTCGGGAACTACAAGATTCCACTGGGGGCGCACGAGCGCACCCAGTGGGTGAAGCCCCCGAGATTCGGAGCACTTGATGAAGACAAGGACTTCAAATCTTCTTCTCTTTTCTTCCTGAATTTCGACTCAAGGTAGTCGTACAAGAATATACATACACATACATTCTCACATATTAATAGGTTAGTTTGCCAAATTGTAGCTGGAAAACTGATTTGATTTTTTTTTCGAAAACTAGCTTGCGCCTTTCTAGACACTTGGTCACTTTCCCGTGTACTCTGCTGTTTTCGCTGCGTCCTTGCCGAGCAGCCGGGTTGCGGTCTGCAGCAGGAATCGAAAGGAGCTGACAGCACATCGCGCATGGTACTAACGGCTAAGTAACCGGATTGTCTTAAGCGAGTTGCAAGGCCGGGATGCCTGATCTGTCGCGTCTCCTCCCCGTCTTTCGTGTGGGATGCCTCGGGCTTTTGCTCATGCTAGCCGGACAGCCGGGTTGCGGTCTGTAGCTGAGACGAAGAGTGGGCCTCTGACATTGTCGCACACTACTCAGCTGGTTTGTTGACTTAGCATGCCGGGCCAGCCGGCAAGCCCCCGGGTAGGGGTTGCCGGAGCCGGAAAAGCATAACCGAAAAATAGGTATAAGCACATTTCTAGCAAGGAGCCCCCGAGCATCTCCTAGGGGTCCGCATTTTCATTCATAGGGTTGCGGGATACATACATTGTCTGGCGACTAGGAGTAAAACGGGCGCAGCAAGGCCGCATTCCAGGGACACTCAGTCTCCTCGTCTGATTTGTCCATCTTGTTCTTGCGTGGCTGCTGCGCGTTGATGAGGTAGTAGGAGTCATTGGGCAGTGCCCGGCTGATGATGAAGGGGCCCTCCCAAGGTGGCGATAGCTTGTGCATGCCCTTCGTGTCTTGCACCAGCCGGAGAACCAGGTTGCCCTTGCGGAACACGACTGGGCGGATCCGGCCTGAATGGTAGCGGCGTAGCCGTTGCTAGTACAGGGCCGACCTGGACAAGGCCAGCTCGCGGGCCTCCTCCAGGAGGTCCACACCGTCCTCCGGCGCCTCCTGGTTGGCCTTCTCGTCGTATAGGAGCTTGCGCGAGGAGTCGAACTCGATATTCGCGGAGAGGACGGCTTCCAATCCGTAGACCAGGAAGAACAGGGTGTAGCCGGTTGATCTATTCGGCGCGGTGCGGAGGCTCCATAGCACAGCCGGAAGCTCTTCGATCCAGCATCCGAGTGACCGCTCCAACGGCTCGATGAGGCGTGGCTTGATGCCGGCTAGCACCAAGCCATTTGCTCTTTCGACTTGCCCGTTAGACTACGGGTGCGCGATGGAGGCAAGGTCCAGCCGGATGCCCTTGTTGCTGCAGAATCGGGCAAAGGCCCCCTTGGCGAAGTTTGTGCCATTGTCGGTGATGATGCTATTGGGGTAGCCGAACCGATTGATGATGTCGGTGAAGAAGGTGACGATTGTCGCCCCGTCCAGCTTCCGGATGGGCTCGGCCTCGATCCACTTCGTGAATTTGTCCACCTCCACCAGCAGATGGGTCATGCCCGCGCACGCTCGCTTGAAGGGACCGACCATGTCGAGGCCCCAAACCGCGAATGGCCAGGTAATCGGTATGGTCTTGAGTACCGAAGTCGGCACGTGCCTGAGCTGCCCAAAGCGCTGGCAGCCATTGCACGCGTAGACCAGCTTCTCAGCGTCCTCGAGGGCGGTGGGCCAATAGAAGCCATGGCAAAACGCCTTGGCGACTATCGCCCTTGACGAAGCGTGGTGCCCGCACTCGCCCTGGTGGATGTCCTTGAGTAGCCGGTAGCCTGTGTCCACATCGACACACCTTTGGAAAATGCCGGATACGCTGCGCTTGTACATTTCGCTGTTGATGATGGTGTACGTGTGCGTGCGGCGACGGTTTTTCCTGGCTTCCACCTCGTCATCCGGAAGTTCCCCGTTGGCGATGTAGTTCATGAAGGGCTGCGCCCAGGATGGCACTTCCCGAATGGCGAGTATGCTCCTTCTCTCCGGTTGATGGTTGTTGGGGGGTCGTCCGAGTGATGTACCCGGGACGGCAGCCCCCGAGCTGCTTGACGAGCCGGCAGCCCCCGGGTCTTGCAAACCGGAGGGCACTGCCTTGCCGGAGTTGGTGCGGGTCTTCTTCTTTGGAGGTTCTGCCTGCTCCGCTTCTGCTGCTCCGTCAGCCGGAGCGCTCCCTGCCTAGATGATGGAGTCCGACTCCAGTGATGGGTTGATGGATGGTTTGCGTAGATGCTCCAAGGAGACCCCGGGTGGGATTGCCTGCCTGGTGGATCCGATTCAGGAGAGCGAATCGGCTGCCTCGTTGTTGGCACGGGGGACGTGATGGAATTCGCATCCGTCGAAAGAGGCGCTGAGTTTATGGATATGGAACCGGTAGAGGTCCATGTTTGCATCCCTGGCATCCCATTCTCCGGATACTTGCTGCACCACTAGATCCGAATCGCCGAAGCAAAGGATCCGGTTGACACCGATCTCCTTGGCCAGCCGGAGTCCGTGCGCCAGTGCCTCGTATTCGGCTACGTTGTTGGAGGCCTTGAAGTGGATCTGCAGCACGTACTCCAGCCGGTCTCCTTTGGGCGAGGTGAGCACGATGTCGGCTCCCAAGCCCCCGAGCATCTTCGACCCTTCGAAGTGCATCTTCCAGTGGTCTGATTCCGGAACCGGTGGAAGATACTGGGTTTCGGCCCAGTCGACGAGGAAGTCCGCCAACGCCTATGACTTGATCGTGAGTCGGGGCCCGTACTGGATGGAGTAGGCGGCGAGCTCGATGGCCCACTTGGCGACTCGGCCGGTGGCGTCCTTGTTGCCGATGATTTCTGAAAGGGGTGCAGTGCACACGACCTTAATCGGATGCTCCTGGAAGTAGTGCTTGAGCTTCTTACATGCCAGGTACACGTCGTAGCACATCTTCTGGTAGTGGGGGTAGTTCTTCTTGGAGAGGGAGAGAACCTCGCTGAGGTAGTAGACAGGCCTCTGAACCGGCTGAGCCTTGCCATCCTCGGGGCGCTCCACCCCCAGGACAACGCTGATGACCCGGCTGATGGCTGCTATATAGAGCAACACCGGCTCCTTGCTAGCCGGCGTGGCTAGAACCGGCGCTATGGACATCATGCGCTTGAGGTCTTGAAATGCAGCGTCGGCTTGCGAAGTCTAGGAGAACTTGTCCGTCTTCTTCATCAGTTGGTACAACGGGAGTGCCTTCTCCCCTAGCCGGCTGACGAAACGGCTAAGGGAGGCCAGGCATCCGGTGAACTTTTGGACTCCAAGCAGGCTCCTGGGCGGCTGCATCCTCTCGATGGCCACGATCTTCTCCAGATTTGCCTCGATGCCTCGTTGTGATACGAGGAAACCGAGGAGCTGACCAGATGGCACTCCAAAGACGCACTTCTCCGGGTTCAGCTTGATCTGGTACTGGCGGAGGTTGCCAAACGTCTCTCCTAGATCTTCGAGGAGGGTGCTTTTCTCCTTGGTCTTGATGACCACATCGTCCACGTAAGCATGTACATTTCAGCCTATCTGCGAGTGCAAGCACTTCTGCATGCAACGCTGATAGGTAGCGCCTACATTCTTTAGACCGAAAGGCATGGTTACGTAGCAGAAAGCCCCGTAGGGGGTGATAAACAATGTCTTAATCTGATCAGCCGGGTTTAACCGGATCTGGTTGTAACAGGAATAGAAATCTAGAAAAGACAACAAATCGCAGCCGGCCGTGGAATCGATGACTTGATCGATACGGGGCAAGGCGAAGGGGTCTTTCGGGCACACCTTGTTCAGGCTGGTGTAGTCGATACACATGCGCCAGGTCTTGTTCTTCTTCAGCACCAGGACTGGATTTGCCAGCCAGTCCGGGTGGTACACTTCCATGATGAACCCGGCTGCAAGGAGCTGGGTGATCTCGTCACCGATTATCTTCCTCTTCTCCTCTGCGAACCGGCGCAAAGGTTGCTTGACTGGCTTGGCATCCGTCTGCATATGAAGTGAGTGCTCGGCGAACTCCCTCGGCACACCTGGCATGTCCTTGGGGGACCATGCAAAGATGTCCCGATTCTCACGGAGGAAGTCGACGAGCGCGCCTTCCTATTTGCTGTCCAAGTTGGCATCGATGGTGACAAACTTGGTCGGATCGGAGGGGTCGAGCAGGATCCTCTTCGTCTCCTTTGCCGGCTAGAAATCTCCTTCTCCAGCCAGTTTGCTGCTAGCCGGTATGTCCTGCTGGGCCATGGCCACGTTGCGCATGATCACGCGCTTCTCCTCAGCTATGATGAGGCCTCTGCCAGTTTGGAACCGGCTGAGGCGCACTCCATCGACCGCCTGAAGCAGCCGGCGATGGTGATCACGCCGTTGGGTCCCGACATCTTCGTCTTCAGGTATGCGTAGTGGGGAACGACCATGAACTTGGCGAGGGCGGGGAGCCCGAAGAGAGCATGATAGGAGCTCGTCAGGTTTACCACCTCGAACTAGATCGGTTCGCGGCGGAAGTTCTCCTCGGTCCCGAAGATGACGTCCAACTGGATTTTACCTAGCAGGGCGCAGGCTGGTCCCGATAGTACGCCATGGAACGTTGTGGTAGTCGGGCGCAGGTCGCATTCGCGAATGCCCAGCTTTTCGAGCGAGGACTGGTATAGGAGGTTGAGGCTGCTGCCTCCGTCGATGAGGACGCGCGAAAATCGATAGGTACGCGCGTTGGAGATGATGAGGGGGTCGAGCACCATGGCGTAGCCCCCGGGAGTCGGCAGCTGCTCCGGCTGGTCTGCACGGCTCCAGGTGATGGGGGTTTCCGACCAGTTCAGGTACTGGGGGACCGGAGAGACGATGGTGTTGACCTCCTTAGAGCGTTGCCTGCGGCTGTGCTTGTCGTCTAGCTCCGTCTCGAAGATGTGGTAGGCAGCGTGCGGCTGGGGGTAGCCGTTATTGTTGTTGCCGCTGTTGCTCGGAGGGGCTTCTTCATGGCAGCATCCGTCATGGCGTACTGGTCCGCAACCGTCATGAGCTCCGACATGGTTTTCGGCACGTCACACAGTAGCCGGTGGCGAAGCATGGTGCCTTCTCGCCAACCCTCGATGAAGAAGCTGATCGCCTGGCTCTCCAGGATGCCGTTGCAGGTATTGCGCAGCTCCGTCCACTTGGCGAGGTACTCGCGGTCACCCTGGACACACAAGGCCAGGTCACGTGGGTGTCCCGGGCGCTTGTACGTGCCATTGAAGTTGCGGATGAACACCTTCTCGATGTCTGGCCAGGCGTTGATGCTGTTGGGCGTGAGGCTGTTGAGCCACGTCCTTGCCGACTCGGTTAACATAAGAGGGACGTAGCGCACGGTTGTGCGTTTGTTCCCATGGGTGATGCCGACTGCTATAGCATAGTCGGTCAGCTAATCTTCTGGCTTCATGCTGCTGTCGTACTTGGGGGGGGGGGTCCCTGGACAGGGAAAACTTATCCGGAAACGGCTCGTTCCGGATGCGGGGTCCAAAACAAACCGGGCCGGTAGAGTCTTCTTCCTCCGTGACGCGCACTTCACCGAGGAGCTCGATGCGGTCGCGGGCATCCGGACAATCCAGGTTGGGCGCTCCCACCTGGCCCGAGAGACGGGAACCGGCAGGTCTAGGTGCTCCGGTTGGTGGAGGGGGAGGCGGTGGGTTGCTATTCACCGTTTGCTCCTGGCGCGGCTGGACCTTGTTACCAGAGCTGCGACGCCTACTGCGGGCCTTAGCCGTCTCAGGGAAAGACGCCTGTTGGGTGTCGCATGGCGCGCCCCTGCTGTTGGCAGGCAGCTTGCTCCCCCTGGAGTAGCTGTGGTCCTCCTGCATCTGTCAGTTGGCATCAGCCTGCTCGTCCATGATGCGGAGGAGCTCCTGCACGCGACCGTGCTGGCGGACTCGCTCCTCGCCTTCCAGATTGGGCAGCTCTTCTGCCGCGGCTCGCGTCGTGCGCAGGTTCTTGATGGGCGTGCTGTAGGTGGGCCGGATGAGGGCGGGTGTAGGATCCGGCTCCCCATCCTTCTCCATCCTACCGCCCAGCTCGCTGCCCCGGCACCATACCTGCCCGCGCCGGCTCGGCTCTGTGGTAGCCGGAGTGAAGCCGTGCGCGCGGTCGTACTCGCGCCGGGTGATCTCGAGTTGCTTGCGGATTGCCGCCAGCTCCATGGCCTCCTGGAGGAGGATCTATCTCTCCATGGCGAAGTTGGCTTCCGCCTCCTCCGGGTTATCCCCGAGGTTAACCGGCGTCAGGAGCCGATCAATGGCATCCTCCACCGGATTCCGAGGCTGCGGGGGGCGGAAGTTCCTACCTCGTCCGCGCCTCGCTTCCGCGGTTGGCAGGGATGAGAGCTAGAGCCAGCCATCATGACCTCTACGCCGCAGGAAGCGACGGAGGCGCTACCGCCCCGGATGCGGTAGCCCCGCGACAGAGACGATCTCCCTAGGGAAATTCTCTAGAACTATGGCGACGTAGACGGGGAGGTCGCTGAAGAGCAGGACGGTGCCGTTCGTCGGGAAGGAGGTTCCGGCGAAGCAAGAAGCGTTGTCGATGATGCAGTCGAATTTGCGGAGCGTGAGGCCACGTGCTCACCGGCTGAAGTGCAGGGTCCCGTGCGGAACGTGACTCCGGTCGAAGCCATCTGCCCCATGGTGGGCGCCAAATGTCATTGTATTGGGAACGACAGTACCTAAGGGAAGCCAAGTTCGCAGGAAGTAGCCAAGATAGAGGTGTGGGGACTAGAAGGGAAGCTATCGACATCGTCCGCAGGCGGGATTGGATACAAGCAAGCATAGCTGCACGCAGGAAGTAGCCAAGTTCGGAGCCCTGGTGATGAGGTAAAGCTCCTACTCCTGCCGGATCTGACTATGAGGGATATACGAACTACAAGTGCTCCTCGAGCTGTATTCTCTAGCTGCTGCCTTAAATGCACTGAGACCAACCCTTACTACTGAGGCCTTGCCCCGCCTTATATAGGCAGAGAGGCAACGGTCTCACTGGCCAGTCCGACTGGCGGGCCCCATAGGCAGGTCCCAGCCGACTGGTCATCTACAGTATCCGGTACGGTGTGTCCCATCGGAGTATGAGCGGTATGGCTGTCGTAGGCACAGTGGATGTCGTGCGAGCCTGTCGTCAGCATCGGGCCACTGTTCCTGCGTCATCCCCGCAAAGTCTTCGGTATGGCCGGGTGGTTACCGGTCTTGTCATCGTACAGGGCGTACCGTGCCTTGATACGCACGTCGTCCTGTCTCACTGATTGGTTCTGGCTACATCGCCGTAGCCGGCTGCTTCTTGCTGATCTGGCTACCATGCGATAGCCGGCCTGTCTTGCCTTGTTTGGCTGCATATGGTCAGCCGGACGCGATCCGCCTTCCTAGTTTCTTGTCCGGTTAGGGTATCTGGGGATCATCCCCCCGACATTAACCCATCACAGATATCATGATGGGAAAGATGATGGAGTAGCAGCGATGGAGATGGTGATGACGGCACAGTGATGGTGGCGTCGGCGTGGTGATGGCGGTGTCCTCCTTCTCCTCCTCTTTTTGCTTGGATGGCTTGATGGTGTTGATGGAGATCTGGATCTTGGTGGAGCTGTAGAGGCTATGGAGGTGGTACGGCGGCAGGGCGTCGCCGTGGAGGCGGTAGATGGGATCTAGATCTTGTATATGGTGTATTATGGCTTCCTTGGGTCCTCCCTCCTTTATATAGGCCTTGGGGGGTGCCCTAGGGTTCCCCCAATACCGTCATATGACTTAGGGAAGGTTCTGGAGTTTCTCTGGGGCGAAATCCTGTCGTTTCCGATCCTTTTTACAACTATACGGGCGCAACTATATGGCCGGAATTATTGCTCCAGTTGTATAGTTGCTCGTTAAACCGTTTGTACTTTTTAGTATTTTGGTCACCATCTCTTCATACAAACTCCGTTTTGGGTGTTCTTGTTCTCTTTGAGTTTGTATCGTTGAGGGCTACAACCCTGTGGTATTGGATCTTTATTTTGAGAGTTGTAAAAATTCACTTTTCCAACACCTTAAATGGCTAAGTCTGGTCCCTGCAACTCCTCCATACTATGCTCTCTTTGTTCCTTTTGCATTTGTTTCATCCATAATCATCATCAACACCTACACACATGTCAAAGACAAGGAAGGGAATAAAATTCTACCTAAACTACTAAATGTTCAAAGATGATATTGAATTTAATAAAAACAAGTAATCATGCATATTAGGCATAGCAATAGTTAGATAGAGCATGATATGATAGGCAAATGACATAATTTATATTGCTAAAAGTGTTATATTATCACAACCATCAACTTCCCCAAGCTAGATCTTGCGCGTCCTTGAGCAAAATGGATCGATAACTTAATGGATGTGATCTTGCTTATCATTGAAAATCAATGCACCGTATCCTTGTTTTTCCTACAAGCTCAAAGCAAGAGAGCACATAAACATACAAGGCAATATAATCTCAGTTATATTATTCCAAACCACCAGAGATTAGTCAAAAACTTCTATGCCCTATGTCAAAGTTAAATCTAGCTTGCAAGTAAACTTGTGATCCTTCTATACACACTTTATTGTATTTTTGTATTTTATTTGTATAAGGCAAAGCTGAACACGGTTAGTTGTCAATCATAAATAGAAATAGAGTTTTCCAATGCTACCCACTCATGCCATATATTAAAGTCTCTCAAGTGCAAACTTCGATTGCTGAGCTCATAGAAAATATATTTCTTAGTAACGAGACCATGCCAAAAGAGTCGTATATGTTTAATCGAGACTGTCTAGGCTAGGAAGGACACTCGTGACCATTACCAAGGTTTCCCTTTTCAGTATAATGATTTCTCATAACGGTCATAGGAGTATTCCGACTTTTCCTTTTAACGCAGGCCCATGAGAATACCAATGCATACCCAAATATAACATTTTTGCTACATATGTTGGGCAACTCATAGCCAAACTCCAAGAGTTTCCTCTTTTTGGATTGTCCAAAGGCCAGCAGAGTTGTTAGCATTCCATGTTGTGCGATAGTGGTGCAAGACATGCATAAAGCAATATCTCACTTTGATTTCCAAGACAAAATTTTGGCATGCGTAATCTCGAAACTTTAAAACATCATTTCTTATTTGACAACCCACTCAGTAAGCATCTATTAAGACCATCATTTCCAACACTATGGGGTCGTGCTACTCCATAACCATTCACTTAGGAAAATTTTGAACAGTGATAGCTAGCAAGTTTCGAAGAACTTCTTTATTGTTTTTTTCTTTTCAAACTGTAGAGAACATGTCAATGTATATTTAGAGGATCACAATATTTTCACAAGCTAGATAAAAGTTGAACAAGGTGCATCAAAGCTATGGCTTGTATCCTATGGGGCCTAACATGAGAAAGTATATCACTTATATAAATATGAACAAAAACTCAGCTAAGCAAGCATTCAAAAACAAAGAGATACACAATATCATGAAAACTTTTTAAGGTAAAGAACTTTGCACAAGACTCTATGCATGCAAAATAACCTCCCCAAGCTAAGAACTTTCCAAGTATCCACTCGAGAAGATCATGAAAACAAAAGAGAAAATGCAGTTATCAAAAGAGAGTATAAGAAGTGGTTACCTCCCCAAGCTTAAGTTAAAGCAAGAGTGACACACTTTACCGTTGAGGTGCTTTTAACCTCTATTTTGACGGACAAAGAACCTTTGCTTCAATGAATGTTTCGTGATCTGGTGTATTCCTTCCTTAAGAACCTGGTAGGAACACGACTAGTAAGAAGACGAAATATTTTTGTGTTTTTGAAGAGACGAGTTTATCTCACAAGTAATAGAAAATACAAGTCCCACTGAGTCGTTTCATCAACCTAAACACCACGCTTAAGTCAACAAACTAATTCTAGAAGTGCACACTCCTAGACTATGATGAAGTGTAAGTGCGACAAAATATGAAACACGAGTGTGTAGCCCCTATGTGCTTATTTAAAAGAGGTTCAAGTTGGAAGATTTTAATGGACACTGATTGTTGAAACATTCAATTGAAGCAACCAAGTGGCTCATGCGAGTGTTTGCATGGTTGTCACTACCATACACATCGTCACACAAGGTTCAAGTCCCTACGAAAATAACACACAAAATAAAATGCATCGGTTTTGTATACGAACATAGTTAGTTTACCCCACCGATAAAAGGAAATTAAAAAAACATGAACTTATATAGAGAATTACAATCTAGGAAGTTTCTTAGGCAGAACTTTTATTGCTTGCAGATATTCGGCTCCCCCTCGAGTTTCAAGGTTTTTAGAAGAAGTAGGGAGAACGTATATCAAAATTTTGATACAGGGATTACCTTCCAATAGCGATGTTGTGGTAGGACGCAACTATATGGCCAGAACTATACGCCGGAACAATGTGTTCCCGCCGTATAGTTAGCCTGCTGTCAAAATTTTAGGGTTTTCACCAGGCGGCGCAGCTATACGACTAGAACTATACGGCCGAAACAATTTGTTCCTGCCGTATAGTTGGTCGCCAAACCCTCTGTACCTAGAAAAGAAATTGTATGAAAGCATCGATATCTATACGACTAGAACTATACAGCCGGAATTTTTATTCCTGCCGTATAGTTGATCGTTAAACCGTCAGTACTTATGAAAGAAAAATTGTTGATGGCAAAAATATCTATACAACCAAAACTATACGGCCGGAATTTTTGTTTCCGCCATATAGTTTGTCGTTAAACCTTCTATATACATCAAACAATTTCTATTTCTTCGTGAATTCTTTCTTATCTTGTAACTTAGTGAAATACCTTATTTTTGATAGAAAAATGACAGATTAAATTTCCGACCAACATTAGCATGTATAAAACGGGATTTAAGTACAACCGAGTTTATGCAACACATAGTGACAATAAATTCTTCCTGTTGAAAACTTCAACAAGATTACTCTAATAGCAAGACATGCGAAGAATAAAAGTGCCAATGCAACATGAATGCAACTAGATTCAAGACACAAAACTAAGAAAGCCGCCTAATGACTTCCAGGTTACCTCCTGAGAAGCGCTCACTTTAAATCCATAAAGCCAGGCTAGGATGCTCCATACATTACCCACCTGGATCCCAAGCGATATCAAGTCGAGGTGAGGTTGTACATACCAGCTTGGAGCATCTTGAAGTAGAGTTCGGTCAGAGTCGTACCCGCTTACGGTGCATTGACATCATGTAGATGAACAAGTTCTTGCTTTCAAGTGAGTGTTGATGCACCAAGCTTGGTGAACATGCCTCTGTGTATAGCTGCAATGAGAGGATTTGAGATTAATATAGAATTCTTACATCTTTACCTTGGTTACCTGTGTAGGGGAACACTTCATAGTATTCGTCCTTCATAGCAGGGAGTTCATGACCCTGCATGTTAGTATAGCAAGGTGATATCTCTATTTCATTATTATTAATGCTCTCCATATGAGTGTCTAGGCACAAGGCCTTCGCAAAACAATTATCAATAGTTTTAGCATCATAAAAATCACTACTAAAGTGAGAGGCATCACATACAGGAGTTGTAGTGTGACTCTCTTTGTCAATCTCACCTTTTTGTTCCTCCTTTTCATCGACTAGTGTTTTAATAGCAATGATAGAATCAAAAGTAGGAGTCGAAGGTGTGAGCGGGTGATCAATCTGTTCTTCCTCCTCTTCCTTGTGCTCCTTTTCCTCTCCACTTAAATTATTTTCACAAAAGAGGAATATGATTTATACTAAATTAAAAACTTCATCAAGTGCTTCACTTACAACATCAATACTTCCTAGTCTAAATACCATTTCAGATGCACCTTTGAAAAGAACGTATTCTAGTACTTCCAAACTAGCATAGGATTTATCTCTATTATAATTTTCTAGAGTAGGATTGTTGGAATACTTACATTGACAATTAAGGTGATCATCCATTATACAAATTGTGCAATAAGATCCATCATTACCACGTAACCATAATGAATGCCTTTCCAATTGGTCCAGCAATTTGTTTATCATCTCATGTCTAGCAACCAGGCTTGATGAACTTGAATCCGTTATCTCCTCCAATGCTTGTATTATCTCTTGAACAAAATTTATCTCGGAAGACATAACTAGTAGCAACAGTTTTTATAAATTTTTCGTTTTGTATTATTTATTTTGTTTTTTTGTTTTCAATATAAATGAAAGCAGTAAGATAATAGCAACAAATAGAAATAAACTATGTGCGAGTAGATAACCGAAAACGTTGCTCCCCGGCAACGGCGCCAATTTGATGGGCTGGGTTCCTGCACCAAAATAGGGTTATTGCAGTACCTGTAGTAGCAAATATTTAAAGAGTTTGTCCCAACGGGATCTCGGCGAACATGACCCTCGCAGCCGTGTTGTCAATGCGGCCATGTTCGCACCCAAACCGTGGTTTGGGAATAGCCTATTCTATAAGTTGCTAGGATAAATGAATTTAAGATGTTTTGTAATAACTACTACTAGAACTGGAAGAAAACTAGAACAAAAGTAAAACTGAAAAGAGGTGAATGCAATGAGATGAAATATTAATGCTATGATTCCCCAAGTAATGTTGTGTATACCAGTGTGCATGATAAGTTCTTATGGAATAGCTGTTAACTATAATTGTGGCAGTCTCTCATATACCGTTGTCTCCCACCATTGGTAAGTGGCAACTAGACAACTCAATTGTCCACACCCTATTCGGACATGGGTCATCTCGTAAGAGAATAGTGTATAAAGGTAACAAGACCAATCAAGGTAAACCAGATCAAAGGCTTTAAGTTCTATGGATAACCGTACTCCTAAGCAAGTGTGCTAGTCATAAGATATCCCGTATGTCACTTTGGGGTCAAGCAATTCGCAACACTATACCTATCTATATCATGAGTGATCTTGAAAAATTAAATCTTAATGGGCGGTGCATCCTAATATGCTATTGCCTCCGCAAATCACTTATAGCAAATAGCCTATTAGTTCTACCCACAGACTTGTTAGGCCCATGGAATAAGTAGAGACTAATGATAAGTTTTGTGACACTCCGTGAATCCCTAGTAAATTCCTCAAAAATGGATTGGACATCTCCAATCACTACAATAATACCATGAATAGAACAATGTAAAGAGAAAGCACAAACATATTAATTAACAAGAACACACCACACTTCAATTACTCAAATCATCATAACATTAATAAAAGGGGGTTCAAGCCATGTTAACCCATCAGGGAGATCATGATGGGGAAAGATGATGGATTACTGGCGATGGAGATGGCGATGACGGCGCGGTGATGGTGGCGTCGGCGTGGTGATGGCGGCGTCCTCCTTCTCCTAATCTTCTTGCTTGGATGGCTTGATGTGTTGGGTCTATAGCATAGAAAACAAAAAAATTCCTACGATGAGAACTACACGCCAAGATCTATCTACTAGGTACAGAGCAACGGGTGGACATACATCCATCGAGAACTTACCCTCGAAGACAACGAGTTTTGTTAATGAGTAGGAACTCGTGGTTGATGTAGTCGTACACTTGCCGATCTCAAGATCGTGTGGAAGTCCGAGTGCCGCAACTCAGCAGCGCATCCGTACTCGCACACACGTTCAAGCCACCGGACAACCTCCACCTCCTCGCTCCAGTGATCTAGCGGAAGCAGCAACTCCTTCCAGACGAACATCCACCGGGAACATGTATCTCGCTAATCCGAGACCATGGGGGAATAATTCTAGAGAGGGAGAGAGATCCTTCACGAGGAGGTGTGAGGAAGAAGGAGGAAGAGGGGGGCCTTTTATAGGAGGAGGGGGGTACCCCTCCCCATGGCCGGCGCATGGGGGGGTGACCCCTCACCTCCCCCATTCATGTGGTGGTAACCCCTCCACATTAAAATGACTCTTCACATTCCCTTTTAAAGTCCCCACTTTAAATGCATTAAAATTCTCTAAGTTTAATGCTCTCTCATTTAATTAAACTCTTTTATTAAATTTATTCAGAATTTTTTTAATTACTTTAATTAAAAAACATTCACATATAACCCCTTGCAATATTTCAATATCACATGCAGAACCACTTTCTGCAATTTCACCCGAAACAATTTCCGGTTTCTATCGAAACAATTCCTACGCTTTGCAATTCTTTCGTCTGAAACATATGTGCTCCAAAATGGTGTCTGTTAACTCTTAAGTGTGTCACCCTACGATTCGCGAATAATGCAGATATGATTGAGACTCCTCTCAGATCAATAATCATAAGCGGGACCTGGAGATCCATACTGACTCCTTCATATTCAACGATGACTTCTGTGATTGTGAGAACCTTTAATGCTTGTAATTTAATCCCTTTGTCTCATGATATAATACATGTCCGAGATTCGATTATCGGTACCCAAATACCTAGTTTGATCTTGTTACCGACATGCACTCTTTTGTCATTCCCGTGATATAACATTCTAGTGATCACATCACTTTCTTGCAAGCTATCTTAATGTGATATCACCGAGAGGGCCCAGAGTATATCTATCCGTCATCGGGATTGACAAATTCCACTCTTGATCCATGAGCCTCAACATAACACCTTCGTAGCACTGAACCCATCTTTATAGTCACCCTATTACGGTGTGACGTTTGATGTTATCAAGATACTCTTTCGGTGTTAGCAATTAACATGATCTCATGGTCTAAGGATAAAGATTACTTTGTATGATGTTATAGCAATGTAAACATAATGACTTGATCGTAATGCTATACTTCAGATGAATGTTCATCACATCATTTCACAAATGCTGTGACCTTGTTACTAACAACATCCAATGTCCATGATCAGGAAACCTTGATCATCTTGTTAATCAACAAGCTAGTCTATAAGAGAGGCATAACTAGGAGCCCTTTTTGTTTATTAAACACACATGTATTGACGTTTCCGATCAATACAATTATAGCATGCAAAATAAACATCTATCATATATAAGGAATACATAATAACAACTTTATTATTGCCTCTCAGGGCATATTTCCTTCAGTCTCCCACTTGCACTAGAGACAATAATCTAGTTCTCATAGTGATAAATCTAACACCCATGGAGTTCTGGTGTTCATCATGTTTTTCCCTAGGGAGAGATTTAGTCAACGGATCTGCTACATTTAGGCCCGTGTGTACTTTACAAATCTTTATGTCTCCATCCTTGACATGTTCGCGGATGGAGTGAAACCGGCGCTTAATATGCTTGGAATTCTTGTGAGACCTCGGTTCCTTGGCGTTGGCTATGGATCCATTGTTGTCACAATAGATCACCATCGGGTCCAATGCACTAGGAACCACACCTAGTTCCGTAATGAACTCTTTCATCCTAACCGCTTCCTGCACCGCTTCTGAAGCAGCAACATATTCCGCCTCCGTTGTTCATCCAGCCACCACAGGTTGTTTGGAACTCCTCCAACTAACTGCTGCTCCGTTCAAGAGAAATACGTATCCGGATTGAGACTTAGGGTCATCTGGATTGGTGTCAAAGCTAGCATCGACATAACACTTAGCGACTAGCTCTTCTTCACCTCCGTATATAAGAAACATATCCCTAGTTCTTCTCAAGTACTTAAGGATGTTCTTGACCGCTATCCAGTGTTCCGAACCTGGATCAGATTGGTACCTACTAGTCAAACTAATAGCATGTGCCACATCCGGTCTTGTACATAGCATGGCAAACATAATAGAGCCTATGTTCGAGGCATAGGGGATCTTATCCATTATCTCTCTTTCTTCCGCCGTAGCCGGAGTTTGAGTCTTACTCAATGTCTTGCCTTGCAACATAGGTAAGAACCCCTTCTTACTTCTGTCCATATTAAAATTCTTTAACATCTTATCAAGGTATGTACTCTGCGATAGTCCAATTAGGCGCCTTGATCTATCTCTATAGATTTTAATGCCTAATATATATGACGCTTCACCAAGGTCTTTCATCGAAAATTTGCTGTTTAGATAACTTTTAACACTGTTTAAAAGATCTATATCATTTCCAATCAATAATATGTCATCCACATATAATATCAGAAATGCCACATTGCTCCTACTCACTTTCTTGTAAATGCAAGCCTCTCCATAAGTTTGGACAAATCCAAACTCTTTGATCACCTCATCAAAGCGGAGATTCCAACTCCGGGATGCTTGCTTCAATCCATAGATGGATTGCTGAAGTTTGCATACCTTATTAGCATCCTTAGGATTGACAAAATCCTTAGGTTGTATCATATACAACTCTTCTTCAATATTACCATTGAGGAATGCAATTTTGACATCCATTTTCCATATTTCATAATCGAAATATGCAGCAATTGCTAACATAATCCTCACCGACTTAAGCATCGCTACAGGAGAGAATGTCTCATCGTAGTCAACTCCTTGAATTTTTCGAAACCCCTTTGCAACAAGTCGAGCCTTATAGATGGTCACATTACCATCAGCATCATTTTTTCTTTTGAAAATCATTTATTCTCAACGGCCTTTCGATCGTGAGGTAAGTCCACCAAGGTCCAAACCTGGTTCTCATACATGGATTCCATCTCGGATTTCATGGCTTCTAGACATTTGTTGGAATCCGGGCTCATCATCGCTTCTTCGTACGTCGCAGGGTCATCCATTTCATCAACCATGAAATTCACAACAGGATTGCCATACAGTTCAGGAGCTACATGTGTCCTGCTTGACCTGCGAGGTTCGGTAGTGTCCTCTTTCGGAGTTTCATGATCAATATCATTAGCTCTCTCTTCATTAGGTGAAGTCAACTCCGAAACAATTTCCGGTGCTGCGCTACTCGCCATTTCATGAAGAGAAGATTCAATAACCTCTTCGAGTTCTACCTTCCGACTACTCACACCTTTCGCGAGAAACTCCTTCTCAAGAAAGGATCCATTCTTGGCAACAAAAACCTTGCCCTCAGATCTGTGATAGAAGGTATACCCAATCGTTTCCTTAGGGTATCATATGAAGACGCATTTTTCCGCTTTGGGTTTGAGTTTATCCGGTTGAAGTTTCTTCACATAAACATCACATCCCCAAAATTTAAGAAATGACAACTTAGGTTTGTTTCCAAATCATAATTCATACGGTGTCGTTTCAACAGATTTAGATGGTGCCCGATTTAAAGTGAATGCAGCTGTTTCCAGTGCATAACCCCAAAATGACAGTGGCAAGTCATTCAGAGACATCATAGATCGAACCATATCCAATAAAGTACGATTACGACGTTCCGACACACGATTACGTTGTGGTGTTCTGGCAGGCGTGAGTTGTGAAACTATTCCACACTCTTTCATGTGTGTGCTAAACTCATAACTTAGATACTCACCTCCACGGTCAGACCGAAGAAATTTGATCTTTCTATTACGATGATTTTCCACTTCATTCTGAAATTCCTTGAACTTTTCAAAGGTTTCAGACTTGTGTTTCATCAAATAGATATACCCGTATCTACTTAAATCATCCGTGAAAGTAACAAAATAACGATATCCACCTCGCGCCGACACACTCATTGGTCCACACACATTAGTATGTATGATTTCCAATAAATCTGCCCGTTCCATTGAACCGGAAAACGGCGTTCTAGTCATCTTGCCCATAAGGCATGGCTCACATGTATCAAATGATTCAAAATCAAGTGATTCCAAAAGTCCATCAGAATGGAGTTTCTTCATGCATTTAACGGCAATATGACCTAGACGGCAGTGCCACATATATGCAGATATATCATTATCATGTTTAATCCTTTTAGCATCAACATTATGAATATGCGTAATACTAATATCGAGATCAAATAGAAATAAACCATTCAACACAGGTGCATGACCATAAAAGATATCATTCTTATAAATCGAACAACCATTGTTTTCAGATTTAAAGGAATAACCACTTTGCATCAAACATGATCCGGATACAATGTTCATGCTTAGTGCAGGCACCAAATAACAATTATTTAGGTTTATAACTAATCCCGATGGCATATGGAGAGGTAGCGTCCCGACGGCGATCACATCAACTCTTGATCCATTGCCGACCCGCATCGTGACCTCATCCCTTGCTAGTTGTCGCTTGTTCCGCAGCCCCTGAACCGAGTTACATATATTAGCAACCGATCCCGTATCAAATACCCAGGTGCTACTACGAGTACTAGTCAAGTACACATCAATAACATGTATATCACATATACCTTTGTTTGCCTTGCCGGCCTTCTTGTCCGCCAAATACTTGGGGCAGTTGCGCTTCCAATGGCCAGTCCCCTTGCAATAGTAGCACTCGGTGTCAGACTTAGGGCCAGCTCGTGGTTTCTTTTCAGGCGCGGCAATAGATTTTCCGCCCTTCTTTCCCTTCTACTTGCCTTTCTTGTCCTTCTTGAAACCGGTGGTCTTATTGATCATCAACACTTGATGTTCTTTCCTAATCTCCACTTCTGCAGTCTTAAGCATTGAGAGAAGCTCGGGAAGAGACTTCTTCATGCCCTGCATATTATAGTTCATCACGAAGCTCTTGTAGCTAGGTGGCAGAGATTGGAGAACACGATGTATTCCTAAGTCAATGGGAATCATTATTCCCATGGACACAAGCTTATCGGCGTACCTAAACATTTTGAGTACGTGCTCACTAACGGAGCTGTTCTCTTCCATCATGCAGCTAAAGAAATTTTCAGAAGCATTATAACTCTCTACGGCAGCATGGGTATCGAAAATCATTTTCAATTCTCCCATGGTATCAAAGGCATTGCCATTTTCGAAACGTTTTCGAAGTTCTGGCTCTAGCCCATACAGTATGCCGCAATGAACTAAGTTGTGGTCCTCCTGATGAGTTATATAGACATTATTTTCCTCGTCAGGGACATCAGGAGCTGGTGGGGGGCCTAGCGGCGCCTCTAGCACATATTGCTTTTGTGCAGCAGTGAGGGGAATCCTCAAATTCATAGCCCAGTTGGTGAAGTTGCTACCATTCGCAGCAAGTTTCTCTTTCTCCATGAACACATTGAAATTAAAAGCAGGTGGTGCCATCTACAACAGAATTTGTAAAGTTTATTTAGACTAAGTTTATGATAGAGTGAGTTCAACTAATCCAAATTACTAATGAACTCCCACTCAAAAACGACATCGTGTCCTTTTGGTGATTACATGAACCAAATCCACTACACCAAGTCTGATCATCACGTGAGTTGATGTAGCTTCAACGGCGAGCATCTATATGGGCATCATATCAACTATATGACTCATGCTTAACCTTTTGGTCCGTGTTCCGAGGCCATGTCTGTACATGCTAGGATCGCCAAGTAAGAACCTTAGTATTCGCGTGTGTAAAACTGTCTTACACCCGTTCCTATGAAAGAGTTGATTCGATTACACCCGATCATCACATGATGTCTCGAAACACGATCCACAAAATGGTGCATTCTTAAGGAAGAACACATTTTTATCTTGATATCTAAATGAGGGATCATCTTACAATGCTATAGAAAGTGCCAAACTAGCAGTATAAGATGCTAACATCTAATGTGTAAAGTGAGATGATATGGTCCATGCATTTGATCTCTATCATTTGCATCGTGGTATGATCTCTATCATTCCTTTGTGTGTAACGCCAAGGTCTATGGAACTTCTACGTTGAATGTGTTGTAAGAGTATCTATCATACATCTACTTACAACAATACCATATCAATACACTAGCCCAGCAACGATCTAAACTAGACGCCTCTAATTTATCAATTGTAAGTTTTACGTGGCTTAGGGGTTTCGGAGATAGAACCGTTCTTACCTACAAACATGAACCACAATGAGGATAACCAAGTTATTAGCAACTCGTTGTAAATTAGATATTGACTATAGTAGGAGAGACAGACACCCGCAAGCCACTTATGCAAAACTAGTTGCATGTCAGTCGTGGAACCGGTCTAATGTATGATGACATGTAAGGTTGGTCCGGGCCGCTTCATCCCACTATGCCACCAATATCCAAAATACATAGAGGATGCAATAACATGATCATCATCGCCCACATATAAACATATGTGTACTACCCGTGCAAAGCACCTATGCATAGATCAGGCTCTGATACCACTGTTGGGTCCGCAGCATAGAAAACAAAAAATTTCCTACGATGAGAACTACACGCCAAGATCTATCTACTAGGTACAGAGCAATGGGTGGACATACATCCATCAAGAACTTACCCTCGAAGACAACGAGTTTTGTTAACGAGTAGGAACTCGTGGTTGATGTAGTCGTACACTTTCCGATCTCAAGATCATGTGGAAGTCCGAGCGCCGCAACTCAGCAGCGCATCCGTACTCGCACAAACGTTCAAGCCACCGGACAACCTCCACCTCGCTGCTCTAGTGATCCAGTGGAAGCAGCAACTCCTTCTAGACGAAATGCCACCGGGAACATGTATCTTCTAATCCGAGACCATGGGGGAATAATTCTAGAGGGGGAGAGAGATCCTTCACGAGGAGGTGTGAGGAAGAAGGAGGAAGAGGGGGGCCTTTTATATGAGGATGGGGTACCCCTCCCCATGGCCGGCGCATGGGGGGGGTGACCCCTCACCTCCCCCATTCATGTGGTGGTAACCCCTCCACATTAAAATGCCTCTTCACATTCCCTTTTAAAGTCCCCACTTTAAATGCATTAAAATTCTCTAAGTTTAATGCTCTCTCATTTAATAAAACTCTTTTATTAAATTTATTCAGAATTTTGTTAATTAATTTAATTAACAAACATTCACATATAACCCCTTGCAATATTTCAATATCACATGTAGAACCACTTTCTGCAATTTCACCCGAAACAATTTCCAGTTTCTATCGAAACAATTCCTGCGCTTTGCAATTCTTTCGTCTGAAACATATGTGCTCCAAAATGGTGTCCGGTAACTCTTAAGTGTGTCACCCTACGGTTCACGAATAATGTAGAAATGATTGAGACTCCTCTCAGATCAATAATTAGAAGCAGGACCTGGAGATCCATACTGACTCCTGCATATTCAACGATGACTTCTGTGATTGTGAGAACCTTTAACGCTTGTAATTTAATCCCTTTGTCTCATGATATAATACATGTCCAAGATTCGATCATCGGTATCCAAATACCTAGTTTGATCTCATTACCGACATGCACTCTTTTCTCGTTCGCGTGATATAACATTCTAGTGATCACATCACTTGCTTGCAAGCTATCTTAATGTGATATCACCGAGAGGGCCCAGAGTATATCTATCCGTCATCAGGATTGAAAAATTCCACTCTTGATCCATGAGCCTCAACATAACACCTTCGTAGCACTGAACCCATCTTTATAGTCACCATGTTACGGTGTAACATTTGATGTTATCAAGATACTCTTCCGGTGTTAGCAATTAACATGATCTAATGGTCTAAGGATAAAGATTACTTCATATGATGTTATAGCAATGTAAACATAATGAATTGATCGTAATGCTATACTTCGGATGAATGTTCATCACATCATTTCACAAATGTTGTGACCTTGTTATTAACAACATCCAATGTCCATGATCAGGAAACCTTGATCATCTTGTTAATCAACAAGCTAGTCTATAAGAGAGGCATAACTAGGAACCATTTTTGTTTATTAAACACACATGTATTGACGTTTCCGATCAATACAATTATAGCATGCAAAATAAACATCTATCATATATAAGGAATACATAATAACAACTTTATTATTGCCTCTCAGGGCATATTTCCTTCATGATGGTGTTGATGGAGATCTGGATCTTGGTGGAGCTGTAGAGGCTATGGAGGCGGCACGGCGGCAAGGAGCCATCGTGGAGGCGGTAGATGGGATCTAGATCTTGTATATGGTGTATTGTGGCTTCCTTGGGTCCTCCCTCCTTTATATAGGCCTTGGGGGTGCCCTAGGGTTCCCCCAATACCGTCATATGACTTAGGGAAGGTTCTAGAGTTTCTCTAGGGTGAAATCCTGTCATTTCTGATCCTTTTTACAACTATATGGGTGCAACTATACGGCCAGAATTATTGCTCCGGTCGTAGAGTTGCTCGTTAAACCGTTTGTACTTTTTAGTATTTTGGTCACCATTTCTTCATACAAACTCCGTTTTGGGTGTTCTTGGGCTCGTTGAGTTTGTATCGTTGAGGGCTACAACCCTGTGTTCTTGGAAGTTTATTTTGAGGAGTTGTAAAAATTCACTTTTCCAACACCTCAAATGGCTAAGTCTGGTCCCTGTAACTCCTCCATACTATGCTCTCTTTGTTCCTTTTGCATTTGTTTCATCCATAATCATCATCAAAACCTACACACATGTCAAAGACAAGGAAGAGGGATAAAATTCTACCTAAACTACTAAATGTGCAAAGCTCATATTGAATTTAATAAAAACAAGTAATCATGCATATTAGGCATAGCAATAGTTAGATGGAGCATGATATGATAGGCAAATAACACAATTTATATTGCTAAAAAGTGTTGTATTATCACAGCCATCACTTGGCATGGTGAACAATAATACTACCAGTACTAGAAGTTTCCAAAATTTAGGAATAAAAAATCATTTTCAAATTTGAACTACAAGTAAACATGATAGAATGCTCTTAAAAATTCACAAACATCCTTTGAGTCTTTTTGGTACCGAGGCGATCAATACTTCAAAAACCAATGAGAGTTCTGTAGGATTAAAGTTCTTGCTACAAATATGCATGTTGGCAATTTGATCCTCACTAGATATGAACGAAAATAATGAAAATCCTAAAGATGAAGCCTTCTTCATGGCATCCTCTTACATGTACTACTATTTGCACTGAAAAATAATTAATAACCGTGAGTCATCATAATTTACAAAAAATTAGTTACCTAATATATGGCCCACAATGTATGAACACTCTTGGGTTTTAAGCCAAACGACAAAGGTAACAACCATATGCATATCGTATTGTATTATAATGCTCCCATATTTGGTAGATGTGTGCATCTTGGCAAGGTGAAAATGGTGGAAACCATAGTTTCAAACTTATAGGAACAATATTTTTTTTTCAGTTTTCGAAGCGACAAGATTTTTTCTGTAAGCAAGTACGAAGAAAAATGGCTCAGAGTACCACAACAACAACCTCAGTTTTCAGACAAAGCATGGACCTTGATACACTTACGATTGATTACCGAGCTTTATGAGTTCTCAAGCTTCCCAGCCAACTATTTTCCTTGCTTAATTTTGGGGTGCTTCGTGCTAAATGTATGGACATCGATGTAATTTTACCATTTTTAGGTCCTTGATGTAAAATGTACTCCCACCGTCCGTGTAAAATTAGAACCTAGAAGCAAGTGGTAAAATTTAAACGTATTTAAGATTATTAGTTGTCAAGGAGTATGAACATTCTTGGAGTTTCAAGCCGAACGACCAAGGTCATGGCCATATCAACATCATACTTTAAGCTGATGATAATCCCATATCCAAGAATTTGCATGCCGCCAAATTTGGCCATATATTTTGAAAAAAAATGAAGAGGAAGTATAGCGGTATGAAGAGTATGGCTTGATCAAGTGCTCTCTCGAGAAGGAGCCGAACCCGACTGTTTTATTTCCTTGCTTAATTTTGGAGTACTTCATGCTAAATGTAAGGACCTCGATGTAATTCCCCCTTTTTAGGTCCTTGATGTAAACTGTACTCCCACCGTCCGTGTAAAATTTAAACCTAAAAGAAAGTGGTAAAATTTTAAATTATTTAAGATTATTAGTTATCGATGAGTATGAACATTCTTGGATTTCAAGATGAACGACCAAGGTCATGGCCATATCTACATCATACTTTATGCTGATGATTCAGGATCCCATATCCAAGAATTTGCATGGTGCAGAATTTGGTAATATTTTGAAAAAACGAAGAGGAAGTAGTATGAAGAGTATGGCTCGATCAATCTTTCTCTCAAGAAGGATCAAAATATGACTGTTTTCCCTGCTTAATTTTAGGGTTCTTCGTGCTAAATATATGGACCTCGAGGTAATTTTACCTTTTTTAGGACCTTGATGTAAAATGTACTCCCACCGTCCGTGTAAAATTTGTACCTAAAAGTAAGTGGTAAAACTTAAATGTATTTAATATTATTAGCTATCGCTGAGTATGACGAATGACCAAGGTCATGGACATATCTACGTCATACTTTATGCTAATGATAATCACATATCCAAGAATTTTCATGCTGCCAAATTTGGCCATATTTTGAAAACATACAAAGAGGAAGTAGTATGAAGAGTATGGCTCGATCAGCTTCTGTCTCGAGAAGGAGTCAAATATTACTGTTTTCCCTGCTTAAGTTTAGGGTGCTTCATGCTAAATGCATGGAACTCGATGTAATTTTACCCCTTCTTAGGTCCTAGCTGAATGTACTCCCACCGTTTGTGTAAAATTTGAACATAAAAGCAAGTGGTAAAATTTAAAAATATTTAAGCTTAGTTGTGAATGAGTATGAAAAATCTTAGATTTCAAGCCAAACAACCAAGATCATAGCCATAGCTACATCATACTTTATATCGATGATTCATGATCCCATATCCAAGAATTTGCATGCTGCCAAATTGGGCCATATTTTGAAAACAAACAAAGAGGAAGTAGTATGAAGAGTACGGCTCGACTAGATACTCTCCCGAGAAGGAGCTGATCCTGACTGTTTTCCCTGCTTAATTTTAGGGTGCTTCATGCTAAATGTATGGACCTCGATGTAATTTTACCTTTTTAGGTCCTTGCTATAAAATATACTCCCACCGTCAGTGTAAAATTCGAACATAAAAGCAAGTGGTAAAATTTAAACATATTTAAGATTATTAGTTGTTGATGAGTATGAACATCTTGGATTTCAAGATGAACTACCAAGGTCATGGCCATATCTACATCATACTTTATGCTGATGATTCATGATCCCATATCCAAGAATTTGCATGCCGCCATATTTGGCTATATTTTGAAAACAAACCAAGAGGAAGTAGTATGAAGAGTATGGCTCGATCAACTTTTCTCTCGAGAAGGAGCAAAACATGACTATTTTCCTTTCTTAATTTGAGGGTGCTTCGTGCTAAATGTATGGACCTCAATGTAATTTTACCTTTTTTAGGTTCTTGATGTAAAATGTACTCCCACCGTCCGTACGTGTAAAATTCGAAGCTAAAAGCAAGTGGTAAAATATGAATGCATTTAAGATTATTAGTTGTCGATGAGTTTGAACATTCTTGGATTTCAATACGAACGACCAAGGTCATGGCCATATCTACATCATACTTTATGATGATGATTCATGATCCCGTATCCAAAAATTTGCATGCCACCAAATTTTGCCATATTTTGAAAACAAACAAAGAGGAAGTAGTATGAAGAGTATGGCTCGACCAAATTTTCTCTCAAGAAGGAGCAAAACTTGACTATTTTCCCTGCTTAATTTTAGGGTGCTTCGTGGTAAATGTATGGACATCAATGTAATTTTACCGTTTTTAGGTCCTTGATGTAAAATGTACTCCCACCGTCCATACGTGTTAAATTCGAACCTAAAAGCAAGTGGTAACATTTAAACATATTTAAGATTATTACTTGTCAATGAGTATGAACATTCTTGGATTTCAAGCCGAACGACCAAGGTCATGGCCATATCTATATCGTACTTTATGCTGATGATGATCCCATATCCAGGAATTTTCATGCCACCAAATTTGGTCATATATTTTGAAAACATCCAAAGGGAAAGTAGTATGAAGAGTATGGCTTGATTAACCGCTCTCTCGAGAAGAGGCCGGGTCTGACTATTTCCCATGCTTAATTTTAGGGTGCTTCGTGCTAATGTAAGGAGCTCTATGTAATTTTCTCTATTTTTGGGTCCTTGATGTAAATTGTACTCCCACCGTCCGTGATGCTCCCATATTTGGGAGTAAATGGGTGTGAATCATGGCATGGTAACAATGTTGCCACTCGGAGTTTCCAACCATTAGGAAAGGAAAAAAAATCAATTTTCCAAGTGACAGGAGTGTATTTTCTATAAAGCAAGTAGGAAGAATATGTATTTTCTTTAGAAAAGAAACAAAGAGAAAGAAGAGAAACTATGAGCATAGAGGAAGCAACTCGAGAGACCAGCGAAGAGGAGGAGTTGAACGCGGTGCAATATCAGAGAAAAGCAGTGATGGATTCCTGACACGAGGTATAGGGTACAGTCACCTAGTAGTACTAATAGTACGGAACTAGTACTACTAAATTTTAGGACCTTTACTATATACTGTATGCACGCAAAACAAATTGTGTTTTCTCTCTCCTTCACTGCCTCATCACCATCCCCACACCCTGGCTAGCTGATCTCTCCCTCGTCCAAAATGTGGCGCTGCGCACGCGTGTCGACCTGCCTTGTCGGCGGCTCCGTGTGAGTATTAGGCGTGCTGTGTTGGTGTGCATAAGAAGGAACCATTTTGGGGGTTGGCGACAAAAGGTAGTATTCATACTATTATTAGAGACAGAGACAAACTTTCGTAGTTTAGAAATTTTCACTTCCTTCCCAAACATCCGGAAAAAAGGTTATTCAAACGATAGTGGTGCACAAGGGATTGTTTATACTGTCTGCAGTATGTCCATCACATTCAATGCACTTCATTATGATCTGGACAGCTTTACCACTACTTCGTAGTACTCCATTGTCGTTCCATTTCACACCTTACAAAGAGGAAGCCACCAAGCACACCCGCATCACGCTGGATCGAAAGTATAGTAGGAATAGTACGAAGGGTATGGCTCGGTCGCTCGCTCGAGAAGGACCCACACCTGACTGCTTTTCATTGCTTAATTTTAGGTCCCTTTGTGCTAAATGTATGGACCTCTATGTAATTTTTTATTTTTTGAGGTCTTCGATGTAAACTGTATTACCACCGACCTTCTCAAATTTTAACTAAACGTAAGCCCGATAGATTGCTCTTAAATTTTTCCAAAAATCTTTTGAAGCTAAGCAAGAATTCAGTACATCGAAAACCACCAAAAGTTCTGAAAATTCATGTACTTGCTACGCATCCACACCCGGACAAAGTTGACATGGTTTTGATAACATTTCAAATAAAGAATAAAAATTATAATATATTTTTTGTGGCATCATGTTACGTGTATCCGGAAACACGCGTTATAAAAAGTATAATACAAACATTATTAATTATTCTTTGGTTTCGATAATACTTTATATTGATAATCCCATATCCAAGAATTTGCATGCCACCAAATTTGTCTATATTTTAAAAACAAACGAATAGGAAGTAGTATGAAGTGTATGGCACGATCAGCTTCTCTCTCGAGAAGGAGCCAAACCTGACTCTTTTCCTTGCTTATTTTTAGGGTGCTTCATTCATGCTAAATGTATGAACGTTGACGTAATTTTACCTTTTTTAGGTCTATGATGTAAAATGTACTCCCAGAGTCTATGTAAAAGTCGAACTTAAAAGCAAGTGGTAAAATTTAAACGTATTTAAGATTATTATCTGTCAATGAGTATGAACATTGTTGCATTTCAAGCCGAACAACCAAGGTCATTACCATATATACATCATACTTTATGCTGATGATTCATGATCCCATATCCAAGAATTTTCATGCCACCAAATTTGGCCATATTTTGAAAACAAATAAAGAGGAAGTAGTATGAAGAGTATGGCTCGGTCAGCTTTTCTCCCGAGAAGGAGCAAAACATAACTTTTTCCTTGCTTAATTTTAGGGTGCTTCATGCTAAATGTATGGACCTCGATGTAATTTTACCTTTTTAGGTCCTTGATGTAAAATGTACTCCCACCGTCCGTACGTGTAAAATGGGAACCTAAAATCAAGTGGTAGAATTTAAACGTACTTAAGATTATTAGTTGTCGATGAGTATGAACATTTTTGGATTTCAAGACGAACGACCAAGGTTATGGCCATATCTACATCATAATTTATATTGATGATGCATGGTCCCATATCGAAGCATTTGCATGCCGCTAAATTTGGCCATATTTTGAAAACAAACGAAGAGGAAATAGTATGAAGAGTATGGCTCGATCAGCTTTTCTCTCGAGAAGGAGCAAAACATGACTGCTTTTCCTGCTTAATTTTAGGGTGCTTTGTGCTAAATTTATGGAACTCGATGTAATTTTACCTTTTAGGCCCTTGATGTAAAATGTACTTCCATTGTCCGTACGTGTAAAATTCGAACCTAAAAGAAAGTGGTAAAATTTAAACGTATTTAAGATTATTAGTTGTTGATTTCAAGACGAACGACCAAGGTCATGGCCATATCTACATCATACTTTATGCTGATGATTCAGGATCCCATATCCAAGAATTTGCATGGCGCAGAATTTGGTCATATTTTGAAAACAAACGAAGAGGAAGTAGTATGAAGAGTATGGCTCGATCAATCTTTCTCTCAAGAAGGAGCAAAACATGACTGTTTTCCCTGCTTAATTTTAGGGTTCTTCGTGCTAAATGTATGGACCTCGAGGTAATTTTACCTTTTTAGGTCCTTGATGTAAAATGTACTCCCACCATCCGTACGTGTAGAATTCAAACCTAAAAGTAAGAGGTAAAATTTAAACGTATTTAAGATTATTAGTTGTCGATGAGTATGAACATTCTTGGATTTCAAGACGAACAACTAAGGTCATGACCATATCTATATAATACTTTATGCTGATGATTCATGATCCCATATCTAAGAATTTGCATGCCATCATATTTGTCCATATTTTGAAAACAAACAAAGAGGAAGTAGTATGAAGAGTATGGCTCGATCAACTTTTCTCTCGAGAAGGAGAAAAACATGACTGTTTTCCCTACTTAATTTTAGGGTGCTTTGTGCTAAATGTATGGAGATTGATGCAATTTTACCTTTTTTAGGTCCTTGATGTAAAATGTACTCCCACCGTCCGTTCGTGTAAAATTCAAACCTAAAATCAAGTGGTAAAATTTAAACTTATTTAAGATTATTAGTTGTCGATGAGTATGAACATTCTTGGATTTCAAGACGAATGACCAAGGTCATGGCCATATCTACATCATACTTTATGCTGATGATTCAGGATCCCATATCCAAGAATTTGCATGGCGCAGAATTTGGTCATATTTTGAAAACAAACGAAGAGGAAGTAGTATGAAGAGTATGGCTCGATCAATCTTTCTCTCAAGAAGGAGCAAAACATGACTGTTTTTCCTGCTTAATTTTAGGGTTCTTCGTGCTAAATGTATGGACCTCGAGGTAATTTTACCTTTTCAGGTCCTTGATGTAAAATGTACTCCCACCATCTATACGTGTAAAATTTAAACATAAAAGCAAGTGGTAAAATTTAAACATATTTAAGATTATTGTTAGTTGTCGATGAGTATGAACATTCTTGGATTTCAAGCTGAACGACCAAGGTCATGGCCATATCTACATCATACTTTATGCTCATGATGATCCCATGTCCAGGAATTTGAATGTCGTCAAATTTGGCCATATATTTTGAAAACAAACAAAGAGAAAGTAGTGTGAAGAATATGGCTCGATTAGCTGCTCTCTCGAGAAGGAGCCGGACCCGACTATTTCCCTTGCTTAATTTTAGGGTGCTTGGTGCTAAATGTAAAGACCTCTTTGTAATTTTCTCCATTTTTTAGGTCCTTGATGTAAATTGTACTCCCACCGTCCGTGATGTTCCCATATTTGGGAGTAAATTGGTGAATCATGGCATGGTAACAATGTTTCCACTCAGAGTTTCGAACCATTAGATAAATCTAGCACTAAAACATGACTATATACATTCTAATCTAGATAAATTTGAGAACATTATATGGATCGAACGGGGTAGTATATATGCATTCAACACAAATTGTGTTTTCTCTCTCCTTGCGTTCCTCATCACCATCCCCACACGCAAAACTAATTTGAGGATATTTTGAACTTTTTTCTTTGGCACAGTGTGATTTGCTATCCCTAGCTACCAGCAGGAAAAAAATAGTAGCGCCTCAAACTAGGGGCTAGCATTGCGGGCTGGAGCGTTTAAGAAATATATATAATTTTCTGTTATTGTTTCTCTTTGCATAAAGCGTCTATGTTAACGTCCCGTGTTAGTTTTTCCCTAATATACCGGGACAGAGGAGTCGATCTAGCAACTGGAGGAGAACCGTCCACCCTCCCATCTTTTTTTGGCTGAGAAACCGCGCGCCCCTCATCGTCTTCCTCTGCCGGTTCGACCACTTGTGCCCCTCTCCGCCCTTGGAGAAAGGTAGAAACCACCAACCCATCCCGACAAATCTTCCGCAATACTCTTCTCGGGAACGACAACTATGGCGATGAAGCGTAAGATATCTGAGTGCTACAGCAAGGCAATGGGATTTGGCAACCTCCACTATGGATTGCTAAGCAACATCACCGGTCGCACCGATCTTTTGAGCACCACTCGCCTAGCTCGCGTCATGGTTGGCGTGCGTCGAGGGATTGCGGAAGATCCTGGTCTCTCGTTTGGTTTACCCTCCCTACTTCACTCTGACCCACAAACATGGCCACTAGACCATTACGAGCAGGTAAAAGTTATTTCTGCAAGATTTTTGTAGGATTCGAATCCTTAGATTCTTTCCTACAGATTGCATTTGGATCAAAGGAATCGTGGTACCCAAATTCTTTTAAACTCCAACCCCCACCCATGCTTAAATCCTGTAGGAATTGGAACATCTACTTGAGCCTCAACTCTCATCGCGTGCGTGGGATCAAAACATGCCATTCACGTCGGTAGTTTTCCTACGTTTTATAATCTCCTGTTTTTCACCGGAAAACCTGTGAAATTCCTGTGTTCTCAATCCTGTGATCCAAAGAGGCCCAAAACTTTTGCTTCAATGCCCCCCTCTCCTCCAAACATACTAATCTGAAAACATAAGAACAACCAGGATTGTTGATACACGTAACGGAATGTGTATTGTCCAATCAAGGCTAGCGTTATATTTTAAGTTTCATGTGTTTTACACACACAAGATTTCTGTAGAACGTTGGCTGTTTGGTTTAGATGAATACAAAAACAGAGGATTACTTTAAAACATGGTAAAATCAAAGTCAAACCTCACGGAAGAGTATATTTATGATGTTATCATGTCTCTTGGGACCTCATTCTTGTTCTTTGTGCGCATAGGAATTTGAAAATGAGGTCCAAGTTGGATATGAAGAATTGCATATGAGTTTTGGAGGATTCTAACCCATAGGATTTTGGAACATATCAAATTCCTATGGAGTCCCTTCTTAGTTCATATGCCCTCTATTCCATAAAAATCTAAACATGAGCTCCAACCTCATTCTATTTCTCGTTTGAGAAGTCCAATGCGCTCACACTATATTCCTACAAAAATCCTATGTTTGTCTCCTATTCACCATCCAAAGACACCTGTTACAAAATTCCTAATATGAATTTACTATACCTACCATGTCAATCATGTGTTTTTCCTATTCCTATGTTTTTAAAAAACCATTGATCGAAAGAGGCCCCTAATCTTGTTAATCAACCATAGTAAAATTGCCTGCATTTTTCCTCTGGTCCATTCCTTTGAACCAAACGGCTGAACAGTGCCAGTATAGGACACTTAACTATTCCTACACTTTTTCTGTAATGCAAACAAGACCTTATTCCTTGGTGTGTTTATCTGCATGCATTCATGATTTATTCATCATGTTTCTACATCTTTCAGATGGTAGTTTTTCTGCAAAGCTAGCTAGCACTCCCCCTTTGTCAAACACATTGCATGCCCCTAGATATGAAGAAAATCTGTTACAGGGCATTGACGCATTGGTGATGCCACTAGACAATCCAACAGCAGAAGCATTTGTACTAGTTGATGATGACATACCCGGAACATGGGATGATGAAGGATTTAAAAACAAGGGTCGCTGGGTTGGTTCCAACAGAGAATGGATTGCGATTGCAAAGCACCCAGGGCGCTGGTACCTTCAAAATGTCTACAGTATGGCACGTATCGAGCTGCCACGTGTGCAACATGTTGATATTTATCCATCGGGTAACCAAGGTTTCCCCTTGCCCCATGCACTTACAGCTATAAGCATGTGATTATCGAGCTGCTGAAGATACAAATAGCAAAGAAACCATATAGATTTGACAACCAATGGCACTATAGCGCGATGGCGGTGTTTGAAAAGTTCGTTGCTACCATAGATTTTCCTAGTCATAGGGATTGGATTATCCTTCGAAACGACTATCTTGCACTAGCAACGCATGTCGATGCCATTGCCACGAGTCTAATTAGTGGTTTTATTGATGACATATACATGGTGACAGAACTGCGATGAGATGTTCTTGTCTAGGGAGAAAATAAGTGGAGTGAGTCCTGTTATTTAAAAGTAAAATTTATAAATTACCTACAACTGCATTGTTCGTGATACTTTTGCTAACTAAAATGCACACACATGTATACTTGCAGGCCCACGTGTTATACCTGCACCAGTAATTGAAGAGCCGACAAACGTCCAAGATGGTGACAATGCCGAGGCTGAAGATATTACATTACGCAACTGGTACTTGGCAGAGCTTGGTTGGGATATCTGTGGATTCACACCAGGGGTGCACGAACCAGCAGCCATGGATGGTGATCCTGTATCCTACATGGGTAGTGAGCTGCTCTCTTATCCCTCGCTCCACTGCCATGTTTTCTAGAGGGCCCTTAATTTGGATGACCCTATAGCACCGGACTAGACCAGAAGGGATAATCTTGAAGGGAGGTTAGTGTTTGTGGGAATCAATCATCCATTCATACTCGAGCCCCCTACAAACCCCAAACCTAGTGCTGCCGATGTTGACAAATCTCTGCTAGTGTTCATAGGAAACTGTGTGTTTGCTACACACGTGTGCTGCGAACATCGCCCACAGCTAGTTCCAGATTGGAGCCACATGTACGTCAATGGGGGGGCTGCCATAGATTCATCACTTAAGTACACTGGAGCGGAACATAGGGAGCAAATGTTCGAGGCGTCAATTGGTTCGTGCCAGTCCCGCCTCATTAGAACTATGTGAAGTTTGACCAAAATGCAGAAAAGCTGATTATGAGCACTCGCAACATCATTTCTATAGCTAGTAGTTGTTACCATGTAATGTACAATACTACGTACGTAGTACTTTCATATTGTATTGTAGTATCAATACTTGCAACATCATTTCCACTATTGCTTGTACTAGGCACCATGTACGTAATAATATACTTTCATAATATGTGTTTGATGTTTCCCTATTCAAGTTCTCAAGCTACCGTACTGTATTGGTGACCGTTGGATTTGCGATACGGTGGATATTGCGGCAGAACTATCATGAAAGAAAGGAAAGGTTTGCTTTGTCCACAGCATATGTTTGACCTTGCTGCATTTATTCCCTCACCAGCCCAGCTCTCTCTCTCGCTCACACAACACTCCTTAATTGCCATTGCGCTTTCCTCCATTGACGACCACCACCGCCGCAACTTACTCATCTTAGGCGGGTCGGCTGCGGGCGATCGGCCCTGCAACCTCATCTATAGAGCCATCGTATCCGTCAGACATCGTGGTGGCAGTGTGGTATGTACATAATCCCCAAAACCCTTGATTTTGATGATGACATGCGGTCAAGTTTTTATTAGCGCTTGGTTAACACTAGGTTAGTGTTGAGTATAGTTCTCATCTATTGCATTTAACCCATTTGTATACTACAGTTCAGTTTTACACGTGCAAGCTAGTTCCGAGGCTAGATCTACGGTGAACTGTAATAATAAGTTCAAATTTTGTTTTGATTGATCCACGACTTATGATGATTTGGGAGGCCACTTGGCATGTTTTGCTTGATTGGTCCAGGGGTGGAGGTCCCTTTAATTTGGGTAAGTTAGGGCACCTGCTGCCCTACCCTGATTTTTGCCAAAATTTTAAGTATATGTATGCATCTCTAGCATCGACAATAGATAGAGCTCATCTTGTTCGTGCTTTCGTGTGTTCCTGGGTGTTCGGTATCTGTAGTGCTTGATAATGAACTGCACTAATGTGATGCCTAAACCTTGGAAGTAGTACTAATATAACCAGTGTTCATGCTAGCTAGAGTTAAGACTTTAATTTGTGTACTTCGATAAGAAAATTGCTCCACTTTACTTTCTTAGCTGGTCTTGTATTGTACTCTATTAGCTAATACTGTATTATTTCACAATTATTGACAGCTAGTAGAGACATTATCTGTCCATGAGATTTTTTTGCAGTGTTCGGGCAACAAGCTCAAGCTTGGAAAGACTCATCATCGAAGAAGACAAGAGAGCCCTGTGTAGTCTGGATGGAGGGGAGAGCCAGGAACACCCACGTGGGGAACACCTGTGACGAGTTCTGCAAAATGCTGTTAACACCGAGAGGGTTAAACATGCAGAGCATACCCAGCTCCTTTTGGCAACGTTTGGCGGTGAGTATCTAGAGGCCATCAAGCTGAAGATATACAAAGCCTATAGCTGGGACGTCAACCTGAAAAAGCAAGTTGGCAAGGTAATCCTTGATGAAGAATGGCTAGATTTTGTCAAAGCACATGACTTGAAGGTACGATACTTTCTGGTATTCAAGAAGCTTGGCACCAATTCCTTTAAGGTGATAGTATTTGATCGTGATAACTGCAAGAAGGTGATCAGATGTACATGTTATCACCCATCATTTGATGGAAAATTTACTATATCGTAGGTGTATTAATGTAGTGACTGTTCACTTCTAATTATAACTATTCTGTAAAGAGGTGCTTGAACACCTTCTGTTATCATGCATCGTGTTGGAACACCGTGGTACTTGATCGCGCTAGGCTCCAATGTGGAGGTATTTACTCTACTATGTTTGCAGCAAAACTGCATAACAAACATCTAGTGTACTACTACTAGTATTGTACTACCTCTATTCCATAGTATAATCCTTTTTTAGCAAACTAAATATTCATCTTGTTAGTTCGGCCGCATACAAGAGTTGTGCTGTGTTGGTGTACCTAACAATCAAGTGGGTAGGTGTAGTACAACTCCTGTATATAGCGGAACTAACGAGATGATTGTTCGTTGTACTCTACTGCTAGTAGTAGTACGTATTGTACTAGTACAAGTGTATTACTACTAGGTAGGAGTACTATTTTTAGGAAAATAGAAGAGATAAATAAACATCATCTGGTCAAACATGACAGTAGTAGTAACTCTAGTCGGCGTACACGACAGCGTGCCGGCCTAGCTGTAATGGCTCAGGTTGTGACATGGTTAATTTAGTGCATGACAGCGTGCCAGCCTAGCTATAAAATGCGCCAGAATTTCAGATGGTTAATTTAGTGCACTGCAGCGTGCCAGCCAAGCTGGTCGGCATCCTAGATGCAGCTCGAGAGACCTTGCAAAAAAACCTTGTTCAAAGAGTCATCCCATCTTCCCCATCTCAGCTGTTTTTATCCCCACTCGCCAATGCCGCCTGGCCCCGCATTTGGGATCATCTCTAGTGCGCGCTTCACACATTTTCCTCGCCATATCGTTCGCTGCATCGGATCTTGCAGGTCACGCCACCCCTCTCCAAAAGTCCCCCGACAGTTATACTCTGGTCCGACCTCTTCCCCAATCCATCCCGATGTCGCGATCGATGCACAACCCGCTTCACGACGTCTGGAGCAAGGTCGGCGATGATGTTTTCAACGAAATCGCTATGTGTCTAGACACTACCAGCGCCGGCCGGCTGGACGCATGCTCCAAGGAGCTGTACCGCCAAGTTGCGGGCAGAAAAGGTAGCAGATGCCCAACAACCACTGCGGGACATTCGTCCCCTACAGTGATGTCTACGACCACATAATCTGGTTCTTTCACGGCCAGCAAGTCTGCACAAAGCCTGGATGCGAGTTCATTACCTTGTCGGTAGAGCTAACACCTATGGTAGAGCTCGTCCGCCACCTCAGAGTTGCCCACTCGAGGACTGTGCCCATAATGCCCTATAGCCACAAACAGTGGGAGCTGTCTAAGCTAGTGCCCACAAGAGGCTCACGGAGAGCGGGTATCATCGGCATCGGGAATGAGGGCATCGTGTTCATCGCCCAAATTTATGGCCACACCATGGACATCATCATATCCCCCAGGTTCATCAGTTCAGGGGCGTGCAAATCGCCGCGGTACAAGGTGAAGTTTTGGTCGTTATCTCTGTGGCATGAGTTCCATGCGGTCGAAATGGTGGCGACATCTGAGCTAACAAGCAGGCCGTCGTCAGCCGAAGTCGCGCTGGAAGGGCTCAGGTCGTACCTGTCGCAGCCGTGGTGTTACCTGGAAGCTTCTGAACTGTTCGTCGGAATTCTTGTGGATTAGGAGTATTGCATCGACAAGTTTCAAAAGTGAGATAAAACATCTAAATATTCTTGTGATGATTACAATGTTAAGATATGTAACATCATACTAATTAATTACTACTTTATGTTGTTGACTGATTCAATTTGTATGGGGAGAGGTGGAACAAGATTGTGATAATGTATACCTATTTCCAATGTACGCTGCTGACATAGTGGGCCCACATGCGACGGTGTGACAAGGAAAGCGTAACAGGCAGGAAAGAAAGTGCTACCCGGCCAACACTTGACACGCTGTTGCGTTATGCCGAGTATTTTGTATAGAGGCCTTAAGTTGCTACTTCTAATCTATTTTTGTAGTAATACATATGTACTGGTACTTGTTAAGATCGATAGATCAAGTGCTGAATATGGACTCTCTTTCCTTTTGAGTCATGGCTTTGCTACAACTATTAAATTTCAATGTATGCATTGCTGAACCTGTCATTTATTTTGGCCATTATCTGTACTTCTGAATCGGTCATTTTGAAATGTTGATGAATCTATCAAGTGGTGCTAAATATGAACTGTGAATCTTTAGATATTTTTTCTGTCTTATTCTGTATTGCTCAATCTTCAAATTCTACTCAATTTGTCAAGTGTTATGTCGTTACTATTACTAAAGTATTTTCTAGAACTAATACTGATGTACTGGTACTTGTTTAGATCAAGTGCAGTAGATGGTCTTGCTTTACTTTTTAAACTTGGCCTTGACACAATCTAGATGAGGCTTGGACATTTTGGGATGCATATGTGGGGATCACACTGGTATTAATGTGAAGAGGAGGTATGCACACAAAAGCATACTTGATCGCAGTTTTGCTTGCTCCAATGATCGAGTGTGTTTGGAGAAAAGGGAAAACTGATCGTGTGACAAGGTTTTTAGAGCTGAAACATGAACGGTTTCTCTCTGTACTGCTATTGAGTTTTAGTGTCTGTATTGCTGAAATAGTCACTTTGGATTGCTGCAGAATCGGTCTAGTGCTACTAAATATGAACTAGGAATCTGTTGATATTTTTTCTATCTTATTCTGTACTACTGGATCTTTCAAATGCTACCGACTTTATAAAAAAGTTCTATCTGTGCTGCTAGGATGCTTGCACTAGAGCTTTTGCCTGTGTGTCATCGAAACCATTGGATGTGTTTTGTACAGAGATGAGAGGGTACCAAGTGAAGTCATTGGATACCAGTCCAGTTTTGGTGCACGCAGTCAGTGTCCCTTGTTCTTTAGATATACATGAATATGTGTAAACGGAATTATTGCTTTTTTCCTTCGGTAGTGAGGTATGTGTTCCGAATCCGGCCGAGCTACATCACAATGCAAATTTTACTAAAGAGGAGGTAAAATCTAGCCATTTGACCCCTATTTATCCCAGAATAATTTAATTTGGCCTTTTAGGGGCCAGGGGACTTGCTGACGACAACCCATTTAAATTTTTATCAAGGAGATCATGGAGAATAGCGCATGGAGTATAGCCCATTGAGTATAGTAGATGTAGAATAACCCAAAATCTTTAACTCAACGTTTTTGGAATTTCCCGTGAAAACCAAAAAAAATGGCCTACCCATGTTTTTAATAAACTACTCCATTATCTAGCATTTAATAAATTGAGATTCCAGGATCGCTTCCCTTTTATTTTAATAAGAGAGATAACGTGTACACATAAAATCTTTTTCATAAGGCTAATATATAAGTTATAGGCACTACAAAGCTTTTAATGATAATGTTCATCTTATTTGTTTGTCCTAGTGGCAATGCACATGGTTTATATGTGTTTTGAAATCTTGAGTTCGTTTCTCTGTGCTTGACATAAAATTATCTTGGGTTTACATTTTTCTTCTAGCAATATTGCTTTATGGAGAGGCTGACATCATGGACCCACAAGCCTGGAGCATCCTTCGAGTTTGAAAAAAAGTTAAATACTTGTACAGAGAGGCTGGCATCAGGGACCCACCTGCTAGAACATACAAGGCTGCATTAGGGACCCACAAGCCAGAACATACCAGAGAGGCTAACATGGGGGCCTCAGCAGCAAGACCATACACAACAGCCACATTGAGAAACATTGTCAAGGTCCAAATAGCGGACGCGGCCGAAAAAAAGTCCATCATATGCAGGTTTTATTTACAAAGAGACCACATGTGGGACCTAGTAGTGTGACCTTATATAGGTTCTGCCTCGAGCAATGTTGCCAAGTTCGAAATAGGGTGGCACGAGCGAGAAAAAAGTCCAACATGCACATGTTTCTTCTAATGAGATGATCACATGGGGGACCCAGTAGCCTGGAAAAATAGCTGATGCATCGAGCAACACTATCAAGTTTGAAACACGGAGGCGCGACCGAGGGCAAAAATTCCATCATACACACGTTTCTTCTAATGAGTGGATGACATGTGGGTCCCAGCAACATGATTAAACGGTAGATGCAGCGAGCAACGCTATCAAGTTCAGAACACGGAGGCGTGACCGAGGGAAAAAATTCTATCATACACATGTTTCTTCTAATGATAGGATGACATGTGGGGTCCAAGAGTTTGATTAAACGGTAGATGCATCGAGTAGCGCTATCAAGTTATGGGACATGGTAGCCTGAGCGGAGAAAAAATTTCCATCATACACACGATTCTTGTAATGTGAGACTGACATATGAGGATTATCGAGGAACATTATCGAGTTGAAATCAGGGAGGCAATAGCCAAGGAAAAAAATTCCATCATGCACACGTCTCTTCTAATGAGAGGATGATATGTGGGACCTAGTAGCATGATTAAATGGCAGATGCATCGAGCAACGCTATCAAGTTCAGAACAGGGTAGCGCGAGTGAAGGAAAAAAGTTCCATCATACACACAATTTCTCTAATGAGAGGCTGGCATGTGGGACCCAACAACCTGACTAAACGGCAAACACATCGAGCAATGTTATCGAGTTCAAATCAGAGAGGTGCACCGAAAAGTACGGTCTGCTAGAGACACTGACGTCCGAGTCCCACATGCCTCAAAGGACTTCGGCGAGTCAACATCACACGAGGAAACAAAAATCTTGCTTCTGCCACGCGCAGGCCGAGCTTCCTCCACGTGTTTAGCGGTTCCGTCATAGTAGAGGGCCGCGAAACTGGGAAAAAAAGTTTTCCATTGGCCACGGTCGAGCTGAGAAATTCATCGCAGAAGAAACGCCTTGTACAACGATCGTCGGGCCAAGTCATTGCGTAAGGAAACATTTCTTGTTGTGACAATATCATCACCGACAACTAGGCGAACTTTACCTTGAATGAGTTCCAGGATTTCTGCGAAAACCTGGGAATCAACATCAGCTATGCCTCCATGGCATACCCCTAGACGAACGGTCAAGTCAATGAGGCCAACGGCCTCGTCTGCAATGACATCAAGAAGAGACTCCTTCGACCACTCGAGTGAGCAACTGGTTGCTAGGCTCAGGAGCTACCCTCCGTATTATTGAGCCTGCGCACAATGCCGAACAACGCCACTGGCTACAGGTCGTTCTTCATGGTGCAGGTGCTGAAGCGGTACTACTCACATATGTGCGCTACAAAGCCCCCGGGGTTGTGGCCTATAACAAGGTCAAATCTATGACCACACTCGAGGACTCTGTCGACCTCCTTGACGAAGTACACGAAATCGCGACAGAAAGATCAACGATCTACCAGCAGAGCCTCCGCAACTACCACTGCCGACGGCTGTGTCCAAGGTCCTTTGTCGAAAGACACCTCGTCCCGCGTCTAAAGCAGAAGGGGCACCTCAAGTTTGAGTCTCCATGGGAAGGGCCCTACGTGATCACTGAAGTAATCCCAGGTGGCGCCTATCGCCTGAAGGACGTAGAGAGTGGAGTCGCATACTCCAACCCATGGAACGTTGCGCAATTGTGATGTTTCTACCCCTAGATGTCTTTACTTTACAATAAGGCTACTCAGCCAGGCTATTTAGCTGAAAAATGTATCTCCTGCTATTCCTCGAATAAATAAAGCTAAGTGCCTCAACTATTTGTCTCGTTACATTTGCTTTTATTACTATTTTGCACTCGAGGGTTGCGCCTCCTTGACGACCTCGTCACATATCCAACTACACAACACAATGACCCGAGTGGCTGACCATGTTGTTAATCAAACCCTTGATAACTCCAGTTGCCACTGACATGCTAGCAAGGCGCTGAGATCCACAAAACATTAGGCTAACGAAAAGGCATTCCATAAAAAACATACTCGCAAAAACATAGGCTAAGAAGATTTACATACAACAAGGGTACCAAATTGCTAGTCAAAAAATTATACAAGCTTTACAACACCTATACATTTTCTGCAGGACAGAACTATTCTACTGAAGCCGAAGGAGTACATTGATGTGTTTGTTGAATAAATTTACAATCCTCTCCGCTTTCCTGGCGATTGCCCGATAACATGGAACCATATTCCATGCCATCCCCTCTGGAGGTGCTGGCGGACCCTCCGCGACTACCTCCAAATCAACATCTGGACGCTGCATGTGCACAAGTGCCAACACAGCCTTGGCATCAGCGACAAGTTTCTAGTGCACGCACTTCCGTACAACACCAACATTCTGAAACCTACAAAGCAATGCCAACAGGCTCGCCGGGAAAACGTCCGACGGGTACATCACCACGAATATATGCCTCAGGCACAAGTGAGTTTTCTTCAAGAAATGCATCACCTGTGACATGAGATCATGCAACATTGCAAGAAGAACTGCATGATGTTGGTCGGTCCATAAGAACCCATCAGCTTCCAGCTGCTCCTGAATCAAGCAGTTTAGTCGTATGCTAATGCGATCCTTCTCTTCTTGCGGAATGAGATTGACAACTTCACAAATAGCAAAAGCAAAATATTAGTAAACAAAGTGACAACACAGAGGAACAAGACCAAGGGAGTCTAAAAACACCCATAGTGCAGCAGCTCGTTGATTTGGGCCACCTCGCCAAGAGAAGGTAAGCTTGTCGCTTTACAGTTTTTTCTGACTTCGACTTCTAGACATTAACATTGCTGTGAATCATCAGCACGTCCCGCTCCAAGTGCTTCACGCGATCATGCAGGCGAGACAAAAGCGACAACTCCTCCACTTTCGAACGTGGCCGTGCCACAAGCACATCAGAAGAAGGCACACCCTGCACGCCACTCGAAGACCCCTAACCAAGCAAAAGATTCGAAGGATAAGAGCGATTGAACATGAAATTCGAGCGACAGAAGCACAAAAGAGATTTATACATGAAGCTTAACAAAAAGTTTCGATAGGGGCACCTCCACAAAAGATGTTCAAGACAAGCCTAGGGTCCTAGCATCGCTACAAAACAAGACATGAAAGGCAGCTACGTCTATGCATCGGCACTCGGGGGCTTCCCAGACTCTGCGGCAGCATCCGACGTTGCGACCTTAGCAGCAGCAGCTCCAGACGCCGTGGCTTTCGCTACGCTCCGATGCTTTTGCTCCATGGAGTACTTTGCGAGCGTCTCTATAAGACGAGGCCCGTACTTATGGCAGCGAGTAGAAAATGAGCCAAAAGCTACCTCTTCACCATCCGTGGTCATCGGCATCCTCGATGTGATCTTGTTGACGTTCAAGTCAGCACCATAGGCCTGCACCATCGCCAGCCCTAAAGAAGCACCGACTCCCTTCTGCACGTTCTTGAAGTCCGCAGGGACGCCCCCGGCGAAGGTCTCGACCAGGCCGTTAATATATTCAACAACCTTTGCCTTGGGGAGCATCTCCTCTCGAAGACGTCCAATCACGACCTTGGCCTTCTTGAGTGAAGCCTGGGCGGTGACGCTGCAATCTTTGATTGTTGCAACAACAACCGCTAGGAGATCCTCGCGGGCAAGAGCCTGGCGATCGAAGTCCACTCCGGCCGCATCTACGATTAACTCGCACAAATCAGCAAAGGAACAAAGAAAGACAAAGAGGAAGGTTTGGACTGAACATAACTACAACAATGTATACCAGAAAGTGCTTGGGCGATAGAGAGAAGTTGTTTTGTGAACCCTTTCTCTCTGTCAGCTGCAGCGGCCAACAGGTCTTCTTCGCACTTTTTTGAGTCCTGCTTGAGGAGCTCGAGGGCTTCGAGTGCCTCATCCTGCTTTTTCTCCATCGCGTTACGCCCCTTTTCAAGGGAGCTTAGACATCAAACAAGATCATTGTTTTCATCTTGAAAAATGAGAACAAAACATGTTAGGTCAAATTGAAAAGAGTGCTCAGCAAAGAAAGGCAAGAATAACACACTTACTCTGCAGCTGCCGATGGTCATTTCTAGTCGAGCGTGCTGACGGCCTAGGTTCACAACTTGCTCGCCAAGATGAACCGCATCTTGGAGGATAGGCTGCAAAAGGAAGTATGTCACGAACAAAGATGAGACTAGGGAATTGTCAAGCAACGAACCTACATGCACTTACGTGGTCACCCGACGACTCCAAAGGTTCTTTCTGGGCAGACGTCCGAGCAAGAACCCTGTGCTTCCCTGAATTGGGAGAACTCGAGGAACTCATGCCAAAGGTGGCTGCTGTCTTCGGGAAGGGCTCGGATTCCTCAATATCCTTGCACTTCGAATCTACGACTCCCATTTCCTCCAGGATGCGGCAAGTGTCGGACGACGATGATGCAGTCACGCTTACAAAGGCAAAATAAGGCATTCAACACAAATACACTGCAGCCTAGATAGACGCTCAAACACATCGAGCAGCGAAGACTCGCCCATCAAAATTGTTGAGGTCGAAGTCCTTGTCCACATTCTCCTTCAGCTTCCTCGGCTTCTTCGATGGAGGGGACGCCATGCTGCGAATAGGTACCGCCGGAATGGGATCCGTGGTACCCACTTCAGGTGAAGGATAATTTAGCGCCTCCGGCATAGACGCATCTGAATCATCACTTCGGGAGCGCTTGCGGGTGTCGTCTTCGCTGGACTCGGGGGCTCCCTAAACCTCTGTGACAGGCACAGTCGACCCTGATTCGTCTTCCTCGTCGGCTTCTGAAGTAAGTATCCCCTCCGGAGCACTCGCCACTTTCCAATCCCGGTACAAAGCATCAAATGCAGTCACGAACAGTCCCGCAGACAAGAATGAAGAAGAAGAGTCGAAAGAAAATTTACCTCAGGAGGGGAGTTACTCGCATGGAATGGAAGAGTGGGTGAATCCCCAGGAAGAACATCCTTGGCATTGAATCTAGTCAGCGCTTGGACTTTTCTATCCACCTCCCCCGACGACCTATTCTTAGAAGAAATGCGAGTTGGGTCATTCACACTGGCTCAACACGACATTGGGTGTGCTCTGGCCTACATCGGCTGCACCTAACACCGCAACCATGTGCGAATGAGATCAACGCCAGTAACTTCTTGGCCTCGGACAAGCTAAAGGTCGCAAACACGCTTGTAAAGGACCTCGAATTCCTCTGCTTCGCCCGCATCACGACATTCTTCTAGGATATCCTTCTTCTTAGCTCTGCCTTTGGGTTAAAAGGAGCAAGCGCAAAATTTTCTCCATCAACCTTCTGGTCTCGGATATAAAACCACTTATCCCTCCATCCTTGGGCAGATTCGATAAGATTGAGGCTGAAATACTCAACATTCGGGTCCACATATATGTCGCATCCACCTTGATCATACGTCACCAAGCTAGACCCCGACTGTCTCTTTAGCTTGAAGAGTTTATTGAAGAGCCCAAAGTGTGGCTCGATTCCGAGCCAGCACTTGCAGAGGGTAATACAGCATGTGATGTGCAAGATGGAATTGGGGGTCAACAGATGAAGTTTAAGCCCATAAAATCAAAGCAACCCTTGCACGAACTTATGGAGGGGGCGAGAGAGACCCTGGAGGATAAATGCTAGAAACATCACCTAAAAACCAGTGGGAGGATCGGGGATTACCTCAGGTCTAGGGATTTGGCAATCCGTCGCGTTGGCTGGCAGCAGACCATCCTGGCGATGCGTCTGGAGTTCGTGCTCCTTCAAGGTGGTACGCCGCCATGACTCATTGGTCACACGGGTCCCAGCGCCCTTCTTATTCATGGTCGCAACAGCAGTGCTGAACCCAGTGGCTACGGTGGTGCCCTTCTTCTTCGACATAGCGGCGGTGGCGGTAGATCCCGTAGCAGCAGCGCCCTTCTTCTTCCCCATCCTTCGGTAGTGAAGAGACCAGAGAAAGTAGTTGGGATAGGCCTTGAGAATGTCCAGTGCAGCAAGGGCGATGGGCGCGGTGAGGTAGAGGAAGAACGATAATGGAAGCAGTGCGAAAGGGGGGAAGAACCACAGTGCGGGAATTACCGCACTAGATCCCTACTTAAGCACCGAGGATTGCAATCTAACAGCAATCAAACTTTCATCTCGACATGTGGATCACATCAGTGATCACACGTGGCAGCGTTCGTACTGAATCATCACTGCACGATCCCCACGCTGTGCGAAAATCGAGGAGGCGCGGTTAAAACCATAATCTACACATGACTGGTCAAATCCCAGTCAGACTTCGGGGCCCACCTCCGTCATGTCCCATCATCACCGTTTATGTGGGCAGCTGATCTCAGCGGATCGTCACCACTGACACCATTTGGATACGTACTCCAGAAGGAGTTTCGTTCGACTGATCTAGTCTTTAATCGACTCTACGACTCGACCAAACACTCGGGGGCTACTCCTAACAGGAGCGCTGGCCGTGCACCCGAATATTTTAAGAGCACAAAATCGCCTTGGTAAAAAAATGAAGGACATTTACATCTCAAACCCCCTTCTTCGAATCAACGATTCGAATATGGATTCAGGGGCTCCTACCATAGGGAGCGCTGAAAGCATAATCGACAAGTTAAATATAAAAGACAACACTCGACAAATGTTCAAAGTCCCCACTGGAGTCTATGACTCGAGTAGGCACTCGGGGGCTACTCCCATAGGGAGCGCTGGTCGTGCACCCTATTAAAACGAAAAATAGTTATCCATGGCAAAAGCGTTGACCACGTCTGCACCATGAGTATTTGAAGCATTCGACGAATTCAACTCATAATTGCTAAACATGCCCTACAAAGAGACAACATCTCCTGGGTTACCAGAATCACCTCCGCGGTGAATAAAACTTTGGATGCCACATTTAGAACGTGAAGATAAGACCTGAGAAAGGCCTGGCAATGCACCTGATGCGCTCTACTAGAAATAATCCGTGCCTACAGGCACGATGAAAAAGCCTTGATGGAATCGTCGAGTGCTCACATTAAAACACTAGAATTCAACTCTGTAAGACCTCCGTGGCATGAGTCCAATTACACCAGCAATGTTCCGAATTCGAGTCCGGGGACTCAAATATGAGTAGATATCGTTGTTTTGCCCTAAGGTAGTTAACTAATCCCGATCCGTCGGATGTATTAGGCATGCATATCAACAATCCCATTGACAAAAAAATGAGGCACCCGAAAGAAGTTTGGAAGAGCCTACATTCCATGCACTCGAAGACTTATAGTCTCCACCCGAATCTATGATTTGGCTAGACACTCAGGTGCTACTGACATGGGTATACCCTACAGGTACTCGCAGTTAGCCTATACGTTCCATCCCAAGAGGAGTCCACGGTGTAAACGAAGCCCAATAAGGATTCGGGCGGCCCAAAGGAATGCGACTCCATGAAGAACACGACAAAGAATAGATAGAAACCTAAAGGGAAAACCCTAGTCTATAACCGACTCGAACTGCTATCCCGGTACCTAGCCTCCCTATATAAAGGCTAGGAGGGGCAGCGAGGAGGACATCCTACAACCCTAGCATACACCTCGCTAGATTGCATCTGCGCACCCCCTATAACTTTTGAATCCCTGATAATCAAGAGAAGACAAGCAGGAGTAGGGTCCTCTTCGAAGACTGAACCTTGGTAAAACCTCGTGTATCCCTATGTGCTTGTTTGCTAGCCAATCGACGCCTCCAGTGCTCCCTAATCCTTCGAACCTAAGTCCATGAACGATGGGAATTGATGAGTTAACCCCTCGTCACCAAGCAAAACCCAGAACTATCCCACGATTCCACACATTCTTTTTTTCTTCAACCTCTCGCCAGATCACCATTAGAGCTCCACCTCCCAGCTTGATTCCCAGCGCCAAACTCTTGAAAGTAAAAAACAGAGGCAGGAAAAAGCAGCATGCACTTCTCAATTGCCATAAAACCAGGATTCACCATGATTTTGGTAGCATAAAAAGAAGAATAAAACACTGGATGGAAGGGGTAGATCCATGCAAATCTACTGTTGCACACCATTAATCTAAAAAAATCTAGGCATGTACAACTAATTTTCTCCTCAAATCAATAAAATTTGGTTCTATATATGAATTACTTATCAATTTAGCTCTGCATATGTTCAATCTTGCTCAAAATACATATGTCCAGTCTTTCTAAGCTTTCATCACCAACTTTTGTTGATCCCTGCACGAGAAACAACTAAATTAGGACAACTTAACAACAAAAAATAATACCAAAAACAAGTACTACTCATATGATATGCCTCATAATGGTTTTCCCCTAAATCTACATGTTATTATTGGCCCCTAAATTCCTAACATTTTGCATAATTTGATTGATAGGAAGACATCATGAATATTGACCTTAATGCCAAACCAGACCTAGAAATGCAAGGGGGAACATGACGATGCATCACACACAAATGTTATTGTCCAAGTTATGAATGAAGGTATGATATTTATGAAAAATTAGAGAAGACATCACAAGGGAGGGTATAACTGAATGCATGCATATAGTATCGGTTATATAGATTAACCATGCTTATATGTAAGTATTACCCATCATTTAATACAAGAGTCATCCATTTTTTTGAGAATAAGAGTTATCCATAATTATTTGTGTAACTTACCCCACAATATATGTAAAAGTTACCCAGCAGTTATCCACAAAGTATTGTGTGATTTACCATGGAAAAACAAGTTAGACTGAAAAGGAAAATCTATTAAAAAGTTGACAGTAAAGAAGGAGTAGAATAGAAGAAGTATTGTGTGACATGTAACTACATGCATGCACATAGTATTGTTTGTACAGATTGCTCATGCTTAAATATAAAAGTAACCCACGAGTTAATACTAGAGTTTATCTAGAAATATTTTGGGACCTACCCTGATTATATGTAAAAGTTACCCATCAGTTGACATTAAAGTTATCCACAAATTATTGTGCGACTTACCTCACGAAAATCCAAGTTAGAATGGAAAGGCATAAATATTAAAAAGTTGACAGTACAAAAGGAAGTAGAATAGATGTTGACTTACACATGCACGCATTAGTAAGTTATTAACCGGTTTTCCCTATAGTTGTCCATCCCTGCTCAAAGAAGTTACCCAAGACATCAAGGAGGGCTTACCTGAAGGGGTTCCGCAGTAGAAAACAAAAAAAATGTTGGAACTGTCTAATACCCAGGATCTATCTAGTAAGTAATGCAGTAATGGAAGAAGATAGCAATAATGTATCCTTGAAGACCGAGAGAGCGTTACGCTCATGCAGGAGCGTGGATGATGTAGTCGTACCCGTCTGACCTCAAGATCGTGTAGCTCCTCGCTCGTCACCTCGTGTCTAGGTCCTTGCACGACAGTCAGGTCGCTACTATTGGTAGCTCCCCCCGAGTTATCACACACATATGGTCCAAGACAATGACTCCCGGGTCTGATTCCTGCCGAGGTTGCGGAAGTAGAACTCCTGGCTAGAATCCCTATAGCACAACTGTGTGCCGCAGCAGTGTTGACTTTGCGTGTGCAGTCCTGCTCCGGGACCGTGCCACTGCAAAGAAAACTTAGAGAAAGAGAGAGGAATTTTCTCTAAGAAAAAGTGCCTTAGAGAATATCTTAATTAGTATGTTTTAATTCCTCCCATGGGCACCCCTTTATATAGACGGAGGAGGGTTACTCCTCCCAAAGGCTAGGCCATGTGGGACTAAAAATTAGCAAAAGAATAGGAAAAACTGGGGTGCTGGCCGGCTAGGCTTGAAGCGGTGGCCAGGTGGGCCACCAGCCTCACGCCAGCCAGATCAACCAGCACCATACGCAACAACGCGACCTGGCTGGCCGTCGCTCGGGTGGGCCGCCCGGCGCATGCGTGGCCCGCTGGCGCACAACGTAGTGGCTAGCGATGCAACGATCGAGTGGTCCGGCCTGCTGCGCATGACGATCCAGCACGCCCGACGCCCTCAACTCGCTCTGCCCAGGTGGGCTGGCACCATCTCCCGCGCACGCGGCCCGTAAGTGATGCGGCGGCTGCAGTGTCTTGCCGGGTGGGCCGACTATACGCCTGCGCGGCCTAGAACGTGTATGCCTGGCTGTCTACTTGGTCCAGGTCAAAAAGGCCCATCAATAGCTGTTTGTTATTCTTTTCCCTGTAGTTTCCTCATGGGCCAATTTCCTCCAGGGTTTTGGCCTAATGAGGAAGTTGCATTGTGAATTTTAATATAAGTATTTATTTATTATATATTAATTCATAATTAACATATAATAAATACATATTATAAATTGCCATTTATCCGAAACTCCTTTCTGTCTCTTTCCTTCTTTCTTTCTTTCTCCGAACAACTTCAGATCTCTCCCAGAACGATTATGTTTTCTCTCTCTTCTGTGATTGCATCTTACAAGATCTCTAAACGTCGTAGTGCCCTTAAGCGTGTTTCCCTGTGGTTCGGGAATGTCATAGATATGAAGGGGACATATTCCTGATCAATTTATCAATAGTGGGTCCGAGATGCCCATATTGACCCCTATGCACTCCATGAATCACCACTGTGTCGAACCTTTAATGATATATCCAATTCCTTTCGTTATTCGGTACTAGGATTTCCCGAGATCTTATCATCGGTATGATGATACATTTTTCAATCTCATTTCTAACAAGTATTGTATTAATTGTTCACGTGAAATCCCATCCCCATGACCTAGTCATATGCTACACATCTTATGGATGTAATTCACCGAGTGGGCCCAGTGTATCTTCCCAGCATACAGGAGAACAAATCCCGATCTTGATGAATAGGCCTCAATATGCCCCTTTGGAATACCCAACATACACCTTCATGGTCACCCAGTTACGTACATGATGGTTGATGCAATCAAAGCAATCCTCTGGTAACAGTGATTAATATGATCTCACGGTCTAAGGATTAGGACATTCCGTTTTAGATAATTGCAACTATGAACTATGTGACATGATCGTGTTGCAACAATCATTGGTGGGAAATGTCCATCACATCATCTATGATGATATGACTTCATTGTTAGTTGGATATAGTAGCAACATGATCAGGAAACCTTGATCATTAGCTGGCCAATGAACTAGTTGAATAGAGGCTACTAGGGACCTGGGTTTGTTTATATACCACACCTGTATCAATGTTTCCGCTTGATACAGTTATAACATGATATAAAAATATTATGAACTAATGAGATATGATAATAAAACACCTTTATTATTTGCCTATAGGGAATATCTCCTTCATGACCCACTTTGTTAACACTAAATTTACAACACACGTGTGTAACACCCCTAAATCGGGTCTATGTAGATCTCAGCATTTTCGCCAAAATCCACATAGAAGCGATTCAAAGACGCTCACAAGACACTTTCATGCGGTGGAATTTGTTACAAGTAGTTACCTCAGAATAGTTTACAACAGAACCCACAAGAACTTATATTTAAAACAACAAGTGCAATGATCCAAGAATACAAAAGATACTTGGTATTGAATTTTTGTAACCGATGTGATACAATGTGTGTTCCCCTCGAAGAGTCCAGTGAGCCAAGAATAAGTGTGTGTTCCCCCTCGAAGACCAGTCGAGGAAGTCCTCTTGTAGAACACACACAATGTAATTTTAATTATTCAATTGTTTAGTTGGGAGGCTAATTACTAGTCATATTATTAGAGGCAAAGCATTAGTGATGTTGTCTATGATCATGAAACTATACTCCTGGGGCGTCCGTAACAGTGGACACATGACTTCTCTAAAAGATTTACCCTCCGAGCATGCACTACTATACCCAAACGCATGTTCAACCCTTCATGCAACATATTACGTGTGCCTTATGAATCTCATAACAATAACTTTCCAGTAACTACGTGCATATCTAGAGGTATCACCTAGTATGTTTACCTACACAAGAGATACAGTTGATTCTCTAAGTGGCACAATGTTTGCATCTACTTGTGGATCAGTCTTCAGAAGATAACTTGTAGATCACCATCCAACCTACACCGTGGACCGCAATTTATGTATGCAAGCCATGGAAGTCCACCAAAATCATATCACAACTCAACCCATGTTCGAGGAAATATTATGTGTATGCACCAAATGGAAAACCAGTTTTATAACCCTCTGGATATATGAATAACTCTGGTAGTTGAGAACTGGTACCGTAGAACGAACGGTTCCTAGGTTGACTCAGACAGTCCCCAAAGGTGGTCTCTGCCAGGGTCTTATCATTAGGTGAATCCATAACCAACAACATCAAATTAATATCTATATCACCAACATTATCCAGATATCAAGTTCCACCTGTATGAGAGCGGTACTAAGCATGCCTATGACTCACAAGGACAAAGCTGGCTAATCAAACAAGGCAATAGGATAACCATGGAAATATATTAGAGAAGGTAAATAAAGGAACAATACTAAAACATCGATAATAAGGATAACAATAGATCAACAGAAGGAAGTAAAGACTATAAATGCAAAATAGGTAGAAGGGGAAAATGCTCGCATAATGTCGAGTAACTAAAGGATTCTCGCAACTCGCATCAACTCATCTTCCTATCCCGCAAAGAAGGAAAACACTAGAAAGAACAACTGATGCGATATTTAATACTATGGTAGAAGATCCGACATATTCATGATATGATGCATGACATGGCAAAATGACGCGATGCATCTAACAATATTAAGAAGAATTGGAATTCCGTCAATTAATTAGATGTTGTTAACATGGCAAGAGGATGGCATAGATGAGCTACACAAAAGGAGTCAAGATAAGACAAAAATATCCCACATATACACTCCATATGTAATTATAAGGTAAACCACCAATATACCCCTAACAACAAAATATGTACGTAAGCATGAACAATTTAATATGACCAGATGTGTGGCATTTATACAAAAATAGGGATGGGATAGGGGTCACATGTTGGTTCCGAAGATCTTGGGTTCGGTCTTCGGTTTCCGTGAAGGAGAACTTGTCGTCCATGAAGGAGAACTCGGATTCCGGCTTCGGTTGTTGTCGATGAACTTAGTTCAACGCCGGTTGTATTCCAGTGGTTCGTCCTTCGAGGGAATCATGGCGGACACACTCGAATCATTGGATCCATGTCGGTGTACTTGGGTGCCGCCTCGGTACATCTCCTATGCTGACCTTTGTGCTTCGAACATTGTCACGTCTTCGGCATCGGAGAAGATCTTGTCGATGGGAAGGTCTTGGCAATGCGAAGAGGAATCACTTGACCTGATATACCATATCACTAGGATCCGTTTCATAGCCTCATGCCGCCATATCTACATGTTCACCACACCGAAGCTTAACTCAACCCAAATGACACACCACCGGGAAAGTATAAACCATGACCAAAAGCAGAGCAACAGACATCAACTACGGCTAGGAGGTTGCCACGAATGAACTTGCAGGTAGGGTCGTGCATGTTGAAAATATAAGCAATAATCCATATGATTTAATCTGAATAAATAATTGATAAAGCAGGATCATATAGATCACAATTAAATAGATCATGCAAACTAATAGAGTAGATGAACATATTGCATCTAAACAGGATAGACTATTCACATCTACTCCAAACGCTAGAATAAGGAACTCTAGCAAAATCAGAAAGAGAGAGTTCACGATCAAGTACAGTGAAGGCTGAGCAGCAGTGGCGGTAGCAACAGTAGTAGTCGTAGCGGTTGCAACAATAGTAGTTGCGGTGTTGTCGCCCACATTGAGGTTGCCGAAGAGGTCGATGACGTCCGCGAAGAAGTCGTTGTTCGGGAACTCGTTGTCAGACGATGTCATGGATTCCATGTGTCATGCTTGAGTGCTCTCCAAAAACTTGATCGCCCATCACCCATACAAGTTCACAAGAGGTAGGGTTCCTGAGGCCTACTGTCCCGATCTGCGGCGCACGCCGCAAGACGGGATGGGGAAGACGATGACGATAGCACAATAGACTCGAAGGAGGTGTGTGTGATGAGTTATAGATGCGTAGGGTTTGCAGGTAGTTTATATAGTTCCAATCGCGTAGGTCGTGGGGCGCATCCCATGTCCGAGCCAACACAGTCCGAGATCAAAACGATCTGGCTAATTAACGCGTCCATTAATGACTCATAATTAAATTTCCCAAACAACAAAATAAAGCTTGGCTCGGTGAGATTCTCGCAACCCGCGGCACGTCTTGACGAGATGTGGCGTGGTGATGGAGGAGTGTCCGAGAGATGCTGCTCTTCTCACTCACTTAGTAGTGCTAGAATAGCCTACAATATAAGATGGTGCAACTCCCACTCAACTAGCAATGTGGGACTAAACCTTTAGCTCCACTACACAGCCACATGATGCCATGTACTAATGGGCCAAAAGGAATTTTAGAATGTGTATTTGTTATGGGACAAAGTCCTAGGACTAAAATGCCTCAAATTCCAACAATCCCCCACAAAGTCTCATTGGCACATCACATCACTGTTATTTCAGAATATTGTTTTATATACCGGTGTTTAGTGGAGACTATTAAGTTGAACTTCCACTTCAAACTTCATGCTAGACTAGCTTGGACTTGAATAGTGGACTATGCCTTGAACTACAAGTTTTCTGCACACTACTTTTACACAAAGCCTAAACCGATACTGGGATGCCGTTGGCTTCCCTATGGTTTGAGGCTTATGCATCATACTACAAATCCTTTCGTGAGTTTATTAGAGAGCACCCAACTCTCAAGTACTGCGACGTTTGATAATCAGACTCATATAGGTGTGTTCCTCAAGAGATGTTCTTCATGACAACATCTCTGCTTAGAAAATCCACTTGGAACACATTAAGATAAATATCAACCTGCCATGCAGATTAAGAGAGTACTGCATCTTTATGGAGATGTAAATATAAAATGGGGATACTCTCCTCTCAGCTGATCAGCAACTTGTCTCCCAACTCTAATTCATGGGATCTCTAGTGTGGGTCTCAAACCCATATCCCTCAATGCATTATCTATCACATTACATGATAAACCTTTTGTGAAGGGATCTACTAAGTTCTTAGATGTTTGGATATAATCCAACGCAATAACTTTGGAGTTTTCTTAGTTTCATGACTGATTTGAATCTCCTCTTTACATGCCTTGACGACTTCATATTATCCTTAGAACTATTTTCTTTGACGATCACAGTTTGATTATCATAGTTCATCGGGATGGTGGGTATTGTCTTTTCAACAACAGGTAAGTCCATCAAGATCTCATGAAGCCACTCTGCTTCAACAGTGGCTTTGTCTAATGTTGTGAGTTTTTCTTCCATTGTTAGCCTCGTTAAGATGGTATGCCCGCAAGACTTCCAGGAAACAGCGCCACCACTAAGTGTAAACAAATAACCAATCATGGCCTTAATCTCATCAGCATCATATATCCAGTTTGAATCACTATAACCCTAAAGTACCCATGGATACCTAGTATAGTGAATACCATAACTTGCAGCACCTTTCATATGGCTCAAAAATCTCTCAATAGCATGCCAATGATCATCTATAGGATTTGACACAAATCGACTTAGTTCTCTTACAACAAGAGATGTCAGGCCTCATAGCGCTGGCTAAATACATGAGAGAGCCAATGATTTGAGAATATCTAAATTGATCTTTAGCATTCCTTCGATTCTTTCGAAGTAACACACTTGGATCATAAGGCATTGGAGAAGACTTGTAGTCATTATACCCAAAGCGACTCAATATCTTTTCCACATAGTGGTATTGAAGCAATGTAATCCCACCACTATCATCCTTCGGTGTCTTGATGTTTAAGATTGCATCAGCCACTCCCAAGTCCTTCATATCAAAGCAGGAAGATATGAACTCTTTGACCTCCTCAATAACAGCGAGGTTGGTTCTGAATATCACTATGTCATCAACATAGTGATACATAATAACTCCCTCGCCCCACCATGGAGATAGTACACACATTTATCAGCTTCGTTTACAACCAAGCCTTCAGCGGTATGGTTAAAGTTCTTTCGAACTTCTCATGCCACTGCTTAGGAGCTTGCTTAAGACCATACAAAGACTTCACTAAGTTACACACCTTTCCTTCTTGATCATCAACTACAAATCCACTAGGCTACTCCATATAAATTTCCTCATCTAGCTCTCCATTTAGAAAAGTTGTCTTAATGTCCATTTGATGAACGAGAAGATAGTGTGAGACAGCCAAGGATTGTAGTACACGAATAGTCGTCAATCTGTCTACAAGTGAGTAGGTATTGAAGAAGTCTCCACCTTCTTTTTGGGTATAACCCTTGGCCACAAGAAGTGCCTTGTACTTTTCAATAGTACCATCAGGTCTAAGGTTTTTCATGAACACCCAGTTACATCCTACAGGTTTGCACCCATAAGGACGATTAGTGACCTCCCAAATTCCATTAGCTAAGATGGAATCCATCTCGCTCCGGACAACTTCTTTCCAATAGTCAGCATCTTGAGATGCATAGGCTTCTGAAATATAAGTGGGAGTATCATCTACAAGGTACACAATGAAATCATCACCAAATGACTTTGCAGTCCTTTGTCTCTTGCTCCTTTTGGGAGCTTCATTGTTAACCTCCATAGGATCATAATAGTGTTCTATCGACATAGTGGGTTCAGGAATTATAAAAAATTCATGACTAGATGAACTAGTTATCTCCTGATTTGATGAGCTAGACATACCTTTCATGGGAAAGATGTCCTCAAAGAAAGTCGCATCATTCGACTCCATAATTTTACCAACATGCATGTCAGATACTTCAGAGTTTACTATAAAAATCTATAGCCAATGCTATGAAAAGCATATCCTAGAAAAACATAATCCACAGTTTTTGGTCCAAGCTTTCCCTTCTTGGTATTGGAATATTGACTTTCGCCAAACATCCCCAAGTTCATAAGTAAGATACTTTAAGCCTTTTCTTCTCCCATTCCTCAAATGGAGTCATGGTTTTATCCTTTACGGTAACGCAGTTTAGGACATGACGCACAATCATTAGTGCCTCCCACACTATTCCTTGGAAAGACCTGATGTATCTAACTGTAACATCCCAAAACTTTAATCCAAGATTATTAAGATCCAAATCATCAGATTTAGGGTTAATAAAAACTTTTTCAAATAAATTTATTAAGGCATTCATATGTGTGTGCATTTAAATAGGAGTTGTTTTTAATTGCCATGATTAAGTGATCCATTGCTTGTAAAATGATTCTTAGGTGAAATAAACATCATCTAGATCATTCCCAAACAAATCCCAAAGAAAAACAAATCAAAATGAATAAAGGAAGTGAATGGTCATTTGTGCCATTTTAAGCAACATGCCTACTTTGGCTATTCCTAGTACTCAAAACCTAACAGAAACAATTATGGATCTTTGCACCCCTTGCTAGTACACATAATGATGTACCAAGGCCCACTTTGTGATCTGCCAAAAACATTCAAACACTAAATTTAATTGACATTTGAAAATTGAATCTATTTCATATGGGAAGATCCCACTATTTCGAAAACCACTCAAACCAGCTCAAGTTGCAAAACCCAAGCACCCACAGAGTCTCAAGCTTAATAGTATCACACCCACCAAAAATCTTTTCAAAATTCAAAAATAAAGTTCTTTCGGCCATTTTCACAAACACCTTGTGGACAGATTTCAAACAAAAACCAAATCCACTATTTGAATAGTGTTCTGGCCAAACTTGTCCCCCATTTGTCCTCAAAACACTCCCATTGTCCCTAAATGATCAAACCATGCCATTATCACCCCATCCCCTACACCCTACTGACCTTGTCATGCCAACCCGAGCTCATGCCACTGGCCAAAACTTGTAACCGCCCCAGCAGACCACCTCCCTCTCTCTCGCCATGTCTACGAGCTAGCCCTCACCTCACCGCCACTCTCTATCCCCTCCCCGAGCCAGGCCAGAGCATGGACCACTGCCAAACCGCCACGCCTAGTGCGACTGCGCCATGCCGAGCACGCGCCAGAGCGCCGCGCCCCACACACGTGCACAAGCCGCCGCTCGACTGCAGCCCGCGTCCACCGCTCCGCCATGACCCCAGGAGCACGCTAGACATGCCCATTCACCGCCCAACGCACCACAGCCACCGCTCGCCGTGGACACCGCCGTCTCTGCCGCTCAGAGCGCTAGCACCGCCCGACCGCATACCACCGCCCCTAGTCCCGCATTGATCACGTAGGGCACCGCCAGGAGACCAGCGACCGTCCCCTACCTCGAGCCACACCGCTAGCTCGCTGTGCAGCCCACGTCGGAGCCGCTCGCCCATGCCTCTCGGTCGCGTCATTGTCTTATAAATAGAGGCCACCCCCAGCCAGTTTTAGCACACCACTCACCTCTCCTCACCTCACTGACCGTTCCCCACCTCTAGCCGGAGCAGCGCGAGCAGCCGTTCGCCAGAATTGCACCGGAGCGGGCCGCCTCTGGAGGAGAAGGGCACCGCTGATTACGACCACCCCCAGAGCTGCCTCGACCATCCCTGAGCTCGCCGTCGACCACCCGTTCGTTTGCCCGCCTCGCCATCGTCGCTGGAGCCCTGGTACGCTCCCTGAGCACCCCCACTGAGCCACTAGGGTTAGAGTTCACCAGCGATAGGTCCGTTGTCGATGACGATCCCCAGCCGTTGATCCCAGTTCTAATCCAACGACCCATATCGCCCCATACCACTTCGCGCGTTATGAGCCACTGACCGGTGGACCCCCTGTCAGCTGAGCCCCGCGTCGTGTAGTGTCACTGGGCTAGCCTGTTAACGTTCCCGCACGACCCATTTAGTTTGAATTAGGATTTTTCTATTTAGTTTAAACCTAGTTCTGTCCCCTAGTTTGAAATTCATTTCAGAGAGATTTATAGATCCAAATGGAGTGATTCCAATTTTTTTAGAAAGCTACTGAAAAGATCTACCCAAGCCTGTTGGATTTAATTCAATTAGAGTTAGAGATCTCTCCTAGTAAAAATAATAAGATAGAAGCATTTGCACCTTGCAACATTTTTATAAAATCAACCAAGATTGCTTTTGAGTTGATTCCAACACTCAAAAATCACATTTTACCATACCTATCTGAATATGTAATAATATTAGGGTTTACATGCAGTGACTTTGGACTAGTACAAAAATAATGCTATATAGGCATTTCTAGTCACTTTAAATCATTAAATAATGAACTTAAACCAAAGTAATTGTGATCCAACATTTAAATCACATTCCCACATGTTAGAATATGTGGTGATGACATGTGTCAACATGATCCCATATTTTAAGTGGTGAATATTAAATCTTAGTTAATTTTTCAATGAGTAGAAATTACTTTTGATGCTATTAGTTAATAAAACTTGTGATGGTTGTGATGATAATAGATCATCAAATGTGTGCCTTAGAGTGCTAACTAGACTAATTAAGTATGGTTTGGTGATTGTGTACTCCATATGTATTTATAGACGATAGTACCGACCAAGCTTACGAGGAGGAGGAGTTCTACCAAGAAGAAGAAGAAAACTTCAACCACTGCACCAACCAAGGCAAGCCACTATTAGCAAGCTAGGATTGAAATAGATGGTTTACCAAAGATGCTTTAGGCATTCTTTGATTATACCCCTCTGAATAGTATTTACCCCAAGTATTATTTTCCAAGCTTTACTTCTTTTACTTTACCCAAAGTTCTTTACTTGTTTTGAAGGTAGCATAAAAAGTATAAAACTTGACCTAGTTAGATAAACTTTAGATGTCATTCTATGGAATGAGATTGATCCCATCATTTCCACCTTAGTGTACACTCTTAACTAGGTAGTTTAGAGTAGATAAAAACTTGAGTCACTTTAGATGGGAACACTTGGTGAAAATGAATTGTGAAAACCTTGGAATGATGAGTCATTCTATTGAGATGTTTTGACATGTGTTGAGAAACAGAAATGGTTTATGATGATGAAAATGTTGAGGCATGAGCCTTAACCCTTTTATAAAACTGATGGTTGGATTCAGATGCGATACCATTCTAAATTTACCGTACAACCACAATACCTGAATTGGGTAAGGCTTAGCCGGAATTTTATATGCATTAGTATCAGTTACCTCACAAGAGAGGTCCGTGCTGAGGCTACCTCTCAATTTTGTCCACCTAGGCAGTGCCCAAGATGACAGATGGTCATGGTCGGGAGGCCATGCTCATAGGATAGGTGCTTATACTAGGGTGTGTAAAGGAAAGGTTATGTTTGATTATCTGCATACTAAGTATGATGATTCAGGGTTATCCCTGACAGATGTATCGAATCTTGTGGTGAAAGTGTACCACCTATGCAGAGTGTCAAACTTTTAGAACAGCCGCGTCCGCGGTTATGGACAGTTGGAATGGTCATACTGTTTCGTTGTCAGATGTTTTCAAAATGACTTATGAAATGAATGATGAATCTTGACTTGACCACAACAGGGTTGTGTTTATGACACTAGCTTCCCAACTTAAGTGATTCTAGGACTTTATTTTATCTTTCTTTGCTTAGGTTTCAAACTTAACTTTATAGTTAAACTTAAATTTAGCACTTTAACTTAGAACTATACTACTTGTTAGCGGTAGTTTGCGAGTACTTTAAAAGTACTCATGGCTTTTGTCCCTGGCTATTCTCATGGCCAGACTATGAAGGAGACTACCAAGATGATGGCCAGCAGGACGGCTACGATAACTAGGACTATCTGCCTTCGTCAACATTGCATGTGCCCCTGAAGATGGACCCCACCGCTACGCTTATCTTTTATTCCGCTGCTTGTTGTATTAAGACTGGATCATGAGATCCTTATTTGTGTAAGACCTTATGTATGGTTTGTAATGGATGATGTACTGTGATATCCAATCCGTTATGTCTCGCAAAAATGGTAATCTTGGGATTGCGAGGTATGGCATAACGGACATCTGGGATTAAAAATCTAGGTGTTGACAAGTTGGTATCAGAGCCATCCTGACCATAGGAGACCCTAGTTAGAATGAACGTCCGAACAAAAACTTAGTTTCAAAACCAAAGTGATTATTTATGAAAAACTATCTCCTCTCTTATCCTTGTGAATTCATTCTTTCTCAAAAATTCATGCCCTCAAAATCCTTACATTACTACTTAAAATTTGACACACTTGATCACTTCACTAATCTCCTCATCCTTCATTCTTGTAGATGGAGTCTCAGTTCAGCAAGTTCTACCAGTTGGGAAACGAAGGTCAACTGATCTTCGAGAGGGATCTAGATTCACTGTCGGAGTTACTGGGACGCCCACATCCGGAGTTTCTTGGAGCTCAACTTCCAGGACCCCCAGGAGGAGACTTACAGTGGCTAGTCACCGCGGATCTTAGAGGAAGCATCGAAGCACCAACTTCCGGGAGAATCCAGTTCGCCGTGAGAGAGAACAACTGGCTAGATGGATTAGCCAGGGCAATGCATGAAGCTCTCGCACGTCTATGTGCCCTCAGCGTCAACCAAATCCAAGGAACCCGTTTTGCTCACTATGCAAGACGTGACTTCATGGGAATGCCAATGGAGATGCCAAGTCACCCAGAGTTGAGGCGTCAAGTGGAGAATCTTGACTTCTTGCTGCATGACAGACAGTAGGAACTATACAATGCTAGAGACTTAGCCAACCAGAACCATGCCATTACCGACCAGAAGGCCCAGACTTTCGCACTGCTCGTTCAGGATCGCTAGTCTCTTCGCCGCCAGCGTGCAAAGAAGGATCGCACCATCGCCCGTCTTCGCAAGAAGGTGGCCGACCTCGAGAAGACCATCAAGGAGCAGGAAGCTCAACTTGCAGCAAAGGAAGAAGAAGATGAGGGTGAAGACATCCAGGGAGACATGGATTCTTACCTCAGCAATGATGATGACTTTCTGGAGGAGGATGCCGTGGACTTCCACACTGACGATGAGGACTCCGACTTCATCGACGATGAGTAGATGCACTAGAGCACTATCGTAGCATGAGATGTATCGGTCCCACTGTATCGTAGTTTGCAGAATGGTTCTTCAAACCATCTGTTTTCCTTTGATTGTTGTGGTGTGTGTTTGTATCGTGTGCTTGCTTGCATGAATCAAATGAAGTTAGTTGCAAAACATGAGTCAAACTCAAAGTTTTAGCTTGAAACCAAAACCATGAACCTTAGAACTTTCCCTCTTACCCCTTTATCTACCTCAATCTTCAGATGACTCGTGGAAACCAAGGAGGGAGTAGCTCGTCGCAAGACCTAATGCTACAGATCTTATAGAATCTCATCGCAGACAGAGAAGCAAGCAGGGCAGAACGCCAAGCAAATCTAGCAACATTGCAGCAGATCGCCCAGATGGCTCTCAACAACCAGAACCATGGAAACTAGGATCACCATGGATCCAAACTTAAAAACTTTTGGAATACCAATCCCCCAATCTTCAACCAAGCTGAAAACCCACTAGATGCAGATGACTGGTTACAAACAATGGAAAACAACTTAGAAGTTGCAGGAGTTGATGACAATGAGAAAGTTCTCTTCGCCACCCACTATCTGGCGGGAGATGCAAGAGCATGGTGGACTAGTATCCGCAACATGAACCATGGTCAAGTGATGACATGGGAAGCCTTCAAAGTCAAGTTTAGCCACACCCACGTGCCGCAAGGTCTAGTCACCAGACTAAGAGATGAGTTTCGCGACTTGAAGCAAGGCAGAATGACTGTGGTGGAATACCGTGACAGATTCCCGTCGCTTGCCAGATATGCACCTAATGAGATCAACATGGAGGCCAAGAAGAAGGAGAGATTCTTGAACAGACTGCATGATGAGATGCAGACTGTTCTCGTCAACATCCGCTTCGAGTATCTCGAAGAGCTAGTCGACTCTGCCATTCATATGGAAGGGAAGATTAACCAGGCAAATGACAACCGCAAACGGCGTATGATGCAGCAATCTAGATCCAGCAGTCACCAGAAGTATTGTCCCAACCCCTCACCAGGATATGCACCAAGGAAGAACCGACCCCCAATGTCTCGCCCAAGCTACCCCAACCGTAGCAGAAGCAATGTGAAGTCCAGAGGAAACAATCACAACTCCAGCAATACCAACAATTTCAACCGTGCACCTCCCAAGAGCAACAACAACAACAACACTGCACCCAGAACTGGCAGCAATGCTGTGCCTGTCGCAGCAAAGGACAAGTCCCAGATCACTTGTTTCGAGTGTGGAGTGAAGGGTCACTATTCCAATGAGTGTCCCAAGAAGACTGCAGCCACTGCCAATGTGAATGCCCCAGCTCAACAGCAGCATCGTGTTCAACCAGGGAGAAGATTTGCCCCAGGGGACCCTCACAACCGCAACGGTCGTCTCTTCCACATGAATGCAGAAGAAGCCCAAGAAGCGCCAGATGTAGTGCTAGGTATGTTTTCTGTCAACTCAGTTTTAGCAAGAGTATTGTTTGATTCGGGAGCATCGCATTCATTTGTCACCGAAGAATTTGCATGCACTAGTAAGATTCACCCAACCAACTTGAAGCATGTCATGATAGTTCAAATCCCCGGTTCAACCACCAAAGCTAGAAAAATTTGCAAAGCTGTGCCTATCAGAATATATGGGATAGGTTTTTATGCCAACCTAATTGTACTTGGAACCAAAGGATTGGAAGTAGTACTGGGTATGGACTGGATGTCAAGGCATAAGGGAATGATAGACTATGCTAAGAAAGCCATCACCATGACCAGTAGCTCTGGAGTCACAGTAGAACATATCTCTGAAACCTTACCTCGTCAATTCAAGTGTAACAAGAGTATAGCCCTACCCACCATAGACCAAGTAAGAGTAGTCTGTGAATACCCCGACGTATTCCCAGATGAACTGCCAGGTATGCCCCCGGATAGGGATATTGAGTTCATTATCGAACTAATCCCCGGAACCGGACCCCTAGCCCAGAGACCCTATAGCATGAACCCCTCAGAGTTAGTGGAACTAAAGAAGCAGTTGAATGCTATGTTAGCAAAAGGCTTGATTCAACCAAGCGCATCGCCATAGAGATCACTAGTATTATTCGTCGACCAGAAAGATGGAGGCAATCGTTTGTGCATAGATTACAGAAAGTTGAATGATGTCACCATCAAGAACAAGTACCCTTTGCCAAAGATAGAGGATCTATTTGATCAATTGACTGGAGCCCAGGTATTCTCAAAGATTGATCTTAGGACTGGTTATCACCAACTTAAGATTCGTGCAATGGATATTCCGAAGACTGCCTTTACTACTCGCTATGGTTTATACGAGTATACGGTTATGTCTTTTGGATTAACCAATGCCCCTGCATATTTCATGAATCTCATGAATAAGATCTTTATGAATTTCCTAGATAAGTTTGTAGTTGTGTTTATCGACGACATCCTTATCTACTCCAAGTTAGAAGAAGAGCATGAACAACATCTGAGAATCATCCTAGAAACCCTGAGAGAGCATCAATTATATGCCAAGTTTAGCAGGTGTGAGTTTTGGCTGAAAGAAGTAGGATTCCTAGGACATATTGTGTGTGCCAGAGGAGTCTCTGTTGATCCCGCCAAGATCAAAGATGTCGAAGAATGGGAAGCCCCAACCACTCAAACCCAAGTCCGTGCATTTCTCGGATTAGCGGGATACTACCGCAAGTTCATAGAAGGATTCTCGAGCATCGCCAGACCCATGACCCAATTGTTGAAGAAGGACAAGAAGTTTGAATGGACAGACAAATGTGAAGCCAGTTTTCAGGAGCTAAAGAAGAGATTGATATTATCCCCAATTTTGATCATGCCATACATCAAGAAGTCGTTTGATGTATATTGTGATGCATCCAAGATTGGTCTAGGATGTGTATTGATGCAAGAAGGCAAAGTCATCACGTATTTGTCTCGACAACTGAAGCAGCACGAGCAGAACTATCCATCCCATGATCTTGAATTAGCAGCCGTAGTGTTGGCATTAAAGACATGGCGTCATTATCTGATGGGTAATCACTGTGAGATTTATTCAGATCACAAGAGCTTGAAGTATATTTTCACTCAGAAGGTGCTGAATATGAGGCAAAGGAGATGGATAGAGTTAATCAATGATTATGACCATGACATTCACTATCACCATGACAAAGCCAATGTGGTAGTGGATGCTCTTAGCAGATTGCATTGTAGGCTAAACACTATGATCAAAGAGAAGTAACCTAGTTTGTATGAGGAGTTGGAGCAATTCAGAACTGAATTAGTTAGCAAAGGATTCCTAGCTAGCATTGAACTTCAACCCACATTGATTGGCCAAATCAAGGAAGCCCGGAAGGGAAATGAAAGTATCGACGGAATCAAACGTCATATTGGTACAGGAAAGGTACCTGGATTCACTGAAGATGAAGAAGGAGTTCTATGGTACAAAGGACATATCTGTGTGCCAGCAGATTCAGAACTGAAGCAAGTTATCATGAAGGAAGCTCATGATACTCTTTATTCTATCCACCCCGGAGGAACGAAGATGTATCAAGATTTGAAAGAGCAATTTTGGTGGCACAAGATGAAGAGAGAAATCGGGAGCTACATCGCCAAGTGTGACATCTGTCAAAGAGTGAAAGCAGAGCATCAGAGACCTGTAGGACTGTTGCAACCAATGTATATTCCAGAATGGAAATGGGATTCCGTTGGAATGGACTTTATCACCGGTTTGCCTACTTCCAGTAGGGGAAATGACTCAATCTGGATCACAGTGGATAGACTGTCCAAGGTAGCCCACTTCATACTTGTCAAGACTACCTATCAGAGTGCGAAGCTAGCAGAGCTGTATATTTCTAGAATTGTTAGTCTGCATGGAACCCCCAAGACCATCATATCAGATCGAGGAACCCAGTTTACCTCGAGATTTTGGCAGAAAGTTTAGGAGGGATTAGGCACCAAGTTGAACTTCAACACCGCTTATCACCCGCAAATGGATGGATAGACTGAGCGAGTCAACCAGATCCTAGAGGATATGTTAAGATCTTGTGTGTTAGAATATGGAACAAAATGGGAAGACTGCCTGCCTTTCACAGAATTCTCATATAACAATAGTTATCAAGCTAGTTTGTAGATGGCACCATTTGAGTTCCTATACGGAAGAAAGTGCCGTACCCCTTTGAATTGGTCGCAAGTAGGAGAGAGTCAGATCTTTGGACCCGACATTCTCCGAGAAGCCGAAGAGAAGGTTCACAAAGTCCGTGAGCACCTCAAGACCGCCCAATCCAGACAGAAGAGTTATGCTGACAAGAGAAGGAGAGACACCATTGAAAGTAACCCAACGCTTTAGTCTGAAAGGAAAGTTAGCCCCCAGATATATCGGGCCCTTCAAGATTCTGAACCATCGAGGAGAAGTATCATATCAACTGGAACTACCTGAAGAGATGTTAGCCATCCACAATGTGTTCCATATTTTGTTACTTCACAAATGCCTGGAAGTGCCAGAGAAGACTGAAGTTTTCAAGAACATCGACCACAGAGCTGTGGAGATCAACAATGACCTAACCTATCGTGAAGTGCCCATCTGTATCCTAGAAGAAGCTTACAGAACCACCAGGACCAGGAGTATCAAGTTTCTCAAGATTCAATGGAGCAACCATACAGAAGAGGAAGCCACTTGGGAGCGAGAGGATTATATTAGGACAGAGTTCCCAGATCTCTTTAGTTCCTAATTTTCTTTGTAAATCTTGGGACGAGATTTTTTTTATGGGGGGAAGGTTTGTAACATCCCAAAACTTTAATCCAAGATTATTAAGATCCAAATCATCAAATTTAGGGTTAACAAAAACTTTTTCAAATAAATTTATTAAGGCATTCATATGTGTGTGCATTTAAATAGGAGTTGTTTTGAATTGCCATGATTAAGTGATCCATTGCTTGTAAAATGACTCTTAGGTGAAATAAACATCATCTAGATCATTCCTAAACAAATCCCAAAGAAAAACAAATCAAAATGAATAAAGGAAGTGAATGTTCATTTGTGCCATTTTAAACAACATGCCTACTTTGGCTATTCCTAGTACTCAAAACCTAACAGAAACAATTATGGATCTTTGCACCCCTTGCTAGTACACATAATGATGTACCAAGGCCCACTTTGTGATCTGCCAAAAACATTCAAACACTAAATTTAACTGACATTTGACAATTGAAATAATGGGAAGATCCCACTATTTCAAAAACCACTCAAACCAGCTCAAGTTGCAAAACCCAAGAACCCACGGAGTCTCAAGATTAATACTATCACACCCACCAAAAATCTTTTCAAAATTCAAAAATAAAGTTCTTTTGGCCATTTTCACAAACACCTTGTGGACAGATTTCAAACAAAAACCAAATCCACTATTTGAATAGTGTTCTAGCAAAACTTGTCCCCCATTTGTCCTCAAAACACTCCCATTGTCCCTAAATGATCAAACCATGCCATTATCACCCCATCCCCTACACCCTAGTGACCTTGCCATGCCAAATCGAGCCCATGCCGCCGGCCAAAACTTGCAACCGCCCCAGCAGACCACCTCCCTCTCTCTCGCCATGTCTACGAGCTAGCCCTCACCTCACCGCCACTCTCTGTCCCCTCCCCGAGCCAGGACAGAGCATGGACCACCGCCAAACCACCGCGCCCAATGCGACTGCGCCATGCCGAGCACGCGCCAGAGCGCCGCGCTCGACATGCGTGCACAAGCCGCTGCTCGACCGTAGCCCGCGTCCACCGCTCCGCCATGACCCCAGGAGCACGCCAGACATGCCCATTCGCCGCCCAACGCACCACAACCACCGCTTGCTATGGACACCGCCGTCTCTGCCGCTCAGAGCGCCAGCACCGCCCGACCGCATACCACCACCCCTAGTCCCGCATTGATCATGTAGAGCACCGCCAGGAGACCAGCGACTGTTCCCTACCTCGATCCACGCTGCTAGCTCGTTGTGCAGCCCACGCCAGAGCCGCTCGCCCATGCCTCTCGGTTGTGTCGTCGTCCTATAAATAGAGGCCACCCCCAGCCAGTTTCAGCACACCACTCACCTCACCTCACCTCACTGACCATTCCCCAGCTCTAGCCGGAGCAGTGCGAGCAGCCGTTCACCGGAATTGCACCGGAGCAGGCCGCCTCTGGAGGAGAAGGGCGCCGCTGATTGCGACCACCCCCGGAGCTGCCTCGACCGTCCCTGAGCTCGCTGTCGACCACCAGTTCGTTTGCCCGCCTCGCCGTCGTTGCTGGAGCCCTGGTACGCCCCCTGAGCACCCCCACCGAGCCGCTAGGGTTAGAGTTCGCCGGCGACAGGTTCGTCATCGACGATGATCCCCAGCCGTTGATCCCAGTTCTAATCCAACGACCCATATTGCCTCGTACAGCTTCGCGAGTTATGAGCCACTGACCAGTGGACCCCCTGTCAGCTGAGCCCCACGCCACGTAGTGTCACTAGGCCGGCCCATTAATGTTCCCGCGTAACCCATTTAGTTTGAATTAGGATTTTTCTATTTAGTTTAAACCTAGTTCTGTCCCCTAGTTTGAAATTCATTTTAGAGAGATTTATAAATCCAAATGGAGTGATTCCAATTTTTTTAGAAAGCTACTGAAAAGATCTACCCAAGCCTGTTGGATTTAATTCAATTAGAGTTAGAGATCTCTCCTAGTAAAAATAATAAGATAGAAGCATTTGCACCTTGCAACATTTTTATAAAATCAACCAAGATAGCTTTTGAGTTGATTCCAACTCTCAAAAATCACATTTTACCATACCTATCTGAATATGTAAGAATATTAGGGTTTACATGCAGTGACTTTGGACTAGTACCAAAATAATGCTATATAGGCATTTCTAGTCACTTTAAATCATTAAATAATGAACTTAAACCAAAGTAATTGTGATCCAACATTTAAATCACATTCCCAAATGTTAGAATATGTGGTGATGACATGTGTCCACATGATCCCATATTTTAAGTGGTGAATATTAAATCTTAGTTAATTTTTCAATGAGTAGAAATTACTTTTCTAAAATAAAAAGAAGGAAACTAGTTAATAAAACTTGTGATGGTTGTGATGATAATAGATCATCAAATGTGTGCCTTAGAGTGCTAACTAGACTAATTAAGTATGGTTTGGTGATTGTGTACTCCATATGTATTTATAGACGATAGTACCGACCAAGCTTACGAGGAGGAGGAGTTCTACCAAGAAGAAGAAGAAAACTTCAACCACTGCACCAACCAAGGCAAGCCACTATTAGCAAGCTAGGATTGAACTAGATGGTTTACCAAAGATGCTTTAGGCATTCTTTGATTATACCCCTCTGAATAGTATTTACCCCAAGTATTATTTTCCAAGCTTTACTTCTTTTACTTTACCCAAAGTTCTTTACTTGTTTTGAAGGTAGCATAAAAAGTATAAAACTTGACCTAGTTAGATAAACTTTAGATGTCATTCTATGGAATGAGATTGATCCCATCATTTCCACCTTAGTGTACACTCTTAACTAGGTAGTTTAGAGTAGATAAAAACTTGAGTCACTTTAGATGGGAACACTTGGTGAAAATGAATTGTGAAAACCTTGGAATGATGAGTCATTCTATTGAGATGTTTTGACATGTGTTGAGAAACACAAATGGTTTATGATGATGAAAATGTTGAGGCATGAGCCTTAACCCTTTTATAAAACTGATGGTTGGATTCAGATGCGATACCATTCTAAATTTACCGTACAACCACAATACCTGAATTGGGTAAGGCTTAGCCGGAATTTTATATGCATTAGTATCAGTTACCTCACAAGAGAGGTCCGTGCTGAGGCTACCTCTCAATTTTGTCCACCTAGGCAGTGCCCAAGATGACAGATGGTCATGGTTGGGAGGCCATGCTCATAGGAGAGGTGCTTATACTAGGGTGTGTAAAGGAAAGGTTTTGTTTGATTATCTGCATACTAAGTATGATGATTCAGGGTTATCCCTGATAGATGTATCGAATCTTGTGGTGAAAGTGTACCACCTCTGCAGAGTGTCAAACTATTCGAATAGCCGCGTCCGCGGTTATGGACAGTTGGAGTGGCCATACTGTTCCGTTGTCAGATGTTTTCAAAATGACTTATGAAATGAATTGTGACATGACTTGACCACAACAGAGTTGTGACTATGATAACTAAGTTCCCACTTAGGTGTTTTCAAACTTATTTTATCTTTCTTTGCTTCTGAACTCAGCTTAGGTTTCAAATATAAGTTCCAGCGGTGCTAAGTTTCTCGGTTCTATAGTCATATGAGACTTGCGGGGTTGCTTTGATTGAACGTAAACTTGGCACTTAGAACCTTTGTTAGTAGTGAATTTTGGAGTTAATCTCATATTTGCGAGCCGCGTCATACAACCAAAGTTAATATGATAAACTCATGAATGCCAAATATTGGACTCATTATCATTGCAAACATGATTAATAACTTTAATAAATGAGTCTGACAAGGATAAGTGGAACAAACCTCCGCGGTCATAACCCTTTCCAAAAAATTGTACATACTTAGAAATTACAACTTTACTGGGCTCAAAAACCAACTTAAAACCATCTCGACATAGAAGCGATCCGCTGACAAGATTCTTACTGATGGAGGGAATGTGCTACACATTCTTCAGCTGTACGGTCTTCCCTGAAGTAAACTTCAGATTTACCGTACCAACACCATAAACATAAGCATGTGAGCCGTTTCCCATCAGCACGGAAGAAGTCCTTGAGACCTAATAAGAAAACATGGAAATATCAGAACATACATGTGTATTAGCGCCTATGTATATCCACCATTTAGGAGAATAACATACTAAAAGGATAGTAGGTAAAATACCATACCCAATGTACTTCATCTCAGTATCGCTAATAACAACATCCGTGGTATTGTCGTTGTTCCCATGTTGACGCTTGTCAAAGCGATTAGGGCATCTAGGATCCTAATGATTAGGATCACCACATACGTGGCAAGAGCCTTTCTTCTTATCATTTTTATTCTTGAAGTTGGTTGAGTGTGTGGCCTTATTATTGCCATCAAACTTTCCTTTGCCTTCAGGTTTGTTCTTATTCTTCAACTTTTCGGATGTGACGTTTTTCTTCTATACCAAGTTGGCAGTAGAAGCTCCCTCAAATCCTCGAGCACGTGTGTCCTTTGCTCTTGCCTTCTCTTCCACATGAAGATACCCAATGAGATCCATAACGTAAAACTCTTGTCTCTCATGTTTCAGAGAAGTAGAAAATTTCCTCTACGAGGGAGGAATCTTGGCAATAATACCACTGACCATAAACTTGTCTGGTAAAGTACACTTGAAATGCTCAAGTTCTTTGGCAAGTGATCGTATCTCATGCTATTGCTCAACGACGGAGCGATCATTAACCATCTTGTAGTCATAGGATTGCTCCATGACATACAACTCAGTGGCAGCATCCGAGACCCCAAACTTGGCCTCGAGCTCATCCCACGCGTCCTTGCCATTATCAAATGGCATGTATGGGTCAACAATGTTGCCCCAAGAACACTTAAATGGGCCGCCAGAAACATGGTATCAGCTTTCTTAAAGGCCACTTCCTAGGTTTACCAAGAGTGGTGCTATAGCAGTTTAGGTTTTCAAACTAGAGAACTACTTTTGTGTGCCATCTCTTATAGTGCATACCATCAAAAGGTGGCGGCTTGTTACTACACTAGTGGAATTTAGTTACCTATAATCAGGTTTTTGGATTGTTGAAAATATAAGAAATAATCCATATGATTTAATCCAACTAAATAATTGATGAAGCATGATCATATAATTAAAAATTAAATAGATCACACAAACTAACATAGTAGATGAACAGATTGCATCTAAACAGGATAGACTAATCACATCTACTCCAAATGCTAGAATAAGGAACTCTAGCAAAATCAGAAAGAGAGAGTTCAGGGTCACGTACAGTGAAGGCTGAGCAGCAGCGGCGGCGGCACCAGTAGTAGCCATAGCGGTTGCAGCAGCAGTAGCCACAATGATGTCGCCCATGTTGAGGTTGCCAAAGAGGTCGGTGACATTCGGGAAGAAGTCATCATTTGGGAACTCGTTGTCGGATGACATCGTCAATGCCAGTAATCGTGCTTCAGCGCTCCCCAAAAACCTGATCGCCCCTCACCTATACAGGTTCACAAGAGGCAGGGTTCCGGAGGTCTACTATCCCGATCTATGGTGCATGTCGCAAGCTGGGATGGGGAAGACGAAGACGATGGTACAATGGACTCGAAGGAGGTGCGTGTGATAAGTTGTATACGTGTAGGGTTTGCGGGTAGTTTATATAGTGCCGGTCAGATAGGTCGTGGGGCGCAACCCATGTCCAAGTAAATAGAACCCAAGATTAAAAATATATGGCTAATTAACACGTTCGTTAATGACTTATAATTAAATTTCCCAAAAAGCAAAATAAAGCTTGGCTCGGTGAGATTCCAGCAACCCACGATGAGTCTTGACGAGACAAGACGTGGCATGGCATCGGAGGAGGAGTGCATGAGAGCTGCTTCTCTTCTCACTCACTTAGTAGTGCTAGAATAACCTCCTATATAAGATGGCGCAATTCCATCTCAACTAGCAATGTGGGATTAAACTTTTAGCTCCACCACACAGCCACATGTTGGTTTGTACTAATGGTCCAAAAAGAATTTCAGAATTTGTATTTTGTATGGGCCAAAGGCCCAACACTAAAATACCACAAATTCCAATAGTGTAGGAGTAGGGCTGCAGAGAGTACGGCTGAGACTAGGCCAAAACATCGGTACACCACTAGAGGTGGACGCGACATAGGTTGGTCGGGGCAGTGGTCGAGTGGGGTTGGGCCAGACGGGTTAGGATTAGGGTTTTATTGGGGATTGGTTGGGCCGGGGTGGTAGCCTGGCTGGCTGGGCCTTTACTTGGCCGGCTGCCTCCCCTTAAACAAAAATATTTTTATTATTTTTGTTCTTAAAACCATTTATAAATAGTTTTTAGGTGAACAAAATATCCGGAAACACCAGGGTTTGATTTGAAATTAAAGGAGAGGAATAATTTAGAAAATAAAAATAGGCTTTTAGTGAAATTGTTTTTAGGGAAAAATATGCATGATGTCTTGATGATGCAAAAAAGGCAATCTAATTAGGGATATTTTGCGAGAATTACAACATGTTGTACCCCTGAGTCACCCACCTTTCCAACACATGTTACTAATTACACCAGGGGAGAATGACCCGCTTAGTGAAAAATGAAGTTACAGCCCACCCCTAGGGACTGTTCAAATGAATTACACCAGTAGGAAAAGTTTAAACAATATTGCTATCTTTTAGTTACCCATGCCATTAGGATAATTTACCCACCACTTATAGCTTCCGTTATCCATACTTTTCCATTCAAGTTACCCATTTCAGCCGAAAAATAACTAATGGTACTTGCATAACATATGATGTGCAAATTGAAAAGGATAATGACAGTGAATGCATGTACACTATATAAGAACAAGATGGCCAAGGAACATTGACATGTGGAACAATGTAAGAGACACAAGGACACACAACTAGGTTAACTGAAGACTGGACAGACAATGCTACCAATGATGCCAGAGATGAAGTCCACTCCCCACTGTAGCCACCAACACCTAGAATGCACTTTGATAGTTTTGAATCAGCCTGGAGGACTAGACGACATATTCACCGAGGAAAGAGTTCGGAATAAGGATATATTCATGAAGCAAATACACAAAAGATGATCTAAACAAGGTGTATATTGTGTGCACAAAAGCTGGGAAACCTCATGAAGAAAAGGAAGACACACAAAATCCAAAATCACGTGTCAAGAAAAGGAAAAAGAATACACACCCAAGGACTGGGTGCACAACACACATATAGATCAAGAGGAAGCATGCCCGGTGATATGTTGAACATTCGTCGGATGATCATAACCAGCCCTGATAATAAAATCTTCATTAACCAGGTTCTTGCGTTCACACTGCAATATCCCAACAGAGGAAAAGGTGTTCCTATGGATGTTGCATGCATGCAACAGCGAATCATGCCCGTAGATGCAGTTGATGGCAAGTTTCTATGGCAGTTCGAATGCTGTACCATACATAGAAAAAGACTTGGCGAACCTAGGAGCATATTTCTTCAATGAAAACAATCACCATGACATGTAGGACACCTTGGAATTTTCTTCGAAAAGATGAGAGCTGAAGATCCAGATTTCTTCTACAAAATAAAACTTGATGCAGATGACAGAGTTGATAACCTATTTTGGGTGGACAGGGCATCATGACGTGCATACAAGAGTGGCTACAATGATTGCATCTAATTCAACACGGTCTATCTAACGAACCGGTATAAACTACCATATGCTCCATTTATTGGGATGAATAATCATGGGAAGTCAGTTCAGTTTGGATGCGGATTTGTGCGTCTATAACTGAAGAACAACTTTGTGTGGTTGTTTCAAATGTTCAAACTTTCAATAGATGACTTAGAGCCAACAAATATCATAGCAGATCAAAACTCTACCATGGGTGGAGCAATCAGAGTTGTTTTCCCAGATGCAATTCACAAAAATTGCAGATGGCACGTCATCCAAAATACAACTAAAAAAATTGGGCCATTCATGGCCAATCACCTAGAGCTACTAGATGCATTTAATTCCTAAATCGAACAACAACTTGACACCAGAAGAATTTGAGGAGACTTGCATGCAAATAATAAACGACCATAATGTCCGTGACAGCGTGGATCGTTTACGCTATGGGAACAAAGGAAGGTTTGGGTACCGGTCTACTTTATGCACGTATTTTTCCCATTCCTACAGACCACCACGAGAAGCAAAGGCTTCAACGTAGACCTCAAGAATTACATCAAACCAAGTAACTCCCTATACGAATTTGTACATTAGTACATGTTGGTACAAGAAAATATTTTCAATGTTGAACTGAAGGTAGAGATAGAAACGGCTTTGATAGACCCCGCTTGGTGGTGTGGAAACGTAGTGGAGTGACAGATGGAAAAAGCATGCACAAGGAAAGTTTCTTCAGGTTTGAGAGTGAGACGCGGAAGATCCTATCATACCAATGCGACCAGCTCAATGGCTACCATTTTGAACTGAGCATAACATGAATTTTAGTTCTGCACTATGGCTATAAAATCTATAGGGTGTTTGCAAACTAGGAAGAAGGTACATATGCATGCAATTGCTGAAAATGGGACCATGATGGTATGCTGCGCTGCCACATCATAAAAGTAATGACACACATAAAAGTGCGTTTAATCCTAGAAGCATGCATCTTGAAAAGGTGGACATTGGATGCGGAACCTATCATACGTGAATCAAACGGAAAATAAGGTAACAACAAGAAAGAGATGCCTGAAGTTTCTAGAAATATGGTGTTTTTGGCATCATATAGACAAGTGTTTGTCAGAGCTGCAAAAGTGTAAGTAAATACAGAAGATAGAAGAAAGATCATTAGGAAAAACTTGAAGGAAATGAAAGAAGAGCTGAGTGTGATAGCAAGAAGAGAAGAAAAGATAGGAAAATGTCGAAGATGAAGCGATTACGATGCCCTCATCTAGTACTCTAAAGAAACAAATGTGCCACCTACAACAACTGCCCCTACCAAACATGCAACAGTCAAGAAGCAACTAGGGAGTTGTCTAAACAACAAGCAAATTGGGATCTCACATGTCATCCACAAAGCACATAAAGAACCCGGAGAAGTAAAAAACGAAAGGGCGACCCCAGGAAATAGCAAACAAAAATCCACTCGATCCTGCTACAAAGAAACAAAGGAAGTGCATCTATTGCAATGTGACAGGTCATACAATCCGTAAATGCATGGAAAGATTAAAGATGCTAGGATACCAGACCTAGACAAACCGTGCAAAATAACATTTGTAGTAGAATGTTTATGTAACGCACTATGATAATGTTACCCTTGTTTTTGCTTGAATGTGTTTTACTACATGACATTAAATTCGCATGACTATTGTTTCTATGTATGGTGGTAATATTATGCATCATGCCGTTTATTTATCCTACAAGTGTATTCAGACATATTTACCCACCGGCTATCTATGAAGTTACCACAACAATCCAACCTGAGTTATCAATACAATACTGCTATAATTACCAACATAAGTATGTAAAAAATATGCCAACAAGGTTATCCACCATATCTAACATACTTTACCAGGGCACACAATAAAATTTATCATGGTAGAACATCTAAAGTTACCACACCTCTAGAATATTCATGGAATGATTTAAGAGTTATCAAAATGAAACATAAAGTTATGACACAAAAATCATGAACTAATGTAAAAATTAGAAAACCAAATGAATCAAAATACAAAAGGGAAGTACCTCAGACTTGTTTTCTTCCAAAAGAGACCTCCAATTCAAAAGCACATTCCATGGATAATTCAACCATAGATATGTTAGATTTTTCATCCTTGTCATCATATCTTGACAAATAACATGCATGACGACTCCATTCCACAATTCAAGGTTTTTGAGCATGAAGAAACTTCAATCAGTGCCGAATAAAAATAAAAATAAAAAGAGAGAATGTAAATAATTAGAGGATATGGTAAAATATACTTATAAAGCAAACTCATAACTAAGCTAGAACAAAAATAGTGATGGAATGATCGGAAAAACACTAACCTGCCAATTTGTCTTATTGAATCAGAATAATTAACCAGGTACATTCTCTTTAGTTTTTCAACTAGCTTGTCCGCATGTTCGATCATTTCTACATTAACTTCGCCATGAAGAAATTCAAGAATCTCAAACCTTTTTCAGGCATGTTAACCAAAACCATGTACCGATGCCCCATAGGATCCTTTTTAGTTCCACTCCGTTGAAGGACAGGAAAGCAAAGCTATAAGCAGAAAAATGCAATGAAAAAACATAAGTAGGAGCACATGCACGAAAAAACATAAGCATTGGTTACCCATCTAGAAATGAAAGAGTTATCATCACAAATCACCCATATTTACCTTACATTATGACCTAAACTTATCATCTGCTTAAAAAAATTAAATATAACAAGACATCAGCCAAATAACAGTTGTTTGCAACTGATTTTGTAGTTATCATCTCTTCTGAACGTCCTCTACACAAGAGTGGTAGTGAAATTGCTCACCAACAGATACTGAGATGAGAAAAAATAACTTTATTGGATGGATAGTTTGTTTTGTAGGATAGAGATTGCAATATAACACATATTATTTGAAAGATCACCGTATGACATCACACTTCTAGCAAAATCACTAGTTGTCACCCACAATTGGTCAATGCTACAAATCAAAGTACTCCCTCCGTTCAACAATATAAGAAGTTTTAGCTTTGTGAATCGAATGTATCTAGACATCTTTTAGTTTATAGATTCATAGAAGTTCGAAGTGAACCTATATACTAAAAAGTGTCTAGATACATTCATTTCATAAAGCTAAAATGTCTTATATTTCCGAATGGAGGGAGTACTACAAAATGATAACATAGGTAAAAATTAGATAAACAAAAATGTAACACAACAACAATATTAAGGAGCAAAGATTTGGAAACCAAAATGTTTGTAAAAATGGGCACTGTGTTGGTGCCATAAATAGAGTGCAAACAACTAATAAATCAAAAAAGTGAAGGAAATATGCCCTGAGAGGCAATAATAAAGTTGTTATTATGTATTCCTTGTATATGATAGATGTTTATTTTGCATGCTATAATTGTATTGATAGGAAACATCAATACATGTGTGTTTAATAAACAAAAAGGGTTCCTAGTTATGCCTCTCTTATAGACTAGCTTGTTGATTAACAAGATGATCAAGGTTTCCTGATCATGGACATTGGATGTTGTTAATAACAAGGTCACAGCATTTGTGAAATGATGTGATGAACATTCATCCGAAGTATAGCATTACGATCAAGTCATTATGTTTATATTGCTATAACATCATACGAAGTAATCTTTATCCTTAGACCATGAGATCATGTTAATTGCTAACATTGGAAGAGTATCTTGATAACATCAAACGTCACACCGTAACAGGGTGACTATAAAGATGGGTTCAGTACTACGAAGGTGTTATGTTGAGGCTCATGGATCAAGAGTGGAATTTGTCAATGCAGATGATAGATAGATATAATCTGGGCCCTCTCGGTAATATCACATTAGGATAGCTTGCAAGCAAGTGATGTGATCACTAGAATGTTATATCACGGGAACGAGAAAAGAGTGCATGTCGGTAACGAGATCAAACTAGGTATGGAGATACCGATGATCGAATCTCGGACATGTAATATATCGAGAGACAAAGGGATTTAGTTACAAGCGTTAAAGGTTCTCACGATCACAGGAGTCATCGTTGAATGTGTAGGAGTCAGTACGGATCTCCAGGTCCCGCTGCTGATTATTGATCGGAGAGGGGTCTCGATCATGTCTGCATTATTCGCGAACCGTAGGGTCGCACACTTAAGAGTTACCGAACACCATTTTGGAGCACATATGTTTCAGACGAAAGAATTGCAAAGCGCAGGAATTGTTTCAATAGAAACCGGAAATTGTTTCAGGTGAAATTGCAGAAGGTGGTTCTGCATGTGATATTGAAATATTGCAAGGGGCTATATGTGAATGTTTGTTAATTAAAGTAATTAACAAAATTCTGAATAAATTTAATATAAAGAGTTTTATTAAATGAGAGAGCATTAAATTTGGAGAAATTTAATGCATTTAAAGTGGAGACTTTAAAAGGGAATGTGAAGAGGCATTTTAATGTGGAGGGGTTACCACCACATGAATGGGGGAGGTGAGGGGTCACCCCCCCATGCGCCGGCCATGGAGAGAGGGGGAACCCCCCTCTTCCTATAAAAGGCCACCCATTCCCTCCTTCATCCTCACACCTCCTTATGAAGGATCTCTCTCCTCCTCTAGAATTATTCCCCCATAGTCTCGGATTAGCGAGATACATGTTCCCAGTGGCATTTCGTCTGGAAGGAGTTGCTGCTTCCGCTGGATCGCTGGAGCGAGGAGGTGGAGGTTGTCCGGTGGATTGAACGTGTGTGCGAGTGCGGATGCGCTGCTAAGTTGCGGCCCTCAGACTTCCTCACAATCTTGAGATCGGCAAGTGTACGACTACATCAACCACAAGTTCCTACTCATTAACAAAGCTCGTTGTCTTCGAGGGTAAGTTCTCCATGGATGTATGTCCACCCGTTGCTCTGTATCTTGTAGATAGATCTTGGCGTATAGTTCTCATCGTAGGAAATTTTTTGTTTTCTATGCTGCGGACCCAATAGTGGTATCAGAGCCTGATCTATGTGTAGGTGCTTTGCACGGGTAGTACACATATGTTTATATGTGGGCGATGATGATCATGTTATTGCATCTTCTATGTACTTTGGATATTGGTGGCATAGTGGGATGAAGCGGCCCGGACCAACCTTACATGTCATCGTACATGAGACCGGTTCCATGATTGACATGCAACTAGTTTTGCATAAGTGGCTGGCGGGTGTCTGTCTCTCCTACTATAGTCAATATATGATTTACAACGAGTTGCTAATAACTTGGTTATCCTTGTTGTGGTTCATGTTCGTAGGTTAGACCGGTTCTATCTCCGAAAGCCCTAAGCCACGTAAAACTTGCAATTGATAAATTAGAGGCGTCTAGTTTAGATCGTTGCTGGGCTAGTGTTTTGATATGGTATTGTTATAAGTAGATGTATGATAGATACTCTTACAACTCACTTGACGTGTAAGTTCCATAGACCTTGGCCTTACACACAAAGGAATGATAGAGATCATACCACGATGCAAATGATAGAGATCAAATGCATGGACCATATCACCTCACTTCACACATTAGCATCTTATATTGCTAGTTTGGCGCTTTTGGTAGCATTATAAGATGATCCCTCATTTAGATATCAAGGTAAAATGTGTTCTTCCTTAAGTATGCACCGTTTTGTGGATCGTATTTTGAGGCATCACGTGATGATCGGGTGTTCTCGACTCTACCCTATCATACAACGGGTGTAAGACAGTTTTACACATGCAAATACTAAGGTTCTTACTTGACGAGCCTAGCATGTACAGACATGGCCTCGGAACACGGACCGAAAGGTTAAGCATGAGTCATATAGTTGATATGATGTCCATATAGATGCTCGCCTTTGAAGCTACACCGACTCACGTGATGATCGGACTTGGTGTAGTGGATTTGGTTCATGTAATCACCAAAAGGACACGAGGGATGTCGTTTTTGAGTGGGAGTTCATTAATAATTTGTATTAGTTGAACTCAATCTATCATAAACTTAGTCTAAATATACTTTACATATTCTGTTGTAGATGGCACCACCTGCTTTTAATTTCAATGTGTTCATGGAAAAAGAGAAACTTGCTGCGAATGGTAGCAACTTCACCAACTTGGCTATGAATTTGAGGATTCTCCTCACTGCTGCACAAAAGCAATATGTGCTAGATGCGCCGCTAGGCCCCCCACCAGCTCCTGATGCCCCTGACGAGGAAAAGAATGTCTATGTGACTCGTCAGGAGGACCACAACTTAGTTCATTGCGGCATACTGTACGGGCTAGAGCCAGAACTTCGAAAGAGTGTCGAAAATGGCAATGCCTTTGATACCATGGGAGAATTGAAAATGATTTTCGATACCCATGCTGCCGTAGAGAGTTATAATGCTACAGAAAAGTTCTTTAGCTGCATGATGGAGGAAAACAGCTCCGTTAGTGAGCATGTACTCAAAATGTCTGGGTACGCCGATAAGCTTGTGTCCTTGGAAATAACGATTCCCATTGACTTAGGCATACATCGTGTTCTCCAATCTCTGCCACCTAGCTACAAGAGCTTCGTGATGAACTATAATATGCAGGGCATGAAGAAGTCTCTTCCCGAGCTTCTGTCAATGCTTAAGACTACAGAAGTGGAGATTAGGAAAGAACATCAAGTGTTGATGATCAATAAGACCACCGGTTTCAAGAAGGACAAGAAAGGCAAGCAGAAGGGAAAGAAGGGCAGCAAATCTATTGCCGCGCCTGAAAAGAAATCCCGAGCTGGCCCTAAGTCTGACACCGAGTGCTACTATTGCAAGGGGACTGGCCATTGGAAGCGCAACTGCCCCAAGTATTTGGCGGACAAGAAGGCCGGCAAGGCAAACAAAGGTATATGTGATATACATGTTATTGATGTGTACTTGACTAGTACTCGCAGTAGCACCTAGGTATTTGATACGGGATCGGTTGCTAATATATGTAACTCGGTTCAGAGGCTGCGGAACAAGCGACAACTAGCAAGGGATGAGGTCACGATGCGGGTCGGCAATGGATCAAGAGTTGATGTGATCGCCGTCGGAACGCTACCTCTCCATATGCCATCGGGATTAGTTATAAACCTGAATAATTGTTATTTGGTGCCTGCACTGAGCATGAACATTGTATCCAGATCGTGTTTGATGCAAAGTGGTTATTCATTTAAGTCTGAAAACAATGGTTGTTTGATTTATATGAATAATATCTTTTATGGTCATGCACCTGTGTTGAATGGTTTATTTATGTTGGATCTCGATAGTAGTATTACGCATATTCATAATGTTGATGCTAAAAGGATTAAACTTGATAATGATATATCTACATATATGTGGCACTGCCATCTAGGTCATATTGGCATTAAACGCATGAAGAAACTCCATTCTGATGGACTTTTGGAATCACTTGATTTTGAATCATTTGATACATGTGAGCCATGCCTTATGGGCAAGATGACTAGAACGCCGTTTTCCGGTTCAATGGAACGGGCGACAGATTTATTAGAAATCATACATACTGATGTGTGTGGACCAATGAGTGTGTCGGCGTGAGGTGGATATCGTTATTTTGTTACTTTCACGGATGATTTGAGTAGATATGGATATATCTATTTGATGAAACACAAGTCTGAAACTTTTGAAAAGTTCAAAGAATTTCAGAATGAAGTGGAAAATCATCGTAACAGAAAAATCAAATTTCTGTGGTCCGACCGTGGAGGAGAGTATCTTAGTTACGAGTTTAGCACACATATGAAAGACTGTGGAATAGTTTCACAACTCACGCCTGCCGGAACACCACAACGTAATGGTGTGTCAGAACGTCGTAATCGTACTTTATTGGATATGGTTCGATCTATGATGTCTCTGACTGACTTGCCACTATCATTTTGGGGTTATGCACTGGAAACCGCTGCATTCTCTTTAAATAGGGCACCATCTAAATCCGTTGAAAAGACACCATATGAATTATGGTTTGGAAACAAACCTAAGCTGTCATTTCTTAAAGTTTGGGGATGCGATGTTTATGTGAAGAAACTTCAACCGGATAAACTCGAACCCAAAGCGGAAAAATGCGTCTTCATAGGATACCCTAAGTAAACGATTGGGTATACCTTCTATCACAGATCCGAGGGCAAGGTCTTTGTTTCCAAGAATGGATCCTTTCTTGAGAAGGAGTTTCTCACGAAAGGTGTGAGTAGTCGGATGGTAGAACTCGAAGAGGTTATTGAACCTTCTCTTCATGAAATGGCGATTAGCGCAGCTCCAGAAGTTGTTTCGGAGTTGGCTTCACCTAATGAAGAGAGAGCTAATGATATTGATCATGAAACTCCGAAAGAGGACACTACCGAACCTCGCAGGTCAAGCAGGACACGTGCAACTCCTGAACTGTACGACAATCCTGTTATGAATTTCATGATTGATGAAATAGATGACCCTGCGACATATGAAGAAGCGATGATGAGCCCTGATTCCAACAAATGGCTAGAAGCCATGAAATCCGAGATGGAATCCATGTACGAAAACCAGGTTTGGACCTTGGTGGACTTACCTCACGATCGAAAGGCCGTTGAGAATAAATGGATTTTCAAAAGAAAAACGATGCTGATGGTAATGTAACCATCTATAAGGATCGACTTGTCGCAAAGGGGTTTCGACAAATTCAAGGAATTGACTACGATGAGACATTCTCTCCCGTAGCGATGCTTAAGTCGGTTAGGATTATGTTAGCAATTGCTGCATATTTCGATTATGAAATATGGCAGATGGATGTCAAAACTGCGTTCCTCAATGGTAATATTAAAGAAGAGTTGTATATGATACAACCTAAGGGTTTTGTCGATCCTAAGGATGCTAATAAGGTGTGCAAACTTCAGCGATCCATCTATGGACTGAAGCAAGCATCCCGGAGTTGGAATCTCCGCTTTGATGAGGTGATCAAAGAGTTTGGATTTGTCCAAACTTATGGAGAGGCTTGTATTTACAAGAAAGTGAGTGGGAGCAATGTGGCATTTCTGATATTATATGTGGATGACATATTATTGATTGGAAATGATATAGATCTTTTAAACAATTTTAAAAGTTATCTAAACAGCAAATTTTCGATGAAGGACCTTGGTGAAGCTTCATATATATTAGGCATTAAAATCTATAGAGATAGATCAAGACGCCTAATTGGGCTATCGCAGAGTACATACCTTGATAAGATATTAAAGAAGTTTAATATGGACGGAAGTAAGAAGGGGTACTTACCTATGTTGCAAGGCAAGATATTGAGTAAGACTCAAAGTCCAGCTACGGCGAAAGAAAGAGAGATAATGGATAAGATCCCCTATGCCTCAGCCATAGGCTCTATAATGTATGACATGCTATGTACAAGACCGGATGTGGCACATGCTATTAGTTTGACTAGTAGGTACCAATCTGATCCAGGTTCGGAACACTGGATAGCGGTCAAGAATATCCTTAAGTACTTGAGAAGAACTAAGGATATGTTTCTTGTATATGGAGGTGAAGAAGAGGTAGTCGCTAAGTGTTATGTCGATGCTAGCTTTGACACTGATTCGGATGACTCTAAGTCTCAATCCGGATACGTATTTCTCTTGAACGGAGCAGCAGTTAGTTGGAGGAGCTCCAAACAACCTGTGGTGGCTGGATCAACGACGGAGGCGGAATATGTTGCTGCTTCGGAAGCAGCGCAGGAAGCGGTTTGGATGAAGGAGTTCATAACGGAACTAGGTGTGGTTCCTAGTGCGTTGGACCCAATGGTGATCTATTGTGACAATAATGGAGCCATAGCCAACGCCAAGGAACCAAGGTCTCACAAGAATTCCAAGCATATTAAGCGCCGGTTTTACTCCATCCGCGAGCATGTCAAGGGTGGAGATATAAAGATTTGTAAAGTACACACGGACCTGAATGTAGCAGATCCGTTGACTAAAGTACTCCCTAGGGCAAAACATGATCAACACCAGAGCTCCATGAGTGTTAGATTTATCACTATATAAACTAGATTATTGTCTCTAGTGTAAGTGGGATACTGAAGGAAATATGCCCTGAGAGGCAATAATAAAGTTGTTATTATGTATTCCTTGTATATGATAGATGTTTATTTTGCATGCTATAATTGTATTGATAGGAAACATCAATACATGTGTGTTTAATAAACAAAAAGGGTTCCTAGTTATGCCTCTCTTATAGACTAACTTGTTGATTAGCAAGATGATCAAGGTTTCCTGATCATGGACATTGGATGTTGTTAATAACAAGGTCACAGCATTTGTGAAATGATATGATGAACATTCATCCGAAGTATAGCATTACGATCAAGTCATTATGTTTATATTGCTATAACATCATACGAAGTAATCTTTATCCTTAGACCATGAGATCATGTTAATTGCTAACACCGGAAGAGTATCTTGATAACATCAAACGTCACACCGTAACAGGGTGACTATAAAGATGGGTTCAGTACTACGAAGGTGTTATGTTGAGGCTCATGGATCAAGAGTGGAATTTGTCAATCCAGATGACGGGTAGATATACTCTGGGCCCTCTCGGTGATATCACATTAGGATAGCTTGCAAGCAAGTGATGTGATCACTAGAATGTTATATCATGGGAACGAGAAAAGAGTGCATGTCGGTAACGAGATCAAACTAGGTATGGAGATACCGATGATCGAATCTCGGACATGTAATATATCGAGAGACAAAGGGATTTAGTTACAAGCGTTAAAGGTTCTCACGATCACAGGAGTCATCGTTGAATGTGTAGGAGTCAGTACGGATCTCCAGGTCCCGCTGCTGATTATTGATCGAAGAAGGGTCTCGATCATGTCTGCATTATTAGCGAACCGTAGGGTGGCACACTTAAGAGTTACCGGACACCATTTTGGAGCACATATGTTTCAGACGAAAGAATTGCAAAGCGCAGGAATTGTTTCAATAGAAACCGGAAATTGTTTCGGGTGAAATTTGCAGAAGGTGGTTCTGCATGTGATATTGAAATATTGCAAGGGGCTATATGTGAATGTTTGTTAATAAAAGTAATTAACAAAATTCTGAATAAATTTAATATAAAGAGTTTTATTAAATGAGAGAGCATTAAATTTGGAGAAATTTAATGCATTTAAAGTGGAGACTTTAAAAAGGAATGTGAAGAGGCATTTTAATGTGGAGGGGTTACCACCACATGAATGGGGGAGGTGAGGGGTCACCCCCCCCCCCATGCGCCGTCCATGGAGAGAGGGGGCACCCCCCTCTTCCTATAAAAGTCCACCCATTACCTCCTTCATCCTCACACCTCCTTGTGAAGGATCTCTCTCCCCTCTAGAATTATTCCCCCATAGTCTCGGATTAGCGAGATACATGTTCCCGGTGGTATTTCGTCTGGAAGGAGTTGCTGCTTCCGCTGGATCGCTGGAGCGAGGAGGTGGAGGTTGTCCGGTGGCTTGAACGTGTGCGCGAGCGCGGATGCGCTGCTGAGTGGCGGCGCTCTGACTTCCTCATGATCTTGAGATCGGAAAGTGTACGACTACATCAACCACGAGTTCCTACTCGTTAACAAAGCTCGTTGTCTTCGAGGGTAAGTTCTCCATGGATGTATGTCCATCCATTGCTCTGTATCTAGTAGATAGATCTTGGCGTATAGTTCTCATCGTAGGAAATTTTTTGTTTTCTATGCTGCGGACCCAACAAAAAGCATGTCAGTTACGAATAAAAAACAGTTCAAAAAGTTACACATCCTGTACAATAAGTTTTACCCACTAGAAAAATAACAAGTTATCCACTATAAATACTACAAGTTATCCACTAGATAGAGTAAAACTAACCCACTAGAAAAAGTACAAATTTACTAACCATAAAAATGAATGCAAATTATCCACTATAGTAACTACAAGTTATCCACGAGAAAGAATTCAAGTGACCCACCAACATGAATAAAAGGTTACCAACTGGAAACAATAATGTAAGTTATTCCACATAGATACTACAAGTTATCCATAAAGAATTTAAGTTATCCACCTAAAAGTACAACTTACCAATCGGAAAAAAGAGGGATTCAAGTTGTAAAAACGAACATGGACATACTTCTTAATATTTGACTTATTTTCTTTCTTTGTGTGTATGATGACCTTCTTGTACAATGCATATTTTTCTGCGGTAGTGCTAGTATACGAGAACAAAGGAATAAGAGACTTAGAGAGCTGAATAAGTCTCATAGTGCGCAACCACGTCGTAGGTATAACACTACCAAGAACAATAATAGGAACAATCACACTAATAGAGGAGTTGAATAATCATGGATAACTACAAAAACAAAATCAACATAAAATGATTAGAGCATAGGAATTATTCGTATGAATATAAAAGGATATCACCAAAAAAATTGAATACGTGTCAGAGAATAACTATTTTGATTGCATTGCTTTATATCTTGGATAAAGCTTCGAATAGGTTAAGCACCAATCCTTGCAACCAAAAGAGATAATAACTACATTTTCATCACTTACTGGCATTTTCCCCTTACAGTCAACTGTTTGTTTATTCACTAAAAAAGAATAAGGAAGGGATAAAAGGAAATATCCGATTGAAAAAGAGATAAAAATGGCGCCCCCATGTGGAAAATAAGTACCACATGTTTATCACCAAATAAAAAAATAACAAATGAAGTACATGAAAATATAATAGAATAGATACTAATGAGTGTACAGAACATATATTAAATAACAAGGGTAGTTTAATTACATCACACGAACTTAATGTCATATAATTTACAACACAAATAGTTCCATGAAAGATACCACATAAGAAGTTCCCGAGACTAAAAACTACATCAAGATAAAAATACCACAACATAAAATAGAACCTTCATGGATAGATCGCGAACCAAACATCCCCACTACCACAAACCCCCTACCACCAATCCGTGCCAGCGATGACCTTCGGTTTGGTCATGAGCTGAATAGTTATTTAGAGCCATCAACACCCTCATTCTTATTGCCACCCACATTCAGTATGTCCCAAAAAAGAGAAGAAAAAGGGACCAAACAAGAAAAATCAAATATTATTACTATCATATAATTTAAGATTCTAAAAATGTCTACAAAAACATGTTTACTTGTATAACATGGCAACTAACATAGGACAACAATTATACAACTAATAATAAGGTAAAAATAGAGAAAAGCAGGATGTTAACTATATTGGGTGTGAACTAACATAACAATCATGCTAGAAGAAAAGGCACAAAAATGGAAATAAAGTTACCTCCCTATATACACTAAATTTACCAGCCATGCACATTAAATTTACCATCATATACACACTAAAGTTACCAGCATATATGTATGTAAAAAATATAGAAGCACATTTGGATCTGAAACAAGAAAGGAGTTACCAATAGAAATGAATAAAAGTTACCAAGACGCATACATTAAAGTAATCCAATGCATATGGTTAAATTTATCCCACCCCACGAAATTACTTTAAAACAAGCATGTTAACTAAAATTTCCATGTTACTATGAGGTAATTTGAGGTGTACTAGTGGTTGGAGGCGGTGACCAAGATAAAGAATTGCATCTGCTTCAAAGACATGGAACAAATCACCAGGGTCATGCATAACATCAGGAGAACCATGGTCAAGAGGAGGAGCACGCACAACCATATGAATACCATAGACACTTGGCACAGAAGACGCATCACCCAAATTAGTAGGAACAAGAATCGAAGAAGAAGCATCAACAACTGAAGGAGCAGGAGCAGCAGACGAAACAAAAGGCACATTACGCATAGCAGACGATGGAGTAGCCACAACAGGCGCATTAAGCACATCAGCAGAAAGAGCAGGCTCAGCAGGTGCATGAGGCGTAGCATCCGAAGGAGCAGTCTCAGCAGGCGGATGACTCAACACAACCATACCACGCAACTTTGGTATTGGGATTCCAGCAGGACGATTCAACTTGCCATCAACGCTGATGAATTTTGCTTTCTTAATCACCATGACTCCATCATTTGAAGGAGCACCATCTCTTGGACCAATAGGAGCTACTGCACTAGGAGATAGTTAAGACACCACATGAGGCTTAGACACATGCAATTGGCTGCTAAAATTCCACAAAGGGTCTTCCAAATTTTACACGTTATTAAAAAACCTTGATGCAGGGAAAAAGACTAGAACTAATTGATTGTCCACTCCTGTGATCACTTGCATCCAAGATAAATGGGACATCAACATTTCCACCATTCGTAGATTATTCTCCAATAGAGCAAGCATCAGAACTCATAAGCATAGCAATAGAACTAGCAGGTGCAACTAAACTAGTGAATAATGATGATGCAAGAATTTATAAATCGCCATCAGCACCAATATAACCACCTGATGGGACATTTACAGCAACCTTGGCGGGAGTTGTTGTGGTAGTAATGGCTTCACTAAAAATGACCGCTTTGGATGTCATGGTATTGACCGAGATGCTGCTACTGGGCTGGCAAGAAGATGTTTTTCGGAATGCAACAACAAAATCTGGTTGATGTTCAGAGCTTGTAGCATCCACATAAATTCCCACTGCAGGTGCCGCCGTGCGCATGTCACATACACATCAACAATCATAGCCCTGGCCACAGATGTTGCTCCAACAGTTTCAGTAGCTCGCGTCAATGGCTCACATGCATCACCTGTAGGTAAAACTTGGAGGTTTTCAGCAATCTTTGGGTTTACTTTACTGAAATACAAAATTAACAACCTGAGTGCATACAAAAAATTAAAAAAATGAGATAGCAAAGTTACAAAGAGCAAGAAAACAAAAATTAGACAAAAAAAATAAACACAAATTTGTAATCACTATATGATGGGGATATGCCGATTGGGGTGTACCCAGCAGGACGTTCCGGTTGGGCCAAAAGGTCTCGCGAGTGGGCCTGCATGACGGCGACTGGAATGCAACTAAGATGAAGGCCCGGCGACTGGAGACTGGAAGCCCAGAAGCATACCAGAAGCCTAGTCGGATTAGGTCAAAGCCTCGGAATCCATATCTTGTTCGGTTATAACTTGTAAACCCTAGCGAGGTGACTCACATATAAACCTCCCTAGGGTATCCTCTGGACTTACGTTCCGTCATACACCCCTTCAAGCGATTCGCTGCTTAGACGCCGAGCTCTCACTCTTGTAACTCACTCTCCAATAATCTAATCTAGCAGGAGTAGGTCATTACCCTCCGGGGGACCGAACCTGGATAAATCCATGTGCATCCGCCCCCATCTCGCACCGCAGATGGCCGCCAGCTCTCGCCCCCGATTCAATCAATCACTGCCTACTGCATCGACTGTCGTGGCCATTTCCACGACAGTGGCGCCCACCGTGGGGCATAGCAGGACTGGCCTGAGTTCTGCGGCGAGACCCTACTCGCCGATCGATCGGCCGCTCGGCAACGGCCGCATGATCGCCATCGGCGGGATCTTATAGATCCTGCCCAATAGCTACATCCCGGCGTCACGCCAGGTCACTCACGGCGCGGTGATGCCGGTCGGCTCCATCAACCTCTTCGTCGGCTTCACTGGTGCGGTTGACCTAGCTGCTATGGTGATCGTTGGCGGATCACTACTGCACCGCGATCTGCTCTCGGAGGAGCAGGTCCGCTCCATCAGGAGCCTCACCACCGAGTACGACTCGGCCGCCAACAACGCGGCCGAGACCAACGCCGCCAAAAACCGATGAGGCCCTAAACGATGACGCTGACTCCGCGACCCCTGCCTCGGTCGACGGATCTATCACCACGGCATCACGAGAGGACTGCATCACGCGAGTCTCCAACCCGGAGGATTTCGAGGGCTCCTCCATCCTTGGGATCTTCGACTCCGATTCTAGCTCGGAGTTGCCTGAAGACTTCCGCGCCAGATCCAATTGCTTTAACGCGATCTATGTAGCGGGCAGCACGGCTGCCCCGCCAGATCCGTTCTCCACGCTGATCCCGCTGACTGCCACGGCCACGGAGGTGGAGGAAGCCCACCTGCGACTCGTGGAGGCGCAACGCAACGAGCTCGCCGAGCGCGAGAAATACCGCCTCGAGCGGTAAACAGCACGGGAGCTAGCGCTCTATCACCAGCGCCGCATCAGGACACGCCTAAACTCCAACGTCCAGGGCCGCGTCCTGAACTTCAACGACGAAAGCGACCCCACACGCATGACCGAGCGCGAATACTGCGAGAACACGCCGCCAGGCGGAAGCAACCCTGTGAGACCACCACCCAGCACACCAGCGACCGGAGCCCTCCAACACCCATTGGCTGCGCGCCCCCGCCGGACCAGCCGTGGATCATCATCTCGCCACAAGCCCGCGACGCCAACAGACTCCCACTCTATTCCACCCCGATGGACAACGTCATCGCGGCCGATGCCGTGGTTGCCAACCTCGACGTCCAAGGCGACGACGCGCTGCAGATCTAATACGCCAAGGCGCTACTCACTAGGGTCGTCGAGCAACAAGCTGTGGTAGTCGACCCTCGGGGCGGATGTATTCCCGCTCCTCAGCTAGCAGGACGGCCTCGAGTGGCCACCCCACCATTGCCAACGCCGTGATCTTCCCACAATCGCAGCCACTGGCGAACCAGCCGCGGGCCGCCAACCCCGCACTCTCCACCAACGAACCGCGACCGGTGAACAACACGGTCTCCGCAAACGCGTAGCCAATCGACGCCCGCATATATATCGTCAACAACCAGGCCTGGGGGGCGCGCTAGCCCAATGACTTGAGGCACACCCTCATTAATCACGGCAACCCCGAACCAAGGGGCTCGCTCAGCCGAGTCGGCCCCCAATGCTTTGGGCCTATGATTAGAGGGGAAAAGTACCCCGCCAACTTCAGGGCCCCCAAAGAGATCGAAAAGTACGATCCAACGTACGACCCAGCAGTATGGCTGGACACATACCTCATGACGATGGGAATCGCCGGCCACACCGACCTGCTCGCTGCTCGCCACCTCCCCCTGATGATGGAGGACGCGACCAGGAAATGGATCAACACCCTCCCTGCCGACAACGTCGACTACTGGGAGGAAATGCGGGATGCCTTCATCAGGCACTTCGAGGGCTCCTACACCCGCGCCACCACGATCGAAGACCTGGAGCGGTGCATCCAGGGACATAACAAGTCGACCCGCCACTGGATTCAAAGGTGGCAAGAACTGTGGATCAACGCTTCCGGCATCCACCCAGACACAGCGATACACTGTTTCAAGAACGCGTGCCGGTACGAACCCCTAGTCGCTAAGATCAAGCAGGGTCTACCAGACGCTCGAAAACATTGCCGACCTCCTCGAGATCGCCAAGCGCTATGCGGAGGAGGACCCCAACCAAGACTCCGACGACGAGTCGGGGGGGGGGGGGGGAGACGCCGCACCGGCGGCCACGACAGCGGGCGACAGCGCGACATGCGCTATAGCAACACCCGCATCACTTGCAAGCGCCGCACGGACGGGCGAGTCGACTTTGTCGCCAACGCGGGCTATGGCCAGCGCGATCCAAAGAGCTACCGCCGCGACGGAGGAAATTACCGCGATAGCGGAAATTACCGTGCCAACAACACGGCGAGGCCGAAATTCGAACCCGCCGCCCTGCTCAACCAGCCCTGCGTCTACCACACCAGGGAGGGGAAACCCGCCACCCACACCACCGCGGACTGCCACTCTCTCAAAGAGATCGAAAAGGCAAGGTGAGTAAGGGAAGACCCAACAACAGCCCACCTCAGGACAACGGAAACGCATGCGGCTTCGGCAACACCGTCGGCTTGCTACACACCTTCACCGGACTCGGCACCAAGCGCGAGAGGAAGGTGCTCGCCCGCGCAGTCACCGTCAATGCGGTGACACAAGTCAACATCCCACGCTTCCTCAACTGTTCCCAGCAGAGCATCACTTGGAGTCGCCAGGACCATGCCCCCAGAATCGAGTATCCAGGGCGAGTCATCCTGGTAGTTAGGCCCAAAGTGGCTGACTATTGGCTACCCAAGACATTGATGGACGACGGGAGCTCCATCAATATCATGTATCTGGACACGTTCAAGAGGCAACAGCTCCCGGAGTCGGCAATCCAGCCGACCCTGACAACCTTCCACGGTATCGTCCCCGGTCGAAAGGCATACCTGATCAGAAAAGTGACGTTACCCGTCACCTTCGGCACACCGGCGAAGTACCGCACCGAGCGAATCGAGTTTGAGCTGGTGAACTTCCGCAGCCCCTACCACTGCGTCCTGGGACGCCAAACGTTTGCCAAATTCATGGCGACCCCCCACTACCCGTACAACATGATGAAGCTCCCAGGGCCGAGCGACATCATCACCGTCCATGGTGACCCCGATATGGCCGTGGAATGCGAGGACAAAGGCGCTAAGCTCGCCGACGCCGTCATCACCGCGGAGACTAACCATGCGGAGGAGCTCGTGAAATACGCGGGCAACATAAACAAGGACGACCCCACCATACTGAAGAAGCCAACCGCCATGAACTCCACGTTCGAGGCAACAACGCATACCCGCACCGTCGAGCTCGTCCTAGGCGACTCCAGCCAGACGGTCACCATTGGGGCGCATATGAGCACCGCGTAGGAAAGTGCGCTCATCGAGTTCCTCCATGAGAACCACGACATCTTCACATGGAAACCTTCCGACATGCCAGGTGTCCCGAGGGAACTCGCTAAGCACAAACTACACGCCGACCCCAAAGCGCGACCAGTAAAGCAGTCGCTGCGGCCCTTCAATGAAGAGCGCCGCCGAGCAATCGCCGAAGAAGTGCAACGCTTGTTGGCCGCAGGATTCATCCGACCAATAAAACACTCCAAGTGGCTGGCGAACCCAGTCCTAGTCCTGAAAAAGAACAACACTTGGAGAATGTGCATCGACTACACCAACCTCAATAGCGCCTGCCCGAAGGAGGAGTTCGTCCTACCGCGCATCGATCAGATCATCGACTCGACCGCGGGATCAGAGTCGCTGTGCTTCCTCGACGCTTACTCTGGTTACACCCAGATCAAGATGGCGGTCAAGGATGAGGAGAAGACGACATTCATCACGCCATTCGGCGCCTTCTGCTACACGGCCATGAAGTTCGGCCTTAAGAACGCCGGCGCGACATACCAAAGATGCATGCAAGAGTGCCTCGCGAGCCAAATTGGCCGCAACATTCACGTCTACATCGATGACGTGGTGGTAAAATCCACCCGCCAGGACGACCTGCTCGCCGACCTGGCCGAAACCTTCGCAAATCTGCGGAGGTACAACATCAAGCTGAACCCAGGGAAGTGCACGTTCGGCGTCCCCACCAGACAGTTACTAGGATACGTAGTCTCCAAGCGAGGCATCAAAGCCAACCCTACCAAGATTGATACCATCGCGCGACTTGGAAAACCCGAGTGCCTGCGCGATGTCCAGAAGTTGGCCGGGCGAGTTGCGGCTCTCAGTCGCTTCATCCCCCGACTAGGCGAGAAGGCCATGCCCCTCTATCGCTTGATGCGCAAGAACCCCACGTTCCAATGGGACGCGGAGGCGGATGATGCACTCAAAGCACTCAAAGAAGTGCTACTCGTGGCTCCACTACTTGCCGCACCAGTCGACAAGGAGCCAATGCTCGTCTACATGGCGGCCTCCAACCGAGTCGTCAGCGCCGTGATTGTCGTCTAACGGCTAGAGGAGGGCAAGGAGTGCCCCATATAGTGCCCCGTCTACTACATCAGCGAAGTCCTAACGGACTCACGACAGCGCTACCTGCATCACCAGAAACTGCTGTACGCGGTATTCCGAGCTCAGCGGCGACTCCCCCACTATTTCCAAGAGCACCCAATCACGGTGGTCTCATCCGCACCGCTGCAAGACATAATACGAAATCGTGAGGCGACTAGGCGAGTCGCCAAGTGGGCCATCGAATTCGGCGTCCACAATATCAAATACGAGCCCCGCAAAGCAATCAAGTCACAGGCACTAGCTGACTTCCTCGCAGATTGGGAAGAAGCGCAGCAGCCGACGAAGCTACCATATCTCCACTACTGGGTGCTACACTTCGACGGCTCGAAGAACACCGACGGTGCAGGGGCCGGGGTTATACTGACCTCCCCCAAAGGGGACAAGCTCTGATACGTGCTCCACCTCAACTTCAAGCCCTGCACCAACAACATGGTAGAATACGAGGCCCTCCTCCACGGCATGCAGGCTGCCAAGGAAATGAACATCACTCGCCTGCGGTGCTACGGCGACTCCGACCTAGTCGCCGACCAGGTCACCGGAACATGCGACACCGTCTCTCCAACAATGATCGCGTACCGCCAAGCGGTAGACCAGCTGGGAGGACACTTTGACGGCTATTCCATCAAGTGGATCGATAGACACAAGAACGAGGAAGCAGACGCCCTCTCCCGCATCGGGTCGGCCCGACAAGCGCCACCAGCAGGCGTCTTCCTCGACATCATCCACAAACCTTCGGTCAACCCACCGAAGGAGATCGACGTCGGGATACCACTTCAACCAGAGCTGGCCCTAGTCGCCATGGTTGTGGAGCCTAGCGACTGGACGGCACCATGCGTCGCCTTCCTCAAGCACAAGATACTCCCAAGCAACGAGACAGAGACGCGAATGATCATGCGCCGCTGTAAATCCTTCATCATCATCAACGGCGAGCTCCACAAACGCAGCGTGACTGGTGTGTTCCAGCGCTGCGTACAGCCAAAAGAAGGCCGCAAGATCCTCCAGGACATTCACGCCGACGACTGCAGCCATCACGCCGGCGCCAAGTCGCTGGTCGCCAAGGCCATGCGGCACGGCTTCTACTGGCTCACCGCGCACGCCGACGCCACCGACATCGTCCAGCGATGCGTCGGATGCCAGATGTACGCCCACCAGACGCACCTCCCTGGTTTGGCACTCAAGACCATCCCCATCACATGGCCATTCGCCGTATGGGGCATGGACATGGTCGGCCCGTTCAAGAAGGCCCCATCCGATTTCACCCACCTCCTGGTCGCGGTTGACAAATTCACCAAGTGGGTCGATGCCAAACCAATCAAAAAGTGCGAGGCAAGACGGCCACCAAGTTCTTACGCGAGCTCATCTACTGGTACGGCTACCCGCACAGCATAATAACGGACAATGGCACCAACTTCGCCAAAGGGGCCATGGCGGAATTCCGCGAAGAACACAACATACGACTCGACCTTGCCTCAGTCGCCCACCCGGAGTCGAACGGCCAAGCAGAATGTGCCAACCAGAGCGTCCTCCAGGGGCTCAAGCCAAGACCGCAGGTGCCCCTCGAGCGCACCCCAGGATGCTAGGTCGAAGAGCTCCCTTCAGTCATATGGGCGATCCGCACGTCCGTCAATCGCTCCACCAGGTTCACACCCTTCTTCATGGTGTACGGCGCCGAAGCCGTAATGCCAACAGACCTGGAGCACGACTCACCTCGAGTCTCCAATTACACCGAGGCGACAAACGAGACCGCCCGCTAAGACAGCATCGACCAAATCGACTAGGCACGCGACCTGGCTCGCTCCCGTACAACCATCTACCAGTAGGGACTCCGCCGCTACCATAGCCACTAAGTCAGGACTCACACCTTCCAGGAAGGCAACCTGGTCCTACGACTGGCTCAAGACAAGAAGGGCATGCACAAACTCTCCCCCTCATGGGAAGGGTCGTTTGCCATAGGACGAGTCCTCGGCAATGACGCCTACTACCTCATCTATATACGAGGCTATGACCAGCTCGAGGTCGGGCGGCCATGGAATGTAAACCTCCTCCAGAAGTTCTATACATAGAACCTAAACATGTACTCAGTTGACACATATAATGAAATTCATTCGGTTCACAAAATCATGTCTACTCGCCATATCCTTGTGCCACTCGCACTTGTACAATCAGCAATACGCTACCCACAGAAGTCAACCTTTGGTCGAGCGACCGGAACGGCTAAGTAGTGCGGCCCAAGGGCACCGAAAATATTCGGGCCTTGGGATGTCCACGAAAACGCCAACCCGGAGCCACCATCGGAGTCGCCTAGCTCGACTAGCCCACCGGGCCAAGACGACTGGTATACGCTTCTCACAGCGACCTGTCCTTCCCATCCTCGTGCAAAGCGACTCGAACGGTTAAGTACCACGCATGGGGACTCCGCAAAAATGGAACCCTCATGCGGCTCGGGAACACACCAAGTAAGAGAGCTGCCTTGGACTCGCCCAGCGACAGGCTCTCCGAGCCAAGGGAAGAGACGCGTTACAAACAATGCATTAACAACCTACAACAGGAACGTGCCCAATACGGTTAAGCACTACGCTCGGGGACTCGCCTACAAAACAATCCCACTCGCGCTCGGGGACTCGCCCCTCAGAAGACGCAAGGGACAAAACAATGCACAACCAAAAGAAAACACATAAGTATACAATCGAGTTATACCCCATTAAAGGGCGGACGCGCTCGGGGACTCGCTCAAACAAAAATTAACACACCACACGATTATGGTCGCAATACGAGTCGATTGACTCCCCTTACTCAAAATATTGTTCACATTACAGCAGTCGCCACTTGGCATATATTACAAACTGCCCAACGATACTATCTATTCCTCAAGTCCTGACGAAGAAGCACCACCACCTCCCTTGACACGAACGAAAGGCTGCAACGGGTTCATCGGGTAGGTCATCAGCAACTTCGACAACACCGACCGGAAGGGTTGCTCCGACTTCATGTCGCGATGCTCCGGCTCGGGGTCGCTAGGCGCTAATACCGTTTCCTGGTATGGTAGAAGATCCCCCATCACCAACACCCGATCAGCAAAAGGGGTGGCCTTGGCAGTTAGCTTCAGCACCTCTGACATCTCCACCATGCCAGTCACCAATGGGTAGCCGCTGGTGACGTCGTCGAGGTCGAAATCGTCGGGGAAGTGGGCGAGACCCAAGCTCAATGCCGTGGTGGCCTCGTGCCTGAAAGCCGAGCATGCCATCCACTCCACGACGACGGGCGCCTCCTCCAGATAGCGCCACACTTCCGTAAGCCCCCCAGGAATAACCTCGGTGGGGACATTCCTTGAAGGGCCGCTTGGACACACAATGCCGAAGCCGTGGCCGTGTTCACCACGGCAGTCACGCACTGCGAGGCATTGAAGGTCTGAACCACCAGGTCACTTTCCCTATCATAGCTGCAAAATCAGACGTCAGTGAAACTACAGACTTCCCCAATCAGGGATTCGCCAAACGAGTTAAGCAAAATACGGAGACTCACCAAGAAGCTTGCGGCAGTTCTCCGTGACATGCTTCTCCAAGGCGGCATGATCATTCTGCAGCCCCATGATGATCGAGTCTGTGGCCTTGCATTCCTCCTTAGCCGCAGCGACAATAGCCTTCGCTCGATTCTTAGACGAAATTGAGGCCGCTTTCGCCTCCTCCAAGTCATGGATCAGCAAGGCAATTCGCCCATTCGCCGTGTCCAGCTCGGCGACTGGAACATACCCTTCATGGACCTTATCAACACGCCACACACCAACAGGTTAGAGCCGAAAAAGAACAAGGAAAAGAAGCAAGTACTTACCAACAGCCTCCTGGATTTGCCGGTTCGATTCCTGTGCCACGCGTAGATCCCGCTCCAAACGCTCCCTTGCGGCTTGCGATCAGTCGATTCCCTCTGCAAACCCTGCGAAAACAACAAAACTCAGTACTTACCAAGAACTACATCTAGTTCCTAGCCGCTGACATTCAGCGACTAAGAACTCGGGGACTAGAGAGTAGAAAGAAGTTCAGTTCCTAGCCACTGAAATTCAGCGACTAGGAGCTCGGGCACTGGAGAATAGAAGAAAACCAGTACCTAGCCGCTGAAATTCAGCAGCTAGGAACTCGCGGACTGGACGTACCTGAATGGCACCGCCAAGCATCCCGTGGAGTTTTCCGGCGTCAGTCGACGGGATCGTGAAGGAAGTGCGCCCATGACAGGACCCAATGTCTTCATCCACAATCTCTGGGCTCTGTGGAGACTGGTTGTCAGCCACGTCTGGAAACCCCCTAGCCATGAAGCGCGGGAATGTTGTCGCCGCCCTAGCCGGGGCACTGGTTGTCGAACCCGGCGCCTCCGTCGCAGGCGCGACCATGACTGGCTCCGACCGTGCTGCCACAAATTCTTCGGCAACTGCAGCGAGATCGGACTCCTTGGCACCGTCCATCGCCACGGCATCATCGGCACTCCCCTTCTGCCTCTTTGCACCTTCCATGGTCGCCGCATCTCCCGAAGGTTTCCTCTTCTTGGGGAGGTCGCCTTCTCCCATGGTGGTGACTGGCGGAATCTTTGCCACTGAAGGACGGCCAATCTTCTTGGCCCCAGATCTGCCCAAACTTCCCTAGTCAGCACAATGACAATACAAAAACAAGACATGACTCGGAATGAAAGGCCAATACTTACTTAGCGACCGGAAGAACACGCAACCCGGTGCTGATGTGGGCGGGCTTCTCTAGCTCTGGGCCTAGCTTGCACGTGAGACCCCTTTCAAAGATATCTAAACCCCATGACACCGCGGACTTCCTTGATGATGAGGCTGCGGTCGCCGGAATTTCTGGCTCCAGAGACGCAGCCGCCCGTGAAGGTTGCGGCGATCTCGATGCCGCAACCTTAGCCGCCTCCGGGCTTGGGTCCCTCGAAGCTTCAGGCGCGATCACCACCAGAGGGACCTCTACCGCCGCCTCGGTGTCCTCATCCCCCAATCCCTTCACTGGTATCGCACCCTCGGGGATCTTGGGCGAAGAATCGGTGGCATATTCATCATCAGAGTCATCGTCAGACTCAAACACCATGGCCGACTTCGAGGGCGACACTAACTTCTTCACCGGCGACTTTGGTCTGCGCACGGGTTTCGCCGGCATGGCTATGCACCGAGACGTGTGCTCTTGCACGATCTCGTCACCCCCTTCGCGTTCGTCGAGACTGCGACTCACCTCGAACTCGCGCTGCTTCTGCATGCAGGTCTTGCGAGCTGCAGGCGCCGGGGAAGGAACCTCCTCCTCCTCGTCGCTTTCGGAGGAGCCTTCCTCCAAAACTTCATCGAGTTCTTGGGGAACCTCTTCATTAATCAGATGAAGCCAACCTTCCAGTACCTAGAACAACTGAAAACGACCACCAATGAGTATCGAGCAAAGCGACTACAGGTTATGCTGCAGATATGGCGACTGGGAGGAAAACTTAGTATAGGGGCTTCGTTCTTCACGGGAGTGTACGGGGCGAGCCCGACCGATACGGTGGTGAACTCCGCGTTAGTGACCTTCTTTAGGGCGGCCTTGTAATCTTCGGTCTCCCACGCTTCCTTGCTGGTTCGGGAGGGGTCGTGCTTGCCGCTATACTCATACATCCAATGCGGACGAGCCGCTAGCGGAACCAGACGCCGCCCGAGTCAGCAGTTGTAAAGGTTGATCGAAGTCAACCCCTGGTCCTTCAACCTCTGGATCTGGTCCATCATCTCCACGACGGCCATCTTCTGGTCTTCAGGGAGCTTCTTCGGCGCCAGCCGATGAGGCTCTCTCCTTTCGACGACGAACTCGGGAAGCGCCACCTCGCCGGAGGGAGTGGATTCCTTCACATAGAACCAGCTCTTCTTCCACTCGCTGGCGGCTTTTTTGGCAGAAGGAGCTTGATGAACTTGGCCTTCGACTTCAATTGGAACGTGACATCGCCGGCCGCCAGTATCAAGCCGCTGGACGCCTCGCGCCCGATGCGGCCATGGAAGAGCTCCAACCACAGTGGGAAATACGGCCTGCTGCCGAGGTAGCACTCGCAGAAGGCGACGAAGATCGCCAGCTGCTCGATGCTATGCGGGCCAAGATCCGACGGCTTGATTGCAGAATACGCGCAGAAGCGCCAGAAGAAGAGCGAGGTGGGAAACCCTAGACCTCTCTCTAGATGGCTGGGGAAACAAATGAATTCACCGGCTCACGGTTTCGACTCGGTCTCAGAGGGGGGAACCCGCCAGTTCCCCTTACGGAGGACTCCGGTGTCCTCGAAGGACTTGAGCTGGGCTGTGGTGCACTTGGATTTTCCCATGAGCCTTTGGGAGGTGCCATTGGGAAGGATGTGGAGTCGCTCGGTGCGGAACGATTGAATCGAAGGAAGGGCGAAAGAATGAATGTGAGAGAATGAGGAATGCGGGGAAGGATCTGTAGAGCTGATTCGCCACTCCCCTTCTAGAGGAACGCTACCCACCGAATTCGGGGTAGCGTTACCTACGGTAATTATGCCGAAGTTACCGTTGGAATATCCAAGAGATAGTTTGACCAGGTTGACGGTCCAACTCCTCCATTCCACTCGCTAGCAACTAGTCCTGTCCATTCGCCAAAGCAGCGACTTGGCAGCCGTGACATTCGCCGGAGCAGCGACTAGGAGCCTGGGGAAAATTTCCTTGGTTTCAGTGGAGTCCATCGCCGATTCGACTGGGCGTCCAAATTGGACTCGCCTACTCCAACTGCCAAATGACCACCTATGTCAGATTCAACAATGGCCTCGGGGACTACTGATGGGGATATGCCGATTGGGGTGTACCCAGCAGGACGTTCCGGTTGGGCCAAAAGGTCTCGCGAGTGGGCCTGTATGACGGCGACTGGTATGCGACTAAGATGAAGGCCCGGCGACTGGAGACTGGAAGCCCAGAAGTGTACCAGAAGCCTAGTCAGATTAGGTCAAAGCCTCTGAATCCATATCTTGTTCGGTTGTAACTTGTAAACCCTAGTGAGGTGACTCATATATAAACCTCTCTAGGGTATCCTCAGGACTTACGTTCCATCATACACCCCTTCAAGCGACTCTCTTCTTAGACGCCGAGCTCGCCCTCTTGTAACTCGCTCTCCAATAATCTAACCTAGCAGGAATAGGTCATTACCCTTGGGGGGACGAACCTGGATAAATCCATGTGCATCCGCCCCCATCTCGCACTACGGATGGCCGCCAGCTCTCGCCCCCGATTCAATCAATCACTGCCTACTGCAGCGACTGCCGTGGCCATTTCCATGACACTATAACTACCAATAGACCCATAGAGATAAGCAAAAGTTATCCAGAAAAAAGTACAAAAATTACCCACAATAAACAACAAAAGTTATCCATGTCATTATAAAAAGAGTTACCCGCAGGGATATGTACAGGTTACCAAGGCTTCACACTATAGTTATCCAACTACAGACTAAAAACTTATCCACCTGAAATAAAGTATGATCTAAAATTTTAACACATAATGATGCAAACTATTGAGGTTAATTAAACCGCCCCGCATCAACCCCTAGAATGCTAGTACGCACATGAGAAATATTTATATATATATAACTATTAGTCTAGAGGTTCAAATTCGTCATCCATCGACACTAACACATTGGCGGAAACAAAGCCTTAGTACACTAACACATAACATACAACATCCCAATTAACCTATATCATAGTTTACATTTAAATAAATAATATATGGGTCAACCAAAAAATTCTGATGAATACATAAAGTTACCCACGTTAATATGAAGTAGTTATCATGGGTAGAATGAAACAGTTATCCACACTCAAAAGGGAAAGTTATCCAATATTTAACAAAGAAATGGTGAAAAAGGAAAAAGATGGTAGACTGCCTCGTACCTCCCGGGCAACACATACCACATCATGTTGGGCATGATGTCAAGCTCCTTACAGATAAGAGCCTTGATTTTGTTCTCCGTCTGTCTTGATGTATGAAACTTCTTTAGTCCAACCCTTCTATACATGCAAAGATGAATTTTTATTACAATGTTTGTGATTGTTGATCTCATCTCTATGTGTGAGTAATTCTTCTTGGGCTAAGGGCTTTGGCCTAGACATGTAGCAAATGTGCATGTGAATTATCATATATGGAATCGTGTATTAGTTTGTATGACATGATGATTATTGTATCCTCTCTTGCCTCAATCCAAGGACTTGTCAGGTACCCAAGACCCCGAGGGTTGAGCCAGGTATAGGGAGTATGAGTGATGACTGATCTATAGGTTGGGAACCCCAGTGACAGAAGGAGTAGTACGGCTGTATGTGAGGGATTTGCTTGGGATTAACGATGACATCACAATGCATATCATTAGTTCTATTTCTTCTATGGATGAGACTAGTAGGTTATTGCTATAAGCAGTTGCGGAGGCAATAGCAATTATGGATGCACTTCCCACATATAATTTATCTTGCTCTAACAAGTACACGCATACTTTATTTCTATGTTTTATTTCCATCAGATGTTTTGCACAGCTACAGGTGAAACCGAACGCCCTAGGTTCTCTCTCTCCATCATCGACAACAACAAAAAGACACAAGATATTGGTCCGGTAAAAACACAAAAGGAATTCTAAAACTCCCGAAGGTCCGTTAAAGTAACTTCACTATGCATTCGCTTCCCGATGATTCGATAACCTAGGTATACTAGGGAAAAAGAAGCTATACTACATCCGTAATCCAGATCGAAGGTATCACTGCCACCGACCTCTACCTGTGCTTCCTCTTCTAAAATCTAGCAAGGACCATGGGTAAGTCCCCTCCTTATCCTTCCTCTCTCAACCCACTCCGTTCTTCCTGCCTAACCCTAATTTGGGCTTGATCATGTTCTAGGTTTCTACCTCTTTTCTTCTAATACTCTTAGTCCTAGTAGTACTTGCCTAGTATAACTGCTACCCTCATGGTACTCTATTGGCCTGACTTTTCTCTACTCCAACTCCACCCCCTCCTTTAAGTAACCACAGTTGGTGATTTGGTTGGTTGGTTGGTTCAAGTGTTGATTCAATGGTGGATCTTGTGATTACTGGTGTTGTTGTGTTGTCTATTCTTGAAGTTCTTGATGTGGTGAAACTTGATTAGCAGGGAGAAGGTCTCTGCTTCCATGACAGTGCTTTTATCTTCTCGCTCATTAAACGCCTATGTCGACATCACATCGACATGCAAGTGTGTGTGTGAGATGCTTCACTATTCTGGATGAGCTCAAGTAACTTTGTCCTTTCTACCTCTCTGTTGAAATTTTCCCCTTCCAGCTGATGATATTGCACTGAGGTTTTATGATATAAAGAACAGGTATTACCTAAGGTGAAACTTGCACCATATTCATTTTTAGCTCAATGATGTGTATAAACAGTGCATTTCACTGTTATAACTGAGAGCAAAATTCTTAACATTAACCTATTTTTACTTTGTGTTTTCCTTGTTTGCTTGCAAGTACAAACAAATGATTAAAAGATGAGAATATTGAAGAATTAGTTTAGGAGAAATAATTAGGCTTTTTGTAATCAATTTTTATTTACTTGTATCTTTGTACAACTTTGTAATGTATTGGCTATTAACGAAATAAAGTTTTCTATTCTTTTATCTTTATATGTATTACTTTAATTACTTGAATTCCTTTTACTTGTATATTCACTATGTAATGTAATAATACTTCAATTGAAATACTCAAATGTTCTTTAATAAGATAAAATCTAAAATACTTATAACCTAAATTTATTTCAAAGGTCTAATTCAAAATTTAAATATCAAATTGAATTCACTTACCCAAAATAATTGAATTTTACTAGAGATCATGTCAGAATTCATAGCACTCACTGAATTGAGCCAAAACCTAACCCACCAAAGTGAGAGAAACTCTGATACCTCTAGTCTTTTAATTTGCAAAAAATTTACCCCAAAGTTTACAAATGAATGCATGCACATGCACATATTCCTACATCTACCCTTCGTTGATTCCTAAACCCTGGGATGTTACAGTCTTCCCCCCTTAAAGAAAACTTCGTCCTGAAGTTGTACCGGTGTGTACGTGAATAGTTCTAGATAAGCTTCTCGCAAGTCATCCTCTTTCTCCGAGGTTGCTTCTTGTTGCGGATGATGTTTCCAATGCACCTTGAAATATTTAATAGCTCGATTTCTCAACCTCTTCCAGTTCTCCTCCGGAATCTTGGATGGTCTCTAGAAATACATCAAGTCTTCTTGGAATTCCAATTCCTTATGTGTAATGGAATCCTCCAGTGCTTTCAAACACTTTCAAAGTTATCGTACATGGAATACATTGTGAGCTGGAGATAACTCTTTTGGTAACTCAAGAGCATATGCCAGTGCTTTGTTCTGGCTCAGAATCTTGAGGGGTCCAATGTATCTTGGACTTAGCTTCCCTTTGACTTCGAATCTCTTGACTCCCTTCATAGGACTAACCTTAAGACATACCATATTGCCAACTTCAGGATGCCAAGATCTTCTACTTTGGTCTGCATAACTCTTTTGATGAATCTGAGCTATTTTCAATCAATCTCGGATTAAATCAATGATGTCTTGCTTCTCTTTGATGTAATCTGGTGCAAACTCTTTATTTCTTCAAGGTTCATACCAACATGTTGGAGATCTGCATCTTCGACCATGAAGTACATCATATGGTGCTGCCTTCAAACTACTTTGATAGCTATTGTTGTAGGAAAACTCTACCAGAGGTAGATGTTCTTACCACAAACCTCCAAAATCTAAAGCACATGCCTGAAGCATATCTTCTAAAATTTGATTATTCCTTTTTTCTAACCTCCTGTTTTTGGATGATAAGCTATACTAAAATATAACTTTGACCCAAGTGCTTCATTTAATTGCTTCTATAGTACTGAAGTAAACACATATCATCTATCTATTACCGTATTCTTGGGTACTCCATGCTTGCTCACAATTTCTTTGACATAAATATCTACTGGATTCTCTGTGTTATCCTTTTGATTCACTGGTATGAAGTGTGCACTTTTAGTGAGTCTGTCTACAATCACCCAAATCACATCCTTGCGTTTCTGGGTCATTGGTAAACTAGTGATAAATCCATCCCAATTTCCTCACATTTACATTCTAGAATCTTTAAAGGTTGCATTGGTCCTGCTGGACTTTGATGTTTAGCTTTCACTCTCTCGCAAGTATGGCATTCAGAAACATATTTAGCAATGTCGCTTTTCATGTTTTTCCACCATAATAATTCCTTGATATCCATGTACATCTTGGTACTACCTCGGTGAATTCAATAAGGTGTTTCGCGAGCTTCCAAAAGTATTATCTCTTTAACTTCAGACACACAGACCCTATTCTGAAACCATAATGAACTATAATATCCCAAGAGAAATGTAGATGGTTGACCTTCTGATATCCTTTTCATCTCCTCAATAATAAAAGGATCATCATGTTGTTGCCAAAATAACTCACTAAAAAGATCACTGAAGCTTTTAGCAACATTCCTCATAGTAGCTAAACTTCCAAGAGATGTTGTTCCAGTTAGTTGAACTTGCAATCTTTCTAGGTCCATCCTCAATTCTTTCAGCAATTCCCTATTTGTAGGATGAGTGTCGGTGCTCTTCCATCTTAAAGCACCTACTACAACTAACGAGGGTTTCACTCATCAATGCCCATTGTTATGGACTTGGGTTTTGGAGAAGGAGGGAGCACTGGAAGAATCAATCGGCTAGCAAACAAGCACACAGGGGACTCGAAGATTTACCCAGGTTCAGGCCTCGTAGAGGTCCTTACTCCTGCTTGTCTGCTCGTGGAATTAACAGAGAAATCGAAGATTACAATGGTGCACAGATGCAATCTAGCGAGGGTTGTGGAAACTAGGGTTGCGTGTGTCCTCCTCGCCACCCCCTCCTAGACTTTATATAGATAGGCTAGGTCTCGGGTAGCAGGTCGAGTTGATTACAGGTTAGGGTTTTCCCCTTTGAACATTCTATCTTTAGCTTCTTCTTGTTCCTCAAGCAATCGAGAGTCCGTAGGCTACTCGAGTTCTCTATTTGGGCCTTGGCGACACCGTGGGGTTCCGCTGTATTCAGGCCGTATATACCAAGCTCGAGTACCTGTAGGGTATACCCATGTCAATAGCCCCCGAGTGTCCAGTGGAATCACAGATTCGATTGGGGACTTTATGAAGCCTTTCGAGTGCATGAATGAGTGTATTTTCGACTGCTCTGTTTGTGTCATAGGGATTGTTGATATGCGTGCCTGATTTAACCGATGTATCAGTATTAGTTAACTACCTTAGGGTAAAACAACGCAATCTATTCGAACTCGAGTCCCCGGACTCGAATCCGGAAAAGTGCTGGTGTAATTCGACTAAAGCCACGGAGGTCTTACAGGAGTCGAATTCTAGTATATGGGTGTGAGCACTCGACGCGTCCGTCAAGGCATGTTCATCGTACCTGTTGGCACAGACATATTTCTGGTAGTGCGCAGTAAATGCGTTGCCAGGCCTTATTCAGGTCTTATCTTCACGCTGCAAGCGCGACATCTGAATTTTGTCATCGCGGAGATGATTCGGGTGACCCAGGAGACGCAGTCTCTTTATAGGGAAACATCATGAGGCAGTGTCGACATAAGCTTCGAGTGTGGATGTTATTGACACACAGTACGATGTATGAATAATCATAGGGTGCGCGACCAGCGCTCCCTATGGGAGTAGCCCCCGAGTGCCTGGTTGAGTCGAAGACTTAGGCAGGGTCTAAAGAACTTTTGCGACTGTTGTCGTCTTTTGTTTGCTTGTTTCAGTCAAATTTATTACCAGTTCTCCCTATGGGAGTAACCCATGTCCATAGTCGAATCATGGATTCGAGTGGTTGGGTATGCTTTGAATGTCCATATTCCTGCAGAAGAGAAAAAGAAAAATCGTAGGGTGCATGACCAGCGCTCCCTATGGGAGTAGCCCCCGAGTGCTTGGTGGAGTCGAAGACTCGAGCAAGGACTAAAGTAGTCGAACTGCTCAATCCTTGATGATATCAGTGCTGACGATATGATGACCTCAGTTACCCGTGTGAGCGGGTTTGACGGGACGTGACAAGCGGTGGGTCCCATTTTCTGACTCTGATTTGACCAGGTGTGCGTAATCTTTGTTTTAACTGTGCCTCCTCAATTTCCGCGTTTAATGGGGGTAGTGGGGGACGGTTTACACTTCGGGTCCTCCACGTGTCGATCACGATGAACGCCACGCGTCTGATAGGGTTTTTCCTGGCCGTTGGATTGCATCTTCAGGGGGTTAAGTAGCAGTGCTACGACGGTAATTTTTCACATCTGCTCTTTTCTCTGCCTTTGCCTCCGTCGCCATTGCTGCTATTCCTCTGCTCCTTTGTGTTCATCTTTTCTCGCGGCGCTGGACCAGCTCCGTGTATTCCCTAGTTACTTCCTCTGGTCACACCGCCACCGTAAGATGGGCAAGAAGAAAGGAGGTGACGCGGCTGATTCCGCCACCGCCACTATTGCTGCCAAGAAGAAGGGCGGCTTCGCTGCTGCGGGCACTAGCGCCGCTGTCACCGGAAAGAAGAAGGGTGCGGGCACTCGCGTCACCAATGGCGAGTGGCGCGCGTCCGTGATCAAATGTTCTGAGCTCCGTCTCCTATGCCAAGATGGAGTTCTATCTTCCGTAGTCGCTGACGCGCGTGTCCTTGGTGGTGAGGTAATCCCTTATCCTCCTGCTGGTTTTTGGGTGATGTTCCTAGTGTTCATCATCTGCGGTCTCTCGCTGCCCCTGCATCCTTTCTTCAGGGGCCTTCTCTGTTTCTATGGGCTCCAGCTGCATCAGCTATCCCCCAACTCCATCCTTCATGTTGCTTGCTACATTACTCTTTGCGAGTGCTGGCTCGAAATCGAGCCGCACTTCGGTCTTTTCAAACGTCTCTTCAAGCTGAAGCGTCAGTCGGCGTCTGGCTCCGTAGTCTACGATGTAGGCGGCTGTGGTATCCACATCGACTCCTCTGCCACGTACTTTGACATCAAACTCATGGCGTCCGTCCAAGGGTGGAGGGACAAGTGGTTCTACATCCGCGACCAGAAGGCCGATAGAGACCACTTTGGACTCGTGCCCTTCGATCCCGCGTTGCCGTGCAAGAGGAGGCGCTCCTGGAAGAATGTAGTGATGCCCGGTGAGTCCACGGAGACAGATGTGCTATACGAGCGCGTCTGCGACCTCGAGAATCGCATGGGTAAAGAAGAGGGAGGATGCACCCTCATTCACACGTGGCTGCGCCACCGCGTCCAGCTCCTGCAGGCCAGAGTCCACCCTATGTTCCAGTGGGCTGGCACAGACGATGTCACTCGCGTATCTGCCAATGGAATTTCCACGAGTGAGGTAGATAAAAGGGTGCGACTACTCACCAAGTAAACCGTCAAGGATGTGTTCCCCAGTGAACCAGTCGTGCCTCCCTTCGATGCTGCTAATTCTCCTCCTAAGGTACGGTTGTGCTACGAAGTAGCTTTTATTTGCCGAATGCTTCTCTTTTCCTGACTTGTACTAACTTGTTTGTTGTATGCAGGATTTGAGTGTGTCACCCTGTATGCCCCCTCTTCCTGAGGGGGTTATTCCTCGTGAAGCCTTGGAAGAGGACGAGTCAGAATTGACCGTCCTATCTGATGTGGAGGAGGAAGCCCCCGAGTCGAGTAGTCTGGACACTCGCAAGCGTTCACGTAGCAAGGATTTGGATGCATCGTCTCCTTCGACTCTGGAAGGTGCAGCTGTTGGTGCAGAGTCGCCAATTCCTGCCGTTCCTGTGAGCGTCGTGGCGCCATCTTCTCGCAAGAAGATGCGACTGCCGAAGGAGTCGTCATTAGAGTCAGGGGATCAAACCTTCGATTTTGACAAATTTGATTGGTAAGTATACATGTATTCCTTTTTGGTTCTTCTTTGGAATTGCATTCTCTTGATGTTGGTTTTCTTCTACAGTCATCCGGCGTCGTCATCTTCTGGCGACGTCCAATTTTTTAAGGAATCTAGAGTCGCGACCTCTAAGGCCAAGAAAGTGGTCGAGCGCACTCCTTCTCCTCCATTGGTGGCCCACTCCGGGCATAATTCATCGAGTTCTCCCCATGATGTGGAGCATCAGATGGTTATCCGGACGACTGCCTGTCAATCGACCTCGGAGTCATTAGAGGATCATGTATGTGTAGTATCTCTTCTTCTGATTTTGTAGTCGAATTTTCATCTATGCCATCTGCTGACCCTTTACTGTTTCCTTTGTCGCAGCTCATTGTGAAGGAAGTCGCTCGTCTGGAGGAGCAGGTGCTTGCGATGGGTCGTCAGCATACAATGCTGGACAATCACCCTCGCTCGATTGAAAGTAAGTGTTCTTTACTTTTCTTCTACATCCTTGTGATATATTCGACTGATGGTTTATCTTTGTTTGTGTCACAGCTGAGCATAATGCACTCCTTCGTGACACCGCTTCCCTCGAGAAAACACTCACCGCTGCGGTGAAGAGCCACGATGAGGCACTCGCAGCACGGGACGAATCGCAGAAACGCGAAGAGGATCTGCGTGCCTCCATCGCAGCTAGGGAGAAGTTGTTTGAAGAATAGCTTTTCTCGATTGCCAAGGCTCTTTCAGGTATTCCCTTGTATGGATTTTCTTCGTGTCCCTTCTTTCGAATTTGTTGCTGTGCTGATTTTTGTGCCAATGCTTGATTCTTGTGTAGATGCCAGCGGTCTGAGCTTCGACCCCCAGGCACTCTGTCGTGACGATGCCCTGGCAGGTGCCATCTCGGTAGTCGAGGATCGCACTGCTGCTGTTCAGGGGACACTCACCAAGGCCAAGGGCGTGCTCAGTCGCCTCTGTGAGGAGCTGGCGCCCAAGGCTAAGTTAATCGATAATAAGGATGAGATGGTGGAGTCCCTTGCCGGAGGCATTCCTGCGAGCTTCAAGAACTTACTCCGTGCGGCTGGCGCTTCGATGTCACTCACGATGGTTCAAGCCCATGGAGTCGAGGTTGATCCTGCAGTGGTCTCCAAGGCGATGCCTGTCAGCGCGGATGGCCAACAGGTAGTCTTTGCTCCTTTTGCAACTGCTTGTGGCAAGTACGGGCCGCAGCTAATCAATACAGTTGCGAAGTACTCTAAGGAGCTGCAGGGAGCCAAGAAGGCGACGAAGGCTGCGACGTCAGGGGCCGACGGAAAGTCTGTGGCATCTGATATGGCTACAGACTCGATGAGGCCCCCAAAACCGAAGTCCAAGTCGAAGAAGCCAGTTGCTCCTCAGTAGTCGTGTCTGTGTCATTCCATCATGTGAAGGCTGCAGTTTTGGTAAACCAAGTCGTTGTAAAACTGAGATTGTCGCATCTCTCGCGTCAATGAGTCTTTTTGAAAATGACGAGTTAAATAGCTTATTTCTTTTGTCTGGAACATGCCTTTTGGCGAGTGTAACTGCTAATACTTTATTATGCTTGAATGCACTCGAGTCTTTTATCTATGCACCGCCTTAGTCTTCTTATTGTCTCTTGCTTGACTAGTGATAGGGCACATCGAGTGGTCCTTTGAGTGAACCCCGGAATACGCCACCCCCTGATGATACTTTGGCGCAGTCGCACCCAAGGGTGGATGAGCTGTCTCTGCTCTCGTGACTCCGCGACCGCGTGAAGCAGTTGGAGCGCAAATTGCCTGTGCTCCATGGTAACACGGATGTATGGAAGTTGAGGACGGAGATGGCCGTCGCCTGAGAGCAATATCTGCTAGGGGAGGTGACACAGCTGGGTGACCAGTTTAAGTGTTAGCTCTCTTCTCCCTTCTCTTTTCCTTGTAGTCACTCGCAGTAGTTTGTTGTCTTCTTATTTTGCTTTTGCTTGCTATAGTTGTCAGTGCATGACATCCGCAGGATGAGAAGGATAGGATTGCCATTCGCATGAATGACCTGACCCAAGAGAAGCTTCAGGCGAGTGGATACTTCTAGGTGGATCATAATCGCGCAATCGCACTGGCGACCCTGCAGGATCGTGCATCGCAAGTGCTTAACTTCTTGAAGAAGTCGCAATCGTGCTTGAAGAATATTTACCAGACGATGTTCCCGCTGGACATCATTCCATCGAGCCTGCTGGCCCATCTTGCCAAATTTCAAGATTTGAGTGCAGTCCGCGAGTGTGTACGGCAACAGTTAGTGGCTGGTGCCAAGGCTGCTCTGTCGCTGGTGCGACTGCACAGGCCTGATGTGGATGTTGCGGCAATTGCGGCCGGACCGCCAGTGCCGCCAGCAGGTTCGACTTGGAACGTGGTTCCTCACTACTAGGCGGTGGATCGTCCAGCGGAGGAAATCGTCGACTTCTTCGAGGACCAGACCAACGTTCCTTTACTGCAATAGTAGTTTAGTTTGTATCATGTACATAGTTGCACCAGTGTTGTAAAGTTCATATATATGTTGTGTATAATTTATTAACATTGATGTATATAAAGAGCTTGTTAGCGTGTATGTTTTGCGAGTGCGTTGCACTATGCGATTCCTTTTTGTTAGCCTGACTTGTGTTTATCTCAGCCCCTTGCTAACCTGTCAGGTGCGTTGCAACTGGGTTGGTGTTTGTCAAGTGTTTCGATTGGTGTGTCAGCTACTCAGGATATCGCGTTAGTTCGTACAACAGATGTGTATAGGGTGGCGCAGCCCCCGAGTGGATTTTTTGCAAAAATAAAAGGAACACAGAGTTTTGGGGCACTTAGCTTTATTCATTCGCAGGATAGTACGGAGTACAATGTGTGGCTGAGTAGCATTGGCTGAGTAGCCTTATTTGTAATGTAAAAATAAAATATGACTAAGGGTAGAAGCATCGCCGCTACGCGATGTTCCAGGGGTTGGAGTACGTGACTCCTGTCTCGAAATCTTTAAGGCGGTAGGCGCCACCTAGGATTACTTCTGTAATCACGTATGGTACCTCCCAGGGGGACTCGAGCTTGAGATGCCCTTTTTGTTTCAGTCGTAGGACCAGGTCTCCTTCGACGAAGGACCTGGGGCGTAGCCTTATGCTGTGGTAGTTGCACAGGTTCTGCTGGTAGATCGTTGATCTTTCCGCGTAGATTTCCCGTGCCTCGTCAAGGAGGTCGACGGAGTCTTCGAGTGCAAGAGTTGACTCCTGCTCGCTGTAAGCGACCACTCGCGGTGCTTTGTATCATACCTCCGCGGGTAGCACCGCTTCAGCATCGTGCACCATGAAGAATGGGGTGTACCCCGTGCCGCTGTTTGGAGTTGTGCGCAGGCTCCAGAGTACTGACTGTAGCTCGTCTGGCCAGTAGCCTGCAGCTTGTTCGAGTGGCCTGAGGAGTCGCTTTTTGATGATGCCACAGATGAGCCCGTTGGCCTTTTCGACCTGACCGTTGGTCTGTGGATGTGCTACGGAGGCATAGCTTACATTGATTCCTAGGTTCTCACAGAATTCTTGGAACTCCTTGGATGTGAAGTTCATCACATTGTCCGTGATGATGCTGTGTGGTACTCCAAAGCGATAGACGATGGACTCGAAGAACTTGACTACGCTGTATCCTGACTGGTTAGTCACTGGCATGACCTCTATCCACTTGGTGAATTTGTCGACTGCGACCAGGAGGTAGACGTAGCCTCCTCGTGAGGACTTTGGGAGCTTGCCGACCATGTCGAGTCCCCATTGCACAAAGGGCCAGGCCAATGGAATTGGCCAAAGTTCCACGCCAGGTGCGTGTGGCTTGTCCGTGAATCGCTGGCAAGCGTTGCATTTTTGGACGATGTCCTTGGCGTCAGGCATGGCCGTAGGCCAGTAGAATCCAGCTCGTAGAGCTTTGGCAATGAGGGCTCGACTGCCAGCGTGGTGCCCGCAAGTCCCCTCATGGATGTCGAGTAGAACAGCTCTTCCATCGGCATTGGAGACGCATCATTGGAGTACTCCTATGATGCTGCCTTTGTACAGTTCACCGTTGATAACAGCGAATGCTTTGGATCGCCGTGCAATGTGACGTGCGTCAGTCGGGTCGTCCGGTAGCCTTTTGTTGAGGAGGTACATGATGTACGGTTGAGTCCAAGATGGTTCGATCATCATGACGCTCATTGGTCCTTCGAGTCCTGTGTCAAGCTCCAGGTCGTCGAGTGTCATTGGCTCATTGGGCGGTGCAGCCCCCGAGTCCGTTGTTGCGCTTGTTTTCTTCTCTGCGGCCTTTAGCTTGATGGAGCGCTCGAGAAATACCCCAGGTGGTATGGGGGCGCAGGTAGAGCCTATGTTGGCGAGTGTGTCTGCCTCTTCATTGCTTTCGCGGCCTATGTGCCACAGCTCGCAACCGTCGAAGTCCCCTTCGAGTGTGTCATAGAGGTCACGATAGGCGATCATGTTGTTGTTCAGTGCGTTGCACTCGTGCATTGTCTGGTTGACGACCAACTTGGACTCACCATATATTATGAGCCTCTTGGCGCCACAGGCTTTTTCCATCCTCATCTCGTGCAGTAGGGCCTCGTATTCAGCTTCGTTGTTGAAGGCGGTGAACTGCATTCGCAGGATATATTTCAGCTTGTCTCCCTAGGGCGATGTTAGTATGACACCTGCGCCGGCCCCATTCTTTCGCTTGGATCCGTCAAAGTGCATTGTCCAGAGGTAGGACATATCTGGTTTTTCAGGGAGCTGGTTCTCCATCCAGTGCATGAGGAAGTCAGGGAGAACTTGCGACTTGATTGCGTCGCGTTTTTCATATGTAATGTCTCGTGGAGACAGTTCAATCCCCTAAAGCACGACTCGTCCGGTGGCGTCGGGATTGTTGAGGATATGCCCGAGCGGGGTGTCGTTGACTACCACTATTGGGTGTTCCTGGAAGTAGTGGCGCAGTCGCCGGGCTATCATGAAGATGCCGTATGCCAATTTCTGGTAGTGCGGGTACCGCTGCTTTGTTGGCGTGAGTGCTCGCTGAGGTAGTAGACTGGGCACTGTACCCCGTGGACTTTGTTTTCCTCGGCCCGTTCTACTACGAGCACCGTGTTGATCACTTGGTTGGTGGCGGAGATGTATAGCAGCAGTGGTTCCCTTTCGCGTGGGGTCACCAGTACTGGTGAGGTGGACATTAGGCGCTTGAGGTCTTCGAATGCTTCCTGTGCCTTGTTGGTCCACTCGAACTTGTCGACTTTGCAGAGAAGTTAGTAGAAGGGCAGTGCCTTTTCGCCCATTCGACTGATGAATCGACTAAGCGCCGCAATTCGTCCGGCCAGCTGCTGGACACCTCTTATGTTCTTTGGCTTCTCCATGGCCAGTATGGCTTTTATTTTCTTCGTGTTCGCCTTGATCCCTCTCGTGGAGATAAGATACCCGTGTAGTTGCCCAGATGGTACACCAAAGGCGCACTTGTCCGGATTGAGCTTGATCCGGTAGCGGTCGAGGTTGGCGAAGGTTCCGCACAAGTCGTCGATTAGTGAGGCTTCCTCTTTGGTCTTGATTACTATGTCGTCAACATAGACTTGGATGTTGCGACCAAGTTGGTTCTTGAGGCATGCCTGCATGCACCGCTGGTAGGTGGCTCCTGCGTTTTTTAGCCCGAAGGGCATTGTGTTATAGCAGAACACACCAAAAGGCATTGTAAACTCCGTTTTCTCTTGATCTTCCTCTTTCATTCGAATCTGATTGTAGCCTGAGTAGGCATCAAGGAAGCAGAGGCGCTCACATCCCACGATGGAGTCGATGTTCTGGTCAATTCGTGGCAGCGGGAAGTGGTCCTTCGGGCAGTGCTTATTCAGAGAAGTGAAGTTCACGCACATCCGCAGGATATCCGTGTCCTTTTTTGGTACTAGCACCGTGTTGGAAAGCCAAGTGCTTTCCTTGATCTCGCGTATGAATTTGGCGTCGAGGAGTCTGTTGATCTCCATTTCAACTGCCTTTGCTCTTGGTTTAGACAGTCGCCGGATTGTTTGTTTGACTGGCCTTGCGTCTGGGTTGACATTGAGTGCGTGCTCGGCAAATTCCCTGGGAACTTCTGGCATGTCCGATGGGCACCAGGCGGAAATTTCCCAGTGCTCATGGAGGAATTCGACGATCGCGAGTTCCTATGCAGGACTCAAGTTGTTGGCGAGGAGGGCTGTCTTGGTGGGTTCCGATGGGTGGACCTACACTTTCTTCGTGTGCACCGATGAATTGAAGGATAGGTCGGGTGAGCTTGGCCAGCTCAGGGGAGGCAGACTGTTGTCTATCGACTCCTTTAGTCTCGCGAGTTCTTCCTGCATGCCGAAGGACTGGGAAATTCTGTTGAACTCCCTGTTGCAACTTTCGAACCTTTTGAAGCTCCCGTTGATTGTGATGACGCCATTAGGGCCTAGCATTTTCATCTGCAGATAGGCGTAGTGCGGCACTGCCATGAACCTAGTGAACGTGACACGTCCGAGGATGCAGTGGTACTGTGAGGGCCAGTCGACGACTGCAAAGTCGATGCACTTGCGTCAAAAAAATTTGGCGTGCCAAAGATGACGTCAAGGTTGATTTTGCTAAGGGGGTATAAGCCCTTGCCTGGGACGATGCCGTGAAATGTCGTGTCCGAGGCTTCTAGGCAGGTCAGAGGGATCCTCATTGCTCATAAGGTACTCGCGAACATAAGGTTGATGCCGCTTCCACCGTCCATGAAGACGCGGCTCATGTCGAAACCTCCAATTTGTGCCTCGAGTACGAGGGGACAGTGGCCTGGATGAGGTACTTGGCGCGGATGGTCGCGCTTGTCGAAGGTGATGCAGGAGTCGCTTCCACTGAGGTACTCAGTGGTAGATGGTGGCGAGTTTGTCGCCAGATTGACTTGGCGAGTGATGGCCTTTTGCACCCGGTTGGAGGGGCGACCCTTTTGGATCATCATGGTGCCCATGGCCCACGGGTACGGCTCGCCTCTGTGATGCTGGTCAGGTGCAGCTGCGTTTGGCGGTGGTCCGGGTGGTGGTGGAGGAGTTCCATGTGCCACAACGCCTGGGGCGGCTCCGTAGCCCCTGTTGACTGCATCGCGATTCATCCGAGCCAGGCCCTCATGGAGTTTGAGGAACTCGCGGCAGTCTTTGAGGAGGTGGCTGGATTTCTTTTTGCCATCATGCTTGTCAATGTAGAAGTGCACGGTGCATGGCCCGGACAGCTTGTCTTCAATGGATGCGGCAGGCACCTCATCGTGAGTGTGGCGCTGCCATACTTGCGTGGTTTTCCCAGAGTCGCGGTATCCGCCACTGCAGTAGCCGCTGTTGCGGTCGTCATCGCGTCTGTCGGTGTAGCCGGCTATGACCATATTGACGTTGTCGCGGTCATCGTAGATGCGCATTCGACATTTGCTTCGGTGATCGCGTCTGCGTTTGAGTTCTGCTTCCTCGTCGGAGTGAACTCGATTCTTCACCGAATCTTCTCCATCTGCCCACCGATTCGCAATTTCCATTAGGTGGTCAATGCTTTTGGGCTTCGAGCGGCCCAGCTCCTCCCTGAGCTCTATGTGGCGAACGCCACCGTTGAATGCATCGATTGCACGGTCTTCCGAGATATTTTCTACAGAGTTCTTGATGATGGACCACCTCTAGATGTACGAGCGCAGTGATTTGCCCGACCTTTGCTAGCAGCACCTCAGCTCTTTGATTTACGCGGGCCTTTTGTAGGTGCCCTTGAAGTTGCACACAAAGTTGTAAACTAGCTCTTCCCAACTGCGAATGGATCCGCGTGGGAGGTTGTTGAGCCATGCCCGGGTGGAGCCCTGTAGCTGTAGCTGTAGGCATTGCATGGTCGTGCTTCGACTCCCGCCGTGGAGCCTGATGGAGGAGATATGGTCCTCTAACCAGATTTTCGGGTCCTGCAGGCCGTCAAACTTTGCGTTCTCTGATGGGAGCTTAAACCCCTTGGGCATTCGCTTTTGTCTAATGGCCCTGCTGAAGCATCTAGCGCCACAGAGCTCAACATCTTCGTCTTCTGTGTCAGTCGATCAGGCACGTCGCGCCCTTGATTTGTCGATTTTGCGCTGCGTGATGTCATCACGCGCGTCGTAGTCGTGGTCGTGTTGCCCTGAGCGGTGATGTCGAGATAGGTCGTGACTATCGTTGCTGGATGAGGGCGAGGAATAGTGTTTTCCTAGAGCCTTACCTTTCTTCGGCTCCGGTATCGGCTCTTTGTCGAGAGCAACTTCGATTAACCCCAAGCCTACGATCGTAGATCGGTGCATGGCAGCTCGGGGGTCTCCAGCTAGCGGCTGGTTGTTGAGGTGGTACATGGTGGCCGCCGTTACCGCGGCTTGCGGCATTTTTGGGAGCACGTTGCCAGCGTATCCACCGTCATGGAGCCGAAGTCGAGGACATTTGCGGCTTCAACACGCTCTTGTTCGGTGAGGTGGGCCAGTCGAGATCGCCTCTTGTTAGTGACGTACTCGTTGCACTTGGAGGAGGATCCTCCGTTGGAGGAGAGCCCAGCCCGTCAGAGGCTCGACTCGTCTGCCACCTTTTTACGTGCCTCGAGTTGCGCGATTGTTTGCAGTTGGCGTTTGTATTCCTCTTTTAGGAGCCAATGGTAGCCCATCAGTAGTTCTTGTAGGGAGCCGAAAGACAGAGGGTGGCCTCGTAGGGCTTCTCGGCAGCGAGCCCACTCGAGATCGTTGAGCCTGATCACGATGCGTTCGCCAGTTTGCTTGTTCACCATGGTGGGGGGTTCGGCTGCCCCTCCGTTATTGACGGGGGCGCCATTGGTAGGGCCGTCGTTGGGTGGTCCACCATTGGGTATGCCGCCGTTTGGCAGGTCGGCTCCATGGCCACCGTTGCCTGTGTTGTCGCGATTGGCGGAGGAGTCGCCCGTGTTGATGATGGCGTACATGAAGTGGTTGGGGAAGCTACTGCTCCCACAACTTTCAGATCCGGAATCGTAGGCTCCATCTTCAGTTGCCAGATCACCCAAATCGGATTCGCGACTGTTGTCGGTGACCGTATTCTAGACTGTTGTTGAGGCATTGAGCTTACTAAGGGTGCCAATCGGCGGAGGGAACCACGATGCTAGAGCAATCGATGGTGTCGTCATCTGGTCAGGCATGCGAAGCGTGCCCATCTGACCAACTTGGAAGCGGAAGCTCCCGATCGCCAAGCTAATCCCATTGCCCACGGACTCGAAAGTCGGGCGAGTGGCCGGCGTGTGGATGGTGAAATTGAACGCGCCGAAGAGCTGGCGAATCTCCGATGTTGCAGAGTTGTAGATTGCAGTTGATGGGGCCGAAGAAGCCACAACATCAGCACTCCCAATTCCCACAAATGGCACCAATTGACGAGGGTTTAACTCATCAATGCCCATTGTTATGGACTTGGGTTTTGGAGAAGGAGGGAGCGCTGGAAGCATCAATCGGCTAGCAAACAAGCACACAGGGGACTCGAAGATTACCCAGGTTCAGGCCTCGTAGAGGTCCTTACTCCTGCTTGTCTGCTCGTGGAATTAACAGAGAAATCGAAGATTACAATGGTGCGCAGATGCAATCTAGCGAGGGTTGTGGAAACTAGGGTTGTGTGTGTCCTCCTCGCCACCCCCTCCTAGCCTTTATATAGAATGGCTAGGTCTCGGGTAGCAGGTCGAGTCGGTTACAGGTTAGGTTTTTCCCCTTTGAACTTTCTATCTTTAGCTCCTTCTTATTCCTCAAGCAATCGAGAGTCCGTAGGCTACTCGAGTTCTCTATTTGGGCCTTGGCGACACCGTGGGCTTCCGCTGTATTCAGGCCGTATATACCAAGCTTGAGTACCTGTAGGGTATACCCATGTCAACAACATTAGCCTTCCCTAGAGTATAGTTGATTGTATGGTCATAGTCCTTAATCAACTTTAGCCAAATTTTCTGTCTCATGTTTAATTCCTTCTGAGTAAAGAAATTTTTGACACTCTTATGATATGTATATAGTTCACACATCGCTCCATAAATAAAATGCCTCCAACTTTTCAGATAAAACACCATTGCTGCTAACTCCAAATCATGTATTGGATAGTTGAATTCATGTGGTTTGAGTTGTCTAGATCCATAGGCAATAACCTTGTGGTCCTGCATTAGCACACATCCCAATCCATCCTTGGATGCATCACAGTAAACTATGTAATCCTTGCCTATTTCAGACACTACTAGAACTAGTGTTGTAGTCAACTTAGTCTTTAATTCTTGAAAACTTGCTTCACACTTGTCTGCCCACACAAATGGTGTATTAGTTCTTAGCTACATAGTCATTGGTCCAACTATTTTGGGAAAATCTTCAATGGATCTTCTATAATATCCAGCCATTCCTAAGAAACCTCTGACTTATTTAACATTAGTAGGTGCAGTCCAATCTAATACCGATTGGAATTTTTTTTGATTCATAGCAATTCCATCCTTGTTGATAACATGACCAAGGAATTCTACTTTATTCAACCATAACTCACATTTACTGAACTTAGCGTAAAGCTTATGTTCCCTTAGAATTTGCAATGCTATCCTCAAATGATCAGCATGTTCCTCCTTATCTTTGGAATATATCAAAATATCATCGATCAACACTATGAAGAACTTGTCCAAGTACGACATAAAGATCTTGTTCATTGATACCTTCGATCCAGATTCATGGACGTAGTATAATAGCTTTTTCCCTAGAAGACCTAGGTTTAATCGAACCTTGGAAAGCACTACTAAAAGGTAATAAGAAAGGACACGTCTACAAGACTATATTTGTTTGTTTTACCTTAGTTGACCGGACCAATCTAGCTAGTTTACTTTATAATGGGGTTGAATCAATGGATGGAGATAGGCCAGGGTTGAAGATCCACCTGCAGCTACACATCAAATGGGATGAAAAGATAATCATAAACATAGTCATGTATTGTGTTTGTATTGAGATAATATTTTGTGGGCAACACATCCTAATATTCTAGAGCCCCGGTTATGCAGTGGGCATAGCAATAGACTTTTAATCCAACCGAGAACACACCGAAGCCATGGGTTGCAAATGATTACTAAATGTAAACACATATTAAAGCTTTAAGTGGTGATGTCGTTGTTGATCCCGAATGGGGAGCTAAGCGAAGACCATACTTCCCTTTCTATCACTAAGTTTCCTATGAGATTGCCATTAGCAAGGTATCTCACCTCAAGCCTTTATTAATCTATGGGATCTTGGGTACCTACAAGTCCACAGATCGAGGCGAGAGACGAAGAAACAAAACATACAAATCACGAATCCAAACAAAATACAATTCTCCCATGATCTAGATGCACATAATTGCTGCGAGGTTTCTCTCCAACCCGCAGCCCGTGAGGACTACTCACTGATAAAAAAAATATCGGAGATAGAAAACATCATGCAAATACTTAGATTGAACTCAAATATTCTTATAATGGTCGCCAAACCACAAGGAGATCTAAAAGTACAAAGGAATGGCTATGGCTAGTGGAGGGATGGATGGTAGAAGTGATGAACAATGTTGTGGATCTCCTTTGGTGGTGTTGTGATGCAATATGAGAATGGCGGCCCTCTGGCCGGCGGCTGGAGCCTCAAAATATATAGGCATCTTCACGAAAGTTGTAGGGTTTGAGGAGACAAAGTCGTCGCCACCTGGTACGGGCGGGCGGTATGGGCGTACCACGCTCGTACTAGTGGTCGTTAAGCGCACTCACACCCTGGTTGGCTTCTCCAATTACTTGGCCGTGTGTACTTCCTCAAAATCCTTCATTATGACTCCTTATTTCGCCTTAAAAGCAGTGATTTCCTGCACAACATAAATCAAAGAAGGGATTTGCATATCTTTGCAATTATTAGTCATTAGTGGCAAGGTTGAGAGTTTATTTGGCAATTGCTTGACCAAAAACATCGTTTTAACGCAGTGGAAGATGGCAAAAATCGGACCCATCAACTTCCCCAAAGCTCAAACCTTGATCGTCCTCGAGCAAAATGAACCAAAAGAACTACAAGGAATTCAGCGTTTAAACTTGAAACAACGAGAATAAGAGTTCACTTATAGTAGGTAGTCATATGTGCTCAACACTTCATTCATTTACAAAGCTTATCAAAGTTAGAGAGATGACAAGAATACTATACAATCTTTGGTAAGTCAAGATAATCAAAGTAAAGTTTAATATAAGTATAAATAACTAGAAGTGTAGCAATCAATCCAATTCCTCTAATTAACTCCCAGCCTGCCAAGGAACAATTAAGATATTTAAATAGCATAATTGAGTAAGAGAGTTTCATGTCCTAAGTAGTATAACAATGAAGTGCCTTATTTACACCCACATCAATAGATCAAGTGAATCTAAAACACATCTAATCCAATTATTGTATTTCAAGAAAAAATCGTAAAGTAGTAATAAGACCATGCCAAGGACTTGCTATGTGGATCCTCATAGATGTCCTTTTCTTTCTTTCTTTTCCACTCATTTTTTTCAAGGATCACTGTTTGTTTCTTTTTTGCTAGTATTTGCACAACCTTTGAGAGTACCAATACTTTTCCCATACATTAACACGGATGCCAATCATGTCATCAACTCATAGCAGAAATCCGGGGTTATACCATATATCGTTCAAAAGCTAGCGGAGTTGTTGGCATCCCAAAGGTGTGCATCAGAGACATGAAACAAAGTTGTGTCACATCTTTTTCTCTTTTTTTAGCTAGAACCGCAGTTTGATCCACAAGGTTATCTTTGGCATGCATCACAATTACCACTAGATTTTATTTCAATCAAATTAAACAATTCCTTTCATGAGTGTTATCGAGACTGTCAAAATATCTATGGGGTTAAGTATAATCAAGGGTATACTCTCAAGACAATCATTCATCAAACAAGTCGTAAATTTCAGACTTTTTCTTATTGTACTTGTTTGGCATTATTATTTCCAAGGCAGGACTTGGTTAACTAAAAGAACTAGAGGAAGAGCTTCAACAACTAATCATCATACTAATAAAAAGCCTTACACTAACCATATTAAATTACTTCCCACTAGCATGCATCTTAGCAAATCAACTAACTAAGATAAACAATTCAAACTTCATAAGTGGGAGACATAGGACATACCTCTCATAAGTAACTTCCTGATCCTTTTCCTTATAGGGATGTGTTCCTTCAAAACTCAAAGACGATTACTCTAAAAATGATATCAAAGCAAAGAGGCAAAGTATGAATCCATGTTTGCAAAAAGGATAAACGGAAAAATATTTTTGTATTTTTGAGGATAGGGATTAAAGAATAGAAAAGAACTTGTGACCAAACAAGGGCTAAAATAAAAACAAAAGAAAACAAATAAACCAAAACGAAAGCAAATTTAAAAAGCAAAGGAAAAAAGCAAAGTGGTTGAACAGGCCAACACGAGTGTTTCAAAGCTCACAAGGAGCTGGGATACAACCTCGTTATTACACAAATAAATTTGCTAGGGGAACACATCCCCAAGCTCAGGCTTTTGCAAGGCCCTTCATTGTTCATTGTGCTGGTGGATAATCTCCCACATTCCATTGGCTACTCCAATCATGGAATTGGGTGGAGTGGCCTTCAGTGGCATCTCGAAGGTTGATGGAGAGGTTGTTCGTGGTGTGAATATTTCCTTCGAGTGCATAGATAGCTTCATAGGTGGTGTAGTAGTTTGGTGGCTACACATCATGTTCGGGTCCTTCTTGTTCTACTTCTTCATCTTCTCCTCCTCCCACAGGTATTTCTTATTGGGGTAGACTAGCTTCGACCTGCGCGTCATAACGCAAACGTCCATCCTCGGTAGAGAATAAACCGTTAGGCAAAGGAGCAGGAATCAAGTGATCCGCTCTAGGTATACTGAAGAAATATCTACCATGATTTTTAGAAATCATACCACATGCTCTTAGAGTAGTTGGACTGAGCCGGTTACCTCTAGTCAACGGTTGGATGTTACCTAGGTTGATGTGAAGTGCGCGTGCAAGAACGGTCACAACTCCTCCCCCGCATATGGGTCCTCGAGATTGAAGAGCTTGATGCTTAAGATAAAACACAAGTAAAGCGCCCAGATTTTGTGTTGAATTACAATTGATAAGTGCAGCTTTTGCGGGGATCAACATGTCCTCCTCATTAACTCTAGTAAACTCACCATGTGCCTGCAATGTGTTAGCAATTACATAGAACAAATATCGAATGGCAGGATGATTAATTTGGTTCCCCTTGGGTGTGTGTCCACAAATTCTCATCAAGTTAAAGTAATGTGAAGGGGAAGGATCTAAAACAAAGGTAGTTGTGTGTACATTGGTGGTGTTGTTGGTAAACACAAAGCATTGAGCCCATTGGCTAAGTGTCAAAGTATACTCACAATTCATAAGGTGGAATTTGATTCGATCAACTCCAAGACTTTGTTCCTCAGAACAACCATAAGGATCCACCGAGTGTGTCAAGGTGCTGAAGAACTCAAGTGTCAAGCGACGATACATTGCGACATCCTAAAATACAAAATTGTACAAACCAACATTGTTGCAAAGTAAATCGAAATCAGCACGAATGCCAAGTTGGTTCAGGATATAAGGACACGCCCACTTGGTGGACTTGATCTCTCGAATCTTGAGGCGATCAAAATGGGTAAGATGGAACTCCTCGGTGAACTCGATGCCAAGTGACTCGGGGGTTAACGTATCAACAGGAGAGCGGAGGACTCCGTATCCATTTCACGTGTATGACTCCTCTGTTCATCTAATAAATAAAAACAAGACAAAGTAAATAGAATTTCTATTTTTTTGCTCCAATAGAAACATAGCATAATTTATCCTCTACACTAACTACAAGAGAAACTCCTCTAAAAATAATGCTAAGCGTACTTAGTACCAAGATTGAATCAAGAACAAGACCCATGTCTAGATTGACAATAATGAATGACTAAGCCAAGCTTTTTCACAAATAAGTTGGGGATCGGAGGAGAATCATACCTTAGATCGAGTGAGTCCGAATAATCAAAGAAACATTGATTAAATTTGAAGATCCAATGGAGGTGGTTTGAAGTTGGGAGGAAGAAGAAAGAGAAAATAGATGAATTGGGATTTTTAGGTTACCTCCTCGGGGTGCTTATGGAGTCCGCGTACTCGGTACGGGCGGGCGGTACGGCCGGAGCCCACCCGTACCGGGTGGCTTACCTTGGGGGCGATGACTGCTCCCAGGCGGTGCACTTGATATGGGCACGCAGTATGGTCGCCCGTGCCCATACTACTGGTCATTATCTATTTGGAGACTTTGCTTAAAATCTTATGTAGGCGGTATGGTACGGGCACGTCTGGTCATACCAGTGGTCGGTATCGCCACTAATTCCTTTGGCAATCATCAAAAATTCTATCCCCCTTTGCCTTGAGGTGGTACGGGCGCACGGTATGGTCCATTCCGGCCGTACCAGTGGTTGTTATCGATGCTGTGAAATACAACAAACTCAAGAATTTGATTAGTAGCTTTGTGCGCCTTCACACATCTTATCAAAAGGTTAGATAGGAGCAAAAACACTAAGTAATGATCCAGCAATACTTCTTAGGCCATGTGTTAGTAAAATATAATACAGAGGATTACCTTATTTCTTCTCCTCTTTCCATAGGTCTTCTTGAACACTATTTATTAAAGACAAAAACAAAACAAAGAAAAACTAACACGAAAATAAAACATAATAAAAACTTATAGAAAATTTATTTCACATGGGTTGCCTCCCATGAACCGCTTCTAGTTAAGGTCAATTAGCTTTTCCTTGATGGAAATCACTTAGATTTGGGGAGTGGAATGCCCACTCCAAAATAGTTTGCTTTTAAAGTAATCACACCGTCATCATCATTAGACTTGGCATTCTTTTTCCTAGGGAAGTGGACTACAAAAAGATCTCTAGATGGTAGCCCTATCCTTACATTCCCTTCATGTAAATTAATCGGAGCTTTAATAGTTCTTAGAAATGGCCTACCTAGAATTATAGGTGCTATGGGATCTTTAGGCATGTCCACAATACCTAGATCAATAAGAGCGGTACTTCCTTTAATTTTAACAACTATATTTTCTTTCATCCCAACAGCTTGTTTATAAGTCGAATCAGCTAGATGGAGTCTTAATTCAGTTGTAACAAATGGACCCAAGTTGAATTTATCAAATAGGCTTTTGGAAATTGTTGAGACACTTGCACCAAGATCACAAATTGCGGATATCTCGTTAACTCCCAACTTAATTTTAATAGTGGGCTCAAATATATCATCTAGCTTAGCTGGAAGCTTATCAACTAGTCTTCTATACTCCATCTCTAAATCATGAACCTTAGATGCTACTTGTTGTATAAATTGTTGGTACATAGCATCATTACCTTGTTCTATACCTGGATTCTTAACGGTAATCATCTTCAATAGATCTTCCACGGTATATTCAGGTGTTGGCGTGTTGCTATAATCTAGCTCTTCAGGCTTTTCATCTTTTGTTACAACCCTCATCATTTTGAGGTCCTCTACCGGATTTGGCTCGGGTTTGCCAGTGAACTTTGCTAGTATGAGAGCTTGGCTCTCGGCCACTTTACCTAGTTGAGACTCCATGGTCTTTGTTCGTTCCTATAGAGCCTACACATCATTTCTAATTGCAATGGCCTGGTTAGATAATCTACCTAAACTACTTTCATGGTTCTTTGTAATCTTAATAAGCATATTGTTTTGTTAGGTTTGAGCTTGCATAAATGTTCTAACAGTTTTCTCAAATGGGAGATTGCCATGATTTTCTCCATTAGTATTATCATAATTATTATAAGGAGCTCCTGCAGGATTAGCATGATATTTTTGAACATTAGAAGCATAATTATTTTTCCATGCAGGATTAAAAGGAGTGCGAGCTATAAAATTAACATCATTGACATCGGTAGTGATAGCATTAACTTGGGTATCTTCCTTGCCCTTTACTAAGCTAAGCAACTCATCTACCTTAGATGTAATCTCCTCATTGTTTACCTCGGTAATTGAACTTACTATCTTCGAGGTTCTTTCTACATGCCATTGGACATGGTTATTTTGCATATCATCAAGTAACTTCTTTGCAACACTTACATGTTTTCCCATGATCGTTCCTCCTGCTGCAGTATCTAGCATAGGCTTAGACATTGGGTTAAGACCATTATAAAATAAAAGTAATATAAGCCATTCTTCCATCCCATGATTAGGACAGTTCATTACGGCTTCTTTCATCCTTTCCCACACAAGCGCTAGTGGCTCATGGTCTTCTTGTCTAAAGCTTGTAATGTTGGATCTTAGCTACATATTCTTAGTTGGGAAAAAATTTAGTCATAAACAAATTAGTGAATTCCTCCCAAGATTTAATAGTGCCCTTTGGTAGAGCTAGCAACCAATCCTTAGCCTTTCCTCTAAGAGAGAAAGGGAATAACCTTCGCTTAACAACATTTGGATCTACGTCTTTAATATGCATCATGTCACAAGTCTCACTAAAAGTATTTAAGTGCAATCCCGAATCCTTAGAAGATGAACCCCCAAATTAGTTTTGTTGAACTAAACTTAAAAGGTTAGGTTTTATCTCATAAGTTTCCGCATCAACTATGGGTTGAGTGATGGGTGCACGAATAAAATCATCGGTGGGAGTAGCATACTCCCCTAATATCTTTTGAGCCATGGCTCTTATCTTTTTGGTAATTTTTAAGTAATGAAAACAAATAACAAGTAACTAAGTTTTTTGTGTTTTTAAATAGATAACAAGAAAGTAAACTAATAAAAATTAAACTACAACTAATAATTAAACTAAAAACAAGGACTCTAATGACCTCACGAGGATAACGAAATTGCTTCCCCGGCAACGGCGCTAGAAAAAGGGTTGATACCTTTGATCTGGATTCACGGATGTAGTATAATAGCTTTTTCCCTAGAAGACCTAGGTTTAATCAAACCTTGGAAAGCACTGCTAAAAGGTAGTAAGAAAGGACACATCTACAAGACTTTGTTTGTTCGTTTTAACTTAGTTGACCATACCAATCTAGTTTACTTTATAATGGGGTTGAATCAATGGATGGAGATAGGCCAGGGTTGAAGATCCACCAGCAGCTGCACATTAAATGGGATGAAAGATAATAATAAGCACAGTCATGTATAGTGTTTTTATTGAGATAATCTTTTGTGGGTAATACATCCTAATATTCTAGAGCCCTCGTGATGCAGTGGGCATTGCAATAGACTTTTAATCCCACCGAGAACACACCGAAGCCACTGGTTGCAAACGATTATTAAGTGTAAACACAGATTAAAGCTTTAAGTGGTGATATTGTTGTTGATCCTGAATGGGGCTCTAAGCAAAGACCGTACTTCCCTTTCTATCACTGAGTTTCCTATGAGATCGCCGCTAGCCAATTGTCTCACCTCAAGCCTTTATCAATCTATGGGATCTTGGGTACCTATAAGTCCACAGATCGACGCGAGAGACAAAGAAACAAAAGATACAAATCACGAATCCAAACAAAATACAATTCTCCTAGGATCTAGATGCACATAATTGTTGTGAGGTTTCTCCTTTGGTGGTGCTGTGATGCAATCTGAGAATGGCAACCTCTGGCCGGTGGCTGGAGCCTTAAAATATATAGGCGTCTTCATGAAAGTTGTAAGGTTTGACGAGACAAAGCCATCGCCACCTGGTACGGGTGGGCGGTACGGGTGGGACGCACCCATACTAGTGGTCGTTAAGTGCATTGACGCCCTGGTTGGCTTCTCCAATTACTTGGTCATGTGTACTTCCTCAAAATCCTTCATTATGACTCCTTATTTCGCCTTAAAAGCAGTGATTTCCTACACAACATAAATCAAAGAAGGGATTTGCATATCTTTGCAATTAGTAGTCATTAGAGTTTATTTGGCAATTTCTTGACCAAAAACAACGTTTAAACACAATGGAAGATGGCAAAAATCAGAGCCATCATTCATCAAGTTCATAAAAATTGCTGGTGCATTAGTCAATCCAAAAGGCATGACTAAATACTCATGATGTACATACCTTGAGACAAATGTAGTTTTTGGAATATCTTCAGGCTTAATCTTGATTTGATGATAGCCTGATCTAAGATCAATCTTGAAAATACTCCTACTCCCTTGTCTTGATCAAACAAATCTTGAATTCTTGGCAAAGTATACTTGTTCTTGATAGTAACATTTTTCAAATTCTGGTAATCTCCACACATCCGCTCACCTCCGTCATGCTTGTCCACAAAAAAAAACTAGAGTTACCCATTGTGATACACTTTCTTCAATAAAAACTTTACCAGCTAACTCATCAATTTGCTATTTAAGCTCTTTTATCTCTTTAGGACCCATCTTGTATGGTGCTTGTGCAATTGGTGCAGTTCCTGGTATCAAGTCAATAGTGAACTCGATTTCTTGGTCAGGTGGCATTCCTGGTAATTCTGCTGGAAAAATATCCATAAATTCATTTACCACTAGGTTACCCTCTAACTTACTTCACTCATGGAGTTTAGTTGCAGATCCACATCTATATGTGTGTCTATCATCTAGATAAACCACTCTTCCTGCACCTGGAGTTTTGATCGATATAGTCTTGTCTTCACAATTAATACAAGATCCATGTTCAGCCATCCAATCCATCCCTAAAATTACTGTTATTCCTTTCATTGGGATCACATAAAGATCTGCATAATAAACACATCTGCAGATCAAGATGACCCAATTCATCTTTATATGGGTTACTACTATGGTACCCCAGCCGTTATTACGGTCAATGGGTTTTCTAACGGTGCCCGAGTAACCCCAAATTGTTCACAAAATTGCTCAGAAATGAATGAAGTAGTTGCACTGGTGTCAAATAAAACCTTTCCAGGGTTTAAAAGTATGTTGAGCGTACCTATCACGGCTTGGCCAGAGTTATCAACTTCTTCCAGAGTGGTGCAGTTCAGCTTCCCAAAAGGTTTGGTTTGCTTGTCGTTATTATTCTTCCCATTCTTCCCACCTCTTACCGGTTGACCGCCACCTCCTCCCTTCGTAGGCCAACCTCCTGCCGGTTTATTTAGACATTCGGGCTTCATATGACCTTTATGCCCACAACCATAGCATATAATCATGGACTGCTTATGCTCCTGTTTGATGTGACCTAGAAGTCCATAGTTGTTGCATATAATATTCCTCATCACGCTGAATTGTCCTTGATTATTGTTTGCCCTGGAATTATTATTGGAATTTCTATATCTGGGTTTGAAACTCCTGTTTGGCGTTGATTTGATTGGTGGAGACTTCTTCATTTCTTTCTTCGCCCTTTTCCTCATGTCCTCTTGGACTCATTTATAATCATCCTCAAAGATAATTGTTGCATCTAGGAATTGTTTAAATGTTTGCTTACTAGCAAGCCTCAACTGCATTTTTACAAGTGGATTCAAGCCATGCATGAATCTCTTCTTCCTCTTTTTAGTAGTGCTTACCTCGTCAGCTATATAACGAGATAACTGATTGTATTCTCTTATATACTTCATCACACTAGAATTTCCTTGTTCTAACTCCACAAATTCATTGCGCTTCAATTCCATAATGTTTTCCGGAACAAGATACTCCTAGAATCTCTGCTTGAACTCCTCCTAGGTATATTCTGTATCTAGAGTTGCATTGCTAACTGATTCTCCCACCAAGATGTTGCAGGTCCAGTCAAAAGATAGGTTGCATTCCTCAGCTTCTCTTCATCATTACACATCACTATCTTCAACTTTCGTTTATTGTCCGTTAACCAATCTTTTTCATCCATAGGTTCTAGTGTAGAAGCAAAAGGTAATGGCCTTGTGATGACCCACAAGTATAGGGGGTGTATCGCAGTATTTTCGATAAGTAAGAGTGTCGAACCCAACGAGGAATAGAAGGTGCTGGCTAGTGGTATGGATCAGGAATTATTTGCAAATACTTAGCAAACGGATTTTTAGGGGTTTACGATAAAGCAAGTAAACAAAGTACGAGTAAATAAAAGACAGTAGTAATAAATGCAGCAAGTGGCCCAATCCTTTATGCAGCAAAGGACAAGCCTATTGTATTACTTAAGATGACCAAACGTTCTCGAGGACACATGGGAAGACTGTCAAGTGCTTTCGCTTCATATAGTTGATTAATCTTCTTTAGCTTGCTAAGTGTTGTGTGGGTGAACCTGTGATAATGTACCGAACTTCCTAGGACTAATACATACTTGTGATTATACCCCTTGCAAACATCCGTAAGTACAAGAAAGTAATTAAGGTAGAAACCTAACCACAGCTTTAAACTCTAAGACCCTTACGTCCCTTGTGCACTGGTTTCCTAACGGGGGTTCAGGTTTTTGTCACTCCGGCAACCCCTATGATTAGTAGCCAAATAAACAATGCATTCCCCTAGGCCCATATAGGTGAAGTGTAATGTAGTCGATGTTCACATGACACCACTAGAAGAAGTACACCACAACTTTAATATCAAACTATTGAATCTTTTTCAACACAACTCCACTACTAACAACATGACTTCTCCCATGTCCTCAAGAACAAAACGAACTACTCACAAGACATCATATGGATCATGATCAGAGATGGAATAATGATGTATAACAATCTGAACATAAACAATAATTCAATGGTTCACTCAATAGCATCAACTACAAAGAGTAATCAACACCGGGAAAGTTTCCCCTATGAACTATTACAAGATTCAACCCAATTGTTACAGCAATATGGAGATGGTGATGATGGTGCTGGTGGTGATGATGGTGGTGATGATGATGATGATCCCGATGAAGTCTAGCTTGATGGTGGTGTTGATGGCGACGATCTCGCCTCTCCGGGAAGAAATTCCCCCGGTAGAAATCTGTCTGCCGGAGAGATCTTTCTCTCTCGGTGTTTTCCACCCCGTAGAGGCGGCGGAATCTTTCTATGGTCGCTCCCCTAGTCTTAGGGTTTCGGGAGGATAATATACGCCAGAGGGGAGTGCCAGGAGTGGACTAGGGTGGCCACACTACCTGGTGGTGCGGCCTAGGTTGGCCCGTGCCAGGGGGTGGTGTGGGCCCCCTGTGGCCCATCTCCAGCCCCCCTTCTGGCTTCCTTCGTCTTCTGGAAAAATAGGATTTTCCGTATATTTTCCCGGATTTTCTGATCTTCGCGAATTTTGCCTCCAAACAACACCTTTTCCATCTGAATCCTGACTATAGCGGTCCATGCTTCAAAAGTCATCAACCATGCAAAAACAGATGAAATAACATAAGTATCATCTCCTAATATGAAATATATCAATGAATAACAGTGAATTATGACATAGAATAGTGATGCAAAATGGACGTATCAACTCCCCCCAAGCTTAGACTTCGCTTGTCCCCATGCGAAACCGAGCTCAATAAACATGGCCTCAGGTTTATGGAGTGAAGAGACGATAAAAGAATATAGACAAGAAGCATCACATTCATCAATACATAGATCATAATAGAAGACAAATCACTATTATATAACTCAACTTGCAATGAGTAAAGGACACACAATAAAGATACATAAAGTAAATCATAATTGGTAATGGCAAACTTAGCTCTTGGTCGAAGAATAGTTGATAATTTGCTGGAGTTCACAAATAACTGGTTTTCAAAGATAGCTTTCAAAGTAGTAAACATCAAGATAAGAGCAATATGCAAAACAAGGAACATAAGAAACATGATTGAATAAATCATCATATGAATGAATGAAACACAACAACTCAAAATACTTGCTAAGATAGAACGGAGTAGGTTTATAGACTCAACTTAAAAAGTAAAAGAAAGGCCCTTCGCAGAGGGAAGCAGGGATTGCAAGTCTCATAAAGAGCTCCCAAAAATTATGATACTTACTAGCTTTCAGCTCTCATTGCCCCTATCATAGGCATCTTTAGGTGATTAAGGTTAAAGTGATCAAATATGAGGATATGCATTGACAAGTTGTAAATTGAGAATCTCATGTCCCTTGAATACGAGGGCGGCTCCTCATGCTACTCAAGTTTAGTCACCGGTAAGTTCTTGTCATCGTAAGCATATGTGTATCATAGAGAACCGCCAACGGGGTACCCCTTGCCCGATGATATGGAAGAATCCCATATCAAAATGACAAGGCAAGCAGACAACAAACATCTCAACAATCTTCTTATTTACCATGGGAATATGGTGCTTTTTTCACTCTTTCCTCTTTTCATAATCTCTTTTTTCTTTTTCTCTTTTTCTCAATATCAGACTCTTTTTTTATAAGAAGAATGCTTCATAGATGCTCGTTATGGTTACGCTGCAGGTTTCCACCATGTCAGCATGGATTAGACCAGCGGCCCAGGCGTTTCTCTAACACACATGCATAACTCCATGGACTTACAAGCTCCCCTTTCATTTCACACCGACGACATCCATAGACAAAAGAACATGATATCAACTAGGTACAAAGTACCAGTGCAATGTTGAAAGCGTTCCCCATGACAACATGGTTCTGCTAATTCACAACTTACAAAGAGCAAGCATATACGCAACATAGATGGGCACAATGGTTCAAGTTTACTAAATGCAGGAAAGTAAAGTGTGCCATCAAGTTCGTGAGAGCTTTAATCACTAATTTTCACATAACAAGTTTAATTTGGGAGATAGATAAAACAAGAATTTACTTGGAATAGCAATAATGCTACTAGGTAGGTATGGTGGACACAAATGGCAAAGGTTTTGGTTTAAAGGAGTGGATGCACGAGAAGAATTCCCTCTCAGTACAGGTTTTTGGCTAGCAAGGCTGGGTAGCAAGTATAAGAGTTGAAGGAAACAAACAAACATACAAGTGATAAAGACAAACATGCAATCTTCCTTGGAAGCACAAAAGATCTTAACTAGAGAATACTAGACTTATGAGCAAATCAAGAAAGAAATATGATGAAATTATTTTTCTTTAGAGTACTTTTATCTTTTCATTCAACTCTCAAAAATAGTGTTGCTACTGACCGAGCTAGGTTTGCCAAAACCAACTAAATTAACTCAATGATCCCAAAGTGCTACCAATACTAACAACAAGATCAATCATATAACCACGAATTGAAAACTAATATAAGCTATGCAAAAGAGTAAATGATAGAACTTCTCATTAATATTCCATAATGGCAACTCACACCAAGGGATACATATCTAACGAGAGAGGGGACACTTCCATAATGTAAACCATACTACATAATAACTTCTCTATTCATGATATGACTCTACTAATAAGGTAAAAAGATAAAAGATAGTGATGTGATAGCGCGGCACTCCCCCAAGCTTGGAACAAACCAAGGGGATGCCAAACCTGATGATGAATTACTCCTTTGGTGGTGGTGGTATCCTCTCGATGAGCTCTCTGATAAGTTTCCCCAAGTCCTCAATCTCAAAGGTGAGATTACGAATCAGCTGTGAGTTTTACTCAATGCGGCTCATGATCATGTCGGGTTGAGAGTTCCAGCTCTTGCTATTCTTTCCCCACTCTTCCTCCTTGAAGTCTTCTTTTCCTGCATGGCTAGAACAAGGCAAATCCCAATTGGAGGGTAATTTCCCCTTGGGCATATTCTGGTATTGATGCTCATGGATAAGAGTATGGAAAGGATTCTTGGTGCGTGGATGAAGCGACCGTGGAGCCAAACTGTGACGAGGAGCTTTCCCCCCAATCTGCATCAGTGCAGTCCTTCTAACCCTGGCAAGTTTCGTCACCACTCCAATGCTTGCAATGGTAGTGCCGGTGTGCGGATGTTGGCCTTGCTCCTCTTCACCTCCACTCTTGATCTCCTTCTCCTTCCCGGGGTCTTGGAGGTCTTCCTCCATAGGCTCCTTCCCTTTATCCTTGGCAGACACCATTGTGCTTCTAAGCTTTCAAAGAGTATGTCCTGGCAGAAACAGATCGAAACAAAAACACGATGAAAACACGATATACGAACCTCGGGGGATCCAGGGGGTTATATATTACGAAGTTTCATATCAAAAGGAAGGTACTGGGAGAAAACGGGTCGGAGGCAGAGTCCGGGGTGGACTCACCACCTGGTGGCGCGGCCAGGGGAGGGCCCGCGCCACAGGGTGGTGTGAGCCAGCCTGGCTCCATTTCCGTCTCTTTTTCGCTTTGTAGCTTCTCTTATTGACTGAAAACTGCAAAAGTATAGTTGGATTGTATTTTCGCGGAACTTTTCTTACCAGAACTATTACCTATTTGGAAACGGTCTCTGCAGGTCTCTGAATTTGATATTTAGTGGGTTCTTCCGGAATCACCACTTGAATAACATCAATATCTTCATCTTCATACACTTATTGTGAGTCATGAAACCTTTCTCTTCCTTATTACACCATTATCTCCACTACCTGGAAATTTCTTTCACATAAAACTTCACACAGTTCTCATTAGCAACATTAGTATAAGTGAAGTGATAAAACCTTTTGTGTCCAACTTCAACTAAAAACCATCAAAACATAATATACTGTAGCAACTCCTTCCGAAAACCCAAAAAGAATTCAAAAAGGAAATCGAATAAAGAGGCAAATGCAAGAGTGGCAAAATCTGTCAAAACAGACCAGCAGGTAAAGATCAATTTTTTCGAAAATCTTTTGTTGCTCAAATCAAAAAGTACAAAACTAACGAAAGTTAAATAACAACCTGGGGCAGAAGCACAAATAATTACACCTCAATCCGATATACAGAGATCTCTTACGAATTTTTACGGTGAAGCACAAAAATCTGTTTTGGGACAGCAACTTCCCCAAATATTACTTCTCTCTCATTAGAGGTTGATCTTGACACAAAAACCAAACAAAACGGACAAGGAGAGGTTATTACCGAAGTAATAAATTCCAAGACTCAAAGAAATACAAACAAACTGAAAGCAAAAATAAACTGGGTTGTCTCCCAAAAAGCTCTTTCTTTATAGCCATTAAGATGAGCATGATAATTTTGAAGACGCTCTCATAAGAATATGAATTGAGGTGAAAGGGAGCATTAAGAAGAAAAAATACACACATTTAAGTCTAACCCACTTCCTATGCAAGGGAATTTTGTAAACAAAGAAATTGTTGAAACCAGAGGCTACTTGCATAAGAAGGCAAAAGAAGTGCAACATAAAAACTTTCAGCATAAAACGAGGAAACTTGATATTATTGAGATACATAAGAACACTTTTCCCTCTCTCATAGTAACTTTCAGTATCATGCATAAACTTAACAATATAACTATCACAAGAGCCATCATAGCAATGATCACTTATTCTAACAGAAAACACATGAATACTATCTCTCATAACACTACTTTGTGAGTCAATATTAGAAGTATCCTTACAAAGGATAGTGTGTCTCTCTTCTACATATTTAGTAACAAAGTCTTTCACATTTTCTATTATAGGTTCATCAACCATTTGTTTATAAGGTTCAACATCTTCATTCATACTTTCATCAACCATACTAGCTATCATAGAATGTTCCTTTATCTTAACTGGGAAAGGCATTTTCTCAATATAAGGTTCAGGTAAAACATGATTAGCAGTATAAACTTCAGTATTTCTTTTAGGAACACTCTTAGCAACATCTTTATAAGGTTCATGATACTTATTCCACTTCTTTTTAGGCACTTCTATATAGGAAGCAAAAGCCTTAAAATAAGAAGCAATAGCTTGAGAGTCTAGACCATAAGCATTTTTAATGTTTTGAAAGTCATCAGTTCCCATTAAAGATTCAATGCACTCATAATCATAATTTATACCTGACTTTCTACCTTTGTCATTCTCCCAAGCTTCAGCATTGTCTTGAATACGGTCCAAAAGATCCCATTTAGCTTCTTCTTCCATGCGAGTGAATGATCCAGCACAAGAAGCATCTAATAAATCTTTATCATGTAGAGGGAGCCTTGCATAAAAGTTGTTGATAATAATATTGTTGGGGAGCTCATGAATGGGACATTTGAGCATTAGTAACTTCAATCTACCCCAAGCTTGAGTTGTACACTCTCCATCAAGAGGCCAAAAGTTGTATATTTGATTCCAATTTTTTAGAATCTCACTAGGAGGATAAAACTTTGAATAAAAGAGAGGCAATATTTCCTCCCATTCCAGAGCTTGACCATTCTTCGGCAGCTTATACCATTCCTCGGCTCTTCCTTGCAGTGATAATGAGAATAACTTCTTCTTAACTTGATCTGTAGTAATACCTGCACACTTGAACAACCCGCATAATTCGTGTATAAAGAGTAAATGATCACCGGGATGGACAGTTCCATCCCCAACATAGTAGTTATCCATAACACGATCAATAATTATTGTAGGTATTTTGAAAGCATCATTCTCAACAGGTGGTGGCTTATCTACTACCTTAGCAGTGGTAGTAGCATTACCAAATAAGAAACTCAGTGAATTATCCATAACAAAAATAAAGCAACTAGCAGAAGTAAACAATACTCACAGTAGAAGTTTCCTTTACCAGTTCCACTCTCCAATAGTGCTTCACTCCCCGGCAACGGCGCTAGAAAATAGTTTTGATGACCCACAAGTATAGGGGGTGTATCGCAGTGTTTTTGATAAGTAAGAGTGTCAAACCCAACGAGGAGCAGAAGGTGCTGGCTAGTGGTATGGATCAGGAATTCTATGAAAATACTTAGCAAACGGATTTTTAGGGGTTTTCGATAAAGCAAGTAAACAAAGTACGAGTAAATAAAAGATAGTAGGAATAAATGCAGCAAGTGGCCCAATCCTTTATGCAGCAAAGGACAAGTCGGTTGTATTACTTAAGATGACCAAACATTCTCGAGGACACATGGGAAGACTGTCAAGTGCTTTCGCTTCATATAGTTGATTAATCTTCTTTAGCTTGCTAAGTGTTGTGTGGGTGAACCTGTGCTAATGTACCGACCTTCCTAGGACTAATACATACTTGTGATTATACCCCTTGCAAACATCTGTAAGTGCAAGAAAGTAATTAAGGTAGAAACCTAACCACAACTTTCAACTCTAAGACCCTTACGTCCCTTGTGAAATGGTTTGCTAACGGGGGTTCAGGTTTCTGTCACTCCGGCAACCCCTACGATTAGTAGCCAAATACACAATGCATTCCCCTAGGCCCATATAGGTGAAGTATCATGTAGTCAACGTTCACATGACACCACTAGAAGAAGTACACCACAACTTAAATATCAAACTATTGAATCTTTCTCAACACAACTCCACTACTAACAACCTGACTTCTCCCATGTCCTCAAGAACAAAACGAACTACTCACAAGACATCATATGGATCATGATCATAGATGGAATAATGATGTATAACAATCTGAACATAAACAATAATTCAATGGTTCACTCAATAGCATCAACTACAAAGAGTAATCAACACCGGGAAAGTTTCCCCTATGAACTATGCAAGATTCAACCCAATTGTTACAGCAATATGGAGATGGTGATGATGGTGCTGGTGGTGATGATGGTGGTGATGATGATGATCCCGATCAAGTCCAGCTTGATGGTGGTGTTGATGGCGACGATCTCCCCTCTCCGGGAAGGAATTCCCCCGGTAGAAATCTGTCTGCCAGAGATATCTTTCTCTCTCGATGTTTTCCACCCTGCAGAGGCGGTGGAATCTTTCTGTGGTTGCTCCCCTAGTCTTAGGGTTTCGGGAGGATAATATACGCTAGAGGAGAGTGCCAGGGGTGGACCAGGGTGGCCACACCACCTGGTGGCGCGGCCAAGGTTGGCCTGCGCCAGGGGGTGGTGTGGGCCCCCTGTGGCCCATCTGCAGCCCCCCTTCCGGCTTCCTTCGTCTTCTGGAAAAATAGGATTTTCTGTATATTTTCTCAGATTTTCTGATCTTCGCGAATTTTGCCTCCAAACAGCACCTTTTCCATCAGAATCCTGACTACACCAGTCCATGCTCCAAAAGTCATCAACCATGCAAAAATAGATGAAATAACATAAGTATCATCTCCTAATACGAAATATATCAATGAATAACAGTGAATTATGACATAGAATAGTGATGCAAAATGGACATATCACCTTGCATTTTGAAAATTTGAGAGACTCACACCTGGGCCTTCAGGCTCCCTCTGAGTTACAAGCCAACTAAGTAGGTCTTGCATGAACTTGTTCTAGGACTCTTGCATCTGCATGAAATTCAGTTCCATCAGTGGCCTCATTAGCGGTGGTGTGGTAATTCTCCCTGCTCTCTGGTGTCTTCATCCGCCTTCTCTTTAGCTTCACGCTCCAAGCACTGTTGCTTAGTCTCATGTCCTACTCTCGCATCCATAACCCCCTAGTCCTGTTACACAAAGTGAATACTCATAATTACACCATGCTCATGTTTTCTGAGCTCGACTTTATGCACAGAACTAGTCACACAAGGGAAATCAAGATCCAAATCCAAATAAAACCCAAATATGCATCTTATACTAAACATTACAAGCAACATAGTCGATACATTATACATTCCAACCCAAAATAATACAACCACTACAGATTCATGTGAGTGCCACCTCACTTATTTAAATACATCAAGCTCACAAGCACTACAATATGCAATACCAACTTATTACTACTACCATAACATCTTACATCTCGAGTGATCCAACTCCTCAATAACCTTGACGCTCATCATACATGCCTGGAATCTAGTTGTGCTGATGTGAAGTCAGTCGCATAGTCTTCGGAATGCATGGCCTCCCAGAAAGAATGTACTCGGTATCGGAAGTATCCAGACTTGAAGCGTCACTCCACCTGAGTGCATATACTCCCTCCAGCTCATCAAAGTAGTCCCCTAAAGCAGCCTCCACACTAGTGTCACCATAAGCCTCTTGCTCCCAACCCTTAGCTGTGACGGGATAATGGACATGCTCCAGGGTAGTAGAATACCTAGATGACTCAAACTCTAACTCTTAGGGCTCTTCCTCCTCTGAATCCACATCCACATGTTCTACATCTCTACCATCAGTAGTATAGGACCTAACTCCCATCCGGCTTGTCTGCTTGGCATTCTCCTCAGAAACTTCTAATGGAATAGGATTTCCACTAGATCCAATAGGCGAGTCAACTCTCCATCCATCCGAGTTCTCAATGGGAAGTTCTGAATCCATTGCCGCCATGAGCTCTATGGTACCTGATAACTAGTACCTATATCAGGATAATGGGTAGGCTCTGGTATGGGTGAATAAGGATATGGTGTATATGATGTTAGGTCTATGTGGATATCAGTGGGTTTTGTACTACATGATGAACCACGTGCGTCCTTAGCCAACTGTGCTGCCAACACCTCCCTTCTCTAAGGATCAGTAAGATCCTCTAGCATACTATCCTTGTCCTCCACTATGACACGATCTGTGTTATACAAATACCCAACTAACTGTTGATATCGGTCCATGAAATTCGAATCTAGAACCAGAATCTTCTTGACTAAAGCAAGGTGATCTAGTGTTGACTTCGAGCCTATGGAATCATGAGGAATCACAGCATAACTGCTTCCTGCTAGGTCTTTAGCTTTGTGCTCCCGAACAGTGGCTAGCGCCTCAACTATGGCAACATGATATGCTGCCAATTGACTTTGACCCTCTCCAAATGGCATAGCTAGACACAGCCCAAGCTTATTTGGTAGGTGGATGCTAACGCAGTAGGTGTTTGGTCAATGTCTCCTGATAATCCTCGAGACTCTCCTCCTTCTTCCCTAAAGTCTATTTAGCGAACCTTGGTGCCATCCTAGCTGAATAAAAAATATTTATAATTACTAATGATGCATCATAATAAAGAATTGTCGCACTAAAGATATGACAATGATATTCTCAAGTGAATAATCATCATATTTCTAGAGAATCCTTTACCGTTGCTCCTAGACTCCTACATGTCTAATCCCTTACTAGGTTTCCAAAATACGGTCAAAGCAATTGCTCTGATAGCAGCTGCGGTGACCCAGCATACCACTGCATGTTGTAGTACGCAAGTCGTTGATATAACACTCATGGAACATCGTTCCGCAAATATTACATCCCTTAGAGTGGTCCAACAGAAACATTCCGGGTCGACATTACATATAAACTTATTATTACAATACCAAAAGAACAGTATCAAGAGGTTTTCAAACTTACAACCAGCGAACATCTTACTTCATGAAGTTCCAACATAACAATGAAAGATCTAAATTAATTAACATGGTGGGAGCTCAAAAGTTTATTCTATGAAGTTCATGCTGCTCGACTCAACCTACGAACCAAGTTTTACTATAATAACTACTCTGACTCGTGGTCTTCTGCTCTATAGCGTATCTCATAGTCCACCCCTTCAACTCTGCCAGAGAGATTAGGTTCTTCATAGAAGAAGTTGTCTTGGCACTCTGTAGCATAAATTGGAGTATCCTCCTGGTCTTCAGAGTCTAAGCAAGGGATCAAAGGAAAGAGTGGGTAACAACATTACCCATCAAGTTCATTATATGCAAGGTGGGAAGTTTGATGCACTAGCTACCACCTTAGACTATAAGTCTTAGGTTCTATGCAGTTTTCATAAACATTTATTCAAAGATTGCTTTTATTTTGAAATCTATGCCCATTAGTCCTCACTGGTTAACCAGAACTTCATGGAGTTCCTTTCTTGTTGCGTTCGTAGCTCCTTCCTAGATTAGGGAGTAACAGGTCACAATTCTTCCACTCTTTAGAGGTGCGTTGCTTTACCCATGAGAGATCCTTATCCATGTTGCACAACCAGGTGTACCTTCCCGTCTACACAACCTTTGGTGTGGGACCCAGTTTAGGAGCCCAAGAAAATCAATGCCCTTCTCCGCGAACACACATGCCTCCTTGGCATACATCATGCCTACCTCTAGAATTACAGCAATGAATGCACATACCATTATAGATGCTAGAACTACCATGGTACATTGTGGGATCCCACCCATCTGCTGCAAATCCTCTACGAATTAAACCATGCTAAAAGGATTCATCCACGGCCTATGCATCCATCGACATGCGAAAGAAAGAAGATCCAGCTAACTTCACCATTCCATTCCAAATCTCATCCTTAACTTGTATTATACGGCGGTAGAATCACTGATGTCATGGGTTATTAAATCCTATCTGACAGCTTTACTGCACATGGAATCATAGATTCCATTGCTAGCTATAATATATTACCACCACTTAGGATGATATCTGACACTTCATTTTATTGCGAAAATATTCTTTTATGACTCCTTTCTTAACATAGATGATAACACAACAAGTTTCAATTACTTTGGAAAACACATCAAAGGACATGAGCAAGTGATGAACTTGCCTTCTGACAGCAAGGTAGTGAAGTCGGATGCTTCGACTTGACCTTGAGCTCTTGCTTCTACAAAACACCATCATTGTTTGACAAGAACAATGTTTAAAGAAGCACTAATGATTTATGCATAATAATGTCATGCAATACTTTAATTTAGTTTTCAACCCTTCTTTTTGTGTTTTAAACATATTATTAGAAGTTAAAGTATTTTTGTTCAACAAATAGATAAAAGAGAACTTATTACTTTAAAAATCCTAAAACCTTTTGAAATAATGTACTTAGTATTTTTTTCTAGTAAAATATACCAATACAAGATCTTAAAAAAGATTTTTATTTATTTTTAAATCTTATACTTATTTTATAAAATTCCATAAAGGAATTACTACCTTTAAATATTATACTTTAATTTTATTATTTCAAAAGACAAAGTAATATTTTTATTGAGTAGCTTATAATTTTGTGAGTATTTAGAGATATCATATGTATTTTTATGATTTTTCTTTATTTTCTAGAGCCTAAATACTCCTAGGGGTATATTTGGAATTTATAATTTTATTACAGATTTAATATTTCTTTATTTAGTTGGACGGGTCCCATGGGCCAACCCAGCCCAGCCTATTTGGCCCACTCTGGTCCACTGGTCCCTGACTCACGCCCGGCCTAACTCTATCCTCACACGCTCGCTCGCTCGCTCCACTCATCTTCTCTCTCTTCGATGACTCCGTGGTGTCGCCGCCGTCACCGCTCGATCTCGGCAAGTTCTGGCTGCACTGGCTGCTGTCGTCCTGCTTACCAACCAAGTCGACATTGCTGCATCGATTTGTCCTCACCGATTCATCACGCGAGATCTCGTTTGGTCGCGTTGACTCTGCACCTGCGATTAGGGTTTCAGCCCGTCTCACGGTGCCATGCTTAGGTGACCTTGCAGTGTTTTCCTAGTGGTATGGTGGTGTGGTGGTCGCCAGTGTTGTTTTCCCACGCTACTGCAGATGTTGACGCGGTGCAGACGCTGCGGTGCCCACCGTGCCGCCGTGTATGGCTTCCACCGACCTCTGCCTCTGCTTCCTCTTCTAAAATCTAGCAAGGACCCTGGGTAAGTCCCTTCCATCTCCTTCCTCTCTCAACCCCTCTTTGTTCTGCCTTGCCTAACCCTAATTAGGGCTTGATCATGTTCTAGGGTTCTGCCTCTTGTCTTCTGATACTCTTAGTCCTAGTAGTACTTGCCTAGTATAACTGCTACCCTCATGGTAATCTAAGGGATTCAGCCCTATGGATTGCTTAGTACTGATGGCTATGGTGTCTTGTTAATTAGTTTACACTCATACATCAATTATGTTGATGCCATGGATGCAGTCCTAAATGTTCCATTTTAGTTACACTCTATCTAATACTTGTATGCGGTTGGCAATGTCTTGAATATACCCAGACTTGTGGAAATTATACTGTATATTGGAACTGGGTATGGCTGATGATGTGCATGGTATAAATTCCTCGTGGACTTTTATCCAGGTGAGATTCTGAATGGAATCCCATACCACTTTTATGTCTCTATGATGTATAGTAACCTTTATTAGTTGACATTGAGTTCCAAGTTTTTGGAAGTCAAGTATATGGTTTGATCTAAGAATGGAAGGCTCAGTAGATTCTTTTTATAACATGAGTAATGCTTAGGATGGGTTCCTAAATGTGCCAGTAAGGATTTATTCCTTACTGGAGTGATAGTCATAAGAAAAACAGGTTGATGTTGCTATGCTCTGACATAATTCTAAATATAAATGATTCCTAGCATTCTAGGAAAGTGATTATTTAAGTTGTGACTAAATATAATTGTGGTCATTGTTGGATGGATGCCACTATGAAGCCTCCTAGTGGATGGTACACACTAGTAACCTCTAACATAGCTTGATGTGCTTGATCATTTGAAATTCTGGTACTTGAATCATCCACATTAGACGATTTGCCAACTAATTATAGAAAATAGCCCGTGGCCTAGGATGCAAAAGACTGAGACCTTTCTTTGATCTACCCTGGATAACATATGCATGACTAATATCCAGACCCAATGAGGATTTAATTACTCCAATTGAGTATACATCCGAGGATGATTCTTCTGAGGTTAAACCATGCTTGGAACTTGGAAAAACAAGTAGTATGCATGATTAATATATAGTAACATGTGTTGTTGCTGAAGCTTGTGTTTGCTTGGTAAGATTGTGGTGATTTTGATGATCTTGCTTCTAGCTTGATATTGTTGTTGGTCTCCTCCTCCTTGATCTAACTCCTGGCTTGACCTTGCTTGCATACTCCATGCGAGTGGCTTGGCCTACTCCTCCTAGCTGTTGGCTTGACCTTTCTATACTCCAACTCCACCCCTCCTTTAAGTGACCATGGCTGGTGATTTGGTTGTTTGGTTTAAGTGTTGATTCAATGGTGGATCTAGTGATTACTAGTGTTGGTGTGGTGGCTGTTCTTACGGTTCTTGATGTGCTGAAACTTGGTTAGCAGAGAGAAGCTCTTCGCTGCCATAGCAGTGCTTTACCCTCTCTCTCATTGCAAGCCTGTGTCGACAACACATGGACATGCAAGTGTGTGAGAGCTACTTCACTATACTGGATGAGCTCTAGTAACTTACCTAGAATCAGTGCTCTTACTTTGTCCTTTCTACCTCTCTCAGGTGAAATTTTCCCCTTACAGCCGATAATGTTGCACTGAGGCTTTTATGATATAAATAACTGTTACTACCATTGGTGAAACTTGCCCCATATTCATGTTTAGCACAATGATGTGTATAAATAGTGCATTTCATTATTATATCTAAGAGCAAAATTCCTAACATTAACCTAATTTTCCTTTGTGTTTTCCTTGTTTGCTTGCAGGTACAAAATAATTCAATAAAAGATGAGAAGATTGAGGAATTAGTTTAGGAGAGATATTTAGGCTTTTTCCTTATTTCTTTTTGTAATCAATTTTAATTTACTTCTATCTTAGTACAACTTTGTAATGTATTGGATATTAAAGAAATAAAGTTTTCTATTCTTTTATCTTTATTTGTATAACTTTAATTACTTGAATTCCCTTTACTTGTATATTCACTATGTAATTTAATAATATTTCAATTTAAATTACTCAAACGTTCTTTAATAAAATAAAATCATAAATACTTATAACTTAAATTTATTTCAAAGGTCTAACTCAAAATTTATATATAAAATTGAATTCACTTACCCAAAACAATTGAATTTTACTAGAGATCATGTGAGAATTCATAACACTCACTGAAATGAGAAAGTCTAACCCACCAAAGTGAGAGAAACTCTGATCCCTCTAGTCTTTTAATTTGCGAAAAATTTACCCCAAAGTTTATAGATAAATGCATGCACATGCACATGCACATATTCCTACATCCACCCTTCATTGTTTCCTAAACGTTTGGATGTTACACGAGTAAAATAGAACTCGGCGGTAACGAGATTAAATAACGTATGGTGATACCAATGATCAGATCTCAGACAAGGCAGTATCGAAGTAACAAATGAAATTGGACTTGGCGTTTGCAGTTCAAACGACATTAAACATCATGGAATGGAGAACAGGTAGTAGTGTCAACACCCGGATTTTTAATCCCAGATGCCTGTTATGTCATACATTGCAATCCCAGGATTACCATTTTTGCGAGACATAACAGATTGGATACACAGTACCTCATCCATTACAAACCATAAATAAGGATCTCATGATCCAGTCTTAATACAGCAAGCAGCGGAATAAGTAATAAGCGTAGCGGTGGGGTCCATCTTCAGGGGCACAGGCAATGCTGACGAAGGCAGATAGTCCTAGTTATCATAGTCGTCCTACTGTCCGTCATCTTGGTAGTCTCCTTCATAGTCTGGCCATAGGAATAGCCAGGGATAAAAGCCATGAGTACTCTTTAAGTACTCGCAAACTACCACTAAGAAGTAAGATAGTTCTAGTAGGAAATGCTAACTCTAAGGTTTAACTATCAAGTTAAGTTTGAAACCTAAGCTGAGTTCTGAAACAAAGAAAGGTAAAATAAAGTTCTAGAATCACTTAAGTTGGGAAGCTAGTATCATAGTCACAACCCTGTTGTGGTCAAGTCAAGATTCATCATTCATTTCATAAGTCATTTTGAAAATATCTGACAACGAAACAGTATGGCCACTCCAACTGTCCATAACCGCGGACGCGGCTATTTGAATAGTTTGACACTCTGCAGAGGTGGTACACTTTCACCACAAGATTTGATACATCTGTCAGGGATAAGCCTGAATCATCATACTTAGTATGCAGATAATCAAACATAACCTTTCCTTTACACACCCTAGTATAAGCACCTCTCCTATGAGCATGGCCTCCCAACCATGACCATCTGTCATCTTGGGCACTGCATAGGTGCACAACATTGAGAGGTAGCCTCAGCTCAAACCTCTCCCATGAGGGAACTAATACTAATGCATATAAACTTTCGGCTAAGCCTTACCCAATTCAGGTATTGTGGTTGTACGGTAAATTTGGAATGGTATCGCATCTGAATCCAACCATCAGTTTTGTAAAAAGGGTTAAGGCTCATGCCTCAATATTTTCATCATCATAAACCATTTGTGTTTCTCAACACATGTCAAAACAACTCAATAGAATGACTCATCATTCCAAGGTTTTCACAAGTCCTTTTCACCAAGTAATCCCATCTAAAGTGGCTCAAGTTTTAGTTTAACTCTAAACTACTAAGTTAAGAGTGTTCACTAATGTGGGATGCTAAGATCAATCTCATGCCATAGAATGACATCTAAGGTTATCTAGACAGGTCAAGTTTTATACTCTTTATGCTACCTTCAAAAAAGTAAGGTACTTTAATAAAGTAAAGAAGTAAAAGCTTGGAAATAAAAATTGGGGTAGGTAATAGTCAAAGTGGTATAACCAAAGCATGCCTAATGCATCTGGCTTAGGTTATCTAGATATTCTAGCTTGCTAACAATAGCTTGCCTTGGTTGGTGAAGTGGTTGAAGTTTTCTTCCTCCTCCTCCTCGTAAGCTTGGTCGGTACTATCGTCTATAAATACATACAGAGTACACAATCACCAAACAATACTTAACTAGTCTACTTAGCATTCTAAGGCACACATTTGATGATCTACTATCATCACAAGCATCACAAGGTTTTATTAACTAGTTTCATTCTTTTTATTTGAGAAAATTAATTTCTACTCATTGAAAATAACAAAGATTTAATATTCTCCACTTAGGATATGGGATCATGTGGACACATGTCATCACCACATATTCTAACATATGGGAATGTGATTTAAAGGTTGGATCACTTTTAATTAAGTTTAAGTTTATTATTTAATGATTTAAACTGACTAGAAATGCCTATATAGCATTATTTTGGTACTAGTCCAAAGTCACTACAAGCAAACCTTAATATTATTTCATATTCAGATAGGTATGGTTAAATGTGTTTTTTGAGAGTTGGAATCAACTCAAAAGCTATCATGGTTGATTTTATAAAAATGTTTGAAGGTGCAAATGCTTCTGTCTTGTTATTTTTACTAGGAGAGATCTCTAACTCTAAATGAATTAAATCCAACGGTCTTGGATAGATCTTTTTAGAGGCTTTCTAACAAAATTTGAATCACTCCATTTGATATAGTAGATCTTCTGGAATTGATTTTTGAACTAAGGGACAGATGTGAGTTCAAACTAAAATAGAAAAATCTATATTTGAACTAACTGGGTCGCGCGGGAAAACTAACGGGCCGGCCCAGTGGAGCTCCATGGAGCGAATGATAACTGACAGGGGTCCCGCAGGTCAGCGACACATCAAACGCGAAGCGGTACGGGGCACTCTCAGCGCTATGATTAAAAGGTTGATCAATGGCTAAGGATCGTCGTCCCCGGCGAACAGGTCGCCGGCGAGAGCTAACCCTAGCAGCTCGGTGGGGGTACGTGGGGGCTTACCAGGGCTCCAGCTAGACATGGCGATGGGGGCGATCGAGCTGGTGGACGATGGCGGTTCTAGGAGTGGTCGCGGCGGCTCCCGGGGCAGTCGCAATCAACGACGCCTCTCCTCCTCTGCTGCGGCAAGCTTCGGCAAAATTCCGGCGAACGGCAGCCCGCCTTGCTCCGGGGATGGGGTGGAAGGATCAGTAGAGAGAGGGGAGTGAAATTGTGTGTAGAATGAGGCTGGGGGTGGCCTCTATTTATAGTTCGATGAGGCGACCGAACGGGATGGGCTGGCGACTCCGGCGAGGGTTGTACAACATGTTATCGTCATGGCTGGAGGTAGGGGACGGTGGCCTGCCTCCTGGCGGTGCTCTACGGTTTAAATGCGTGGCTAGGGGCGGTGGCATTTGGTCGGGGGAAGCTGGTGCTCTGCACGGCAGAGGCGGTGTTCGACGCGGCGCACGGGGGCTACAGGTCAAGCGGCGGCGAATGGGCATGTCCGGGCGGTTCCTGGGGTCGTGGCGAAGTGGTGAACGCGGGCTGCGGTCGAGGCGCGGCGCTCTGGCGTGTGCTCGGCATGGTGCAGACGTTCTGGGCACGGCGCTCTGCGGGTGGTCCACGGCTCGGCTCTGCTCGGGGAGGGGACAGAGGGCGGTGGTGTGGTCTGGTCGAGCTCCTAGACATGGCGATAGAGAGAGGGCGGTCGGCTGCGAGCTATCCATGCTCGACCAGCGAGCATGGTGCTCTGGTGGCGCGACACTGCTTCAAATGGCTAAGGGGTAGCCTCTTGGTGGCTGGGTTGGGTCTGGGGGAGACAAGGGCATCTACTAGGGTTCAAATGGTTTGACAAAAATCGATCAAAAACAGTATGAGTTAGGCCAAATTGATTTTGTCTGCAACCTGTTCGATCAAATGGCCGCAAGAACAAAACATTTGAATTTTGGGCTGAATTTTGGTGAATTGTTGTATCTTATGCTTGAGCTTCTAGGTGTGCTTGGGTTTTAAAAATGGAATTCATTTGAGTGGTTTTTGAATAAGTGTGATCTTGATACCTACACTAGATTCAATTTTCAATTGCCATTTAAAATTAGTGTTTGAAAGTTTTTGGTAGATCACAAAGTGGGCCTTGGTACATCACTACTTGTACCAGCAAGGGGTGCAAAGATCCACATTTGTTTCTGTTAAGATTTGATTTCTAGGAATAGCCAAAGTAGGCATGTTGATTAAAATGGCACAAATGACCATTTCCTTCTTTTATTCATTTTGATTTGTTTTTCTTTGAGATTTGTTTTGGGAATGATCTAGATGATGTTTATTTCACCTTAGAATCATTTTACAATCAATGGGTCACTTAAACATGGCAATTCAAATCAACTCCTAAATTATATGCACACACATATGAATGCTTTAATATTTTTGAATGGAAAAGTTTTTGTCAACTCTAAATTTGATGATTTGGATCTTGATCACTTGGATTTAAAGTTTTGGGATGTTACAAGTAGCCTAGTGGTTGGGTCATAGTTGGCGCATCCCAGTGACCAAAGATCGATCCCTGTGAGGGACGAATCTTCGGAATTCTCACGCTGTCCCATTTCTACAATATCAAAAAAGTGTCTAGTTCCTCCTAGCACTATTTCAAACATCATGGACTGCACAGGGGTCATTATGGGGTGGCTACTATAGGGCGAAGATGGTGGTCCTTCTAGCCGGATAGTGGGAGGGGAACGAAGGGGCAGCGCCCCTCGTGGGTGCGGGCTACTCTGAATGCACAGGGATCATCTTTGGAATTCTCTGAGGCATTTTTCTCAGGGTATAAATCTCTCTCTCTCTATCGTTGCCTTCTTGTGATGATGAGGGTGCTGCCATTAGACAATGCACCTGTACATGTCAAGAGACGATGCACCTGTACATGTCAAGAGACGATGCACCTGTACCTGCCATTAGGACTGTACACACAAGAGACGATGCACCTATAGCATGTCATTGTGCTGCACGTATTGCAGCCAGAAGATCTACTTCCGCACTCTCGGTAGGGATTAGAGAACCAGAGGTTATCATCATACACCATATGTGTGTGAAATGATGAGGGTGCTACCATTAGTGGCACCTTAACTGTTGTGATCGGATTGCTACATGATGGTGTAAGGGTTGACTTGCGAGGAGATTCACGACCTTGAGATCGGTTACAAGTACGACTACGCCATCCACGTTCCCCTCGGAACATTAACAGCTTTCGGTCTACAAGGGTATGTAACCGAAACCTCTCTGTTATAGCATTACTCCTAGATAGATCCTGACATTAGGTGTGTTCACCGTAGGATTTTTTTGTCTTTTCTATCCCGAACCCCTTCAACTATAACCAACTAGTTATCCTTCAGTTAGGTCCATATGTCAATAAGAACATACAACCAACGTATATTACCCCAAGCTTCACATATGTCTTCCCATCATTATGTAGATTAGTTTTTAACACATTATCAATATCATCTCTAGACCAAATATTTACAGCATATCGCCCTTCCGGAAGCACAAGGTTCAACCCACTTACATCAAGAGAGTCAACGTAAAGCAACTGAAAAGCAGCAAAATAATGAATGTAGTGTATCAATAAACTAACTACACTAAATAAAGGCAACATATAAATCATGAAAAAGTAACCTTTATGCCAAAAAAAACAATCAAACGGATAGATGAATAAGATATAGGTAGTCATGAGTATATGTGCCCTTTGAAAGCTCGGCTGAAGCTGGTCAGCAAAAGATTTGCACCACTAAAACTTGCGCATATTTGCAATATTGTTTTGTGAAGAGATTGGAGTAAAAGTGTCAACACAATAACAAACTTATAGAAACACAAACATCTTACCCCTAACAACACACAACTATGGGTGTTACCACCATTATATCACACTAGTTATCCACATAACATAGTAACACTTATCCACATAAAAAAATACAAGTTATACCAGATTGAGACATATGAAGATAACAACTAAAAATGGTGCACATTTGCAATATTTTTATGTGAATAAAATTGCAATGAAAGTGTATACACAACATGTTGCCCACACAAATACCAACTATGGAGGTTACCACCATGATATCATACAAGTTATCCACATAACAAAATAAGACTTGTCCATGTAAAGCATATAAGCTACCCTAGCAATAGACAAGAAAAGATAACTAAAAAAGAAAGGAAAATTAATCATGATAGGGTAGCACCTATGCCTGACATGGTTACTGCTTGCGGATCACAATAATGTCGATACAATGTACATAACATATGTGAAAGTGCATGTGTGCCCCCACGTGTGGTTTTGATAGTTAATGAAAATATCTATGGCCATGTGTTGGTTTCAAGGTTGAAAAATGAAGAAATGAAGAAGAATCAATGTCCAAGGGATTTGTGCCCATTGGAATCATGTATAAGAAGAAGAAGATCAAGCATGTATTGAAGAAGAAGATGGAGTTCCTCATGGTTATCTTCAAGACATCATCCTAACGGAGTTAGAAGAAATGAAGTGCAAGGTCAAGATGCGCCATCTCTAGAAGATCACATCCTTGAATCTTTCCATCCTCGGTGATCATGGAGTGATGAAGATAAGTTCAAAGAAGAGGTTTCCCCATGGAGTATGGGGGAGCAATTCGCAAGTCTTCATCAAGCGAGTGCGAGCAAATGTAATCAAGAAAGGTGTTCCATCTTGAAGAAGACAAGATCATGTACATCAAGAACAAGTGGAATGATCAAGGCACAGGTATGATCTTCATAGGTTTTCTATTTTATTGGTCTCCTGTAATTGTTGGGAGATTAGGTTTAGGATATATATAGCCGAACTACCAAGAGGGGCTCTCGAGTGAGTTGCTCGTTCGATCTCTTCGGGAGAGCTCAAACCTTTGCATACATACATCATATTTCTTGGCGTTTGTTTGGATCTTGTCCATGCGAGGATATAGACCTTGTGGTTATCTTCATAACAAGCTCTAGTTCATCAAAAAAGGATTTCTCTTGAATATCCTTTTGCATTTTTGATCTTGCGTGTTTTCCAGCTCCACACCTTGGGAAATATCTCTCATATATATACATGATATTTTATCCCTAGGTAGTATCCAATATTTCAAATTGGTTTCATCCCTTTTGGAGTTCGGATGCAAAAGTTATGGTTGTTTCGGTTTTGGAGTTTTCCCTAACCAAAAGTACAGCTGCCTCACCGGAAGTACCGCTAGGCCAATTTGGTGACGGTAGTACCGGTTGAAGTACCGGGCTAGTTCCAGTGAGCATGGGAATGCACGTAGCAACTGTTCTATTTTGATGCATATCTACCGGTAATTGGGCCGGTAGTTTATCGGAAGTACCGCTCTTGCATATTTTACCATCGGTAGTACCGGTGGAAATTCCGGCACACTTCCGCTTAGCCCATGACACCCTGCAGTCATCTCTATCTTTGGTCATGTTTTATTTATCGGTACTTGGTCGGTAGTAGGCCGGTAGTACCGGTGGGAAGTTCCAGCCTGGGTCAGACGGAAATTCTGGCCTGTACAACCAGGTCATTTCAACTGCTTTGAGCTGTTGGAGCCGGGCTGACCGGAACTTCTGATGGCTCAACAGTACTACCGGCCAGGCACGTTTTGGCCCAAACGGTCAGATTAGGGGAGCCCTTTAAAAGCATCTCGTCTTCCCCTTCGTGCGAGCTATCTCTTTTGGTCCGTTTTTCTCTCTCTCTTCTCCATTGTTGACCTTGAAGAGCTTGTCCTCTCCCGTCCCCTCCTATGATTCTTGAATCGTTTTGAGGGATAGTTTGAAAGAGGAGATCTAGATATACAACACCACCAAAAAAATCCCTTCTTTGTGAAGGAATCCTTGGGATCCAGATATTGGAGAGTTTTGTGTTCTCCTCTTGGTATCTTCCTCTCTTATTCCCCAATAGCTTTTGTAGCTATAACATCCCAGGATTAGCACCTAGAAATAGAGAGGAATGTGTGTGCATTGCATTCATGCATAAGAAAATACGGGGAATTTTCACGCAAAACTAAAATACCTATAGAGGGATCGAGATCTCTCTTGTTCTGATGGAAATGTCAGAGCAAGTGTTATGGATTACACATGACCTCTACTGTTTTTTTGTGTCTTGGGAAACAATTCAATTCATATTTGAAATTGAGAATTCAAATTCAAATTTGAGTACTTTGGAATTTAGAATATTCTAATATTAAGTAAAGAATATATATAAACAATAAAGTAAATCGAATTACAATAATATTTAATCATAAAATAAGAGAAAATAAAATGAAATACAGTTAAGAGTAAAGAATAATAATATTTACTACAAATGAGTAAGAATATTATTTAGAACTCTCAATTGATAAGATAATATTATAATAATAAGAATCAAGTATTACATGTGAGTATTACTCAAAGATACAACATTTACTGAATACTACAATGTATAATGGAAATCAAAGAAAATTACAACAATTAGATGAAAGAAATCCTTATTGATGTATGAATAAAATATAACATTGTTTGTACAATTAATCAATAAATAAAAAATTACAATAATTAAATAATAGAAAAAACCTAGACTAAATCTAAAATATTTTCGATCTAAATTCTTGATCTTCATATATGTCTTGTCTTGTCACTGATGACCCACAAGTATAGGGGGTGTATCGCAGTATTTTCGATAAGTAAGAGTGTCGAACCCAACGAGTAGCAGAAGGTGCTGGCTAGTGGTATGGATCAGGAATTCTCTGCAAATACTTAGCAAACGGATTTTTAGGGGGTTTTGATAATGCAAGTAAACAAAGTACGATTAAACAAAAGACAGTAGGAATAAATGCAACAAGTGGCCCAATCATTTATGCAGCAAAGGACAAGCCGATTGTATTACTTAAGATGACCAAACGTTCTCGAGGACACATGGGAAGACGGTCAAGTGCTTTTGCTTCATATAGTTGATTAATCTTCTTTAGCTTGCTAAGTGTTGTGTGGGTGAACCTGTGCTAATGTACCGACCTTCCTAGGACTAATACATACTTGTGATTATACCCCTTGCAAACATCCGTAAGTACAAGAAAGTAATTAAGGTAGAAACCTAACCATAGCTTTAAACTCTAAGGCCCTTACGTCCCTTGTGCAATGGTTTCCTAACGGGGGTTCAGGTTTCTGTCACTCCGGCAACCCCTACGATTAGTAGCCAAATACACAATGCATTCCCCTAGGCCCATATAGGTGAAGTGACATGTAGTCGATGTTCACATGACACCACTAGAAGAAGTACACCACAACTTAAATATCAAACTATTGAATCTTTCTCAACACAACTCCACTACTAACAACATGACTTCTCCCATGTCCTCAAGAACAAAACGAACTACTCACAAGACATCATATGGATCATGATCAGAGATGGAATAGTGATGTATAACAATCTGAACATAAACAATAATTCAATGGTTCACTCAATAGCATCAACTACAAAGAGTAATCAACACCGGGAAAGTTTCCCCTAAGAACTATTACAAGATTCAACTCAATTGTTACAGCAATGTGGAGATGGTGATGAGGGTGCTGATGGTGGTGATGATGATGATGAGGATCCCGTTGAAGTCCAGCTTGATGGTGGTGTTGATGGCGATGATCTCCCCTCTCCGAGAAGGAATTCCCCCAGTAGAAATCTGTCTGCCGGAGAGATCTTTCTCTCTCGGTGTTTTTCGCCCCGCAGAGGTGGTGGAATCTTTTTGTGGTCGCTCCCCGAGTCTTAGGGTTTCGGGAGGAGAATATACGCCAGAGGGGAGTGCCAGGGGTGGACCAGGGCGGCCACACCACCTGGTGGAGCAGCCTAGGCTGGCCCGTGCCAGGGGGTGGTGTGGGCCCCCTGTGGCCCATCTCCAGCCCCCCTTCTGGCTTCCTTCGTCTTCTGGAAAAATAGGATTTTCCATGTATTTTCCTGGATTTTCTGATCTTCGCGAATTTTGCCTCCAAACAGCACCTTTTCCATCAGAATCCTGACTGCAGCGGTCCATGCTCCAAAAGTCATCAACCATGCAAAAACAGATGAAATAACATAAGTATCACCTCTCAATATGAAATATATCAATGAATAACAGTGAATTATGACATAGAATAGTGATGCAAAATGGATGTATCAACTCCCCCCAAGCTTAGACTTCGCTTGTCCCCAAGCGAAACTGAGCTCAATAAACATGACCTCAGGTTTATGGAGTGAAGAATCGATAAAAGAATACAGACAAGAAGCATCACATTCATCAAATACATAGATCATAATAGAAGACAACTCACTATTATATAACTTAACTTGCAATAAGTAAAGGAAACACACTAGAGATACATGAAGTAAATCATAATTGGTAATGGCAAACTTAGCTCTTGGTCGAAGAATAGTTGATAATTTGTTGGAGTTCACAAATAACTTGTTTTTCGATGATAGCTTTCAAAGTAGTAATCAGCAAGATAAGAGCAATGTGCAAAACAAGGAGCATAAGAAACATGATTGAATAAATCATATGAATGAAACACAACAACTCAAAATACTTGCTGAGATAGAAGGGAGTAGGTTTACTGACTCAACTAAAAAGTAAAAGAAAGGCCCTTCGCAGAGGGAAGCAGGGATTGAAAGTCTCATAAAGAGCTCCCAAAAATTATGGTACTTACTAGCTTTCAGCTCTCATTGCCCCTATCATATGCATCTTTAGGTGATTAAGGTTAAAGTGATCAAGTATGAGGATATGCATTGACAAGTTGTAAATTGAGAATCTCATGTCCCTTGAATACGAGGGCCGCTCCTCATTCTACTCAAGTTTAGTCACCGGTAAGTTCTTGTCATTGTAAGCATATGTGTATCATAGAGATCCGCCAACGGGGTACCCCTTGCCCGATGATACGGAAGAATCCCCATATCAAAATGACAAGGCAAGCAGACAACAAGCATCTCAGCAATCTTCTTATTTACCATGGGAATATGGTGTTTTTTTCTCTCTTTCCTCTTTTCATAATATCTCTTTTTTTATTTTCTCTTTTTTCAATATCGGACTCTTTTTTTATAAGAAGAATGCTTCATAGATGCTCATTATGGTGACGCTGCAGGTTTCCACCATGTCAGCATGGATTAGACCAGCGGCCCAGGCGTTTCTCTAACACATATACATAACTCCATGGACTTACAAGCTCCCCTTTAATTTCACACCGACGACATCCATAGACAAAAGAACATGATATCAACTAGGTACAAAGTACCAGTGCAATGTTGAAAGCGTTCCCCATGACAGCATGGTTCTGCTAATTCACAACTTACAAAGCGCAAGCATATACGCAACATAGGTGAGCACAATGGTTCAAGTTTATTAAGTGCAAGAAAGTAAAGTGTGCCATCAAGTTCGTGAGAGCTTTAATCACTAATTTTCACATAACAAATTTAATTTGGGAGGTAGATAAAACAAGAATTTACTTGGAATAGCAATAATGCTAATAGGTAGGTATGGTGGACACAACTGGCAAAGGTTTTGGTTTAAAGGAGTGGATGCACGAGAAGAATTCCCTCTCAGTACAGGTTTTTGGCTAGCAAGGTTGGATAGCAAATACAAGAGTTGAAGGAAACAATCAAACATACAAGTGATAAAGACAAACATGCAATCTTCCTTGGAAGCACAAAAGATCTTAACTAGAGAATACTAGACTTATGAGCAAATCAAGAAAGAAAGATGATGAAATTATTTTTCTTTAGAGGTACTTTTATCTTTTCAATCAACTCTCAAAAATAGTGTTGCTACTGACCGAGCCAGGTTTGCCAAAACCAACTAAATTAACTCAATGATTCCAAAGTGATACCAATACTAACAACAAGATCAATCATATAACCACGAATTGAAAACTAATATAAGCTATGAAAAAGAGTGAATGATAGAACTTCTCATTAATGTTCCATAACGGCAACTCACACCAAGGGATACATATCTAACGAGAGAGGGGACACTTCCATAATGCAAACCATCCTACATAATAACTTCTCTATTCATGATATGACTCTACTAAAAAGGTAAAAAGATAGAAGATATTGATGTGATACCGTGGCACTCCCCCAAGCTTGGAACAAACCAAGGGGATGCCAAACCTCATTACGAATTACTCCTTCGGTGGTGGTGGTATCCTCTCGATGAGCTCTTTGATCAGTTTTCCCAAGTCCTCAATCTCGAAGGTGAGATTATGAATGAGCTGCGAGTTTTGCTCAATGCGGCTCATGATCATGTCAGGTTGAGAATCCCATATCTTGCGATTTTCCCCCACTCTACCTCGTTGAAGTCTTCCTTCCCTGCATAGCTAGAACGAGGCAAATCCCAATTGGAGGGTAATTTCCCCTTGGGCATATTCTGGTATTGATGCTCATGGAAAAGAGTATGGAAAGGACTCTTGGTGCATGGAGGAAGTGACCAGGGATCTGAACAGTGATGAGGAGGCTTCCCTCCAATGGCTGGGTTTTCCACCACTCCAATGCTTGCAATGGTAATGCCAGTGTGCTTTGCCTCCTCTTCACCTTCACTCTTGATCTCCTTCTCCTTCCCGGGGTCTTGGAGATCCTCCTCCATAGGCTCCTTCCCTTTATCCTTGGCGAACACCATTGTGCTTCTAAACCTTCAAAGAGTATGTCCTGGAAGAAACAGATTGAAACAAAAACATAACGAAAACACGATATACGAACCTCGGGAGCTCCGGGGGGTTATATATTACGAAGTTTCATGACAAAAGGAAGGTACTAGAAGAAAACGAGTCAGAGGCGGAGTCCAGGGTGGACTCACCACCTGGTGGCGCGGCCAGGGGTGGGCCCACGCCACAGGGTGGTGTGAGCCACCCTGGCTCCATTTTCGTCCCTCTTTCGCTTCGTAACTTTCCTTATTGGCTAAAAACTGCAAAAAATATAGTTGAATTGTATTTTCGTGGAACTTTAACTATTACCTATTTGAAAACGGGCTCTGCGGGTCTCTGAATTTGGTATCTAGTAGATTCTTCCGGAGTCACCACTTGAATAACATCAATATCTTCATCTTCATACACTTATTGTGAGTCATGAAACCTTTCACTTCCTTATTACACCATTATCTCCACTACCTGGAAATTTCTTTCACATAAAACTTCACACAGTTCTCATTAGCAACGTTAGTATAAGTGAAGTGATAAAACCTTTTGAGTTCAACTTCAACTGAAAACCATCAAAACATAAGCTACTGTAGCAACTCCTTCCGGAAACCCAAAAAGAATTCAAAAAGGAAATCGAATAAAGAAGCAAATGCAAGAGTGGCAAAATCTGTCAAAACAGACTAGCGGGTAAAGATCAATTTTTTCAAAAATCTTCTGTTGCTCAAATCAAAAAGTGCAAAACTAACTAAAGTTAAATAACAACCTGGGGCAGAAGCACAAAAATTATAGCTCAATCCGATATACATAGATCTCTCACGAATTTTTACGGTGAAGCACAAAAATCTGTTTCAGGACAGCAACTTCCCCAAATATTACTTCTCTCATTAGAGGTTGATCTTGACACAAAAACCAAACAAAACGGATAAGGAGAGGTTATTAGCGAAGTAAACTTCCAAGACTCAAAGAAACAAAAACATACTGAAAGCAAAAATAAACTGGGTTGTCTCCCAAAAAGCTCTTTCTTTATAGCCATTAAGATGGGCAAGATAATTTTGAAGATGCTCACATAGGAATATGAATTGAAGTGAAAAAGAGCATTAAGAAGAAAAAATACACATGTTTAAGTCTAACCCACTTCCTATGAAAGGGAATTTTGTAAGCAAACAAGTTGTTGAAGCCAGAGGCTACTTGCATAAGAAGGCAAAAGAAGTGCAACATAAAAACTTTCAGCATAAAACGAGGAAACTTGATATTATTGAGATACATAAGAACACTTTTCCCTCTCTCATAGTAACTTTCAGTATCGCGCATAAACTTAATAATATAAGTATCACAAGGGCCATCGTAACAATGATCACTTATTCTAAACAGAAAACACAGGAATACTAGCTCTCATAACACCAGTTTGTGAAACAATATTAGAGGTATCCTTACAAAGGATAGTGTGTCCCTCTTCTTCATATTTAGTAACAAAGTCTTTCACATTTGCTATTATAGATTCATCAACCATACTAGCTATCATAGAATGTTCCTTTATCTTAACTGGGAAAGGCATTTTATCAATGTAAGGTTTAGGTAAAACATGATTAGCAGTATAAACTTCAGTATTTCTTGCAGGAACACTCTTAGCAATATCTTTATAAGGTTCATGATACTTATTCCACTTCTTTTTAGGCACTTCAATATAGGAAGAAAAAGCCTTAAAATAAGAAGCAATAGCTTGAGAGTCTAGACCATAAGCATTTCTAATATTTTCAAAGTCATCAGTTCCAATAGAAGATTCAATGAATTCATAATCATAATTTATACCTGACTTTCTACCTTTGTCATTCTCCCAAGCTTCAGCATTGTCTTGAATACGGTCTAGAAGATCCCATTTAGCTTCTTCTTCCATGAGAGTGAATGATCCAGCACAAGAAGCATCCAATAAATCCTTGTCATGTAGAGGGAGCCTTGCATAAAAGTTGTTGATAATAATATTCTTGGGGAGCTCATGAATGGGACATTTGAGCATTAGTAACTTCAGTCTCCCCCATGCTTGAGGTGTACTCTCTCCATCAAGAGGCCAAAAGTTGTATATTTGATTCCAATCTTTATGAATCTCACTAGGAGGATAAAACTTTGAATAAACGAGAGGCACTATTTCCTCCCATTCCAGAGTTTGACCATTCTTCAGCAGCTTATACCATTCCTCAGCTCTTCCTTTCAGCGATAATGAGAATAGCTTCTTCTTAACTTGATCTGTAGTAATACCTGCACACTTGAACAACCCGCATAATTCGTATATAAAGAGTAAATGATCACCGGGATGGACAGTTCCATCCCCAACATAGTAGTTATCCATAACACGATCAATAATTCTTGTAGGAATTTTAAAAACATCATTCTCAGCAAGTGGTGGCTTATCTACTACCTTAGCAGTGGTAGTAGCATTACCAAATAAGAAACTCAGTGAATTATCCATAACAAAAATAAAGTAACTAACAGAAGTAAACAATACTCACAGTAGAAGTTTCCTTTACCAGTTCCACTCTCCAATAGCGCTTCACTCCCCGGCAATGGCGCTAGAAAATAGTCTTGATGACCCACAAGTATAGGGGGTGTATTGTAGTATTTTCGATAAGTAAGAGTGTCCAACCCAATGAGGAGCAGAAGGTGCTGGCTAGTGGTATGGATCAGGAATTGTCTGCAAATACTTAGCAAACAGAATTTTAGGGGTTTTTGATAATGCAACTAAACAAAGTACGAGTAAACAAAAGACAGTAAGAATAAATGCAGCAAGTGGCCCAATCCTTTATGCAGCAAAGGACAAGCTAGTTGTATTACTTAAGATGACCAAACGTTCTCGAGGACACATGGGAAGACTGTCAAGTGCTTTCGCTTCATATAATTGATTAATCTTCTTTATCTTGCTAAGTGTTGTGTGGGTGAACCTGTGCTAATGTACCGACCTTCCTAGGACTAATACATACTTGTGATCATACCCCTTGCAAACATCCATAAGTACAAGAAAGTAATTAAGGTAGAAACCTAACCACAGCTTTAAACTCTAAGACCCTTACGTCCCTTGTGCAATGGTTTCCTAACGGGGGTTCAGATTTCTGTCACTCCGGCAACCCCTACGATTAGTAGCCAAATACACAATGCATTCCCCTAGGCCCATATAGGTGAAGTGTCATGTAGTCGACGTTCACATGACACCACTAGAAGAAGTACACCACAACTTAAATATCAAACTATTGAATCTTTCTCAACACAACTCCACTACTAACAACATGACTTCTCCCATGTCCTCAAGAACAAAACGAACTACTCACAAGACATCATATGGATCATGATCAGAGATGGAATAATGATGTATAACAATCTGAACATAAACAATAATTCAATGGTTCACTCAATAGCATCAACTACAAAGAGTAATCAACACCAGGAAAGTTTCCCCTAAGAACTATTGCAAGATTCAACTAAATTGTTACAGCAATATGGAGATGGTGATGAGGGTGCTGATGGTGATGATGGTGGTGGTGATGATGATGATCCCGATGAAGTCCAGCTTGATGGTGGTGTTGATGGCGATGATCTCCCCTCTCCGGGAAGGAATTCCCCTGGCAGAAATCTACCTACTGGAGAGATCTTTCTCTCTCGGTGTTTTCCGCCCCGTAGAGGCGGCGAAATCTTTCTGTGGTTGCTCCCCGAGTCTTAGGGTTTCGGGAGGATAATATACGCCACAGGGGAGTGCCAGGGGTGGACCAGGGCGGCCACACCACCTGGTGGCGCGGCCTAGTTTGGCCCGCGCCAGGGGGTGGTGTGGGCCCCCTGTGGCCCATCTCGAGCCCCCTTCTGGCTTCCTTCGTCTTCTGGAAAAATAGGGTTTTCCATGTATTTATCCTGGATTTTCTGATCTTCGTGAATTTTGCCTCCAAACAACACCTTTTCCATCAGAATCCTGACCACAGCGGTCCATGCTCCAAAAGTCATTAACCATGCAAAAACAGATGAAATAACATAAGTATCACCTCTCAATATGAAATATATCAATGAATAACAGTGAATTATGACATAGAATAGTGATGCAAAATGGACGTATCAGTCACCTGCACACAAAAGAAAAGAACCACAAGATACAAGAACAGAAATAAAGAGGATTAGTTGGCTAATGGTGCTCTCAGAATGAATAGTGTAATGCACTATAATCATTTCATCATTGAGCTAATCTTAAAGGGACAAGTTTCACCAATGTGTAAATCTGTTCTTATCAAACTCTTGGCCTCAGTTCAATATCATAGGCTTAATAGGGCAAGTTTCACCAAATCAGTATAAGTCAAAAGATAAATAGTCAAGTTATAATCCAACTGTGAGTTCAAATAAAACAACTGGAAGGGATAATACCCACCCAGCAAAGATGATCTTCACACCAAAAGATCTCAACTAGGAAACTTGAACCCTGGGAGGGTCCCACTTGACAGCAGCTTACACAACACATGCAACCTCTGTGATATCAACAACATAAGACAAGCATAGGAAGTAACAGAGAAGGAAGCCATCAGCCTTATCTAGCAAAGAAAGTCCATCTCTTCCATTCCCACAATACTTCCTCTACCCACACCACTGTTTTGGTTAGAACACCAACTGAGACCACCAAATAATTAGGCCACCATGATTACCTAAAGAAGTCTAAGAAGTGTCTTAAAGGAAACAACACCACATCCATCCATTGCTATCTCCACACCACCATCTCCAAAGCACACAAACACAAGATCCTCCCACCAAATTATCACCAACAACTGGTTGCTTAGAAAATAAGCCATCTAGGAGTCAGGAGGAGAAGATCAGGTAGCAGCCAGGAGTAGATGGGTATGAAGAGAAGGCAAGGACCAGCAAAGGTCATCAAGCCTACAACAAGCAGATCAAGAAGGAACAATTCCACCTCACAAGGAGAAGCAACCAGGCCTAGTAGAGCAAGTAGTCATAGATCAAGAGCATCAACAGGAAAATAAGACACATTATCATCTCAGGTGGAGTTTACCACAACATCTATTTTTATCCGTTTAGTATCAGCATGCATTGTAGCAGCCCCAAATAGAAAAAGAAAGAAGAAAACTCTCAGTAGGCATAGAGATTCTATGCAGATTCTTCATAGAGTTTGGAGAGCTACCAATTGTATCTATTCTTATTTAAGCTTAGTGCCTCAGCCTTTGCATCACAGGAAAGGGGTATTCCCAAAGAATCTTTAGCAACCAATCATCTAAAAGATGATCTCTAGTAAGCAATCAAGTTTTAGTAACAGATCATGTTGCTATACATCACTATTGTGCACACTCCATAGAGGCACCACAACAGAGTTCTATAGCTAAGAAAACCAATCAATATAAAACAAGGGCATCATACTTTGCCTCACAGGACAATAAGTCATTTCCAACACATTCATGTATCCTGGTACTATTGTGCGCACTCCAAAGCCTTGGAGGCCCCACAGCAGTAGCCTAGGCAACAAAGGTTTATGAAGGCAAGTGCAGGAAAGGAGAGCCAACATAATATTGCTAAGTATCAAGCAAAGCATTGAATCATTTTCCTAGATGTGATAACTAGGAATCATGTAATTATTGATTATCATGTTGATAGTATACATATATGGCTAATCTCACTTAGTAATGAATTCATATCATCTTCCTAGTAAATAACCTAGAAATTGGCTCAAAGTTACTTTATGTCATATTGACAGAACATACATGTTTCACGGCAGTTGGATTCAAACCTAGGGTGGTTTAAATCGAAATAAATTATATCCTAGCATGTTAGGTGAGTATCAAGCCAGAGCTAAGATACCTCAATAGGTAACAAATATAGCAAGCCTAAAAATATAACAGAAACAAGTTCAAGATCTTGAACAGATAAGCAACACAACTAGGTACTATCAAATGGACAACACCACAACCAGGGTCCATACTATCCAATAGACCAAGTCCAGTATCTAATCTCACACCATAACCTATATGTGAATATACTATTGAATTTAGGATTCAACAAAGAGCAACTATAGAATGCTTGAGTAACAGCAGAAGTAACAACATAAATGCCACACATAGATAAATAAATGGAGCCATAGAAATTGGGCAGCACAACTTAGGATCCCATTTCTAGGATGGAATTCACCATAGCATAACCATAACCACAGATTTATCACAAAATGAGAATTAACAGATCAACCACAGCAAGATCAACAACACAATCTTCATCAAACAACATTACCAAGCCACTGACAAATTGGATATCAATTTATAACCAGCACTATAGAGAATTCTCTAGGTCAAGTGCATCTAGAAATCATCCACATATAATCTAAGCAACTAGATGAACTCTAATAGAGGTTATGAACCGTAACTAGGGTTACCACAGTATCACAGTGAGCAATCCATAGATGGATAGAGAGTAATCCATAGAGGGATAGAGAGAGGTATATAGACAACTTACTTGTGGTCCTTGCTTAGATATAGAAGAGGAAACATAATGATGGTCGACGGACGGAAACACGGTGGCATGAGCAGCACTCTAAGGCGCTGCAACCCGTGCCAAGCCGCGGTCGCGGAAACCATAGGGGAAGAGGTCGGCACAGACAGCACCATCGCATTACGAATGCACCAAGGCAACGCCACTTGATCGTTGGGAACACCACCGTGGCGAGGAGGTCGAAACCCTAATCACGATAAGGTAATAGAGCACACAAGGTGAGGCCTGCCTAGTGAATCGGACAGGACCAGTCAACGTGGCATCGTCGACTCTGTTGTCATGAGTGCTGGTGGCGACTAGGAAGGCCGAGGACGAACGGAGTCAAGCGGCGGCTGCGATGGCGACACACGGCCGCTAGAGAGCAGAGAGGTGAGATCAAGCAAGCAAGAGAGGCGAGGGATTGGGCTGGTGGACCGGTCCAGTGCAGTATCGTGTGGGTTGATCCAAACCCATTGGGTTGGATCGGGCTAGCCCAATGATCTAGGCCTAGATTTGTAGAAAATAAACCCAAACAAATTATTTAAAAACAAAAATACCCCTAAAGGTATTTTGGCCCTAGGAAAATAATAAAAATCCTAAAAAATACAATTTATATCTGTAAATGTTCATAAAAATGTGACCTATTCAATAAAAAATACTAACTTCTATTTTAGAATCATAAAATTAACTTAATTAATTTTAGGATAATACTTCCTACATGAAATTTTCTAAAATGGATAATGATACTAAAAATTAAATAAAATTCGTTTTTAAGATCCTAACTAAACACTTTATGTAAGAAAAATACTACAATATATTTTAGTATAATAAAACCTAAACTAATTATTTTAATGTAATAAATACTTTAAGTAATTTCCTAAAAATAAATATAATACTTAAAAATAAGTAAAAAAACATTTTTAAGATTCTCAATAAATACTAAATGGAAAGAAAATATTAATTTGTGCTTTAACCTAATAAAATTAGAATGTATATTTAAAAATACTTATACCTTAATGGAATTATACTAAAATAAGAGTAAGACTAAAAAATACATAAAAAAACTTTTAAGATCTTGAAAGGGTACATTTTACTACAAAAATACTAATCATGTTATTACAAAGGTTTTTAAGATTACTAAAGTAATAAATGCTTAGTTGCCTATTTTATTCAAAGGAACTATTTGATTTGTCATAAGTTAACTCTCCAACATCATTCCGAAGTAAAAAGCAAATATATGATCCTACAACATGTTGTATTTCTAAAAGAACCCTTGAAGTCGAAAATACTAAACCTAAAACCATGAGTATGGTTTATAATAAAACCTAACTGCAAATTACTAATTATTTAATAATCCTTTAGAGTCTTAAATCAACTATATCCAATAACTTCAATCTAACGTTTAGCATCATTCACTTATATTGATGGTGAATGATCCCATATCTCAAAACATACCTAACAAGACTTTAAAGCTTAATAGGAGTTCAACAAATCATATAATGAGATCACCATATCTCATAATTATCACTAACCCTATAATCTACTCGGTATCAACTTCCTAAGTTTGGATTCATAGAGTTATACTCAATAACTATACCAAACTGGACCATATCGAAGAAAAGTCTTAAACACAATATAAAATTACTATATCCTAAGACAAGTTATCTTTTATAGTTAACTTTGGTCTATTAATTAACTACGATAAGCGCATTAACTTAAGATCATTAGGGCGATTCAAATAACCATCAATTGTGTTCTAAGAATACTACAAATTGGTTAACTTAATATAATAAGTATTTCCTTTAAAAGTTATTCGTTTTGCCACTTAAAACAAAAGTTTTAGTCATTGTACTAACAAGCACCCACTTGAAATATGATACCCTTAAAAGTGCTTACCAATCAACATCTGCTAAAAATTTTCATTGTACCTTACTTTTATCATTTGTCGATTACTTTTAGAAGCTTAGTAGGTATTTATTTGTGAAGTCAACTTAATTGTAACACAAATATTTCATAAATCATCAAACTCAATCCATACTCATACATGGGGGTTTAATTTGGGATTTTTACAAAATGCATTACATTACTTATGCATAATAGCATCTTGCTTCTTTAAACATTAGTCCTTACCGAGCTAATGATATTGTTTTCAGATGTTGGATCTTCTATTGACTTGAATCCCATGAGTGCATAATATTACAATCACAAAAGGCAAGTTCACACTTTATCATGTCCTTTGGTTATTTTCTATCAAGTATTTGCAAATCCAATGTTGTCATCGCCTACTAACATGGGTATTCCCTACAGGTACTCGAGTTTGGCATATACGGTCCAGATACGGCAGAATCCCACAGCGTTGTCAAGGCCCAATGCAGAATTCGAGTGACCCACGGTGACATGGGTATACCCTACAGGTACTCGAGTTTGGTATATACGGCCTAGATACAGCAGAAGCCCACGGCGTTGCCAAGGCCCAATGCAGAATTCGGGTGACCCACGGACTCTTCGATTGCTTGCGAGACAAGAAGAAGTTTAAGATAGAAAGTTCAAAGGGCAAACCCTAATCTGTAACCGACTCGACCTGCTACCCGAGACCTGGCCTATCTATATAAAGGCTAGGAGGAGGCGGCGAGGAGGACAATCACAACCCTAGTTTCCACAACTCTTGCCAGATTGCATCTGCGCGCCCCTGTAATCTTCAATTCCTTCTTAATTCCAAGAGCACACAAGCAGGAGTAGGGACCTCTATGAGGTCTGAACCTGGGTAAATCTTGAGTCCCCGTGTGCTTGTTTGCTAGCCGATTGATCCCTCTAGCGCTCCCACCTTCTCCAAAACCCAACTCCATAACAATGGGCATTGATGAGTTAAACCCTCGTCAATTGGCACCGTATGTGGGAATGGGGAGTGCTGATGTCACGGCTTCTTCGGTCCCGTCAACCACGATCTACAACTCTGCAACAGCAGAGATTCGCCAGCTCTTCGGTGCATTCGAAGTCACTATCCACACGCCGGCCACTCGCCCGTCTTTCGAGTCCGTGGGCAATGGAATCAGTCTGGCGATTGGGAGCTTCCGCTTCCAGGTTGGTCAACCAGGAATGCTTCGCATGCCTGACCAGCCAACGGCACCCGTGATTGCTCCAGCATTGTGGTTCCCGCCACCAATCGGCACCCTCAGCAAGCTCAACACCTCAGCAACAGCTGGGAGTACAGACATCGACAATAGTCATGGATCCGATCTGGATGACCTAGCCACAGAAGATGGAGCCTATGGCTCCGGATCTGAAAGTTGCGGGAGCAATAGATTCCCTAACCACTTCATGTGCACCGTCATCAACGCGGGCGACACTGCCGCCAATCGCGAAAACACTGGCACCGGATCTGGCACCGGACCGACCAACGGCAGTACGCCTAATGGTGCCATACTAGTCGCAAACGGCGGCCCCACCAACGGTGGTAATGGCGCGCCCATTAACAACGGGACGAGGGCAGAACCGGCACTCACGGCGAATGAGAACACCGGCGAGCGCATGCAGATCCACCTCAATGACAACGAGTGGGCCCGCTGTCGCAAAGCTCTACGGGGCAATACTCTACCCCCAACACACTTCAGGACATGCTGATGGGCTACCATTGGCTGCTAAAAGAGGAATTCAAGTGCCAGAAATAGGTGATCGAGCAACTCGAAGCATGCAGAAAGGTGGCGGACGAGTCGAGTCATCGACGAGCTAGGCTCTCCTCCCATGGAGGATCCTCCTCCAAAGGCAACGAGTACGTGGCCAACAAGAGGCGAACTCTACTAGCCCACCTCACCGATAAAGAACACATAGAGGCTGCGAAAGTCCTTGACTTCAGCTCTATGACAGTGGATACGCGGGGAAACATGCTCCCAAAAACGCCGCAAGCCGCAGTGACGGCGGATACCATGTACCTCCTCAACAACCAGCCACCGGCTGGAGATCCGCGAGCTGTCATGCACCAATCTACGATCGCGGGCCTGGGGTTAATCGAGGCCGCCCTCGACATAGAACCAACATCAGAGTCGAAGAAAAGCAAGGCTCTGGAAAAGTACTCCTCCAGTGACGACAGTCACGATCTGTCATGGCGATGTCGCTCACGGTGGCATGACCGCGACTACGGCACGCGCGATGACCTCAGGCAGCACAAAGTCGACAAGATGCGGGCAAGACGTGCTCGTTCGACTGACTCGAAAGAAGACGAGACTGAGCTCTACGGTGCCAGATGCTTCAGCAGGGCCATCAGGCAGAAGCGAATGCCTAAGGGTTTCAAGCTCCCGTCGGAGAATCCAAAATTTGACGGCCTGCAGGACCCGAAAATCTGGTTGGAGGACCACATCTCCTTCATTAGGCTACATGGCGAGAGTCGAAGCACGGCCATGCAATGCCTGCAGCTACAGCTACAGGGCATCGCTCGCGCATGGCTCAACAACCTCCCGTGCGGATCCATTCGCAGCTGGGAAGAGCTGGTCTAGAGCTTTGTGCGCAACTTCAAGGGAACTTACAAAAGGCCCGCATCAGTCGAAGAACTGAGAAGCTGCCAGCAAAGATCTAGCGAATCGCTACGCTCGTACATCCAGAGGTGGTCCATCATTAAGAACTCCACTGAAAACATCTCGGAGGACCGCGCAATCGATGCATTCAACGGCGGTGATCGCCGTATAGAGCTCAGGAAGGAGTTGGGCCGCTCGAAGCCCAAAACAATCGACCACCTAATGGAAATCGCGAATCGGTGGGCTGACGGAGAAGACTTGGTGAAAAACCGTACCTACTCCGATGATGATGACGACGACCTCGGGCGCAGACACGACCACCGAGGCAAACGTCGGATGAGCGTCTACGAAGACCGCGACAAGGTCAATATGGTCGCAACTAGCTACACCGACAAACGCGACGACAACCGCAACATTGGATATCGTAGTGGTGGATACCATGACAGCGGAAAAACCACGCAGGTGTGGCAATGCCGCACTCGTGAAGAGGCACCCGCAACATCTATCGAGGAAAACTGTCCGGACCATGCAACATGCACTTCTACATCGACAAGCACAACGGCAAGAAGAAATCCAGCCACCTTCTCAAGGACTGTCGCAAGTTCCTCAAACTCCACGAGGGCTTGGCTCGAATGAATCACGATGCGGTCAATAGGGGCTATGGAGCCGCCCCTGGCACTGTGGCACATGGATCTTCTCCACCACCGCCCGGACCACCACCACCAACGGCCGCACCGGTCCAGCATCATGGAGGCGAGCCGTGGGCAACATAGGGATGATCCAAAAAGGGCGTCCCTCAAATCGAGTGTAGAAGGCCATCACTCGGCAAGTCAATCTGGCGATAAACTCTCCACCCTCCACCACTGAGTACCTCAACGGAAGCGACTCCTGCATCACCTTCGACAGGCGCGATCACCCGCGCCAAGTTCCTCATCCAGGCCACTATCCCCTCGTACTCGAGGGGCAGATCGAGGGCTTCGATATGAGTCGTGTCTTCATGGACGGCGGCAGCGGCATTAATCTCATGTTCACAAGTACCTTGCGCGCGATGAGGATCCCTCTGACTTGTCTGGAAGTTTCAGACACGACATTCCATGGCATCGTCCTAGGGAAGGGCATATATCCCCTAGGCAAAATCAACCTCGACATCATCTTCGGCACGCCGCAAAACTTTCGGCGAGAGCGCATCGACTTTGAGATCGTCGACTGGCCCTCGCAATACCATTGCATCCTCGGACGTGTCGCGTTCGATAGGTTCATGGCGGTGCCACACTACGCCTACCTGCAGATGAAAATGCCAGGTCCAAACGGTATAATCACAATCAATGGCAACTTCAAGACGTCAGACAACTGCGACAGGGAATTCAACAGAATCTCCTAGTCCTTCGTCATGTAGGAGGAACTCGCAAGACTGAAGGAGTCGACAGATAACAGTCTGCCTCCTCTGAGCAAGCCAAGTTCACCCGACCTGTCCTTCGACTCGTCCGTGCACACGAAGGAAGTCCAGGTCCACCCAACGGACCCGACCAAGACGGCCCTCATCACCAACAACTTGAGTTCCGCATAGGAACTCGCGCTCATCGAATTCCTCCGTGAGCACTCGGAGATCTTCGCATGGTGTCCAGCGGACATGCCAGGAGTTCCCAGGGAATTTGCTGAGCACTCACTCAACGTGAATCCAGACGCAAGGCCAGTCAAGAAGACAATTCGGTGACTGTTTTGAACCAAGAGCAAAGGCAGACGGAATGGAGATCAACTGACTCCTCGACACAAAATTCATATGCGAGATCAAGGAAAGCACTTGGCTCGCCAACACAGTGCTTGTGCCTAAAAAAGACACGGATATCCTGCAGATGTGCATGGACTTCACCTCCTTAAATAAGGACTGCCCAAAGGATCACTTCCCGCTGCCACGAATCGACCAAATCATCGACTCCACCGCGGGATGTGAGCGCCTCTACTTCCTCGACGCCTACTCAGGCTACAATCAGATCCAAATGAAGGAGGAGGATCAGGAGAAAACAGTGTTTACAACGCCCTTTGGTGTGTTCTGTTACAACACGATGCCCTTCGGGCTAAAAACGCAGGAGCCACCTATCAGTGGTGCATGCAGGCTTGCCTCAAAAACCAACTTGGTCACTGTTGGAGATATGCCCAAGAGGCAATAATAAAAGTGGTTATTATTATATCTTTGTGTTTTTGATGAATGTTTACATCCCATGCTATAATTGTATTATAAGGAAACACTAATACATGTGTGTTTTGTAAACATAAAAGAGTCCCTAGTAAGCCTCTTGTTGAACTAGCTTGTTGATTAGTAGATGATCATGGTTTCCTGATCATGGACATTGGATGTCATTAATAACAAGGTTATATCATTAGGAGAATGATGTGATGGACACACACCCATAGTAAGCGTAGCATAAGATCAAGTCATTAAGTTCGTATTGCTATAAGCTTTCAAATGCATAGTAACCTAATCCTTCGACCATGAGGTTATGTTAATCACCATCACCGGATGGGTACTTTGATGACATCAAACACCACTTCATAACTGGGTGGTTATAAAGGTGTCATTGGGTATTCTGAAAGTATGTGTTGAAGCGCATGGACCAAGATTGGGATTTGTCCATCCATATGACGGATAGATATGCTTTGGGCCCTCTCGGTGGAATGTCATCTGGTTAGCTTGCAAGCATGTGACTAGGTCACAAGGGATGACATAACATGGAACGAGTAAAGAGTACTTATCAATAATGAGGTAGAACTAGGTATGGAGATACCGACGATCAAACCTCGGATAAGTAGAATATTGCGTGACAAAGGGAATTGGTTTCGTATGTTAATAGTTCTATCGATCACGAAGTCATCGTTGAGTATGTGGGAGCCGTTATGGATCTCCAGATCCCGCTGATGGTTATTGATCGGAGAGGTGTCTCCATCATGTATGCATTTTCACGAACCGTAGGGTGACACACTTAAGGTTCGAAGTTGTTTTAAGTAGATATGGAATGTGCATTGGAAACCGAATGTTGTTCGGAGTCTCGGATTAGATCTAGGACATCACGAGGAGATCCGGAGTTGTCCAGAGAATGAGATTCATATATTGGGGATCATTTTCTAAGTTAGGAAATGTTCCGGAGTATCTGTATGAGGATTCTAGAAGGTTTCGAAATGTTCCGGAAGGTTCTAGGAGATTTCTTGGAGTTTGCTTGAAAACCAAGAAAGGATCAAGGAGTCCTTGTAGGGCAAGACAAGGAGTCGTGGGGGAGGAGGACTCCTCCCCCTCCCAATCCGCCGGCCAAGGAAGGGAGGGGAGTCCTACTAGGACTCCCCCTCCCATGGCGCCTCCCTCCTTTAAATAGAGGGGTGGGGGCGCCACCCCTTGCTCCCTCCACTCCAAACCCTGGCCGCCGCCTCTCTCCTCCACCTTCCCTCTGCTCAGGCTTAGGCAAAGCCCTGCAGAATTCTCTACTCCACCACCACCACCACACCGTTGTGCTGTTGGGATTCCGTGGAGAAGATCTGCTACCTCCGCTGCTCGCTGGAACGGGGAGAGGAATGTCTGCTTCGACTCCGCACATGTGACCGACTGCGGAAGCGCTGCCAGAACGCGGCGCCGGAAGGATCGTCCACACGATCTTGAGATCGGCAAGTGATCGACTACATCAACCACGAGATCCAATCTCGTAACGCTTTCGGATCTACGAGGGTTAGTACAGATCTATCTCATTGCACATGTCTAATAGATTAGATCTTGGCTTTTATCTAGATTAGATCTAGGTTTTGTTTGTTCTTGCGGTAGAAATTTTTTGTTTTCCATGCTACGAACCCGTCAGTGGTATCAGAGCCGTATCTATGCGTAGATCTGTTGCACGAGTAGAACACAATGGTTTTGTGGGCGTTGGTGCTCGTGTCGTCTTTTGCTTTGTGTACTTTGCATCTTGCGGTATGGTGGGATGAAGCGGCTCGAGCTAACCTTACATGTCATCGCACATGAGACTTGCTCCACGCTTGACGTGTAACTTGCTTTGCATAAGTGGCTTTGCGGGTGTCTGTCTCTCCCACCATAGTATAGATCCAATTTACACTTTGCACTTGATAGCACTTGTATCAACGTTGTGGTTCAGTTTCGTAGGTAAGATCCGTTCTTATTCGAAAGCCCCAAACCACGTAAAACATACAAAGAAAATTAGAGACGTCTAACTTGTTTTTGCAGGGGTTTTGTGATGTGATATGGCCATCATGTGATTGTGATTATATTTGATGTATGCAATGATCCTTGTTGTAATATGGCAACCGGCAGGAGCCTAATGGTTGTCTTTAATTCTGTTAAGACTTGCGTATCTATTCATCTTGTAATAGCTTTATTCCAAGTAGTTGTAATAGTTGCTAGTGATGATGGACAACCATGAAGCGGCGCTACTGACCTTGACGCAATGCAGGTGATGATGGAGATCATGTCCGTGCTTTGGAGATGGAGATCAAAAGAATAAGAAGAAAGGGCCATATCATATCACACTAATTATGAATTGCCTATGATGTTAATCCTTTATGCATCTTGTATTGCTTAGATCACGGCGGTAGCATTATAAGATGATCCCTCTCACTAAATATCAAGTAATAGAAGTGTTCGTCCTTAGTTGGCACCGTTGCTAAGACTCGTCCTCTCGAAGCATCTCGTGATGATCGGATGTGATAGATTCTACATGTGCATACAACAGGTGCAAGCCATATTTGCACATGTGGAAACTAAGGTTAATCTTGACGAGCCTAGCATGTACAGACATGGTCTCGGAACACGGAATACCGAAAGGTAGAGCATGAATCATATGAGTGATATGATGAACATGAAGATTATTCGCCGATGAAACTACATCTTCTCTCGTGAATATCGGACTTGGTGTAGTGAACTTGGTTCGTGTAATCACTAAGACAATGTGAGGGACACCTAGTTAATTTAAGAATTAAAATTGAACTTAATTTATCATAAACTTAGTCTAAACTACTTGCAAATTTGTTGTACATTATGGCGAACCTCTCCATCAATTTCAATGCGTTCCTAGAGAAAGAAAAGCTTAAGAACAATGGAAGCAACTTCACAGACTGGCTCTGTGGTCTGAAGATTGTCCTCAGGGCTGGTCAGATCACCTATGTGCTCGAAGCACCGCTAGGTGACCCACCTGCAGATGATGCCACCGATGACGTAAAGAATGTTTACGCCACTCGGAAAAAACATTACTCCACAGTTTAGTGTGCCATCCTGTACGGTTTAGAAACGGAGCTCCAGAAGCGTTTTGAGCACCACGACCCGTTCGAGATCATTAAGGAGCTCAAGCTCATTTTTGAGACTCACGTGGCCGTGGAGAGCTATGAGGCCTCCGAAAAGTTCTTTAACTGTAAGATGGAAGAGGGAAGCTCCGTTAGCGAGCACGTGCTCACCATGTCTAGGCATGCAAACAAGCTCCAAGAGTTGGGGATAACGATTCCTAATAAGTTAGGGATTCACTGTGTCCTCCAATCACTGCCACCGAGTTATAAGAACTTTGTGATGAACTACAATATGCACTGCATGAACAAGACGTTGCCTGAACTATCGTCCATGCTAAAAACTGCTGAAGTGGAGATCAAGAAGGAGCACCAAGTGTTGATGGTCAATAAGACCACCAATTTCAAGAAATAGGGCAAGCCTAAGAAAAGGGGCAACTTCAAGAAGGACGGCAAGAAAGCTACCGCACCTGCTAAGAAGCCCAAGGCTGGTCCTAAACCTGAAACTGAATGCTTCTACTGCAAGGGTGCTGGTCAGTGGAAGCGTAACTGCCCCAAGTACCTGGCGGATCTGAAGAACGGCAACATCAAGAAGAAAGGTATATTCGATATACATGTTATTGATGTGTATCTTACTAGTAATCATAGTAGTGTCTGGGTATTTGATACTGGTTCGGTTGCTCATATTTGTAACTTGAAACAGGAGCTACGGAATAAACGAAGACTGGCGAGAGACGAGGTGACGATGTGCGTTGGAAATGGCTCCAAGGTTGATGTGATCGCCGTCGGCACGCTCCCTCTACATCTACCATCGGGATTAGTTTTAAATTTAAATAATTGTTATTTGGTGCCTGCGTTAAGCATGAACATTATATCTGGATCTTTTTTATTGCGAGACGGTTACTCTTTTAAGTCTGAGAATAAAGGTTGTTCGATTTATATGAGTAATATCTTTTATGGTAATGCACCTGAGATGAATGGTTTATTCTTATTGAATCTCGATAGTAGTGATACACATGTTCACAACATAGATGCTAAACGAATAAAATTGAATGATAATTCTACATACATGTGGCACTGTCGTGTTGGTCACATTGGAGTGAAGCGTATGAAGAAACTCCATTCTAATGGACTTCTTGAATCACTTGATTTTGAATCACTTGAAAGATGCGAAGCATGTCTAATGGGAAAAATGACTAAGACTCCATTCTCTAGAATAATGGAGCGAGCTACAGACTTATTGGAAATAATACATACCGATGTGTGCGGTCCAATGAGTGTAGCATCGCGTGGTGGATATCGTTATGTTCTCACTTTCACGGATGACTTAAGTAGATATGGGTATGTCTACTTTATGAAACATAAGTCCGAAACTTTTGAGAAGTTTAAGGAATTTCAAAGTGAAGTGGAAAATCATCGTAACAAGAAGATTAAGTTTCTGTGTTCTGACCGCGGAGGTGAATATCTAAGTTATGAGTTTGGCATGCATTTAAAGAAATGTGGAATACTTTCGCAATTGACACCGCCGGGAACACCACAGCGTAATGGTGTGTCCGAACATCGTAATCGAACTCTCTTAGATATGGTTCGGTCTATGATGTCTCTTACAGATTTACCGCTATCATTTTGGGGCTATTCATTAGAGACAGCCGCATTCACTTTAAATAGGGCACCATCTAAATCCGTTGAAACGACACCGTATGAATTGTGGTTTGGTAAGAAACCTAAATTGTCGTTCCTTAAAGTTTGGGGTTGCGAAGCGTATGTAAAAAAGTTACAACCTGATAAGCTTGAACCCAAAGCGGAGAAATGCGTCTTCATAGGATACCCTAAAGAAACAATTGGGTATACCTTCTATCATAGATCCGAAGGCAAAGTTTTTGTTGCCAATAATGGATCCTTTCTTGAGAAGGAGTTTCTCTCGAAGGAAGTGACTGGAAGGAAAGTAGAACTCGACGAGGTTATTGAACCTTCTCTCGGAGTTGAGAGTAGCACAGCACCGGAAGATGTTTTTGTGCCGCCTGCACCAATTGTAGTGGAAGCTAATGATGGTGATCATGAAACTTCAAACGAAGTTACTACAGAACCACGCAGGTCAACGAGGGTTCGTACCACTCCTTATTGGTATGACTCTGCCTTGAACGTCATGTTGGTGGACAACACTGATGACCCTGTGACGTATGAAGAAGCTATGGTGAGCCCAGATTCCGACAAATGGCTAGAAGCCATGAAATCCGAAATGGGATCCATGTACGAAAACCAAGTATAGACTTTGGTGGACTTACCGGATGGCCGTAAGGCTGTCGAGAACAAATGGATTTTCAAAAGAAAAACAGATGTTGATGGTAACGTGACCGTCTATAAAGCTCGACTTGTCGCGAAAGGGTTCCGACAAATTCAAGGAGTTGACTACGATGAGTCTTTCTCACCAGTAGCGAAGCTAAAGTTTGTGAGGATTTTGTTAGCAATTGCTGCATATTTCGATTATGAGATTTGGCAGATGGATGTCAAAACAGCGTTCCTTAATGGTGACATTGAGGAAGAGTTGTATATGGTACAACCCAAGGGTTTTGTCGGTCCTAGTGATGCTAACAAGGTATGCAAACTTCAGCCCTTCATTTATGGACTGAAGCAAGCATCCCGGAGTTGGAATCAACGTTTTGATAAAGTAATCAAAAACTTTGGATTTATACAAACTTATGGAGAAGCTTGTATTTACAAGAAAGTGAGTGGGAGCTCTGTAGAATTCCTAGTACTATATGTAGATGACATATTGTTGATTGGGAATGATATAGAACTTCTTAATAGTGTCAAAACCTATTTGAATAATAGTTTTTCAATGAAGGATCTTGGCAAAGCGGCATATATTCTAGGCATCAAGATTTATAGAGATAGATCAAGACGCCTAATAGCGCTTTCACAAAGTACATACTTAGACAAAGTTCTAAAGAAGTTTAGAATAGAAGAGAGCAAGAAAGGGTTCGTTCCCATGTTGTCAGGTAAGACCTTGAGTAAGACTCAAAGTCCGGCTACGGCAGAAGATAGAGAAAAGATGAATAATATTCCCTATGCCTCGGCCATAGGTTCTATCATGTATGCCATGCTGTGTACAAGACCGGATATAGCACATGTTGTTAGTTTGACTAGCAGATATCAAAGTGATCCTGGAATGGAGCACTGGACAGCGGTCAAGAATATCCTAAAGTACCTGAATAGGACTAAGGATATGGTTCTTTCTTATGGAGGTGATGAACAGCTTGTTGTAAACGGTTACACTGATGCTAGTTGGAACACCGATCCAGATGACTCGAAGTCACAGTCTGGATACGTATTTATTTTGAATGGTGCTGCAGTGAGATGGAGGAGTGCCAAACAAAGCGTTGTGGCGAAATCTTCAACTGAATCGGAATACATAGCTGCTTCGGAGGCTGCACAAGAAGCCATATGGATGAAGGAGTTCATTACTGAACTTGGCGTGGTTCCCAGTGCATTGGACCCGATGGAAATCTACTGTGACAACACAGGTGCCATAGCTAATGCACAGGAGCCAAGGTCACATAGCAAGCTGAAGCACATCAAGCTACGTTTCCATGCTATTCGCGAGTATGTCCGAGATGGTGACATAAAGATTTGCAAAGTAAACACTAATCTGAATGTGGCAGAACCGTGGAGTAAACCTCTCCCTAGAGCAAAGCATGACCAACACCAGAACGCCATGGGTGTTAGGTATATTACCATGTAATCTAGATTATTGACTCTAGTGCAAGTGGGAGACTGTTGGAGATATGCCCAAGAGGCAATAATAAAAGTGGTTATTATTATATGTTTGTGTTTATGATGAATGTTTACATCCCATGCTATAATTGTATTATAAGGAAACACTAATACATGTGTGTTTTGTAAACATAAAAGAGTCCCTAGTAAGCCTCTTGTTGAACTAGCTTGTTGATTAGTAGATGATCATGGTTTCCTGATCATGGACATTGGATGTCATTAATAACAAGGTTATATCATTAGGAGAATGATGTGATGGACACACACCCATAGTAAGCGTAGCATAAGATCAAGTCATTAAGTTCGTATTGCTATAAGCTTTCAAATGCATAGTAACCTAATCCTTCGACCATGAGGTTATGTTAATCACCATCACCGGATGGGTACTTTGATGACATCAAACACCACTTCATAACTGGGTTGTTATAAAGGTGTCATTGGGTATTCTGAAAGTATGTGTTGAAGCGCATGGACCAAGATTGCGATTTGTCCATCCATATGACGGATAGATATGCTATGGGCCCTCTCGGTGGAATGTCATCTGGTTAGCTTGCAAGCATGTGACTAGGTCACAAGGGATGACATAACATGGAACGAGTAAAGAGTACTTATCAGTAACGAGGTAGAACTAGGTATGGAGATACCGACGATCAAACCTCGGATAAGTAGAATATCGCGTGACAAAGGGAATTGGTTTCGTATGTTAATGGTTCTATCGATCACAAAGTCATCGTTGAGTATGTGGGAGCCGTTATGGATCTCCAGATCCCGCTGATGGTTATTGATCGGAGAGGTGTCTCCATCATGTCTGCATATTCACGAACCGTAGGGTGACACACTTAAGGTTCGAAGTTGTTTTAAGTAGATATGGAATGTGCGTTGGAAACCGAATGTTGTTCGGGGTCTCGGATTAGATCCGGGACATCACGAGGAGATCCGGAATTGTCCGGAGAATGAGATTCATATATTGGGGATCATTTTCTAAGTTAGGAAATGTTCCGAAGTATTTGTATGAGGATTCTAGAAGGTTTCGGAATGTTCCAGAAGGTTCTAGGAGATTTCTTGGAGTTTGCTTGAAAACCAAGAAAGGATCAAGGAGTCCTTGTGGGGCAAGACAAGGAGTCGTGGGGGAGGAGGACTCCTCCCCCCTCCCAATCCGTCGGCCAAGGAAGGGAGGGGAGTCCTACTAGGACTCCCCCTCCCATGGCGCCTCCCTTCTTTAAATAGAGGGGTGGGGGCGCCACCCCCTTGCTCCCTCCACTCCAAACCCTGGCCGTCGCCTCTCTCCTCCACCTTCCCTCTGCTCGGGCTTAGGCAAAGCCCTGCAGAATTCTCTACTCCACCACCACCACCACACCGGCGTGCTGCTGGGATTCCGTGGAGAAGATCTACTACCTCCGCTGCTCACTGGAACAGGGAGAGGAAGGTCTGCTTCGACTCCGCACGTCTGACCGACTGCGGAAGCGCTGCCGGAACGCGGCGCCGGAAGGATCGTCCACACGATCTTGAGATCGGCAAGTGATCGACTACATCAACCACGAGATCCAATCTCGTAACGCTTTCGGATCTACGAGGGTTAGTACAGATCTATCTCGTTGCACATGTCTGATAGATTAGATCTTGGCTTTTATCTAGATTAGATCTGGGTTTTGTTCATTCTTGCGGTAGAAATTTTTTGTTTTCCATGCTACGAACCCGTCAGTCACAACATCCAAGTCTATGTTGACGACATCGTCATCAAAACCAAAGAGGAAGCCTCGCTAATCGATGATCTACGTGAGACCTTCGCCAACCTCGACCGCTACCGGATCAAGCTCAATCCAGACAAATGCGCCTTCGGCGTGCCATCTGGGCAGTTACTCGGGTATCTCAACTCTGCGAGAGGGATCGAAGCAAACCCGAAGAAAATAAAGGCCATACTGGCCATGGAGAAGCCGAAGAACGTAAAAGGTGTCCAGCAACTGGCTAGGCGAATCGTGGCGCTCAGTCGATTCATCAGAGGAATGGGCGAAAAGGCACTGCCCTTTTACCGACTTCTCTGCAAAACTGACAAGTTCGAGTGGACAAATGAGGCGCAAGAAGCATTCGAAGATCTCAAGCGCCTACTATCCACCTCGCCAGTACCGGTGACGCCTCGTGAAAAGGAACCACTACTGCTCTACATCTCCACCACCAACCAGGTGGTCAGCATGGTGCTCGTGGTGGAACGAGCCGAAGAAAATAAAGTCCACGGGGTCCAGCGCCCAGTATACTGCCTCCGCGAGGTGCTCACACCAACGAAACAGAGGTACCCGCACTACCAGAAGCTGCCGTATGGCATCTTCATGACAGCCAGGTGACTGCGCCACTACTTTCAGGAGCACCCAATCGTGGTGGTAAACGATGCCCCACTCGGGCATATACTTAATAACCCTGACGCCACAGGACGAGTCGCGCTCTGGGGAATCGAATTGTCTCCACGAGACATCACATATGAAAAGAGCGACGCAATCAAGTCGCAAGTTCTCCCGGACTTTCTCGTGCACTGGATAGAGAACCAGCTCCCCGATGGGTCCAAGCGAAAGGACAGAGCTGGCACATGCGTCATACTGACATCGCCCCAAGGAGACAAGATGAAATACATTCTGCGAATGCAGTTCACTGCCTCCAATAATGAAGCTAAGTATGAAGCCCTAATCCATGGGATGCGGATGGCAAAAGCCTGCGGCGCCAAAATGCTCATCATCTATGGCGCCTCCAAACTAGTGGTCAACCAAACGATGCACGAGTGCGACGCACTGAGCGAAAACATGATCGCCTATCACAACCTCTACGACACACTCGAAGGAGACTTCGACGGCTATGAGCTGCGACACGTGGGCTGTGAAAGCAATGAAGATGCGGATCTACTCGCCAATATTGGCTCCACCTGTGCCCCCATACCACCTAGGGTATTTCTTCAGCGCATCTGCGAGCGCTCCATCAAGCCCAAGGCTCCAGAGAAGAAAGGAAGCACGACAACGGACTCGGGGGCTACACCACCTAACAAGCCAATGGCACTCGACGACTGGAGCTCGATACAGGACTCGAAGGACCAATGGGCATCATGATGATCGAGCCATCTTGGACACAACCCTACATCACATATCTACTCAGCAAGAGGCTTCCAGATGATCCGACTGATGCGCGACACATTGCGCGACGGTCCACGGCTTTCGCCCTCATCAACGGCGAATTGTATAAGCGCAACATCACAGGAGTACTCCAACGATGCATATCCAACAAGGACGAAAGGGCCATCCTCCTCGACATCCACGAAGGCACTTGCGGGCACCATGCCGGCAGTCGTGCCCTTGTTGCCAAAGCTCTACGAGCTGGATTCTATTGGCCCATGGCCATGCGCGACGCCAAGGGCATCATCCAGTGTTGCAACGCTTGCCAGCGATTTGCAGACAAACGTCACGCACCTGGCGTGGAACTTCGTCCAATACCATTGGCTTGGACCTTCGTGCAATGGGGACTCGACATGGTCGGCAAGCTCCCAAAATCCTCGTGAGGAGGTTACGTCTACCTCTTGGTTGCAGTCGACAAATTCACCAAATGGATCGAGGCCATGCCAGTGACAAATCAATCAGGGGCCAGCGCTGTCAAGTTCTTCGAGTCCATTGTCTACCGCTTCGGAGTGCCACACAGCATCATCACGGACAATGGGATGAACTTCACCTCTAAGGAGTTCCAGGAATCCTGCGAAAACCTGGGAATCAACATAAGATACGCCTCGGTGGCTCACCCGCAGACCAACGGACAAGTCGAAAAGGCCAACGGCCTCATCTGTGGTGGAATCAAGAAGTGACTCCTTCGACCACTCAAACAAGCCGCTGGATGCTGGCCAGATGAACTGCAATCCGTACTTTGGAGCCTGCGCACAACTCCAAACAGCGCCACGGGATACACCCCGTTCTTCATGGTGCACGGTGCTGAAGCGGTGCTATCCGCAGAAGTACGCTACAAAGCCCCACGGGTGGTTGCACACAGCAAGAAGGAGTCAACCCTTGCACTCGAAGACTCCGTCGACCTCCTTGACAAGGCACGGGAAATCGCAGCGGAGAGATCAACGATCTACCAGCAAAGCCTCCGCAACTACCACAGCAGAAGGCTACGCCCCAGATCCTTCGTCGAAGGAGACCTGGTCCTGCGACTGAAGCAACAAGGGCATCTCAAGCTCGAGTCCCCTTGGGAAGGACCGCACGTGATTACAGAAGTAATCCCAGGTGGTGCCTATCGCCTTAAAGATTTCGAGACAGGAGTCGCATACTCCAACCCTTGGAACATCGTGCAGCTGCGTCGCTTCTACCCCTAGTCGTTTTTACATTTACAAATAAGGCTATTCAGCCAGGCTACTTAGCCACACATTGTACCTCGTAGTATTATGCGAATAAATAAAGCCAAGTGCCCCGAAACTCTGTGTTTTCCTTATTTTCTTGCAATTTTGTCACTCGGGGGCTGTGCTACCCTTTACACTTTCGTTCTACGAACAAATCGCAGTATCCTGAGTAGCTGACACAACATCAATCGAACCCTTGATAAACACCAACCCAGTTGCAATGCACCTGACAGGTTGGCAAGATGCTGAGATAAACACAAGTTAGGCTAACGAAAAGGAACTGCAGAGTACAATTCACTTGCAAAATATAAAAGCTAGCAAGCTCTTCACATATCAATGAATATTAATTACATCCAACATATTCATACAAACTTTACAACACTTATACAATTACATGCAGGAGGATACAAAACATGTTACTGCTGCAAAAGAAGAACGTCCATCTGCTCCTCGAAGAAATCGACAATGTCCTCTGCTGGCCGATCAACCGCTTGATAGTGCGGAACCATGTTCCAGGTCATACATTCTGGCGGAGGCGGCGACCCAGCGGCAACAGATGCAACATCTACATATGGCCTATGCAGTCGCACCAGTGACAACACAGCCTTAGCACCATCTACTAACTGCTGTCGCACGCACTCGCGAACCGCACTCAAATCTTGAAACTTCGCCAGAAGAGCCAACGGGCTTGAAGGGACGGCGTCCAGCGGAAACATCGTTTGATAAATATGCCTAAGACATGATTGCGCCTTCTTCAAAAAATGAAGCACTCGAGAAGAACGATCCTGCAGGGTCGCAAGCGCGATCACACGATCGTGGTCCACCCAAAAGTACCCACTCGCCTGCAGTTGCTCCTGGGTCAGGTTATTCATTCAAATGGCAACCTGGTCCTTCTCATCCTGCAGATGACGAGCGCTGACAACTACACCAAGCAAAATGGCAAAGTGTGAAGACAAAGCATCGCCGTAACTGACTAAAAGAAAATATGAGAAGGTAGAAAGCTAACATTTGAACTGCTCATTCAGCTGCGCCACTTCCTCCAAAAGATACTTCTCATGGGCGGTGGCCTTCTCTGCCTTAGACTTCCACACATCCGCGCTACCGCGGACGATGGGTAACTCGCGCTCCAACTGCTTAATGCAATCGCGCAATCGCGAAAGCAATGACAGTTCCTCCACCTTCGAACGCGGCTGCGCCGTGGTTTCATCAGTGGGAGGAGAGTCACGAGGACCACTCGACGTACCCTATCACAATCAAGCAAGAAGCAAATAAGGGACCAAGGATACATTGATAAAATCATGAATGCATTCAAATACAGCAAAGTCTTGACAGGGACACTCCCACAAAAGCACAGTTTCAACAAAAGGCAACTACAACTATTAAAGATTGGCAACTAAGGAGCAATCTGCTTCTTCAACTTGGACTTTGACTTTGAAGGCCTCATCGAATCTATGGTAGCCTCTAATGCCATAGACTTTCTGGTGGTAGCCCCTGATGCTGCAGTCTTCGCCGGCTTCTTCGCTCGTTGCAGCTCCACAGAGTATTTTGCGACTGTGTCGATGAGCTGTGGCCCATATTTACCATAGCCAGTAACAAAGGGAGCAACTACTACCTGTTGGCCATCTGCGTAGACGGGCATCACCTTGGAGATCGCGGAAGGATCCAGCTCCACGCCACGGGCCTGCGCCATCGCGACTGCCATGGTAGCACCGACAGACCGCTGGGAATTCTTGAAGTCCATGGGAATACCCCCAGCAAGGGATTCCACCAAGTCCTTAAGATTGTCAATCAGCTCAGCCTTGGGAGTCAGATCCTCACGGATGCGACTGAGCACACCCTTGGCCTTCGTCAACGTCCCCTGAAGGGAAGCACTGTGGTCCTCGATTGCAGCCACGGCACCAGCCAACGCATCTTCGCGGTGAAGGGACTAGGCATCAAAGATCAGGCCACCGGCATCTGCATACATAAGGTGTTAGCACAGCAATACTCCAAAAAACAAGAAGCAACGCAAATCCAGCTGAAAAGATACGTGAGAGAGACTGGGCAATCAAGAAAAGTTGTTCTTCGTACAACTTCTCCCTCTCAGCACTAGAAGCACGCAAATCCTCTTCGTGCTTTCGTGACTCCTCTAGCGCTGCGACTGCTTCGTCGCGATTCTTCGCCGTGGCGGAAAGCGCCTTCTCGAGGGAAGCAGCACGGTGCAGGAGTTCGGTGTGCTCAACTACAAAGCACAGGACGTACCATCAATCGAATTTATAAAATTCACGACGACAAAGACGAAGCCAAAAACTAACCTTCGACAACACGATGGCAATTGTCCAGCAGTGCGTGCTGTCGACCCATGACAAGAACTTGCTCCGCCATGCGAGCAACTTCCTTTACAATGAGCTGCATCAAAAAAGACAAACAACAGTTCAGTGGTAGCACAAGGTATAAATTCGACCGTCAAAACAGCAAAGATGATGCTTACGTGATCCTCGAGGGACTCCGAAGATGATTGTCGCGCAGTCGTCTGGGCAACCATATGGTGTTCCCTAGCGTGGGGGAACTCAAAGAATTGTGTCTAGAGTGGGCCACCATTGGAGGATAAGGACACCGTTCGGCCACCTCCTTGGCCTTGGAGTCTGTGACTCCAGACTCTTTCACAATTTGGACGTCGTCAGAAGACGACGACGCCGCTTTGACTGCAAAATACATCCAGCAAAAACCTCAGAAAAAGCAAACTCCAAAAGGAAAAAAAAGAAAGCAAGACGCATTCGCGAAGGCAATACTCACTAGTTAAAATTATCAAGGTCGAAGGATTCCTCCGATGACTCCTTCGGAAGTCGCAGCTTCTTTCGAGCGGGGGGAGCCAATACGCGAAAAGGAGGACAAGGGATTACCTCGTCGCCGGGCACTCGCGAATCGTCTTCCGCAGGTGGAAGAACTCCATCTTGACGATGAAGATGCAGCTCGGAAGATTTGATGATGGACGCTCGCTAGGCGCCATTGGTGACGCGGGTGCCTGCACCCTTCTTCTTCCCAGCACTGGCAGCGCTGGTGCCCACGGTGGTGGTACCGCCCTTCTTCTTGGCAGCGACAATGGTGGACGCGGATCCAGAGGTGGCATCTCTCTTCTTCTTGCCCATCTTTTGATGGCGGTGTGAACGGAGAAAATAACTGGGGAAGACACGGAGCTGGTCCAGTGCCGCGAAGAGGAAGTGCGCAAGGAGGCAGAGAGATCAGGAATGGCGACGGAGGCACGAGCAAGAAGACAGATGGGGAAAATTACAGTAGCTGCGCTGCTACTTAACCTCCTCATAGATGCCATCCAACGGCCAGCAGAAACCCTACTACACACGTGGTGCACATTGCCATTGAGACGTCGCGAAGCTAAACCACGAACCGTCCCCCACTACTCCCATTACGTGCGGAAATCAAGGAAACGCAGTTAAAATAGAAGATTACGCACGCCCGGTCAAATCGAAGTCAGAAAGTGGGACCCACCGCTCGTCACGTCCCGTCAAAGCCGCTCACACGGGCAACTGAGGTCATCACATTGTCAGCACTGACGTCATCGATTCCAGAAGCAGAAGATTTTGACTACTTTAGTCCTTGCTCGAGTCTTTGACTCAACCAAGCACTCGGGGGCTACTCCTAACAGGAGCCCTGGTTGCGCACCCGAAAGAATTTTTTATGCAGGTGTTTGAACATTCAAGACAAACCCGTCACTCGAATCAACGATTCAATTGAGAATTACGGGTTACTCCCATAGGGAGGCCGGAAGCATATTCGACTGAAACAAGCAACAAAAGACGACAGCAGTCGCAAATGTTTTTTAGTCCCCACTCGAGTCTACGACTGGAATAGGCACTCGGGGGCTACTCCAATAGGGAGCGCTGGTCGCGCACCCTATGATTATTTCCCCTTGAACATCATACTATGTGTTGATAATATCCACACTCGAATGCTATGGCGACTCCACATCACATTTTCCATACAAAGAGATTACGTCTCCTGGGCCACCCGAATCATCTCCGTGATGAAAAAAATCGGATGTCGCGCTCACAACGTGAAGGTAAGACCTGCCTGGCAACGCATCTACCACGCACTACCAGAAACATATCCGTGCATGCAGGTACGATGAACATGCCTTGACGGACGCGTCGAGTGCTCACACTTATACACTAGAATTCGACTCCTGTAAGACCTCCGCGGTTTAGTCGAATTACGCTAGCACTTTCCCGAATTCGAGTCCAGGGACTCGAGTTTGAGTAGATTGCGTTTTTTGCCCTAAGGCAGTTAACTGATAATGATGCATCGAATAAATCAGGCACGTATATCAACAATCCCTATGACACAAACAAAACACTCAAAAAAATGCTCAGTCATACACTCGAAAGACTTCATAAAGTCCCCAGTCGAATCTGCGATTCCACTGGACACTCAGGGGCTACTGACATGGGTATAACCTACAGGTACTCGAGTTTGGTATATACGGCCCAGATACAGCAGAAGCCCATGGCGCTACCAAGGCCCAATGCAGAATTCAGGTGACCCACGGACTCTTCGATTGCTTGCAAGACAAGAAGAAGCTTAAGATAGAAAGTTCAAAGGGTGAACCCTAATCTATAACCGACTCGACCTGCTACCCGAGACCTGGCCTATCTATATAAAGGCTAGGAGGGGGCAGCGAGGAGGACAATCACAACCCTAGTTTCCACAACTCTCGCTAGATTGCATCTGCGTGCCCCTGTAATCTTCGATTCCTTCGTTAATTCCGAGAGCAGACAAGCAGGAGTAGGGACCTCTATGAGGTTTGAACCAGGGTAAATCTTGTGTCCCCATGTGCTTGTTTGCTAGCCGATTGATGCCTCCAGCGCTCCCTCCTCCAAAACCCAAGTCCATAACAATGGGCATTGATGAGTTAAACCCTCGTCACACAGACTCTCCGATTACTTGCAACGCAAGAAGAAGCTTAAGATAGAAAGTTCAAAGGGACGAACCCTAATCTGTAACCGACTCGACCTGCTACCTGAGACCTAGCCTATCTATATAAAGGCTAGGAGGGGGCGGCGAGGAGGACAATCACAACCCTAGTTTCCACAACCATCGCCAGATTGCATCTACGCACCGCTGTAACCTTCGACTCCCTCGATAATTCCAAGAGTAGATAAGCAGGAGTAGGGACCTCTACGAGGCCTGAACCTGGGTAAACCTTGCATCCCTGCGTGCTTGTTTGCTAGCCGATTGATGCCTCCAGTGCTCCCTCCTTCTCCAAAACCCAAGTCTATAACAATGGGCATTGATGAGTTAAAACCTCGTCAATTGGCGCCGTCTGTGGGAATTGGAAGTCCTGATGTCGCGGCTTCTTCGGCCTCGTCAACCGCGATCTACAACTCTGCAACAGCGGAGATTCGCCAGCTCTTCGGTGCTTTCGACTTCACGATCCACACGCCAGCCACTCGCCCGGCTTTCGAGTCCGTGGGCGATGGGATCAGCCTGGAGATCGGGAGCTTCTGCTTCCAGGTCGGTCAAATGGGCACGCTTCGCATGCCCGACCAGCCAACAACACCCGCGATTGCTCCAGCGTCGTGGTTCCCACCACCAATCGGCACCCTCAGCAAGCTCAACGCCCCGGCAACAACTGGGAGCACGGACAGCGATAGCAGTCGCGGATCCGGTCTGGGTGACCTAGCCACAGAAGATGGATCCTATGGCTCTGGATCTGAAACTTGTGGGAGCAACAGCATCCCCGATCACTTCATGTGCATCGTCATCAACACGAGCGACACCGGCGTCAATCGCGAAAACGCCGGCACTGGCACTGGACCACCCAACGGTGGTATACCAAACTGTGGCCCTACCAACAGTGGCCCCACCAACAGCACGCCCACCAATAATGGCACGGGGGGAGAACCGTTGTCGAGAAGCACTACGGGGCAATCATCTACCCCCAACACCTCGCAGGACATGCTGATGGGCTACCATTGGCTATTGAAGGAAGAATTCAAGCGCCAGCAGCAAGTAATCGTGCAACTCGAGGCGCGTAGAAAGGCGGTGGATGAGTCAAGCCTTGATGGCTCTGTGAATGGCGCCCAGAAAAGTGCTCGTGTGTGGTTGATGTAGAGCTCGTTGAGAACCCCAAGAGGAAGGTATGATGAGCACAGCCGCAAGTTTCCCTCAGTTATGAAACCAAGGTTTAATCGAACCAGTAGGAGCAAGGAAACACCCCAAAGGTGTTGCTAGCTAAGCCTTGGCAGGGTGCACTACCGGTGTTAGTAGCAACATGGAGACCTGCACAACACAACCACAGAACTTTGTCCCCAACTTGTGATGAGGTTGTCAATCTCACCATGTTTTGTGGAAAACAAAGGATTAAACGTATCGAATGGAAAGAAGTAATAGTTTGCAGAAAGTAAACACAAAGCAGTAAACAGTTTATAGATTGTATGTAAAAGAAAAGGACCGGGATCCATAGTTCACTAGAGGTGGCTCTCCTTAGATAGATAACATGCTGGGTAAAAAAATTACAGCGGGGCAATTGACAAACATCGAGAAAGCAATACATGCATATACTAATCATCTTGACTCCTTTGGAACTTGATTGGGCATTACAACATTATACATAGACCGCCATCTAACTGCATCTATGACTAATAATCCACCTTCAGGTTATCATCCGAACCCACTCCAGTATTCAGTTGCAAGCAACAGATTATTGCTTTACGAATTGCGTGTAAAGTAAACAATACGATTGTTCTATGAACAAAGGATTGTTGTTTTCTCCCTAGTAGCAACAGCACATCTAGTACCTTAGAGATTTCTGTCACTTCCCCAGATTACCAGAGGCATGAACCCACTATCGAGCATAAATACTAACTCTTGGAGTTGCTAGCATCTACTCGCCCAAGATAGCTACTAACAACGGAAAGCATGCAAGATCACAAATAACAAAGACATGATAGAATCAATAATCAATCTGAAATAGCATCTCAATATCCATCGGATCCCCGCAAACACAACATGCAGAATTACAAATAGATGATCTTGATCATGAACGGAGCTCACAAGATCTAGACATGAAAGCACAAAGGAGGAGAACCACCATCTAGCTACAACATGGATCCGTAGTCCAAGGATGAACTACTCGCGCATCACACCGGAGGCTTGCATGGTGATGAAGAAGGCCTCCGGGGTGAATTCCCCTCTCCGGCACGGTGAAGAGCTTCAGATCCCTCCCGATCTAGGGATGGAGATGACGGCGGCTACAGACTCTTTCGTGGATTTTTGATCGGGCACTTAGGGTTTTCGTCCCGAGGGCATCTTATAGGCGGAAGGGGAGGCCGAGGGGGTGCCGGAGGTGGCCAGACCACCCCCTGGCGCGGGCCAGGCTGGGTCGTGCGGCCAAGTGGTGTGGTGGCCCCTGGCCCCTCTCCGTCTCGTACTCTGGCATCTGATGACTTCTAGAAAAATAGGCACTTTGGCTTTTGTCCCGTCCAAATCCGAGAATATTCATTTTCTGATTTTCCTGGAACCAAAAACAGCAGAAAACAGGCAGCTGGCACTATGGCTCTTGTTAATAGGTTAGTCCAAGAAATCATATGAAAAGTACTCCAAAGTGTGGACAAAACACAAGAATGTGGATAAAACCAAGCATGGAACATCAAAAATTATAGATACATTTGCAATGTATCAACATCCCCAAGCTTAACTCCTGCTCATCCTCGAGTAGGTAAGTGATAAAAAGAAAGAATAACTTTTGAGGTGACATGTAGCATCAAAGACTTGATCAAAGTATTTGTAAAACATTCAAAGCTGGGATCATAGTACTTCAATCATAACATGAAAGACAAAGTTCTAGCAATAAGCAAAGAAACTATGATGCAACATGAAAAGGCACAAACAAAAGATTCATGAATAACAATTCTTTGCAAGATGTTTGTTTGTTTCACATAAAGAAAACATAGCATAATAGTATTCAGCTTGTCCCTCATAGAGTAGCAAATATAAATGCATAGGACACCTTCAAAGTTCATAAGAGTGACTAGATACAATAGTTTAAAACAAGCAATATCAAGTTATGCATCAATCAACTAGTATTGGGACAATGCACATAGAACTAAGAATGGCCACTATGCTCTCAAAGTAGGTGCATAAAGATAGAAGGTGGAGACTCAATATAATGGTGGAAGAAAGGCCTTCATAGAAGGAAGTAGGGATTCAAGTCTCATAAAGAGCTTCCAAAAATTATGGTACTTATAGCTTTCAGCTCTCATTGCCCCTATCATAAGCATCTTGAAGTGATTAAGGTTAAAGTGAACAAACTATGGTGTACATGCTTGACGAAATGTAAGTTAGAAATCTCATGTCCCTTGTATACGAGGGTCGCTCCTCATGTTACTCAAGTTTAGTCACCGGTGAGTTCTTGTCATTGTAAGTACATGTGTATCATAGAGAACCGCCAATGGGGTACCCCTTGCCCGATGATATGGAAGAATCCCCATATCAAAATGACAAGGCAAGCAGACAATGAGCATGTCAGCAATCTTCTTATTTACCATGGGAATATGGTGCTTTTTTCTCTCTTTCCTCCTTTCATAATATCTCTTTTTTTCTTTTTCTCTTTTTTTCTCAATATAGGACTCTTTTTTATATAAGAAGAATGCTTCATAGACAGCTCATTATGGTTACGCTGCAGGTTTCCACCATGTCAGCATGGATTAGACCAGCGGCCCAGGCATTTCTCTAACACATATACATAACTCCATGGACTTACAAGCTCCCCTTTCATTTCACACCGACGACATCCATATACAAAAGAGCGTGATATCAACTAGGTACAAGTACCAAGTGCAATGTTGAAAGCGTTCCCCATGAAAGCATAGTTTTGCTAATTCCCGACAAATAAGTGCAAGCATATACAACATAGATGACACAATGGTTCAAGTTTATTAAGGGCAAGAAAAGTAAAGTGTGCCATCAAGTTCGTGAGAGCTTTAATCACTAGTTTTCTCATAACAAGTTTAATTTGGAAGGTAAACAAAAGCATGAATATACTTGAAATAGCATAAGCTAGTAGGTAGGTATGGTGGACTCTTTGGACTAACTTGGTTTAGGGAGTTGGATGCACGAGTGGAACTCATACTTTGTTGTGGAGGCTAGCAAAAGACTAGGGGCGACAAACTAAGAGAGCAATAATGGCCATAATCATGCAGAGCGACAAAACATCATTGATCAAAGCATAAAGTGATACTAAAAGTTTAAAACTAAAGGATCATAAAGGCTATGGTGACTTGAGATAGTCATAACATGGTGTGAGCATGCGCCAAGTCAACCCAAATAAAGTATCAAAGGAGAATACCACTATACTATGCTTTAATATGCTAAAACAATGCATGATTCATCCACGGCACATTAAGCAATCTCAATTGTTTATAACAAGTCATGCTACAGCAAAGAATACTAAGAATAAAGCCAAAACAATATCAAGCATGGCATAACAAAGCATAGGCCACAGTCAAAAACGAGCTCTTTTTACCACATAAGCATGAACTTTCCTACTCTTTTCCAAACCAAACCAAACTATTTGCAACCAATGTATGAAAGAGGGGGTCCAACCAATTTATTCAGAAAACTAAGCAAACCAAGCAAACGAAAAACCAAAACAAAAACGAAAAAGAAGACGCTCCAAGAACAACACAACTGTGCATGAAACAATAAAAATGAATCGTTTGGAAGAAACCTGGGATTTTTATTGATGAAGAGGGGAATGCCTTGGGCATCCCCAAGCTTTGACGCTTGTACATTCTTGTATATTTCTTGGGGTGACACGTGTGGCATCCCCAAGCTTGAGCTTTAGTCCATCCTTCATCTCATTACTAATTCCTTCCATACACCTGAAAATTTTCCTTCATACAAAACTTCACACAATCTTTATTAGCAACATTAGTGCACTCAAGATAAATAAGTCTTAAGGTTCAGTTCCAACACCAAATAAACTTCCATTAGAACACTAGCTACTGTAGCACTTCCCTCTAAAAGCTCAATTCCCCAAAAGAACTCAAAAAGGAACCAACAAGAAGCAAATGCAGAAAATGGCAGAAATCTGTCAAAACAGACCAGCAGGTAAAGACGAATTTTTTAGAAGACCTTCTATTGCTCACATAAAAAAGTGTTGAACTAACGAAAGTTAGATAACAACTTGTGGCAGAAGCACAAAAATTCACGCCTCAAAAAGACGTTCAGAGATTTTACACGAATATTTATGGTGAAGCACAGAAATCTGTTTCGGGACAGCAACTTTCCCAATCATTACTTATCTCTCATTAGAGGTTACTCTTGGCACAAAAAGCAAATAAAAAGGATAAGGAGAGGTTATTACAGAGGTAACAACTTCCAAGACTCATCTAAAACTTTTGGGTTATCTCCCAATAAGTACTTTTCTTTAACGCCTTTAAGTTAGGCATAAGAAGCAAAGAAAGAATCAAGTGTTCTCAAATGAAGAAGCATTAAATCCAAATTTTGTTTTCATAGGAGAAGCAAAAGAAATCTTTTCTATCTTTTTAGGGAAGTGTTCTATACCTTTCTTGAGTGGGATTTGATATTTAATGGTGCCTTCTTTCATATCAATAATGGCACCAATAGTTCTAAGAAAAGGTCTTCCCAAAGTAATAGGACAAGAAGCATTGTATTCAACATCCAAAACATAGAAATCAACGGGGACATAAGCATTGTTAACCATAATAAGAACATCATTAAGACTCCCCATGAGTTTCTTTTTAGCATTATCATCAAGTGGGACATTCAAATAACAATCTTCAAGTGGAGGCAAATCAAGCATATCATAAATCCTTCTAGGAATAATAGAAACACTACTATCAAGATCACATAAAGCTTTGAAATCAAAGTCATTCACTTTCATATTAATGATGGGTTCCCAACCATCTTCTTGTTTTATAGGAATAGAAGCTTTATGTTTCATCTTTTCTTCTTTAATCTTTATGAGAGCATCAGTAATGTGTTTTGTAAAGGCCATGTTCATAGCACTAGCATTAGGACTTTTAGCAAGCTTTTGTAGGAACTTAATAACTTCAGAGATATTGCAACCATCAAGATCAAAATCAAATTTATCATCTAAAGTAGTAGAACTATTGCTAGCCTCAACACTAGTGGTGGTGATAGTAGAAACACTAATGTTTCTAGCAATCTCATCTTCTCTTTCCCACTTAGCATGTAATTCAGCTAATAGTCTAACATTTTCAACAATTCTTACTTGTATAGCATTGGTAGCTGCAAAGGGATTCTCATTAGTTTCAGGTTTAGCAGCGATTTTATTCAAAGTAGGTTGAGCTTCAGCCAAAGATGCTATATTTCTTTCAGCATTAGAGAGTTTTTCCTCAATAGTTTTATTAAAAGAAGTTTGTTTACTAATAAACTCTTTAAGCATAACTTCAAGTTCAAAGGGAGCACTCCTATTATTGCTGTAAGAATTTCCATAAGCATTACCATTGTTGGGAGGATATGGCTTATAATTGTTGTTACCAAAATTGTTCCTATAAGCATTATTGCAAAAATTGTTATTTCTTATGAAGTTCACATCAACTTGCTCTTCTTGAGCAACCAAAGAGGCTAAAGGAACATTATTTGGATCAATATGGGCTTTCCCATTAACAAGCATAGACATAATAATATCAATCTTATCACTCAAGGAGGAGGTTTCCTCAACAGAATTTACCTTCCTACCTTGTGGAGCTCTCTCAGTATGCCATTCAGAATAATTAACCACCGTATTGTCCAGAAGTTTTGTTGCAGCACCCAAAGTGATGGTCATAAAGGTACCTCCAGCAGCAAAACCCAATACGTTCCTTGAAGAATAGTTCAATCCTGCATAAAAAGTTTGGATGATCATCCAAGTAGTCAGTCCATGAGTGGGACAATTCTTTACCAAAGATTTAATTCTTTTCCAAGCTTGAGCAACATGTTCATTATCAAGTTGTTTAAACTTCATTATTTCACTTCTCATAGATATAATCTTAGCAGGAGGATAGTATTTTCCAATGAAAGCATCTTTGCATTTAGTCCAAGAATCAATACTATTCCTAGTTAAGGAATTCAACCATTCTTTAGCTTTTCCTCTCAAAGAGAAAGGAAACAACTTCAGCTTAATAATATCACCATCTATATACCTATGCTTTTGCATCTCACAAAGTTCAACAAAGTTATTTAGATGGGAAGCAGCATCTTCATTACCAATACCAGAAAATTGTTCTCTCATAACAAGATTGAGCAAAGCAGGTTTTATCTCAAAGAAAGTATCTTTAGGCACAGGTGGAGCAATAGGTGTGCTCATAAAATCATTATTGTTGGTGCTAGTGAAGTCACACAACTTAGTGTTTTCAAGAGTAGTCATTTTTTGGGTTTTCAAATAAGAAAGCAAACTAGTAAAACTAATTTTTTTGTGTTTTTTATAACAAAACAAGCAAACAAAGCAAAAAGAAAACTAAGCAAAACAAAAATAACAAAGTAAAGAGATTGGTTATGAGGGACTCCCCTTGTGAAGATGTCCTTGACTCCCCGGCAACGGCGCCAGAAAAATGCTTGATGGCTCTGTGAATGGCGCCCAGAAAAGTGCTCGTGTGTGGTTGATGTAGAGCTCGTTGAGAACCCCAAGAGGAAGGTATGATGAGCACAGCCGCAAGTTTCCCTCAGTTATGAAACGAAGGTTTAATCGAACCAGTAGGAGCAAGGAAACACCCCAAAGGTGTTGCTAGCTAAGCCTTGGCAGGGTGCACTACCGGTGTTAGTAGCAACATGGAGACCTGCACAACACAACCACAGAACTTTGTCCCCAACTTGTGATGAGGTTGTCAATCTCACCATGTTTTGTGGAAAACAAAGGATTAAACGTATCGAATGGAAAGAAGTAATAGTTTGCAGAAAGTAAACACAAAGCAGTAAACAGTTTTAGATTGTATGTAAAAGAAAAGGACCGGGATCCATAGTTCACTAGAGGTGGCTCTCCTTAGATAGATAACATGCTGGGTAAAAAAATTACAGCGGCGCAATTGACAAACATCGAGAAAGCAATACATGCATATACTAATCATCTTGACTCCTTTGGACCTTGATTGGGCATTACAACATTATACATAGACCGCCATCTAACTGCATCTATGACTAATAATCCACCTTCAGGTTATCATCCGAACCCACTCCAGTATTCAGTTGCAAGCAACAGATTATTGCTTTACGAATTGCGTGTAAAGTAAACAATACGATTGTTCTATGAACAAAGGATTGTTGTTTTCTCCCTAGTAGCAACAGCACATCTAGTACCTTAGAGATTTCTGTCACTTCCCCAGATTACCAGAGGCATGAACCCACTATCGAGCATAAATACTAACTCTTGGAGTTGCTAGCCCTACTCGCCCAAGATAGCTACTAACAACGGAAAGCATGCAAGATCACAAATAACAAAGACATGATAGAATCAATAATCAATCTGAAATAGCATCTCAATATCCATCGGATCCTCGCAAACACAACATGCAGAATTACAAATAGATGATCTTGATCATGAACGGAGCTCACAAGATCTAGACATGAAAGCACAAAGGAGGAGAACCACCATCTAGCTACAACATGGATCCGTAGTCCAAGGATGAACTACTCGCGCATCACACTGGAGGCTTGCATGGTGATGAAGAAGGCCTCCAGGGTGAATTCCCCTCTCTGGCAGGGTGCCGAGAAGAGCTTCAGATCCCTCCCGATCTTGGGATGGAGATGACGATGGCTACAGACTCTTTCCTGGATTTTTTATCGGGCACTTAGGGTTTTCGTCCCGAGGGCATCTTATAGGCGGAAGGGGAGGCCGAGGGGATGCCGGAGGCAGCCAGACCACCCCCTGGTGCGGGCTAGGCTGGGCCGCGGGGCCAGGTGGTGTGGTGGCCCCCTAGCCCCTCTCCGTCTCGTACTCTGGCATCTGATGACTTCCGGAAAATAGGCACTTTGGCTTTTGTCCCGTCCAATTCCGAGAATATTCATTTTCTGACTTTCCTGGAACCAAAAACAGCAGAAAACAGGCAGCTGGCACTATGGCTCTTGTTAATAGGTTAGTCCAAGAAATCATATGAAAAGTACTCCAAAGTGTGGACAAAACACAAGAATGTGGATAAAACCAAGCATGGAACATCAAAAATTATAGATACATTTGCAATGTATCAAGCCTTCGGCGAGCTGGGCTCTCCTCCCACGGAGGATCCTCCTCCAAAGGCAACGAGTACCTGGTTAACAAAAGGCGATCTCGACTGGCCCACCTCACCGACCAGGAGCACGTAGAAGCCGCAGAAGTCCTCGACTTTGGCTCTATGACGGTGGATACGCGGGGCAACGTGCTCCCGAAGACGCCGCAAGCTGGGGTGACAGTGGCCACCATGTACCTCCTCAACAACCAGCCACCGGTTGGAGATCCGTGATCTACCATGCACCAATCTACGATAGCAGGCCTGGGGCTAATCGAGGCAGCCCTCGATAAAGAACCAACACCAGAGCCAAAGAAAAGCAAGGCTCTAGCCAAATACTACTACTCATACTCCTCCAGCGACGACAGTCACGATCTGTCATGGCGACGTCGCTCACGACGGCATGACCATGACTACGACCCACGTGATGACATCACGCAGCGCAAGGTCGACAAGATGCAGGCAAGGCATGCTCGTTCGACTGACTCGGAAGAAGATGAGACGGAGCTCTGTGGCGCCAGATGCTTTAGTAGGGCCATCAAGTAGAAGTGAATACCTAAGGGTTCAAACTCCCATCAGAGAATCCAAAATTTGACGGCCTGCAGGATCCGAAAATCTGGCTGGAGGATCACATCTCCTCCATCAGGCTACACGGCGGAAGCTCAAGCACGGCATTGTAATGCCTGCAGCTACAGCTGCAAGGCACCGCCCGCACATGGCTCAACAATCTCCCACGTGGATCAGTTTGCAGCTGGGAAGAGCTGGTCTACAGCTTTGTGCGCAACTTCAAGGGAACTTACAAAAGGCCCGCGTCAATCGAAGAACTAAGAGGCTGCCACCAAAGTTCCGGCGAGTCGCTGTGCTCGTACATCCAGAGGTGGTCCATCATCAAGAACTCCGCAGAAAACATCTCGGAGGACCGTGCAATTGACGTGTTCAATGGCGGAGTTCGCCGTATAGAGCTCAGGGAAGAGCTGGGCCACTCGAAGCCCAAAATGATCGATCACTTGATGGAAATCATGAATCGGTGGGTGGACGGAGAAGATTCGGTTAAAAAACATACCTGCACTGATGACGACGATGACGACCTTGGGCGCAGACGCAACCACCGAGGAACGTCTAATGCGCGTCTACAAGGACCGCGACAAAGTCAACATGGTCGCGGCTGGCTACACCGACAAACGCGACGACAACCGCAATAGCGGATATCGTAGCGGGGGATACCGCAACACTGGGAAAACCACGCAAGTGTGGCAACGCCGCACTCACGAAGAGGCACCCGCGACATCCATCCAGGACAAACTGTCCGGGCCATGCAACGTGCACTTCTAGATTGACAAGCACGATGGCAAGAAAAAATCCAGCCACCTTCTAAAGGATTGCCGCGAGTTCCTCAAACTCCATGAGGGTCTGGCCCAGATGAATCGTGACGTGATCAACCGGGGCTACGGATCTGCCCCAGGCACTATGGCACATGGATCTCCACCACCACCGCCTGGTCCACCACCACCTGCGGCTGCGCCAGTCCAGCATCATGGAGGTGAGCCGTACCCGCGAGTTGTGGGCAACATGGGGATGGTCCAAAAAGGGCGCCCCTCCAATCGAATGCAGAAGGCAATCACTCGCCAAGTCAACTTGGCGATAAACTCTCCACCTTCCACCACTGAGTACCTCAGTGGAAGTGAGTCCTGCATCACCTTCGACAAGCGTGACCACCCGCGCCAAGTTCCTCGTCCAGACCACTATCCCCTTCTACTCGAGGCGTAGATCGGAGGCTTCGATATGAGTCGTGTTTTCATGGACGGCGGGAGCGGCATCAACTTCATGTTCGCAAGTACCTTGCTCACGATGAGGATCCCTCCGACTTGCCTGGAAGTTTCAGACACGACGTTACACGGCATCGTCCTAGGGAAGGGCGTATACCCCCTGGGCAAAATCAACCTCAACATCATCTTCGGCACGCTGCAAAACTTTCGGCAGGAGCGCATCGACTTTGAAGTCGTCGACTGGCCCTCACAATACCACTGGATCCTAAGATGTGTCGTGTTTGCAAGGTTCATGGCAGTGCCACACTACGCCTATCTGCAGATGAAGATGCCAGGCCTAAACGGCGTCATTAGAATCAACGGAAGCTTCGAGAGGTCCGACAGCTGCGATAGGGAATTCAATAGAATCTCCTAGTCCTTTGGCATGCAAGAGGAACTCGCAAAACTAAAGGAGTCGACACACAACATTCTGCCTCCCCTGAGCAGGCCAAGTTCATCCGACCTGTCCTTCGACTCGTCGGTGCACAAAAAAAAGTCTAGGTCCACCCAACGAACCCAACCACGACGGCCCTCATCGCTAACAACTTGAGTTCCGCATAGGAACTCGTGCTCGTCGAATTCCTCCGTGAGCACTGGGAGATCTTCGCCTGGTGTCTAGCAGACATGCCAGGGGTCCCCAGGGAATTCGCCGAGCACTCATTCAACGTGAATCCAGACGCAAGGCCAGTCAAGCAGACAATACGGTGAATGTCTGAACCGAGAGCAAAAGCAGAGAGTATGGAGATCAATAGACTCCTCGATGCAAACTTCATACGCGAGATCAAGGAAAGCACCTAGCTCGCTAACATAGTGCTTGTGCCTAAAAAAGACACAGATATCCTGCGGATGTGCGTGGACTTCACCTCCCTGAATAAGCACTGCTCAAAAGACCACTTCCCATTGCCACGAATCGATCAAATCATCGACTCCACCGCGGGATGTGAGCTCCTCTACTTCCTCGATGCCTACTTAGGCTACAATCATATTCAAATGACGGAGGAAGACCAAGAGAAAATGGCGTTTACAATGCCCTTTGGTGTGTTCTGCTACAACACGATGCCTTTCGGGCTAAAAATGTAGGAGCCACCTATCAGCAATGCATGCAGGCTTGCCTCAAGAACCAACTTGGTCGCAATATCCAAGTCTACGTTGACGACATCATCATCAAAACCAAAGAGGAAGCCACGTTAATCGACGATCTCCATGAGACCTTCGCTAACCTCGACCGCTACCAGATCAAGCTCAATCCGAACAAATGTGCCTTCGGCGTGCCATCGGGGCAACTACTCGGATATCTCATCTCTGTGAGGGGGGTCGAGGCAAACCCGAAGAAAATAAAGGCCATACTGTCCATGAAAAAGCCGAAGAACGGAAAAGGCATCCAGCAGATGGCTGGGCGAATCGCGACGCTCGGTCGATTCATCAGTCGAATGGGCGAAAAGCACTGCCCTTCTACCAACTCCTCCACAAAGCTGACAAGTTCAAGTGGACAGATGAGGCGCAAGAAGCATTCGAAGACCTCAAGTGTCTACTATCCACCTCGCTAGTATTGGTGACGCCTCGCGAAAAGGAACCACTACTGCTCTACATCTCCGCCACCAACCAGGTGTTTAGCACGGTGCTCGTGGTGGAACGAGCCGAAGAAAATAAGGTCCAGGGGTCCATCGCCCAGTATACTACCTCAGTGAGGTGCTCACGCCAACAAAGCAGCAGTACCCACACTACCAGAAGCTGGCGTATGGCGTCTTCATGACAGCTAGGCGACTACGCCACTACTTCCAGGAGCACCCAATCATGGTGGTAAACGACGCCCCGCTTGGGCATATACTCAATAATCCTGACGCCACCAGAAGAGTCACGCTCTGGGGAATCGAACTGTCTCCACGAGACATCACATATGAGAAGCGTGATGCGATCAAGTCGCAAGTTCTCCCGTACTTTCTCGTGCATTGGATGGAGAACCAGCTCCCTGACAAGCCAGATATGTCCTATCTCTGGACAATGCACTTCGACGGGTCCAAGCAAAAGGACGGAGCTGGGGCAGGGGTCATACTGACATCGCCCCAAGGAGACAATATGAAATACATTCTGCGAATGCAGTTCACTGCCTCCAATAATGAAGTCGAGTACGAGGCCTTAATCCACGGGATGCGGATGGCGAAAGCCTGCAGCACCAAGAGGATCATCATCTACGGAAACTCAAAGCTGGTGGTCAACCAAATGATGCACGAGTGTGACACACTAAGGGACAACATAATCGCCCTCTACGACACACTCGAGGGAGACTTCGACGGCTGTGAGCTGCGACACGTAGGTCGCGAAAGGAACGAAGAGGCAGATACACTCGCCAACATCGGCTCCACCTGCGCCCCCATACCACCCGGGGTATTCCTCGAGCGCATCTGCGAGTGCTCCATCAAGCCCAAGGCTCCAGAGAAGAAGCCAAGTACGTCAACGGACTCGGGGGCTACACCACCCAACGAGCCAATGGCACTCGATGACATGGAGCTTGGTACGGTACTTGAAGGCCCAATGGAGGTCATGATGATCGAGCCATCTTGGACATAGCCGTACATCACATATCTACTCAACAAGAGGCTGCCAGACGACCCGACTGATGCGCGACACATCGCACGATGATCCAAGGCATTAGCTCTCATCAACGGTGAACTGTACAAGCGCAGCATCACATGGGTACTTCAACGGTGCATCTCCAATAGGGACGGAAGGGCTATCCTCCTCGACATACATGAAGGCACTTGCGGGCATCATGCTGGCAGTCGCGCCCTCATTGCCAAAGCTCTGTGAGCTGGATTCTACTGGCCCATGGCCATGTGCGACGCCAAGGACATTGTCCAGCGCTACAACGCTTGACAGCGATTCATGGACAAACCTCACGCACCTGGCGTGGAGCTCAAGCCAATACCGTTGGCTTGGCCCTTCGCACAGTGGGGACTCGACATGGTCGGCAAGCTCCCAAAGTCCTCGCGAGGAGGTTATGTCTACCTCTTAGTCGCGGTTGACAAATTCACCAAGTGGATCGAGGTCATGCCGATGTCGAATCAATCAGGAGCCAGCATTGTCAAGTTCTTCGAGTCCATTGTCTACCGCTTTGGAGTGCCACATAGCATCATCACGGACAATGGGATGAACTTCACCTCTAAGGAGTTCCAGGAATTCTGCAAAACCTTGGGAATCAACATAAGGTATGCCTCGGTGGCTCACCCGCATACCAACGGTCAAGTCGAAAAGGCCAACGGACTCGTCCATGGTGGAATCAAGAAACGACTCCTCCGGCCACTCGAACAAGCCGCTGGAGGCTGGCCAGACGAGCTGCAATCCGTACTTTGGAGCCTATGCACAACTCCAAACAGCGCCACGGGATACACTCCGTTCTTCATGGTGCATGGTGTTGAAGTGGTGCTACCCGCAGAAGTACGCTACAAAGCCCCACGGGTGGTTGCATACAGCGAGAAGGAGTCAACTCTCGCACTCGAAGACTCCGTCGACCTCCTTGATGAGGCACACGAGATAGCAGCGGAGAGATCAACGATCTACCAGCAGAGCCTCCGCAACTACCACAGCAGAAGGCTACGCCCCAGATCCTTCGTCGAAGGAGACCTGGTCCTGCGACTGAAGCAACAAGGGCATCTCAAGCTCGAGTCCCCTTAGGAAGGACCTTACATGATTACAGAAGTAATCCTAGGTGGCTCCTATCGCCTTAAAGATTTCGAGAGCGGAGTCGCATACTCCAACCCCTGAAACGTAGCACAGCTGCATCGTTTCTACCCCTAGTCGTTTTTTACATTACAAATAAGGCTATTCAGCCAGGCACTTAGCCACACATTGTACCTCATACTATTCTGCGAATAAATAAAGCTAAGTGCCCCGAAACTCTTTGTCTTTTCCTATTTTCTTGCAATCTCATCACTCGGGGGCTGCACCACCCTTTACACTTTCGTTCTACGAACAAATCAAAGTATCCTGAGTAGCTGACGCACTACCAATTGAACCCTTGATAAACACCAACCCAGTTGCAACGCACCTGGCAGGTTGGCAAGGTACTTAGATAAATACACGTCTGGCTAACGAAAAGGAACTGGAGAGTACAATACACTCGAAAAATATACAAGCTAGCAAGCTCTTCACATATCAATGGGTATTAAATACACCCAACACAAGCAAACAAACTTTACAACACTTATACACCTATGTGCAGGATACAAAATTATGCTACTGCTGCAAAAGATGCACATTCGTCTACTCTTCAAAGAAGTTGACAATGTCCTCTACTGGCTGATCAACTGCCTGGTAGTTCGGCACCATGTTCTAGGTTATCCCTTTTGGCGGCGGCGGCGGTCCAGCAGCAACAGACGCTATGTCCACATCTGGCCGATACAGTCCCACCATCAACGGGGCAGCCTTGGCACCAGCAACCAACTGCTGCCGCACGCACTCGCCTACCACGCTTATATCTTGAAACTTCGCTAGAAGAGCCAACAGGCTTGAAGGGACGGCGTCCAGCGGAAACATCGTCTGATAAATGTGCCTGAGGCACGACTGCGCCTTCTTCAAGCATTGAATCACTCAAGAAGAACGATCATGCAGGGTCGCCAACGCGACTCCACAGTCATGGTCCACCCAAAAATATCCACTAGCCTGCAGCTGCTCCTGGGTCAGGTTATTCATTCGAATGGCCACCCGGTCCTTCTCATCCTGCGGATGACGAGCGCTAACAACTACAGCAAGCAAATATCAAAGTGTAAGGACAAGGCATTGCCGCGACTAACTAAAAGATAAGATGAGAAGACAGAGAGCTAACATTTAAACTGCTCATTCAATTGTGCCACTTCCTCCAAGAGATACTTCTCGCGTGCGGTGGCCTTCTCATCTTTCGACTTCCACACATCCGTGTTACCGCGGTCGATGGGCAACTCACGCTCCAACTGCTTAATGCGGTAGCGCAGTCGCGAAAGCAACGACAACTCCTCCACCTTTGAATGCGGTTGCGCCGTGGTTTCATTGGTGGGAGGATAATCATGAGGACCACTCAAAGGACCCTAGGTACAATCAAGCAAGAGGCAAATGAGACTAATCACACATCGATAAATAGAGGACTGCATTCAAATTTGATAAAATGTCAAGGGAACACCCCCCAAAAAGCACGGTTCAGATAAAAGGCTAGCTACAGCTATTACACATGGAGACTAGGGAGCATTCTACTTCTTCGACTTCGACTTCGACTTCGGGGGCTTCATCGCATCCGTGGCAGTCTCTGACACCACGGACTTACCGGTGGTAGCCCCAGATGCCTCGGTCTTTGCCGCCTTCGCTCGCCGCCGCTCCTCAGAGTATTTGGTGACTGTCTCGATAAGCTGAGGTACGTATTTACCGCAGCTACTAGCGAAAGGAGCAAACACTACCTGCTGGCCTCCGGCGTCGACAGGCATCACCTTGAAGATAGCGGAGGGATCCAGCTCCACGCCATGGGCTTGCACCATCGCGAGTGCCATGGTGGCGCCGATAGACTGCTGGGAGTTCCTGAATTCCATGGGAATACCTCCAGCAAAAGATTCCACCAGGTCATCAAGATTGTCGATTAGCCCGGCCTTGGGAGTCAGGTCCTCACGGAGGCGACTGAGCACACCTTTGGCCTTCCCCAATGTCTCCTGAAGGGAAACACTATGGTCCTCGACTACGGCAATGGCGCCAGCCAAAGCATCCGCGTGACGCAGGGACTAGGCATCAAAGCTCAGGCCGGCGGCATCTATGTACACAGAGTGTCAGCACAACAACATGACATCAAACAAGGAGGAATGCAAATCAAACTAAAAAATACCTAAGAGAGCCTTGGCAATCTAAAAAGTTGTTCTTCGAACAACTTCTCCCTTTCAGCATTGGAAGAGCACAGGTCTTCCTCACACTTCTGCGACTCTTCCAGAGCCGTGACTGCCTCATCGCGCCTTTTCTCCGCCACGGCAAGCCCCTTCTCGAGGGATGTAACGCGACAGAGAAGTTCATTGTGCTCACCTACAAAGGACAGGGCGTAATAGCAATTGAGTTGACAAATTTCCATGAAGATAGAGACAAAGTCAAAAGCAAACCTTCGACTGTGCGGTGGCGATTGTCCAGCAGGGCGTGTTGTCGACCCAAAGCAAGGACTTGCTCCACAAGGCGAGCAGATTCCTTCACAATGAGCTACACCAAGAGAAACGAAGACTCAGCGTTAGCCAAAAGAACAAATTCGACTGACTAAACAGTAAAATGACACTCACATGATCCTCCAGGGACTCCGAAGATGTCGGCCGAGCAGTCGTCCGGGCAACCATCTGGTGCTCCCTAGCATGTGGGGAACTCGAAGAATTGGTGCCGGAGTGGGCGACCACTGGAGGAGAGGGAGACCATGCGGCCACCTCCTTGGCCTTGGAGTCCGTGACTCCAGACTCTTTCACAAATTGGATGTCATCAGAAGACGACGATGCCACTTGACTACAAACCACGTACAGCACCACTTCAGAAAAGAAATTCCAAAGAAAACAAGACAAACTCGTGGAAATTAAAGCTCACCAATCGAATTTGTCGAGGTCAAATGAGTCATCCGATGACTCCTTCGGCAGTCGCAGCTTCTTCTGAGCAGGAGGAGCCCTGGCGCGCAAAGGCACGGCGGGGATTGGCCCCTCTGAAGCAGCAGAGGGACCCTCCAGCGTTGTCCGCGAGGAGGCGTCAGAATCTTCGCTACAGGAACGCTTGCGTGTGTCGTGGCCACTAGACTCAGGGGCTTCCTCCTCCTCTTCAATTGGGACGGTCGAATCCGACTCGTCCTCTTCCACCACTTCACGCAAGATAATCCCTTCAAGCAGAGGAGGGAAGTTGGAGGCCACCTTCCAGTCCTGTAGTCAGAAGAAACATCAACACATATTATGCACTTGGCAACCAATTGAAAAGATAAAAGACTACTCCAAAAGAAAGCTCTACCTCGGGCGGAGGGTTGTTGGCATCAAAAGGGGGCACGACTGATTCTCCAAGGAGATCCTCCTTGGCGGTGTACTTGGTCAGCAATCGCAACCTCTTATCTACCTCACCCGCGGAAATACCCTCTGCAGATATGCGAGTGGAATCGCCAGCACTCTAGCCTGAAGAGGCTGGACGCGGCGGTGCAACCGCGTGCGAATGAGAGCGGCACCACCCTCTTCCTTGCCTATGCGACCTTCGAGGTTGCAGACATGCTGATACAGCATCTCCGTTTCCTCGGACTCGCCAGGCATCACGACGTTCTTCCAGGAACGCCTCCTCTTGCAAGTCGCCACGGGGGCGAAGGGCGCGAGTCCATAGTGTTGTCCGTCGGCCTTCTGGTCGTGGATGTAGAACCACTTATCTCTCCACCCTTGGACAGACGCGGTGAGATTCATATCAAAGTAGGTGGAAGAGGAGTCGACATGGATCCCGCAGCCTTCTACTTCCTAGACTACCAAACCCAACCCCGACTGACGCTTAAGTTTAAAAAGCTTCTTGAAGAGACCAAAGTGTGGCTCGATTCCGAGCTAGCACTCGCACAAAGTGATGAAGTAGGCAATGTGGAGAATGGAATTTGGGGATAGCTGGTGCAGCTGGAGCCCGTAGAAGCAGAGAAGACCCCTGACAAAGGGATGCAGGGGAAGAGAAAGACCATGGATGATGAATGCAAGGAACATCACCTGGAAACCAGCAGGAGGAACGGGAATTACCTCCTCGCCAGGTACATGGGAGTCGCCTTCCGTGGAAGGAAGTGCTCCATCTTGACAGAGATTGAACAACTCCGCGGGCTTGATGGTGGATGGGAGCCAAGACCCATTGGTGACGCGAGTCCCTGCTCCTTTCTTCTTCCCAGAGCTGGTGGCGCTGGTGCCCACGATGGCGGCGCCTCCCTTCTTCTTGGTGGCGGCAATGGTGGCTGCAGATCCAGCCGCAGAACCTCCTTTCTTCTTGCCCATCTTTTGATGGCGATGCGAGCGGAGGAAGTAACTAGGGAAAACACGGAGCTGGTCCAGTGCCATAGAGAGGAAGTGCGCAAAGAAGCAGAAAGAGCAACAATGGCGAAGGAGGCACGAGCAAGAAGAAGGATGGGGAAATTACGGCAGTTGTGCTGCTACTTAACCTCCTCGTGGATGTCATCCAGCGGCCAGCAGAAACCCTATTGGACGTGTGGCACACATCGCCATCGACGTGTGGCGAAGGTGAATTACGAACCGTCCCCCACTACTCCCATTACGCGTGGAAATCGAGAAGACGCAGTTAAAACAAAAAATTATGCATGCCCAGAAGTCAGAAAGTGGGACCCATCGCTCGTCACGTCCCACCAAAGCCGCTCACACGGGCAACTGAAGTCATCACATCATCAGCACTGACGTCATAGTTTCCAGCAGAAGAACATTTTTACTACTTTAGTCCTTGCTCGAGTCTTCGACTCAACCAACCACTCGGGGGCTACTCCTAACAGGAGCGCTGGCCACGCACCCGATAGATTTTTTATGCAGGTGTATAAGCTTCATGAAAACCCATCACTCGAATCAACGATTCGATTGTGAACTTCGGGTTACTCCCATAGGGAGCGCTGGAAGCACATTCGACTGAAGCAAACAACAAAAGACGATAGTAGTCGCACATGCTTTTAATCCCTACTCGAGTCTGCGCCTCTAATAGGCACTCGGGGGCTACTCACATAGGGAGCGTTGGTCGTGCACCGTATGATTATTTGTACGTCGTACTATGTGTTAATAACATCCACTCTCGAATGCTATGGTGACGCCGCCTCATATTTTCCCTACAAAGAGATTACGTCTCCTGGGTCACCAGAATCATCTCCGCGATGACAAAAATTTGGATGCCGCGTTTACAGCGTGAAGATAAGACCTGAATAAGGCCTGGCAACGCATCTGCTATGCACTACCAAAAATATATCCATACCTACAGGTACGATGAACATGCCTTGACGGACGCGTCGAGTGCTCACATTTATACACTGGAATTCGACTCCAGTAAGACCTCCGTGGCCTGAGTCGAAATACGCCAGCACTTTTCCGAATTCGTGTCCGGGGACTTGAGTTTGAGTAGATTGCATTGTTTTTCCCTAAGGCAGTTAACTGATACCGATACATCGGATAAATCAGGCACGTGTATCAACAATCCCTATGACACAGACAAGAACACGCAAAATACTCTCAGTCATGCACTCGAAAGACTTCATAAAATCTCCAGTCGAATCTGCGATTCCACTGGACACTCGGGGGCTACTGACATGGGTATACCCTATAGGTACTCGAGTTTGGCATATACAGTCCAGATACGGCAGAAGTCCACGGCATTGTCAAGGCCCAATGCAGAATTCGGGTGACCCATGGACTCTACGATTGCTTGCAACGCAAGAAGAAGCTTAAGATAGAAAGTTCAAAGGGACGAACCCTAATCTGTAATCGACTCGACCTGCTACCCGAGACCTAGCCTATCTATATAAAGGCTAGGAGGGGTGGTGAGGAGGACAATCACAACCCTAGTTTCCACAACCATCGCCAGATTGCATCTACGCACCCCTGTAACCTTCGACTCTCTCGATAATTCCAAGAGCAGACAAGCAGGAGTAGGGACCTCTACGAGGCCTGAACCTGGGTAAACCCTGCATCCCTGTGTTCTTGTTTTCTAGCCGATTGATGCCTCCAAAGCTCCCTCCTTCTCCAAAACCCAATTCCATAACAATGGGCATTGATGAGTTAAACCCTCGTCACGTACATTTCCAAAAAGGTCAGAAAACAATATTTTCATAATGATATGATTATGGGTTATTTACCATATGGTAATAAACTACTACTATAGTTCAAGTGGTAAAGGAACATAATACCTAGGACTTAACAACTAATGTCTCCAGTGATTCTTGCGCCGTATAATATGTGTTAACCATGAGATTTGGAATGGGACAGAGAAGTCAGCTAGATCTTCTTCCTTTCGCATGTCAACAGATGCGTAGGCCGTGGCTATTATCCTTGTAGCGTGAGTATGTAATTAGTAGAGGATATGCATCATATGGGTGGGATCCCTCAACGTCCCATGGTAGTTCTGGCATCTACAATGGTATGTACTTCCCATTGCCATAATTCAATATGTGGGCATGGCATACACCAAGGGGACATGCGGGGCCACGGAGAAGGGAAGTGATTGGCTTGGATCTTAGTTTGGGACTCATACCAAGGAAGTGTGAATGATCCTGCAATTCGGATGTGCAACAAAGATAAGGTCTCCCATGGGTAAAGTAATGCACCTCTACAGAGTGTACAAACCTATGACATGTTACTCCCTGTTTCGGGAAGTATCTACGAACGCGGCAGGAAAGAACTCCATGAAGTTTTGGTAAACCTGTGAAGGCTAATGAACATAGCTTTTCAGAATAAAAGCAACCTTTGAATAGTTGTTCAAAATAAAGGCAACCTTTGAAAAAATGTTTATGAAAACCTGCATAGCCTATGACCTATGGTCTGTGGCTGTAGTTCGTGCATTAAACACTCCTTTTTAGTGAACTTACTGAGTATGCTCGTACTCAACCGGTTTCTTCTTAACCCTTTCTAGATTCTAAAGCCAATGAGGATGATGTCAACATCAACTTATGCTCAAGTGAATCATCATCAAAAGCTCAAGATCTTCAATGAAGTCAAAGGAGACAACACATTCATCAACTGAAGTGAAGACGAAGTTACTGTTTATATAGGAGTATATTATCTAGCCATAGAACCAACTTCTATAGAACATTGCTACATCAGCAATTACAAGCCAGATAGTTTAGATACTAGTCTATTAGTATGATAATTATGAGTTGTTATTTCTGGTTCTTCTTTGTAAGAAGTTCTTGCTCCCTCTATAACCTAGAGTGTTCTCTGGATCCTTTGTAAAGAGTCGAGTTGTAACCTATAGTCTTGTATTGGACCTGCTATGTTTCTGTTGTACCACTCTGAGGGATGTAATACTGGTGGAATGGTGTTTCATTGGTGTTATGTCAATGACTATAGTGTACTACATTATGAAGTGGTATGCTAGGTCACTTTAGTAGCTTTGGTGGAATTTGGGAGTGAAGGACTTGCCCTTGCATTTGGTGCATAGATTTGAGTTCTCCTAGAATATTCGGCGAGTTCAAGCTCTTGGGCTTGTTACTCTTGGGTAACCTCAGCAATGTCCATATTGATGGACTTAGGGTTTTGTGGAAAAGAGAACGTTGGGTATTTTGTCGGCTGCTTAGACAAACAAGGGAGTCGAAGTCGTCTGTTTTCTTAGGAAAAAATCAATTACAGATCGCTCAAGGCTTTTTTCGGTACCCCTCCGTTGGGTCCTCTCAGCCTTTATATAATAGTTTGGGTCCTTAGACTGTATATGGATAGGTTACAAGTTATGATTATAACACTAACACAACATTGGTTCCTACTCTTTCCTTGTCTAGCAAGATATGCCTTCTATCGGATGCTTCTTGGGCCTTCCTTGGTTCCTTCTTGGGCCTTGCAGGCTGTAAGCCTAGGGTAACTAATCACAATAACCTAGGTAATCATACCCATGTCAGTAGCCCCCGAGACTCCATCTGAATCATAGATTCGGGTTGAGTCTCAAAGGAAACATGAGCTGAGGTTTTCTTTATAATGTATTTTTATTTTAACTGATGTAGGGATATGGTACAACAGGTCTAATGCATCTGACGGATTGGGAATCCAAGCCCCTAGGCTTGAACCCAGTATTTGCTAGCGTAATCTAGTTCGAGCTGTTGAGGTCTTATCGAATACTGAATCCCAATACTATTATTTTGGGTACCCAACGCGTTCGTCAGGATTTTTCATTGTATCGTTGATACAGATAATTTAATAGCAGAGCGCATTCATATGCGTGTACCAGGCAACACAGGACGAATATCGGGGTCTTACCTTCATGTCATGGACACGACATTCAGACTTTTATCACGTTGAGCGCGGTCGAAGGATTTTCTGAATTTTGTCGATTGCCTTGTCTGGCTGTTGGAACAGCTGAAGTTGCCATTTTTTCGGATACTATATGGGTGCTCCCGATGGGAGTAACCATGTAAGGATAAAAACATGTAATACTCACAAATTTATATGTTTGTTCGACCTTGCATGAATTTTTTCGTTTTATCAGGTGCGCTTTCAACGCATGAGGATAATATTCCTTCTGTCCTGCTGGACTATACTGTTTCTATCGGGTGCGCGACAGCGCTCTCGATGGGAGTAGTCCTCGAGGCTAAGTTCGGATGCTTGCATCAGGACATAGGCTCAAAATTTAAGTCCCACTTCTTCCTTCATATTTGGCACCTTAATACTTTGTAATACTAAAAATTAAAGTACACATTGTAGGCATAGTCGCCTGGCCATTGGCCTTATTCAATTTAAATTGTGAAAACTAAAAGTCTAAGCATAGAAGCATCTCAACTACGCAACGTTCCATGAGTTGGAGTATTTGACTCCTATTTCTTATCTTGAAGCTGATATGCTCCACTATTACTTCTATGACGATATAAGGTCCTTCCCATGGTGATTCTATCTTGTGTTCCCATCTTGGTTGAGGCGAAGGACCAAATCCCCTATGACGAAGGACTTGGGACGCAGTCGACAGCTGTGATAATTGCATAGATTTTGCTGATATATCGATGCCCTTTGTAAAGGAACATCTTGCGCTTCGTCGAGTGCACAAACATCATCTTCAAGTGCTTCTCTAGATGATTCTTCTTCATATTTTGCGACCCTAGGAGACTCATGATTTACTTCGACTGGAAGAACAACCTTTGCACCGTGGACCAGAAAGAAAGGTGTTTCCTGTGTTGCATTATATGGGGTGGTACGTAGGCTCCATAGGACGGAGGGCAAATCATCTACCCAAGCTCCTTTAGCTCTACCAAGTGGTGCCATGAATCTTTTCTTGATGCCATTGGTTACGAGACCATTGGCTTTTTCCACCTGACCATTGGTTTGTGGATGGGACCAAAGCATAGCTTAATTTTATACCCATCTCCTTGCAATATTCTTTGAACTCATTGGAAGTAAAATTGGTTCCATTGTTGGTAATAATGCTATTTGGTACTTCAAATATGAATACTATTGATTTGATAAAATTCACGACCAAAGTTCCATCTTAACTTGTAACGGGCATTGCTTTGATCCATTTGTAAATTTGTAGATTGCTACTAGCATAAAGATGTGTCCTCTTAGCGAACATTTGTGGAGTTTACCCACCATATCAAGTCCCCATTGAATAAATGGCCAGGCGAGAGGTATGGGGTTTAGTTCCGCGGCAGGTGCATTGGGTTTTGTAGAAAATCGTTGGCATGCTTCGCATGTTCATACGATGTCCTTCGCATCCTATACTGTTGTAAGCCAATAAAATCCTGCTCAGAAAGCTTTAGCCGCAATTGCTCATTTGCTAGCATGGTGGCCACAAACCCCTTCATGTATGCCTTTGAGGATAAGCTCTCCTTCTTCGGGTGTAACACACCGTTGTAACACGCCCGAGATGCTCCTTTTATATAATTATACTTTAATGATCGTAAAAGATTTAGATCGACGTGTGATCCGCCATGCCTCAATAACATCTTCGGGTAGTTCTCCTTGCATCGTGTATGCTACATATGGCTGCATCCATGTGGGTTCTATTATCAAGACCGCATCGGGTTCCATCGCTTCTTCAAGGGCGTTTAATTCACTTTTGGCTGCAGGCACAACCCCGTGTTGCCTTTTGATTTGACCTTCTTGCATGTTTTTGGTGCTATGACCTCAGAAACCCTTTTTCTTTGATGGAACGTTTCGTTATTTCTTCCCAAAAAACTTTGGGTGGTACCGGTAAACAAAGGGATCCAATGTTTGCCAAATTGTTGGCCTCATTGTTACTTTCCCTGCCTATGTGTGATACTTCACATTCGTCAAATTGGGCTTCCATGATACTGCACATATCTCGATAAGAGATCATGTTATCACTAACGGCATCACATTTGTCCATGGCTTGTTGTGCGACAAGGTTGGAGTCGCCAAATATTTTTAGACGAGTTGCACCACAAGATTTGGCCATACGCATACCGTGCAACTGGGCCTCATACTTGGCTTCATTGTTTTACGCGTTTACAAAGCCCATCCGGAGTACGTAGAGCATTTTATCACCTTATGGAAACACCAGTATAACTCATGGTCCTACTCCCTCTATTCTCTTAGAGCCATAGAAGTACATTGTCCAAGCGCTCGAGAGGTCTGGCGGACCCGCACATTGAAATTATGTCCATTCAGTGATAAAATTAGGCAAAACCTGAGACTTAATTGTTTTTTACTTCTCATACGTGATGTATCGAGGGGATAACTCGATGCCCCATAGAGAGACGCGTTCCGTGGATTCTGGATTGTTGAGTATGTTGGAAAGAGGTGCTTCATTAACTACTATGATCGGGTGCTCCGAAAAATAGTGGCATAGCTTGTGTGCTGTCATGAAGACCCCGTATGCTAACTTCTGGTAGTGCGGATACATTTTCTTGGATGGGGAGAGTACCTCACTTAGGAAGTAAACTGGTCTCTAGACTTCATGGGTTTTACCTTCTTCTGGTCGTTCGACGACCAGAACTGTGCTTACCACCTGATTAGTGGTTGCGATGTAGAGTAGTATTGGTTCTTTTTCTCTTGGGGACACGGCGACATGGGATGTCGAAAGTGTTTTGTTGAGGCTTTCGAAAGCTTGCTGGGCTTCATTTGTCCACTCAAATTTCTCTGATTTTTTCGTGAGTGCGTAGAATGGCGGTGCTTTTTGGCCCAAGCGGGCGATAAATCGACTGAGCACCACGACTCGTTCGGCCAATTATTGTACGCCATGAAGATTTGATGGCTTCTTCATCATGAGGATTGCCTGTATTTTCTCTGGATTTGCTTCTATCCCCTTGTCAATACAAGGTAGCTGAGGAGTTGTCCTGCAGGGACTCCAAAGGAGCATTTTGTCGGGTTGAGCTTGATGCAATATTTTTCAAGGTTATCAAATGTTTCACGAAGATCATCGATAAAGGTTGACCATTGTTTTGTCGTGAAGATAACATCATCGATATATACATGTACATTTGTTCCAATTTGGCTTCCATGGCAACTCTGCATCATCCGTTGATACGTGACACCCGCATTTTTGACTCCAAAGGGCATTGTGGTGTAGTAGAATACGCCATAAGGCATTATAAATGTTGTCTTGTCCTAATCTTGCTCCTTCATCCAAATTTTGTGATACCCTGAGTATGTGTCTAAGAAGTAAAGACGTTCGCACCCTATGGTTGCATCGATTATTTGATCGCTTCGTGGTAATGGGAAGTGATCCTTTGGACAATGTTTATTCAGTGCGGTGAAATTGATGCACATGCGTAATTCTTTTGTGTTTTTCTTTGGAACGCATACTGAATTGGCGACCCACTCTGATTTCTTTATTTCTTTGATAAATTTAGCATCCATTAGGCGATGGAGTTCTTTTCCAGTGGCCTTGTGTTTGGTCTCTGCAAAACAACGGAGAGACTGTTTTACCGGTTTGGCTTCGGAGTTTAGATTGAGTGTGTGCTTAGAGAGTTCCCTAGGGATTCCTGGCATGTCAGCTGGTAACCATGCAAAAATCTCCTAGCGCTCATGGAGGAACTCGATGAGCGCGCTTTCCTATGTGGGACCAAGGTTGGAAGCCACAAAGGTCATTTTCTTCGGGTTTGTACGGTGGACTTGGACTTCCTTTGTTTCTTTTGTAGTGTCAAAGGCTTGATCAGGATTGACCCATGCCATTGTCAGAGGCTGTGTATTTGTTGAGATTTTTAGTTGCTCAAATTCTACTTCCATCTCGAAAGATTCAGAGATTTTGTTGAATTCCCAATCATAGTTATCGGATCGGGTGAAGCTTCCTCTCACGGTTATAATTACGTTGGGTGCTGGCATTTTCATTACCAGATACGCATAGTGCAGTACTGCCATGAACCATGCGAAAGATGGACGCCCCAGGATCATGTGGTATTGTGATGGCCAGTCCATGACTTCAAACTCGAGCTTCTCGCGCCTGAAATTTTCTGTTGATCTGAAGACAACGTCTAGATAAATTTTGCCTGAAGGAATTTTAGCTTTACCTGGGACTATGCCATGGAAGGATGTGTCCATTGGGGCCAAATTTGTCAGAGAGTAGTTCATTGCTCGTAGGGTCTTAACGTAGATTAAGTTGATGCTGCTTCCAGCATCCATGAAGACCTTACTCATGTCGAAACCGCCAATTTGGGATTCCACTATCAGGGTTGAATGACCTGGTCACGGAACTTGTAGTGGGTGATCTTCCCTGCTGAATGAAATTTCTTGCTCTGACCAGTGGAGATATTCAGGTGTAGCTGGTGGAGTTGTTACTGCCATGTTAACTTGTCGGGTGATCAACTTCTGAATTCTGTTAAACGGGCGCCCTTTTTGAATCATTGACATTACACCTTTTGACCTTGGGTACTCATCCTCCTGATTTCTGTTTCTTATGGGTTGTGGTTGCCCTACTAGAGGTTGTACTAGTGGTGGTGGTGGTGCACCAATATCTAGGGTTCCTGGTGTGGTGGCGTATCCTCGGTTTGCTGCTTCCATCACTTTTGCAGTACATACCTCTTGCATTTTTAAGAAAGTGCAGCAGTCCTTCATGAGGTGGTTTGAACGCCTTCTTCCTGCGGACTCGACGTAGAAGTGCATATTACAGGGTCCTTCCAGCATCTGTAGCAGGGACATGAGGGGATCTCGAGCCCTTGGCTGGTACCGTTGTGCAGATTGGCTTCCACTAGCATCTTCTCTGTTGTTGTGGTATCTGCTGTTGTGGTCGTCGTTTCTTTGGTTGTACCCTATTTAAAAGCCAGCCTCAATGTAGCTCGACCCACCGTATCCATCGTTGCTACATCTTCTCCTGTCATTATTGCGCCTATCCCGATCTTCTTCGAGTGAGCGCCCTCACTTGTTGTTTTACTGCATCTTCGTCATCTGCCCAGCGATTTGCCATGTCCATTAATTGTGAGATTGTTTTGGGCTTGACTCACCCTAGTTCCTCAATGAATTCTCTTTGGTGGAGGCCATCGTTGAATGCATCGATTGCCCTCTCATCTGATATAGCTTCGGCTAAATTCTTGATGATGCTCCACTGCTGGAAAAATGCTCGTATCGGTTCTCTAGATTTCTGTTTGCACGCCCATAACTACTCCAAGGATGCGAGTCTCTTGAACATGTATGTGAAGTTTCGAATGAACTTAACTTCGAGGTCATTCCAACTGCAGATAGATTCTTTGTGTAGCTGCCTGAGCCATGAGCGGGCAGCGTCACTTAAGTGTAACTGCAAGCTTTCATTGCGGTAGCCCTGGAGCCACCTTGAAGTTTAACGGTTGCCAGGTAATCTTCCAACCAAGCCTTGGGTTCCTAGAGGCCGTCGTATTTTTGGCGATCGTGAGGAAGCTTGAAGTCCTTGGGTACTAGGGTTTTGCCAACTCACTGGGTAAAGCAACTATCCCCGCATGGTTCATATTCATCCTTGCTTTTGCCATCATAGTATCTTCAGATGCTACGCTCTTCCATTGACCTATTGACCTTGTGTTGTGTAATGTCGTTTCTTGCATCGTCTCGTGGTTCGGAGTTTGGAAAGTGCACCCGATGTGGCAACTGTGATCGTCGAGTGTGTCCCACGTGTCGAGGGTTATTGCGACAGCGTGGCGATTTATCAGGTTGCCTTGTAATTACCTGTTCTCCTTGTGCAAGAGATGCACCCACTATACCAAGGTTCATGAGGGCAGAACGGTGGAGCGCTGCCTAGGATTGTCAGGTTTCGTTTGAGTTGTGAGTAGGTAGTTTGGGTGGCGACAATCGTGGCTTGCACTGCTTTTCCTTTGATGTGTCTTGCTGGATCTACTGTCATGAAGGACATGTCCAAATTTTGGGATCGTTTCTCTCGACTTTCGGAATATTTTGCAACCGTGAGGTTCCTCTTTGTGTTGCGCCTCTAGCTACACTGCCAGATCCGTGGGTGGAGCTTAATTGTGCCTGCCGCATGCTAGATTTGTCGGCTAACCTTTTCCTTTTGTCGAGTTGCCTCTACATCCTGAGCAGGTCCCTTTTCTTGTGGTGAAGCAAGTACTAGTACGCCATTAAGTCCTCGTGCGTAGCTTCAGCTGTCATGGGAACTACGCCCAAGACTGCATCCCTCGCTCTTCGCCATGCGTCTGCTAGCAGTCGAAGAGTTAACCATTCGCCATCATGTGTTCCTTCTCTTCCTTGTATGATGCGATTGTTGGGCGGATCTCCTTCGTTCTTGTTGTTTCCTGCATTGTCATCCGATAAAATATCATTGGGATCAAGGATTGGGTTACCATTCATGTCGCGTGGTGTGGATGTTCCTTCGCCGATAATCACGCACACTTTACGGTGTGTCATGTATGAGTTTCTGTTGTTGTCGTCAGATCCACAGGAGATACTATCTGGGAAGCCAGTAAAATCCATGGGTTCTATTCTGGGAAGATCTCAGCCATCCTGATTCCGAAGTCAATGTTTTTGTTGCGTTCCTCGGTTTTGGTGTTTGCTGGACTTGATCCACATGGTAGCGTTAGCTTGGAGTCTGACCCGAAGGAGAGACCATCATATAGATCGGCCAAATCACCTAGATCTGCGGAGTTTCTGGAATTTTCTTTGCTATTTGCCGGCTGGGGTGCGGCTTCATCTCATGAGCCGATGGAGAATGCAGGTATCGCCGTAGGCACCACTATTATGACTGATGGACCCAAAGATATCGGGGCCGGTAAGCAGAAATTCTCGGGTTCCTTTACCTGGAAGTGGAAGCTTCCAATGATGAGATCAGATCTACCGATGAAGCTGACGGAAACCGAAACAAGGGTGGGTGGGCATGAATCTACTACTATCGAGATTTTGCTTGGTGAAGAGGGGTCCACCGAATCCATGACTCCAGCATCCAGATTTCCCACAGACGGCGTCAATTGTCGAGGGGTAACCTCGGCAATGTCCATAATGATGGACTTAGGGTTTCTTGGAAAAGAGAACGCTGGGGATTTCGTCGGCTGATCAGACAAACAAGGGAGTTCAAGTCGTCTGATTGCTTAGGAACAAATCGATTACAGATCTCTCAAGGCTTTTTCCGGTACCTATCCGTTGGCTCCTCCCAGCCTTTATATAATAGGCTGGGTCCTGAGACCGTATACAGATAGGTTACAAGTTATGATTACAACACTAACACAACGTCGGTTCCTACTCTTTCCTTGTCTAGCAAGATATGCCTTCTGTCGGATGCTTCTTGGGACTTCCATGGTTCCTTCTTGGGCCTTGCGGGCTGTAAGCCTAGGGTAACTAATCACAATAACCTGGGTAATCATACCCATGTAACTTGGGTTCTTGGAACCCTGGACGGTTATGTGGTAGTGGTGTGATACCCTTGGGGCCTCCAATTGAGTTGTGGAGATTCCTCAAGGTCGGGGCCTATGTGGTGATTCTTGAGAGCCCTCCAATTGAGTTGTGGAGTTTGCCCTAAGATTTATGGGTTCGGTGACCGTTCTCAAGTGTCCTAGAGTGGATCGTGAGTAAGACGTTGTGGTGATCTCACGGGAGAATAGGGTGAGCCTATTGTGGCGTCGGTGAGTTGTGTGCTTTCGCATCTTGCGGTGAGGCCTTGTGTGGCGTTGGGTGAGCATCAAGTCACCACACCACAAGGTGAGCCATTTGTAGCATTCGGAGAGCATTGTGCCATCACACCTATCTAACAGATACGTAGCTTCTTTGGAAGTGGACTTGGGGATAAAAATCACCATCTCCGTGTCCATCGGTTATTTCTCAACCAAGCCTTTTTCTTATGAAATTTACATTGTGATAGACATCATGCTTGAATTTTTATATCTGGCTATCATCTTATTGCTTGTCTTGCTTATCATAGGTTGTTGGTGCACCTAGTTGAACCTAGTGGTTTTAGGTTTTGTGCTTTGATAAATTAAATGTTAGTTTTATTTCACATTTATTAGAGACTAAACCGTAATTATTTTAAAAAGCCAATTCACCCCTATAGGCGACATCCTTTGTCCTTTCAAAATGTTTTCTTTAAATCGTTGTCGTCTAATTCCATATCCTTCAAAATCTTGAAAACTCGAGATGTCAGCGGGGTAGTACCATCTCTAGGAAATAGGACAACACCAAGGGTATCTTGGATCTCTAGATCAGCTTGATACGAAACCGGCTCGTCCCCAAGAGGCAATCCTAAAGAAATTTACATTGTGTTCTCGTTCAGTGGGACCCTCCCCTATCCCGGAATAATAAACTCACATGTGTGCTTGTCATATAAACCCTCCATCCAGCTCATAAGTGGGTCATGCAGAGAGTGGCACTTGATATCCAGCGTACTTTCAAACTCCATATTCCTAACTGCTATCTTCTGATCGTTTGATAACCAATTGTAAAGCTTGACTATAGTAGAAGTGGATGCCCCGTTCCGCACACGTTTACAACCACATGGTTCTTCACCATAAACAACATCATCGACAACCTTCCATTTTCTTACCATCGTGGCTCCTACAGAAAAATTAAGCAGGAGCACAAACTATCATGATGGGCACAAGCATGAAAAGTATTAGAACTACTAACGTGCTTACTAACGTGCTTACTCACACAAACTACTAGCAGGATTTAAATAACTCAATATAAAACCAAAACTATTAGAAAAACATAAAGCATAGTTATCCATCACTAGACACAAAAGTTACCCCCATAGTTAAGTTATATGAAAATGTTTACACATTACTACTAGGGTATCCATGTCAGTAATGGTAAGTTACCCACCAGATTTAACTTCTATTATCCAACCTTTCTCATACACTTACCCATTTCAGCAGAAAAAATGATAGAAAAACATATGAGACACTCATAATCACACAAGGATTCAAATTCAAACAAATGAAATTTAAACAAATTAACAGAAAACATGAAAGCATGTTTATACATTCATGCACAGATAAATTACCCCCATAGTTAACATATACACAAAATTGTTAAGTTATCCATGCCAGTGAGGATAAGTTACCAGCCAGTTATAACTTTCTTATCCATGTTTTCCCATAAACCTACCCTTTACATCACAAAAAAATAAAAATAAATGATATGCAAATTGAAGGACATAGAGAACTACAACTGAAGCATGTGGTTAACACATACATACAAACTCATACAAAAGGAAATAAAATCTTGCAGTACAAACCGTCAGAAAACAGGGGATGATAGATGCACAAGGAATTAGGGATAACTACAACGTGCATGCGAGGTAAATAGAGAGAGAAGGAAGGGGATTGTTAACTACATCCTATCCGACTGTCACCGGAAGCGAGGAAGAGCACCGCCGCCCAGAATCGCAAGATTCAACTATCGCCCAACAACGGGTGAAAATATGGGGGAATTGATGAGTGCATATTTGCATCATGTTTTACATTATTATTTTTCATTGTAGATGCAGGATCTTGGTATTTTATGGTGCTCGCACGCATATTTTATGTCTGTTTTCACCAGGATCAGGACAGATTATGGATCCAATGGATACAATTCTTGGAGCAGTTGTATTATGGAGAAAAGGAGTCAAAAACAATGTAAATCGCTTATTTGGGAAATATTAATAATACCATAAGAAAACTAGAAGCGAACAAAGGAGGCAGAGAGTCCAATGATGAACTATACGACCATAGCAAATTTTTCGGCCGTATAGCTCCGGCGGTATAGTTGGTGCCGCCTCCTCCTCGTCAAATAGTTTCACCCCCGTGCAACTGGTTTGGAGATGACATATAGAACACCCAGAAATCGCCGAAACCTCACCTCTAGAAGGCCTCTAGAGGGGGAACTCTTCCGCCAGGGATCCATCTTCAACCTGCGCAGATCCGGGAGGCTAAGGCATCAATCTTCATCATCCACCACTTCATCACCACCATCTCCATCCATCCCATCTACATCTTGTCTAGATCTTGTTGTAATTCCCGTACTCGTTGTGGATTTATACAAGTATTATTCATCTATGATTATTTCCATTACGATTGCTATGATGTTGATTGCCTCCATGTCTAAGTAGATCTCTAGTTCTTGGGGAGATGGAGAAACCCTAGCATATGATTGAGATGAGATAGAGATTATTATGTTATACATCATTATGTGTATGTGTTAATTGTCTTCATCTTGATGTTGGGAATTATGCACCTCCTTAACATTTGCCTTTTACGGGGACTCGATGAAGGGGATTACTTGTTGGTAGACGGAGGAATGATAGCACTTACTGTAACTATAAAGCTATTGTCATTCTTTACGTACTAACTTGGGGAAACCAAGGAGAACTCATAAAGCCATGTCCATGCCATGGGAGAAATCCCTTAATAGTGCAGTAATTTGATTGATGTCGATTGCTGTTTGCTGTGGTTATGAGGATGATGTGTGCAGGGGTTGCTAGCTATTCGTCCATATATGGAGCTCCTCCCACATAGATACACATTATGAGAATATTCGTTATAATAATCTCGATTGCTTAGTCTAAATTTCTAGCGGTGTATCCACTATTCCCTGAGAACGCTTTTTCCCTATTGTAGTTTGAAAGTTCTATTACACACGCGATTCTTACTTTCTGCATTAAGTTTTGCTTTACTTTAAATTACCTTGTTCAACCAAAAATCCAAAAACAACCCTACTTCTCTTGTACCTTAAAGTTATTTCTTAAGTACTTCGTTTAGTTGTAGTTAAAAGCATTTTAGTCTGTCGCCTACTACTCCCCATGGGATCGATATCTTTATTTCGAAACTAGCTACAAACAATCTGTGCACTTGCAGTCATCAAGCTATTTTCTGGCGCTGTTGCCGGGGAGCTTAGCGCTATAAGTCACTTTACTTTTAGTTATTTACTTTCGTTGTACTAATTTTTACTTAAGTTGCAGGACCGCAAAAATGGACAACACTTTGCATTTAAACCAGCTTAAGGCAGTAAGGAAAATGGGTTCGCCCATGGACGCTTTTATAGCTGTCAATAAAAGCATAAATCTAGATGGAATCAAGATCCATCCTTTATTATTTGAACTATTACATTCTAAGAAATTTGTAGGAAACAATGGATAAAGTCCATATGGACACTTACAATTCTTTGAAGACGTTCTCAGTTCCTTTATTTTTGACGACTGTAATCTTGATATGGTTAAAACCCAATTGTTTAGACAAACTCTCTCTAATAATGTTTGCGACTGGTATAAATCTTTTTGTGCATAAGCACCAAGGACTTGGGAGGAATTGACAACCAAATTCCTATCAAAATATTATTCTGAAAGCAAAGTTCACAGGATGAGAGGTATTATTATTAGTTTCAAAAATAATCCTAGTGAGGGTTTATATGAAGGATATCTAAGGTACAAAAGCTACCTAGATAATTGCACCCATCATCGTTTGCCTGATTGGTTAATCACCCATATCTTTTATGGAGGGATAAATATTGAAAATAGGATGAATCTAGACACTGCTTCTAATGGCAGTTTTCTATCTTATACCTATGATGAAGCTTGGAATCTAATAATAAAAATGAGAGAAGCAACGGAAAATCTTAAAGATAAGGAGAACATTACAAATAGTTTTTCTGAATATGCTTGCATTAACGATTTCCTTGCAGATGAAAGAATAGATACAATGATTAAAACCCTTAGTATTGATTCTTACTTAGTAAAGAAAATTATTGAGAATTATGCAGGGCATTTGCAGGTACCTACAGAATGGGAACCTCGTAAACCCCTCGAAGAAAAGAAGCATGAAGAGCGCTAATGGAAGAGTTCTCCTCAATACCTATTCAGGGGATCTTCGAAAAAAGATAAAATGATAAAAAGAGGAAGAACAAATAAAGAAGAGATCAAAGAAACCAGAAAGGAATTCTGAAGCTACAAATATAAATAATGTTATATTAAAGGATCTTATGGAAGCATGAATAGTGGATGATGAAGTGGTTATGTTAGACCTTGAAACCTCAGAATTCATCAAAGGTAAGGTTCGAGGTAACGAAACTTCTAAACCAATGACCCCTATATATTGTGGACAAACTTTCTTATATGGAATTTGAGCCAATTTCCACTATAAATATTATGCCTTCATCACTTTATGAGAAACTCTGCTACAATTTAAATAATCTAGATGTGGAACCGGTAGACACCACTATTAAATTGTCTAATAGAACCAATATAAAACCGGAAGGAGTAATCAGAAATATCTATGTATTTATTGGTTCACTCATGTGCCCCCTTGATTTTCATATTGTTGATATGCCTCAAGATTCTTTTTGTCCTATTATTTTAGGCAGACCTTTTATTTTCATTACCAAAGCTCGAGTAGATAATAAGAAGGAAAGTATTTCACTAATGTTTGGAGAAGAGGAAATGACATTCCACTTCGCCAAACTAAAGAAGAGGCCATATGAAGTGGAGGATATCAAGGAAGAGAAGACGATTGCCGAGTTAGCGGCAATTCATTTCAGTACTCCACAAGATGAATTAGAGAGGAGACTGATTAATTGGGAGGAAGCACCAGATGATGAGGAGAAAGAAGACATGGATGATTATATTGATTCAATTTTGGAAGCACAAAATCGACATGACTATGAAGAACTGGTAAGAAAAGGAGATGAAGAGCCTCCACCAATAGAATTGAAAAAACTTCCAGACAATATGAGGTATGAGTTTTTAGATAATGAAAATAAATGTCCTGTCATTATTAGCAAGAATCTATCGGAAAATGAAACAAATAAACTCATTTCAGTTTTGGTTAAGCATCGTGAAGCCTTTGGATATACATCGAGTGATATTAAAGGAATAGATCCATCTATCATAACACATAAGGTTACCATGCTTGATGATGCTGACCTGCAGTAGATACACAAAGAAGGCTTAATCCTAAAATGAAGGAAGTAGTAAGAAAAGAAGTTATACACTTACTAGATGTTGGCATAATACATCCTATTTCTGACAATAAGTGGGTTAACCCAGCTCATTGCATACCAAGACAAGGTGGTCTTGATGCTGCTATGAATGAGGATGGTGAGCTAGTTACTGTAAGGCCAATTGTGGGATATCGTATGTGCATTGATTTTAGGAAGCTCAACTATGAGACATAGAAAAATCATAAACCTATACCATTCATGGATAAAATTTTGGAAAGACTTTGTAATAATTCTTACTTTTGTTTTCTTGACGATTATTCTGGATATTCTCAAATTTCCATACAACCGGAAGATCAAGAGAAAACAACTTTCACTTGTCCTTATGGCACATATGCTTATAGATTAGTTCTGTTTGGCTTATGTAACACAACATCAACTTTTCAGGAATGTGTTCTAAAGATTTTTGATGATTCTGTTGAGAATACTATGGAAGTTCTAACAAATGATTTTGTTGTTTGTGGAACAACTTTTGATAATTGCCTCTACAATCTGACCAAAGTATTGCAGAGATGCAGGCAATCGAACTTGGTTTTTCATTGGGAACAATGCCGTTTCATGGAAAGAGAAGGTAAAGTTTTCGGGCATAAAGTTTCGGAGAAGGGAATAGAAATAGATAAAACTAATATAAATGCTATAGAAAATCTTCAAATACCTCACGACATTAAAAACCTAAAAATGTTTCTGGGACATATAGGTTTTTATAAGCGATTTATAAAATATTTTGCTAAAATAGCTATGCCCCTCACCAGTCTTCTTGATAAAGAAACTCCATTCTATTTAGATCATGACTGCATTGTAGCTTTTGAGAACCTTAAGGATAAACTGGTTTCAGTACCTATCATGCAATCTCCAAAATAGGATGAACCTTTCGAAATCATGTGTGATGCTAGTGACTATGCTTTAGGGGCTGTGTTGGGATAGCGAGATGGAAAGAATTAGAATGTTATTTATTACGCTAGTAGACCTCATAATAAGATCCAAAAACATTATGCTAGTATAGAAAAAGAGTTTCTAGCTATAATTTTTGCTTGCAACAAATTTAGATCTTACATAATTAATTCTAAGGTAATAATTCATACGGATCACCAATCTTTGTGTCACCTCCTTGTGAAAAAGGATGCTAAGCCTAGGTTGATTAGGTGGGTTTTATTACTACAAGAATATGATTTGCAAATAGTAGATAGGAGGGGTAAGGATAATCCGGTAGCAGATCATCTCTCTAGGATGGAGGGAATAATCAATGACCCCATACCTATTAATGAATCATTTCCAGGAGAATATTTAGCAAACATGAAAATTGTTGATCCATAGTATGCAGATTATGCTAACTACCTAGTAACAAAATTTATACCTCCTGGTATGTCAAGAAATCAAAGAATGAAATTCTTCAATGATCTTAAATATTACTTTTGGGATGATTCGTATTTGTATCGTCATGGACTTGACAGAATGATTCGGAAGTGTGTTCCTAACCATGAAATGAATGCGATATTGAAAGCTTGTCATGATAGTCCGTATGGAGGGCATCATGCAGGTAAGAGAACTGCTGCAAAGGTACTTCAGTCCGGATTCTATTGGCCCACCTTGCTCAAGGATGCACACATGTATGTGGAATACTGCGATGCTCGCCAAAGAAGAGGTAATATAGGTAGGAGACAAGAAATGGCAATGAATTATAGTCTCATAATTTAACCCTTTGATGTATGGGGAATGGATTACATGGGACCATTTATAGAGTCGAATGGTTATACTCATATTCTTGTTGCTGTTGACTATGTTACTAAATGGGTTGAAGTTATCCCAACAAATCATGCAGATGCAGCTACCTTAGTGAAGATGATCAAGGATGTCATATTCCCCAGGTTTGGAGTTCCTAGATTTTTAATAACTGGCGGTGGTTCTCATTTTATGAAAGGAACTTTCAGGAAAATCCTCAGCAAGTATGGAGTAACTCACCGTGTTGCTTCACCATATCATCCCCAAACAAGTGGTCAAGTGGAACTCTCTAATAGAGAATTGAAGACCATACTCGAGAAGACGGTGGACAAATCAAGAAAAGATTGGTCATACAAGTTAAATGACACTCTATGGGCATACCGTACTGCATTTAAAAATCCAATGGGTATGACACCTTATAAGATGGTGTACGGTAAGGCATGCCATTTACCTTTAGAATAGGAACACAAAGCTTTTTGGGCAATCAAGAATCTAAATTATGATCTCAAGGCGACAGGGGAGAAGCGTCTATGAGATATTCAGGCTTTAGATGAGTTTAGAAGTGAAGCCTATGAGAATGCTAGGTTGTTTAAGGAAAAAGTGAAAAGATGGCATGATAGAAAAATAGAAAATAATACTTCTAAAAGTGGAGATAAAGTGTTGCTCTATAATTCTCGTCTTAAGTTGTTTCCAGGAAAGCTCAAATCAAAGGGGGAAGGCCCATATATAGTTGAAGAAGCCTATCCATCAGGAGCAGTGAAGCTCCAAGGAAAAAACACCCTCTCTTGCATGAGTGGGAAATAGACAATGCTTGAAGCATTATCGGGTAAAAGAAGATATAAGTGCAGTCACCATAGAATTGAGCATCCTAGAAGAAGTGATAAAGCAAAGATATACGAGGAATGGCAACTGTAAGAAGAATGGACTCAAGATAGGAGGAGCAGTACTACGGTCAAGCTATTGACCATAAAAGAGCGCTTCATGGGAGGCAACCCATGTGAAATGAAGGTTTGAGTAAGTTTTTAAATTTTCAGTTAAAGTTTAGTTTGATTATTATGTTAAATGAGAAACAATTGATGCTCTAGCAAATAAGAAGGAAGATTGATGATGCCAAAATTGGTCGAAAATCTAAGCTGACATTTTTCTGTTAAAACTCGATATTTCGTTAAGTTTTAGATTAATAAAGAATCCTTGGAGAAGCAGACATTTTTTGGTGGATACAGAAGGTTTAATGACCAACTATACGGCGGGAATAAAAATTCCGTCTGTATAGTTCCGGTCGTATAGTTGTTGCGACATCAACACTTCCATCCACAAAAGATACCGAGAGTTTAACAACCAACTATACGGCCGGAATTAAAAATTCCGCCCGTATAGCTAGGTCGTATAGATATCAACACCTTTGAAAAAATAATTTCCTGAGTACTGAGAGTTTAACGACCAACTATATGGTCGGAATTGAAAATTCCGCCCATATAGTTTTGATCGTATAGTTATCAACTCATCTCCAAAAAAAAAATTTAGAATCCAGAGAGTTTAACGACCAACTATATGGCAGGAATACAAATTCCCGCCCGTATAGTTAGTTCCACCATAGATTTAATCTATAGTCGATTCACAACTATACGACAGGAGCTATACAGGCTACGCCCATATAGTTGCTCGTTACACAAGGCGGCTAGGGTTTTTGACTCTCCTTTTAAAGATGATCGCATCTAACCTTTTTCATTAAGTTTTCGCAGAGCCACAACCTCCAGCCTCGAAAATTCCTCGCCATCTCTATACAAGCCCCTCTAACAACATCCGCCCAGCGAAGCCATGCAGCCCTTCCATGTCAACAAGATCTAGAAGAAGAAAGAAGATAAGCCCGTGAAGAGGATCGAATAAGAAGAACCCAAAGGATCATCGTCATCATCCGACCCAGAAATCAAGCCTCTCCCAAATTGGGAGGACATGTTCCCGCAAAGGATGGAGATGATGAGACAAGCTGAGCGGGGAAAGAACAAGGATGAGTACCTCCCTAATCCTTATCATTACAACATAGGATCCTATTATAAACCTCCTCTTGGTCCAGCACCTCTTAAACCTAAGAAGGTGTGGCAAGATGAGATTCATGATAAGATCTATGAGTTAGAAAAGGCTTCTAAGGCATGCGTTGAAACAATTGGAGAAGGGATTGACTCCTACTGGATGATGAGCAAAGACCTTGAGAAGAAGGGATTGACTCCTACTTCTAAGGCATGCGTTGAAACAATTGGAGAAGGGATTGACATCGATGGTAGAGTTGGTTTCTTGATTAAAACTGTCTTTGAGTTGACAGATGAGAAGAAATTCCTCAGGAAGAAAATGCTGAAGCTCCAATATGACATGGCCGAGCTCAGTATTCGCTTTGCAAGCATAGTTAAAGAAGGCAACATAAAAGAAGAAAGCGATGCTCTTTCTACCCAGGAGGAGGAATATGTACCAACAAGGAGTTCATTGATCCCGCTTGGCTCGATTCCAAGCTTGGGGAGATCTTTAAAGACCTTGTAATCTTTCTTATAAGTTTTATATTACCGTTTTGCATTAGTTCAAACTAGAAATAAAGTTTGCATCATTAGAATTCCCTTCAGGAATAGTCGATCCCTTTTATGAAATTCCGAGTTTATTATTATATGTGGAGCAATATTGAGTTTGTATTTGCTTTATTAGATATATGAATGACTTGAGTATAATTTTACTTACACTTGATGATAGCAATAGGAGCCTTCCACACCATTAGTATTAATAGAAGACCTGAAGATAATTTGTTCAATATGTTATAAGTTTATGGTTTGATTCACAAAGAAAAATTATCTGTACAGTTAAGTTCAAAAAAAAAAACCTTGAACAAAGGAAAATGAAAGTGCTATCAAAATAGAGTGAGAACAAGTCGAGGTAGAATCTTTAAGTCATAAGAATGCTTCATATATAATTGGAATTTGATAATTGAGATCGTTAAACTTTGAATTCCTACATGAAGTGGAATGTATGGCTATCTCCTTTGCACAACACTTAAACAAAAGTGTGAGAATATATACAAAAGAAAAGAAAAGGAAGAAGAAAAAGGGCGAGTGTGCAAAGAGCAAGTAGACATATACCACTGTATTGTAGTATGACAAAGAGACATTTTTGAGATTCTGAATCCCAAGTGAATACATTGATCCTAAAACACTTGGGACTACCTCGCTAACTCATTCGGTTGAACCGGATACTTTTACATTATGTTGAGATTCATCTTTTATGAACTGTTGATCACTAAGGTGTGGAAGCCTACTAATACTATTTAGATGGTTCAAGTAAGATACTATTCATGAACTTATTCCTATGTATCGTATATGATAAACACATGCTGCAACTGCCTTATTTATTTTATCGACTCAGCTTCATGAATATGAGGATCACATCCATTAAGCTAAACTTGCTTGGGACGAGCAAGAGTTTAAGCTTGGGGAAGTTGATGAGTGCATATTTTCATCATGTTTTACATTATTATTTTGCATTATAGATGTAGGATCTTGGTATTTTATGGCGCTCGCGCGCATATTTTATGTCTGTTTTCACCAGGATCAGGACAGATTATGGATCCAATGGATACAATTCTTAGAGCAGTTGTACTGTGGAGAAAAGGAGTCAAAACAACGTAAATCACTTATTTGGGAAATATTAATAATACCAGAAGCAAACAAATGAGGCAAAGAGTCCAACGACCAACTATACGACCGGAGCAAATTTTTCGGCCGTATAGCTCTGGTTGTATAGTTGGTGCCGCCTCCGCCTCGTCAAATAGTTTCACCCCGTGCAACTGGTTCAGGGAGACAACATACAGAACACCTAGAGATCGCCGAAATCTCACCTTCGGAAGGCCTCTAGAGGGGGAACTCATCCGCCAGGGATCCATCTTCAACCTGCACAGATCCGGGAGGCTAAGGTATCGATCTTCATCATCCACCACTGCATCACCACTATCTCCATCCATCCCATCTACATCGTGTCTAGATCTTGTTGTAATTCCCGTACTCGTTATGGATTTATACAAGTACTATTCATCTATAATTGTTTCCATTACCATTGCTATGATGTTGATTGCCTCCATGTCTGAGTAGATCTCTAGTTCTTGGGGAGATGGAGAAACCCTAGCATATGATTGAGATGGGATAGAGATTATTATGTTATACATCATTATGTGTATGTATTAATTGTCTTCATCTTGATGTTGGGAGTTGTTCCTTAACATTTGCCTTTTACGGAGACTCGATGAAGGGGATTACTTGTTGGTAGACGGAGGAATGATAGCACTTACTGTGACTATAAAGTTGTTGTCATTCTTTACGTACTAACTTGGAGAAACCAAAGAGAACTCATAAAGCTATATCCATACCATGGGAGAAATCCCTTAATAACGCAGTAATTCGATTGATGTCGATTGTTATTTGCTGTGGTTATGAGGATGATGTGTGCAACGATTGCTAGCTATTCGTCCATATATGGAGCTCCTCCCACATACATACACATTATGAGAATATTCGTTATAATAATCTCGATTGCTTAGTCTAAATTGATAGCGGTGTATTCACTATTCTCTGAGAACGCTTTTCCCCTATTGTAGTTCCAAAGTTCTATTACACACGCGATTCTTACTTTCTGCATTAAGTTTTGCTTTACTTTAAATTACCTTGTTCAACTAAAAATCCAAAAACAACTCCACTTTTATTGCACCTTAAAGTTATTTCTTAAGTACTTCGTTTAGTTGTAGTTAAAAGTATTTTAGTCTTTCGCCTACTATTCCCTGTGGGATCGATATCTTTATTTCGAAACTAGCTACAAACGATCTGTGCACTTGCAGTCATCGGGAATGAGGGGGAACTCCGGCGTGCATGCGGGTTAAAAAGAGTGAGAAGGGTGGGGAAGAATAACTACATCCTCTCCGTGTGTCACCGACGGCGAGGATGAGCGTCGCCGCCCGGAATTGAAGGATTCAACTACCGCCAACAACCATCGGAAATAGGGGGATGAGGGGGAACTTCGGCGTGCTTGCGGGGTAAAGAGAGAGAGAAGGAAGAGAAAGATTACCTGCAGCCTCTCCGCACGTCGCCGGTGGCGAGGATGAGCGGTGCTGCCCGGAATCGATGATGAACTTACCGGAGACACCGTAACACCAGAGACGGGCAAAGAAGTATGTGAGAAGCGAGCAATAAATTTCGAAATGGTCGATAGAAGTGTGTGTGTGGGAGGGAGACTATGATAGGTGGGGCCGCAAGTGCGGGATGGTCCGGATCAGGTGCCGCACATTGATTAACCACCTGCCCTGTGTGGCCTCTATCTGTCGCGTCGGTTCATATCTAACAGACCCCACCGAGTTTTTCAATTTTCAGACCGGTCGGTAAGTAGATTTCCCATTATTTAAAAACATAAATTATATAGGAACAATAAATAGAGCAAAACCCTAACTACAAGACATCTACTCGTCGCCATCCATCTAAAGGTCGATGTATGGCGGCGTCTAGGGCCCTTGCTATGGCCATGCTGGCTGCACCGATGGCGCTGGTGGCGGCGGCCATATGCTGTCTAGGCCATGGCGGCGGTGGAACCTCATGCGGCCTGTGGCAGCGCGTGCAGTTGCAGCAGCGGTGGAGGTGGCAGCTCTCCCTAGTGCGCCATCACCAGTGCAAAGAGCTAGACGACGTCCTCCAGCCCCGTCCCAGGACTAGAGCTTCTCCTGGTCCTGCTGGGAGAGCTCGATGCGCGTACGGCGGCAACGTCCTTTGTTGTAGTCTGGCGGCAGGGTGGCCTCGCCCTCCTGCTTCAACGACGCTCGTGTCATCGCCGCCCTCTTCGTCCCCGGCATCCTTGTCGCGAGAGTCCTTCTAAAGACCAGCAGCCAGCGCATACGTCAGGCACACGAAGTCCGTTGGATCGCTGTCATGCTGGCCTTGTGAGCGAAGGAGGACATGCGCGGTGTCCGCGGCGCGTCCGCCCCAACGCAACCGTATCCCGAATTTGGTAAATGAATGGGTCACTCTGGACGCGTAGGTCTGCTTGGGTTGCGCCGCTGGAGTATGCACAGCCTGTCCGCACAGACAGGTTCAGACCGGCTTGGACCGGTGACGTGCCCCTTTAAGAACATAAACTAGTTCTTATGTAAACAAAGTAGATAAACAAGTTCTTATGGAAACATTTTCTATAGTAGCATATTGCCATATGTAAAACCAAAATGCATTAGTGCATTAAGTCTCCGTGGTACGGAAGAACAAGACACGTACAGGTCAATTTTCTTCTCGAAACGGAGATGGCCTCATTAATTAAAAGGAAGTTGCTCAATTACATAGAGAGAAAACCGAAATACCTTCCATCATGGAACATGACCGCGGACTTCAACCACACACATCAGTAACGCGACAACTCCGACTTTGACGACATTCATGGAGCAATATGTTACTACATGGATGCTTGTGCCAAGAAATCATGGAGAAGCTCACAATCTATTAGCATCAGGTAATAACTTATCAAACTGCTGTATAAACCACATTGTTCATCCGATGGTCATCGTTCCATATTGTTCAGACAGAAAAAGCTGAAGAATCGGCAGCCTTAGCTGACAGGTCCAACAACACGGATATCTGAACTGGACATGCAGATTCTCTGATGCAGTTTCTTCTCTGAAGACTGGTGCCTCAAGCATATAGTAGAACACTGTGCTGTAGACGAATGCAATGTCTTACAGTTGCAAACGAATAGTAGAGATCAAACTAAACATAAATAAACTATACATCCAAATTTAGACAAATTTGCGACATCGGTTTTGAGATCGAGGGAGTACATGGCATTGTTAACAGATAACGTCACCGACAAGTTCAGAACGTCGAATTCCTTCGGTAAATAATAGGATAATCAAATACAATGATACCGCCAACATTGCTACAAATAGGTTTACTGTGTGCTGTGGTTTGCATTCTTGACATCAGTATTGTTTCAACTCTCAAATCACGATGAAGAATATCAACAGACTAGAATAGATTAACACCCAGGGAAAGCAAAAAAACTACACGAATTTCCACTTCTTCATCGGAATGTGCTTAATCTTTTGCCAGTTTGGATGTCCGACTTTTTTACAGGACTCCATGAACTCAAAATTGCAGTCGACAAGTTTAATCTCCTCAAGAGACTGGGGCAGTGCTGGGAGCGATGAGATATTCAAGCATTGATGGATCTCCAGCTTCTTGAGCGACCTGAGGTGCTCCATGTTGCCTGGTAAGGTGTCCCAGCTGCAGTCCCAGACCCTGAGCGAACGAAGATGAACGAAAGCCTCAAGGTCCGGAGCATGTCCCAGTTGGCTCCATCCGTCGAACCAAATTTCTTGCAGGTACTTTGGGCCATCCTTCTTCCTATCCACCATCCAGTTTGGATACATCAAACCATTATAGTGACAGATTTCCAGTGTTTTAAGTCCCACGGGAGGACAAAGGCCTTCAAGTACCTCTGCTTGGACTTCCAGATTGCAATTCGTATCATCATCCCAGTCCAGTATCAGTACCGTCAGCAGTTCCTTGGCAGCTAGGTTAGCTTCAAGAGCTTCCGCCTTGCTTTTAACATTTCCAAGATCATTAATGCACAGCTTGCCATGGAGCTTATTTAGATCCCTCAGCTGGTTTATCTCGTACCCGATTTCCTTCCTTACTGTGAAGAATGGTACTGTTCGGAGTGAGGTCAGCTTGCTAATGTTCGAAATATTCACTTTTGAGCAGCTGAATAAATGCCGCATATTGATAAGATCGCCACCGACAAATTCCGATTTTTCACACTGACCAAAATCTAGCAGCTGGATATGGTAAAGCTTGGTTAGTGTGCTTGGCAAAATTACGCTGCATCTCGTGCTTGTCCGGAAAGAAAGATAGCGTAGATGCCTTAACTGACTAATAGATTCCGAGACTGAGAACATATCGGGTTCATTGATTAATGCATGGTGTTCCTGACTCAATGCTATGGCCAGGACCCGCAATTTCGGCAGCCCCTTGAATATACTCTCAATGACTTCTTCCTCAACTGGTACAACCTCCCCAGCAGTATAAATGATGAGGGTGCGTAGATTTTTTAGTTGAAGGATCTTCATAGTAATCAGTTCATGATCATAGTTTTGAACAAAAAGATGGCGAACATCTTGAGGAATATCTCCTCTCCAGCCTTCTCTTCTCGGGACTTTTCCTCTCCTGAGGTCTATACTCCATCTCAAGCCATTCTCGATTCTAAAACAATCACTTCCGGAGACCGTCTCTGCTAAATCATGTAGAAGATCATGAACTACATAGTATTCCTTGTCACTGTAGTCCATGCCTCCTAGTTGAACAAATGAGGTTGACGCTAGCTCATCAAAGTATCCCCGAGCAACATCTTCCATTTCCTCCCCTTCACTAGTACTCTTTATGAACCCTTCTGCCACCCACAAGTTAACCAACTCATCACGGTACAATCGATGTCTTCTGGGAAAAATGCTGCAATAGGCAAAACATCGCCTAGCCTGCTGATCAAGATGATGGTAGCTCAACCACAGAGCAGAACCCATGGTTCCATCGATAAGCTTCCCATTTTTAACTGTTGTCCAAAACTCAGTATTAGGTCTCCTACCTAGCCGCCCTCCTACTGTTCTGGCTACTAGAGGTGATGCCTTCAGTTTTTTTGCAATGTCAGTCCCAATATCTCTGAGTATTTTTCGTGCATAATCATCTATGTTTGTGCCTTCGAGTGCATAATGCATCAACAAATCAAGAAAGACATCTTCATCCAGGTCAGGTATAGGGATACATCTCAGTTCTGCAGCACCCAGAACTAACAATGCATCTTTAGTTCGACTGGTCACAAGGATCTTGCTCCCTGCCCTGCCAGCCTTTAGCGGAGAAAGTATCTGTTGCAGTTCCACCCGCTGCCTGTCATCTTCAATATTGTGCCAGACATCATCTAGTACCAAGAGAAACCGTTTGCCCTTCAGTTCTTCCTCCAACTTATCGTGTAGGGTGTTAAGATTATTGAGTTGAGGGCATGGATTCCTTGTAGCTGCCTCAAATATTTCCTCCAAAATGGCACTCACGGTAAAACTCTGAGAAACGTGGACCCACATAATGAGTTCAATGGCCATACTTTTTCTCTTGCCTGTTCTTTTTTTCACGAGCGCAGACTAACTGTGCTAGGGTTGATTTCCCAGACCCACTGATGCCATGAATGCCAATTACAGAATAGCATAGCATATTGTTGGTGTTTACTACACCCTTGTTCTCATGAAACATTGCTAAGATCTTGTCACAATCTTTATCTCGTCCGATTACCACCTGCGGAGGAACCGAAGTAGTAGCGACAACTGCTGAATTGGCAGGAACAGCTTGGCTTCCATTGCCATTACTTATGCTCGACAAGTTCAGCCGTTTCAAAAATTCACATGCATTATCTATAATTTCTTCTATCTTCTCCAGGCTAGCCCTCAAATTCTTTTTTGACATACCAGTCTCCTGTAGAACAACATAAAAGGTGAGGATATCAGTATAACACACTAAAAAGGAAAGAAGCATGTCACATCTAGTTAATATTCCGGAAAAGAGATATTGACAATTTGACATATACTGAAGAGTAAATGAGATAAGGTGGGAACAATGCTGCACGTCTGGTGTGAGCATTGCAGGTTGCCAGAAAGAAAAGAATAGGCAACATGAAAAGATACTGTTAGTATTTGTTGTAGCATAAAATGGGTCTAATGGGTCTGGTGCTGAGCAGTATCACTAGTACGTAATTCTAGCGTAAAATGGGTCTAATCTGTAAGGATTTCATATTGTGCTAGGAAGACCTAAAGGCCATCGACTATATAGGTATGTTATGCATTTCAAAATTAGGCAAGCAAGAAGAACAAATCTCTTCTCTCTCTAACACTCTCTTCTCCTAGTCTTTGCCTACTAAATCCCCTGATACCCTGTCGCCTGGAAATCGATAATTCGGTAGTTATCCCATTATGATCTAGGTTCCCTACAAAACCAAACATGTTTGCACCTTCAAATTGGGCCAAAATAGTGGAAATACCACTTTTCACTATGCTCATGCACATAATAATGCTATACTAGAACATTTTGTGAAGAATTGGATGAGTAACAAATCCTTTAGACTATCATGACTGCAGCTTGCCATATAAAGGTCAAACTTAATTACATTCTACCTATATTGGTTAATTGTAAACAAGCTGCAATAGTAAAGCCCATCTAGTTCTGAACAATCACAGTCACTTTCACTACTTACGCATCAAGTGAACATACCCATGCCTCGATACAGTGTTTCTACCAGCAAAGAAAAATAATCGAAACACATGGAGACAGGGGCACGATCATGTGGCCTATCGATTCATAAATGCTACCAACGAAACCCATAGTTATACTTGGACTTTTAAGTGCGAACAGAAGCATGTGCACATAAATATATACAAAAGTAGCACAACGAAGTTAGAAGGCCCAAGCAAAACAGAAGCACATGAAGGCAAGGAAAGGACCTTGTTTTTCAAGGGGGAGCTCAGCGAGACACACTGGAACTTCTTCTTCAACCAATCCCTTTTACGTGGAGATGCACCACCATCGTACTTGACCATGACCTTATTTTTCAAGGGGGAGCTCAGTGAGGCATACTGGACCTTCTTCTTCAGCCAATCCCTCTTACGTGGAGATGCACCACCGTCATACTTGAACATGCCATGTTGGATCTTCTTCTCGAGGCAGTGATACTCAACATCATCCAAGATATCTTCAGCTTCATAGAAAGCAATTTTAAGATCCATGAACAGTTGCTCCAAACGAGCCCTGTCAGGGATCTTCTCAAATACCTCCATTGCCCGCTCAAGCAGTATAACTTTTGGCTCAAGTTGGCGCAGCTTCTTCGACGCATCGAACCTGAGGTAGTTGGAGCATTTCTTGAAAAGCTCGGCGATGATGGGCGATACAATCCAACCAACAGCTTCCATGCCTATTCCTAGAACAGCCACTAGATCAGATATCAGATTGCTGGAAGTAGAGCTTCACCTATTAGGGGTGCCAGAAGCAGGAGGTTGTAAGGGGAGCCTTCTTGTAACGGCTAAGTAGTGTCCTAGCAGCAGAAATGGTGAGCCGATGATATGGGCAAGAGCAACAAGCCCAACACAGTTTTACACCAGCAATCAAGGTAACATCCCGACCAGAGACCACGGAAAACTTCTACTAGTTCAGAAGGAGGGCAGTTGCAGAGGGGAGGAAGAAGGGGTTAGCTATCCTGTAGCTCTCACAATATGACAGACAAATATGTATGCTTTTTTTTTGAGGGAAATATGTATGCTGTCTTGAAAGGACTCAATGCCGTGTATGGCTTAAACAGGCAGCTTCAAGGGAATTTCCGATGAATTGACACAGTCACGAGTGTTACAGTTGGCCATACATTGTGTCCCTTTGCAGATCAATATTTTTTCCTTCTGAACCAGAGGTGTGAAACCACCAGGTTCTACTATCGAAATCATGGAGTACATGCAGGTCCATGGTATTAACAAGGGGACAACTTGGGTAGGATGCAGGTCAATGGTATTAACAAGTGGGCAACTTGGGTAGGATCTTGATTCTGAAGTCTTAACTACTCAAGGCTCAATGGAGACAGCAATGACGAGTACTACTATTCTGCAAAAGCCATCGTCCACTCATTTTCCACATATATCGAACTGAAAAGGGAGATAAATACATGCAAATTTGCAACAGTTGTCTGTGTCTTCCTTCGTCCTGTTGCGTGAAGACCTCAAGTCATCATCTACCCTTCCAATCTGTGTGTCGAGCGAGAGACATCAATCATGCACAGGAAATACCCCGGAGAGTAGACTCAGTCTCATCCTACCAGTTGGGGTTATTACCAAATTATTATCAGCTGGTACCTACCAATATCATACTGAAATTCTGTTCCCAAAGCAACCACCTTAACGGAAAACACCATACCGCGGCTCACCCACACACATGAAAAGGCATATACTGATACAGAATGCTATCGTATGCAACATAAATATGCTGTGAATGTGAAAGAGTAGCAGCGGCAGCGGATCAGGCCCCACCTACTCCTCCTTTCCTAATGACAGGTAAATACATAAGCAAGTACCAATTGACATGTTTGATAAAGCTATTTCACTAAGTAACTAGTTGTCTGGTCCGCATCACACATCATGAAATCAACTTGCGTGTATGCTAGGGTTATAATACACAGGTACGAACTTGTTTTCTTTATTTTTTCTCTCTAAATAATACTAGGCGATGTACGACTCATGATAATGTTGCGATGACAGGTAAAATACATAAACAAGTACCAAATGACTCTTCAATTAATCTAGATAAGTCCAGGGTCCGATTTATATGTGTGTGTGTGTGTGAAAGAGAGAGATGCCAGTTTTTGTACGATGCTCTTCTTCTTTGATGTAAATTGTGAAATTATCTCCCAAATGTGGAACCAAAAAAGCAGCCTCGCTAGTATGTGCTGACCTGCCGGAATCTATGTGGGCGTCACCGGAAAGGCGGAGAACTGTCGACGGAGAATCTCCTTCCACCGCCGGACCTGAGCTCCGCCGCCATCCTCCATTCCTCCTCCGCCGGGGAGCAGAATCGATCGGAGACGTCGGCGGGCGGGCTACGGCCGCCGCTGAAGACTGGGGAACGGAAGCTTGTGGTCGCCACCATGGGCCTGGGGCCTCGAAATTCTTGCCCAGGTTTCTATATGGGCCAATATACGTCGGGAGGTTACTTCGCAGTTTCGCACGATCGTTTTGTTTCTCTTTCTCCTCTGGTGGCGACCAAAGCCGAAACTCGAAGCCGCCCGCCATTTTCCCGACCGCCACACTGGCCAGGCACTCCTGCCGCGCCTGCTTCAGCCGAGCAGCGCTGCGCCTTGCCGCCTCCGCCCGCTGCTTATCGACCGCTGCGCAGCCATGGTCTCTGGACCCACCTCCGCCTCACCCTTTCAGCGTCCTCACCGACCACCCGCACCCCGCGGTCGCCCAGTTCCGGAGCACCGGCTTCTCCCACCTGGCCGACACCCCGCTCCTCGCGCGCGCCATCCACGGGATCGTCCTCCGCCGCGCGCTACCGCTCAGCGCCTTCCACAGCAACACCCTCCTCGCCTTCTACTTCCGTCACCGCTCACCTGACGCCGCGCTCCACCTGTTTGACGCAATGCCAGAGCGAACCCCGTCCTCCTGGTACACCGCCGTCTCCGGCTGCGTCCGGTGCGGACGCGAATCCACGGCGTTCGACCTGTTGCGGGGCATGCGGGAACGTGAGGTTCCACTCAGCGGGTTCGCGCTCGCCAGCCTCGTCACTGCTTGCGAGCGCTGGGAGAAGGACGAGGGCAGCGCGTGCGGGAATGCCATCCACGCGCTCACCCACAAGGCCGGACTCATGGTGAACGTGTACATCGGAACAGCTCTCCTTCACCTGTACGGTTCCCAGAAGCGTGTCTTAGACGCACAGAGGTTGTTCTGGGAGATGCCCGAGCGGAACGTCGTGTCGTGGACGGCGCTGATGGTGTCCTTTTCATCGAATGGGTACTTGGAAGAGGCATTGCTAGCTTATCGCCGGATGAGAAGGGAAGGTGTCGCGTGCAATGCAAATTCGTTTGCGACGGTGGTCAGCTTGTGTGGTTCGCTTAAGAACGAGGTGACCGGGCTTCAGGTATTTTCCCAGGTCTTAGTTTCTGGCCTACAAAGACAGGTCTCCGTGGCAAATTCACTTATTACTATGCTTGGTAACATTGGGAGGGTGAAAGATGCTGAGAAGCTCTTTTATCGAATGGAGGAATGCGACACTATAACATGGAACGCTATGCTGTCGATGTACTCACATGAAGGACTGTGCAGCAAATGCTTTCTGGTATTTTCAGATATGCGTCGTGGTGGATTGTTAAGGCATGATGCAACTACTTTATGCAGCCTGATATTTGTCTGCGCCTCGTCAGATTATGTCTGCAATGGAAGTGGAGTTCATTCCCTGTGTCTCCGGAGTGGTCTGCATTCTTATATTCCCGTGATTAATGCCCTTGTTAATATGTATTCTGCTGCTGGGAAGTTGGTTGATGCTGAGTTTCTATTCGGGAGCATGGGCAGAAGGGACCTAATATCATGGAACACTATGATTTCATCCTACGTACAGAACGGTAGTAACGTGGATGCATTGAAGACACTAGGTCAGTTACTTCAGACTAATGAAGCTCCTGATCGCATGACATTTTCCAGCGCTTTAGGAGCATGTTCAAGTCCAGGAGCCTTGATGGATGGTAGAATGGTTCATGCCATGACGCAGCAGTTAAGTCTTGAAAGCAATCTACTGGTTGGTAATTCTCTCCTCACGATGTATGGTAAATGCAATTCCATCCAAGATGCCGAGAGAGTATTTCATTCGATGCCCACTCATGATGTCGTTAGTTGCAATGTACTTATTGGGAGCTATGCAGCACTTGAGGAGTGTACTAAGGCAATGCAAGTATTTACTTGGATGAGAGGTAGGGAAATAAACCCAAATTACATAACAATAGTAAATATCCAGGGTTCTTTCACATCTTCGTATGAGTTGCATAATTATGGACTGCCTCTGCACGCGTACACAATACATGCTGGATTCCTAGCAGATGACTATGTTAGTAACTCTCTGATCACAATGTATGCAAACTGTGGTGACTTAGATTCTAGCACTAGTGTATTTCACACAATCATCAACAAAAGTATCGTTTCCTGGAATGCTATGATTGCCGCAAATGTTCAACATGGCCATGGGGAGGAAGCCCTAAAGCTTTTCCTTGATATGCAGCATGCTGGAAATAGTCTTGATCATGTTTGTCTAGCTGAATGTTTGTCATCCAGTGCAAGCCTGGCATCACTAGAAGAAGGCATGCAGCTACATGGTCTTGGTGTGAAGTGTGGGCTGGATATGGACAGTCATGTGGTTAATGCTGCAATGGACATGTACGGGAAATGCGGAAAGATGGATGAAATGCTGAAAATGCTTCCTGATCCTGCCGTTCGGCCCCAACAATGCTGGAATACATTGATATCAGGTTATGCAAGATATGGATATTTCAATAAAGCTGAGGACACATTTAAGCATATGGTGTCGATGGGGCGAAAGCCAGATTACGTAACATTTGTCACCCTTCTGTCAGCTTGTAGTCATGCTGGTCTAGTGGACAAGGGTATTGATTACTATAACTCGATGTCTTCTGCATTTGGTGTTTCCCCTGGAATAAAGCATTGTGTTTGCATTGTGGATGTCCTTGGACGTTTAGGGAGATTTACCGAGGCAGAGAAATTCATTGAGGACATGACAGTCTTACCAAATGATCTAATTTGGCGTAGTTTGTTGTCCTCTAGTAGAACACACAAAAATCTGGATATTGGGAGGAAAGCCGCCAAGAAACTCCTTGAGTTCGATCCTTTTGATGACTCAGCTTATGTTCTTCTGTCAAACTTATATGCTACAAATGCAAGGTGGTCTGATGTTGACAGACTGAGAAGTCACATGAAAAATATCAATTTAAATAAAAGACCTGCTTGCAGTTGGCTTAAGCAAAAGAAAGAAGTAAGCACCTTTGGTATAGGTGACCGCAGTCATAAGCACACAGAAAAGATCTATGCGAAGTTAGATGAGATCTTTCTGAAGCTCAGGGGTGTAGGTTATGTTGCTGATACCACATCGGCATTGCATGATACAGACGAGGAGCAAAAAGAGCAGAACCTTTGGAATCATAGCGAGAAGCTTGCATTGGCATATGGCCTTATCACTGTTCCAGAAGGATCTACAGTAAGGATATTCAAGAATCTCAGGGTCTGTGCAGACTGCCATTTGGTATTTAAGCTTGTCAGCATGGTTTTTGACAGGGAAATTGTTCTGAGAGATCCTTATAGGTTCCACCATTTCAAAGATGGATCATGCTCCTGTTCAGATTTTTGGTGATATTAGTCGTGCACAAAAGGAAGTTGATTTATGTATAGGACTGTAGTCACTACAGAGGAAAGTGGTCGCCTCATTGGAGCAAAACAAAAATAATTTTCTTTGTGTACATGTCTAGTGATGGACTTACAAGATGCATTTTTGTGCTGGAAATTATTCATCTCAATACTGCTGCTCAACGCTGGTGCGGTGTAACACCGATATATGGAATCAGAAGAAGCAGAACTCTTCAAGAAATATCCAGTTGGTGCCAACACAGGTGAAGCTTAAGATTACCATTTATCACTTTGATTATTAGTGAAGAAAATACAGCAGGAATCATCTTGTTTTCTTTCCGGAACAAATTATCTGGAACCAACCATCGGTAGAAGATTCATAACCTAATATTTCGCTAGCACATACACTGAACATCATGTCAGTTACAGTTCCTTATTGTTGAAAATAATCTGGAACCAACCATCAGTAGAAGATTCATGACCTAATGTTTCGTTAGCACATACACTGAACATCATGTCAGTTACAGTTCCTCCTTTGTTCCTTATTGTTGAAAATAATCTGGAAGCAACCATCAGTAGAAGATTCATGACCTAATATTTCGTTAGCGCATACACTGACGCATCATGTCCGTTACTGTTCCTCCTTTGTTCCTTATTATTGAAAATAATCTGGAACCAACCATCAGTAGAAGATTCATGACCTAATATTTAATTAGTGCATACACTGACGCATCATGTCAGTTAAAGTTCCTCCTTTGTTCCTTATTATTGTTGAAAATATGGGTCCTTGATTTAATTATGTACTGTCGCCTTGTGGAGACTGCTGCAGGTTTCATGTGCACAATCAAGTAGCGATTAAACATGACATATGGTAGTACTTCTGTTTAGGCATTAATTTCACATGGCCTGTAACACCTAATTACGCAGTTGATCGATTGATTGATCTTCCTTTAACAGCATTATATTACATTGAATTTAGCTTTCTAGAGTTTGTAAATTTTGGACCTAAAATAGAATTGTCATGTCATGTACATGTCCATTCACTTCAGTGAAGTGTCATATGGTGCTCTCCATTCTGAATGCAGATCTAGTTAAGACACCCATTTATCAGTTTGTAGCTGCACCGGACCATTATGAGTCAGAGTGCAAGTTAGGCGTGCATCTTCTGCAACTACATGCTGTTCATCGTACCACTCCACTACTGATAAGCTGAAATGATAGCACATATGTACATCAATAACTGGCACTAACCAGCAGCAGTCACCTCTGTCCAGATCTCAACCACATTTGGCCGTAATTGAATTCAGTCGGCCTGACCTCCTAGGAGCTCTGCCATGGGATGTAGGAGCAGAATGGCTGTCCCACATGCCTCTTTATTCGTCAGAGATTTTTTTTCCTATTCAGTTATGGTGTTAGTTTCACTTTCACCTGAACCAGTATGCCACTGACATCAGATCCTTCTGCACATGCATTGTTCGACTCTTATGCAACTTGTTTTCTTTTGACAGAATGCAACTTGTTTGGACTTCGGATTCAGATTGAAAGAAGGCAGGAGGAAACGAATTCATCCTTGTTGATGACGCGGAAACTGTGGTGGTGGTGCCATCTGCCACGCCTGCGGGCACCAGCAAAGGTAGCTGGCTGCTGGCCGGTCACGGCCGGTGCATTGATCCCGCCGGGGCATGATCGCCGGACTGGGGGGAAGTAATGGCCGTCTTAACTTGACCTGATCATGCTCACTCACGGGCGGCAGGGAGAAGGCCCCTCGTTGATTAGCTCCACAGCAGTTTGTGTGGAGTGCAGCGGTGGCAGGAGTACAATATACCTTTTTGCGTCGCCATGAATGGCTGATCGTCGGGTGTTGCTTCCCTGGGCAGCAATCTAACTCGTCATAATTATTAGAGCTGACCATCTCGCGTCTTCCTTGTAGTACATATACTACATTAATATATGTCTTCCAAACTTCATTGTTATTTGTCGACGCTCCATGAGTTGGTAATAACTTTGCTTGGTTTTGGCAGGATATCTAACCAAACCATCGTAGTATCATTCTTTCAACTGTAGTATTGTACTACCTCTCATCCAAATTAATTGACCTAGATAGATTTACACAACATCTTGATTAAATCGAGGAGGCAGTCTTTTCTGAAACGGAACTCTTTACACCATTTCGAAACTGGGCTACTAGTGGTATGTTCGTTTGTTGCAGCTGCCTATTGCCTGTAGCTATAAGTAGAGTAGTGGTTTCCTTCCCCGTCAGTGGTTCTTTTTCATTTTATTTTGGTCGTATCTCTGTAATGTGGCCTGGTCTTTTTGTACTCTGACCCTCTTTGGGGTCATTCTTTTCCTAACATATATACATGTAGTTCTCCTGCATGTTTCCATTTTTTCCTTCGAAACTGGGCTACTGCTCCTTTGTTCGATTTACATCAGTATTATATGTTGCTTCAGTCCTGTCAGGCAATTATCATTGCTGTTAGCGATGTCAGAAGAATAATCGAACATCAATTACGTTACACGATGCCTTTTGCGTCAACGTTCCTTACAATATCCAAATTAGTTATCGCGGGTTTAGTGAACCTAGATAGATTCACGCAACATTTCACCTAAATCCGCGACAATTAATAGGGTGTGCTACTAGTCTTTTTTGAAACGAACTCTTTACACCGTTTCGAAACTGAGCTACCACTCATTTACTTCAGTATGTTGCTTCAGTGCTGTCAGGACAATGGAATTATCATTGCTGTTAGCGACGTGAAAAGAATACAACACGGTGCCTTTTGCGTCGACGTTCCTTCCTTCCACTATCAGAGCCCATGATCGATGGTACTAGTACAAAGTAATGGCCGTCTTAACTCATGCTGGTTGCACTTGCACTGCAGCACTGTTGCAAACACACACATGCGTGGCGGAAACGAGACGTGCCTCTGCTCAGTTCGTGGTCAGTGCTGATGTAGCGGTGGCAACACAGTACGGTACGGCGCGTCTTCTTTTTTCTCCACATAGCTTTGATTACCACCGTCCGTAATAGTATTACAACATCACTTTCTCACATCCTCTGATTGACAGCCATGATTGAATTGTCACCAGACATTAAGGAGAATATTATGCCGTCAGTATCATAGATATAATACGCTCATCCGTATGGTTCGTGTTATTGCGAACGATCTCCAGTAGAGTATACTGTTTTGCAGGTTATTTTCTTGTCTATCAACTACTCGCTCTCTACCTAATTATAAAACGTTTTAGCATATAGTGTGCTAAAACGTCTTATAATTGTGTACAGACGGAGTAGCTGCAGTCTTGGTCTGTGTTGCAGCCACGGGTGATGCTTATGTGATCCAATACTGTTCACTAACAAATACTCTACCTTATTTCATAAGTTAGGGTACAATGGAGGCCTCAAGGCAATTAAGTTGCAACCTTATCTAAAAAGCTGACTTATCCAACAATGTTTCTGTACGTAGATGGTTCAAAAATCCATTTGAGTTAAACACTTTTTCTTCAAAAATTGGATGTGACAGACGGTGTTTTGGAGCATACATAGATGGAGAACACATGTTCAAAAATGTTCAAAAATTGGATGTGAGGAGATGACTATTTAAAGCCGTTCAGGCAATCCAAACATGTGCAAAAATACCACTGCCCATTAGGGTTATGACTCATGGCCATTTTATTCTTTGCATGTGAGGGAAGCCTCCGGTCCATCCACCACTAAGCCAAGTGATGAAAATCCAAAATAGCCTACATTTGGAGAAGAGAAAAAACCAAGAGATAAGGGAATGCAAAACAAAGTTGAAGGAAGAAGGTTAAGTCAAGCACCGGGTGTTCCCCCACAAGGTTGTGAAGTCTAGATCTACGACCTTGTCTCCTCCAAAGTTATGATTCCACTATCTATTGTGAAATTATTGTTTCAATTTCTAACTCTTGTGTCCTAAATCTTGTTGGTATCTATCGGACCAGTGGCTACCAGGGTACCACGGTCCACCTGCTGCAAGGCTCAACTCAAAGGGCCAACCACTCCAGGAGGGATAGTGCCCTGAAGCCTCGTCAAAAATCCTCCACGAGTTTCCTACTTGGGGAGGCGTCTCCGGAAGATACCCGCAAGGAGGAGCTCCCCTCGCCGAGGGATCGTGTGAAGCGCACTTGGGCGGCAGCGCTCCAGTGCAGAAGACCAGAGGGATGACCACTAACCTACCCCTTCCACAAGGAAGGGATCTTCCTCTTCTCCAAGCCAGGAGTGGCCGACAGCACCTGCGCCACTGGCTACCACCTCCCCCACCCTCTCTCTCTCTCTCTCTCTCTCTCTCTCTCTCTCTCTCTCTCTCTCTCTCTCTCTCTCTCTCTCTCTCTCTCTCTCTCGCGCGCGCGCAGAATGTGCAGGAGGCAGACGAGAATATACTCACAACATCTTATCACCATGGACTAGATCCATAATCTAGAACCGCTGCAACCTACCTGCCCCTTTCTTTGTCTCCATGTGGAAACCGTTCCCGCCATTATCACAGGAAGAGTACCAGGGCGTCTATAAATGGGGGCATGGAAGAACCGTAGAGGGAGGCCAACCTTCTTCCACCCTCGAAAAACCTAACTTTCTCCTAGCTAGGAACCCTAGATCTGATCGCCTGATCAGCACCTTGTACTATAAAACCTCGCCAAGCAGTGCAAGCAATCCAGACAAGCAAGAGTAGGGTTTTACACCGCACGGTGGCTTGAACCTAGGTAAACTCTCTGTGTCCTTTTGTCGTGTTTTCTGATGTTTCCTCACTAGGCTCGCTAGGGGTTTCAGGGAGATCGTGTTTAGCCCTTGTACTCGATTTCATCCTACTTCGAGAGGTACCCTGCAGGGTCAATCTCCGACATTTGGCGCGCTAGGTAGGGGGTTGAGGCGCATCTCTCACCCCTTTCATTGACATGGCCGATGAAACGTGCAGTGAGCGCTCCCATCGCCGAGACACCGTGCCGGCAGATCCTGTCGACAACGATAACCCACGTCGTGACAACGACGAACCTCCTCAACAAGAATGCAGAGCAGGCGATGACGAGGCGCACGCCTCTGTCCTCATCAGACAACAGCAACAACGCACCCACATACGCACCATGTCCGTCTCCAGGGGCGCACACAACAGCAACCCCTCGCCTTAGGTTGCGTTGCTCATGGCACAAGAGATGCTACGCTACAGGCCAGTCCAGTTGCGCAGGACACATGGCTTCAACGCATTGTTGAGCTCGTCAACATTGCTGGTGTCGCCCCGACGCAATCTCGCTCCGTGATGCCGCCACCAACACAGATCCCGCCGGTCGGCCGGGTGGAAAATGGCGCTCCACCACCACCTCCAGCAGGAGGAAGCACCAGAGCTCCTCCGCCTCGCTCCCACAACGCTTCCTCGCCACACGTCACTTCATGCCCCAACGACATCACTGGAGATCTCCGAAGGACACCCGTATCTCCATCGAGAAGCGCCGCAAGCCCCAAGAGCGCACGGTCGCAGAGGCTGAAGGGGCGGGCAAGAACAACCGCGCTGCCCTTGTTGGTGGCACGTCCTCGTACAACAGTGGCTGCATCAGATCGTCCACCGCGCTACGACAACAAGGAGAACCCCATCGAGTTCATGTAGCTCTACACCATGGGCATCAAGGCGGAAGGAGGAGACGAAAAGGTCATGGAGAATTGTTTCCTGATGGCCCTCGAGGATGCAGCTCGCTCCTGGCTGATGAACAAGCTCCTCGAGGAATCGGTCACCTCATGGAAGGATTTGTGCGAAAAATTCATTGCCAATTTGAAGGAAACGTACGACCGTCCACTTACGCTCAACGACCTCCATGTTGTGCGCCACTGGCCGGGCGAGATGATCCGGAAATACATCCAGCGCTTTAGCCAGTGTAACACCCCTAGTTTTATTAGTTATCTAATTAGGGTTTGGTTGTTCATTCATGAGCATCATGTATTTTTGTAAAGAAAATTGAATGGAATCAAGAAACATATGCAAAACCCTAAACCCTAATTTCTTCCTCTCTTTGAAAACCTCACAAATGGTTTTGAATATTTTGAAAACCCAAAATTATATGGAGCCCAAACAGTGTAAAGGACCCCTGAGTGTTTAATGTTATTTTAGTACTTTGTGGTATTTTTGAAATAATTCAAATATTCCAAAGGGTTGGAGAAATATAAAAGGGAAATATTTTCAGAAATTGAAAAATGTTTTTACAGAAAAAAGGTGAGCCCTACCATGTATTAGAGTGTCCTATCATGGATTAGAGTGTCCAACCGGAGAGTAGTTCAGAGTAGTATCATGAAGAGAAGATATTTATATGAGAGTGTTCACTAGCAAAAGTATGATCCCTAGGCCTTGTTTTTAAGCATTGAAACACCGTTTGCAACTAGATCCGTTACACGTTTGCTTGCTACCATCTTTATTTCAGTTTGTCTTTAGTCTCTTTCATGCCATCAAGCTATTTCTGGCACCGTTGTCTCTTTGCCGAACTAGTGCACCTATACACCTGACAAGTGTATTGGATGTGTTGAGGACACAAGAGACTTCTTGTATCTTGATTGCAGGGTTGCTTGAGAGGGATACCTTTGACCACTTCCTCCCTGAGTTCGATAAACCTTGGGTAATCCACTTAAGGGAAATTTGCTGCTGTTCTACAAACCTCTGCACTTGGAGGCCCAACAACTGTCTACAAGAATAGAAGTGCGTAGACATCAAGCTATTTTCTGGCGCCGTTGCCGAGGAGGTAAGGTAAAAGGTACTCACATCCTCTGGCTACTAAGCTATCTTCTAGTACTGTTGCTAGTGTGTGAGTGCTCGAAGTTATTTCCTTTAGATTTTGCAATTATATCCTTTTGTTTCTTGTTTTTATTTTCACTAGTTAGGCTTAATGGAAAACAACAATAAAATTAGAGAGCTTTATAGTATTTATCTTGAGTTAGGACATGAAGTGTTTGAAGAGAAAATTATAAAACCCATGGAACTTTATTTGCATGCTAATAGCAATGTTATTAGTATGAATTCTTTGAACACCATTACTGCTAATGCTATGGAAAAGTCTAAGCTTGGGGAAGATGGTTTTGATGAGAATGATCTTTTTAGTCCCCCAAGCATGGAGGAGAAAATTTACTTTGATGATACTATGCCTCCAATATATGATGATTACAATGATGAATATGATATTTTCAGTCCACCTACTATTGAGGAGAAAATTAATTATGATTACAATATGCCTCCTATATTTGATGATTATAGTGATGAGAATAATAATGATAGCTATTTTGTTGGATTTGCTCCCACTATAATTAATAAGAATGATTATGCTTATAGGAGGAGTATTAATTCTTTTATGCATGTGGCTCATGATAAGAATATTTTATGTGATAATTATATTGTTAATTATATTCATGATGCTACTGAAAGTTATTATGAGAGAGGGAAACGTGGTTTTATGTATCTCAACAATATTAAGTTTCCCCTCTTTATGTTAAATTTTTTAAAGTTGCACTTGTTTTGCTTTCCTATGCTCGTTGCTTTGTGCTTTCATGACTTATTTTTTTACAAGATTATTTTTCATAGGAAATGGGTTAGACTTAAATTTATTCCATATTTGCTTCTTGATGCTCTCTTTTTACTTCAATTCATATTTTTTATGTGAGCATCTTCTCAAATTACTGAGCCTAGCTCAAAGGCGTTAAAGAAAAGCACTTATTGGGAGATAACCCAAATTTCGTTAGGAATCTTTTGTTGAGTCTTGGAAGTTATTACCTCTGTAATAAGGAACACTAGAAAAAGGGCGCCCTTCCTAGATGGCGCCCCACCTCGTGCCTACTGCTGACAAGTGGCGCAATCTGATTCATCCCACGAATTCCTGTCTCTTTCCTGCGCGCCTCGTGTCGACTGCGGAGGATGTTATTGGTTATGTTTTCATTTTTCTTTGGCGATCTAAATACGAAAAATAAAATATCTTTCGAACCGAGCGTCCAAATCAAGATCCGTTTTCTCAGTTGTGCTAGTCGCGTCAAGAGCTACAAAACTAGATCCTATATTGTTAGGTTCTAACAAACTTTTGTTTTCACTGCCTTCGGTCCCTAGCTTGCACTGCCTCATGTTCTGCTGTGCATGAGACGATGCAGTAGCAGTGCACTGTCTTACTATTCTGTGTTGCACTGCCTTCTGTCGTAGTGCACGGGGCGGTGCACTGCCTTATTGTACTGCGTTGCACTGCCTTCGGTTACAGTGCACGATCCAGTGTCTTTGCAGTGCACCGTCCGTGCACTGCCTTGTTGTACTGGGTTGCACTGCCTTCGGTTGCAGTGCACGGCACGATGTCTTTGTAGTATACCGCTCGTGCACTGCTTTGTTGTACTGTGTTGCACTGCCTTCGGTTGCAGTGCATGGCGCGGTGTCTTTGCAGTGTACCGCTCGTGTACTACTTTGTTGTACTGTGTTGCACTACCTTCGGTCGCAGTGCACTGTGCGGTGTCCTGGCAGTGCACCGCCCGTACACTGCCTTATTATACTGTTTTGCACTGCCTTCGGTCGCAGTGTACTGCGTGATGTCCTGGTAGTGGACTGCCTTGTTGTACCTCTTTGCACTGCCTTCGGTCGTAGTGTACTATGTGGTGTCCTGGCAGTGCACAGCAGGTGCACTGCCTTGTTGTACCTCGTTGTACTGCCTTCAGTCGTAGTGCATTGCGTGGTATTCTAGCATTATAGTGTGTTGCACTGCCTTCGGTCACAGTATACAACGCACCGCCTCGCCTTTTTTTCTTTTTTTCATGGTGCACTACTCTTTTTTGCTGTATACTCTTTTTTCAATAGACAAAAATAACACGTTGTACACAACCTCCGTACAACCAGGCATGCGCACAACATTGTTGTAACATCCCAAAACTTCAATCCAAGCTTATCAAGATCTAAATCATCAAAATTTAGGGTTAACAAAAACTTTTCCAAATTAAAAATAAAAGCATTCATGTGTATGAGCATTTAATTTAGGAACTGATTTGAATTGTCATGGTTTTGTGATTCTTTGGTTGTAAAATGTTTCTTAGGTGTTTTAAACATCATCTACATCATTTCCAAACTTTTCCCAAAGAAAACCAAATCAAAAACAATTAAAAAGGAGGAATGGTCATTTTGGCCATTTTAATCCACTACACTACTTTCAGTGTTCCTAGCACTCATTTCTTAACAGAAACAATTCATGATCTTTGCACCCCTTGCTAGTACACATAATGAGGTACCAAGTCCCACCTTTTGATTTGCTAAAAACATTCTTTTGCTTATTTTAAATGGCATGTGAAAATTGAATCCAATGCATATGCATAGATCACCCCTATTTCAAAAACCATCTATTTGAGCTCCACTTTCAAAACCCTTGCAACCAGAGACTACCTAGCACCAGTGGAGAACACCCAAAAATTTTGAAACCAAAATTCAAAAGTTTTTCTCTTTCGGCCATTCTATCAAACACCTTGTGGACAAAATCAAAGTGGCCTAACTATTACTGTTTTGGGCTTGATCTTGTCTAGCAAATTGAAGTGCTTTGATCACCCTTGTCTCCCTCAAGCCTAACCAGACCAACACCAACACCTCCTCTACCTCCTAGCTGCACTGCAAGGTCATGCCGAGCCACCCCTCGCCGGCCGACTAGGCACTCGCAGCAGTAGACCACTTCCCCTCTCTCGCCATGTCTACAAGCTAGCCAGTGGTCCACCGCCACCGTCCAACCAGCCCCAGCCCAGAGACAGAGAGCAGAACGGCTAGGAACCGTCGCGCCCGGAGCTGGTCGACCATGCCGACGCCGCCCGCAGAGCGCGCCCTGTCCCCGCGTGCACAAACCGCCCCTTGACCGCAGCCCGCGCCTACCACTCCGCCATGACCTAGGGAACACCCCAGACACCCCCGCTGGCCGCCCAACTCACCCCAGCCACCGCTTGCCGTCGAACCCGCCGCCTCTGCCGCCCAGAGCGCGTGACGCTCCCGACCAGCACAGAGTCCGCCTTGCTGCGCCTTTAAGCCTTAGCGCACCGCCAGGAGAAAGGCCACCGCCCCCTACCTCGAGCCACGCTGCTAGTCCCCTATGCCGCCCTCGCCGGAGTCGCCTGCCCATACCGTTCGGTCTCACCGTCGGGCCTATATAAGCCAGCCTCCCCAGCATCATTTCTCCACACCCACTCACTCCCCACCTCTCACTGATCCTTTCCCCTTTCTCGCCGGAGCCAATCGAGCTCTGCCTCGCCGGAATTGGAGCCGGAGCCTCCGCAGCAGGAGGAGAAGGGCGCCTGCGATTTAGGGCACCCCAAGCTCCACCGCAACCGCGCCTCGCCTCGCCGTCGACCACCAGTTTGTTTGCCCGCCTCACCGACCTTGCTAGAGCCCTGGTACGTCCCCGATAGACCCCCACCGAGCCGCTAGGGCAAACTCTCGCCGGCGACCTGTTCGTCGTCGACGACGATCCCCAGTCGTAGATCCCAGTTCTAATCCTACGACCCACAGCGCGCGTACCGTTTCGCGTGTTAAGCGCCACTGACAAGAGGTACCCCATGTTAGCTGAGCCCCGCGCCGTGGAGCGCCACTCGGCCGGCCCATATTTGTTCCCGCGCTAGCCCAGCCATTCAAATTTGGATTTTTCTTTTAGTTTAAATCTAGTTTCTGTCCCCTAGTTTGAAAATCAATTCGAAGAGATTTATAAATCCAATTTGCTTGAAACCAATTTTTTCTGAAAGGTATTGAGATGATCTATCAAAGCCCATTGGATTTAATTCAATTAGAGTTATAGATCTCTCCTAATAAAATAACAAAAAGAAGTATTTGCAACTTGCAACATTTTTATAAAATCAACCAAGTTAGCTTTTGAGTTGATTCCAACTCTCAAAAATCACAATTCATCATATCTATCTAAATATGTAATAATATTAAGGTTTACATGCAGTGCCCAAGATGACAGATGGTCATGGTTGGGAGGCCATGCTCATAAGAGAGGTGCTTATACTAGGGTGTGTAAAGGGAAGGTTATGTTTGATTATCTGCATACTAAGTATGATGATTCAGGGTTATCCCTGATAGATGTATCGAATCTTGTGGTGAAAGTGTACCACCTCTGCAGAGTGTCAAACTATTCGAATAGCCGCGTCCGCGGTTATGGACAGTTGGAATGGCCATACTGTTTCGTTGTCAGATGTTTTCCAAATAACTGGAAACGAATGATGAATCTTGACTTGACCACAACTAGCTTCCCAACTTAAGTGATTCTAGAACTTTACTTTATCTTTCTTTGCTTCAGAACTCAGCTTAGGTTTCAAACTTAAATTTATAGTTAAATTTAGACTTAGCACCTTTAACTTAGCACTATAGTACCTGTTAATAGTAGTTTGCGAGTACTTAAAGAGTACTCATGGATTTTGTCCCTGGCTATTCTCATGGCCAGACTATGAAGGAGACTATCAAGAGGATGGCCATCAGGACGGCTATGATAACTAGGACTATCTGCCTTCGTCAGTATTGCCTGTGCCCCTGAAGATGGACCCCACCGCTACGCTTATCTTTTAATTTCGCTGCTTGTTGTATTAAGACTGGATCATGAGATCCTTATTTGTGTAAGACCTTATGTATTGTTTGTAATGGATGATGTACTGTGATATCCAATCCATTATGTCTCGCAAAAATGGTAATCCTGGGATTGGGAGGTATGGCATAATGAGCATCTGGGATTAAAAATCCGGGTGTTGACAAGTTTGCATCAGAGCCATCCTGACCATAGGAGACCCTAGTTAGAATGGACGTCCAAACAAAAACTTAGTTTCAAAACCAAAGTGAGTATTTATGAAAAACTATTTCCTCTCTTATCCTTGTGAACTCATTCTTTCTCAAAAATTCATGTTCCTCAAAATTCTTACATTACTACTTAAAATTTGACACACTTGATCACTTCACTAACTTCCTCACCCTTAATTCTTGTAGATGGAGACTCAGTTCAACAAGTTCTACCAGTTGGGAAACAGAGGTCAGCTGATCTTCGAGAGGGATCTGGATTCACTGTCGGAGTTACTGCGACGCCCACATCCGAAGTTTCTTGGAGCTCCACTTCCAGGACCCCCAGGAGGAGACCTACAGTGGCTAGTCACCACAGATCTTAGAGGAAGCATCGAAGCACCAACTTCCGGGAGAATTCAGTTCTCTGTGAGAGAGAACAACTGGCTAGATGGATTAGCCAGGGCAATGCATGAAGCTCTCGCACGTCTATGTGCCCTCAGCGTCAACAAGATCCAAGGAACCCGTTTTGCCCACTATGCAAGACGTGACTTCATGGGAATGCCGATGGAGATGCCAAGTCACCTAGAGTTGAGGCGTCAAGTGGAGAATCTTGACTTCTTGATGCATGACAGATAGCAGGAACTGGACAATGCCCGAGAGTTAGCCAACCAGAACCGTGCCATTGCCGACCAGAAGGCCTAGACTTTTGCACTACTCGTCCAGGACCGCCAGTCTCTTCGTCGCCAGCATGCCAAGAAGGATCGCACCATCGCCCGTCTTCGCAAGAAGGTGGACGACCTCGAGAAGACCGTCAAGGAGCAGGAAGCTCAGCTTGCCGCCAAGGAAGAAGAAGATGAGGGTGAAGACATCCAGGGAGACATGGATTCTTACCTCAGCAACAATGATGACTTTCTGGAGGAGGATGCCGTGGACTTCTACACTGATGATGAGGACTCCGACTTCATCGACGATGAGTACATGCTAGAGCACGATCATAGCATGAGTTGTATCGGTCCCAATGTATCGTAGCTTGCAGAATGGTTCTTCAAACCATTTGTTTTCCCTTTGTTTGTTGTGGTGTGTGTTGTATCGTGTGCTTGCTTGCATGAATGAAAATGAAGTTAGTTGAAAAACCTGAGTCTAACTCTCAGTTTTAGCTTTGAAAACCCCAAAACCATGAACCTTAGAATTTCCCTCTTACCCCTATATCTATCTCAATCTTCATATGACTCGTGGAAACCAAGGAGAGAGCAGCTCGTCGCAAGACCCAATGCTGCAGATCTTGCAGAATCTCATCGCAGACCGTGAAGCAAGCAGGGCCGAGCGCCAAGCCAACTTAGCAACATTGCAGCAGATCGCCCAAATGGCTCTCAACAACCAAGGGCATGGAAATCAGGATCACCATGGATCCAAACTCAAAAAATTTCAGAATACCAATCCCCCAATCTTCAACCAATCTGAAAACCCATTAGATGCTGACGACTGGTTACAGACCATGGAAAACAACCTCGAAGTTGCAGGAGTTGATGAAAATGAGAAAGTTCTCTTTGCTACCCACTATCTGGCGGGAGATGCAAGAGCTTGGTGGAATAGTATCCGCAATATGAACCATGGTCAAGTGATGACATGGGAAGCATTCAAAGTCAAGTTCAGCCGCACCCACGTGCCGCAAGGTCTAGTCAACAGAATGAGGGATGAATTCCACGAATTGAAGCAAGGACGAATGATTGTGGTGGAGTATCGTGATAGATTCCTGTCACTTGCCAGATATGCACCTGATGAAATCAACACGGAGGCCAAGAAGAAGGAGAGATTCTTGAACGGACTGCATGATGAGATGCAAACTGTGTCGTCGGATTGATGACAAGTACGCCATGAGGGGGTCGTCGAGGCGTGCGGAAGAGAGGGGTGTGAGACGTACGGTGTTTCGGGACGGTGAGCACACAAGTTTACCCAGGTTCGAATCTGCCGGCTTTGGACGGATCCTACTCCTGCTAGCAATCCAGTAATACGGCAGAGCCGGAATATGGGTTACAAGGGTTTTGCCTGTGCGAGTTGAGGGTCTAAAGTATTGGGTGCCCTAAAGGCTCTCCCTAGGACGGCTTATATAGATATCCGGCCTAGGGTTTACAGGAGAGATCTATCCGGCTACGTCTAAGAGTCGGTTACAGAGTACATCTTGAACTACAAGTAACGTTATGGGCCTAAGTCGGTAAGTCTTCTGGGCCTTCCTGTAGCCGGATTGGACTCTGTCTTTCTCTCTGACTGGGCCGCCCGTGAAGCAAAGCTCTAACCCGAAGTAGGCCACCCTGGTTAGTGAGGAACTGTGAGGATACCCGGAAAGTATATCCCCAACAGCAGCCCCCGGAAGCCTCCAAGATCCAAAGTCGGATTTATCATCGTCTAGCTTGATCTTCGGCTTGCAGAATCTTGAAGGGTTCCTGAAACTTCACAACAAAAAATATGATCCGGGTCTTTAAAAATAAGTCGGACCTATTAATAGGTTACTCGGATTTTCCAGCTCGATTTCAAACTAAGCCGGAACTTGGTCTCTAACGCCACCTGACACAAGCATGGTCAAGTCACGTCATCTGACAGGCGTTCCGTCAGCACGACCGTTGGTGGGTCTGCGGTCCGTGGAACCGAGGCGCCGTTTCAATGCGTGCATGGAGATCGAGGCGATGCAATCATCGCATGGGTCCTTCCCAGTTCCTTCCACGACGCGTGGCGGTTGCACTGTAGCATTTGCATGAATATTGGCGCAGTTAGTATGAATATAAGTGGTTTGGATTTCTCCTTCTCCTTTCCACCAGTCCTTTGCCATTTCCTTCCTTCCCAGTCCTCCTGCGTGCACAGAGCCTCCTCGTCCTTCCCCCACAGAACTCCCAGCGCTGCCCCTTTCAGTTGATTTTCTCACCGAAGAAATGGCTTTATCTTCTTCCTCTGGTTTGGCGGCAGCGGCGGCGGCGGCGACAGCGGAAGCAGCAGCAGAGAAGGAGAGCTTCTGGGGAATCTGGATCCCCTGCGCCCTCAACGAGGAGGGCCTCAAGAACATGGAGAAGGAGGGGCTTCTCGCCGCCGGCAATTGGCGGAGCGGCTACGGGGAAACCGTCCCCAACCCGCGCGACGGCGAGCGGGTCCACTTTGGCACCCATCTCGACCGAGGTCTGTCTTTTCCTCCCTCAGAGTTCTTCTCCGAGGTGATAGATCATTTCAGAGTTCAACTCCACAATCTTCCTCATAACTCTCTCTTAGAGATGAGTGCGTATGCTTCACTTTGCGAGGGCTTTCTCGGCATTAGGCTGAGTTTGACTCTCTTCCGGTACTATTTCCATGTCCGGAGGAATTCCATTACTGCCGGTGTTCGTTACATCACCGACACTATCAGCTTTTCACTTAGACGCGACCGGGCTTATCCCAAGATTCTAGCTAGTGACTCGGTCAAACAATGGCTGGCCACTTTTTTCTATCATAGGGATATTCCGGCTCCCGACAAAGCTACTGCTTTGCCGGCTTTTGTTGACGGAGCCGCCATGGCCCAGCCTTCCTAGGACGAGGCTGGTCCGGCTCTTTCCGACGATCTGATCCTCGCTAAGAGGCGGATCAAATATTTGATTAAGCATAATGGTCTGAAGGGATCCGACTTGGTCCAGTGCTGGGTCTCACGTCGGATCCAGCCACTTCAGTACCATGGAACCCGACTGATGCACTCCATCACATCGTCTCTAACCGACTCCCTCCGCATCAGCTCCAAAGCCTACACCACTCAAGGCTACATAAGCCAAATCAAGTGGCTAATCAAGGAGCAGATCGAAAGGAGGATTCTGGAGGTTTCTCTGGACATGCACATGGCGGAAAACCCCGTGGTGCCGGTAAGCTTCCATCATCACACCTTTTATGTGTTTCAATCTTCGAGTTATACTACAATACTGATATGTTTTCTTCTTTTCAGCTTGCTGACATCCCCGAGTCGGAACTTGCTCCGCTCGAAGGATACCCTCTGGAGTTCTCTCAGGAGGTAGAAGTGGTCCCATTGCCGGACCTTGCGCTCAAGAAGCACAAAGCTCCGACAGTGGCCGTTGGCACAAAGGAGGTGCCTATCGTGAAGAGGTAACTTTCAGTCACAACTTCCTGCCTTTGTATTTTACTCAAATTTCTTTCCGAGATGTAATGTTTCCTACTTCACTACATTCTCAGAGCAAAACCGCTCGTCAAGGACAAGGGGAAAGGGATTTCTTCGAAGCCTCTGCGGCAAACGAAGCTTACCATAGCTTCCCCTGCCGTGGCTCCTCTGACTCCTGCCCCTCAACCTTCTGCAACACCGGTTATCTCACCGGACGCTGCAGAAGATCCGGCTCCTTCAACGGGGCCTGCGAACCTTGGATCGCAAACTGACGTCACCACGGGTGCGTCAGATCTAGATAAGGGTGAACCCTCTTTGGGTAATGATCCCTCGACAGAAACCTTCGCCGAAAACCTCATGAGCAATCCGGGTCTTGCCAAGTTTGGCCTGACCCGGAAATCTGCCGAAGAGATCCAGCGGCTCACCAGGCAAGTCCTGGAGAAAAGCCATCTATCGGCCAAAGAAGAAGCGCGGGAAGCAGAGGACGTCAAGTTCTCTGATCTTCTTGCTCAAGTCCGCCTTCGTGACGAGAGGATTAGGACTGGCGAGCTTCCAACAGCCCCAGTGATCCCTCTTACTCTTGCCGAGAAGGTGGCCACTGAAGTGAACGCGGGTTTGGATAAACTTACTCGCGAGCAATATGTAAGTCGGAATTCCAACTCCTGTTTTTCCTTTATTGTATTTTATATCATATCCTCTATCCCCCAAGCATGAAGTAGGATAAATAATCCGGGTTTATGCTTTATTAGGATGCCAAAGGACGAACTAGTGTAGCCCCCAAGGCTCGTGCTGATATTTAGCAAAAATATTAGCCTGAGTCTTAAGTAGCTTTCTGACTTTGGGTATTCTGACTTACAGAAAGTATGTTCCTATAACCAGGAATTATTGACCAATGTCTGTGATAAGCGGAGAGAGATCAAAGCTCTCTGGCTTAAAAATGCTGAACTCAAAGTTGCCAAGGATGAGGCCGAAGGTAAACATTCCGAGGCTCAACCCTTGTCTTTGTATTTTCAATGTCGAATTTTTCTGAACTTTTGTTCTTTTTGACTTACAGCGCTGGTGAAACAATCCGTCGCCATGATTGAAGAGGCCGAGAACCTCAAGACCCTGGTGGTGGAGAACAAGGGACTTCGCCAAGAGCTGGATAAGCTCAAGGCAGATCATGAAAGGAGCATAGCTCAAGTCCTTGAATCCTCCTCCATTGCCACTGATGAGCGTGATCGCAAGATCGCTGCTCAAGATAAAATAATCTCGGATCTCAAGAATGAGCTTGGCAGAGAGAAGGATATGTCCCAGGTGCTCCGGGCTGAACTCCAGAGTCTCCGGGAAGAGAAGACCAAAATTGACGACGTCATTTTTGGTACGTTCCATCTATCTGACTTGTTTCTTTCTTCGACTTTTATCAATGTCGGATTTTACTTAACTTGTTTTGTGTATAGGTCCTCTGAACTTGACGGACTCTTCCTCCTCCGAGCCCTGCACCCACCGGCTTACCCAAGTCGGTGACCTGCTTCATGACTTCCCCAGTCCCTTGAAGACGTCGGCGAAGCTCTCAAGATTCCGGACATGCCCAGCATGTCGGATTTTTAGGTGCGGGACAAGGCCAAGGAGATGTCGCAGCTTGTTCGGGACTGGAACATGTCCTACGCGTGGACTGCTGCGCAGAACGCTCTCACCATGGTCATGAGCCACCATGGAAACATGGAGATATGGAAAGTGACCAGAGGGTACTGCAAGGTAGATGAAGACGGCCAGGAGCAAGACCTTCAAGCCATCATGCACTCCTGCGCCGGATACGGGTGTCACGTGGCTGATCTAACCAGCTACGAGATCCCCTTCTTCACTCGCGTGGATACTCCGCCTCCTCCTGCAGAAGAAACCGAAGAAGTTTCCGATGATGAACGCACCACCTCGGATGCGGACATCTCGGAACGATACCAAGGCAGAGTGACCAGCGAGCCGGCAGATCCTTCATCTCCTCCTGCATCATAGATCAAAAACTTTTGTATTATTCTAAAACAATATGATGTGTTTGTAAATATGTAGTATTTTTCCTTTTGCTAGTGCTAAGCTTTTAATCTATTCAGCACTTTTTGGCTTTAAAATTTTTGAGTGCCTGAAATGTTTACACAAGCACTTATACTTTTTCGTCTCTACTTATCATTTATCTGGTTTCTGCCTCGTCCCTTTCGTGAGCCGGCTAAACCTTCTGCCGGAAACTTTGCCGAGTAACGGAGCTCAATTGCTAAACCAGTTTAAACTCGGAAACAAAGCCGGCTTCCAGTACCAACAATTCACTACTCGGAAAATACCCGCATCCAGCAATCAGAGAAATAACCAAAGTAAAGACTAGAAACTTTAGAGTAATACCCGAAGGTAGCAATTTTAGAATCGGAAATTTAGACCAGAACGAACATGAGCATAAAGTACTTTCAAGCATTCTGGGATTTTCGACTATGACATGATCATTTGGAAATAAGATGGTAAAAACTTCTCAGAAAAACTTGAGATAACCAAAACTTTTATTTCTTACAGAACATGTACATATATATGATTACAAAGAAGGATAAACTAAGAATAAAAGGGACGTAGCTGAGCAATATTCCACGGTCTGTCTAACTCATCCGAATTTGTACTGCCTCCATCTCTCTTTCTCTTCTTAGTAGCAGGTCTTTCTTTGACTGGCCTCATGTCAGTTAAGTAGTACGATCCATTGTGCAATACTCGACTAACTAAAAAGGGCCTTTCTCATACTGGGGAAAGTTTGTGCTTTCTTTGTTGCACAAGCCGGAGAACCAAATCATCTTTATTGAAGGATCTATTTCAGACTCTCTGGCTATGATACTTGCGTAACTTCTGCTGATAGGCTGTAGATCTCATTTCAGCAACGACGCGAACTTCCTCGACTAAGTCGAGATCATTTTGTCGAGAAATCTTGGCATCCTCTTTGATATACGCGGCCACTCTAGGAGAAGTATGAATCAAATCACTAGGAAGAACTGCTTCTGCACCATAGACCAAGAAGAAAGGTGTGTATCCTGTTGACCTGTTTGGAGTTGTTCGTAAACTCCAAATTACAGAGGGTAATTCCTCTGCCCAAGCCCCCATAGCACGTCGTAGTGGTGCTTCGAGTCTCGGTTTTAAGCCTTGTAGAATTAAACCATTTGCTCTTTTGACTTGTCCGTTAGCCTGTGGATGTGCGACTGACGCAATGTCAAGCCGGATATTTTGCTCATCGCAGAATTCAGCCAATTCTCCCATAGAAAAGTTACTCCCGTTGTCCGTGATAATGCTATGCGGATAACCATACCGGATTATAACATCCTCGACAAATCTTTTGGCTGTTGCTCCATCACAACTTGTGACGGGTTTAGCCTCAATCCATTTGGTGAATTTATCCACCATCACTAAGAGGTGAGTAAATCCACTTGGAGCTTGTTTAAAAGGTCCTACCATATCAAGCCCCCAGACCGCAAAGGGCCATGTTATAGGTATTGTTCACAACTGATCAGCTGGAACATGAGCTTGCTTGGCATACTTTTGGCAGCCTTTGCATGTCTTGACTAATCATTTGGCATCTGCCTGAGCTGTAAGCCAGAAAAATCCGTGTCGAAAAGCTTTTGCCACTAAAGATTTGGCTGCAGCATGGTGACCACACTTGCCTTCGTGGATTCCCCTTAAGATTTCCACTCCTTCTTCCGGAGATACACAACGCTGAAAAACCCCAGAAACACTCCGTTTATAGAGCTCACCTTTAACAATAGTATAGGCTTTAGCTCGTCAGATAATCTGCCGGCTCAGCACCTCGTCTTCGGGTAATTTGCCATCTACCAAATAATCGAGATAGGGTTGAGTCCAACTAGGAATTACAGCCAGAACTGCTATTAAAGGTGAGTCGGATTTGGTCGGATATTCCTCATCTACTCCCTTTATTGAGGGGACTTTGAGGTGCTCTAAAAAAGCGCCATCCGAGACCTCTTTCCGCGCAGAACCTATCCGAGATAGTGCATCTGCTTCCTCATTTTCTGCTCGAGGGATGTGTTGAACTTCAAACCCTTCGAACGATTTAGATAGATCATCCACGACAGCTTTATATGCTGCCATGTGTTTATTTGCTTTACAAATATCCAACACTTGTTGAGCAACAAGATCCGAATCTCCGTAACACATCAAACGTCGGATGCCAATATCCTTAGCAATCCGGATTCCATGTAGCAGTGCTTCATACTCGGCAATATTGTTTGTCGCTGTGAAGTGGATCTGCAACACGTATAAAAGTTTATCTCCTTGGGGTGATTTGAGCACCACGCCAGCCCCCGAGCCCCCTCGAGCCTTAGACCCATCGAAAAAGAGGGTCCAATATTCCGACTCAGGGAGGATCATATTCTCCTTCGTCTCTGTCCAATTAGCAACAAAGTCAGCAAGGATCTGGGATTTGATTGCTGTCCGAGGTTTGTACTCAATATCGAAAGCTGAGAGCTCTATACCCCATTTGGCGACGCGTCCTGTGGCATCACTGTTGTTGATTATATCTCTCATGGGTGCTTTGCTCACCACGGTAATTGGATGCTCCTGAAAATAGTGTCGTAACTTACGAGATGCTAGAAAAACACCGTAAGCCAACTTTTGATAGTGCGGATATCGCTGTTTTGATTCTGTCAGGACCTCGCTGACAAAGTAAGTCAGACGCTGCACCGGGTGTTCCTAATTTTCCTCTGGTCTCTCCACCACCATGACGATACTAACGACCTTATTTGTCACAGCAATATAAAGCAACATCGGTTCCTGAGGTTCCGGCGCTGCAAGGATAGGAGCAAATGAGAATACTTTCTTCAGGTCTTGTAGTGCAGCTTCAGCTTCGTCAGTCCAAACAAAATCCTTGGTCTTTTTCAGGAGTTTGTATAATGGTGTGGCTCTTTCCCCAAGCCGGCTTACAAATCGACTGACCACAGTGATACAGCCAGTTAATCTTTGTACGTCCTTCAGGCGAGTTGGCCTGTAAATATTGAGTATAGCCTTGATTTTGTCTCGGTTCACCTCTATGCCTCTTTGAGACACGATGAAACCTAACAATTTTCCGGCTGGTATTCCAAAGAAGCATTTCTTCGGGTTAAGCATGATGTTGTATTTTCGTAGATTGGCAAACGTTTCCTCCAAGTCAGAAATGAGCGTTTCCTTCTTTTTGGACATCACCGCGATATCATCCACATATGCATGTACATTGCGTCCGAGTTGGTCGTGGAGGGAACGCTGCATCATGCGCTGGTACGTAGCTCCTGCGTTCTTCAGCCCAAAGGGCATCGTAACAAAACAAAAGGTTCTGAAGGGGGTTATGAATGAAGTTTTGATTTTGTCAGATTCCTTCATCCGGATTTGGTGATAACCGGAATATGCGTCGAGAAAACAGAGGAGTTCCGAGCCTGTCGTAGAATCGATAACTTGATCAATTCTAGGCAGAGCTAACGGATCTTTTGGACAAGCCTTGTTCAAGGCAGTATAATCAACACACATCCTTAAACCAGTGGTGTCCTTTTTAGGGACCATTACAGGATTGGCCGACCACTCAGTGTGGATGACCTCTTCTATGAATCCGGCTAACTCGAGCCGCGCTAGTTCCTTAGCTATTGCCTTACGCTTTTCGTCGCTAAACCGTCGTAGGGACTGTTTGACGTGTTTAGCGTTCAGGTTTACATTTAGAGAGTGCTCGGCAAGTTCCCTAGGTACTCTGGTCATGTCAGATGGCTGCCATGCGAAGATATCTTGATTTGCTTGGAGGAACTTGACAAGCGCGCTTTCCTATGTGCTATCTAGGCCTACGCCTATCTGGGTCACCTTGGAGGGGTCATCATCCTTCAATGGTGCTTTCTTCGTATCTTCTGATGCCTTGAACTCCGGATTTGTCTTGGTCACCTCCTTCTTCGTTGTGGGCATCTCGGACGGATCTATGCTCTTTTTGATCTCCTGGTACTCCTGGGCGTGCAGCACGGCTTCGGCAAAGGCGGCATTTCCATCCTTGCACTCTCGTGCTTTTTTTGGGTCTCCCTTGATGGTGATCACGCCGTTGGGATATGGAATTTTCATCATATTGTAAATGTAACATGGACGAGCCATAAAATCCTAGTAAGCCGGACGTCCGAATATAGCGTGGTATGCGCTCTTCAACAGGACCACTTCGAAAGAAAGTGTCTTCGTCCGATAGTTCTTTGGAGTTCCAAAGGTGACATCCAAAGTGATCTCTCCCAGGGAATTAGCTTGTCTTCCTGGGAAAACTCCGTGAAAAATCACAGAGCTATGGTTCAGCTGGGTCTCCGAGATCTTCATCCGGCGTAGTGTTTCGACGTAGAGAATATTGATGCTGCTACCACCGTCCATGAGGGTCTTGGAGAAACCATAACCGCCAATAAGTGGGTTGATGATTAAGGCGTATTTTCCTCGCCTGTGCAACTTAGGCGGATGATCAGCGCGGTCAAATGTGATTGCCACTTCCGACCAGTCCAAATACTGTGGGACAGCCAGAACTATTGCATTGAGCTCGTGTAGAACTGCTTTCTTGACCTTTGCTGGTTGAGATCCGAGGAAAGTGACATAAGTGTCCTTTTTGGTGGGAAAAGTCTTCTTCCCTTCCGACTTGGGATTTGAAGCATCGACTTCCTCCATGTCGGAATATTCCTTGGTCTCTTTGTCCTTTTTAGGATTTTTCTTTCCCTTCTTCCGCTTAGCTTTGTAGCCCGCGGTGTCATCTCTTTTGATGTCGTCATTGAAACGACATTCAACGTTGGTGTGGGACGAGCCCCCATTGGCGTCTAGGTGATGCACACATGGGTTATTGGCAATGTCGGCCCAAGAGTAGGTTTTGCCTGGTTGCTGTTCTCCTCTACCTTGGACCCTTGAAGTTCCACGGCCATGCCCGCGGACTCCGCCACGTCCTCCTCGTCCTCTAGACCCGGAAACAGTAGTCACCACCGCTGTTTCCGTGTTGGGTTTTTCTTCCGAGGTATTTTTGCGCTTCTGAGCTTGTTGCTTTGTTTTTGCTGACTGAGGTACAGCCAGGATGTTGAGTAGTCCCTCTGCATCGTCGTCAGCATCTGCATACTTGCTCGCTGTTTCTATCATCTCTCCCAAATCAGTGACCTTGTCGCACTTTAAGCGGTGACGCAGTAGACCAATTGGGAGCCCTGCGATGAAATCTTCAATCGCGGTTTGATCGTTTACTCCTTCGCAGGAGTTCTTGGTGTCGATCCATCGTCCGAGATAATCTCGGCAAGTTTCTCCGGCTTTTTGGGTGCAACGCTGTAGGTCTTCGACCGAACAGGGCCTCCGATATGTGCCTTCGAAATTACGAAAGAATGCACTTTGCATGTCATACCAGTTGTGGATGGTGTTCTCCGGAAGTTCATTGAGCCATGATCGCGCCGTCTTCCGCAACATAAGTGGGAGATATCGGGTTGCGACCAGGCTATTTCCGCCTTTGGCGATGCAGCAAGCTTGGAAAAAATCTTGTAGCCAAGTGTCTGGCCGAGCAATGCCGTCATAGGCTTGGATGTGTCTTGAGATAGCAAATCCTTCTGGGAATCTTGTAGCTCTAATGCATGGTCCAAAGCACTTTGGGCCCACGTAGAAATCATCGTTGTCATAGCGCCGAGCCTCTATGTTGGAATTGATCCTGTGCCTTGTGTCGTTCGGGGATAGAGATCGTCCCGAATGCCGGCTGTGGCTATGGTGCCGTGGAGCCAGACTTCGGCTTCTGCCACCACCTCCTCCGCCATTTCGTCCTCCTTGCCCTCCATGGGAGCCGTTGTGATGACTGTGTGGTGGAGAGGGTGGAGCGGCTGGATAGTTTCCGGCTGATCGCCGGCCTCCGTCCAGAGCGTCATTATTCTGGTTCCGGGGAGGATCTTGACTACGACAAGGCCCCTGCCGGCTTGTACCAGCATGGTTTCTGTCGTTTCTTCATCCGCCGTTCCCACCATGGTGAAGATCAGCCGGACGGCTTGTATACTTAGGATGTGGCATTTTTTGACGATCCTCCTCCCGTCGTTTTTCTTTATCTTCTCCCCTTCGATCCTTAGATTCTCGTCGGGGAGGGTTCGTCGGATTCAGGGCAGCAATGGCGTCTTTCTCGGCCGCTGGGGCGACGTTGCTCCAGTTATGCGAAGTTTTGTGATGCTGTCCTAAAGATCTGGTTCTTGAAAAGTTGTCTTCCCGCCGTTCGGGGTGATGATACTGCGCCCGAACGTAATGGGATCTTACGCCAGCCCATGCCGGATCCGTGCGACATTGGTCAGAATCTGAGACCAGTTTTTGACTTCTGGACAGGGCGACCTTTTGCTGCTCCAGTCCCTTGTTGAGTAGTTTAATACCCAAATGGATCTCCTCTGGTCCTGGATTAGCCGATAGAATTTCTCGGGCTGCCACGGTATTTTGCACTGGTGTTGGGTATACCTAATCTCCATTGCTATCTTTCGTGGCTTCCCCATCTCATCTCCAAAAAGGACGGCACAGATACGTGGGAATTGGTTGTCATCTATGTGATTCTTCCGTGTCTTCTAATGCAGACGAGACATGTATTCCTTGTTTGACATGTGTTTCTTCTCCACCTCGATGTTTTTGGCTTCATCGAGGAGTTGTTAACGACGCGCTTCTAGGGCCTGCACCCTTTCGTCCAGCTCATCCGCAGTAAGTTCTATGGCTGTAGGTATAGGTGTGGTTAATGCGGCATCGATGAGTTTACACGCACCTTCGGTGATCTCGTGTCCATCCACCGATGCTTCTTTTTTCGGCTCTTCTGGGATAAGCGCTCCATCCGAGTCTTCTTCGTATTCCTCGGTAATCACCTCCTCTGTCAGAGGGTCTTTTGCCGGGGTCTTGTTTTTCTTGTTCTTCTTCTTTGCCTTCTTGCCAGCGCCGGTAGCAAAGACGGCTTTGGGTCCGTTTCCCAGAGTCAAGCTCTGATCGGTATTTTTGGACATCTGGACTTCGGGATTGTCTCCGACATCCATGTCATCCTGCGCTTTGGGAGAGTGTTCCCCGGATCCTTCATCCATGGCTTCTCCTTCTTCTGCAGCTTTGGAATTGTACTCCTCTTCATATTCCGCGGAGAACTTTCGGAAATCTGCCGACGTCATTGATTTGTCCGAGGATGCGGGTACGTCGGCGTTTGTTCCAATTGCCTCCAGCACCGAGTCGGTGTTTTCTCCAGCATCGGTAGAGCCGGATCCGGATCCCACGTATCTGACGAAGTGCGACGCATGCTTCCTGAGGTACCTACGGCTTTCGCGATCAGCCATGTCGAAACTTTTGATGGTCTCGAGGATTGCATCTGCGCTTTCACCTTGCAGTATCATACGTTTTAGTGTGTACCTTAGGAAAGGTCTATCTGTCCCGGCATCATCAGAGCCGGAATCAGTGTCATTGATATGCTCCTCCTGGATTTCGACTTCCACGGGTGGGTCGATCTAGGATCTGGCTTCTCTAGGGAGATCCACTCTAGATTCGACTTGGACCGTAAGGTCTTCTTCAGGCTCAGATTTCTCCACTATCTCCGCAACTGGTTCGGGCTGGGTGGGATTAGGGTTTTCTGAGATCCCGAACTCTGCCGCCTCCGCAGACAAAGGGGACCCAGAAGATTCTTCTGCCTCTATCATCACCGCTGGGGTGGGTTGGGCAGGTTCAACAAAACCGATGTAAACGTCGATCTTGCCAAAAGACATGATTGTGTAGGCAGTCACGGCCTCCTTAGCCGAAATCCAAGTCTCGTCAAGAACGATGAGAGGGACGTCGCTGGCGTAGAGGATGCGACCGACGATGATGGTCTCGCTGATTCCGATTCTTGCAAATTCCGCTCGGAACGCAGATCCGAAGCTCACTTGCCCCACGGTGGGCACCAACTGTCGTCGGATTGATGACAAGTACGCCATGAGGGGGTCCTCGAGGCGTGCGTAAGAGAGGGGTGTGAGACGTACGGTGTTCCGGGACGGTGAGCACACAAGTTTACCCAGGTTTGAATCCGCCGGCTTTGGACGGATCCTACTCCGGCTAGCAATCCAGTAATACGGCAGAGCCAGAATATGGGTTACAAGGGTTTCGCCTGTGCGAGTTGAGGGTCTAAAGTATTGGGTGCCCTAAAGGCTCTCCCTAGGACGGCTTATATAGATATCCGGCCTAAGGTTTACAGGAGAGATCTATCCGGCTACGTCTAAGAGTCGGTTAATCTTGAACTACAAGTAACATTATGGGCCTAAGTCGGTAAGTCTTCTGGGCCTTCCCGTAGCCGGATTGGACTCCGTCTTTCTCTCTGACTGGGCCGCCCGTGAAGCAAAGCTCTAACCCGAAGTGGGCCACCCTGGTCAGTGAGGAACTGTGAGGATACCCGAAAAGTATATCCCCAACAGACTGTCCTCGTCAACATCCGTTTTTAGGATCTCGAAGAGCTAGTCGATTCTGCCATTCAGATGGAAGGGAAGATTAACCAGGCAAACGACAACCACAAACGTCGTATGATGCAGCAATTAGGATCCAACAGTCATCAGATGTACCGTCCCAACCCTTCACCAGGATATGCACCAAGGAACAACCGACCCCCAAATTCTCGCCTGAGCTACCCCAACCGTAGCGGAGGCAATGTGAAGTCCGGAGGAAACAATCACAACTCCGGTAATGCCAACAATTTCAACCGTGCACCTCCCAAGAGCAACAACAACAACAACACTGCACCCAGAACTGGCAGCAATGCTGTGCCTGTCGCAGTCAAGGACAAGTCCTAGATCATTTGTTTCGAGTGTGGAGTGAAGGGTCACTACTCCAATGAGTGTCCCAAGAAGACTGCAGCCAATGCCACTATGAATGCCCTAGCTCAGCAGCAGCGTCGTGTTCAACTAGGAAGAAGATTTGCCCCAGGAAACCCTCACAACCGCAACGGTCATCTTTTCCACATGAACGCAGAAGAAGCCCAGGAAGCACCAGATGTAGTGCTGGGTATGTTTTCTGTCAACTCAGTTTTAGCAAGATTATTGTTTGATTCAGGAGCATCGCATTCATTTGTCACCGAAGAATTTGCATGCACTAGTAAGATTCACCCAACCAACCTGAAGCATGTCATGATAGTTCAAATCACTGGTTCAACCACAAAAGCTAGAAAAATTTGCAAAGCTGTGCCTATTAGAATACATGGGATAGATTTTTATGCCAACCTAATTGTACTTGGAACCAAAGGATTGGAAGTAGTACTAGGTATGGACTGGATGTCAAGGCATAAAAGACTGATAGACTGTGCTAAGAAAGCCATCACCATGACTAGTAGTTTTGGAGTAACAGTAGAGCATATCTCTGAAACCTTACCCTGTCAATTCAAGTGCAACAAGAGTGTAGCCCTGCCCACCATAGACCAAGTCAGAGTAGTCCGTGAATACCCCGACGTATTCCTAGATGAATTGCCAGGTATGCCCCCGGATAGGGATATTGAGTTCATTATTGAACTAATCCCCGAAACCGGACCTATAGCCTAGAGACCCTATAGCATGAACCCCTCAGAGTTAGTGGAACTGAAGAAGCAGTTGGATGCCATGTTAGAGAAAGGCTTGATTCAACCAAGCGCATCGCCATGGAGATCACCGGTGTTATTCATCGACAAGAAAGATGGAGGCAACCATCTGTGTATAGATTACAGAAAGTTGAATGACGTCACCATCAAGAACATGTACCCCTTGCCAAAGATAGAGGATCTATTTGATTAGTTGACTGGAGCCCAGGTATTCTCAAAGATTGATCTTAGGACTGGTTATCACCAACTTAAGATTCGTGCAACGGATATTTCGAAGACCGCCTTTACTACTCCCTATGGTTTATACGAGTATACGGTTATGTCTTTTGGATTAACCAATGCCCCTGCTTATTTCATGAATCTCATGAATAAGATCTTTATGAATTTCCTAGATAAGTTTGTAGTTGTGTTTATCGACGACATCCTTATCTACTCCAAGTCAGAAGAAGAGTATGAGCAACATCTGAGAGTTATCCTAGAAACCCCGAGAGAGCATCAGTTATATGCCAAGTTCAGCAAGTGTGAGTTTTGGTTGAAAGAAGTAGGATTCCTAGGACATATTGTGTCTGCTGAAGGAGTCTCTGTTGATCCCGCCAAGATCAAAGATGTCGAAGAATGGGAAGCCCCAACCACTCAAACCCAAGTCCGTGCATTTCTCGGTTTAGCGACATATTACCGCAAGTTCGTAGAAGGATTCTCGAGCATAGCCCGACCAATGACCCAATTGTTGAAGAAAGACAAGAAGTTTGAATGGACCGACAAGTGTGAAGCCAGTTTCCAAGAGCTGAAGAAGAGGTTGATATCAGCCCCAATTTTGGTCATGCCAGACATCAAGCCGTTTGATGTGTATTGTGACGCATCCAAGATTGGTCTAGGATGTGTATTGATGCAAGAAGGCAAAGTTATCGCGTATCTGTCTCGACAACTGAAGAAGCATGAGTAGAACTATCTGACCCATGATCTTGAGCTAGCAGCTGTGGTTCTAGCATTAAAGACATGGCGTCATTGTCTAATGTGTAATCGCTGTGAGATTTACTCAGATCATAAGAGCTTGAAGTATATCTTCACTCAGAAGGAGCTGAATATGAGGCAAAGGAGATGGATAGAGTTAATCAAGGATTATGACCTTGACATTCACTATCACCTGGCAAAGCCAATGTGGTAGCGGATGCTCTTAGCAGATTGTCGTGCAGGCTTAACACCATGATCAAGGAGAAGCAACCAAGTTTGTATGAAGAGTTGGAGCAGTTCAGGACAGAATTAGTTAGCAAAGGATTCTTAGCTAGCACTGAACTCTAACCCACGTTGATTAGCCAAATCAAGGAAGCCCAGAAGGGGAATGAAAGTATCGACGGAATCAAACGTCGTATTGGTACAGGAAAGGTACCTGGATTCACCGAAGACGAAGAAGGAGTACTGTGGTACAAAGGACATATCTGTGTGCTAGCGGATTCGGAGATGAAGGAAGTTATCATGAAGGAAGCTCATGATACTCTTTATTCTATCCACCCCGGAGGAACAAAGATGTATCAGGATTTGAAAGAGCAATTTTGGTGGCACAAGATGAAGAGAGAAATCGGAAGCTACATCGCCAAGTGTGACATCTATCAAAAAGTCAAAGCAGAGCATCAGAGACCTGCAGGACTATTGAAACCATTGCAGATTCTGGAATGGAAATGGGATTCTGTCGGAATGGACTTTATCACCGGTTTACCTACTTCTAGTAAGGGAAATGACTGAATCTGGGTCATAGTTGATAGACTGTCCAAGGTAGCTCACTTCATACCTGTCAAGACAAGCTACCAGAGTGCAAAACTAGCAGAGCTGTATATTGCTAGGATTGTTAGTCTGTATGGAACCCCCAAAACCATCGTATCGGATTGAGGAACCCAGTTTACCTCGAGATTTTGGCAGAAAGTTCAAGAAGGATTAGGAACCAAGTTGAACTTCAGTACCGCGTATCACCCGCAAACAGATGGACAGATTGAGAGAGTCAACCAGATCCTAGAGGATATGCTTAGAGCTTGTGTGTTGGAATATGGATCAAAATGGGAAGACTGCCTGCCTTTCGCAGAATTCTCATATAACAATAGTTATCAAGCTAGTTTGCAGATGGCACCATTTGAATTCCTATACGGAAGAAAGTGTCGTACCCCTTTGAATTGGTCGCAAGTAGGAGAGAGTCAGATCTTTGGACCCAACATTCTGCGAGAAGCAGAAGAGAAAGTTCACAAAGTCCGTGAGCACCTCAAGACCGCCCAATCCAGACAAAAGAGTTATGCTGACAAGAGAAGGAGAGACCTGAATTTCAATGTCAGAGATTTTGTATATCTCAAGGTTTCACCATTGAAGGGAACTCAACGCTTTAGTCTGAAGGGAAAGTTAGCCTCCAGATATATCGGACCTTTCAAAATTCTGAACCGTCAAGGAGAAGTATCGTATCAACTGGAACTACCTGAAGAGATGTCAGCCATCCACAATGTGTTCCATATCTCGTTACTTCGCAAATGTTTGGAAGTGCCCGAGAAGACGGAAGTTTTCAAGAACATCGATCATAGAGCTGTGGAAATCAACAATGACTTGACCTATAGAGAAGTACCCATCCGTATCTTAGAAGAAGCCTACGGAACCACCAGAACCAGGAGCATCAAGTTTCTCAAGATTCAGTGGAGCAACCATACCGAGGAGGAAGCCACTTGCGAGCGCAAAGATTACATTAGGACAGAGTTCCCAGATCTCTTTAGTTCCTAGTTTTCTTTGTAAATCTCGGGACGAGATTTTGTTTAAGGAGGGAAGGTTTGTAACATCCCAAAACTTCAATCCAAGCTTATCAAGATCTAAATCATCAAAATTTAGGGTTAACAAAAATTTTCCAAATTAAAAATAAAAGCATTCATGTGTATGAGCATTTAATTTAGGAATTGATTTGAATTTCCATGGTTCTGTGATTCTTTGGTTGTAAAATGTTTCTTAGGTGTTTTAAACATCATCTACATCATTTCCAAACTTTTCCCAAAGAAAACCAAATCAAAAACAATTAAAAAGGAGGAATGGTCATTTTGGCCATTTTAATCCACTACACTACTTTGAGTGTTCCTAGCACTCATTTCTTAACAGAAAAAATTCATGATCTTTGCACCCCTTGCTAGTACACATAATGAGGTACCAAGGCCCACCTTTTGATCTGCTAAAAACATTCTTTTGCTTATTTTAAATGGCATGTGGAAATTGAATCCAATGCATATGCATAGATCACCCCTATTTAAAAAACCATCTATTTGAGCTCGACTTTCAAAACCCTTGCAAGCAGAGACTACCTAGCACCAGTGGAGAACACCCAAAAATTTTGAAACCAAAATTCAAAAGTTTTTCTCTTTCGGCCATTCTATCAAACACCTTGTGGACAAAATCAAAGTGCCTAACTATTACTGCTTTGGGCTTGATCTTGTCTAGCAAATTGAAGTGTTTTGATCACCCTTGTCTCCCTCAAGCCTAACCAGACCAACACCAACACCTCCTCTACCTCCTAGCTGCACTGCAAGGCCATGCCGAGCCACCCCTCGCCGGCCGACCAGGCACTCGTAGCAGCAGACCGCTTCCCCCTCTCTCGCCATGTCTACAAGCTAGCCAGTCGTCCACCGCCACCGTCCAACCAGCCCCAACCCAGAGACAGAGAGCAGAACGGCCAGGAACCGCCGCGCCCGGAGCTGGTTGACCATGCTGCCGCAGAGCGCGCCTTGTCCCCGCGTGCACAAACCGCCCCTTGACCGCAGCCCGCGCCTACCGCTCCGCCATGACCTAGGGAACACCCCAGACACCCCCGCTGGCCGCCCAACTCACCCCAGCCACCGCTCGCCGTCGAACCCGCCGCCTCTGCCGCCTAGTGACATGGTTATACCCTACGGGTACATGACCTCAGCATACCTAGTCCAGCCCAAGGAAGGCCCACGGCAGACATACGCTGGCCCATGAAGAGTCATTTTCAAAAAGACTCATTGACACGAGAGATGCGACAATCTCAGTTTTACAACGACTTGGTTTACCAAAACTGCGGCCTTCACACGATGGAATGGCACTATTGCAGTCCTCATGGGCTCCGCCATCTTATCGAAAGAGAATGTAACTATTTCACTTTTGATACGCATTTCTGAAGAATGAAACTTGGCGATTGTTCTAGGCATTCTTCTTGTTCCCATTCTTGAATTGATTGATTTGCATGAAAATCAAAGTGGACCTCTTAGGAAAGAAAGTGTGAGTTGACGATTAGCGTGCGGTTGACCGACCAGCTCCAGCAACTAGAGCTGCATCATCTTGTTCATTATTGAGAATAGGCCTCTTCTCACACCGTACCAGTTCTTTTTGCAGTTGAATCTTCCCGTTCTGGCTTATTGAGTGTATAGATTCTTTTTGAAATGCAATCTATTCCCACGTCACTCTTCTCATAACATATCCTGTTCTCCTCACAATTCCTTTGAGTTTCGGTCTTGCGACCGTACTCCCCAGGCGGAGTGTTTCACGCGTTAGCTGGGCCCCTGATCCGCGTAGACCAAGGGATTGATTAAGAGTGAGCTGATAATGGAATTTTTCTTTGATAAACAGGAAACTTAAGATTAAGATGCTCCGGAATGGAAACGAGGGAATGTCCACAATACCCGGATTTAGTCAGATCCAATTCGAGGGATTTTGTAGCGACAGAGGAACTAACCTGCCTGCAGTGGCGGGGCGGCTTTTTTTGAAACAATAAGACCTGGACGATTATCCCTACCCTCGGTAGCTTACGAGTTTACGTCCATCCCTGGTCGGGTACAGTTTCCTTTATTTTTCTCCCTTGTAGCCGTTACCCGAATTCGCGCAAGTGTGTCCACACCCCCCCTTCGGGTGGCCAAGGCCCATGACGCCTTCGGATCCTTGGAGAGCAAGACTAGAAGTTTCAATACAACTTGTAACCTACTCGTATCGGTACCCGAGACCTAGCCTCTCCATATATAAAGGCTAGGAGGGGCCAACGAGGAGGGCACCCTCGACACCCAACAGACAGATCCATACTTTCGCACACGCCTCCACGCCAGATCGAATCTGCGCACCCTGTAACTTTCGGTTCCGCCGCAATAAAAGAGCAGACAAGCAGGAGTAGGGTTTTCCCTCCGGGGGCCTGAATCTGGGTAAATCCCGTGTCCCCTGGTTGCTTGTCTGTTAACCGTGCCACGATCTCCAGCATCCCCATCTTCTCCAAAACCCAAGTCCATAACAATGGGCATTGACGAGATTAAACCTCGTCAATTGGCGCCGTCTGTGGGAATCGGGGCTGCTGATTGTGCGGTCGTGACGGTTCCGACCCGATCAATCTACAACTCCTCGGCGACGGAGAATCACCTCTTCTTCGGAGCTTTCGACTTCACCGCCCACTCGCCGGATACCATGAAGGATTTCGAGCCCGTAGGCGACGGACTCGAAATTCTGTTCGGGAGCTTCTGCTTCCGGGTAGGACAAACTGGCACCCTCCGCCTCCCCGAGCGGATGCCCATGCCGTCCATCAGGCCCGCTTCATGGGCTCCACACCCCGTGCTACGCACGTCACCATCAACAGATGAGTTCTATAGCGGCAGCAGCCGCAACTCCGATCTGTACGATCCACCTTCGGATGAAGGGACCTACGGTTCCGGATCCGAAAGCTGCGGCAGCAGCCAACCAATCTGCAGGTGCTATCTGTGCGCCGCGATCATCCAAACCGACGAAGACACACCTAACCCGCCGCCCAACCCCAACCTGCAGGACGGAAACGGCAAAAACGGGGAAAACAGGGGCCACCTCATCCAACTTAGCAAAGAAGGATGGGCCGAAGCACGCCGCGCCGTCGCAGGCGAAATAGTCCTACCTCTGGACTCCCCACGTGACCTGCTGATGGCATACCACTACCTCCTCATCGAGGAGCACAAGAAGCAAGTCAAGATGCAGGAGATGCTCGATAAACGCAAGAAAGAAGCCTCTGAGTCCAGTGCGCGACGAGCCGCGCTCTCCGCCATGGGACCCGGCTCCAGCACAAACGGAAATCAGGGAAACAAGCACCACTCTCGGGTGGAAAACATGGACCCGAAGGAGCGGCGTGACGTGACCCGAACCCTCCACACATCGTTCATGGATATGGACGCCGACGGCAACATCACCCTGAAGACGCCACAAGCCGCGATCATGGCGGCCACTACGTATCTTGTGGCTCACCCACCTCCGGAGGGGGACCCGAAAAGGGCCATGCATAAGTCCGCACTCACCGGACTAGGACTAATCGGAGCTGCGCTCCACGAAGATGCTCCTACGGAGCCGAAGAAGAAAGCTCCGGCCAGGCGCGACCGGAGCCCCACTCCCTCATCCGAAGATGAAGAAGAACACGACCTTCCTCGAAGGAAGAAGAGCTCGCACCGCCACAAACACGACTACGACGCCAGAGACAAGCTTACACAACGCAAGATCGACAAAGCACGTGCCAAACGCGCATGTTCATCCGAATCTGAGATGGATGAAGACGAAGGAGAACTCTGCGGGGCTCGATGCTTCAGCAGATCCGTCCGGCGAACACAGATGCCACGCAACTTTAAGCTTCCTTCGGATACTCCGAAGTTCAACGACACGCAAGATCCAAAGTCCTGGCTCAGCGACCATCTGTCATCCGTCAAGCTTCATGGAGGCAACAAAGAAACCGCCATGCAATGCCTTCAGCTGCAGCTGACAGGCGCGGCACGGGTCTGGCTCAGCAGCCTGTCATCCGGATCCATCCGAAGCTGGGAGGAGCTCGCTTATAGCTTCATCCGAAACTTCAAAGGCACCAGCAAACGGCCCGCCTCGATCGAAGAGCTGCGAGCCTGCACTCAGAGAACGGGTGAATCTATTCGCTCGTACATACTATGCTGGTCTACGACCAAGAACTCCGCAGCACACATCTCCGAAGAGCGGGCCATCGACGCCTTCAGGGACGGCGTCAAACGCCCAGACTTCAAGGAGAAACTTGGACGCGTAAAGCCCAAGACACTCGACCAGCTCATGGAAATCGCCAACAGTTGGGCAGATGGCGAAGATTGCATCCAACGGGCGCAATCAGATGAAGAAGACGACTACAGCCGAAGACGCGAACGCCGCAGCAAGAGGAGACCGCGCGTATACGAGGACCGCGACGGACCCGACATGGTCGCAGCCGGCTACGCCGACCGCCGTAACGACAACAACCGCAGCAGCGGAGGATATCGCAGCGGAAACTTCCGTGACAACGGACGACCAACGCAGTCGTGGCAACGCCGCGACCGCGACAACGGACCTTCAGCATTCGACAAACTTTCGGGTCCATGCACCATCCACTTCTACATCGACAAACAAGACGGCAAAAAGAAAGCTAGCCACATGCTCAAGGACTGCCGTGAGTTCCAGAAACTCAGCGAAAGCATGGTACAGATGAGGCAACAAGCTCCAATTCCTGCGTTCGGAAACGCACTTGCGCCAGGCGAAATAGCACACGGAGCTCCTCCACCGCTGCCTATCGGAGGCCCACATCAACCAGCCGCACCAGCGCAAAACAACGCCGGAGTCGCATACCCCCCACCAAAAGGAGCACTCAATATGACACAGAAAGGACGCCCAACCAACAGGGTACAAAAGAAGATCACCCGCCAAATCAATATGGCCGTGACAACTCCACCTGCCATCCCTGAGTACCTCAGCGGATCGGAGTCCTGCATCACATTCACTCGTGCGGATCACCCTATTCAGATCCCTCGCCCAGGTCATGCTGCCCTGGTGCTGGAGGCGTAGATCGGAGGCTTCGAGATGAGTCGCGTCTTCATGGACGGCGGCAGCGGCATCAACCTAATATTCGCAAGCACTCTAGCAGCTATGCGGATCCCGCAATACAGCCTGGAACAATCAGACACAACGTTCCACGGCATTGTCCCAGGGAAGGGCATCTTCCCCCTGGGCAAAATAGGGCTCGACGTCATCTTCGGGACACCGGACAACTTTCGACAGGAGCGCCTAGAATTCGAAGTGGTGGACTGGCCGTCGCAATACCACGCCATCCTGGGACGCGTAGCATTCGCAAGGTTCCTGGCCGTCCCACACTATGCATACCTACTACTCAAAATGCCAGGACCAAGGGGCGTCATCACAGTCCACGAGAGTTTCACCCGATCGGACCAATGCGACAGGGATTTCAACAAAATCTCCCAGTCTTTCGGCATTTTAGACGAGCTCGTAAGGCTCCGCGAAGTGACAGACAATGGGCTACCCCCAGTCACCAAGCAGAACGCACCTGATATGTCTTTCGATTCCACCATCAACACCAAAAAAGTACAGGTCCATCCAACGGATGCCTCCAAGACGGCGCTAATCGCCAACGACCTCAACACCGCATAGGAAAGCGCGCTCGTCGAATTCCTCCGTGAGCACTGGGAAATCTTCGCCTGGTGTCCTGCGGACATGCCAGGAGTTCCCAGGGGATTCGCCGAGCACGCACTCAATGTCTTCCCAGACACCAAACCAGTCAAGCAGTCCATCCGAAGACTGTCGGAGCCACGAGCCGGAGCTATCGGCAAAGAGATCAACAGATTACTCGCAGCAGACTTCATCCGGGAAATCAAGGAAAGCGAGTGGCTGGCAAACACAGTGATGGTCCCGAAGAAGGACACGGACATCCTGCGGATGTGCGTGGACTTCACGTCACTGAACAAACACTGCCCTAAGGACCATTTCCCTCTCCCTCGGATCGACCAGATCATCGATTCGACTGCAGGTTGTGAGAAACTCTCCTTCCTCGACGCCTACTCAGGCTATAATCAGATTCGACTCAAGGTCGAAGATCAAGAGAAAACAGCGTTCATCACACCGTTCGGAGTATACTGCTACAACACAATGCCCTTCGGGCTAAAGAACGCGGGTGCCACGTACCAGCGATGCATGCAGGCCTGCCTCAAGGACCAGATCGGTCGCAACGTCCAAGTCTATGTCGACGACATAGTCATCAAAACCAAGGAGGCAAGAACACTTATCGACGATCTCCGCGAGACGTTCGACAACCTTGATCGCTACAGGATCAAGCTCAATCCAGAAAAATGCGCCTTCGGCGTCCCCTCAGGTCAGCTGCTCGGATACTTCATCTCTCAACGAGGGATCGAAGCAAACCCGAAGAAAATCAAAGCTATCATGACAATGGAGAAACCGAAAAACCTCAAGGTCGTTCAGCAGCTCGCAGGGCGAGTAGCGGCACTAAGCAGGTTCATCAGCCGCATGGGCGAGAAGGCCCTACCATTTTACCAACTGCTGCGCAAAGCAGACAAGTTCGAGTGGACACCAGAAGCCAATGACGCATTCGAAAACCTCAAGCGGCTCCTCTCCAGCTCGCCCATTTTGGTCACGCCAAAAGAGCGCGAGCCCCTGTTGCTGTACATAGCAGCCACGCACCAGGTGGTCAGCACTGTACTTGTGGTCGAACGACCCGAAGAAGGCAAGACCCATGGGGTACAACGCCCAATTTACTACCTCAGCGAGGTTCTCACTCCAACAAAACAGCGGTACCCGCACTACCAGAAGCTGGCCTACGGCGTGTTCATGACGGCTCGACGACTGAGCCACTACTTCCAGGAGCATCAGGTGATGGTCGTCAACGAGGCACCCCTAAACAGCATCCTGAACAATCCAGAGGTCACAGGACGCGTGGCCCTGTGGGGCATCGAACTATCACCACTGGACATCACCTACGAGAAGCGACACGCAATCAAATCTCAAGTCCTTCCGGACTTTCTGGTGCACTGGATGGAGCTACAGCTGCCTAACACCCCAGACATGTCGCAGTCCTGGACAATGCATTTTGATGGCTCCAAATGCGAAGCCAGAGCAGGGGCAGGAGTCATATTGACCTCCCCGCAAGGTGACAAGATGAAGTACGTCCTTCGGATGAAATTCAGAGCCTCCAACAACGAGGCCGAATACGAGGCCCTCATCCATGGCATGCGGATGGCAAAAATATGCGGCACAACGCGCCTGGTCATCTACGGTGACTCCAACCTTGTCGTCCAGCAGACGATGAATGAGTGCGACGCACACGCCAAAAACATGATAGCGTACCGCGCACTATACAACGCACTCGAAGGAGAATTCGACGGCTGCGAACTTCGGCACATTGGAAGAGAGAGCAACGAGGAGGCCGACAGACTCGCCAACATCGGCTCGACTTGTGCAAAAGTACCACCAGGTGTGTTCCTCGAACAGATCTGCGTGCCATCCATCAAGCGGAAATTCCCCAAGGGATCACCGGAAGAAGCAGAACACTCGGGGGCTACGCTACCCAAAGGACAGGAAGGACCCGAAAAGTTGGATACGGAAGTCTGCATGGTCAACTTGACGCAGGTCATGGCAGTCGAAGAAACTTGGACACGTCCATACCTCTAGTACCTGATAAACGGAGAATTGCCAGACAGCCCGACAGATGCCCGACGCATATCTCGTCGGTCAAAAGCCTTCACCATCCTCAACGGCGAGCTGTACAAACGCAGCATTACAGGCGTCCTACAACGGTGCGTCACCATCGACGATGGCAAGGCCATACTCCAAGATATCCACGAGGGCATCTGCGGCCACCATGCAGGCAGCCGCTCCCTTGTCGCCAAAGCTCTACGAGCAGGATTCTATTGGCCAACGGCAATGAATGACGCAAAGGACATCGTCCGAAGATGCAACGGGTGCCAACGGTTCGCCGACAAACCACACGCACCTGGGTCTGAACTTCGACCCATACCCATAGCTTGGCCTTTCGCTCAATGGGGCCTTGACATGATCGGCAAACTGCCAAAATCCTCGAAGGGAGGACACGTCTTCCTCTTGGTCACAGTCGACAAATTCACCAAGTGGATCGAGGCCATGCCAGTCACCAACCAGAAAGGCAAAACCGCCGTCAAGTTCTTCGAATCCATAATCTACAGATTCGGCGTACCGCACAGCATCATCACCGATAACGGATCAAACTTCATCTCCGAAGAATTCCAGGACTTCTGCGAAGGCCTCGGGATCAATATCACGTACGCCTCAGTGGCGCACCCGCAAACAAACGGGCAAGTGGAAAAGGCCAACGGCCTAATCGGCGCTGGCATCAAGAAACGCCTCACGAGCTCACTCGAGCACAAAGCTGGCAACTGGACGAAAGAGCTACCGTCTGTCCTGTGGAGCTTACGAACTACGCCAAACAGCTCCACCGGTTACACACCGTTCTTCATGGTACACGGAGCTGAGGCGGTGCTACCAGCCGAAGTACGTCACCAGGCTCCACGAGTCGTCGCTTACAGAGAAGCCAAATCCACGGCCGCACTCGAAGATGCCGTCGACACACTCAACGAAGCACGGGATATAGCAGGAGCTAGATCCGCGGTGTACCAGCAAAGTCTCCGCAACTATCACAGCCGCCGGCTGCGCCCAAGGTCCTTCGTCGAAGGAGACCTCGTATTGCGACTCAAGCAAAAGCGACCGAACAAACTCGAGTCGCCATGGGAAGGACCCTACGCCATCACCGAGGTCATCCCAGGTGGCGCCTATCGCCTCAAGCACGTGGAGTCTGGAGTCGCATACTCCAACCCATGGAACATCTCGCACCTGCGACGATTCTACCCATAGCAATGGGCAATGTACCCCTTTTACTTTCAATAAGGCTTACGGCCAAGGCTACTCAGCCGAACCATGTACCTCCTCCATTACGCTACAAATAAAGCTAAGTATCTCGCTCCCAACCTTCGGTTGACTATTTCTCTGCAACTTTGTTACTAACGCACTCGGGGGCTCCCCCCCACCTCACGATTTCATCGACTGAGGACAAAATGTGTACACCTGAGTAGCTGACCACGTCAGGCTAGCGAAAAGGGCATGTACTAAATAAAAGCACTCGGGGGCTCCCCCCACCTCACGATTTCATCGACTGAGGACAACACGTGTACACCTGAGTAGCTGACCACGTCAGGCAAACGAAAAGGACACGTACTACATCAAAGCACTGCGTGCTCGCTAACAAGCGAACCTTTACAACAAATGGCACATACACGCCCAGCCGCAATATACAAATTTTACATCTATCTGTTTATTTTCAGGTTCTACCTATTCTGCAGAATAGCCTGAGCACGCTGCTCAAACAAATCTACAATCTGTTCGGCATACTGCCTTACAGCCGCGTAATGCGGACGCATATTCCACTCGCCACCATCTGGCCGAGGAGGTGGCCCAGTCGCCACAGCAGCCAAATCTACATCAGGGCGATGCACCCTCACAAGAGACAAGGCAGCCTTCACCCCTGCGACAAGCTGCTGCCGCACCAGCTCCTTGACATTGCTGGCACTCCGAAACTTCGCCAGAAGACCTGCAAGGGTCGTCGGCACGCCATCCAACGGAAACATGACATGCAGCACCGAGGACAGCGATGTCTGCACCTGGCGGAGCACCCGCGAAACCTGGAAGACGCGATCCTGCACCGTCGCCAGAACCATGGCACGATCGCGATCCACCCAAATGAAGCCACCGGCTTCCATGTCCTGTTGAGTCAAACAATTGACTCGAACAGCAATGCGCTCCTTTTCTTCCTTCGGAGCAAGATTCGCACCTGCAACAACAGCACAGAACAAGAGTAAGGCCAGCAGGCTCACCCGAAGAACTAAGCTACGGCCCGAAAGAAGGATCAACTTACACTGCAACTGCTCGGACAGCCGACCCAGCTCCGCCATCAAGTATTCCTCTCTGGCTGCACTACGGTCTGCTTTGGACTTCCAAACGTCAGCACGACCGCGTAGCCCAAGCAAATCCCTCTCCAAGCTGCGCACGCGATCCCGCAGAAAAGCGAGCTGCGAGGAATCATCCAACGACGCTCGCAAGGGCCTTTCGGATGAAGTACCAACTGGGTCAACACCCGAAGGAACCTAAAGCAGAAAAAAAAAGAAGGCACACAGACACTCAGCTAAAGATAAAGCCCTACTCAGAGGAATTCATTAAATAAGGCCACTGCGTGGCTCAAGAATGATGCTACAAAAGATATTTACAGCAAAAGTAAACTACATACTACCCTACATCTCCTATGCCTAAGGCGTAGGACACCGAGTCGCCTCAGAGCCAGACTGCCTAGCTTTGGCCTCGCCCTGCTGCCGCAGCGCGTAATCAGACAACAAGTCAATGAGCTTGGGCCCATATCGTCTGCAGTGAGCGGAGTAAGCAGCGAAGGCTACCTCTGATCCATCCGCAGCCGTTGGCATCCGAGAAGTGATCTGGGGCAAGTCCAGCTCCGCCCCAGCCGCCATGGCCATCGCCAGCCCAACGGACGCGCCGATGCCCTTCTGCTTGCGCTTGTACGCTGTAGGCGCTTCGGCTGACAGAGCCTCTGCCAGAGCACCCACATCTTCAAGGGTTGCGCCCTTCGGGAAGAGCTCCTGGTAGAAGCGACCAAGGACCTCCTTTGCCTTGGCGAGGGAGTTGACGACGGTGCTGCAGCGGTCTTCGACCGCCACAGTGGCATCATCCAGAGCACTCCCGTGCTCCAAAGCACCACGGTCGAACTCGATGCCTGCGGCATCTGAGACAAAACAGAAGAAAACATGAAGAAAAGCAACATAGAAGAAGACCTGAAGAAAAAGGAGCAAGTGCAAAAGCTAGCACTCACCCGAAATTGCCTTGGCAGCAGCCATGAGCTTCTCCGCTACTCCTACCTCACGACCTGCGGCTTCCTGCTGCAGACGCTCTTTCGCCTCGGCTGCCTTTGACAGCTCCAGCTCAAGGCGCTCTTTCGCCCTAGCAGCAGTTTCGGCCTTCTGCTCCAGTTGGCCAAGGCTCTTCTTCAGAGCATCGACCTCACGAAGAGAGTCGTTATGCTCCTCTGCATTTACAACAAGCAAATGTCAACAAACAGGACCAAGATATAGCAAGATGAGTACTACAAGGCAGACGAATACCTTGCAGCTGCCGCAGTTTCGCCTCCAACGTCAGGCGCTCCTCTACCAGCCGCCTAGCCTCTTGGACAAAAGGCTGCAGAAAAAGACAACATCAGTAAGCACAGGACTTGGGGGCTACGCCCAACACAAAGAAGCAAACACAACATCAGCATCCGAAGACGCTCGGGGGCTCCCCCTGTGACGTGAAACAGAAAACTTACGTGCTCCGAAGGCGAACCCGCAGGCCCGCCTGCAAAATTCTGAGGCGCAACCACCAGCCTCTCCTGCACAGGAGGATCCGGAGCGGCGCCGCCCGAAGTCGCCACCGTCTGAGGAGGAGGCGACGCAATGTTCGACTCCCCCATCATCTCGCGCGCTCCATCACTCGAGCCGTCGGAGGATTGCCTGAATACGAAGCAAATCAACACAGGCGCAAAAATAACAAGTGAACAACAGACAACAGTGGCAACAAGAACACTTACGAGCCCAACGCGCTCAGGTCGAAGATAGGAGAAGCCCTCCGGGCCCTCTTCTCCTCCTTCTTCTCCTCCTTCTTCTCTTCCTTCTTCCGCTTTGCTGGCGGATGCGGAGCAACAGCTCGCACAGGAACGACAGGAATGGGAGAAGACGAACCCCCCTGAACATCATCATGACGCTCAAGACCCCGAGGATTTCTGGGAGTCGGAGGAGTCGAGGCATCCGAAGACTCGCTCGAGCTCCGTGATCGCTTACTCGAATGATCTTCACTCGATTCGTCGGCATCCTCCGCTGGAGATCACACCGAAGGAAGCTCGGACACGGAATCCACCACTTCATTATCCGGGGCATTTGGATACCTTTCGGGCAATGGTGGTGCCATGCCTGGAACTTTGAAGCTCTACAAAATGAGAAGAAACTTTGTTAGCAAACAAAGGACACAAGTACACAACTGACAAAAACATAAGGGAAGCACTACGTGCGCAAATCTACACCTTTGGCACGGCCAACGTCGACGAAAAGGGCGGAGTCAACGACTTCCCCGGGATTTCCTCGTCGGCCTTGAACTTCAACAGCACGCGAAGAGCCCTGTCAAGTTCCACCTCGGAGATTTTCTCACTCGAAACCCTCGTCGGATCACGGCGCCTAGAGTAAAGGAACATCGGATGCGCCCTCGCCTGGAGCGGCTGCACCCGACGCTCAAGAAACACCCGGATAATGTCGACACCGTTCACCTCCTTCTCAGGAATCAATTGGAGCTCCTCCACCCGACGGTACAAGGCCTCTATCTCCGCCACCTCACCGTCTAAGATCTGATTTTTCCAGGACCTCTTCTTCACAATCAACTGGGAGGGGTCAAAAGGAACAAGACCAAAATCTTGCCCAGGCAGCACGGAGTCACGGATGTAAAACCATTTCCTCCGCCAGTACTGGACAGATTCGGACATGGAGAAGGAAAAGAATTGGACATCGGGACTAAGAGAGATGATGAAACCCCCAATGGGATACACACCATCCGAACCAGACTGCCTCCTCATGGAATACAGCTTCCGGAAGAGGCCAAAGTGCGGCTCAATGCCAAGCCAACACTCGCAAAGAGTGATAAAACACGCAATGTGGAGAAGGGAATTGGGAGACAGATGATGGAGTTGAACCCCATAAAAGAAGAGAAGTCCACGAAGGAAGTCATGGACTGGATACGAAAACCCACGCAAAACAAAGGCGACGAACATAACCCGGTACCCAGATGGGGGACGGGGGATTACCTCATTGCCGGGGAGTTTCACAGCCGTCACGTCCTGCGGGATTAGGCTCCGCTCGCGCAGCTTGCGAAGATCGCTCTCCCGCGTCTCTGATCGCCGCCAGCCACCATCGGTGACACGAGCAGCGGCGGCGCCCTTCTTGCCTCCGGCAGCGCTGGTCCCAACTGCAGATGAGGATTTCTTCTTCCCCATGGCGCTACGGCGGTGGTGGCGTTGCCAACAACAAAGACAAAGGAAATGCGAAAGGAACTATCAGCACGCAGCAAGAATCGCTCGAGCGCAAGGAAGCAATGGACAGATGAATTGCTGCGGTAAAAGACATACCACAATTTCACCACGGATTATAACAGTAAAGACGACGCACGCTGGCCGTCCATCAAGAAGACCTAACGACCAACGACAGATCTGGCCGTACACGTGTCAGCACCAAAACGAACCGTCGTTCCCACGACGTCCACTACGCGCGGAAATCGAGGAAACGCCGTAATCATCTCCACGCCGCGCGTGACCGGTCAATTCAATATCAGGAAGTGGGACCCACGCATCGTCCAGTCAAGTCATCTCTGGCGCAGAAGACGCTTGAGGTCATTGATCGTCAGCACTGACGTCATCAACAGCTATACTAGCAATAACTTCGGCTCCACAGCTAAAAATACTCACTCGAATCTACGATTCGACTAAATACTTGGGGGCTACTCCTATCAGGAGCGCTGGTCGCGCACCCGATGTACTTACGGGTCAGCGGTACGCCCACGAGATTTTCCTACTACCATTCCATGATACAAGACTCGAGTTTCTGCCCAAGTCTACGACTCCGCCAGACACTCGGGGGCTACTCCAAACTGGAGTGATGGCCGTTCACACACAAGAGCTTCGAGTCCTACGTCGAGTACACGACTCCACTACGTCGAGTCCACGACTCCACTATGGCTACTCCCATAGGGAGGAAAGATTTCAGCATCCAAAATTTTTCGAGTCCTACGGACTAAACAACTGAGCAATGCTTGCACTAGAAGTCTCCGCTCGAGTCTACGACTCGAACAGACACTCGGGGGCTACTCCCATAGGGAGCGCTGGTCGCGCACCCTATGAAATCTTCGACTGCGATCTTCCGGATCCGCATGCAAAAACTTTTCGGCAACTCTGCCCCAATTAATGCTAAGTGAGTAACATCCTCCTTGGCCACCCGAAACACCTCCGCGGTGATAAACATTCGGATGCTGCGTCTGCGACGCAAAGATAAGACCTATAGATATCATCTGATGGCCTGGCAACGCACCTGAATGCGCTCTGCTAGTATGAATCCGTACCAGCAGGTACGATGAAAAATCCCGACGGACGCGTTGGGTACATCATTTAAAACACTGGAATTCCACTCCTGTAAGTCCTCCGCGGCCTGAGTCGAATTACGCCAGCATATGTTCCGGGTTCGATTCGAGGGACTCGCACCTGAAGAAGATCGTGTTGTTTTGTCCTAAGACGATTAACTGACCCTGATCCATCGGGTGAGTCAGGCACACGCATCAACAATCCCTACGCATTCTCTTGAAAGACAGAGTTACACCCGAAGGATTGAAGAGTCCTCAGCCGAATCTATGATTCGACTGATCACTCGGGGGCTACTGACATGGTTATACCCTACGGGTACATGACTTCAGCATACCTAGTCCAGCCCAAGGAAGGCCCACAGCAGACATACGCTGGCCCATGAAGATTTTCGGGTGGCCAAGGCCCATGACGCCTTCGGATCCTTGGAGAGCAAGACTAGAAGTTTCAATACAACTTGTAACCTACTCGTATCGGTACCCGAGACCTAGCCTCTCCATATATAAAGGCTAGGAGGGGCCAACGAGGAGGGCACCCTCGACACCCAACAGACAGATCCATACTTTCGCACACGCCTCCACGCCAGATCGAATCTGCGCACCCTGTAACTTTCGGTTCCGCCACAATAAAAGAGCAGACAAGCAGGAGTAGGGTTTTCCCTCCGGGGGCCTGAACCTGGGTAAATCCCGTATCCCCTGGTTGCTTGTCTGTTAACCGTGCCACGATCTCCAGCATCCCCATCTTCTCCAAAACCCAAGTCCATAACAATGGGCATTGACGAGATTAAACCTCGTCACCTAGAGCGTGTGACGCTCCCGACCAGCACAGAGGCCGCCTTGCCGTGCCTTTAAGCCTCAGCGCACCGCCAAGAGATAGGCCACCACCCCCTACCTCGAGCCATGTTGCTAGTCCCCTGTGTCGCCCTCGCCGGAGTCGCTTGCCCACACCGTTCGGTCTCACCGTCGGGCCTATATAAGCCGGCCTCTCCAGCATCATTTCTCCACACCCACTCACTCCCCACCTCTCACTGATCCTTTCCCCTCTCTCACCGGAGCCAATCGAGCTCTGCCTCGCCAGAATTGGAGCCGGAGCCGCCGCAGTAGGAGGAGAAGGGCGCCTACAATTTAGGGCACCCCAAGCTCCACCGCAACCACGCCTCGCCTCGCCGTCGACCACTAGTTCGTTTGCCCGCCTCGCCGACCTTGCGGGAGCCCTGGTACGTCCCCGATAGACCCCCACCGAGCCGGTGACCTGTTCGTCGTCAACGACGATCCCCAGTCGTAGATCCCAGTTCTAATCCTACGGCCCACAACGCGTGTACCGTTTCGCGTGTTAAGCGCCACTGACAAGCGGGACCCCCTGTCAGCTGAGCCCCGCGCCGTGGAGCGCCACTGGGCCGGCCCATGTTCGTTCCCACGCTAGCCTAGCCATTCAAATTTGGATTTTTCTTTTAGTTTAAATCTAGTTTCTGTCCCCTAGTTTGAAAATCAATTCAGAGAGATTTATAAATCCAATTTGCATGAAACCAATTTTTTCTGAAAGGTATTGAGATGATCTATCCAAGCACGTTGGATTTAATTCAATTAGAGTTATAGATCTCTCCTAATAAAAATAACAAAACAGAAGTATTTGCAACTTGCAACATTTTTATAAAATCAACCAAGTTAGATTTTGAGTTGATTCCAACTCTCAAAAATCACAATTCATCATATCTATCTAAATATGTAATAATATTAAGGTTTACATGCAGTGACTTTGGACTAGTACCAAAATAATGCTATATAGGCATTTCTAGTCACTTTAAATCATTAAATAATGAACTTAAACCAAAGTATTTATGATCCAACCTTTAAATCTCATTCCCCCATGTTAGAATATGTGGTTATGACATGTATCAACATGATCCCATATTTTAAGTGGTGAATATTAAATCTTAGTTAATTTTTCAATGAGTAGAAATTACTTTTCTAAATTAAAAAGAATGAAACTAGTAATTTAACTTGTGATGCTTGTGATGATAATAGATCATCAAAGGTGTGTTTTAGAATTCTAATTAGACTAGTTAAGTATTGTTTGGTGATTGTGAGTTCCGTATGTATTTATAGACGATAGTACCGACCAAGTCTACGAGGAGGAGTGCTATCAAGACGAAGACGAAGAAAACTTCAACCGCTTCACCAACCAAGGCAAGCCACCATTAGCAATGCAAGCTAACCCTTGCAAGTATAATGCTTAGCAAGATAGGATTAAACTAGATGGTTTAGCAGGATGCTTTAGGCATGCTTTGATCACACCCCTTTTAACTAGTAGTTACCTCAAGTCTTTGTTTACAAGTTTTACCTTCCTTAGTTTACACCAAGTTCTTTACTTGTTTTGAAGGTAGCATAAAGAGTATAAAACTTGACCTATTTAGAAACCTTTAGATGTCATTCTATGGCATGAGATTGAACCCATCACTTCCACCTTAGTGAACACTCTTAACTTAGTAGTGTAGAGTAGATCAAAAACTTGAGTCACTTTAGATGGGAACACTTGGTGAAAATGAATTGTGAAAACCTTGGAATGATGAGTCATTCTATTGAGATGTTTTGACATGTGTTGAGAAACACAAATGGTTGATGATGATGAAAATGTTGAGGCATGAGCCTTAACCCTTTTATAAAACTGATGGTTGGATTCGAATGCGATACCATTCCAAATTTACCATACAACCACATTACCTGAATTGGGTAAGGCTTAGCCGGAAGTTTATATGCATTAGTATTAGTTCCCTCGCGGGAGAGGTTTGAGCTGAGGCTACCTCTCAATGTTGTCCACCTATGCAGTGCCCAAGATGACAGATGGTCATGGTTGGGAGGCCATGCTCATAGGAGAGGTGCTTATACTAGGGTGTGTAAAGGGAAGGTTATGTTTGATTATCTGCATACTAAGTATGATGATTCAGGGTTATCCCTGAAAGATGTATCGAACCTGGTGGTGAAAGTGTACCACCTCTGCAGAGTGTCAAACTATTCGAATAGCCGCCTCCGCGGTTATGGACAGTTGGAATGGCCATACTATTTCGTTGTCAGATGTTTTCCAAATAACTGGAAATGAATGATGAATCTTGACTTGACCACAACAGGGTTGTGTTTATGATACTAGCTTCCCAACTTAAGTGATTCTAGAACTTTACTTTATCTTTCTTTGCTTCAGAACTCAGCTTAGGTTTCAAACTTAACTTTATAGTTAAATTTAGACTTAGCACCTTTAACTTAGCACTATAGTACCTGTTAATAGTAGTTTGCGAGTACTTAAAGAGTACTCATGGCTTTTGTCCCTGGCTATTCTCATGGCCAGACTATGAAGGAGACTATCAAGAGGATGGCCATCAGGACGGCTATGATAACTAGGACTATCTGCCTTCATCAGCATTGCCTGTGCCCCTGAAGATGGACCTCACCGCTACGCTTATCTTTTAATTTCGCTGCTTGTTGTATTAAGACTGGATCATGAGATCCTTATTTGTGTAAGACCTTATGTATGGTTTGTAATGGATGATGTACTGTGATATCCAATCCGTTATGTCTCGCAAAAATGGTAATCCTAGGATTGCGAGGTATGGCATAACGGGCATCTGGGATTAAAAATCTGGGTGTTGACAATTGTCAACTACTGCCATGCGCTGCCACGTGGCGAGCAGGGAGCCTCGCACGCGCCCACGCGAGGAGCATCGCACGCCCGCGTACTGTGAAGGGCGTGCTCCCGCTAGCGTCTCCCCTCTATAATAACCGCTTCTTATCCTTTTTGTGTGGTTTTTGTGCCAAGAGTAACCTCTAATGAGAGACAAGTAAGACTTGGGAAAGTTGCTGTCCCGAAACAGATTTTTGTGCTTCGCTGTAAAAATTTGTGAAAAATCTCTATACGTCGGATTGAGTTGTAATTGTTTGTGATTCTGCCCCAGGTTGTTATCCAACTTTCGTTAGTTAAACACTTTTCGATTTGAGCAATATAAGGTCTTCGAAAAAATTGGTTTTTACCTGCTGGTCTATTTTGATAGATTTCTGCCATTATTTGCATTGCCTCTTCATCTCTTTCTCTTTGAGTTCTCTTTGATCATTTGAACTTTTTAAAGGAAGTGCTACAGTAGATTGTGTTTTAATGGAAGTTACTTATGTTGAAACTGAACCAAAAGACTTATTATCTTGAATGCACTAATGTTGCTAATGGAGATTGTGTGAAGTTTTGTATGAAGGAAATTTTCAGGTGTAGGGAAAGAATGATGTAATGAGATGAAGAATGGACAAAAGCTCAAGCTTGGGATGCCACCCGTGTCACCCCAAGAAATATTCAAGAGGTACAAGCGTCAAATCTTGGGGATGCCCAAGGCATCCCCTTCTTCATCAATAAAAATCTCAGGTCTTTCTAGACACTTCATTTTTATTGTTTCATGCACAGTTGTGTTGTTCTTGGAGCGTCTTTGTTTTTGTTTTTAGTTTTCTTTTGCTTGGTTTGCTGCAATAAGTTGGTTGGATCCCATCACTTCTTTTGGAGAGAGACACACTCTGCTTTCATTGTTTAGAACACTCTAGTTTTCATTCTTATTGTTTTGTGAGTGTTCTCTTTTGCTAGCACTGGGTTTAGCCTTAGTCTTCTTGTGCTTTCAGCTTAGGACTTTTTAGTTCTCCTTTGTGGATTTGTGATACAAGCCCACTGATCTTTATTTATTATTATCTTTGTGAGTTGTTTCAAATAAGTCGATTGGTGTTGGAAAAGAGTAGGAAAGTTCATGCTTAAGTGGTATATAAAAGGAGTTTCTTTTTGACTGTGACTTAGGCTTTGTCATGTCATGTTTGATATTGTTTTGGTTTTATGCTTAGTGATTTTTGCTGTAGCATGACTTGGTATAAATAATTGAGATTGCTTAATGTGCCTTGAAAGAATCATGCGTTGTTTTAGCATATTAAAGCATAGTATTGTGGTATTCTCCTTTAATGCTTTATTTGGGTTGACTTGGCGCATGCTCACACCATGTTAAGACTATACCAAGTCACCATAGCCTCTATGATCATTTAGTTTTCGACTTGTAATATCACTTTATGCTTTAATTAATGATGTTTAGTCGCTTTGAATGACTATGGCCATTATTGCTCTCTTAGTTGGTCGCCCTCAGTCTTTTGCTAGCCTCCATACCAAGTATGAGTTCCACTCATGTATCCAACTCCAAATAAAACCAATTTATTCCAAAGAGTCCACCATACCTACCTATTAGCATCTGCTATTCCAAGTATATTCATGTTTTTATCTACCTTCTGAATTAAACTTGTTATGTGAAAATTAGTGATTAAAGCTCTCACGAACTTGATGGCACACTTTACTTTTCTTGCACTTAATAAACTTGAACCATTGTGTCATCTATGTTGTATATGCTTGCACTTATACGTTGGGGATTAGCAGAACCATGTTGTCATGGGGAACACTTTCAACATTGCACTTGTACGTTGTACCCAGTTGATATCATGCTCTTTTGTTTATGGATGTCATCAGTGTGAAATGAAAGGGGAGCTTGTAAGTCCATGGAGTTATGTATGTGTGTTAGAGAAACGCCTGGGCGGCTGGTCTAATCCATGCCTAATCATGGTGGAAACCTGCAGCGTAACCATAATGAGCAATCTATGAAGCATTCTTCTTATAAAAAAATAGATAGAGATTGAGAAAAAAGAAAAAAAAAGATGAGAAAAGAGGAAAGAGAGAAAAAAGCACCATTTTCCCATGGTAAATAAGATGCTGAGATGCTTATTGTCTGCTTGCCTTGTCATTTTGATATGGGGATTCTTCCAAATCATCGGGTAAGGGGTACCCCGTTGGCGGTTCTCTATGATACACATGTACTTACTATGACAAGAACTTACCGGTAACTAAACTTGAGTAGCATGAGGAGCGGCCCTCGTAATCAAGGGACATGAGATTGCCAACTTATACTTTGTCAAGCATATACTCCATAGTTTGTTCACTTTAACCTTAATCACTTGAAGATGCTTATGATAGGGGCAATAAGAGCTGAAAGCTAATAAGTACCATAATTTTTGGAAGCTCTTTTTGAGACTTGAATCCCTGCTTCCTTCTATGAAGGCCTTTCTTTTACCTTTATGTTGAGTCTCCATCTTCTATCTTTATGCACCTATTAAGAGAGCATAGTGGCCATTCTTAGTTTAATATGCATTGTCCCAAGACTTGTTGATTGATGTATAACTTTGATATTGCTTGTTCTTAAACTACTTGTATCTAGTCACCCTTATGAACTTTGAAGGTGTCCTATGTATTTATGTTCTGCTACACTATGAGGGACAAGCTGAATACCATTCTCATTATGTTTTCTTTATGTGAAACAAACAAACATCTTTCAAAGCAATGTTATCCATGAATATTTTGTTTGTACCTTTTTCATGCTACATCATAATTGCTATGTCTTATTGTTAGAACTATATCTTTCATGTTATGTTAAAATACTAAGATCCCAGCTATCAATATGCCTTGATCAAGATTGTGATGGTGCATGTCACCTCAAAAATTATTCTTTCTTTTTATCACTTACCTACTCGAGGATGAGCAGGAGTTAAGCTTGGGGATGTTGATACGTTGTAAACGTATCTATAATTTCTGATGTTCCATGCTTGTTTAGTATCTACTTTCTTATGTTTTGTCCACATTTGGAGATACTTTTATGCAATTTCTGGAACTAACCTATTAACAAGATGCCACAGTGCGAGTTGCCTATTTTCCGCTGATTTTGGTTCCAGAAAAGCCAGAAAATGAATATTCTCGGAATTGGACCAGACAAAAGCCAAAGTCGATATTTTATCGGGAGACTCACGGAGCCAGAAGACAAGACGGAGAGGGGCCAAGGGTTGGCCACACCATAGGGTGGCGCGGGTCCCCCTGGCCGCGCCACCAGGTGGTGTGGGCCCCTCCGGCCTCCACCAACCTTGCCCTTTCGCCTATAAGAAGCCTTCTAATGCAGAAACCCTAAATTCTCTAGCCTCTAGCCACGATAAGTTCTGTAGCGCCACCGCCACCGAAGGGGAGATTCGAGGGACATAAATTCTTTGTTCCGGCACCCTGCCGGGACGGGGAAGTGCCCCTGTAGCCATCTCCATCGATCTCCACCACCATCTCCATCGCCGTTGCTGATTCCCATGATGATGAGGGAGTAGTTCTTCCTTGAGGCTAAGGGTTCTACCGGTAGCTATGTGTTCATCTCTCTCTCTATGCATGATCATATTGTGATCATGAGCTTTGTAATCAAGTATATCTACCTTGCTACTCAAGTGCTTTAATAGATCTCTGCTCTCCCCACGTGTGTGAAAGTGACATCGTGCACACCGTGGTGGCACTTAGGCTAGAGATTATAAATACTTGTTATGAGTTATATTTGGAGTTGGATGTTCCTATGAAATTGTGGTGTTTGTTGGAACCATCTAGAGCTCAAGGTGACAGTGTGGGGTTACCTAGATGGGGAAAGTGAACTTTGAGGAGTGTTTTTATAACCCTACCATGGATTAGGGTTGCCAACGAGAGAGTAGTTCAGAGTAGTATCATGAAGAGAAGATATTTATATGAGAGTGTTCACTAGCAAAAGTATGATCCCTAGGCCTTGTTTTTAAGCATTTAAATACCGTTTGCAACTAGATCTGTTACATGTTTGCTTGTTGCCATCTTTATTTCAGTTTGCCTTTAGTCTCTTCCACGCCATCAGCTATTTTCTGGCACTGTTGTCTTATATCCATACCACTTGAATTTTACTATCTTTTCGCCGAACTAGTGCACCTATACACCTGACAAGTGTATTGGGTGTGTTGGGGACACAAGAGACTTCTTGTATCTTGATTGCAGGGTTGCTTGAGAGGGATACCTTTGACCACTTCCTCCCTGAGTTCGATAAACCTTGGGTAAGCCACTTAAGGGAAACTTGCTGCTGTTCTACAAACCTCTGCACTTGGAGGCCCAACAACTGTCTACAAGAATAGACGTGCGTAGACATCACCGTGTCGTCCACATCCTCTCCGTCAAGACACACAAGATGGAGAAGCCCTCAGACACCCAATCGACAACTCCTTCCCGATCTCCGGCTGCCGTTCAATCATTGTTGTCCTGCCACACGTCGGCCATCCAAACTCCCCATCACGATCCCGGTGATCCCCTGAGTACTCTGGTGCTTTCCACCCCCTCTCTCGCTTCCTGAATCGACCCCGTGATGTGCGCCTCCACTGTTTGCCGCAGAATCTTGTCACCGTCCAGGCTCCGACAATCATTTGCAAGCAGTACAACCAGCAAATGGTTCAGTGTGAAGCGCCGCGTCGAACAAGCCCACTCCCACACCCCCGCATGACATCCTGTGTCGATTCTGTGCATGACCTGGAGGTTCCCCATTTCTGACATCATAGTGATGTCAGCATGACACTATAATTTCCTTTGTTTTATTTAAATCTTTTTCAGTAAATGTTTTATGGAAAATAGAAAATCCTTGTGGACCAGACATGTCAACATTTTAACAATTTCCTAAATCATTTTCCAAAAATAATAAAAATATGACATGTGGGTCCATTTGAGAAATAGTTTTTATATTCCAAAAATGCTTAATTGTTTAAAAAATGATTTAAAATGGGTTTAAATTGGTAAAATTCATAAAATATTAATTCAGAAACAAATATAATATATCAAAATGTTCAGAAAAATGATATCTATTATTTAACATCAAAATCATGCATTGTTCAACAACCTCAGTTAACAAGTTTATTAGAAGAACATGGTGAACCCCCGTAGGGTTTTCCTATATTAGGGTTTAGTCCCTTGAGACCCTGTTTAAACTACCAAGCATGTACTAGGTTTTCGTTTTAATACTATTTAACTTGTCATATCATCATTCCTGCTTGAGCATTGCATCAATGCCATGTGTTGATTGTTTTCCTTTCTTTTCGGTGTTTTGGTTCTTCCCAGTAGAATTCAAGATCAAGTCCGAGATCAAAGTCATAGGTGAACACCATCGAAGATCAAAGATTTATACTTGACCAACTGTAATCAAGTCAACTACAAGGTGTCCGAAGATCTGTTTATTGGTTATCAACGAGCAAAGGCAAGCATGACCCCACCATGATACAATCCCATTCTTTCAAAGTATTTCAATTCTCACCATGATGCATACGATTATAATGTAGTGTTTTATCGATAGATAGAGTGTCCTATTTGTTGCATTATTCCCTTTGAAGCCTATATTACCTGGTTCACTTCTCCTAGCATAACTAGATTTGGCATGTGCGCATTGCTAAAGCTTATATCTATGTCGTGCATAGCCATGATGTGTTGGTGTTGGCTCATCCTAATAATGTATCAGATGCAAAGAATCTAGTATGATAGTAGAATGTGATATATTGAGAGTAGAGATGAAGAGTAAACATTCTAAGGCTTGTATGGGAGGCCAAAGTGGGATGTGGTTTTTGAAGTCCCATGCTCGCCACCACTAGGAACCAAGTTCTTGCCTTCAAAACCAAGACGAGCATACAACCACACGGGGCCTGGTAAACCCCTCGACCAACTAACTTGCCTAGTAGATTCCATGAGTCACATAGTTCAGGTGTTCAATTTTGCATACACAATGAAAATGTTTTGAAAAGAGATGGAGGAGGAGGTGCATCATAACAGGCAGGGAAGCCTGGTCGAGGTTGCTTGGGGCGAAGAGCCTCTGGTAAAGCAACCTTGCCTCACATCTCTAGGGACCGACTTCAGGATTTTACCCATTACGGCGGAACCATCCTTAGGGCATGACTCATGGTCTCGGAGAAATCAAGGTAAGAGTTATGGTTAACCACCCTCTTCTGGCCTTCCAAGGAAGAGGGATAATGTACTGGCATTAAGAGTTGGTTGGTATGCTTGGGTAAAGTTGTACACCCCTGCAGGGCTAAATGTTTTCGAAAAGCCATGTCCATGGTTATAGACGACTAGGGAATGAATGTGAAAATCATAGAGGACATGAACCTATCGTAAAACTTGGTAGATCAATGTGTGCTTAAGGATTCTACCTCATGGGTACGAGGGGTTGATCCTAATTGATAGGTTATGATGATGATTTGGTGGATATCAAAATATGATGATCAATTTAGTTGGAGAAGTCGCTCTCTTATACCCTTTTTGAAAATATTCTGATTAGATGAGCTTCTATTCCCCCTTATATTATAAAAAAAGATAGCTTGATGAAAAATAGCTCCACCAGCCATAAGTTGTGTGGAGTACACCTTGTAGTCACCCTGGCTTCGTTGATAATTTTGTAGGAGACTAAGTGTTCCATGAAGATGAGTTTGGTACAACATCGACACTGACGAGTAGTTTGGGGTTCCCGGCCGGCAGTCTGGAATATATGGACTAGGACATCATCGTTATGATTTAGGCCTCTTAGGCCATTTGTTAAGTTTGCTATACTCAATAGCATAATTTGCCTTCCGTAGTTTAATGTTTGTGGTCAGTGACCTATTCTTGTAATAATTTGGTACTCTGCTCAGTTATGAGCTTGCTGTAATAATTTTGTGTCATAGGTTCACTATTGTGTTATCGATTCTCTCACTGTATATCCTCGAGCTCTAGGTTATGCTGATGTTAGACTAAGGTCCGGGATTCGTCTAGCCCTGATCCTGGGATACTGAGGCTTACATCATGTCCATCTTCTCTGTCGGTGTCACCGACATCAGGATGCTCGAGAATCTCTCCATCAACGATGACCTCAGTTCGACAGTCGAGCTCTTCAAGATGGTTGACATGTGCGCAAAGGCCAAGGAGGGGCGCTTGTTCAAGCACAGCGATGCCGACACGGCTACCACTTCCTTGCCTGGCAATAAGAAGGATGCTAAGGAACCCGAGTTTCATGACTTATTGGGTCCAAAGTAGTTAGACAACTACAATACATAGGAGATACTCCACATAAATATGTGCATATTGATATGAAATTGAATTTCATGCATAACTTGCCGATGGGATTTGGTGGAGTTTCCCCTATATATTAGATCAAACAAAGCACACATGCCATAATATAAACATGTACTACCTCCGTTCCACAATATAAGCCTTTTAGCAAACTAAAACAACTTGCTAAAAATGCTTACATTTTGAAACGGAGGTAGTAGTAAATATGCATGCACAAGGCTTTTAAGAACCAAAAGGAGATATAATTTGAACAAAAACACCAAGTAGACCGAGATGTCACACACAAGAGTGTGACACGACAAAAGGTGTCCAAATTGTATCAAAGAACCAATTCAACACATGAAAGATCACAAGTTCAACAAATGAACTAGACAAAGTCCAAAGAGCAAAATATATACATCAGCACAAATGCTCAAGGGTTTATCTCATTATAAAAGGTCAACACACAAAACAAGGAATGAGACAAAACCAACTCGCAAAAAAAACAAGGTTCCAACAAATAAACCAAGCTCTCCACACTTTTCATGATGGCACAAAATACCAAAGCGAAAAGATCGAACTTCCAAGCACATGAACATGATATGGAACAAAACAAGAAGAATAAATCTGAGTGTTCTAAATAATATAGGAGATCTCCCGCATGGATAGTGCATTATGTAGGATTTTCCTTTTGAATGCAAAATGCACACAAATGGCATCATCACTAGCACCTACATTAAATAAAACACAAGAGGATACCACTAAAATAAGAAGATCCACAAGAGGCAAGGAAATCTTGGGAGACAACACAAAACATTTTCTTAGCAAGAGATAGTATAAGATTAAGCAAAGGCCAAAGTGAATATGATCAATAAATTCTACCATAAATCTTGTACTAATTGTCCAAGGACAAGAAGTACTGGGAATAATCTTCCCGAGGTAGTTCACATGGATATCCAAGATCATATTAACACAAAGAAGCATATAACAAAGTATACGAATTAATCTTGATGCTCCGAAAGAGATTCTTGGTAGCTTCCAATAGTCACACAATCACTAGTGATTAGAGTAACTTGAAGCTAATGGTTTCCATGAGGATATAGAGATCCAAATATGAGGAAACACATACCAATAAGCACTCTCACAAACAAGATCCAAAAGATGAGCAAGGCATTCAAGAAAATTTGAACTTGTTTGAGCAAATGTGTCACATAGGAGCTAGGTAATTATCAATATCAATTCTAAGTGGCACAACCTCAAATTTTCACATTTTCTAGGATTGTAATATGAACTAAACATATGACTCCCCCATAATGTGATAAACTATAAATGTCAACATGAGGCAAAAAGAATCCAAATAGAAATAATTAATGGACATTATAGAACTTGAATTTCTCATGAGAAACATACCACATAGAGACTCGATAATATTGCAATATCAATACTAGGTGGTATTCCTCATGTACACACATTTTTAGGATTATGGAATGCCCAATCATAACACTCCTCGAAAATGGTATAGTCCATTAATCTCTCAAAAGAGCCAAATAAGATACCAAATATAATCAAGAAAGGCTCCAACACAAGAAACACGCATACATGGTGTGACACCCAACATACACAAATATACTTGATAACTCAAGATAATTACATGGAAGGCACAACATGTACAAAAGCATGCAAGGAATAAAACTCACACATGCACAAGGGGGCGAGTAACCTTCAATGTAATGAGTTAAGAACATGTTACCGCAAGAAGGAACATTGGAAAAATGATAGAGGCAATATAATCCACATGACTTGGCTTGATGAATATAATAGATAAAGATCCCTCAATTATTCATGATGTAGCCAAGACTCCAATGCTCTCCAAACAGACCTAATGATCAAGTTTTGGCTTGTTGGTCCAAAACTAAGTTGGGTCCTATAAAGCTAGTCACAATAGGCTTGGCAACCCAAATGGTTATTTTCTTGACACCACATTGGGCACCAACTAATTTGCCAAACACATTGCCAACCTCATCCGTATAAAGAGAATAAGCATCATCAATCATGATAGGGTTGGATGAGGAGATACCAAAGGTGCATGAGGAAGAAATGTGCCCTTTCTCGTGGCAAATGTAGCAAGTTCTTCACTTGCCATCTTTCTTGTTGGGTGAAGCAACAACTTGAGAAAGACCTTGAGTCTTCCTGGGAGGAGGCCCATCTCTAACAAGAGGTAGAGATTGAGGTTGCTTCCCTTGTTGCTTCTTCCCAAGAGGCTTCTTCTTAAATGGGAAATACTTGACATGATTCCCTTCTTCTTTGCACTTGAAGCAAACAATCTTGGCCGGATTATTGAATTGATCTTGGCCATTTTTGTTGTTGCCCTTGTGCTTCAACTTGATAGTGGACTTGTTCTTGATATTGGAGTTGAATCCATGTCCACTCTTGTCATTGAGGGGATTTTTGCACACTCAAGATGTTGTTCAGTGTGGCCTTCCCTTTATGGCCTTTTTTCAAGTCATTCTTCAAAGAAGTGACTTGAGCCTTGAGCTCTTTGATTTCCTCTACATGGTTAGTGGAAACACATATACTAGAGGAAGTAGAAATTTCATTGCTAGAGCAACAAGGCAAAGAATGTAATTCATCACAAGATTTAGAAATAATATGAGTGGATGAATTACTAGGACTAGCACATGGCAATATATAATTATTAGTAGAGATTGTGCTAGTGACCACATGAGGCTCACACGATGTTACCTTTGTATAGCTAGCCTTATGAGCTAACTTTAGCCTATCATGGGATGCTAGAAGGTCCTCATTAGAGCTAGAGAGCTTTTCATGAATTTCTTACAATTCCCCATACTTGCTAGTTAGCAACTCAAGTTGAGCCCTTAGTTCAACATTCTCCTTAAAAATAGATGCTTCACAAGAAATAGAGTTAGTAGCACGAGCATCATCATTAATTTCAATAGGCGAGGGCAACTTGGAAAGCTCTTTTGAGTATGAAGCTTTAAGTTTCTCATGTGACTCGGTGAGTTTGATGAGCTCACCCTTGATGACCTTAGAGCAATTTTTGTGGTGCTCAAAATCCTCAAGGAGTTTAGCATAAACAACTTGAAGCTCATCATTTTTACTTTTGAGATCACTTGCCACCTCAAGATCTCTATCATGAGATTCCTTCACTCTAGACAACTCTAGAGCAAAAGCCTCCTCAAGAGATTCCTTAGTGGTTTGTTCCTATTCAGGAGCTTCTAAATTATCAATACATTCCTTAGTATTAATAGCAAAATCCAATATTTCAATGAAGTTAGAGCAAGCAATATTATTATGAACAAGAGAATGATAAACAACCTCACCCTTTTCATATAACGAATCAACATCTATCTCTTCTTCCTCATTATCCCCATCCTCATCATCACAACAGGCATTGGGTTCCAAAGTAGGAGTTACCTTTGAATCCCTAGCCATAAGGCATAGGTGGTAACCATGAGATGATGACGATGCAGAATTACTTGAAGCTCCATTCGAGATCTTGTCTTGTCCCATAGAATTTTCGGTTTCCTCTACATTGTTAGATACACAACAACTAGAGGAAATAGAAGCATTTATATCATGGCATCAAGGCAAAGCAATCATATCGTCATGAGATTTATTCAAACAACTTACACATGATATGCAAGGACTATCAACACGAGCATGTAAATCATATATAGTGCTAGATGTTTTTAAGTCCAAAGATGAAGCATTGCAATGAGATAGAGAAGAAGGATCATCAAGAGTAAGCTTACTATCAACATTGCAATATTCATCACCACTCACCATGTCATCACCTTGTGTCTTGCCACACTTTTGTGAAGTGGAAGAAGATGAGAACTCATCATGGACGGAAGTGGAAGCAATACAATCATCCTCAATAATGTTGGACACATCATATTTATCTTGAAGTTTTGTCCATAACTCATGAGTGCTCCAAAAAGGTATGATTGAAGAAGTAACTACATAGCTCAAAGCATTAACAAGCACATTAGAAGCTTGAGCATCAAGATATAAGTTTTTCTCATCCTCACAAGATAGATTTCGGAAATCCATTGGAGGAGAAAACCCTATATCTACAATCCTCTCCAAATTTGGGTCCATGGCCCAAAAAATGAATAAGCATACGAGACTTCCATATATCATAATTTGTGCCATTTAATATGAACATGTCATTGTGCACTAATCCCCTAGTAAACATCTTTACTCTCAAGGGGGTGAAGCCTAAAATGAGAGACTAAGCTCTGATACCAATTGTAAGATCACGGATGTTGCCTACAGGGGGCTGAATAGGAGGTTTAAAACTTTTACGAGAGTGGCTCAACAAAGGAGGAATTAAACTAGCATTTACTTTGTCAAGCACAAAACCTAGATCAACTAGGGTTCACCTATGTGCACCAACAACTTATTCTAAGCAAGACAAGCAACTATGTGAAAGCAAGATATAGACTTCAAGCATGAAGGCTATCACAAAGTAAGGTGCATAAGTAAGAGGTCGGGTAAAGAGATAACCGAGGCACGCGCAGACGACGATGTTTTACCGAGTTCCTCCGAACAATGGAGTACGTCTCGTTTGGAGAGTGGGTGGTTTCAAACCAGCAACGCCACAAAAGGCCTCCCTTGTTCTCCTGTGAATATCACCCCAACGGGATCGATCCACACTTCCACTATCGGTGCACTTGTCGGTGGCAATACGAAACCTCACACAAGATTGGGGCACTTCTCCACAACTCAATTGGAGGCTCCCAACAAAAAAGCTTGGGGGAAAGCTCCACAACTTAATTGGAGGCCCCAAGTAATCCACCAACCTGCAAACAACTAAACTATCTAGGGTTCCAAGAACCCAAGAGTAAAAGGCTTCTCACTTTCACCCGATCGAATCCTCACCGAGAACTCAAACCTATGCACCAAATGCAATGGAAAGAACACAAGAAGTGCTCAAGTCCTTCTCTCCCAAATTCCACCAAAGCTACAAAATCTTATGGGGAAATAAGAGAGGAAGAACAATGGAGGAAATCCATAAAAGACTCCAAGGTCTAAATCCCAAGATATTCCCCTCACTTAGAGGAGAGATTGATTGGTGGGGTTGTAGATCTACATCTCCTCTTTCAAATACCTCAAAAATATGCAAGAATCATAGGAGGGATTGAGGGATAGAAAACTCAAGAAGGTAAATAATGGAGGGGAGAACTTTCAAGGAAGGTTAGGGAACCATTGGGGAAAAAGGGCCCCTTAAACAGGTCCATAGAAATCCAATCGTTAGGCCCAGGAATCGACCGGTCCGGAGTCTCCGGACTAGGACCGGAGTCTCCGGTGTACCCAGGCAAAACAAGGACAAACTAGAGGACAGTCTGTACGCGGTCCTGAGATAAACCGGAGATTTAGTCTGGAATCTCCAGTCTTACAAAAACTGGCAGAAAGACCAATACGAAAAAACCATAACTTTTGCATCCAAACTCCGATTTTGATGATCTTATGCTCATTTTAAAGAGGAGAATAAGATCTACAGGATCATACATAAAAACATCATAGTCCAGAAAGATAGGATATAACCAAATGAAGAAAGGTTTGACCTCTCTCAAAAAGACGAACCGGTAAAACCTCCAACATCGAAAACGCAATAGAGAATGTATATGAAATCCGTTCTCGATGAACTTGAGCTTGTCATGAAGATTAACACAAGATATAAATCCTCTCATGAATAAGAACCAAATAAGAACCAAGAAAGATGATGCCAAGTATGGAAAGGTTTGAGCTCTCTCTGAAGGATATAATCAAGTTACTCACTCGAGAGTCCCTCTTGATAGTACGGTTACCTATCCTATAAACCAGTCTCCCAACTAACACCATGAGACTGGTAAGAAATAAACCCTATTAAGAACATACGTTTTCCTTCAGCATATTCCACTTGAGCTTGACGATAATGATCTTGTCCACCTCAAGATGGAACACCTTTCTTGATTGCGCTAGCTTGGTGAATTCTTGCAAATTTCTCCCCCATACTCACTATGGGAGAGCCTCTCTCTTAGGCATATCTTCACAAATCCATGATCACCATAATGATGGCAAGCCCCAAGCATATGATCTTTTCGAGATGGATCATCTTAAACTTGCACTTCATTTCTTCTTTTCTTCATTATGTTGGTGCCTTGAAAGTACATGAGAGATATCACTCCATCTTATTCTTCAAGACACACTTGCCATAGGCTCAACTTTCCTATGACCAATCTTTGGATCACTCCTTGAACATCTTGGTCATCACTTGATCTTCTTCATTTTATTCTTCTTTCAACCTTGACACCACCACATGGTTCAAGCATTGTCTATGGACATATCCGTAAGTATAAATCAGTGCAAACATTAGTCCATAGGGATTTTCATTAATTACCAAAACCACACATGGGGCTACATGCACTTTCACTTTGCCACACGATATACTTTATCAAGCTATAGGTGAGTAGTTTCCATCCCTTTAATAGCTTAACTATCTTCTTGTTCCGTGATATGTGATTCACTGGACTAACACTTAGTCCGACTCCTCATTTAACACTTAACTGAGTAACACATGGCCATGCTTCCGAATCATATCACACGAGAGGGCCCAGAGAATATCTCTCCATTACGGAGGGGAAAATCCCATCTTGGTAATCCATGTCATGCAGCTCGATTCACAACCAACCCAAACTCTACCTTTATAACTGCCAATTTACAGAACAACGTTTGATAGAACCTAAGCTGTCGATCCACAACCCGGATCATGCGATCACCTCAGGTCAAAGGACTCCATTGCTTGAGACTTCAAATGACAACATGATCGTTTCATCTCAACTGTGGGTCAGTCAGACTCGCTAAACTCTTTAGCCGGATCCGTGTAAGTCAGAATAGCATCACCATGCCCATGACAAGTGGAACCTAGTCATCGGCCGACTTCCACATTGGTCTAAGCTATGTGTCGAGCACAACCTCAATGACCAAGGACATCTAGTATGAACAACATGAATATATAGTTCCACAACTGAATCATGTATTCCATGATATATCCGATGTTCATACAAGGACAACTTTTATTACTTTATGAATACTTTGGGGAATATCATCATACATGATTGCCTCTAGGGCATATTCCCAACATATGTAGCGCCCTGGCGGGATGCATGGCTGCCCTCGGCTATTTCATCTCAAGGCTGAGTGAGAAGGCCTTGCCCTTCTACAAGATCATGAAGAACTCAAGAACATTCAAGTGGACTCCATAAGATGATGACGCATTCGAACAACTCAAGTGGTATCTCACCAGCCCACCAATCATGGTTTCCCCACGGACTCGCGAGCCTCTACTACTATACATGGGGGCCACGCCGCAGACAGAAAGCATGGTCCTACCCACGGAAAGGGACTAAGTCACCCAACTCCAAGAAATGTATTGTCTCGGCAAGCCCTAAACCTTCTAACGATGGAGCCACGCAGGCGATACTAGCTAAGGTCACTGACCTCACCAAGGGAGAATGTCTCGCCGAGCCACCTGAGAAGTAAGCCTCAACGTCCAAACAACCAATCCTCATGTTGCAACCAGTCTACTTGGTCAGTACGATGTTGCACGACACGCTCGAGCGATATAAAATGCAGAAGAAGCTACTCTACATAGTCCTTATAACCTGTAGGAAGCTATGACACTACTTCCAGGGACAACCCATCAAGGTCGTAACCAAGTACCCCTTGGAGACGGTACTGCGCAACCCCAATGCTACCGGCCATGTGGCAAAGTGGGCCATCGAGATGCAACCCTTCGAGCTAACATTCCACACTACAACAACTATAAAGAGCACGGTCCGGATAGACTTTACTGCGGAATGTATGGAGCCCTTCATAGAGGATATCCTTGAGGAGGAATCACAACTATCAGGGAAGCTAGCTATAGGAGACTGGTCCATGAGTTTCGATGACGCATTCGCATGTGCGGGCGCGGGGCATGGCGCAGTCCTCACTTCACCAGCTGGAGAAAATCTCTACAACAGAGTATAGCTCCTCTTCAAGGAAGAAAACAAGTGCTCCAACAACATCTCCAAGTATGAGGGCCTCCTCACCGGTCTTACAGCTGCAATCGCACTCAGCATCAAGCGCATCACCATACAAGGTGACTCTCACTCCTTGTCAATTTCTCTAACAAGAGATACAAGGCCAAGGACAACCACATGGTGGCATACCTGGAGGAAGTGCGCATACTCAAGAAGCATTTACTCAACCTAGAGATCAAGCACATACCCCGCGAAGAAACCACGAAGGTTGACAAGATCGCCAGGCGAGATTTACATCGTGAGACCCAGTGATACATTGCAATGTATCTATAATTTTTGATTTTCCATGGTTGGTTTTATCTACTTGTGTTTTGTCCACACTTTGGAGTACTTTTCATATGATTTCTTGGACTAACCTATTAACAAGAGCCACAGTGCCAACTGCCTGTTTTCTGCAGTTTTTGGTTCTAGGAAAGTCAGAAAATGAATATTCTCAGAATTGGACGGGACAAAATCCAAAGTCATTATTTCACCGAGGGACACCTGGAGCCAGAATACAAGACGAAGAGGGGCTGGGGTCCAGCCACACCACCTGGCCGTGCCAGGGGATGGTCTGGCCACCCCAGACACCCCCTCGGTCTCCCTCTTCGCCTATAAGATGCCTTCTGACCTAAAAACTAAGGGCGGTTCGACGTTTTTCTAGAAGGAGGTCCGCTCCGCCGCCACCACCAGATTTCAGGAAACAGCACCAGAAACTCTGTTCTGGCACCCTGCCGGCACGGGGAATTGGAGGAGATCATCGCCATCATCATCACCATCGCTTCTCCATCGACCATCCATGTTTCCCCCATCTATGAGTGAGTAATCCCCCGCTGTAGGCTATGGGGATGGTAGGGATTGGATGAGATCGTTCATGTAATGGCATCGGATTGTTAGGGCATGGTGCCTAGTATCTTTTATTAGTGCTTTATGACTTTGTTGCGACTTGTTATGCTTAATGCTTGTCACTAGGGCCCGAGTGCCATGATTTCAGATCTGAACATGTTATTGATTCATTATGATAGTATTGTTTATGGTCTTACCTGCAAGTTGTATACATACGTTGTTGTCTGGAACCAATGGCCCTGAAGTGACAGAAATCGGGATAACCGGAGGGAATGGCTTTGATGTGAGGATCACATGTGTTCATACAGTGTTAATGCTTTGCTCCGGTGCTCTATTAAAAGGATCACCTTAATTGCTAGTAGTTCCCTTGAGGCCCCGCTGCAAAACGGGCTGGCAGGACAAAAGATGTTGTGCAAGTTCTTATTGCGAGCACGTATGACTATATATGGAACACATGCCTAGGATTATCTAGTACTTGGATGCTTTATCTTATTTATCTACAATTGCCTTATGTTCTGATTGGTATGTGAATTATCTTGTCCATGCAACGCCCATCCATCCATCCCTATGCCTACCGCACTCGAATCCCACTGTTTACCGCTATTGTTACTGTTGTCTTTACTTTACTGCTGCTACTTTACTATTCCTACTACAAAACTATTGCTACTGATAAACTGCTATGAGCAAGATTGTTTCCAGGCGCAGCTGAATTGATAACTCAGTTGTTAAGCCTTATAAATATTCTTTGGCTCCCCTTGTGTCGAATCAATAAATTGGGTTTCACTTCCCTCGAAAATACTGCGATACACCCCCTATACTTGTGGGTCATCAAGACTATTTTCTAGCGCTGTTGCGGGGGAGCATAGCTTTATTTATCAAGTTCACTTGGAATCACTATTGTTCAAGCTTAGTTTATTTCCGCCTTACTTGCTTGTGTCTTTATCAAAAATACAAAAAAATTTAGTTCTTACTCTAGTTGTTATTTTCATTGGTCTGTTATTGTCTTGCTTTATCATGCTTTCTAGCAATGGTTGGTTTCTTTGAAACTGAATCTTATTGGCAAGGTGGGTTCACGGAAGAACAAAAATATTATTATAAGGAACACCGCTTGTCACAAAAGGGGAAACACTTATGGGAAAAAATTGATAAATTATATACCATTGCTATAAATGTGTGCTCTACTTATAATGTTACTTATTGCTTTGATAAATCTTGTTGCTGCAGGAGGTACAAACACATGCCTTTTCAATGTGAGTATAATGATGATGTTACCATATCTTCTTATGTTAAGGGAAATTATGACTTTTATGATGTGGAACAAATTGAGGAATTTATTGCTTGGAAGGGTGCATTTGAACTTGCTAGTTTGCTTGAAAATATTGATGATTCACCTTATAAATATGAGGTTTATGGTATACTTAAATTTTGCTTTGATAATTACAAGGAATAAAATGGCTATATTCTTGAATATATTAATAGATGCTATCCACAAATGGAAGAGACTAATGCCTTGCAGGATCTTATGGAAGAAGAAATTGATGATCCTGAAAGCTCATTAGATGAAAAAGAGGAGGAGAGTGATGAACAAAAGGAGGAAGAATGGATTAGCTACCCATGCCTACCTTCTAATGAGAGTAACTCTTTATCCCTTACATTATTTGATTGTCCCCCATGCTTACCAAAGGAGGATGAATGTTATGCTCGTGTTATCTGTGATAGTCCTTTATTTGTGCCTAACTTCGAGATGCATGGTACTAAAGAGTTTTTCTTAGAAATTGTTTATGATAAAGCTCTAGACGATGGTCCTATATTGAATGATCAGTCATCGTGTTATAGAATTGTTAAAAGTGGGTTTGAAGGTTTTAATCCCACTATTTTTTTAGCTTGATAAAAATTATGTTTTTGTAGAACATGAAAAGCATGCTTTATGTGATAGTTATATTGTTGAGTTCATTCATGAGGCTACTGAAAATTATTATGAGAGAGGAAAATATGGTTGTAGAAGTTTTCATGGTATTGAAACACCTCTCTATGTGCTGAAAGTTTTGAAGTTACTCTTGTTTTATCTTCCTACGTCTGTCACTTTGTTCTTTGTGAATTTATTTGCATACAATATTCCTATGCATAGGAAGTGGGTTAGACTTAGATGTGTTTTGAATTTGCTTCTTGATGCTCTCTTTTACTTCAATTCATATTTCTTATGTGAGCATCCTCTAAAACTATCATGCCTAACTTAAAGGCGTTAAAGAAAAGTACTTATTGGGAGATAACCCAAAAGTTTTAGATGAGTCTTGGAAGTTATTACTTCAGTAATAACCGCTCCTTATCCTTTTTATTTGATTTTTGTGCCAAGAGTAACCTCTAATGAGAGAGAAGTAATGGTTGGGAAAGTTGCTGTCCCGAAACAGATTTCTGTGCTTCACTGTAAAAATTCATGTAAAATCTCTGTATGTCCTTTTGAGGCGTGAATTTTTGTGCTTCTGCCCCAGGTTGTTATCTAACTTTAGTTAGTTTAACAATTTTTGATTTGATCAACAGAAGGTCTTCGAAAAAATTCGTCTTTACCTGCTGGTCTGTTTTGATAGATTTCTGCCATTATTTGCAATTGCTTCTTGTTGGTTCCTTTTTGAGTTCTTTTGGGGAATTGAGCTTTTTGAGGGAAGTGCTACAGTAGCTTGTGTTTAATGGAAGTTTTATTGGTATTGGAACTGAACCTAAAGACATATTATCTTGAGTGCACTAATGTTGCTAATAAAGATTGTGTGAAGTTTTGTATGAAGGAAAAAATTTAGGTGTATGGAAGGAATGAGTAATGAGATGAAGGATGGACTAAAGCTCAAGCTTGGGGATGCCACGCATGTCATACCAAGAAATATCCAAGAAGTACAAGCGTCAAAGCTTGGGGATGCCCAAGGCATCCCCTTCTTCATCAATAAAAATCCTAGGTTTCTTCCAAACACTTCATTTTTATTGTTTCATGCACAGTTGTGTTGTTCTTGGAGCGTCTTCTTTTTTCGTTTTCGTTTTGGTTTTTCGTTTGCTTTATTTTCTTAGTTTTCTGAATAAATTGGTTGGACCCCCTCTTTCATGCATTGGTTTTCAAATAGTTTGGTTTGGATTGGAAAAGAGTTGGAAAGTTCATGCTTATGTGGTAAAGAGAGCTTGTTTTTAACTGTGGACTATGCTTTGTCATGCCATTCTGGATATTGATTTGGCTTTATGCTTAGTATTCTTTGCTGTAGCATGACTTGTTATAAACAATTGAGATTTCTTAATGTGCCTTTGAAGAATCATGCGTTGTTTTAGCATATTAAAGCATAGTATTGTGGTATTCTCCTTTGATGCTTTATTTGGGTTGACTTGGCACATGCTCACACCATGTTATGTCTATCCCAAGTCACCATAGTCTTTATGATCCTTTAGTTTTCAACTTGTAGTATCACTTTATGCTTTGATCAATGATGTTTTCTCGCTCTGCATGATTATGGCCATTATTTCTCTCTTAGTTTGTCGCTCCCAGTCTTTTGCTAGCCTCCACAACCAAGTATGAGTTCCATTCATGCATCCAACTCCCTAAACCAAGTTATTCCAAAGAGTCCACCATACCTACCTACTAGCATATGCTATTCCAAGTATATTCATGTTTTTTTTACCTTCCAAATTAAACTTGTTATGAGAAAACTAGTGATTAAAGCTCTCACGAACTTGATGGCACACTTTACTTTTTGCATTTAATAAACCTGAACCAGTAAGTCCTTCTTTGTTGCGTATATGCTTGCGCTTTATAAGTTGAAGTTAGCAGAACCATGTATCATGGGGAACGCTTTCAACATTGCACATGTACTTTGTACCCCATTGATATCATGTTCTTTCGCTTATGGATCCTGGCGGTGTGAAATAAAAGTGGAACTTGTAAGATCATGGAGTTTGTATGTGTGTTAGAGAAACGACTGGGCCGCTAGCCTAAGCCATGCCTAATCATGGTGGAAACTTGCAGCATCACCATAATGAGCACTCTATGAAGCATCCTCAATAAAAACCTATGCAAATAGCAAATAAAAAGATCGCTGAGATGCTTATTGTCTGCTTGCCTTGTCATTTTGATTATGGGATAGCTCCTATATCATGTGCAAGGGGTACCCCGTTGGTGGTTCTTTATGATACATATGTACTTACAATGACAAGATCTTACTTGTGACTAAAGTTGAGTAGCATGAGGTTTGGTCTTCGTAAGTAAGGGCATGAGATTTCGGTTTATAACTTGTCAAGCATCCTCTTAGTTGTGTCACTTTAACCTTAATCACCTTCAAGATGCTTATGATAGGGGCAATGAGAGCTGAAAGCTATAAGTACCACAATTTTTGGAAGCTCTTTATGAAACTTGAATCTCTGCTTCCTTCTATGAAGGCCCTTCTTCCACCAATATATTGAGTCTCCACCTTCTAACTTTATGCACCTACTTTGAGAGCATAGTGGCCATTCTTAGTTCTATGTGCATTGTCCCAAAACTAAGTTGATTGATCCATACCTTGATATTGCTTGTTTTAAACTATTTGTATCTAGCCACCCTTATAAACTTTGAAGGTGTCCTATGCATTTATGTTTGCTACTCTATGAGGGACAAGCTGGATACCACTATGCTATGTTTTCTTTATGTGAAACAAACAAACGTCTTGCAAAGAATTGTTATTCATGAATCTTTTGTTTGTGCCTTTTCATGTTGCATCATAGTTTCTTTGTCCTATTGCTATAACTTTGTCTTTCATGTTATGATTGAAGTACTATGATCCTAGCTTTGAATGTTTTACAAATACTTTGATCAAGTTTATGATGGTGCATGTCACCTCAAAAATTATTCTTTCTTTTTATCACTTACCTACTCGAGGACGAGCAGGAGTTAAGCTTGGGGATGTTGATACATTGCAAATGTATCTATAATTTTTGATGTTCCATGCTTCGTTTTATCTACTTTCTTGTGTTTTGTCCACACTTTGGAGTACTTTTCATATGATTCCTTGGACTAACCTATTAACAAGAGCCACAGTGCCAGCTGCCTGTTTTCTGCTGTTTTTGGTTCCAAGAAAGTCAGAAAATGAATATTCTCGGAATTGGATGGGACAAAAGCCAAAGTCATTATTTCACCGAGGGACACCCTGGAGCCAGAATACGAGACGGGAGGGGCTGGGGCCCAGCCACACCACCTGGCTGCACGTGCTGGGCCTGGCCGCGCCAGGGGGTGGTCTGGCCGCCCAGACACCCCCTCAATCTCCCTCTTCGCCTATAAGATTCCTTCTGACCTAAAAACTTAGGTGGGTTCGACGTTTTTCCAGAAGGAGTTCCGCTCCGCCGCCACCACTAGATTCCACGAAACAGCACCAGAAACTCCGTTCTGGCACCCTGCCGGGACGGGGAATTGGAGGAGATCATCGCCATCATCATCATCATCGCTTCTCCATCGACCATCCATGTTCCCCCATCTATGAGTGAGTAATCCCCCGCTGTAGGCTATGGGGATGGTAGGGATTGGATGAGATCGTTCATGTAATGGCATCGGATTGTTAGGGCATGGTGCCTAGTATCTTTTATTAGTGCTTTATGACTTTGTTGCGACTTGTTATGCTTAATGCTTGTCACTAGGGCCCGAGTGCCATGATTTCAGATCTGAACATGTTATTGATTCATTATGATAGTATTGTTTATGGTCTTACCTGCAAGTTGTATACATACGTTGTTGTCCGGAACCAATGGCCCCGAAGTGACAGAAATCGGGATAACCGGAGGGAATGGCTTTGATGTGATGATCACATGTGTTCACAGAGTGTTAATGCTTTGCTCCGGTGCTCTATTAAAAGGAGCACCTTAATTGCCAATAGTTCCCTTGAGGCCCCGCTGCAAACGGGCTGGCAGGACAAAAGATGTTGTGCAAGTTCTCATTGCGAGAACGTATGACTATATATGGAACACATGCCTAGGATTATCTAGTACTTGGATGCTTTATCTTATTTATGTGCAATTGCCTTATGTTCTGATTTCTATGTGAATTATCTTGTCAATGCAACGCCCATCCATCCATCCCTATGCCTACCGCACTCGAATCCCACTGTTTACGGCTATTGTCACTGTTGTCTTTACTTGACTGCTGCTACTTTATTATTCCTACTACAAAACTATTGCTACTGATAAACTGCTGTGAGCAAGATTGTTTCCAGGTGTAGCTGAATTGACAACTCAGTTGCTAAGGCTTATAAATATTCTTTGGCTCCCCTTGTGTCAAATCAATAAATTGGGTTTCACTTCCCTCGAAAATACTGCGATACACCCCCTATACTTGTGGGTCATCCAGACTATTTTCTCCCAGCGACCAGGAGTCTTCGAGGAAAGGTTGCTAACGCCATCTACAAGACCCGTGATGACCAGAGACGCCAACCTCGCCAAGGAACTCCCCTTCCACCGCCAATAGGCACCCCGGATTGCATCCCACACATGATGGTAATCACCCATCAAGCCGCAACCTGGATCGATGATATCAAGGACTACCTCATGGCAGGAACCCTCCCCAAGGATGAGGCCGCAACCGGATGCATCACGTGCTAGTCCAAAAGCTACCACATGGTGGACGGAGACATCTATTGCAGTCTCCCCAACAGGGTAGCACCGTGTTGTGTCTCTATAGAAGAAAGCCACACACTTCTCACAAAATACATGCTAGAGAGTGCGGCCACCACTCCTCGTCGTGCACCCTCGTCGGCAAGGACTTTCGGAGTGGTTTCTACTGGCCAACAACGCTCCACGATGCAACTGAGCTCGTCGAGACCTGTAAGGCACTGAGGCCTATCAGTTCCATGCCAAGCAAGTCCTCCAACCGGCGCATGAACTGCAAACCATCCCTCCCTCATGTCTGTTTGCGGTATGGGGGCTGGACATCTTGGGACCCTTCCTTCACATGCTCGGGGGCTACCGCTATCTCTACGTCGCCATCGACAAGTTAACAAAATGGGCGGAGGTGGAACCCATCGGAAACATCCCGACAAAGTCTATTGTAAAGTTCCTCAAGGGTCTGGTGTGTCGCTTTGGCGTGCCCAACCGCATCATCACCAATAACAACACCAATTCACCAGCGGCTTGCTCAAGTCCTACTGTGCCAACCTCAGCATCAAGATCTGTTACGCCTTTGTCACACACCCACGAAGGAATGGCCAGACCGAGCGTGCCAACACTTAAGTACTCAGGGGACTCAAAACCAAGAACTTCAACAAGCTTAAAGGCCATGTCAAGGTCTGGATTGATGCACTCCCCTCAATGCTCTGGTCGGTTTGCACCACGGCAACCAAGCCCATTATAGAGACGCCCTTCTCCATCATCTATAGGGTGGAAGCGGTCCTTCCCATGGAGCTCAAGCATGGGTCTCCATGTCCTCGCCTTCTACGAGACATGCTAAGAGGGTATGCAGGAGGAAGAGCTACTACTCATCAAGGAGATGCGCTGCCAGGCCGCTGTTTGTGCCACATGGTACCAACAAGGTCTACCTCGCTACCACAGCCACAACATCCACCCCCGCACTCTCGAGGTTGGTGATCTTGTCCTCGGAAGGATACTCTCATGACAAGGCCTCAACAAGCTATCACCAGTGTGGGAAGACCCTTTCCGGGTTGTGCAAGTTTCTCGGTCAGGCCCAGTGAGGCTTGAGATAGAAGAGGGGGTCCCGGTGGAGAATCTATGGGACATCCAACACCTCCACAAGTTTTACTCATGAAACATCCCCTGAGAATCGACACCAGTCCACGAGAGTTTATGCCCAACCCATGGAGCACTTGTAATGAACAGACTCAGGCAAGCAACAAAATAAATCTACTCATGTATGTATGTGCTCAAGTTATCTCTACTATGTCTCACATGAATGGGGACTAGGAATGGTGCACATGCTCAGGCCAGCCCCACCGCCAGAGCCCAAGTGATTTGATCTCTGACTCGCGGGACTAATCACCCCGCACATGTCACCTTGCTAAAGTCCTTGGCACTTGAGGTCCTTGTGTAACACACGTACGTTGACCAAAGAAGCACATACATTCATCCCATGTGTAGCCCTGTTGGCATGCCGATTCTCCTAAAGCATAGGCACAAACATGGTCCTACTCCACAAGGAAGTAGTTAGGGACCTCATAAGAGGTCCCACTCGAGGCTCACAAGGTGTCCTTGTCGGAGACTTGCCTAAGTTAGCAAAATATAACAGAAGAAAGTCCTCAAGGGGGATATCATGAGGTGTGCTCTACGAGGCCTCACGAGAGTTCCTTGTCGAGGCGCCACAAGGTGTCCTCTCCTAAGCCTCACAAGGGGTTTATTTCTAGGGGGGCGTCATGAGACACACGTTGCAAGGTTCCATGAGGTGTCCTTGCCAAGGGCCCTGCGCGCCTCACGAGAGGACCACTTTGAGGCCCACAAGGTTCCCTCGATAGGGGTTTTTCCTCTGTTAATATAACAAAACACGAGGCATCTTTCCCAGGGAGGCCATCACGAGATGCGCTTCACGAGGCTCCACGAGGTGTCCTTGCCGAGGCCCACACAGTGCCCTCATCTACGTATCACTAGAGACCTATCTCCACCAAGGACATCGTGGGATGTGCTTTGCGAGATCTCACGAGAGGTCCTCGCCAAGTCCCACTCAATGACTTCTCCACGTCTCACGAGAGAACAATCTCCGTCACGTGCCGCGTCACAAGGCGCAACTTGCTAGAGCGACTCATCGCCAAAGCTAAAGCTAAGTATGATCTTCTTTGTGTCACTCTCCTCTCTAGCCTGTTGTCCCCCGTTTCACGGAGGGGACGAGGTTACGAGTACGGAATAGATATCTCATTATACATACAAAATACATATGGTACACTAACAAGATCGCAAGGGAAAAAGGCTTAGAAAACACAAGTTTGTTACATCCAACGCATAACACAAGCATCTACTCCTGAGGAGTGTGACACTCCACGCTCTTGTGGGCAACATCTGGCTCCATGTCATGTCCTCCCTCGCCAGAAGCCTCTCCGTCAACCACCTTGTGATGGTAATCCTTCAATAGGGCGTCCACGTGCTCCTACACCTTGGCCATTAGGGTACCAGCCACGCTGCGGTCGACGGGCTCGAGCATGGCCGCAAGGTTGAGATTGCGGATAAGGTGAAGAAGATTGTTGAAGATGCGCTTACCGGCCAGACCTAGTAGGCTGCAACACTCCTCCTCGATGGCACGACCAAGCTCAAACAGGAGATGGTCTAGGTATTCAGACGCTTTTTTGCCGTCCAACATCGCCCGCTCGAGATCAGCCCGAGCGCCCCGAAGCTCCACCTCGAGTTTCTCCTTTACCTCCCTGGAAGCGCTCTGCTCCTCGAGGAGGCGATTCTCCTAGACTCGTAGCTGGCCGTGAAGCCCTGCGTTCGCTTCCTCAAGCTTCCACAGGCTTTCCGCTAGCTAAGATTTATCTTTGGCAAGAAGCCTGCTTTCCTCGCTCAGCTCCTTCTCCTTGGCCTCTAGGCTGGTCGCATGAGAGGTGGCGGCCTGCTCCCATTCAAGGATCTCCTTCTACTTAGTGCTCAGCTCCCCCTCCTGCTATGACAACTCCTGTTGCCTGGACTTCACCTTCTCCTCGGCCACCGATATTTCCCACTCACGTTAGGCAGCGATCTCCTCACGAGAGATAAGTGCGTCCCCGCACTCCTTCTCCCAGGCAAGGATCTTCTCGGCCTCCTCTTGGAGGAGGCGCGCAAGACTCGCAGAGCCGTGCCCAGCTGCCATGGCATCATAAAGTTGCAAACAATCCTCATCAAGACAAGCATGCTCAGCCACGACCTCGTCTTCCACCCTGGCCAGGTCCCCTCTCAAGCAGGCGAGGCTCGAGGCGGTGTCCTTGATGGCGTTGGAAAAGGAAGTTGTAGGGGCACCCGTGCCTCCTCTCATCATCAGGAGCCAGGCAGCCCTATCCGGTAGGGGCGCCTCTGGGAACCTCTCTCCCCGTGCTCGTCCTCGGCGACATCTGCCTCCATCTTGCCGCTGATCGGGGCGCTGGCGGCTTTAGGTGCGGTCCCTCTAGTAGCGCCAGACCGGTCACCAGCCTGCGTAGATCCCTCAGAGGAAGCATCCTCCATGGCCCGCACAACCCCATCCATGTTGCTGGCTCTAGTGGCAAGACACGAATCAAGCGATGAGGCATCCTTAGCGGGGCTCATGACCCGGTCGTGTTCCGTCCTCACCTTCTTTGCCCGCGGGGCTCCTGAAAACCGTTTCCAACATTAGAAATGCATCGTGAAGGAAGCAGTGAGATCTTGGGATCGTGGCGGATCTTAGTCATCACTGGGCGCCCATGCGCCTCGCTTAATTCTCTTCGTGAGGCCTAGGTCACCCTCTCTGGTGACAACCTCTGCACAGATGCCCTTATCTTATAGGGAGCTCCCCTCCTCGTGGCCCTTGGTGGTGGGATCCTCGGGGAGTTTTCTCCCATTGACTGACTCGGCGAGGTCCTCGTCCTCGAGGGTGCTTTAGGAGGGCTCGATGCGGAATTCACCTTCACCCTTCTCATCACCGGAAGGAGTGGGAATCTTCTTGGGTAAGTTTTTCTTACGCCTCAGGGGATGCTTGCCTACCACGTCGTCCTCTTTAGCTACGGCTACCCCGTTGGGATTCGAGGCAGAAGCTGAGTCGCCGTTCGTTGCGGGATCCCTCATTATTGGCTATGGGCAAGCAACCATGTCTCATCGAAGCGAGGCATCCATCCAAGGACCTCAGCCCTCTCCTCTAGCAGCTAGCAGTATAGCGGGGGAGCACTCTCCGGAGGATAGTCCACCTCGGGCGTGACCAACGGAGTTGTCATTGCCATGCTCATGAGGTACTCCTCAAGGAGCCCCCTTGAAGCTTCATCCGACCAATGTCGCTAGAGTGCACCTACATCCCATTCCGATGGTCTTGGAGGGGCACAATCCACCGCCAGAGGAACTCTCGGACAACCGCCTCCGCCTTCAAGCCGCTTTCATGGAGAACTCCAAGCCGCTCGGCGATTATTTCTGCCGCCCTACCAGTGAAAGACTCGCTGACCCATTCGGGGATCTTTGTCGCTGGATCCAGAGGTATCGCGAGCAGCAGGTTCACCTCGCAAGCATCTATCCACACCCATCGCCAGGCTATAGTCTTCCACCTTCTTCGTCCACTCCATGTAAAGGATCTCAGGCTCTATGCAAAAGGAGAAACACCCAGAGCATTGCCCACGCATGGTAAGGTGCAAACTGTAAAAATGGTGGAACAATCGTACCGAGGGATTGATCCCAAGGAAATCCTCGCAGTAGAAGGCGAAAATGGTGATAGTGGTGAGGGAGTTGGGATGCAGATGTAGCCAGGAGGGTGAGGAGGCTCTGTAAATGGTGTGCACGAAGAGAGGAATCATGGGGGCTACACTGTTCTAAGCTTTCACCATGCTATGGTGAATCTTGGTGGCTCCGTGCTCATTGTACTCCCTAGACATCAAGTGCTGGTACTTGCGGACTCTCTTCATGGTGTCGACCCACGATTCAACGAGAGCGGGGAATATTTCCATGGGCTACTCCTCATCTTCCTCCTCGACCTATGGAGATTTTCCCTTCTTCGGAGCCATTGCTAGAAAGGTGGCAAAGAGAGGAAATGTGCTAGCACAAGAGGCAAGTGGAGGGCTAACTCGGGAAGGAGAAGTGGCAGTGGAGGAATTGGGAAGAGAAAACCCTCAGTGCCTTGAGCTCTGTTTTTGAAGCGCCACCTGGCAGTTACCGACGAGCATCCATCTACTCGGCAGTTTCTAGATCCAACGTCTTAGGATTCCCTGTCGTTTGGTCTTCACGGTGGTGATATGCTGTCCCGGGGCATGGCTGAGTGGGCCCAGTAGCTCTTAGGGACCCTGGCCCTTCACCTCCAAGATATGCTTGACCCAAGCGCCCAAGGGCTACTGTCGGACCAATGTCTACCAGGGTACCACGACCCACCTGCTGCTAGGTCTAGCTCAAAGGGCCAACCACTCCAGGAGGGATAGGGCCCGAAGCTTCGGAAAGAATCCTCCACGAGTTTCCTACTTGGGGAGGCGTCTCCGAAAGATACCCACAAGGAGGAGCTCCCCTCGTTACGGGATCGCGTGAAGCGCACTTGGGCGGCAGCGCTCTAGTGCATAAGACCAGGAGGGACCACTAACCTACCCCTTCCACAAGGAAGAGATCTTCCTCTTCTCCAAACCAGGAGTGGCCGACATCACCTGTGCCACTGGGGACCACCTCCGTCTCTTTCTGGTGGAGGAAGAACGTGCAGGAGGTAGATGGGAAGATGATCACAACATCTTCTCACCATGGACCGGGTCCATAGGCTAGAACCGCTGCAACCTACCTGCCCCTTTCTTTGTCCCCATGTGGAAACCCTTCCCGCCATTATCATAGGAAGAGGACCAGGGCACCTATAAATGGGGGCAGGGCATCACCGTAGAGGGGGCCAACCTTCTTCCACCCTAGGAAACCCTAGCTTTCTCCTAGCTAGGAACCCTAGATCTGATCGCCTGATCAACACCTTGTACTATAAGCCGCGCCAAGCAGTGCAAGCAATTCGAACAAGCAGGAGTAGGGTTTTACACTACACGGTGGCCTGAATCTAGGTAAACTCTCTATGTCCTTCTACCATGCTTTCTGTTGTTTCCTCGCCAGGCTCGCCAGGGGTTTCAAGGAGATCGTGTTCAACCCCTTGTGTTTGATTTCATCCTACTTTGAGAGGTACCCTGCAGGGACAATCTCCGACAGTATCCGAGATCTATGATATATTGCTGTAGGAGATCCTCTCAGGGGTGGCAAAAATGACCTGGTGTCACCGTCTAATCACACAACATTTCACCTAAAGTTGGGGGTGTCACACATGGAAAATGAATGAAACATACCAAAGACACCAATTTTTACGAGTGTCTTTTGACCACGGTTGGCATAAGGTGGGTACGCCTTGGATCCACTAGTTGTCTATAGAGAATAACTTGGTGTATCCCATATTAATAACAGTGGAAAAAGATTTGACTGGTTTTGGGATGTAGTTTTCCTTCAAGTTGAGGGTTTTTTATGTTTTTTGATTTGCTACTGATGTTCTAATAACCACACTCAGGACAAACACTCTCAACCTAAGAGAGAGCTTCTCTCCTAAGAGGAGAAACTGTCTCAGCCTAGGATAAAGCTGAGAAGTATGTTGTTTCCTCCATATATGTTTGGGCATATGTTCCCTTCAGACAAGGACAATGATCCGTCAAATAGTGCATAGTGGTGAAGTTTTACATTTACGCCACGTTAGGTGTGTGCTTATCTCCAATTAAGGGCTAATCAGTGTGCCCGGTTTCCCATAACAAAATACATCAATGTTAAGACATATAACAAACGATTTATGTACTCCTTAAGATTTTTTCTTCAAAAAATGTAGTGTGACGAAGTGTAATGTAGTATGACTGGTAATAAAAAAAAACTATAAAGTTGGTTAGTACTGATTTTACTACAAACACGCCTCGTTTTATCTTAAAGTTGTACTTCTAAACATATAAATGGTCTTCGAAACACATGTTTTTGACAAATAACTACAATTTAGTGAGATTATATCCTATGAAAGTAACTTTTGTAAGAAATAAATTCATTACCATTATTAATTATCTCGTGTCAATATATTTATGGATTTTCTATTTACTAGTAAGTTTGAAATAAATAATTATGTCTAAGTTGGGGCTAAGAACAATCCCGTATGATCATTGAGATCCATATAAGTGCAAAGGGATTAGAAGATCATCATTGTATGGCTATGAAGAATTAGTCACTCCATATTTTATTTTAGGGTCCGTCTAACTCTCAGCTGACTGAGATATAAGCTAAGTCTCAGTCAGGTGATATCATCGGCGTGTAAATTCAATGACACGCCATCAACCCGCTGTTATTTTCTCCGTCGTTCTACCACAGGTGAACGAGAAGAGATGTACACGCATTGTTGCATGGTCTATAGCCTGCCTCTAGACTACTCTAGGCTAGCTATACACGGATAAGACTAGTCACAATGGGGAGTATCATGTATATGATACTAGTATATGATATCATTTTTATAGTGCATAGTACTATGTAGTAGTATCATAGCCTTAGTGTATTTATTGTTTTGTAGAATCTTAATGTAAATTTGTGTACAAGATTTATTTGAGATTAGTTTTTCTCGTTCTACGTGTTATGATACGTATCTACCTATGATACCAAGACAATCTCTTTCATCATTATTAACATGCCACGTCAGAATTTTGCTAACAGGCATGCATGATACTACCTATGATATACCCATTGGGACTAGTCTAAAACATGATTTATCGAGTCAAGCATTTAATATGTTTTTAATTTTATTAACCCATGTAGGTCTCTTACCAACTATTCTATTCTAGTACTACTTTGTCGAAAATTCATCAATAAAAAAATGGTTTTGCTAATTCTCAACTAGAATAAACAGTTGCTCCACATTTTTAGCTATAAAATGCCCAGTTATAATCAAACTCTAACAAAAAAACTTAAATATAGAAAATATCAGTTGCAACCTCACTTGATACTGAAAAGTATCAGTTGCAACCACGGTTGTAGCTTGAAACCTCAATCGCAACTCTATTTAATTTGATAAAACCTTAGTTGCAACCATAGTTGCCGCTGAAATAATATTTTAGGTTAGACGCATGCAATTTAACTTGCAACTAAACAAAATATCATAGTTGTAACTAGAAAAATCACAATTGCAATGGAAAAACTCAACTAGAATAAACAGTTGCTCCACATTTTTAGCTATAAAATGCCCAGTTATAATCAAACTCTAACAAAAAAATACTTAAATATAAAAAAGTCAGTTGCAACCTCACTTGATACTGAAAAGTATCAGTTGCAACCACGGTTGTAGCTTGAAACCTTAATCGCAACTCCATTTGTAATTCGAGAAAACCTTAGTTGCCGCTGAAATAATATTTTAGGTTAGACTCTCGGTTGCAACTGAAAAATATCTCAGTTGCAATTTAACTTGCAACTAAACAAAATATCATAGTTGTAACTAGAAAAATCACAATTGCAATGGAAAAATTATAGTTAACTTGCAGGTGGAAATAATCATAGTTACAACACGACTTGCAACTAGAAAAATCGCATTTGCAATTCGACTTGCAATCGAGAAAAAAATCACAGTTACAGCCCCACTTACAACTCGAAAAATCACAGTTACAACTCGACTTGCAACTAGAAAAAAAATCACAGTTGCAACCCTACCTGCAACTCAAAAATCAAAGAAAAAAATCATGGCTGTAGCTTGAAACCTCTGTCGCAACTCCATTTGTAATTCGAGAAAACGTTCGTTGCAACCTTAGTTGCCGCTAAAATAATATTTTAGTTAAAATCTCAGTTGCAGCTGAAAAATATCTCAGTTACAATTTAACTTGCAACTAAACAAAATATCATAGTTGCAACTAGAAAAAATCACAATTGCAACGGATAAATTATAATTACGACACCACTTGCAACCGGAAATAATCATAGCTACAACACCACTTGCAACTAGAAAAATCACACTTGCAATTTGACTTACAACCGAAAAAAAAATCATAGTTACAACCCCACTTACAACTTGAAAAATCACAGTTACAACTCGACTTGCAATTGAAAAAAACACAGTTACAACCCCACTTGCAAATTAAAAAATCAAAGTAAAAATCATGGTTGCGGCTTGAAATGTCAGTCGCAACTCCATTTATAATTTGAGAAAACCTTAGTTGCAACCCTAGTTGCCGCTGAAATAATATTTCAGGTTAGAATCTCAGTTGCAGCTGAAAAATATCTCAGTTGCAGTTTAACTTGCAACTAAACAAAATATCATAGTTGCAACTAGAAAAATCACAATTGCAATAAAAAAATTATAGTTACGACACCACTTGTAACTGAAAAAAATCATAGTTACAACACCACTTGCAACTAGAACAATCACAGTTGCAATTCGACTTGCAACCAGAAAAAATCACAATTACAACCCCACTTGCAACTCGAAAATCACAGTTACAACTCATCTTGCAACTGGAAAAAATCATAGTTGCAACCCCACTTGCAACTCGAAAAATCAAAGCAAAAATCACAGTTGTAGCTTGAAACCTCTATCGCAACTCCATTTGTAATTCGAGAAAACGTTAGTTGCAACCTTAGTTGCCGGTGAAATAATATTTCAGTAAATTCTTAGTTGCAGCTGAAAAATATTTCAGTTGCAATTTAACTTGAAACTAAACAGAATATCACAGTTACAACTAGAAAAATCACAATTGCAATGGAAAAATTATAGTCACGACACCACTTGCAACTAGAAATAATTATAGTTATGACACCACTTGCAACTAGAAAAATCACAATTGCAATTCGACTTGCAACCAGAAAAAAAAATCACAGTTACAACTCCACCTGCAACTCGAAAAACCACAGTTACAACTCGACTTGTAACTGAAAAAAAAAATCACAGAAAAATCAAAGAAAAAATCACGGTTGCAACAGGAAAATATCATAGTTGCAACCCACTTGTAACTGGCATACAACCCACAAAGACCCACACAAAATTAGAAAGTTTTAAAAATATATATAGAAAATATCAAAAATCCACTTGCACAAGTACAAAAGTCAACTCAGAAGGATAAAAAAAAGCCAAATACAAACAAAAAAGTTACATGGCTTGGCCTATCTAATTATTCCATTTAACGTTAGTCATGGCCTTCACGGAGGCGCAGAAAGTAAAAAAGCGAGCTAATAGTACTTCGGTGAGAGGAATCTTAGCTAGCTAGCTAGTCAGCGCATGCATGCATGCAGCAGCGCCGGAGGAAAAAACTGTCTGCGGGAGATCGATTACTGCGCCAGCAAGCTTGGCCGAGCTAAAAACACACTAATCTCCGCACGTATCTGAATGGTTACAAACTTGAATGCGCCATAAGTTAAGTCACAGCTAACTGTGAATTAGCAAAACCGTATAGAAAAAGGGCATGTACTAGAGTTTAGTTAATTGAGATTTAACTAAATCTCGGTCAGTTGACGTCATCCTAATATTTGTGACATGTGAATAATTTTTAATCTCATAAACAAAAAATTTGTATTGTGTGAACAAAAAAAACTGTATTGCATGAATACAATTTTTGTGTGCAGGAACGTTTTTCTCAGTTGCAACCCATGTGCAACTCTCTGGTTGTCCGAATCGCGAGGCAAATCCAATGGTGAGAAAAGTGATTGAGATTTTGCAAGTTTTTAGACATCTAAGAACTAGCAAATTCGATAGAAAATATTAACTTTTGATGAAAATAAAAAACAATCGAGAGTTAGATAGCAAAAGCGTGCAAGTGTAATCAAGTTCATAGAAAATATCAACACGTATACATCACTCAAACTGATACGTATAATATGGAAGCAGTGATCTTTATATTTTTTCTACAAGCTTGAGCAAACATTTTTTTTTAACTTAAGGCAAGATTAATATGCGGGTAAACACACTACCTCAAAAAAAAATGCGGGTAAACACACTAGTCTACTTGATATGTAATTCATCATGAGTTGTGGTTCCTCCTCCATCACGAGCATGTGCCGTCGTTACCGGCGAGCATGCGGTACTTGTCCTTCCTGGTGAGCATGGCGCAGCTGTAGCCGAGCGCGTCCCCCATCTTCCTCTGCACGAGGTTAGCCATGTCGACGCTGGACACCTTCCCCTCCCTCACCGTCGCCGTGCTCACCCGCTCCAGGAACTGCACCGTGTAGCACATCCTCGGGTTGATCACGAAGTAGAACGGGTCAAGGCACTTGAGCCCGCCGGCGGTGGTAGCGTAGAACATGGCCGTCTCTACGGCGACGCCCACGGGCACCACGTCGTCGCTGAGCTCAGCGAACAACGGGCTGAACCGGAGAAGGTAGGGCTCGCGACAGGTGGTGCCCTCGGGGCAGACGACGACGTGGTCGCCACGGTCGAGGAGGCTGGCCATGACGCGGCCGTCGCCGTCCCGGTCTCGTGTTAGCCGCACGGTGCGGCCGATCGGCGATATGAAATCCGAAACGCGGCTGAGGCTGTACGACACGGCACGCACCGGCCGGTCCAGCGCCATCGACACGTACACTGGGTCGATGAGCGTGCGGTGGTTGCACACGAACATCTGCCCGCTCCGGCGTCCTTGCTCGTCGTCAGCGCCTGGCAGTGGCGGCCGCTCGCCGCCCTTGAGCCGCCACGACATGCCGGTGGCCGCCAGGATCGCCGTGGAGTATCGGTATGGGACGGTGAGCGCGACGGCCAGGCGGGCGGCACCGAGAGCGAGACCGAAGGGCAGCCACATGAACATGGCGAGCGTACTGCCGGCGGTTGGCCGGAACGCGAGGCGGCCGTCGTGGAACACCAGGGCCTTGGGGTACCTGCTCCTCGGCAGCGCCTGCAAGGTGGCCCTGTCCTCCCGTGCCACGAGGTAGATATCCTGCTCGACCGTACGTAGCGAGAAAACAGAGTAAATGTTGCATGGAAATATAAGTGTTTTGACTGAACCTTGACAGATTTATGCAGCATTTTGGATGCATATTTGGAAGTAAGTGTCGTACTAATGGAAAATCTATATATGTAAGAGAAAATTAAACTTCTGAATGCATGACAATTCACCGAAAAAAAAAGAATACATGACAATTGGGTAAATAAAAGCTCGTGAGTCGTGACCAACTGGTACACGATCAACTCGTACGTCAAAGTGTGGTGACAGATGTTATGTACACTTTGGGGGCCTTGTTATTATTATGATGGCATGAATTCATCATGAGCAGGTAGAAAGGCATTTAGATCATGAATGATTGCATGACGAGCACGGCACCAGCTATATTTGACAAATGAAATGTCTATGCATGTAGTACTAGCTGGTGCTACTACCTTTTGGATGTTTCTTTTTAGAGATACTCCTCTTTCCTAAATTTGGATGCATAGGCCAAAGTCAATTTTTATAAAATTTGACCAACTATATATAAAAACATACTAACTTTTTAAATGTTAAATGCATATAATGTGAAAATATAGTTCATGATGATTCTAATAGTATTGAGTTGATATTGTAGATGTTCATACTCTTTGCTAAATATTTAGTCAAAGTTTATTAAATTTGATTTTGACCAAAACTAATACGCGTCTTATTATGAAAGATGGAGTACTTCTTTCGCCGTTTACGACGACATAGAAAATACATGGATAGAGTAAGAAAGAGTATGGTGTGGCCATGTGTTACCATGTGTTAAAATATAAATACGTACTCTCTCCGTTTACAAACAAGTGTCCCGCCGGCTCAGTTTCTCGGAGATGCTCATAGGGATAGGGTGTGCGTGCGTGTGTTCATAGAAGTGAGTGTATGTACGCATTGTGAGCGCTGCGTTTGTACTGTGTTTCTCAAAAAAAAAAAAAGTGTCATAGATATATCTAGATAAGTGGCGTATCTAGACAAATAATCTTTGAAACTTATTTATGACACATTACAAATTAAGAGAGGTCAAAAAAGGGAATAATACGCATGCAACACTAGGTGGAACTCATGTTACATTTCTGAGCTTATATCCACCACTGATTTGTGAAGACTAAAATTTATAATATGATATGATTTTTTTAATTTGCCAAAGAGCTGTGTATGTTGCACTATGTACCTTGCAACGACGTGTGAGAGGATGGTGGAGAAACTCCGGAGACCCAGCGAACCCCACGGCATCACCCGCCACGATCTTCTTCGTCTCCTCCGACACCACCTCGTCTTCTTCCTCCATGAGACCGGTGTAGAACCCCCAGAGCACCTTCATCTCCTTCCCGACGACCGCCTCCGCCCCGAGATACTCCGACAGGAACCCCTCCACCATGACCCTCGGCAACCTCCTCGTCACGCAAACCCTCCTCCCGCCGAAGGCACCGCTCATCCTCATCGCCTCGAACCCTTCCGCGGCCACGTCCTCCATGAACCACTTGGGCAGCACGGCGCGGCCGACGCGGAAACGGCTCGCGCGCAGCCCGCAGAAGGCCGCCATGGCCATCACCCTCGCTGCCGCGTCGCTGTGGCCACCCATGCAGAAGATGATAGGGTAGAGGAGGAGAAGCACAAGGCCTCGCAGGTACCCGCCGGCCTCCAGCGCCACGAGCATGAAGTAGGGGAAGAGGGATGGCGACGGGAGGAGCAGCCCGGAGTCGACGTCGAGGACGAGGGTTCGCGCGGCGGCGAGCTTCTCCGCCATGTGAGGATTGGCGGACCCGTTGCGGTGGTGGTGCAGCGTGTACGGGTGCGGTGGTGATGCGGCCATGGCGGTGGCAGTTGCCCGATTGCAAACCGGAGGCCTTGTCCTCCCATGGAGGAGGAAGGAGAGCAGGGCAGAAAAGAACCTCTGCGAGAGCTTCTGCTTCTTGGCCATAGTGGATAGATGTTGTACTACCTAGCAGGTAGCAAGAGCTGCACCTAGCTTATATAGGACGAGGACACAGGACAGCAGCAGCAACTACCTAGCTAGCTTGCCAAACTCGGGCGGTCTATGCTGCCAGAAATTATCATCGGGGCCGGGGGAGCGGACCGGCCGCGTTCATCAATGCCTTTTTCTAGTGCCTGCAGGCTTTGACTTGACCACATGTCATGACAATCATGCCTTCTCTTGCCGACGCGAATTTTCTCCTGCAGTTGGGGCGCCCAGCAGGAATCACCACCGTCCGTTGCTTCTAGATTGGTGATGCATTTTTGTGTGAAAAAGACCTTCAACTTTGTCAAATTCTTACAAGGAAGTTCTGCCAGATTACAAGCATGTAATACAATGCTTATCAAGTTCCCCCGCGGTGTTTGTGAAGTCCTTCACAAATTTACAAAAAGATATGTAAACCAGTTAATGAAGTACCTTGTATTCCCACGTGAATTTCAGTAGAAAATTTTAGACATACCAAAAAGTTCTTCATATTTCTTCACAAAGCTCGGGCTACTGATTTACAAAGTTCTTCCAATCCACAAGAACTACAAAGTTCTACACTTATTTTTTAAAGGATCTCACCGTGTGATTACAAAGTTCATCACGTCAATCACACAGAATTCAACGAAAATTTGCTAGATTCGAACAACAACAGAGAAAAGCCATTCAGATCAGACCGGATTAGAACAAAAAATCGTCCAAAAATCAAGGAACAAAAAGGGAAAGGAGAGATCTCCAACTCCACCAGATCTGGCCGGAGAAGGCAAGGCGCTCCTTATCTCGATCTGGCTGGAGAGCTGGCCGGGCACGAGGGAGGAGGAGCTCCTCCAACTCCTCCAGGTCGGGCTTGTGCAGGGACGAGGCGAAGCAGAGCCGAGTCGGCACAACGCTGGGTCGCGGCGGTGCCGCAGTTCCGGGGCGAGAGATCGAGATGGGGGGATACAGCGGTGCGCTAGGCCCTCCTCCACCACGTGTGCTAGTGGCCTCCGCCAGCCGCCGTCGTGGGAGAGTGTGCGAGTGGCCACTGGCCACCGCCGTTGAGAGAGAGCATACTAGTGGCCGCCCTGGGAGAGGGATCGACGGTCGCGGTGGGATATAGAGAGGGGAGGGGCTTCTACGGCCATGCGCGTGGTTGACGAGGGCGGCGTGGTGTCGGGTCGTGGCGGCGGCGAGAGCGAGAGGAGGGATGGGATATACGGGGATAGGGTTCGAGATAGTGGTTTATCCACTCCCCTCTAGGCTGTGACCAATTTCATTTTTCAAGAGGATAAATTTGTAGAATAGCCTGTCAGAAAACCCATGGAGACACGGTCGGGTGTGGATTGGCGTTGGGCGCCTAAAATGCTGGAGATGTTCACTTTTTTTTTCTCGGATACACCCTGGGATGTACCAAACATATAGAAGGTGTTGTCGATAGAAGTTACAATACCGCAAGGAGGCTAGTTCAGGCTGGGTGGCAGCTCCCCTACCACCTAAGCCTACTCTCCGTCCTGGAAAGCCAAAAACCTCTAAATGAAAAAGTCTAGCTAAGCGCCACTGCTCGAAGTCACTCTTGATCCTCACCTTGATGGCCTTCACCACGGGCATCACTCCGTTGAACATGACGTCATTTCGGTGCCTCCATAGGCTCCAAAAGACAAGGATGATCACCATCCAGAGGTCTCGCCTGTGGGATTTCAGGCACACCCTCGTCGTCCACCAATGGAGAAGGCCCATGTCTGCAGCGGGCATCCACTGTGGCATATCCCACCTTTGTAGCACCTAGGCCCAAACTTCCTGAGTCACCACACATCCAACGAGAATATGCTGGATGCTCTTTGGCTCCTGATCACATAGTAGGCATTTGGGTAGGTGGGCCAGGTCGCGCCTCTCCAAACGGTCTGTCGTCCAACGGCGGTACCTCGCCGCTAGCCACATGAAAAACTTGCAGCTGTGTTGGGCTCGAGAGCGCTTGATCTGAGTGGTTGCCGGTACTCGGGTAGTGCCAGAAAAGAAGGCCCCATAGGCCGACTTTGCAGAGTAACCCCCATTGCTCGTCCATCGCCAGATCAGCATCCTCGCGCTCTGGGATGAGCCTTATCCCAGCTAGCGCATGCCATAGAAGGAAGAACTTGGGAACTTCAACTTCCCCCAAATCCGGCGCATGGTCCCAGAGCCACATCCCCGTGAGCCCCTCCTTGACGAATGGGCCTTCACCTTGCTCGGAGGGATCATATCTAGAAGGTTTGAGGCAATCTCCTCGACCAAGCGTCCATTGATCCACTGATCCTGCCAAAACTTAGCTTTCTCGCCGTTGCCCAACGTGTAGCGCGTGATGGCGTAAAAGAGCTCCATAGACTGGCGCGACAGGCCAAGGTCGAACTCCGCCCATGGCTTATCGGGGTTCACCCTCTGAAGCCATGCGAAGTTCAGCAAGCGGATGTTGGGAATGTCTAGGCCGCCATATTCCTTCTGCGGTCACACCTTCTCTAACGCGACCAGGTAGTGGCCACCCTTCGCCTCTCTCCTCCCCTTCCATAGGAAAGCCCGAGCAATCTTGCGGAAGGCCACTAGCGTCTGAGGCGGGACGTCCAATGACATGAGTGCAATGATCGAGAGCATGGTTTTGACCAGGGTGGTACGCCCTCCCCTGTTCATCAGTACCGCACACTACGGCTGAAGCCTATTAGCCGCAGTGTCCACCACAAACTGCAACTGTGCCTCTGTTGGCTTGCGAAGGCCCAAAGAAAGGGCCATGTACTTTCAGGGGAAGATCCCAACCTCGTAGCCTAGGATACCATGAGCTAACTCCACCCGCTCAGGGGTTCTCTAGATCAGATATATCGAACATTTCACCAGATTGGTGCGCAGGTCGAATGCCCCTCCAAAGTCCGTCGTGATTGTTGCACATGTATGGAGACCCAACGGCGTGGGGAGGATGAAAGTGATGACATCATTGGCGTACATGGAGGTGCGGTGGCGCAAACCATAGGTCGCCAGCACCAAGAGGATCCCATCAGTCATAGACCGCTTGAAGAGCAGATGGAGCACATCCATAACCGTGCCAAAGAGAATGGGGATACTAGATCCCCTTGACCCAGCCTACTCGGGTTGTGAATCATCGCACTAGGGGATGCTTTCACTGGGACATGTGTTGAAGCCGAACTTAGCAGCCCACAGATCATGGAGATCCATATCTTCCCAAAGCTAAGCTTGGTCGTGACCTCCAGCAGGAATGCCTAATCAACCATGTCAAACGCCTTTGTGATGTCAAGCTTTAGCATGATAGCCACTGTCTTGAGCCGGTGAAGCTTCCTAGCCATGCCTCGCATGAGCTAGAAGTTGTCGTGTACACATCTTCCCCTAATGAAGACGCTCTGAAGGGGGCCCACCAGCTGAGGCATCTTGGATGCTAAACGGACCGAGAGCACCTTTGCCATCAACTTCGCCACACTATGAATTAGGCTGATAGGGAGGAAATCCTTCACCTCCACAACATCGGCATGCTTCGATAGTAACGTGATAAGTGCCTTCTTAGTTGCATGGATCCCTAGGTAGTCCTATCCCATAGAGTGTGGAAGGCCACCACCACATCAACCTTGATTATCTACCAACACGAAGTATAGAACATGCTAGTGAAGCCGTCGGGCCCGAGCGCCTTGTCAAGTTCCTGAGTTTGGATCACCCCCCACACATACTCTTCAGAGAAGGGAAGATCCAGCTCAGAGAGGTCGTGCTGCAATAGCCCCAGAAATTCCAGGTCCAAGGTCGACTCGCGCTCGGGGCAGGACCCCAACAGATGCTCGTAGAGAGAATCCACTGCCTCTGCCTTACTCTTTTGATCAGTCACCAACACCCCCTCAACCTTGAGGTGAGCAATGTAGTTATTCCTTCTCCGATTATTGGCCTAAAGGTGAAAGAACTTGGTGCAGAGATGTTCATTTTCATTCTATTGCAACAAACTCACGCTAACTTGCTAGCTACATAGAGTGAATGCATGTCCTTCCGTGGGGTTGGTTTTGGACTCTTATTTTTTCCAAAAAAAAATCATAAGGAGTGAAATGTTCAGATTTTCGAAACCTGGAGAAAAGTTGCTAACCATTGGATCTTCAAAGCAACAATGAATGGTAACTACTCGACTTCCAAGTTTCCATGTGGTAACTTCGTTCGCTTCATGATCTGATGCACGGTATTGCCCTATGGGTTTTGGACTTTCTCAGTCTGATTCTGACGACCACTATAATACCTTCCTTTCTTTTGGGAATAATGTGAAACCACATGATTACCTCCAAGTGCAGGAGATCATCGTAGTACAATTCGATAAGTATTTGGGTGTCAAACCCACAAGGAGCTGAAGGTAAACTATCTATTCTCTAAAGCCCTATAACCCACTTATATGGCCTTCCATGCAAAGCTAGGATCTAAACTGTGTGTGTGTGTGTGGTTGTTTTTGGTATTAACTAGAAAATAATAAAGTAGTTGAAATAAATAATATAAGTAAAATAATGCAAATGAAGTGGAGCTAATGGAGTGCATATGGATAATCTATGGGAGCAAATGTTTAGGCAAATTGCTATTTCATTCATTTGGTTGTCACAATTAGTGAAGCACATATATAATCTTTTTATTGTTTCTTCTAGGAGGAGCCATAACTGGGTGTAGCCATATATACGAGCAAATACACCACTAGTGATTGATCCCAAGGCCAATTAAGAACACACAAGGGAATATTAAGACATAAAGTCTAACCACCGCATTTAGATCTATGGTCCCCATGATAATACCCCTGTTGATTAACCCTGAATTAATACTACATACATTTCTAAGATTTGGGATTCGGCTTATGTCAAACTCCGTCTATCCCTCATCCTATCAACATACAATGGTGAAAACCTTGTGCATCCCCCAACTATGTGTGCACTCATATGTTAGTGCATCAAGATCATCATAGAAGATAGCATATACTTGTGTGCAACCAAAACAAACTAGATCACAATTGACATAACAATTCACTACTCAAACATCAACATAGTCATGCAATAGATCATGGGAAAATAATATATTGCATCATACATCTTGTTTGTTAAGATATTATAGTGGGGGGTGATGGGACCTTGTAGTAGATGGTGATGGAGATGAGCCTCCCCAAGGGGGAGAGGCAGCGCCGGCGTGGAGGAGGCGGCGCTGACGGTAGCGCAGGGTGGCGGCGCTGACGGTAGCATAGTGCGGCGGTGCCCCTACGACCTCCTAGGGGCGGCATTCTTCTTCCTTGGAGATGGTGCAGTAATGGAGGAGCTTGTCCCCTCCTTAGGGGCTACCAAGGAGGGGGATTTTAGTGGCTATGGGTGGATGCCTACAAAAGTAGGGTTTCCTCTCAATATATAGTGGTGGAGATGCAATCTTAGCCATAGGATGGATGCCCATTGGATCCAAGGGCTCTTGGGCATCTCTAGAAGAGTCCTCTCTGTTCATAATGAGTCCATCAAGTCGTGGTTGGGCCGAAATATCTAAGATGGAAGGAGTTTGAGTCAACCACATCACATATTTTCGGAGTCCCGAAACTGTTTGTGTCTTCTGCAATAATATGGCTATAAAAAAGGAAGGTGCTACACGTCCCCGGGGGGATCAAAACTTCCGATCCCCTGGGTCCTCTTCTGACACGTGTCCCTTCTAATTCCCGTTTTGATAAACTGCGTCCCGCTTTTGCTACTGATGGCTCTGTGTATGGCGCCAGAAAAATGCTGGAGCGGTGTTGATGTAGAGCTCGTTGGGAACCCCAAGAGGAAGGTATGATGAGCACAGCAGCAAGTTTCCCTCAGTATGAAACCAAGGTTTAATCGAAGCAGTAGGAGCAAGGAAACACCCCAAAGGTGTTACTAACTGAGCTTTGGCAGGGCGCACTACCGATGCTAGTAGCAACGTGGAGACCTGCATAAGACAACCACAGAACTTTGTCCCCAACTTGCGATGAGGTTGTCAATCTCACCGTGTTTAGCGGAAAACAAAGGATTAAACATATCGAATGGAAAGAAGTAAAAGTTTGCAGAAAGTAAACACAAAGCAGTAAAAGATTGTAGATTGTATGTAAAAGACAATGACCGGGATCCATAGTTCACTAGAGGTGGCTCTCCTTAGATAGATAACATGCTGGGTGAACAAATTACAGCGGGGCAATTGACAAACATCGAGAAAGCAATACATGCATATACTAATCATCTTGACTCCTTTGAGACTTGATTGGGCGTTACAACATTATACATAGACTGCCATCCAACTGCATCTATGACTAATAATCCACCTTCAGGATATCTATGACTAATAATCCACCGCCGTATTAAGTTGCAAGCAACAGATTATTGCTTTACGAATTGCATGTAAAGTAAACAATATGATTGTTCTATGAACAAAGGATTGTTGTTTTCTCCCTAGTAGCAACAGCACATCTAGTACCTTAGAGATTTCTATCACATCCCTAGATTACCAGAGGCACGAACCCACTATCAAGCATAAATACTAACTCTTGGAGTTGCTAGCATCTACTTGGCCAAGATAGCTACTAACAACGGAAAGCATGCAAGATCACAAATAAGAAAGACATGATATAATCAATAATCAATCTGAAATAGCATCTCAATATCCATCGGATCCCCGCAAACACAACATGCAGAATTACAAATAGATGATCTTGATCATGAACGGAGCTCACAAGATCTAGACATGGAAGCACAAAGGAGGAGAACCAGCCATCTAGCTACTACATGGATCCATAGTCCAAGGATGAACTACTCACGCATCACACCGGAGGCTTGCATGGTGATGAAGAAGGCCTCCAGGGTGGATTCCCCTTTCCGGCAGGGTGCCGGGAAGAGCTTTAGATCCCTCCTGATCTAGGGATGGAGATGACGGCGGCTGCAGACTCTTTCGTGGATTTTTAATTGGGCCCTTAGGGTTTTCGTCCCGAGGGCATCTTATAGGCGGAGGGGGAGGCCGAGGGAGTGCCAGGGCTGGCCTCACCACCCCCTGGCACGAGCCAGGTTGGGCCGCACGGCCAGGTGGTGTGGTGGCCCCCTGGCCCCTCTCCGTCTCGTACTCTGGCATCTGATGACTTCCGGAAAAATAGGCACTTTGGCTTTTGTCCCGTCCAATTCCGAGAATATTCATTTTCTGACTTTCCTGGAACCAAAAACAGCAGAAAACTGGCAGCTGGCACTGTGGCTCTTGTTAATAGGTTAGTTCAAGAAATCTTATGAAAAGTACTCCAAAGTGTGGACAAAACACAAGAAAGTGGATAAAACTAAGCATGGAACATCAAAAATTATAGATACATTTGCAATGTATCAACATCCCCAAGCTTAACTCCTGCTCGTCCTCGAGTAGGTAAGTGATAAAAGAAAGAATAATTTTTGAGGTGACATGCACCATCAAAGACTTGATCAAAGTATTTGTAAAACATTCAAAGCTGGGATCATAGTACTTCAATCATAACATGAAAGACAAAGTTCTAGCAATAAGACAAAGAAACTATGATGCAACATGAAAAGGCACAAACAAAAGATTCATGAATAACAATGCTTTGCAAGACGTTTGTTTGTTTCACATAAAGAAAACATGGCATAATAGTATTCGTCTTGTCCCTCAATAGAGTAGCAAATATAAATGCATAGGACACCTTCAAAGTTCATAAGAGTGACTAGATACAATTAGTTTAAAGCAAGCAATATCAAGTTATGCATCAATCAACTAGTCTTGGGACAATGCACATAGAACTAAGAATGGCCACTATGCTTTCAAAGTAGGTGCATAAAGGTAGAAGGTGGAGACTCAATATAATGGTGGAAGAAAGACCTTTTTATAAAAGTAAGTAGGGATTCAAGTCTCATAAAGAGCTTCCAAAATTATGGTACTTATAGCTTTCAGCTTTCATTGCCCCTATCATAAGCATCTTGAAGTGATTAAGGTTAAAGTGAACAAACTATGGTGTACATGCTTGACGAAATGTAAGTTAGAAATCTCATGTCCCTTGTATACGAGGGTCGCTCCTCATGCTACTCAAGTTTAGTCACCGGTAAGTTCTTGTCATCATAAGTACATGTGTATCATAGAGAACCGCCAACGGGGTACCCCTTGCCCGATGATACGGAAGAATCCCTATATCAAAATGACAAGGCAAGCAGACAACGAGCATCTCAGCAATCTTCTTATTTACCATGGGAATATGGTGCTTTTTTCTCTCTTTCCTCTTTTCATAATCTCTTTTTTTTCTCTTTTCTCTTTTTTTCTCAATATAGGACTCTTTTTTATAAGAAGAATGATTCATAGACAGCTCATTATGGTTACGCTGCAGGTTTCCACCATGTCAGCATGGATTAGACCAGCGGCCCAGGCGTTTCTCTAACACATATACATAACTCCATGGACTTACAAGCTCCCCTTTCATTTCACACCGATGACATCCATATACAAAAGAGCATGATATCAACTAGGTACAAGTACCAAGTGCAATGTTGAAAGCGTTCCCCATGAAAGCATGGTTCTGCTAATTCCCAACAAATAAGTGCAAGCATATACAACATAGACGACACAATGGTTCAAGTTTATTAAGGGCAATAAAATTAAAATGTGCCATCAAGTTCGTGAGAGCTTTAATCACTAGTTTTCTCATAACAAGTTTAATTTGGAAGGTAAACAAAAACATGAATATACTTGGAATAGCATAAGCTAGTAGGTAGGTATGGTGGACTATTTGTAATAACTTGGTTTAGGGAGTTGGATGCATGAGTGGAACTCATACTTTGTTGTGGAGGCAAGCAAAAGACTGGGAGTGACAAACTAAGAGAGCAATAATGGCCATAATCATGCAGAGTGACAAAACATCATTGATAAAAGCATAAAGTGATACTACAAGTTGAAAACTAAAGGATCATAAAGGCTATGGTGACTTGAGATAGTCATAACATGGTGTGAGCATGCGCCAAGTCAACCCAAATAAAGCATCAAAGGAGAATACCACTATACTATGCTTTAATATGCTAAAACAACACATGATTCATCCAAGGCACATTAAGCAATCTCAATTGTTTATAACAAGTCATGCTACAGCAAAGAATACTAAGCATAAAGCCAAAACAATATCAATCATGGCATGACAAAGCATAGGCCATAGTCAAAAACGAGCTCTTTTTACCACAAAAGCATGAACTTTCCTACTCTTTTCCAAACCAAACCAAACTATTTGCAAACCAATGTATGAAAGAGGGGGTCCAGCAAATTTATTCAGCAAACTAAGAAAACAAAGAAAACCAAAAACCAAAATGAAAACGAAAAAGAAGACGCTCCAAGAAAAACACAACTGTGCATGAAACAATAAAAATGAAGCGTTTGGAAGAAACCTAAGATTTTTATTGATGAAGAAGGGGATGCCTTGGGCATCCCAAAGATTTGACGCTTGTAATTCTTGGATATTTCTTGGGGTGACACACGTGGCATCCCCAATCTTGAGCTTTAGTCCATCCTTCATCTCATTACTCAATCCTTCCATACACCTGAAATTTTTCCTTCATACAAAACTTCACACAATCGTTATTAGCAACATTAGTGCACTCAAGATAAATAAGTCTTAAGGTTCAGTTCTAACACCAAATAAACTTCCATTAGAACACTAGATACTTTAGCACTTCCCTCAAAAGGCTCAATTCCGCAAAAGAACTCAAAAAGGAACAAACAAGAAGCAAATGCAGAAAATGGCAGAAATCTGTCAAAACGGACCATCAGGTAAATACGAATTTTTTAGAAGACCTTCTGTTGCTCAAATCAGAAAGTGTTGAACTAACTAAAGTTAGATAACAACCTGGGGCAGAAGCAAAAAAATTCACGCCTCAAAAAGACGTTCAGAGATTTTACACGAATTTTTACGGTGAAGCACAGAAATCTGTTTCGGGACAACAACTTTCCCAATCATTACTTCTCTCTCATTAGAGGTTACTCTTGGCACAAAAAAGCAAATAAAATGGATAAGGAGAGGTTATTACAGAGGTAATAACTTCCAAGACTCATCTAAAACTTTTGGGTTGTCTCCCAATAAGTACTTTTCTTTAACGCCTTTAAGTTAGGCATACGAAGCAAGAAAAAGAATCAAGTGTTCTCAAATGAAGAAGCATTAAGACCAAATTTTGTTTTCATAGGAGAATCAAAAGAAATCTTCTCTATCTTCTTAGGGAAGTGTTCTATACCTTTCTTGAGTTGGAGTTGATATTTAATGGTGCCTTTTTTCATATCAATGATGGCACCAACAGTTCTAAGAAAAGGTCTTGCCAAAGTAATAGGACAAGAAGCATTGTATTCAACATCCAAAACATAGAAATCAACAGGGACAGAGGCATTGTTAACCATAATAAGAACATCATTAAGACTCCCCATGAGTTTCTTTTTAGCATTATCATCTAGTGGGACATTCAAATAACAATCTTCAAGTGGAGGCAAATCAAGCATATCATAAATCCTTCTAGGCATAATAGAGACACTACTATAAAGATCACATAAAGCTTTGAAGTCAAAGTCATTGACTTTCATATTAATGATGGGTTCCCAACCATCTTCTTGTTTTATAGGAATAGAAGCTTTATGTTTCATCTTTTCTTCTTTAATCTTTATGAGAGCATTAGTAATGTGTTTTGTAAAGGCCATGTTCATAGCACTAGCATTAGGACTTTTAGCAAGCTTTTGTAGGAACTTAATAACTTCAGATATATTGGAACCATCAAGATCAAAATCAAATTTATCATGTAAAGTAGTAGAAATATTACTAGCCTCAACACTAGTGGTGGTAATAGTAGAAACACTAATGTTTGTAGCAATTTCATCTTCTCTTTCCCACTTAGCATGTAATTCAGCTAATAGTCTAACATTTTCATCAATTCTTACTTGTATAGCATTAGTAGATGCAAAGGGATTATCATTAGTTTCAGGTTTAGCAGCCATTTTATTCAAAGAAGATTGAGCTTCAGCCAAAGATGCTATATTTCTTTCAGCATTAGAGAGTTTTTCCTCAATAGTTTTATTGAAAGCGGTTTACTTACTAATAAAGTCTTTAAGCATAACTTCAAGTTCAGAGGGAGCACTCCTATTATTGTTGTAAGAGTTTCCATAAGCATTACTATTGTTGGGAGGATATGGCTTATAATTGTTGTTACCAAAATTACTCCTATAAGCATTGTTGCTAAAATTGTTATTTCTTATGAAGTTCACATCAACTTGCTCTTCTTGAGCAACCAAAGAAGCCAAAGGAACATTATTTGGATCAATACAGGCTTTCCCATTCACAAGCATGGACATAATAATATCAATCTTATCACTCAAGGAGGAAGTTTCCTCAACAGAATTTACCTTCCTACCTTGTGGAGCTCTCTCAGTATGCCATTCAGAATAATTTACCATCATATTGTCTAGAAGTTTTGTTGCAGCACCCAAAGTGATGGTCATAAAGGTACCTCCAGCAGCAGAGTCCAATAGGTTCCTTGAAGAATAGTTCAATCCTGCATAAAAAGTTTGGATGATCATCCAAGCAGTCAGTGCATGAGTGGGACAATTTTTTACCAAAGATTTCATTCTTTCCCAAGCTTGAGCAACATGCTCATTATCAAGTTTTTTAAACTTCATTATTTCACTTCTCATGGATATAATCTTAGCAGGAGGATAGTACTTTCCAATAAAAGCATCTTTGCACTTAGTCCAAGAATCAATACTATTCCTAGTTAAGGAATTCAACCATTCTTTAGCTTTTCCTCTCAAAGAGAAAGGAAACAATTTCAGTTTAATAATATCACCATCTACATCCCTATGCTTTTGCATCTCACAAAGTTGAACAAAGTTATTTAGATGGGAAGCAGCATCTTCATTACCAATACCAGAAAATTGTTCTCTCATAACAAGATTGAGTAAAGCAGGTTTTATCTCAAAGAAAATATCTTCAGGCAAAGGTGGAGCAATAGGTGTGCTCATAAAATCATTGTTGTTGGTGCTAGTGAAGTCACACAACTTAGTGTTTTCAAGAGTAGTCATTTTTTTGGGTTTTCAAATAAGAAAGCAAACTAGTAAAACAAATTTTTTTGTGTTTTTTTATAAAAAACAAGCAAACAAAACAAAAATAAACTAAGCAAAACAAAAATAACAAAGTAAGAGATTGGTTATGAGGGACTCCCCTTGTGAAGATGTCCTTGACTCCCCGGCAAAGGCGCCAGAAAAATGCTTGATGGCTCTGTGTATGGCGCCAGAAAAATGCTGGAGCGGTGTTGATGTAGAGCTCGTTGGGAACCCCAAGAGGAAGGTATGATGAGCACAACAGCAAGTTTCCCTCAGTATGAAACCAAGGTTTAATCGAAGCAGTAGGAGCAAGGAAACACCCCAAAGGTGTTACTAGCTGAGTTTTGACAGGGCGCACTACCGGTGCTAGTAGCAACGTGGAGACCTGCACAACACAACCACAAAACTTTGTCCCCAACTTGCAATGAGGTTGTCAATCTCATCGTGTTTTGCGGAAAACAAAGGATTAAACATATCGAATGGAAAGAAGTAAAAGTTTGCAGAAAGTAAACACAAAGCAGTAAAAGATTGTAGATTGTATGTAAAAGACAAGGACCGGGATCCATAGTTCACTAGAGGTGGCTCTCCTTAGATAGATAACATGCTGGGTGAACAAATTACAGTGGGGCAATTGACAAACATCGAGAAAGCAATACATGCATATACTAATCATCTTGAATCCTTTGAGACTTGATTGGGCATTACAACATTATACATAGACCGCCATCCAACTGCATCTATGACTAATAATCCACCTTCAGGTTCTCATCCGAACCCCCTCCAGTATTAAGTTGCAAGCAATAGATTATTGCTTTACAAATTGCGTGTAAAGTAAACAATACGATTGTTCTATGAATAAAGTATTGTTGTTTTCTCCCTAGTAGCAACAACACATCTAGTACCTTAGAGATTTCTGTCACTTCCCCAGATTACCAGAGGCATGAACCCACTCTCGAGCATAAATACTAACTCTTGGAGTTGCTAGCATCTACTTGGCAAAGATAGCTACTAACAACGGAAAGCATGCAAGATCACAAATAACAAATACATGATAGAATCAATAATCAATCTGAAATAGCATCTCAATATCCATTGGATCCCCGCAAACACAACATGCAGAATTACAAATAGATGATCTTGATCATGAACGGAGATCACAAGATCTAGACATGAAAGCACAAAGGAGGAGAACCAAGCATCTAGCTACTACATGGATCCGTAGTCCAAGGATGAACTACTCACGCATCACACCGGAGGCTTGCATGGTGATGAAGAAGGCCTCTAGGGTGAATTCCCCTCTCCGGCAGGGTGCCGGGAAGAGCTTCATATCCCTCCTGATCTAGGGATGGAGATGACGGCGGCTACAGACTCTTTCGTGGATTTTTGATCGGGCCCTTAGGGTTTTTGTCCCGAGGGCATCTTATAGGCGGAAGGGGAGGCCGAGGGGGTGCCAGGGCTGGCCTCACCACCCCCTGGCGTGGGCCAGGCTGGGACGCGTGGCCAGGTGGTGTGGTGGCCCCCTGGCCCCTCTCCGTCTCGTACTCTGGCATCTGATGACTTTTGGAAAAATAGGCACTTTGGCTTTTGTCCCTTCCAATTCCGAGAATATTCATTTTCTGACTTTCCTGGAACCAAAAACAGCAGAAAATAGGCAGCTGGCACTATGGCTCTTGTTAATAGGTTAGTCCAAGAAATCATATGAAAAGTACTCCAAAGTGTGGACAAAACACAAGAAAGTGGATAAAACTAAGCATGGAACATGAAAAATTATAGATACATTTGCAATGTATCAGCTACATGTAGCAAGAAACAGTTCGGCCTAGAAATAGAAGAATAGACTAGACCTTGATGGAGAGTTCACCGGAGACCTTGTCGGAGACCTTGTAGCAAAAATTTGTGCTAATGTAGCAAATCCTACCTCGCCGGAGACCATGTAGCAAAAACGTTACGCTATTGTAGCACAACCGCAAAATGGTGGTAGCAAATAAAATATCATATTGTAGCAAATCCGATATCATTGGACACCTCGCCAGATATCTCGCTGGAGACATTGTAGCAAAATCAAAGAAACGCTTGTAGCACCGCCGCATGCCGCATGTCGCAAACCTCGACACCTTAGGTAGCAGCGGTGGTGGCAGTAGGTAGCAGCGCCGTTAAACCCTTGTAGAAAATCTCGATGCCATGGGTAGCAGTGTCAATGGTAGTAGGTAGCAGTGTCGTTAACCCCATGTAGAAACCTCCATGTCGTAGGTAGCGACGTCGGTGGCGGTAAATAGCAACGCTAGTGGCAGCACCAACACAACAATACCGATCTGGCGGCTCTCCGGAATGTGTAGGCAGGCGGCGCTCCGCAAGATGTGTAGGCAGTGCTACGCACGAGGTCTATGGAGGCTCCGGTGAGGTGCCCGCGGCGGTACGGTGCTGCGGTGAAGCGGGACGGTGATGTGATGGCTCTGAAATATAGTCATCTACGTCCACATTTAAACTGGATATTATACATATTTTTGATAAAATGTCTCTCTAAAGCCCTAATGCCTAATGATCAAAGGGGCATGCAATTCTTTCTTTCCATTTTTCCCTGCGCAGATAATGAAGTTTGATGATGGGAATCACTACATTAAAGTCAAAGATACAAGATTTCTAACAACCAGAAGAAACCAGGAGTCGTGTGTCGGAGGCAGACACTTTAACAACCAACTATACGACCGGAATAAAGTTCCGGCCGTATAGTTACGATCGTATAGTTGCCATCGACGCTGCTAGGTCAAACAGAATAACTTGCGTGAAGGGACCCCTATATAATAGGGCGATGAGAAAAGGGCCTCTCGAGTCCTTGTCCCAGATCAATAGCTGCCTCCAGATCTCCATCCACCACACCTAAGAGACGCCGGAGGAATAGACTTAGATCTAATCTGCAAACCCATATCCACCACCATAGCCATATTCCACCACTTGTAATAGTAGATCTCATCTTCGATTGGTAACATTGTAAGACTATTTGATATCAATCTCATGATTTCCATTACAATGTTTGTGATTGTTGATCTCATCTCTAGTGTGAGTAATTATCCTTGGGCTAAGGGCTTCAGCCTAGCCATGTAGCTTTTGTGCATGTTATTTATCATATATGGGATTATGTATTAGTTTGTATGACATGATGATTATTGTATCCTCTCTTGCCTCAATCTAAGGACTTGTCAGGTACCTAAGACCCCGAGGATTGAGCCAGGCATAGGGAGTATGAGTAATGACTAATCTGCAGGTTGGGAACCCCAGTGACAGAAGGGGTAGTACGGCTGTATGTGAGGGATTTACTTGGGATTAATGGTGACGTCACTATGCATATCATTAGTTCTCTTTCTTCTATGGACGAGACTAGTAGGTTATTGCTATAAGTGGTTGCGGAGGCAGTAGCAATTATGGATGCACTGCCCACATATAATTTATCTTGCTCTAACAATTACATGCATACTTTATTTTTATCTTTTATTCCCATCATATGTTTTGCACAGCTACAGGTGAAACCGAACACCCTAGGCCCTCCCTCTCCATCATCGACAACAACAATAGACGCAAACTCTTGGTCCATTAAAAACACAAAAGGAATTCTAAAACTCCCGAAGGTCCATTAAAGTAACTTCACTACGCATCTGCTTCCCGAGGATTCGATAAACCTAGGTCTACTAGGGAAAAAGAGCTATACTACATCCGTAATCCAGATCAAAGGTATCACAGCACGATGCTCCGGCAAGGTGGAGTGGGACGGAGTGGCGCTTCGACGAGATGCGGTCGACAACACTGTGTGGAGACGGATGGCCGCGCGGTGCTCCGGTGAGGTGCAGGCGGTGGCCCGCCGCTGTGTGGAGATGGACGACAGCGCGGGGCTATGGCGATGAGCGGTGATCTGAGCAAGCAAGCGAGCTGGGCAACAGCGGTGTGGCGGCCACAGAAGAACAGCGCTGGAAGGAGGCGGCCATGGCGCAACTGCTGGTTCTGGCAAGAAGAAAAGGCGTAGGAAGCGACAAGGCAGGAGAGGGGCCACCACGCATGTGTTGCCTCAACCCAGGGGATCAAGTCATGGGATCCTCTGGGGGAGTAGTATCGTCTTCCTATAAAAATGCATTTGGACCCCGATTGGAGCAAATTTTATGTCTAAATTGTTGCGCATAAGATTTCCCACAACTTTCCTTTCTACACGTTTTCAATTGGACGTCATATTTAGTGGCATTTCTGGGAATCTTCGAAAAGAGTTCTGCAGGACATATTTCAGGAATTTCTAGATTTCACCATTATGAGCGGTTTCCTTCCATATTTGTGTATTTACTACACAACAAAGTGTAAACTAAGAACTTGTGTACTTTTGAAACTATTAGTATGTTAGTCTCAATAAATATATTGCAAAATAATAATGATTTTGAAGCAATAAACAACAAAGTTCATGGATGCATTTTACATGCATCCAGCATTCCCAAGCTTAACGTATGCTCATCCTTGAGAATAAAGGTGATAAATTTATGTCAACACCTAGATTTTTAATCTCAGATGCCTGTTATGTCATACCTCACAATCCCAAGATTACCATTTTTGCGAGACATAACAGAATTGGTACCACAGTACATCATCCATTACAAACCATAATAAGGTCTTACAAATAAAGGATCTCATGATCTAGTCTTAATACAAATCAAGCAGCGGAAATTAAACGTAGTAGGGGCTCCATCTTCAGAGTCACATGCAATGCTGACGATGGGGATGATCCTAGTTGTCATAGACCTCCTGCTATCCATCATCCTGGTAGTCCTCCTCATAGTCTGGCCACGGGTATAGCCATGGACAAAGCCATGAGTACTCTTTAAGTACTCGCAAACTATCACTAACAAGTAAGGTAGTTCTAGTAGGAATCTTAAGCTCTAGGTTTATTTGCAAAAAGCCAGGTTTATCTCAAACTAAGTTTAGAAGTAAAGAAAACTAATTTGATGTTCTAAAGCACTTAAGTGGGAACCTAGTTTTCATGTCCACAACCCTGTTGTGGTCAAGTCAAAGTCATAGTTAAATTCACAAGTCATTTTGAAAACATCTGACGACGGAACAGTATGGCCACTCCAATTGTCCATGACCGTGGACGCGGCTATTCGAATAGTTTGACACTCTGTAGAGGTGGTATACTTTCACCACAAAATTCGATACATCCGTCAGGGATAACCCTGAATCAATCATACTTAGTATGCAGATAATCAATCATAACCTTTCAATTACACACCCTAGTATAGGCACCTCCCCTATGATCTTGGCCTCCTAGCCATGGCCATCTTCCATCCTGGTAACTGCATAGGTGGACATTCATCACGAGGTAGCCTCAACTCAACCTCTTCCGCAAGTGAACCCATACTAAGACATATAAACTTCCAGTTAAGCCCTACCCAATTCAGGTATTATGGTATGGTAAAATTGGAATGGTACTGCATCCGAACCCAACCATCAGTTTTTATAAAGTGCTAAGGCTCATGCGTCAACATTTTCATCATCAAATCATTGTGTTTCTCAACACATGTCAAAACATCTCAATAGAATGAATCCTCATTCCAAGGTTTTCATAATCATTTTTACCAAGTATTCCCATATAAAGTGATCAACTTTTATGCTTAGCACTAGCCACTAAAGTTGAGGGTATTCACTAATGAGGGGTGCTAATCAAGGGTAACTATCCAACACTAATCTCATGCCTTGGAATGACATCTAAGTATAACTACTTAGGCCTAGTTTTATACTCTTTATGGTATCTATACTATTTTTCCACTACTCACAAAGCACTAACTAAAAATAAAGAACTTTGGTAAAAGTAAAAGAAAAAATCTTACAAGTAAAACTTGGGATTGGTATAATCAAAGTTGGATAACCAAGCATGCCTAATGCATCTTGCATAGGTTAACTTGCAAGGATGACTTGCATAGTTCTAGCTTGCATAGTTAGGAAACTTTCAAGTGTTAGCTTGCAATTAGTGATGGCTTTCCTTCAGTAGTGCAGTGATTGAAGTTCTCCTCTTCTTCTTCTTGGTAGTACTCCTCCTCCTCGTATCCTGGGTCGGTACTATCGTCTATAAATGAATACGAGGTACACAATCACCAAAAAAAATACTTAGCTACTTCTATTTAGCACACAAAAGCTCACACTAGAGGATTTAGCATCATCACAATCATCACATGAAATAAAGACCTAGTCTTATTTATTTTAATTTAGAAAAGTAATTTCTACTCATCGAAAATACTTAAGCTTTAATATTCTCCAATTAAAATATGGGATCATGTTGACACATGTCATCACCACATATTCTAATACTTGGGAGTGTGATTTAAAGTGGTAATCATATTTTATAAAGTTAAATCTCACCGCATTTAATAGAATTAAAGTGACTAGAAATGTCCATATAGCATTCTTTTGGTACTATTTCAATGTCATTGCATGTAAACATAAATATTTTTACATATTCAGATAGATCTTGTCAAATTTGATTTTTGAGAGTTGGAATCAACTCAAAATCATTTATGGTTGATTTTTGAAAAATGTTTGAAGTTGGAAAAGTCTTTGTCTTGTTATTTTTACTATAGGTGATCTCTAACTCCAAATGGTTTTAATCCAACGGGTTTGGATAGATAATTTAAATACCTTTCTAACAAAATTGGAATCATGCAATTTGGTTCAGTGAATCTCTTTGAATTGGTTTTTGAATCTACTGATAGAAACTGGTTTTAACTAAAATAGAAAATAACTATTTGAATCTATAGGCCTGCGCAGGAAAGTAAACGGGCCGGCCCAATCAGCACAGCACGGCGTAGAGGGCTATAGATAAACGGGTCCCACTAGTCAGTGACTCTATCTAACCGAAACAGTATCTTTAAATCTAGGCCCTACGATTAGAACCTGATCTAACGGCTAAGGTTCATCGTCAACGACGAACAGCTCTAGCAAGGTCTGAACCCTAACACGGTGGTGGGGGTCATGTGAGGCTCACCTGGGCTCCATCTAGGGTCGGCGATGGGGGCGAACGACGTGGTCGATGACGGTGGTTTGAACAGTGGTCACGACGGCTCCTAGGGCGGCTCCAATCGACGGCTCCTCTTTTCCTCTGTAGTGGCGGACTCTGGCCAAATTTTGGCGATGCAGCGCTCGCCTTGCTCCGGGAAAAGGTGTGGGAGGTTTTGTGAGTAGTGGGGAGTGAGGTGGTGTGGTGAATTGAGGCAGAGGGGGCCTCTATTTATACACGAGCGAGAGGGACAAAGCAGGATGGGCTGGCTTCTCCGGCGACGGTAGTGCATCGAGCTATTGGCGTGGCTGAGGGTAGGGGTGACGCAGTGCTCCCTAGCGGTCATCACGGGCTTAAAGGCGCGGCACGGGGCGATCGAGGATGGTCGGGCGCGTGCGGTGCTCTACGCGGAACTGGCGGTGTTCGAGATGGCGCACGGGGGCTACGGGTCACGCGGTGGCGAATGGGGATGTCTAGGAGCTAGCTGGTGTTATGGCAAGGGTGTGCACGCGTGGAGAAGGAGAGGCACGACGTGTGCGAGATGGTCGGCTGCGGCGCTCTGGCGCGCTCTCAGCACGGCGCAGAGAAAATGGGCGTGGTGATGCTGGGGTGGTCCATGGCCTGGCTGCGGTCGAGGGTTGGACAGGGTGTGGCGGTGGATGGTGGCCTGCCTCCTGGACATCATGGACGAGGGCGGCGTGGTCTCTGGCGAGCGGTCCATGGTTGGCCGGCGTGGCAAGCTCCGGGCGGCGCTGCACTGGCGCAACGGCAAAAAGGGGGTGCATGTCTGGCGCTGCTGTGTGTTGGGTGAATACAGGGGAGTGAAGAGGGGACAATTTGGTCGAGTGATCACTGCTCCAAACAGTGGAGTTAGGCAGTAATTGATCTGTGTCTGCTAGGTTTTCGGCCAAATGGCCGCAAGAATTTAAATTTGAAATTTTTGAATGAAATTTGGTGAGTGATTTAAACTTATGCTTGGTAGTCTCTGGTTGCTTGGGTTTATCAAGGTGAATTGATTTGAGTGGTTTTTGCAAAATGGTGATCTTACCATATGAACTTGATTCAATTTAGAACTATCCTTTAAATAGATTTGAAAATAGTTTCTGTGGGTTTGTAAAGTGGGCTTGGGTTCACTTTTACTTGATCTAGCAAGGGGTGAAAATAAGTGGAAATGTTTCTGCTAGAAATTCTTTACTAGGAACTCACAAAGTGTCCTAATGGTTAACTTTGGTCAAAATGACCATTTGCTTATTTGATTCATATTCGATTTCTTTTTCTTTTGATTTTGTTTGTTATTGTCCTAGATGATGTAGTATTCATCTTTAAACCCTTTCTTATCATTTGTAGTAATCAAACATGGCAATTGCACTCAATTATACACTAATGCAAATCACACATGCATTCATATTCAAATTAGAAATAAAAGTTTTTGTTAACCCTAAACTTGGGTGATTAGAACTTGATAACCTTGCTTAATAATTTTTGGGGTGTTACAATTTAACATGGACTTTGTAGTTTGTTGCTTTGATTCTTTTTCATTGCCACACAAAGTTCACTAGGTTCAATCTTGAAGGAATAACAATAAGCAAGTGAGTTATAAAGTGATATCTTTTGCACTCTACAAACATGCTCAATAATAAGTAGACTTGTGTTCAAACAAATGGGAGGTAAAACAAGCCTTCAAGCATACTTAGATGAACCTGTAGAATTTTTGGAAGACTCTTTGCTATCATTGGCATGGGGTTTTTATGTCTTTCTACATTGGGGTACTTCTTAGTTTCATTCCCTTGACCTGGAAGACTCACTTCTTAGTTTTATGTCTTCCCTTGAGATATTTTAATATATCGTACCGAAAGTAAGCATGGATTAAATATGTGCAAAGGCATATTTAGCTTCCAAACTCTATTTCATTAAGTTTATGATTGAACAATAGTTCATCATTAGTGTTTGGTTCCATTTACCCCTATCTTTAGCATCTTTCTAGTTCAAAGAAGAGAATAATTATAACAAGATAGACATGAAGTTCAACTTTGTCAAACACTTTCCCCTTTTGCAAGGTATCCATTAATGGTCTTGCCCTCCTAGTAACCAGTATAAACCTTATTCATGGGTCTTTCAATCATGTCATATGCTCTAAAACAACCTTTGCTTTTCATTTTCCATGGCTAGCCGAATCCTCGGGTGCCTACCTTTCCAACACTTTTCCCTAGAGCATATGTATTGAAATACCCATGACCCTTAGTTTACTCATTGATTACTAAGTAGAACAAGAGCATCTCATGTCCCCTTGTTATCATTCCTTCTGCTTTTTATCTTACAAAACCATTTTATGTTTCACAAACATTACCACCTTTGGTGGTTGTGCCTTCAAGTTCGTGGTCACCCCACAACCAACTTCTCTATGACAACCATAACCATAAGAGCAATATTGTTTGGAAGCTAAATAAAACAAGGCACATGGGAAATATACTTGGAATAGCATTGATGCTATACAGGTATGTATGATGTATGATGTGGGAATTGGTTTTAAGGGTATTTGGATAAACAAGCTTTGCTTGTATAGGAATTTTTGGGCTAGCAAAAAGATCTACAAGTATGCCATTGGATCCATAGTGTCCAACATTTATCATCACACTATGCTCTTGAAGTATTAAACATCAATGTATATGAGAAAAGGTATTACTAAATAAGGCACTATCAAATTATCATTCATTAAAGTATTTGAGCTAGCAACACTAAGCATGACTTTTAATTTCAGCTTTTTGCTATCATTTCCTTTTCTTTTGATAGCACACAACTCATTATCATAAAGGAATTTAATCATGGTATAGATTGTTTCAGTAGATATTTCCTAAGCATGAAAAACATCTATCATGGTGGTTTCATTTATTCTCAAGGCAACATCAAAACTAGACAAAGACGCTCCAAGTTTCTACGAGCATTCTATGGTGCTCGAAAAACAAAGTTTAGAGGTTTACAAACCGAGAGTTTGATAGGTCTAGTGGTGTGCCTTGGGTATCCCCAATCTTATGGTATTCACCATTATTGGATAACTATTAGTGTGGTGTTCCTCCATTCCCTGTCAAAAAACTTCAATACAAAATTTTCTCCCATTTCTTTTCTATGGGGTGACATTAGTGGTATAAAGATATGAAGGAGATATGCCCTAGAGGCAAATAATAAATAGGTTTTTATTGTCATATCTCAATTAGTTCATAATAGTTTCATATTGTGCTATAACTGTATCAAGTGGAAACATTGGTACAGGTGTGGTATGAAACAAACCAAGTCCCTAGTAGCCTCTATTCATACTAGTTCGTTGGTCAAGCGATGGTCAAGGTTTCCTGATCATGGGGCATTTATGCCAATTGACAATGAGGTCATATCATTGGTGAAAGATGTGATAGACATCACCCAAATACTGTGACATGATCAAGTCATAGAGTTCATTGTTGCAATAGTTAGAAACATAGTCTCCTTCTCCTTAGACCATGAGACCATATCAATCACTATCACCTGAGAATACTTACATAGCATCAAATGTCACTCGCGGGAGCGGTGATCATAAAGGTATGTTCAGGTATTCGTAGGGGCATGTAGAGGCATTATGTGTCAAGAGCGGGATTTGTTGACCCACGTGATGGGTAAGATAAATATTGCTGGCTTGGTGAGATTACAGCCATAATGTTGCAACATGTGACTAGGTCACGGGGATGTAATATCGTGGTAACAAGTAAAACATAACTTGTCAGTAACGAGATTTACAAGGTATGTGATACCAATGATCGGATCTCGGACAAGTCGTATCGAAGAAACAAAAGGAATTGGACTCGATGTTTTACGGTTCAAACAACAGTGTCATCATGGAATGCACAGGGGTCATTATGGGCATCCCGGGCCCACTATTCATCATTGATGGAGATCATGTATGTGCCATCCTGAGCCGTGGGGAAATACACTTAAGGGTACGATGAGATAGAGATCCTCTGTAAGTTGGAATCACCATTTGAAAGAGAAAAGGAAACCGGAAAAGTTCCATGAGAGAACCAGAATCGTTTCGGGAAAGTTCCGAAGTCGTTCGGAGGAAATCGAAAGGTGTTTTCGGTCAAATCAGATTTTGGAATATGTATTTACATATTAATTAATATAATTAATATTAAATATAATATTAAAATCTAATTTGAAAGGGTATTCTACTAATGGGCCAAATTCATAGGGAAAAATAACCCATGAGGAAAACCGCAAGAGGGAAGGGCCAAGGGCCAAAGGGGCCAAGGCCTAGCCGCTACTTGGGGCCCACCCGGCCAGCCTTGGGCTGTGCGCGAGGTGGGGCCCACCCCTGGCTGGCCCATGGAGCCCTATGGGCTCATGGCGCCCCCCCTCTCTCCCTTGTTTAGTCCCACATGGGAAACCCAAAGGGGAGGGCACACCTCCCTCCCCCTATATAAAGGGGTGCCCATGGGTGGGATGAGACACACGAAAATAGAGAAGTCCTTTGGTTGGCTTCCTATCCTCTCTCTCTATTTACCTTGTGACCATGGCCCCATGTATGGGTTTTGCAAACAAGGCGCACCTGCAGCACGCCGTTGCGCTGCAGGGATTTCAAGCCGGAGATCTACTTCCGCACTTTTGGCAAGGATCAAAGACTCCGAGGTCGTCATCATACACCGCATGTGTAGGAAATATCGAGGGTGCCTCATACAAGGGCATCTTGGATGTCGTGAGCCAGAGCTGCTGCACGATGAAGATGGAGCAAGGGGTGACCTGCGAGGAGCTTCGCGACCTTGAGGTCGGCTACGAGTTCGACTACTTCAACCATCTTCTCCTCGAAACTTTAACCACGTACGGTCTACAAGGGTATATATTCTATATGCTCCGGTCATTACGGTATTACTACATAGATAGATCTTAGGCATTAGGAAGTTCCAACGTAGGAATTTTCTGTTTTCTGCTACGGAACCCTTCAAGATATAGTGCTAGCTGTGATAAAAGCCCCAAATAAAATTTGGTTATAAATGTGAAGAGAGTTAATTAAGTGGATAATATCCATAAAATATCAAAATTCTCAAAAAGAATCAAATCAAAACTCAAAAAGGCCACTCTTGCAACAAAAGACAGATTCTTCCCAGAAATACAGCAGCTGCAGAATGTATTTATTTAGCCCACTTAAATATGTAAGAAATTTTAGCCAATTTTTGTGCCTATATAGGATGAAAATTTGTAACTCCAGTAGAAAATTTAGCTTAATCAGAGTTACATACAAAAACATAAAAATCGTTTGGTAAACAGCAACGTGCAGAAATTTTCAACTCCAAATATATGTTTCAACTTTTAAAATCCATAATGGATAAAACTTGGTACTTTATTTTCGTAAAAAAAAATTATTAAACCTTTATTTTAACAGAGAACAAATGTCCAAAAACCAAAAACCTAAAAGAAGCAAAAATAACCAAGAAAGAATCAAGAGAAGCAAACATAGAAGATACAAAATCTTTTGTTATTTTTGTTTTATGAAAGATGAAAAGCAAGAAGCAAACAAAATTAAAAGGCATAAAATATTTTTGTTTTTTGGGTCTTAGAAAAACAAGAACCAAATGAAAAAATTATAAAATCTTTTCGTTGTTTTTTAAGGAAAAGCAAGAAGCAAATAAGAACCAAATGAAGAACCAGAAAATGTTTTAAAGTTTTAAAAACAAAAGGTAAGAAGGAGCAAAAAGAACCAAATAAATATAAGATCTTTTTGATATTTTTTTATAAATATATGCAAAATAAGATCCAAACAAAATAAAAAGTTAATTAAACATGGTTTCCACAAACATATAAAGAACAACATAAATGTAAAACTAAAACATGAGTTTGGAATGATATTACTTGAAATACTTGAAAGAAGAGGGGGGATGCGTGGGCATCCCCAATCTTGTTCTCTTGCTAGTTCTTTTCCTCTACTTCTTTCTCGTCATATCATTTCACTCATATCAAACAAATAAATATTTTAATCTTCATGTTACTTCAATGCCTATAAAATGGTTAGTTCTCCAAACAAATGATATAATAGTTTCTACCATGATGCAAACTTTAGTAATTATTGGGAAACCATTTTATTCAAGAAGCTAATATATTACAAAAGAGACCCTCTTTTTATTTTGTTTTTATGTGGGGGAAGATTTAGTGATCTAGACTTTGCAATGGTTCCATTGGCATGAACAACACATGCTCAAGGTCGACCCCACCTTCTCCATTGCTAATCTTTCTCATTTGCTCTCCCAAATTTTATATTTAGTTAAAATCTTATACTAATTGTTAAATAATAGTAGCTAAAGTTATTTTACATATTGAATGGATATCAAGGTGTGCTCAAATAGAATAGTATTTGAAAGCATATGGAGCACACCACAAAGCACATAGACATTAACATTTGAGTCTAACTTTCTTCCTATGTATTGACATTTTATATATGAATAAATAGCAGCAAGGTTATGGTATCCAATGCACATAATGATCAGTAGCTTGCTTAAACAGAATGGAAATATAAAGAGGGTTTTTATCTCTTCCTCTTTCATAATTATTGCAAGCATCAAAAGCAAACTTACTCTCATAGTTTTGAATAGATTCACCATATAAAGATAAGTCATCTAGTGAGCATAATTGATCATCTAACTCAATTATATCACTTTCGTACGCCCATATATTAGAAATAATTGTTCCACATAGAGGACTACTAGGCGATGAAAGATCATCATCATTATAAGAAGAGTTGTTCATGAGAATTTGTGTGTTACCCTTGTTGGGAGTAGGAGATGGGTAGCTACTTCATTCTTCCTCCACTTTTTCTTCTTTCTCTTATATCTCCTTTTCTTTGGGATGCATGGGCATTCCCAAGCTTAGCCTTTTGTCATCTTCTTCCCTAACACTTTCATCATGATTTCTTGCATTAAAAAAGTTAGTGCCCAAGGGAATATTCAAGCTTTCAAACTATTTGACTAGCATATTATACACATCATTCTGAGAATTTTCCATTATATATTTTTTGGATTTTAATTTTATATGCAAGGTACAAAAAATAAACTAGCAACGCAAACAAGAACAGAAGCCTAGTGCTACGCTCCCCGGCAACAGCGCCAGAAAAGTATCTTGATAACCCACAAGTGCAGGAGATCACCGTAGTACAATTCGATAAGTATTTGAGTGTCGAACCCACGAGGAGCTGAAGGTAAACTATCTATTCTCTAAGTACCTATAACCCACCTATATGGCCTTCTATGCAAAGCTAGGATCTAAATTGTGTGTGTCTTTGTTTTTGGTATTAACTAGAAAACAATAAAGTACTTGAAATAAATACTATAAGTAAAATAATGCAAATGTAGTGGAGCTACTGGAGTGGATGTGAATAATCTATGGGAGCAAATGTTTAGGAAAATTGCTATTTCATTCATTTGGTTGTCACAATTAGTGAAGTACATATATAGTCTTTTTATTGTTTTTTCTAGGAGGAGCCATAACTAGGTGTAGCCATATATACGAGCAAATAGACCCCTAGTGATTGATTCGAAGGCTAATTAAGAACACACTAGGGAATATTAAGATATAAAATCTAACCACCGCATTTAGATCTATGGTCCCCATGATAATACCCCTGTTGATTAACCTTGAATTAATACTACATATATTTCTAAGATTTGGGATTCGGCTTCTGTCAAACTCCGTCTATCCCTCATCCTATCAACATGCAACAGTGACAACCTTGTGCATCCCCCAACTATGTGTGCACTCATATGTTAGTGCATCAAGATCACCATACAAGATAACATATACTTGTATGCAACCAAAACAAATAAGATCACAATTGCCATAACAATTCACACTACTCAAACACCAACATAGTCACACAATAGATGGTGATGGAGATGAGCCTCCCCAAGGGGGAGAGGCGGCACCGGCGGGAGCACAGGGAGGCAATGCCTCGGCGACCTCCTAGGGGCGACGGATGCCCTTGGGGGCAGCGGCCCCTTGGTCCTTCTTCTTTCTTGGAGATGGTGCTGCAATGGAGGAGCTTCTCTCCCTCATTTGGGGCTGCCAAGGAGAGGGATTTTTGTGGCTATGGGTGGATGCCTCCAAAAGTAAGGTTTTCTCTCAATATATAGTGGTGGAGATGCAATCTTTGCCATAGGATGGATACCCCTTGGACCAAGGGCTCTTTGGCATCTCTAGGACCTTCCTAGGAGTCCCCTCTATTCTTAATGAGTCCATCAAGTCATGTTTGGTTTGAAATCATCAATGATGGAAGGATGTTGAGTCAACCACGTCACATATTTTCGGAGTCCTGAAACTGCTTGTGTCCTCCGTAGTAATATGCCTATAAAAAATGCATCCAACTCCGTTTGGAACGACTTGTATGTCTAAATTGTTGCGCATAAAATTCCCCACAACTTTTCCTTCTACACTTTTTTCCATTGGACGTCATCTTAAGGATCATTTCTGTCAATCTTCGAAAAGAGTTCTGCAGAGACAGATTCCAGGAATTTCCAGATTTCACCATAATGAACGATTTCCTTACATATTTGTGTATTTCCTACACGATAAAGTGTAAACCAAGAACTTATGTACTTTTGCAAGTATTAGTAGGTTAGTATCAATAAATATAATAATATTGCAAAATAAAAATGATTTTGAAGGAATAAACAACAAAGTTCATGGATGGATTTTACAGGCATCACCACGACTAGCTGGACGTCAACTATCAGAAACATGTAGTTACTTTAACATCATATCGATTTACATTTTCGTGGAATGGCAATAGTTGGCTAGGAACACATACATGCTGCTAGCTGTGTCAATGGCAATACAAGTTCAACATGTATAGGACGATCTAGAGATCCTTTGCCCTACTCAAATGCAAAGTGTTCAGCTCGTTGGCAATCAAACATAGGCCATGGACTTCAGACCGATGCTTCAGGCATGGGCTAATGCTTCACGATTATCGAAGTGCACGTTTCACATGTCTGCATGAGGAAGACAATGATGCCGAGCATATCTTCTTGGAATGTTTTTACGCATGACATGTGTGGTACATTTGCCTGTAAGCTGTCGGGCTATAGATGGAGAAACCACAGATGGAAGCATGGTGGCTTCATGCTAGGGAGAGCGTGCAGATTGAACACAAGAGGAAATTTGATACCCTAGTCATATTAGTTTCTTGGAGCTTTGGAAGCAACAAAACGCGAGAGTCTTCAGCAATACTAGTGCAATGTCCTACACTTAAGGAGAGGATCAGAGCTGAGATGCACATTTGCGAACTAGCCTTTATCGGAAGGAGGAAAAATAGATTGTGAGAGTAGGCTTGGGTTTAGGAGTGGAGTGTGTTTGTGTGTCTTGGTGTTCAGCCAATCCAACAGCTAGCAGTTGGCTCTTTGACTTCTTGTTACCTTATATAAAGAGATGGCACATTCCCCTTGTAACCCCTCCAGATCAACCATTACACTTGGCACGGTAATTTTTATATGCAGAGACTACCTAACCCTTTATATTCCTTTCCTTCTCCATAAACAAGTAGAGCTGGCCAACTTTTTTTTACCATTACATGAGCACTCTTGTCTTTTTCCCTTGAGGATGATGCAAATTCCAAGCATTATGTCCGTCAATTTTTTCACCATTGCATGATCTTCCATTTTATACCATGTAGAAGGAAGAAAAATTCTAGGAAATCAAATATCTTCACCATTATATCATCACCCAACTTGTAGCATGTAGCAGCAAACAAATTGCCATGCATTAGTGAAGTAATTTTACTCACAATTATACGATTCATAGCTACCTCATTTGTAAACTTATCCTTTAGCAGAAAACTCATCTATAAGAATGGAGAAGAAACACAACCCTAAACAAGGAAATGCTCAACACACAAAATGATCATGCACCATGTAAGAATAGTATCTGCTAAGTCAGATGAGGCACGCCATAGTAAACACAATCTAGATCCCTCGGAACTCACTTATATTTATAGGCATGTGTATTCCGAGGATAATCCCTCCACTCATATAGGCTTAGAAGTTGTGTAACCTCCGAAAATTTTAAGAAATTTGATCTGACCAGTCAGATGTGTAGTGTTGGATCTTGTCCACCGCTACAATCCTTGTCGTGTGTAGAACATTGGCCAAGTGTTGAGGTTGTCACATTTCCTATATTTGTTTCCCTCCAATATCTCGTACATGAACTACATTAACCAATACCTGCAAAAAAACTACATTAAACAAGTGTTCTTGATCGATCTATCTGCAGAAAACAAAGCCCTTGTTGGCATGCATAAGTTTGAAGCAAAGTTGGTACAAACACATTATTAGCACCCATTTTGGGCCAGTTTAGGACCAAGACAGAAAGGGCCTATTTATGGTTTGGGTCGGCTTACTTCCAAACATAGGATCATACCATGACAGATGACCTGGATGAGAAGCATCTAGGACTAGGCTCAGAACAGGGAGAAGCCAACGGGAGACTGACAGAGGCCACACAGGAGCAAGACGAACACAAGATCTCTTAGGTCTGCATCTAACTCTCCTAGGAGAATAGTAAGCAATATAAGTTTTCATATGTCGTCATATCATAGTCGGCGGGAGTACTATTGGCGAGGGGTAACCTTAGCAATGCTCGTAGTTATGGACTTAGGGTTTTGTGGAAAATAGAACACTAGGGATTTCGTCGGATGTCAGGCAAACAAGGGAGTCGAAGTCGCCTGATTATCGATGGACAATGTTATTATAGATTTCTTGGGAGTTTTTCGGTACCTCTCTGCAAGCTCCTCCCATCCTATATATAATAGGTCGGGTCTAGGGGATGTATACGGATATGTTACATATTCATGAGCACAACACCAACACAATGTCGGTTTCTATTTCCTTATATGACTAAACTAAGACTTTCATTGGATGCTTCTTGGGCCTTCATCTTGAGCTTTCATGGGCTGAGAGCCTTTATACGGCTAGGGTAACAAAACATAAGCACCCGAGTAATCATACCTATGTCAGTAGCCCTCGCGACTCTACCCAAATCATAGATTCTGGTTGAGTCTCAAAGATGTTTTCAATATTCATGATTTGAGAGTTTATGAAATGTCTTTATTTTTCTAGCTTTATAGGGATTTGGTGCAACATGCCCGATGCATCCGACGGATCGGAAATCAGTTAATTGCTCCTGGGAAAATACACTATAGACCTACATCAAATTCGAGTCGTTGAGGTCTTATCGAATACTGGATTCCAGTTCTATTTTATTGGGTACCCAATGCGTCCGTTGAGACTTTTCATCGTATCATCAATACGGATATTTTACTAACAGAGCGCAATCTTGTGCGATTACCAGGCCACACAGGATGAATCACGGGGTCTTACCTTCATGTCTTGGACACGACATCAGAGTTTTACCGTGTTGGGTGCAATCCGAGATTTTTGTATAATTTTTATCGACTGCCTTGTTTGGTTGTTGGAATTGCTGTAGTTTATCAGTTTTTAATGATTTTATAGAATCTCCCGATGGGAGTAACCTTTTGAGGATACACTAAAGTAAAACTCATAGGTTTTTTTGCTGATATTTATTTTTGGGTCGAAATTGTTTTGAACTTATATGCACAATATAATTTCTATCAGGTGTGCGCCAACTCTCCCGATGGGAGTAGCCCCTGAGGCTATGTCCGGATGCCTGTATCTGGACATAGGATCATAATTTTTGTTAGTTTCATCAGAATAATGCTCACAAATTTTATCAAAATAGAGAACCCCTGATTTGTGGGTAAAAACAATAAATAAAAAGTCAGAGTATGAAGACCTTATCTCTTATTTATAATATGAAGCCGAAGATGCATGGATTGGTGGATTTCACCTGGCCATTGACCTATATAATATTCTGGATAAGAAGCTGGTCCATATGCCTTATTGTAATTTAAATTGCGAGAAAACATAAATTCTAAGCATAAAAGCGCCATAGTTGTGCGATCTTCCACGGATTGGAGTATTTGACTCCTGTCTTCTTATCTTGAAGCTGGTATACTCCTCCGGGGATAAATTCTATAACAATGTAAAGCCCTTCCAAAGGCGACTTCATTTAAGGTGACCATCTTGCTTGAGGCGAAGAACTAGATCCCCTACAACGAAGGACCTAGGACACAATCGTCGGTTGTGGTAGTTGCGCAACTTTTGCCGATATCCAGTGGCCCTTCAATGCAATGCCACGAGCTTCATCAAGTGCATCAACGTCGTCTTGAAGTGCTTCCCTTGATGCTTCTTCGTCGTATTCAGTGACCCGTGGAGACTTGTGAGATACTTCGACTGGAAGGACATATTCAGTGCCGTGGACCAGAAAGAAGGGTGTTTCTTGTGTCGAATTGTTTGGATTAGTATGCAAACTCCACAAACAGATGTTAACTGATACGTTACAAACGTATCTATAATTTTTGATGTTCCATGCTTGTTTAGTATCTACTTTGCTTTGCTTTGTCAATACTTTGAGATATTTTTATACACTTTCTTGGACTAACCTATTAATAAGATACCATAGTGCCAGTTGCCTGTTTTCTGTTGTTTTTGGTTCTAGGAAAGTCAGAAAATGAATATTCTCGAAATTGGACGGGACAAAAGCCAAAATCAATATTTTACCGGGATACACATGGAGTCCGAAGGAGAGACGAAGGGGGGTCACAGGGCGGCCAAACCACCCCTTGGCGCGGGCAGCCCTAGGCCGCGCCAAGGCATGGTGTGGGCCCCCTGGCCAGCCACCGACCTTGCCTCCATCGCCTATAAGAAGCTCCGATGCAAAAACCCTAAATCCGGAAGCCTCTAGCCACGAAAAGTTCCGCAACGCCGCCGCCACCGAAGGGGAGATTCGGGGGACAGAAAGTCTTTGTTCCGGCACCCTACCGGGACGGGGAAGTGCCCTCAGAGCCATCTCCATCGACCTCCACCACCATCTCCATCGCCGTTGCTGGTTCCCATGATGAGGAGGGAGTAGTTCTCTCTCGAGGCTAAGGGTTCTACCGGTAGCTATGTGTTCATCTCTCTCTCTATGCATGATCATGTTGTGATCATGAGCTTTGTAATCAAGTAGATCTACCTTGCTACTCAAGTGCTTTAATAGATCTTTGGCTCTCCCCATGTGTGTGAAAGTGACAGTGTGCACACCATGGTGGCAATTTGGCTAGAGATTACAAATACTTGTTATGAGTTATATTTGGAGTTGGATGTTTCTATGAAATTGTGGTGTTTGTTGGAACCATCTAGTGCTCAAGGTGACAGTGTGGGGTTATCTAGATGGGAAAAGCGGACTTTGAGGTGTGTTGTTATAGCCCTACCATGGATTTGAGTGTCCAACCGGAGAGTAGTTCAGAGTAGTATCATGAAGAGAAGATATTTATATGAGAGTGTTCACTAGTGAAAGTATGATCCCTAGGCCTTGTTTCCAAGCATTGAAACACCGTTTGCAACTAGATCTGTTACATGTTTGTTTGCTTCCATCTTTTTTCCTTTAGTATTTTCCTCCCGTCAAGCTCTTTTCTGGCACCGTTGTTTTATATCCATACCACTTGTATTTCACTATCTCTTCGCCGAACTAGTGCACCTATACACCTGACAAGTGTATTGGGTGTGTTGGGCACACAAGAGACTTCTTGTATCTTGATTGCAGGGTTGCTTGAGAGGGATACCTTTGACCACTTCCTCCCTGAGTTCGATAAACCGTGGGCAATCCACTTAAGGGAAACTTGCTGCTGTTCTACAAACCTCTGCACTTGGAGGCCCAACACTGTCTACAAGAATAGAAGCGTGTGTAGGCATCAGTAACTCATCAACCAATGCTCCTTTTTCTCTGTCGAGTGGTGCTAGCAATCTCTTATTGAGACCAGCAGTTATGAGGCCATTGGCCTTTTCCACTTGCTCATTAGTTTGCGGGTGAGAAACTAAGGCATATCTTACTTTTATACCCATATCCTTGTAATATTCTTTGAACTCATTGGAAGTAAAATTAGTTCCATTGTCGGTGATGATGTTGTTTGGTACGCTAAATCAAAACACTATTGATTTGATAAAATTCACAACCGAAGTTCCATCTTGGCTGGTAACAAGCATTACTTCAATCCATTTGGTGAATTTGTCGACTGCTACTAGCAGAAAGATGTGTCCTCCTGGGGATGATTTGTGAAGTTTACCCACCATATCAAGTCCCCACTGAGCGAAGGGCCAAGCGAGAGGTATGAGATTTAATTCGGCAGCAGGTGCGTCGGGTTTTGTTGTGAATCACTGACACGCCTCACATGTTCTTACTATATCGTTTGTGTCTTGTACTATTGTGAACCAGCAGAATCATGCCCTGAATGCTTTGGCAGCAATTTCCCGACTACTAGCATGATGACCACATACTCCTTCATGTATGGCCTTGAGTATAATATTTCCTTCGTCGGGTGTGACACATCACTGTAGCACGCCTAAAATACTCCTTTTATATAATTCTCCCTTGATGATTCTGAAGGCTTTTTTATCTAGGAGTGATTCATCGAGCTTCCGCCACATCTTCTGGGAGTTCTCCTCGAGTCATGTATGCTATGTACGGCTCCATCCATGTAGGATCTAGTATCATGATTTCATCGACTTCTGGCTCTTCTTCAAGGATTTCCTCTATATCTTCGCTTGCTGGTGCAACCCCCGAGTCCTTTCACGTCTTCATCTTTTTCCCTGTCTTGGGCGCTATGACCTCAGAAACCCCCTTGGCCTTGATAGAGCACTTTGTTATTTCCTCCCAAAAAAACCCAGGTGGAACTGGTAGGCATAAGGATCCGATGTTTGCTAGATTGTCGGCTTCCTCATTGCTTGCTCTTCCGATGTGCGAGACTTCGCATGTGTCAAATTGGGCTTCCATAATGTTGTACATATCCCGATAGGCAATCCTGTTGTCGCTGATAGCGTCGCACTTGTTCATTACTTGTTGTGCCATGAGATTGGAGTCATCGAATATATCAAGGCGAGTTGCACCGCAAGCTTTAGCCATACGCATACCGTTCAACAGGGCCTCGTACTCAGCTTTGTTATTGGATGCGTTTGCGAAGCTCGTCCAAAGTATGTATCGCATTTTATCTCCTTGTGGCGATACTAATATGACTCCTGCCTCTGATCCTTCCATTCTTTTTTATCCGTCAAAATACATTGTCCATGTGCTAGAAAGGTCCAGTGGGCTCGCGCACTGTAGTTCAGTCCATTCAGTAATAAAGTCAGGAAAAACATTTGATTTAATTGCTTTGCGCTTCTCGTACGTGATATCTCGAGGGGATAGCTCAATGCCCCATAAAGAGACGCGTCCGATTGCTTCTAGATTATTGAGGATATTGGATAGAGGTGCTTCATTGACCACTATGATTGGGTGTTCTGAAAAATAGTGGCGCAATTTTCGTGCTGTCATGAACACTCCATATGCTAGTTTCTGATAGTGCAGGTATATTTGTTTGGATGTCGAGAGGACCTCGCTCAGAAAATAAACCGGTCTCTAAGCACCATGAGTTTTCCCTTCTCCGGGCCGTTCCACGACCAAAACTGTGCTGACCACCTCATTAGTGGTGGCAATGTAGAGAAGTAATGGTTCTTTTTCTTAAGAAGACACGATGACAGGAGGTGTCAAAAGTGTTTTCTTGAGATCCTAAAAGGCACATTGAGCTTCTTCCGTCCACTCGAATTTATCTTACTTTCTCATAAGGGCGTAGAATGGTAGTGCTTTTTCTCCTAGACGGGAGATAAAACGGCTGAGTGCTGCAACTCGCCCAGCCAGCTATTGTACGCCTCGAAGGTTCGTTGGTTTTTTCATTGTTATGATTGCCTATATTTTCTCGGGATTGGCTTCAATTCCTCTTGCTAATACGATATATCCGAGGAGTTGCCCTGTAGGGACTCCAAAGGAACACTTCGCCGGGTTGAGTTGATGCAAAACTTGTCAAGGTTCTTGAATGTTTCTCGGAGGTCATTTATAAGAGAGGACCCTTGCTTTGTTGTGACTATGACATCGTCAATGTAAACTTGTACGTTTTGTGGCAATTTGATTTCCTAGGCAATTCTGCATCATCCGTTGATATGTTGCCCTGATATTTTTGAGGCCAAAGGGCATTGTTGTATAGCAGAATACGCCATAGGGCGTGATAAATGATGTTTTATCCCAATCCTCCTTCATCCGAATTGGATGGTATCCTGAATATGCGTCTAAAATGGAAAGACATTCGCACCCCGCAGTTGCGTCAAATATTTGATCGATTTGTGGTAGTGGGAAGTGATCCTTTCGACAGTGTTTATTCAACGCAGTAAAGTCAATTCACATCCGTAGTTCTTTTGTATTTTTCTTTGGGACACATACTGGATTTGCTACCCACTATGCTTTCTTCAATTCCTTGATGAATTTAGCGTCGGTTAGGCGATGGAGCTCCTTTCCAATGGCCTTTCATTTTGGCTCTACGAAGCGAATGTTTTACTAGCTTCGCCTTTGGATCCAAGTCTAAAGCATGCTTAGTAAGTTCCCTAGGAATTCCGGGCATTTCAGAAGGTAACCATGCAAAAATCTCCTAGTGCTCATAGAGGAACTCGATGAGCATGCTTTCCTATGCGGGACCAAGATTGGAGGCCACAAAGATCATCTTTTTCGGGTCTATAGGGTGGATCTGTACTTCCTTTGTATCTTTCATGGTGTCAAAAGCCTGATCGGGATTGACATGCGCTACTGCCAGAGGTTCTGCGGTTGCCAACATTTTTAGCTGCTCGAACTCAGTTGCCATCCCGAATGATTCTGAGATTTTGTTGAACTCTCGATCGCAATTGATGGATCATGTGAAGCTGCCTTTTACTGTTATGACCCCCTTTGGGGCTGGCATTTTCATAACCAAGTACACATGATGTGGTACTACCATGAATTGTGCAAAAGCTGGGTGACCCAGGATCACGTGATACTGTGATGGCCAGTCCATGACTTTGAACTCAAGCTTTTCTCACCTGAAATTTTCCTTGTATCCAAAAACAACGTCAAGAGATATTTCACCTAAAGGAATTTCGGCCTTATCTGGTACTATGTCGTGGAAGGACGTTTCTGTTGGTGCTACATTTACTAAAGAGCAATTCATTGCTCTCAGTGTTTTGGAACAAATCAAGTTGATGATGCTCCATGGATCCATGAAGACTTTACTCATGTCAAATCCACCCACTTGTTCTTCTACTATCAAGGCTAAGTGGCCCAATCGCGGTACTCGAAGTGGATGATCATATCTACTGAATGTGATTTCCTATTCTAACCAACGGAGATACTTGGGTGTGGCAGGTGGCACCATCTCTGCCATGTTGACTTGCCTTGTAATCAGCTTTTGGATCCTATTGGATGGGCACCTGATGGCTCCGATTTTTGCCATTTTCCATTGTGTTTAAACATTGTTTTTGGTCAAGCAATTGCCAAATAAACTCTCAACCTTGCCACTAATGACTAATAATTGCAAAGATATGCAAATATTCTTTGATTTATGTTGTGCAGGAAATCACTGCTTTTAAGGGGAAATAAGGAGTCATAATGAAGGATTTTGAGGAAGTACACATGACCAAGTAATTTGAGAAGCCAACCAAGGCGTCAGTGCGCTTAACGACCACTTGTACGAGCACGGTCCTCCTATATCGCTAATGACCCACAAGTATAGGGGGTGTATCGCAGTATTTTCGAGGGAAATGAAACCCAATTTATTGATTCGACACAAGGGGAGCCAACGAATATTTATAAGCCTTAACAACTGAGTTGTCAATTCAGCTGCACCTGGAAACAATCTCGCGCATAGCATTTTATCAGTAGCAATAGTTTTATAGTAGGAATAACAAAGTAGCAGCAACAGTAAAGTAAAGACAGTAGTAACAACAGCAGTAAACAATAGTATTCGAGTGTGGTAGGCATAGGGATGGATGGACGGGCGTTGCATGGACAAGACAATTCATATAGCAATCAGGACATAAGGAAATTGCAGATAAATAAGATAAAGCATCCAAGTACTAGATAATCCTAGGCATGTGTTCCATATATAGTCATACATGCTCGCAATGAGAACTTGCACAACATCTTTTGTCCTGCCAGCCCGTTTGCAGCGGGACCTCAAGGGAACAACTGGCAATTAAGGTGCTCCTTTTAATAGAGCACCAGAGCAAAGCATTAACACTCCGTGAACACATGTGATCCTCACATCAAAGCCATTCCCTCCGGTTATCCCGATTTCTGTCACTTCGGGGCCATTGGTTCCGGACAACAACGTGTGTATACAACTTGCAGGTAAGACCATAAAAAATAGTATCATAATGAATCAATAACATGTTCAGATCTGAAATCATGGCACTCGGGCCCTAGTGACAAGGATTAAGCATAACAAGTCACAACAAAGTCATAAAGCACTAATAAAAGATACTAGGCACCATGCCCTAACAATCTGATGCCATTACATGAACGATCTCATCCAATCCCTACCATCCCCATAGCCTACAGCGGGGCATTACTCACTCATAGATGGGGGAAACATGGATGGTCGATGGAGAAGCGATGGTGATGATGATGGCGATGATCTCCTCCAATTCCCCGTCCCGGCAGGATGCCATAACGGAGTTTCTGGTGCTGATTCGTGGAATTTGGTGGTGGTGGCGGAGCGGAACTCCTTCTGGAAAAACGTCAAACCCCACTGAGTTTTTAGGTCAGAAGGCAACTTATAGGCAAAGAGGGAGACCGAGGGGGTGCCTGAGGGGCCCACACCATACCCTGGCACGGCCTGGGGGTACCCGCGCCTAGGGGGTGTGGCCAGGCCCTGGCCCTCCTCCATCTCCTATTCTGGCTCTGTGAGTCTTCCGGTAAAATAGGAACTTTGGCTTTTGTCCCGTCCAATTCCGAGAATATTCATTTTCTGACTTTCCTGGAACCAAAAACAGCAGAAAACAGGAAGCTGGCACTGTGGCTCTTGTTAATAGGTTAGTCCAAGAAATCATATGAAAAGTACTCCAAAGTGTGGACAAAACATAATAAAGTAGATAAAATCAAGCATGGAACATCAAAAATTATAGATACATTTGCAATGTATCAACATCCCCAAGCTTAACTCCTGCTCGTCCTCGAGTAGGTAAGTGATAAAAAGAAAGAATAATTTTTGAGGTGACATGCACCATCATAAACTTGATCAAGGTATTTGTAAAGCATTCAAGCTGGGATCATAGTACTTCAATCATAACATGAAAGACAAAGTTCTAGCAATAAGACAAAGAAACTATGATGCAACATGAAAATGCACAAACAAAAGATTCATGAATAACAATGCTTTGCAAGACATTTGTTTGTTTCACATAAGGAAAACATAGCATAGTGGCACTCAGCTTGTCCCTCAACCATAAATGCATAGGACACCTTCAAAGTTTACAAGAGTGACTAGATACAAATAGTTTAAAACAAGCAATATCAAGGTATGCATCAATCAACAAGTCTTGGTACAATGCACATAGAACTAAGAATGGCCACTATGCTCTCAAGAAAGTGCTCATAGAATGTGTGGAGACTCAACAAGGAAATGAATAGGTTTTGAAAAGTTTGAAAGGCTTCCAAATGCTGAAAGTATGGTACTCATTAGCTTTGAGCTCTCATTGCCCCTATCATAAGCATCTTTAAATGGTTAAGGTTAAAGTGACACAACTAAGAGGATATGCTTGACAAGTTATAAATCGAAGTCTCATGCCCCTTACTTACGAAGACCGATCCTCATGCTACTCAACTTTAGTCACAAGTAAGCTCTTGTCATTGTAAGTATATACGTATCATAGAGAACCACCAACGGGGTACCCCTTGCACATGACACAGGAGCTATCCCATAATCAAAATGACAAGGCAAGCAGACAATGAGCATCTCAGCGATCTTTTTATTTACTATGTGCATAGATTTTTATTGAGGATGCTTCATAGAATGCTCATTATGGTTATGCTGCAAGTTTCCACCATGATTAGGAATGGCTTAGGCTAGCGGCCCAGGCGTTTCTCTAACATACATACAAACTCCATGATCTTACAAGTTCCACTTTTATTTCACACCGCCGGGATCCATAAGCAAAAGAACATGATATCAACGAGGTACTAAGTACCAATGAAATGTTGAAAACGTTCCCCATGATACATGGTTCTGCTAACTTCAACTTATAAAGTGCAAGCATATACGCAACAAAGAAGGATGCAATGGTTCAGGTTTATTAAATGCAAGAAAATAAAGTGTGCCATCAAGTTTGTGAGAGCTTTACTAACTAACTTTCTCATAACATGCAAACATTTTATTCGGAAGAAAACAAGGCATATTGAATATGCACGGAAGTAGCAAATGATGCTAAATAGGTAGGTATGCTGGAAACTTTGGAAATATTTGGTTTTGGGGAGTTGGAAACATGAGTAAACATACTCAGTGAAAGTGAAGGCTAGCAATAGTAAGGGAGCGACAAACGAGAGAGCAATAATGGCCATAATCATGCAGAGCGACAAAACATCATTGATCAAAGCATAAAGTGATACTACAAGTTGAGAATTAAAGGATCATAAACGCTTATGGTGACTTGGGATAGTCATAACATGGTGTGACATGTGCCAAGTCAACCCAAATAAAGCATCAAAGGAGAATACCACAATACTATGCTTTAATATGCTAAAACAACGCATGATTCTTCAAAGGCACATTAAGCAATCTCAATTGTTTATAACAAGCCATGCTACAGCAAAGAATACGAAGCATAAAGCCAAATCAATATCAAGAATGGCATGACAAAGCATAGGCCACAGTCAAAAACAAGCTCTCTTTAACACTTAAGCATGAACTTTCCTACTCTTTTCCAAACCAAACCAGACTATTCGAAAACCAATGTATGAAAGAGGAGGTCCAACCAATTTATTCAGCAAACTAAGAAAACCAAGCAAACGAAAAACCAAAATGAAAAAGAAAAAGAAGACGCTCCAAGAACAACACAACTGTGCATGAAACAATAAAAATGAAGCGTTTGGAAGAAATCTGGGATTTTTATTGATGAAGAAGGGGATGCCTTGGGCATCCCCATGCTTTGACGCTTATACTTCTTGGATATTTCTTGGGGTGACACGCGTGGCATCCCCAAGCTTGAGATTTAGTCCATCCTTCATCTCATTACTCATTCCTTCCGTACACCTGAAATTTTTCCTTCATACAAAACTTCACACAATATTTATTAGCAACATTAGTGCACTCAAGATAATAAGTCTTAAGGTTCAGTTCTAACACCAAATAAACTTCCATTATAACACTAGCTACTGAAGCACTTCCCTCAAAAAGCTCAATTCCCCAAAAGAACTAAAAAAGGAGCCAACAAGAAGCAAATGCAGAAAATGGCAGAAATCTTTCAAAACAGACCAGCAGGTAAATACGAATTTTTTCTAAGACCTTCTATTGCTCAAATCAAAAAGTGTTGGACTAACGAAAGTTATATAACAACCTGGGAAAGAAGCACAAAAATTCACGCCTCAAAAAGGCGTTCAGAGATTTTACACAAATTTTTACGGTGAAGCACAGAAATCTGTTTCGGGACAACAACTTTCCCAATCATTACTTCTCTCTCGTTAGAGGTTACTCTTGGCACAAAAAGCAAATAAAAAGTATAAGGAGAGGTTATTACTGAAGTAATAACTTCCAAGACTCATCTAAAACTTTTGGGTTATCTCCCAATAAGTACTTTTCTTTAACGCCTTTAAGTTAGGCATAAGCAAAAACTAAAATGGATAGAATAGAAGTAAGCGGAGATAATCATGGTGAAAACATTGTTTTGTTCAATGAAATCCTTTTGTTAACAAGGTTGATCAGGTCTTGCTACCAAAACAATTTCATATCAGACAAAACTTGTATTTCACTAGTGATTATGTTACCTCAATTTTGATAGCAATGGTCCCAATCATAATAATTTCAAATATTTCTCTTGGTATGGGACAATATATTTCTCCAAGTTGAATGCCATCAACATGTTCAATTGAATTCAAACCATAAGTCCTGTCAATCTTCTTGGGGACATAGACAGTATGTTCCTTGTCATTAACATTAAAGGTCACCTTTCCTTGATTACAATTAATAACAGCTCCACCAGTATTAAGAAAAGGTCTCCCAAGAATAATAGACATATTATCATCTTCAGGCATTTCAAGCACAACAAAATCAGTTAATATCAAGCAATTATGAGCCACTTGAACAGGTACATCCTCACATATACCAACAGGAATAGTGGTAGATTTATCAGCCATTTGCAAAGATATATCAATTGGTATTAACTTTTCTAGTTGAAGCCTCTTATAGAGAGAGAAAGGCATAACACTAACTCCAGCTCCCAAATCACACAAAGCAGTTCTAACATAACTATTCTTAATAGAGCAAAGGATAGTTGGAATCCCTGGGTCTCCAAGTTTCTTAGGAACCTTACCATTGAAGGAATAATTAGCAAGCAAAGTAGAAATTTCTTCATTAGGGATCTTCCTTTTATTCGAGACAATATCCTTCATATACTTTGAGTAAGAAGGCAATTTAATGGAATTAGTCAAAGGAATTTGCAAGAATAAATGTTTCATCCACTCACAAAACTTATTATAGTGTTCATCTTCCTTTGACTTGTGTTTCTTATCAGGGAAAGGCATAGGTTTTTGGACCCAAGGCTCTCTTTCACTACCATGTTTCTTAGCAATAAAATCTTCTTTGGTGTATTTAGTATTCTTAGTGTGGTTTTCAGGTTCTTCTTCAACTTTTTCTTCATTAGGAACTTCATTTTCTTCATTACCACTTTCAGTTTCAGCATTAGAAATAGATATACTATTAGGATCTATAGCAGGTTCAGAGGGTTCTACAACAGTTTTATGTTTCTTTTTCCTTTTCTTTCGAGTAGATCCACTATTTTCAGCTTGTTGAGAATCCTTCTCAATTCTTTTGGGATGCCCCTCAAGATAAAGAGGATCCTAGGTAGCAGCACCACTTCTAGTTCTAATTTCATAAGCATGTTTTTCTTTAGCAGCATTAACTAGCAAATCTTTCTGCACTTTAACGAGTTGATCTATTTGAGTTTGAACCATTTTAAAGTGTTTAACAATCATTTTAACATCATTAGAGGTTCTTTCCTCAATATCCTTCAACTCAACAATAGCTCTAGTGTTTTCCATTAGATGATTTTGCACCCTTTTATTAAAATTATCTTGCTTAACAATAAAGATATCGAATTCTTCTAAGCATTGATTAGGAGGTTTAGAGTAAGGGATATCACCTTCATCAAAGTGTTGGAGAGAGTGTACCTCAATTGTGGATGAGTAGGGAATAGGCTTGCATAATTCTTCTATAGGAGGTAAATTCTTGACATCTGCAGCTTTAATTCCCTTATCCTTAAGACATTTCTTAGCTTCCTTCATCACTTCATCATTTAATTCAATAACTCCCCTCTTCTTTGATGCTGGAATAGGCACCGAAATAGTTGGTGCCGGTATGATTACTTCAGGTATAGCTTGTTCAGTAGGATTCCAATCTTCGTAGTTCTTGCTTATTTTAGCCATTAGTTCCTCAGCTTCCTTGGGAGTCCTATTCCTGAAAACACAATCAGCTCAACTATCTAGGTATGTCCTAGATTCCTCGGTTAGTCCATTATAAAATATATCAAGAAGCTCATTCTTAGGTAGTGGACTTCTAGCCTGTGCATGAATCAAAGCACAAAACCTTGCCCAAGATTCAGGCAATACCTCTTTTTCTCCCTGTTTAAAATCAATAACTTCCTGCAAAATAGGATGTCTAGCACTAGGAGGAAAATATTTCTGCAGGAAAGTACTAATCAAGCAATCAGGGCTATCAATAGATCCAGTAGGTAAATTACTAAACCAAGTTTTAGCTTCTCCTTTCAGTGAAAAGGGGAAAATCTTAGCAACAAAGTAAGTACGCATCTTAATATCATCAGAAAACAAGCCACTCATGGTAGAAAGTTCATTCATATGTGCTACTGCACTTTCATTCTTAGTCCCACAAAAAGGTTCTTTCTCGACAATAGCTATGTAAGATAGATCGAGAGAGAAATCATAATCTTCATCTATAATGTTTATGGGAGAATCAGCAAACTTAGCAACGGGAGACAATTTGGGTCTAATAGTACGCCTCTCAAGGAGACTCTTAGCAGCGCTCCTATCATGGATGTTTTTACATTCTTTAATAAATTCATCGGTCATCTCAACATAACCATCTTCAATGTCATAACTCTCACTAGACTCAGGTGAACTAACATGTGTAATAGTGTCTTCATTAGGAGTTTCAGTATTCCTAGCTATAGTTCTAGCAATCATAGCATCTAGGAAAGGACCTAATGAACCACTCTTATCAAGCACAGTAGGAGCAACATCATAAGCATCAGAAGTTTCAGATTCAGCAGTAGTAGAAGTGTGTGTAGCATGTGTATGTGGTGGTGTAACGAGCTTACTCATAACAGATGGTGAATCAAGAGCAATAGAGGTTTTCAGAACCATACCTCTTCTTGTAGTGGATGGTAAAATAGGAACCTTGCCATCACGAGACTTACCCATGATGGATGGATAGCAGCGAACAATAGAGAATCCAAGTGAAGTTGATAAATAAAGCTATGCTCCCCGGCAACGGCGCCAGAAAATAGTCTTGATGACCCACAAGTATAGGGGGTGTATGATGTCTACGCACTTCTATTCTTGTAGACAATTGATGGGCTTCCAAGTGCAGAGGTTTGTAGAACAGCAGCAAGTTTTCCCTTAAGTGGATCACCCAAGGTTTATCGAACTCAGGGAGGAAGTGGTCAAAGGTATTCCCTCTCAAGCAATCCTGCAATCAAGATACAAGAAGTCTCTTGTGTCCCCAACACACCCAATACACTTGTCTAGTGTATAGGTGCACTAGTTTAGCGAAGAGATAGTGAAATACAAGTGGTATGGGTATAAGACAACGGTGCCATAAAATATCTTGATGGCGTGGAAGAGACTAAAGGCAAACTGAAATAAAGATGGAAGCTAGCAAACATGTAATAGATCTAGTTGCAAACGGTGTTTCAATGCTAAGAAACAAGGCCTAGGGATCATACTTTCACTAGTGAACACTCTCATACAAATATATTCTTATTTATGATACTACTCTTAACTACTCTCCGGTTGGACACTCTAATCGTTGGTAGGGCTATAACAACACTCCTCAAAGTAAGCCTTTCCCATCTAGAAAACCCCACACTGTCACCTTGAGCACTAGATGGTTCCAACAAATACCACAATTTCATAGAGACATCCAACTACAAATATAACTCATAACAAGTATTTGTAATCTCTAGCCTAAGTGCCACCATGGTGTGCACACTGTCAACTTCACACACATGGGGAGAGCACAAATCTATTAAAGCACTCGAGTAGCAAGGTAGATCTATAGATTACAAGCTCATGATCTCAATAAGATCACGCATAGAGAGAGATGAACACATAGCTACCGGTAGAACCCTTAGCCTTGAGAGAGAACTACTCCCTCCTCATCATGGGAATCAGCAATGGTGATGGAGATGGTGGTAGAGATCGATGGAGATGGCTCTGGGGGCACTTCCCCGTCCCGGCAGGGTCCCTGTCCCCCGAATCCCCCCTTCGGTGGCGGCGGCGCTGCGGAACTTTTTGTGGCTGGAGGCTTGATGATTTAGGGTTTATGCATCAGGAGGCTTCTAATAGGCGAAGAGGCAAGGTCGGTGGGCGGCCAGGGGGCCCACACCACCTGGTGGCGCGGCCAGGGCTAGCCCGCGCCACCACATGGTGTGGCCGCCCTGTGGCCCCTCTTCGTCTCGTCTTCTGGCTCCGTGAGTCTTCCGGTAAATTATCAACTTTGGCTTTTGTCCCGTCCAATTCCGAGAATATTCATTTTCTAACTTTCTGGAACCAAAAACAGTAGAAAACAGGCAACTGGCACTGTGGCATCTTGTTAATAGGTTAGTCCCAGAAAGTGTATAAAAAGTACTCCAAAGTTGGAACAAAACATAAGAAAGTAGATAAAACTAAGGATGGAACATCAAAAATTATAGATACATTTGCAATGTATCAACATCCCCAAGCTTAACTCCTGCTTGACCCCGAGTAGGTAAGTGATAAAAAGAAAGAATAATTTTTGAGGTGACATGCACCATCATAAACTTGATTAAAGTATTTGTAAAACATTCAAAGCTGGGATCATAGTACTTCAATCATAACATGAAAGACAAAGTTCTAGTAATAAGACAAAGAAACTATGATGCAACATGAAAAGGCACAAACAAAAGATTCATGAATAATAATGCTTTGCAAGACGTTTGTTTGTTTCACATAAAGAAAACATAGCATAATGGCATTTAGCATGTCCCTCATAGAGTAGCAAATATAAATGCATAGGACACCTTCAAAGTTCATAAGAGTGACTAGATACAAATAGTTTAAAACAAGCAATATCAAAGCTATGCATCAATCAACAAGTCTTGGGACAATGCACATAGAACTAAGAATGGCCACTATGCTCTCAAAGTAGGTGCATAAAGATAGAAGGTGGAGACTAATATAATGGTGGAAGAAAGGCCTTCATAGAAGGAAGTAGGGATTCAAGTCTCATAAAGATCTTCCAAAAATTATGGTACTTAATAACTTTCAGTTCTCATTGCCCCTATCATAAGCATCTTGAACTGATTAAGGATAAAGTGAACAAACTATGGTGTACATGCTTGACGAAGTATAAGTTAGAAATCTCATGTCCCTTGAATACGAGGGCTGCTCCTCATGCTACTCAAGTTTAGTCACCAGTAAGTTCTTGTCATCGTAAGTACATGTGTATCATAGAGAACCGCCAACGGGGTACCCCTCGCCCGATGATACGGAAGAATCCCCATATCAAAATGACAAGGCAAGCAGACAACAAGCATCTCAGCAATCTTCTTATTTACCATGGGAATATGGTGCTTTTTTATCTCTTTCCTCGTTTCATATATCTCTTTTTTTTCTTTTTCTCTTTTTTCTCAATATAGGACTCTTTTTTTATAAGAAGAATGCTTCATAGACAGCTCATTATGGTTACGCTGCAGGTTTCCACCATGTCATCATGGATTAGACCAGTGGCCCAGGCGTTTCTCTAACACATATACATAACTCCATGGACTTACAAGCTCCCCTTTCATTTCACACCGACGACATCCATAGACAAAAGAGCATGATATCAACTAGGTACAAAGTACCCGTGCAACGTTGAAAGTGTTCCCCATGACGACATGGTTCTGCTAATCCCCAACAAATAAGTGCAAGCATATACAACATAGATGACACAATGGTTCAAGTTTATTAAGGGCAAGAAAAGTAAAGTGTGCCATCAAGTTCGTGAGAGCTTTAATCACTAGTTTTCTCATAACAAGTTTAATTCAGAGGGTAAACAAAAACATGAATATACTTGGAATAGCATATGCTAGTAGGTAGGTATGGTGGACTCAATGGAATAACTTGGTTTAGGGAGTTGGATGCAAGAGTGGAACTCATACTTGGTTGTGGAGGCTAGCAAAAGACTGGGAGCGACAAACTAAGAGAGCAATAATGGCCATAATCATGCAGAGCGACAAAACATCATTGATGAAAGCATAAAGTGATACTACAAGTTGAAAACTAAAGGATCATAAAGGCTTATGGTGACTTGGGATAGTCATAACATGGTGTGAGCATGTGCCAAGTCAACCCAAATAAAGTATCAAAGGAGAATACCACAATGCTATGCTTTAATATGCTAAAACAACGCAGGATTCATCCAAGACACATTAAGCAATCTCAATTGTTTATAACAAATCATGCTACAAAAAAGAATACTAAGCATAAATCCAAAACAATATCAAGCATGGCATGACAAAGCATAGGCCACAGTAAAAAACGAGCTCTTTTTACCACATAAGTATGAACTTTCCTACTCTTTTCCAAACAAAACCAAACTATTTGAAAACCAATGTATAAAAGAGGGGGTCCATCCAATTTATTCAGAAAACTAAGCAAACAAAGAAAACTAAAAACCAAAACGAAAACGAAAAAGAAGACGCTCCAAGAACAACACAACTATGCATGAAACAATAAAAATGAAGCGTTTGGAAGAAACCTGGTATTCTTATTGATGAAGAGGGGACGCCTTGGGAATCCCCAAGCTTTGATGCTTGTACTTCTTGGACATTTCTTGGGGTGACACGCGTGGCAACCCCAAGCTTGAGCTTTAGTCCATCTTTCATCTCATTACTCATTCCTTCCATACACCTGAAATTTTTCCTTCATACAAAACTTCACACAATCTTTATTAGCAACATTAGTGCACTCAAGATAAATAAGTCTTAAGGTTCAGTTCTAACACCAAATAAACTTACATTAGAACACTAGCTACTGTAGAACTTCCCTCAAAAAGCTCAATTCCCCAAAAGAACTCAAAAAGGGAACCAACAAGACGCAAATGCAGAAAATGGCAGAAATCTTTCAAAACAGATCAGCAGGTAAAGATGAATTTTTTCGATGACCTTCTGTTGCTCAAATAAAAAAGTGTTGAACTAACGAAAGTTAGATAACAACCTGGGCAAGATGCACAAAAATTCATGCCTCAAAAGGATGTACAGAGATTTTACACGAATTTTTACGGTGAAGCACAGAAATCTGTTTCGGGACAGCAACTTTCCCAATCATTACTTCTCTCTCATTAGATGTTACTCTTGGCACAAAAAGCAAATAAAAAGGATAAGGAGCGGTTATTACTTAAGAACTTCCAAGACTCATCTAAAACTTTTGGGTTATCTCCTAATAAGTACTTTTCTTTAACGGCTTTAAGTTAGGCATGATAGTTTGAAAAGATGCTCACATAAGAAATATGAATTGAAGTAAAAGAGAGCATCAAGAAGCAAATTCAAAGCACATTTAAGTCTAACCCACTTCCTATGCATAGGAATCTTGTAAAGAAACAAGTCATGAAAGCACAAAGCAACAAGCATAGTAAAGCAAAACAAGTGTAACTTCAAGACTTTCAACATAAAGAGGGGAACCTTAATATTGTTGAGACACATAAAACCATGTTTCCCTCTCTCATAATAACTTTCAGTAGCATCATGAATAAAATTAACAATATAACTATCACATAAAACATTCTTATCATGAGCCACATGCATAAAAGAATTAATACTCTCCACATAAACATAGTCATTCTTATTAATTGTAGTGGGAGAAAATTCAACAAAATAGCTATCATTATTATTATCATCACCATAATCATCAAATATAGGAGGCATATTGTAATCATTAATTTTCTCCTCAATAGTAGGTGGACTGAAAATATCATATTCATCATTATAATCATCATATATTGGAGGTTTGGTATCATCATAAGCAATAGAATAGCTATCTTCCAAAGCTGGGGAACTAAAAAGATCATATTCATAAAAACTAGCTTCCCCAAGCTTAGACTTTTCCATAGCATTAGCAATAATGGTGTCCAAAGAATTCATACTAACAACATTGCTATTAGCATACAAATAAAGTTCCATAGGTTTTTAATTTTCTCTTCAAACACTTCATGTCCTAACTCAAGATAAATACTATAAAGCTCTCTAATTTTGTTGTTGTTTTCCATTAAGCCTAACTAGTAAAAACAAGAAACAACAAGACAAAATTGCAGAATCTAAAGGAAATAGCTTCGAGCACTCACACCGGAGGATGTGAGTACCTTTTACCTTACCTCCCCGGCAACGGCGCCAGAAAATAGGCGTTTGCCGTGGGAGGTTCTTCTTCTTTAATCCTCTGGTGTAAATACCTTTTACCTTACCTCCCCGGCAACGGCGCCAGAAAATAGCTTGATGTCTATGCACATCTATTCGTGTAGACAATTGTTGGGCCTCCAAGTGTAGAGGTTTGTAGAACAGCAGCAAGTTTTCCCTTAAGTGGATCACCCAAGGTTTATCGAACTCAGGGAGGAAGTGGTCAAAGGTATTCCCTCTCAAGCAATCCTGCAATTAAGATACAAGAAGTCTCTTGTGTCCCCAACACACCCAATACACTTGTCAGGTGTATAGGTGCACTAGTTCGACGAAGAGATAGTGAAATACAAGTGGTATGGGTATAAGACAACGGTGCCATAAAATAGCTTGATGGCGTGGAAGAGACTAAAGGCAAACTAAAATAAAGATGGAAGCTAGCAAACATGTAACAGATCTAGTTGCAAACGGTGTTTCAATGCTAAGAAACAAGGCCTAGGGATCATACTTTCACTAGTGAACACTCTCATATAAATATATTCTTCTTTATGATACTACTCTTAACTACTCTCCGGTTGGACACTCTAATCGTTGGTAGGGCTATAACAGCACTCCTCAAAGTAAGCCTTTCCCATCTAGAAAACCCCACACTGTCACCTTGAGCACTAGATGGTTCCAACAAACACCACAATTTCATAGAGACATCCAACTCCAAATATAACTCATAACATGTATTTGTAATCTCTAGCCTAAGTGCCACCATGGTATGCACACTGTCAACTTCACACACATGGGGAGAGCACAGGTCTATTAAAACACTTGAGTAGCAAGGTAGATCTATAGATTACAAGCTCATGATCTCAATAAGATCACGCATAGAGAGAGATGAACACATAGCTACCGGTAGAACCCTTAGCCTTGAGAGAGAACTACTCCCTCCTCATCATGGGAATCAGCAATGGTGATGGGGATGGTGGTGGAGATCGATGGAGATGGCTCTAGGGGCACTTCCTCGTCCCGGCAGGGTGCCGGAACAGGGACTTTCTGTCCCCCAAATCTCCCCTTTGGTGGCGGCGGCGCTGCGGAACTTTTCGTGGCTGGAGGCTTCTTATAGGCGAAGAGGCAAGGTCGATGGGCGGCTAGGGGGCCCACACCACCTGGTGGCGTGGCCAGGGCTAGCCCGCGCCACCACATGGTGTGGCCGCCCTGTGGCCCCTCTCCGTCTCGTCTTCTGGCTCCATGAGTCTTCCGGTAAATTATCAACTTTGGCTTTTGTCCCGTCCAATTCCGAGAATATTCATTTTCTGACTTTTTGGAACCAAAAACAGTAGAAATAGGCAACTGGCACGGTGGCATCTTGTTAATAGGTTAGTCCCAGAAAGTGTATAAAAAGTACTCCAAAGTTGGAACAAAACATAAGAAAGTAGATAAAACCAAGCATGGAGCATCAAAAATTATAGATACATTTGCAATGTATCAGTGTATCGCAGTATTTTCGAGGGAAGTGAAACCCAATTTATTGATTCGACACAAGGGGAGCCAAAGAATATTTATAAGCCTTAACAACTGAGTTGTCAATTCAGCTGCACCTGGAAACAATCTTGCTCACAACAGTTTATCAGTAGCAACAGTTTTATAGTAGGAATAGCAAAGTAGCAGTAGAAGTAAAGTAAAGACAGTAGTAACAATAGCAGTAAACAATAGGATTCAAGTGCGGTAGGCATAGGGATGGATGGATGGGTGTTGCATGGACAAGACAATTCATATAGCAATCAGGACATAGGGCAATTGCATATAAATAAGATAAAGCATCCAAGTACTGATAATCCTAGGCATGTGTTCCATATATAGTCATACATGCTCGCAATGAGAACTTGCACAACATCTTTTCTCTTGCCAGCCCATTTGTAGTGGGGCCTTAGGGGAACTACTGGCAATTAAGGTGCTCCTTTTAATAGAGCACTGGAGCAAAGCATTAACACTCTATGAACACATGTGATCCTCAAGCCATTCCCTCCGGTTATCCCGATTTCTGTCACTTCGGGGCCATTGGTTCCGGACACCAACGTGTGTATACAACTTGCAGGTAAGACCATAAACAATACTATCATAATGAATCAATAACATGTTCAGATCTGAAATCATGGCACTCGGGCCCTACTGACAAGCATTAAGCATAACAAGTCACAACAAAGTCATAAAGCACTAATAAAAGATACTAGGCACCATGCCCTAACAATCTGATGCCATTACATGAACAATCTCATCCAATCCCTACCATCCCCATAGCCTACAGCGGGGGATTACTCACTCATAGATGGGGGAAACATGGATGGTCGATGGAGAAGCGATGGTGATGATGATGGCGATGATCTCCTCCAATTCCCCGTCCCAACAGGGTGCCAGAACAGAGTTTCTGGTGCTGATTCATGGAATCTGGTGGTGGCGGCGGAGTGGAACTCCTTCTGGAAAAATGTCGAACCCCCCCCTGAGTTTTTAGGTCAGAAGGCAACTTATAGGCAAAGAGGGAGACTGAGGGGGTGCCTGAGGGGCCCACATCATGCCCTGGCACGACCTAGGGGTACCCGCGCCTGGGGGTGTGTGTGGCCAGGCCCTGGCCGTCCTCCGTCTCGTATTTTGGCTCCGTGAGTCTTCCGGTAAAATAGGAACTTTGGCTTTTGTCCCGTCCAATTCCGAGAATATTCATTTTCCGACTTTCCTAGAACCAAAAACAGCAGAAAATAGGCAGCTGGCACTGTGGCTCTTATTAATAGGTTAGTCCAAGAAATCATATGAAAAGTACTCCAAAGTGTGGACAAAACATAACAAAATAGATAAAATCAAGCATGGAACATCAAAAATTATAGATACATTTGCAATGTATCAATCGCCCGCCCGTACCAAGTGGTGACGGCTTCATCTCATCAAACCCTACAACTTTCGTCAAGACGCCTATATATTTTGAAGCTCCAGCCGCCGGCTAGAGAGCTGCCATTCTCAGATTGCATCTCGACACCCCCAAAGGAGATCCACACCATTGTTCATCACTTCCACCATCCATCCCTCCACTGGCCATAGCCATTGCTTTGTACATTTAGACCTCCTTGTGATTTGGCGACCATTGTAAGAATATTTGATTTCAATTTAAGTATTTGCATGATGTTTTCTATCTCTGATCTATTTGTTATGTGTGAGTAATCCTCACGGGCTGTGGGTTGGAGAGAAACCTCGCAGAAATTATGTGCATCTAGATCATGGGAGAATTGTATTTCGTTTGGATTCATGATTTGTATCTTTTGTTTCTTCGTCTCTCTCCTTGATCTGTGGACTTGTAGGTACCTAAGATACCATAGATTGATAAAGGCTTGAGGTGAGATACTTGGCTAGCGGTAATCTCATAGGAAACTCAGTGACAGAAAGGTAAGTACGGTCTTCTCTTAGCGCCCCATTCGGATCAACAACAACATCACCACTTAAAGGTTTAATCTGTGGTTACACTTAATAATCGTTTGCAACCTGTGGCTTTGGTGTGTTCTCGGTTGGATTAAAAAGTCTATTGCTATGCCCGCTGCATCACGGGGTGATGACCCACAAGTATAGGGGGTGTATCGCAGTATTTTCGAGGGAAGTGAAACCCAATTTATTGATTCGACACAAGGGGAGCCAAAGAATACTTATCAGCCTTAACAACTGAGTTGTCAATTCAGCTGCACCTGGAAACAATCTTGCTCATATCAGTTTATTAGTAGCAACAGTTTTGTAGTAGGAATAGTAAAGTAACAGTAGCAGCAAAACAAAGACAGTAGCAACAAAAGCAGTAAACAGTGGGATTCGAATGCGGTAGGCATAGGGATGGATGGACGGGCGTTGCATGGACAAAACAATTCACATAGCAATCAGAACATAGGGCAATTGCAGATAAATAAGATAAAGCATCCAAGTACTAGACAATCCTAGGCATGTGTTCCATATATAGTCATACGTGCTCGCAATGAGAACTTGCACAACATCTTTTGTCCTGCCAGCCCGTTTGCAGCGGGGCCTCTAGGGAACTACTGGCAATTAAGGTGCTCCTTTTAATAAAGCACCGGAGCAAAGCATTAACACTCCATGAACACACGTGATCCTCACATCAAAGCCTTTCCCTTCCGTCTACCCTGATTTCTGTCACTTCGGGACCATAGGTTCCAGACAACGACGTGTGTAAACAACTTGTAGATAAGACCTAAAACAATACTATCATGATGAATCAATAATAAGTTCAGATCTGAAATCATGGCACTCGGGCCCTAGTGACAAGCATTAAGCACAACAAGGTTGCAACAAAGTCATAAAGCACTAATAGAGATACTAGGCACTATGCCCTAACAATCTGATGCCATTACATGAATGATCTCATCCAATCCCTACCATCCCCATAGCCTACAACGGGGGATTACTCACTCATAGATGGGGGAAACATGGATGGTTGATGGAGAAGCGATGGTGATGATGATGGCGATGATCTCCTCCAATTCCCCGTCCCGGCAGGGTGCCAGAACGCAGTTTCTGGTGCTGTTTCGTGGAATCTGGTGGTGGGGGCGGAGCGAAACTCCTTCTAGAAAAACGTCAAACCCCCCGAAGTTTTTAGGTCAGAAGGCTCCTTATAGGCGAAGAGAGAGGCCGAGGGGGTGCCTGGGGGGGGCCACACCACCCCCTGGCGCGGCCTGGCCTGGCCCGCGCCAGCAGGTGGTGTGGCCACCCCAGGGCTCTTCTCCGTCTCGTATCCTGGCTCCTGGAGTCTTCGCGTGAAATAGGATTTTTGGCATATTTTCCGGGATTTTTCCTGATAGTTGATTTTCTGCACAAAAAGTAGACACCAAGGCAATTCTGCTGAAAACAACGTTAGTTCGCATTAGTTGCATCCAAATCACACAAGTATAGAGGAGAAACAACAGCAAAAGTGTTTGGGAAAGTAGATACGTTTTGGACGTATCAACTCCCCCAAGCTTAGCTTATTGCTTGTCCTCAAGCAATTCAGTTGAAAATTGAGTGCGATAAAAAACTTTCACGAACACATTTGCTTCATATAATGTAAATAATCTCAGCAATGTGATCAACTACTTAGACAATTCATAATAAAGAGTATGCAACTGAGTCTAATTAATAGTCATTGCAAGCTATGAAGAGATTCCAACTCAAGAATAATAAGTAGCACGAAGCACAAACATAAGCAACATTACAATGCTCATAGAAAGGTATGATAGAGTGGTATATCGCTTGCCTTGGATTATGAATGTCAAGGCACCTCTGAAGTTCAAGTGATGACTAGAAGTAAAGATATCAAAGATACAAGCATCAAAGTCATAACACAAGTAATCAAGTAATGGAACAAACACAAAAAATGACAACTAATGCTCTCAAGAAGGTGCTCAAAGAATATGTGGAGACTCAACAAGTGGAAGAAAAAGGTTTTGAATAATTTTGAAAGGCTTCCAAATGCTGAAAGTATGATACTCGTTAGCTTTGAGCTCTCATTGCCCCTATCATAAGCATCTTTAATGTGGTTAAGGTGAAAGTGACACAACTAAGAGGATATGCTTGACAAGTTATAAATTGAAGTCTCATGCCCCTTACTTACGAAGACCGGTCCTCATGCTACTCAACTTTAGTCACAAGTAAGCTCTTGTCATTGTAAGTACATACGTATCATAGAGAACCGCCAACAGGGTACCCCTTGCATATGATACAGGAGCTATCCCATAATCAAAATGACAAGGCGAGCAGACAATGAGCAATCTCAGCGATCTTTTTATTTACTATGTGCATAGAGTTTTATTGAGGATGCTTCATAGAATGCTCATTACGGTTATGTTGCAAGTTTCCACCATGATTAGGCATGGCTTAGGCTAGCGGCCCAGGCGTTTCTCTAACATACATACAAACTCCACGATCTTACAAGTTCCACTTTTATTTCACACCACCGGGATCCGTAAGCAAAAGAACATGATATCAACTAAGTACAAAGTACCTATGAGGCGCTGAAAGCGGTCCCCATGATACATGGTTCTGCTAACTTCAACTCATAAAGCGCAAGCATATGCACACAAAGAAGGACGCAATGGTTCAGGTTTATTAAGTGCAAGAAAATAAAGTGTGCAATCAAGTTCGTGAGAGCTTTACTAACTAACTTTCTTATAACAAGCAAACATTTTATTCGGAAGAAAACAAGGCATATTGAATATGCCCGGAAGTAGCAAATGATGCTAATGGGTAGGTATGGTGGACACTTTGGAAATATTTGGTTTAGGGAGTTGGAAACATGAGTAAAACACTCAGTGGAAATGAAGGCTAGCAATAGTAAGGGAGCGACAAACGAGAGAGCAATAGCTGTCATTATCATGCTTGCAACAAAACAGGACTACTCATGGCACGAAAATGATTCAAGATCTTCAAGGCAAAATAATTCGTCAAGGCTTAACTGATTATTACAGTCATGTGCATGCGTGAGCATGTGCCAAGTCGATCAAATGAAACATTCAGAGGAGGATACCATAGTGTCATACCAATTTATGAATAGAGTAATGCAAGCAAACATTCATGAGACATGCTACAAACTATTAGCGGGCTGGAGCTAATCACAAGAAAGCAAGAACTACTAAGCATTCAAAGATAACATACACCCTACATGAACGGACTAAGCAAGCTCACAAAGATGAGTATATGTACAAAAATGAAGACAAATAGAGTTCGTTACCAGCCTCTTACCATGCCTCAAGTTGTCATTAATCCTCATTATCGCTCTTCACTTGTGTGGCTTGAATAATAATATGAAACCAATAATCCACTGAGAACTGCCGAACCCTGTAGCCAACTCGCAAAAACCAAAGAAGAACGACAAATATTTTTGGTGTTTTCGATTTTAAACAAAAACCAAAAGAGAAAAACAAGCAAAGCAAAATATTTTTGGGTTTTTCGAATAGTTCAAACAAAGCAAAGAGGAACAAGCAAACCAAAGCAGAAAGAAGAAGCAAACCAAAGAAAAACAACAAAAATATTTTTGGTCTTTTTGTGTTTTAGAAAGCAAAAGCAAAGAAGAACGAAAACTAAAAACAGAACGAAAGCATGAATATACAAAGAACCGACACAACATGATATGGAGATGAGTGCGGTGTCGGCGTACCTCCCCCCAAGCTTAGGCTTTTGGCCTAAGTGGGTATCAATCCCAGGCTAGCCAAGATGAAGTGTCACCGGGGTACGACGAGGAGGTACCCTCGTCCTGGTGCGAGCCAGAGTACATCCCTCCGTAATTTGCGGAATAATCATAGGAGGGCACATCCTCCTGGTACTGCTCGTGGAAACCCAACAAGCAAAGCTGCTCGTCCACCTCCTCCTTGGAGCGTGACCACGGTCTCCTGTCAACACTAAACAAAGCAGGCTAGGGAAAAAGGATCTCCCTTTCATCCCCGTCAGTGAAAAGCATCCTATATACTAGATTGTTCAAATCAGAGGTAGCAGTGACAAAGTTATGAGTCTTCATGGCAACAAGGTCGAGCCTCTGTGGTGCTAGCATAACATCATCAGGAGCCACAGAAAGATCTAATGCATCAACTACACGCGAGGCAATGATGCCCCCATAGATAGGTCCCCTAGCAGCTAGGCGGCGAGCAATAAGAGAGCCAAGATTGTACCGAGTATCATTGTTGAGCGCAGCAGCAAGGAAAGCTAAGTGATAGTTGGAGATATTACTAGTGTTCTCCCTACCCAATACACTAGTGGCAAGATAGTAAGCAAAGTATCTAAGAACAGGGAGTTGGATATTTCTTATCTTTCCGCGTTGCGCCACGCGGTCATCATCATTGGTCACCCCTCGGTAAAGATCCAACAAATCAGCGGGTCGCCCTTGAATTTTCTTCACGGTCCCTGCCATACGCACACCTACAATACTGCAAAATCTCTCCAAAGGCATGGTGAAGGGCATATCATAGATCTTAAATGAGATAGTAGAATGATACGATGTGTTAGAAAATGAGAAGCTCTCAACAAAAGTTTTGGTGAGCATAGCGTATTGTGCACTCTCATCTTTCATATAAGAGGTCAAGCCAACCCTCTCAATCAGTAGCAAGAAATCATCAAGAATTCCTGCAGCTTGCAACAAAGTAAAAAAAGGGAAAGAGGATGGGTGAGCATCTCCATCATCTCTTTCACTGCCAATACGTGATGCAATGAGGTCTTCATTGTATGATGGCCTAGCTTGAGAGGCTGTTCTTGAGGGCCTCGACCTCCTAGGTGCATCACTCTCAAATATCTCTCCAAAAGTGTGGTTGTTCATGCTTGGTATTCTGAAATTTAAACACCTATTAAACAAGTGATTGCAAAGTAATTAAAATGAAGGATTCTACTCATAGGGACTTGCAAGAGGCCTAAACATGCATCAAATCTATATCTCCAAACATCAAACAAGCTTACAAGCTCTCAAAACCAGTCACCTACAACAGCAAAATACTCAACATACAATCCACTAAACACAAATATACTTGGACAAGGGAAGGAGTCACATACCAAGGAACAATTGCTCCAAATTTCAGCAAGAAAGATGGGCTGAGCAAAGAGATCGAAGAAATCAAGAGCAAGCACAGAAAGAACGTGATTTTGAGCTATGAACTGGAGCTTACTCGGGAGAGAAAAGAAAGTGGCAGGAGAGAGAGGTTGTGGGGGGCCAGGGGTGGCCCACACCAGGGCATGGCGCCACCCAGGTCTGGCCGTGCCACCATGTGGTGTGCCTGCCTGGTGGGCCCCCTGGTACCTACCAGGTACTATTCTGCCCCTTTTTTCATGTAAAAATTTAATATGAATTTTCTGGAATTTTTCGAGACACTTTATTTTTGGGCGATTTTCAGAAATAGAAGAATGATTTTTCTGACAGAAAGATTTTTTTTTCTTTTTGGAAGCATGATGCAAAGACAAAAACAAGGCTAGAACTACAGAAGTTCTAGCATGCAAGCAAACTAACAACACAAAGAAAACTAAACGGAAGCAAAAACTAAAATACAAAGGATAGAAATAAACGGAGATAATCATAATGAAAACATTGTTTTGTTCAATGGAATCCTTTTGTTAGCAAGGTTGATCAAGTCTTGCTACCAAAACAATTGCATATGAGACAAAACTTTGTACTCCACTAATGATTATGTTACCTTAACCTTGATAGCAATGGTCCCAATCATAATGGTTTCAAACTTTTCTTTTGGTATGGGACAATACATTTCTCCAACTTGAATCTTCTTGGGGAAATGGACAGTATGTTCCTTGTCATTGACATTGAAGGTCACCTTTCCTTGATTACAATTAATAATAGCTCCTGCTGTATTAAGAAAAGGTCTCCCAAGAATAATAGACATATTATCATCTTCAGGCATTTCAAGCACAACAAAATCAGTTAATATCAAGCAATTATGAGCCACCTAGACAGGTACATCCTCACATATACCCACAGGAATAGTGCTAGACTTATCAGCCATTTGCAAAGATATATCAGTTGTTATCAATTTTTCAAGCTGAAGCCTCTTATAGAGAGAGAAAGGCATAACACTAACTCCAGCTCCCAAATCACACAAAGCAGTTCTAACATAACTGTTCTTAATAGAGCAAGGGATAGTTGGAATCCCTGGGTCTCCAAGTTTCTTAGGAACCTTACCATTGAAGGAATAATTAGCAAGCAAAGTAGAAATTTCTTAATTAGGGATCTTCCTTTTATTCGAGACAATGTCCTTCACATACTTTGAGTAAGGAGGCAATTTAATAGCATCAGTCAAAGGAATTTGCAAGAATAAAGGTTTCATCCACTCACAAAACTTATTATAGTGTTCATATTCCTCTGACTTGTGTTTCTTATCAGGGAAAGGCATAGGTTTTTGGACCGAAGGTTCTCTTTCACTACCATGTTTCTTAGCAATAAAATCTTCTTTGGTGTATTTAGTAGTCTTAGTGTGGTTTTCAGGTTCTTCTTCAACTTTTTCTTCATTAGGAACTTCATTTTCTTCATTACCACTTTCATTTTCAGCATCAGAGATAGATATACTATTAGGATCTATAGCAGGTTCAGAGGGTTCTACAATAGTTTTATGTTTCTTTTTCCTTTTCTTACGAGTAGAACCACTATTTTCAGTTTGTTGAGAATCCTGCTCAATTCTTTTGGGATGCCCCTCAAGATATAGAGGATCCTGGGTAGCAGCACCACTTCTAGTTCTAATTTCATAAGCATGTTTTTCTTTAGTAGCATTAACTAGCAAGTCGTTTTGCACTTTAACGAGTTGATCTATTTGAGTTTGAACCATTTGAAAGTGTTTAACAATCATTTTAACATCATTAGAGGTTCTTTCCACAACATCTTTCAACTCAACAATAGCTCTAGTGTTTTCCATTAGATGATTTTGCACCCTTTTATTAAAGTTATCTTGCTTAACAATAAAGATATCAAATTCTTCGAAGCATTGATCAGAAGGTTTCAAGTAAGGGATATCACCTTCATCAAAGTGCTAGAGAGAGTGTACCTCAATAGTGGATGAATAGGGAATAGGCTTACATAATTCTTCTGTAGGAGGTAAATTCTTGACATCTGCATCTTTAATTCCCTTCTCCTTAAGACATTTCTTAGCTTCCTTCATCACTTCATCATTTAATTCAATAACTCCCCTCTTCTTTGGTGTTGGAATAGGCACAGGAATAGATGGTTCAGGTATAATTACTTCAGGTGTAACTTGTTTAGGAGGAGTCCAATCTTCATAATTCTTGCTTATTTTAGCCATTAATTCCTCAGCTTCCTTGGGAGTCCTATTCCTGAAAACACAATCAGCACAACTATCTAGGTATATCCTAGATTCTTCGGTTAGTCCATTATAAAATATATCAAGTAGTTCATTCTTAGGTAATGGACTTCTAGCCTGTGCATGAATCAAAGCGCACAACCTTGCCCAAGATTCGGGAAATACCTCTTTTTCTCCCTGTTTAAAATCAAAAAGTTCCTGCAAAACAGCATGTCTAGCACTAGGAGGAAAATATTTCTACAGGAAAGTATTAAACAAGCACTCAGGGTTATCAATAGATCCAGGAGGTAAATTACCAAACCAAGTTTTAGCTTCTCCTTTCAGCAAAAAAGGGAAAATCTTAGCAACAAAGTAAGTACGCATTTTAATATCATCAGAAAACAACCCACTCATGGTAGAAAGTTCATTCATATGTGCTACCGCACTTTCATTCTTAGTTCCGCCAAAAGATTCTTTCTCGACAATATCTATGTAAGATAGATCGAGAGAGAAATCATAATCTTCATCTATAATGTTTATGGGAGAAGCAGCAAACTTAGCTGCAGGAGATAATTTGGGTCTAATAGTACGCCTCTCAAGGAGATTCTTAGCGGCTCTCCTATCATGGGTGTTCCTACATTCTTCAATAAACTCTTCAGTCATCTCAACATGATCTTCTTCAGCATCATAACTCTCACTAGACTCAGGTGAGCTAACAGGTGTAGCAGTGCGTTCATTAGGAGTTTCGGTATTTCCAACTATAGTCCTAGCAATCGTAGCATCTAGGAAAGGACCTAATGAACCACTCTTATCAAGCACACTAGAAGCAGCATCATAAGCATCAAAAGTTTCAGATTCAGCAGTAGTAGCAGTATGTGTAGCATGTGTATGTGGTGGTGTAAGGAACTTACTCAGAACAGACGCTGAATCAAGAGCGGTAGAGGTATTCAGAACCGTACCTCTTCTTATAGTGGATGGTAAAATAGGAACCTTGCCATCACGAGACTTACCCATGATGGATGGATACCAGCGAACAATAGATAATCCAAGTGAACTTGATAAATAAAGCTATGCTTCCCCGGCAACGGCGCCAGAAAATAGTCTTGATGACCCACAAGTATAGGGGGTGTATCGTAGTATTTGCGAGGGAAGTGAAACCCAATTTATTGATTTGACACAAGGGGAGCCAAAGAATACTTATCAGCCTTAACAATTGAGTTGTCAATTCAGCTGCACCTGGAAACAATCTTGCTCATAGCAGTTTATCAGTAGAAACAGTTTTGTAGTAGGAATTGTAAAGTAACAGTAGCAGCAAAACAAAGACAGTAGTAACAAAAGCAGTAAACAGTAGGATTCGAGTGCGGTAGGCATAGGGATGGATGGACGGGCGTTGCATGGACAAGACAATTCACATAGCAATCAGAACATAGGGAAATTGTAGATAAATAAGATAAAGCATCCAAGTACTAGACAATCCTAGGCATGTGTTTTGTATATAGTCATACGTGCTCGCAATGAGAACTTGAACAACATCTTTTGTCCTGCCAACCCGTTTGCAGCGGGGCCTCTAGGGAACTACTGGCAATTAAGGTGCTCCTTTTAATAAAGCACGGGAGCAAAGCATTAACACTCCATGAACAGACGTGATCCTCACATCAAAGCCTTTCCCTTTCGGCTACCCTGATTTCTATCACTTCGGTACCATAGGTTCCGGACAACGACGTGTGTAAACAACTTGTAGATAAGACCCAAAACAATACTATCATGATGAATCAATAATAAGTTCAGATCTGAAATCATGGCACTTGGGCCCTAGTGACAAGCATTAAGCACAACAAGGTTGCAACAAAGTCATAAAGCACTAATAGAGATACTAGGCACTATGCCCTAACAATCTGATGCCATTACATGAATGATCTCATCCAATCCCTACCATCCCCATAGCCTACAGCGGGGGATTACTCACTCATAGATGGGGGAAACATGGATGGTCGATGGAGAAGCGATGGTGATGATGATGGCGATGATCTCCTCCAATTCCCTGTCCCGGCAGGGTGCCAGAACGGAGTTTCTGGTGTTGTTTCATGGAATCTGGTGGTGGCGGCGGAGCAGAACTCCTTCTGGAAAAACGTCAAACCCCCCAAAGTTTTTAGGTCAGAATGCTCCTTATATGCGAAGAGAGAGGCCGAGGGGGCGCCTGGGGGGCCCACACCACCCCCTGGCGTGGCCTGGCCTGGCCCGCGCCAGCAGGTGGTGTGGCCACCCCAGGGCTCTTCTCCGTCTCGTATTCTAGCTCCTGGAGTCTTCGGGTGAAATAGGATTTTTGGCATATTTTTCGGGATTTTTCCTGATAGTTGATTTTCTGCACAAAAAGTAGACACCAAGGCAATTCTGCTGAAAACAACGTTAGTTCACATTAGTTGCATCCAAATCACACAAGTATAGAGGAGAAACAACAGCAAAAGTGTTCGGGAAAGTAGATACGTTTTGGACGTATCACGGGGGCTCTAGAATATTAGGATGTGTTCCACACAAAGATTATCTCAGTACAAACACTATACATGACTATGCTTATTATTATCTTTGATCCCATTTGATGTGTAGCTGCAGGTGGATCTTCAACCCTGGCCTATCTCCATCCATTGATTCAACCCCATTATAAAGTAAACTAGATTGGTCCGGTCAACTAAGGTAAAATAAACAAACAAAGTCTTGTAGACATGTCCTTTCTTATTACCTTTTAGCAGTGCTTTCCCTGGTTCGATTAAACCTAGGTCTTCTAGGGAAAAAGCTATTATACTACATCCGTGAATCCGGATCGAAGGTATCAATCCTTTTTCTAGCGCTGTTGCCGGGGAAGCAATTTCACTATCCTAGTGAGGTCATTCGAGACCTTGATTTTAGTTTTATTATTAGTTGTAGTTTAATTCTTGTTATTAGTTTACTTTCTTGTTATCTATTTGAAAACCCAAAAAATTAGTTACTTGTTATTTGCTTTCATTATTTAAAAATTACGAAAAATATAAGAACCATGGCTCAAAAGAGATTAGGGGAGTATGCTACTCCCACCGATGATTTTATTCGTGCACCCATCACTCAACCTGCAGTTGATGCAGAAACTTATGAGATAAAACCTAACCTTTTAAGTTTGGTTCAACAAAACCAATTTGGGGGTTCATCTTCTGAGGATTCGGGATTGCACTTAAATACTTTTACTGAGATTTGTGACATGATGCGTATTAAAGACATAGATCCAAATGCTGTTAAGCTAAGATTATTCCCTTTCTCTCTTAGAGGAAAGGCTAAGAATTGGTTGCTAGCTCTACCAAAGGGCACTATTAAATCTTGGGAGGAATGCACTAATTTGGTTATGACTAAATCTTTTCCCCCAGCTAAGACTATGGAGCTAAGACCCAACATCACAAGCTTTAGACAATAAGACCGTGAACCACTAGCGCTTGCGTGGGAAAGGATGAAATAAGCTGTAATGAACTTTCCTAATCATGGGATGGAAGAATGGCTTATATTGCATTTATTTTATAATGGTCTTAACCCAATGTCTAAGTCTATGCTAGATACTGCAGCAGGAGGAACGATTATGGGAAAACATGTAAGTGTTGGAAAGAAGTTACTTGATGATATGCAAAATAACCATGCCCAATGGCATGTAGAAAGAACCTCGAAGAGAGTAAGTTCAATTACCGAGGTAAACAATGAGGAGCTTACATCTAAGGTAGATAAGTTGCTTAGCTTAGTAAAGGGTAAGGAAGATACCCAAGTTAATGTTATCACTACCAATGTCAATGATGTTAATTTTATAGCTCGCAATCCATTTAATCCTGCATGGAAAAATAATTATGCTTCTAATGTTCAAAAATATCATGCAAATCCTGCAGGAGCTCCTTATAATAATTATGATAATACTAATGGAGCAAATCATGGCAATCTCCTGTTTGAGCAAACTGTTAAAACATTTATGCAAGCTCAAACCAAACAAAACAATATGCTTATTAAGATTACGAAGAACCATGAAAGTAGTTTAGGAATATTATCTAACCAGGTCGTTGTAATTAGAAATGATTTGCAGGCTCTACAGGAAATGACAAAGACCGTGGAGGCTCAGCTGGGTAAAGTGGCTAAGAGCCAAGCTCTCATACTAGCAAAGTTCGCCGGCAAACCCGAGCCAAATCCGGTAGAGGACCTCAAAATGATGAGGGTGGTGACAAAAGATGAAAATCCTGAAGAGCTAGATTATAACAACGCACCAACACCGGAATATACCATGGAAGATCTATTAAAGATGATCATCGTTAAGAATCCAGGTATAGAACAAGGTAATGATGCTATGTACCAACAATTTATACAACAAGTAGCATCTAAGGTTCGTGATTTAGAGATGGAGTATAAAAGACTACCTGATAAGCTTCCACCTAAGATAGATGATATATTTGAGCCCACTATTAAAATTAAGTTGGGAGTTAATGAGATATCCGCACTTTGTGATCTTGGTGCAAGTGTCTCAACAATTTCCAAAAGCCTATTCGATAAATTAAATTTGGGGCCATTTGTTACAACTAAATTAAGACTCCATCTAGCTGATTCCAGTTACAAACAAGCTGTTGGGATCAAATAAAATATAGTTGTCGAAATTAAAGGAAGTCTCGCTCTTATTTATCTAGTTATTGTGGACATGCCTGATGATCCCATAGCACCTATAATTCTAAGTAGGCCATTCCTAAGAATTATTAGAGCTTTGACTATTTTACATGAAGGGAATGTAAGGATAGGGCTACCATCTAGAGATCCGTTTGTAGTCCAGTTCCCTAGGAAAAAGAAGGCCAAGCCTAATGATGATGATGGTGTGATTACTTTAAAAGCAAACTATTTTGGAGTGGGCATTCCACTCCCCAAACCTAAGTGATTGCCATCAAGGTCAAGCTAATTGACCTTAACTAGAAGCGCTTCATGGGAGGCAACCCATGTGATATAAATTTTCTCTAAGTTTTTATTATGTTTTATTTTCGTGTTAGTTTTTGTTTTGTTTTTGTTTTTAATAAAGAGTGTTCAAGAAGACCTATGGAAAGAGGAGAAGAAATAAGGTAATCCTCTAGATTATATTTTACAAACACATGGCCTAAGAAGTATTGCTGGATCATTACTTAGTGTTTTTGCTGCTATCTAACCTTTTGATAAGATGTGTGGAGGCGCACGAAGCTACTAATCAAATTCTTGAGTTTGTTGTAGTTCACAGCATCGATAACGACCACTGGTACGGGCGGAGTGGCACGTACCGTGCGCCCGTACCACCTCAAGGCAAAGGGGAATAGAAATTTTGATGATTACCGAAGGAATCAGTGGTGATAACGACCACTGGTACGGCCGGACGCGCCCGTACCGCGCGCCCGTACTGTACCCCCGAGCAAAACATCAGATTTCAGGCAAAGTCACTACAGCGATAACAACCAGCAGTGCGGGTGTGCGGGACCGTACCGCGCGCCCGTACCGAGTGCATCGCCTGGGAGCAGTTGTTGCCCCCAAGGTAAGCCACCTGGTATGGGCGGGCTATGGCCGTACCGCCTGCCCGTACCGAGTACGCGGACGCCATAACCACCCCAAGGAGGTAACCTAAAAATCCCAATTCATCTATGTTCTATTTCTTCTTCCTCCAAACTTCAAACCACCTCCACTGGATCTTCAAATTTACTCAATTTTTCTTTGATTCTTCTCACTCACTCGATCTAAGGTATGATTCTCCTCTGATCCCCAACTTATTTGTGCAAAATCATGGCTTAGTCATTCATCATTATCAATCTAGACATAGGTTTTGTTCTAGATTCAATCTTGGTACTAAGTATTCTTAGCATTGTTTTTAGAGGAGTTTCTTTTCTAGTTAGTGTAGAGAATCACTTATGCTATGTTTCTATTGGACCAAAAAAAATATTAGCAATTTTATTCACTTTGTCTTGTTTTTATTTATTAGGTGAACATGAGGAGTCATACACGTGAGATGGATGCGGAGTCGTCTGTGCCACCCGTTGATATGTTAACCCCCGATTCACTTGGCATCGAGTTCACCGAGGAGTTCCATCTTACTCGTTTCGATCATCTCAAGATTCGAGAGATCAAGTCCACCAAGTGGGTGTGTCCCTATATCCTGAACCAACTTGGCATTCATGCTAATTTTGATTTACTTTAGAACAATGTTGGTTTGTACGATTTTGTCTTTTAGGATGTTGCGACATACCGCCACTTGACACTTGAGTTCTTCAGCACCTTGACACACACGGTGGATGCTTATGGTTGTTCCGAGGAACAAAGGCATGGAGTTGATCGAATCAAATTCCGCCTTATGAACTGTGAGTATACTTTAACACTCAGCCAATAGGCTCAATGCTTTGGGTTTACCAACAACAACACCGATGTATGCACAACTACCTTTGTTTTAGATCCTTCCCCTTCACAATACTTTAACTTGATGAAAATTTGTGGACACACACCCAAGGGGAACCAAATTGATCATCCTGCCATTCGATATATGTTCTATGTTATTGCTAACACATTGCAGGCAAGTGGTGAGTTTACTAGAATTAATGAGTAGGACATGTTGATCCTCACAAAAGATGCACTTATCAATTTTAATTCAACACCAAATTTGGGCGCTTTACTTGTGTTTTATCTTAAGCATCAAGCTCTTCAATCTCGAGGACCCATATGTGGAGGAGTTGTGATCGTTCTTGCACGCATACTTCACATCAACCTAGGTAACATCCAACCGTTGAATGGAGGTAACCGTCTAGGTTCGTCTACTCTAAGAGCATGTGGTATGATTTCTAAAAATCATGGTAGATATTTCTTCAATATACCTGGAGCAGATCACTTGATCCCTGCTCCCTTGCCTAATGGTTTATTCTCTGTCGAGGATGGACGTTTGCGTTATGACGCGCATGTCGAAGCTAGTATACCCCAATAAGAAATACCCGTGGGAGGAGGAGAAGATGAAGAAGTAGAACAAGAAGGACCCGAACATGATGTGAAGCCACCAAACTACTACACCACCTATGAAGATATCTATGCACTCGAAGGAAACATTCACATCACGAACAACCTCTCCATCAACCTTCGAGATGCTGCTGCAAGCCTTGCCACCCAGTTCCATGATTGGAGCAGCCAATGGAACGTGGAAGATTATCCACCACCACCACAATGAACAACAAAGGGGCTTGCAAAAGCCTGAGCTTGGGGATGTGTTCCCCTAGCAAATTTATTTGTGTAATAATGAGGTTGTACTCCATCTCCTTGTGATCTTTGAAACACTCGTGTTGGCATGTTCCAACACTTTGCTTTTTAAATTTGCTTTCGTTTTAATTTAATTTTTCTTTTGTTTTCTTTTAGCCCTTGCTTGGTCGCAAGTTCTTTTCTATTCTTTAATCCCTATCCTCAAAAATACAAAACAAAATCCATTTATCCTTTTTTTGTAAACGTGGATTCATACTTTGCCTCTTTGCTTTGATATCATTTCGAGAGTAATCGTGTTTGAGTTTTGAGGGAACACATCCCTATAAAGAAGAGGATCAGGAAGTTACTTATAAGAGGTATGTCCTATGTCTCCCACTTATGAAGTTTGAATTGTTTATCTTAGTTGGTTGATTTGATAAGATGCATGCTAGCGGGAAGTAATTCAATATGATTAGAGTAAGGCTTTTTATTAGTATGATGATTAGTTGTTGAAGCTCTTGCTCTAGTTCTTTTAGTTAACCAAGTCTTGCCTTGGAAATAATAATGCCAAAAAAGTACAACAAGAAAAAGTCTGAAATTTATGACTTGTTTGATGAATGATTATCTTGAGAGTATACCCTTGATTATACTTAACCCCATAGATATTTTTACAGTCTCGACAACACTCATGAAAGGAATTGTTTGATTGAAATAAACTCTAGTGGTAATTGTGACGCATGCCAAAGCTAACCTTGTGGATCAAACCGTGGTTCTAGCACAAAAAAAGAGAGAAAAGGATGTGATAAAACTTTATTCTATGTCTATGACGCACACCTTTGGAATGCCAACAACTCCGGTAGCTTTTGAACGGTCTATGGTATAACCCTAGATTTCGGCTATGAGTTGATGACATGATTGGCATCCGTGTCAATGTATGGGCAAAAGTATTGGTACTCTCAAAGGTTGTGCAAATACTAGCAAAAATAAACAAATAGCGATCCTTGAAAAATGAGATGAAAACAAAGAAAGAAAAATATATCTATGAGGATCCACATAACAAGTCCTTGGCATGGTCTCATTACTACTTTACGAATTTTTCTTGAAAGACAATAATGTTGGGGTTCCGCGTATGAAAACAATAAATTTTACCCTACGCCCCTGAACCCCTGAAGCTTACCAGGACCTATCTATTAGTAATACAGTAACGGGAGGGGCTTTTCGCGAACTTACCGTTGAAGACCGAAAAGCGTTGTCAACGCTCAGGAGAGCGTGGTTGATGTAGACGAGCCGAAGCCGACCTCAAGGTCGTGATGAAGTCCTTGCGGTCCTTCTGGCTCCAATGACTTGAGTGCCTCAAGTGCGACACCTCGCGGGGAGTTACACATGTCCGGTGCCTGACGATGACTCCCGCTTCCCCGATCCAGCAGCAGTTGCGGAAGTAGAGCTCCTGGATCCGAATCCCACAGCGCGACGGCGCTCCGCGCTGAAGATGTCTATCGCTCGTGCAGTCCATACTTGGGACCACGGTCACGAGAGAGAGAGGGGCAGAGAGAAAATATCAATTGGAGGTCCTCCCAAAAGTGGGGAGACCTTTATTGATTATTGGTGTATTTTTCTAGGCCAAATACCCCACTATATATAGGGGGAGGGGAGGTACTACCTCCCTCAAAGTCCCGGGGTGGGACTAAAGGAGAGGAGGGGGAGGAGGTGGCCGCTGGCCACCTAGTGGGCCCTGCGCGTGGGGGCTAGGCCCAGCTGGCCTCCCCTTTTCCCCTTCTCCCTCTCTCCTTTCCCCTAATGGGCCGTCTCCCTCCGGAATTGGCCCATTAAGCCTTTTTGACCTTTAATTGATTTTCTCTTTATTAAATAAATATGAATAAATGATTAAATCAATATTTAAACATTCATTCACATATTATTCAACCTCTGTGGCCATGGAACACCTTCCACCTCCACTCCGGACATCCTCCGGACTTACCGAAACCCTTCCGGTTTTCTCCCTTCTTTTCTTCGGCGATTCTACCGATCCTACAAACACTCTCTAAGCATCATCAAGCCCTTAAGTGTGATACCCCATGGTTCGGGAACACTCCAGACATGGTCGAGACACTCCCACACCAATGATCGACAGAGGGACCTGGATGGCCATGTGACCCCTGTGCGTTCCACGAAGATCTTTTGTCGTTTGAACCGGGACAGTCGTGTCTTATTCCCTTTGTCACTCGATACTTGCATCGCCCAAGATCTGATCAAGTGATATCCCCGTGATCTAATCACACGTTGTGCAGCTATTAGATATAACTTCTCCGAGTTGGCCCTTGAGTATCTTCCCATCACATGGATGGACAAATCCTGCTCTTGACTTATATTGCCTCTACGGTTTCCTCCGAATACCTGCACACACCTTTATAACTACCGTTTTACCAGATGGCGTTTGATGCTATCTAAGCACTCTCGGGAGACAGTGATTGATATAGCCTCAAGGTCTAAGGAATAGTCTACGATGATCCATTTCTAATCATCGTAACTTGAACTTCGTGACATGATCGGGTCACGATGTTTAGGTTGGGTATTGGTTCATCATCTCATTCTCAGAATGAGATGACCTCATCCAACTGGCATAAATGCTACATGATCAGGAAACATGATCATTTGTTGACCAATGAACCAGTGACTAGAGTTTCACTAGGAACGCCTGGTTGTTTGTATATCACACGTGTATTGATGTTTCTACTCAATACAGTTATAGGATGATATAAAACTTAATAATAAACTATATGAAATATGATAATATTCCTTAACTATTTGTCTCTAGGGCATATTTCCAACAGTCTCCCACTTGCACTAGAGTACAAATACACTAGCTGCATTTGTTCTAAATCATTAGCACCATATATCCGGTACCCTGAACATGCTTGCTCATGGAAGAGGTTGAGTCTTGGTTCTGTACTTTACAGTCCCAAATACTTTGCAACTAACTAATGTCACCTTAATTGACATTAATACTTTATCATCACATGATAGCATATGTGTGTATGCATCGTTGTTATGGCAGCAGAACGAGGCCTGATTCCAGGAGCCTACAGTGACGTTAGATCAACCTCGAGGGCTTTCTCATGGGCACTGTGCCTTGGGACACATCATTCGATGTTAAAAGCGAACTAGCCCCGCCATAACATTATATAACACTTTAGATGGTTCCCTTATCTATTATTATAAATGTATTCATCGAAACACCAGTGCACTCTGTGCAACTTTCGATGTTTTGTTCACCTCGCTTCCTATTTGACTTTAATTGGTATCTATAGGAGTGTCCAACATATTCCCTTACAACATAACCCTTTATGCTTTAAGATATGTTATCCTTCATGGATTTGGAAAATATTTCCACAGTTCTCTACTAGACACTGGACAAACTTAGCTTAACATTCTATGATTCGAACTTAATCACTTTCAAACATTCTTTATTTGGATCACATATTATGCTAAGTCATCATCATGGTTTCTAAGATAGAACCTATGTCTCAACATAGTGGATTGTGATCATCCTTTTCTTTCTTTCAACCATTGATGTTAAACTTAATGCTATTCCTAATTTGAGTTATTAAGGACCATTTCCTTAATTAACTTCTATTCTGAAACCCCTTTCAGAATCCCTTAAGGAATACTACATAATATCATAATACAGTTATTATCAACTTCTACACCTTATAAATCATTATTTATAAGTATTTTCCCTTTCATTCTTAACATACTTAAGAATTACTCCTATAAGCTCCCACTCAAAATATGTTCCTACATATTTGAATCTGAGACTTACATTGCTCCCACTCAAAAATATGTCAATCACATATTGTTTTAGGAAGACTTTCATAGCTCCCACTCAATTTATGCAAATTGCACATCCACTCACTATTTTGAAAAATTTCAAAATCCTTTGATAAAATATCAAAGTGAGAGATTTACTATGAGACACTAGTACTTTTACTAGTCTTAAATCCACTAGACATTCAGCACACATGAATCAAATTCATTTGAATTTGTCCAATACCTGACAAATTGTGCTTTTGTCATTCACCCCCTTTTCCACTATGGATTTGCAGTCATTTGGGATAATTCCAAGTAACCCCTTTACTTGTGAGATTCAGCAATGAATTGCTTTCTAATCTCAAGGGAATTTTTCTTCTAGGATTTCTCATAATTTAGTTTACCATTATTTCCTCTGTAGTCCATAGGTATGTCATATTCCTATAATCATGACAAATGATTAACAAATGTCTCCATACAAGATATGGATTACATTTTGAACCCTACTTCATGTAGTGAAAAACAATAGTGGATGGAAAACACAATGATCAAAATCATTGATTCTTTCCTTCTGTGAAGAGAATCATTCAGGAACGTTGTCCGTTGCGCTTCTGAACACTATGATGTAGGGTTTTGAATCCTCATCGTGTTTTACACTAATTCCCATTTGCTTCATAATTGAGAAATATCACTAAAAGTAAGCTTTCTCAAGAATGCACCAAAATCCAAGCAATACGAATCTTGCTTTCCTTTTGGTTTGATCTATGGGTTTCGTATTCAAAGTTTCCAATGAATACTCTACAAGGACTTATTCGCTATTGTTTTAGTTATATCGAATAACCCCAAAACTTTCACGAATTAAAATGGTTCACTAATTCTAATTGAGTGCTAACTATTTCTAACTAATGGTCTCTACATCTACACTTCAACGATTTATTTGGTGCCTTCTATTCAACCCCATTGATATCTAATATCACATTGTGATGCTTTGCATTTTGACGTTTCAAAACGCTTTGCATTTCACAATTTCTTTTATGCCATTCTTATAAATTTGAACTCCATTACTATTGATCAAATCATAGTAATTGGATTCTCTTTTATATTTATACCCTTTGTTGATGAAACATTTTGATCAAATCAAAGAGCTTCATATTCATGTTTCCTTTGGTAAACTACTTTACACATTTAAACAATCATTTAATGATAATTACCATTTACGTTAAAACACAATACATCGAATATGTATTTACTTTAACAATTCTTTAAACACTTTGTATTCAAGTAATACACGGTGTTCAAGTTATTTTGCCGAACTTAGGCATGATTTATATGTGAAAAGAAATCGAATGACTTTCACATATTATCACGTAACTTTGAATTCAAACAATGGTTTCATTCATTAATGAAATATCATTAAGTTGGGTATTTTAAACAAGGCATTTTAATGTTTTATAAATGTTCATGCATTATCAATTAGTTTCAAACAATAAGGATAATTCACACATAATCAAACAAGATATGAACACGAATAGAAATCATTCATAAAAGTGGAACAACTGTTTGTTACAATCTCATATGAATAACCGTCTCACGAAGTGTGAGACACACTAAAGAAGTTCACAATCTCTTGATTACATTAATCATCCTAAACACAAACTAAACAATAAATGTCGAGGGAGAGTGTCGTCGTCCATCATCATCATGCTTGCCATGAACACGCAACGTCACCTCCTCTCCAGCAAGCACCTCTCATGCAGAAGGACCTGTTTTCACCAAAACAGAACAAGTATCAGATATACTTAACACTGCAATGTGTTTGCAAGATTATAACATTTATAAAACTGTATATCAAATATATACCTTGGTCATCGATGACTCTAGCAACGTTGGGTTCATCTATCACATTTCTAAAATGTGATATGAACTCGAGGAAATCCAGTGTTTCCGTGTCACCTCTCATAACGCAGATCCTGACTTGTGCTTGGAAGCTTGGAGAAAGCGACCGCAACACAACTCCCATCGCTAATGAGCTTGAGTACCAGTTGTCCAGGTAGTATGCCAGACTCATGTACGCATCGTAGAGGCGCAATAAGTGCTCACATCCAATGAGGAGCCCTCCTCCATCTTTATGGAGAGGAAGTCCCCCATCAGCTCATACTCCCACATGCGCACTTGTTCCACGAAATGTGCTCTCAGATGTGCCATGACCATTCGGGGCTTGAGACTCCCCACCATTGGCCATTGCCCATCCTCCATTCCGAGGCGCATGGTCACTGATATAAATGTGGCCATCACACGACGACGATAACGCAGATCCCGCTGCTCCTGGGTCTCATGAGAATAGGGTGGCTCCAGATACATCTCACAGGTCATGTAGTCAGCTACATTGTTCTCCCCAAGGATATCAAACAGGCGTATGACCCATGCAAAAAAGTTGGGTCCATCTAACTTGAGCTTTTCTCCTTTTAACCAATCGTCGATAGGAAAGGTAATCTCGGGAAGAATCATTTTCTACAATTATAATTGTAAAAGGAATTTAGACTAAGTTTATAATTAAATGAGTTAATAATAACTCCACTTAGAAACACCTATTCCCAAAAGGGTTTCTAGTGATAACACGACCCCTATCAGCCACATCTCCCCCGATTGATCACGGCCATCGATGTGGGTTCAAAGGTGGACGCTAAACGTCGGTCACATCATTCATGCGACTCGTGCTCGATCTTTCGACCATCCGTGTTTCGAGGCCACACTTCTGTGGCATGCTAGGCTTGCCAACTCAACTCTAGTGTATTCACTGTGCAACATGGCTTACACCCACTGTATGTGAACATAGATATGTCTGACACCTAGACCTATAACCCTGGATCGCCTCATACCGAAGAACTTTCTTGGTGGTGCACACTAAGGGGGAACACAATCGTTGGTAATTTTAACAGGGATCATCTTATTAGGCTACGTCAAGTATCTAATACTAGCACACAATAAGACATACAAACAATAACATTGAATGTAAATGCTATGTGATATGGTCCTTCACATTGTGATCTCCATCCGCCGTCACCGGGTTCCGGCGCTAGGGTTCCGGCGCCATAGACACCAGGGTACCGGTGTCATTCTGGTGTGGTAGTCCATCACCTTCGTGACTATCTACTACTATGTAACAGAAGGTAATCACTTTACCTTTGCCACAACCATATCACAAAGCAACGCCCCTCTGCAAAACAAAGTTAGATGCCTCTACTTTATCTTTGCATGTTTTACGTGGCTGAATGGGCTTTTGAAAAGGATACAGATGCCGCCTAGAGGGGGGTGAATAGGCAGTTTAAAACTTTTACGATATGGGCTTAACAAAGGCAGAATAAAACTAGCGTTTACTTTGTCAAGCACAAATCTTATATAAACTACGGTTCACCTATGTGCACCAACAACTTATGCTAAGCAATACAAGCAACTATGAAATAGCTAGATATAAGACTTCAAGCATGAAGGCTATCACAAAGTGAAGTTCATTAGTAATAGCTCGGGTATAGAGATAACCGAGGCACGCGGAGACGATGATTTATTACCGAGTTCCTCCCATAAAGGGAGTACATCTCGTTGGAGGGGTGGGCGGTACTAGGACCACTACGCCACAAAAGGCCTCACCCTATTCTCCTGTGAACCTAGCCACAAGAGGCCCGGTTCACTTCTTCACTATCGGTGCACTTGTCGATGGCAATATGTAACCTCTCACAAAGATTGGGGCACTTCTCCACAACTCAATTGGAGGCTCCCAATAAACAAGCTCGGGGAAAGCTCCACAACTTAATTGGAGGCCCCAAGTAATCCACAAACCTGCAAAACAACTAAACCGTCCAGGTTCCAAGAACCCAAGAGTAAAAAGCTTCTCACCTTTCACTCAATCAAATCCTCACCGAGAACTCAAACCTATGCACCAAATGCAATGGCAAGAACACAAGAAGTGCTCAAGTCCTTCTTTCCCAAATCCCATCAAAGCTACAAAAGCTAGTGGGAGAATAAGAGAGGAAGAACACAAGAGGAAATCCACAAAAGAAACCCGAAGATCTAGATCCCAATATGTTCCTCTCACATAGAGGAGAGATGGATTGGTGGAGTTGTAGATCTAGACCACCCCTTTCAAATCCCCCAAAAAGATTCAAGATATATGGGAGGGATTGAGAGAATTTGCAAGCTCTTGAAGGTCAAAACAATGGAGGAGAGAGAGAATGCAAGCCGCCAGCCTAAGGAGGAAGAAGGGGTCTATTTATAACCCTCCCCAACGAAATATGACCGTTTGGGACCTCCTAGGCTGGATAATCCGCCCCTCCCCCGGATATTCCGGGTTCCCTGGGCCAAAATATGGCTAAGGACTTCGTGGCACGACCCTCAGTATAGGGGGCGGATATTTGGGCCAGATAATCCGCCCCTGGAGGCCCGGATAATCCGCCCCCCTGAAAACTGGTAGAAACAGCGAAACTGCAACAATCATAACTTTTGCATCCAGACTCCGTTTTTGATGATCTTGGGATCGTTTTAAAGAGGACAATGCGATCTACAAGATCATCCATAGAAACATCATAGTCCAGAAAGGTAGGATAGAACCAAATGACGAAAGGTTTGACCTCTCCCAAAAAGACGAACCGATAAAACCTCCAACATCAAAAACGCAATAGAGAAAGCATATGAAATTCGTTTTCGATGAACTTGAGCTTGTCATGGAGATTAACACAAGATCTAAATACTCACATGTGTAAGACCCAAATAAGAACCAAGAAAGATGATGCCAAGTATGCAAAGGTTTGAGCTCTCACCGAGGGATATGATCAAGTTACTCATGCGAGAGCTCCTCTTGATAGTACGGTTATCTATCCTATAATCTGGTCTCCCCAACTAACACCACGAGACCGGTATGAAAGAAACCCTATAAAGATCAAACAATTGACTTGTGTATATTCCACTTGATGTTGATGATGACGATCTTCTACACCTCAAGATGGAACACCTTTCTTGATTGCGCTAGCTTGGTGAAGACTTGGAATTTGCTCCTCCATACTCCACTATGGAAGAGCCTCTCTTTTAGGCATATATTCACATATCCATGATCACCATAAGGATGGCAAGCTACACTTGAGATCATCTTATTATTCAAGACACACTTGCCATAGGCTCAACTTCTACTTGACCAATCTCCGGATCATTCCTTGAAACCTTGATCAACACTTGATCTTCTTCACTTTCTTCTTCTTCCAACCTTGAAGCCAACATATGGTTCAAGCATTGCCTATGGACAAATCCTACAAGTAAAACTCAATGCAAACATAAGTCCATAAAGATTGTCATTAATTACCAAAACCACACATGGGGCACACATGTTCTTTCAGCTTTCACATAAGAACCCTTCTTACCTACGAACTTTCAGCACAACGCTGATCAAGTAGTTGTCTCTACTACACCCCTTTTGGGGCCCTCCGTTGCAAATGGTATACCAATTAATGCGAGAGAGACAGACACCCCCCTAAGCCACTTTATACGGTACAAGCCATATGTCAAGCGTGGACCAGTGTCGCGAATGAACGCGTAAAGTCGGTTGGGGGCCGCTTCATCAAGCATTACTGCGGTATACACAAGTACACACGAGAGGGTAACAACTAAAAGATCAACGCCTACACGCTACATCTCGTGTGTTCTACCCGTACTAGCATTACTACGCATAGATCTAGCTCTGATACCACTGTTGGGGTTCCGCGTATGAAAACAATAAATTTTACCCTACGCCCCTGAACCCCTGAAGCTGCCAGGACCTATCTATTAGTAATACAGTAATAGGAGGGGCTTTTCGCGAACTTACCCTTGAAGACCGAAAAGCGTTGTCAACGCTCAGGAGAGCGTGGTTGATGTAGACGAGCCGAAGCCGACCTCAAGGTCGTGATGAAGTTCTTGCACTCCTTCTGGCTCCAACGACTTGAGTGCCTCAAGTGCGACACCTCGCGGGGAGTTACACACATCCGGTGCATGAAAATGACTCCCGCTTCCCCGATCCAGCAGTAGTTGCGGAAGTAGAGCTCCCGTATCCGAATCCCGCAGCGCGACGGCGCTCGCGGTGAAGATGTCTCTCGCTCGCGCAGTCCAGACTTGGGACCACGGTCACGAGAGAGAGGGGAGAGAGAAAATATCAATTGGAGGTCCTCCCAAAAGTGGGGAGACCTTTATTGATTATTGGTGTATTTTTCTAGGCCAAATACCCCACTATATATAGGGGGAGTGGAGGTACTACCTCCCTCAAAGTCCCGGGGTGGGACTAAAGGAGAGGAGGGGGGAGGAGGTGGCCGCCAGCCACCTAGTGGGCCCCGCGCGGGGGTGCTAGGCCCAGCCGGCCTCCCGTTTGCCCCTTCTCCCTCTCTCCTTTCCCCTAATGGGCCCTCTCCCTTCAGAATTGGCCCATTAAGCCTTTTTGACCTTTAATTGATTTTCTCTTTATTAGATAAATATGAATAAATGATTAAATCAATATTTAAACATTCATTCACATATTATTCAATCTTCGTGGCCATGTAACACCTTCCACCTCCACTCCGGACATCCTCCGTACTTACCGAAACCCTTCCGGTTTTCTCCCTTCTTTTCTTCGGCGATTCTACCGATCCTACAAACACTCTCTAAGCATCATCAAGCCCTTAAGCGTGATACCCCACGGTTCGGGAACACTCAAAAAATTGCCAGGACACTCCCGCACCAATGATCGACATAGGGACCTGGATGGCCATGTGACCCATGTGCGTTCCACGAAGATCTTTTGTCGTTTGAACCGGGACAGTCGTGTCTTATTCCCTTTGTCACTCGATACTTACATCGCCCGAGATATGATCAATGACATCACCATGTCGTGTTCAATCTTGTTACTGAACAATGCTACTTAACTCGTTCTGACAAGTGATATCCTCGTGATCTAATCACACACTGCGCAACTATTGGATATAACTTCTCCAAGTGGGCCCTTGACTATCTTCCCATCACATGGATGGAAAAATCCCGCTCTTGACATATATTGCCTCTACGGTTTCCTCCGAATACCTGAACACACCTTTATAACCACCGTTTTACCAGATGGCGTTTGATGCTATCTAAGCACTCTCAGGAGACAGTGATTGATATAGCCTCATGGTCTAAGGAATAGTCTACGAGGATCCATTTCTAATCATCGTAACTTGAACTTCGTGACATGATCGGGTCACGATGTTTAGGTTGGGTATTGGTTCATCATCTCATTCTCAGAATGAGATGACCACATTTCCAACTGGCATAAATGCCACATGATCAGGAAACATGATCATATGTTGACCAATGAACCAGTGACTAGAGTTTCACTGGGAACACGTGTATTGATGTTTCCACTCAATACAGTTATAGCATGATATAAAACTTAATCATAAACTATATGAAATATGATAATAGTCCTTACTACTATTTGTCTCTAGGGCATATTTCCAACAAATAATTGGATTAGAAGTGTTTTAGATTGACTTGATATATTGATGTGGGTGTAAATAAGACACTTCATTGTTATACTACTTGGGACATGAAACTCTCTTACTAAATAATGCTATTTAAAAATCTTAGTGTTCCTTGGCAAGTTGAGAGTTAATTAGAGGAATTGGATTGATTGCTACACTTCTAGTTATTTATACTTATATTAAACTTTACTTTGAATATATTGACTTACTGAAGCTTGTATAGTATTATTGTCATCTCTCTAACTTTGATAAGCTTTGCAAATGAATGAAGTGTTGAGCACATACGACTACCTACCATAAGTGAACTCCTATTCGTGGTGTTTCAACTTTAAAAGCTGAATTCCTTATAATTCTTTTGGTTCTTCTTGCTCGAGGATGATCAAGGTTTGAGCTTTGGGGAAGTTGATGGCTCCAATTTTTGCCATCTTCCACTATGTTTAAACGTTATTTTTGGTCAAGCAATTGCCAAATAAACTCTCAACCTTGCCACTAATGACTAATAATTGCAAAGATATGCAAATCTCTTCTTTGATTTATGTTGTGCAGGAAATCACTGCTTTTAAGGCGAAATAAGGAGTCATAATGAAGGATTTTAAGGAAGTACACACGTCCAAGTAATTAGAGAAGCCAACCAAGGCGTCAGTGCGCTTAACAACCACTGGTACGGGAGCGGTGCACCCATACCGCCCGCCCGTACTGCCCGCCCGTACCAGGTGGTGATGGCTTCGTCTCGTCAAACCATAAAACTTTCATGAAGACGCCTATATATTTTGAGGCTCCAGCCGCCAGCCAAAGAGCCACCATTCTTAGATTGCATCACAACACCCCAAGGGATATCCACACCATTGTTCATCCATAGTTTATCCATTGTTCATCACTTCCACCATCCATCCCTCCACTAGCTATAGCCATTGCTTTGTACTTTTAGATCTCCTTGTTATTTGGCGACCATTGTAAGAATATTTGATTTCAATCTAAGTATTTGCATGATGTTTTCTATCTCTGATCTATTTGTTATGAGTGAGTAGTCCTTCGGGCTGCAGGTTGGAGAGAAACCTCGCGGCAATTATGTGCATCTAGATCATGGGAGAATTGTATTTTGTTTGGATTTGTGATTTATATCTTTTGTTTCTTCGTCTCTCGCCTCGAACTGTGGACTTGTAGGTACCCAAGATCACATAGATTGATAAAGGCTTGAGGTGAGATACTTGGCTAGCGGCGATCTCATAGGAAAATCAGTGACAGAAAGGGAAGTACGGTCTTCGCTTAGCGCCCCATTCGGGATCAACAACAACATCACCACTTAAAGCTTTAATTTGTGGTTACACTTAATAATCGTTTGCAACCCGTGGCTTTGGTGTGTTCTCGGTTGGATTAAAAGTCTATTGCTATGCCCGCTTCATCACAGGGGCTCTAGAATATTAGGATGTGTTCCCCACAAAAGATTATCTCAGTACAAACACTATACATGACTATGCTTACTATTATCTTTCATCCCATTTGATGTGCAGCTGCAGGTGGATCTTCAACCCTGGCCTATCTCCATCCATTGATTCAACCCCATTATAAAGTAAACTAGATTGGTCCGGTCAAGTAAGGTAAAACGAACAAACAAAGTCTTGTAGACGCGTCCTTTCTTATTACCTTTTAGCAGTGTTTTCCAAGGTTCGATTAAACCTAGGTCTTCTAGGGAAAAGGCTATTATACTACATTCGTGAATCCAGATCGAAGGTATCAGTGCCATTTCTGGATCATTGACATTCTTGATTTGTTGTATTTTGCGACTGCCCTGCTGGCGGATGTACTGGCAGGGGTGGTGGTGTGCCAATGGCTGACGTGCTAGGCGTAGTGGTGTATCATCGGCTTGCTGTTTCGGTTGCCTTTGCATTGCATAGTTCTTGCATAGTATCTGTTTTTGCGGTGCCCACCATTGTAATCATTGTTTCTGTGGTTATCCTCTCCCGAGAAACTAGCTGCAACATAGCTTGGTCCCCCGTGTTTGTTGTTGTTCCTTTGTCTTCTATCACCGTTATGTCTATCCCTGTCTTCTTTAGGTGAACGTGTTCGCTTGTTGTGTACTGCATCCTCTCCATCAGCCCAGCGATTTGCCATATCCATCAGCTATGAAATTATTTTGGGCTTGACCCATCCTAGTTCTTCTATGAATTCTTGACGGCGGAGGCTGTCGTTGATGGCGTTAATTTCCCTCTCGTCGGATATGGCCTTGGCTGAGTTCTTGATGATATTCTATCGCTGAAAGAAGGCTCTTATTGGTTCTCCAAATTTCTGTTTGCACGCTCGCAATTTCTCCAGAGATGTGGGTCATTGGAATGTGGAGTGAAAATGTAAGATGAACTTATCTTCGAGGTTGTTCCAGCTGCTGATGGAATCTTTGGGTAGTTGTCTGAGCCATGACCATGCGCCATCGGTTAAGTGTAGCTGCAGGCTCTACATTCTGGTGGCCGTGGAGCCACCCTGTAACTTGACGGTGGCCAAATAACCTGCTAACCAAGCTTCGGGTTCCTGTAGGCCATCATACTTCTAGCAGTCACGTGAAAGTTTAAAATCCTTTGGTACTAGAGTCTTACGAACCCGTTGGGTAAAGCAGCTGGCTCCGTATAACTCATAGTCATCTTCATTGTCACCATTCTAGTATCCTTGGCTGTGGCCCTCATCCCTTGACCCATCATTCCTGTGTTGTGTGAGGTCATTTCTTGTGTTGTTTCACGACTCGGAGCCGGAGAAGTGCACCTAATGTGGTGACCGAGATTATCAGGATGCCCCACCTGCCGAGGGCTGCCGCGATAGCGTGGGGATCTGTCGTGTTGATGTACGACTCCTTGTTCTGCTTGTGCAAGAGATGCTCCTACCACACCGAGGTTTATTAGAGTGGAGCGATGTAGAGACGCACGAGAATCTTCGGGTGCGGGTTGAGTTGTGAGCAGATATGTTTGTGTAGCTACAATTGCGGCTTGGGCTGTTTTTGCTTTGATGTGTCCCGTTGGATCTACTGACATAAATGACAAATCAAGATCTTGGGTAAATTCGTTTATTTCAGCTTTAGGGACATTCTGTAGTCACAAGGCTCCTCTCCTTGGCTGCCCTCCCCTAGTTACACTTCCAGATCCCCGGGTAGAGCTTAGCTGCGCCTGCCGTAGGCTGGATTCGTCGGCTAACCTTTTTCTTTCATCGAGTTGCCTCTGCATTCTTAGTAAATCCCTCTTTTTATTATGAAGCAAGTATTGGCATGCTAGTAGATCTTCACGTGTGGCTGCTGCCCTTGCTTTTTGCCATGCTTTGGCTAGTAGCCGGAGAGTTTTCCGCTCACCTCTGCGTGGTTCTTCTCCTCCCGGGATTATGCGGTTGTTTGTCGGGTCTCCTTCATTTTCGTGATCTCCTGCATTAATATCTGACAAGTTACCATTGGGGTCAAGTATAGGGTTACTGTTGGAGTCGAGTTGTATTGAGGTTTCCCCGATGATTACACACACTTGGTGGTGTGTTATATACAGACTAATGGTGTCATCGTTGGATCCAAAGGAGACACTATTTTGGGGGCTAGTGAAGTCCAGCGGTTCCTTTTCTGGGTAAATTTCAGCCATCCTGATTCTGAAGTCGATGCTTTCGCTCCTTTCTTTGGGTTTCGTGTTTATCGAGCTTGATCCACATGGTGGAGTTGGCTGATAGTCTGATCCTAGGGAGAGATCATCGTAAAGACTACCAAGATCCCATAGATCTGATGTGTTTTTAGTGTTTCCTTCATCTTTCTCTGACTGGAGCATAGTTTCTGTGGATGATCCGATAGATGATGCAGGTATCGCCGTAGGCGCATCTTTTTCGATCGACAGTCCCGATGAAATTGGAGCTGATGGTTGTGATTGCTCAGGTTCTTCCACCTGAAAGCGGAAAATCCCGATGATGAGATTGGATCCACCGTTGAAATCGGCGGGTACCACGATAGGGGTGGGCAGGCGTGGTGCCGCTTCCGTTGGACTGTTGCTTGATGAAAAGGGTTCCGCCGAATCCATGACTCTAGCATTTAGGTTTCCCACAGGCGGCGCCAATTGACGAGGGGTAACCTCGGCAATGCCCATAGTTATGGACTTAGGGTTTTGCGGAAAAGAGAATTATGAGGATTTCGTCGGATGTCAGGCAAACAAGGGAGTCTAAGTCGCATGATTATCGATGGACAATGCTATTACAGATTGCTTGGCAGTTTTTGGTACCTCTCCGTAAGCTCCTCCCATTCCATATATAATAGGTCAGGTCTCGGGGTTGTATATGGATAGGTTACATATTCATGAGTACAACACCAACACAATGTCAGTTTCTATTTCCTTATATAACTAAACTAAGAATTTCATTGGATGCTTCTTAGGCCTTCATCTTGAGCTTTCATGGGCCGTGAACCTTTATACGGCTAGGGTAATAAAACATAAGAACCCGAGTAATCACACCTATGTCAACTATACTCTATCCGGCACACATATTGGCACAGACGTCACCTAGCACGCTAATGCTTGAGCCATCACTAGTTGGCAGTTATACCATAATCTGGCTTATTAGCCGATTGTGGTGCGGGTTCAAGATTTATACTATACCCGACATCGCCACCGTAGATCACTTGTCAAGCCGGTTCATGTGAATTTTGACTCTACATGGAGTAATCTTAATCGGAAGGAAACTGGCCACCTTACACGTCCGCCTCGATCCAGTTTGCTAGCCGATTGTGTTACTCAAAGACAATCCAAAGGACAACATATGAAAACTGAGTCGGTTGACCCGTAAGATGACCTTATATAAAACTATACCCAACAAAAAAGTTGTGCGTCTCGTCAAGACCTAAAACTTTTATCCTAGAGTCATCTTCATCCAACTTAGTATGTGACCTACATATGTACAACAAGGGCCAGTTAATCCAGCGTATTGCTGACAGACTCCGACCTAAACATGAAGATGTACCTTTTGATGCCTCAAGACGGCTCTAGATGGAAAAGTCTCCAACACGATAGTTGCTCATCTTTCCAAAAAGCACAAGTTTATGTTTTTGAGCATCTTCATCCGACTTACGATGCAAAATCTATAACTGGCACAAGAGACATACCGTGAGCATAGTCATATCCGGATTCTATTCCGAGTTAGGCTAGAACTAGGCTATTTAGACGTGAATTCAAGTTTCTTTATGTAAAGTGTTAAATTCCCTTGCTTGTTCGGGAATACCAGCCAGCTCATATATATATGTGAGAGCTGATGACCAGTTGAGCTGAACAACATCAATCGAATTGATCAATAGAATTTCCATCTACTTTTATCTCTACCCTTATACCCTTGCTTCTCATTCTTTCGTAGTTCTCACAATGCTGGCAATCTACGAAGCCACGAGCATGAGGCTCTAAGAGCGGCTAGGCCGACTTAGAGCAGCCCATAGCTGCCGGAATCCCATACGGGGTTCTTCTCAGGAGGCTGGCGCTTTGGGTCTAAAAAGCGTCCTCCGGATATCTTTTGTATCGTGCTTCCGGTAGTATCACCTTCGACGTGAGCTGCAATGTATCGCCCTTGGCGTCAAGGTACTCAGACCTTAGTTGTTAGTCGGTCAAACAACTTGGTGACTCCAAAATTTATCCTGCAAGTGTGTGACCCCTCTTAAAGCGCAACACGTGAACCATGGAACCAGGTGAGCGCACATATATAATATTTTATATCCTATGGATGCCGGATATTCTCCATCTTGATGGCATCAAAGTGTTATGCAGGGGAAAATTCATACACTTATCATGTCAACTTTGTGTGAGGGACATGCGTGCCTTCATGCAATACTTTTCACACTTGCATTCAGTTATGCATCGTTTGGTGGTGTTGATAATATCGTCACTTTTCATCAGACCATAATGGTGTGCGTCCGTCCTTTTTGATATAAACAATATAATTTTTTGCAAATATATATGCATATAAATGTGTGTCCCCCAATTTTCAGTGAATATACTAATTAGTGTGATATGATTGGTTAACTCCCATTGTCGATGTTATCAGATAGTAGAAGAAAAAATAGGCATAGCAAATCATCCTTAGATCAAGCCGAGAGCGGACAAATCAATATGTCCATTCCAAAGGGACTTCCTTTTCCAAGAGCATGCACATTTTCTGAAAAAAAGAATTAATGCAAGATTATGATTAGTTTAGAAAAGGAACGGCTAGAGATAGAAATAAGATGGCTAATTGTCCCAAAAAACAGAACACAAAGATAAGAAATAATTCAGCTTCATTAAAGAACTGATTGCAGCATTTAGCAGCAAGCTATGGACATAACTACATAAGGTAGAGGCGTGTCAACCAAACAAGAATGGATTGCTAAACTAAGAATTCTCCATTTTTTTAAATAAAATTATATACACCCGTTCAGACTCAATTGATCCCTTGATGTAAATTACACAAAAAAAAATCAGAAGCCTCCTAGTCTCAACATGCCCAGTAACAACCACTTCAGCTGTTAATTTTACACATGAACTAAACAAGGAGCTAGGAATTAACTTGATGCCTTAAATTAGATACAAAACTTGTAGTACGTACTTTAAATCTAGTTCATATGCAAACAATGAGTGTTATAGCAGAGCTAAAAAGGTGCAGCCATTAAAGTTTTCGTTAACTTCAGGCAAGTGGCATTAGGTCAGCTAGAAAATAAGCATATTCCAAGTTATGATGGGCAAATTGAGCTCAAACAGTGGATGGGGTTTGGATAGCTGATAAATATATGAGAGCACATAAGTAGAATAAGTGGCCTAACTTGCCGAACTCCTTAATTTGAGATGTAACTGTCAGCGAGAATAATTAAATCGACAACACAACGTCTCAATATCTAGGATAGACCATTATTGGCAAAACCTAGCTCCAATTCTATTCAGATGTAGAATATTGTGCTTTCAAATGAAAGGAATTACCTGCAAAGAGTGAATTAAAAGTTAGCATTATCATGTATAAGTAAAAACTATGTGTCTAAGGAATGTCTTCGACAACACACATACATGCAACAAGTGGGCTTATGATAAACCTTCTAGTAACCAAGTGATAAGTGGTTTTTCATAAAGTCTTAGGGAAATCATTTTGCACCTGGGAATCATAAATAGTGTCAATGATACAAGGAAAACAAAAACTCTTAGCTCCTCAAGTAGAGAATAATATGCGAAATGCAAGAAGACATCAAAAAATTAGTAATAATATAAAAGCAACGGTAAAAAGTGAAAATAACCTTTTGTAGTGAACACAAAATAACTAGTCTTTGACCAATGTCCATCGAGTATCTAATTAAAAGTCATAGGTCAATAGCCCACACGCATGAGAACAAGCACCTCCATGTAAGAATTCAATGCACTAATAATTTAAAAAATGCAAATGTTGAGCAACATTCTGCACAAGAAACCATATCACACAGGTTGTATCCATATTGATTTAAGAAACAATGTATATTTCTCAACAACTTGCTTGGCATTTTTTTGACAGTGGGGGAAGGGGGATAAAAGAGGATTGCATATATAGCAACACACATAGCCTTGAGAAAAGCTCCATTCAAGAGGGTACTTGGGACTGTCCTAATATTCTTGGGATTGCCAAAGAACAAACTTATACAATTTGGTAGCTGAAACAAACCATGCATGAGGAAAAAATTTGTAACCAAAAGAGAGACCAATTACATAGAGCACCAATGCATAGAGATAAAGAAATGTGAGCAACCAGGACTAGTGAGACTGCACACCTGCACCTTGTTCACTTGGGCTGGGAAGACCTAGTTGTAACTCCTTCCTCATTATCCTCCTTTACACCTGCCCATTGTAGAAAAGAAGGCCGCTGACCAAAAAGCTTCTCCATCGACTAGGCACAAAGTGGGCCTCTCCCGTGCTTAGCCTTGCCTCGCCAGATTCATTCTTGTGAGTAGCTTCTGCAATTTGCTACTTAAAATTACATTAAGCATTGTGCTTGAAAATTTGCCCATATTAGCTTGTTTCTTATATCTGCCTAATAAATACATGGACATCAGTGACATTTTTGTAACCATATCAAATACTTAAACTTGGACCTCAAGATCAAGGGAGCAACTCCAACATACTATCTGATCCGCACCACCGCATGAGGCAGGCTACCTAGGCACAAAAATTGTTGCCACAGAAACAGGAAAATGTTGGGTGGGTGTCTGTGTGGGTTGGGGGAGTCGAACCTCGAAATTTTGAAGAATCCACTGCCGCACTTGTAGCCTCACAACAGTCCTCCCCGCACCGCCAGGCTCAATTCAGCGTCCACTTGGCCCATCCCAGCACTCGGCCTATATTCTGGACGTTTATGCGCACATAGCCCAACAATAAGAAGAGAGCCCACTCCATCTCAAAAGCCCGGACTGAAGGGAATAAGGAATCTCTTGGGTGTGGCCTCCTTCCGTAGGCAAGGTGGGACTAAACTAGTGTAGCCTCCACCGGTCAACAGCAACCTAACATCCATCTCCCTGAGAAGCCCCTTAGGTAGGCATGGTGGTCACTAGCTCGGATACCAGATGTTTGTGTCCACTTGGATTAGCCCAGCACTCGGCCTACGTTCTGAATGTTTATGCGCACACAACTCAACAATAAGAAGAGAGCCCACTCCATCTCAAAAGCCTGAACTGAAGGGAGGAAGGAATATAGCCCTTATAAGTTGGGTGTGGCCTCCTCCCGTAGGCGAGATGGGACTAAACTAGTGTATCCTCCACCGGTCAACAGCAGCCTAACATCCCATCCCCCTGAGAAGCCCTTAGGAAGGCATGGTGATCGCTAGCTCTGATACCAGATGTTTGTGTCCACTTGGATTAGCCCAGCACTCGGCCTACGTTCTGAATGTTTATGCGCACACAACTCAACAATAAGAAGAGAGCCCTTTCCATCCCAAAAGTCCGGATTGAAGGGAGGAAGGAATCTCTCCCTTATAAGTTGGGTGTGGCCTCCTTCCGTAGGCGAGGTGGAACTAAACTAGTGTAGTCTCCACCGGTGAACAGCAGTCTAACATCCCATCCCCCTAAGAAGCCCCTCAGGAAGGCATGGCGATCGCTAGCTCTGATACCAGATATCAGCATCCACTTGGCCCAGCCCAGTACTCGGCCTACATTCTGGACATTTATGCACACACAACCCAACAATAAGAAGAGAGCCCACTCCATCTCAAAATCTCGGACTGAAGGGAGGAAGGAATCTCTCCATTATAAGTTGGGTGTGGCCTCCTTCCGTAGGCGAGGTGGGACTAAACTAGTGTAGCCTCCACCGGTCAATAGCAGCCTAACACTCAAACCTAGGTATGATAGGTTAGGGCTTTACTACCTCCCCGTTGACACATCCTGAAGCCTAGAGATACTGATGAGGATCCCTCACACCCGTCCTCGATTCACCATCCACCATGAATGGGAGATAGAGTGTTGGGTTCATAATATGCATCGCCCTATGAGAGAGAGGGGGAGGCTAAATGATTATGAAGAGGAGAGGCCCTTCATTTTCCCCGGAGATACTAACGTACTGATTAATTCAGTGCTAGTTTCAATCGCCCACCGCGACTACAGAACACGAGGAGACCACATCTCAGGAAAACCCCAGTGCCATCTCAAAGGAAAGCTGGGGGATTGTGGATGATGTGGTTCGACGAAGTAGATGTTTCTCTTCACTTGAAGTCGCTTAATCTAGTTCTAGATATAGTCATGGATCGCGCCAAAAATCAAAACTTTGGCCTTGTTTGTATATATGGGGATCCGTACCACCGTACTACTAGTTCTATCTGGCAGCAGATTGCACATTTTGTGTATTATAATAGCAACCTCTCCTTTCTATGTATCAGATACATGAATGACTTATTGTATGAATCTTATAAAATCTCTCCTAGTATCAATCGTTTGCGTATGTTTGCTTTTCAATCTTTTGTTAAAATCTGTAGTTTTGTTGACATCGGTTTAACTAGCCCTACCTATACTTGGACTAATCGCCGTTTTTCTTCCAAGACTCTTTTTCAGAGACTGGACAGATGCTTGATCAATCATGAATGGTGCTCTATTTATCTTGTCTCTAATGTGTATAATATGCCTCTCATTCATGGTTTAGTGATCATGCGTGATTCTCTTTTCAACTGAAGGACAAGTTAGTAAGCCAAGGAACATGTTCAAGTTTGAAAACTAGTGGCTAAGAGAAGATGATTTTCAGGAGTATGCTAATGGATAAATTTTTCAAATGCTTCATTCCATAAAAAAACTAACGAGCTAGCTTTTAAGTTGAAAGTTTGGTGCAGGAAAAAGAAACCTTTGCAGGATGAACTCAAGAACTTGGAGCAGGAGATCTCAAAAATTCAATCTCTTCCTCTCCAGTAGAAAGACCATCAGAAGGAAGCCAGTCTAGTTACGAGATATGAACACACTATTACTAAATTAAATGATGCAAACTTGCAGCATGCAAAAAAACTTTGGTTCAAGGATGGAGATAAAAATACAACCTTTTTTCATAGAGCCATTACTAAAAGGAGAAGAAAAACATTATTATTTCTATCAAAGATGAGCAAAATGTCACTCACTTTATACCTGATCGCATAGCCAACAACTTTGTTTCTTATTTCAGATCAATCTTCACTTCCTCCACACCTATTAATGCTGAAACCTACACCAACTCTACGGAACCCATTCCCAATGAACCTACTTACTCTATTCCAGAGAAAAATGAGATTTGGGAAGTTCTCAATGATATGAAGAGTAATGCCTCTCCCGGTCCTGATGACTTTAATGTAGAGTTCTATCTTGCAACCTGGTTATGGATTGCTAATGATGTTACTAATTTGATCAAACATTTTTTCACCTCGGCTATCCTTTCGGAGCACATCAGTGACACTAATATTGCCCTTATTCCCAAAAAGCTTGTTCCTTTGGGTCCCACAGACTACATGCCAATTAGTCTCTATAACGTCATTTACAAGATCTGTAGGGGTTCGTAGCATGGAAAACAAAATTTTTCTATCGCATACAAACAAACAAGCCAAGATCTATCTACTAGATTGTAGCAACGAGTCGATAGAGGAACTCACCCTCGAAGATTCCAAAACGGTTAACGAGAGCAGATTCTCGTGGGTGATGTAGTCGTACTCTTTCCGATCTCAAGATCGCGTAGACGATCCTTCCAGCGCCGCGTTCCCGCAGCGCTCCCGCAGTCGGTCACACGTTCGGTACTCGACGAAGACCTTCCTCTCCCTTGTTCCAGCAGGCAGCGGAGGTTGTAGCACTCTCCTCGCGATTCCGGCAGCACGACGGCGTGGTACCGGAAGTAGAGGGGAGATCCCGCAGGGCTTCGCCTTAAGCCGGTGCGAGTATGGTGGAGCTTATGAGAGAGGCTATTAGTGGTCTAGTAATTAGACACACCAATTAGAGGGCTCTAAACCAATTAGAAGGCTCTAAACCAAAATAGCTCTAAACCGGGGTCTAGATCTAGGGTTTAGTTTAGAGGATAGGAAACTTGTGTGTATTGGGAGGGAGCCCTGCCCCTCCTTATATAGGTGGGAGGGGCTGGCCGGCCAAGGGGAGGGAGTGGAGTCCCTCCCCAACTCGGCCTAGGTGGGGCGCCGGCTTGGGGAGGAGGACTCCTCCCTCAAGTCGGTTTCCTCCTCTCCTCCCACTTCCCAAAAACTGCCGTTTGACTTTCAAACTAGCCGTTTGACTTTTTCAATTTAGGATTCAATTTAATCCTTTATTTGGGACAGCAAGAACACTTAGTACATGATGCAATCATTCCAACATGTAATGACACATTCATGTACCCCTTCCCCCCCGGAGTGCCGGACAATCCGGGACCTTCTAGAATGTTCCCGATGGAAACACCGGAATCATTCCCGAACTCCGAAACGGGACTTTCCTTATATGAATCTTATTCTCCGGACCATTCCGGATCACCTCGTGATATCCCGGATCCCATCCGAGACTCCGAACAACATTCGGTCTCTTTCTCATAATACCATAACTACTCAAACAACGTCGAATCCTTAAGTGTGTCTCCCTACGGTTCGTGAATTATGCGGACATGATCGAGACACTTCTCCGAACAATAACCAATAGAGGAATCTGGAAATTCATATGGCTCCCACATATTTCTACGATTACTTTGCGATCGAATGAACCACTTACATACGATACCAATTTCCCTTTGTCTCACGATATGTTACTTATCCGAGGTCATGATCGTCGGTATCTCTGCATACCTAGTTCAACCTCGTTACTGATAAGTACTCTTTTCTCGTTCCCGTGATATGTGATCCCTTGTGACCAAGTCACATGCTTGCAAGCTAATTGGATGACATTTCACCGAGAGGGCCCAGAGAATATCTATCCGTCATGTGGATGGACAAATCCCACTCTTGATCCATGTGTTTCAACCAATACTTTCCGAACACCCAATGCCACTTTTATAGCCACCCTGTTACGGTGTGGTGTTTGATGACATCAAAGCATCCATCCGGTAAAGGTGATATGCATGATCTCATGGTCGAAGGAATTAGGTTACTATGTATCAGAAAGCATATAGCAATTGAACTATTGAAATGACTTGATCTTTATGCTACGCTTATCTATAGGAGTATGTCCATCACATCATTCTCCTAATGATATGATCCTGTTGTTAATAACATCTCTATGTTCATGATCAGGAAACCATGATCATATATTAACCAACAAGCCAGTTTAACAAGAGGCTTTACTAGGGACTCTTATTTTAGTTTACAAATCACACAAGTATTAATGTTTCCGTTTAATACAATTATAGCATGGTATGTAAACATTTATCATAAGTGTGAAGACATGATAATAACCACTTTATTATTGCCTCTTGGGCATATCTCCAACAGTCTCCCACTTGCACTAGAGTCAATAATCTAGTTTCGAACCTTTGTGTATTCAACACCTATGGCTTTCCGGTGTTGTATGTACATGATTGCTAGTGGTCAACTGATCTCCGGATCTGACACTTCCAGGTCCGTGTGTAATTGCATGTCTTTGCGTCTCTACGCATCACTCATTCTCTAATGAGATGGCTTTGTATAAATTTGGTCTTTCGGTGTGACCTTTAGTTCTTTAGGGTTAAAACATGTTGATAATATTGTCGCACAATATATCTTCATAGTATTATCCCGCTGTGAACTACACCTAGTTTGATAACAAACTACTTGACACAAATGCCCTCTTTTGCTGCTATAATAGCAGTCATATACTTAGCCTTTTGTTGTAGTATCTGTCACAATGTCTTAACTTTGGAAATCATCCAAATCCATTATGGAACTCACTTTCCATTATATTGTGCCACCCTTAGTTTAGATTGAGATAAACTTAATCTGTACTTTGTGACAAAGCTAGTATCAATGTAGTACTTTTACAATGAACTAACCATCTATTTGTCACTTCTACAAATAATATACTCTTAGTTCTTCCAAAAGATCATAAGAATATCCTTACTATCGTCCAATGATCATCTTATGAATCATTCTGGTATATGCTCATAACTTTTAGAGCATAGGACATATCTGGATTTGTACATACCACAGTATGATTGATATAAACACTCTTTGTGATTTCATATATCAAGTATCAATCTATACTTGAATCTTTGTTTCACTTACCAAATGTCAATACACTTGAATATATCATCAACATTGAACTCTTTCAATCCTTTCTGTGCGACAAGAACCTTTTCTTGTAGTTTCTATATTGAACTCATTCAATATCTCGTTTATGTACTTCTGGCACAACCATATTAGCATTTATTGATGCCAAATATTTGGGTTTTGCCTAAGTCTTTCATCAGGATGAAATTCTTAATATGTGTTAATAAAAGATACACCATTTCTAATCAACAATATGTCCTCCACATAATGTATTAGAAATATGTCTTAGCGCTCCCACTTAATTTCTTGCAAATGCAAGCATCTTCATTGTCTCCGATGAACTTTTAAACTCCTTTAACAGTTTCATCACAGTGAAGATTCCAACTCCGCGATGCTCACTTTAACCATTGAAGTTTGCATATACTTTTAGCATCCTTTTGAATTAACAAAACCCTATGGACCATGTTATGCACATGGCCTAGGTAACGATTCTATTAGAAGAACTTGTTTTGTTTATTCAACTATCATATAACAAAATTTATATGTAGTGATTGCTACATTAATCCGTCTAGACTAAATATCACTATGACAGATCAAATCTTTATCATAGTCAACCTTTGAACATTGTTGTGAATTCTTTCCCAACATGTCGACTATTTCATAGATGTAAAACATCCATGTCTATTTCTTTATAGATCCAGACACAACTGTAAGGTCTTACACCTTTCTCGAGGGTCCTTCAAGTTCAAAACTTGATTTCTCGTGTATGGAACTATCATGGATTTTATGGCTTCAAGCCATTTTACGGAGTCAGGGCCCATCATCGCTTCTCTGCATGTAGTCGGTTCATTATTCTCAAATAATGATTCAACCCTCAAATCTTGGTATTTGATTGTTCATCCGACCTACTTGTTTCAATAGGAACTTGGATCTCCGTGACCACAACCTTTTTGAGGTACGTGAACCATGAGCATTGTTGCTGCCTCCGAAACACTTTTCGGCGCTGCGCAACTCTGCACATATAGCTAAGGTTCTTAACCTTATCAAAGTTCTATTGTCCTCCCACTTAACTTTTCACGAAAAATTCCTTCCAAAAGAAACTTGACGTTCTAAGCAACAAACACTTTTGTCTCCGGTGTTTATGGAGGAATACTTAATAGTCATACAAAGACAGGTTCATCCGACTTTGGTTGCAAACATCTTTCTTATGCATAGCATACCAATGTTTAAGAAAGGACAACTTGGGTTTTATCCCAAACCATAACCTTATATGGTGTCATTTCAACGGATTATGATGAAGCTCTTTTCAGTGGAAAAACGGTAATCTCTAAAGCTTTTAATCTTTTAAAATACAATGGCAGTTTTATGAATTACACCTTTCGATCTTACCATGTCAAACAAGGTTTAATTACATATCTCGAACGCTCCATACTCTTATGGTGTTTCGGGAAAATGCAAATCCACGGAACGATTCCTTCAATCTTAGGTGTTATGCTAAACTTGTAACTCAAATATCTTCCTTTATGATCTTATCATAAACTATTTATATTCTTGTTACAATGATTTTGCACTTCATCTTGAAAGTCTTTTGAACTTTTCAAATATTTCATACTTCATCCTTATTAAGTAAATATTCATATATTCACTCAAATTTTCGGAGAAAGCATATGAAGTTGAAATCCATCGCTCTTGACTACACATAATGGACTTCGTACAACAATATGTACAAGTTCCAATAAGCTAGTCATTCGTTCCCTTTTGGCCTATGGACGAAGTTTTAATTATCTCTAGGAAAGTTTCACAAGCGTCATTTGATCAAAATCAAATAGACTCCAAAATTCCATCCATATGGATTTTTCTTCATGTTTTCTTTCCAATATAATTTTAAACGGCGATGTCACTTCCTAAGTGATCTTTCAATCAATTTGTCTTTCGACATTTTAGCACTAGTTTTATGGATGTGATTTCTCCAACGAGATTTGTGAATCATCCATCTTTTATGGATTACGGCAATTATTTGAACAACCCTTTTGTTCTCATAATACCCGATAAAACAAATCTTTGAAGGCAAGCTTTGATGTTTAACGAGCAACACAATAACCCTTTATTTGTTCTCGATGAACATCATCACATATTCTTTTGCTAGTTACTTAGGCCATTGTAGTTCATGAATTGTGTTGTTTCGTATGACGATTCACACCAACAAATTCAGTATCAAATACTTAAGAACCACATTGTTTAACAAGCAAAGAATATAGCCACAACATGTATATCATCTATATACTTAAACTGAACGATTCTAGTCTTTTCTTTTCTGCCATATATTTATGAGATTCTCTTTCAGTATTTCCTTTTCAGTTTGAAAGAATCTATCAACATCAATAGTGGAGTCATACATATGACATATAGTCCAAAGCGTGTATAGTTAAATACCAATGTCTTTGGACTTGCACTTTGAAGTAGATCACCATCATCAAATGTTTGGTGTTCTTTCAAATTCCTTTCATTAGTAATCTCTTGGTGTAGTAAACATTTTACCTACATCAAATATTCACCCTTATCATGGTATCGTCCATGATCAAGCTACTTTTAGCTTATAACGATGAATTATTAGTATAATGTTGCTATCCAAAACCTTTTGGAGGATTAGGACAACAAGTGTCTCCAACCTTTTTGCAAATTCTCATCAAAATATGAGAACATGAACTTTGCCATATTATACTCTATCATGTTGTAACCAAAACTTCGTTTCAGATATCACAATATCTTCCACACATCATGGTTTCTGAAACAACTCTTTCAGATCCTAGATAACCTTGATATTAAGGGAATCCTTTGAATATCAAGAATCATGGATACAAACATGATACTTATATACTAACACTTGGAATTGTTACTCTTGATTTAATACTAATTATTAAACTTCATGGAGTAACCGGAACTTACTGAAAGTTTGCAATAGGACTTTTAAACTTTAGATTAACACTTAAAACAATACGATACCAGTTCGTAAAGTATCTAACCAGAATTCTATAGTTCTATCATCTCAATTATAACTAAGCGCAAGGTGGTAAACGGATGCCAATGACTACAACAACTATGCAAATTCACTTTGATTTAGTTTATGATAAATTGAGTTCTAATTAATAATTAAATTAATCTAGGTGAACTCCCACTCAAAACAATATCCCTCACATTGTTTTAGTGATCACACGAACCAAATCCACCACATCAAAACCGATCATCACGAGAGTTGATATAGCTTCAATGGCGAACAATCAACATGTTCATCATATCTACTATATGACTCATGCTCTACCTTTCGGTAATCCGTGTTCCTGAGGCCATGTCTGTACATGCTAGGCTCGTCAAGATCAAACCTTAGCTACCGCATAAGCAAATCTGGCTTGCTTACGTTGTATTTACCCGTGGAATCAAAGACACCCGATCATCACGTGGTGCTTCGAAGCAACAAGTTTTAGCAACGGTGCTAACTAAGGGCGAACACTTTAGAACTTGAAATTTATGTGCATGAGGGATCATCTTATAATGCTACCGTCGTCTACTAAGCAATACAAGATGCATAAAGGATTAACATCACATGCAATTCATAATATGTGATATGATATGGCCTTTCTTCTTTGTGCTTCCGATCTCCATCTTCAAGCACGAACATGATCTCCATCATCACCGGCGTAGCATCAAGGTCAATGACGCTTCTTCATGGTTGTCGTCCACCAGCTTCAACTATTACAACTATTTTGAATAGACACGCAGGTCTTAACAGAAATTAAAGACAACCATATGGCTCCTGCCGGTTGCCAACTTACAATAAGGAACATTGCATACATCAAATATAATCACAATCATGGCCATATCACATCACTGCACACCCCTGCAAAACAAAGTTAGACGCTTCTACTTTCTTTGCATATTTTACGTGGTTTGGGGCTTTCCATAAGTGTCGTTCTAACCTACGAACAAGAACCACAACATTGATACTAGCATTGTTGATTACCCGTTGTAAATTGGATCTTTACTATGCTAGGAGAAACTGGCACCCGCAAAGCCACTTATGCAATACAAGTTGCATGTTAAGCGTGGAGCAAGTCTCATGAACGATGTCATGTAAGGTTAGCCCGGGCCGCTTCATCCCAACATACCGCAAGATGCAAAGTACACGCAAAGCAATCTACAATAAAAGCATCAACGCCCACAATGACCATTGTGTTCTACTCGTGCAACAGATCTACATATAGACACGGCTCTGATACCACTGTAGGGGTTCGTAGCATGGAAAACAAAATTTTTCTATCGCATACAAACAAACAAGCCAAGATCTATCTACTAGATTGTAGCAACGAGTCGATAGAGGAACTCACCCTCGAAGATTCCAAAACGGTTAACGAGAGCAGATTCTCGTGGGTGATGTAGTCGTACTCTTTCCGATCTCAAGATCGCGTAGACGATCCTTCCAGCGCCGCGTTCCCGCAGCGCTCCCGCAGTCGGTCACACGTTCGGTACTCGACGAAGACCTTCCTCTCCCTTGTTCCAGCAGGCAGCGGAGGTTGTAGCACTCTCCTCGCGATTCCGGCAGCACGACGGCGTGGTACCGGAAGTAGAGGGGAGATCCCGCAGGGCTTCGCCTTAAGCCGGTGCGAGTATGGTGGAGCTTATGAGAGAGGCTATTAGTGGTCTAGTAATTAGACACACCAATTAGAGGGCTCTAAACCAATTAGAAGGCTCTAAACCAAAATAGCTCTAAACCGGGGTCTAGATCTAGGGTTTAGTTTAGAGGATAGGAAACTTGTGTGTATTGGGAGGGAGCCCTGCCCCTCCTTATATAGGTGGGAGGGGCTGGCCGGCCAAGGGGAGGGAGTGGAGTCCCTCCCCAACTCGGCCTAGGTGGGGCGCCGGCTTGGGGAGGAGGACTCCTCCCTCAAGTCGGTTTCCTCCTCTCCTCCCACTTCCCAAAAACTGCCGTTTGACTTTCAAACTAGCCGTTTGACTTTTTCAATTTAGGATTCAATTTAATCCTTTATTTGGGACAGCAAGAACACTTAGTACATGATGCAATCATTCCAACATGTAATGACACATTCATGTACCCCTTCCCCCCCGGAGTGCCGGACAATCCGGGACCTTCTAGAATGTTCCCGATGGAAACACCGGAATCATTCCCGAACTCCGAAACGGGACTTTCCTTATATGAATCTTATTCTCCGGACCATTCCGGATCACCTCGTGATATCCCGGATCCCATCCGAGACTCCGAACAACATTCGGTCTCTTTCTCATAATACCATAACTACTCAAACAACGTCGAATCCTTAAGTGTGTCTCCCTACGGTTCGTGAATTATGCGGACATGATCGAGACACTTCTCCGAACAATAACCAATAGAGGAATCTGGAAATTCATATGGCTCCCACATATTTCTACGATTACTTTGCGATCGAATGAACCACTTACATACGATACCAATTTCCCTTTGTCTCACGATATGTTACTTATCCGAGGTCATGATCGTCGGTATCTCTGCATACCTAGTTCAACCTCGTTACTGATAAGTACTCTTTTCTCGTTCCCGTGATATGTGATCCCTTGTGACCAAGTCACATGCTTGCAAGCTAATTGGATGACATTTCACCGAGAGGGCCCAGAGAATATCTATCCGTCATGTGGATGGACAAATCCCACTCTTGATCCATGTGTTTCAACCAATACTTTCCGAACACCCAATGCCACTTTTATAGCCACCCTGTTACGGTGTGGTGTTTGATGACATCAAAGCATCCATCCGGTAAAGGTGATATGCATGATCTCATGGTCGAAGGAATTAGGTTACTATGTATCAGAAAGCATATAGCAATTGAACTATTGAAATGACTTGATCTTTATGCTACGCTTATCTATAGGAGTATGTCCATCACATCATTCTCCTAATGATATGATCCTGTTGTTAATAACATCTCTATGTTCATGATCAGGAAACCATGATCATATATTAACCAACAAGCCAGTTTAACAAGAGGCTTTACTAGGGACTCTTATTTTAGTTTACAAATCACACAAGTATTAATGTTTCCGTTTAATACAATTATAGCATGGTATGTAAACATTTATCATAAGTGTGAAGACATGATAATAACCACTTTATTATTGCCTCTTGGGCATATCTCCAACAAGATCATAGCTACATGTCTGGCGAATCATTTAAAATCTCATATTCCTGATTACATCCATCCTTCCCAGCAAGCTTTTATTGGAGGTCGGAGAATTAGTGATAACATAATCATAGCTCAAGAAATCACTCATTCCTTCACCCTATCTTCTTGGAAAAACAAATCTTTCATGCTAAAAATTGACCTTGCAAAAGCTTTTGATAGACTTGATTGGACCTTCATTTGCAAAGCCCTAGCACGTAAAGGGTTGCATGGTCATTTCATCAAGATGGTTCATGCTTGCATTTCTGGCCCATCTTTCTCTGTCATTATCAATGGGCAGACTTATGCTAACTTAGGAAGCTCTAGGAGCATCAGACAAGGCTGCCCTTTATTCCCATATTTGTTTATTCTGGCCATTAATGATATGTCTCTTGCTTTGTCAGATGCTTTGTCAGCTTCTAATATTGCAGCTATCTCTCTTGGTCCCATGTGCCCTTCTGTCCACTCCCTTCTTTTTGCAGATGACTTGTTGGTTTGTGGAGCTGCGAATGTCCAGGAGGCTCAGACAATAAAGATTATTCTAACTGATTTTTGTGCTTCCTCTGGACAGATCCCCAACTGGAACAAGTCTGGTATCCTTTTCAGTAATAAGGTGGACCCCATTACTATTGAAGACATTAAACAAATCTTCCCTGTTCCAATCATTGATGAAAACTTCACACACCTGGGACATCCTCTCATCCTACCAGCTACAAACAGAAGTGAGGCCTACAGCTTTATTGTTCAAAAGTTCAAGTCTAAGCTCTCTACTTACAAAGCCAATTCTTTATACCATGCTGCGAGACTTGAGCTTATAAACCCTGTCCTCTCCTCCATCCCTGTTTACTACATGTCTAATATTATCTTTTCCAAAAAGCTCTTGAAAAAATTGCAAGCCATTATCAGAGTGTTTTGGTGGACAGGTGTCTCTTCTGAACCTACTACCAAAGCTCTTTGTCTCATAACCGGAAGAACATTTGTTCCCCCAAAGCTGAGGGTGGCCTTGATATTCAAAATATGCAAGCCACCAACTTGGGCCTCATTCTCTCTGCTGCTTGGAGAATAGCAGAAAATCCTGACTCTTTTCTTCAAAGTATCCTTAGAGCCAAATATTTCCCTCAATCATCTATATGGAGAGCAAACAGAAATGTCCCCAAATCTGCTTTCTAGTCCTCTATCATGAAGGTTGTTCACCTTCTTCACAACAATGCTTATTACCAGATTTGCAGCGGTGACTCATCCATTTGGAGTTCTCCTTGGTTCCTGTGGTGGGAGAATACATATGACAACCTTATTGCTCAATAGCCTGGGTTTTGCTATCCTGCCACTGTTAACCAACTTTGGATCCCCAGAACTAAATGCTAGAATAACATTTTACTTGACTCCTTGTTCCAGCGCAATGCTGCAGAGGCTATCAAAAACACTCTCATTGTTCCCTCAAATGAAAAGGACATTCTTTGCTGCAAGCCCACTACTAATGGGAAATGCAATGCAAAATCCACATATAAAACCTGTTTGCAGTGGCTTTTTGACACAGGTTCTCCTCGGCCAGATCAGGTTCAGGAATCTACAAAGATAATCATGAGGCAGGTTTGGAAGTGTAAACAGATGATCCCGAGAGTAAAGATATTTGCATGGAGACTACTCAGACGCGCTCTCGCCACTAGAAATAGATCTTCACAGTTTTCCTCACACATTGCCAAGGTATGTTGTAGATGTCAAGTTCCTGAAACTGATTTGCACCTCTTTTTTCTATGTCCTTTTGCAAAAGCAGCTTGGTTCCTTCCTCCTAGGTTTATGAAATCTGAAATTCTTGTTGCTCAATCCAATTATCCTAAACTTCCTGCAACAAAAACACCCAGTTATGAATCTCAATTTTCTCTTCACTTTTTTCTGGTGCATTTGGAAGGCGAGGAACGATCAGCTTTTTTGCAGGAGGAAAACATACCCGCAGAAGGTGGCCATCAACACTTATGCTCTGCTCAACGACCTTGACATGGACCAAATCATTCCAGCAAAAGAAAGCTCCAAACTGACCACTTGTCCTGGTATTTCCATTCCCTCTTATTTCCACTTTTCAGGACCAAAGGTTTACGCAGATGCAGCCTAGAAAAAGACATGGAAAGACTCTTCTGACACAGGAATTGGCATATACTATGTAGAAACTTTAAAGATGGAAGAATTGATGTGCTCATCTTGGCATCCAAAGAAGGAGTTGGTTCACCTTTACAGGTTGAAGCACACGCGATGGTATTGGCGGTTCACTTTGCATCAGCCATGAAGCTTTCCAATCCAACCTTCTTCACGGACTGCCTAGACTTTGCTAAGGCGGCGGTGGCTCCCGGAGTCTTTGATCACAATATGCTTTGGGAAATTCGAAGGCAGGCCAGTCAATTCCAGAACCTGGCACAAGACATGAACGCTTCTACATATCACATATCCATGGAAATCAACGGAGTGGCTCACTATTACGCACAATAGGCCAAATGATCGATCAGATCTGAGCCTATTAGTTCTTGCAGGAATACAGCTTACAACAACATACCTTGCCTAGTGATTGCGGTAATCGACTCTATTCGGCACCTTGGCTTTGTAATTCACGATGTACAATATTTCTGAGCTGATATATATTTAGGGTGCTTTTCGGCACCCTTTTCCCGTTCAAAAAAAACTGGGTCGAATGATGACCTATCGGTCAATTTTAAAGAATTTCTAGCCCGGGTTTTTTTATGAACATATTCTAGCCCGGTTAACCACAGAACTCCCTGATCAGCTTGCAGAGCAGCCGCCCATATAACGTTGGGCTAACTTTCAACGTGAATTGACGGTGGGAAAATGTTCCAGTGACGTTTTGGCGATCTAGTGCGTTGAATACTTAGATCCAATGGTCCAGAGAGCCTAATCGCTATGAGAGGGTGTAGGAAGTTGAGTTATATTATTTCTTAAATTTTGGTCCAATTAACCACAGAATTCCCGGATCAGCTTGCAGAGCAACGACCCACATAACCTTGCAGAGCAACGAGCCATATAACGTTGGGCTGGCTTTCAACGCAAATCGCCGGTGGGAAAAAGTTCCAGTAACGTTTCGGTGATCTAGTGCGTTGAATACTTAGATACGATTGTCCAGAGCGCCTAATCGCTGTGAGAGGGTGTAGGTGGCTGAGTTATACTGTTTCTTAATATTGGTAATTCAGCAAATCAGGTAACATCAAGAAGACGACATATGCATGAGCTCTGAAAGGTAGAGCAAATGTTTCTGTAGTAGAGTTGGAAGATTACTACGTATCCAACAATTATAAACAAAACACACATAATTTTCTAAAAACATAAAACACATAACAAAAGCAGGAAGAGAATGTAGTACTACATATATATAGTCCTTTATAGTACTAGCAAACTGATCGAAGAGACTAAATCTGGGATTTTTATAATTATCTGGAGCGGACAAGTACACGGTAAAGATGATAGAACTAATTGAGCTTCAATGATATGAGATATAGGCTAATAAAAAAGAATGAAGCTGCAAGAGAAAATATGAGAACTGCTCATATACCTGACTAGGGTTAAAAACGATAAGAAAAAACATTTCCGAAGAAAAAGAAATAAAGAGCTAAAAAAGAAACGAAGGAAAAAGAACCGAAACAGAATATTTTAAATGGAAATAGAGACGAGGAAACCATTTCTAACACAAACAGTAAGTAAATTCCGGATAAACACGAAAACTTTTCGAAAATATAACCAGTCAGGTCCATGTACGAAAACGTACTTTGTGTCGTTGATTTCTCTTGCTCTCATTGAGCCATAGAATATATGAAGGGTCTATATAATACATGCAACTCACCCATGCGACGTACTAATTAAGTGAGTGTTTTAGCGTTTATGTGAAACTATTATGTAAACTTATGTATTTGTCGAAGTGTTGAATTGTGTGTGTTACTTTATGCTCAGTTGTCGTTTCTCGAAGTTGTGGGATATTTTGTCTGTTATATGTTACTTTTAGTGTACACACCAATGATATTACACCACTATTATATTCCAACAAATGTCCTTCGTATTGTATTCGTCCCATATTTGTTCCATATTCGTTTCCAATAATATCCGATTTCGTATTTGTTTTCGAGGCTTTTGTTTCGTTTTCGATTCGAGCGACACAACATGAACAAAAATGATAATATATATTTTCGTTCATTTTCATTCCGTTTTCAAACCTATATTTGACAAAAGGATAAACTACTCATCAAACGACTTATGACGGCTTAATTAGGGCACTCTTCATGAGGACCTCCGTGAGAAGAGTTGGACACCTCGCCTTCATCTCCTCGAAGCCTTGCGTCTCCATGATGGCTTTCATGTTCTCCAGAGAAGCGATGATGAAGTTATGCATGCCGCCTTGAGGGCGCGGCACTAGTGCTACTCAGCCTCCGTGAGGATCCTCGCCATAGTGCTCACGTTGATGCGCTGCGATAGTGTCTCCTCACATATCAGCTTCAGCCTCTCAATCTTGTACATGTTCGCCGCGGCGAGCAGGCCTCGCGCCATGGCCACACCCACACCTTCGTCCGCTGACACGGGTAGCGCGTCAGTGTACATGTACCACAATAGTGATTTGAACACTCTAGGCTTCATGTCATTGATCTCGAAGCGGTGGGCGACGTCGGATTCCTTCTTGCCCTTCGGGGAGGCGAGGAGCTCCTCCATGAAGACCGGCGACCACACTACGAGTAGCCACCTGTGCGCATGGAATTCCTCTCCACCGAAGATGATCATGGTGTCGGTTTGATGCCAGCCTGATTAGAGACCGACAATGTGCTAGTGCAGGTCAGATGGCGGCACCGCCACAGCTTTCAGTCCTGCCAGAGCTCCATTTTGTCGGCTCTGACATCCTCCTCCGTTGTCCAATCTTTGAGGAGGGTTATGCCGCACCTGATGGAGAAGTTGTCATCCTTTATGCACCCGGATTTCACCAGATCTTTAGACCTGATGAATCGTTGGAATCCCATGATCGCTGATTTTTTTGAAACTAGGCAAAGTGCCCGACTTTAAATTAATAAAGCTGAAGGTTCACAGCCAAACGAGTCTTACAACCCGCTGGGCATACAGCTTAGCCAAAAGAACATAACCATCTAGGTGGGAGTTAGAAAAATCTTAGAGGGGGTCAGCCTCCCCCTAACAAACCAAACTAGGAGAAACTAGGTTGCATCTTGGTTAGGCATCATCTTTGCGTAGAGAAGCTTTAGCTCGCTTGCCATCTACTCGAGCCCCTCCTTGTCCCGTGCCTATGAGTTTAGCTTCCAAAGCTGCAAGAAATTGATCATTTTGTATAGCATATCAGCGGGGTGTCTAATAACTTTAGACTTCATGGAAAGCTTATTACGAATCAGCCAAAGCGCTCAGGATTGCGTAATAAAAAATCCACATAAGCTGCCTCGGTTGCCCCAAAAAAACCAGAGAGAATGGGAAAAAATGTGGGAAGTTGGCTTATGCCCAATTACACCCTAGAATTTCGCACAGTGCGCCCCAGGAAAACTTAGACATCGAACAAGATAAGAAAATATGTGGGGCATCCTCATTTGCCTCACATAGTGCGCAACGTCCATTGGAGGGACCATGCCTCGTAGCGAGTTGTTGATTCGAAGGGAGGCGGTTCTTGGTCCAGCGATCTTCTGAACATAATGTTAATCTCATTGTGCAAGCAGACTTGACCAACCGACACCATCTGATCCTCGCAAATAACAAATAGAAGAGGATATTGATCCTTTAATGAGTTGTTAGCGTGCCACCAGTCCAACCAAAACAAAGTGCGCCTACCATTGTTAACCATGTGTTTTGGCCCCTGCCTTAAAATGGTGTTTGATTTTGTGTAGGATCTTCCAGAACTAGGAACTCCTTTCCTCGTTCTAGAAAAAATGGCATTGACATCGTCATACTTAGCCCTAATAATCCTAGCCCTGATCGAATTGTCACATTGGTAGAGATTCCAAATCCATGTGAGGAGGAGGCCAGTATTCATCTTCTTGATGTTAATGAGACCAAGACCACCCTGCTCCTTTGGTCTACACACCGCAGGCAAGTTGACCATGTGGTACTTGTTTTTAGGTCCATAACCTTCCTAAAAGAACATGTAACCAGCAGAGTCAAACTTTTCATTAATCCTGTCATGAAGAAACAAAGGATCATCGCAAAAAGGGGCAGGCTGTCCAGATAGGAGTTCATGAGAATCAACCTCCCCTGGAGGATAGAAACCTACATACCCACGACTCGATTCTGCCACCGAGCTTTCTCACCAAGAATATACACTTTTCTATGGTAAGCTTCATGGCTAAGATTGGGAGGCCAAGGTACACAAATGGGAAGTCCCCCAGTTTGCAGCTGATCATATTGGCCACCCGTTGATGTTCTTTGAGCGTCTGGTTCATCACTATGACCTCACTTTTGTGGTAGTTGATTTTCAGACCCAACATGTCTTCAAAACACATCAGTAGGAACTTAAGATTGGATATCGCCCTGTCATCTTGTTGGATCATAAACAAGGTGTCGTCCATGTACTACAGATGTGAAATTCCCCCAAGAATAAGCTATGGAACCCGACGAGGGTTTAACTCGTCAATCCCCATTGTTATGGACTTGGATTTTGGAGAAGGAGGGAGCGCTGGAGGCATCAATCGGCTAGCAAACAAGCACACAAGGACGCAAGTTTTACCTAGGTTCAGGCCTCGTAGAGGTCCCTACTCCTGCTTGTCTGCTCTTGGAATTATCAAGGGAATCGAAAGTTACAGGGGTGCGCAGATGCAATCTAGCGATGGTTGTGGAAACTAGGGTCGTGATTGTCCTCCTCGCCACCCCCTCCTAGCCTTTATATAGATAGGCTAGGTCTCAGGTAGCAGGTCGAGTCGGTTACAGATTAGGGTTCGTCCTTTAAACTTTCTATCTTAAGCTTCGTCTTGTGTTGCAAGCAATCGAAGTCTCCGTGAGTCACCAAATCATGTATTGGGCCTTAGCAACGCTGTGGGATTCTACCATATCCGGACCGTATATGTCAAACTCGAGTACCTGTAGGGTATGCCCACGTCAGTAGCCCCCGAGTGTCCATTGGAATCGCAGATTTGAGTGGAGACTTTATGAAGTCTTTCGAGTGCACAGCTGAGCATATTTTTGAGTGTTCTGCTTTGTGTCATAGGGATTGTTGATATACGTGCCTGACTTATCCGATGTATCAGTATTAGTTAACTGCCTTAGGTCAAAAAATGCAATCTACTCAAACTCGAGTCCCCGAACTCGAATTCGGAAAAGTGTTGGTGTAATTCGACTCAGGCCGCGGAGGTCTTACAGGAGTCGAATCCCAGTGTGTAAGTATGAGCACTCGACGCGTCTGTCAAGGCTTATTCATCATACCTGTAGGTACGGATTATTATTTCTGGTAGAGCGCAGCAGATGCGTTGACAGGACTTATTCAGGTCTTACCTTCACGCTATAAGTGTGGCATCCGAATTTTGTCATTGTGGAGATGATTCGGGTGACCCAGGAGACACAGTCTCTTTGTAGGGAAAATATGAGGCGGTGTCAGCATAGCATTCGCCTGTGGATGTTATCGACACACAGTGTAATGTATACAAAAAATAGTCATAGGGTGCGCGACCAGCGCTCCCTATAGGAGTAGCCCCCGAGTGCTTATTCGAGTCGTAGACTCGGGTGGGGACTATAAATATTTTGCGACTGCTGTCGTCTTTTTTTCTTGTTTCAGTTGAATGTGGTTTCAGTGCTCCCTATGGGAGTAACCCAGAGTCTACAGTCGAATCGTTGATTCAAGTGAAGGGTTTTCATGCTGCTTGGATATCTACATAAAATTCTTTGGGTGCGCGGCCAGTGCTCCTATTAGGAGTAGCCCCCGAGTGCTTGGTTGATTCGAAGACTCGAGTAAGAACTAAAGTAGTCAAAATGTTCTCATGGTAGAGTTGATGATGTCAGTGCTGACGATGATGTGACCTCAGTTGCCCGCCTGAGCGGCTTGGACGGGACATGACGAGTAGTGTGTCCCACTTTCTGACTTGGATTTGATCGGGCGTGCGTAATCTTCTGTTTTAACCGTTTCTCCTTGATTTCCGCGTGTAATGGGAGTAGTGGGGGACGGTTCGTGCTTTGCCCTTGCCACGTGTCAATGTCGATGTACGCCACGCGTCTGGTAGATTATCTTCTAGCCGTCAGATGACATCCGCTAGGAGGTTAAGTAGGAGCAGACAGTGTGGTAATTTTCCCCACATCTCTCATCTTGCTTGATCTTCCTCTGCCATTGTTGTTCTCGTTGCTCCTCTACACACATCTTCTCTGTGGCACTGGACCAATTCCGCGTCTTCCCCAGCTACTTCCTGCACTCACATCGCCAGCGCAAGATGGGCAAGAAGAAAGGAGGTGCCGCCGCTGGATCTATGGCTACCATTGTCGCCGCCAAGAAGAAGGGAGGCGCCACCACCACGGGCACCAGCGCCGCTGGTGCTGGGAAGAAGAAGGGCACAGGGACTCCCATTACCAACGGGTCGTGGCGCCCATCCATCATCAAGTAGCCGGAGCTGTTCACCCAACACCAGGACGTGGCACTTTCCACCGCTGAGGATGACTCGCGCGTTCCCGACGATGAGGTAATTCCCGATCCTCCGGTGGGTTTTTGAGTGATGTTCCTTGTGTTCATCATTCGCGGTCTCTCTCTTCCCCTGCATCCTTTCGTTAGGGGTCTTCTTTGCTTCTATGGGATCCAGCTGCACTAGTTGTCCCCAATTTCTATTCTCCACATCGCATGTTTCATCACTCTTTGCGAGTGCTGGCTAGGAATCGAGCCACACTTCGGTCTCTTCAAGAAACTCTTGAAACTCAAATGTTAGTCGGGGTCTGGTTCGGTAGTCTACGATGTAGGAGGCTGCGGGATCCACATCGACTCTATTTCGACATCAAACTCACCGCGTCTGTCCAAGGGTGGAGAGATAAGTGGTTCTACATCCGCGACCAGAAGGCCGACGAAGAGCACTACGGACTCGCGCCCTTCGATCCCATGGCGGTCTGCAAGAGGAGGCGATCCTGGAAGAATGTTGTGATGCCCGACGAGTCTGAGGAAATGAAGATGTTGTATCAGCATGTTCGTGAACTCAAAAGCCGTATAGGAAAAGAGGAAGGTGGCGCTAAACTCATTCGCACGTGGTAGCACCGCCGTGTTCAGCCTCTTCAGGCTAGATCCCATCCAATGTACCGCTGGATTGGTACTGGCGATGTCACTTGCATATCTGTGGAGGGCATTTCTTCTGGTGAGATGGACAGGAGATTGCGGCTGGTGACCAAGTACACCGCCAAGGACGATCTCCCAGGCGAGTCAGTCGTGCCTCCTTTCGATGCCAACAATCCTCCACCTGAGGTATAGTTTCCCGATGAAGTGTTCTAGTTTTTCGATTGCTTGTAGGTGCTTATATATTGATGCTTTTCTTGTTGCCAGGACAGGGCCGTGGCCCTGAATTTGCCTCCTCGGCCTGAAGGAATTATTCCTCATGAGGTAGATGAAGAAGACGAGTCGGGCTCCACCGTCCCCGTGGAGGAAGAAGAGGAAGCCCCCGAGTCCGGTGACCACGGGACTCGCAAACGCTCCCGCAGTAAGGATTCAGATGCTTCCTCGCTGATGACGTTGGAGGGTCCTTCTACTGCTGCAGAGGAGCCAATCCCTGTCGTGCTTGTATGTGCCATGGCTCCTCCCGCATGGAAGAAGCTGTGGTTGCCAAAGGAGTCATCAGATGATTCCTTCGACCTCGACAAATTTAACTGGTGAGTTTTTAGATCAGTGAGTTCGTCTTGTTTTCTTCGAAGTTTCTTTTCTGAAGTGGCATCGGGCATGTTTCGTAGTCAAACGGCGTCGTCATCTTCCAACGATTTCCAATTTGTGAAAGAATCCGGAGTCGTAGACTCCAAGAACAATGAGGTGGCCATACGGTCGCCTTCTCCTCCGGTGGTGGCCCACTCTGGCGCCAACTCTTGGAGTTCCCCTCATACTAAGGGGCACCAGATGGTTGCACAGATGCCCACTCGACGGGCATCTTCGGAGTCCCTGGAAGAACACGTAAGTGTCTTTTTGCCGCTGGCTGTCGAATTGTTGAGTTTACGCCTTTTGTTAACGTTGAAGCTTCGTTTCTTTTTGATGTAGCATATCGTGAAGGATTCCACTCGCCTTGCAGAGAAAATCCTTGCCTTAGGCCGACAGCACGCCCTGCTGGACAACCGCCATCGCGCAGTCAAGGGTTTGTGCTAAACTTTGTCTCTTCACTCTTGCTTTGTGTAGAGATTTGTAGACTCAGGTGTGGTCCTGTTTTTCCTTTTGCAGGTGAGCATAATGACCTTCTCTATCGCGTTACTTCCCTTGAGAAGGGACTTGCCGTGGCGGAAAAGAAGCACGATGATATAGTCGCGGCTCTGGAGGAGTCGCAGAAGCATGAGGAGGACCTGCGTGCCTCTACCGCTGAGAGGGAGAACTTGTTCGTAGAACAACTTTTCTCGATTGCAAAAGCACTCTCAGGTATTTGCATGGCATCACTTGCATTCTTCCCTATTTTGGTTTTCATGTGATTGTGCTGATACTTTGTGCTCTTCAGATGCCACCGACGTAAGCTTCGACGCCCAGGCCTTGCGTCGCGCGGATGCCTTGGCTAGCACCATTTCCACAGTCGAGGACCGCATTGTCTCTCTTCAAGAGATGCTTGGGAAACCCAAGGGTGTGCGGAGCCGCCTCCGCGGGGACCTGATCCCCAAGGCCAGCTTAATCGACAACCTTGATGACTTGGTGGAATCCTTCGCTGAAGGTATTCCCATGGACTTCAAGAATTCGCAACGGTCTATCGGTGCCACCATGGCACTCGCAATGGCGCAAGCACATGGGGTAGAGCTGGACCCTAGCGCAGTCTTGGAGGTGATGCCCGTCGACGATGATGGTCAGCAGGTAGTATTTGCTCCCTTCGCTAGTAGCTGCAGTAAGTATGGGCGTCAGCTCATCGATATAGTCGTGAAATACTCCGCGGAGCTGCGGCGAGCGAAGGCGGCGAAGACTGTGGCGTCCGGGGCTACCACCGGAAAGTCTGTGGCATTAGAGACTGCCACGGATTCGAGGAAGCCCCCAAAGTCAAAGTCCAAGTTGAAGAAGCAGATCATTCCTTAGTTGCTATCTGTAATAATTTAGCTTCCTTTTGCTAAACTATATTTTGTGGGGGTGTCCCTGTTGATACTTTGTTGCACTTGAATGCACTCGCCATTTTTATCAGTGTATCCTTGTTCCCTTATTTGCTTCTTGCTTGGTTGTAATAGGGTCCTTCGAGTAGTCCTCGCGACTCTCCTCCCATCGATGAAACCGCAATGCAACCGCGTTCAAAGGTGGAGGAGTTGTCGCTTCTCTCGCCACTGCATGACCGTATTAAGCAGTTGGAGCGGCAGTTGCCCATTATCCGTGGAAACGCGGATGTATGGAAGTCGAAGGCTGAGAAGGCTACCTCCCACGAGAAGTATCTCCTAGATGAAGTTGCTCAGTTGAACAAGCACTTTAAATGTTATCTCTCTATCTTCTTATCCTTTCTTTAGCCATTCACGGCGATGCCTTGGCTTATGCTTTTACTCTTGCTTTTTGTAGTTGTTAGCACTCAGCATCCGCAGGATGAGAAGGACCAGGTGGCCATTCAAATGAATGACTTAACCTAGGAGCAGCTATAGGCAAGTGGGTACTTCTGGGTAGACCACGACCGTGCAGTCGCATTGGTGACTTTGCAAGATCGCACGTCATGGGTGCTTCAATGTTTGAAGAAGGCGCAGTCGTGCCTTAGGCATATCTTCCAAGTGATGTTTCCTCTTGACGTGGTGCCCTCAAGCCTGTTAGCTCTCCTGGCAAAGTTTTAGGATATCGGTGCGGTCCGCGAGTCCGTGCGACAGCAGCTGGTCACAGGTGCCAAGGCTGCATTGTCGATGGTGCGACTGCATCAGCCAGATGTGGACATCGCGTCTTTTGCCGCTGGACCACCGCCGCTGCCTAAGGGGATGACTTGGAATATGGTACCGCACTATCAGGCGGTTGACCAACCAGCTGAGGATATTGTCGACTTTTTTGAAGAGCAAACAAATGTTCTTCGTTTGCAACAGTAGTGTAGTTTGTATCCTACACACAGATATATAAGTGTTGTAAAGTTCATATGATTGTGGCGGGTGTATTTTATACTCATTAATATTTAAAGCTCTTGCTAGCTTGTATGATTTTCAAGTGTGTGGCACTTTGCAGTTCCTTTTCGTTAGCCTGCCGTGTGTTTATCTCATCACCTTGCCAACATGTCAGGTGCATTGCAGCTGGGTTGATATTTATCAAGGGTTTGATTGGTAGTGTGTCAGCTACTCAGGATACTGCGATTTGTTCATAGAACGAAAGTGTAAAGGGTGATGCAGCCCCTGAGTGATATAATTGCAAGAGAACAGAAAAAACACAGGGTTTAGGGGCACTTGGCTTTATTTATTCGCAGAATAGTACGTGATACAATATGTGGCTAAGTAGCCTGGCTATGTAGCCTTATTTTAAAGTAAAAGAAACATCTAAGGGTAGAAACGGCGCGGTTGCGCGACGTTCCCGGGGTTGGAGTATGCGACTCCACTCTTGAAATCTTTAAGGCGATAGGCGCCACCTAGAATTACTTCAGTAATCACGTAGGGACCTTCCCAAGGGGACTCGAACTTGAGGTGCCCTTGCTTCTTTAGCCACAGGACCAGGTCTCCTTCGACGAAGGATCTGGGGCGTAGCCTTCTGCTGTGGTAGTTGCGGACGCTCTGCTGGTAGATCGTGGATCTCTCTGCTGCAATCTCGCGTGCCTCGTCGAGGAGGTCGATGGAGTCTTCGAGTGCGGGAGTTGATTCCTTCTCGATGTATGCAACCACCTATGGGGCTTTGTGGCACACTTCGGGTAGTACCGCTTCAGCACCGTGCACCAGGAAGAACGGAGTGTAGCCTGTGGTGCTGTTTGGTGTTGTGCGCAGGCTCCAAAGTACTGATTGTAGCTCGTCTGGCCAGCACCTAGCAGCTTGTTCGAGTGGCCGGAGGAGCCTTTTCTTGATTCCGCCATAGACAAGGCCGTTGGCTTTTTTGACTTGACCATTCGTCTGAGGGTGAGCCACCGAGGCGTAGCTGATGTTTATTCCTAGGTTTTCGTAGAATTCCTGGAACTCATTGGAGGTCAAGTTCGTGCCATTGTCCATGATGATCCTATGTGGCACCCTAAAACGGTAGACGATGGACTCGAAGAACTTGACGGTGCAGGCCCCTGATTGACTCGTCACCGACATGGCCTCGATCCACTTGGTGAGTTTATCGACCGCGACTAGGAGGTAAACGTAACCCCCTCGCAAGGGAGAATATCATTTTGCGGCCCGAAAGTTGGGGTGTCCAGGCAACGCGGTACCCAAGTTTCTTACAATCAGCTGCTTTACCCAAAGTTGGCGTGCCAAATACTCAGAGGGTCTTTTTCGGCATGAATTCAACATTATGTTTCAATACAAAATATCAGACTAACGGCCGTCAAATTGGGCCCCCTGTTAGTTCTCGTCGTTATGTCGCTCCCGTCACTTAGGCGGGCTGGCTGTCACGTAGGCTTGCAGCGCTGGCACAGTGGATAGGACAACACCCCCTGCCCAGTGTATTGACGTGACAAAATAGGGAACATGTATCGGTGTTATAATTATTTTTTGTTTATTCAGAAGATGGAACGGCCACCGCCACGCGTCTCTCCTTGGACTTCCGTCCCCGTCGTTAACCACTACCTTAAAAGCGAATTGACGGTTCCACCGTTCCCCTGCCTCGCAGAAACCACTCCTTTTCTTCCTGTCATCTGTCTTCTTCTTGTCTTCTCCTTGCTGCCATGGAAGGTCGGCGCACTCTAGAGACAAGCTTCTGGGACGAGTGGCTGTTGTCTGATATAAACCTGAAGTATGCAGCCATAGATGCTTACGTGACCTACCAGCTGTACAAAAAGATCCATTTTTTCTACGTTACCTCGTGTTTTTCCCTATTTGCAAGAGGGAAGACGAGCATAGGGGAGCCCTTTGTAGAAAATGCAGAATAGCTGAGTTTGAAACTGCATATGCAAAGTAAATGGCTGCATCTAAAGCAGCTGACAGAGAGGCTGCAGAAGCAGCTGAAAGAGAGCTTGCAGTTGAAGCAGAAGCAGCTGACAGAGAGGCTGCAGCTGAAGCAGCAAACAGAGAGGCAACATCTTCTAGCGGCAACAATTAGGTCTGTGGTGCACCGCTAATTGTGCCGCAGGACGCTGAAGATAGGGAAGGCAAGTCAGATCCCAGGTGGGACGAAACATTTCGTGAGCTGTGGAGTGAGAATATCATTTTGAGGCCCGAAAGTTGAGGTGTCCAGGCAACGCGGTACCCAAGTTGCTTACAATCAGCCGTGTTACCCAAAGTTGGCGTGCCAAATACTCAGAGGGTCTTTTTTGGCACAAATTCAACTTTACTTTTCAATACAAAACATCAAGCTAACGGCCGTCAAGTTGGGCCCCCTGTCAGTCCTCGCCGTTATGTCGCTCCCGTTGCTTAGGGGGTGGCTATCACGTAGGCTTGCAGCGCTGTCACGGTGGATAGGACAACACCCCCTGCCCAGTGTATTGACGTGACAAAACATGGCACTGATGGCCCATAAGTATAGGGGGTGTATCGCAGTATTTTCGAGGGAAGTGAAACCCAATTTATTGAATCGACACAAGGGGATCCAAATAATATTTATAACCCTTAACAACTGAGTTGCCAATTCAGCTGCACCTGGAAACAATCTTGCTCACAGCAGTTTATTATTAGCAACAGTTTTGTAATAGCAATAGTAAAGTAACAGCAGTAGTAAAAGTAAAGACAGTAGGATTAAAGCATAGGGATGGATGGACGGGCGTTGCATGGACAAGACAATTCATATGGCAATCAAGACATAGGGTATTTGCAGATAAATAAGATAAAGCATCCAAGTACTAAATAATCGTAGGCATGTGTTCCATATATAGTCATACGTGCTCGCAATGAGAACTTGCACAACATCTTTTGGCCTGCCAGCCCGTTTGCAGCGGGGCCTCAAGGGAACTACTGGCAATTAATGTGCTCCTTTTAATAGAGCACCGGAACAAAGCATTAACACTCCGCGAACACATGTGATCCTCACATCAAAGCCATTCCCTTCGGTTATCCCGATTGTTGTCACTTCGGAGCATTTGGTTCTGGACAACAACATGTGTATACAACTTGTAGGTAAGATCATAAACAATACTATCATAATGAATCAATAACATGTTCATATCTGAAATCATGGCACTCGGGCCCTAGTGACAAGCATTAAGCATAACAAGTTGCAACAAAGTGAAAAAGCACTAATAATAGATACTAGGCACCATGCCCTAACAATCTGATGCCATTACATGAACGATCTCATCCAATCCCTACCATCCCCATAGCCTACAGCGGGGGATTACTCACTCATAGATGGGGGAAACATGGATGGTCGATGGAGAAGCGATGGTGATGATGATGGCGATGATCTCCTCCAATACCCTGTCCTGGCAGGGTGCCAGAACGAAGTTTCTGGTTCCGAATCACGGAATCTGGTGGTGGCAGCAAAGCGAAACTCTTTCTGGAAAAATGTCGACCCCCCCTTGGTTTTTAGGCCAAGAGGCAACTTATAGGCAAAGAGGGAGGCTGAGGGAGCAGCCGAGGCGGCCACACCACCCCCAGGCGTGGCCTGGCCTGGCCCACGCGGCCAGGTGGTGTGGGCCCCTTGTGTCCCTACTCCATCTCGTCTTCTGGCTCTAGGAGTCTTCTGGTGGAATAGGATTTTTAGCACATTTTCCGGGATTTTTCCTAATAGTTGATTTTCTGCACAAAAACTAGAAACCAAGGTAATTCTGTTGAAAACAACGTCAGTCCGTGTTAGTTGTACCCAAATCACACAAGTTTAGAGGAAAAACAATAGCAAAAGTGTTTGGGAAAGTAGATACGTTTTGGACATATCAACTCCCCCCAAGCTTAGCTTATTGCTTGTCCTCAAGCAATTTAGTTGAAAACTGAGTGCGATAAAAGAAACTTTCACGAACACATTTGCTTCATAAGATGTATATATTCTGAGCATATGGTCAACTACTCAGGCAATTCATAATAAAGAGTTTGCAGCTAAGTTTACTTAATAGTCATTACAAGCTATGAAGAGATTCCAACTCAAAAATAATAAGTAGCATGAAACATAAACATAAGCAACATTGCAATTCTCATAACAAGGTATGATAGAGTGGTATCTCGCTTGCCTTTGATTGTACAGAAAACATAAATGCCAAGGAACCTCTGAAGTTCAAGTGAAGACTAGAAGTAAAGATATCAAAGATACAAGCATCAAAGTCATAACACAATTAATCCAGTTTTGAGACAAGCACATTACACTAAGAATGATAACTATGCTCTCAGGAAAGTGCTCATAGAATATATTGAGACTCAACAAGGAAATGAAAAGGTTTTGAAAGGTTTGAAAGGCTTCCAAATGCTGAAAGTATGGTACTCATTAGCTTTGAGCTCTCATTGCCCCTATCATAAGCATCTTTAAATGCTTAAGGTTAAAGTGACACAACTAAGAGGATATGCTTGACAATTTATAAGTTAAAATCTCATACAACTTACTTACGAGTAACGAACTCATGCTACTCAACTTCAGGCACAAGTAAGCTCTTGTCATTGTAAGTACATATGTATCATAGAGAACCGCCAACAGGGTACCCCTTGCACATGATACAGGAGCTATCCCATAATCAAAATGACAAAGCAAGCAGACAATGAGCATCTCAATGATCTTTTTATTCGCTATTTGCATAGGTTTTTATTGAGGATGCTTCATAGAATTCTCATTATGGTTATACTGCAAGTTTCCACCATGATTAGGCATGGCTTAGGCTAGCGGCCTAGGCGTTTCTCTAACACATATACAAACTCCATGATCTTACAAGTTCCCCTTTTATTTCACACCGCCAGGATCCATAAGCAAAAGAATCATGATATCAACGAGGTACAAAGTACCAGTGCAATGTTGAAAGCATTCCCCATGATACATGGTTCTGCTAACTTCAACTTATAAAACGCAAGCATATACGCAACAAAGATGGACGCAATGGTTCAAGATTATTAAGTGCAAGAAAGTAAAGTGTGCCATCAAGTTCGTGAGAGATTTACTAACTAACTTTCTCATAACAAGCAAACATTTTATTCGGAAGAAAACAAGGCATACTGAATATGCACGGAATAGCAAATGATGCTAATAGGTAGGTATGGTGGACACTTTTGGCAATATTGGTTTTTGGGAGTTGGAAACATGAGTAGAGCTCGTATTCGGTGTAAGTGAAGGCTAGCAATAGTAAGGGAGCGACAAACGTGAGAGCAATAACTGTCATAATCATGCTTGCAACAAAACATGACTAATCATGGCATGTAAGTGATTCAAGACCCCTGAGGCGAAATAATTCATCGAGGCTTAACTGATTATTGTTTTAGTCATATGCATGCATTAGCATGTGCCAAGTAGATTCAAGAGAAACATTCAGAGGAGAATACCACAGTGTCATACCAAGTTATGAATAGAGCAATGCAAGAAAACATTCATATGACATGCTACAAACTATTGGTAAGCTGGAGCTAATCATAAGAAAGCAAGAACTACTAAGCATCCATAAATAACATACACCCTACATGAATAGACTAAGCATTCCCACAATGATGAGTATATGTACAAAAATGAAAACAAATAGAGTTTGTTACCAGCCTCTTACCACACCTCAAGTTGTCATTAATCCTCATTATTGCCCTTCACTTGTGTGGCTTGAATAATAACATGAAACCAAATTCCACTGAGGACTACTGAACCCTGCAACAAACTTCACAAAACCAAAGAAGAACAACAAATATTTTTGGTGTTTTTAATTTTTAAAGGCAAGAACAAAAAGGAAAAACAAGCAAAGCAAAATCTTTTTGGGTTTTTCGAATAGTTCAAACAAACCAAAAAGAAAAAAAGCAAACCAAGACAAAAGGAAGAAGAAGCAAACAAAGAGAAACAATGGAAATATTTTTGGTATTTTTGTGTTTTAGAAAGCAAAAGTAAAGAAAGAACGAAAACTAAAAAGAGAACAAAGCATGGATATACAAAGTACCAATTGAACATGATATGGAGATGAGTGTGATGTCGGTGTACCTCCCCCCAAGCTTAGGCTTTTGGCCTAAGTGGGTATCAATCCCAAGCTGGCCAAGATGGAGCGCCTCCGTAGTACAGCGAGGAGGTACCCTCGTCCTGGTGCAAGCTCGAGTATGCCCCACCGTAGTGCGCAGAGTAGTCGTAAGAAGGCACATCCTCTTGGTACTGCCTGTGGAAACCAAGCAAGCGGAACTGCTTGTGCACCTCCTCCTTGGAACGCGACCACAGCCTCCTGTGAACACTGAACAAAGTAGATTGCGGCAAAGGAATCTCCCTTTCATCCCCGTCAGTAAACAACATCCTATATACTAAACTATCCGTAATAGAGTCAGCAGTAACGAAGTGATGTGTTTTCATGGCAGCAAGATCAAGCCTTTGTAGTGCCAATACAGTATCATTAGGATCCACAGAAAGTTCTAACGTAGTAACCATGCGTGAAGCAATAATGCCCCATAAAGAGGTCCCCTAGCAGCTAGGCGGTGAGCAATGAGAGAGCCAAGATTGTACCGAGTATCATTATTAAGTGCAGCAGCGAGGAATGCTAAATGATAATTGGATATATTACTTGTGTTCTCCCTACCAAGAATGCTAGTAGCAAGATAGTAAGCAAAGTATCTAAGAGCTGGGAGTTGGATGTTTCTTATCTTCCCGTGCTGAGCTACGCGGTCATCGTCATTGGTCACACTTCGATAGAGCTCCAGTAAATCAGCGGGTCGCCCTTGGATCTTCTTCACGGTCCCCATCATGCCTATACCTATAATGCTGCAAAATCTTTCCAACGACATGGTAATTGGCAGATTATAAATTCTGAAAGAAACAGTTGACTAATAGGGGGTGTTAGTGAAAACAAAACTCTCAACAAAAGTTTTGGTGAGCACGGCATATTGCTCACTCTCATCTTCCATGTATGAGGTAAAACCGACCCTCTGAACCAGTAGTAAGAAATCATCGAGGATCCCTACATCTTGCAAGAAGGTATAACAAGGAAAAGTAGATGGGTGAGCATCCCCCTCATCTCCTTCATTGCCAAAGCATGGTGCAATGAGATCTTCATTGTATGAAGGCCTAAACTGAGAGGCTGATCTTGAGGGCCTTGACCTCCTAGGTGTGTCCCTCTCAAATATTTCTCCAAAGGTGTGGTTGTTCATCTTTGATATTTTGAAATTTAAACATCCATTAAACAAGTGATTGCAAAGTGAATACATAATGAAGGGCACTACTCATAGGGACCTGTAAGAGGCCTAAACATGCATCAAAAACAAAATCTCTAAGCATTGAACAAGCTTACAAGCTCTCATAACATGTCACCTACAGTAGAAAAATACTCAAGATATAAACCACTAAACATAAATCTACTTGGACAAGCGGAGGGGTCACATACCGGACAACAAATGCTCCAAATTTCAGCAGCAAAGGTGGGCTGAGCAAGGATATCGAAAAATCATGGGCAAGAACAACAAGAACTGATGTTTTCTTGAGAGAGAGAGAAAGAAGTGGGAAGTGAGAGAGTGAGTGGAGGGCCAGGGTGGCCCACACCATGGCTAAGCGCGCCCCTGGGCTGGCCGCGCCACCAGGTGGTGTGCCTGCCTGGTGGGCCCCCTGGTACTCTCCAGGCACTTCTCTGCCCCTTTTTCACGTAAAAATTTAATATGAATTTTCTGGAATTTTTTGAGACACTTTATTTTTGAGCAATTTTTAGGTATAGATGAATGATTTTTTGACAGAAAAAGGTTTCTGGAATGATGCAACAGCTAAACAAAGCTAAAACTTCAGAAGTTCTACGACACTCTAACAAGCAAGCAACTAACAACAGAAAAGTAAACTAAACAAAAACAAAAACTTAAATGGATAAAATAAAAGTAAGCGGAGATAATCATGGTGAAATCATTGTTTTGTTCATTAAAATCCTTTTGTTAACAAGGTTGATTAGTTCTTGTTGCCAAGACAATTTTATATGAAACAAAACTCTGTATTCCACTAATGATTATGTTACCTCAACCTTGATATCAATGGTCCCAATCATAATAGTTTCATATTTTTCTCGTGGTATGGCACAATATATTTCTCCAACTTGAATGCCCTCAACATATTCAATTGAATTTAAACCATAAGTCCTATCAATCTTCTGGGGGAAATAGACAGTATGCTCCTTGTCATTAACATTAAAACTCACATTTCCTTGATTACAATTAATAACAACTCCTGCAGTGTTAAGAAAAGGTCTTCCAAGAATAATAGACATATTATCATCTTCAGGCATTTCAAGCACAACAAAATCAGTTAATATTAAGCAATTATGAGTCACTTGAACAGGTACATCCTGACATATACCAACAGGAATAGTAGTAGATTTATCAGCCATTTGCAAAGATATATCAGTTGGTATTAGTTTTTCCAGTTGAAGTCTCTTACAGAGAGAAAAAGGCATAACACTAACTCCTTCTCCCAAATCACACAAAGCAGTTCTAACATAACTATTTTTAATAGAGCAAGGAATGGTTGGAATCCCTAGGTCTCCAAGCTTCTTTGGAACCTTACCATTAAAGGAATAATTAGCAAGCAAAGTAGAAATTTCTTCATTAGGGATCTTCCTTTTATTCAAAACAATATCCTTCATATACTTTGAATAAGGAGGCAATTTAATAGCATCAGTCAAAGGAATTTGCAGGAATAAAGGTTTCATCCACTCACAAAACTTATTATAGTGTTCATCTTCCTTTGACCTGTGTTTCTTATTAGGGAAAGGCATAGGTTTTTGGACCCAAGGCTCTCTTTCACTACCATGTTTCTTAGCAACAAAATCTTCTTTAGTGTATTTAGTATTCTTAGTGTGCCTTTCAGGTTCTTCTTCAACTTTTTATTTATCAGGAACATCATTTTCTTCATTACCACTTTCAGTTTTAGCATCAGAGACAGATATACTATTAGGATCTTTAGCAGGTTCAGAAGATTCTACAATAGTTTTACATTTCTTTTTTCTTTTCTTAGGAGTAGTACCATTATTTTCAGCTTGTTGAGGATCCTGCTCAATTCTTTTAGGGTGCCCCTCAGGATATAGAGGATCCTGGGTACCAGCACCACTTCTAGTTCTAATTTCATAAGCATGTTTTTCTTTGGCAGCATTAACTAGCAAGTCTTTTTGCACTTTAATAAGCTGATCTATTTGAGTCTGAACCATTTGAAAATGTTTAACAAGCATTTTAACATCATTAGAGGTTCTTTCCACAATATCTTTTAAATGAACAATAGCTCTAGTGTTTTCCATTAGATGCTTTTGCACCCTTTTATTAAAATTATTTTGCTTAACAATAAAAATAACAAATTCTTCTAAGCATTGATCAGGAGGTTTAGAGTAAGGGATATCACCTTCATCAAAATGTTGGAGAGAGTGTACCTCAATAGTGGATGAGTGGGGAATTGGCTTACATAATTCTTCTATAGGAGGTAAATTCTTCACATCTGCAGCTTTAATTCCCTTCTCCTTAAGACATTTCTTAGCTTCCTTCATCACTTCATCATTTAGTTCAATAATTCCCCTCTTCTTAGATGTTGGTATAGGCGCAGGTATAGCTGGTTCAGGTATAATTCTTTCAGGTATAGCTGGTTCAGGAGGAGTCCAGTCTTTATAATTCTTGCTTATTTTAGCCATTAATTCCTCAGCTTCCTTGGGAGTCCTATTCCTGAAAACACAATCAGCACAACTATCCAGGTATGTCCTAGATTCTTCAGTTAATCCATTATAAAATATATCAAGAAGCTCTTTCTTAGGTAATGGACATCCAGCCTGTGCATGAATCAAAGCACAAAACCTTGCCCATGATTCAGGTAATATCTCTTTTTCTCCCTGTTTAAAATCAAAAAGTTCCTGCAAAATAGCATGTCTAGCACTAGGAGGAAAATATTTCTGCAAGAAAGTACTAATCAAGCAATCAGGGGTATAAATAGATCCAGGAGGTAAATTATGAAACCAAGTTTTAGCTTCTCCTTTCAGTGAAAAAGGGAAAATTTTAGCAACAAAGTAGGTGCGCATCTTAATATCATCAGAGAATAGGCCACTCATGCTAGAAAGCTTAGTCATATGTGCTACCGCACTTTCATTCTTAGTCCCACAAAAAGGTTCTGTCTCAACAATAGCTATGTAAGATAGATCAAGAGAAAAATCATAATCCTTACCTTTAATTTTTATGGGATATGCAACAAACTTAGCATTAGGAGATAATTTGGGTTTTATAGTACGCCTCTCAAGGAGACTCTTAACAACACTACTATCATGGGTGTTTTGACATTCTTTAATAAATTCATCGGCCATCTCTATATAACCGTCTTCAATATCATAGCTCTCTCTAGACTCAAGTGAACTAACAGGTGTAGTAGTGTCTTCATTAGGAGTTTCAGTATTTCTAGCTATAGCTCTAGCAATCGTAGCATCTAGGAAAGGACCTAATGAACCAGTCTTATCAAGCACAGTAGAAGCAGCATCATAAGTATCAGAAGTTTCAGATTCAGCAGTAGTAGTAGTGTGTGTAGCAAGTGTATGTCGTGGTGTAAGGAGCTTACTCATAACAGATGGTGAATCAAGAGCAACAGAGGTGTTCAGAACCGTACCTCTCCTTGTAGTGGATGGTAAAATAGGAACCTTGCCATCACGATACTTACCCATGATGGATGGATGGCAGCGAACAATAGTGATTCCAAGTGAACTTGATAAATAAAGTTATGCTCCTCGGCAACGGCACTAGAAAATAGTCTTGATGACCCACAACTATAGGGGGTGTATCGAAGTATTTTCGAGGGAAGTGAAACCCAATTTATTGATTCGACACAAGGGGAGCCAAAGAATATTTATAAGCCTTAACAACTGAGTTGTCAATTCAGCTGCACCTGGAAACAATCTTGCTCACAGCAGTTTTATCAGTAGCAATAGTTTTGTAATAGTAATAGTAAAGTAACAGCAGTAGTAAAAGTAAAGATAGTAGGATTAAAGCGCGGTAGGCATAGGGATGGATGGCAGGCATTGCATGGGCAAGACAATTCATATGGCAATCAATACATACGACATTTGTAGATAAATAAGAGAAAGCATGCAAGTACTAAATAATCCTAGGCATGTGTTCCATATATAGTCATACGTGCTCGCAATGAGAACTTGCACAACATCTTTTGTCCTGCCAGCCCGTTTGCAGCGGGGCCTCAAGGGAACTACTGGCAATTAAGGTGCTCCTTTTAATAGAGCACCGGAGCAAAGCATTAACACTCCATGAACACATGTGATCCTCACATCAAAGCCATTCCCTCCGGTTATCCCGATTGCTGTCACTTTGGGGCCTTTGGTTCCGGACAACAATGTGTGTATACAACTTGCAGGTAAGACCATAAACAATACTATCATAATGAATCAATAACATGTTCAGATCTGAAATCATGGCACTCAGGCCCTAGTGACAAGAATTAAGCATAACAAGTTGTAACAAAGTCAAAAAGCACTAATAATAGATACTAGGCACCATGCCCTAACAATCTGATGCCATTACATGAAAGATCTCATCCAATCCCTACCATCCCCATAGCCTACAGCGGGGGATTACTCACTCATAGATGGGGAAACATGGATGGTCGATGGAGAAGCGATGGTGACGATGATGGCGATGATCTCCTCCAATTACCCGTCCCGGCAGGGTGCCAGAACTGAGTTTTTGGTTCCGAATCGCGGAATCTGGTGGTGGCGGCGAAGCGGAACTCTTTCTGGAAAAACGTCGAACCCCCTTCGTTTTTAGGTCAAGAGGCAACTTATAGGTGAAGAGGGAGGCCGAGGGGGCAGCCGAGGCAGCCACACCACCCCTAGGCGCTGCCTGGCCTGGCCCGTGCGGCCAGGTGGTGTGGGCCCCTCATGGCCCTACTCCGTCTCGTTTTCTGGCTCCATGAGTCTTCTGGTGAAATAGTATTTTTGGCATATTTTCCGGGATTTTTCCTGATAGTTGATTTTCTGCACAAAAACTAGACACCAAAGTAATTCTGCTAAAAACAGCGTCAGTCTGTGTTAGTTGTACCCAAATCACACAAATTTAGAGGAAAAAAAATAGCAAAAGTGTTAGGGAAAGTAGATACGTTTTGGACGTATCAGGCACATGTATCAGCATTATAATTATTTTTTGTTTACTCAGAAGCTGGAACGGCCACCGCCACGCATTTCTCCTTGGACTTCCGTTCCTGTCGTTAACCACTATCTTAAAAGCGCGTTGACGGTTCCACTATTCCCCTGCCTCACAGAAACCACTCTTCTTCTTCCTGTCATCCGTCTTCTTCCCGTCTTCTCCTTGCCGCCATGGAAGGTCGTCGCACTCTAGAGACAAGCTTCACTACCCATGCCAATAAGAAGATAGACCTTGTCTACACCAACGAGGAGGAGACAGTGGTGCGTGTCCTGAGGATGTACGAGGGTTGGCTTGAGAAAGACGAGGACAAGTTTGTGGGATTGGACCTCGAGTACACACCGGAGCACCCATATGAAGGGAGTGAAGTCGCCGTCGTTGAACTGGCATGAGGAAACACGTCTTCGTCTACCACCTCTCCCGGTTTGTAGATCTGCTCTCTGTAGCTAACCACTTTTAGGGTTTTCTCCTCTTGTTCTTTATCCATTTGCTCATCTTGCAACTACTGGATTTTATTTAGGACCAAATAAATTATGACAAGACAATGTTGAGAGTCTTGATCTTGCATTTACTAAACTTTTCAAAATTATATTCAGATGATGATCTTGCATTGACAAAATATTTGTAGTTACAAATTTTGGTGATGACAAACTACATACTTTCAGGACTCCCAGGAATTGTCCGGCGCTCCGCCAGTTCCTGTAGAAAAGGGAATTATTTTCTGCACTGTCGACAATACAACTGATTTTTTTGAAATTTTATCGAGAGGGAATGATAATTCATGCGCACAACTGGATCGATATTCAGCATCTTGTCAAGATCCTAGGGGGCTCGAGGAAGGATGGAATGGCATCACTCGCAACTAGAATCCTCGATGAGTCGTACGACAGAATGAAGGCAGATTTCCCTATGGATAGGCACGATTTCTGGGACGAGTGGCCGTTGTATGATATAAACCTGAAGTATGCAGCCATAGAATCTTACGTGACCTACCAGCTGTACAAGAAGATCCATTTTTTCTACGTTACCTCGTGTTTTGCCCTATTTGCAAGAGGGAAGACGAGCTTAGGGGAACCCTTTGTAGAAAATGCAGAATAGCTGAGTTTGAAGCTGCATATGCAAAGGAAATGGCTGCATCTGAAGCTGCTGACAGAGAGGCTGCAGAAGTAGCTGAAAGAGAGCTTGTAGCTAAAGCATAAGCAGCTGACAGAGAGGCTGCAGCTGAAGCAGCAAACAGAGAGGCATCATCTTCTAGTGGCAACAATCAGGTCTGTGATGCACCGCTAATTGTGCCGCAGGATGCTGAAGATAGGGAAGGCAAGTCAGATCCCAGGTGGGACGAAGCATTTCGTGAGCTGTGGAGTGAGAATATCATTTTGCGACATGAAATTGGGGTGTCTAGGCAACGCAGTACCCATGTTGCTTACAATCAGCTGCGTTGCCCAAAGTTGGCGTGCCAAATACTCAGAGGGTCTTTTTGGCATGAATTCAACTTTACATTTCAATACAAAATATCAGGCTAACGTCCATCAAGTTGGGCCCCCCTATCAGTTCTCTCCATTATGTCGCTCCCGTCGCTTAGGTGGGGGTGGCTATCACGTAGGCTTGCAGCGCTGGCACAGTGTATAGGACAACACCCCCCTGCCCAGTGTATTGACGTGACAAAACAGGGCACATATATCGGTGTTATAATTTTTTTGTTTACTCAGAAGCTGGAATGGCCACCGCCACGTGTCTCTCCTTGGACTTTTGTCCCCGTCGTTAACCACTACCTTAAAAGCGCATTGATGGTTTCACCATTCCCCTGCCTCACGGAAACCACTCTTCTTCTTCCTGTCATATGTCTTCTTCCTGTCTTCTCCTTGCCCCCATGGAAGGTTGTCGCACTCTAGAGACAAGCTTCTGGGATGAGTGGCTGTTGTGTGATATAAACCTGAAGTATGCAGCCATAGATGCTTACGTGACCTACCAGCTATACAAGAAGATCCATTTTTTTCTATGTTACCTCGTGTTTTGCCATATTTGCAAGAGGGAAGACGAGCTTAGGGGAGCCCTTTATAGAAAATGCAGAATAGCTGAGTTTGAAGCTGCATATGCAAAGGAAATGGCTGCATCTGAAGCAGCTGACATAGAGGCTGCAGAAGAAGCTGAAAGAGAGCTTGCAGCTGAAGCAGAAGCAGCTAACAGAGAGGCTGCAGCTGAAGCAATAAACAGAGAGGCTGCATCTTCTAGCGGCAACAATCAGGTCTGTGATACACCACTAATTGTGTCGCAGGACACTGAAGATAGGGAAGGCAAGTCAGATCCCAGGTGGGACGAAGCATTTCGTGAGTTGTGGAGTACCAATAATGTAAGATCCACCTGGAATGATCATAGTTGGTCACCTAGGAACTATGGCAAGCGCCTCAAGTGGGCTGATGAGAAGTGAATTAAATTTTACTTCTCAGTGTTATGTTTCTATTTTGTGGAACTCGGTTACCTTATCAAGATGTCTAGCGCCTCAAGTGAGAGTAGTAAAATAAATTTAACCCTCTTTGTGTTATGTTTATGTATGTGTCTTGTAGCTTGTCAAGATGGTAGCTCGTTAAGTGGCAGTTTGAAAGAGTACCCTTTTCCTCTCTCGCTAAACAGATATATTTCATTTTGCCCAAATTGGTAGCAAATCTAGAGAAGATTCTCTCTTCGATAATTCGTTCCCTTTTGGACCTCTTTTTGCCTCCGATCAGGTAGCAAATCTAGAGCAGCAAATGACACCAGGCAGAATACATTCATTCAGAAAACAAAACAAATGTAGATATAGTTGTGCGTAGCTAAATAGGATATAGCGATAGAAAGTAGGTTGATTAACGAGGTTCGATGCATTCAGCCAGAAATAGGATGCAAGCAAAATATAGAAAATCAAAAGAAGCTGCTTAGCAGCAGCAGCCACCACAGCAGCAGACATATTCAACCCCTCCTTCATGCGCCCGTGCGTCCGCCTCCTCCCTCCGGCGCTTCCTCCACTTCTTTCTGCCCAGTCCCTTGATATTGGGGGCCTTGGGCCTGATTGGAGGCATGCGACCCTCTTTGATGGCCACCCGCTGGAGGTTTCGGAGGTGAATGGCGAGAGCCCAGTGTTCAGCGATGTAGGCGTTGACGTTCACGGTCTCGCGCTCGCCAGAGCCCAGGGCCTCTACATGCTTCAGTAAGGAGTTGAAGTCGCTGCTGGCGAGACTCACCCAGCAGATGGCGATCCCCTTGCAGAAGGGGCAACTGTAGTTGCCGCCTCTAAAGAAGGCGTCGTACTGGCCGGCCCGCAGCCTCCTCAGCACCTGACGAGTCTTGGTGTGCATGGACTCATCATCGCTGCAGACGTTGCTTCCGGAAACCTATTGGAAGAAAAGGAAAATGGGGGAGTAGATGATGTAAGAAGATCGAGCAATCGAAATGCGAACAAGCGAATCCTAATAAACCAAGATCTAGCATCCAATGATGGGAACGGTAGAAGAACCAGGGGAGGGGAGCAAACCCTAGTTACCTCCGACCATGGGTCGTCGATGCCGGTGTCGTAGGGGTTCAGCGGAGCAATGTACTTATCTGGATCGTAGGTGCCCATGAAGTGCTGGATCTGCTTGTGACCAGCGGGAGCCTCCTCACCGGCGGGGGGCTCCTCTTCAGCGGCTATGTCAGTAGCTGGGATGGGGCCTGGATGGGAATGGCGGCTACCATCGATGCCTCGACTGGGGCCTGGACGGGGACAATGGCTTCCTTCAACGCGTCGAGGGGGACCGAGACGGGGGGCTCGTCGACGGCTATGTCGGTAGCAGGGACGGGGGCCTGGACAGGAACGGTGGCTGCCATCGATGGCTCGACTGGGGCCTGGACAGGGATGGCGGCTGCTTTCAATGCGTCGAGGGGGACCGGCGAGGAGACAGGGGCCTCCGAGGCCGCCAGCGCGGACGGGGTATTCTCAGGAGTTTGCAGATGCTGGTGGGACAGTTGTAACATCCCAAATCTTTAATCAAAGTTATTAAGATCTAAATGACCCATATGTGTGTTAAAAGAATTAAGCATGCATATGTGTGTTGCATTAAATAAGAATTGTTTTGAATTGCCATGATTGTTTGTTCCAATGGTTGTAAAATGATTCTAAGATGAATTCCACATCATCTAGATCATTCCCAAGAAAAATCCAAAGAAAAAGAGTTCAAATAGAATTAATAAATGGAAATGGTCACTTTTGCCATTTTAATCCACTAGGTCACTTTAGGTGTTCCTAGCACTCAAATTCAAACAGAAACAATTGTGGATCTTTGCACCCCTTGCTAGTACAAGTAAAGATGTTCTAAGGCCCACCTTGTGATCTTCCAAAAACATTCAAACTCTAAATTTAAAAGACATTTGAAAATGGAACCAAGTGTATGTACCTAGATCACACTTTTTCAAAAATCATTCAAATGACTTCAATTTGACAAATCCTAGCAACCCCAGATGCTCAAGCATTAGACCAAACACTCCACCAAGAATCTCTGAAAAATTCAATTCTTTGTGTCATGCGGCCATTTGGTCGAACACCTGGCTGGCACAAATCACTGTTTCTACAGGGATTTGAAATCCCATTGACCCCAATTCACTCCCTCTGTCCCTCTTTGATCTAACCAGGCCATAACCAGCCCACTCCCTAGTCCCTAGCCATAGTGTAGCGCCACCCCGACACCATGCCCGCTGGTCGAGCATGGGTAGCTCGCAGGAGACCACTAGCCCCTGTCCGCCGCTCTAGGGAGGAAGGCGTGATCACACCGCCGTCCCCTGTCCACCCCATGGCCACAGCTAGCCCCTGGACCACGGAGGACAAGCCCTGCACTAAGTCTCTGCCCCGCGCCAGCGCACGCCAGAGCGCCATCCCTGGTAGGCCATCACACGCCACGCCTCGACCACAGCCCGCATGCGCCGCTCCGCCTTGACCACCTCACCCTGCTAGACACGCCCTTTCCCGCCGCACGACCCACAGCCGCCGGGAACCACGTCGAGCACCGCCTCTGTCTCTTAGAGCGCGAGACGCTCCCGACCGCAATCCACCGCCCCTAGAACCACCATTATGCCCTAGCTTACCGCCAGGGAACCGCCCACCGTCTGCCTACCTTGCCCATGCTGATAGCACCCTGTGTCATCGTCACCGACGAGCCGCGCCCATGCTTCTCTGCCGCCTCGCCAAACCTATATAAGGGAGCCTCCCCAGCACCATTTCTTCACACTCCCAGACTCCCCTCTCACCACTGGTCCTTCCCCACCTCTCGCCAGAGCCGCTCGAGCAGCCCTTCGCTGGAATTTCACTGGAGATAGTCGCAGTAGAGGAGGAGACGCCCCCGTCGATTACATCCACCCCCGGAGCTGCCTCGACCTCGCATGAGCCCGTCGTCGTATCCTCGTTCAAACGCCCCCATCACCAAGCTTGTTGGAGCCCTGGTATGCCCCCACTACACCCCCAAAGTGCCGCTAGGTTTCCATCTCGCCGACGACGTGTCTATTGTCGATGATGAACGTGAGCCGTAGATTCTAGTTCTAATCCTACGGTCCACGTTGCCCCGTACCGATTCGCATGTAATGAGCCACTGACAGGCAGGACCCCCCTGTCAGCAGTCCTCAGCGCCGCGAAGTAAAACTGGGCCAGCCCGTTAGTGTTCCCGCGCTAGCCCTGTGATTCAAATTTAGTTTTTTCTTTTTTAGCTGAAACTTAGTTCTATCCCATAGTTCAAAAATCAACTCAGAAAGATCTACTAAACCAAATTAAGTGATTCCAATTTTGTTGAAAGGTAATGAAAATATCTATCCAAGCCCGTTGGATTTAAATCAATTAGAGTTATAGATCTCTCCTAGCAAAAATAACAAGACAGAAGCTTTTTCACATTCAAACATTTTTCTAAAATCAACCATAATAGCTTTTGAGTTGATTCCAACTCTCAAAAATCACATTTAACTATACCTATCTAAATATGAAATAATATTAAGGTTTGCATGCAGTGACTTTGGACTAGTACCAAAATAATGCTATCTAGGCATTTCTAGTCACTTTAAATCATTAAATATTAATCTTAAACTTATTAAAAATGTGATCCAACATTTAAATCACATTCCCATGCATTAGAATATGTGGTGATGACATGTGTCCATATGATCCCATATTTTAATTGGAGAATCTTAAATCTTAGTTAATTTCAATAAGTAGAAATTACTTTTCTCAAATAAAATAAATGAAACTAGGTCATTAAACTTGTGATGTGTGTGATGATAATAGATCATCAAATGTGTGCCTTAGTGTACTAAATAGACTAGTTAAGTATTGTTTGGTGATTGTGTATTCCGTGTGTACTTATAGACGATAGTACCGACCAAGTCTACGAAGAGGAGGAACTCTACCCAGAAGAAGACGAGGAGAATTTTCAACCACTGCACCAATCAAGGCAAGCTAGCATTATACAAGTTAACCATGCAAGTGATTACTTGCAAGCCATCATTAAGAATGCAAGCTATTATTGGCAAGCTAAAACTTGCAAGCCATCACTAGATGCAATATAACCTAAGCAAGATGCATTAGGCATGCTTTGGTTACACCCTTTTACTTATACCTACTCCAAGTTTTATTTACAAGCTTTACTTTCTTTTACTTTACCCAAAGTTTCTTACTTGTTTATAGATAGCATAAAGAGTATAAAACTTGACCTACCTAGTTAGACTTAGATGTCATTCTATGGCATGAGATTGATATTAGCATCCTACCTTAGTGAACACTCTTAACTTAGTAGCTTAGAGCTAAACCAAAAACTTGATCACTTTAGATGGGAATACTTGGTGAAAATGACTTGTGAAAACCTTGGAATGATGAGTCATTCTATTGAGATGTTTTGACATGTGTTGAGAAACACAATTGGTTTATGATGATGATGAAAATGTTGAGGCATGAGCCTTAGCCCTTTTATAAAAACTGATGGTTGGGTTCGGATGCGATACCATTCCAATTTTACCGTACAACCACAATACCTGAATTGGGTAAGGCTTAGCCGGAAGTTTATATGCATTAGTATTAGTTCCCTCGCAGGAGAGGTTTGAGATGAGGCTACCTCTCAATGTTGTCCACCTATGCAGTGCCCAGGATGGCAGATGGCCATGGCTGGGAGGCTAAGCTCACAGGAGAGGTGATTATACTAGAGTGTGTAAAGGAAAGGTTACGTTTGATTATCTGCATACTAAGTATGATGATTCAGGGTTATCCCTGACAGATGTATCAAATTTTGTGGTTAAAGTGTACCACCTCTGCAGAGTGTCAAACTATTCGAATAGCCGCGTCCGCAGTTATGGACAGTTGGAGTAGCCATACTGTTCCATTGTCAGATGTTTTCAAAATGACTTATGAAATGAATTGTGACATGACTTGACCACAACATGGTTGTGACTATGATAACTAAGTTCCCACTTAGGTGGTTTAGAACTTTATTTTATCTTTCTTTGTTTCTGAACTCAGCTTAGGTTTCAAACTTAACTTTGCAAATAAACTTAGAACTTAGCATTCCTACTAGAACTACTCTACTTGTTAGTGATAGTTTGCGAGTACTTAAAGAGTACTCATGGCTTTCTCCCTAGCTATTCCTATGGATAGACTATGAGGAGGACTATCCGGAAGAAGGACATTAGGACGGCTATGACAACTAGGATCATCTCCTATCGTCAGCATTGCCTGTGACACTGAAGATGGACCCCACCGCTATGCTATTTATTCTGCTACTTGATTATATTAAGACTGGATCATGATATCCTTTATTTGTGTAAGACCTTATTATGGTTTGTAATGGATGATGTACTGTGATATCCAATCTGTTATGTCTCGCGAAAATGGTAATACTAGGATTGTGATGTATGGCATACCAGGCATCTGAGATTAAAAATCCGGGTGTTGGCAAGTTGCTATCAGAGCCATCCTGACCATAGGAGACCCTAGTTAGAATAGACGTCCGAACAAAAACTTAGTTTCAAAACCAAAGTGAGTATTTGTGAAAACTTATTTCCTCTCTTACCCTTGGGATTCTTTCTCTCAAAAAAATACATGTTCCTCAAAATTCTTACATTACTACATAAAACTTTGACACAGTTGATCACTTCACTAACTTTCTCATCCTAAACTCTCATAGATGGAAGTTCAGTACAACAAGTTCTGCCAGTTGGGCAACGGAGGCCAACTGATCTTCAAGAGGGATCTAGATACACTGTCTGAGTAATTGGAGCGCCCACATCCACAATTCTTTGGAGCTCAACTCAATGGTCCACCAGGAAGAGATTTACAATGGCTAGTAGTTGCTAATCTTCGAGGCAAGTTAGAGGCACCAACGTCCAAGAAGATTCAATTCTCTGTAAGAGAGAATAACTGGCTAGATGGATTGGCCAGGGCAATGCATGAAGCTCTCGCCCGCCTTTGCGCACAGAATGTCAACTTAATCCAAGGAACCCGCTTTGCTCACTATGCAAGGCGTGATCCTATGGGAATGCCTCTGGAGATGCCAAGTCACCCGGAGTTGAAGCGTTAAGTGGAGAACCTCGACTTCCTACTATACGACAGACAGAAGGAGTTGGATAATGCTAGAGAGTTCGCCAACCACAACCTTGCCATTGCCGCCCAGAAGGCCCAGACTTTCTCACTGCTAGTCAAGGATCGTCAGTCTCTTCGTCGTCAATGCGCAAAGAAGGATCGCACCATCGACCGTCTTCGCAAGAAGGTAGCCGACCTCGAGAAGACCATCAAGGAGCAAGAAACTCAACTTGCAGCAAAATAAGAAGAAGAAGAGGAGGGTGAAGACATCCAAGGGGATATTCACTCGTACCTCAGCAATGATGATGACTATCTGGAGGATGATGCCATGGACTTCTACACCGACGATGATGACTCTGACTTCATCGATGATGAGTAGATGCACTATAGCACTATCATAGGAGTGAGAAGTATCGATCTGATTGTATCTTAGTTTGCAGAATGGTTCTTCAAACCATCTGTTTTCCTTTTGTTGTGGTGTGTGGGTGTTTGTATCGTCTGCTTTGCTTGAATGAATGAAAAGAAGTTAGTTGCAAAGCCTGAGTCAAATTCAAAGTTTTAGCTTTGAATCCAAAACCATGAACCTTAGAACTTTCCCTCTTACCCTATTATCTATCTCAATCTTCAGATGACTCGTGGAAACCAAGGAGGGAGCAGCTCATCGCAAGACTCAATGTTGCAGATTCTGCAGACGCTCATTGCAGACCATGAAGCTAGCAGGGTAGAGCGCCAAGCAAATCTGGCCACACTGCAGCAGATAGCCCAGATGGCTCACAACAATCAGAACCATGGAAATCAGGATCATCATGGATCCAAACTCAAAAAGTTCCAGAATACCAATCCCCCAATCTTTAGCCAGTCTGAAAACCCACTGGATGTTGATGATTGGTTACAGACCATGGAGAACAACCTAGAAGTCACCGGAGTGGATGCAAACGAGAAAGTTCTGTTTGCCACCCACTATCTGGCAGGAGATGCAAGAGCATGGTGGAATAGCACCCGCACGATGAACCATGGTCAAGTGATGACATGGGAAGCCTTCAAAGTCAAGTTCAGCCGCACCCACGTGCCACAGGGTCTAGTCACCAGAATGAGAGATGAATTCAGAGAGCTCAAGCAGGGCAGAATGACTGTAGTGGAGTACCATGACAGATTCTTGTCCATCGCCAGGTATGCACCTGATGACATCAACACGGAGGCCAAGAAGAAGGAGAGATTCCTGAACGGACTGCATGATGAGATGCAGACTGTTCTCGTCAACATCTGTTTCGAGGATCTCGAAGAGCTAGTCGACTCTGCCATTCAGATGGAAGCTAAGATCAATCAAGCGAACGACAACCGCAAATGTCGGATGATGCACCAAGCTAGATCCAGCAATCACTAGAAGTATTGTCCCAGCCCGTCTACCGGATATGCCCCGTGGAACAATCGACCCCCAATGTCTCGCCCAAGCTACCCCAACCGTAGTGGAGGAAATGTGAAGTCCGGAGGAAACAACAATCACCCCGGCAACTCCAGCAATTTCAACCGTGTGCCTCCCAAGCATAATAACAACAACACTGCACCTAGAACTGGAAGCAATGATGTGCCCGTGGCAGCAAAAGACAAGTCTTAGATTACTTGTTTCGAGTGTGGAGTGAAGGGTCACTACTCCAATGAGTGTCCCAAGAAGATTGCCGCCACTGCCAATGTGAATGTCCCAGCTCAACGACAGCGTCGTGTTCAGCCTGGAAGAATATTCGCCCCAGGGAACCCTCACAACCGCAACGGCCGTCTGTTCCACATGAACACCGAAGAAGACCAAGAAGCGCCAGATGTAGTGTTAGGTATGTTTTCTGTCAACTCAGTTTTAGCAAGAGTGTTGTTTGATTCTGGAGCATCGCACTCATTTGTCACTCAAGAATTTGCATGCACTAGTAAGATTCACCCAACCAACTTGAAGCATGCCATGATAGTTCAAATACCCAGTTCAACTACAAAAGCTAGAAAAAAATTGCAAAGTTGTACCTGTCAGAATACATGGGATAGATTTTTATGCCAATCTAATAGTACTTGGAACCAAAGGTTTCGAAGTAGTACTAGGAATGGATTGGATGTTGAAGCATAAAGGATTGATCGACTGTGCCAAGAAAGCCAACACCATGACCAGTAGCTCTGGAGTATCAGTAGAGCATATATCTGAAACCTTACCCCGTCAATTCAAGTGCAACAAGAGTCTAGCCCTACCCACTATTGACCAAGTTAGAGTAGTCTGTGAATACCCTGCCGTATTCCCAGATGAATTGCCCGGTATGCCCCCGGATAGGGATATTGAGTTCATTATTGAACTAATCCCCGGAATCGGACCCATAGCTCAAAGACCCTATAGCATGAACCCCTCAGAGTTAGTGGAGCTGAAGAAGCAATTGGATGCTATGTTGGCAATAGGCTTGATTCAACCAAACGCATCGCCATGGAGATCGCCCGTGTTATTCGTCGACAAGAAAGATGGAGGCAACCATTTGTGCATAGATTACATGAAGCTGAATGATGTCACCATCAAGAACAAGTTCCCATTGCCAAAGATAGAGGATCTATTTGATCAGTTGACTGGTGCCAGAGTGTTCTCTAAGATTGATCTTAGGACTGGTTATCACCAACTTAAGATTCGTGCAATAGATATTCCAAAGACCGCCTTTACCCCCAGATATGGATTATACGAGTATACTGTCATGTCTTTTGGATTAACCAATGCTCCCTCTTATTTCATGAATCTCATGGATAAGATCTTTATGAATTTTCTGGATAAGTTTGTCGTTGTGTTTATCGACGATATCCTTATCTACTCCAATTCATAAGAAGAGCATGAGCAACATCTGAGAATCATCCTTGAAACCCTTAGAGAGCATCAGTTGTATGCCAAGTTTAGCAAATGTGAGTTTTGGCTGAAAGAAGTAGGATTCCTAGGACATATTGTGTCTGCCAGAGGAGTCGTTGTTGATCCCGCCAAGATCAAAGATGTCGAAGAATGGGAAGCCCCAACCACTCAAACCCAAGTCCGTGCATTTCTCGGATTAGCGGGATATTACCGCAAGTTCATAGAAGGATTTTTGAGCATCGCAAGACCCATGAACCAATTGTTGAAGAAGGACAAGAAGTTCGAATGGACCGACAAATGTGAAGCAAGTTTTCAAGAGATCAAGAAGAGATTGATTTCAGCCCCAATATTGATCATGCCAGATATCAAGAAGCCATTTGATGTGTATTGTGATGCATCCAAGATTGGTCTCGGATGTGTATTGATGCAAGAAGGCAAAGTCATCCCATATCTGTCTCGACAACTAAAACAGCATGAGCAGAACTACCCCACCCATGATCTTGAGTTAGCAGCTATAGTTTTAGCCTTGAAGACATGGCATCATTACCTTATGGGTAATCGCTGTGAGATTTATTCAGATCACAAGAGCTTGAAGTATACTTTCACTCAGAAGGATCTGAATATGAGGCAAAGGAGATGGATAGGGTTAATCAAGGATTATGACCTTGACACTCACTATCACCCCGGCAAAGCCAATGTGGTAGCGGATGCTCTTAGCAGATTGCCATGTAGATTAAACACCATGATCAAAGAGAAGCAACCAAGTTTGTATGAGGAGTTGGAGCAGTTTAGAACTGAGCTAGTTAGCAAAGGATTCTTAGCTAGCATTGAACTTCAACCCACTTTGATTAGCCAAATCAAGGAAGCCCAGAAGGGAAATGCAAGTACCGACGGAATCAAGCGTCATATTGGTACAGGAAAGGTACCTGGATTCACCGAAGACGAAGAAGGAGTTCTGTGGTACAAAGGATGTATCTGTGTACCCGCAGATTCGGAGCTGAAGCAAGTTATCATGCAAGAAGCTCATGATACTCTTTATTCTATCCACCCCGGAGGAACAAAGATGTATCAGGATTTGAAGGAGCAATTTTGGTGGCACAAGATGAAGAGAGAAATCAAAAGCTACATCGCCAAGTGTGATATCTGTCAGAGAGTCAAAGCGGAACATCAGAGACCCGCAGGACTATTGCAACCATTGCAGATTCCGGAATGGAAATGGGATTCCGTCGAAATGGACTTTATCACCGGTTTGCCTACTTCTAGTAGGGGAAATGACTCAATATGGGTCATTGTTGGTAGACTGTTCAAGGTAGCTCATTTTATACCTGTCAAGACAACCTACCATAGTTAGAAGCTAGCAGATTTGTACATTGCTAGAATCGTCAGTTTGCATGGAACCCCCAATACCATAGTATCGGATCGAGGAACCCAATTTACCTCGAGATTTTGGCAGAAAGTCCAAGAAGGATTAGGAACCAAGTTGAATTTCAACACAGCTTATAACGTTCAAACCAATGGACAGACTAAAAGAGTCAACCAAATCTTAGAAGATATGTTGAGAGCTTGTGTGTTAGAGTATGGATCAAAATGGGAAGATTACCTGCCTTTCGCAGAATTCTCATACAACAACAGTTATCAAGCCAGTTTGCAAATGGCCCCATTTGAGTTTCTATATGGAAGAAAGTGGTGTACCCCTTTGAATTTGTCACAAGTAGGAGAGAGTCAGATTTTCGGACCCGACATCCTACGAGAAGCCGAAGAGAAGGTTCACAAAGTCCATGAGCACCTCAAGACCGCCCAATCTAGACAAAAAAGTTATGCTGACAAGAGAAGGAGAGACCTGACTTTCAACGTCGGAGATTTTGTGTATCTCAAGGTTTCACCATTGAAAGGAACACACCATTTTAGTCTGAAAGGAAAGTTAGCCCCAGATATATTGGACCCTTCAAGATTCTAAATCGTCGAGGAGAAGTATCGTATCAACTGGAACTGCCAGAGGAGATGTCAGCCATCCATGATGTGTTCCATATCTCGTTACTTCGCAAATGCTTAGAAGCGCTGGAGAAGACCGAAGTTTTCAAGAACATCAATCACCGAGCTATTCATATCAACAAAGATCTGACATATCGTGAAGTGCCCATCCGTATCTTGGAGGAAGCTTACAGAACCACCAGGACCCGGAGTATCAAATTTCTCAAGATCCAATGGAGCAACCATACCGAAGAAGAAGCCACTTGGAAGCGAGAAGATTACATTAGGACTAAGTTCCCAGATCTCTTTAGTTCCTAGTTTTCTTTCTTAAATCTTGGGACGAGATTTTGTTTAAGGGGGGAAGGTTTGTAACATCCCAAATCTTTAATCAAAGTTATTAAGATCTAAATTACCCAATTTAGGGTTAACAAAACCTTTTTCCTATTTAAAAGAATTAAGAATGCATATGTGTGTTGCATTAAATAAGAATTGTTTTGAATTGCCATGATTGTTTGTTCTAATGGTTGTAAAATGATTCTAAGATGAATTCCACATCATCTAGATCATACCCAAGCAAAATCCAAAGAAAAAGAATTTAAATAGAATTAATAAATGGAAATGGTCACTTTTGCCATTTTAATCCACTAGGTCACTTTAGGTGTTCCTAGCACTCAAATTCATACAGAAACAATTGTGGATCTTTGCACCCCTTGCTAGTACAAGTAAAGATGTACCAAGGACCACCTTGTGATCTTCCAAAAACATTCAAACTCTAAATTTAAAAGACATTTGAAAATGGAACCAAGTGTATGTACCTAGATCACACTTTTTCAAAAACCATTCAAATGACTTCAATTTGACAAATCCTAGCAACCCCAGATGCTCAAGCATTAGACCAAACACTCCACCAAGAATCTCTGAAAAATTCAAATCTTTGTATCATGCAGCCATTTGGTCGAACACCTGGCATGCATAGATCACACCCTAGTATAGCCTCACTATTTCTACAGGGATTTGCAACCCCATTAACCCCAATTCACTCCCTTTGTCCCTGCTTGATCTAACCAGGCCATAAACAGCCCACTCCCTAGTCCCTAGCCACAATGCAGCGCCACCCCGACGCCATGCCGGCCGGTCGAGCACGGGCAGCTCACAGGAGACCACCAGCCCCTCTCCGCCGCTCCAGGGAGGAAGGCATGATCACACCACCATCCCCTGTCCAACCTACGGCCACAGCCAGCCCCTGGACCACCGAGGACAAGCCCCGCACTAAGCCTCTGCGCCACGCCAGCACACGCCAGAGAACCATCCCCGGTAGGCCAGCACAAGCCGCGCCTCGACCACAGCCCGCGCGTGCCGCTCTGCCTTGACCACCTCACCCCGCCAGACATGCCCTTCCCCGCAACGCGACCCATAGCCGCCGGGAACCACGTCGAGCACCGCCTCTATCTCTTAGAGCGCGAGACGCTCCCGACTGCAATCAACCGCCCCTAGCATCGCCATTAAGCCCTAGCTGACCGCCAGGGAATCGCCCACCATCTGCCTACCTTGCCCACGCCGATAGCACCCTGTGTCGTTGTCACCGACGAGCCGCGCCCATGCTTCTCTGCCGCCTCGCTGAGCCTATATAAGGGAGCCTCCCCATCACCATTTCTTCACACTCCCACACTCCCCTCTCCCCACTGGTCCTTCCCCACCTCTCACCAGAGCTGCTCAAGCAGCCCTTCACCAAAATTTCGCTGGAGATAGCCGCAGCAGAGGAGGAGACGCCCCTGTCGATTTCGTCCACCCCTAGAGCTGCAGCGACCTCGCCTGAGCCCTCCATCGTTTCCTCGTTCAAACGCCCCCATCACCAAGCTTGCTGGAGCCCTGGTATGCCCCCACTGCACTCCCATAGTGTTTCTAGGTTTCTGTCTTGCCGGCGACATGTCCGTCATCGACGATGAATGTGAGCCGTAAATTCTAGTTCTAATCCTACGGTCCATGTTGCCCCGTACTGCTTCGCGTGTAATGAGCCACTGACAGGCGGGACCCCCTGTCAGCAGTCCTCAGCACCGCGGAGTGAAACTGGGCCGGCCCGTCAGTGTTCCCGTGCTGGCCCTGTGATTCAAATTTAGATTTTTCTTTTTTAGCTGAAACTTAGTTATGTCCCTTAGTTCAAAAATCAACTCAGAAAGATCTACGAAACCAAATTAAGTGATTCCAATTTTTTTGGAAAGGTAATGAAAATCTCTATCCAAGACCGTTGGATTTAAATCAATTAGAATTATAGATCTCTCCTAGCAAAAATAACAATACAGAAGCTTTTTCGCATTCAAACATTTTTCTAAAATCAATCATAATAGCTTTTGAGTTTATTCCAACTCTCAAAAATCACATTTAACTATACCTATCTAAATATGTAATAATATTAAGGTTTGCATGCAGTGACTTTGGACTAGTACCAAAATAATGCAATATAGGCATTTCTAGTCACTTTAAATCATTAAATATTAATCTTAAACTTATTAAAAATGTGATCCAACATTTAAATCACATTCCCATGCATTAGAATATGTGGTGATGACATGTGTCCATATGATCCCATATTTTAATTGGAGAATATTAAATCTTAGTTAATTTCAATGAGTAGAAATTTGAGAATATTAAATCTTAGTTAATTTCAATTTGAGAAATTACTTTTCTCAAATAAAATAAATGAAACTAGTTCATTAAACCTTGTGATGTGTGTGATGATAATAGATCATCAAAGGTGTACCTTAGTGTACTAAATAGACTAGTTAAGTATTGTTTGGTGATTGTGTATTCCGTGTGTACTTATAGACGATAGTACCGACCAAGTCTACGAAGAGGAGGAATTCTACCCAGAAGAAGATGAGGAGAATTTTCAACCACTGCACCAATCAAGGCAAGCTAGCATTATACAAGTTAACCATGCAAGTGATTACTTGCAAGCCATCATTAACAATACAAGATATTATTGGCAAGCTAAAACTTGCAAGCCATCACTAGATCCAATATAACCTAAGCAAGATGCATTAGGCATGCTTTGGTTACACCCTTTTACTTATACCTACTCCAAGTTTTATTTACAAGCTTTACTTTCTTTTACTTTACCCAAAGTTTCTTACTTGTTTATAGATAGCATAAAGAGTATAAAACTTGACCTACCTAGTTAGACTTAGATGTCATTCTATGGCATGAGATTGATATTAGCATCCTACCTTAGTGAACACTCTTAACTTAGTAGCTTAGAGCTAACCCAAAAACTTGATCACTTTAGATGGGAATACTTGGTGAAAATGACTTGTGAAAACCTTGGAATGATGAGTCATTCTATTGAGATGGTTTGACATGTGTTGAGAAACACAAATGGTTTACGATGATGATGAAAATGTTGTGGCATGAGCCTTAGCCCTTTTATAAAAAGTGATGGTTGGGTTCGGATGCGATACCATTCCAATTTTACCGTACAACCACAACACCTGAATTGGGTAAGGATTAGCCGGAAGTTTATATGCATTAGTATTAGTTCCCTCGCGGGAGAGGTTTGAGCTGAGGCTACCTCTCAATGTTGTCCACCTATGCAGTGTCCAGGATGGCAGATGGCCATGGCTGGGAGGCCAAGCTCACATGAGAGGTGCTTATACTAGAGTGTGTAAAGGAAAGGTTATGTTTGATTATCTGCATACTAAGTATGATGATTCAGGGTTATCCCTGACAGATTATCGAATTTTGTGGTGAAAGTGTACCACCTTTGCAGAGTGTCAATCTATTCGTATAGCCGCGTCTGCGGTTATGGACAGTTGGAGTGGCCATACTGTTCTGTTGTCATATGTTTTCAAAATGACTTATGAAATGAATTGTGACATGACTTGACCACAACATGGTTGTGACTATGATAGCTAAGTTCCCACTTAGGTGGTTTAGAACTTTATTTTATCTTTCTTTGTTTCTGAACTCAGCTTAGGTTTCAAACTTAACTTTGCAAATAAACTTAGAACTTAGTATTCCTACTAGAACTACTCTCATTGTTAGTGATAGTTTGCCAGTACTTAAAGAGTACTCATGGCTTTGTCCCTGGCTATTCCTATGGCCAGACTATGAGGAGGACTATCCAGAAGAAGGACATCAGGACGACTACGACAACTAGGATCATCTCCCATCATCAACATTGCCTGTGACACTGAAGATGGACCCCACCGCTACACTATTTATTTCGCTACTTGATTGTATTAAGACTGGATCATGAGATACTTTATTTGTGTAAGACCTTATTATGGTTTGTAATGGATGATGTATTGTGATATCCAATTTGTTATGTCTCGCAAAAATGGTAATCCTGGGATTGTGATGTATGGCATAACAGGCATCTGGGATTAAAAATCTGGGTGTTGACAGCAGTGGAGAGGGTTGCGTGGGGTGAGTGAGCGAGAGTGAGAGTGGATGTGCGGAGAGGGGCTCTATAGTTAAGGTGGATGGAAGCAAGGAACATTTCGTTGGACCACCGTGCAACGCGCCGTGCAGTCTACTGCACGGTGCACCGCGACACGCGCACGGTACGTCACATTTTTTTCCCGGGCCATGCATGGCAATTCTGTATTGAGCCTCATGCAAAGGGCGCATACACAATTTCTATGTACGAGGTTTGACACGGCCCTAAAATTGGTGATAGTTAAAAGTGGAAATGTAGAGGGGAAGGTAGGTGGCTGTACGGCGAGATTTGTGGGGCTATGCTAGATCTGGTAGAGGGATGTGTTGATGGTTGTGAGTGACTCAATGAAGCCAGAGATGTTAGCTCTCGTCGAGCTCAGCTCTTCGCCCTCCGGCTAGCGCGTGCAAGCTTCTTACGATGGGGCCCAGTTGGAATTGAGATTGAGAGCCGCTACATAAAAAATGGGATATGTCTTATTAAAATCAAGTGGCAATAAATTGTAGCTGTCCATCGATGACCGTGAACTCGATGACACATGTGTTGTGGCGTAGTAGTAGCAGTAGTAGGCTTTTCATACTTGATTAAACATGGCATGACTGCTCAACGACTTTATCCATGGATGTGTTCGTGTTCCTTCTTGTAGAAGTCTCGCTGAGGGAGACGTCTGTGTTGTCTCACGCTATACTATGAAGGGCATGACGTGTGCAATGATCATCGTTGGATCACATAGAATCAACGGTTGGTGTGCATGATCTGTGTGACAACTGTGACAACCAATCAGGGAGTAGTAGACAGAGTAAGCACAAGTTTGGGCTTCTACGAAAGATAGAGAGAGGGGGGCAAAACTGAGTAGTATCAAAAAACCAAGGGCAAAACTGAGTAGTATAAAAATGGAAAGTTAGTGTCTTGTACAATGAAATACATCATGGCATACATCAAATTATGCCAAGATAGATCCACTAGAGTTCATTGGTGTTTGTTCTTCTCATAAACCACATGGACCCACTAGAGTTCATTACATGTGTGTTATTTTCATAAACCACATGGATCCACCGGTGTCATTCCATGTGTGTTCTTTTCATAAACCACATGTTGATCCACCAATGTCATTGCATGTGTGTTATTTTCATGAACCACATATGGATCCACCAGTGTCATTGCATGTCCGTTCTTTCCATGAACCACACCTAGTGTCATTGCATGTCTGTTCCTCCAAACAAAACACACATGGATCCAACAGTGTTATTGCATGTCTGTTATTTTCATGAACCACACCCAGTGCCATTGGATGTGTGTTCTTTTCATGAACCACACCCAGTGTCATTGGATGTGTGTTCTTCTCACAAACCACAAATGGATCCACCAGTGTCATTGCATGTCTATTCTTTTCATGAACCACACATGGATCCACCTAGTGTCATTGGATGTGTGTTCTTCTCACAAACCACACATGGATCCACCAGTGTCATTGGATGTGTGTTCTTTTCATGAACCACACCCAGTGTCATTGCATGTCTGTTCTTCTCACAAACCACACATGGATCCACCAGTGTCATTGCATGTGTGTTCTTTTAATGAACCATTGCTAGAGTCATTGCATGTCAGTTCTTCTCACAAACCACATAAGGATCCACTAGTGTCATTGCATGTCTGTTCTTTTCATGAACCACACCCAGTGTCATTGCATGTCTATTCCTCTAAACAAACCACAGATGGATCCACCAGTGTCATTGCATGTGTGTTCTTTTCGTGAACCACAGCAAGAGTCATTGCATGTGTGTTCTTCTCACAAACCACATAAGGATACACCAGTGTCATTGCATGTGTGTTCTTCTCATGAACCATAGCCAGTGTCATTGCATGTCTGTTCTTCTCACAAACCACATAAGGATCCACCAGTGTCAATGGATGTGTGTTCTTTTCATGAACCACACCCAATGTCATTGGATGTGTGTTCTTCTCATGAACCACACATGGATCCACCAGTGTCATTGCATGTGTGTTCTTTTCATGAACCACAGCTAGAGTCATTGCATGTCTGTTAATTCCACAAGCCACATATGGACCAACCAGTGTCATTGCATGTGTGTTCTTTTCATGAACCACACCCAGTGTCATTGGATGTGTGTTCTTCTCACAAACACCACATAAGGATCCACCAGTGTCATTGCATGTGTGTTCTTTTCATGAACCACAGCTAGAGTCATTGCATGTCTTCTCTTTCCACAAACCACACATGGATCCACCAGTGTCATTGCATGTGTGTTCTTTCCATAAACCACATATGGATCCACCAGTATCATTGCATGTGTGTTCTTTTCATGAGCCTCACCCAGTGTGATTGCATGTCTGTTCTTTCCACAAACTACACATGGATCCACCAGTGTCATTGGATGTGTTTTCTTTTCATGAACCACACCTAGTGTGATTGCATGTCTGTTCTTTCCACAAACCACACATGGATCCACCAGTGTCATTGGATGTGTGTTCTTCTCATGAACCACAGCTAGAGTCATTGCATGTGTGTTCTTCTAAACAAACCACATAGGGATACACTAGTGTCATTGCATGTGTGTTCTTTTCATGAACCACACCCAGTGTCATTGCATGTCTATTCTTCTCACAAACCACATAAGGATACATCAGTGTCATTGCATGTGTGTTATTCTCATGAACCACATCTAGAGTTATCGCATGTATGTTCTTCTCACAAACCACATAAGAATACACTAGTGTCATTGCATGTCTATTCTTCTCACAAACCACATAAGGATCCACCAGTGTCAATGGATGTGTGCTCTTTTCATGAACCACACCCAATGTCATTGGATGTGTGTTCTTCTCATGAACCACACATGGATCCACCAGTGTCATTGCATGTGTGTTCTTTTCATGAACCACAGCTAGAGTCATTGCATGTCTGTTAATTCCACAAACCACATATGGACCAACCAGTGTCATTGCATGTGTGTTCTTTTCATGAACCACACCCAGTGTCATTGGATGTGTGTTCTTCTCACAAACACCACATAAGGATCCACCAGTGTCATTGCATGTGTGTTCTTTTCATGAACCATAGCTAGAGTCATTGCATGTCTGCTCTTTCCACAAACCACACATGGATCCACCAGTGTCATTAGATGTGTGTTATTTTCATGAACCACAACTAGAGTCATTGGATGTCCGTTCTTTCCATAAACCACATATGGATCCACCAGTATCATTGCATGTGTGTTCTTTTCATGAGCCTCGCCTAGTGTGATTGCATGTCTGTTCTTTCCACAAACTACACATGGATCCACCAGTGTCATTGGATGTGTGTTCTTTTCATAAACCACACCCAGTGTGATTGCATGTCTGTTCTTTCCACAAACCACACATGGATGCACCAGTGTCATTGGATGTGTGTTCTTCTCATGAACCACAGCTAGAGTCATTGCATGTGTGTTCTTCTAAACAAACCACATAGGGATACACCAGTGTCATTGCATGTGTGTTCTTTTCATGAACCACACCCAGTGTCATTGCATGTCTGTTCTTCTCACAAACCACAGAAGGTACATCAGTGTCATTGCATGTGTGTTATTCTCATGAACCACATCTAGAGTTATCGCATGTATGTTCTTCTCACAAACCACATAAGGATACACTAGTGTCATTGCATGTCTGTTCTTTTCCTGAACCACGGCTAGAGTCATGGCATGTCTGTTCATCTCACAAACCACATAAGGATACACAAGTGTCATTGCATGTGTGTTCTTCTCATGAACCACATCCAGTCTCATTGCCTGTCTGTTCTTCTCACAAACCACATAAGGATCCACTAGTGTTATAGGATGTGTGTTCTTCTCATGAACCACACATGGATCCACCAGTGCCATTGCATGTGTGTTCTTTTCATGAACCACAGCTAGAGTCATTGCATGTCTGTTCTTCTCATGAACCACATCTAGAGTCATCGCATGTCTGTTCTTCTCACAAACCACATAAGGATACATTAGTGTCATTTCATGTCTATTCTTCTCATGAACAACAGCTAGAGTCATTGCATGTCTGTTCCACTCACAAACCACATAACGATCCACCAGTGTCATTGGATGTGTGTTCTTTTCATGAACCACACACAGTGTCATTGGATATCTGTTCATCTCACAAACCACATAAGGATCCACAAGTGTCATTGGATGTGTGTTCTTTTCATGAACCACACCCAGTGTCATTGGATGTGTGTTCTTCTCACAAACCACACATGGATCCACCAGTGTCATTGCATGTCTGTTCTTCTCACAAACCACATAAGGATCCACCAGTGTCATTGGATGTGTGTTCTTTTCATGAACCACACCCAGTGTCATTGGATGTGTGTTCTTCTCATGAACCACACATGGATCCACCAGTGTCATTGCATGTGTGATCTTTTCATGAACCACAGCTAGAGTCATTGCATGTCTGTTCTTTCCACAAACCACATATGGATCCACCAGTGTCATTGCATGTGTGTTCTTTTCATGAACCACACCCAGTGTCATTGGATGTGTGTTTTTCTCACAAACACCACATAAGGATCCACTAGTGTCATTGCATGTGTGTCCTTTTCATGAACCACAGCTAGAGTCATTGCATGTATATTCTTTCCACAAACCACACATGGATCCACCAGTGTCATTGGATGTGTGTTCTTTTCATGAACTACAGCTAGAGTCATTCGATGTCTGTTCTTTCCACAAACCACATATGGATCCACCAGTGTCATTGCATGTGTGTTCTTTTCATGAACCACACCCAGTGTGATTGCATGTCTGTTCTTCTCACAAACACCACACAAGGATCCACTAGTGTCATTGGATGTGTGTTGTTTTCATGAACCACACCAGTGTCATTGCATGTCTGTTCTTCTCACAAACCACACATGGATCCACCAGTTTCATTGGATGTCTGTTCTTTTCATGAACCACACCCAGTGTCATTGCATATCTATTCCTCTCATGAACCACACCCAGTTCCATTGGATGTGTGTTCTTTTCATGAACCTCACCCAGTGTCATTGGATGTGTGTTCTTGTGACAAACACCACATAAGGATCCAACAGTGTCATTGCATGTGTGTTCTTCTCATGAACCACACATGGATCCACCCAGTGTCATTGCATGTGTGTTCTTCTCACAAACCACATAAGGATACACCAGTGTCATTGCATGTGTGTTCTTCTCGTGAACCACAGCTAGTGTCATTGCATGTCTGTTCTTCTCACAAACCACATAAGGATCCACCAGTGTCATTGGATGTGTGTTCTTTTCATGAACTACACCCACTGTCATTGGATGTGTGTTCTTCTCATGAACCACACATGGATCCACCAGTGTCATTGCATGTGTGTTCTTTTCTTGAACCACAACTAGAGTCATTGCATGTCTGTTCTTTCCACCAACCACATATGGATCCACCAGTGTCATTGCATGTGTGTTCTTTTCATGAACCGCACCTAGTGTCATTGGATGTGTGTTCTTCTCACAAACACCACATAAGGATCCACCAGTGTCATTGCATGTGTGTTCTTTTCATGAACCACACCCAGTGTCATTGCATGTCTATTCCTCTCATAAACCACACATGGATCCACCAGTGTCATCGCATGTGTGTTCTTTTCATCAACCACAGCTAGAGTCATTGCATGTGTGTTCTTCTCACAAACCACATATGGATCCACCAGTGTCATTGCATGTGTGTTCTTTTCATGAACCACACACAGTGTGATTGCATGTGTGTTCTTCTTACAAAGCACATAAGCATCTACCAGTGTCATTGGATGTGTGTTCTTTTCATGAACCACACCCAGTGTGATTGCATGTCTATTCTTTCCACAAACCACACATGGATCCACCAGTGTCATTGGATGTGTGTTCTTCTCATGAACCACAGGTAGAGTCATTGCATGAGTGTTCTTCTAAACAATCCACATAGGGATACACTAGTGTCATTGCATGTGTTAATGAACCACACCTGGTGTCATTGCATGTATGTTCTTCTCACAAACCACATAAGGATACAACAGTGTCATTGCATGTGTGTTATTCTTATGAACCACATCTAGAGTCATCGCATGTCTATTCTTCTCACAAACCACATAAGGATACACTAGAGTCATTGCATGTCAATTCTTCTCATGAACCATAGCTAGAGTCATTGCATGTCCGTTCCTCTCACAAACCACACAAGGATCCACCAGTGTCATTGGATGTGTGTTGTTTTCATGAACCACACACAGTGTCATTGGATGTCTGTTCTTCTCACAAACCACATAAGGATTCACCAGTGTCATTGGATGTGTGTTCTTTTCATGAACCACACCCAGTGTCATTAGATGTGTGTTCTTCTCACAAACCACACATGGATCCACCAGTGTCATTGCATGTGTGTTCTTCTCATGAACCACACATGGATCCACCCAGTGTGATTGCATGGTTGTTCTTTTCACAAACCACATATGGATCCACCAGTGTCATTGCATGTCTGTTCTTTTCATGAACCACACCCAGTGTTATGGCATGTATGTTCCTCTCATAAACCACATATGGATCCACTAGTGTCATTGCATGTGTTTTTTCATGAACCACAGCTAGAGTCATTGCACGTGTGTTCTTCTCACAAACCACATATGGATCCACTAGTGTCATTGCATGTGTGTTCTTTTCATGAACCACATCTAGAGTCATTGCATATGTGTTCTTCTCACAAACCACATAAGGATCCACCAGTGTCATTGGATGTGTGTTCTTTTCATGAACCACACCCAGTGTCATTGGATGTGTGTTCTTCTCATGAACCACACCTAGTGCCATTGGATGTGTGTTCTTTTAATGAACCACACCCAGTGTCATTGGATGTCTATTCTTCTCACAAACCACACATGGATCCACCAGTGTCCTTGCATGTCTGTTCTTTTCATGAACCACACATGGATCCACCTAGTGTCATTGCATGTCTGTTCCTCTCATAAACCACATTTGGATCCACCAGTGTCATTGTATGTGTGTTCTTTTGATGAACCACAGCAAGAGTCATTGCATGTATTTCTTCTCACAAACCACATATGGATCCAACCGTGTCATTGCATGTCTGTTCTTTTCATGAACCACAGCTAGAGTCATTGCATGTGTATTCTTCTCACAAACCACATAAGGATCCACCAGTGTCATTGGATGTGTGTTCTTTTCATGAACTACACCCAATGTCATTGGATGTGTGTTCTTCTCACAAACACCACATAAGGATCCACTAGTGTCATTGCATATGTGTTTTTCTCATGAACCACATCTAGAGTCATTGCATGTCTGTTCTTCTCACAAACCACATAAGGATCCACCAGTGTCATTGGATGTGTGTTCTTTTCATGAACCACACCCACTGTCATTGGATGTGTGTTCTTCTGACAAACACCACATAAGGATCCACCAGTGTCATAGGATGTGTGTTCTTTTCATGAACGACACCCAGTGTCATTGCATGTCTGTTCTTCTCACAAACCACACATGGATCCGCCAGTGTCATTGCATGTGTGTTATTTTCATGAACCACAGCTAGAGTCATTGCATGTATGTTCTTCTCGTGAACCACATCTAGAGTCATCGCATGTCTGTTCTTCTCACAAACCACATAAGGATACACCAGTGTCATTGCACGTATGTTCTTCTCATGAACCACAGCAAGAGTCATTGCATGTCTATTCCTCTCACAAACCACATAAGGATCCACCAGTGTCATTGGATGTGTGTTCTTTTCATGAACCACACATAGTGTCATTGGATGTCTGTTCTTCTCACAAACCACATAAGGATCCACCAGTGTCATTGGATGTGTGTTCTTCTCACAAACACCACATAACTATCCACCAGTGTCATTGCATGTGTGTTCTTTTCATGAACCATAGCTAGAGTCATTGCATGTCTGCTCTTTCCACAAACCACACATGGATCCACCAGTGTCATTAGATGTGTGTTATTTTCATGAACCACAACTAGAGTCATTGGATGTCCGTTCTTTCCATAAACCACATATGGATCCACCAGTATCATTGCATGTGTGTTCTTTTCATGAGCCTCGCCTAGTGTGATTGCATGTCTGTTATTTCCACAAACTACACATGGATCCACCACTGTCATTGGATGTGTGTTCTTTTCATAAACCACACCCATTGTGATTGCATGTCTGTTCTTTCCACAAACCACACATGGATGCACCAGTGTCATTGGATGTGTGTTCTTCTCATGAACCACATGTAGAGTCATTGCATGTGTGTTCTTCTAAACAAACCACATAGGGATACACCAGTGTCATTGCATGTGTGTTCTTTTCATGAACCACACCTAGTGTCATTGCATGTCTGTTCTTGTCACAAACCACATAAGGATACATCAGTGTCATTGCATGTGTGTTATTCTCATGAACCACATCTAGAGTTATCGCATGTATGTTCTTCTCAGAAACCACATAAGGATACACTAGTGTCATTGCATGTCTGTTCTTTTCATGAACCACGGCTAGAGTCATGGCATGTCTGTTCATCTCACAAACCACATAAGGATACACAAGTGTCATTGCATGTGTGTTCTTCTCATGAACCACAGCCAGTCTCATTGCCTGTCTGTTCTTCTCACAATCCACATAAGGATCCACTAGTGTTATAGGATGTGTGTTCTTCTCATGAACCACACATGGATCCACCAGTGTCATTGCATGTGTGTTCTTTTCATGAACCACAGCTAGAGTCATTGCATGTCTGTTCTTCTCATGAACCACATCTAGAGTCATCGCATGTCTGTTCTTCTCACAAACCACATAAGGATACACTAGTGTCATTGCATGTCTATTCTTCTCATGAACAACAGCTAGAGTCATTGCATGTCTGTTCCACTCACAAACCACATAACGATCCACCAGTGTCATTGGATGTGTGTTCTTTTCATGAACCACACACAGTGTCATTGGATATCTGTTCATCTCACAAACCACATAAGGATCCACAAGTGTCATTGGATGTGTGTTCTTCTCACAAACCACACATGGATCCACCAGTGTCATTACATGTCTGTTCTTCTCACAAACCACATAAGGATCCACCAGTGTCATTGGATGTGTGTTCTTTTCATGAACCACACCCAGTGTCATTGGATGTGTGTTCTTCTCATGAACCACACATGGATCCACCAGTGTCATTGCATGTGTGTTCTTTTCATGAACCACAGCTAGAGTCATTGCATGTATGTTCTTTCCACAAACCACATATGGATCCACCAGTGTCATTGCATGTGTGTTCTTTTCATGAACCACACCCAGTGTCATTGGATGTGTGTTTTTTCTCACAAACACCACAAAAGGATCCACTAGTGTCATTGCATGTGTGTTCTTTTCATGAACCACAGCTAGAGTCATTGCATGTATATTCTTTCCACAAACCACACATGGATCCACCAGTGTCATTGGATGTGTGTTCTTTTAATGAACTACAGCTAGAGTCATTGGATGTCTGTTCTTTCCACAAACCACATATGGATCCACCAGTGTCATTGCATGTGTGTTCTTTTCATGAACCACACCCAGTGTGATTGCATGTCTGTTCTTCTCACAAACACCACACAAGGATCCACTAGTGTCATTGGATGTGTGTTGTTTTCATGAACCACACCAGTGTCATTGCATGTCTGTTCTTCTCACAAACCACACATGGATCCACCAGTGTCATTGCATGTCTGTTCTTTTCATGAACCACACCCAGTGTCATTGCATATCTGTTCCTCTCATGAACCACAACTAGTTCCATTGGATGTGTGTTCTTTTCATGAACCTCACCCAGTGTCATTGGATGTGTGTTCTTGTGACAAACACCACATAAGGATCCACCAGTGTCATTGCATGTGTGTTCTTTTCATGAACCATAGCTAGAGTCATTGCATGTCTGCTCTTTCCACAAACCACACATGGATCCACCAGTGTCATTAGATGTGTGTTATTTTCATGAACCACAACTAGAGTCATTGGATGTCCGTTCTTTCCATAAACCACATATGGATCCACCAGTATCATTGCATGTGTGTTCTTTTCATGAGCCTCGCCTAGTGTGATTGCATGTCTGTTATTTCCACAAACTACACATGGATCCACCACTGTCATTGGATGTGTGTTCTTTTCATAAACCACACCCATTGTGATTGCATGTCTGTTCTTTCCACAAACCACACATGGATGCACCAGTGTCATTGGATGTGTGTTCTTCTCATGAACCACATGTAGAGTCATTGCATGTGTGTTCTTCTAAACAAACCACATAGGGATACACCAGTGTCATTGCATGTGTGTTCTTTTCATGAACCACACCTAGTGTCATTGCATGTCTGTTCTTGTCACAAACCACATAAGGATACATCAGTGTCATTGCATGTGTGTTATTCTCATGAACCACATCTAGAGTTATCGCATGTATGTTCTTCTCAGAAACCACATAAGGATACACTAGTGTCATTGCATGTCTGTTCTTTTCATGAACCACGGCTAGAGTCATGGCATGTCTGTTCATCTCACAAACCACATAAGGATACACAAGTGTCATTGCATGTGTGTTCTTCTCATGAACCACAGCCAGTCTCATTGCCTGTCTGTTCTTCTCACAATCCACATAAGGATCCACTAGTGTTATAGGATGTGTGTTCTTCTCATGAACCACACATGGATCCACCAGTGTCATTGCATGTGTGTTCTTTTCATGAACCACAGCTAGAGTCATTGCATGTCTGTTCTTCTCATGAACCACATCTAGAGTCATCGCATGTCTGTTCTTCTCACAAACCACATAAGGATACACTAGTGTCATTGCATGTCTATTCTTCTCATGAACAACAGCTAGAGTCATTGCATGTCTGTTCCACTCACAAACCACATAACGATCCACCAGTGTCATTGGATGTGTGTTCTTTTCATGAACCACACACAGTGTCATTGGATATCTGTTCATCTCACAAACCACATAAGGATCCACAAGTGTCATTGGATGTGTGTTCTTCTCACAAACCACACATGGATCCACCAGTGTCATTACATGTCTGTTCTTCTCACAAACCACATAAGGATCCACCAGTGTCATTGGATGTGTGTTCTTTTCATGAACCACACCCAGTGTCATTGGATGTGTGTTCTTCTCATGAACCACACATGGATCCACCAGTGTCATTGCATGTGTGTTCTTTTCATGAACCACAGCTAGAGTCATTGCATGTATGTTCTTTCCACAAACCACATATGGATCCACCAGTGTCATTGCATGTGTGTTCTTTTCATGAACCACACCCAGTGTCATTGGATGTGTGTTTTTTCTCACAAACACCACAAAAGGATCCACTAGTGTCATTGCATGTGTGTTCTTTTCATGAACCACAGCTAGAGTCATTGCATGTATATTCTTTCCACAAACCACACATGGATCCACCAGTGTCATTGGATGTGTGTTCTTTTAATGAACTACAGCTAGAGTCATTGGATGTCTGTTCTTTCCACAAACCACATATGGATCCACCAGTGTCATTGCATGTGTGTTCTTTTCATGAACCACACCCAGTGTCATTGGATGTGTGTTTTTTCTCACAAACACCACAAAAGGATCCACTAGTGTCATTGCATGTGTGTTCTTTTCATGAACCACAGCTAGAGTCATTGCATGTATATTCTTTCCACAAACCACACATGGATCCACCAGTGTCATTGGATGTGTGTTCTTTTAATGAACTACAGCTAGAGTCATTGGATGTCTGTTCTTTCCACAAACCACATATGGATCCACCAGTGTCATTGCATGTGTGTTCTTTTCATGAACCACACCCAGTGTGATTGCATGTCTGTTCTTCTCACAAACACCACACAAGGATCCACTAGTGTCATTGGATGTGTGTTGTTTTCATGAACCACACCAGTGTCATTGCATGTCTGTTCTTCTCACAAACCACACATGGATCCACCAGTGTCATTGCATGTCTGTTCTTTTCATGAACCACACCCAGTGTCATTGCATATCTGTTCCTCTCATGAACCACACCTAGTTCCATTGGATGTGTGTTCTTTTCATGAACCTCACCCAGTGTCATTGGATGTGTGTTCTTGTGACAAACACCACATAAGGATCCACCAGTGTCATTGCATGTGTGTTCTTCTCATGAACCACACATGGATCCACCCAGTGTCATTGCATGTGTGTTCTTCTCACAAACCACATAAGGATACACCAGTGTCATTGCATGTGTGTTCTTCTCATGAACCACAGCCAGTGTCATTGCATGTCTGTTCTTCTCACAAACCACATAAGGATCCACCAGTGTCATTGGATGTGTGTTCTTTTCATGAACTACACCCACTGTCATTGGATGTGTGTTCTTCTCATGAACCACACATGGATCCACCAGTGTCATTGCATGTGTGTTCTTTTCTTGAACCACAACTAGAGTCATTGAATGTCTGTTCTTTCCACCAACCACATATGGATCCACCAGTGTCATTGCATGTGTGTTCTTTTCATGAACCACACCTAGTGTCATTGGATGTGTGTTCTTCTCACAAACACACATAAGGATCCACTAGTTACATTGCATGTGTGTTCTTTTCATGAACCACACCCAGTGTCATTGCATGTCTATTCCTCTCATAAACCACACATGGATCCACCAGTGTCATTCCATGTGTGTTCTTCTCACAAACCACATATGGATCCACTAGTGTCATTCCATGTGTGTTCTTTTCATGAACCACACGCAGTGTGATTGCATGTGTGTTCTTCTCACAAACCACATAAGCATCTACCAGTGTCATTGGATGTGTGTTCTTTTCATGAACCACACCCAGTGTGATTGCATGTCTATTCTTTCCACAAACCACACATGGATCCACCAGTGTCATTGGATGTGTGTTGTTTTCATGAACCACACACAGTGTCATTGGATGTCTGTTCTTCTCACAAACCACATAAGGATTCACCAGTGTCATTGGATGTGTGTTCTTTTCATGAACCACACCCAGTGTCATTGGATGTGTGTTCTTCTCACAAACCACACATGGATCCACCAGTGTCATTGCATGTGTGTTCTTCTCATGAACCACACATGGATCCACCCAGTGTGATTGCATGGTTGTTCTTTTCACAAACCACATATGGATCCACCAGTGTCATTGCATGTATGTTCTTTTCATGAACCACACCCAGTGTTATGGCATGTATGTTCCTCTCATAAACCACATATGGATCCACTAGTGTCATTCCATGTGTGTTTTTTCATGAACCACAGCTAGAGTCATTGCACGTGTGTTCTTCTCACAAACCACATATTGATCCACTAGTGTCATTGCATGTGTGTTCTTTTCATGAACCACATCTAGAGTCATTGCATGTGTGTTCTTCTCACAAACCACATAAGTATCCACCAGTGTCATTGGATGTGTGTTCTTTTCATGAACCACACCCAATGTCATTGGATGTGTGTTCTTCTCATGAACCACACCCAGTGCCATTGGATGTGTGTTGTTTTAATGAACTACACCCAGTGTCATTAGATGTCTATTCTTCTCACAAACCACACATGGATCCACCAGTGTCCTTGCATGTCTGTTCTTTTCATGAACCACACATGGATCCACCTAGTGTCATTGCATGTCTGTTCCTCTCATAAACCACATATGGATCCACCAGTGTCATTGTATGTGTGTTCTTTTGATGAAGCACAGCAAGAGTCATTGCATGTATTTCTTCTCACAAACCACATATGGATCCAACAGTGTTATTGCATGTCTGTTCTTTTCATGAACCACAGCTAGAGTCATTGCATGTGTATTCTTCTCACAAACCACATAAGGATCCACCAGTGTCATTGGATGTGTGTTCTTTTCATGAACTACACCCAATGTCATTGGATGTGTGTTCTTCCCACAAACACCACATAAGGATCCACTAGTGTCATTGCATATGTGTTCTTCTCATGAACCACATCTAGAGTCATTGCATGTCTGTTCTTCTCACAAACCACATAAGGATCCACCAGTGTCATTGGATGTGTGTTCTTTTCATGAACCACACCCACTGTCATTGGATGTGTGTTCTTCTCACAAACACCACATAAGGATCCACCAGTGTCATAGGATGTGTGTTCTTTTCATGAACGACACCCAGTGTCATTGCATGTCTGTTCTTCTCACAAACCACACATGGATCCGCCAGTGTCATTGCATGCGTGTTATTTTCATGAACCACAGCTAGAGTCATTGCATGTATGTTCTTCTCATGAACCACATCTAGAGTCATCGCATGTCTGTTCTTCTCACAAACCACATAAGGATACACCAGTGTCATTGCACGTATGTTCTTCTCATGAACTACAGCAAGAGTCATTGCATGTCTATTCCTCTCACAAACCACATAAGGATCCACCAGTGTCATTGGATGTGTGTTCTTTTCATGAACCACACATAGTGTCATTGGATGTCTGTTCTTCTCACAAACCACATAAGGATCCACCAGTGTCATTGGATGTGTGTTCTTTTCATGAACCACACTCAGTGTCATTGGATAGGAGTTCTTCTCACAAACCACACATGGATCAACTAGTGTCATTGCATGTCTGTTCTTCTCACAAACCACATAAGGATACACCAGTGTCATTGCATGTATGTTCTTCTCATGAACCACAACAAGAGTCATTGCATGTCTATTCCTCTCACAAACCACATAAGGATCCACCAGTGTCACTGGATGTGTGTTCTTTTCATGAACCACACATAGTGTCCTTGGATGTCTGTTCTTCTCACAAACCACATAAGGATCCACCAGTGTCATTGGATGTATGTTCTTTTCATGAACCACACCTAGTGTCATTGGATGGGAGTTCTTCTCACAAACCACACGTGGATCAACCAGTGTCATTGCATGTCTGTTCTTCTCACAAACCACATAAGGATCCACCAGTTTTATTGGATGTGTGTTCTTTTCATGAACCACACCAAGTGTAATTGGATGTGTGTTCTTCTCATGAACCACAGATGGATCCACCAGTGTCATTGCATGTGTGTTCTTTTCATGAACCACAGCTAGAGTCATTGCATGTTTGTTCTTTCCACAAACCACATATGGATCCACCAGTGTCATTGCATGTGTGTGTTTTCATGAACCACACCCAGTGTCATTAGATGTGTGTTCTTCTCACAAATACCACATAAGGATCCACCAGTGTCATTGCAGGTGTGTTCTTTTCATGAACCACGGCTAGATTAATTGCATGTCTGTTCTTTCCACAAACCACACATGGATCCACCAGTGTCATTGGATGTGTGTTCTTTTCATGAACCACAGCTAGAGTCAATGGATGTCTGTTCTTTCCACAAACCACATATGGATCCACCAGTGGCGTTGCATGTGTGTTCTTTGCATGAACCACACCCAGTGTGATTGCATGTGTGTTCTTCTCACAAACACCACATAATGATCCACCAGTGTCATTGGATGTGTGTTCTTCTCAGGAACCACACCATTGTCATTGCATGTCTGTTCTTCTCACAAACCACATATGGATCCACCAGTGTCATTGGATGTGTGTTCTTTTCATGAACCACACCTAGTGGCATTGGATGTGTGTCCTTTTCATGAACCACAGCTAGAGTCATTACATGTATGTTCTTCTCATGAACCACATCTAGAGTCATCGCATGTCTGTTCTTCTCACAAACCACATAAGGATACACCAGTGTCATTGCACGTATGTTCTTCTCATGAACCACAGCAAGAGTCATTGCATGTCTATTCCTCTCACAAACCACATAAGGATCCACCAGTGTCATTGGATGTGTGTTCTTTTCATGAACCACACATAGTGTCATTGGATGTCTGTTCTTCTCACAAACCACATAAGGATCCACCAGTGTCATTGGATGTGTGTTCTTTTCATGAACCACACCTAGTGTCATTGGATGGGAGTTCTTCTCACAAACCACACATGGATCAACCAGTGTCATTGCATGTCTGTTCTTCTCACAAACCACATAAGGATACACCAGTGTCATTGCATCTATGTTCTTCTCATGAACCACAACAAGAGTCATTGCATGTCTATTCCTCTCACAAACCACATAAGGATCCACCAGTGTCATTGGATGTGTGTTCTTTTCATGAACCACACATAGTGTCCTTGGATGTCTGTTCTTCTCACAAACCACATAAGGATCCACCAGTGTCATTGGATGTGTGTTCTTTTCATGAACCACACCTAGTGTCATTGGATGGGAGTTCTTCTCACAAACCACACGTGGATCAACCAGTGTCATTGCATGTTTGTTCTTCTCACAAACCACATAAGGATCCACCAGTTTTATTGGATGTGTGTTCTTTTCATGAACCACACCAAGTGTAATTGGATGTGTGTTCTTCTCATGAACCACAGATGGATCCACCAGTGTCATTGCATGTGTGTTCTTTTCATGAACCACAGCTAGAGTCATTGCATGTTTGTTCTTTCCACAAACCACATATGGATCCACCAGTGTCATTGCATGTGTGTGTTTTCACGAACCACACCCAGTGTCATTAGATGTGTGTTCTTCTCACAAATACCACATAAGGATCCACCAGTGTCATTGCAGGTGTGTTCTTTTCATGAACCACGGCTAGATTAATTGCATGTCTGTTCTTTCCACAAACCACACATGGATCCACCAGTGTCATTGGATGTGTGTTCTTTTCATGAACCACAGCTAGAGTCAATGGATGTCTGTTCTTTCCACAAACCACATATGGATCCACCAGTGGCGTTGCATGTGTGTTCTTTGCATGAACCACACCCAGTGTGATTGCATGTGTGTTCTTCTCACAAACACCACATAATGATCCACCAGTGTCATTGGATGTGTGTTCTTCTCAGGAACCACACCATTGTCATTGCATGTCTGTTCTTCTCACAAACCACATATGGATCCACCAGTGTCATTGGATGTGTGTTCTTTTCATGAACCACACCTAGTGGCATTGGATGTGTGTCCTTTTCATGAACCACAGCTAGAGTCATTACATGTATGTTCTTCTCATGAACCACATCTAGAGTCATCGCATGTCTGTTCTTCTCACAAACCACATAAGGATACACCAGTGTCATTGCACGTATGTTCTTCTCATGAACCACAGCAAGAGTCATTGCATGTCTATTCCTCTCACAAACCACATAAGGATCCACCAGTGTCATTGGATGTGTGTTCTTTTCATGAACCACACATAGTGTCATTGGATGTCTGTTCTTCTCACAAACCACATAAGGATCCACCAGTGTCATTGGATGTGTGTTCTTTTCATGAACCACACCTAGTGTCATTGGATGGGAGTTCTTCTCACAAACCACACATGGATCAACCAGTGTCATTGCATGTCTGTTCTTCTCACAAACCACATAAGGATACACCAGTGTCATTGCATCTATGTTCTTCTCATGAACCACAACAAGAGTCATTGCATGTCTATTCCTCTCACAAACCACATAAGGATCCACCAGTGTCATTGGATGTGTGTTCTTTTCATGAACCACACATAGTGTCCTTGGATGTCTGTTCTTCTCACAAACCACATAAGGATCCACCAGTGTCATTGGATGTGTGTTCTTTTCATGAACCACACCTAGTGTCATTGGATGGGAGTTCTTCTCACAAACCACACATGGATCAACCAGTGTCATTGCATGTTTGTTCTTTTCACAAACCACATAAGGATCCACCAGTTTTATTGGATGTGTGTTCTTTTCATGAACCACACCATGTGTAATTGGATGTGTGTTCTTCTCATGAACCACAAATGGATCCACCAGTGTCATTGCATGTGTGTTCTTTTCATGAACCACAGCTAGAGTCATTGCATGTCTGTTCTTTCCACAAACCACATATGGATCCACCAGTGTCATTGCATGTGTGTTCTTTTCATGAACCACACCCAGTGTCATTAGATGTGTTTTCTTCTCACAAACACCACATAAGGATCCACCAGTGTCATTGCAGGTGTGTTCTTTTCATGAACCATGGATAGATTAATTGCATGTCTGTTCTTTCCACAAACCACACATGGATCCACCAGTGTCATTGGATGTGTGTTCTTTTCATGAACCACAGCTAGAGTCATTGGATGTCTGTTCTTTCCACAAACCACATATGGATCCACAAGTGGCATTGCATGTGTGTTCTTTGCATGAACCACACCCAGTGTGATTGCATGTGTGTTCTTCTCACAAACACCACATAACGATCCACCAGTGTCATTGGATGTGTGTTCTTCTCATGAACCACACCATTGTCATTGCATGTCTTTTCTTCTCACAAACCACATATGGATCCACCAGTGTCATTGGATGTGTGTTCTTTTCATGAACCACACCTAGTGGCATTGGATGTGTGTTCTTTTCATGAACCACACCCAGTGCCATTGGATGTGTGTTCTTTTCATGAACCACACCCAGTGTCATTGGATGTGTGTTCTTCTCACAAACACCACATAAGGATCCACTAGTGTCATTGGATGTGTGTTCTTTTCATGAACCACACATGGATCCACTTACTGTTATTGCATGTATGTTCTTCTCATAAACCACACCTGGATCCACCAGTGTCATTGCATGTGTGTTCTTTTCATGAACCATAGCTAGAGTCATTGCATGTCAGTTCTTCTCACAAACCAAATAAGGATCCACCACTGTCATTGCATGTCTGTTCTTTTCATGAACCACACCCAGTGTCATTGCATGTTTGTTCCTCTAAACAAACCACACAAGGATCCACCAGTGTCATTGCATGTGTGTTCTTTTCATGAACCATAGCTAGAGTCATCGCATGTGTGTTCTTCTCACAAACCACATAAGGATACACCAATGTCTTTTCATGTGTGTTCTTCTCATGAACCACCGCCAGTGTCATTGCATGTCTGTTCTTCTCACAAACCACATAAGGATCCACCAGTGTCATTGGATGTGTGTTCTTTTAATGAACCACACCCAGTGTCATTGGATGTGTGTTCTTCTCATGAACCACACATAGATCCACCAGTGTCATTGCTTGTGTGTTCTTTTCATGAATCACAGCTAGATGCATTGCATGTCTGTTCTTTCCACAAACCACATATGGATCCACCGGTGCCATTGCATGTGTGTTCTTTTCATTAACCACACCTAGTGTCATTGGATGTGTGTTCTTCTCACAAACACCACATATGGACCCACCAGTGTCATTGCATGTCTGTTGTTTTCATGAATCACACCTAGTGTCATTGCTTGTCTATTCCTCTCATAAACCACATATGGATGCACCAGTGTCATTGCATGTCTATTCTTTTGATGAACCACAGCTAGAGTCATTGCATGTGTGTTCTTCTCACAAACCATATATGGATCCACCAGTGTCATTGCATGTGTGTTCTTTTCATGAACCACAGCTAGAGTCATTGCATGTGTATTCTTCTCACAAACCACATAAGGATCCAGCAGTGTCATTGGATGTGTGTTCTTTTCATGAACCACAGCTAGCGTCATTGCATGTGTGTTCTTATCACAAACCATATAAGGATCCACTAGTGTCATTGGATGTGTGTTCTTTTCATGAACCACACCCAGTGTTATTGGATGTGTGTTCTTCTCACAAACACCACATAAGGATCCACCAGTGTCATTGGATGTGTGTTCTTTTCATGAACCACACCCAGTGTCATTGGATGTTTGTTCTTCTCACAAACCACATAAGGATACACCAGTGTTATTGCATGTGTATTCTTGTCATGAACCACATCTAGAGTCATCGCATATCTGTTCCTCTCACAAACCACATAAGGATACACCAGTGTCATTGCATGTCTGTTCTTCTCATGAACCATAGCTAGAGTCATTGCATGTGCGTTCTTCGTACAAACCACATAAGTATACACCCGTGTCATTGCATGTGTGTTATTTTTATGAACCAGGGCCAATGTCATTGCATGCCTTTTCTTCTCACAAACCACACATGGATCCACCCAATGTGATTGCATGTCTGTTCTTTTCATGAACCACACCCAGTGTCATTGGATGTGTGTTCTTCTCATGAACCACACATGGATCCACCAGTGTCATTGCATGTGTGTGTTCTTTTCATGAACCACAGCTAGATTCATTGCATGTCTATTCTTTCCACAAACCACATATGGATCCACCAGTGTCATTGCATGTGTGTTATTTTCATGAACCACACCCAGTGTCATTGGATGTGTGTTCTTCTCACAAACACCTCATAAGGATCCACAAGTGTCATTGGATGTGTGTTCTTTTCATGAACCACAGCTAGAGTCATTGCATGTTTGTTCTTTCCACAAACCACACATGGATCCACCAGTGTCATTGGATGTGTGTTCTTTTCATGAACCACAGCTAGAGTCAATTGATGTCTGTTCTTTCCACAAACCACATATGGATCCACTAGTGTCATTGCATGTGTGTTCTTTTCATGAACCACACCCAGTGCGATTGCATGTCTGTTCTTTCCACAAACCACACAGGGATACACTAGTCTCATTGGATGTGTGTTCTTCTCATGAACCAAAGCTAGAGTCATTGCATGTGTGTTCTTCTCAGAAACCACATAGGGATACACTAGTGTCATCGCATGTGTGTTACTTTCATGATCCACACCTAGTTTCATTGCATGTCTGTTCTTCTCACAAACCACATAAGGATACACCAGTGTCATTGCATGTCTGTTCTTCTCATGAACCACATCTAGAGTGTATGTTCTTCTCACAAACCACATAAGGATACACCAGTGTCATTGCATGTCTGTTCTTCTCATGAACCATAGCTAGAGTCATTGCATGTGTGTTCTTTTCATGAACCACAACTAGAGTCATTGCATGTGTATTCTTCTCACAAACCACATAAGGATCCACCAGTGTCATTGGATGTGTGTTCTTTTCATGAACCACGGCTAGAGTCATTGCATGTGTGTTCTTATCACAAACCACATAAGGATCCACCAGTGTCATTGTATGTGTGTTCTTTTCATGAACAACACATGGATCCACCCAGTGTGATTGCATGTCTATTCTTTTCACAAACCACATATCGATCCACCACTGTCATTGCATGGCTGTTCTTTTCATGAACCACAACCAATGTCATTGCATGTTTGTTCCTATCATAAACCACATATGGATCCACCAGTGTCATTGCATGTGTGTTCTTTTCATGAACCACAGCTAGAGTCATTGCATGTGTGTTCTTCTCACAAACCACATATGGATCCACCAGTGTTATTGCATGTCTATTCTTCTCATGAACCACAACTAGAGTCATTGCATGTGTGTTCTTATCACAAACCACATAAGGATCCACCAGTTTCATTGGATGTGTGTTCTTTTCATGAACCACACCCAGTGTCATTGGATGTGTGTTCTTCTCACAAACACCACATAAGGATCCACCAGTTTCATTGGATGTGTGTTATTTTCATGAACCACACCAGTGTCATTGCATGTCTGTTCTTCTCACAAACCACACCTGGATCCACAAGTGTCATTGGATGCATGATCTTTTCATGAACCACACCCGGTGTCATTGGATGTGTGTTCTTTTCATGAACCACACCTAGTGTCATTGCATGTCTGTTCTTTTCATGAACCACACCCAGTGTCATTGCATGTCTGTTCCTCTCACAAACCACACATGGATCCTAACCTTAGGAGAGCCCTAACCTTAGCCCCCAAATGGGTGGACGTTAGACCGAGTCTTCTAGAAGGCATGCCCTAACATATTTGTTCTGCTTGACGATTGTTACATATCGTTCGATCGGGGCGCTTGGAGGATTGGGATGGTCTTCGTGAGAGTGATCCACGAGTAGGCTATTCTGCGGCATGATTGGCCACGCTTGCTCTAGACAAACTGGCAACACCGGGCGCTCCCCTGTTGCGAGTGTCACGACTCACGAGTTCAGTGGGCCATATCCCAGTGTCATGTCCCCATTACTTCTCTTCCTCCCCGTACTTCTCTTCCTTCCCCTCGAAGCCACTTTCCCCACTTCACTCCCATCCTGCCATAGCCGCAAGCCAACGGCGCCTCCATACCAATCCCCTCTCCGGCTGCCACCCCCCTCCCCTCTCGCCATGGGTTCAAGGGGAGACGGCGAGGAAACGTGTCGCGACGACAGGGACGTTGATTTCGATGTGAGTCGTCTGGTCTCTGTCTCTATTATCTGTGGCTAGTTATCTAGTTTTTGAGCTAGATCTACTCTATTTACTCATGCGCGTATGATGTGTTAGGCCAACCAGGCGATGTATGACTCCGGCTATCATGGTTTAGTGGATGAAGATAGTCCTCTGCTATGTAAACATGGACATGTGCCCGCTAAATTTGTAGCGTTCGAAGGACGAAACGCAGGCAGGAGGTTTCTACGATGTCAAGGACATCGTGCAATGATGCAAGGAGGAAGTTGCGGTGTTGTCAAATGGGTAGATCTAGAGTGGCCCAAATCGATGCAGAAAACGCTGGACAAACTATGGCATATGACTGTTGAGTTGAAAGAATTTGTAGTCATCTCACTTCTTGACAGTGTTTAGATGAAGCAATGGGAACCAGTTGACATGACGAAGCTTAACTGAGATCTCAGGAGGGTGCAAGACAAGGTTAGCAAAGTCGAGAAGGAGAGGGAAGTGGCGTTGTCCCTGAAGGCTAAAGCAGAGCAAGAACTGACTCAAGCAAGGAATGATCTTCACCAGGCCAAAGTCATGCAGTTCACAACTACGAGTATTGACAAGTGCATGAGGACAAATACAGAGAAACAATTGAAGCTGTGCAAGGAAGATGCTAAAAGGAAGGAGCAGACGAATCGACCCTTGCTCTCGCAGGAAGATGGGCATCGGGCTAAGATTAGGAAGATTAAGGAGATGTGTGATAACTAGTTCTATTTAGCTTGAGCTCCGTGCCTTTTTAAGTTGTAATAGTAGTACTTGTTGACCTAGCGGTTTGAACTAGTAGTCCCGGAGTCCTGGGAGGAAAAAATTGCTCTCCCGTTAGTGTGTCTTAACCCTGCATCACTTCCTTTTGTCTGATCATGGGGGTATTCTGACATTGGTGGTTTGTTTAAACGTAATCTACGTGGATTGTGCCTCATGAAAATGGCACAGCCACAATTTATAAAGTGGAAGCACGTACACCCTATTAATGGAGATCCAGGAGCTTCGCCAGACGCAGGGGATGCAGGAGCAGGGAGGCGGTGAGATAGACAGGCTCAAGCGTCTGGGCGTTATTGGTTGCCATTGCTATTTATGTTGCCACGTCGTTGTGCAGCATCTAAAATAAGTTGCTGCTTCGTGGAGTGTGGTAGCTTAAATAATTTATTTCTGTGCCACTTACATTCCGTTGTATTTGGAGACCTCCCGCCCCTCAGCAATCGTGGAACCAGTGCTGCGTGGTTTCAGATAGCAGTGGCACAATCACAATTTCGTATTCAACTACTGACTTGGGCGTTTCAAAACCCTAAGTCGCGGTACATTTTACTCAGAGAACGTGGGTAGATTTTTTCGCCCAGCAAAGTGCCACACACAGAGCTCCAAAATTTAACCGAATTACATATATAGGTTCAAGTTCAACACATTACTATGCATCTTCATTGCCAGGAGCCTTCCTCCGCAGCCTGGGTGCCAAGCCTTCATGTCCACTGGCTTCTTCATTTCCTTCCTTCTTCCTCTTCCTCGGTGCCAATTTTCTTAGCTTCTCGTACTCTGCATCGCCAGGAAAATGGGCACCAGAATCATGTCCAGCATCATCTTTCCACTCGTTTTTAATTTCTTCGGGCAGCAAAATGACTGACCTGGCAGTCATGTTTCTAACCTTGCGGCGCTTCCTATCAAAGAAACAAGACTGTTGCATAACTGCCCAATATCTACAGAGTAAATAAAACAAAAATTACAATTCAGCACAAACATGCGAACCCCAAGAGACTTTTGCTTACCAGGAGCTAATATGGTTCGAGCAACCACCCTATCCAAGAATAGAAGGGCGACTCCTAGTTGCAGCAGCTTCCACATCTAGTACATCACAATTCAGCTCAAACATGCAATCCGAAGCATACCTTTTCATCAACCCAATTAGCTGACTGTCACACGTTAGAGGAACCATGATGCCACGTTCATCCATGAAGCTGAACTTTGTAGTCTGCTTCGGCCATAATTCATCATGATTACACAGAGCAGCAACCATACCAGATATAGTGCAGATCTGCGTAGGCTCTTCTTCCATCATGATACAATGGTGTCCATACCACTTGCCCTTAGAGTCGTACCTTAAGAGGGCTACCGTAACCAGGTAAGGGTGGTCTATGGAGATCCCACTTGACAGAAAACTGTGGACAAAATATGTTTATCAGCGTTGGCATAACAAACAGTTTTAGGTTCAGTAGCCAGCTAGCAGTTATAATTAGTGCGAATAGGAAAGAGAAGGGTAGCTCACCCGCTTGTAGCCAGAACTTCTTCTTCCTTAGTAGTAGGATCTGCCATCCTCCAAGCTGCTCGGCTCGTCGGTGGTGGAGGCAGGCTAGAGCCTCGCAACAGCGGCTACGGCATGCGCCATTGGAGCTCGGGATCAGCGACTGGGCGCAGCAACTTGGCACTGAAAGTCAAATGTCCGAAGGGATCGTCCTGCCTGGAGGGTGGATTCCGACACCGCCGGTGCTAGGGGAAAGGTGGGAATGGTTTGTGAAATTGGTCAACGCAACCAATCCACTTAGTTACTCGATTTGCTTAAGAGGTTGCCGCGTTGGCGCTCGCGTCACGGACAGATGACCGACATGAGGGTCCCGACCGTCTACTTCACGGGGCAATTTCACTCAATGTTTGAATTTGGCAGGGGTGAGATGAGTTTGCATCGAAATGGCCCCTCTCGGTAGTTGGCGGCCCAACATTTTGAAACGCGGCAATTTTAGGCAACTTAGGTACCACCATGCGCTGGACCGGGAACTTTGGTACCGCAGATGAACAGGCCCCTGTGGAGTGCCAATAATGTAAGATCCACCTGGAATGATCGCAGTTGGTCGCCTAGGAACGATGGCAAGCGCCTCAAGTGGGTTGATGAGAAGTGAATTAAATTTTACTTCTCAGTGTTATGTTTCTATTTTGTGGAACTCATTTATCTTATTAAGATGTCTAGCACCTCAAGTGAGAGTAGTAAAATAAATTTAACCCTCTTTGTGTTATATTTATGTATGTCTCTTGTAGCTTGTCAAGATGGTAGCTCGTTAACTGGCAGTTTGAAAGAGTACTCTTTTCCTCTCTCGCTAAACAGATATGTTTCATTTTGCCCAAATTGGTAGCAAATCTAGAGAAGATTCTCTCTTCGATAATTCATTCCCTTTTGGACCTCTTTTTGCCTCCGATTAGGTAGCAAATCTAGAGCAGCAAATCACACCAGGCAGAATACATTCATTCAGAAAACAAAACAAATGTAGATATAGCTATGCATATCTAAATATTATATAACGATAGAAAGTAGGTTGCTTAATGAGGTTCGATGCATTCAACCAGAAATAGGATGCAAGAAAAATATAGAAAATCAAACGAAGCTGCTTAACAGCAGCAAGAGACACATTCAACCCCTCCTTCATACGCCCGCACCTCCGCCTCCTCCCTCCGGTGCTTCCTCCACTTCTTGCTGCCCAGTCCCTTGATCTTGGGGGCCTTGGGCCTGATTGGAGGCATGCGACCCTCTTTGATGGCCACCCGCTGGAGGTTTTAGAGGTGAATGCCGAGAGCCTAGTGTTCAGTGATGTAGGCATTTACGTTAATGGTCTCGCGCTCTCTGCCTTTGTGGATGCCGGAGCTCGGGGCCTCTACATGCTTCAGTAAGGAGTTGAAGTCGGTGCCGGCGAGACTCACCCAGCAGAAGGCGATCCCCTTGTAGAAGGGGCAGCTGTAGTTGCCACACCTGAAGAAGGCGTCGTACTGGCCGGCCCGCAGCCTCCTCAGCACCTGATGAGTCTTGGTGTGCCTGGACTCGTCATCGCTGCAGACGTCGCTACCGGAAACCTATTGGAAGAAAAGGAAAATGGGGGAGTAGATGATGTAAGAAGATCGAGCAATCGAAATGCGAACAAGTGAATCCTAATAAACCAAGATCTAGCATCCAACGATGGGAACGGTAGAAGAACCAGTGGAGGGGAGCAAACCCTAGTTACCTCCGACCATGGGTCATGGATGCCGGTGTTATAGGGGTTCAGCGGAGCGATGTACTTATCTGGATCATAGGTGCCCATGAAGTGTTGGATCTGCTTGTGACCGGCGGGAGCCTCCTCGCCGGCGGGGGGCTCCTCTTCGGCGGCTACATTGGTAGCAGGGATGGGGGCCTAGACGGGAACAGCGGCTGCCATCGATGCCTCGACTGGGGCCTGGACGGGGACGGCAGCCGCTTTCAACGCGTCAAGGGGGACCGGCGAGGATACGGGGGCCTCGTCGGCGCCTACGTCAGTAGTGGGGACGGGGGCCTAGACAGGAACAGCGGCTGCCATCGATGGCTCAACTGGGGCCTGGACGGGGACGGCGGCTGCTTTCAATGCATCGAGGGGGACTGGCGAGGAGACGGGGTCCTCCTCGCTGGCGGCGTCGGAGGCGATGATGGCCACCGTATCCTCCTCCGCCATCACCGGCACGGACGGGGTATTCTCGGGAATTTGCAGATGTTGGTGGGATAATGGAGAGGGTTGCGTGGGGTGATTGAGCGGGAGTGAGTGTGGGTGTGTGGAGAGGGTCTCTATAATTAAGGTGGATGGAAGCAAGGCGTGTTTTCTTGCACCACCGTGCAACGCGCCACGCAGTCTATTTCACCGTGCACCACGACACACGCATAGTACGTTACGTTTTTTCCCGGGCCATGCATGGCAGTTCTGTATTGAGCCGCATGCAAAGGGCGCATACATAATTTCTATGTACGAAGTTTGACACGGCCCTAAAATTGGCGATAGTTAAAAGTGGAAATGTAGAGGGTAAGGTAGGTGGCTGCACGGCGAGATTTGTGGGGTTGTGCTAGAGCGGGTAGAGGGATGTGTTGATGGCTGCGAGTGACTCGTTGAAGGCGGAGACGTTAGGTCTCGTCGAGCTCAGCTCTTCGGCCTCCGGCTAGCGCGTGCAAGCTTCTTACGGTGGGGCCCAATTGGAAGTGAGATTGAGATCCGCTGCGTAAAAAATGGGATATGTATTATTAAAATCAAGTGGCAATAAATTGCAGCTATCCATCGACGACCGTGCACTCGATGACGCATGTGTTGTGGCGTAGTAGTAGCAGCAGTAGGCTTTTCAGACTTGATTAAACATGACATGACCCCTTGACGACTTTTTCCATGGACGGTTGTCTCACGTTGTACTATGCAGGGCACGACGTGTGCAACGATCATCATTGGATCACAGAGAATCAACGGTTGGTGCGCACGATCCACGTGACAACTGTGACAACCAATCAGGGAGTAGCAGATAGAGTGAGCACATGTTTGGGCTTCTACGAAAGATAGAGAGAGGGGGCAAAATTGAGTAGTATAAAAATGGAAAGTGAGTTTCTTGATACATCGTGGCATAAATCAAATTATGCCAAGATAGATCCACTAGAGTTCATTGGATGTGTGTTCTTCTCATAAACCACATGGACCCACTAGAGTTCATTGAATGTGTGTTATTGTCATAAACCGCATGGATCCACCGGTGTCATTGCATGTGTGATCTTTTCATAAACCACATGTTGATCCACCAATATCATTGCATGTGTGTTCTTTTCATGAACCACATATGGATCCACCAGTGTCATTGCATGTGTGTTCTTTTCATGAACTAGATATGGATCCACCAGAGTCATTGCATGTGTGTTCTTTCAATAAACCACCCATGGATCCACCGGTGTCATTGCATGTGTGTTCTTTTCATGAACCATAGCTAGAGTCATTGCATGTGTGTTATTTTTCACAAACCACATAAGGATCCACTAGTGTCATTGGATGTGTGTTCTTTTCAAGAACCAGACCCAGTGTCAATGCATGTATGTTCCTCTCACAAACCACACATCGATCCACCAGTATCATTGCATGTTTGTTATTTTCATGAACCACACATGGATCCACCTAGTGTGATTGCATGTATGTTCCTCTCACAAACCACATATGGATCCACCAGTGTCATTGCATGTCTGTTCTTTACATGAACCACACCCACTGTCATTGCATGTCTGTTCCTTTCATAAACCACACATGGATCCACCCAGTGTCATTGCATGTCTGTTCTATTCATGAACCACGGCTAGAGTCATTGCATGTATGTTCTTTTCATGAACCACAGCTAGAGTCATTGCATGTGTGTTCTTTTCACAAACCACACCTAGAGTCATTGCATGTGTGTTCTACTCACAAACCACATAAGGATACACCAGTGTCATTGCATGTGTGTTCTTTTCATGAACCACATCTAGTGTGATTGCATGTCTGTTCTTCTCACAAACCACATAAGGATCCACCAGTGTCATTGGATGTGTGTTCTTTTCATGAACCACACCCAATGTGATTGCATGTGTGTTCTTCTCACAAACCACACATGGATCCACTGGTGTCATTGCATGTGTGTTATTCTCATGAACCACACCGAGAGTCACTGCATGTTTGCTCCTCTCACAAACCACACATGGATCCACCAGTGCCATTGCATGTGTGTTCTTCTCATGAACCACATCTAGAGTCATTACATGTGTGTTCTTTTCACAAACCACATATCACTAGTGTCATTGCATGTGTGTTCTTCTCATAAACCACATATGGACCCACCCAGTGTGATTGCATGTATATTCTTTTCATAAACCACATATGGATCCACCAGTGTCATTGCATGTCTGTTCTTTTCATGAACCACACCTAGAGTCATTGGATGTAAGTTATTTTCATGAACCACACCCAGTGTCATTGCATGTGTGTTCTTCTCACAAACCACATAAGGATACACCAGTGTCATTGAATGTGTGTTATTTCCATGAACCGCACCCAGTGTCACTGCATGTGTGTTCCTCTCATAAACCACTCATGGATCCACCAGTGTCATTGCATGTGTGTTCGTCTCATGAACCACATCTAGATTCATTGCATGTATGTTCTTCTCACAAACCACATAAGGATCCACCAGTGTCATTGCATGTATGTTCTTTTCATGAACCACACCCAGTGTCATTGCATGTGCGTTCTTCTCACAAACCACACATGGATCCACCGTTATCATTGCATGTCCGTTCTATTCATGAACCACAGCCAGTGTCATTGCATCTGTGTTCTTCTCACAAACCACACATGGATCCACCAGTGTCATTGCATGTTTGCTCTTTTCATTAACCACTGTTAGATTCATTGCATGTGTGTTCTTTTCACAAACCACATATCACCAGTGTCATTCCATGTGTGTTCTTCTCATAAACCACATATGGATCTACCAAGTGTGATTGCATGTGTATTCTTCTCACAAACCACATAAGGATCCACCAGTGTCATTGGATGTGTGTTCTTTTCATGAACCACACCCAGTGTCATTGCATGTGTGTTCTTCTCACAAACCACACATGGATCCACCGGTGTCATTGCATGTGTGTTCTTCTCATGAACCACACCTAGAGTAATTGCATGTCTGTTCCTCTCACAAACCACACATGGATCCACCAGTGCCATTGCATGTGTGTTCTTTTCATGAACCACGTCAAGAGTCATTGCATGTGTGTTCTTTTCACAAACCACATATCACTAGTGTCATTACACGTGTATTTTTCTCATAAACCACATATGGACCCACCCAGTGTGATTGCATGTCTGTTCTTTTCATAAACCACATATGGATCCACCAGTGTCATTAATTGTCTGTTCTTTTCATGAACCACGGCTAGATTCACTACATGTGTGTTCTTTTCATGAACCATACCCAGTGTCATTGCATGTCTGTTCTTCTCACAAACCACATAAGGATACACCAGTGTCATTACATGTGTGTTCTTTTCATGAACCACACCCAGTGTCATTGCATGTGTGTTCCTCTCATAAACCACACATGGATCCACCAGTGTCATTGCATGTGTGTTCTTCTCATGAACCACATCTAGAGTCATTGCATGTCTGTTCTTCTCACAAACCACATATCACCAGTGTCATTGCATTTGTGTCCTTCTCATAAACAACATATGGATCCACCCAGTGTGATTGCATGTCTGTTCTTCTCACAAACCACATAAGGATCCACCAGTGTCTTTGGATGTGTGTTCTTTTCATGAACCACACCCTGTGTCATTGCATGTGTGTTCTTCTCACAAACCACACATGGATCCACCAGTATCATTGCATGTCTGTTCTTTTCATGAACCACAGCCAGTGTCATTGCATGTGTGTTCTTCTCACAAACCGCACATGGATCCACCAATGTCATTGCATGTCTACTCTTTTCGTTCACCACAGTTAGAGTCATTGCATGTGTGTTCTTTTCACAAACCACATATCACCAGTGCCATTGCATGTGTGTTCTTCACATAAACCACATATGGATCCACCCAGTGTGATTGCATGTATATTCTTCTCACAAACCACATAAGGATCCACCAGTGTCATTGGATGTGTGTTGTTTTCATGAACCACACCCAGTGTAATTGCATGTGTGTTCTTCTAACAAACCACACATGGATCCACAGGTGTCCTTGCATGTGCATTCTTCTCATGAACCACACCCAGAGTCACTGCATGTTTGTTCCTCTCACAAACCACACATGGATCCACCAGTGCCATTGCATGTGTGTTCTTCTCATGAACCACATCTAGAGTCATTACATGTGTGTTCTTTTCACAAACCACATATCACCAGTGTCATTGCATGTATGTTCTTCTCATAAACCACATATGGACCCACGCAGTGTGATTGCATGTATATTCTTTTCATAAACCACGTATGGATCCACCAGTGTCATTGCATGTCTGTTCTTTTCATGAACCACAACTAGAGTCATTGGATGTGTGTTATTTTCATGAACCACACCCAGTGTCATTGCATGTGTGTTCTTCTCACAAACCACATAAGGATACACCAATGTCATTACATGTGTGTTCTTTTCAAAAACCACACCCATTGTCATTGCATGTATGTTCTTCTCACAAACCACATAAGGATCCACCAGTGTCATTTCATGTCTGTTCTTTTCATGAACCACACCCGGTGTCATTGCATGTGTGTTCTTCGCACAAACCACACATTGATCCACCGTTATCATTGCATGTATGTTCTTTTCATGAACCACAGCCCGTGTCATTGCATGTGTGTTCTTCTCACAAACCACACATGGATCCACCAGTGTCATTGCATGTTTGATCTTTTCATTAACTACTGTTAGATTCATTGCATGTGTGTTCTTTTCACAAACCACATATCACCAGTGTCATTGCATGTGTGTTCTTCTCATAAACCACATATGGATCTACCTAGTGTGATTGCATGTCTATTCTTCTCACAAACCACATAAGGATCCACCAGTGTCATTGGATGTGTGTTCTTTTCATGAACCACACCCAGTGTCATTGCATGTGTGTTCTTCTCACAAACCACACATGGATCTACCGGTGTCATTGGATGTGTGTTCTTCTCATGAACCACACCCAGAGTCATTGCATGTCTGTTCCTCTCACAAACCACACATGGATCCACCAGTGCCATTGCATGTGTGTTATTCTCATGAACCACATCTAGAGTAATTACATGTGTGTTCTTTTCACAAACCACATATCACCAGTGTCATTGCATGTGTGTCCTTCTCATAAACAACATATGGATCCACCCAGTGTGATTGCATATCTGCTCTTCTCACAAACCACATAAGGATCCACCAGTGTCTTTGGATGTGTGTTCTTTTCATCAACCACACCCAGTGTCATTGCATGTGTGTTCTTCTCACAAACCACACATGGATCCACCAGTATCATTGGATGTCTGTTCTTTTCATGAACCACAGCCAGTGTCATTGCATGTGTGTTCTTCTCACAAACCACACATGGATCCACCAATGTCATTGCATGTCTACTCTTTTTGTTAACCACAGTTAGAGTCATTGCATGTGTGTTATTTTCACACACCACATATCACTAGTGTCATTGCATGTGTGTTCTTCTCATAAACCACATATGGATCCACCCAGGGTGATTGCATGTCTATTCTTCTCACAAACCACATAAGGATCCACCAGTGTCATTGGATGTGTGTTCTTTTCATGAACCACACCCAGTGTGATTGCATGTATGTTCTTCTCACAAACCACACATGGATCCACCAGTGTCATTGCATGTGTATTCTTCTCATGAACCACACCCAGAGTCACTGCATGTCTGTTCCTCTCACAAACCACACATGGATCCACCAGTGCCATTGCATGTGTGTTCTTCTCATGAACCACATCTAGAGTCATTACATGTGTGTTATTTTCACAAACCACATATCACCAGTGTCATTGCATGTATGTTATTATCATAAACCACATATGGATCCACCCAGTGTGATTACATGTCTATTCTTCTCACAAACCACATAAGGATCCACCAGTGTCATTGGATGTGTGTTCTTTTCATGAACCACACCCAGTGTGATTGCATGTGTGTTCTTCTCACAAACCACACATGGATCCACCGGTGTCATTGCATGTGTATTCTTCTTACGAACCACACCCAGAGTCACTGCATGTCTGTTCCTCTCACAAACCACACATGGATCCACCAGTGCTATTGCATGTGTGTTCTTCTCAAGAACCACATCTAGAGTCATTACATGTGTGTTCTTTTCACAAACCACATATCACCAGTGTCATTACATGTATGTTCTTCTCATAAACCACATATGGACCCACCCAGTGTGATTGCATGTATATTCTTTTCATAAACCACATATGGATCCACCAGTGTCATTGCATGTCTGTTCTTTTCATGAACCACAACTAGAGTCATTGGATGTGTGTTATTTTCATGAACCACACCCAGTGTCATTGCATGTGTGTTCTTCTCACAAACCACAAAAGTATACACTAGTGTCATTGCATGTGTGTTATTTTCATGAACTGCACCCAGTGTCACTGCATGTGTGTTCCACTCATAAACCACACATGGATCCACTAGTGTCATTGCATGTGTGTTCTTCTCATTAACCACATCTAGAGTCATTTCATGTATGTTCTTCTCACAAACCACATAAGGATCCACTACTGTCATTGCATGTCTGTTCTTTTCATGAACCACACCCGGTGTCATTGCATGTTTGTTCTTCTCACAAACCACACATTGATCCACCGTTATCATTGCATGTCTGTTCTTTTCATGAACCACAGCCAGTGTCATTGCGTGTGTTCTTCTCACAAACCACACATGGATCCACCAGTGTCATTGCATGTTTGCTCCTTTCATTAACCACTGTTAGATTCATTGCATGTGTGTTCTTTTCACAAACCACATATCACCAGTGTCATTGCATGTGTGTTCTTCTCATAAACCACATATGGATCTACCCGGTGTGATTGCATCTCTATTCTTCTCACAAACCACATAATGATCCAGCAGTGTCATTGGATGTGTGTTCTTTTCATGAACCACACCTAGTGTCATTGCATGTGTGTTCTTCTCACAAATCACACATGGATCTACCGGTGTCATTGCATGTGTGTTCTTCTCATGAACCACACCCAGAGTCATTGCATGTCTGTTCCTCTCACAAACCACACATGGATCAACCAGTGCCATTGCATGTGTGTTATTCTCATGAACCACATCTAGAGTCATTACATGTGTGTTCTTTTCACAAACCACATGTCACCAGTGTCATTGCATGTGTGTCCTTCTCATAGAAAACATATGGATCCACCCAGTGTGATTGCATGTCTGTTCTTCTCACAAACCACATAAGGATCCACCAGTGTCTTTGGATGTGTGTTCTTTTCGTCAACCACACCCAGTGTCATTGCATGTGCGTTCTTCTCACAAACCACACATGGATCCACCAGTATCATTGCATGTCTGTTCTTTTCATGAACCACAGCCAGTGTCATTGCATGTGTGTTCTTCTCACAAACCACACATGGATCCACCAATGTCATTGCATGTCTACTCTTTTCGTTAACCGCAGTTAGAGTCATTGCATGTGTGTTCTTTTCACAAACCACATATCAACAGTGTCATTGCATGTGTGTTCTTCTCATAAACCACATATGGATCCACCCAGGGTGATTGCATGTCTATTATTCTCACAAACCACATAAGGATCCACCAGTGTCATTGGATGCGTGTTCTTTTCATGAACCACACCCAGTGTGATTGCATGTATGTTCTTCTCACAAACCACACATGGATCCACCAGTGTTATTGCATGTGTATTCTTCTCATGAACCACATCTAGAGTCATTGCATGTATGTTCTTCTCACAAACCACATAAGGATCCACCAGTGTCATTGCATGTCTGTTGTTTTCATGAACCACACCTAGTGTCATTGCATGTGTGTTGTTCTCACAAACCACACATGGATCCACCGTTATCATTTCATGTCTGTTCTTTTCATGAACCACAGCTAGTGTCATTGCTTGTGTGTTCTTTTCACAAACCAGACATGGATCCACCAGTGTCATTGCATGTTTGCTCTTTTCATTAACCACAGTTAGATTCATTGGATGTGTGTTCTTTTCACAAACCACATATCACCAGTGTCATTGCATGTGTGTTCTTCTCATAAACCACATATGGATCTACCCAGTGTGATTGCATGTCTATTTTTCTCACAAACCACATAAGGATCCACCAGTGTCATTGGATGTGTGTTCTTTTCATGAACCACACCCAGTGTCATTGCATGTGTGTTCTTCTCACAAACCACACATGGATCCACCGGTGTCATTGCATGTGCGTTCTTCTCATGAACCACACCCAGAGTTATTGCATGTCTGTTCCTCTCACAAACCACACATGGATCCACTAGTGCCATTGCATGTGTGTTCTTCTCATGAAACACATCTAGAGTCATTACATGTGTGTTCTTTTCACAAACCACATATCACAAGTGTCCTTTCATGTGTGTCCTTCTCATAAACCACATATGGATCCACCCAGTGTGATTGCATGTCTGTTCATCTCACAAACCACATAAGGATCCACCAGTGTCATTGGATGTGTGCTCTTTTTCTTGAACCACACCCAGTGTCATTGCATGTGTCATCTTCTCACAAACCACACATGGATCCACCGGTGTCATTGCATGTGTGTTCTTCTCATGAACCACACCCAGAGTCATTGCATGTCTGTTCCTCTCACAAACCACACATGGATCCACCAGTGCCATTGCATGTGTGTTCTTATCATGAACCACATCTAGAGTCATTACATGTGTGTTATTTTCACAAACCACATATCACTAGTGTCCTTGCATGTGTGTCCTTCTCATAAACCACATATGGATCCACCCAGTGTGACTGCATGTTTGTTCTTCTCACAAACTAGGATCCACCAGTGTCTTTGGATGTGTGTTATTTTCATGAACCACACCCAGTGTCATTGCATGTATGTTCTTCTCACAAACCACACATGGATCCACCAGTATCATTGCATGTCTGTTCTTTTCATGAACCACATCCAGTGTCAATGCGTGTGTGTTCTTCTCACAAACCACACATGGATCCACCAATGTCATTGCATGCCTGATCTTTTCATTAACCATAGTTAGAGTCATTGCATGTGTGTCCTTTTCACAAACAACATATCACCAGTGTCATTGCATGTGTGTTCTTCTCATAAATCACATATGGATCCACCCAGTGTGCTTGCATGTCTGTTCTTCTCACAAACCACATCAGGATCCACCAGTGTCATTGGATGTGTGTTCTTTTCATGAACCACACCTAGTGTGATTGCATGTGTGTTCTTCTCACAAACCACACATGGATCCACTGGTGTCATTGCATGTGTGTTCTTATCACAAACCACACATGGATCCACTGGTGTCATTGCATGTGTGTTCTTCTCATGAACCACACCCAGAGTCACTGCATGTCTGTTCCTCTCACAAACCACACATGAATCCACCAGTGCCATTGCGTGTGTGTTCTTCTCATGAACCACATCTAGAGTCATTGCATGTGTGTTCCTTTCACAAACCACATATCACCAGTGTCATTGCATGTGTGTTCTTCTCATAAACCACATATGGACCCACATAGTGTGATTGCATGTATGTTCTTTTCATAAACCACATATGGATCCACCAGTGTCATTGCATGTCTGTTCTTTTCATGAACCACAGCTAGAGTCATTGGATGTGTGTTCTTTTCATGAACCACACCTAGTGTCATTGCATGTGTGTTCTTCTCACAAACCACATAAGGATACACCAGTGTCCTTGCATGTGTGTTCTTTTCATGAACCACACCCAGTGTCATTGCATGTGTGTTCCTCTCATAAACGACACATGGATCCACCAGTGTCAATGCATGTGTGTTATTCTCATGAACCACATCTAGAGTCATTGCATGTCTGTTCTTCTCACAAACGACATAAGGATCCACTAGTGTCATTGGATGTGTGTTCTTTTCATGAACCACACCCAGTGTCATTGCATGTGTGTTCTTCTCACAAACCACACATGGATCCACCAGTGTCATTGCATGTATGTTCTTTTCATTTACCACAGCCAGTGTCATTGCATGTGTGTTCTTCTCACAAACCACACATGGAGCCACCAGTGTCATTGCATGTCTGCTCTTTTCATTAACCACAGTTAGAGTCACTGCATGTGTGTTCTTTTCACAAACCACATATCAACAGTGTCATTGCATGTGCGTTCTTCTCATAAACCACATATGGATCCACCCAGTGTGATTGCATGTCTATTCTTCTCACAAACTACATAAGGATCCACCAGTGTCATTGGATGTGTGTTCTTTTCATGAACCACAACCAGTGTCATTGCATGTGTGTTCTTCTCACAAACCACATAAGGATACACCAGTGTCATTGCATGTGTGTTATTTTCATGAACTGCACCCAGTGTCACTACATGTGTGCTCCTCTCATAAAACACACATGGATCCACCGGTGTCATTGCATGTGTGTTCTTCTCATGAACCACATCTAGAGTCATTGCATGTATGTTCTTCTCACAAACCACATAAGGATCCACTAGTGTCATTGCATGTCTATTCTTTTCATGAACCACACCTAGTGTCATTGCTTGTGTGTTCTTCTCACAAACCACACATGGATCCACCAGTGTCATTGCATGTCTGCTCTTTTCATTAACCACAGTTAGAGTCAGTGCATGTGTGTTCTTTTCACAAACCACATATCAACAGTGTCATTGCATGTGTGTTCTTCTCATAAACCACATATGGATCCACCCAGTGTGATTGCATGTCTATTCTTCTCACAAACCACATAAGGATCCACCAGTGTCATTGGATGTGTGTTCTTTTCATGAACCACACCCAGTGTCATTGCATGTGTGTTCTTCTCACAAACCACATAAGGATACACCAATGTCATTGCATGTGTGTTATTTTCATGAACTGCACCCAGTGTCACTACATGTGTGCTCCTCTCATAAACCACACATGGATCCACCAGTGTCATTGCATGTGTGTTCTTCTCATGAACCACATCTAGAGTCATTGCATGTATGTTCTTCTCACAAACCACATAAGGATCCACTAGTGTCATTGCATGTATGTTCTTTTCATGAACCACACCTAGTGTCATTGCATGTGTGTTCTTCTCACAAACCACACATGGATCCACCGTTATCATTGCATGTCTGTTCTTTTCATGAACCACAGCCAGTGTCATTGCTTGTGTGTTCTTCTCACAAACCACACATGGATCCACCAGTGTCATTGCATGTTTGCTATTTTCATTAACCACAGTTAGATTCATTGCATGTGTGTTCTTTTCACAAACCACATATCACCAGTGTCATTGCATGTGTGTTTTTCTCATAAACCACATATGGATCTACCCCGTGTGATTGCATGTCTATTCTTCTCAAAAACCACATAAGGATCCACCATGTCATTGCATGTGTGTTCTTCTCATGAACTACACCCAGAGTCATTGCATGTCTGTTCCTCTCACAAACCACACATGGATCCACCAGTGCCATTGCATGTGTGTTCTTCTCATGAACCACATCTAGAGTCATTACATGTGTGTTATTTTCACAAACCACATATCACAAGTGTCCTTGCATGTGTAGCCTTCTCATAAACCACATATGGATCCACCCAGTGTGATTGCATGTCTGTTCATCTCACAAACCACATAAGGATCCACCAGTGTCATTGGATGTGTGTTCTTTTTCTTGAACCACACCCAGTGTCATTGCATGTGTGTTCTTCTCACAAACCACACATGGATCCACCGGTGTCATTGCATGTCTGTTCTTCTCATGAACCACACCCAGAGTCATTGCATGTCTGTTCCTCTCACAAACCACACATGGATCCACCTGTGCCATTGCATGTGTGTTCTTCTCATGAACCACATCTAGAGTCATTACATGAGTGTTATTTTCACAAACCACATATCACTAGTGTCCTTGCATGTTTGTCCTTCTCATAAACCACATATGGATCCACCCAGTGTGATTGCATGTTTGTTCTTCTCACAAACCAGGATCCACCAGTGTCTTTGGATGTGTGTTCTTTTCATGAACCACACCCAGTGTCATTGCATGTGTGTTCTTCTCACAAACCACACATGGATCCACCAGTATCATTGCATGTCTGCTCTTTTCATTAACCACAGTTAGTCATTGCATGTGTGTCCTTTTCACAAACCACATATCACCAGTGTCATTGCATGTGTGTTCTTCTGATAAACGACATATGGATCCAACCAGTGTGCTTGCATGTCTGTTCTTCTCACAAACCACATAAGGATCCACCAGTGTCATTGGATGTGTGTTCTTTTCACGAACCACACCCAGTGTGATTGCATGTGTGTTCTTCTCACAAACCACACATGGATCCACTGGTGTCATTGCATGTGTGTTCTTCTCATGAACCACACCCAGAGTCACTGCATGTCTGTTCCTCTCACAAACGACACATGGATCCACCAGTGCCATTGCATGTGTGTTCTTCTCATGAACCACATCTAGAGTCATTGCATGTGTGTTCCTTTCACAAACCACATATCACCAGTGTCATTGCATGTCTGTTCTTCTCATAAACCACATATGGACCCACATAGTGTGATTGCATGTATGTTCTTTTCATAAACCACAAATGGATCCACCAGTGTCATTGCATGTCTGTTCTTTTCATGAACGACAGCTAGAGTCATTGGATGTGTGTTCTTTTCATGAACCACACCTAGTGTCATTGCATGTGTGTTCTTCTCACAAACCACATAAGGATACACCAGTGTCCTTGCATGTGTGTTCTTTTCATGAACCACACCCAGTGTCATTGCATGTGTGTTCCTCTCATAAACGACACATGGATCACCAGTGTCAATGCATGTGTGTTATTCTCATGAACCATATCTAGAGTCATTGCATGTCTGTTCTTCTCACAAACGACATAAGGATCCACTAGTGTCATTGGATGTGTGTTCTTTTCATGAACCACACCAAGTGTCATTGCATGTGTGTTCTTCTCAAAAACCACACATGGATCCACCAGTGTCATTGCATGTATGTTCTTTTCATTTACCACAGCCAGTGTCATTGCATGTGTGTTCTTCTCACAAACCACACATGGAGCCACCAGGGTCATTGCATGTCTGCTCTTTTCATTAACCACAGTTAGAGTCACTGCATGTGTGTTCTTTTCACAAACCACATATCAACAGTGTCATTGCATGTGTGTTCTTCTCATAAACCACATATGGATCCACCCAGTGTGATTGCATGTCTATTCTTCTCACAAACTACATAAGGATCCACCAGTGTCATTGGATGTGTGTTCTTTTCATGAACCACATCCAGTGTCATTGCATGTGTGTTCTTCTCACAAACCACATAAGGATACACTAGTGTCATTGCATGTGTGTTATTTTCATGAACTGCACCTAGTGTCACTACATGTGTGCTCCTCTCATAAACCACACATGGATCCACCAGTGTCATTGCATGTGTGTTCTTCTCATGAACCACATCTAGAGTCATTGCATGTATGTTCTTCTCACAAACCACATAAGGATCCACTAGTGTCATTGCATGTCTGTTCTTTTCATGAACCACACCTAGTGTCATTGCATGTGTGTTCTTCTCACAAACCACACATGGATCCACCATTATCATTGCATGTCTGTTCTTTTCATGAACCACAGCCAGTGTCATTGCTTGTGTGTTCTTCTCACAAACCACACATGGATCCACCAGTGTCATTGCATGTCTGCTCTTTTCATTAACCACAGTTAGAGTCACTGCATGTGTGTTCTTTTCACAAACCACATATCAACAGTGTCATTGCATGTGTGTTCTTCTCATAAACCACATATGGATCCACCCAGTGTGATTGCATGTCTATTCTTCTCACAAACCACATAAGGATCCACCAGTGTCATTGGATGTGTGTTCTTTTCATGAACCACACCCAGTGTCATTGCATGTGTGTTCTTCTCACAAACCACATAAGGATACACCAATGTCATTGCATGTGTGTTATTTTCATGAACTGCACCCAGTGTCACTACATGTGTGCTCCTCTCATAAACCACACATGGATCCACCAGTGTCATTGCATGTGTGTTCTTCTCATGAACCACATCTAGAGTCATTGCATGTATGTTCTTCTCACAAACCACATAAGGATCCACTAGTGTCATTGCATGTCCGTTCTTTTCATGAACCACACCTAGTGTCATTGCATGTGTGTTCTTCTCACAAACCACACATGGATCCACCGTTATCATTGCATGTCTGTTCTTTTCATGAACCACAGCCAGTGTCATTGCTTGTGTGTTCTTCTCACAAACCACACATGGATCCACCAGTGTCATTGCATGTTTGCTGTTTTCATTAACCACAGTTAGATTCATTGCATGTGTGTTCTTTTCACAAACCACATATCACCAGTGTCATTGCATGTGTGTTTTTCTCATAAACCACATATGGATCTACCCAATGTGATTGCATGTCTATTCTTCTCACAAACCACATAAGGATCCACCATGTCATTGGATGTGTGTTCTTTTCATGAACCACACCCAGTGTCATTGCGTGTGTGTTCTTCTCACAAACCACACATGGATCCACCGGTGTCATTGCATGTGTGTTCTTCTCATGAACTACACCCAGAGTCATTGCATGTCTGTTCCTCTCACAAACCACACATGGATCCACCAGTGTCATTGCATGTGTGTTCTTCTCATGAACCACATCTAGAGTCATTACATGTGTGTTATTTTCACAAACCACATATCACAAGTGTCCTTGCATGTGTAGACTTCTCATAAACCACATATGGATCCACCCAGTGTGATTGCATGTCTGTTCATCTCACAAACCACATAAGGATCCACCAGTGTCATTGGATGTGTGTTCTTTTTCTTGAACCACACCCAATGTCATTGCATGTGTGTTCTTCTCACAAACCACACATGGATCCACCGGTGTCATTGCATGTCTGTTCTTCTCATGAACCACACCCAGAGTCATTGCATGTCTGTTCCTCTCACAAACCACACATGGATCCACCTGTGCCATTGCATGTGTGTTCTTCTCATGAACCACATCTAGAGTCATTACATGAGTGTTATTTTCACAAACCACATATCACTAGTGTACTTGCATGTTTGTCCTTATCATAAACCACATATGGATCCACCCAGTGTGATTGCATGTTTGTTCTTCTCACAAACCAGGATCCACCTATGTCTTTGGATGTGTGTTCTTTTCATGAACGACACCCAGTGTCATTGCATGTGTGTTCTTCTCACAAACCACACATGGATCCACCAGTATCATTGCATGTCTGCTCTTTTCATTAACCACAGTTAGTCATTGCACGTGTGTCCTTTTCACAAACCACATATCACCACTGTCATTGCATGTGTGTTCTTCTCATAAACGACATATGGATCCAACCAGTGTGCTTGCATGTCTGTTCTTCTCACAAACCACATAAGGATCCACCAGTGTCATTGGATGTGTGTTCTTTTCATGAACCACACCCAGTGTGATTGCATGTGTGTTCTTCTCACAAACCACACATGGATCTACTGGTGTCATTGCCTGTGTGTTCTTCTCATGAACCACACCCAGAGTCACTGCATGTCTGTTCCTCTCACAAACCACACATGGATCCACCAGTGCCATTGCGTGCGTGTTCTTCTCATGAACCACATCTAGAGTCAATGCATGTGTGTTCCTTTCACAAACCACATATCACCAGTGTCATTGCATGTCTTTTCTTCTCATAAACCACATATGGACCCACATAGTGTGATTGCATGTATGTTCTTTTCATAAACCACAAATGGATCCACCAGTGTCATTGCATGTCTGTTCTTTTCATGAACCACAGCTAGAGTCATTGGATGTGTGTTCTTTTCATGAACCACACCTAGTGTCATTGCATGTGTGTTCTTCTCACAAACCACATAAGGATACACCAGTGTCCTTGCATGTGTGTTCTTTTCATGAACCACACCCAGTGTCATTGCATGTGTGTTCCTCTCATAAATGACACATGGATCCACCAGTGTCAATGCATGTGTGTTCTTCTCATGAACCACATCTAGAGTCATTGCATGTTTGTTCTTCTGACAAACCACATAAGGATCCACTACTGTCATTAGATGTGTGTTCTTTTCATGAACCACACCCAGTGTCATTGCATGTGTGTTCTTCTCACAAATCACACATGGATCCACCAGTATCATTGCATGTATGTTCTTTTCATTTACCATAGCCAGTGTCACTTCATGTGTGTTCTTCTCACAAACCACACATGGATCCACCAGTGTCATTGCATGTTTGCTCTTTTCATCAACCACAGTTAGAGTCATTGCATGTGTGTTCTTTTCACAAACCACATATCACCAGTGGCATTGCATTTGTTTTCTTCTCATAAACCACATATGGATCCACCCAGTGTGATTGCATGTCTATTCTTCTCACAAACCACATAAGGATCCACCAGTGTCATTGGATGTGTGTTCTTTTCATGAACCACACCAAGTGTCATTGCATGTGTGGTCTTCTCACAAACCACACATGGATCACCCGGTGTCATTGCATGTGTGTTTTTCTCGTGAACCACACCCAGAGTCATTGCATGTTTGTTCCTCTCACAAACCACACATGGATCCACCAGTGCAATTGCATGTGTGTTCTTACCATGAACCACATCTAGAGTCATTGCATGTGTGTTCTTTTCACAAACCAGATATCACCAGTGTCATTGCATGTGTGATTGCATGTCTGTTCTTTTCATGAGCCACAGCTAGAGTCAATGGATGTGTGTTATTTTCATGAACCACACGCAGTGTCATTGCATGTGTGTTCTTCTCACAAACCACATAAGGATACACCAGAGTCATTGGATGTGTGTTCTTTTCATGAACCACACCGAGTGTCATTACTTGTGTGTTCCTCTGATAAACCACACATGGATCCACCAGTGTCATTGGATGTGTGTTCTTTTCATGAACCACACCTAGTGTCATTGCATGTGTGTTCTTCTCACAAACCACATAAGGATCCACCAGTGTCATTGGATGTGTGTTCTTTTCATGAACCACACCCAGTGTCATTGCATGTGTGTTATTCTCACAAACCACACATGGATCCACCAGTATCATTGCACGTATGTTCTTTTCATGAACCATAGCCAGTGTCATTGCATGTGTGTTCTTCTCACAAACCACACATGGATCCTTCAGTGTCATTGCATGTCCGCTCTTTCATTAACCACAGTTAGATTCATTGTATGTGTGTTCTTTTCACAAACCACATATCACCAGTGTCATTTTATGTGTGTTCTTCTCATAAATCACATATGGATCCACCTAGTGTGATTGCATGTCTCTTCTTCTCACAAACCACATAAGGATCCACCAGTATCATTGGATGTGTGTACTTTTCATCAACCACACCCAGTGTCATTGCATGTGTGTTCTTCTCACAAACCACACATGGATCCACTGGTGTCATTGCATGTGTGTTCTTCTCGTGAACCACACCCAGAGTCATTGCATGTCTATTCCTCTCACAAACCACACATGGATCCAACATTGCCATTGCATGTGTGTTCTTCTCATGATCCACATCTAGAGTCATTGCATGTGTGTTATTTTCACAAACCAGATATCACCAGTGTCATTGCATGTGTGTTCTTCTCATAAACCACATAGGGACCCACCCAGTGTGATTGCATGTATGTTCTTTTGAAAACCACATATGGATCCACCAGTGTCATTGCATGTCTGTTCTTTTCATGAACCACAACTAGAGTCATTGGATGTGTGTTCTTTTCATGAACCACACGCAGTGTTATTGCATGCGCGTTCTTCTCACAAACCACATAAGGATACACCAGAGTCATTGGATGTGTGTTCTTTTCATGAACCACACCGAGTGTCATTACATGTGTGGTCCTCTCATAAACCACACATGGATCCACTAGTGTCATCGCATGTGTGTTCTTCCCATGAACCACATCTAGAGTCATTGCATGTCTGTTCTTCTCACAAAACCACATAAGGACCCACCAGTGTCATTGCATGTCTGTTCTTTTCATGAACCACACCCAATGTCATTGCATGTGTGTTCTTCTGAGAAACCACACATGGATCCACCAGTATCATTGCATGTCTGTTATTTTCATGAACCACAACTAGAGTCATTGGATGTGTGTTCTTTTCATGAACCACATGCAGTGTCATTGCATGTGTGTTCTTCTCACAAACCACATAAGGATACACCAGAGTCATTGGATGTGTGTTCTTTTCTTGAACTACACCGAGTGTCATTACATATGTGTTCCTCTCATAAACCACACATGGATCCACCAGTGTCATTGCATGTGTGTTCTTCTCACGAACCACATCTAGAGTCGTTGCATGTTTGTTCTTCCCACAAACCACATAAGGATCCACCAGTGTCATTGCATGGCTATTCTTTTCATGAACCACACCCAGTGTCATTGCATGTGTGTTCTTCTCAGAAACCACCCATGGATCCACCAATATCATTGCATGTCTGTTCTTTTCATGAACCGCGGCCAATGTCATTGCATGTGTGTTCTTCTCACAAACCACACATTGATCCACCAGTGTCATTGCATGTCTGCTCTTTTCATTAACCACGGTTAGAGTCATTACATGTGTGTTCTTTTCACAAACCACATATCACCAGTGTCATTGCATGTGTGTTCTTCTCATAAACCACATATGGATCCACCCAGTGTGATTGCATGTTTGTTCTTCTCACAAACCACATAAGGATCCACCAGTGTCATTGGATGTGTGTTCTTTTCATGAACCACACCCAGTGTCATTGCATGTGTGTTCTTCTCACAAACCACATAAGGATACACGAGTGTCATTGCATGTGTGTTCTTCTCACAAACCACATAAGGATACACGAGTGTCATTGCATGTGTGTTATTTTCATGAGCCACACCTAGTGTCATTGCATGTGTGTTCCTCTCATAAACTACACATGGATCCACCAGTGTCATTGCATGTGTGTTCTTCTCATGAACCACATCTAGAGTCATTGCATGTCTGTTCTTCTCACAAACCACGTAAGGATCCACTAGTGTCATTGCATGTCTGTTCTTCTCATGAACCACACCCATTGTCATTGCATGTGTGTTCTTCTCGCAAACCACACATGGATCCACCAGTATCATTGCATGTCAGTTCTTTTCATGAACCACAGCCAGTGTCATTGCATGTGTGTTCTTCTCACAAACCACACATGGATCCACTTGTGTCATTGCATGTCTACTCTTTTCATTAACCACAGTTAGAGTCATTGCATCTGTGTCCTTTTCACAAACCACATATCATAGTGTCATTGCATGTGTGTTCTTCTCATAAACCACATATGCACCCACTAAGTGTGATTGCATATCTGTTCTTTTCATAAACCACATATGGATCCACCAGTGTCATTGCATGTTTGTTCTTTTCATGAACCACAGGTAGAGTCATTGCATGTGTGTTCCTCTCATAAACGACACATGGATCCACCAGTGTCATTGCATGTGTGTTCTTCACATGAACCACATCTAGAGTCATTGCATGTCTGTTCTTCTCACAAACCACATAAGGATCCGCCAGTGTCATTGGATGTGTGTTCTTTTCATGAACCACACCCAGTGTCATTGCATGTGTGTTCTTCTCACAAACCACACATGGATCCACCAGTATCATTGCATGTTTGTTCTTTTCATGAACCACAGCCAGTGTCATTGCATGTGTGTTTTTCTCGCAAACCACACATGGATCCACCAGTGTCATTGCATGTCTCCTCTTTTCATTAACCATAGTTAGATTCATTGCATGTGTGTTATTTTCACAAACCACATATCACTAGTGGTATTGCGTGTGTGTTCTTCTCATAAACCACATATGGATCCAACCAGTGTGATTGCATGTCTGTTTTTCTCACAAACCACATAAGGATCCACCAGTGTCATTGGATGTGTGTTCTTTTAATGACCCACACACAGTGTCGTTGCATGTGTGTTCTTCTCACAAACCACACATGGATCCACCGGTGTCATTGCATGTGTGTTCTTCTCATGAACCCCACCCAGACTCATTGCATGTCTGTTCCTCTCACAAACCACACATGGATCCACCAGTGCCATTGCATGTGTGTTATTCTCATGAACCACATCTAGAGTCATTGCATGTTTGTTCTTTTCACAAACCAGATATCACTAGTGTTATTGCATGTGTGTTCTTCTCATAAACCACATATGGACCCACCCAGTGTGATTGCATGTCCGTTCTTTTCATAAACCACATATGGATCCACCAGTGTCATTGCATGTCTGTTCTTTTCATGAACCACAACTAGAGTCATTGGATGTGTGTTCTTTTCATGAACCACACGCAGTGTCATTGCATGTGTGTTCTGCTCACAAACCACATAAGGATACACTAGATTCATTAGATGTGTGTTCTTTTCATGAACTACACCGAGTGTCATTACATGTGTGTTCCTCTCATAAACCACACATGGATCCACCAGTGTCGTTGCATGTGTGTTCTTCTCATGAACCACATCTAGAGTCGTTGCATGTCTATTCTTCTCACAAACCACATAAGGATCGACCAGTGTCATTGCAAGGCTGTTCTTTTCATGAACCACACCCAGTGTCATTGCATGTGTGTTCTTCTCTGAAACCACACATGGATCCACCAGTATCATTGCATGTGTGTTCTTTTCATGAACCGCGGCCAATGTCATTGCATGTGTGTCTTTCTCACAAACCACACATGGATCCACCAGTGTCATTGCATGTCCGCTCTTTTCATTAACCAAAGTTAGAGTTATTGCATGTGTGTTCTTTTCACAAACCACATATCACCAGTGTCATTGCATGTGTGTTCTTCTCATAAACCACATATGGATCCACCCAATGTGATTGCATGTCTGTTCTTCTCAGAAACCACATAAGGATCCACCAGTGTCATTTGATGTTTGTTCTTTTCATGAACCACACCCAGTGTCATTGCATGCGTGTTCCTCTCACAAACCACATAAGGATACACCAGTGTCATTGCATGTGTGTTATTTTCATGAACCACACCAAGTGTCATTGCATGTGTGTTCCTCTCATAAACCACACATGGATCCACCAGTGTCATTACATGTGTGTTCTTCTCATGAACCACATCTAGAGTCATTGCATGTCTGTTCTTATTAATTGTGGTGGGAGCAAATTCAACAAAATAGCTATCATTCTTATTCTCATCACCATAATCATCAAACATAGGAGGCATATTGTAGTCATTAATTTTCTCCTCAATAGTAGGTGGACTGAAAATATCATATTCATCATTCTAATCAACATATATTGGAGGTTTGGTATCATCATAAGCAATAGAATAGCTATCTTCCAAAGCTGGGGAACTAAAAAGATCATTTTCATAAAAACTAGCTTCCCCAAGCTTAGACTTTTCCATAGCATTAGCAATAATGGTGTCCAAAGAATTCATACTAACAACATTGCTATTAGCATGCAAATAAAGTTCCATAGGTTTTTTAATTTTCTCTTCAAACAATTCGTGTCCTAACTCAAGATAAATACTATAAAGCTCTCTAATTTTGTTGTTATTGTCCATTAAGCCTAACTAGTGAAAACAAGAAACAAAAAAGACAAAATTGCAGAATCTAAAGGAAATAACTTCGAGCACTCACACCGGAGGATGTGAGTACCTTTTACCTTACCTCCCCGGCAACGGCGCCACAAAATAGCTTGATGTCTACACACTTCTATTCTTGTAGACAGTTGTTGGGCCTCCAAGTGCAGAGGTTTGTAGAACAGCACCAAGTTTTCCCTTAAGTGGATCACCCAAGGTTTATCGAACTCAGGGAGGATGGGGTCAAAGGTATCCCCTCTCAAGCAACCCTGCAATCAAGATACAAGAAGTCTGTTGTGTCCCCAACACACCCAATACATTTGTCAGGTGTATAGGTGCACTAGTTCGGCGAAGAGATAGTGAAATACAAGTGGTATAGATAATTATAAGTGGTAACGGTGCTATAAAATAGCTTGATGGCGTGTAAGAGACTAAAGGCAAACTAAAATAAAGATGGAAGCAAGAAAACATGTAACAGATCTAATTGCAAACGGTGTTTCAATGCTAAAAACAAGGCCTAGGGATCATACTTTCACTAGTGAACACTCTCATATAAATTTATTATCTTCATGATACTACTCTCCGGTTGAACACTCTAATCGTTGGTAGGGCTATAACAACACACCTCAAAGTAAGCCTTTCCCATCTAGAAAACCCCAAACTGTCACCTTGAGTACTAGATGAGTCCAACAAACACAACAATTTCATAAAGACATCCAACTCCAAATATAACTCATAACAAGTATTTGTAATCTCTAGCCTAAGTGCCACCATGGTGAGCACGCTGTCACTTTCACACACATGGGGAGAGCAGAGATCTATTAAAGCACTTGAGTAGCAAGGTAGATCTAATTGATTACAAGCTCATGATCACAATATGATCATGCATAGAGAGAGAGATGAACACATAGCTACTGGTAGAACCCTTAGCCTCGAGGAAGAACTACTCCCTCCTCATCATGGGAATCAGCAATGGTGATGGAGATGGCGGTGGAGATCGATGGAGATGGCTCCGGGGGCACTTCCCCGTCCCGGTAGGGTGCCGGAACAGAGACTTTCTGTCCCCCGAATCTCCCCTTCGGTGGCCGCGGCGCTGTGGAACTTTTCGTGGCTGGAGGCTTGATGATTTAGGGTTTTGGTATCGGGAGGCTCTTATAGGCGAAGGAGGCAAGGTCGGTAGAGTGCCAGGGGGCCCACACCACCTGGTGCCACGGCCAGGGCTAGCCCGCGCCACCATATCGTGTGGCCAGTCCCTGGCCCTCCTCCGTCTCTGCTTCTGGCTCCGTGAGTGTTCCGGTAAAATAGGAACTTTGGCTTTTGTCCCGTCCAATTCCGAGAATATTGATTTTCTAACTTTCCTGGAACCAAAAACAACAGAAAAAAGGCAACTCGCACTATGGCTCTTGTTAATAGGTTAGTCCTAGAAATCATAAGAAAAGTACTCCAAAGTGTGGACAAAACATAAGAAAGTAGATAAAACCAAGCATGGAGAATGAAAAATTATAGATACATTTGCAATGTATCACACATCTAGAGTCATTGCATGTCTGTTCTTCTCCCAAACCACATAAGGATCAACCAGTGTCATTGGATGTGTGTTCTTTTCATGATCCACACCCAGTGTCATTGCATGTGTGTTCTTCTCACAAACCACACATGGATCCACCAGTATCATTGCATGTCTGTTCTTTTCATGAACAATAGCCAGTTTCATTGCATGTGTGTTCTTCTCAGAAACCACACATGGATCCACCAGTATCATTGTAAATCGGTTCTTTTCATGAACCACGGCCAGTGCCATTGCATGTGTGTTCTTCTCACGAACTACACATGGATCCACCAGTCTCATTGCATGTCTGCTCTTTTCATTAACCACAGTTAGAGTCATTGCATGTGTGTTCTTTTCACAAACCACATATCACCAGTGTCATTGCATGTGTGTTCTTCTCATAAACCACATATGGATCCACCCAGTGTGACTGCACGTCTGTTCTTCTCACAAACCACATAAGGATCCACCAGTGTTATTGGATGTGTGTTCTTTTCATGAACCAAACCCAGTGTCATTGCATATGTGGTCTTCTCACAAACCACACATGGATCCACTGGTGTCATTGCATGTGTGTTCTTCTCATGAACCACACCCAGTGTCATTGCATGTATGTTCCTCTCACAAACCACACATGGATCGTCCAGTGCCATTGCATGTGTGTTCTTCTCATGAACCACATCTAGAGTCATTGCATGTGTGTTCTTTTCACAAACCACATATCACCAGTGTCATTGCATGTGTGTTCTTCTCTTAAACCACATATGGACCCACCAGTGTCATTGCATTTCTGTTCTTTTCATGAACCAAAGCTAGAGTCATTGGATGTGTGTTCTTTTCATGAACCACACCCAGTGTCATTGCATGTTTGTTCTTCTCACAAACCACATAAGGATACACCAGTGTCATTGCATGTGTGTTATTTTCATGAACCACATCCAGTGTCATTGCATGTGTGTTCCTCTCATAAACCACACATGGATCCACCAGTGTCATTGCATGTGTGTTCTTCTCATGAACCACATCTAGAGTCATTGCATGTCTGTTCTTCTCACAAACCACGTAAGGATCCAGCAGTGTCATTGCATGTCGGTTCTTCTCATGAACCACACCCAGTGTCATTGCATGTGTGTTCTTCTCACAAACCACACATGGATCTACTAGTATCATTGCATGTCAGTTCTTTTCATGAACCACAGCCGGTGTCATTGCATGTGTGTTCTTCTCACAAACCACACATGGATCCACAAGTGTCATTGCATGTCTACTCTTTTCATTAACCTTAGTTAGAGTCATTGCATGTGTGTTCTTTTCACAAACCACATATCATAGTGTCATTACATGTGTGTTCTTCTCATAAACCACATATGGACCCACCCAGTGTGATTGCATGTCTGTTCTTTTCATAAACCACGTATGGATCCACCAGTGTCATCGCATGTCTATTCTTTTCATGAACCACAGCTAGAGTCAGTGCATGTGTGTTCTTTTCATAAACCACACCCAGTGTCATTGCATGTGTGTTCTTCTCACAAACCACACATGGATCCGCCGGTGTCATTGCATGTGTGTTCTTCTCATGAACCACACCCAGAGTCATTGCATGTCTATTCCTCTCACAAACCACACATGGATCCACCAGTGCCATTGCATGTGTGTTCTTATCATGAACCACATCTAGAGTCATTGCATGTGTGTTCTTTTCACAAACCAGATATCACCAGTGTCATTGCATGTGTGTTCTTCTCATAAACCACACATGGATCCACCAGTGTCACTGCATGTGTGTTCTTCTCATGAGCCACATCTAGAGTCGTTGCATGTCTATTCTTCTCACAAACCACATAAGGATCCACCAGTGTCATTGCATGTCTGTTCTTTTCATGAACCACACCCAGTGTCATTGCATGTGTGTTCTTCTCAGAAAACCACACATGGATCCACCAGTGTCATTGCATGTCTGCTCTTTTCATTAACCATAGTTAGAGTCATTGCATGTGTGTTCTTTTCACAAACCACATATCACTAGTGTCATTGCATGTGTGTTCTTCTCATAAACCACATATGGATCCACCCAGTGTGACTGCAGGTCTGTTCTTCTCACAAACCACATAAGGATCCACCAGTGTTATTGGATGTGTGTTCTTTTCATGAACCAAACCCAGTGTCATTGCATATGTGGTCTCACAAACCACACATGGATCCACTGGTGTCATTGCATGTGTGTTCTTCTCATGAACCACACCCAGTGTCATTGCATGTATGTTCCTCTCACAAACCACACATGGATCGTCCAGTGCCATTGCATGTGTGTTCTTCTCATGAACCACATCTAGAGTCATTGCATGTGTGTTCTTTTCACAAACCACATATCACCAGTGTCATTGCATGTGTGTTCTTCTCTTAAACCACATCTGGACCCACCAGTGTCATTGCATTTCTGTTCTTTTCATGAACCAAAGCTAGAGTCATTGGATGTGTGTTCTTTTCATGAACCACACCCAGTGTCATTGCATGTTTGTTCTTCTCACAAACCACATAAGGATACACCAGTGTCATTGCATGTGTGTTATTTTCATGAACCACCTCCAGTGTCATTGCATGTGTGTTCCTCTCATAAACCACACATGGATCCACCAGTGTCATTGCATGTGTGTTCTTCTCATGAACCACATCTAGAGTCATTGCATGTCTGTTCTTCTCACAAACCACACATGGATCTACCAGTATCATTGCATGTCAGTTCTTTTCATGAACCACAGCCAGTGTCATTGCATGTGTGTTCTTCTCACAAACCACACATGGATCCACAAGTGTCATTGCATGTCTGCTCTTTTCATTAACCTCAGTTAGAGTCATTGCATGTGTGTTCTTTTCACAAACCACATATCATAGTGTCATTACATGTGTGTTCTTCTCATAAACCACATATGGACCCACCCAGTGTGATTGCATGTCTGTTCTTTTCATAAACCACGTATGGATCCACCAGTGTCATCGCATGTCTATTCTTTTCATGAACCACAGCTAGAGTCATTGCATGTGTGTTCTTTTCATAAACCACACCCAGTGTCATTGCATGTGTGTTCTTCTCACAAACCACACATGGATCCGCCGGTGTCATTGCATGTGTGTTCTTCTCATGAACCACACCCAGAGTCATTGCATGTCTATTCCTCTCATAAACCACACATGGATCCATCAGTGCCATTGCATGTGTGTTCTTATCATGAACCACAAGAGTCATTGCATGTGTGTTCTTTTCACAAACCATATATCACCAGTGTCATTGCATGTGTGTTCTTCTCATAAACCACATATGGACCCACCCAATGTGATTGCATGTATGATCTTTTCATAAACCACATATGGATCCACCAGTGTCATTGCATGTCTGTTCTTTTCATGAACCACAGCTAGAGTCATTGGATGTGTGTTCTTTTCATGAACCACACGCAGTGTCATTGCATGTGTGTTCTTCTCTCAAACCACACAAGGATACACAAGAGTCATTGGACGTGTGTTCTTTTCATGAACCACACCGAGTGTCATTACATGTGTGTTCCTCTCATAAACCACACATGGATCCACCAGTGTCATTGCATGTGTGTTCTTCTCATGAACCACATCTAGAGTCGTTGCATGTCTATTCTTCTCACAAACCACATAAGGATCCACCAGTGTCATTGCATGTCTGTTCTTTTCATGAACCACACCCAGTGTCATTGCATGTGTGTTCTTCTCAGAAAACCACACATGGATCCACCAGTGTCATTGCATGTCTGCTCTTTTCATTAACCATAGTTAGAGTCATTGCATGTGTGTTCTTTTCACAAACCACATATCACTAGTGTCATTGCATGTGTGTTCTTCTCGTAAACCACATATGGATCCACCCAGTGTGACTGCATGTCTGTTCTTCTCACAAACCACATAAGAATCCACCAGTGTTATTGGATGTGTGTTCTTTTCATGAACCAAACCCAGTGTCATTGCATGTGTGGTCTTCTCACAAACCACACGTGGATCCACTGGTGTCATTGCATGTGTGTTCTTCTCATGAACCACACCCAGTGTCATTGCATGTATGTTCCTCTCACAAACCACACATGGATCGTCCAGTGTCATTGCATGTGTGTTCTTCTCATGAACCACATCTAGAGTCATTGCATGTGTGTTCTTTTCACAAACCACATATCACCAGTGTCATTGCATGTGTGTTCTTCTCTTAAACCACATCTGGACCCACAAGTGTCATTGCATTTCTGTTCTTTTCATGAACCAAAGCTAGAGTCATTGGATGTGTGTTCTTTTCATGAACCACACCCAGTGTCATTGCATGTTTGTTCTTCTCACAAACCACATAAGGATACACCAGTGTCATTGCATGTGTGTTATTTTCATGAACCACATCCAGTGTCATTGCATGTGTGTTCCTCTCATAAACCACACATGGATCCACCAGTGTCATTGCATGTGTGTTCTTCTCATGAACCACATCTAGAGTCATTGCATGTCTGTTCTTCTCACAAACCACGTAAGGATCCAGCAGTGTCATTGAATGTCTGTTCTTCTCATGAACCACACCCAATGTCATTGCATGTGTGTTCTTCTCACAAACCACACATGGATCTACCAGTATCATTGCATGTCAGTTCTTTTCATGAACCACAGCCGGTGTCATTGCATGTGTGTTCTTCTCACAAACCACACATGGATCCACAAGTGTCATTGCATGTCTGCTCTTTTCATTAACCTCAGTTAGAGTCATTGCATGTGTGTTCTTTTCACAAACCACATATCATAGTGTCATTACATGTGTGTTCTTCTCATAAACCACATATGGACCCACCCAGTGTGATTGCATGTCTGTTCTTTTCATAAACCACGTATGGATCCACCAGTGTCATTGCATGTCTATTCTTTTCATGAACCACGGCTAGAGTCATTGCATGTGTGTTCTTTTCATAAACCACACCTAGTGTCATTGCATGTCTGTTCTTCTCACAAACCACACAAGGATACACCAGTTTCATTGCATGTGTGTTCTTTTCATGAACCACACCCAATGTCATTGCATGTGTGTTCCTCTCATAAACCACACATGGATCCACCAGTGTCATTGCATGTCTGTTCTTCTCATGAACCACATCTAGAGTCATTGCATGTCTGTTCTTCTCACAAACCACATAAGGATCCACCAGTGTCATTGGATATGTGTTCTTTTCATGAACCACACACATTGTCATTGCATGTGTGTTCTTCTCATAAACCACACATGGATCCACCAGTAACATTGCATGTCTGTTCTTTTCATGAACAACACCCAGTGTCATTGCATGTGTGTGTTCTTCTCACAAACCACACATGGATCCAACAGTGTCATTGCATGTCTGCTCTTTTCATTAACCACAATTAGAGTCATTGCATGTGTATTCTTTTCACAAACCACATATCACAAGTGTCATTATATGTGTGTTCTTTTCATGAACCACATGTGGACCCACCCAGTGTGATTGCATGTCTGTTCTTTTCATAAACCACACATGTATCCACTAGTGTCATTGCATGTGTGTTCTTCTTATGAACCACATCTAGAGTCATTGCATTTCTGTAGTTCTCACAAACCACATAAGGATCTACCAATATCATTGGATGTGTGTTCTTTTCATGAACCACACCTAGTGTCATTGCATGTGTTATTCTCACAAACCACACATGGATCCACCAGTATCATTGCATGCCTGTTCTTCCATGAACCACAGCCAGTGTCATTGCATGTGTGTTCTTCTCACAAACCACACATGGATCCACCAGTATCATTGCATGTCTGTTATTTTCATGAACCACAGCCAGTGTCATTGCATGTCTATTCTTTTCATGAACCAGAGCCAATGTCATCCTATGTGTGTTCTTCTCACAACCCACACATGGATCCACCAGTGTCATTGCATGTCTGCTCTTTTCATTAACCACTGTTAGAGTCATTGCATGTGTGTTCTTTTCACAAACCACATATTACCAGTGTCATTGCATGTGTGTTCTTCTCATAAACCACATATGGACCCACCCAGTGTGATTGCATGTCTGTTCTTTTCATAAACCACATATGGATCCACCAGTGTTATTTTATGTCTATTCTTTTCATGAACCACAGCTAGAGTCATTGCATGTGTGTTCTTTTCATGAACCATAGCTAGAGTAACATGTGTGTTATTTTCATGAACCACACCCAGTGTCATTACATGTGTGTTCCTCTCATAAACCACACATGGATCCACCAGTGTCATTGCACGTGTGTTCTTTTCATGAACCACACTAATGGCTCAATGCACGGCACCCAGAAAATTGCTTGATGGCGGTGTTGATGTAGAGCTCGTTGGGAACCCCAAGAGGAAGGTATGATGAGCATAGCAGCAAGTTTCCCTCAGTTATGAAACCAAGGTTTAATCAAACTAGTAGGAGCAAGGAAACACCTCAAAGGTGTTACTAGCTGAGCTTTGGCAGGGCGCACTACCGGTGCTAGTAGCAACGTGGAGACCTACACAACACAACCACAAAACTTTGTGCCCAACTTGCGATGAGGTTGTCAATCTCACCGTGTTTTGCGGAAAACAAAGGATTAAACGTATCGAATGGAAAGAAGTAAAAGTTTGCAGGAAGTAAACACAAAGCAGTAAAAAATTGTAGATTGTATGTAAATACAAAGGACCGGGATCCATACTTCACTAGAGGTGGCTCTCCTTAGATAGATAACATGCTGGGTGCACAAATTACAGCGGGGCAATTGACAAACACCGAGAAAGCAATACATGCATATACTAATCATCTTGACTCCTTTGAGACTTGATTGGGCATTACAACATAATACATAGACCGCCATCCAACTGCATCTATGACTAATAATCCACCTTCACGTTATCATCCGAACCCCCTCCAGTATTAAGTTGCAAGCAACAGATTATTGCTTTACGAACTGCGTGTAAAGTAAACAATACGATTGTTCTATGAACAAAAGATCGTCGTTTTCTCCCTAGTAGCAACAACACATCTAGTACCTTAGAGATTTATGTCACTTCCCCAGATTACCAGAGGCATGAACCCACTATCGAGCATAAGTACTAACTCTTGGAGTTGCTAGCATCTACTTGGCGAAGATAGCTACTAACAATGGAAAGCATGCAAGATCTCAAATAACAAAGACATGATAGAATCAATAAATCAATCTGAAATAGCATCTCAATATCCATCGGATCCCTACAAACACAACATGTATGGATTACAAATAGATGATCTTGATCATGAACGGAGCTCACAAGATCTAAACATGAAAGCACAAAGGAGGAGAAACCAGCCATCTAGCTACTACATGGATCCGTAGTCCAAGGATGAACTACTCACACATCACACCGGAGGCTTGCATGGTGATGAAGAAGGCCTCCAGGGTGAATTCCCCTCTCTGGCAGGGTGCTGGGAAGAGCTTCAGAACCCCCTCGATCTAGGGACAGAGACGACGGCGGCTACAGACTCTTTCGTGGATTTTTGATCGGGTACCTAGGGTTTACGTCCTGAGGGCAACTTATAGGCGGAAGGAGAGGCCGAGGGGGTGCTGGGGTCGGCCAGACCACCCCCTGGCGCGGGCCAAGCCTGGCCGCACGGCCAGGTGGTGTGGCCGGCCCCTGGCCCCTCTCCGTCTCGTATTCTGGCACTTGATCCCTTCTGGAAAAATAGGCACTTTGGCTTTTGTCCCGTCCAATTCCGAGAATATTCATTTTCTGACTTTCCTGGAACCAAAAACAGCAGAAAACAGGCAGCTGGCACTGTGGATCTTGTTAATAGGTTAGTCCAAGAAATCATAATAAAAGTGTCATTGCATGTGTGTTCCTCTCATAAACCACACATGGATCCACCAATGTCATTGCATGTGTGTTCTTCTCATGAACCACATATCAAGTCATTGCATGTCCATTCTTCTCACAAACCACATAAGGATCCACCAGTGTCATTGGATGTGTGCTCTTTTCATGAACCACACCCAGTGTCATTGCATGTGTGTTCTTCTCACAAACCACACATGGATCCACCAGCATCATTACATGTTTGTTCTTTTCATGAACCACAGCCAGATTCATTGCATGTATGTTCTTCTAACAAACCACACATGGATCCACTAGTGTCATTGCATGTCTGCTCTTTTGATTAACCACAGTTAGAGTCATTTTATGTGTGTTCTTTTCACAAACTACATATCACTAGTGTCATTGCATGCGTGTTCTTCTCATAAAGCACATATGGATCCACCCAGTGTCATTGGATGTGTGTTCTTCTCACAAACCACATAAGGATCCACCGGTGTCATTGGATGTGTGTTCTTTTCATGGACCACACCCAGTGTCATTGCATGGGTGTTCTTCTCACAAACCACACATGGATCCACCAGTATCATTGCATGTCTATTATTTTCATGAACCATAGCCAGTGTCATTGCATGTGTGTTTTTCTCACAAACCACACATGGATCCACCAGTGTTATTGCATGTTTGCTCTTTTCATTAACCACAGTTAGAGTCATTGCATGTGTGTTCTTTTCACAAACCACATATCACCAGTGTCATTGCATGTGTGTTCTTCTCATAAACCACATATGGACCCACCCAGTGTGATTGCATGTCTGTTCTTTTCATAAACCACATATGGATCCACCAGTGTCATTGCATGTCTGTTCTTTTCACGAACCACAGCTTGAGTCATTGCATGTGTGTTCATTTCACAAACCACACCTAGTGTCATTGCATGTGTGTTCTTCTCACAAACCACATAAGGATACACTAGTGTCATTGCATGTGTGTTCATTTCATGAACCACACCCAGTGTCATTGCATGTGTGTTCATCTCATAAACCACACATGGATCCACCAGTGTCATTGCATGTGTGTTCTTTTCATGAACCACACCCAGTGTCATTGCATGTGTGTTCTTCTCACAAAATACATATGGATCCACCAGTATCATTGCATGTTTGTTCTTTTCATGAACCACAACCAGTGTCATTGCATGTGTGTTCTTCTCACAAACCACACATGGATCCACCAGTGTCATTGCATGTCTCCTCTTTTCATTAACCACAGTTAGATTCATTGCATGTGTTTTCTTTTCACAAAGCACATATCACCAGTGTCATTGCATGTGTGTATTTCTCATAAATCACATATGGACCCACCCAGTGTGATTGCATGTCTGTTCTTTTCATAAACCACATATGGATCCACTAGTGCCATTGCATGTCTGTTCTTTTCATGAACCACAGCTAGAGTCATTGCATGTGTGTTCTTTTCATGAACCACATCTAGAGTCATTGCATGTCTGTTCTTCTCATGAACCACAGCTATAGTCATTGCATGTGTGTTCTTTGCATGAACCACACCCAGTGTCATTGCATGTCTGTTCTTCTCACAAACCACATATGGATCCACCAGTGTCATTGCATGTCTGTTCTTTTCATGAACCGCAGCTAGAGTGGTTGCCTGTGCGTTCCTCTCATAAACCACACATGGATCCACCAGTGTCATTGCATGTGTGTTCTTCTCATGAACCACATCTAGAGTCATTGCATGTGTGTTCTTCTCACAAACCACATAAGGATCCACCAGTGTCATTGGATGTGTGTTCTTTTCTTGAACCACACCAAGTGGCATTGCACGTGTGTTGTTCTCACAAACCACACACGAATCCACCAGTGTCATTGCATGTCTGCTCTTTCATTAACCATAGTTAGAGTCATTGCATGTGTGTTCTTTTCAAAAAGCACATATCACCAGTGTTATTGCATGTGTGTACTTCTCATAAACCACATATGGACCCACCCAATGTGATTGCATGTCTGTTCTTTTCATAAACCACATATGGATCCACCAGTGTCATTGCATGTCTGTTCTTTTCATGAACCACAGCTAGAGTCATTGCATGTGTGTTCTTTTCACAAACCACACCCAGTGTCATTGCATGTGTGTTCTTCTCACAAACCACATAAGGATACACTAGTGTCATTGCATGTGTGTTCTTTTCATGAACCACACCCTGTGTCATTGCATGTGTGTTCCTCTCATAAACCACACATGGATCCACCAGTGTCATTGCATGTGTGTTCTTCTCATGTACGACATCTAGAGTCATTGCATGTATGTTCTTCTCACAAACCACATAAGGATCCACAAGTGTCATTGGATGTGTGTTCTTTTCATGAACCACACCCAGTGTCATTGCATGTGTGTTCTTCTCACGAACCACACATGGATCCACCAATATCATTGCATGTCTGTTCTTTTCATGAACCACAACCAGTGTCATTGCATGTGTGATCTTCTCACAAACCATACATGGATCCACCAGTTTCAATGCATGTCTGCTCTTTTCATTACCATAGTTAGAGTCATTGCATGTGTGTTCTTTTCACAAACCACATATCACTAGTGTCATTGCATGTGTGTCCTTCTCATAAACCACATATGGACCCACCCAGTGTGATTGCATGTCTATTCTTTTCATAAACCACATATGGATCCACCAGTGTCATTGCATGTCTATTCTTTTCATGCACCACAGCTTGAGTCATTGCATGTGTGTTCTTTTCATGAACCACAGCTAGAGTCATTGCATGTGTATTCTTTTCATGAACAAAACCCAGTGTCATTGCATGTCTGTTCTTCTCACAAACCACATAAGGATACACTAGTGTCATTGCATGTGTGTTCTTTTCATGAACGACACCCAGTGTCATTGCATGTGTGTTCCTCTCATAAACCACAGATGGATCCACCAATGGCATTGCATATGTGTTCTTCTCATGAACCACATCTAGAGTCATTGCATGTCTGTTCTTCTCACAAACCACATTAGGATCCACCGGTGTCATTGGATGTGTGTTCTTTTCATGAACCACACCCAGTGTGATTGCATGTGTGTTCTTCTCACAAACCACACAGGGATCAACCAGTATCATTGCATGTCTGTTCTTTTCATGAACCACAGCCAGTGTCATTGCATGTGTGTTCTTCTCACAAACCACACATGGATCCACTAGTGTCATTGCATGTCTACTCTTTTTATTAACCACAGTTAGTCATTGCATGTGTGTTCTTCACATCAACCACATATGGACCCACCTAGTGTGATTGCATGTCTGTTATTTTCATAAACCTCATATGGATCCACAAGTGTCATTGCATGTCTATTATTTTCATGAACCATAGCTAGAGTCATTGCATGTGTGTTCTTTTCATGAACCACAACTAGAGTCATTGCATGTGTGTTCTTTTCAAAAACCACACCCATTGTCATTGCATGTCTGTTCTTCTCACAAACCACATAAGGATACACCAGTGTCATTGCATGTGTGTTCTTCTCATGAACCACACCCAGAGTCATTGCATGTCTGTTCCTCTCACAAACCACACATGGATCCACCAGTGCCATTGCATGTGTGTTCGTCTCATGAACCACGTCCATAGTCATTGCATGTGTGTTCTTTTCACAAACCACATATCACCAATGTCATTGCATGTGTGTTCTTCTCTTAAACCACATATGGACCCACCTAGTGTGTTTGCATGTCTGTTCTTTTCATAAACCACATATGGATCCACCAGTGTCATTGCATGTCTGTTCTTTTCATGAACCACATCTAGATTCATTGCATGTGTGTTCTTTTAATGAACCACACCCAGTGGCATTGCATGTCTACTCTTTTTATTAACCACTGTTAGAGTCATTGCATGTGTGTTCTTCTAATCAACCACATATGGACCCACCTAGTGTGATTACATGTCCGTTATTTTCATAAACCTCATATGGATCCACAAGTGTCATTACATGTCTATTCTTTTCATGAACCACAGCTAGAGTCATTGCATGTGTATTCTTTTCATGAACCACAACTAGAGTCATTGCATGTGTGTTCTTTTCACAAACCACACCCATTGTCATTGCATGTCTGTTCTTCTCACAAACCACATATGGATCCACCAGTGTCATTGCATGTCTGTTCTTTTCATGAACCACAGCTAGAGTGGTTGCATGTGCGTTCCTCTCATAAACAACACATGGATCCACCAGTGTCATTGCATGTGTGTTCTTCTCATGAACCACATCTAGAGTCATTGCATGTGTGTTCTTCTCATAAACCACATAAGGATCCACCAGTGTCATTGGATGTGTGTTCTTTTCATGAACCACACCCAGTGGCATTGCATGTGTGTTCTTCTCACAAACCACACACGGATCCACCAGTGTCATTGCATGTCTTCTCTTTCATTAACCACAGCTAGAGTCATTGCATGTGTGTTCTTTTCATGAACCACACCCAGTGTCATTGCATGTCTGTTATTCTCACAAACCACACCTAGTGTCATTGCATGTCTGTTCTTCTCACAAACCACATGAGGATACACCAGTGTCATTGCATGTGTGTTCTTTTCATGAACCACACCATGTGTCATTGCATGTGTGTTCCTCTCATAAACCACACATGGATCCACCAGTGTCATTGCATGTGTGTTCTTCTCATGAACCACATCTAGAGTCATTGCATGTCTATTCTTCTCACAAACCACATCAGGATCCACTAGTGTCATTGGATGTGTGTTCTTTTCATGAACCACACCAAGTGTCATTGCATGTGTGTTCTTCTCACAAACCACACATGGATCCACCAGTGTCATTGCATGTGTGTTGTTCTCATGAACCACATCTAGAGTCAATGCATGTCTGTTCTTCTCACAAACCACATAAGTATCCACCAGTGTCATTGGATGTGTGTTCTTTTCATGAACCACACCTAGTGTCATTGCATGTGTGTTCTTCTCACAAACCACACATGGATCCACCAGTATCATTGCATGTCTGTTCTTTTCATGAACCACAGCCAGTGTCATTGCACGTATGTTCTTCTCACAAACCACACATGGATCCACCAGTGTCACTGCATGTCTTCTCTTTTCATTAACCACGATTAGAGTCATTGCATGTGTGCTATTTTCACAAACCACATATCACCAGTGTCATTGCATGTGTGTTCTTCTCATAAACCACATATGGACCCACCCAGTGTGATTGCATGTCTCTTCTTTTCATAAACCACATATGGATCCACCAGTGTCATTCCATCTCTGTTCTTTTCATGAACCACACCTAGTGTCATTGCATGTGTGTTCTTCTCACAAACCACACCTAGTGTCATTGCATGTATGTTCTTCTCACAAACCACATGAGGATACACCAGTGTCATTGCTTGTGTGTTATTTTCATGAACCAGACCCAGTGTCATTGCATGTGTGTTCCTCTCATAAACCACACATGGATCCACCAGTGTCATTGCATGTATGTTCTTCGCATGAACCACATCTAGAGTCATTGCACGTCTTTTCTTCTCACAAACCACGTAAGGATCCACCAGTGTCATTGCATGTCTGTTCTTCTCATGAACCACACCTAATGTCATTGCATGTGTGTTCTTCCCACAAACCACACATGGATCCAACAGTATCATTGCGTGCCTGCTCTTTTCATTAACCACAGTTAGAGTCATTGCATGCGTGTTCTTTTCACAAACCACATATTACCAATGTCATTGCATGTGTGTTCTTCTCATAAACCACATATGGACCCAGCCAGTGTGATTGCATGTCTGTTCTTTTCATAAACCACATATGGATCCACCAGTGTCATTGCATGTCTATTCTTTTCATAAACCACAGCTAGAGTCATTGCATGTATGTTCTTTTTATGAACCACACCTAGTGTCATTGCATGTGTGTTCTTCTCACAAAGCACATAAGGATACACCAGTGTCATTGCATGTGTGTTCTTTTCATGTACCACACCCAGTGTCATTGCATGTGTGTTCCTCTCATAAACCACACATGGATCCACCAGTGTCATTGCATGTGTGTTCTTCTCAGGAACCACATCTAGAGTTATTGCATGTATGTTCTTCTCACAAACCACATAAGGATCCACCTGTGTCATTGGATGTGTGTTCTTTTCATGAACCACACCCAGTGTCATTGCATGTGTGTTCTTCTCGCAAACCACACATGGATCCGCCAGTGTCATTGCATGTCTGCTCTTTTCATTAACCACAGTAAGAGTCATTGCATGTGTGTTCTTTTGACAAACCATATATCACCAGTGTCATTGCATGTGTGTTCTTCTCATAAACCACATATGGACCCACCCAGTGTGATTGCATATCTGTTATTTTCATAAACCACATATGGATCCACCAGTGTCATTGCATGTCTATTCTTTTCATGAACCACAGCTAGAGTCATTGCATGTGTGTTCTTTTCATGAACCACAGCTAGAGTCATTGCATGTGTGTTCTTTTCATGAACAAAACCCAGTGTCATTGCATGTCTGTTCTTCTCACAAAGCACATAAGGATCCACCAGTGTCATCGCATGTGTGTTGTTTTCATGAACCACACCCAGTGTGATTGCATGTGTGTTCTTATCACAAACCACACATGGATCAACCAGTATCATTGTATGTCTGTTCTTTTCATGAACCACAACCAGTGTCATTGCATGTGTGTTCTTCTCTGAAACCACACATGGATCCACCAGTGTCATTGCATGTCTACTCTTTTCATTAACCATAATTAGAGTCATTGCATGTGTGTTCTTCTCATCAACCACATATGGACACACCCAGTGTGATTGCATGTCTATTATTTTCATAAACCACATATGGATCCACCAGTGTCATTGCATGTCTAACTCAAAGTTTTAGCTTTGAAAACCCCAAAACCATGAACCTTAGAAATTCCCTCTTACCGCTATATCTATCTCAATCTTTAGATGACTCGTGGAAACCAAGGAGGGAGGAGCTCGTCGCAAGACCCAATGCTGCAGATCTTGCAGAATCTCATCGCAGACCGTGAAGCAAGCAGGGCCGAGCGCCAAGCCAACTTAGCAACATTGTAGCAGATCACCCAAATGGCTCTCAACAACCAAGGGCATGGAAATCAGGATCACCATGGATCCAAACTCAAAAAAATTCAGAACACTAATCCCCCAATCTTCAACCAATTTGAAAACCCATTAGATGCTGATGACTGGTTACAGACCTTGGAAAACAACTTAGAAGTTGCAAGAGTGGATGAAAATGAGAAAGTTCTCTTTGCCACCCACTATCTAGCACGGGATGCAAGAGCTTGGTGGAATAGTATCCGCAATATGAACCATGGTCAAGTGATGACCTGGGAAGCATTCAAAGTTAAGTTTAGCCGCACCCACGTACCGCAAGGTCTAGTCAACAGAATGAGAGATGAGTTCCGCGAATTGAAGCAAGGAAGAATGACTGCGGTGGAGTACCGTGACAGATTCCTATCACTTGCCAGATATGCACCCGATGAGATCAACACGGAGGCCAAGAAGAAGGAGAGATTCTTGACCGGACTACATGATGAGATGCAGACTGTCCTCGTCAACATCTGTTTCCAGGATCTCGAAGAGCTAGTCGACTCTGCCATTCAAATGGAAGGGAAGATTAACCAGGCAAACGACAACCGCAAGCATCGTATGATGTAGCATTCTGGATCCAGTAGTCACCAGAAGTACCGTCCCAACCCTTCACCAGGATATGCACCAAGGAACAACCGACCCCCAAATTCTCGCCCAAGCTACCCCAACCGTAGCGGAGGCAATGTGAAGTCTAGAGGAAACAATCACAACTCCGGTAATGCCAACAATTTCAACCGTGCACCTCCCAAGAGCAACAACAACAACAACAACAACAATAACACTGCACCCAGAACTGGCAGCAATGCTGTGCCTGTCGCAGTCAAGGACAAGTCCCAGATCACTTGTTTCGAGTGTGGAGTGAAAGGTCACTACTCCAATGAGTGTCCCAAGAAGACAACAGCCAATGCCAATGTGAATGCCCCAGCTCAACAACAGCGTCGTGTTCAACCAGGAAGGAGATTTGCCCCAGGGAACCCTCACAGCCGCAATGGCCGTCTCTTCCACATGAACGCAGAAGAAGCCCAGGAAGCACCAGATGTAGTGTTGGGTATGTTTTCTGTCAACTCAGTCTTAGCAAGAGTATTGTTTGCTTCTGGAGCATCGGATTCATTTGTCACCGAAGAATTTGCATGCACTAGTAAGATTCACCCAACCAACCTGAAGCATGTCATGATAGTTCAAATCCCCGGTTCAACTACAAAAGCTAGAAAAATTTGCAAAGTTGTACCTATCAGAATACATGGAATAGATTTTTATGCCAACCTAATTGTACTTGGAACCAAAGGATTGGAAGTAGTACTAGGTATGGACTGGATGTCCAGGCATAAAGGATTGATAGACTGTGCTAAGAAAGCCATCACCATGACCAGTAGTTCTGGAGTCACAGTACAGCATATCTCTGAAACCTTATCCCGTCAATTCAGGTGCAACAAGAGTGTAGCCCTGCCCACCATAGACCCAGTTAGAGTAGTCTGTGAATACCCCAACGTATTCCTAGATGAATTGCCAGGTATGCCCCCGGATAGGGATATTGAGTTCATTATCAAAGTAATCCCCGGAACCGGACCTATAGCCCAGAGACCCTATAGCATGAACCCCTCAGAGTTAGTGGAACTGAAGAAGCAGTTGGATGCCATGTTAGAGAAAGGATTGATTCAACCAAGCGCATCTCCATGGAGATCACCAGTGTTATTCGTCGACAAGAAAGATGGAGGCAACCGTCTGTGTACAGATTACAGAAAGTTGAATGATGTCACCATCAAGAACAAGTACCCCTTGCCAAAGATAGAGGATCTATTTGATCAGTTGACCGGAGCCCAGGTATTCTCAAAGGTGGATCTTAGGACTGGTTATCACCAACTTAAGATTCGTGCAACGGATATTCCGAAGACCGCCTTTACTACTCGCTATGGTTTATACGAGTATACGGTTATGTCTTTTGGATTAACCAATGCCCCTGCTTATTTCATGAATCTCATGAATAAGATCTTTATGAATTTCCTAGATAATTTTGTAGTTGTGTTTATCGACGACATCCTTATCTACCAAGTCAGAAGAAGAGCATGAGCAACATCTGAGAGTTATCCTAGAAACCCTGAGAGAGCATCAGTTATATGCCAAGTTCAGCAAGTGTGAGTTTTGGCTAAAGGAAGTAGGATTCCTAGGACATATTGTGTCTGCCGGAGGAGTGTCGGTTGATCCCGCCAAGATCAAAGATGTCGAAGAATGGGAAGCCCCAACCACTCAAACCCAAGTCCGTGCATTTCTCGGATTAGCGGGATATTACCACAAGTTCGTAGAAGGATTCTCGAGCATAGCCCAACCAATGACCCAATTGTTGAAGAAGGACAAGAAGTTTGAATGGATAGACAAATGTGAAGCCATTTTCCAAGAGCTGAAGAAGAGATTGATATCAGCCCCAATATTGGTCATGCCAGACATCAAGAAGCCGTTTGATGTGTATTGTGACGCATCCAAGATTGGTCTAGGATGTGTATTGATGCAAGAAGGCAAAGTCATCGCGTATCTGTCTTGACAACTGAAGCAGCATGAGCAGAACTATTCGACCCATGATCTTGAGCTAGCAGCTGTGGTTCTAGCATTAAAGACATGGCATCATTATCTGATGGGTAATCGCTATGAGATTTACTCAGATCATAAGATCTTGAAGTATATCTTCACTCAGAAGGAGCTGAATATGAGGCAAAGGAGATGGATAGAGTTAATCAAGGATTATGACCTTGACATTCACTATCACCCCGGCAAAGCCAATGTGGTAGCGGATGCTCTTAGCAGATTGCCGTGTAGGCTTAACACCATGATCAAGTAGAAGAAACCAAGTTTTTATGAAGAGTTGGAGCAGTTCAGGACTGAGCTTGTTAGCAAAGGATTCGTAGCTAGCATTGAACTGCAACCCATGTTGATTAGCCAAATCAAGGAAGCCCAGAAGGGGAATGAAAGTATTGACGGAATCAAACATTGTATTGGTACAGGAAAGGTACCTGGATTCACCGAAGACGAGGAAGGAGTACTATGGTACAAAGGACGTATCTATGTGCCAGCAGATTCGGAGCTGAAGGAAGTTATCATGAAGGAAGCTCATGATACTCTTTATTCTATCCACCCCGGAGGAACAAAGATGTATCAGGACTTGAAGGAGCAATTTTGGTGGCACAAGATGAAGAGAGAGATCGGAAGCTACATCGCCAAATGTGACATCTGTCAAAGAGTCAAAGCAGAGCATCAGAGACCCGCAGGACTGTTGCAACCATTGCAGATTCCGGAATGGAAATTGGATTCCGTCGGAATGGACTTTATCACCGGTTTACCTACTTCTAGTAGGGGAAATGACTCAATCTGGGTCATAGTTGATAGACTGTCCAAGGTAGCCCACTTTATACCTGTCAAAACAACTTACCAGAGTGCAAAGTTAGCAGAGCTATACATTGCTAGGATTGTTAGTCTGCATGGAACCCCCAAAACCATCGTATCAGATCGAGGAACCCAGTTTACCTCAAGATTTTGCCAGAAAGTCCAAGAAGGGTTAGGAACCAATTTGAACTTCAGCACCGCATATCACCCGCAAACAGATGGACAGACTGAGAGAGTCAACCAGATCCTAGAGGATATGCTTAGAGCTTGTGTGTTGGAATATGGATCAAAATGGGAAGACTGCCTGCCTTTCGCAGAATTCTCATATAAGAACAGTTATCAAGATAGTTTACAGATGGCACCATTTGAATTCCTATACGGAAGAAAGTGTCGTACCCCTTTGAATTGGTCGCAAGTAGGAGAGAGTCAGATCTTTGGACCCAACATTCTCCGAGAAGCAGAAGAGAAAGTTCACAAAGTCCGTGAGCACCTCAAGACCGCCCAATCCAGACAGAAGAGTTATGCTGACAAGAGAAGGAGAGACCTGACTTTCAATGTCGGAGATTTTGTATATCTCAAGGTTTCACCATTGAAGGGAACTCAACGCTTTAGTCTGAAGGGAAAGTTAGCCCCCAGATATATCGGACCTTTCAAGATTCTAAACTGTCGAGGAGAAGTATCATATCAACTGGAACTGCCTGAAGAGATGTCAGCCATCCACAATGTGTTCCATATCTCGTTACTTCGCAAATGTTTGGAAGTGCCCGAGAAGACGGAAGTTTTCAAGAACATCAATCACAGAGCTATGGAAATCAACAATGACTTGACCTACAGAGAAGTACCCATCCGTATCTTAGAAGAAGCCTACAGAACCACCAGAACCAGGAGCATCAAGTTTCTCAAGATTCAGTAGAGCAACCATACCAAGGAGGAAGCCACTTGGGAGCACGAAGATTACATTAAGACAGAGTTCCCAGATCTCTTTAGTTCCTAGTTTTCTTTGCAAATCTCGGGACGAGATTTTGTTTAAGGGGGGAAGGTTTGTAACATCCCAAAACTTCAATCCAAGATTATCAAGATCTAAATCATCAAAATTAGGGTTCACAAAAACTTTTCCAAATTTAAAATGAAAGCATTCATGTGTATGTGCATTTAAAATAGGGATTGATTTGAATTGCCATGGTTCTGTGATTCTTTGGTTGTAAAATGTTTCTTAGATGATTTAAACATCATCTACATCATTCCCAATCTTTTACCAAAGAAAATCAAATAAAAAACAATTAAAAAGGAGGAATGATCATTTTGGCCATTTTAATCCACTACACTACTTTGAGTGTTCCTAGCACTCATTTCTTAACAGAGACAATTCATGATCTTTGCACCCCTTGCTAGTACACATAATGAGGTACCAAGGCCCACCTTTTGATCTGCTAAAAACATTCTTTTGCTTATTTTAAATGGCATGTGAAAATTGAATCCAATGCATATGCATAGATCACCCCTATTTCAAAAACCACCTATTTGAGCTCCACTTTCAAAACCCTTGCAACCAGAGACTACCTAGCACTAGTGGAGAACACCCAAAAATTTTGAAACCAAAATTCAAAAGTTTTTCTCTTTCGGCCATTCTATCAAACACCTTGTGGACAAGATCAAAGTGGCCTAACTATTACTGTTTTGGGCTTGATCTTGTCTAGCAAATTGAAGTGCTTTGATCACCCTTGTCTCCCTCAAGCCTAACCAGACCAACACCAACACCTCCTCTACCTCCTAGCTGCACTGCAAGGCCATACCGAGCAACCTCTCGCTGGCCGACCATGCACTCGCAGCAGCAGACCGCTTCCCCCTCTCTCGCCATGTCTACAAGCTAACCAGTGGTCCACCGCCACCGTCCAACCAGCCCTAGCCCAGAGACAGAGACCAGAACGGCGAGGAACCGCCGCGCCCGGAGCTGGTCGACCATGCCGACGCCGCCCGCAGAGCGCGCCCTGTCCCCGCGTGCACAAACCGCCCCTTGACCGCAGCCCGCGCCTACCGCTCCGCCATGACCTAGGGAAAACCCCAGACACCCCCGCTGGCCACCCAACTCACCCCAGCCACCGCTCGCCGTCGAACCCGCCGCCTCTACCTCCCAGAGCGCGTGACGCTCGCGACCAGCACAGAGCCCGCCTTACCGCGCCTTTAAGCCTCAGTGCACCGCCAGGAGACAGGCCACCGCCCCCTACCTCGAGCCACGCTGCTAGACCCCTGTGCCGCCCTCGCCGGAGTCGCCTGCCCACACTGTTCGGTCTCACCGTTGGGCCTATATAAGCCGGCCTCCCCAGCCTCTTTTCTCCACACCCACTCACTCCCCACCTCTCTCTGATCCTTTCCCTCTCTCGCCGCAGCCAATCGAGCTCTGCCTCACCGGAATTGGAGCCGGAGCCGCCACAATAGGAGGAGAAGGGCGCCTATGATTTAAGGAACCCTAAGCTCCGCCACAACTAAGCCTCGCCTCGCCGTCGTCTTTCAGCTCGTTTGCCCGCCTCACATACCTCGCTGGAGCCCTGGTACATCCCCGGTAGACCCCCACCAAGCCGTGATACGTCCATTTTGCATCACTATTCTATGTCTTAATTCACTATTATTCATTGATATATTTCGTATTGAGAGGTGATACTTATGTTATTTCATCTATTTTTACATGGTTGATGACATTTTGGAGTATGGACCACTGCAGTCAGGATTCTGATGGAAAAAGTGCTGTTTGGAGGCAAAATTCGCGAAGATCAGAAAATCCGGGAAAATATACGGAAAATCCTATTTTTCTAGAAGACTTAGGATGCCAGAAGATGGAGTGGAGGTTGGCCACAGGGGCCCACACCACCCCATGGCGCGGGCAGGCCTAGGCCGCGCCTGGAGGTGGTGTGGCCGCCCTGGCCCACTCCAGCCTCTCCCCTCTGGCGTATATCAACCCCACGAAACCCTAAGACTCGGGGAACGACCACAGAAAGATTCTGCCGCCTCTACGGGGTGGAAAACACCGAGAGAGAAAGATCTCTCTGGCAGATAGATTTCTACGGGGGAATTCCTTCCCGAAGAGGGGAGATCATCGCCATCAACACCACCATCAAGCTGGACTTCATCGGGATCATCATCATCATCACCACCACAATCATCACCATCAGCACCCTCATCACCATCTCCATATTGCTGTAACTATTGGTTGAATCTTGCATAGTTCATAGGGGAAACTTTCCCGGTGTTGATTACTCTTTGTAGTTGATGCTATTGAGTGAACCATTGAATTATTGTTTATGTTCAGCTTGTTATACATCATTATTCCATCTCTGATCATGATCCATATGATGTCTTGTGAGTAGTTCGTTTTGTTCTTGAGGACATGGGAGAAGTCTTGTTGTTAGTAGTGGAGTTGCGTTGAGAAAGATTCAATAGATTGTTATTTAAGTTGTGGTGTACTTCTTCTAGTGGTGTCATGTGAACGTCGACTACATGACACTTCACCTATATGGGCCTAGGGGAATGCATTGTGTATTTGGCTACTAATCGTAGGGGTTGCCGGAGTGCAGAAACCTAAACCCCCGTTAGGAAACCATTGCACAAGGGACGTAAGGGTCTTAGAGTTTAAAGCTGTGGTTAGGTTTCTACCTTAATTACTTTCTTGTACTTACGGATGTTTGAAAGGGGTATAATCACAAGTATGTATTAGTCTTGGATGGGACGGTACATTAGCACAGGTTCACCCACACAACACTTAGCAAGCTAAAGAAGATTAATCAACTATATGAAGCGAAAGCACTTGACAGTCTTCCCATGTGTCCTCGAGAACGTTTGGTCATCTTAAGTAATACAACTGGCTTGTCCTTTGCTGCATAAAGGATTGGGCCACTTGCTGCATTTATTCCTACTGTCTTTTATTTTACTCGTACTTTGTTCACTTGCCTTATCAAAAACCCCTAAAAATCCGTTTGCTAAGTATTTGCAGAGAATTCCTGATCCATACCACTAGCCAACACCTTCTTCTCCTCGTTGGGTTCGACACTCTTACTTATCGAAAATACTGCGATATACCCCCTATACTTGTGGGTCATCAAGACTATTTTCTGGCATCGTTGTCATAGAGTGAAGCGCTATTGGAGAGTGGAACTGGTAAAGGGAAGTTCTACTGTGAGTATTGTTTACTTCTGCTAGTTGCTTTATTTTCGTTATGGATAATTCGCTGAGTTTCTTATTTGGTAATGCTACTACCACTGCTAAGGTAGTAGATAAGCCACCACCTGCTGAGAAAGATGTTTACAAAATACCTACAAGAATTATTGATCGTGTTATGGATAACTACTATGTTGGGGATGGAACTGTCCATCCCGGTGATCATTTACTCTTTATACACAAATTATGCGGGTTGTTCAAGTGTGCAGGTATTACTACAGATCAAGTTAAGAAGAAGTTATTCTCATTATCACTGAAAGGAAGAGCTGAGGAATGGTATAAGCTGCTAAAGAATGGTCAAGCTCTGGAATGGGAGGAAATAGTGCCTCTCTTTTATTCAAAGTTTTATCCTCCTAGTGATATTCATAAAGATCGGAATCAAATATACAACTTTTGGCCTCTTGATGGAGAGAGTACAACTCAAGCTTCGGGGAGATTGAAGTTACTAATGCTCAGATGTCCCATTCATGAGCTCCCCAACAATATTATTATCAACAACTTTTATGCAAGGCTCCCTGTACATGATAAAGATTTATTGGATGCTTCTTGTGCTAGATCATTCACTCGCATAGAAGAAGAAGCTAAATGGAATCTTATGGACCGTATTCAAAACAATGCTGAAGCATGGGAGAATGAAAGGTAGAAAGTTAGGTATAAATTATGATTATGAATGCATTGAATCTTTTATGGGAACTGATGACTTGCAAAATATTAAAAATGCTTATGGTCTAGACTCTCAAGCTATTGCTTCTTATTTTAAGGCTTTTGCTTCCTATATTGAAGTGCCTAAAAAGAAGTGGAATAAGTATCATGAACCTTATAAAGATATTGCTAAGACTGTTCCTGCAAGAAATACTGAAGTTTATACTGCTAATCATGTTTTACCTGAACCTTATATTGAGAAAATGCCTTTTCCAGTTAAGGTAAAAGAACATTCTATGATAGCTAGTATGGTTAATGAAAGTATGAATAAAGCTATTGAACCTGATAAACAAATGGTTGATGAACCTATAATAGCAAGTGTGAAATACTTTGTCACTAAATATGAAAAAGAGGGACACACTATCCTTTGTAAGGATACCTCAAATATTGTTTCACAAAGTAGTGTTATGATAGCTAGTATTCCCGTGTTTTCTATTAGAATAAGTGATCATTGCTATGATTGTCCTTGTGATAGATATATTGTTAAATTTATGCATGATACTGAAAGCTATTATGAGAGAGGGAAAAGTGTTCTTATGCATCTCAATAATATCAAGTTTCCTCATTTTATGCTGAAAGTTTTTATGTTGCACTTTTTTTGCCTTCTTATGCAAGTTGCCTTTGGTTTCAATAACTTGTTTGTTTAAAAAATCCCCTTGCATAGGAAGTGGGTTAGACTTAAATATGTGTGTTTTTGCTTCGTAATGCTCTCTTTCCCTTCAATTCATATTCCTATGAGAGCTTCTTCAAAATTATCATGCCCATCTTAATGGCTATAAAGAAAGAGCTTTTTGGGAGACAACCCAATTTGTTTTTGCTTTCAGTTTGTTCTAGTCTTGGAAGTTATTACTTCGGTAATAACCGCTCCTTATCCATTTTGTTTGGTTTTTGTGTCAAGATCAACCTCTAATGAGAGAGAAGTAATATTTGGGGAAGTTACTGTCCCGAAACAGATTTTCTGTGCTTCACCGTAAAAATTCATGAGAGATCTCTGTATGTCGGATTGAGCTGTAATTGTTTGTGCTTCTGCCCTAGGTTGTTATTTAACTTTCGTTAGTTTTGCACTTTTTGATTTGAGCAACAGAGGATTTTCGAAAAAAATGATCTTTACCTGCTAGTCTGTTTTGACAGATTTTGCCACTCTTGCATTTGCTTCTTTATTCGATTTCCTTTTTGAATTCTTTTTGGGTTTTCAAAAGGAGTTGCTACAGTAGCTTTTGTTTTGATGGTTTTCATTTGAAGTTAGACTCAAAAGGTTTTATCACTTCACTTATACTAATGTTGCTAATGAGAACTGTGTGAAGTTTTGTGTGAAAGAAATTTCCAGGAAGTGGAGAAAATGGTGTAATAAGGAAGAGAAGGTTTTATGACTCAAGTAATAAGTGTATGAAGATGAAGATATCGATGATATTCAAGAGATGACTCCGGAAGGATCCACTATATACCAAATTCAGAGACCTGTAGAGTCCGTTCCCAACTAGGTAACAGTTTTAGTAAGAAAAGTTCCGCGAAAATACAATCCAACTATATTTTTGCAGTTTTCAGTCGATAAGGAAAGTTTCGAAGCGAAAAAGGGACGGAACTGGAGCCGAGGTGGCCCACACCACCCCATGGCATGGGCCCACCCCTGGCCGCGCCACCAGGTGGTAAGGACACCCAGGACTCCGCCTCCGACTCGTTTTCTCCCAGTACCTTCCTTTTGATATGAAACTTTGTAATATATAACCCCCAGGATCCCCCGAGGTCCGTATATCGTGTTTTCGTCGTATTTTTGTTTCAATCTGTTTCTGCCAGGAACTATTCTTAGAGCCTTGAAGCACAATGATGTCCGCCAAGGATAAAGGGAAGGAACCTATGGAGGGAGACCTCCAAGACCCCGGGAAGGAGAAGGAGATCAAGAGTGAAGGTGAAGAGGAGCAAGGCCAACGTCCGCACACCGGCACTACCATTGCAAGCATTGGAGTGGTGAAACCTGCCAAGATTAGAAGGACTGCACGGATGCAAACTGGGGGGAAAGCTCCTCGTCACAGTTTGGCTCCATGGTCATTTCCTCCACGCACCAGGAATCCTTTCCATACCCTTATCCATGAGCATCAATACCAGAATATGCCCAAGGAGAAATTACCCTCCAATTGGGATTTGCCTCGTTCTAGCCATGCAGGAAAAGAAGACTTCAAGGAGGAAGAGTGGGGAAGAATAGCAAGAGCTGGAATTCTCAACCCGACATGATCATGAGCTGCATTGAGAAAAACTCGTAGCTTATTCGTAATCTCACCTTTGAGATTGAGGACTTGGGGAAATTGATCAAAGAGTTAATCGAGAGGATACCACCACCATCGAAGGAGTAACTCGTCATCGGGTTTGACATCCCCTTGGTTTGTTCCAAGCTTGGGGGAGTGCCGCAGTATCATATCACTATCTTCTATCTTTTTACCTTATTAGTAGAGTCATATCATGAATAGAGGAGTTATTATGTAGTATGGTTTGCATTATGGAAGTGTCCCCTCTCTCGTTAGATATGTATCCATTGGTGTGAGTTTCCGTTATGGAATATTAATGAGAAGTTCTATCATTCACTCTTTTCCATAGATTATTTTAGTTTTCAATTCGTGGTTATATGATTGATCTTGTTGTTAGTATTGGTAGCACTTTGGGATCATGGAGTTAATTTAGTTGGTTTTGGCAAACCTGGCTCGGTTAGTAGCAACACCTTTTTGAGAGTTGAAAAGAAAAAGATAGAAGTACTCTAGAGGAAAATAATTTCATCATCTTTCTTTCTTGATTTGCTCATAAGTTTAGTATTCTCTAGTTAAGATCTTTTGTGCTTCCAAGGAAGATTGCATGTTTGTCTTTATCATTTGTATGTTTGGTTGTTTCCTTCAACTCTTGTACTTGCTACCTAGCCTTGCTAGACAAAAACCTATACTGAGAGGGTATTCTTCTCGTGCATCCACCTCCTTTAAACCAAAACCTTTGCCATTTGTGTCCACCATACCTACCTAGTAGCATTATTGCTATTCCAAGGAAATTCTTGTTTTGTCTACCTCCCAAATTAAACTTGTTATGTGAAAATTAGTGATTAAAGCTCTCACGAACTTGATGGCATACTTTACTTTCTTGCATTTAATAAACTTGAACCATTGGGTCCTTATTTGTTGCGTATATGCTTGCGCTTTATGAGTTGAAGTTAGCTGAACCATGCATCATGGGGATCGCTTTCAACACTTCATTGGTACTTGTGCCTAGTTGATATCATGTTCTTTTGCTTATGGATCCCGGCGGTGTGAAATAAAAGTGGAACTTGTAAGATCATGGAGTTTATATGTGTGTTAGAGAAACGCTTGGGCCGCTAGCCTAAGCCATGCCTAATCATGGTGGAAACTTGCAGCATAACTATAGTGAGCATTCTATGAAGCATCCTCAATAAAAACCTATGCAAATAGCAAATAAAAAGATTGCTGAGATGCTCACTGTCTGCTTGCCTTGTCATTTTGATTATGGGATAGCTCCTGTGTCATGTGCAAGGGGTACCCCGTTGGCGGTTCTCAATGATATGCATGTATTTACAATGACAAGAGTTTGCTCGTGACTAAAGTTGAGTAGCATGAGGATCGGTACTCATAAGTAAGGGGCATGAGATATCAACTTATAACTTGTCAAGCATAACCTCTTAGTTGTGTCACTTTAACCTTAATCACCTAAAGATGCCTATGATAGGGGCAATGAGAGCTGAAAGCTAGTAAGTATCATAATTTTTGGGAGCTCTTTGTGAGACTTGCAATCCCTGCTTCCCTCTGCGAAGGGCCTTTCTTTTACTTTGTAGTTGAGTCAGTAAACCTATTCCCTTCTATCTCAGCAAGTATTTTGAGTTGTTGTGTTTCATTCATTCATATGATGATTTATTCAATCATGTTTCTTATGTTCCTTGCTTTTCACATTGCTCTTATCTTGATGTTTACTACTTTGAAATCTATCATTGAAAATCCAACTATTTGTGAACTCCAGCAAATTATCAACTATTCTTCGACCAAGAGCTAAGTTTGCCATTACCAATTATGATTCACTTTATGTATCTTTATTATGTTTCCTTTACTCATTGCAAGTTGAGTTATATAATAGTGAGTTGTCTTCTATTATGATCTATGTATTTGATGATTGTGATGCTTCTTGTCCGTATTCTTTTATCGACTCTTCACTCCATAAACCTGAGGCCATGTTTATTGAGCTCAGTTTCGCTTGGGGACAATCGAAGTCTAAGCTTGGGGGGAGTTGATACGTCCATTTTGCATCACTATTGTATGTCTTAATTCACTATTATTCATTGATATATTTCGTATTGAGAGGTGATACTTATGTTATTTCATCTATTTTTGCATGGTTGATGACTTTTTGGAGCATGGACCGCTGCAGTCAGGATTCTGATGGAAAAGGTGCTGTTTGGAGGCAAAATTCGCGAAGATCAGAAAATCCGGGAAAATATACGGAAAATCCTATTTTTCTAGAATACTCAGGATGCCAGAAGATGGAGTGGAGGTGGGCCACAAGGGGCCCACACCACCCCATGGCGCGGGCAGGCCTAGGCCGCGCCTGGAGGTGGTGTGGCCACCCTAGCCCACTCCAGCCTCTCCCCTCTGGCGTATATCATCCCCACAAAACCCTAAGACTCGGGGAGCGACCACAGAAAGATTCCGCCGCCTCTGCGGGGCGGAAAACACCGAGAGAGAAAGATCTCTCTGGCAGACAGATTTTTTCCGGGGGAATTCCTTCCCGGAGAGGGGAGATCGTCGCCCTCAACACCACCATCAAGCTAGACTTCATCGGGATCATCATCATCATCACCACCATCATCACCATCAGCACCCTCATCACCATCTCCATATTGCTGTAACAATTGGTTGAATCTTGCATAGTTCATAGGGGAAACTTTCCCGGTGTTTATTACTCTCTGTAGTTGATGCTATTGAGTGAACCATTGAATTATTATTTATGTTCATATTGTTATACATCATTATTCCATCTCTGATCATGATCCATATGATGTCTTGTGAGTAGTTCGTTTTTTTGTTGAGGACATGGGAGAAGTCTTGTTGTTAGTAGTGGAGTTGCATTGAGAAAGATTCAATAGATTGTTATTTAAGTTGTGGTGTACTTCTTTTAGTGGTGTCATGTGAACGTCTACTACATGGCACTTCAGTATGGGCCTAGGGGAATGCATTGTGTATTTGGCTACTAATCGTAGGGGTTGCCGAAGTGACAGAAACCTGAACCCCCGTTAGGAAACCATTGCACAAGGGACGTAAGGGTCTTAGAGTTTAAAGCTGTGGTTAGGTTTCTACCTTAATTACTTTCTTGTACTTATGGATGTTTGCTAGGGGTATAATCACAAGTACGTATTAGTCTTGGATGGGGCGGTACATTAGCACAGGTTCACCCACACAACACTTAGCAAGCTAAAGAAGATTAATCAACTATATGAAGCGAAAGCACTTGACAGTCTTCCCATGTGTCCTCGAGAACGTTTGGTCATCTTAAGTAATACAACCGGCTTGTCCTTTGCTGCATAAAGGATTGTGCCACTTGCTGCATTTATTCCTACTGTCTTTTATTTTACTCGTACTTTGTTTACTTGCCTTATCGAAAACCCCTAAAAATCCGTTTGCTAAGTATTTGCAGAGAATTCCTGATCCATACCACTAGCCAGCACCTTCTGCTCCTTGTTGGGTTCGACACTCTTACTTATCATCCGGTTGAACACTCTAATCGATGGTAGGGCTATAACAGCACACCTCAAAGTTCATCTTTCCCATCTAGATAACCCCACACTGTCACCTTGAGTACTAGATGGTTCCAACAAACACCACAATTTCATAAAGGCATCCAACTCCAAATATAACTCATAACAAGTATTTGTAATCTCTAGCCTAAGTGCCACCATGGTGTGCACGCTGTCACTTTCACACACATGGGGAGAGCAGAGATCTATTAAAGCACATGAGTAGCAAGGTAGATCTATAGATTACAAGCTCATGATCTCAATAAGATCATGCATAGAGAGAGATGAACACATAGCTACCGGTAGAACCCTTAGCCTCGAGAGAGAACTACTCCCTCCTCATCATGGGAATAGGCAATGGTGATGGAGATGGTGGTGGAGATCGATGGAGATGGCTCCGGGGGCACTTCCCCATCCTGGCAGGGTGCCGGAACAGAGACTTTCTGTCCTCCGAATCTCCCCTTCAACGGCGGCGGCGCTGCAAAACTTTTCGTGGATTTCTGATTGACGACATAGGGTTTATGCATCGGGAGGCTTCTTATAGGGGAAGAGGCAAGGTCGGTGGGTGGCCAGGGGGCCCACACCATGCCTTGGCGCGGCCAAGGGGGACCCGCGCCTAGGGGTGGTGTGGCCACCCTGTGGCCCCTCTCTGTCTCGTATTCTGGCTCCGTGAGTCTCCGAAAAAAATAGGCATATTAGCTTTTGTCCCATCCAATTCCGAGAATATTCATTTTCTGACTTTCTAGAAACAAAAACAGCAGAAAATAGGCAACTGGCACTGTGTGTCTCTTGTTAATAGGTTAGTCCAAGAAATCATATGAAAAGTACTCCAAAGTGTGGACAAAACACAAGAAAGTAGATAAAACCAAGCATGGAACATCAAAAATTATAGATACATTTGCAATGTATCACACATCTAGAGTCATTGCATGTCTATTCTTCTCACAAACCACATGAGGATCCACCAGTGTCATTGGATGTGTGTTCTGTTCATGAACCACACCCAGTGTCATTGCATGTGTGTTCTTCTCACAAACCACACATGGATCCACCAGTATCATTGCATGTCTGCTCTTTTCATTAACCACAGTTAGAGTCATTGCATCTGTGTTCTTTTCACAAACCACATATCACCAGTGTCATTGCATGTGTGTTCTTCTCATAAACCACATATGGATCCACCCAGTGTGATTGCATGTCTGTTCTTCTCACAAACCACATAAGGATCCACCAGTGTCATTGGATGTGTGTTCTTTTCATGAACCACACACAGTGTCATTGCATGTGTGTTCTTCTCACAAAGCACATAAGGATCCACCAGTGTCATTGGATGTGTGTTCTTTTCATGAACCACACCCAGTGTCATTGCATGTGTGTTCTTCTCTCAAACCACACATGGATCCACCAGTATCATTGCATGTCTGTTCTTTTCATGAACCATAGCCAGTGTCATTGCATGTGTGTTCTTCTCACAAACCACACATGGATCCACTATTGTCATTGCATGTCTGCTCTTTTCATTAACCACAGTTAGAGTCATTGCATGTGTGTTCTTTTCACAAAGCACATATCACCAGTGTCATTGCATGTGTGTTCTTCTCATAAATCTTAGTTAATTTTTCAATGAGTAGAAATTACTTTTCTAAATTAAAAAGAAGGAAACTTGTAATTTAACTTGTGATGCTTGTGATGATAATAGATCATCAATGGTGTGTCTTAGAATGCTAATTAGACTAGTTAAGCATTGTTTGGTGATTGTGTGTTCCGTATGTATTTATAGACGATAGTACCGACCAAGTCTACGAGGAGGAGGAGTGCTATCAAGACGAAGACGAAGAAAACTTCAACCACTGCACCAACCAAGGCAAGCCACCATTAGCAATGCAAGCTAACACTTGCAAGTATAATTCTTAGCAAGCTATGATTAAACTAGATGGTTTAGCAGGATGGTTTAGGCATCCTTTGATCACACCCCTTTTTAACTAGTAGTTACCTCAAGTATTTGTTTACAAGTTTTACCTCCCTTAGTTTACACCAAGTTCTTTACTTGTTTTGAAGGTAGCATAAAGAGTATAAAACTTGACCTATTTAGAAACCTTTAGATGTCATTCCATGGCATGAGATTGAACCCATCACTTCCACCTTAGTGAACACTCTTAACTTAGTAGTTTAGAGTAGATCAAAAACTTGAGTCAGTTTAGATGGGAACACTTGGTGAAAATGAATTATGAAAACCATGGAATGATGAGTCATTCTATTGAGATGTTTTGACATGTGTTGAGAAACACAAATGGTTGATGATGATGAAAATGTTGAGGCATGAGCCTTAACCCTTTTATAAAACTGATGGTTGGATTCGGTGCGATACCATTCCAAATTTACCGTACAACCACACTACCTGAATTGGGTAAGGCTTAGCTAGAAATTTATATGCATTAGTATTAGTTCCCTCGCGGGAGAGGTTTGAGCTGAGGCTACCTCTCGTGATGTCCACCTATGTAGTGCCCAAGATGACAGATGGTCATGGCTGGGAGGCCATGCTCGTAGGAAAGGTGCTTATACTAGGGTGTGTAAAGGGAAGGTCATGTTTGATTATCTACATACTAAGTATGATGATTCAGGGTTATCCCTGACAGATGTATCGAATCTTGTGGTGAAAGTGTACCACCTCTGCAGAGTGTCAAACTATTCGAATAGCCGCGTCTGCGGTTATGAACAGATGGAATGGCCATACTGTTTTATTGTCAGATGTTTTCCAAATAACTTGAAATGAATGATGAATCTTGACTTGACCACAACAGGGTTGTGTTTATGACAATAGCTTCCCAACTTAAGTGATTCTAGAACTTTAGTTTATCTTTCTTTGCTTCAGAACTCATCTTAGGTTTCCAACTTAACTTTATAGTTAAATTTAGATTTAGCACTTTAACTTAGCGCTGTAGTACCTGTTAATAGTAGTTTGCGAGTACTTAAAGAGTACTCATGGCTTTTGTCCCTGGCTATTCTCATGGCCAGACTATGAAGGAGACTATCAAGAGGATGGCCATCAGGACGGCTATGATAACTAGGACTATCTGCCTTCGTCAGCATTGCCTGTGCCCCTGAAGATGGACCCCACCGCTACGCTTATCTTTTATTCCCGCTGCTTGTTGTATTAAAGACTGGATCATGAGATCCTTATTTGTGTAACACCTTATGTATGGTTTGTAATGGATGATGTACTGTGATATCCAATCCGTTATGTCTCGCAAAAAGGGTAATCCTGGGATTGCGAGGTATGGCATAACGGGCATCTGGGATTAAAAATCCGGGTGTTGACACATTGCATGTGTGTTCTTTTCATGAACCACACCCAGTGTCATTGCATGTGTGTTACTCTCATAAACCACACATGGATCCACTAGTGTCATTGCATGTGTGTTCTTCTCCTGAACCACATCTAGAGTCATTGCATGTTTGTTCTTCTCACAAACAACATAAGGATCCACTAGTGTCATTGGATGTCTGTTCTTTTCATGAACCACACCCAGTGTCATTGCATGTGTGTTATTCTCACAAACCACACATGGATCCACCAGTATCATTGCATGTCTGTTCTTTTCATGGACCATAGCCAGTGTCATTGCATGTGTGTTCTTCTCACAAACCACACATGGATCCACCAGTGTCATTGCTTGTCTGCTCTTTTCTTTAAATATAGTTAGAGTCTTTGCATGTGTGTTCTTTTCACAAACCACATATCACCAGTGTCATTGCATGTGTGTTCTTCTCATAAACCACGTATGGACCCACCCAGTGTGATTGGATGTCTTTTCTTTTCACAAACCACATATGGATCCACCAGTGTCATTGCATGTCTATTCTTTTCATGAACCACAGCTAGAGTCATTGCATGTGTGTTCTTTTCACAAACCACACCCAGTGTCATTGCATGTCTGTTCTTCTCACAAACCACATAAGGATACACCAGTGTCATTGCATGTGTGTTCTTCACATGAACCACACCCAAAATCATCGCATGTATGTTCCTCTCACAAACCACACATCGATCCACCAGTGCCATTGCATGTTTGTTCTTCTCATGAACCATGTCTACAGTCATTGCATCTGTGTTCTTTTCATGAACCACAACAGTGTCATTGCATGTATGTTCTTCTCACAAACCACACATGGATCAACCAGTGTCATTGCATGTGTGCTCTTTTCATTAACCACAGTTACAGTCATTGCATGTGTGTTCTTTTCACAAACTACATATCAACAGTGTCATTGCATGTGTGTTCTTCTCATAAACCACGTATGGACCCACCCAGTGTGATTGCATGTTTGTTCTTTTCATAAACCACATATGGATCCACTAGTGTCATTGCATGTCTATTCTTTTCATGAACCACAACTAGAGTTGTTACATGTGTGTTCTTTTCATGAACCACAGCTAGAGTCATTGCATGTGTGTTCTTTGCACAAACCACACCCAGTGTCATTGCATGTCTGTTCTTCTCACAAACCACGTAAGGATACACCAGTGTCATTGCATGTGTGTTCTTCTCATGAACCACACCCCGAGTCATTGCATGTCTGTTCCTCTCACAAACCACACATGGATCCACCAGTGCCATTGCATGTGTGTTCTTTTCATGAACCACGTCAAGAGTCATTGCATGTGTGTTCTTTTCACAAACCACATATCACTAGTGTCATTACACGTGTGTTTTTCTCATAAACCACATATGGACCCACCCAGTGTGATTGCATGTCTGTTCTTTTCATAAACCACATATGGATCCACCAGTGTCATTAATTGTCTGTTCTTTTCATGAACCACGGCTAGATTCACTACATGTGTGTTCTTTTCATGAACCATACCCAGTGTCATTGCATGTCTGTTCTTCTCACAAACCACATAAGGATACACCAGTGTCATTACATGTGTGTTCTTTTCATGAACCACACCTAGTGTCATTGCATGTGTGTTCCTCTCATAAACCACACATGGATCCACCAGTGTCATTGCATGTGTGTTCTTCTCATGAACCACATCTAGAGTCATTGCATGTCTGTTCTTCTCACAAACCACATAAGGATCCACCAGAGTCATTGGATGTGTGTTCTTTTCATGAACCAGACCCAGTGTCATTGCATGTGTGTTCTTCTCACAAACCACACATGGATCCACCAGTATCATTGCATGTCTATTCTTTTCATGAACCACAGCCAGTGCCATTGCGTGTGTGTCCTTCTCACAAACCACACATGGATCCACCAGTGTCATTGCATGTCTGCTCTTTTCATTAACCACAGTTAGAGTCATTGCATGTGTGTTCTTTTCACAAACCACATATCACCAGTGTCATTGCATGTGTGTTCTTCTCATAAATCACATATGGACCATCCCAGTGTGATTGCATGTCTGTTCTTTTCATAAACCACATATGGTTTCACTAGTGTCATTGCATGTCTATTCTTTTCATGAACGACACCTAGTGTCATTGCATGTGTGTTCTTCTCACAAACCACACCCAGTGTCATTGCATGTCTGTTCTTCTCACGAACCACATAAGGAGACACCAGTGTCATTGCATGTGTGTTCTTTTCATGAACCACACCCAGTGTCATTGCATGTGTGTTCCTCTCATAAACCACACATGGATCCACCAGTGTCATTGCATTTGTGTTCTTCTCATGAACCACATCTAGAGTCATTGCATGTCTGTTCTTCTCACAAACCACATAAGGATCCACCAGTGTCATTGGATGTGTGTTCTTTTCATGAACCACACCTAGTGTCATTGCATGTGTCTTCTTCTCACAAACCACACATGGATCCACCAGTATCATTGCATGTCTGCTCTTTTCATTAACCACAGTTAGAGTCATTGCATGTGTGTTCTTTTCACAAACCACATATCACCAGTGTCATTTCATGTGTGTTCTTATCATAAACCACATAGGGATCCACCCAGGGTGATTGCATGTCTGTTCTACTCACAAACCACATCAGGATCCACCAGTGTCATTGGATGTGTGTTCTTTTCATGAACCACACCCAGTGTCATTGCGTGTGTGTTCTTCTCACAAACCACATAAGGATCCACAAGTGTCATTGGATGTGTGTTCTTTTCATGAACCACACCCAGTGTCATTGCGTGTCTGTTCCTCTCACAAACCACACATGGATCCACCAGTGCCATTGCATGTGTGTTCTTTTCACGAACCACGTCAAGAGTCATTGCATGTGTGTTCTTTTCACAAACCACATATCACTAGTGTCATTACACGTGTGTTTTTCTCATAAACCACATATGGACCCACCCAGTGTGATTGCATGTCTGTTCTTTTCATAAACCACATATGGATCCACCAGTGTCATTAACTGTCTGTTCTTTTCATGAACCACGGCTAGATTCATTACATGTGTGTTCTTTTCATGAACCATACCCAGTGTCATTGCATGTCTGTTCTTCTCACAAACCACATAAGGATCCACCAGTGTCATTACATGTGTGTTCTTTTCATGAACCACACCCAGTGTCATTGCATGTGTCTTCTTCTCACAAACCACACATGGATTAATCAGTATCATTGCATGTCTTCTATTTTCATTAACCATAGTTAGAGTCATTCCATGTGTGTTCTTTTCAGAAAGCACATATCACCAGTGTCATTGCATGTGTGTTCTTCTCATAAACCACATATGGACCCACCCAGTGTGATTGCATGTCTGTTCTTTTCATAAACCACATATGAATCCACCGGTGTCATTGCGTGTCTGTTCTTTTCATGAACCACAACTAGAGTCATTGCATGTGTGTTCTTTTCACAAACCACACCCAGTGTCATTGCATGTGTGCTCTTCTCACAAACCACATAAGGATACACAAGTGTCATTGCATGTATGTTCTTTTCATGAACCACACCCAGTGTCATTGCATGTGTGTTCCTCTCATAAACCACACATGGATCCACCAGTGTCATTGCATTTGTGTTCTTCTCATGAACCACATCTAGTGTCATTGCATGTCTGTTCTTCTCACAAACCACACATGGATCCACCAGTGTCATTGGATGTGTGTTCTTTTCATGAACCACACCCAGTGTCATTGCATGTGTCTTCTTCTCACAAACCACACATGGATCCACCAGTATCATTGCATGTCTGCTCTTTTCATTAACCATAGTTAGAGTCATTGCATGTGTGTTCTTTTCACAAACCATATATCACCAGTGTCATTGCATGTCTATTCTTCTCACAAACCACATAAGGATCCACCAGTATCATTGGATGTGTGTTCTTTTCATGAACCACACCCATTGTCATTGGATGTGTGTTCTTCTCACAAACCACACCCAGTGTCATTGCATGTGTCTTCTTATCACAAACACAACATGGATCCACCAGTATCATTGCATGTTTGCTCTTTTCATTAACCACAATTAGAGTCATTGCATGTGTGTTCTTTTCACAAACCATATATCACCAGTGTCATTGCATGTGTGTTCTTCTCATAAACCACATATGGACCCACCCAGTGTGATTGCATGTCTGTTCTTTTCATAAACCACATATGGATCCACCAGTGGCATTGCATGTCTATTCTTTTCATGAACCACAACTAGAGTTATTGCATGTGTGTTCTTTTCATGAACCACAGCTAGAGTCATTGCATGTGTGTGCTTTTCACAAACCACACCCAGTGTCATTGCATGTCTATTCTTCTCACAAACCACGTAAGGATACACCAGTGTCATTGCATGTGTGTTCTTCTCATGAACCACACCCAGAGTCATTGCATGTATGTTCCTCTCACAATCCACACATGGATCCACCAGTGCCATTGCATGTGTGTTCTTCTCATGAACCACGTCTAGAGTCATTGCATGTGTGTTCTTTTCACTAACCACATATCACTAGTGTCATTGCATGTGTGTTCTTCTCATAAACCACATATAGACCCACCTAGTGTGATTGCATGTCTATTCTTTTCATAAACCACATATGGATCCACCAGTGTCATTGCATGTCTGTTCTTTTCATGAACCACAACTAGATTCATTGCATGTGTGTTCTTTTCATGAACCACACCTAGTGTAATTGCAGGTTTGTTCTTCTCACAAACCACATAAGGATACACCAGTGTCATTGCATGTGTGTTCTTTTCATGAACCACACCCACTGTCATTGCATGTGTGTTCCTCTCATAAACCACACATGGATCCACCAGTGTCATTGCATGTGTGTTCTTCTCACAAACCACACCCAGTGTTATTGCATGTCTGTTCTTCTCACGAACCACATCAGGATACACCAGTGTCATTGCATGTGTGTTCTTTTCATGAACCACACCTAGTGTCATTGCATGTGTGTTCCTCTCATAAACCACACATGGATCCACCAGTGTCATTGCATGTGTGTTCTTCTCACAAACCACATAAGGATCCACCAGTGTCATTGGATGTGTGTTCTTTTCCTGAACCACACCCAGTGTCATTGCATGTGTGTTCTTCTCACAAACCACACATGGATCCACCAGTATCATTGCATGTCTGTTCTTTTCATGAACCACAGCCAGTGTCATTGCATGTGTGTTCTTATCACAAACCACACATGGATCCACCAGTATCATTGCATGTCAGCTCTTTTCATTAACCACAGTTAGAGTCATTGCATGTGTGTTCTTTTCACAAACCACATATCACCAGTGTCATTGCATGTGTGTTCTTCTCATAAACCACATATGGACCCACCCAGTGTGATTGCATGTCTCTTCTTTGCATAAACAACATATGGATCCACCAGTGTCATTGCATGTCTGTTCTTTTCATGAACCACAGCTAGAGTCATTACATGTGTGTTCTTTTCACAAACCACACCTAGTGTCATTGCATGTGTGTTCTTCTCACAAACCACATAAGGATACACTAGTGTCATTGCGTGTGTGTTCTTTTCATGAACCACACCCAGTGTCATTGCATGTGTGTTCCTCTCATAAACCACACATGGATCCACCAGTGTCATTGCATTTGTGTTCTTCTCATGAACCACATCTAGTGTCATTGCATGTCTGTTCTTCTCACAAACCACACATGGATCCACCAGTGTCATTGGATGTGTGTTCTTTTCATGAACCACACCCAGTGTCATTGCATGTGTCTTCTTCTCACAAACCACACATGGATCCACCAGTATCATTGCATGTCTGCTCTTTTCATTAACCATAGTTAGAGTCATTGCATGTGTGTTCTTTTCACAAACCATATATCACCAGTGTCATTGCATGTGTGTTCTTCTCACAAACCACATAAGGATCCACCAGTATCATTGGATGTGTGTTCTTTTCATGAACCACACCCATTGTCATTGGATGTGTGTTCTTCTCACAAACCACACCCAGTGTCATTGCATGTGTCTTCTTATCACAAACACAACATGGATCCACCAGTATCATTGCATGTTTGCTCTTTTCATTAACCACAATTAGAGTCATTGCATGTGTGTTCTTTTCACAAACCATATATCACCAGTGTCATTGCATGTGTGTTCTTCTCATAAACCACATATGGACCCACCCAGTGTGATTGCATGTCTGTTCTTTTCATAAACCACATATGGATCCACCAGTGGCATTGCATGTCTATTCTTTTCATGAACCACAACTAGAGTTATTGCATGTGTGTTCTTTTCATGAACCACAGCTAGAGTCATTGCATGTGTGTGCTTTTCACAAACCACACCCAGTGTCATTGCATGTCTATTCTTCTCACAAACCACGTAAGGATACACCAGTGTCATTGCATGTGTGTTCTTCTCATGAACCACACCCAGAGTCATTGCATGTATGTTCCTCTCACAATCCACACATGGATCCACCAGTGCCATTGCATGTGTGTTCTTCTCATGAACCACGTCTAGAGTCATTGCATGTGTGTTCTTTTCACTAACCACATATCACTAGTGTCATTGCATGTGTGTTCTTCTCATAAACCACATATAGACCCACCTAGTGTGATTGCATGTCTATTCTTTTCATAAACCACATATGGATCCACCAGTGTCATTGCATGTCTGTTCTTTTCATGAACCACAACTAGATTCATTGCATGTGTGTTCTTTTCATGAACCACACCTAGTGTAATTGCAGGTTTGTTCTTCTCACAAACCACATAAGGATACACCAGTGTCATTGCATGTGTGTTCTTTTCATGAACCACACCCACTGTCATTGCATGTGTGTTCCTCTCATAAACCACACATGGATCCACCAGTGTCATTGCATGTGTGTTCTTCTCACAAACCACACCCAGTGTTATTGCATGTCTGTTCTTCTCACGAACCACATCAGGATACACCAGTGTCATTGCATGTGTGTTCTTTTCATGAACCACACCTAGTGTCATTGCATGTGTGTTCCTCTCATAAACCACACATGGATCCACCAGTGTCATTGCATGTGTGTTCTTCTCACAAACCACATAAGGATCCACCAGTGTCATTGGATGTGTGTTCTTTTCCTGAACCACACCCAGTGTCATTGCATGTGTGTTCTTCTCACAAACCACACATGGATCCACCAGTATCATTGCATGTCTGTTCTTTTCATGAACCACAGCCAGTGTCATTGCATGTGTGTTCTTATCACAAACCACACATGGATCCACCAGTATCATTGCATGTCAGCTCTTTTCATTAACCACAGTTAGAGTCATTGCATGTGTGTTCTTTTCACAAACCACATATCACCAGTGTCATTGCATGTGTGTTCTTCTCATAAACCACATATGGACCCACCCAGTGTGATTGCATGTCTCTTCTTTGCATAAACAACATATGGATCCACCAGTGTCATTGCATGTCTGTTCTTTTCATGAACCACAGCTAGAGTCATTACATGTGTGTTCTTTTCACAAACCACACCTAGTGTCATAGCATGTGTGTTCTTCTCACAAACCACATAAGGATACACTAGTGTCATTGCGTGTGTGTTCTTTTCATGAACCACACCCAGTGTCATTGCATGTGTGTTCCTCTCATAAACCACACATGGATCCACCAGTGTCATTGCATGTCTGTTCTTCTCATGAACCACATCTAGAGTCATTGGATGTCTGTTATTCTCACAAACCACATAAGGATCCACCAGTGTTATTAGATATGTGTTCTTTTCATGAACCACATCAAGTGTCATTGCATGTGCGTTCTTCTCACAAACCACATATGGATCCACTAGTATCATTGCATGTTTGTTCTTTTCATGAACCACAGCCAGTGTCATTGCATGTGTGTTCTTCTCACAAACCACACATGGATCCACCAGTGTCATTGCATGTCTGCTCTTTTCATTAACCACAGTTAGAGTCATTGCATGTGTATTCTTTTCACAAACCACATATCACTAGTGTCAGTGCATGTGTGTTCTTCTCATAAACCACATATGGACCCACCCAGTGTGATTGCATGTCTGTTCTTTTCATCAACCACATATGGATCCACTAGTGTCATTGCATGTCTATTCTTTTCATGAACCACAGCTAGAGTCATTGCATGTGTGTTCTTTTCATGAACCATAGCTAGAGTCATTGCATGTGTGTTCTTTTCAGGAACAATACCCAGTGTCAATGCATGTCTGTTCTTCTCACAAACCATATAAGGATACACCAGTGTCATTGCATGTGTATTCTTTTCATGAACCACACCCAGTGTCATTGCATGTGTGTTCCTCTCATAAACCACACATGGATCCACTAGTGGCATTGCATATGTGTTCTTCTCATGAACCACATCTAGAGTCATTGCATGTCTATTCTTCTCACAGACCACATAAGGATCCACCAGTGTCATTGGATGTGTGTTCTTTTCATGAACCACACCCAGTGTCATTGCATGTGTGTTCCTCTCACAAACCACACCCAGTGTCATTTTATGTGTGTTCTTCTCACAAACCACACATGGATCCACCAGTGTCATTGCATGTTTGCTCTTTTCATTAACCGCAGTTAGAGTCATTGCATGTGTGTTCTTTTCACAAACCACATATCACGAGTGTCATTGCATGTGTGTTCTTCTCATAAACCACATATGGATCCACCCAGTGTCATTGCATGTGTGTTCTTCTCACAACCCACATAAGGATCCACTGGTGTCACTGGATGTGTGTTCTTTTCATCAACCACACCCAGTGTCATTGCATGTGTGTTCTTCTCACAAACCAGACATGGATCCACCAGTATCATTGCATGTCTGTTCTTTTCACGAACCACAACCATTGTCATTGCATGTGTGTTCTTCCCACAAACCACACATGGATCCACCAGTGTCATTGCATGTCTGCTCTTTTCATTAACCACAGTTAGAGTCATTGCATGTGTGTTCTTTTCACAAACCACATATCACCAGTGTCATTGCATGTGTGTTCCTCTCATAAACCACACATGGATCCACCAGTGTCATTGCATGTGTGTTCTTCTCATGAACCACATCTAGAGTCATTGCATGTCTATTCTTCTCACAAACCACATCAGGATCCACCAGTGTCACTGGATGTGTGTTATTTTCATGAACCACACCCATTGTCATTGCTTGTGTGTTCTTCTCACAAACCACACATGGATCCACTAGTTTCATTGCATGTCTGATCTTTTCATTAACCACAGTTAGAGTCATTGCATGTGTGATCTTTTCACAAACCACATATCACCAGTGTCATTGCATGTGTGTTCTTCTCATAAACCACATATGGACCCACCAAGTGTGATTGCATGTATATTCTTCTCACAAACCACACATGGATCCACCAGTATCATTGCATGTCTATTCTTTTCATGAACCACAGCCAGTGTCATTGGATGTGTGTTCTTCTCACAAACCACACATGGATCCACCTGTGTCATTGCATGTCTACTATTTTCATTAACCACAGTTAGAGTCATTGCATGTGTGTTCTTTTCACAAACCAGATATGACCAGTGTCATTGCATGTGTGTTCTTATCAAAAACCACATATGGACCAACCCAGTGTGATTGCATGTCTGCTCTTTTCATAAACCACACATGGATTCACTAGTGTCATTGCATGTCTGTTGTTTTCATGAACCACACCCAATGTCATTGCATGTGTGTTGTTCTCACAAACCACACCTAGTGGCATTGCATGTCTGTTCTTCTCACGAACCACATAAGGATACACCAGTGTCATTGCATGTGTGTTCTTTTCGTGAACCACACCCCGTGTCATTCCATGTGTGTTCGTCTCGTAAACCACACATGGATCCACCAGTGTCATTGCATGTGTGTTCTTCTCATGAACCACATCTAGAGGCATTGCATGTATGTTCTTCTTAGAAACCACATAAGGATCCACCAGTGTTAATGAATGTGTGTTCTTTTCATGAACCACACCAAGTGTCATTGCATGTGTGTTCTTCTCACAAACCACACATGGATCCACCAGTATCATTGCATGTCTGTTCTTTTCATGAACCACAGCCAGTGTCATTGCATGTGTGTTCTTCTCACAAACCACACATGGATCCACCAGTATCATTGCATGTCTGCTCTTTTCATTAACCACAATTAGAGTCATTGCATGTGTGTTCTCTTCACAAAGCACATATCACCAGTGTCATTGCATGTGTGTTCTTCTCATAAACCACATATGGATCCACCCAGTGTGATTGCATGTGTGTACTTCTCACAAACCACATAAGGATCCACTAGTGTCATTGGATGTGTGTTCTTTTCCTGAACCACACCCAGTGTCATTGCATGTGTGTTCTTTTCACAAACCACATAAGGATCCACCAGTGTCATTGGATGTGTGTTCTTTTCATGAACCACACCCAGTGTCATTGCATGTGTGTTCTTCTCACAAACCACACATGGATCCACCAGTATCATTGCATGTATGTTCCTTTCCTGAACCATAGCCAGTGTCATTGCATGTGTGTTTTCTCACAAACCACACATGGATCCACCAGTGTCATTGCATGTCTGCTCGTTTCATTAACCACAGTTAGTCATTGCATGTGTGTTCTTTTTGTTGGGTCCGCAACATAGAAAACAAAAAAATTCCTACAGTGTGAACTACACGCCAAGATCTATCTATTAGGTAGAAAGCAACGGGTGGACATACATCCATGGAGAACTTACCCTCGAAGACGACGAGTTTTGTTAACGAGTAGGAACTCGTGGTTGATGTCGTCGTACACTTGCCGATCTCAAGATCGTGATGAAGTCCAGCAGGTCCGGCTCCAGCACGTCCATCAGATCCAACTTCAGCACCACCAAGTCCAGCACCACAAAGCAGCGGTGCATCCGTGATCGCACACACGTCCGGTACCCCGACAACCTCCATCCCTCGCTCCAGCAAAGCAGAGGAAGCAGCAACTCCTTTCCAGATAAAGCCACCGGGAACATGTATCTCGCTAATCCGAGACCATGGGAAATAATACTAGAGGGGGAGAGAGATCCTTCACAAGGAGGTGTGTGTGAGAAGTGAGGAGAGGGGGCCTTTTATAGGAGGAGGGGGGTGCCCCTCCTTCATGGCCGGCGCATGGAGGGGGTGACCCTTCACCTCCTCCATTCATGTGGTGGTAACCCCTCCACATTAAAATGTCCCTTCACATTCTCTTTTAAAGTCTCCACTTTAAATGCATTAAACTTCTCCAAATTTAATGCTCTCTCATTTAATAAAACTCTTTTATTATTTTTATTCAGAATTTTGTTAATTACTTTAATTAACAAACATTCACATAAAACCCCCTGCAACATTTCAATATTACATGTAGAACCAATTTCGGCAATTTCACCCGAAACAGTTTCGGTGTCTATTGAAATAATTCCAGCGCTTTCTTAAATCTTTATCTGAAACATATTTGCTCCAAATGGTGTCTGTATCCCTTAAGTGTGTCACCCTATGGTTCGCGAATAATTCAGACATGATCGAGTCCCCTCTCCGATCAATAATCAGCAGCGGGACCTGGAGATCCATACTGACTCCTACACATTCAACGATGACTTCTGTGATCGTGAGAACCTTTAATGCTAGTAACTAAATCCCTTTGTCCCGCGATATATTACATGTCCGAGATTCGATCATCGGTATCTCCATACCTAGTTTGATCTCGTTACCGACATGCACTCTTTTCTCGTTCCCGTGATATAACATTCTAGTGATCACATCACTTGCTTGCAAGCTATTTCAATGTGATATCACCGAGAGGGCCCAGAGTATATCTATCCGTCATCGGGATGGACAAATCCCACTCTTGATCCATGGGCCTCAACATAACACCTTCGTAGCACTGAACCCACCTTTATAGTCACCCTGTTACGGTGTGACGTTTGATGTTATCAAGATACTCTTCCGGTGTTAGCAATTAACATGATCTCATGGTCTAAGGATAAAGATTACTTTGTATGATATTATAGCAATATAAACATAATGACTTTGATCGTAATGCTATACTTCAAATGAATGTTCATCACATCATTCCACCAATGGTGTGACCTTGTTATTAACAACATCCAATGTCCATGATCAGGAAACCTTGATCATCTTGTTAATCAACAAGCTAGTCTATAAGAGAGGCATAACTAGGAACCCTTTTTGTTTATTAAACACACAAGTATTGATGTTTCCGATCAATACAATTCTAGCATGTAAAATAAACATTTATCATAAACATGGAATAAGATAATAACCACTTTATTATTGCCTCTCGGGCATATTCCCTTCACTTTTCACAAAGCACATATCACCAGTGTCATTGCATGTGTGTTCTTCTCATAAACCACATATGGATCCACCCAGTCTGATTGCATGTCTATTCTTCTCACAAACCACATAAGGATCCACAAGTGTCATTGCATGTCTTTTCTTTTCATGAACCACACCTAGTGTCATTGCATGTGTGTTCTTCTCACAAACCACACATGGATCCACCAGTGTCATTGCATGTGTGTTCTTATCATGAACCACACCCAGAGTGATTGCATGTCTGTTCCTCTCAGAAACCACACATGGATCCACTAGTGCCATTGCATGTGTGTTCTTCTCATGAACCACATCTAGAGTCATTGCATGTGTGTTCTTTTCACAAACCACATCTCACCAGTGTCATTGCATGTGTGTTCTTCTCATAAACCACATATGGACCCACCCAGTGTGATTGCATGTCTGTTCTTTTCATAAACCACATATGGATCCAGCAGTGTCATTGCATGTCTGTTCTTTTCATGAACCACAGCTAGAGTCATTGCATGTGTGTTCTTTTCACAAACCACACCCAGTGTCATTGCATGTGTGTTCTTCTCACAAACCACATAAGGATACACCAGTGTCATTGCATGTGTGTTCTTTTCATGAACAACACCATGTGTCATCGCATGTGTGTTCCTCTCATAAAGCACACATGGATCCACCAGTGTCATTGCATGTGTGTTCTTCTCATGAACCACATCTAGAGTCATTGCATGTTTGTTCTTCTCACAAACCACATAAGGATCCATCAGTGTCATTGGATGTGTGTTCTTTTCATGAACCACACCCAGTGTCATTGCATGTGTGTTCTTCTCACAAACCACATATGGATCCACCAGTATCATTGCATGTCTTCTCTTTTCATGAACCACAGCCAGTGTCATTGCATGTGTGTTCTTCTCACATACCACACATGGATCCACCAGTGTCATTCATTGTATGCTCTTTTCATTAACCATAGTTAGAGTCATTGCATGTGTGTTCTTTTCACAAACCACATGTCACCAGTGTCTCTGTATTTGTGTTCTTCTCATAAACCACATATGCACCCACCCAGTGTGATTGCATGTTTGTTCTTTACATAAACCACATATGCATCCACCAGTGTCATTGCATGTTTCTTATTTTCATGAACCACAGCTAGAGTCATTGCATGTTTGTTCTTTTCACAAACCACACCAAGGGTCATTGCATGTGTGTTCTTCTCACAAACCACATGAGGATACACCAGTGTCATTGCATGTGTGTTCTTTTCATGAACCACACCATGTGTCATCACATGTGTGTTCCTCTCATAAACCACACATGGATCCACCAGTGTCATTGCATGTGTGTTCTTCTCATGAACCACATCTAGAGTCATTGCATGTTTGTTCTTCTCACAAACCACATAAGGATCTAGCAGTGTCATTGGATGTGTGTTCTTTTCATGAACCACACCCAGTGTCATCGCATGTGTGTTCTTCTCATAAACCACATATGGATCCACCAGTATCATTGCATGTCTTCTCTTTTCATGAACCACAGCCAGTGTCATTGCATGTGTGTTCTTCTCACATACCACACATGGATCCACTAGTGTCATTCATTGTCTGCTCTTTTCATTAACCATAGTTAGAGTCATTGCATGTGTGTTCTTTTCACAAACCACATGTTACCAGTGTCTCTGTATTTGTGTTCTTCTCATAAACCACATATGCACCCACCCAGTGTGATTGCATGTTTGTTCTTTTCATAAACCACATATGCATCCACCAGTGTCATTGCATGTTTGTTCTTTTCATGAACCACAGCTAGAGTCATTGCATGTGTGTTCTTTTCACAAACCACACCAAGTGTCATTGCATGTGTGTTCTTCTCAAAAACCACATAAGGATACACTAGTGTCATTGCATGTGTGTTCAGTTCATGAACCACACCCAGTGTCATTGCATGTGTGTTCCTCTCATAAACCACACATGGATCCACCAGTGTCATTGCATGTGTGTTCTTCTCATGAACCACATCTAGAGTCATTGCATGTATGTTCTTCTCACAAACCACATAAGGATCCACAAGTGTCATTGGATGTTTTTTTCTTTTCATGAACCACACCCAGTGTCATTGCATATGTGTTCTTCTCACAAACCATACTTGGATCCACCAGTATCAATGCATGTCTGTTCTTTTCATGAACCACATCCAGTGTCATTGCAGATGTGTTCTTCTCACAAACCACACATGGACCCACCAGTGTCATTGCATGTCTGCTCTTTTCATGAACCACAGCTAGAGTCATTGCATGTGTGTTCTTTTCATGAACCGCAGCTAGAGTCATTGCATGTGTGTTCTTTTCATGAACCACACCTAGTGTCATTGCATGTCTGTTCTTCTCACAAACCACATAAGGATACACCAGTGTCATTGCATGTGTGTTCTTTTCATGAACCACACCCTGTGTCATTGCATGTGTGTTCCTCTCGTAAACCACACATGGATCCACCAGTGGTATTGCATATGTGTTCTTCTCATGAACCACATCTAGAGTCATTGCATGTCGATTCTTCTCACAAACCACATAAAGATCCACCAGTGTCACTGGATGTGTGTTCTTTTCATGAACCACACCTAGTGACCTTGGATGTGTGTTCTTCTCACAAACCACACATGGATCTAGTAGTATAATTGCATGTCTGTTCTTTTCATGAACCACAGCCAGTGTCATTGCATGTGTGTTCTTCTCACAAACCACACATGGATCCAACAGTGTCACTGCATGTCTGCTCTTTTCATTAACCACAGTTAGAGTCATTGCCTGTGTGTTCTTTTCACAAACCACATATCACCAGTGTCATTGGATGTGTGTTCTTCTCATAGACCACATATGGACCCACCCAGTGTGATTGCATGTCTATTCTTCTCACAAACCACATAAGGATCCACAAGTGTCATTGCATGTGTGTTCTTTTCATGAACCACACCCGGTGTCATTGCATGTGTGTTCTTCTCACAAACCACACATGGATCCACCAATATCATTGCATGTCTGTTCTTTTCATGAACCACAGCTAGTGTCATTGCATGTGTGTTCTTCTCACAAACCACAGATGGATCCACCAGTATCATTGCATGTCTGCTCTTTTCATTAACCATAGTTAGAGTCATTAGATGTGTGTTCTTTTCACAAACCACATATCACCAGTGTCATTGCATGTGTGTTCTTCTCATAAACCACATATCGACCCACCGAATGTGATTGCATGTCTGTTCTTTTCATAAACCACATATGGATCCACCAGTGTCATTGCATGTTTGTTCTTTTCATGAACCACACCCAGTGTCATTGCATGTGTGTTCTTCTCACAAACCACACCCAGTGTCATTGCATGTTTGTTCTTCTCACAAACCACATAAGGATACACCAATGTCACTGCATGTGTGTTCTTTTCATGAACCACACCCAGTGTCATTGCATGTGTGTTCCTCTCATAAACCAGACATGGATCCACCAGTTTCATTGCGTGTGTGTTCTTCTCATGAACCACATCTAGAGTCATTGCATGTCTCTTCTTCTCACAAACCACATAAGGATCCACCAGTGTCACTGGATGTGTGTTCTTTTCATGAACCACACCCAGTGTCATTGCATGTGTGTTCTTCTCACAAAACACACATGGATCCACTAGTATAATTGCATGTCTGTTCTTTTCATGAACCACAGCCAGTGTCATTGCATGTGTGTTCTTCTCACAAAACACACATGGATCCACCAGTGTCATTGCATGTCTGCTCTTTTCATTAACCACAGTTAGAGTCATTGCATGTGTGTTCTTTTCATAAACCACATATCACCAGTGTCATTGCATCTATGTTCTTCTCATAAACCACATATGGATCCACCCAGTGTGATTGCATGTCTGTTCTTCTCTCAATCCACATAAGGATCCACCGGTGTCATTGGATATGTGTTCTTTTCGTGAACCACACCCAGTGTCATTGCATGTGTGTTCTTCTCACAAACCACACATGGATCCACCAGTGTCATTCCATGTGTGTTCTTCTCATGAACCACACCCAGAGTCATTGCATGTCTATTCCTCTCAGAAACCACACATGGATCCACCAGTGCCATTGCATGTGTGTTCTTCTCATGAACCACATCTAGTGTCATTGCATGTGTGTTCTTTTCACAAACCACATATCACCAGTGTCATTGCATGTGTGTTCTTCTCACAAACCACATAAGGATCCACCAGTGTCATTGGATGTGTGTTCTTTTAATGAACCACATGCAGTGTCATTGCATGTGTGTTCTTCTCACAAACCACACATGGATCTACCAGTGTCATTGGATGTCTGTACTTCTCATGAACGACATCTAGAGTCATTGCATGTCTGTTCTTCTCACAAACCACATAAGGATCCACCAGTGTCATTGCATGTATGTTCTTTCCATGAACCACACCTAGTGTCATTGCATGTGTGTTCTTCTCACAAACCACACATGGATCCACCAGTGTCATTGCATGTCTGATCTCTTCATTAACCACAGTTAGAGTCATTGCATGTGTGTTATTTTCACAAACCACACATGGATCCACTAGTGTCATTGCATGTGTGTTCTTCTCATAAACCATAGATGGATCCTAACCTTAGGAGAGCCCTAACCTTATCCCCCCAATGGGTGGCCGTTAGACCGAGTCTTCTAGATGGCATGCCCTAACACAGTTGTTCTTCTTGACGATTGTTACATACCGTTCGATTGGGGCACTTGGACAATTGGGATGGTCTTCGTGAGAGTGATCCGTGAGTAGGCTGTTCTGCGGCATGATTGGCCACGCGTGCTCTGGACAAACTGACAACACCGGGCGTTCCCCTGTTGCGAGTGTCATGACTCACGAGTTTAGTGGGCCATAACCCGTTGTCATGTCCCCATTACTTCTCTTCCTCCCCGTACTTCTCTTCCTTCCCCTTGAAGCCACTTCCCTACTTCACTCCCATCCTGCCATAGCCGCAAGCTGACGGCGCCTCCATCCCAATCCCCTCTCCGGCAGCCACCCCCATCCCCTCTCGCGATGGGTTCAAGGGGAGACGGCGAGGAAACGCGTCGTGACGACAGGGACGGTGATTTCGATGTGAGTTGTCTCATCTCTATCTCTATCATCTGTGGCCAGTTATCTATTTTTTGAGCTAGATCTACTCTGTTTACTCATGCGCATATGATGTGTTAGGCCAACCAGGCGATGTATGACTCCGACTATCACAGTTTAGCGGATGAAGACAGCCCTTTGCTATGTAAACATGGATATGTGCCTGCTAAATTTGTAGAATTCGAAAGAAGAAACACAGGCAGGAGGTTTCTACGGTGTCAAGGACATCGTGCAATGATGCAAGGCGGAAGTTGCGGTGTTGTCAAATGGTTAGATCCAGAGTGGCCCAAATCGATGCAGAAAACGTTGGACAAACTATGGGATATGACTGTTGAGTTGAAAGAATCCGTAGTCAGCTCACTTCTTGATAGTGTTGAGATGAAGCTATGGGACCCAGTTGACACGACCAAGCTTAATCGAGATCTCAGGAGGGTGCAAGACAAGGTTAGAAAATTCGAGAAGGAGAGGGACGTGGCGTTGGCCCTGAAGGCTAAAGCAGAGCAAGAACTGACTCAAGCAAGGAATGATCTTCACCAGGCCAAAGTCCTGCAGTTCACACTACGAGTATTGACAAGTGCATGAGGAAAAATACAGAGAAACAATTGAAGCTGTGCAAGGAAGATGCTAAAAGGAAGGAGTAGATGAATCGATCCTTGCTCTCGTAGGAAGATGCGCATCGGGCTAAGATTAGGAAGATCAAGGAGATGTGTGATAACTAGTTCTATTTAGCTTGAGCTCCGTGCCTTTTTAAGTTGTAATAGTAGTACTTGTTGACCTAGCGGTCTAAACTAGTGGTCTCGTAGTCCTGGGAGGAAAAACATTGGTCTCCCGTTAGTCTGGCTTAACCCTGCATCACTTCCTTTTGTCTGATCATGGTGGTATTCTGACATTGGTGGTTTGTTTAAACGTAATCTATGTGGATTGTGCCGCATGCAAATGGCACAACCACAATTTATAAAGTGGAAGCACATGCACCCGGTTAATGGAGATTCGGGAGCTTCGCCAGACGCAGGGGATGCAGGAGCAGGGAGGCGGTGAGATAGACGGGCTCAAGCATCTAGGCATTATCGGTTGCCATTATTGTTTATGTTGCCACGTCGTTGTGCAGCATCTGAAATAAGTTGCTGCTTCATGGACTGTGGAAGCTTAAATAATTTATTTATGTCTCCATCGAATTTGGAGACCTCCTACCCCTTAGTAATCGTGGAACCGGTGTTGCGTGTTTTCAGATAGCAGTGGCACAATCACAATTTCGGATTCAACTACTAACTCGGGCGTTTCCAAACCCTAAGTCGCGGTACATTTTACTTAGAGAATGTGGGTAGATTGTTTCGCCCAGCAAAGTGCCACACACAGAGCTCCAAACTTTAACCGAATTACATATATAGGTTCAAGTTCAACACATTACTATGCATCTTCATTGCCAGCAGCCTTCTTCCGCACCCTGGGTGCCAAGCCTTCACGTCCACTATCTTCTTTATTTCCTGCCTTCTTCCTCTTCCTCGGTGCCAATTTTCTTAGCTTCACGTACTCTGCATCGCCGGGACAATGGGCTCCAGAATCATGTCCAGCATCATCTTTCCACTCGTTTTTAATTTCTTCGGGCAACAAAATGACTGACCCGGCAGTCATGTTTCTAACCTTGCGGCGCTTCCTGTCAAAGAAACAAGACTGTTGCATAACTGCCCAATATCTACAAAGTAAATAAAACAAAAATTACAATTCAACACAAACATGCGAACCCCAAGAGATGCAATCCGAAGCATACCTTTTCATCAACCCAATTCATCACAATTCAGCTCAAACATGCAATCCGAAGCATACATTTTCATCAACCCAATTAGTTGATTGTCACACGTTAGAGGAACCATGATGCCATGTTCATCCATGAAGCTGAACTTTGCAGTCTGCTTCGGCCATAATTCATCATGATTACGCAGAGCAACAACCATACCAGATATAGTGCAGATCTGCGCATGCGCTTCTTCCATCGTGATACAATGGTGTCCATACCACTTTCCCTTAGAGTCGTACCTAAAGAGGACTACCGTAACCAGGTAAGCATGGTCCGTGGAGATCCCACTTGACAGAAAACTGTGGACAAAATATGTTTGTCACTGTTGGGCTAACAAACAATTTTAGGTTCAGTAGCCAGCTAGTAGTTATAATTAGTGCGAATAGCAAAGAGAAGGGTAGCTCACCCGCTTGTAGCCAGAACTTCTTCTTCCTTGGTAGTAGGATCTGCCATCCTCCGAGCTGCTCGGCTCGTCGGCGGCGGAGGCGGGCTAGAGCCTCGCAATGGCGGCTACGGCATGCGCCATTGGAGCTCGGGATCAGCGACTGGGCGCAGCAACTAGGCACAGCAACTTGGCGCTGGAAGTCAAATGTCCGAAGGGATCGTCCTGCCTGGAGGGTGGATTCCAACGCCGCTAGTGCTAGGGGAAAGGTGGGAATGGATTTGTGAAATTGGTCAACACATCCAATCCACTTAGTTACTCGATTTGCCTAAGAGGTTGCCACGTTGGCGCTCGCGTCACAGACAGATGACCGACATGAGGGTCTCGACCGTCTACTTCACGGGGCAGTTTCATGGAATGTTTGAATTTGGCAGGGGCGAGATGAGTTTGCATCGAAATGGCCCCTCTCGGTAGTTGGCGGCCCAACATTTCGAAACATGGCAATTTCAGGCAACTTAGGTACCGCCATGCGCTGGCCCGGGAACTTTGGTATTGCAAACGAACAGGCCCCTCGCGAGGACCTCGGGAGCTTCCCGACCATGTCGAGTCCCCATTGTGCAAAGGGCCAAGCCACTGGTATTGGCCTGAGCTCCACGCTAGGTGCGTGCGGCTTGTCCGCAAATCACTGGCAAGTGTTGCATCGCTAGACGATGTCCTTCGCGTCGCGCATGGCCGTTGGCCAGTAGAATCCAGCTTGAAGTGCTTTAGCGACGAGGGCGCGACTGCCGGCGTGGTGCCCACAAGAGCCTTCGTGTATGTCAAGGAGGATGGCCCTTCCATCCCTATTGGAGGAGCATCGTTGAAGGACTCCTGTGATGCTGCGTTTGTACAGTTCGCAGTTGATGAGGGTGAATGCCTTGGATCGCCGCGCTATGTGATGCGCATCAGTCGGGTCATCTAGCAGCCTCTTGCTGAGCAAGTATGTGATATATGGCTGTGTCTAGGATGGCTCGATCATCATGACCTCCATGGGGCCTTCGAGTCCTGTTTCAGGCTACATTTTGTCGATTGCCATAGGCTTGCTCGGTGGCGTAGCCCCCGAGTCCTTTGCCGTACTAGCTTTAGGCTCTATAGCCTTTTGCTTGATGGAGAACTCGCAGATGCGCTCAAAAAATACGCCAGGTGGTATTGGTGCACAGGTGGAGCCGATGTTGGCGAGTATGTCCGCCTCTTCATTGCTTTTGCAGTCAACATGCCGCAGCTTGCAGCCGTTGATACAATGCAAATGTATCTATAATTTTTGATGTTCCATGCTTGGTTTTATCCACTTTCTTGTGTTTTGTTCCAACTTTGGAGTACTTTTATTATGATTTCTTGGACTAACCTATTAACAAGAGCCACAGTGCCAGCTGCCTGTTTTCTGCTGTTTTTGGTTCCAGGAAAGTCAGAAAATGAATATTCTCGGAACTGGACGGGACAAAAGCCAAAGTGCCTATTTTTCCGGAAGGGATCAAGTGCTAGAATACGAGACGCAGAGGGGCCAGGGGCCGGCCACACCACCTGGCCGCGTGGCCAGGCTTGGCCCGCGCCAGGGGTGGTCTGGCCGACCCTAGCACCCCCTCGGCCTCTCCTTCCACCTATAAGCTGCCCTCGGGACGAAAACCCTAGGTACCCGATCAAAAATTCACGAAAGAGTCTGTAGCCACCGTCGTGTCTGTCCCTAGATCGGGGGGATCTGAAGCTCTTCCCGGCACCCTGTCGGAGAGGGGAATTCACCCTGGAGGCCTTCTTCATCACCATGCAAGCCTCCGGTGTGATGTGTGAGTAGTTCATCCTTGGACTACGGATCCATGTAGTATCTAGATGGCTGGTTTCTCCTCCTTTGTGCTTTCATGTTTAGATCTTGTGAGCTCCGTTCATGATCAAGATCATCTATTTGTAATCCATACATGTTGTGTTTGCGGGGATCCGATGGATATTGAGATGCTATTTCAGATTGATTATTGATTCTATCATGTCTTTGTTATTTGAGATCTTGCATGCTTTCCGTTGTTAGTAGCTATCTTGGCCAAGTAGATGCTAGCAACTCCAAGAGTTAGTATTTATGCTCGATAGTGGGTTCATGCCTCTGGTAATCTGGGGAAGTGACAGAAATCTCTAAGGTACTAGATGTGTTGTTGCTACTAGGGAGAAAACAACAATCCTTTGTTCATAGAACAATCGTATTGTTTACATTACACGCAATTCGTAAAGCAATAATCTGTTGCTTGGAACTTAATACTGGAGGGGGTTCAGATGATAACCTGAAGGTGGATTATTAGTCATAGATGCACTTGGATGGCGGTCTATGTATTATGTTGTAATGCCCAATCAAGTCTCAAAGGAGTCAAGATGATTAGTATATGCATGTATTGCTTTCTCGGTGCTTGTCAATTGCCCCGCTGTAATTTGTTCACCCAGCATGTTATCTATCTAAGGAGAGCCACCTCTAGTGAACTATGGATCCTGGTCCTTGTCTTTTATATACAATCTTACAACCTTTTACTGCTTTGTGTTTACTTTCTGCAAACTTTTACTTCTTTCCATTCGATACGTTTAATCCTTTGTTTTCCGCAAAACACGGTGAGATTGACAACCTCATCGCAAGTTGGGGACAAAGTTCTGTGGTTGTGTTGTGCAGGTCTACATGTTGCTACTAGCACCGGTAGTGCGCCCTGCCAAAGCTCAGCTAGTAACACCTTTGAGGTGTTTCCTTGCTCCTACTGGTTCGATTAAACCTTGGTTTCATAACTGAGGGAACTTACTGCTGTGCTCATCATACCTTCCTCTTGGGGTTCCCAACGAGCTCTACATCAACACCGCCATCAAGCATTTTTCTGGGCGCCGTGCATTGAGCAATCAGCCGTCGAAGTCTCCCTCGAGTGTGTCGTTGAGGTCATGGTAGGCGATCATGTTATCGCTCAGAGCATCACACTCGTTCATTGTTTGGTTGACCACCAGCTTCGAGTCGCCGTAGATGACGAGTCGCTTGGCGCTGCAGGCTTTCGCCATCCGCATCCCATGGATCAAGGCTTCGTACTCAGCCTTGTTGTTGGAGGCGGTGAACTGCATTTGCAGGACGTATCTCATCTTGTCGCCTTGGGACGATGTCAGTATGACACCTGCGCTAGCTCCTTCCTTGCGCTTGGATCCGTCGAAGTGCATTGTCCATAAATAGGACATATCTGGCTTGTCGGGGAGCTAGTTCTCCATCCAGTGCACAAGGAAGTCTGGGAGAACTTGTGATTTGATCGCGTCACGCTTCTCGTATGTGATGTCTTGTGGAGACAGTTCTATGCCCCAGAGCGTGACTCATCCGGTGGCATTAGGATTATTGAGTATGTGCCCGAGCGGGGCGTCGTTCACCACCACGATTGGGTGCTCCTGGAAGTAGTGGCGTAGTCGCCTGACTGTCATGAAGATTTCGTATGCCAGTTTCTGATAGTGCGGGTACCGCTGTTTTGTTGGTGTGAGCACCTCGCTGAGGTAGTAGACTAGGCGATGTACCCCGTGGACTTTATTTTCTCCGGCTCGTTCCACCACGAGCACAGTGCTGACCACCTGGTTGGTGGCGGAGATGTATAGCAATAGCAGCTCCTTTTCACGAGGCGTTACCAGTACTGGCGAGGTGGACAATAGACGCTTGAGGTCTTCGAATGCTTCTTGAGCTTCGTCTATCCACTCGAACTTGTCTGCCTTGCGGATAAGTTGGTAGAAGGGAAGTGCCTTTTCACCCATTCGACTGATGAATCGACTAAGCGCAGCGATTCGCCCAGTCAGCTGCTGGACGCCTTTTACGTTCTTCAGCTTCTCCATGGCCAGTATGGCCTTTATTTTCTTCGGGTTTGCTTCGATCCCTCTCGCAGAGATGAGATACCCGAGCAGTTGCACAGATGATATGCCGAAGGCACATTTGTCTAGATTGAGTTTGATCCGGTAGCGGTCGAGGTTATCGAAGGTCTCGTGGAGATTGTCGAGTAACGCGGCTTCCTCTTTGGTTTTGACGATGATGTCGTCGACGTAGACTTGGATATTGCGACCAAGTTGGCTCTTGAGGCAGGCCTGCATGCAACACTAATAGGTGGCCCCTACGTTTTTTAGCCTGAAGGGCATCGTGTTGTAGCAGAACACACCGAAGGGCGTCGTGAACGTTGTCTTCTCTTGGTCATCCTCCTTCATTCGAATCTGATTGTATCTTGAGTAGGCATTGATGAAGCAAAGGCGCTCGCATCTCGCAGTGGAGTCGATTATTTGATCGATCTGTGGCAATGGGAAGTGATCCTTTGGGCAGTGCTTGTTCAAGGAGGTGAAGTCCACGCACATCCACAGGATGTCCGTGTCTTTTTTAGGCATGAGCATCGGATTTTCGAGCCAGGTGCTTTCCTTCATTTCGCATATGAAGTTTGCGTCAAGGAGTATGTTGATCTCCATACCGACGACTTTTGCTCTTGGTTCAGATAGTCGCCATATTGTTTGCTTGACTGGCCTTGCGTCTGGATTTACGTTGAGTGAGTGCTCAGCGAATTCCCTGGGAACTCCTGGCATGTCCACTGGACACCAGGCTTGGAGCAGGAATTCCCTGTAAATACTTAGCAAACAGATTTTTACGGTTTTTTGATAATGCAGGTAAATAAGGTACGAGTAAATAAAAGACAATAATAATAATTGCAGCAAGTGTCCCAATCCTTTCTTTAGCAAAGGACAAGATGGTTGTATTACTTAAGATGACCAAACGTTCTCGAGGACACATGGGAATATTGTCAAGTGCTTTCACTTCATATAGTTGATTAATCTTCTTTAGTTTGATAAGTGTTGTGTGGATGAACCTGTGCTAATGTACTGACCTTCCTAGGACTAAATACATACTTGTGATTATACCCCTTGCAAGCATTCGCAAGTACAAGAAAGTAATTAAGATAGAAACCTAACCACAACTTTAAACTCTGAGATCCTACACTCCCTTGTGCAAAGGTTTCCTAACGGGGGTTTAGGTTTCTGTCACTCCGGCAACCCCTACGATTAGTAGCCAAATACACAATGCATTCCCCTAGGCCCATAAAGGTGAAGTGTCATGTAGTCGACGTTCACATGACACCACTAGAAGAATAACATCATAACTTAAATAACAAACTATTGAATCTTTCTCAACACAATTCCACTACTAACAACATGACTTCTCCCATGTCCTCAAGAACTAAACGAACTACTCACAAGACATCATATGGATCAAGATCAGAGATGAAATAATGATAAGTAACAATCTGAACATAAACGATAATTCAATGGTTCCACTCAATAGCATCAACTACAACAAGTAATCAACATCGGGAAAGTTTCCCCTAAGAACTATGCAAGATTCAACCCAATTGTTACATCGGTATGGAGTGGTGATGATGGTGCTGGTGGAGATGATGATGGAGATGATGATGATGATGATGATCGCGATGAAGTCTAGATCGATGGTGGTGTTGATGGCGATGATCTCCCCTCTCCGGGAAGGAATTTCCCTGGCAGATTTCTGCCTACCGGAGAGCTTTTTCTCTCTCTGTAGTTTTCCGCCCCGTTGAGGCGGTGGAATCTTTCTATGGTCGCTCCCCGAGTCTTAGGGTTTCATGGGGATAATATACGCCAAAGGGTAGAGCCAGAGATGGGCCAGGGTGGCCACACCACCTGGTGGCGTGGCCTAGGGTGGCCCGCCCCAGGGGGTGGTGTAGGCCCCCTGTGGCCCAACTCCGCTCCCCCTTCTAGCATCCTTCGTCTTTTGGAAAAATAGGATTTTCCATGTATTTTCCAGGATTTTCTGATCTTCGTGAATTTCCCAGGAGGAAGACATTGTGGCTCCAAAACTGAGACTCTACCTGTCAGAAATAGATCGAAACGAAAGCACGACGATAACACGATGTACGAACCTCAGGGGATCCGAGGGATTATATATTACGAAGTTTTACAACGAAAGGACGGGTTAGAGACGGGCTCCGGAGTGGCCACACCCCCTGGTGGCGCGGCCAGGTGGGCTCGCGCCATGGGGTGGTGCGAGCCACCCTGGTTTCGTTTCCGTCCGTCTTTCGCCTCATCGCTTTCCATGTTAGATAAAAACTGCAAAAATATAACTTGACAGATTTTTGGCGGAACTTTTCTTACCAGAACTATTACCTATTCGAAAACGGACTGCAGGTCTCTGAACTTGGTCTTTAATAAATTTTTCTGGAGTAACCATTTGAATAGCATCAATATTTTCATCCTCTTCAACATATTGTTTGAGTCATTTAACCGTTCACCATTGTATGACACCATTTTCTCCTACAACATGAAAATTTCTTTCACACAAAACTTCACATAATTCTCATTAGCAACATTAGTGCATGCGAGGTAAGAAACCTTTTAAGTTCAATTTTAACTTAAAATCCATCAAAACATAAGCTACTTTAGCAAATCCTTCCGAAATCCTAAAAGGAATTCAAAAAGGAAATCGATTTAAGAGGCAAATGCAAGAGTGGCAAAAATTTGTCAAAACAGACCAGCAGGTAAAGATCAATTTTTTTGAAAATCTTCTGTTGCTAAAATCAAAAAGTGCAAATCTAACGAAAGTGAAATAACAACCAGGGGCAGAAGCACAAAAAATTACAGCTCAATCTGACGTACAGAAATTTTTCACCATTTTTTACAGCGAAGCACAAAAATCTGTTTCGAGACAGCAACCTTCCAAATATTACTTCTCTCTCATTAGAGGTTGATCTTGACACAAAAACCAAACAAAGAGGATAAGAAGAGGTTATTGTAGAAGCAATAACTTACAATACTCAAATAAACAAAAACAACTGAAAGCACAAATATATTGGGTTGTCTCCCAAAAGGCTCTTTCTTTATAGCCATTGAGATGGGCATGATAGTTTCAATGATGCTCACATAAGAATATGAATTGAAGTAAAAGAGAGCAGCAAGAGGCAAAAATACACATGTTTAAGTCTAACCCACTTCCTATGGAAGGGAATTTTATAAGAAAATAAATGGTTGAAACCAGAGGCTGCTAGCATAGGAGGGCAAAATAAGTGCAACAAAAATACTTTCAGCATAAAGCGAGGAAACTTAATATTATTGGGATGCATAAGAACACTTTTCCCTCTCTCAAAATAACTTTCAGTATCATGCATAAATTTAACGATATAACTATCACCTAAACTATTGTAGCAATGATCACTTATTCTAACAGAAAACACAGGGACACTAGCTCTTATAACACTACTTTGTGAAACAATATTAGAAGTATCCTTACGGAGGATAGTGTGTCCATATTCTACATATTTAGTGAAAAGTCTTTCACATTTGCTATTTCAGGTTCAACAGCTATTTGTTAATTAGGTTCAACAGCTTTATTTGTACTTTCATTCACCATACTAGCTATCATAGAATGTTCCTTTACCTTAACTAGGAAAGGCATTTTCTCAATGTAAGGTTCAGGGAAAATATGATTAGTAGTATATTAGTATCTCTTGCAGGAACACAATTAGCAATATCTTTATATGGCTCGTGATACTTATTCCATTTCTTTTTAGGAATTTTAATATAAGAAGCAAAAGCCTTAAAATAAGTTGTAATACTTTGAGAATCAAGACCATAAGCATTTCTAATATTTTGGAAGTCATCAGTTCCCATAATAGATTCAATGCATTCATAATCATAATTTATACCTGACTTTCTTCCTTTATCATTCTCCCATGCTTCAGCATTGTCTTGAATACGGTCTAGAAGATCCCATTTAGCTTCTTCTTCCATGCGTGTAAATGATCCAGCACAAGAAGCATCCAATAGATCCTTATCATGAAGAGAAAGCCTTGCATAAATATTATTGATAATAATATTGTTAGGGAGCTCATGAATAGGACATTTGAGCATTAGTAACTTCAATCTCCCCCAAGCTTGAGTTGTACTCTCTCCATCACGAGGCCAAAAGTTATATATTTCATTTCGATCCTTATGAATCTTACTAGGAGGATAAAAATTGGAATAAAAGAGAGGTACAATTTCCTCCCATTCAAGAGATCGACCATTCTTCAACAGCTTATACCATTCCTCAGCTCTTCCTTTTAGTGATAACGAGAATAACTTCTTCTTAACTTGATCTGTTGTAATACCTGCACACTTAAACAACCCGCATAATTCGTGTATAAAGAGCAAATGATCATCAGGATGGACAGTTCCATCTCCAACATAATAGTTATCCATAACACGATCAATAATTCTTGTAGGTATTTTAAAAGTATCATTTTCAGCAGGTGGTGGTTCATCTACTACCTTAGCAGTGGTAGTAGCATTGCAAATAAGAAACTAAGTGAATTATCCATATTGAGAATAAAGTAACAAGCAGAAATAAACAATACTCATAGTAGAAGTTTCCTTTACCAGTTACACTCTCCAATAGCGCTTCACTCCCCGGCAACGGCGCCAGAAAATAGTCTTGATGACCCACAAGTATAGGGGGTGTATCGCAGTATTTTCGATAAGTAAGAGTGTCGAACCCAACGAGGAGCAGAAGGTGTTGATGAGTGGCTTGGAGCAGGAATTCCCTGTAAATACTTAGCAAACGGATTTTTAGGGTTTTTTAATAATGTAGGTAAATAAAGTACGAGTAAATAAAAGACAATAATAATAATTGCGGCAAGTGGCCCAATCCTTTCTTTACAAGAAGACAAGCCGGTTGTATTACTTAAGATGACCAAACATTCTCGAGGACACATGGGAATATCGTCAAGTGCTTTCGCTTCATATAGTTGATTAATCTTCTTTAGTTTGATAAGTGTTGTGTGGATGAACCTGTGCTAATGTACTGACCTTCCTAGGACTAATACATACTTGTGATTATACTCCTTGCAAGCATCCGCAAGTACAAGAAAGTAATTAAGATAGAAACCTAACCACAACTTTAAACTCTGAGATCCTACACTCCCTTGTGCAAAGGTTTCCTAACGGGGGTTTAGGTTTCTGTCACTCTGGCAACCCCTACGATTAGTAGCCAAATACATAATGCATTCCCCTAGGCCCATAAAGGTGAAGTGTCATGTAGTCGAAGTTCACATGACACCACTAGAAGAATAACATCACAACTTAAATAACAAACTATTGAATCTTTCTCAACACAATTCCATTACTAACAACATGACTTCTCCCATGTCCTCAAGAACTAAACGAACTACTCACAAGACATCATATGGATCAAGATCGGAGATGAAATAATGATAAGTAACAATCTGAACATAAACGATAATTCAATGGTTCCACTCAATAGCATCAACTACAACAAGTAATCAACACCGAGAAAGTTTCCCCTAAGAACTATGCAAGATTCAACCCAATTGTTACATCGGTGTGGAGTGGTGATGATGGTGCTGGTGGAGATGATGATGGAGATGATGATGATGATGATCCCGATGAAGTCCAGCTCGATGGTGGTGTTGATGGCGACGATCTCCCCTCTCCGGGAAGGAATTTCCCTGGCAAATTTCTGCCTGCCGGAGAGCTCTTTCTCTCTCTGCAGTTTTCCGCCCCGTAGAGGTGGTGGAATCTTTCTGTGGTCGCTCCCCGAGTCTTAGGGTTTCATGGGGATAATATACGCCAAAGGGCAGAGCTAGAGGTGGGCCAGGGTGGCCACACCACCTGGTGGCGCGTCCTAGGGTGGCCTGCGCCAGGGGATGGTGTGGGCCCCCTATGGCCCAACTCCGCTCCCCCTTTTGGCATCCTTCGTCTTCTGGAAAAATAGGATTTTCCATGTATTTTCTGGGATTTTCTGATCTTCACGAATTTCGCCTCTAAATAGTGCCTTTTCCATCAGAATCCTGACCAGCGGTCCATCCTCCAAAAGTCATCAACCATGCAAAAATAGATGAAATAACATAGTATCATCTCTTAATATGAAATATATCAATGAATAACAGTAAATTATGATATAGAATAGTGATGCAAAATGGACGTATCAACTCCCCCCAAGCTTAGACTTCGCTTGTCCCCATGCAAAAACTGAGCTCAATAAACATGACCTCAGGTTTATGGAGTGAAGTGTCGATAAAAGAATACGGATAAGGAGCATGACATTCATCAGTACACAAATCATAATAGAAGACAACTCACTATTATATAACTTAACTTGCAATGAGTAAAGAAAACATGATAAAGATACACAAAGTAAATCATAATTGGTATTGGCAAACTTTGTTCTTGTTCAAAGAACGGTTAACAATTTTTGCAGGAGTTCAAACATAATGGGGTTTTTAATGATAGCTTTCAAAGTAATACTCACTAAGATAAGAGCAATGTGCAAAACAAGGAACATAGGAAACATGATTGAATAAATTATCATATGAATGAATGAAACACATCAACTCAAAATACTTGCTGAGATAGAAGGGAATAGGTTTACTGACTCAACTAAAAAGTAAAAGATAGGCCCTTCGCAGAGGGAGCAGGGATTTCAAGTTTCATAAAGAGCTTCCAAAAATTATGGTACTTATTAGCTTTCATCTCTCATTGCCTCTATCATAAGCATCTTGAGGTGATTAAGGTTAAAGTGAACAAATATGAGGATATGCTTGACAAGTTATAAGTTGAAAATCTCATGCCCCGTACTTACGAAGACCGAACGTCATGCTACCCAACTTTAGTCACGAGTAAGTTCGTGTTATTGTAAATACATGTGTATCACTGAGAATCGTCAACGGGGTACCCCTTGCCTGATGATACGGAAGCATTCCCATATCAAAATGACAAGGCAAGCAGACAATGAGCATCTCGGTGATCTTTTTATTTTCTATTTTCATAGGTTTTTATTAAGGATGCTTCACAGATTGCTCACTATAGTTACGCTGCAAGTTTCCACCATGATTAGGCATGACTTAGACTAGCGGCCCAGGCATTTCTCTAACACATATACAAACTCCATGAGCTTACAAGCTCCCCTTTTATTTCACACCGCTGGGATCCATAAGAAAAAGAATCATGATATCACTAAATAAGTGCAATGTTGAAAGCGTTCCTGATGTCTACGAACTTCTATTCTTATAGACAGTTGTTGGGACTCCAAGTGCAGAGGTTTGTAGAATAGCACAAAGTTTTTCCTTAAGTGGATCACCCAAGGTTTATCGAACTTAGGGAGGAAGTGGTCAAAAGTATCCCTCTCAAGCAACCCTGCAATCAAGATACAAGAAGTCTCTTATATCCCCAACACACCCAATACACTTGTCAGGTGTATAGGTACACTAGTTCGGCGAAGAGATAGTGAAATACAAGTGGTATGGATAACTATAAGTGGTAACGGTGCTAGAAAATAGCTTGATGGCGTGGAAAAGACTAAAGGCAAACTGAAATAAAGATGGAAGCAGGCAAACATGTAACAGATCTAATTGCAAACGGTGTTTCAATGCTTAAAAATAAGGCCTAGGGATCATACTTTCACTAGTGAACACTCCCATATAAATATATTCTTCTTTATGATACTACTATTTGACACGAAAATGTAACAAAAAATATGCGGGCGTGCCAGTATACAAAGTATACAAAATAAAAATAAAAGAGGAAACACATCTTTATTAACTCTTGGCGAATTACAAAGTACAATTTCCCACAATTACATATATTGCGCCTTGATAATCATCTAACATGGATCGACGATTGTGAAGTTCCAGATTCCCGGGGTCTCACAAGACAACCCGGTTAATTACATCCACAAGATCAAACCCACGGAATACCTCCGATTAAGCTGCACTGATGATCGTCGTCATTTAGATAATCTTGAACAGAAGAAGAAGAATAGCTTTATTTCGCCGAAACACAATCATATATGTTATCTCGATATGCATAATAATGAGAAATCTATTTGACAAGGAGGGTGGCTTTTGCCTCGTCGGTGCCCAGCCATATGGCCCTCACTTCATCAAAATAGTGTTACTTTCGCCTCGTCGGTGCCCAGCAACGATGTGACTATCTCATCAAAATTATGACGTGTTGATGGCATAGTGATCGAACTTCGTCGTCACTTGGCCATAGTGTAGTCTAGTCTCGTCGGCACTAGACATAAGATATGATGTATGGGAATCGACCTTCATCTCATAGAGATTAGATCGTGGATCCGAGATAAGCAATTGATGAAGCATTGCCTTCCTCGTTTTATCAACCAAACTCCTTTATAAGGATCAAGGTTGAGCACCGCCGTCATAGTTGAAATCAATCGGACGATGACTTTGGTATAACCCATGTGAACTACATCGATGAAGCAGTCGTTGCCATGGTTGTGGCATGATCATTTCCATGCGCTCCACATGATCGACATTGATGAGACGGTCGTCATGGCTGTGATAATCTTCATGGCCGACCCTGACGAAGCGATCGCGCCATGATTGTGGCCGCACGGCCGACCTCAATAAAACAGTCGCGCCATAGTTATAAAAATTGATGACTACATCTAGCATCCCAACCGGATGATCTAGAGCAGCCATGTCGAGACAAAATCAACGATATACACCGATCTTATAGCATCTCACCTTGCAGATAGGATTTCATGGATGGGGAGAGTAGCATCGGCATCTTGGCGCAGCTAATCGCCTCCGGCAGGCGTGGCGTTGGAATTAAGAACTTTGTAATCTAAGTGGTGTTCTCACGTGAACGGAGCAGGGCTTCGCAACTACATCGCTCGTGCAGCGCGTGTGAGCTGGAGCAGGGCTTCGCTATTGCGTTGCCCGTGCTGGTGCGCAGCAGGGCGTCGGCCAGCTCTCCCAACGTGCGTCCGTTCGTCCCCGGCCGAGCGGCGTCGTGGCTTTATATAGGCCTTTAGCAGGCCGTTTCTTCTGGATCAAGTTGGTTCAGAACGCGTGAGTTTAAACCGTGCAGGATTCTTATCTTATCGGCCTGACGTAAGCGGTGAGGTCAGTTGCATACAAACGGGACGAGGGCGCACGTAAATGTGCCGGCTCGATCCACGGCAGATGGCCCCGATATATCTCTTCCCTTTGTAATTTGGACGTAGGACTCTGCATCGAGCTAGCCTGAACTACTCCCTCTGACATATACAGTACATATACACTTTGCCATGCAAAAAAAAATGAAGTTGGGTACACTTTGAAGTCCGAACGTGGACATGCCTCACGTGTAGCAATTAATAATCATGAGTTTGCCAAGACAAACTAATTTAATAAACACCATCACAGGTCCACATGTCATAGTAATTTTGCATGTCACGTTCCGCGGGGTATCAAAATTGTAATATGCTTGCACCGCTATGGTGTAGATGTTGTAGACAATGAACTCTTTAAAAGTAGTCCAATATCAATAATATATTATTTCATAAATATTTTTCTCCTCAACCACGTGTCAAAGGCAAGAGATACATATTACATATTCATATATGAATAATTTTTTGGTACAAAAAATTATCTAACAAATGCCCCCTCGCCGAGTGTGGTGCCTGCGGCGAACCGAACGGATTATACTCGAGGAAAGATAAACGGTAGCAATAAATCCTTTTTTCTGTTTATTGCGTACCCAAATTCTTGCTTAATATCTGATCGGTACTCCTAGCAATAAATTGCCTTTTTTTTTAAAGAATCAGAAGCCTGGTTACGTACGTCTGGTTGTACATACTTCTGTAAAGAATCAATTTTTAGAGTGAGAGAGAGAATTATGCTTGGTTACGTAGGTCTGTCAAGAAACTTGGACTCCGGTTACGCACCTTACAAATTGAAGAGGTTCTTTGCTGTGTGTTGACCACGACTCGCTTGGCTGTCTCGTTGAAACATACGCCATGACCGGCTCTACGGAGCAAACTCAGCGGGACGATTCGAACCAGGAGAAACAGCAAACTCGGTGAAATCCCTCTCGTAACCATACCGGCCCTAAACGAGGTGGTCTAGGTACTCGACGACCCTCTCGTTCCAGATCTCAAGACCAAGGTGCCGTCACTTACGAGCTAGAATCCTTTGACAAAGAGATTTCAAAGGGCTCCCAGGTATCGCTTTCCGGGCTTGATTTTTCGATACCTCTATTTTGCTCAAAACACATGTATGTTGCCTCTGCTTATGAATATGCATGCATTCACTAGGCACCGCCGACTCCTGATCCCACTTTTTTTTTGTAGGACCCCATTGATACAATCTATACTCTGTTTAGCGGCCCGGCTAAACATGCGCCAAAGGGATCACACGAAGCGGTGCTATATATTGTGGCGTGATGAGTTAGAGTTTTTCTGTGATGCCGTGCGGGGCGGTTTCCCCTCGGATGAAGATGTTCCCATTGAGCGTGAAGAGGGAACAAATGAGTTCATGACTCAAGTTGCTGAACGCTTGCAACTTGGGCGTGGTGAGCAACTTATTCTCGACCCTCAGAACAAGTTCATGCAGAGGGTCAAGAATCTAAATACTACGGAAATCTTTGTTCCTACACTACCCCAGATGTTGTCCTGCACCGTCAGTGGCGAGCTTTTTGGCAACCATGATGGTCTTGGGGCCCCACCTACGGAAGCATCAACGTTTACCGCCCTTCTGTTGCAACCCTATATGCTTGCGAGTGAGCGTTCTGATGCCCTACCAGAGAAAGTGCCACAAAAAAGTCCCACATTGATTCAGAATTTCATTCAATCCCCTATGACAAGGTGGATCACTAATCGTCCAAACCAATTGCTCACCGAAGTCCCCATCTGTGACAAGATGTTGATTTGGGCTCGCATGATGATAGTGAATCGTGAGGATTGTACGATTCTAAGGCAAGCTGATATCCTTCGGGGAGTCATGGCTTCAATTTATCGATGCCGTGTAGACGGCTCTTTAGTGGCTGCGTTCTTGACTTATTGGAATATTGACGGGCATATTTTGATTACCAGTCAAGGAGAGATGGGCTATCCCCTCCACACAGTGTATGATGCCATGGGCATCCCAATTTCAGGACGACTTTACGAGGAATATAGTCCCCTCCACTCCATGTCACGAGGACACGTCCGGACTCTATATAGCATATATGCTGATTTGTGCCCTGTCAACATGGGAACTGAACCAGGCCTTGTAACTGATAGGACTAGAAGCTCTCGGTAGATACTATAGTACTAGGGTTTCGCCTTTACCGAGAGAGAGAGGGAGAGAGAGAGAGAGGGAGATGGGTACCTTCTCTGGTGGACGAACTCGATGACCCGTTTACCATCTTGGTCGACGGCGAGAGCGTGGCTAGGGTGACTAAGCGGTGGCGGCGGCGGTGCTTCCCGTGGCTCGTGCTAGGAACCCTAGATCGGTAGGGATGTCGGTGGGCGGAGCGGCGGCAGCGTCGAATCTCGTAACGTGTGCCCCGGCCCCTACCTCCTCTTTATAGCGCTGCCACAGGGGCCCACCAACCATATGAGGGTTGGGCGCCCCCGATCAGGGCGCGGATAAGGGGTCGGTCGATCCGTTGGGATCGACCGGGAGAGAGTCAACCTAACATTCTCCCCCTTGATCTCGACTTTACTTTTTTACTTTATACTTTACTCATTTCATCACAGTTCGGTACATAGAGCATGTTTTATCGTCACAGCTCAATTGCCGATAGAATCAGACAGCTATAATATACTTCTTGTTTTGAAACAAATTCTGTTTCTTTTGGGCCTCTTATGATCCAGGAATCATAGGCTTTCCCTTAAACCCATGCCGGCTAAGTGCTCCTTGAACACATTGGGTGGTAAGCCTTTCGTTAGCGGATCCGCAAGCATATCCTTTGTCCTTATATGCTCGAGTCTTATAGTGTGATCCTGGATCTTATCTTTCACAACATTATACTTTATCTCTATTGGTTTGGAAGCATTACTCGACTTGTTGTTGTGAGCATAAAATACTGCGGGCTCGTTGTCACAGTACATCTTTAGTGGCTTGTCAATGCAATCTACCACTTTCAAGTCGGGTATAAATTTCTTTAACCATATCGCCAGCCCCGTTGCCTCATAGCATGCTATAAATTCTGCATACATCGTGGATGACGCAACTATTGACTGTTTGGAGCTTCTCCACGAAATAGCCCCTCCTGCGAGAGTGAAGACGTATCCTGTCGTGGACTTTTGATCGTCTCTGTCTCCCGCAAAATCAGCGTCTGAATACCCTCTTATTTCTAGGAAATCAGACCTTCTATATGTTAGCATGAGGTCTTTTGTGCCTTGCGCATAACGCAAAGCTTTCTTTACCATCTTCCAGTGCTCTATGCCTGGATTCTCTTGATATCTACCAAGTACCCCGGTGATAAAAGCTAAGTCAGGGTGAGTGCACACTTGTGCATACTGTAAGCTTCCAACGGCCGAAGCATATGGTACTGCTTTCATTTGATCGATCTCATATTGACTTTTGGGACATTGAAATTTCCCAAAACTGTCGCCCTTGACTATTGGAGCAGGTGTGGCATTGCACGCATGCATACTGTATTTCTTTAGAATCTTCTCTAGGTATGCCTTCTGTGACAGTCCTAGAACCCCATTTGATCTATATCGGTGAATTTCTATGCCCAAAACATATGAAGCTTCACCAAGATCTTTCATATCAAAGTTTGAGGACAAGAACTTCTTTGTTTCTAGTAGTAGACCGACATCGCTGCTAGCAAGCAAGATATCATCCACATACAAAATTAGGAAAATATATCTCCCACTTTTAAACTTTGCGTAAATACAGTTGTCCTCAACATTCTCTTTAAACCCAAATTTCTTAATGGTCTCATTAAACTTCAGATACCACTATCGCGAAGCTTGCTTTAATCCATAAATGGATTTCTTTAGGCGGCATCCCATGTTTTCCTTGCCTTCCATGACAAAACCCTTAGGCTGTTTCATGTAGACTCTTTCTTCTAAATCCTCGTTTAGAAATGTCGTCTTTACATCCATTTGATGCAGCTCTAAATCAAAATGTGCAACTAGTGCCATTATGATTCTGAAGGAATCCTTACATGAGACTGGAGAAAAAGTCTCATTGTAATCTACTCCTTCTCTTTGCGTAAATCCTTTTGCCACAAGCCGTGCTTTGTACTTCTCCACATTCCCTCTAGAGTCACATTTAATTTTGTAGACCCATTTACAGCCTACTGTTTTGGCTCCTTTGGGAATGTCCTCTAAGTCCCAAACTTCGTTGGAACTCATTGACCTCATCTCATCTTCCATGGCCTCTAGCCATTTGGATGAGTGAGGGCTGCTCATGGCTTCTTCAAATGAAGTGGGATCATTCTCCATTTGAACTCTTTCTGTGTTATAGACTTTATAATCAGTAGAAATCGCTGATCTTTTAACTCTTTGAGACCTTCTAGGGACCTCATCTATTGGGACATTTCGTGCCCTTCTAGGTGCCTCATTCGTTGGCACATTGTGCGTCTCAACATGTGGCACATCCTATTGAGGTGGCTGCTGCTGCTCCCTTTCACGTTCAACAGTGGGTTTAGTCGGCTCCTGACGGACAGGTTCCGGATCCTCACTCACTGTTGTCATGGGTGGAGTTGCAACAGGTGCTTGCACCACAACCTCAGGGGTTGTCGATGCAGGAACCATAGGTAGCGAGAATAATGGCTCCTGAGTCATCGGATTAGGTGCATTGTAACTACCTCGGTGAATTACGCTCTTAGTTACAAGCCTGGATGAGCGGAAATGGTTAAAATAGTATGGTGGGGCCAAATGCCACTCACAGGTAGACCTTTCGGCCGTCCTAACCATTTCCAAACATCGGGACAAGAACGAGCGGCGTAATCGGCAGGCGAAGGGATCAACTACATACACAAATGAGTATGTATGCAAGCCACATACAACAGTCCTCAGAGCCATTCCATCTAAAAGAAATAGAAATATTGCAATGCCATACGGCAAGATCCAAATGTTCTAGATAGATATAATAGTTTATGATATCTCCTCATACATCAAACATCAGAGTATCAGGCGGAAGCGGAAAACAAGATCCGAGTACGGATAAGAAGCAAATCGGCATAAGATGCCCCATAAATAAACACATCCCGCCCACAGATCTCACGGATCCCCGTTCCCGGAATCTCTACACCGAGTGATCGTTGCCAACATCGTCCGTCTCCTCCACCCAGTATCCATCTTGCGAGTATACCTGTTCATCTGAATCAAACAATTTATCGTGTGAGACCCTAGGGTTACTCAGCAAGTCTTTATGCCTCTAAAGGGGACACAACCTGGGGTGACGCAATTGCAGCAAAAGATAATACCTAACAATTCTATAGATACTCGCTAACCATCCGCCTAACCAAAGATAGACGGGTGTCCGTGGATTAATAACAACAGTTATAACAGTAATATTAACAGATCCATCCTCCTCCTCGCTTACCAACGAAGAAGCGGACGAACAACCCCCCCCCCATCCGTTGGCAGTTTTATTAACCATTCCATGAGTGTTGCACTATTTACTAGTCAGGTACTTAGTCAAATTAAAAGCGGTACTTTAGTTATACTTGTCTATGATCGAGAAACTGTGCTCCAAGTCGTCCATAACCACGGACACGACTTTCAGAAAGATTTACCCTGCAGGGGTGCAAAAATAGCAACACACACTCGATCAACCTCGGAAAAACCAAATCAAAACCCAACGAGGCATTCACGACAAAGTGATCACAGGATTCAGAAATGTTTCAGGGGGCCACCCCATTAAGCTACCCGCAACGAAGTTGGCCGGCTCCGAGACGGACCCAAGGTTTGCGCCAATGGCTATAAACGACTGGGAACCCGAAAGTGTGACTGGGCTCGTCGATACCGTGAAAACACTCCGCAATCCTAAACAGTACAGGTGCTCCTCGCACAATCTTAAATAAAGCAGTAAAACATGGCATAAGTACAGGATAGTAATAAAGCCCCAAACTACTTTGTGGCCCCAAGAAATAAGAATGAATCAAGCTCTGGCTCAGGGGGTCCATAAGGCCTCCCGGATGTGGATAGTGCGAATAGTCAAGGAACAGGAATCAAGTACTCGGGGTCCTACGGGACACAAGTGAGCATGAAGAACCAAATAGCAGATATTCCTCACCGGTGCCACTTTCATTAGTTATCCCATTACTACTCAGGTTAAGTTGTTTAGGTACCTCGTTATCTATCAGACTCTCACATACCCTACACATGCTGTTCTACGACCCGCATGGCTCAAACAACTCCTGTAGTAATGGCTCATGGGATGGAGGAACAAGCTTCGGTGGGGTTTAAAAGTAAAGGCTATGCAGTACTTGGGATTCAGTTTAATGCAATCGCGACTCAATGATGCAAGAATAAGATAGAGGCAATAGGTACTATATGTATGCAAGCATGTGGTAGTGCTTGCCTGGCAGCTCCGTTGAAGCGAGGGACGGATCTGGATAGTGCTCCTGGGTTTCCTGATATATCCCCTGCTCAGCGTCTATTCGAAGAAGAACCAAACAAACAAGGTCCAACATAAATAGAGTGCACAAGCATATGGATTAAAATGCGATAAGCAAACAATCATGCCATGATGAATGATGCACAATTTGCATGGCAATAATGTAGCATGGCATGGGTGAGGTGTGGAGTACAAGAATAAAGCATTTTATTGAGTTTTAGTCACATTTTATACTCAAATAAGTTGCTGTATAGTTTATATTTATATGATGCATGCTGCAATTCAGAACATGGAATGCATAGATAGAACGGGCCCGTCGCTCTGATCGATTTAGACATATTATTTGTCAAATTTGGAGTTATAAAACAAAAGTTATTAACTAAATAAGATAAAGGGCATTTTATTGTAATTTTAATTACCTCGAAATTTTAAAGTGCTCAAATAATATTTTGAATGGCATATTTGAATTCCTCACATTTTTCTGATTCAAAAACATCTATCATATGTATTATTTGAAATTACAAATTAAAAGTTATTAAAACAGAATTTAAATTTATATCAAAACATTTACTGAAAAAGTTTTTATAAAACAGATAACACCCAGACTTTTTCTACTCGGGCCGAGCTAGCCACAGCCACTGACAACTGGGCCCAAGCTGAGCTGGCGGAAACAGCACGCGGCAACCTTTCTCACCGCGGCCGCAATGCATGACAAGTGGGTCCGGCGGGAAAACGGTCCCACGCGTCAGAGGCAGAGATGGGCTTGCCACGCGGCGCGGCGGGGGCTGCGGGTTGAGAGAAACGAAGCTACGGCCCCTTTTTGTAAAAACGCCAAAGAGACAGACATGTGGGGTCAGAGGGGAGCGCGGGTTGAGCAGAGGAAAAAGAGTGGGGGTTATTTGTAAAGTGACCATGGCCCACTGTAGATCTGTTTCCTCTATCGATCTGACGGATCGGTTATCGACCGACAGAGCACGGCGCGCGCAGCGCGGGGAATTCGATCCCGCGACCTGGGGTGCTCATGCAGGGATGCGAAGCCACTGCGGCGGCTAGTGGGTGTTGACAGGGAGCGGATCGGCGACTAGGTGAACGTTCTGCGACGCGGGGTGGAGCAAGCGCAAACGCACGCTGGCGCACAGGGACCGCTCGGCGAAACGTCTGGCGACTACGGGAAGCAACGACGGCTAAGAGGATGTCTGGGAGATAGAGGGGCTCACCGCGGGGTGGTCGGAGGTGCCAGATCGAGGAGAGACGCGGCGGATCGTCGGGGTTGCAGGCGTCCTGGCCGGTTAGGGTTTCGACGGGACGGCGCGGTACTGGCGCTCCTGGGGCTTCTCCTCCTCGTTGGTGCGTACGAGTCGAGATAGGGGAACCTCCTCGTTCTTCTGGACCACCTCCACGTCGTGCTGGCCGGCTGGAACGAGGGGGCGACGCGATGCTGGCGGCAACCGGCGGCAGGTGCTGGCGACGGTGGAGAAGAAAAGGAGGAGAGGAGGGCAGGCTCGGGGCAGATCTGGGCGAGCCAGGAGAGCCATGTGGAAGGAGGAAAACGAGGGAGAGGGAAGAGGGGCGTGCGGGAGCTGCCGTGGGGCGACGGTGGTGTAAAGGTGGCCTCGGCCACCTTTTTGGCCACCTCCCTCACGTGCTCGCAGGGGTGGTGAGGGACTGCCGGTGGGGTCTGCTGAGGGGAGAGGCTCGGGCTGGAGGGGGCCCTCATGGAAGGGAGAGAGAAGAGAGGGTAGAGCTCGGTTAGGAGCTAGGTTTGGCATGGGCTCGGTTAGGGTTCTGTTTAGGGCTGGGTAGGGTTAGGGTTGGTGGGGTCTTGCTGGCTGAGAGAGAGAGAGGAGAGGAAGGGAGAGGGAAAAACTTCGGCATGGGGGGTTTGTATGAGGTTAGGGTTTTAGAGATGAAAGTGGAGAGAGGGTGGTGTGGTGTTAGAGTGTTAGGGGTAGGGGATTAGGGTTAATCCCTAAGGCATAGCATGAGGTAGCAAGGTGGTGATGGAGAGAGGGGGTAGGGTTTTAGGTTCTTGCATGCCTCAAGCTAGATCAAACAAGAATGGGTGGAAGAAGTGTTGGGTTTTAGCATGGCCCAAACTAAGATCAAGGTGGTGAGGATCGAGAGAGAAAAAGAGAGCTCACAAGAAGGATCCACTCAAAACCAAGGAAAAACCAAAGAAAAGAAATGGTGTTGATGGTGGTTGCATGGCCCATGCAAAATATTAAATGCCATGTGTTATTCTTGTGAAAACAAAATAAATAACCTGGCATTATTCTTATGCATTCCAAAATATGGAATAAGGCCAAGCAAAAGAAAATAGAATTGGATCCATCCCATCTCCCATGAGCTAGATTGAATACCAAAAGAAATAAAAGCCCAGGGGTAAGTAGAATGGTGGAATTTTAAGGTGGTGAAAAGAAAAGGTGATGGAGGTGAATAAAAGATATGCCCCCAACTCAACTTGGGCATTAAACAATGTATCAACAACCAAATACAATATCAAGAGGCAAATACAATTAATAATGCATATGAGAGAAGAACCAAATGAAAAAGGGTTTTGTATAATGCTCAAATGCAAGGTGGCATGATGACATGAGCATGATATAATTATGATGCAACAATTATATGTAGGAAGTAGCATTTATGTAGACAAGGCTAGTAGCATTGCAATTGTTAGACAATTGGGATGCTACATGCATGCACCCTCTTCTCCTCAAGATCAATTTTCCGAGCTACCATGCTCCCCCTCATCATTTCGTCCTCTAAGAAGACAACATGTCTCGTTTCTACAAACTTTGTGTATCTATCTGGATAGTAGAAACGAAAACCTTTTGACTTTTCAGGATAGCCAATGAAATGGCAACTGACTGTTTTAGGATCAAGCTTTGCAATATTTGGATTAAACACTTTGGCCTCAGTTGGGCTCCCCCACACCCTTAGGTGTTGCAGCGAGGGGACTCTCTCTGTCCATAACTCATACGGTGTTTTGGGCACCGACTTGCTTGGTACTCTATTGAGAATATGAATGGCGGTTTTTAACGCCTCCATCCACAATCCCAATGGCAAGGTGGAGTAACTCATCATGCTGCGAACCATGTCCATAAGGGTACGGTTATGCCTTTCAGCTACTCCATTTTGCCGAGGCTCGCCCGGCATCGAATACTGGGCCACTATGCCAGTCTCTTGTAAGAACCTTGCAAAAGGTCCAGGGACTTGGCCATATGGGGTGTGTCGACCATAGTACTCCCCTCCACGGTCAGACCTTACTATCTTTATTGTTTTACTATGTTGGTTCTCAACTTCAGCTTTGAATATCTTAAATTTATCCAGCGCTTCCGATCTTTCTTTAATTGGATAAATATAACCATAACGGGAGTAATCATCTGTGAATGTTATGAACGAGTCATAACCATCCACACTTTTCACAGGAAACGGTCCACATATGGCTATGTGAATAATTTCTAGTGTTCCGGCGCTTCGATTTGCACCCTTTTTGATTTGCTTTACATACTTTCCTTTAACGCAATCGATGCATTTCTCTATGTCGGAGAACTCTAGCGCAGGAAGAATATCGTTTTTAACTAGTCTTTCTATTCTCCCCCTCGAAATATGGCCTAAGCGACAGTGCCATAATTTCGACGAGTCTTGAGTTCTCTTTCTTTTCTTTGGTTCTTTATCCGACGAGGAAACATTCTCTTTCACTTTACACATAGAATTAACTTTCTCGCGAGTGGATAATAAATAAAGCTCATTGTGGAGGAAAGCAATACCCACACAATCTTTATTACAATAAATGGCACACTGGCCATGTCCAAAATGACACTGATAATTAACTTTGTCCAAACGCGAGACACTTATTAAGTTTCTATGCAAAGAAGGAACATAAAGAACATCCGTAAGCAAGATCATTGATCCATCGGCAAGCTCCAAAGAGATGTCACCAACAGCCTCAACATCCGCTTGGACTCCATTTGCGACTTCAACGCATCCTTCGTTTCTTTTCATAGTCCTCGTCGAATGGAATCCCTGTAAAGAATTTGCAACATGAACAGTTGCCCCTGAGTCAATCCACCAAGTAGATTTTGAAAACTGTATATACAAGGATTCATTTACAAATGAAACTATATTGTTACCTTTTCTTGCCATTAGCTCCTTTAGAAAAACGGAGCAATCTTTCTTGTAGTGCCCTTTCTTACCGCAGTGAAGACAAGCATCTTTGTTCACTGGGTGAGCAGGCCTGTGCTGATGCTGATAGTGCATGGGAGCTTTACCGTGTGGCTTAGAAGGAGAACCATGGTTGCTGTGAGTGAAGGTCCTTTTCTTGTTGTCCTTCACTAGGTTCAGTGAACCACCATTCTGGGTTTTGAGCCTCTCCTCTTCTTGAGCGCACATGGCGATGGTCTTTTCTATGTCCCATTTTTCAGGGGCCATATTATAATTGACAACAAAGTTCTCAAACTGTTGAGGTAGTGACATCATTACCATATGGACAAGGAGAGAAGGCTTTATCTCCAGATCAGCTTCCATGGCCTTCAATTTGGCAGTCATGTTACTCATCCGGAGGATGTGCTCCCTAATGCCATGTCCACCTCCTGTATACTTTTCTGTCACCAGCTGCTTCAGCAGCTGGGTTGCATATATCTTTGAAGAGCCAGTGAACTGACTCTTTATCTTTTCCATGTACTCCCCTACGGAAGCATACTCTGTGATTGAACCAACAATTGCTGGCTCAACTGTATTCTTTATAAATGCCATGCATTTCTTGTTGGCGTTCGGCCACTTTTGGTTTTCTATGGAGTATGCCAGCTCTACTGGAGCATAGTCCCTTTTCTTTCTGTCCCATGTAACATCATCATCGGCAGCATCTCTGATGGGCTCTGTCGGCTTGGTGGGAGGCTTGGTCTCAAGGACCCAATCCACCTCAGCACAGATGAATGCGAAGTCCACCTTCTTTCTTCACTCAGAGTAATTGTCACCTCTCAGTATGGGGACCTCCTTGATGCAGTTCATCAAGTAGAACCCTTCTTAAAACCACAAAGAAGTGAGAACAATAACAATTACATGTATTAATCCAACGTTGGTCAAAATTAAGACATACAAATGTTTATGCAAATAATTCTATATCTCCGTTGGGCAGAACATAGAATCAAAAGCACACGACTTTAATTACTTTGAAATAACACACTAATCACAATCATGCTATTTACAACGTTGGTCAGAAAAATAACATGAATATGATCAGAATATAACTTTAACATGCTCTCAAAAATTTAATATCACTTTTGTTTTTATTAAATTTTAAAAGAGCCCTTTAACTATTTGCAGCGGAAGAAATGAATACAAAATTCATTAAACTTTGTACTTTACAGAAACTTTACTATTTCTTTTATATTTTCTAAACAAAATTTCGTTGGACAATTTTGTATAGAAAAAACTGTGCAAATTTTTTTCATCAAAAACTGATAAAAAACTATCAAAAAAAACTTCTGTAAAAAGAAAACAGAAAATTGCACTGTTACGTCCTCTTGGGCCTTCACTGTTTGCGGCCCGCGGCCTGCAGTACGGTTGCCTGGTGTGCACCGCACACGCCTGCGCGTGGCCCGCGCCTATGTGCCGCTCGCGCCCACAGCCCGAAAGAGAAACGCGGCCCAAGGCCCGTTATCGTGCGCGCTGCTCTCTCATGGCCATCCGATCGATCGGACGGCTCTCCGCTCGCCTCGCGATATCAAAACCGCCCCCCGGTCAGTGCCTCTCCAAACCCTAGCCCACTCCCCCGTGCTCGTCCCGTGAGCACACAGCTCTGGCGGCGGCGCCGCTCTCTGCGAGCGAGGCGAGGCGGCCGCGCCGCCCGGCGCACCGCCGGCGGCGAGCCCCTCCCTCTCTCCAGAGGTGAGCCCCCTTCCCCTTTCTTTCTCTTCACCGTCCACCTCCCCGAAAACACCCGCATCGGGCATAGAGCAGAGAGCAGAGAACGGCGGCGCCCTCCCTTGACTCCTTGCCGACGCGCGCATCCACCCGAGGGTGGGTGCGCCGCCGTCAAGTGGTCGAGGTGGAGGCGGTTCCCTTTGCCGGCGACGGCCGGATTTGCCTTTCCTTTTGAAACTTTTGTGTGCAAGGCTATGGGATTCGGGTTTTTTTTTCGTGATGAACTAGGTTCGGGTATGGGGAAAAAAATGGGAAAACTGGGCATAAACGGGGATTTGGGGTCTTTTCTTTTGCTTTTCTTTGCCCCAGATGGGGTTGGTCCTTCTTCCCTATGCCTCGGCTTGCCGATGCGCATAGGGATCGAGTGGGACGGCGCGGCCTGGATGGGCGGCGCACTGTGTTGGGGTTTCTTTGACTTTGCTTTTTCTACCCAAAAAAAAATCTAGAACCTACGTGCTCTGATACCATTGATAGGACTAGAAGCTCTCGGTAGATACTATAGTACTAGGGTTTCGCCTTTACCGAGAGAGAGAGAGAGAGAGAGAGAGAGAGAGAGAGAGAGAGAGAGGGAGATGGGTACCTTCTCCGGTGGACGAACTCGATGACCCGTTTACCATCTTGGTCGACGGCGAGAGCGTGGCTAGGGTGACTAAGCGGTGGCGGCGGCGGTGCTTCCCGTGGCTCGCGCTAGGAACCCTAGATCGGTAGGGATGTCGGTGGGGGAAGCGGCGGCAGCGTCGAATCTCGTAACGTGTGCCCCAGCCCCCACCTCCTCTTTATAGCGCTGCCACAGGGGCCCACCAACCATATGAGGGTTGGGCGCCCCCGATCAGGGTGCGGATAAGGGGTCGGTCGATCCGTTGGGATCGACCGGGAGAGAGTCAACCTAACAGTAACTATTTCAGCTTGGGTGGACAATTTTTTGGAGGATCCTCATACTTCCTTCGGCCCTATGTTATCCAACTTATTTGCTGAACGAGAAGATCCTTTACTGCAGAAACATGGGTTCCGAGTCGAAATTCAGGGCGATCGTCCTACTGCTACCATAGGCAGGCATACAATGTCTTACCGTGTTGCATATCCTTTAATTGTGTACCGTGCCGCCTTCATCGCAGCATGGTTGTGCTCTTATTGTGTGCCCGTCGAACGGGGCAATACATTCGTCCCGACGTCTTTATCATGGCAGTGAAATTAGCGAAAGGCAGTCGCCGTGCTATAGGTGTGGCAAGCTTGGCTTTCTTATATCGTAGTTTGGATGAAGCTCATCATGATATTGTGACCAGCAAGACGACTGCTAGTGACTGCACCTTGTTCATACCTGGACAGTTCATCATGGGATGGTTTACTTCTTTTTTGACGAGTATAAAACCCACCGCCTCCTTGAACTGCCCCATCCCGTTTGCACCATTTGTTATTGACTTTAGGCGCAGGTCACGGATGTGGCTCATTGAGGCGCTCAACCTGTTTTGGGAGTTTGATGATGCCCGGAAAGGCTTACGATCACTTGATTTTATAGGGCGATCAGCAGTGTGCTTCCCCAAGTCAGGAAACACGATCCGGATATCTGATAATCGCATGCATAGAGATAACAATTGCAGCTATTGATTTACTCATTAGTTGTACTGCAGGTGGTGTCACTCATAGGCGGGGCCAGCATTTTGACAACCGGGTATACTGTCCACACCGGTTCGCGCGTATGTTCAATTATGATCAGAGCATTCCAGATTTCCTCATGCCGGCGAGCAACGATCTGAGCATAAATAGCCTAGATTTTGGCAGCTACTTGACCAATTCAAGCGAGGAATCATTACATATTCTTACCCGTAGGCATCTTGCCTTCTTGCGGCCAGAAGGTCATATTATAGATGTGCACCCTTTTCCCCGGCAGAGCAGGCGCACGTTGGACTATATTCTCTGGTGTAGCAAAGTTTTCCTTTCCTTGAATCTCCTGATATGTATTGTTCACGTGAGAAGACACCGGAACCCATGGACACTGCCCCGTCAGTGTCTCAGGTAGGCTTTTGCATTATTTTCAAACCGATGCATGCCTCCTATTATTTTAATACTTTAAGCATTTCGTTATGCTCAATATATATATATATATATATATATATATATATATATATATATATATATATATATATATATATATATATATATATATATATATATATTATATATAAGGCACCGGCGATACAACAAAGTCTATTGCAGTTAACTTAGCGAGCGAGCCACCTGACAGGCAGCCGGAAGTAGCTGCGCCATGCTAAGTGACCGCAGATGAGAAATCACTTGATCAGGAGAGTGGGCTCCCAAAAACAACACAAGGCCCGGTGATCATACAGTCTGTTTCCAACAGTGCGGAACATGCTACTCACGGCGTTTCTCTCAGAGAAGTATATGGACTAGATATACCCGATGATGATGTTAATTCCCTTCCCAACGAAGTCTTTAGTGATAGCAACATAGAAGAAATTTTCAAGTCATACGAGGCTTTCACCTGAAGCGATAATCCCATGGATACAGGGTTACAAGGAGACAATTTACTAACACGAGCTGAAGAGTTCGTGGCGGGCAACATGGTACCTGTTTCGCCTAAGCGGAAGGAGACACAACATGAAGATAGTGCAAATAAAAGGGCAAGGACCACTCAGACAGGTGATCTTTATTAACATTAATTTTATACATACTCCTGCATTCTCTCGCTGTTGTTTAACTTATTTCTGACTATCCTTCTTCTCCTTTTTTTAGTGGAATCTTTTGATGAGGAGTCGAAGAAAATATATGAGGCCATTGCCCAAGAATGCAAAGAGCATTGTGACAGTGAGGAAGGGAAGCTATCTCAAACCTCCACCAGTTCAGCTGCAGCCAGGGATATTAGAAGTCTACAGTTGAGAAATGAATTCAGTAAGGAAAACCCTGTGGATTTGAGTGGTTTGGCAGGCAGCCCATCGGCGCACTGTATAATTTATGGCCAAGCAGATCTTAGAAAGTTGAGGCGCCTCCTTAACGAATATCCAGTGAACAAGGTTTCTGTGACTTCAGCGATAACAGATATTCTGGAAAAAATTCTTCGACGATCCACCCTCTGAAGTGGTTCATCTAATGAAGGGACTCTCTGCTCTAAAAACTGCATATGAACAAGATGCATCCGATCTGGCCGCTAAAATTTCTCCACAGAGAGAACAAGTACAACAACAAGCCTCCGTAGTCAGAACTATTATTACTAAGGTAGCAGCCGCTTGTACTTCCATGGATATTATCAGAACTACCTTTGAAGGGAAGCTCGAGGAGCAAGAGCGTAGGCGACAGAACTCATTGTCACGCATCGCAGGGATGGAAGTTCAGATTGGAGCATTGCAGGCTGAGATCCAGAGGCTAAAAGAGGACAACTCATTTGCGGACCGGCTCAAAGACCAGTCGGTCTTTGCCTTGTCCAGCCATCATGAGCGTGTCGCCCAGACGATGGGTTTCAAGACTGCAATGGAGAAACTTTCCTCCACGGACGATGAGTATTTGCAAGAGCTTGACCAAATCACAAAGAACTTTGTCGATACAGACGAGCTGGGTCTATCTCAACACATGTATGCTTTACATGGATTTGTGATAGCGTGTGCCTCTCAGGACGATTAATTCTCTTCATCATAGCATTAGCTTCAGTACTAGATTATTAAGAGATTATCCTCCCTTTTTACTTCATCCATTCATATTTTGGACATTGTATTCTGAACGTCATACAAATCCTTTTGAACTTCTTTATCGGCAACTGCCATGATTTTATGATTTATTTTACCTTATATTTTACTTATCTTCCGGCCGGACATGCGTATTGCCAACAACCTGTCTAAAACTACTGCCTCGTACGGCAGGATGCTAATAAATGCCCCCACCAAGTGGAGTTCGTGCATATTAGGTACGATACAGCAGGAACTCGACTTGGGCAAAATGCATTTTCTAACAACTTAAGCCATTATTCCTCCATCATGGGGCGTTAACGGATTTTGACGTTGGATTACATAGAGCCTTGGTTTAACCAAGAGCTAAATTGTGGTGTAAACTCATACCACAGTGTGAGATTATATCAATTTATGGTGCACAACCCATACCATATATATATCTCGAAAAGAATACATAAAAAAACAATAGCGCATGTCCATGCTATTTATTCAATGAAACACTCGTAAGGATGAGTACAATTACAATGGTGCCCGGCAAAATACTTATGCCATGTTCTAAGAGAGGAGAACTTTCTCATTTCATCGCGACCAGATACAACATGGTGCCAGCCGATGAGGTAGTTCTTCGACTTGCCAGGGATTTGGCTGATGCAAAGAACTAATTTATCAAGTTAGATGCGACCGTACAATGGTTCCAGCCATCACACTTGAAGGGTTTCACAGGATGACGCTGGCCGCACTGGCGCGCCTTCCTGCTCCCATAAATTGTTTCGAGTTTGATGCGATCATAGACGATGTCAACCATCAGACTCGAAGTATTTCACAGCTTGATGCTGACCGCACTGGCGCACCTTGCTGCTCCCAATATTTGAAGCGTCAGAATACCATCGACGTTGCAGATGAACTAGGAGAGGATGATGCCCCCAGTTTTGTTGTCACGATGGAACAAAAGCCCCCAGTATTGTTGTCATGGCCACGAAGGGATGATGCCCCCAGTGTGAACATTGGTTGATGTAATATAAATAATGGTGTCATGCACGACGGACGATGTTCTTGAGTAGAAATGCCTTATCATGTCTGCATAACAAATAGTTAGGGATCTCATCATTCTCCCTTAAGACCACGAGCAGAAATAAGAGTCGGTGCAAGAGAAAACCAATAAGAAAAACAAAAGGAATTTTTTTTATGGATTTGGGATGTTGGCTTTCCCGTGGAACACCAGCTATGAGCGTGACGTCGGAAAAGGTAACCCAAGAGCTAATCATCAGGAACTATCGAAGGACCATAACAGTTGTGGCTAGATAACTTAGCTTCCGTGAGTATATGTGCAAAACAACATGCTTTCATGATGCCTTCAGAGAGATCGGGAATTCATACTCTAGATTTCATGTGCCTGAGTGATCCCACGACTTCATCATGTCCCCTGTGCATGCCTCAAGAACACAGAGACATAGGCAAGGATGATTAAAGTAATATGGTTATAGGATAATTGGCTTGGCGATTTTTCATGGCCATGTTGAGGGTTGGTACATGACTACTCCCTTCCTTCATTCAAATGAGTCCCCTAGTTCTTGACTTGCTTGATGAAGACTTTCTTCTTTGGTTGACTTTTTTTTGAAGTATTGCTTGAATTTCACGACTATTGATGGGATTTTCTTATTTGTAGGAGAGGATTTTATTGAGCTTTTTGGAGGATATTCCTTCACGGCTGCTAGGGGACTCATCTTATGAATTTGAAGAGCAGCCACACACCTTTGTGTACTACATAGACCCTCATAAGCATTTTTGGCTACGGTGGAAGAACACCCTGGGGGTGTCAAGAGGCTCACACTGAACGCAACTTTTGTTGGCCAAGGATGCCTTTCTTGCTCTTTTTCCTATAGGTTACCCAGGGCATCGTGCCTCTATGAGTCTAAAACATGGCAAAGAACATGAGAAGTATGGGACTTCAGAACAAAGAAGTATCCCGAGTATTTTCCGCCACCCTCGCTGAAAGCATGCACTTCATCATGTGTCGTGTATAGTGGGTATAGGTACCGCTCCACTTTATTTATGAAACATGCGCCACCCTCAAACTAGCTCGAGGGTGCCCAATTCTTCAATCACTAGCATGGTGTGTTTAAGGAAAGCCGTTTTTTGTATGACATTAACGTCCATGGTTTTTTTTAACTTTTTTCTAGGAAAACAAAATAAAAAAAGGAAGATGAATAAAAAATAGAGAAAGAAGCAAATTGGCGTGCGGAGATGGTCACGCGTAGTATTTCTTTAGGTACCTCCCATTAATAGGAGGCATTGGACGTTCCCCATGTTGATTGATAAGCTGATACGCACCGCCGTTATACACTTGCTCAATAACAAATGGTCCTTACCATTTAGGCTCAAGTTTTCCTTTAGCTGTACCTTTTACCACAATGGGGCGCCTAAGTACAAGAACAAGTTCTCCCTTCTGGAAAACACGTGTCTTAACAAGTTTGTCATATGAACGCACCATGTTGCGACGGTATAACTCTAAATCTTGGAGTGCATTTAGTCAATCTTCTTCCAAGGAATCTAGCTGCTGAAAGCGCAGCCGGATTTGCTCATCTTGGGTAATCTCATCATGAATAGCGACTCTTAGGGATGGAAGCTCTACCTCCAGAGGAAGAACAGCCTCACTCCCATATACTAGGGAGTATGGTGTAGCTTGAGTTGGCGTACGAACCGTAACACGGTACGCCCATAAGGCTTCATAGAGACGATCATGCCAATCACGGTGATGCTTATGAACTGTCTTTTTCAAAATCTGTCCAAGGGTCTTATTAAATGCTTCAATTAACCCATTGGCCTGTGGATAATATCCAGTGGAATAATTCCATTGGATTTTATATTTGGCCATGAACTTGACCATTTTATGGGACTTAAAAGCCTTGGCATTATCCGAGGTAATGGGGTGTGGGATTCCAAAGCGATAAATGATATTACGTTGTAAAAAATTTATAACATTATCACTCTTCACTTCCCTTAGTGGTATTGCTTCTGCCCACCTAGAGAAGTAGTCCGTTGCTACAAGTATGAACTTGTGCCCCCTAGAAGATGGCGGCTCAAATGGACCAACGACATCTATACCCCATGCGTCAAATGGCCATGCTGGTACAGTTGGATGTAGTGCAACTTGTGGTTGGTGCTTTATAACAACATGAATTTGGCAGCTATGACAGGATCTTGCTACTCGAAGGCAATCCGTCATAATTCCTGGCCAAAATTGGCCGCTTAGTTTGATACTATGATACATTTTTGTTCCACTTTGATGCCCCCCGCATACACCATAATGTACTTCTTGTAGAATTTGATCTGCTTCAGTTCTTGAGACACACCGTAGCAACATTTCTTGTCCAAAAGAACGTCGATACAAAGTTCTTGCTTTGACTACATAGGAAGGCAGGCGTCGTTGCAACCTGCGCCTTTCCACTATATCACCTGGGAGTGTCCCATGATTAAAGTAATCAAGGAACGGCTTGCGCCAGTCGTCATCGCTGCTGACATTGGCTACAACGTGGTGTACTTTATATTCTTGGGGTATCAACTCTAGTACCGCTGGAAGGAGCCATCTTTCTTCTATCTTTATCTGAGCGGGTTCCCCTACACGGAGTACTAAAGATGATGCAAGTTTAGCTAATGCATCTGCAGAGGAATTCTTACTTCACGAAACATGTAATAATTTGATGTACTCAAATTTATTCATGAGGGTTTGCGCTGTCGTGTGATACGACACCAATTCTGGCTTGCGTACCTCGTATATATTATTGACTTGGCGAACAATGAGTTGAGAATCACCATATACTAATATGTTACGCACGTCCATAGAAAGTGCAAGTAGAAGGCCAAAAATAAGAGCCTCATACTCCGCTTCATTATTGGAGCACTCTTCCTTGAGAAGGGAGAAAGAGTGGTGTATGGTTCCTCCCTGAGGTGTTTTGAAAACCAATCCAGCACCAGCCCGTCGTTTTGTTTCACCATCAGGATCTATCTCTGTGCGGGACGCTCCATTAAAACATAGTTCCCATTGCGACTCAATGTCGACAGTAAATACTTCTTCGCCGGGTAACTCAACGACTAATGGGGAGTCATCCGGTATAGGATGCGCAGCGAGAAGATCAGCCAATGCCTGACCTTTAATCGCTTTTTTTGGAACATAGATAATGTCATATTCCATCATGGATAGAGCCCATTTTCCTAGGCGACCCATGAGCACCGGTTGATTTAGCACATACCTTATGGGAACAATACGTGCCACAAGTTGTATTTGATGTTCTAGCATATAATGTCGCAACTTTTTTAGAGCAAAAATAAGTGCTAAACATAACTTCTCTATGGGAGAGTAATTGTGTTCGGCACCTGCCATGGTTCTACTAAGGTAGTAGCAGGCTACTTCTTTTCTTTCATCATTATGTTGGGCTAACAATGCACCTACCGAGGATGGTTGGGCAGCAATATAAAGAATGAGCGGTCTTCCTTTAACTAGAGCAGCTAGAACATGAGGGTTTAACAAATAGTGCTTAATGCCTTCAAACGCATTATGACATTTCTCATCCCACTCAAATGGAACGCCTTTCCCCATTAATCTTGTAAAGGGCTGAGTGCGTCCCGAGATATTAGAAATAAAACGACGTATATACGCCAAATGACCTTGTAAGGATTTTAATTCTTTCAAATTTGTCGGTGGCGGCATGTCTTGTACAGCTTTGATGTGCTTTGGTGAAATTTTAATGCCACGGTGATGGACAATAAAACCCCAAAATAGACCAGATTGTACTACAAAGGCACATTTAAGAGGATTCATCTTGAGTTGATGCTTCCTCAAACGATTAAAGACAACACGTAGATCGTCCTGATGATGCCGGACATCTTTGGTTTTTACAACCATGTCGTCAATATAGCATTCCACAATGTCATGGATGAGATCACCCAAAACATTGGTCATGGCTCGCTGATATGTCGTACCTGCATTTTTCAATCCAAAAGGCATTACTATATAATAGAAATTGCCCTTGGGTGTCCGGAAAGCAGTGTTAATGGCATCATGCTCATCCATCTTAATTTGGTTATAGCCAGATGACCCATATATAAAGGACAAGGCACCATAACCTGTAGTAGTATCAACAACCATTTCAGTTATGGGTATAGGGAAATCATCTTTGGGGCAAGCACGATTCAGATCGCAAAATTCGACACATGGTCGCAATTGCCCATTACTTTTCTCTACAGGGATAATATTTGCTAGCCAACGAGGATATTGTACCTCCTCAATGAATCCGGCAATGATTAACTTATCCACCTTAGCGATAATACGATCTTGCCGTTCTGGGCGAAAGCGGCGTGGTTGCTGCTTCATTGGCCTGAACTGAGGATCAATTGCCAACTTATGTGTAGCGATCTTAGGATCCAACCCTGGAATTTCTTTGTAGGACCATGCAAAACAGTCCTGAAAGTCCAATAGGAATTGCCGATAGCTCTCACGCTCTCGTGGTGTGAGGGAGGCACTGACAAAGGTTGGACGTGGGTCATCTTTTGTACCCAAATTGATTTAGACAAGCCCGTCGATAGTGCATTGGCCACCATCTTCAAGTTGTGCTGGTGCAGGAGCGGCATCAAGTACCTCTCCGTGATTAATCATCATGGATTTGTGAACCTGAGATAGAAGAAAATTTTCATCTTTTATACCACTACGTGCATTTAGAGCAACATGAAAAGAACGAAGTTGGTGTGGGGTTTGATAGAAGCTATTACCACCATCCAGGTGAGATGTTGACTCTCGGATTTCACTATTTTGAGCATTATTCACACATGTCATATGGCACGTCAAATGTTGCATGCCATTATGATCTTCATCCTCGCTTTCAGAAGATTCTGAGCGGATGTAGCCCAAACCATACTTTGGTTGTGCTTTGTTCTTTTTCTTGACGAGCTTTTCAGCTTGATCCCACCACCTTTCACAAATAGCCGGTGGCGGGGGTAACCTGCAGTTTCTTTGAAGTTTAATGCCTGCCTTTTCTAACAAGTGAACCATTCTAGGTTCCACCTTCATAGTATGTGACGCTACATCAACATCAAAGGGTGAGGGAGAAAGATTAATTACAGCGTCACAAGGTTGTGATTGTGGTACCTTATATAGGAGAGTAGTATTGGAGCCTCTATATTGGCCTGGGACCAACCGTACTTCCAATGGCATTGCTATTGATACGTACATGGATGGGGGCTGTTTAAGTATAGCTCCCCGTGAATTCTCTATTTCTTTCACCATTTTCTTTACTATTCCTTCCGGTGGCGTCGAGCTTTGGGTTATAGGCATATCTAGCACAATAGGGAGAGGTGCTATGCCCACATTACCAAGGAGTTTAGGAACTCCTTAGTACGAGCGGAGCTCTAGTAGAAGCTTCTACACTCGACAAGAGTGGTGGTGTTTGTGATGTGGCATTGAAGAAGGCATCATTGTGAAGATAAGAATGCCCATAATTACGAGCCATCATCATGGAGGATCTTCCCCTCCCACGACCTCTCCCTTGTAGTTTCTTGGAGGAACGTTGGCTACAAGAAGACTCCATCCCCGTGGATGGGGTAGAGCTAGGTGTGACCAAAACACCCACCCGAGGAGTCACTCGCCCTTTTTGGGTTTGTGTCGCTTCACACGGGAAGTAATACTTTGCATCAGCATGATGCGCTTCTTGGATGGTGTACGGGTTTGTGTTACCAGCTATACGATGTTGCTCTCCACTTCCATCCACAAATTTTAGACATTGGTTCAGTGTAGAGGGAACCACTTGATATTTGTGTATCCATGGTCGACCCAGCAATGCTAAATATGAGGTCTTTGCTTCTATCACAAAGAAGCGTACCTTAAAGCTAAAAGATGACATTTGGATTTTCACAGTAATAGAGCCTAATGCCGACATTCCTTGATTGTCAAAACCACATTTGACAACTTCAGTGGGCTCTAAATCATCCAACGTGAAGCCAACACGAGTTAGGCTTTGAATAGGTAAGATGTTGACAGCAGAACCAGGATCAATGAGGATGCGCCTCAAGTGAGCGGTTCCAATATTTCCTTCTATGTAAAGTAGACGATTATGACTATCATCCAAAATCACCTTATCTTCCTCAATGAAGGTAATCTCATTTGTGCTCAAAAAATTGCAAACTATTTGATGCTTTGCCATTGTTACTTCATAGCGTTTGGGATCTTCTAGTGCTTGAATAAGAGCTTGGCGAAGTTCAGGCACCAAGATTAGAGCATCATAGACACTTAAAAGTGCTGGAATACGTTTTAGATGGGCCACTATATTATCATCTATGTTGGGAGGTGCCCCGCCGTCCTCGGCTGGATTTTCCTGCCCATCATGATTTTGTGCAACAACCTCTTTAGGATAATTTATCTTTTCTTTCAGAACCCTCTTGGGTTGGACTTTCTGGAGCTCAGGTACAACTTTCCCTCCTCGTAGGTTCATATTGGCTTCAACGGGAGATTCAGACAATGAACTTTGTGCATGTAGAGTTTCTCTTTCATGTGGTGTTACCGCATCATCAGAAGAGACACTAGTATTTGACGAATAGTCAAGCATAATATTGCATGTAGCTCTATTTGAAGAAGGCTGGGAAGTATTTTCCTCTATCTTCTCTTTTGTAGAACTGGTCTTCTGCCCCCAGTCGCGGGGCATGAACTGCTCCAAAGTGGGCAATATGCGATTTGGTCGGGGGTAAGGCTCGTCGCCTTCAGAGATCGGCACAAACCTAGGTGGCATGCGACAATGGCTTGGAGTGTACCCTCTAGCCAGCCTTGGCTCGTTATGATAAGATGTAAACCATGTTCCTTGTCCATATGATTTTCTTGATGAAGGCATGTAGGGCTTGACCTCGCGTGTTGGTGCTCTCGCACTAGCCCTAGAGGGTGCATGACTTACTCTTAGGCTAGTAAAATTTTCCTCAACTTGAGCTAGTGGCACCCATGTTTCATGATCTTTCTTTAACACGAGATCTGTTTTCACGGTCACCATATCCAAGCATGATAATTTGGATTTCTAGCATCAGGTTGTATTTGAAGCCTCTTTTCATCGATAGCTCGTTGGGGCCATTCCTTAAAAGAAACACAGTCCTCGATGACATGACCCACATATTGATGATATGGACAATACAAGGGGTTGTCCTTCATGTTTACTTGATCAGGATGTTTCGGTTCGGGCAAGTTCAGATGGTTATGTGCAATCACTTGATCGAAGAAACCTTTTATCATTTCCCTCCGAAATATGTATTGCTTCCTAAAAAGTTCTTGAATGGAGGGACGTTGTCTCATCCATGTTGGTTCATTTCTTATGCCCAACATAGGTACATTGTTCTTTTGCACAACCCTTGTTGCATTTGCCTCATTGTACACATTTGGCTTGGTCACAATGTTCGGTTTCGCTGTCGAGTTGAAACGCTTGGCATGATCGCTAGCATTCTTATACAACTCCATAATTTGAGGAGACTTCTCAAACTCTAGCTTAGTCGTGGCCACCGCTGAGCTGAGTGCACTAAATGTTTTAGGTTCCCGTCGTGACACTTCAAGCGACCAATGTTGTTGCATTCCATGGACACACATCTCAATAGCATCTTCGGTATGCATTTCCCTTGCAAGGCGCACAAAGCTATTGCAAAATCTGACTATATATTCGTCAATCTTCTCATCCTGCCTTTGTCGAACTTGTGCTAGTTCAACAACTGAGTAATCTTTTTTCATTGTTACGAAATGAGCTTTGAAGAGATTCTTCATGCTTTTCCAATCAGGAATAGAACCGACAGGTAGGCGACTATACCAATGGAAGGCAGCGCCTGCCAAAGAACCTGAGAATTGTCGCAATAGAAGTGAGGGATTGCGAGCAGTATCTCCACATGTTGCCTCAAAATAAGCTAAATGTTCTCGTGCATCACCTGTTCCATCAAATTGACGAAACTTAGGCGGATGCCACCCTGCAGGGAAGGCTACTAGATCATGCCATGACTCATATGGTTTGTCAAGCTCACTCTCACAAGTCTGAGGGGCTTGTTCTATTGTAAACCGCTTCATTTTCTTGTCAACCATGTCTGCAATCATGCTATGATAGTTTCGGAGCATATCTGGTTGAGCCGCTGAACTATGAGGTAACACACCCGTACTAGCAAGAACCGGGGGAGATTGTTTAGCAGCCTCAGCTGCCCTTGCAGCTTCTATCTCTTCCACTTGTGGGTCAACAACCCCTTGGTTCATGGTTTGGGGTAAACCTCGTCCTGAACCACTAAGGAAATCCAAAAGTTTATAGAACTCTGATGTTAATTGATCTAACTGTTGTTGTTGCGAGTGCAATTGCAACTCAAGTTGTTTATCATGTGACCCTGATGCATTCGGATCAGTATGAATATTTAATGTTTCCACCACATTATTTCTTTTACTTGGATCATCTTCACCCGTATCACCCTCCACGCGATCAGAAATCACATGAGCTGGTACAATGTTTTCATCTTCAGGTTCACACTCTTCTTCTGACATCATGGAACATGCAAAATTAGAGTAGCGAGGAGATTCAGATAACCTCTCTAATGAGGAACTAGAATCTCTATCATACCATCATCAGAACCATCACTTTTGCGGTCTTCATCTTCTCCTGAATGATGAGAAGAGCTATTTTCCACTATTTCTGAGGCGGTGGCTTTCAAGCGAGTAACCATTCCTTGCCGCTCAAGATATTGATGGAGCAATGTCGGATCCTGCAGGAGGCGCGATGAAAACAATATATAACGACGTGAATATTGCGAACCATTTGTCAGTGACGATTGTCCATCTGTTATAGGGAGACAAGGTGCAGCCGATGAGGATGGTGTGTCCCCATCACACTTTTCTCTTTATGAGCTCTTGAACCAGCCACGGACCTTTCCAATGTTTAAGAAATCCTTGGCAAAGGAGGCCTTAGGGTTGGGCATGATCTCCTCATCGGAAGGATAAGAAAACTCGTGTTCAACTGGTAGGGGAACCCAGTTTTCATGATGAGTAAGTTTATCGTGTGCACTCAAAGTACCACACATAACAGTATCTTTTGCATCATTTTTTTCAACTTCTTTTACCGCCTCATCTCTACCTTCTGAATCCACGTTCATGGAACTATTTGCAATTCCAATTTCGTGAGATGGTATTAGAGGTTTTTGCTCTTGCATTGGATCATCCCCTACAACAGGATTTTCTTGACCAACATCCTCTAAAGGAGCTGGTGGAGTCTTTATTGTATTGTCCACCTCCATGTGTTGTATTGAGGGTTGAGACTTTAATTTGATAGCGCCCTTATGAAGGGACACTACTTCCTCTTTCTCATGAGCATCCTTTTGAGGAGACACTGTGGGATTCTTGGGAGGTACTTCTAGCATTTGGCCCATTCCATCACCTTGTTGCCGTGGTTTTGGAACGAGGCGTTCAATAAGGTAGTTATACCTCTCATATTGGAGTAGTGTTGGGGAGAGTCGTAGTGTGATCTTGTCATAAAATGGATGAACATGCCCATCCGATCTAACCCGAACATGCACATTACCCAACACAAGCTCTTGTAGCTCTTGATAAAGTGCATGTCGATTCCTTCTATGCTTATCGCGCTTTTGTTGATTCGCCCGAAGGGGATATGAAGTTCTTGGTGGAACAGATGGTGTAGGTAGAAGTGGTGCAGCTGTTTGGCTAGCCATTGTTGGTGGAGCCGAGGAAGATACAACCTCAATAGGTTGACGTACAGGATGACACGGAGGCGGCATATTCTGCCCCCTATTTACAATTGGTGCAATTGCATTATTCTCACGATGATGTTCATGGAGATTTTTCTCTTTTCTCGGGGACACGGGTCGCCGCCGAGGCAGGCGGGGATCTCCGACGAGGTTTCCAAGTTCCACGATCATTTTGTGGGCGATAGCTAGGAACATGCCGTCTAGCTTCACCCTGCCGTGATGACTCGGGCGCTTGTGAATAGTGGCTACGAGGCTGAAATCTTGAACTGTTGGCATGACGATATGGGAACTGAGAGTGTTGCATAGGTGCCTGATTCCTTGGCATGCCCCCATTTTGCAAAGGTGTTTCATGACCATGGACTTGTTGTTGTAGCGTTCTCAACTGGTGTTGGAGCTGCTGCAGCTGCTGCTGCACATCATTAGAGCGAGGCGCTGGGGCCTCATTAGAGAGTACATTGAACTTGTTTTCATTTTCTTTATCTCCGGCGGTAATGTGACATGCCGAGACTATTACAGATGGATTGAAGTGGTTCAATGTGTTGCCAATGGAAGGTTCACAACCTGGAAAGGTAACGACACGCTTCAAAGTGTGAGTCCAAAATTCATTCATGATTGCTTGCCTAACAAGCTCTTTCACCCGACGAGGCTTTGTGATCCACTTAGTCGGAGAAATGTCGTAAGGTTCATTGACGGGGTCAAGATATCCCTCATCATCAAGTGGCGACGATGTACCGGATTTCATAATATCACTGCTCAACTGAGCATGTAGCTTTTTTAGATTGCTACGCTTTCGACGATTGTTACGAAGAGCATTAGCATTTTTGTTGGATCGCGCATTGCGCACGGACCAAGACAGGCGGTAAGCAGCCTTGCCGAGCCCCTCCAGCAGCTTAGCTTTTTCACTCACTATGATTGGAGAAAGTGAACTCACCATAGCATTATTTTTTAACATATTGCGAGCCTCCACGATCAAGGCTTTGCGTTTCTCACTAGCCTTGGAAGCAGCATGTTTTTCAGTCTTCCTGATTTCAGCGGAACAAAGGGATGTCGGGTCATGTGTCTTGTGGTAGTAGACCTCATTTCTGTGTTCGATACCTATCACGGGAGACCACGATCCAAACTGGATCAGAGTCGGAGCTGGGGTGTGCCTCATGGCTTGCTCCATGGTAATAGTAGGGAAGGAGTCACCTACAAAAAGGGAGTCCTCGTGTTAGTACACTGCCGCCTAAAACGAGCTGCTGAGAAACTTATGCACACATGCCAAACATATTTTCTCCAAGTACAAAAATTAAAACCACCCCACGTGCATGCATGGCCCTTTATATTTTCATCATCGAGTATGGTACTCCCAACAACACCATGGAACAAAATCACTTTTTTATTTTCAGTGAAACTCATGTACAATTGGCATAGGAAAGAACAGGTGCTACGCCGGAGTACTTTCTGCATGACCCATGCATTTCTTCTGTTTTTTCACGGGGAGTAAATTTGATAATCCCACCATCTGATACGGGTGTGTATGGTGTAGTACACACATGATTCTTTTTAAACACTCCGACTCATGTCCAATGTTAAATGTTTTAGGACTAGAATTTTCTATCAACCGAAAAGACTTAGAAAACAATCGGACTTGCGGAAAACCATGGAACGGAGTGACGCACATGTTTTTTTAACCGGTGCATGTATCACACCATCAAGAGGATACGCGCATGAACCATGCACTACCTTTTTTTTCCAAAGAGACGCCCCTAGTATATCCATCGCTAGGTAATGAGTGCGTGTAAAATTGTTAACACACACATGATACTTTTTGACGGAGAGCGTTGACTCATGCCGAAAAAACTTAGGACGATGATCGGAGCACAGCAGAGATAGGAGGAGAATCTGGTCCCACTGGACGTGCCATTTTGTTTGACACGAAAATGTAACAGAAAATATGCGGGCGTGTCACTATAAAGTATACAAAATAAAAATAAAAGAGACAAGTAAAATAGAGAAACACATCTTTATTAACTCTTGGCGAATTACAAAGAACAATTTCCCACAATTACATATATTGCGCTTGATAATCATCTGACATGGATCGACGATTGTGAAGTTCCAGATTCCCGGGGTCTCACAAGACAACCCGGTTAATTACATCCACAGGATCAAACCCGCGGAATACCTCCGATTAAGCTGCATTGATGATCGTCGTCATTTAGATAATCTTGAACAGAAGAAGAAGAATAGCTTTGTTTCGCCGGAACACAATCATATATGCTATCTCGACGTGCATAATAATGAGAAATCTATTTGACAAGAAGGGTGGCTTTTGCCTCGTCGGTGCCCAGCCATATGGCCCTCACTTCATCAAAATAGTGTTGCTTTTGCCTCGTCGGTGCCTAGCAACGATGTGACTATCTCATCAAAATTATGACGTGTTGATGGCATAGTGATCGAACTTCGTCGTCACTTGGCCATAGTGTAGTCTAGCCTCGTCGGCACTAGACATAAGATATGATGTATGGGAATCGACCTTCATCTCATAGAGATTAGATCGTGGATCCGAGATAAGCAATTGATGAAGCGTTGCCTTTCTCGTTTTATCAACCAAACTCCTTTATAAGGATCAAGGTTGAGCACCGCCGACATAGTTGAAACAATCGGACGATGACTTTGGTATAACCCATGTGAACGACATCGATGAAGCAGTCGTTGCCATGGTTGTGGCATGATCATTTCCATGCGCTCCACATCGACATTGATGAGACGGTCGCCATGGCCGACCCTGACGAAGCGGCCGCGCCATGATTGTGGCCGCATGGCCGACCTCAATAAAACAGTCGCGCCATGGTTATAAAAATTGATGACTACATCTAGCATCCCAACCGGATGATCTAGAGCAGCCATGTCGAGACAAAATCAATGATATACACCGATCTTATAGCATCTCACCTTGCAGATAGGACTTCATGGATGGAGGAGTAGCAGCGGCATCTTGGCGTAGCTAATCGCCTCCCTCTGACATCTATACTATTAAAAGGCTTGTGGTCTTGATGATTGGTACGTCTCTCCTACCTTACCCCGTCTTTTCTGAATATTTACAGCATATGTCACCGTTAAGTAAAAGGTAAAATTAAACTCGGTTTTGTAACGTATAAGCGTGCACGTTTAGGAAAGCTCTATTGCCTAGGAAACCAGACGGACATCGAGCAGAGACCGGTTTCTATACCGGGTTTTTTTAGCGATCGTGACGGACGTCTCGCCGCCTGCCAGCATCCTCTCTCCGGCGGAGCCCCACCCCTCCTCGTCCCTGGCAGGACCACGACGCCCTTGCCCTTCCTTGCCTCGCGACTGGCGGGCAGGACCAGGACGCCCCTGCCCTTCCCTGCCTCGCGACTGGCGGTGATCCGACATGGGCGTTCCCGCGGCACCTTCTTCCAATCCCGTCGCGCGCACATGTGAACTCCCGCATGCACGTCAATGGTGTCGAGGAAACCTACACCTGCACTGCTGCTCGACTACAGATGGATGCCTGACAGACACTGCTGATGTGCCCGCCGCGCCGGAGAATTCAGCAGCCTCGCCTATGCCGGAGGCTGCGCAGGAGGAACACGAGAGTGACATGCGCGAAGCCGGCAGCCTCACCTCTGGTCGCCGATGCGACACCAGAACGATGCCTTCTCATCCTCACCAAGCCAGCCTGTTGCGAACAGGTGTCAGTCACTACGGCAAATAATCTTGCAACGATGGAGATCACGCACTACTCTCGGCTCCAAGCGCAAGATGCAGGAGTGCTGCCAACCTTGGTCAAATCTCACCTATGCATACCATGCCAAGCACGGTGATACAGGGATGACCACTCGATTTGGTACGGCCAGCTCGCTGGAATAGAGAAGAAACGAGATCTCCAAGTCACCTTGGATAGATAGATAGAGCAGCTACAAACAAGAAAGGCTGAAAGGAGATACTCCCTCCGACTCATATTAGTTGACTTGGATTTTTTTAAATTCGAATGTATCTATTATTAAAACATGTCTAGATACATCCGAATCTAGACAAATTCGAGTCAACTAATATGCGTCGGAGGAAGTATATTTTAGAGAAGAAAAGGTTATTTTTGTTGCTTCAACGGACAGAGCTCTCCATTTCTTCACCTAGACGGTAGATGGGTTGATAGCTAGAAGGATTAAAATGGTGACCCAAGCGAGAAAGTTCTCGATTCTTACAGGGGTAGGTTAACTAGACTTCATCCAGCGAATAAGCAGCAAGTAATACAATAGTACAAAGAATTAAAAAAATCGGTTGATTCACATTCCGTACATTCTATTAAAAGGGGAAGATATGTGTCTTATAATGTATGAAAAAATGCTTCCAAAGTAATTGAGATGAGAAAATATATTTATAACAAAATGCTTCAAATGTAAACTGCTACAATGATTAATGTCTAATGTTTTGAACCATAATGAGTAGGAATGTCAGGGCCATGTACATCTAAGTGCGAGAAGATGATTTAGTATATCCCCCTCATATAAACAAAAGAGGAGAAAGGTTTCTCCTTCTCCGCTCTCACTGAGAGAGGAGCTCAGAAGAGTCCCTCATGACGCCGCCGACGGGTGCTAAGTGTGCAAGTTAATTATCATCCATCCACCATCCCAGGATAGGATGATAGGAACCCCGATGCCTCGATCATGGCGTAAATATATTAGGGTTAATGGTCTTTTATATCAGGCGAGCTTGTTTGTTTGGGTGGTGTGTCTGTGAGGCGTCGACGATGATATTGCTTTAGCTTTCTATTCTGCAAACTCGACATAGTCATGTGGGCACACGTTTGATGTTGGACACAATTTCTTCTTAGTAGAGCGCATCAACAATTCCAATCAATCCATAGTAATCAACAATCACGGTCAACCCATAGAAACACACAGAAGCATCGAAAATCAAAAAATTCAGTAATTTACTGTCTTTCCTCTTCCGAATTTTTTCCTTGGGTGTTGCATGGGACTACGCATGATAAAATTCCGTATCCAACAGGCATTTTTACGTTATGACCCGACAAGAACGCTTCATTTCATCGACAAAACAAGACTTCCAGCTGTTAAATTTTTCTTGGACTAAAAGATATGTAGCAAAGCGCTAGTATATATACATATACACTTTGCCATGCAAAAAAAAATGAAGTTGGGTACACTTTGAAGTCCGAACGTGGACATGTCTCACGTGTAGCAATTAATAATCATGAGTTTGCCAAGGCAAACTAATTTAAAACACACCATCACAGGTCCACATGTCATAGTAATTTTGCATGTCACGTTTCGCGGGGTATCAAAATTGTAATATGCTTGCACCGCTGTGGTGTAGATGTTGTAGACAATGAACTCTTTAAAAGTAGTCCAATATCAATAATATATTATTTCATAAATATTTTTCTCCTCAACCACGTGTCAAAGGCAAGAGATACATATTACATATTCATATATGAATAATGTTTTGGTACAAAAATTTATCTAACAACTACGCTGAACTACTCTCCGATTGAACACTCTAATCCATGGTAGGGCTATAACAACACACCTCAAAGTTCATCTTTCCCATCTAGATAACCCCACACTATCACCTTGAGTATTAGATGGTTCCAACAAACACCACAATTTTATAAAGACATCCAACTTCAAATATAACTCATAACAAGTATTTGTAATCTCTAGCCGAAGTGCCACCATGGTGTGCACGCTATCACCTTCACACATATGGGGAGAGCAGAGATCTATTAAAGAACTTGAGTAGCAAGGTAGATCTACTTGATTACAAATCTCATGATCATCATGCATAGAGAGAGATGAACACATAGCTATTGGTATAACCCTTAGCCTCGAGAGAGAACTACTCCCTCCTCATCATGGGAATCGGCAATGGTGATGGAGATGGCGGTGGAGATCGATGGAGATGGCTCCGGGGGCACTTTCCCGTCCCGGTAGGGTGCCGGAATAAAGACTTTATGTCTCCCAAATCTCCCCTTCGGTGGCGGCGGCGCTGCGGAACTTTTCGTGGCTGGAGGCTGTTCCCTTTAGGGTTTTTGCATCGGGAGGCATCTTATAGGCGAAGAGGCAAGGTCGTTGGACGGCCAGGGGGCCCACACCACCTGGTGGTGCGGCCAAGGTGGACCCGTGCCACCACATGGTGTGGCCGCCCTGTGGCCCCTCTCCGTCTCGTCTTTTGGCTTCGTGAGTCTTTCAGTAAAATATTGACTTTGGCTTTTGTCCGGTCCAATTCCGAGAATATTCATTTTCTGACTTTTTTGGGACCAAAAACAGAAGAAAACAGGCAACTGACACTGTGGTATCTTGTTAATAGGTTAGTCCCGGAAAGTGTACAAAAATACTCCAAAGTGTGGACAAAACATAAGAAAGTAGATACAAAACAAGCATGGAACATCAAAAATTATAGATACGTTTGCAACTTATCAACATCCCCAAGCTTAGTTCTTGCTCGTCCTCGAGTAGGTAAACGATAAAAATAATATAATTTTTTAGGTGACACGTAGCCAACACAATCTTGATCATCATTATTGTAAAAGCACTGATAGCTAGGATCAAGGTACTCTAAACATGAACATGAAAGATAGAGTTCTAACAATAAGACATAGCAACTATGTTGTAACATGAAAGGATACAAACAAAGATCATGAATAACAATGCATTGAAAGACGTTTGTTTGTCTCACATATATAAAACATAATAAGAGTGGTATTCAGCTTGTCCCCTCATGGTATAGCAAAATATAAATGCATAGGACACCTTCAAAGTTTATAAGGGTGACAAGATACAAATAATTTAAGAACAAGCAATATCAAAGTTATGAATCAATCAACAAGTTTTGGGACAATGGACATTAAACTAAGAATGACAACTATGCTCTCTTAATTGGTGCTTAAGGATAGAAGGTGGAGAATCAATATAAAAGTGGAAGAAAGGCCTTCATAGAAGGAATCAGGGATTCAAGTCTCATAAATAGCTTCCAAAAATTATGGTACTTATTAGCTTTCAGCTCTCATTTCCCCTATCATAAGCATCTTGAAGTGATTAAGGTTAAAGTGAACAAACCATGGAGTATATGCTTGACAAAGTATAAGTTGGCAATCTCATGTCCCTTGAATACGAGGGACGCTCCTCATGCTACTCAAGTTTAGTTACCGGTAAGTTCTTGTCATAGTAAGTACATGTGTATCATATAGAACCGCCAACGGGTACCCCTTGCCCGATACGGAAGAATCCCCATATCAAAATGACAAGGAAAGCAGACAACGAGTATCACAGCAATCTTCTTATTTACCATGGGAAAATGGTGCTTTTTTCTCTCTTTCCTCTTTTCTCATCTCTTTTCTTTCTTTTTCTTTCTCAATCTCTATCTCTTTTTTTATAAGAAGAATGCTTCATAGATTGCTCATTATGGTTACGCTACAGGTTTCCACCATGACAGCATGGATTAGACCGGTGGCCCAGGCGTTTCTCTAACACACATACATAACTCCATGGACTTACAAGCTCCCCTTTCATTTCACACTGACGACATCTATAAACAAAAGAGCATGATATCAACTGGGTACAATGTATAGGTGCAATGTTGAAAGCGTTCCCCATGACAACATGGTTCTGCTAATTCCCAACATATAAGTGCAAGCATATACAACATATATGACACAATGGTTCAAGTTTATTAGGGGCAAGAAAAGTAAAGTGTGCCATCAAGTTCGTGAGAACTTTAATCACTAGTTTTCTCATAACAAGTTTTAATTCGGAAGGTAGATAAAAATATGAATATACTTGGAATAGTAAATGCTAATTGGTAGGTATGGTGGACTCTTTGGAATAACTTGGTTTTATTTGGAGTTGGATGCATGAGTGGAACTCATACTTGATATGGAGGCTAGCAAAAGACTGGGAGCGACGAACTAAGAGAGCAATAATGGCCATAATCATGCAGAGCAACAAAACATTATTAATTAAAGCATAAAGTGATATTACAAGTTGAAAACTAAATGATCATAGAGGCTATGGTGACTTGGTATAGTCTTTACATGGTGTGAACATGCGCCAAGTCAACCCAAATAAAGCATTTTGAAGGAGAATACCACAATATTATGCTTTAATATGCTAAAACAACGCATGATTCTTTCAAGGCACATTAAGCAATCTCAATTGTTTATAACATGTCATGCTACAACAATAATCACTAAGCATAAAGTCAAAACAATATCAAGCATGACATGATAAAGTCTAGGCCACAGTCAAAAACGAGCTCCTTTTACCACTTAAGCATGAACTTTTCCTACTCCTTTACAATCCAAACCAACTTATTTGAAAGCTCACAAAGAGAATAATAAATAAAGATCAGTGAGCTTGTCTCACGAATCCACAAAGAAGAACTAAAAAGTTCTAAGCTGAAAGCACAAGAAAACTAAGGCTAAACACAGTGCTAGCAAAAGAGAACACTCACAAAACAATAAGAATGAAAACTAGAGTGTTCTAGGCAATGAAAATGGAGTGTGTCTCTCTCCAAAAGAAGTGCTGGGATCCAACCAACTTATTGCAACAAACCAAGCAAAAGAAAACTAAAAACAAAAACAAAGACGCTCCAAGAACAACGCAACAATGCATGAAATAATAAAAATGAAGTGTCTACAAAGACCTGAAATTTTTATTGATGAAGAAGGGGATGCCTTGGGCATCCCCAAGCTTTGACGCTTATACCTCTTGAATATTTCTTGGGGTGACACGGGGTGGCATCCCCAAGCTTGAGCTTTTGACCATTCTTCATCTCATTACATCATTCTTTCCCTACACCTAAAAATTTCCTTCATACAAAACTTCACACAATCTTCATTAGCAACATTAGTAATTCAAAAGATAATAAACCTTTGGGGTTTAGTTTTAAAACAACAAAACTTTCATTAAAAACACAAGCTACTGTAGCAATTCCCTCAGAAAGCTCAATTCACCAAAAAGAACCCAAAAAGAAATCGATAAAGAGGAAAATGCAAATAATGTCAGAAATCTGTCAAAACAGACCAACAGGTGAAATCCGATTTTTTCAAAGACCTTGTTGCTCAAATCAAAAAGTGTTGAACTAACGAAAGTTAGATAACCACATGGGTAAGAAGCAAAAAACTTCACGCCTCAAAAAGACATACAGAGATTTTACACGAATTTTTACGGTGAAGCACAAAATTCTGTATCGGGACAGCAAATTTCTCAATCATTACTTCTCTCTCATTAGAGGTTACTCTTAGAACAAAAAGCAAATAAAAATGATAAGGAGAGGTTATTACTGAAGCAATAACTTCCAAGACTCATATAAAACTTTTGGGTTATCTCCCAATATGTACTTTTCTTTAATGCCTTTAAGTTAGGCATGATAGTTTGAGAAGATGCTCACATAATAAATATGAATTGAAGTAAAAGAGAGCATCAAGAAGCAAATTCAAAGCACATTTAAGTCTAACCCACTTCCTATGCATAGGAATCTTGTAAAGAAACAAGTCATGAAAGCACAAAGCAACAAGCATAGGAAAGCAAAACAAGTGCAACTTCAAGACTTTCAACATAAAGAGGGGAAACTTAATATTGTTGAGATACATAAAACCATGTTTCCCTCTCTCATAATAACTTTCAGTAGCATCATGGATAAAATTAACAATATAACTATCACATGAAACATTCTTATCATGAGCCACATGCATAAAATGATTATTACTCTCCACATAAGCATAGTCATTCTTATTAATTGTGGTGAGAGCAAATTCAACAAAATAGTTATCATTATTATTCTCATCACCATAGTCATCAAATATAGGAGGCATATTGTAATCATAATTAATTTTCTCCTCAATAGTAGGTGGACTGAAAATATCATACTCATCATATATTGGAGGTTTCGTATCATCATAAGCAATAGAATAGCTATCTTCCAAAGCTGGGGAACTAAAAAGATCATTTTCATAAAGACTAGCTTCCCCAAGCTTAGACTTTTCCATAGCATTAACAATAATGGTATCCAAAGAATTCATACTAAACATTCCTATTAGAATGCAAATAAAGTTCCATAGGTTTTTTAATTTTCTCTTCAAACACTTCATGTCCTAACTCAAGATAAATACTATAAAGCTCTCTAATTTTGTTGTTGTTTTCCATTAAGCCTAACTAGTGAAAACAAGAAACAAAAAGACAAAATTGCGGAATCTAAAGGAAATAACTTCGAGCATTCACACCGGAGGATGTGAGTACCTTTTACCTTACCTCCCCGGCAATGGCGCCAGAAAATACTTGCTGGCGCGTGGTTGACGTGGGAGATTCTTCTTCTTCAGTTCCCGACAACGGCGCCAGAAAATAGCTTGATGTCTACGCACTTCTATTCTTGTAGACAGTTTTTGGGCCTCCAAGTGCAGAGGTTTGTAGAATAGCAGCAAGTTTTCCCTTAAGTGGATCACCCAAGGTTTATCGAACTCAGGGAGGAAGTGGTCAAAGGTATCCCTCTCAAGCAACCCTGAAATCAAGATACAAGAAGTCTCTTGTGTCCCCAACACACCCAATACACTTGTCAGGTGTATAGGTGCACTAGTTCGGCGAAGAGATAGTGAAATACAAGTGGTATGGATAATTATAAGTGGTAACGGTGCTAGAAAATAGCTTGATGGCGTGGAAAAGACTAAAGGCAAACTGAAATAAAGATGGAAGCAAGCAAACATGTAACAGATCTAATTGCAAACGATGTTTCAATGCTTAGAAACAAGGCCTAGGGATCATACTTTCACTAGTGAACACTCTCATATAAATATATTCTTCTTTATGATACTACGCTGAACTACTCTCCAGTTGGACACTCTAATCCATGGTAGGGCTATAACAGCACACCTCAAAGTTCATCTTTCCCATCTAGATAACCCCACACTATCACCTTGAGTACTAGATGGTTCCAACAAACACCACAATTTCATAAAGACATCCAACTCCAAATATAACTCATAACAAGTATTTGTAATCTCTAGCCTAAGTGCCACCATGGTGTGCACGCTATCACTTTCACACACATGGGGAGAGCAGAGATCTATTCAAGCACTTGAGTAGCAAGGTATATCTACTTGATTACAAAGCTCATGATCACAATATGATCATGCATAGAGAGAGAGATGAACACATAGCTACCGATAGAACCCTTAGCCTCGAGAGAGAACTACTCCCTCCTTATCATGGTAATCAGCAATAGTGATGGAGATGGTGGTGGAGATCGATGGAGATGGCTCCGGGGGCACTTCCCCGTCCCGGCAGGGTGCCAGAACAGAGACTTTTTGTCCCCCAAATCTCCCCTTCGGTGGTGGCGGCGCTGCGGAACTTTTCTTGGCTGGAGGCTATTCCCTCTAGGGTTTTTGCATCGGGAGGCATCTTATAGGCGAAGAGGCAAGGTCGATGGATGGCCAGGGGGCCCACACCACCTGGTGGCGTGACCAGGGTGGACCCGTGCCACCACATGGTGTGGACGCCATGTGGCCCCTCTCCGTCTTGTCTTCTGGCTCCGTGAGTCTTCCGGTAAAATATCGACTCTGGCTTTTGTCCGGTCCAGTTCCGAGAATATTAATTTTCTGACTTTTTTGGGACCAAAAACAGAAGAAAACAGGCAACTGGCACTATGGCATCTTGTTAATAGGTTAGTCCCGGAAAGTGTATAAAAGTACTCCAAAGTGTGGACAAAACATAAGAAAGTAGATATAAAACAAGCATGGAACATCAAAAATTATAGATACGTTTGCAACTTATTAGTTCCCCATGGTAACATGGTTTTGCTAACTCTCAACTTATAAAGCACAAGCATATACGAAACATAGATGGGCACAATGGTTAAAGTTTATTAAGTGCAAGAAAGTAAAGTGTGCCATCAAGTTCGTGAGAGCTTTAATCACTAATTTTCACATAACAAGTTTAATTCGGAAGGTAGATAAAAACATGAATTTACTTGGAATAGCAATAATGCTAATAGGTAGGTATGGTGGACACAAATGGCATAGGTTTTTGGTTTAAGGATTGGATGCACGATAAGCATTCCCTCTCAGTACAGGTTTTTGGCTAGCAAGGCTGGGTACCAAGCATTAGAGTTGAAGGAAACAAACAAACATACAAGTGATAAAAACAAACATGCAATCTTCCTTGGAAGCACAAAAGATCTTAACTAGAGAATACTAAGCTTATGAGCCAATCAAGAAAGAAAGATGATGAAATTATATTTCTTAAGAGTACTTTAATCTTTTTCATTCAATTCTCATAATAATGTTGCTGCTGACCGAGCCAGGTTTGCCAAAACCAACTAAATTTACTTAATGATCCCAAAGTGATACCAATACTAACAAATAGATCAATCATATAACAAAATTTGAAAACTAATATAAGATGTGCAAAAGGGTAAATGATAGAACTTCTCATTAATATTCCATAAAGGCAACTCACACCAAGGGATACATAGATAACTAACGAGAGGGGGGATACTTCCACAATGCAAACCATCCTACATGATAACTTCTCTATTCATGATATGACTCTACTTAAAAAGGTAAAAAGATAAAAGATAGTGATGTGATACCGCAGCACGCCCCAAAGATTGGAACAAACCAAGGGGATGCCAAAACCTGATGACGAATTACTCCTTCGGTGGTGGTGGTGTTCTCTCGTCATCATACGACTTCCAAGGTAAGGTGATGACCCACAAGTATAGGGGGTGTATCGCAGTATTTCCAAGGAAAGTGAAACCCAATTTATTGATTCGACACAAGGGGAGCCAAAGAATATTTATAAGCCTTAACAACTGAGTTGTCAATTCAGCTGCACCTGGAAACAATCTTGCTCATAGCAGTTTATCAGTAGCAATAGTTTTGTAGTAGGAATAGTAAAGTAGCAGCAGTAGTAAACCAAAGACAGTAGTAACAAAAGCAGTAAACAGTGGGATTCGAGTGTGGTAGGCATAGGGATGGATGGACGGGCGTTGCATGGACAAGACAATTCACATAGCAATCAGAACATAGGGCAATTGTAGATAAATAAGATAAAGCATCCAAGTACTAGACAATCCTAGGCATGTGTTCCATATATAGTCATACGTGCTTGCAATGAGAACTTGCACAAGATCTTTTGTCCTGCCAGCCCGTTTGCAGCGGGGCCTCTAGGGAACTACTGGCAATTAAGGTGCTCCTTTTAATAGAGCACCGGAGCAAAGCATTAACACTCCGTGAACACATGTGATCCTCACATCAAAGCCATTCCCTTCCGGTTATCCCGATTTCTGTCACTTCGGGGCCATAGGTTCCGGACAACAACGTGTGTATACAACTTGCAGATAAGACCAAAAACAATACTATCATAATGAATCAATAACATGTTCAGATCTGAAATCATGGCACTCGGGCCCTAGTGACAAGCATTAAGCACAACAAGTCGCAACAAAGTCATAAAGCACTAATAAAAGATACTAGGCACCATGCGCTAACTATCTGATGCCATTACATGAACGATCTCATCCAATCCCTACCATCCCCATAGCCTACAGCGGGGGATTACTCACTCATAGATGGGGGAAACATGGATGGTCGATGGAGACGATGGTGGAGATCAATGGAGATGGCTCCGAGGGCACTTCCCCGTCCCGGCAGGGTGCCGGAACAGAGACTTTCTGTCCCCCGAATCTCCCCTTCGGTGGTGACGGCGCTGTGGAACTTCTTCTAGAAAAACGTCGAACCCCCTGAAGTTTTTAGGTCAGAAGGCTTCTTATAGGCGAAGAGGGAGACCGAGGGGTGCCTGGGGCCACCACACCATGCCCTGGTGTGGCCAGGCCCAGCCCACGCCTGGGGGGTGTGGCCAGCCGCTGGCCCTCCTCCGTCTCGTATTCTGGCTCCTGGAGTCTTCTGGAAAAATAGGCACTTTGGCTTTTGTCCTGTCCAATTCCAAGAATATTCATTTTCTGACTTTCCTGGAACCAAAAACAGCAGAAAATAGGCAGCTGGCACTGTGGCTCTTGTTAATAGGTTAGTCCAAGAAATCATATGAAAAGTACTCCAAAGTGTGGACAAAACACAAGAAAGTGGATAAAACCAAGCATGGAGCATAAAAAATTATAGATACATTTGCAATGTATCAACATCCCCAAGATTAACTCCTACTCGTCCTCGAGTAGGTAAGTGATAAAAAGAAAGAATAATTTTTGAGGTGACATGCACCATGAAAGACTTGATGAAAGTATTTGTAAAACATTCAAAGTTGTGATCATAGTACTTCGGTCATAACGTGAAAGACAAAGTTCTAGCAATAAGACAAAGAAACTACGATGCAACATGAAAAGGCACAAACAAAAGATTCATGAATAATAATGCTTTGCGAGACGTTTGTTTGTTTCACATAAAGAAAACATAGCATAGTGGCATTCAGCTTGTCCCTCATAGAGTAGCAAACAAAAATGCATAGGACACCTTCAAAGTTTACAAGAGTGACTAGATACAAATAGTTTAAAACAAGCAATATCAAGGTATGCACCAATCAACAAGTCTTGGGACAATGCACATAGAACTAAGAATGGCCACTATGCTCTCAAGAAAGTTCTGATAGAATGTGTGGAGACTCAACAAGGAAATGAACAGGTTTTGAAAAGTTTGAAAGGCTTCCAAATGCTGAAAGTATGGTACTCATTAGCTTTGAGCTCTCATTGCCCTTGTCATAAGTATCTTTAATGTGGTTAAGGTGAAAGTGAGGTCCAATCTGAGTTATATGCTTGGCAAACTATAAACTGGAAATCCCAAGTCCCTTGAGTACGAGGGCCACTCCTCATGCTACTCAACTTTAGTTACCGGTAAGTTCTTGTCATCGTAAATATGTGCGTATCATTGAGAACCGCCAACGGGGTACCCCTTGCCCGATGATACGGAAGAATCCCCATATCAAAATGACTAGGCAAGCAGACAATGAGTATCTCAGCAATCTTCTTATTTACCATGGGAAAATGGTACATTTTTCTCTCTTTCCTCTTTTCATAAATCTCTTTTTTCTTTTTCTCAATAGCTATCTCTCTCTTTTTTTATAAGAAGAATGCTTCATAGATATCATTATGGTTATGCTGCAGGTTTCCACCATGTCAGGATGGATTAGACCAGCGGCCCAGGCGTTTCTCTAACACACATACATAACTCCATGGACTTACAAGCTCCCCTTTTATTTCACACCGACGACATCCGCAAACAAAAGAGCAAGGTATCAACTGGGTATATATTTACAAATGTTGAAAGCGTTCCCCGTGACAGCATGGTTCTGCTAATCCCCAGTCTATAATTAGCAAGCATATAACTTTCACTGAGAGTTCACAATGGTTCAGGTTTATTAAGTGCAGGAAATAAAGTGTGCCATCAAGTTCGTGAGAGCTTTACTAACTAATTTTCTCATAACAAGCAAACATTTTATTCTGAAAAAAACAAGGCATATTGAATATGCACGAAAGTAGCAAATGATGCTAATAGGTAGGTATGGTGGACACTTGGGCAATATTTGGTTTAAGGGAGTTGGAAACATGAGTAAAACACTCCGTGGGAGTGGAGGCTAGCAATAGTAAGGGAGCGACAATCGAGAGAGCAATAATGGCCATAATCATGCAGAGTGACAAAACATCATTGATCAAAGCATAAAGTGATACTACAAGTTGAAAACTAAAGGATCATAAAAGCTTATGGTGACTTGGGATAGTCATAACATGGTGTGAGCATGCGCCAAGTCAACCCAAATAAAGCATCAAAGGAGAATACCACTATACTATGCTTTAATATGCTAAAACAACGCATGATTCATCCAAGGCACATTAAGCAATATCAATTGTTTATAACAAGTCATGCTATAGGAAATAATACTAAGCATAAAGCCAAAACAATATCAAGCATGGCATGACAGAGCATAGGCCACAGTCAAAAACAAGCTCTCTTTACCACTTAAGCATGAGCTTTCCTACTTTTTTCCAAACCAAACCAAACTATTTGAACACCAATATATGAAAGAGGAGGTCCAACCCATTTATTCAGCAAACTAAGAAAACCAAAGCAAATGAAAAACCAAAACGAAAACGAAAAAGAAGACGCTCCAAGAACAACACAATTGTGCATGAAACAATAAAAATGAAGTGTTTGGAAGAAACCTAAGATTTTTATTGATGAAGAAGGGGATGCCTTGGGCATCCCCAAGCTTTGACGCTTGTACTTCTTGGATATTTCTTGGGGTGACACACATGGCATCCCCAAGCTTGAGCTTTAGTACATCCTTCATCTCATTACTCATTCCTTCCATACACCTGAAATTTTTCTTCATACAAAACTTCACACAATCTTTATTAGCAACATTAGTGCACTCAAGATAAATAGGTCTTAATGTTAAGTTATAACACCAAATAAACTTCCACTAAAACACTAGATGCTTTAGCACTTCCCTCAAAAAGCTCAATTCCCCAAAAGAACTCAAAATGGAACCAACAAGAAGCAAATGCAGAAATCTGTCAAAACAGACCAGAAGGTAAAGATGAATTTTTTCTAAGACCTTCTGTTGATCAAATCAAAAAGTGTTGAACTAATTAAAGTTAGATAACAACCTGGGGCAGAAGCAAAAAAATTCACGCCTCAAAAAGACGTTCAGAGATTTTACACGAATTGTTACGGTGAAGCACAGAAATCTGTTTCGGGACAGCAACTTTCCCAATCATTACTTCTCTCTCATTAGAGGTTACTCTTGGCACAAAAAACAAATAAAAAGGATAAGGAGCGGTTATTACAGAGGTAATAACCTCCAAGACTCATCTAAAACTTTTGGGTTATCTCCCAATAAGTACTTTTCTTTAACGCCTTTAAGTTAGGCATAAGGAAAAACTAAAATGGATAGAATAGAAGTAAGCGGAGATAATCATGGTGAAAACATTGTTTTGTTCAATAAAATCCTTTTGTTAACAAGGTTGATTAGGTCTTGTTACCAAAACAATTTCATATGAGACAAAACTTTGTATTCCACTAATGATTATGTTACCTCAACCTTGATAGCAATGGTCCCAATCATAATAGTTTCAAATTTTTCTCTTGGTATGGGACAATATATTTCTCCAACTTGAATGCCCTCAACATGTTCAATGGAATTCAAACCATAAGTCCTTTCAATCTTCTTGGGGAAATAGAAAGTATGTTCCTTGTCATTAACATTGAAGGTCACCTTCCCTTGATTACAATTAATAACAACTCCTGAAGTGTTTAAGAAAAGGTCTCCCAAGAATAATAGACATATTATCATCTTCAGGCATAATAGTTTGAGAGGATGCTCTCATAAGAAATAAGAGTTGAAGTAAAAGAGAGCATCAAGAAGAAAATTCAAAACACATTTAAGTCTAACCCACTTCCTAAGCATAGGAATCATGTATGCAAATAAATTCGCAAAGAACAAAGTGACATGCATAGGAAGATAAAACAAGAGTAACTTCAAAACTTTCAGCACATAGAGAGGTATTTCAAGACCATGAAAACTTCTACAACCATATTTTCCTCTCTCATAATAATTTTCAGTAACCTCATGAATAAACTCAACAATATAACTATCACATAAAGCATGCTTTTCATGATCTACAAGCACTAGAGCTTTATCATAAACATCTTCTTCAGAATCCTCAGGAACATAACATCCATCCTCCTTTAGTAAGCATGGAGGACAATCAAATAAAGTAAGGGATAGAGAGTTACTCTCATTAGAAGGTAGGCATGGGTAGCTAATCCATTCTTCCTCCTTTTGTTCATCACTCTCCTCCTCTTTTTCATCTAATGAGATTTTAGGTTCATCAATTTCTTTTTCCATAGGATCCTGCAAGGCATTAGTATCTTCCATTTGTGGAAAGCATCTATTAAAATATTCAAGAATATAGCCATTTTCATCCTTGTAATTATCAAAGCAAAATTTAAGTATACCATACACCTCATATTTGTAAGGTGAATCATCAATATTTTCAAGCAAACTAGCAAGTTCAAAAGCACCTTTCCAAGCAATAAATTCTTCAATTTGTTCCGCATCAAAAAAGTCATAAATTCCTTTAGCATAGGAAGATATGGTATCATTATCATTATACTCACATTGAAAAGGTAGGTGTTTATACCTCTTTCTGCAAAAGGATTCATCACAGAAATAAGTAACATTATAAGTAGAGCACACGTTTCTAGCAATGGTATACAGTCTATCAATTTGTTCCTATAAGTGTTTCCCTTTTTGTGACAAGCGGTGTTCCTTATAATAATATTTTTGATCTTCTGTGAACCCACCTTGCCAATAAGCTTCAGTTTCAAAGAAACCAACCATTGACAACAAGCATGATAAGTGATACGTCCAAAACGTATCTACTTTCCCGAACGCTTTTGCTACTATTTCTCCTCTATACTTGTGTGATTTGGATGCAACTAATGCGAACTGACGCTGTTTTCAGCAGAATTGCCTTGGTGTCTACTTTTTGTGCAGAAAATCAACTATCAGGAAAAATCCCGGAAAATATGCCAAAAATCCTATTTTACTCGAAGACTCCATGAGCCAGAATACGAGACGGAGAAGAGCCCTGGGGTGGTCACACCAACTGCTGGCGCGGGCCAGGCCAAGCCGTGCCAGAGGGTGGTGTGGGCCCCCCAGGTACCCCCTCGGTCTCTCTCTTCGCCTATAAGGAGACTTCTGACCTAAAAACTTCGGGGGGTTCGACGTTTTTCTAGAAGGAGTTCCGCTCTGCCGCCAACACCAGATTCCACGAAACAGCACCAGAAACTCCGTTCTGGCACCCTGACGGGACGGGGAATTGGAGGAGATCATCGCCATCATCATCACCATCGCTTCTCCATCGACCATCCATGTTTCCCCCATATATGAGTGAGTAATCCCCCGCTGTAGGCTATGAGGATGGTAGGGATTGGATGAGATCATTCATGTAATGGCATCAGATTGTTAGGGCATAGTGCCTAGTATCTCTATTAGTGCTTTATGACTTTGTTGCAACCTTGTTGTGCTTAATGCTTGTCACTAGGGCCCGAGTGCCATGATTTCATATCTGAACTTATTATTGATTCACCATGATAGTATTTTTTGGGTCTTATCTACAAGTTGTATACACACGTTGTTGTCTGAAACCTATGGTCCCGAAGTGATAGAAATCGGGGTAGCCGGAAGGGAAAGGCTTTGATGTGAGGATCACATGTGTTCACGGAGTGTTAATGCTTTGCTCCGGTGCTTTATTAAAAGGAGCACCTTAATTGCCAGTAGTTCCCTAGAGGCCCCGCTGCAAACGGGCTGGTAGGACAAAAGATGTTGTGCAAGTTCTCATTGCAAGCACGTATGACTATATATGGAACACATGCCTAGGATTGTCTAGTACTTGGATGCTTTATCTTATTTATCTGCAATTGCCCTATGTTCTGATTGCTATGTGGATTGTCTTGTCCATGCAACGCCCGTCCATCCATTTCTATGCCTACCGCACTCGAATCCCACTGTTTACTGCTTTTGTTACTATTGTCTTTACTTTACTATTGTTGTTACTTTACTATTCCTACTACAAAACTGTTGCTATTGATAAACTGATGTGAGCAAGATTGTTTCCAGGTGCAGTTGAATTGACAACTCAATTGTTAAGACTGATAAGTATTCTTTGGCTCCCCTTGTGTCGAATCAATAAATTGGGTTTCACTTCCCTCGAAAATACTACGATACACCCCCTATACTTGTGGGTCATCAAGACTATTTTCTGGCGCCGTTGCCGGGGAGCATAGCTTTATTTATCAAGTTCACTTGGATTCTCGATTGTTCGCTGCTTTCCATCCATCATGGGTAAGTCTCGTGATGGCAAGGTTCCTATTTTACCATCCACTACAAGAAGAGGTACGATTATGAACACCTCTACTGCTCTTGATTCACCGTCTGTTCTGAGTAAGTTCCTTACACCACCACATACACATGCTACACATACTGCTACTACTGCTGAATCTGAAACTTCTGATGCTTATGATGCTGCTTCTATTGTGCTTGATAAGAGTGGTTCATTAGGTCCTTTCCTAGATTCTACGATTGCTAGAACTATAGTTGGAAATACCGAAACTCCTAATGAACACACTGCTACACCTGTTAACTCACCTGAGTCTAGTGAGAGTTATGATGCTGAAGAAGATTATGTTGAGATGACTGATGAGTTTATTGAAGAATGTAGGAACACCCATGATAGGAGAGCCGCTAAGAATCTCCTTGAGCGGCGTACTATTAGACCCAAATTATCTCCTGCTGCTAAGTTTGCTGCTTCTCCCATAAACATTATAGATGAAGACTATGATTTCTCTCTCGATCTATCCTACATAGCTATTGTCGAGAAAGAACCTTTTTGTGGGACTAAGAATGAAAGTGCGGTAGCACATATGAATGAACTTTCTACCATGAGTGGCTTGTTTTCTGATGATATTAAAATGCGTACTTACTTTGTTGCTAAGATTTTTCCTTTTTCACTGAAAGGAGAAGCTAAAACTTGGTTTGGTAATTTACCTCCTGGATCAATTGATAGCCCTGAGTGCTTGTTTAATACTTTCCTGCAGAAATATTTTCCTCCTAGTTCTAGACATGCTGTTTTGCAGGAACTTTTTGATTTTAAACAGGGAGAAAAAGAGGTATTGCCCGAATCTTGGGCAAGGTTTTGTGCTTGAATCATGCACAGGCTAGAAGTCCATTACCTAAGAATGAACTACTTGATATATTTTATAATGGACTAACCGAAGAATCTAGGACATACCTAGATAGTTGTGCTGATTGTGTTTTCAGGAATAGGACTACCAAGGAAGCTGAGGAATTAATGGCTAAAATAAGCAAGAATTATGAAGATTGGACTCCTCCTAAACAAGATATGCCTAAAGTAATTGTACCTGAACCATCTATTCCGGTGCCTATTCCAACCTCAAAAAAGAGGGGAGTTATTGAATTAAATGATGAAGTGATGAAGGAAGCTAAGAAATGTCTTAAGGAGAAGGGGATTAAAGCTTCAGATGTCAAGAATTTACCTCCTATAGAAGAATTATGTAATCCTATTCCCTACTCACCCACTATTGAGGTACACTCTCTCCAACACTTTGATGAAGGTGATATCCCTTACTTGAAACCTCCTGATCAATGCTTAGAAGAATTCGATATCTTTATTGTTAAGCAAGATAACTTTAATAAAAGGGTGCAAAATCATCTAATGGAAAACACTAGAGCTATTGTTGAGTTGAAAGATATTGTAGAAAGAACCTCTAATGATGTTAAAATGATTGTTAAACACTTTCAAATGGTTCAAACTCAAATAGATCAACTCGTTAAAGTGCAAAAGGACTTGCTAGTTAATGCTGCTAAAGAAAAACATGCTTATGAAATTAGAACTAGAAGTGGTGCTGCTACCCAGGATCCTCTATATCCTGAGGGGCATCCCAAAAGAATTGAGCAAGATTCTCAACATGCTGAAAATAGTGGTTCTACTCGTAAGAAAAGGAAAAAGAAACATAAAATTGTTGTAGAACCCTATGAACCTACTATAGATCCTAATAGTATATCTATCTCTGATGTTGAAACTAAAAGTGGTAATGAAGAAAATGAAGTTCCTAATGAAGAAAAAGTTGAAGAAGAACCTGAAAACCACACTAAGACTACTAAATACACCAAAGAAGATTTTATTGCTAAGAAACATGGTAGTGAAAGAGAACCTTGGGTCCAAAAACCTATGCCTTTACCTGATAAGAAACACAAGTCAAAAAAAGATGAACACTATAATAAGTTTTGTGAGTGGATGAAGCCTTTATTCTTGCAAATTCCTTTGACTGATGCTATTAAATTGCCTCCTTACTCAAAGTATATGAAGGACATTGTCTCGAATAAAAGGAAGATCCCTAATGAAGAAATCTCTACTTTGCTGGCTAATTATTCCTTCAATGGTAAGGTTCCTAAGAAACTTGGAGACCCAGGGATTCCAACTATCCCTTGCTGTATTAAGAACAGTTATGTTAGAACTGCTTTGTGTGATTTAGGAGCTAGAGTTAGTGTTATGCCTTTCTCTCTCTATAAGAGGCTTCAGCTTGAAAAATTGATACCAATTGATATATCTTTGCAAATGGCTGATAAGTCTACCACTATTCCTGTGGGTATATGTGAGGATGTACCTGTCCAGGTGGCTCATAATTGCTTGATATTAACTGATTTTGTTGTGCTTGAAATGCCTGAAGATGATAATATGTCTATTATTCTTGGGACACCTTTTCTTAATACTACAGGAGCTGTTATTAATTGTAATCAAGGAAAGGTGACCTTCAATGTTAATGACAAGGAACATATTGTCTATTTCCCCAAGAAGATTGAAAGGACTTATGGTTTAAATTCAATTGAACATGTTGAAGGCATTCAAGTTGGAGAAATATATTGTCCCATACCAAAAGAAAATTTTGAAACTATTATGATTGGGACCATTGCTATCAAGGTTGAGGTAACATAATCATTAGTGGAATACAAAGTTTTGTCTCATATGCAATTGTTTTGGTAGCAAGACTTGATCAACCTTGCTAACAAAAGGATCCCATTGAACAAAACAATGTTTTCATTATGATTATCTCCGTTTATTTCTATCCTTTGCATTTTAGTTTTTGCTTTCGTTTAGTTTTCTTTGTGTTGTTAGTTGCTTGCATGTTAGTTGCTTGCATGCTAGAACTTTATTTTTGTCCTTGCATCATGTTTCCAAAAATAAAAAAATCTGTCTGTCAGAAAAATCATTCTTCTATTTCTGAAAAATGCCCAAAAATAAAGTGTCTCGAAAAATTCCAGAAAATTCATATTAAATTTTTACGTGAAAAAAGGGGCAAAGGAGTACCTGGTAGGTACCAGGGGGGCCCACCAGGCAGGCACACCACATGGTGGGGCGACCAGACCTGGGTGGCGCCATGCCCTGGTGTGGGCCACCCCTGGCCCCCACTACCTTTCTCTCCTGCCACTTTCTTCTCTCTCCCGAGTAAGCTCTAGTTCATAGCTCGAAATCGCGTTCTCTCTGTGCTTGCCCTTGATTTCTTCGATCTCTTTGCTCAGCCCATCTTTCTTGTTGAAATTTGGAGCAATTGTTCCTTGGTACGTGACTCCTCCCCCTGTCCAAGTAGATTTGTGTTTAGTTGATTATTTGTTGAGTATTTTGCTGCTGTAGGTGACTGGTTTTGAGAGTTTGTAAGCTTGTTTGATTCTTAGAGATATAGTTTTAATGCATGTTTAGGCCTCTTGCAAGTCCCTATGAGTAGAATCCTTTATTATATTTACTTTGCAATCACTTGTTTAATAGGTGTTTAAATTTCAGAATAGAAGATGAGTGAACACCACCTAAACCAACATGAGCTTTGGGTGCCTGAGGTCATGAAGGTCCATAGGGAGGAGGAAGTTTTTCCCTCCATTTATCCATGCCCTGAGTTCATGAGAGCTACAGGAATTTTATAGGATTTCCACACTTTGGTTTCTAATGCAGGGTTAGAGCACTTTCTGGAAGATGAACCTTGTCAATTTGTTAAGCTAACCATGTCTGTGGTGCAGGATTTCAAATTTAGTCATTCTTTGCCTAACCCCATGGTCCATTACAAAATTTACAATATTGCTGTCAACCTTTCTCTTGATGATTTTTGTGCAGCTATTAAGGTACCTCAATGGGGATCATGTAGGAAGATTAAAGAAAGACCTGAACCACTCATGGATTTATATGCAGAAATTTGCCAAGGGAGTAGCTTCTCGAAGGAGAATGGAAAAATCCGTAACATTCATCTTCCCTCCATTCGCTACTTTGCCTACTTTATTGCCAAGTGTGTTCTTGCTAGGAAAACTGCCAATAAGTTATCTTCGTTTGATCTAGCAATTATCTCTGCTGCTCTTAGACGAGATAGGTCTTACAACTTGGGTGCTTTGATAGCCTTCCGTCTTGCTGCTAACCGTGAGAAAGGTGGAATCTGTGGAGGCCTTATTGTTTCTCGTTTACTAGCATTGCATGGTTTAGTGCCTCATCATCTAGACCTTCAGTTTCCTATAGAGAGGCTTGATTTTAATTCCATGGTACAACATAAATTTATTTCCTCGTGGGCTAGCTTGAGTGAGTTGTCTTATGAAATAACCTTTCTCAAAGCTGGATGGAGAAAGAGCAAGTCCGAACGTGTTGTTCTTTTGCCTGCACCTGTTTTGTTTAACCTTGACAACAGGGAAGGATGGTCCCTCACTGAGGAGCTTGACACGTACTTGGGAGAGCTCTCCCAACAGGAGCAGGACACTATAAGGGAGGTCACGGATGATTCGGTCCAGCCCTCGAATGAGGGAGAGTCTTCATATCAGCAGCCCACTTATGATTGGGGAGCTTCTTCTTCTTCTCATGGGCCTAGCTACGACCATTCTTACCAAGATCCGCCCGCTTGAACCCCAATTCGTACATGGATTGATACCCACTTAGGCCAAAAGCCTAAGCTTGGGGGAGGTACGCCGACACCGCACTCATCTCCATATCATGTTGCGTTGGTTCTTTGTATATTCATGCTTTCGTTCTGTTTTTAGTTTTCGTTCTTCTTTGCTTTTGCTTTCTAAAAACACAAAAAGACCAAAAATATTTTTTGTTGTTTCTCTTTGGTTTGCTTCTTCTTTTTGCCTTGGTTTGCTTTTTCCTTTTTGCTTTGTTTGAACTATTCTAAAAACCCAAAAAGATTTTGCTTTGCTTGTTTTTCTCTTTTGGTTTTTGTTTAAAATCGAAAACACCAAAAAAAATTGTCGTTCTTCTTTGGTTTTTACGAGTTGGCTACAGGGTTCAGCAGTTCTCAGTGGATTATTGGTTTCATATTATTATTCAAGCCACACAAGTGAAGAGCAATAATGAGGATTAATGACAACTTGAGGCGTGGTAAGAGGCTGGTAACGAACTCTATTTGTCTTCATTTTTGTACATATACTCATCTTTGTGAGCTTGCTTAGTCCGTTCATGTAGGGTGTATGTTATCTTTGAATGCTTAGTAGTTCTTGCTTTCTTGTGATTAGCTCCAGCCCGCTAATAGTTTGTAGCATGTTTCATGAATGTTTGCTTGCATTACTCTATTCGTAAATTGGTATGACACCGTGGTATCCTCCTCTGAATGTTTCATTTGATTGACTTGGCACATGCTCACGCATGCACATGACTGTAATAATCAGTTGAGCCTCGATGAATTATTTTGCCTTGAGGATCTTGAATCACTTTCATTCCATGAGTAGTCTTGTTTTGTTGCAAGCATGGTAATGACAGTTATTGCTCTCTCGTTTGTCGCTCCCTCACTTTTGCTAGCCTTCATTTCCACTGAGTGTTTTACTCATGTTTCCAACTCCCTAAACCAAATATTTCCAAAGTGTCCACCATACCGACCTATTAGCATCAATTGCTATCTCCGTGCATATTCAATATGCCTTGTTTTCTTCCGAATAAAATGTTTGCTTGTTATGAGAAAGTTAGTTAGTAAAGCTCTCACGAACTTGATGGCACACTTTACTTTATTGCACTTAATAAACCTGAACCATTGCGTCCTTCTTTGTTGCGCATATGCTTGCGCTTTATGAGTTGAAGTTAGCAGAACCATGTATCATGGGGACCGCTTTCAACGCTTCATAGGTACTCTGTACCTAGTTGATATCATGTTCTTTTGCTTATGGATCCCGGCGGTGTGAAATAAAAGTGGAACTTGTAAGATCATGGAGTTTGTATGTATGTTAGAGAAACGCCTAGGCCGCTAGCCTAAGCCATGCCTAATCATGGTGGAAACTTGCAGCATAACCATAATGAGCATTCTATGAAGCATCCTCAATAAAAATCTATGCACATAGTAAATAAAAGATCGCTGAGATACTCATTGTCTGCTTGCCTTGTCATTTTGATCATGGGATAGCTCCCGTGTCATGTGCAAGGGGTACCCCGTTGGCGGTTCTCTATGATACGTACGTACTTACAATGACAAGAGCTTACTTGTGACTGAAGTTGAGTAGCATGAGGATCAGTCTTCATAAGTAAGGGGCATGAGACTTCAATTTATAACTTGTCAAGCATATCCTCTTAGTTGTGTCACTTTCACCTTAACCACATTAAAGATGCTTATGATAGGGGCAATGAGAGCTCAAAGCTATCAAGTACCATACTTTCAGCATTTGGAAGCCTTTCAAAATTATTCAAAAACCTTTTTCTTCTACTTGTTGAGTCTCCAAATATTCTTTGAGCACCTTCTTGAGAGCATAGTTGCCATTCTTTATGTTTGTTTCATTACTTGATTATTTGTCTTATGACTTTGATGCTTGTATCCTTGATATCTTTACTTCTAGCCATCACTTGAACTTCAGAGGTGCCTTGACATTCATAATCAAAGGCAAGCGAGATACCACTTTATCATACCTTTCTATGAGCATTGTAATGTTGCTTATGTTTGTGCTTCGTGCTACTTATTATTCTTGAGTTGGAATCTCTTCATAGCTTGCAATGACTATTAAGTAGACTCAGTTGCATACTCTTTATTATGAATTGTCTAAGTAGTTGATCACATTGCTGAGGATATTTACATCATATGAAGCAAATGTGTTCGTGAAAGTTCTTTTTCGCACTCAGTTTTCAACTGAATTGCTTGAGGACAAGCAATAAGCTAAGCTTGGGGGGAGTTGATACGTCCAAAACGTATCTACTTTCCCGAACGCTTTTGCTATTGTTTCTCCTCTATACTTGTGTGATTTGGATGCAACTAATGCGAACTGACGCTGTTTTCAGCAGAATTGCCTTGGTGTCTACTTTTTGTGCAGAAAATCAACTATCAAGAAAAATCCCGGAAAATATGCCAAAAATCCTATTTTACCCGAAGACTCCATGAGCCAGAATACGAGACGGAGAAGAGCCCTGGGGTGGCCACACCACCTGCTGGCGTGGGCCAGGCCGCGCCAGGGGGTGGTGTGGGCCCCCCAGGCACCCCCTTGGTCTCTCTCTCTTCGCCTAAAAGGAGCCTTCTGACCTAAAAACTTCGGGGGGTTCGACGTTTTTCCAGAAGGAGTTCCGCTCCGCCGCCACCACCAGAATCCACGAAACAGCACCAGAAACTCCGTTCTGGCACCCTGCCGAGACAGGGAATTGGAGGAGATCATCGCCATCATCATCACCATCGCTTCTCCATCGACCATCCATGTTTCCCCCATCTATGAGTGAGTAATCCCCCGATGTAGGCTATGGGGATGGTAGGGATTGGATGAGATCGTTCATGTAATGGCATCAGATTGTTAGGGCATAGTGCATAATATCTCTATTAGTGCTTTATGACTCTGTTGCAACCTTGTTGTGCTTAATGCTTGTCACTAGGGCCCGAGTGCCATGATTTCAGATCTGAACTTATTATTGATTCACCATGATAGTATTTTTTGGGTCTTATCTACAAGTTGTATACACACGTTGTTGTCTGAAACCTATGGTCCCGAAGTGATAGAAATCGGGGTAGCCGGAAGGGAAAGGCTTTGATGTGAGGATCACTGTGTTCACGGAGTGTTAATGCTTTGCTCCGGTGCTTTATTAAAAGGAGCACCTTAATTGCCAGTAGTTCCCTAGAGGCCCCGCTGCAAATGGGCTGGCAGGACAAAAGATGTTGTGCAAGTTCTCATTGCGAGCACGTATGACTATATATGGAACACATGCCTAGGATTGTCTAGTACTTGGATGCTTTATCTTATTTATCTGCAATTGCCCTATGTTCTGATTGCTATGTGGATTGTCTTGTCCATGCAATGCCCGTCCATCCATCCCTATGCCTACCGCACTCGAATCCCACTGTTTACTGCTTTTGTTACTATTATATTTACTTTACTACTGTTGTTAGTTTACTATTCCTACTACAAAACTGTTGCTACTGATAAACTGCTGTGAGCAAGATTGTTTCCAGGTGCAGCTGAATTGACAACTCAGTTGTTAAGATTGATAAGTATTCTTTGGCTCCCCTTGTGTCTAATCAATAAATTGGGTTTCACTTCCCTCGAAAATACTGCGATACACCCCCTATACTTGTGGGTCATCAATAACGCAAGACAATAACAGACCAATGAAAATAACTACTAGAGTAGGAACTACTTTTTTTTGTATTTTTGATAAAGAAACAAGCAAACAAGGAGAAAATAAACTTAGCTTGAACAATACTGAATCCAAGTGAACTTGATAAATAAAGTTATGCTCCCCGGCAACGGCGCCAGAAAATAAAGTTATGCTCTTCCGGACTTACCGAAACCCTTCCGGTTTTCTCCCTTCTTTTCTTCGGCGATTCTACCGATCCTATAAACACTCTCTAAGCATCATCAAGCCCTTAAGCGTGATACCCCACGGTTCGGGAACACTCCAGACATGGTCGGGACACTCCCGCACCAATGATCGACAGAGGGGCCTGGATGGCTATGTGACCCCTGTGCCTTCCACGAAAATCTTTCATCGTTTGAACCGGGACAGTCGTGTCTTATTCCCTTTGTCATTCGATACTTGCATTGCCCGAGATCTGATCAATGACATCACCATGTCGTGTTCAATCTTGTTACTGAACAATGCTACTTAACTCGTTCCGACAAGTGATATCCCCGTGATCTAATCACACGCTGCACAACTATTGGATATAACTTCTCCGAGTGGGCCCTTGAGTATCTTTCCGTCACATGGACGGACAAATCCCGCTCTTGACATATATTGCCTCTACGGTTTCCTCCGAATACCTGAACGCACCTTTATAACCACCGTTTTACCAGATGGCGTTTGATGCTATCTAAGCACTCTCAAGAGATAGTGATTGATATAGCCTCACGGTCTAAGGAATAGTCTACGAGGATCAATTTCTAATCATCATAACTTGAACTTCGTGACATGATCGGGTCATGATGTTTAGGTTGGGTATTGGTTCATCATCTCATTCTCGTAATGAGATGACCTCATTTCCAACTAGCATAAATGCCACATGATCAGGAAACTTTATCATCTGTTGACCAATGAACCAGTGACTAGAGTTTCACTCGGAACCCCTGGTTGTTTGTATATCACACATGTATTGATGTTTCCACTCAATATAGTTATAGCATGATATAAAACTTAATCATAAACTATATGAAATATGATAATAGTCCTTACTACTATTTGTCTCTAGGGCATATTTCCAACAGTCTCCCACTTGCACTAGAGTACAAATACACTAGCTGCATTTGTTCTAAATCATTGGCACCAAGTATCTGGTACCCTGAACATGCTTGCTCATGGAAGAGGTTGAGTCTTGGGTCTGTACTTTACAGTCCCAAATCCTTTGCAACTTACTAATGTCACCTTGATTGACATTAATACTTTATCATCACATGAGAGCATCTGTGTGAATGCATCATCGCTATGGCAGCAGAACGAGGCCTTATTCCAGGAGCCTATAGTGACGTTAGATCAACCTCGAGGGCTTTCTCATGGGCAATGTGCCATGGGACACATCATTCTATGTTAAAAGCAAACTAGCCCCGCCATAACATTATACAACACTTTAGATGGTACCCTTATCTATTATTATAAATGTATTCATCAAAACACTCGTGCACTCTGTGCAACTTTCGATGTTTTGTTCACCTTGCTTCCTACTTGACTTTAATTGGTATCTATAGGAGTTTCCAACATATTCCCTTATAACATAACCCTTTATGTTTTAAGATATGTTATCCTTTATGGATTTGGAAAATACATCCATAGTTCTCTACTAGACACTGCAGACAAACTTAGCTCAACGTTCCGTGATTCGGACTTAATCACTTTCAAACGTTCCTTATTTGGATCCCATATTATGCTAAGTTATCATCATGGTTTACTAAGAAGAACCCATGTCTCAACATAGTGGATGACGATCATCCTTTTCGTTCTTTTAACCATTGATGTTAAACTTAATGCTATTCTAATTTGGGTTATTAAGGACTGGTTCCTTAATTAACTTCTATTCAGAAACACTTTTCAGAATCCCTTAAGGAATACTACATAATATCATAATACGGTTACTATCAACTTCTACATCTTATAAATCATTATTTATAAGTATTTGCACTTTCATCCTTAACATACTTAAGAATTACTCCTATAAGCTCCCACTCAAAATATGTTCCTACATATTTGAATTTGAGACTCAAATTGCTCCCACTTAAAATATGTCAATCACATATTGTTTTAGGAAGACTTTCATAGCTCCCACTCAATTTTATGCAAATTGCATATCTCCTTACTATTTTGAACAACTTCAAAATCTTTTGATCAAATATCAAACTTGGATTTTTACTATGAGATACTAGTACTTTACTAGTTTTAAATCCACTAGACATCCAGCACACATGAATCAAATTCATTTGAATTCATCCAATACTTGACAAATTGTGATTTTGTCATTCACCCCTTTTTCCTACCATGGCTTTGCAGTCATTTGGGAAAATTCCAAGTAACCCCTTTACTTGTGAGTTTCAGCAACAAATTGCTTTCTAATATCAAGGGAATTTTGCTTTTAGAATTTATCATAATTTAGTTTACCATTATTTCCTTTGTAGTTTGTAGGTATGTAATATTCCAAAATCATGACAAATGATTCAAAAATGTCTCCATACAAGATATGGATTTACATTTCGAATCCTACTTTATATAGTGAAACAATAGTGGAGGGAAAAACACAATGATCAAAATCATTGATTCTTTCCTTCTGTTAAGAGAATCGTTCAGGAACATTGTCTGTTGCGCTTCTCAACACTCTGATGTAGGGTTTTGAATCCTCATAGTGTTTCACACTATTTTCCATTTGCTCCATAATTGAGAAACATCACTAGAAGTGAGCTTTCTCAAGAATGCACCAAAATCCAAGCAAATACAAATCTTGTTTTCCTTTTGGTTTAGCTATGGATTTCGTATTCAAAGTTTCCAATGAATACACTACAAGGACGTATTCGCTATTGTTTTGGTTATATCGAATAACCCCAAAACTTTCACGAATTCAAATGGTTTACCAATTCTAATCGAGTGCTAACTATTTCTAAACTAATGGTCTCTACATATACACTACAACGATTTATTTGGTGCCTTCTATTCAACCCCTTTTGATATCTAATATCACATTGTGATGCTTTGCATTTTTACATTTCAAAACACTTTGCATTCCACAATTTATTTTATGCCATTCTTATAAAGTTGAATTTCATTACTATTGATCAAATCATAGCAATTTGATTCCCTTTTATCTTTATACCCCTTTTTTTGATGAAACACTTTGATCAAATCAAATAGTTTCATATTCATGTTTCCTTTGGTAAACTACTTTACACATTTAAACAATTATTTAATGATAATTACCATTTTCGTTAAAACACAATACATCGAATATGTATTCACTTTTAACAATTCATTAAACACTTTGTATTCAAGTAATACATGGTGTTCAAGTTATTTTGCCGAACTTAGGCATGATTTATATGTGAAAAGTAATCAAATGACTTTCACATATTATCGCATAACTTTGAATTTAAACAATGGTTTCATTCATTAATGAAATATCATTAAGTTGGGTATTTTAAACAAGGCATTTTAATATTTACAAATGTTCATACATTATCAATTAGTTTCAAACAACAAGGATAATTCACACATAATCAAACAAGATATGAACACGAATAGAAATCATTCATAAAAGCAGAACAACTGTTTATTACAAACTCATATGAATAACTGTCTCACGAAGTGTGAGACAAACTAAAGAAGTTCACAATCTCTTGATTACATTAATCATCCTAAAACACAAACTAAGTGATAAATGTCGAGGGAGTGTGTCGTCGGCCATCATCATCATGCTCGCCATCAACACGCAACGTCACCTCCTCTCCAGCAAGCACCTCTATGCAGAAGGACCTATTTTCACCAAAACAGAACAAGTATCAGATATACTTAACACTGCAAATGTGTTTGCAAGATTATAACATTTATAAAACTATATATCAAATATATACCTTGGTCATCGATGACCTTTTCGGCGATTGGTTCAACCTTTACGTTCCGAAAACGTAATATGAACTCATGGAAATCTAATGCTTCCATATCACCACTCATGATACTACTCCAGACATGTCCTTTGTAGCAGGGAGGCAATGACCGAAGCAGTACGTCTATCGCAAATGGATTAGCCATCCAGTAATCCACGAAGTGAACCAGTCTCGTGTGTGCATCAAACATGCGCTCCAAGTGACTCTTCAGACATGTATGCTCCTCCATCTGTATGGAAAGGAACTCTCCAAGCAACTCGTGCTTCCACATGCGTACATGGCCTATGAACTCTGCTCTCAGCTGCTCCACCATCGAATATGGGTCAAGATCACCCATGAGCGGATGTAGTTCATCCACCATCCCGTAACGCATTATTATCTAAATGTAAGTGGACATCTCTTGGCGATAGTAGCGGTCTGCCAGCTCTTGTGGGGTCTCATAGTAGTCTGGCTCAGTCAAATCCATCGTTCGGCGTATGTAGTCTACCACATGATTCCTAGTAAGGAGATCATCTAGGCACACAAGCCAACTAGGGAAGTTGGATCCATCACGTCTAAGTTTCTCACCCTTTACCCAATCCTTAATCTCAAAGTAAGCTTCACGGTGAGCCATCTACATTTATAATTGCAAAAGGAATTTAGACTAAGTTTATAATTAAATGAGTTAATAACTCCACTCAGAAACACCTATCCCCAAAAGGGTTCCTAGTGATAACACGACCCTATCAGCCACATCTCCCCCGATCATCACGGCCATCAATGTGGGTTCAAGGGTGGACGCTAAATGTCGGTCACATCATTCATGCGACTCGTGCTCGATCTTTCGACCATCCGCGTTCCGAGGCCATGTCTGTACATTCTAGGCTCGCCAACTCAATCTTAGTGTTTTCGCTGTGCAACATGGCTTGCACCCACTGTATGCGAATGTAGATATGTCTGACACTCGATCATCACGGCCTGCCTCATACCGAAGAACTTTCTTGGTGGTGCACACTAAGGGGGAACACAATCGTTGGTTATTTTAACAGGGATCATCTTATTAGGCTACCGTCGAGTATCTAATACTAGCACACAATAAGACATACAAACAATAACATTGAATGTAAATGCTATGTGATATGGTTCTTCACGTTGTGATCTCCATCCGCCATCACCGGGTTCCGGCGCCGTAGACACCAGGGTACCGGTGTCATTCCGGCGTGGTTGTTCGTCATTACCGTGACTATCTACTACTATGCAACAAAAGGTAATCACTTTACCTTTATCACAACCATATCACAAAGCAAATGCCCTCCTGCAAAACAAAGTTAGATGCCTCTACTTTATCTTTGCATGTTTTACGTGGCTGAATGAGCTTTCGCACAAGAACCGTTCTTACCTACGAACTTTCAGCACAACGCTGATCAAGTAGTTGTCTCTACTACACCCCTTTCGGGGCCCTCCATTGTAAATGGTATACCAACTAATGCGAGAGAGACAGATACCCCCCTAAGCCACTTTATACGGTACAAGCCGTATGTCAAGCGTGGACCAGTCTCGCGAATGAACGCGTAAAGTCGGTTGGGGGCCGCTTCATCAAGCATTACTGCGGTATACACAAGTACACGTGGGAGGGTAACAACTAAAAGATCAACGCCCACACGCTACATCTCGTGTGTTCTACCTGTACTAGCATTACAACGCATAGATCTAGCTCTGATACTACTGTAGGGGTTCCGCGTATAAAAACAATAAAATTTTACCCTACGCCCCTGAACCCTGAAGCTGCCAGGACCTATCTACTAGTAATACAGTAATGGGAGGGGCTTTTCGCGAACTTACCCTTGAAGACTGAAAAGCGTTGTCAACGCTCAGGAGAGCGTGGTTGATGTAGACGAGCCGAAGCTGACCTCAAGGTCGTGATGAAGTTCTTGCGCTCCTTCTGGCTCCAACGACTTAAGTGCCTCAAGTGCAACACCTCGCGGGGAGTTACACACGTCCGGTGCCTGACGATGACTCCCGCTTCCCCGATCTAGCAGCAGTTGCAGAAGTAGAGCTCCCGGATCCGAATCCCGCAACGCGACGATGCTCCGTGGTGAATATGTCTCTCGCTCGCGCAGTCCAGACTTGGGACCACAGTCACGAGAGAGAGAGAGGGGGAGAGCGAAAATATCAATTAGAGGTCCTCCCAAAAGTGGGGAGACCTTTATTGATTGTTGGTTGTGTATTTTCTAGGCCAAATACCCCACTTTATATAGGGGGAGGGGAGGTACTACCTCCCTTCAAGTCCTGGGGTGGGACTAAAGGAGAGGAGGGGGGAGGAGGTGGCCGCCGGCCACTAGTGGGCCCCGCAGGGGGAGGGGGCAAGGCCCAGCCTGCCTCCCCCTTGCCCCTTCTCCCCTTTCTCCTTTTCCCTAATAGGCCCTCTCCCTCCAGAATTGGCCCATTAAGCCTTTTGACCTTTTAATTGATTTTCTCTTTATTAAATAATTATGAATAAATGATTAAATCAATATTTAACATTAATTCACACATTATCTAATCTCTGTGGCCATGGAACACCTTCCACCTCCACTCCGCACATCTTCCGGACGTACCGAAACCCTTCCGGTTTTCTCCCTTCTTTTCTTCGGCAATTCTACTTATCCTATAAACACTCTCTAAGCATCATCAAGCCCTTAAGCGTGATACCCCACGGTTCGGGAACACTCCAGACATGGTCGGGACACTCCCGCACCAATGATCGACAGAGGGACCTGGATGGCCATGTGACCCCTATGCATTCCACGAAGATCTTTCGTCGTTTGAACCGGGACAATCGTATCTTATTCCCTTTGTCATTCGATACTTGCATTGCCCGAGATCTGATCAATGACATCACCATGTCGTGTTCAATCTCGTTACTAAACAATGCTACTTAACTCGTTCCGACAAGTGATATCCCCGTGATCTAATCACACGCTGCGCAGCTATTGGATATAACTTCTCTGAGTGGGCCCTTGAGTATCTTTCCGTCACATGGACGGACAAATCCCGCTCTTGACATATATTGCCTCTACGGTTTCCTATGAATACCTGAACACACCTTTATAACCACCATTTTACTAGATGGCGTTTGATGCTATCTAAGCACTCTCAGGAGACAATGATTGATATAGCCTCACGGTCTAAGGAATATTCTACGAGGATCCATTTCTAATCATCGTAACTTGAACTTCGTGACATGATCGGGTCACGATGTTTAGGTTGGGTATTGGTTCATCATCTCATTCTCGGAATGAGATGACCTCATTTCCAACTGGCATAAATGCCACATGATCAGGAAACTTGATCATCTGTTGAGCAATGAACCAGTGACTAGAGTTTCACTGGGAACCCCTGGTTGTTTGTATATATCACACGTGTATTGATGTTTCCACTCAATACAGTTATAGCATGATATAAAACTTAATCATAAACTATATGAAATATGATAATAGTCCTTACTACTATTTGTCTCTAGGGCATATTTCCAACAGCCATTACATGACCGATCTCATCCAATCCCTACCATCCCCATAGCCTACAGTGGGGAATTACTCACTCATAGATGGAGGAAACATGGATGGTCGATTGAGACGATGGTGGAGATCGATGGAGATGGCTCCGGGGGTACTTCCCCGTCCCGGCAGGGTGCCGGAACAGAGACTTTCTATCCCTCCGAATCTCCCCTTCGGTGGTGGCGGCACTGCGGAACTTCTTCTAGAAAAACGTCGAACCCCTCGAAGTTTTTAGGTCAGAAGGCTTCTTATAGGCGAAGAGGGAGACCGAGGGGGTGCCTGGGGCCACCACACCATGCCCTGGCACGACCAGGCCTAGCCCGCGCCTGGGTGGGTGTGGCCAGCCCCTGTCCCTCCTCCGTCTCGTATTCTGGCTCCTGGAGTCTTCTGGAAAAATAGGCACTTTGGCTTTTGTCCCGTCCAATTCCGAGAATATTCATTTTCTGACTTTCCTGGAACCAAAAACAGCAGAAAACAGGCAGCTGGCACTGTGGCTCTTATTAATAGGTTAGTCCAAGAAATCATATGAAAAGTACTCCAAAGTGTGGACAAAACACAAGAAAGTGGATAAAACCAAGCATGGAGTATCAAAAATTATAGATACATTTGCAATGTATCATAAGGGCTCCCCATCAACAAAAGACATCCTGCTCTCCAACATCCTGAAACTAGCAGCAGCACTTATGTGTTTAAACCTAACCTCGTACTCACAGTTTTGATTTTGCACGTCATAGAGTTGTGCTTGTAGTTGGTTGGTTGTTCGGCGGAGTGAGAGAATTTCATCCTTAAGCTCAGCAGTCTCCTTCTGGTGCTCGGCGATGAGTTCTGAACTAATCTTATGGATGATATGCACTTCGCGTTCCGCCATCTTCTTGTACCTAAAGACTTCTTGCTCCAGTGCTTCCATCATGTCCTCCAGACTGCCTTCACCTCTAGGACCCTGAACCTCTTTTATCTGTACCTACTCATATTCAAGCAACAACTCCTTGGGATGAATCTTCAACTCAAGCATGTACGGGTTGACGATGTCCGCAGAGGAATCTTCCTTGGCTGATCCAGAGGAAGACATTGTGGCTCCAAAAATGAGACTCTACCTGTCAGAAATAGATCAAAACGAAAGCACGACGATAACATGATATACGAACCTCGGGGGATCCGAGGGATTATATATTACGAAGTTTTACAACCAAAGGACGGGTCAGAGACGGGCTCCGGAGTGGCCACACCCCCTGGTGGCGCGGCCAGGTGGGACCGCACCATGGGGTGGTGCGAGCCACCCTGGCTTCGTTTCCGTCCCTCTTTCGCCTCATCACTTTCCATGTTAGATAAAAACTGCAAAAATATAACTTGACAAATTTTTCGCGGAACTTTTCTTACCAGAACTGTTACCTATTCGAAAACGTATTGTAGGTCTCTGAACTTGGTCTTTAATAAATTTTTCCGGAGTAACCATTTGAATAGCATCAATATCTTCATCCTATTCAACATATTGTTTGAGTCATTTAACCGTTCACCATTTTATTACACCATTTTCTCCTACAACATGAAAATTTCTTTCACACAAAACTTCACACAATTCTCATTAGCAACATTAGTGCATGCGAGGTAAGAAACCTTTTAAGTTCAATTTTAACTGAAAATCCATCAAAACATAAGCTACTTTAGCAAATCCTTCCGAAAGCCCAAAAGGAATTCAAAAAGGAAATCGATTTAAGAGGCAAATGCAAGAGTGGCAAAAATCTGTCAAAACAGACCAGCAGGTAAAGATCAATTTTTTCGAAAATCTTCTGTTGCTCAAATCAAAAAGTGCAAAACTAACGGAAGTGAAATAACAACCTGGGGCAGAAGCACAAAAAATTACAGCTCAATCTGACGTACAGAAAAATTTCACCAATTTTTACAGCGAAGCACAAAAATCCATTTCGAGACAACAACCTTCCTAAATATTACTTCTCTCTCATTAGAGGTTGATCTTGACAGAAAAACCAAACAAAGAGGATCAGGAGAGGTTATTGCAGAAGCAATAACTTCCAAGACTCAAATAAACAAAAACAATTGAAAGCACAAATATATTTGGTTGTCTCCCAAAAAGCTCTTTCTTTATAGCCATTAAGATGGACATGATAGTTTCAATGATGCTCACATAAGAATATGAATTGAAGTAAAAGAGAGCAGCAAGAGGCAAAAATACACATGTTTAAGTCTAACCCACTTCCTATGCAAGGGAATTTTGTAAGAAAATAAATTGTTGAAACCAGAGACTGCTAGCATAGGAGGGCAAAATAAGTGCAACAAAAATACTTTCAGCATAAAGCGAGGAAACTTAATATTATTGGGATGCATAAGAACACTTTTCCCTCTCTCATAATAACTTTCAGTATCATGCATAAATTTAACGATATAACTATCACCTGAACTATTGTAGCAATGATCAATTATTCTAACAGAAAACACAGGGACACTAGCTCTTATAACACTACTCTGTGAAACAATATTAGAAGTATCCTTACAGAGCATAGTGTGTCCATCTTCTACATATTTAGTGAAAAAGTCTTTCACATTTGCTATTTCAGGTTCAACAGCTATTTGTTAATTAGGTTCAACAGCTTTATTTGTACTTTCATTCACCATACTAGCTATCATAGAATGTTCCTTTACCTTAACTAGGAAAGGCATTTTCTCAATGTAAGGTTCAGGGAAAATATGATTAGTAGTATAAACTTTAGTATCTCTTGCAGGAACACAATTAGCAATATCTTTATATGGCTCATGATACTTATTCCATTTCTTTTTAGGAATTTTAATATAAGAAGCAAAAGCCTTAAAATAAATTGTAATACTTTGAGAATCAAGACCATAAGCATTTCTAATATTTTGGAAGTCATCAGTTCCCATAATAGATTCAATGCATTCATAATCATAATTTATACCTGACTTTCTTCCTTTATCATTCTCCCATGCTTCAGCATTGTCTTGAATACGGTCTAGAAGATCCCATTTATCTTCTTATTCCATGTGTGTAAATGATCCAGCACAAGAAGCATCCAATAGATCCTTATCATGAAGAGAAAGCCTTGCATAAAAATTATTGATAATAATATTGTTAGGGAGCTCATGAATAGGACATTTGAGCATTAGTAACTTCAATCTCCCCCAAGATTGAGTTGTACTCTCTCCATCACGAGGCCAAAAGTTATATATTTGATTTAGATCCTTATGAATCTTACTAGGAGGATAAAATTTGGAATAAAAGAGAGGTACAATTTCCTCCCATTCAAGAGATCGGCCATTCTTCAACAGCTTATACCATTCCTCAGCTCTTCCTTTCAGTGATAACGAGAATAACTTCTTCTTAACTTGATTTGTTGTAATACCTGCACACTTAAACAACCTGCATAATTCGTGTATAAAGAGCAAATGATCACCGGGATGGACAGTTCCATCACCAACATAATAGTTATCCATAACACGATCAATAATTCTTGTAGGTATTTTAAAAGTATCATTTTCAGCAGGTGGTGATTCATCTACTACCTTAGGAGTGGTAGTAGCATTGCAAAATAAGAAACTAAGTGAATTATCCATATTGAGAATAAAGTAACAAGCAGAAATAAACAATACTCACAGTAGAAGTTTCCTTTACCAGTTACACTCTCCAATAGCGCTTCACTCCCCAGCAACAGCGCCAGAAAATAGTCTTGATGACCCACAAGTATAGGGGGTGTATCGCAGTATTTTCGATAAGTAAGAGTGTCGAACCCAACGAGGAGCAGAAGGTGTTGATGAGTGGCTTGGAGCAGGAATTCCCTGTAAATACTTAGAAAACGGATTTTTAGGGTTTTTTAATAATGTAGGTAAATAAAGTATGAGTAAATAAAAGACAATAATAATAATTGCAGCAAGTGGCCTGATGGCTCAATACACGGCGCCCAGAAAAGTGCTTGGTGCGTGGTGTTGATGTAGAGCTCGTTGGGAACCCCAAGAGGAAGGTATGATGAGCACAGCAGCAAGTTTCCCTCAGTTATGAAACCAAGGTTTAATCGAACCAGTAGGAGCAAGGAAACACCTCAAAGGTGTTACTAGCTGAGCTTTGTCAGGGCGCACTACCGGTGCTAGTAGCAATGTGGAGACCTGCACAACACAACCACAGAACTTTGTCCCCAACTTGCGATGAGGTTGTCAATCTCACCGTGTTTTGCGGAAAACAAAGGATTAAACTTATCGAATGGAAAGAAGTAAAAGTTTGTAGAAAATAAACACAAAGCAGTAAAAGATTATAGATTGTATGTAAAGAAAAGGACCGGGATCGATAGTTCACTAGAGGTGGCTCTCCTTAGATAGATAACATGCTGGGTGAACAAATTACAGCGGGGCAATTGACAAACACCGAGAAAGCAATACATGCATATACTAATCATCTTGACTCCTTTGAGACTTGATTGGGCATTACAACATAATACATAGACCGCCATCCAACTGCATCTATGACTAATAATCCACCTTCAGGTTATCATCCGAACCCCCTCCAGTATTAAGTTGCAAGCAACAGATTGTTGCTTTACGAACTGTGTGTAAAGTAAACAATACAATTGTTCTATGAACAAAAGATCGTTGTTTTCTCCCTAGTAGCAACAGCACATCTAGTACCTTAGAGATTTCTGTCACTTCCCCAGATTACCAGAGGCATGAGCCCACTATCGAGCATAAATACTAACTCTTGGAGTTGCTAGCATCTACTTGGCCAAGATAGCTACTAACAACGGAAAGCATGCAAGATCTCAAATAACAAAGACATGATAGAATCAATAATCAATCTGAAATAGCATCTCAATATCCATCGGATCCCCGCAAACACAACATGTATGAATTACAAATAGATGATCTTGATCATGAACGGAGCTCACAAGATCTAAACATGAAAGCACAAAGGAGGAGAAACCAGCCATCTAGCTACTACATGGATCCGTAGTCCAAGGATGAACTACTCACGCATCACACCGGAGGCTTGCATGGTGATGAAGAAGGCCTCCAGGGTGAATTCCCCTCTCCGGCAAGGTGCCGGGAAGAGCTTCAGATCCCTCCCGATCTAGGGATGGAGATGACGGCGGCTACAGACTCTTTCGTGGATTTTTGATCGGGCACTTAGGGTTTTCGTCCCGAAGGCAACTTATAGGCGGAAGGAGAGGCCGAGGGGGTGCTGGGGTCGGCCAGACCACCCCCTGGCACGGGCTAGGCCTGGCCGTGCGGCCAGGTGGTGTGGCCGGCCCCTAGCCCCTCTCTGTCTCGTATTCTGGCACTTGATCCCTTCCGGAAAAATAGGCACTTTGGCTTTTGTCCCGTCCAATTCCGAGAATATTCATTTTCTGACTTTTCTGTAACCAAAAACAACAGAAAACAGGCAGCTGGCACTGAGGCTCTTGTTAATAGGTTAGTCCAAGAAATCATAATAAAAGTACTCCAAAGTGTGGACAAAACACAAGAAAGTGGATAAAACCAAGCATGGAACATCAAAAATTATAGATACATTTGCAATGTATCATGGACCAATCCTTTCTTTAGCAAAGGACAAGCCAGTTGTATTACTTAAGATGACCAAACGTTCTCGAGGACACATGGGAATATCGTCAAGTGCTTTCGCTTCATATAGTTGATTAATCTTCTTTAGTTTGATAAGTGTTGTGTGGATGAACCTGTGCGAACGTACTGACCTTCCTAGGACTAATACATACTTGTGATTATACCCCTTGCAAGCATCCGCAAGTACAAGAAAGTAATTAAGATATAAACCTAACCACAGCTTTAAACTCTGAGATCCTACACTCCCTTGTGCAAAGGTTTCCTAATGGGGGTTTAGGTTTCTGTCACTCCGGCAACCCCTACGATTAGTAGCCAAATGCACAATGCATTCCCCTAGTCCCATAAAGGTGAAGTGTCATGTAGTCGACGTTCACATGACACCACTAGAAGAATAACACCAGAACTTAAATAACAAACTATTGAATCTTTCTCAACACAATTCCATTACTAACAACATGACTTCTCCCATGTCCTCAAGAACTAAACGAACTACTCACAAGACATCATATGGATCAAGATCAGAGATGAAATAATGATAAGTAATAATCTGAACATAAACGATAATTCAATGGTTCCACTCAATAGCATCAACTACAACAAGTAATCAACACCGGGAAAGTTTCCCCTAAGAACTATGCAAGATTCAACCCAATTGTTACATCGGTATGGAGTGGTGATGATGGTGATGGTGGAGATGATGATGGAGATGATGATGATGATGATCCCGATGAAGTCCAGCTCAATGGTGGTGTTGATGGCGACGATCTCCCCTCTCCGGGAAGGAATTTCCCTGGCAGATTTCTCCCTGCCGGAGAGCTCTTTCTCTCTCTGCTGTTTTCCGCCCTGCAGAGGTGGCGGAATCTTTCTCTGGTTCCTCCTCGAGTCTTAGGGTTTCATGGGGATAATATACACCAAAGGGCAGAGCCAGAGGTGGGCCAGGGTGGCCACACCACCTGGTGGCACGGCCTAGGGTGGCCCGCGCCAGGGGGTGGTGTGGGCCCCCTATGGCCCAACTCCGCTCCCCCTTTTGGCATCCTTCGTCTTCTAGAAAAATAGGATTTTCCATGTATTTTCTGGGATTTTCTGATCTTCGCGAATTTTGCCTCCAAAGAATGCCTTTTCCATCAGAATCCTGACTTTAGCGGTCCATCCTCCAAAAGTCATCAACCATGCAAAAATAGATGAAATAACATAAGTATCATCTCTTAATATGAAATATATCAATGAATAACAGTAAATTATGATATAGAATAGTGATGCAAAATGTACGTATCTGCACACCGTTGGTGGGACCACCGTTTGCGACTGGGATGCCGCTGTGTAGCATCCCAATTGTCTAACAATTGCAATGCTACTAGCCTAGTCTATATAATGGCTACTTCAAACATATAATTGTTGCATCATAAATATATCATGCTCATGTCATCATGCCACCTTGCATTTGAGCATCATATAAAACCCTTTTTCTTTTGGTTCTTCTCTCATATGCATTGTAAATTGTATTTGCCTCTTGATATTGTATTTGGTTCTTGATATATTGTTTCATGCCCAAGTTGAGTTGGGGGAATATCTTTTATTTAACTCCACCACCTTTTTCTTTCACCACCTTATAATTCCACCATCCAACTAAATATGAGCTTGGCACTTATTGGGTTTACCTCAAGCTCATGTGGGTTGGGATGGATCCAATTCTTTTCCACATGCTCTCATCTTGGCATCATTTTGTTTTCACATTCTTGATATATGAGAGCCACATGGCCACCTTTGCATGCCCTGTGGGTGGAACCCTATTTCTAGCTACCATATGTGTTGTTTTGGGGTTATCATCATGTTGGGATATTTTGTGGGCTTATTAACTACGTAGTGGCATATACACACTAGCAAGTCCCATTGTATTTCAAAAATGGTCATCTCCATCTACTTCACATGGGGCATCCTTTCATTTCTTTTGCTTGGCTTTACTCCACACTTTGGAATGCATAAGAAAATGCCATGTAAATAATCTTGTTTTCACAAAGATAAACATGGTATTAATTAATTATGCATGGCCCATGCAAGTACCCCTTTAGCTTGTCATTTGGATTTTATTAGATTTTTAGTGGATCATCTTCCTTCTTCCCTTACCTCTTTTGCTTGTTTCTTTTGTGTGGTCTTGCCTTACACCAAAAATCCATGTGCTAGATCATGTGTGTCCTTGATCATGTGCTTGATCATCTCACCTCCCTCTTTCTCTCATCTCACCTCTCTCTTAAGCCCTAACCCGAGAACCCCCTCTAGCTAAACCCTAAACCACCCCATCACCCCCTCTCGGCCTCTCTCCTCTCTCTATCTAGCTGGCCCCACCAGGATCAAACCCCACCCAGCTACCTACCCCTCTCCAACCCTAGACAAACCCTAGCCCGAGCCTCCCATCTACCCAAACCTAGCTCTACCCGAGGCTACCCTCTCTCCCTCTCTCCTCTCCCTGCCGAGGTGGCCCCAGCCCGAGCCTCAACACCAGACCACCCGTCCCCACCTGGAAGCCTCCCCCTACCTGCCCCTGCCCTGCCCTGGACGACCGAGCACGTGAGGAAGGAGGGAGAAAAAGGTGGCCGAGACCACCTTTTCCATCTACCCCGCTCCCCCACGGCACCACCTCCCTCTCCCGTCCCTATCTACCACCTCACGACTCCCCTCTGCCTCCCCCAGATCTACCCAGGACGCTCCCCTCTCTCCCTGCCGTCCCTCACCACCGCCACCTCCCTCTCGCCGGCCACCGTCGGTCTCCACCGTGTCCAGCCGATCCAGCCGTCAAGTGCACCGTCGAGGAGGCCTGGAAGACCAAGACCAATCCCCTACATCGTCCCGTACATGCAGTAGCGGAGGAGACGCCCCAGACCGCCAGAACCATCGACGCCCGAGCCGAAACCCTAGTTCATCGGTCCGTCTGCATCACCGTCGTCTTGCTGCTCCTCTGCTCGATCCGTCCACGCCAACACCCCCACGTTGAGCTCCCTGACCTCCCTGACATGGTCCTCTTCGCCATGCTGCCCTAGCCTCGCCGGCCTTTTCGTCGATCACCCTCCGCGCGCCGCCGCTCGTTTGCTGTTTGCTCGCTCCCGCATCGCAGAAGCCCTATCTAGGCCGCGCCGACCCTCCCTGACACCAAGCCAGGCCAGCGCAGTGGCTCCGCCTCCGCGTGCGAGCCCTAGGTCACAGGATCGATCCCCGCCCGCTCCGCGCACCAACCCGTCGCTCGGTGCAGAGAGAGAGAGAGAAGAAGTACAGTAGCCGTCGCCACTTTACACTTAACCCCCTGCACTTTTGTTGCATCAACCCGCACTCCCTCGTGGCCCACTTGTCAGCCTCGTGGCGTTTTTGCAAAAAGGCTCCCCTGCTTTGGTCGCATCAACCCGCAGTCCCCCCCTGAGCCGCGTGGCAACCTCGAGCCCGCCCACTGGCGTGTGGGTCCGCTTGTGCCGTGGTCCCACCTGTCATCGCTTGGGCTAGATTAGGCCGCGGTGTAAAATGTTTCTGCGCGCTATGGAGTCCCAGTCAGCAGAGAGGCCCACCCGTCAGCGTCTGGGTCATTATCTGCCTGGGTAACAAAAGTATTTGTCTGTGATCTGCTTTAATTCAAATATTTTTCAAATTAAATCAAATTCAAATTTAATTCTGTTTTTAAATATCTTTTAAAATACAAATCCAAATAATACAAATAATATATGTTTTCAAATCAGAAAAATGTGAGGATTTCAAATATGGCCTTCAAAATCTATTTTGAACACTTTAAAATTCCAAGTTGATTTAAATTACAATAAAATGCCCTTTGACTTAATTAATTAATAACTTTTGTTTTATAAATCCAAATTTAGTATATAATATGTCTAAAATGATTAGCTCGACGAGACCTTTCTGTTTATGCATTCCTTGGTTTGATTTGAAGCATGCATCATATAAATATAAAGAGTACAGCAACTAATATGAGGCTAAAATGTGGTCCAAACTCAATAAAAATGCTTTACTATTGTTCCACACCTCACCCATGCCATGCTACTTTAATGCCATGCAAATTGTGCATCAGTCATCATGGCACGATTGTTTGCTTGATGCATTTATACATATGCTTGTGCACTTTATTTATGTTGGCCTTGTTTGTTTGGTTCTTCTTCGAATAGACGCTGAGCAGGGGATATATCAAGAGAACCAGGAGCACTACCCAGATCCATCCCTTGCTTCAACTGAGCAGCCAGGCAAGCACTACCACATGCTTGCATACATATAGTACCTATTGCCTCTTTCTTATTCTTGCATCATTGAGTCGCGATTGCATTAAATTGAATCCCAAGTATTGCATAGCCTTTACTTTTAAACCCCACCGAAGCTTGTTCCTCCATCCCATGAGCCATTACTACAGGAGTTGTTTGAGCCATGCGAGTCGTAGAACAGCATGTGTAGGGTATGTGAGTGTCTGATGGATAACGAGGTACCTAAACAACTTAACCTGAGTAGTAATGGGATAACTAATGAAAGTGGCATCGGTGAGCCATATTTGCTATTTGGTTTTTCAGGCTCACTTGTGTCCCGTAAGACCCCGAGTACTTGATTCCTGTTCCAAGAATATTCGCGCTATCCACATCCGGGAGGCTTATGAACCCCCCTGAGCCAGAGCTTGATTCATTCTTATTTCTTGGGGCCACAAACTAGTTTGAGGTTTTATTTACTATCCTGTACTTATGCCATGCTTTACTGCTTTATTTAAATTGTGCGAGGTACTGCACACTGTACTGTTTAGGAAAGCGGAGTGTTTTCGCGGTGTCGACAAGCCCAGTCACATTTTCGGGTTCCAAGTCATTCACAGCCACTGGCGCAAACCTTGAGGCCATCTCGGAGTCAGCTAACTTCGTTGCGGGTAGCTCAATGGGGTGGCCCCCTGAAATATTTCTGAATCCTGGAATTGCTTTGTCGTGACTGCCTCGTTGGGTTTTGATTTGGTTTTTCCGAGGCATATCGAGTGTGTGTTGCTATTTGTGCACCCCTGCAGGGTAAAACTTTCTGAAAGCCGTGTCCGCGGTTATGGACGACTTGGAGCACAGTTTCTCGATCATAGACAAGCATAACTAAAGTACCGCTTTTAATTTGACTAGACTAGGTACCTGACTAGTAAATAGTGCAACACTCACGGAATGGATAATAAAACTGCCAACGGATGGGGGGTTGTTCGTCCGCTTCCTCGTCGGTAAGCGAGGAGGAGGATGGATCTGTTAAGATTACTGTTATAACTGTTGTTCTTAATTCACGGACATCCGTCTATCTCTGGTTAGGCGGATGGTTACCGAGTATCTATAGAATTGTTAGGGTTTATCTTTTGCTGCAATTGCGTCACCCCAGGTTGTGTCCCCTTTAGAGGCATAAAGACTTGCTGAGTACCCCTAGGGTCTCACACGATAAATTATTGGTTCAGATGAAGAGGTACCCTCGCAAGATGGATACTGGGTGGAAGAGACGGACGATGTGGGCAACGATCATTCGGTGTAGAGATTCCGGGAACGGGGATCCGTGAGATCTGTGGGCGGGATCTGCTTATTTATGGGGCATCTTATGCCGATTTGCTTCTTATCCGTACTCGGATTTTGTCTTCCGCTTCCGCTTGATACTCTGATGTTTGATGTATGAGGAGATATCCTAAACTATTATATCTATCTAGGATATTTGGATCATGTCGTATGGCGATGCTATATTTCCTTTCTTTTTAGATGGAATGGCTCTGATGTACTGTTGTATGGTGGCTTGCATACATACTCATTTGTGTATGTAGTTGATCCCTTCGCCTGCCGATTACGCCGCCCGTTCTTGTCCCGATGTTTAGAAATGGTTGGGACGGCCGAAAGGTCTACCTGTGAGTGGCATTTGGGCCCCACCGTACTATTTCAACCATTTCTGCTCATCCAGGCTTGTAACTAGGAGCGTAATTCACCGAGGTAGTTACAATTGGTATCTTCTAGGTGCTTTGAACTTCGTTGATATTTTAATATCATCTTAGTAAATTGTATCCTTTTATCTTGGTTAATTCCATCTTGGTACTATTTTGGATTATTATTATTCTCCATCATAGTACTGACTTGTGTTTTATATCAACCACAGGATGGCACCACCACGCCGTTCTGAGGAGGACATACAACCTGAACTGGGGGCAGCGTTGTCAAGCATCGCCAATGCCTTGGCAACAATGCAGCAGAACCAACAGCGTTTCGAGGAAAGTGTCCGGAGGAACGAGTTTGTTCCGCTACCTCCACCTCCCAAGCGAGGAGACATCAAGAGCTTCCTGAAGTTCAACCCTCGCCAGTTTGATGTTTCTAATCAACCACTTGATGCTGATGATTGGTTGCATGAGATGTCAAGGCTGCTGATGACTGCTGATGTTCCTGAGCAAGAATGGGTAAAGTGTGTTACTCACCTTATGAAGGGAGATGCAGCTCTCTGGTGGGAGAATTACCTGAAGGCAAACTGCACTGGGTTTCAGCCTACTTGGGGACAGTTCACTGGAGCTTTCAAAGAGCAGTATCTGTCAGAAATTGTCATGGAGAGGATGAAGGAAGTGTTTCTCAACCTCAAGCAGGGCAATGATAATGTCAATACCTACATCAGGAACTTCATGAACCTTTCTCGTTATGGTGGCGATGAGATCTCTGATGACAAGAAGAAGCAAAAGAGGTTCAGGCAAGGGCTCAATGCATCGATTAAGTATGCAATCACACATGCCAGGCCGGCGTCTTTTCTGGAACTTCAGCACACAGCTCTGCAGGAAGAGGCAAGTAGGCAAGTGTTTGAGGAGTCAAAGAAACACAGCCGTGATGCAGCAGGCTCTTCAGCTATGTCAGCTCCTTCTAAGCGTCGTGTCTGGGTTCCTAACACCCCACCGTCGCTCCCGGCTCCACCAAGACCTTCAAGCTACGCGGCAAGGCCACCAAACTTCCTCACTGCTGCTCCCAGGGGCTACAACCACCACTACCCTGGAGCGCCTGGCGGAGTCCCTGGCTACGTTGCTCCACGTCCACCTGGTGCTTGTTACACTTGTGGAGGCACTGGGCATCAAAGCTGGAACTGTCCGTTGAAGAACAAGGCTCTTCCTCCACCACCTCCAAGATCTGTGGCAAGCTCTCCTTTGGTTCGTGCGCCACCACCTCGAGCTCTCAACATCAACACCAAGCCCGGGTCTGCTGTTGCTCGTGCCAACTGTGTCAACGCCGCTCAAGCTGAGCATGCACCTGGAGTTGTGATGGGTATGCTATCCGTTAACTCAGTTCCTGCAAGAGTTTTGTTTGATTCTGGTGCATCGCATTCTTTTGTGTCAACCAAGTTCGCAGATGAGAATGGGTTAGCTATGGATCCTCTCCTTAAGCGGTTAATGGTCCTTTCTCCTGGAGCAAAGATGGCAGCTTCTAAAATCAGCCATGGCAATCAAATTGAGATTGGTGGCTCTTCGTTCTCGGCTTCCTTAATCATTCTGGGCAATTCTGACATTGATGTCATCTTGGGCATGGATTGGTTGACAGCAAATGCAGCTGTGATTGATTGTGCTGAACGCTCGGTTTCTCTGAAGATTCCTGAAGGCCATATAGTCTATTCTCCAAGTCTGACTCCTGCTATCCAGCTTTTCTCTTTGGCGGATCTGAATGTTGATGCTATGGAAGCTATTCAGAGTGTTCCGGTGGTCTGTGAGTTCCCAGATGTCTTTCCTGAAGAGTTGCCAGGTATGCCTCCGGATCGTGAGGTTGATTTTGTTATTGAGCTTGAACCTGGTACCGCTCCTATCTCCAAGCGGCCTTATAAAATGGGTCCTGCTGAGTTGGCTGAACTCAAACGTCAGCTTGATGAACAAGAGAAGTTGGGCTTCCTTCAGCATAGTACTTCTTCTTGGGGTAGCCCTACACTCTTTGTGAAGAAGCGCGACCAGACTGATAGGCTTTGTGTTGACTATCGGGCTCTCAATGCTAAAACCATCAAGAATAAATATCCCCTTCCGCGGATTAATGGTCTCTTTGATCAGCTAGCTGGAGCTGTGGTATTCTCTAAGCATGACTTGAGAAGTGGTTATCACCAAATCAAGATTCGCAAGGAAGATGTTCCTAAAACAGCTTTCACCACCCGCTATGGCCTGTATGAGTACACGGTCATGTCTTTCGGTCTCACCAACGCACCTGCCACCTTCTCGAGGCTCATGAACTCGGTTTTCATGGAGTATCTTGACAAGTTCGTTGTGGTCTACCTGGATGACATCCTAGTCTATTCTAAGTCACAGAAAGAGCATGAAGAACACCTTCGGTGTGTCCTAAACAAACTTCGTGAGAACCGCCTGTATGCAAAGTTCTCCAAGTGTGAGTTTTGGCTGCCTCAAGTTACCTATCTTGGTCACGTCATCTCTGCCAAGGGCATTGCAGTCAACCCGGAAAGTGTGAAGACAATTGTTGAATGGCTTCCTCCTGTTAATGTCAAAGAAGTGCAGAGTTTCCTTGGTTTGGCTAGTTATTGCCGTCGCTTCGTTCAGAACTTTTCGAAGATAGCGAAGCCTCTTACCGATCTCCTCAAGAAAGGCAAGAAATACTTTTGCACTCCTGCATGTCAAGCAAGCTTTGAGACACTCAAAGAGAAGCTCACTTCCACACCAGTCTTGGTTCCTCCGGATACATCCAAGCCGTTCCAGATCTTCTGTGACGCCTCTTTGCATGGATTGGGTGCGGTCCTTATGCAAGAAAAACAAGTTGTTGCTTATGCCTCTCGCCAGTTGAAGACGCATGAGATCAACTATCCTACACATGACCTCGAGCTCGCAGCAGTTGTCTTTGCTTTGAAAGTATGGAGGCACTACTTGCTTGGCAACCGTTGTGAGATCTTTTCTGATCACAAGAGTCTGAAGTATATCTTTACTCAGTCTGATCTCAACCTTCGGCAAAGGAGATGGATTGAAGCAATCAATGATTTTGATTTGACCATCAACTACACTCCGGGCAAAGCTAATGTCATGGCAGATGCTCTCAGCCGCAAAGCTTATGTCAACAACCTCATGATGGAAGAACAACAGCCTCTCTTGTGCGAAGAATTCCGTCTGCTCAACCTTGAAATAGTGGAGCAAGGGTATCTCCTGAACCTTCTAGCAACACCTCTCTTGGAAGAAAAGGTTCGCTCTTCTCAGCTTGGTGATCCATACACAAGAAAGATCATCTCCAGGATTCAGCTTCCGAAGTATGAGTCCTTCCACGTCGATGATCAAGGCACGCTTTTCTTTGAACACCGGATGTTTGTTCCGAACTACCCGGGTTTGAGAGAGCAAGTTCTCAAGGAGGCGCACGATTCTGTTCTTTCTATCCACCCTGGCAGCACAAAGATGTACATGGACTTGAAAACACAATATTGGTGGCCTGGTTTCAAAAGGTATTGTGCCAAGTATGTCTCAGAGTGTGATGTCTGCCGCAGAGTGAAAGCTGTCCATCAGAAACCTTCCGGTCTTCTACAGCCATTGAAACCCCCGGAATGGAAATGGGAGAAAGTAGAGATGGACTTCATCACTGGTTTTCCGAGGTCGTAGAAGGGCAACAATGCAATCTTTGTTGTCATTGACAGGCTTTCTAAAGTGGCTCACTTCTTCCCCGTCAAGGAAACCATTTCTGCGATTCAGTTGGCTGAGCTCTATATCAACAGAATTGTCTCTCTGTATGGGGTTCCGCTTGAGATCAGTTCAGACCGTGGAAGCATCTTCACTTCCAAGTTCTGGGAGAGTTTCCAAAATGCTTTGGGAACAAAGTTGAACTTCAGCACAGCTTACCACCCTCAGTCGCAAGGACAAGTTGAAAGGATCAATCAGATTCTGGAGGATATGCTTCGTGCTTGTGTCATCTCTTTTGGCATGAAGTGGGAAGAATGTCTTCCTTATGCTGAGTTCTCGTACAACAACAGCTTCCAGAAAAGTCTAAAGATGGCACCATTTGAGGCTCTCTATGGTCGCAAATGCAGAACTCCGATTGGTTGGTCGGGTGCAGGTGAACGGATTTTGTTTGGCCCTGACATTGTGACTCAAGCGGAGGAGAAGGTTCATATCATTCTTGAAAATCTGAGGATTGCTCGAAGTCGCCAGAAGAGCAATTATGACAGGAAGCACACGGACATGGAGTATGCCCCTGGTGATCTCGTTTACCTTCGTGTCACTCCCATGAGAGGCACGCACCGCTTTGGTATCAAAGGGAAGCTGGCTCCTAGATACATCGGTCCCTTCAAAGTTCGTGGAAGAAGAGGAGAAGTTGCTTATGCTCTTGAGCTCCCAGAAAAACTCAAAGTCCATGATGTTTTCCACATATCTCAGCTCAAGAAGTGCTTCAAGGATCCCGGTAGGACCGTGGACCATGAGCTTATCAATCTTCAAGAAGACCTGTCTTATCAAGAACACCCCACAAAAATCCTCGAAGTCGCAGAAAGAAGGACTCGCAACAAGTCCATCAAGTTCTGCAAGGTGCAGTGGTCGCACCATTCTGTTGATGAGCTCCGTGCCAAATATCCTACCCTCTTTGTGTCTTCTTCTTCATCCTAGAATCTCGGGGCGAGATTCCTGTTTAGTGGGGGAGAGTTGTAGCATCCCAATTGTCTAACAATTGTAATGCTACTTGGTCTAGTAATATAATGGCTACTTCAAATATATAATTGTTGCATCATCATTATATCATGCTCATGTCATCATGCCACCTTGCATTTGAGCATCATATAGAACCCTTTTTCCATTTGGTTCTTATCTCATATGCATTATTAATTGTATTTGCCTCTTGATATTGTATTTGATTCTTGATATATTGTTGAAATGCCCAAGTTGAGTTGGGGGCATATCTCTCGTTAACTCCACCACCTTTCTTTCACCACCTCATAATTCCACCATCCAACCAAATATGAGCTTGACTTTTATTTAAGTTTACCTCTAGCTCATGTGGGTTGGGATGGATCCAATTCTTTTTCCACATGCTCTCATCTTAGCATCATGTTGTTTTCACATCATTGATAAATGAGAGCCACATGGCCATCTTTGCATGCCTTGTGAATGGAACCTTTTGCTAGCTTCCATATGGATTGTTTTGGGGTTATTATCATGTTGGAATATTGTTGGGCTTACTAAATGCCTAGTGACACATACACACTAGCAAGTCCCAAGCTTACTCAAACATGATCATCTCCATCTATTTTTCACTTGGAACTTTCCTTGTAATTCTTTTGCTTGAGCCTTACTCCACACTTTGGAATGCATAAGAAAATGCCATGTAAATAATCTTGTTTTCACAAAGATAAACATGGTATTAACTAATTATGCATGGCCCATGCAAGTACCCCTTTAGCTTGTCATTTGGATTTTATTAGATTTTTAGTGGATCATCTTCCTTCTTCCCTTACCCTATTTTGCTTGTTTCTTTTGTGTGGTCTTGCCTTACACCAAAAATCCATGTGCTAGATCATGTGTGTCCTTGATCATGTGCTTGATCATCTCACCTCCCTCTTTCTCTCATCTCACCTCTCTCTTAAGCCCTAACCCGAGAACCCCCTCTAGCTAAACCCTAAACCACCCCATCACCCCTCTCGGCCTCTCTCTTCTCTCTATCTAGCTGGCCCCACCAGGATCCAACCCCACCCAGCTACCTGCCCCTCTCCAACCCTAGACAAACCCTAGCCCGAGCCTCCCATCCACCCAAACCTAGCTCTACCCGAGGCTACCCTCTCTCCCTCTCTCCTCTCCCTGCTGAGGTGGCCCAGCCCGAGCCTCAACACCAGACCACCCGTCCCCACCTGGAAGCCTCCCCCTACCTGCCCCTGCCCTGCCCTGGCCGACCGAGCACGTGAGGAAGGAGGGAGAAAAAGGTGGCCGAGACCACCTTTTCCATCTACCCCGCTCCCCCCACGGCACCACCTCCCTCTCCCGTCCCTATCTACCACCTCACGACTCCCCTCTGCCTCCCCCAGATCTACCCAGGACGCTCCCCTCTCTCCCTGCCGTCCCTCACCACCGCCACCTCCCTCTCGCCGGCCACCGTCGGTCTCCACCGCGTCCAGCCGATCCAGCCGTCAAGTGCGCCGTCGAGGAGGCCTGGAAGACCAAGACCAGTCCCCTGCATCGTCCCGTACACGCAGTAGCGGAGGAGAAGCCCCAGACCGCCAGAACCATCGACGCCCGAGCCGAAACCCTAGTTCATCGGTCCGTCTGCATCACCGTCGTCTTGCTGCTCCTCTGCTCGATCCGTCCACGCCAACACCCCCACGGTGAGCTCCCTGACCTCCCTGACATGGTCCGCTTCGCCATGCTGCCCTAGCCTCGCCGGCCTTTTCGTCGATCACCCTCCGCGCGCCGCCGCTCGTTTGCTGTTTGCTCGCTCCCGCATCGTAGAAGTCCTATCTAGGCCGCGCCGACCCTCCCTGACACCAAGCCAGGCCAGCGCAGTGGCTCCGCCTCCGCGTGCGAGCCCTAGGTCATAGGATCGATCCCCGCCCGCGCCGCGCACCGACCCGTCGCTCGGTGCAGAGAGAGAGAGAGAAGAAGTACAGTAGCCGTCGCCACTTTACGCTTAACCCCCTGCACTTTTGTTGCATCAACCCGCACTCCCTCGTGGCCCACTTGTCAGCCTCGTGGCGTTTTTGCAAAAAGGCTCCCCTGCTTTGGTCGCATCAACCCGCAGTCCCCCCCTGAGCCGCGTGGCAACCTCGAGCCCGCCCACTGGCGTGTGGGTCCGCTTGTGCCGTGGTCCCACCTGTCATCGCTTGGGCTAGATTAGGCCGCGGTGTAAAATGTTTCTGCGCGCTGTGGAGTCCCAGTCAGCAGAGAGGCCCACCCGTCAGCGTCTGGGTCATTATCTGCCTGGGTAACAAAAGTATTTGTCTGTGATCTGCTTTAATTCAAATATTTTTCAAATTAAATCAAATTCAAATTTAATTCTGTTTTTAAATATCTTTTAAAATACAAATCCAAATAATACAAATAATATATGTTTTCAAATCAGAAAAATGTGAGGATTTCAAATATGCCATTCAAAATATGTTTTGGACACTTTAATTTCCAAGTTAATTTAAATTACAACAAAAATGCCCTTTTCCCTTAATAAATTAATATCTTTTGAATTATAACTCCAAATTTAACAAATGATATGTCTAAAATGATTAGCTCGACGAGACCTTTCTGTTTATGCATTCCATGATCTGTTTTGCAGCATGCATCATATAAATATAATGTGTACAGCAACTAATATGAGGCTAAAATGTGATTAAAACTCCATAAAATGATTATTTCTTGTACCCCACACCTCACCCATGCCATGCTACATTATTGCCATGCAAATTGTGCATCATTCATCATGGCATGATTGTTTGCTTGTCGCATTTTATTCATATGCTTGTGCACTTTATTTATGTTGGCCCTTGTGTGTTTGGTTCTTCTTCGAATAGATGCTGAGCAGGGGATATACCAAGAGAACCAGGAGCACTACCCAGATCCATTCCTTGCTTCAACTGAGCTGCCAGGCAAGCACTACCCCATGCTTGCATACATATAGTACCTATTGCCTCTATCTTATTCTTGCATCATTGAGTCGCGATTGCATTAACTTGAATCCCAAGTGTTGCATAGCCTTTACTTTTAAACCCCACCGAAGCTTGTTCCTCCATCCCATGAGCCATTACTACAGGAGTTGTTTGAGCCATGCGAGTCGTAGAACAGCATGTGTAGGGTATGTGAGTGTCTGTTGGATAACGAGGTACCTAAACAACTTAACCTGAGTAGTAATGGGATAACTAATGAAAGTGGCATCGGTGAGCCATATTCGCTATTTGGTTTTTCAGGCTCACTTGTGTCCCGTAGGACCCTGAGTACTTGATTCCTGTTCCTTGAATATTCGCGCTATCCACATCCGGGAGGCTTATGAACCCCCCTGAGCCAGAGCTTGATTCATTCTTATTTCTTGGGGCCACAAACTAGTTTGAGGTTTTATTTACTATCCTGTACTTATGCCATGCTTTACTGCTTTATTTAAATTGTGCGAGGTACTACACACTGTACTGTTTAGGGAAGCGGAGTGTTTTCGCGGTCTCGACAAGCCCAGTCACATTTTCGGGTTCCCAGTCGTTCACAGCCACTGGCGCAAACCTTGAGGCCGTCTCGGAGTCAGCTAACTTCGTTGCGGGTAGCTCAATGGGGTGGCCCCCTGAAATATTTCTGAATCCTGCGATCGCTTTGTCGTGACTGCCTCGTTGGGTTTTGATTTGGTTTTTCTGAGGCATATCGAGTGTGTGTTGCTATTTGTGCACCCCTGCAGGGTAAAACTTTCTGAAAGCCGTGTCCGCGGTTATGGACGACTTGGAGCACAGTTTCTCGATCATAGACAAGCATAACTAAAGTACCGCTTTTAATTTGACTAGACTAGGTACCTGACTAGTAAATAGTGCAACACTCACGGAATGGATAATAAAACTGCCAACGGATGGGGGGCTGTTCGTCCGCTTCCTCGTCGGTAAGCGAGGAGGAGGATGGATCTGTTAAGATTACTGTTATAACTGTTGTTCTTAATTCACGGACATCCGTCTATCTCTGGTTAGGCGGATGGTTAGCGAGTATCTATAGAATTGCTAGGGTTTATCTTTTGCTGCAATTGCGTCACCCCAGGTTGTGTCCCCTTTAGAGGCATAAAGACTTGCTGAGTACCCCTAGGGTCTCACACGATAAATTATTGGTTCAGATGAACAGGTACACTCGCAAGATGGATACTGGGTGGATTGTAACTACCTCGGTGAATTACGCTCCTAGTTACAAGCCTGGATGAGCAGAAATGGTTGAAATAGTACGGTGGGGCCCAAATGCCACTCACAGGTAGACCTTTCGGCCGTCCCAACCATTTCCACACATCGGGACAAGAACGGGCGGCGTAATCGGCAGGCGAAGGGATCAACTACATACACAAATGAGTATGTATGCAAGCCACCATACAATAGTACATCAGAGCCATTCCATCTAAAAGAAAGGAAATATAGCAACGCCATACGGCAAGATCCAAATATCCTAGATAGATATAATAGTTTAGGATATCTCCTCATACATCAAACATCAGAGTATCAAGCGAAAGCGGAAGACAAAATCCGAGTACGGATAAGAAGCAAATCGGCATAAGATGCCCCATAAATAAGCACATCCCGCCCACAGATCTCACGGATCCCCGTTCCCGGAATCTCTACACCGAATGATCGTTGCCCACATCGTCCGTCTCTTCCACCCAGTATCCATCTTGCGAGTGTACCTGTTCATCTGAACCAATAATTTATCGTGTGAGACCCTAGGGGTACTCAGCAAGTCTTTATGCCTCTAAAGGGGACACAACCCGGGGTGACGCAATTGCAGCAAAAGATAAACCCTAGCAATTCTATAGATACTCTCTAACCATCCGCCTAACCAGAGATAGACGGATGTCCGTGAATTAAGAACAACAGTTATAACAGTAATCTTAACAGATCCATCCTCCTCCTCGCTTACCGACGAGGAAGCGGACGAACAGCCCCCCATCCGTTGGCAGTTTTATTATCCATTCCGTGAGTGTTGCACTATTTACTAGTCAGGTACCTAGTCTAGTCAAATTAAAAGCGGTACTTTAGTTATGCTTGTCTATGATCGAGAAACTGTGCTCCAAGTCGTCCATAACCGCGGACACGGCTTTCAGAAAGTTTTACCCTGCAGGGGTGCACAAATAGCAACACACACTCGATATGCCTCGGAAAAACCAAATCAAAACCCAACGAGGCAGTCACGACAAAGCGATCGCAGGATTCAGAAATATTTCAGGGGGCCACCCCATTGAGCTACCCGCAACGAAGTTAGCTGACTCCGAGACGGCCTCAAGGTTTGCGCCAGTGGCTGTGAACGACTGGGAACCCGAAAATGTGACTGGGCTTGTCGACACCGCGAAAACACTCCGCTTTCCTAAACAGTACAGTGTGCAGTACCTCGCACAATTTAAATAAAGCAGTAAAGCATGGCATAAGTACAGGATAGTAAATAAAACCTCGAACTAGTTTGTGGCCCCAAGAAATAAGAATGAATCAAGCTCTGGCTCAGGGGGGTTCATAAGCCTCCCGGATGTGGATAGCGCGAATATTCAAGGAACAGGAATCAAGTACTCGGGGTCCTACGGGACACAAGTGAGCCTGAAAAACCAAATAGCGAATATGGCTCACCGATGCCACTTTCATTAGTTATCCCATTACTACTCAGGTTAAGTTGTTTAGGTACCTCGTTATCCAACAGGCACTCACATACCCTACACATGCTGTTCTACGACTCGCATGGCTCAAACAACTCCTGTAGTAATGGCTCATGGGATGGAGGAACAAGCTTCGGTGGGGTTTAAAAGTAAAGGCTATGCAACACTTGGGATTCAAGTTAATGCAATCGCGACTCAATGATGCAAGAATAAGATAGAGGCAATAGGTACTATATGTATGCAAGCATGGGGTAGTGCTTGCCTGGCAGCTCAGTTGAAGCAAGGAATGGATCTGGGTAGTGCTCCTGGTTCTCTTGGTATATCCCCTGCTCAGCGTCTATTCGAAGAAGAACCAAACACACAAGGGCCAACATAAATAAAGTGCACAAGCATATGAATAAAATGCGACAAGCAAACAATCATGCCATGATGAATGATGCACAATTTGCATGGCAATAATGTAGCATGGCATGGGTGAGGTGTGGGGTATAAGAAATAATCATTTTATGGAGTTTTAATCACATTTTAGCCTCATATTAGTTGCTGTACACATTATATTTATATGATGCATGCTGCAAAACAGATCATGGAATGCATAAACAGAAAGGTCTCGTCGAGCTAATCATTTTAGACATATCATTTGTTAAATTTGGAGTTATAATTCAAAAGATATTAATTTATTAAGGGAAAGGGGCATTTTTGTTGTAATTTAAATTAACTTGGAAATTAAAGTGTCCAAAACATATTTTGAATGGCATATTTGAAATCCTCACATTTTTCTGATTTGAAAACATATATTATTTGTATTATTTGGATTTGTATTTTAAAAGATATTTAAAAACAGAATTAAATTTGAATTTGATTTAATTTGAAAAATATTTGAATTAAAGCAGATCACAGACAAATACTTTTGTTACCCAGGCAGATAATGACCCAGACGCTGACGGGTGGGCCTCTCTGCTGACTGGGACTCCACAGCGCGCAGAAACATTTTACACCGCGGCCTAATCTAGCCCAAGCGATGACAGGTGGGACCACGGCACAAGCGGACCCACACGCCAGTGGGCGGGCTCGAGGTTGCCACGCGGCTCAGGGGGGGACTGCGGGTTGATGCGACCAAAGCAGGGGAGCCTTTTTGCAAAAACGCCACGAGGCTGACAGGTGGGCCACGAGGGAGTGCGGGTTGATGCAACAAAAGTGCAGGGGGTTAAGCGTAAAGTGGCGACGGCTACTGTACTTCTTCTCTCTCTCTCTGCACCGAGCGACGGGTCGGTGCGCGGCGCGGGCGGGGATCGATCTTGTGACCTAGGGCTCGCACGCGGAGGCGGAGCCACTGCGCTGGCCTGGCTTGGTGTCAGGGAGGGTCGGCGCGGCCTAGATAGGGCTTATGCGATGCGGGAGCGAGCAAACAGCAAACGAGCGGCGGCGTGCGGAGGGTGATCGACGAAAAGGCCGGCGAGGCTAGGGCAGCATGGCGAAGCGGACCATGTCAGGGAGGTCAGGGAGCTCACCGTGGGGGTGTTGGCGTGGACGGATCGAGCAGAGGAGCAGCAAGACGATGGTGATGCAGACGGACCGATGAACTAGGGTTTCGGCTCGGGCGTCGATGGTTCTGGCGGTCTGGGGCTTCTCCTCCGCTACTGCGTGTACGGGACGATGCAGGAGACTGGTCTTGGTCTTCCAGGCCTCCTCGACGGCGCACTTGACGGCTGGATCGGCTGGACGTGGTGGAGACCAACGGTGGCCGGCGAGAGGGAGGTGGCGGTGGTGAGGGACGGCAGGGAGAGAGGGGAGCGTCCTGGGTAGATCTGAGGGAGGCAGAGGAGAGTCGTGAGGTGGTAGATAGGGACGGGAGAGGGAGGTGGTGCCGTGGGGGAGCGGGGTAGATGGAAAAGGTGGTCTCGGCCACCTTTTTCTCCCTCCTTCCTCACGTGCTCGGTCGGCCAGGGCAGGGCAGGGGCAGGTAGGGGGAGGCTTCCAGGTGGGGACGGGTGGTCTGGTGTTGAGGCTCGGGCTGGGGCCACCTCGGCAGGGAGAGGAGAGAGGGAGAGAGGGTAGCCTCGGGTAGAGCTAGGTTTGGGTAGATGGGAGGCTCGGGCTAGGGTTTGTCTAGGGTTGGAGAGGGGTAGGTAGCTGGGTGGGATTTATCCTGGTGGGGCCAGCTAGATAGAGAGAGGAGAGAGGCCGAGAGGGGGTGATGGGGTGGTTTAGGGTTTAGCTAGAGGGGGTTCTCGGGTTAGGGCTTAAGAGAGAGGTGAGATGAGAGAAAGAGGGAGGTGAGATGATCAAGCACATGATCAAGGACACACATGATCTAGCACATGGATTTTTGGTGTAAGGCAAGACCACACAAAAGAAACAAGCAAAAGAGGGTAAGGGAAGAAGGAAGATGATCCACTAAAAATCTAATAAAAACCAAATGACAAGCTAAAGGGGTACTTGCATGGGCCATGCATAATTAATTAATACCATGTTTATCTTTGTGAAAACAATATTATTTACATGGCATTTTCTTATGCATTCCAAAGTGTAGTGTAAGGCTCAAGCAAAAGAATTCGAAAGGATGTCCCATGTGGAGTAGAGGGGGATGATCATATTTGAATAGAAATGGGACTTGCTAGTGTGTATGTGCCACTAGAGATTTAGTAAGCCCCAAAAATATCCCAACATGATAATAACCCCAAAACAACTCATATGGAAGCTAGGAAAAGGTTCCACTCACAAGGCATGCAAAGGTGGCCATGTGGCTCTTATATATCAATAATGTGAAAACAACATGATGCTTATATGAGAGCATGTGGAAATAGAATTGGATCCATCCCAACACATATGAGCTAGATTTAAATAGCAAAAGAAAAGCAATGGCTCATATATGACTAGGGTGGTGGAATTTAGATGAAGCCAAAGAAAGGTGGTGGAGTTAATAAAAGATATGCCCCCAACTCAACTTGGGCATTAAACAATATATCAAGAACCAAATACAATATCAAGAGGCAAATACAATTAATGATGCATATGAGAGAAGAACCAAATCCAAAAAGAGTTTTATATGATGCTCAAATGCAAGGTGGCATGATGACATGAGCATGATATAATGATGATGCAACAATTATATATTTGAAGTAGCCATTATATTACTAGGCCAAGTAGCATTACAATTGTTAGACAATTGGGATGCTACAACTCTCCCCCACTAAACAGGAATCTCGCCCCGAGATTCTAGGAAGAAGAAGAAGACACAAAGAGGGTAGGATACTTGGCACGGAGCTCATTTTCACGTTCCCAAGTGGCTTCATCAACAGAATGGTGCGACCACTACACCTTGCAGAACTTGATGGACTTGTTGCGAGTCCTTCTTTCTGCGACTTCAAGGATTTTTGTGGGGTGTTCTTGATAAGACAGGTCTTCTTGAAGATTGAAAAGCTCATGGTCCACGGTCCTACCGGGATCCTTGAAGCACTTCTTGAGCTGAGATATGTGGAAAACATCATGGACTTTGAGTTTTTCTGGGAGCTCAAGAGCATAAGCAACTTATCCTCTTCCTCCACGAACTTTGAAGGGACCGATGTATCTAGGATCCAGCTTCCCTTTGATACCAAAGCGGTGCGTGCCTCTCATGGGAGTGACACGAAGGTAAACGAGATCACCAGGGGCATACTCCATGTCCGTGTGCTTCCTGTCATAATTGCTCTTCTGGCGACTTTGAGCAATCCTCAGATTTTCAAGAATGATATGAACCTTCTCCTCCGCTTGAGTCACAATGCCAGGGCCAAACAAAATCCTTTCACCTGCACCCGACCAACCAATCGGAGTTCTGCATTTGCGACCATAGAGAGCCTCAAATGGTGCCATCTTCAGACTTTTCTGGAAGCTGTTGTTGTACGAGAACTCAGCATAAGGAAGACATTCTTCCCACTTCATGCCAAAAGAGATGACGCAAGCACGAAGCATATCCTCCAGAATCTGATTGATCCTTTCAACTTGTCCTTGCGACTGAGGGTGGTAAGCTGTGCTGAAGTTCAACTTTGTTCCCAAAGCATTTTGGAAACTTTCCCAGAACTTGGAAGTGAAGATGCTTCCACGGTCTGAACTGATCTCAAGAGGAACCCCATACAGAGAGACAATTCTGTTGATATAGAGCTCCGCCAACTGAATTGCAGAAATGGTTTCCTTGACGGGGAAGAAGTGAGCCACTTTAGAAAGCCTGTCAATGACAACAAAGATTGCATTGTTGCCCTTCTGCGACCTCGGAAAACCAGTGATGAAGTCCATCTCTACTTTCTCCCATTTCCATTCCGGGGGTTTCAATGGCTGTAGAAGACCGGAAGGTTTCTGATGGACAGCTTTCCCTCTGCGGCAGACATCACACTCCGAGACATACTTGGCACAATACCTTTTCAAACCAGGCCACCAATATTGTGTTTTCAAGTCCATGTACATCTTTGTGCTGCCAGGGTGGATAGAAAGAACAGAATCGTGCGCCTCCTTGATAACTTGCTCTCTCAAACCCGGGTAGTTCGGAACAAACATCCGGTGTTCAAAGAAAAGCGTGCCTTGATCATCGACGTGGAAGGACTCATACTTCGGAAGCTGAATCCTGGAGATGATCTTTCTTATGTATGGATCACCAAGCTGAGAAGAGCGAACCTTTTGTTCCAAGAGAGGTGTTGCTAGAAGGTTCAGGAGATACCCTTGCTCCACTATTTCAAGGTTGAGCTGACGGAATTCCTCGCACAAGAGAGGCTGTTGTTCTTCCATCATGAGGTTGTTGACATAAGCTTTGCGGCTGAGAGCATCGGCCATGACATTAGCTTTGCCCGGAGTGTAGTTGATGGTCAAATCAAAATCATTGATTGCTTCAATCCATCTCCTCTGCCGAAGGTTGAGATCAGGCTGAGTAAAGATATACTTCAGACTCTTGTGATCAGAAAAGATCTCACAACGGTTGCCAAGCAAGTAGTGCCTCCATACTTTCAAAGCAAAGACAACTGCTGCGAGCTCGAGGTCATGTGTAGGATAGTTGATCTCATGCGTCTTCAACTGGCGAGAGGCATAAGCAACAACTTGTTTTTCTTGCATAAGGACCGCACCCAATCCATGCAAAGAGGCGTCACAGAAGATCTGGAACGGCTTGGATGTATCCGGAGGAACCAAGACTGGTGTGGAAGTGAGCTTCTCTTTGAGTGTCTCAAAGCTTGCTTGACATGCAGGAGTCCAAAGGTACTTCTTGCCTTTCTTTAGGAGATCGGTAAGAGGCTTCGCTATCTTCGAGAAGTTCTGAACGAAGCGACGGCAATAACTAGCCAAACCAAGGAAACTCCGCACTTCTTTGACATTAACAGGAGGAAGCCATTCAACAATTGTCTTCACAGTTTTCGGGTTGACTGCAATGCCCTTGGCAGAGATGACGTGACCAAGATAGGTAACTTGAGGCAGCCAAAACTCACACTTGGAGAACTTTGCATACAGGCGGTTCTCACGAAGCTTGTTTAGGACACACCGGAGGTGTTCTTCATGCTCTTTCTGTGACTTAGAATAGACTAGGATGTCATCCAGGTAGACCACAACGAACTTGTCAAGATACTCCATGAAAACCGAGTTCATGAGCCTCGAGAAGGTGGCAGGTGCGTTGGTGAGACCGAAAGACATGACCGTGTACTCATACAGGCCATAGCGGGTGGTGAAAGCTGTTTTAGGAACATCTTCCTTGCGAATCTTGATTTGGTGATAACCACTTCTCAAGTCAAGCTTAGAGAATACCACAGCTCCAGCTAGCTGATCAAAGAGATCATTAATCCGCGGAAGGGGATATTTATTCTTGATGGTTTTAGCATTGAGAGCCCGAGAGTCAACACAAAGCCTATCAGTCTGGTCGCGCTTCTTCACAAAGAGTGTAGGGCTACCCCAAGAAGAAGTACTATGCTGAATGAAGCCCAACTTCTCTTGTTCATCAAGCTGACGTTTGAGTTCAGCCAACTCAGCAGGACCCATTTTATAAGGCCGCTTGGAGATAGGGGCGGTACCAGGTTCAAGCTCAATAACAAACTCAACCTCACGATCCGGAGGCATACCTGGCAACTCTTCAAGAAAGACATCTGGGAACTCACAGACCACCGGAACACTCTGAATAGCTTCCATAGCATCAACATTCAGAGCCGCCAAAGAGAAAAGCTGGATAGTAGGAGTCAGACTTGGAGAATAGACTATATGGCCTTCAGGAATCTTCAGAGAAACCGAGCGTTCAGCACAATCAATCACAACTGCATTTGCTGTCAACCAATCCATGCCCAAGATGACATCAATGTCAGAATTGCCCAGAATGATTAAGGAAGCCGAGAACGAAGAGCCACCAATCTCAATTTGATTGCCATGGCTGATTTTAGAAGCTGCCATCTTTGCTCCAGGATAAAGGACCATTAACCGCTTAAGGAGAGGATCCATAGCTAACCCATTCTCATCTGCGAACTTGGTTGACACAAAAGAATGCGATGCACCAGAATCAAACAAAACTCTTGCAGGAACTGAGTTAACGGATAACATACCCATCACAACTCCAGGTGCATGCTCAGCTTGAGCGGCGTTGACACAGTTGGCACGAGCAACAGCAGACCCGGGCTTGGTGTTGATGTTGAGAGCCCGAGGTGGTGGCGCACGAACCAAAGGAGAGCTTGTCGCAGATCTTGGAGGTGGTGGAGGAAGAGCCTTGTTCTTCAACGGACAGTTCCAGCTTTGATGCCCAGTGTCTCCACAAGTGTAACAAGCACCAGGTGGACATGGAGCAACGTAGCCAGGGACTTCGCCAGGCGCTCCAGGGTAGTGGTGGTTGTAGCCCCTGGGAGCAGCAGTGAGGTTGGTGGCCTTGCCGCGTAGCTTGAAGGTCTTGGTGGAGCCGGGAGCGACGGTGGGGTGTTAGGAACCCAGACACGAAGCTTAGAAGGAGCTGACATAGCTGAAGAGCCTGCTGCATCACGGCTGTGTTTCTTTGACTCCTCAAACACTTTCCTACTTGCCTCTTCCTGCAGAGCTATATGCTGAAGTTCCAGAAAAGACGCCGGCCTGGCATGTGTGATTGCATACTTAATCGATGCATTGAGCCCTTGCTTGAACCTCTTTTGCTTCTTCTTGTCATCAGAGATCTCATCGCCACCATAACGAGAAAGGTTCATGAAGTTCCTGATGTAGGTATTGACATTATCATTGCCCTGCTTGAGGTTGAGAAACACTTCCTTCATCCTCTCCATGACAATTTCTGACAGATACTGCTCTTTGAAAGCTCCAGTGAACTGTCCCCAAGTAGGCTGAAACCCAGTGCAGTTTGCCTTCAGGTAATTCTCCCACCAGAGAGCTGCATCTCCCTTCAGAAGGTGAGTAGCACACTTTACCCATTCTTGCTCAGGAACATCAGCAGTCATCAGCAGCCTTGACATCTCACGCAACCAATCATCAGCATCAAGTGGTTGATCAGAAACATCAAACTGGCGAGGGTTGAACTTCAGGAAGCTCTTGATGTCTCCTCGCTTGGGAGGTGGAGGTAGCGGAACAAACTCGTTCGTCCGGACACTTTCCTCGAAACGCTGCTGGTTCTGCTGCATTGCTGCCAAGGCATTGGCGATGCTTGACAACGCTGCCCCCAGTTCAGGTTGTATGTCCTCCTCAGAACGGCGTGGTGGTGCCATCCTGTTATTGATATAAAACACAAGTCAGTACTATGATGGAGAATAATAATAATCCAAAATAGTACCAAGATGGAATTACTCAAGATTAAAGGATACAATTTACTAAGATGATATTAAAATATCAACGAAGTTCAAAGCACCTAGAAGATATTAAGCGTATCGCACACGACTGAAAAGGAGTGTGGTACACAAATATATCAAAGAAAAAATTTCCACAAATTTCGGCATTAAAATACCAATAGATGCGCAAAATCCCTTAACGAATCAAGATTAGTGACTCTACCAATTCAATATACAAGAGCGAATGATAAGAGTAGTGGTATGGTCGCGACTCCATCCCGCACTCAAATCATTACTCCGCACATGAATAAGTATAACACATATCCCAACCCCTTATTCACACGATGAACCTAAAGATTAGTAACTACGGAAACGAACACCCCAAACAAGATAACGTCGGATAACAAAGAGTAAGACAGATCGCGTCGGTATACAACGAATCAGATAGATCGCGTCGGTTTGCAAAAGCCTGTCGGTATGGAATGTACCAACAGTTGATAACCAAAAGGCCGATAGAGATTACAACTTGGATGCAACAGATAGACAAGGGATTACACACACACACACAACCTATGGTACTACGGAATCCCAGAACACGTGAATCCTAGTTTGAATTTAAGAAGAGGATTGAAAACGTTACACTTCCTTATCAGAAAAGGGTGGGTGGGTGGTTAAGAAGAAAAGTGGAAGCAGTCCTACTCTCGTGTTTTGTTTTTCCCTAGTATACATAACTACCAAAATATTTGCTAGACAGACAACGACCATTTGGCTGAGACCCTGAAGGGCGGGATGGCTCTGATACCAATTGTAACTACCTCGGTGAATTACGCTCCTAGTTACAAGCCTGGATGAGCAGAAATGGTTGAAATAGTACGGTGGGGCCCAAATGCCACTCACAGGTAGACCTTTCGGCCGTCCCAACCATTTCCACACATCGGGACAAGAACGGGCGGCGTAATCGGCAGGCGAAGGGATCAACTACATACACAAATGAGTATGTATGCAAGCCACCATACAACAGTACATCAGAGCCATTCCATCTAAAAGAAAGGAAATATAGCAACGCCATACGGCAAGATCCAAATATCCTAGATAGATATAAAAGTTTAGGATATCTCCTCATACATCAAACATCAGAGTATCAAGCGAAAGCGAAAGACAAAATCCGAGTACGGATAAGAAGCAAATCGGCATAAGATGCCCCATAAATAAGCACATCCCGCCCACAGATCTCACGGATCCCCGTTCCCGGAATCTCCACACCGAATGATCGTTGCCCACATCGTCCGTCTCTTCCACCCAGTATCCATCTTGCGAGTGTACCTGTTCATCTGAACCAATAATTTATCGTGTGAGACCCTAGGGGTACTCAGCAAGTCTTTATGCCTCTAAAGGGGACACAACCCGGGGTGACGCAATTGCAGCAAAAGATAAACCCTAGCAATTCTATAGATACTCGCTAACCATCCGCCTAACCAGAGATAGACGGATGTCCGTGAATTAAGAACAACAGTTATAACAGTAATCTTAACAGATCCATCCTCCTCCTCGCTTACCGACGAGGAAGCGGACGAACAGCCCCCCATCCGTTGGCAGTTTTATTATCCATTCCGTGAGTGTTGCACTATTTACTAGTCAGGTACCTAGTCTAGTCAAATTAAAAGCGGTACTTTAGTTATGCTTGTCTATGATCGAGAAACTGTGCTCCAAGTCGTCCATAACCGCGGACACGGCTTTCATAAAGTTTTACCCTGCAGGGGTGCACAAATAGCAACACACACTCGATCAACCTCGGAAAAACCAAATCAAAACCCAACGAGGCAGTCACGACAAAGCGATCACAGGATTCAGAAATATTTCAGGGGGCCACCCCATTAAGCTACCCGCGACGAAGTTGGCCCACTCCGAGACGGACTCAAGGTTTGCGCCAGTGGCTGTGAACGACTTGGAACCCGAAAATGTGACTGGGCTTGTCGACACCGCGAAAACACTCCGCTTTCCTAAACAGTACAGTGTGCAGTACCTCGCACAATTTAAATAAAGCAGTAAAGCATGGCATAAGTACAGGATAGTAAATAAAACCTCGAACTAGTTTGTGGCCCCAAGAAATAAGAATGAATCAAGCTCTGGCTCAGGGGGGGTCATAAGCCTCCCGGATGTGGATAGCGCGAATATTCAAGGAACAGGAATCAAGTACTCGGGGTCCTACGGGACACAAGTGAGCCTGAAAAACCAAATAGCGAATATGGCTCACCGATGCCACTTTCATTAGTTATCCCATTACTACTCAGGTTAAGTTGTTTAGGTACCTCGTTATCCAACAGACACTCACATACCCTACACATGCTGTTCTACGACTCGCATGGCTCAAACAACTCCTGTAGTAATGGCTCATGGGATGGAGGAACAAGCTTCGGTGGGGTTTAAAAGTAAAGGCTATGCAACACTTGGGATTCAAGTTAATGCAATCGCGACTCAATGATGCAAGAATAAGATAGAGGCAATAGGTACTATATGTATGCAAGCATGGGGTAGTGCTTGCCTGGCAGCTCAGTTGAAGCAAGGAATGGATCTGGGTAGTGCTCCTGGTTCTCTTGGTATATCCCCTGCTCAGCGTCTATTCGAAGAAGAACCAAACACACAAGGGCCAACATAAATAAAGTGCACAAGCATATGAATAAAATGCGACAAGCAAACAATCATGCCATGATGAATGATGCACAATTTGCATGGCAATAATGTAGCATGGCATGGGTGAGGTGTGGGGTACAAGAAATAATCATTTTATGGAGTTTTAATCACATTTTAGCCTCATATTAGTTGCTGTACACATTATATTTATATGACGCATGCTGCAAAACAGATCATGGAATGCATAAACAGAAAGGTCTCGTCGAGCTAATCATTTTAGACATATCATTTGTTAAATTTGGAGTTATAATTCAAAAGATATTAATTTATTAAGGGAAAAGGGCATTTTTGTTGTAATTTAAATTAACTTGGAAATTAAAGTGTCCAAAACATATTTTGAATGGCATATTTGAAATCCTCACATTTTTCTGATTTGAAAACATATATTATTTGTATTATTTGGATTTGTATTTTAAAAGATATTTAAAAACAGAATTAAATTTGAATTTGATTTAATTTGAAAAATATTTGAATTAAAGCAGATCACAGACAAATACTTTTGTTACCCAGGCAGATAATGACCCAGACGCTGACGGGTGGGCCTCTCTGCTGACTGGGACTCCACAGCGCGCAGAAACATTTTACACCGCGGCCTAATCTAGCCCAAGCGATGACAGGTGGGACCACGACACAAGCGGACCCACACGCCAGTGGGCGGGCTCGAGGTTGCCACGCGGCTCAGGGGGGGACTGCGGGTTGATGCGACCAAAGCAGGGGAGCCTTTTTGCAAAAACGCCACGAGGCTGACAAGTGGGCCACGAGGGAGTGCGGGTTGATGCAACAAAAGTGCAGGGGGTTAAGCGTAAAGTGGCGACGGCTACTGTACTTCTTCTCTCTCTCTCTCTGCACCGAGCGACGGGTCGGTGCGCGGCGCGGGCGGGGATCGATCCTATGACCTAGGGCTCGCACGCGGAGGCGGAGCCACTGCGCTGGCCTGGCTTGGTGTCAGGGAGGGTCGGCGCGGCCTAGATAGGACTTCTACGATGCGGGAGCGAGCAAACAGCAAACGAGCGGCGGCGCGCGGAGGGTGATCGACGAAAAGGCCGGCGAGGCTAGGGCAGCATGGCGAAGCGGACCATGTCAGGGAGGTCAGGGAGCTCACCGTGGGGGTGTTGGCGTGGACGGATCGAGCAGAGGAGCAGCAAGACGACGGTGATGCAGACGGACCGATGAACTAGGGTTTCGGCTCGGGCGTCGATTGTTCTGGCGGTCTGGGGCTTCTCCTCCGCTACTGCGTGTACGGGACGATGCAGGGGACTGGTCTTGGTCTTCCAGGCCTCCTCGACGGCGCACTTGACGGCTGGATCGGCTGGACGCGGTGGAGACCGACGGTGGCCGGCGAGAGGGAGGTGGCGGTGGTGAGGGACGGCAGGGAGAGAGGGGAGCGTCCTGGGTAGATCTGGGGGAGGCAGAGGGGAGTCGTGAGGTGGTAGATAGGGACGGGAGAGGGAGGTGGTGCCGTGGGGGAGCGGGGTAGATGGAAAAGGTGGTCTCGGCCACCTTTTTCTCCCTCCTTCCTCACGTGCTCGGTCGGCCAGGGCAGGGCAGGGGCAGGTAGGGGGAGGCTTCCAGGTGGGGACGGGTGGTCTGGTGTTGAGGCTCGGGCTGGGGCCACCTCGGCAGGGAGAGGAGAGAGGGAGAGAGGGTAGCCTCGGGTAGAGCTAGGTTTGGGTAGATGGGAGGCTCGGGCTAGGGTTTGTCTAGGGTTGGAGAGGGGTAAGTAGCTGGGTGGGGTTTGATCCTGGTGGGGCCAGCTAGATAGAGAGAGGAGAGAGGCCGAGAGGGGGTGATGGGGTGGTTTAGGGTTTAGCTAGAGGGGGTTCTCGGGTTAGGGCTTAAGAGAGAGGTGAGATGAGAGAAAGAGGGAGGTGAGATGATCAAGCACATGATCAAGGACACACATGATCTAGCACATGGATTTTTGGTGTAAGGCAAGACCACACAAAAGAAACAAGCAAAAGAGGGTAAGGGAAGAAGGAAGATGATCCACTAAAAATCTAATAAAAACCAAATGACAAGCTAAAGGGGTACTTGCATGGGCCATGCATAATTAATTAATACCATGTTTATCTTTGTGAAAACAATATTATTTACATGGCATTTTCTTATGCATTCCAAAGTGTGGAGTAAGGCTCAAGCAAAAGAATTCGAAAGGATGTCCCATGTGGAGTAGAGGGGGATGATCATATTTGAATAGAAATGGGACTTGCTAGTGTGTATGTGCCACTAGAGATTTAGTAAGCCCCAAAAATATCCCAACATGATAATAACCCCAAAACAACCCATATGGAAGCTAGGAAAAGGTTCCACTCACAAGGCATGCAAAGGTGGCCATGTGGCTCTCATATATCAATAATGTGAAAACAACATGATGCTTATATGAGAGCATGTGGAAATAGAATTGGATCCATCCCAACACATATGAGCTAGATTTAAATAGCAAAAGAAAAACAATGGCTCATATATGACTAGGGTGGTGGAATTTAGATGAAGCCAAAGAAAGGTGGTGGAGTTAATAAAAGATATGCCCCCAACTCAACTTGGGCATTAAACAATATATCAAGAACCAAATACAATATCAAGAGGCAAATACAATTAATGATGCATATGAGAGAAGAACCAAATCCAAAAAGAGTTTTATATGATGCTCAAATGCAAGGTGGCATGATGACATGAGCATGATATAATGATGATGCAACAATTATATATTTGAAGTAGCCATTATATTACTAGGCCAAGTAGCATTACAATTGTTAGTTATGATCTTAATATCTTCAGGGTCTCAGCCAAATGGTCGTTGTCTGTCAAGCAAATATTTTGGTAGTTATGTATACTAGGGAAAAACAAAACGCGAGAGTAGGACTGCTTCCACTTTTCTTCTTACCCACCCACCACCCTTTTCTGGTAAGGAAGTGTAACGTTTTCAATCCTCTTCTTAAAATTCAAACTAGAATTCACGTGTTCTGGGTTTCCGTAGTACCATAGGAAGTGTGTGTGTGTGTGTGTAATCCTTTGTCTATCTGTTGCATCCAACTTGTTATCATAATCTGCCTTTGGTTATCAACTGTTGGTACATTCCTTACTGACAGGTTTTTGAAAACCGGCGCGATCTATCTGACTCCTTGTTAACCGGTGCCATCTTCTTAAGGGTGTCCTTCCTTCTAGCAACTCCACATTCTGTGTAAGCATCAGTTGCTAATCTCTACCTGATAAGTGGTTTTGCGCATCTATGGGTATTTTAATGCCGGAAAATGCGGAAAAAAATTCTTTGATACATCTGTGTTTTCACACTCCTTTCCAGTCGTGTGTGAAACATTATCTATCTCCCTTTTATCAGCATGTCCATGCTAACCCATTCTTTTGTCACCGGCGCTTAATCCTGGAGTTTGTTTCATCTCCTTTTCTCTTGGGCTAATTACATAACGTGTGTCGATCCGATGCTGATGATTGTAATTTGGCTCTCGGCATAGCTATATTCCACTCATGATAAGTGTAGATTGGAATATGGAAAATGCTATCAACCGTCACCATCTGGAGGATAAGGTTATCTCCTGTGATTTTGAGTACACCGTGATCATATCTTTACATATTCAACCATCCTTGGCAATCCGGAGTTTCTCAAGGCACTACGGCAATCTATCATCTGTCCATCATGCTGCACATCCTTTTTGAACTCCATATCTGCAAATTCTCTTTGAGACGAGGGAATTGCATCTTTCCGCTTCTGATAGCTTTGCTTAAGGTATGAGCTATCATCGGTTATTATCCAAGATCTCTTTATCTTTGTAACCGGTGATCCGATCGACAATGTGAACCAGGTGGCATCTCTTTTTCTTCCGAAGGACCAGATAATCTATTCTGCCAGTGCATCTTCTTCAACACGAACCCGTGCTCTTAATATGGATCTTTCTAAGAGCGTTGAGCTCAGGAAGTGTTCGAGCATTTGTTCGTTTCTCCCGCCTCTTGAACTTGATATTCTGGGAATATCTTGTTAATCCATGGTGGTATATGTTGATAATATGCTTGCCTATCCGATATCTATGGAAGGACATGGAAGATCATCTGTGTCTCTTTCTCTCAAGCTTCGAGAACACTGCCTGTGTGCAAAGTTCTCAAAGCGTGAATTCTGACTTTTTGAAGTCACCTATCTCGGCCACGTCCTTCTGCTAAATACACTGCTTCAATTCTGGAATCAGCAAGTCCATTGTTAATTCCATCTTCCATCTTCAGCCAATCCGGAGTTGTTCCTTGTTGGCAAGTTATCATCGTCGTTCCGCCGTAGTTTTCCTCAAGAATGCTAAATCTCTCTCAATCATTTCAAGAAGGACATGGAGTTCTTTTCACCTCTATCTCGTTAAGTAATCTCTTGAAACCCTCTCGCTCTATCGTCTATGCTCAATCCACCGGAGGCCATGAAGACCTTCCAGATCTTGTATTCCTTCTGTTCAATTGGTGCTATCTTTTTCTTTATCTGTGGAATCTTGCAGTTCTTCTCCGTAACCTTCCTTCATATCTTTCTGGTGGCTTGGTACTTCAGACATGACGACAACATAATCACCCTTATCTATCTTGGATCCGGTGAATCGTTTGCATCTATCCTTGTTTTCTAACGGAGTTCTATGAGTTTTATCAATACCTTCTGTCTGTTTCGGTAGTTGGGTTGCATGGTTTTCCTATTCATGTGCGGAGTAATGCTTTGAGTGCGGGATGGAGTAGCTACCATACCACTACTCTTATCATTCGCTCTTGTACATTGAATTGGTGAATTAATGTGATTTCACTCATTCCACGGAAGTTAGAAGTGGCCTTTATCCCTTGATACTTTTACTTCCGTCCTTGTTTTTCCGGAGTGCTCTCTCGAAGAAAGTAATCAATAATCTCTTGTTGGAGATCTAGTCTTTTCCTACACGGAGCAAATCTTCAATTATCTGGTGGAGACAAACGCAAACTCTTTTCGGCCCTCGTCTTTCTACCGGTGCTTGACATCCCCAAACAAGATGAAAGGAAACTATCTCTCTCTTTGTTTCATCCAGTCTTTGCTGTGGTAAAACCAATTATGGTTGATGCCATCAGCCGCAAATCTATTGCGTTAGCCTCAAGGCTAAAGAAAGCAATAAGTATCTCCACAATAAACTCCAGATCTTCCATATTCTTTGCTTCTCGGGATTCCACCATGATCTAGCTTCACATCCGTCTCTGGAAGTTATATCCGCACACCTCAATTGCGTGATCTTGTGGTTCTTACCGGCGCAAGAAGAATCTAATCCGACGATGTCTACCTAAATCTTTCTGTTCATATCAAGGGACTCTATTGTTTGAAGGCAATATTGTTTCCGTACTTCATTTCTCAAATCCGAGAGAAGATACGATGCTATTGTCATAGTGGTTCAAAACCTCTCCAATCTAGCTCTTTCCTTCCGGCGACACAAAGATTCATCCTCTCTAGTATCGGTAAATCTTTAATCATAACGGTGTGTTTTTCTCTATCCATGATACATCATCTTGTCTTTTTCTTTCTCAAGTGGTTATATTCTTTTATCATGTTTCTTGAGAAAACCGGAGCTATGTCCATCCTATCCGTCTTGTCTCACGACAATCCTTCAACTCTTCTAACCCGTTGTTTCTCAAGCAAAACGCAAGACTCGCAACAAGTCTAGCAAGTTTTGCAAGGTGTAGCGGTCGCACCATTCTATTGTTCATCAACTTGGGAACGTGAGGGTCACCTTCGTTCCGAACACCCGCCTCTCCTTGTGTTGTTTTCTTTTTCCTAGGAATCTCGGGGCGAGATTCTTGTTTAGTGGGGGAGAGTTGTAGCATCCCAATTGTCTAACAATTGCAATGCTACTAGCCTAGTCTATATAATGGCTACTTCAAACATATAATTGTTGCATCATAAATATATCATGCTCATGTCATCATGCCACCTTGCATTTGAGCATCATATAAAACCCTTTTTCTTTTGGTTCTTCTCTCATATGCATTGTAAATTGTATTTGCCTCTTGATATTGTATTTGGTTCTTGATATATTGTTTCATGCCCAAGTTGAGTTGGGGGCATATCTTTTATTTAACTCCACCACCTTTTTCTTTCACCACCTTATAATTCCACCATCCAACTAAATATGAGCTTGGCACTTATTGGGTTTACCTCAAGCTCATGTGGGTTGGGATGGATCCAATTCTTTTCCACATGCTCTCATCTTGGCATCATTTTGTTTTCACATTCTTGATATATGAGAGCCACATGGCCACCTTTGCATGCCCTGTGGGTGGAACCCTATTATAGCTACCATATGTGTTGTTTTGGGGTTATCATCATGTTGGGATATTTTGTGGGCTTATTAACTACCTAGTGGCATATACACACTAGCAAGTCCCATTGTATTTCAAAAATGGTCATCTCCATCTACTTCACATGGGGCATCCTTTCATTTCTTTTGCTTGGCTTTACTCCACACTTTGGAATGCATAAGAAAATGCCATGTAAATAATCTTGTTTTCACAAAGATAAACATGGTATTAATTAATTATGCATGGCCCATGCAAGTACCCCTTTAGCTTGTCATTTGGATTTTATTAGATTTTTAGTGGATCATCTTCCTTCTTCCCTTACCTCTTTTGCTTGTTTCTTTTGTGTGGTCTTGCCTTACACCAAAAATCCATGTGCTAGATCATGTGTGTCCTTGATCATGTGCTTGATCATCTCACCTCCCTCTTTCTCTCATCTCACCTCTCTCTTAAGCCCTAACCCGAGAACCCCCTCTAGCTAAACCCTAAACCACCCCATCACCCCCTCTCGGCCTCTCTCCTCTCTCTATCTAGCTGGCCCCACCAGGATCAAACCCCACCCAGCTACCTACCCCTCTCCAACCCTAGACAAACCCTAGCCCGAGCCTCCCATCTACCCAAACCTAGCTCTACCCGAGGCTACCCTATCTCCCTCTCTCCTCTCCCTGCCGAGGTGGCCCCAGCCCGAGCCTCAACACCAGACCACCCGTCCCCACCTGGAAGCCTCCCCCTACCTGCCCCTGCCCTGCCCTGGCCGACCGAGCACGTGAGGAAGGAGGGAGAAAAAGGTGGCCGAGACCACCTTTTCCATCTACCCCGCTCCCCCACGGCACCACCTCCCTCTCCCGTCCCTATCTACCACCACACGACTCCCCTCTGCCTCCCCCAGATCTACCCAGGACGCTCCCCTCTCTCCATGCCGTCCCTCACCACCGCCACCTCCCTCTCGCCGGCCACCGTCGGTCTCCACCGCGTCCAGCCGATCCAGCCGTCAAGTGCGCCGTCGAGGAGGCCTGGAAGACCAAGACCAGTCCCCTGCATCGTCCCGTACACGCAGTAGCGGAGGAGAAGCCCCAGACCGCCAGAACCATCGACGCCCGAGCCGAAACCCTAGTTCATCGGTCCGTCTGCATCACCGTCGTCTTGCTGCTCCTCTGCTCGATCCGTCCACGCCAACACCCCCACGGTGAGCTCCCTGACCTCCCTGACATGGTCCGCTTCGCCATGCTGCCCTAGCCTCGCCGGCCTTTTCGTCGATCACCCTCCGCGCGCCGCCGCTCGTTTGCTGTTTGCTCGCTCCCGCATCGCAGAAGCCCTATCTAGGCCGCGCCGACCCTCCCTGACACCAAGCCAGGCCAGCGCAGTGGCTCCGCCTCCGCGTGCGAGCCCTAGGTCACAGGATCGATCCCCGCCCGCGCCGCGCACCGACCCGTCGCTCGGTGCAGAGAGAGAGAGAAGAAGTACAGTAGCCGTCGCCACTTTACGCTTAACCCCCTGCACTTTTGTTGCATCAACCCGCACTCCCTCGTGGCCCACTTGTCAGCCTCGTGGCGTTTTTGCAAAAAGGCTCCCCTGCTTTGGTCGCATCAACCCGCAGTCCCCCCCTGAGCCGCGTGGCAACCTCGAGCCCGCCCACTGGCGTGTGGGTCCGCTTGTGCCGTGGTCCCACCTGTCATCGCTTGGGCTAGATTAGGCCGCGGTGTAAAATGTTTCTGCGCGCTGTGGAGTCCCAGTCAGCAGAGAGGCCCACCCGTCAGCGTCTGGGTCATTATCTGCCTGGGTAACAAAAGTATTTGTCTGTGATCTGCTTTAATTCAAATATTTTTCAAATTAAATCAAATTCAAATTTAATTCTGTTTTTAAATATCTTTTAAAATACAAATCCAAATAATACAAATAATATATGTTTTCAAATCAGAAAAATGTGAGGATTTCAAATATGGCCTTCAAAATCTATTTTGAACACTTTAAAATTCCAAGTTGATTTAAATTACAATAAAATGCCCTTTGACTTAATTAATTAATAACTTTTGTTTTATAAATCCAAATTTAGTAAATAATATGTCTAAAATGATTAGCTCGACGAGACCTTTCTGTTTATGCATTCCTTGGTTTGATTTGAAGCATGCATCATATAAATATAAAGAGTACAGCAACTAATATGAGGCTAAAATGTGGTCCAAACTCAATAAAAATGCTTTACTATTGTTCCACACCTCGCCCATGCCATGCTACTTTAATGCCATGCAAATTGTGCATCAGTCATCATGGCATGATTGTTTGCTTGATGCATTTATACATATGCTTGTGCACTTTATTTATGTTGGCCTTGTTTGTTTGGTTCTTCTTCGAATAGACGCTGAGCAGGGGATATATCAAGAGAACCAGGAGCACTACCCAGATCCATCCCTTGCTTCAACTGAGCTGCCAGGCAAGCACTACCACATGCTTGCATACATATAGTACCTATTGCCTCTTTCTTATTCTTGCATCATTGAGTCGCGATTGCATTAAATTGAATCCCAAGTATTGCATAGCCTTTACTTTTAAACCCCACCGAAGCTTGTTCCTCCATCCCATGAGCCATTACTACAGGAGTTGTTTGAGCCATGCGAGTCGTAGAACAGCATGTGTAGGGTATGTGAGTGTCTGATGGATAACGAGGTACCTAAACAACTTAACCTGAGTAGTAATGGGATAACTAATGAAAGTGGCATCGGTGAGCCATATTTGCTATTTGGTTTTTCAGGCTCACTTGTGTCCCGTAAGACCCCGAGTACTTGATTCCTGTTCCAAGAATATTCGCGCTATCCACATCCGGGAGGCTTATGAACCCCCCTGAGCCAGAGCTTGATTCATTCTTATTTCTTGGGGCCACAAACTAGTTTGAGGTTTTATTTACTATCCTGTACTTATGCCATGCTTTACTGCTTTATTTAAATTGTGCGAGGTACTGCACACTGTACTGTTTAGGAAAGCGGAGTGTTTTCGCGGTGTCGACAAGCCCAGTCACATTTTCGGGTTCCCAGTCATTCACAGCCACTGGCGCAAACCTTGAGGCCTTCTCGGAGTCAGCTAACTTCGTTGCAGGTAGCTCAATGGGGTGGCCCCCTGAAATATTTCTGAATCCTGTAATTGCTTTGTCGTGACTGCCTCGTTGGGTTTTGATTTGGTTTTTCCGAGGCATATCGAGTGTGTGTTGCTATTTGTGCACCCCTGCAGGGTAAAACTTTCTGAAAGCCATGTCCGCGGTTATGGACGACTTGGAGCATAGTTTCTCGATCATAGACAAGCATAACTAAAGTACCGCTTTTAATTTGACTAGACTAGGTACCTGACTAGTAAATAGTGCAACACTCACGGAATGGATAATAAAACTGCCAACGGATGGGGGGCTGTTCGTCCGCTTCCTCGTCGGTAAGCGAGGAGGAGGATGGATCTGTTAAGATTACTGTTATAACTGTTGTTCTTAATTCACGGACATCCGTCTATCTCTGGTTAGGCGGATGGTTAGCGAGTATCTATAGAATTGTTAGGGTTTATCTTTTGCTGCAATTGCGTCACCCCAGGTTGTGTCCCCTTTAGAGGCATAAAGACTTGCTGAGTACCCCTAGGGTCTCACACGATAAATTATTGGTTCAGATGAACAGGTACCCTCGCAAGATGGATACTGGGTGGAAGAGATGGACGATGTGGGCAACGATCATTCGGTGTAGAGATTCCGGGAACGAGGATCCGTGAGATCTGTGGGCGGGATCTGCTTATTTATGGGGCATCTTATGCCGATTTGCTTCTTATCCGTACTCGGATTTTGTCTTCCGCTTCCGCTTGATACTCTGATGTTTGATGTATGAGGAGATATCCTAAACTATTATATCTATCTAGGATATTTGGATCTTGCCGTATGGCGATGCTATATTTCCTTTCTATTTAGATGGAATGGCTCTGATGTACTGTTGTATGGTGGCTTGCATACATACTCATTTGTGTATGTAGTTGATCCCTTCGCCTGCCGATTACGCCGCCCGTTCTTGTCCCGATGTTTAGAAATGGTTGGGACGGCCGAAAGGTCTACCTGTGAGTGGCATTTGGGCCCCACCGTACTATTTCAACCATTTCTGCTCATCCAGGCTTATAACTAGGAGCGTAATTCACCGAGGTAGTTACACGCTGTTTGCGACTAGGATGCCACCGTTGGTCGGACCAGTGCCGGTACCGGTGTTTTCGCGATTGACGCCGGTGTCACCTGCGTTGATGACGGCGCACATGAAGTGATTGGGGAAGCTATTGCTCCTATAACTTTCAGATCCAGAACTGTAGGCTCCGTCCTCTATGTCCAGGTCACTCAGATCGGATCCGCGACTACTGTCACTGTCCGTGCTCCCAACTATTGTCGGGGCGTTGAGCTCGTTGAGGGCGCCGATTGGTGGTGAAAACCATGATGCTGGAGCAATCACGGAAGTCGTCGGCTGGTCAGGGAGGCGAAGTGTGCCCAGCTGACCGACCTGAAAGCGTAGGCTCCCGATCATCAGGCTGATCCCATCGCCCACGGAGTCGAAAGCCAGGCGAGTGGCCGGCGTGTGAATGGTGAAGTCGAAGGCGCCGAAGAGCTGGCGAATCTCTGTTGTTGCAGAGTTGTAGATCGCGGTTGACGGGGCCAAAGAAGTCGCGACATCAGCACTCCCAATTTCCACAAACGGCGCCAATTGACGAGGGTTTAACTCGTCAATGCCCATTGTTATGGACTTGGGTTTTGGAGAAGGAGGGAGCGCTGGAGACATCAATCGGCTAGCAAACAAGCACACATGGACGCAAGTTTTACCCAGGTTCGGGCCTCATAGAGGTCCCTACTCCTGCTTGTCTGCTCTTAGAATTATCGAGGGAGTCAAAAGTTACAGGGGTGCGCAGATGCAATCTGGTGATGGTTGTGGAAACTAGGGTTGTGATTGTCCTCCTCGCCACCCCTCCTAGCCTTTATATAGATAGGCTAGGTCTTAGGTAGCAGGTCGAGTCGGTTACAGATTAGGGTTCGTCCCTTTAAACTTTCTATCTTAAGCTTCGTCGTGTGCTGCGAGCAATCGGAGTCTCCGTGAGTCACATGCCGTAGTGTTGTGCTCACCACTTCTCAGATCTGGTGACATTACCACACAGTAGCAAATAGGCAGCAAACTGAACTAGCAGTTGCAAACAAGCATCAATCTAAACTAGTAGTACCAAATTAAAACCCTAGCTACTAGCAAATATGAGTTCACGATAATGTTACCTAGATACTAACAAATGACAGTTCAGCACAATATTACCTAGCTACTACGAATGATCGTTTTACACCCACATCAGGAGTTGTTCATAGAACACAAGGACAACACTTCATCAGACCATCTTCTTCACTTCTTCTTCTTCAGATCTTGTAGTTTGCTCTCTTCGTCCACATGTCGAGCACCCACTGTTATCTCATGTTCTTTCATGTAGCACAATTGGACAACACCATGGCCACCGTCAGTATCGTTGTCGCCAGGAACTACATCTTTCTCAGCCGGGAAGTATTTATCAACGCCAAATTGCAAGATTTAGTTGTACAAAATGCAACATGTAAGAACAAACTTAACGGGAAAGTCGACGGCCTGTTGGAGTGGCCTATGGCGTCTACCAGATGTTTTTTGGTTATTCCTAAATTTGGTTGTGTTGCATGCTGCAAGCGAATTATATCATCCAAACTCGACATTCAGCTTCCCTAGGATTTTACATGCATATTCAGGATAATCAGTTTATCCCAGTCTTTTAGTTTCCACGTATATTGTGTTATGTAACTTGATTTTCTATTAATGAAATACGTGTGTTGCTCTCAAGAAAAAAACAGGCACACCAGAAAGGACGTATTTATACAAGTTCTGATAAACAAAAAAATCAATCACGAGCTGCGACGAACTGATCAAGGCGTTCCTCCTACATTGCTTCGAACCGACTGCCATGCCACCGAGTGCTCTGTGGCGTTCCTCTCCAAAGATAAACTGCATTTCAGGGCTTCAGCATCGCGATCCGTCAAGCTGCACATCACCTTTCAGGACCCTGGACTGAGACTCCGGCCATATTATCCTCGAAGTTCCCTGGCTCGAGCTCGATGAATCATCCTCACAGTGGCAGCTACAATCCATCCAAATTGGAACCGAAACCTAGCTAGCCATCTTCGACACTCATCTTTCCAGCACCCTTCCCAGCCGCATTCCGCTGCATCTGTACCTGCATGGCAGCCTCCTTTTGCAGTTCCCGGAGCCTCTCCAGGAGTTCTTGGAACGAAGGGCGGCGTTGCGGGTCACTGTTCACATTAAGGATTTATCGGTTAGTGGGATTCGGTTTGTCAGTAGTAGAAGAAGTACTATGTACCTGTCCCAACAACTCGTAATCATTGATGCCCACTGAGGATCTACATCGCTCGGAATTTCCAGTCGGTGGTCCATGAAACCCACGGCTCTGATGACCTGCAACATGCCAGTCAGAATGTGAAGAACTTCCTATGCACTAGTATGGTCATATGGTGGTGACTTCACTTCTAATAGGAGATTCACCATTCACCAGTAAGCTAGTACTACTTTGCAAGGGGTCAAACTTTTTCTTGATTTCAATGGAAAAAGGAGACACTTCCGAAAGTACAACTTTTAAGGACCTACTACCCTGCCATTCTTCAACAGAAAGACCACGCCGCATCTCGGTGTTAATCTTGATGCCAGACTGAGAGGGAGATGGAGGATATACGAAGCAAATAAGTATTCACTTTATTATCATCGCTTGTTTTATCTTAGTAGATTAATAATCCAGGTGGATCTGGCAACCTTTCACTGCCTGCTGAAGGAAACATAGCTACCAATTTTACAATCACAGGTCGCTAGAATATATGACTGAAAATCATATCATATGAGCACCTAACCAACAGAAAAATACAGAGAAAAATTGTACCTGCATTGTATTGAGAGTATCCCAAGGAATCTTCTGAGTAACAAGCTCCCACAGGACCACTCCATAGCTGTACACATCAGACCTAGCATGTAGAGAAAAGGAAGATATGAGTAATCATCTCCAGATAGCATGAACATCTATTGTTCAAGAATGTCCATGAAGCTTACTTCTCGTTTGAAGGTTCATTACGTAGCACCTCTGGAGCCATCCACTGTGGCTGCATGTGAAAGCTAAGATATCAGATATTTAGAACAGAAATAGTGTAGCACGTTGAAGTTTATGTCAATTTTGTTAGTCTCAAGAACACGTGCAAAAGGTAAAGTTTGCTTGTACTTACTGTTCCTTTCCCAGTTTTTGTCGTCAGAAATGTTTCGAGTTTGAGGCGTGAAAGGCCGAAGTCCGCAACCTAATTGAACCAGGTGAATGAGAAGAGAAAGCATAAAGGAGGGAAATCTAGGTTCCGTGGTTACCTTCACAGTCCAGTTCTTATCAACCAACAGGTTTGACGATTTTAGATCACGATGTACAACAGTGGGGCTAGAATTGTGAAGATAATTCATGCCCCTTGCCTGAAAAAATATTAATAATGTATTTATGATCTGCTCTGCATGACAATGAAGTTCTCCATAAAACCGAACTATGTACTCCCTCCGTTCCAGATTAACTGATGTTCTAGGTTTGTCCTAAGTCAAAAGTTTGCCCGGATTTTTTTTTTAAATGTTTATTACTTGCCTCGATCGAGACCATCCACTTATTTCTGTTTCTCACGGGACACATAAAGATACCAGTGCTTGTGTGAGCAGTTGATGCTTGTTAAGCCACTATAACCTCTCGCGCCAACGCGCTCCCTGAACTTGTGCATTATACTGGTTCATCGCTGTTTTATGGCGAAGCAAGAGTAAACATGACTTTTCTTCTTCATGACATAGAGCCAAGTATATCAACTAGAGCAATCAATAAATGTGAGAAACCAATCTAGCGAAACTAAACTGGTGTTCTAGATATTGATATAATTTCTATAAACTTGGTCAAACTTAAAATTGTTTGGTTTAGGACAAACCTATAACTTCAACTATTTTAGAACGGAGGGAGTACTTGTCAAACAAAATGTAAAGTTGCTTTATCTTCATGGGTTGACAGGCCCCAACAAGAACAAGCATGGTAACACAAAATTGGCTATCAGTGTTTCCTACCATAATCACATGAATTACAACTGGATTTTAGTGAAAGAACCTTCAAGCGCGACATAGTAACAGAAAGAATGGTGTAGCACAAGATATCATGTCAGATACATGACATTATTGTCTTTACTTTCCCATTCTTTGTACACTTAATCTTAAAGATATGACTTAGTATTGGGTCACAAAAAGCATCAACTTCTCTTCTACATAGTTGCCCAAAATAATCAGTTATCTTTTCAATACATTTTTGGACTTCTGCAAGTAAAGAATGTTTTATCCAGCTCATCTGTTCATTCCTCAAAAGTTTCATAGAATTTAACTGGCTAGTCAGTTCGTAGAACTAGCGGTTCAACGAAAATGCACTCACAATGTCTATAGCCATGTGAACTCGCCGCCTTGGATCCATCTTGCCAGTAGTCTTTCGAAGTAAGCGAAACAAACTCCCTCTGCATGACATGACTCAGTACAGTGTGATACAAAACAAGAAAGAAAAATTTACCAGAATGTAAATGTTTGAATTTTAAAACAAAATGCATCAATTAGGGAACAGTGGACCAGCAAGAACCAGGCAGTTACTACTGGGGCAACTTCCCCAAGAAAACTAATGGGATTTTAAACCGCGTCATAGACAGTTAAAAATTTGGCACAATAGAAAACTTCTACTTTTATTCTTAGTGGCTGAGATCGTATAGATATACTGCCAAGTGAACTAGTCCTTGTTTTGCACCAGCAAAGGAGAAAGTAATAACCATAGAGAAAACATGTAGGAAACATAAAGCGTACCGTGGGAGAAATTCTGTAACAATACAAAGTCGTTCCTGAGATGCAACTGCACCCATGAAAAGTATTATATTGGGATGACGTAGCTTTTTCATCAGAGACACCTACATATTTGGCGGAAGTAAATATAATCATGACCACACACAATGGAATCAGAAAGTTAGCAATGTCCTGTTAATTGCTACGGCCCACAAAAAACTGCCAACAAAAGTTATACTAAGCGAATATGAGTCAATCCGTATCCTTTCTTCATTTTTATCCACGTGATAACATCAAAATAGAATAGAAAAAACAACAATAACCAGGGATTCCAATTACTAAAGTATCTGACTCAGTAATATAATAGCTACTGCGCTGTTCACAAAATATTCCACCGAGAGTCAACAGGAAGTGTAATTAGATATGGATGTCTACCTCTTGTCTGAACGTACGTATCATTTCTTCTGAATAATCCTGCTTGGAGAATACTTTAACTGCCACATCCTACAGGGGCATGGATACACATTCAGATTTTTTTTTAAGATTTAAACATTTATTCATAATCACGACAGAATATGCATACCGATCCATACCACAAAGCATGATACACTGTTCCGCAAGAACCTGCGTGGATCAAACATCAACAAAGAAGAAATGAGTGATATATATTGGAAAATATGACAATACTAGCGTGCATACAGCATTAAATATATCGAACTACATGTCACCAAGAGATGTAAGTACCCAGATGTGCAGACAGGGAGGATTTGCAGATTTTATCTCGAAAAATAGAAAGAAAACAAGGGGAAATGGAGAAGTAACTACCTTCACCCACTTGTTCTCCAAGTGTTAGGTCTTCCCATAAGATCTCATAATCTAGGCAGTCTGCTTCATAATCTACTCTCTCGATAGCACTGCTATTACTACTTATAGTGCTACTCACGGTACTAGATGTGCTGTTATTGTTGAAAGTCCACCAGGAACCTGAGACCTCGTATTTGCCTGCCTGGGCGTATTCAGTGTCCTGGCTGTTCGGAATTATGATGGGCTCTAGAATTGGAACTCCCTGATAACTCTTGGCGTTCTCTTGATTATCATGTAACCGTGGTGAAGTCATGTTGTTTTTTCCACAAATACCATCATTTCCATTTCCTTTCCAAGGCCATGATATCCCCTTCTTTGCCAATAATGTCTCTGCCTTTGCACTAAAAATCTTCTGAAACCCTCCTTTTCCTTCTCCTGAATCGTCACTGTTTGTTTTTCTCGAGTCCCTAGGTGATTTCTCTTCAGTAACAAAGGTACCATGCAATACATCCCCACCTGGGGTGCTTGCTTCACTTGATGTCGGCTCCTCTCTGGCATCATGTTCTGAGTCCTGACCCTCGCGGCTGCTACCATGCTGTTCGTCACAATTCTGACCTGACCTGATCCGAGAACGAACTCTACTTGTAACCTTTGAAGCCTGTGTTGTCATTCTAGAAATCAAGAAAAGAATACACTAGGAAATAAATTAAGAAGAAATACCAGAAGAGAAACATTGTACTGAAACCAACAGTGCAGTCATTTCTTCTGTTCTCTTGGAAATACGACTCACCAAATTTGTTATCTTGGATGTGATGGCAGATTGGAAAGGTTGTCGGGAGTCAGATGAACATTTATTCGGCAAGGCACTTTTGAGCCTGTTGTTACCTATTGCTGAATTTGGATACGATTTCCCTAAGAGTGAAGGACGAACTACTTCCTCCAATATCCGCGCATCACCCGACAGACAGGTGAGGCCCACCAGGCTACCATCATCATCATATAATGGAGTGTTATTCACAACAACAGAAAACCGCTCCCCTGACTTATGCTTAACAGGAAACTTCCCTCTCCAACACTTCCCCATAAATATATTCTGGATAATCTCGTGTGCTGGACTGAAGTCAGCAGGATCACAGATTAATTCAAGGAGATCCTGGCCAATTGCTTCTGATGCACAATATCCATACAGATGCTCGGCAAACCGGTTCCTACATTACAGAAAATATGGGAGAGTTTCGTAAGAGATGTAGTTTCATAGCATAAAACAGAGATCAGGACCATCAGGTGAATCATGAATTTCATATTACATAAGGAAAAAAATTCCTACTTGTTGAGCCAAGCATTAAACTAATTAAACACATCAAGATAAGCAGTATATTTGAAGACTAAATGCCAGCAAAACTTGCCACCTGATAAATATCCATCATATCAAAGTTCCACCTGACATGCAACATCGGGCACAGAGTGCTGGCTTTTTTTTTTTCCAATTAATCTGAGACCATAGATCTTAAAGGCACAGATGATGCTTCCGGGTTTGTTTACTTTTTTTTTAAGACGTTAGGTCTGTTTGTTTATATCCACTATCTTTACGGGAACGTTGTTTCAGTTTAATCACTTGAGTTAACCTAACCAACTTAATAGCTTTAGCACCAATCGATATATCTCCTAAATCCCTGTAGTTTATTTCTTTTTACCGTTTGGGATGATCATATTTGATTATTAGGTGGCCCACACTATGTAGTCGGAGCATCTTTTAAGAATGAACAATTATCTCAAACCAAGTTTGGGGTTGTGTCTTGATCTCTGTATAACTCCCTGCAGCATTTGTTCAGTCACTCCATATGAAAACCGTTCCAACAGTATTACATTACACCCCAACCTTGTACCACACCACTGTTGCATATGATCAAACAATTGATGAGCACTGAGCAGACACATACCTCCTAAGCAACAGGATATGACATACAAGATACGACTAATGCAACCAGGAGTGGTTGAATGCGACCCCAGTGGGGAAATGACACTAGATTCTTTTAACAAACGTATTGCATGCACACTATCTGAAGCTAGTAAGTTTGGAGTGCAGCATTTTCGTTCACTCACTCCATATCAAAACCTTTCCAATAATATAACTGTACATTCTAACTTTGCACTGCCACGCTACTGTAGCATATCATCAAACAGTTGATGAGCATTGAGCAGGCACATACATACCTAGGAAACAAGAGACGCAAGGAAAACTCACCAGTATAAGACCTTCCCCTCGAGGGAAATGACGTGCACGGCCTGCCCCAGCGACTGCAGTATCCTGTGGCAGTGCCTGTCGGAGAGGCCGGGGCGCTGCGGCCGCGACGATTGCGGGAACAGGGCGAGAGCGCGCCCCCTCGCCGCCGACGAGGCCTGCTGCAGCGCGGAGAAGGGGCGGCGTGTGGACGCGGAAGACTGGCCGGCGCCGCCGCTGCCGTCCGGGATAAGCTTGCCTATCTCCCGCTTGAGCTCCTCCTGGCCCTCCTCCAGCTCCCGTATCTTCTTGAGGAGCTCGTCCGCCTCCATCCCCCGACGACGGGGCCAGGCACCGTCGTATCAAATGTCAGTACGGCTAAGACATCCGCCGGAGCTCGCAGGGCGGGCCCTTTCTCCGTTTCGCAGGATTCCCCCAAAATGGCACTTTTTGTCGGCTCTCGGCCAATCCGGCCGGAGAAGAAGTTGCACGAAACTCCACTTCCAGGAAGGCTGGCTACTGGAGCTCCTGCTCGTCTGCCTCCGGAACTGTTGATAAAAATAGGTTCAGATTCTGAAGAAAGAAGACAAGGAATTCGCGAGGCTTCCCGATCCCTGGGTGGCTCCAGGTTGTTGTCTATGGTGTCCTCCTTTGCTTAGAGCTGGAGCAAATGAGGATGGAATCTATATCTATCGCGGCTGCCTTTTTCTTTCGTGTGTGTGTGTGTGTGTGGCTTTGGACCTGTTCATCACTAATTTATTTCGAGAATCGACCCGTTTTCTTTATTTTCTCCGAGTTGAAATTCTGTGCTCGGATAGATGGATGATCTTGGGCCGCCTCTGTCTCCATCTGCACGCGCTGCCTGCGCAACCCTTGCAACTTGCAAGCAAGAAGCTGTCCGCTGTCGACCTCATCGCCTTGGAAAAATAGCATCTTTGTTTCCATTAACAGCAACCCTGGATAAACTACTAGTCCTGGTAATTCGTGGTCTTGAAATTTTCCTCATTATAGTACTACTGAGCTTTGCTCTCATGACTCATGAGGATTAGTGTTCTTGTTGGCCCTTTTCTGCTGGATGTCATGTGGCCGATGGTCTGACATCGTATCCATTGGTCTGCGTGGGTTTGGTGCCTAGTGCGTCTCCTGTTGAGGAAGCACCGACCGACCGGTTTTTGGACTATTGGTCTGCCCAAAAGTTCACCACAGCAATGCACCATCTGGCTTTCTCTTCTCTATTTTGATTTCTCTATTGGTATGCGGCAACGTCTAGACATGCAACACGACTGATCTGGGTGGCGTCGATCTAGAGGCCAAAGTGGGAACAGCTACCTTTAGTCACCTATTCCCGAATAAATGGAATACCAAAAACAATTATATATGTCAATTCAGAACAAAACAAACTGTATTTGATGACTGTATCCTATTTGTGTAGACCTCCCACCTTCTTGGGACATTGTTTCGTCGGGCTTTCGTCCATGACGGAAAATTCTCCACGAATGCCTCCTGTACAAGTCTTGGCCCGCCTAATGTTGATTGCCTTGAATAAAAAGAAAGGGACGAGGAAGAAGAGGGGAGGAGAGCGAGGCTAAGCTTGATGTCGGCACTAGAGTCCCAGACAACAAATGTGACAACGACATGTACGTCGACGGTGGTGCCTAACGGGAGAGAGTAGTGGAGATGCTAGGGCGGAGTGGCATGAAACAAAAGGTAGAGGGGGAGCTTGTGCTACGCCTATAGCGTGATGTCCCATTCTAAAGTCCTCATTTACAGCAACTGTCTCTCTCTGCTTCTGACCGCCTCCCACCAGCGACCAGGCCACGCCCTGCCCCTTCCGCCGGAATAGCCGGCCGGAGATGGGCAAGGGGAGGCGTCGGAGTAGATAGGATCCCTAGGCGTAGGTGTAGTGGCTGTATGTCTTGGGCGTTCTGCTCGGATGTGGAGTGCTAGATCTAGGCGACCAGATCTGCCCCCCTAGGGTTCGTCGGCGACACGCTCAGGCTCCTTTGGCTGGAGCTAGCGGCGGATTCGGCGACCACCGCATCAGCAAATAATGGTGTGGTCGTTTTCTGCCTCCTCTTTCTCGTTGGGCTTGCATGTCTCCCTCTCCCTCTATCCGGCCATGGTGGCGAGGGGCGGGAGTTGGGGCTCGCTGAGCAGTGGGATTCAGGAGGTGGCGGGAGTTCTTTCGTCCTAGTGCGTGTGCGCGGCACCGAACGGAGGTCGTCTTCGTCTGCAGCTGCTTCTATCCTCTGTCCGGCCTGCCGTGGTGGCGAGGGGAAGTTGGAAGAACAGAGGCGGTAAGCGACCGACTCCCTTATCCTCGAGCGCTGCTACTATTCTCTCAGCGATGCCGGTCCTGCTCTTATTCACCTGGACGGCCGTGGAGGCGAGGGGGCGGAGACGAGCAGCGAAGCGGTTGCTGTCTGGGGTGCAGTGGCTTGTGAAGTTGCATATCAGAAGCTCCATCAACGTCGGCAATGGTGTGCTGCAGTTATCTGTGGCTAGGAGGGCCATTTCTTCACTCGGAGAAAGCCGAGCTTTTTCTTCCGTAACTAGCGGAAGCCTCTCGTTGTCCCGTGCGTGAGGTCCAAAGTCGGCATCGCACCAAGTGGCTTGTTCCCTGGCGGCGATGCGGACTCTAGGACGACGACGATCTCTGAGTACGGTGGCGAAGGGCGAGGACCTGATTGCTTTTTTCTTATTCTTTCTAGGGTCTTTTCTGCAAGGGTGCCGTCCTTATCCTCTAAACCCCCTTCGAATAAGGGTGTCTTTGTAATTGTACCCACCCCATTGAATATATGAGCAGCTTCTGGGGCCTTCGGGCCCTTTCCCGTTCAAAAAAAAGTCCTCTTTTTTTATGCATTGTCTTACTAGACCGAAGTAATATTAATAACTGAGTCTAGATCACTTGGTTAGAAACGTGATGCACTATCCCGCCGTCTTTTAAGTTCTAATGCACGCTAATTGGGTTCTTCTTTGCATTGTAAGGACTTTAAATCCTATTAGACTTGATGAAACCACCCGTTCTAGTCATACAACCAGCTAGGATTAAATGATTGTGTATCATGGGACATACTTGGTTGTGTTCTGTTTACATCAAGGTTATAAAGTATTAGACGATATGAACAATATATTGGCAAGTATATCAATATTGGTTCTTATAATGGTAATAAACCTGCACACCGTACCCAAGATGAATACACCGACTTTACCTTTTCTACAGCAAAATGCAGGCCCCTCGAATGGAAAACGCAGTGCTCCACAATAGTCGCAGTCTTTAACATTTCTCAGGACATGATGTTTTTTTGGTAGATTTTGATTGATGCTATCACCAACATTATTTACGGGTAAGCAATTAACAGTATTTTGATGTTCTCGGTATGATTCATATTGAATACCTAGAAAATGCAACATGGACATTAAATTATGAACATATAGAAAATGCAACATAATAAGAGTGTTACATTTGAAATGAAAAAGGGCAAAAAATATCCATACGTTGTCCAGTGAATATCTTTGCTTCCTCGTCAAGCTCATCGCCAGCAGCTTCACCATTGTATTCTGTGTTCCAACATCCAAGTAGGCAAGATTTTGCTTGATAATTAGAGATACCATCAAAGCATAGAGATATACACCGAATAAATATATCAATTAGAAAAAATAGATATTAGTTTATATACCTTCGAACTGTGGCTGGTGATCAGCAGGCTCAAATATCCCGTATGAATCATCTGGGCGGTCGTTATCCTCTAGGTATATCAAAAAAGTTATAAGAAATGGTAAACTATAATTATCTATATATACAATGCACTTATGTTGTATGCTGGAGATGTCTCAACAGTACAATTTGATGGTACAATGTCCGCTTCACATTGTGTTCACGTTTTTTCTTAAGGAGAGAATCCATTTGATCGGGACTAATTGAATTGTATCGGTTCCTCTCACGCATCCTTTTTGTTTCTGCTGCATTTTGTTTAAGACAATCCTGGAGTACGGAGCTCCCAGGTGATTGTTGATCTGTTGATAAGTTAGAAATGATGAAATAACGTATACTTGATTGGCATAGAAAAACTATAAAGAATTTGAAGTGTTTACCTGGGCTGGCGCATCTAGATTGAAAGCTTGGTAGCAAGTTTCGGACATAATTATCACTTTGAATTTCACTCGTAGTGGAAGGATACAACCGGGCGTTGATGTTTATGGTGCTAGGCGTGATAGGATTATAATGCATAAAACTACTTTGTCCATGTATTGATGGAGGAGTTGCAACAATGTCTGCAAGAGACCACACATAAAACATTTTCAAAGGTGAAACAAAAGACATTTTCGTTTTATTAGCAGAGAAGAAACCTGTAGTGAGCATGATGTTCCTACCTTCAGTAAGATTAGATTGCTTAAAGGTAGCATTTACAATCTCCCCTACAATGCTCCCAACGTGGGTTCCAGAGTTGGACATATTTGTAGTTTAGTGCCTGGAGTTAGCATATACATGTAACGTTTAATTTGGCACTAAAAGACATTTATAATACCAGGTGGCTCCAGTGTAGCTGATGCTGGAGCTATATTTACAGACTCAGCAATTGCTCGTTTGCGTTGTCGGGCTTCGCGTTGTTTGAGTAGATATTTATTTCTTTGCTCTTCGGTCATTCTGGCATACCATCCTTGATCCTTCTTCTTTTTTGGGACAGGTTGATCATCATGCGAAGTCCATCCAGCAATTGAGGGCGTTACAACTTCATTGGTGCTTTGGCCTAATCAAGCATTATAATAGTCAGACGAACTCAAGATTAGATGGAATAATGTAAGTGTATAATATATGTTTTCAAGCAGGTAATAAATATGTTTGGTGCTTATGATATGCGTACCTTGAATGATATTATAATGTTGCAAGGTAGCATTTGTAATTTCCTCCACTCTGCTCCCAATGTGGTGTCCAGGGTTGAAAATAACTATTATACATTAGAGGACAGACATCATAAGTACCATTAGTTTAATAATTTTCTCTCTACTACTTGAATTAAAGTATAGTTTAGTGGTAAAGACGATTGCAATACCAGGTGGCTCAAGTGTAACTGATGCTTGAGAATTCTTTAGGGACTCGGCAATTGCTCGTTTTCGTTGTCAGGATTCGCATTGTTTGAGTAGGTATTGTGCTCTTTGATCTTCGGTCATTCGGGCATACCATCCTTGACCCCTCTGATTTCTTTGGGCAGGTTGATCAACATGTGAAGGTTGTTCCGCACTTGGGGACGTTGTAACTTCATTGTTACTTTGGCCTAATACAACATTCTAACAATCGGGTGCGAACTTAAGATTACATGGATAATGTAAGTGCATAATTTTACCTGTTCCTGTTGTGTTAGTTATGTCTTGAAATGGAGAGCGCTTTCCTCGTTGAAATGATCCACTTGATTATTGAGCCATCTGGTAAGAGTACAAAATGTAGTTCACATTGAGTTCCAAAGTTTATTCAGCTTCATGTAAATCATGTTTATTTTTTCTACTCATTAAACAACTACCCATCTTAGAGTAGTTATTGAATGTGGTAGCCAAGGTAAAGGGAGACTGATAATTTTCCTGGTAGAGATATTATCCAATCATCTGCATCTCATATATTTTTTACATGGATGTGCATAGGAAGTCGAGACTCACTGGATTTAGCCTTGATGTGAAGCTAGAGTTTTCTCGATAGGCCGCCTAGAGCACGTCGGCGCGATGGAGCGACCAGGAGCGCGATGTCTGGAGCACGTCGGGCTGTCGCCACACAACGGCGAGGACTGCTATGTCCAACCTGAAGATACAGGTGTGACCTGGCGCCTGGACGCAACGGGGAGTCTGGAGGGTCACCTGTCGTTGGCGTGCTCGTGCAAGACCGTGGCCAGGACTACGACGCCTGGAGCACGTCGGTGCAAATGAGTGGCTAGGGTGCGATGTCTGGAGCACGCCGGATGTTGTCGCCACACAGCTGCGAGGACTGCGATGTCCAGCCTAGAGAGTCAGGTGTGACCCGGCGGCTACAGTACGACGTAGATGCTTCGTTGTGTGCTTGTGTTTTTTTAGCAATCTTGAATTAAGGCAGAAGTTTCTCTACTTGGAAATCATATTTGTAATTGCGTCATTAATATTCGTACGTGGCATTGGAGACAGACAATCGCCTCATTAAATGCCGCCATTAGCTGACCATAATCGCTGTTGGGTCATTAATATTCGTATGTGGCATTGGGGACACATAATCGCCACATTAATTGCCGCCATTAGCTGACCCAGAATTTACTCTTGATCCGAATTTGGTGGAGGTGCAAAACGGGACGTGTGTCATTGAGGACTCCTGGATTGTTAGATAGAATGGTTTGGAAGGCTGAGATGGTAACGTCAGGCAATGTCATTGGAGAGGCCTGGATCGTTAGATCTATTTGATTTGAAGGTTGAGATGAATTGTTCCCGCCAAGTTGGTGGTTTTATAAGTAGTAGAGGTAGAGATAGAGATAGATTGGTATAGATATGAAGAAAATGACGGATATTTGAACTGATACTTTGATAAATGTGGAAGGATACTTGGAAAGCATGATTCTTTCTTACACAATTATTGAAAATAGAAAAACATATATTTCTTTATCAAATTACTAAAGCAATGCATAAGAAAGATAAAGACACATGCAAATGTACTCCGTAAGAATTTAGTGAGGGTCTCGACTCATGCATTTCATAATCCAGTGGTCAAGAAATATGCTCTCAAGTATGCTATTGTGTGTATTTTATTTCCTATTAATATGCAAAAAAATAGTACTACCTCTATTTCACAATATAAACCGTTTTAGCAAGCTAAAACAAGTAACTAAAAAATTTATATTGTGGAACGGGGGAAGTACTAACTAAGATATGATGTTTTGAACTACATATCGAATGATATATCACCTGACATTTGATATCTCTGACATGCCGACATAAATATTGTTTCAAGCTATCTAGGGAATGTAGGCATATTCATAACAAACTCGATATGAGACGAGAAAATATCTTAGAGAAGGCCAAAGAATATAATCTAAGATGATAATGTCTGACGTGATCCAAGATAAGAGGAGGGCAAGTGGATGCAGAAAATGCTATGTCGGACGGACGTGCAGGTGTCAATAGCTCAGCTGTGCTCCGCTGTGCAAAGGAAACCAGTCATACGGCACCTGCATGCTGCCTCCTCTTTGGAAACCCAAACTAAATTCTCCTCTTTTGTTTAGGTTTCCTCCATGCGTCCACGCACTTGTCCTGTCTGTACTTTGTCTTTCAAAGTAAGCAAGGAGCTTCTGGAGGCCGGGAGCCAGTCCGATTCCGGTTCCCGAGGAAAATTTCCTTTTGTACGTAGATCTCTTCTCGTGTGCGTCTGTGCTGTGCTGCCCCCGGTGTGCAGTGGTTTAGGATACTGCTATCTGAGATCAAATGGAATCTGTCCGTTACTCTCTCTCTAAGAAATTTAAGGCGTGTTTGGTTGGTCGTGCCAGAATTTTTCGTTTTTGTCACTTGGTCCGCTGGATGCTGCGTGTAGGGAGATTATCCTCGGATCAGGATGGGCTGTTTATTTGGTTGTTTGTATTTTCGTTTTTCCACTAGGAGAGCTCATACGGCCACTTTGTTTGGTTTTCCAGATTGGGCTCTAATGGTGCAAAGTTGTCCGTTTGGGAGCCCGCATCCGGTCCGGTGTGCTTACCTCGCATGATAAAATGGTGAGCTTACCAACTAGCCACTAGGATTTAAGATCTTACACGATCGATCAACATGAATCAGAACAATTGGTAGTGGATAATCCACATGATTAGGCCGACGATGATGATGTCTTTGATCATACTTGCACCTCGTATAGGTGGAACCTGCTCGTGTGGATAAACTTGTTGACAAACTGATGGCGGTGGAGTGAAATTGATCTTCATTTCTACTGACGGCTGTTCCTTCTGGGACGCTCCGCTAAGAACTCAGAGTAGACCTTTTGTGCCTGCTCTAGAGTCTTAAACCCTTATGGAGGTTGCGCTGGTAACCTGTCACTTGTTGGCTGTACTCCTCCCATGTCTTGTAAATTCTCGCCTTTTTACCGTAATACACCACGTATCAGTTGTATTTTTGTGAGACATAACACATATGCAACATATTAAGGATCACAACTAAAGCAGACAGATCAAGTTCACAAACACTGGGCACAAGCACAAACTAGTTAAGCATGCATAATCATATGGACACAAGCATCAGCAGTTACAACCTACCAAGTTAGTGTGATCCAACCGATCACAACCAACATCTATAGTGAGATCCTACCACCACATTAAGGGGTGCAATCCTAACACCACATAAATTCTCCATCATGTGAGGGGTTAGTATATACCACCTCACAATAAACTGGCATAAGTTTTCATCAAGTCTCTAGCTATTTCAAAATATACAACTTCTTCTTCATCATGCATGCACTACCGCCACCATCTCCATGATCAGGGAGTTGTAGTGCTTGGCCATAAAGGTTCTGAGCCAGAGATCCCTGTGGTCCTCTGTCATCTGAACAAAGTCGTTGCCCATAGCCCTGTTGTCGAAGAGGTGGCTCAGTGCCACCATCAGAGCCTCAGGGATGTGCCCTTTGGCTGCCATGACAATGTCATACAGAGCTGGTGCAGATAAGGAGGGGAAGCAGTGGTGATGGCGGTCGCCACCGCTTTCACGGCCTCGGTCATGCACATGATGGCGACGACGTCCTCCTCCCCCAACATCAACCTCTTCCTCTTCTTGCAAGGATCGAAGTCACCTACAACGTAGGCATTTGTGCTGCCGCCTTGACCAACGACGGTAGCAGGCTGAGCCTCCTCATCAAGTACCACTGTCTCCGACTCCTAGGACTGTGCGTATTCAGGGCATGGTTCGCCAAGAGGCTCACTAGAGCCCATTACAAACCTGCCAGTGGCAAGGCCGAAGGAGAAGAGGGTCTCCATTTGCCTATAGTTAGCAGCAAGCTTGTTCAGATACTCGGTATCCTTGGGGTGATCCTGAGACAAGGAATTGTTGGGAGGTTAGCGAGGTTAGTGAGCCTAGTGTTCGAAATCATAGGAGATGTTAGTGAAATTAGTTAATACTGAGATGTGTCCCATGTAGTGGGCGTCCTCCAAGATGATGGTGCAGATCTCCTCATCTCAGCTAGCTCCGCTAAGGTCTCTGAGCTTGGAGACATGGATCCACCTAGGCCTCCACTTACGCAGGTGGTTGTACACCTGCTGGGAGGACACCTCGATGCCACAGAACTCAAACACCTTGCAGGCAACAGTGTTCAGGTGCACTTCTTTGAACCCCTTCTCCGTCCTGACGCTGCTCTTGATGATCTCGCACATATGGTTGAGCACGAACGCCGAGAGGAACGGTTCCCACTTCATGGTGCCCTTAACCCCCTTGCACTGGCCTGTGTTGTGGGTTTTGCTAGCCTTGGCTTTTTCTTGGCCATGATATTGGCAGCTTGCTCTGCAATCTGCTCCACCGTGTACCCGGTCATCGGAGGCACAGACAAGATCTCTGTGCACTGAGGATAGGTGAGCCTCAGAGGTGGGAGCTGGGATTGGGTCTCAGTGACAAAGGTCTCCTGAGAATCCAGGAGGGCATGGCTGAACTCATCGTTGATCATGTCCTATAGATTTCCTGGTCGCACGTATCAAGACCTAGACTACACATGAACACAAGGTTAAACATACAATAAGTCCAGGAAAACACCAATCTATGACTATACCCAGCAGTTTCTTAGGCATACTAACACAGATCTATCGCAAACTACAATCAGATCTAGGAGGTGCTAACAGACCGAAGCTACTAGACCTGGGGTTTGATGGAACTCACTGGCATCGGAGGAGAGGAGCACGTCGAGGATGAAGATCTTAGAGAAAAACGCCTGCACCAACCATTCTACAACCACCACCGCTGCTCCCGCCGCTTACCTGTTGGGCGATGCAGAATCTCGCCGATTTGAGAGCTCGAAGAATGGGAAAAATGGTGGCGATGGACGTTGGTGTGGCGGGTGGTGCTTTATACCGGCGTGCGTCAGCGGGCGGTGACAAAATTTCTCCCGCCATCTTTTGGGGGAAACCCGCGGCTCGCGCCATCGCCGAGCTCGCACGAGCGGTGCAGCTTTTCCCTCCTTTTGCACGAGCGGGGCCTGTTCCTGCGAAAACGCCCAAAATCGATGTTCTCAATGAGCCAACTTTTCGGGTGCTTTAAAGTTCGTGCGATGAAAGAAACACATCGACAATACACCAAACGATCTTATTTTTTCTCTGTCCATGCGAGAAACGGGAAAGAGGACAATCAAACTCGCCCTTAATCTGTCACCCAGTATTTCGTCCAAGAGTAATTTGCTTCCGCGGTTCATGAACCTGGCAACGATGTGTACGTTACTCCTGTTAAGAAATGCGGATGCTGCTCGCTTAATTTTTGAAACTATAGCCAGTGATCAAGAACTTGTAAAAAAAAACCAAGTTGGGCCGACATGTGCGATTGGTCGCCTGCAGCTAAACTTGTGTCCCCTCGCAGGAGGCCTCGTTCCACGTTGTGCGTATTTGATTGGTTGCGGACAATTTTCCACACTTTCGAAAAAATATATGGTTAGAGCATCTCCACTCGTGGGACGGATGTAACTTTCGGTCTGGAAACGGCATTTTTCTCACTCGCGTTCCCATGCTGAGTCCCCACGTTTGGCCGACATTTATCGAACACCGGCGAAATTTGGACGAATATAGGCGATTTTAATTAAATAACGGCGAGTTCGTACAACAGTTGGTCAAATTCGAACATGCACCCGAATTTTGGCCAAATCAGGATAAACGAAAAACTAAAACGGTAAAATAAAACGACGATGCCGATGCCGATGCCGATGTCGACGCCGCCTCACATGCCGAAGTGGCGGTAGAAGTTGGTGTAGTCGGGATCCGCCGTGCCGTCGTCGTCGCCATCATCGTCGCCGTTGTCGCCCGGCATCTGCGGGGGCCACGAGCTGCCTTGGCCTGGGTCACCGTACCTCCACGGCTGGTAGGAAGGGTCGGCGTCATCATCATCGTCGAGGACGACGAGGGGCACGCCCAGGTAGGCGGGCTCGGGGTGCGCTCTGGCCGGGGCGGGATCACGGCGCTCTCTGGCGCGATGCTCGGCCTGCTCCTGTAGGCGCTGCATGCGCCGTGCCTCCTCCTCCTAGTCCGCCCTGGACCAGGCAAGGATGTTCGACTTCGTAGACGTCGACGGCGGCGCGGCCTCGCGTAGAGAACGCCCGATCGCCATTTTCATGGTGAAGGAGTCCTCGTCAACGGCGACGCCCCAGTCCGCGGGCTCATGCTTCGGCTGGCGGAGGGGAATCCACCCGGTCGGCGGCGTCACTGCGCGGGGCTCGTTGATGATGATGCTGCGCGCGCGCGTCCTCGGCGGCGAGGTCCTCGGCGTGTCGGCCTCGCGCTTGGGAGGCCGAAAGAACTCGCGGCTGCTGCACAGCGACTGCGCAGGAGCTGATGCCGAGGAGTGCGACACGGAGGAGGAGGAGGAGGAGGAGAGGCTGGCGATCCTCCTGGGCGCCGAGCTCGCCGGAGGTTGGCGCCCGCGGCAAGGGGGCGGTGTCGGCGAACGCGGGAACCCCAGCCGGGGGTTGTTGCCGGCGTGGATGTGCTTGAGGATGCCCTCGAGCGTGCACCCCTCCGGGCTCCACCATCAGCGGCGGCTCGCCGCGTTGTTGCGCTTCGGTGGTGAGCCTGGAGGACCGGGTGCGCAGCCAGCTCGGCGAGGCGGCGCTCGTCGAAGAAGTGCTCCCAGTGCGCGAGGTTTCCGGGGTCCTCGGCGAGCTCCGGATCCGGCATCGCCGCGATGGCGGCCTGGATCTCGTCCACCATCTCGTCGTCCGTCGGTACCCGGCAGCACCGGTATGCCGCCGGCGCTAAGCTCCACCTGGGGGGGGGGGCAGCGGAAGTCCGGCGGCGCCATATACCCAGCGTCGTGGAGCATCCTCGCCTCCCACGGCTGGAGCGTTCGCCGACCGAAGCCGTTCGCCGCCGGGATCGCCTGGGATCCTCTCCGCCATCTTCCTCTTCGCCGATTGTTTCTTTCGCCGAAGTTCGTGGTGGTGCGGGGGTGGAGTGGGCAGTGTGCTGCGAACCGGCGTGCGGTCGTGTTTTATAGGCCGAGAGAGGGCGGCGAAGGCGGGAGGGCTGTAGCGGCGAGGGCAGAAAAATGGGAAGCGGCGGGAAGTTAATGTCCGCCGGTTTGTCGCGGGAGCCGAGGCGACGGTGGCGCGCCATTACGGCGACGCGTGGCCTACGAGACCGGTGGTTAATTCCCGGAGGTCCTTCGTAGCGTTCCGATGCGGGAGGATGAGGACGACTCGGCTTCTGCCGCTGACTGGGCGGGTCCACTTGACGAACGCCGCTTTTCCCTCTGAATTCGCTTCGTCCGGCGTTCCCGTCGTCTCGGGAACGGCCTGGAAAGGCTGGACGTATTTTGGGCCAAATCCGGACGAAACCACGGTCCTAGGAACACGACTGGGACAAATTTCGATGTCCAGACCAAAAATACGTCCTGATAACGTCGTGCTGGAAACCCGAGTGGAGATGCTCTTACATGTATTATGTGTTCCAGCGTAAAGCTAATGCAGATATGTCTGCCGCTATCGTTGCATCTTCTCAAGCTAGTGCAGATACCGTGCGGCTAGAGGCTCTGGTCATACTGCTCTTACCAAGGCTACAGGCAGGGCAGGCCCCTTTGTGGGCGCCAGGTCAGGAGCTCTTCTTTGAGATCGTTACAGCCTCTGCTTCCAAGTGGTGGGCTAGGAGTTTGGCCTTTTTACTTTTGTTAGCCTCGCCTTTTTCTCCATTGGTTAGCACAAGAGAATTGAGTGGGGTGGGCCCGTACACTGGACCATGGCCACGAGACTTTCTAGCAGAGTATAGCACACAATCAACCTATTTTAGTTCCGTCGCACGCTGCAGCTTCGATCGTTTCAAATGGTGGAACAAAAACCCAGTGAGATAACCGCAGCTAGTGCATAGTGCGCAGGATCCGGGAGGGCCTAGGGGCACGCCCGCAAGCAAAAGGTAGATGTTTGGATGTGCTAATATTTACATACAATGGTCTAACCCTAGCAACAAGGTGTACTGTAATCAAAAAATTCAGAATTTCAAATAACAGTTCCATAAAAGAGTAGAACTTCAAACTCTGTACGGATATAATTGTCCAACTTTTATGTGTAATGTGCGGCGGGTTCAGCTGGTCACGGGACAAGAGTTGGTTACAGCCCTCACGCCACCACGTCGAGAGGTGAGCTCCGGGTTACCGGGAGATCTTGTTGTGCCCTACGACCACCCTGATAATATGATATTAGGAAGAATAAACGTGATAATAATCCGTAAGAGCCATATGCATATCCCACAATGAGTGATTTAATATCTACATGCGATAAGAACTTTTTACTGGATTTTATAATATAAAATGCTTGATTGCTATATTATTGTAGACACACATTAAGGACCCAAACATTTTGTATACAGCAACGGACCCCCCCCCCCCCCCCCCCCCCCCAAATTATTGACGTTTTTTCAGAAGGTTTAGAATGGGTAGCCTTTTGCCCCTCTCTAGACCATGAAGTTTTGCAAACCCCCAGGGATCCTTGCTAAGCTCCTCCACTGGTATACAACATAAATTTTATGCATAGATATATTAATTATTATTACAATGGGCGTACTATGGGGCTCTAGGTTCTGGCTTCGCTCCGGGCCCCCGAAATCTCAGGACCGGACCATGCTAGAGGCCGTAGCAGTGATGCAGGAAGGGAGCTTTTCCCCGTTAAGCCAACTAAACAGAATACATCTACTCCCTTCGATCCTAATTATTATTTTTAGATTTGTCTAGATTCGGATATATCTAGCACTAAAACATGACTAAATACATACGAATCTAGACACATCTGAGAACATTAATTCCGTTCGGAGGGAGTAGCAAGAAACGTAAACCAGCCATGGATCAGGTGCAGCCTGTGTTGATATTGGAAGCGGAGCCGCCCACAGCTGGGACCCCTATCGTGGACGTGGTGAACAACAATAAGCTAGATGGGGCTTTGGAGCAGGATGTGCTTAGCTCAGACTCGAATAAGAAGTTGAGATCTACCCCTTCTCGATCGGCGGATCCGGCGGAGTCTGCGGAGCAGCCCCGCCGGACGCAATGAGTTTACTATGCTGGAACCGTCGTGGATTAGGGTCGAACGCGAAGGTAGGAGAGCTTCGCTGGTTAGTGAAGACTTTTAGACCCATTATACTCTTTTTGTCGGAGATGAAGATGTAGGATACCAAAGCTAGGAATTTTATGTGGTCTCTAGGCAACACCGGTTCTTATGTTGTCTATTATGAGGGTCGTAGTGGTGGCCTTGTTCTCTTTTGAAGAAGCTTTTAGTGTGTCTCTATGTGGTCCAACAGTCATATTATCTATGTGACGGCTACATCTGACATGGTCCCATGGAGAGCTAACTTTGTGTATGGTGAACCAAGACGTGAAATGTGTCATGTTTTCTGGTATATGTCGTGTCATCTACGCTAAGAATCGAATGGTTTGTGGATCTGTTGTGGAGATTTTAATGAAGTTCTATTTGACGATGAACACTATGGATCTACGGATAGATCAGAGGCTCAAATGGGCTTTTTTGAGAATGCCTTGATACGTGTAACCTGGTAGATCTTGGTTTTACTAGTCTGAAATTTACTTGATCCAATCGACAAGATGCACAATGCAATATCCATGTGCGTCTGGATAGGGCAGTGGCCAATATATCTTTTTTGGATATTTTTGCTGAATGTGGTGTTGGAATATTATTACCACATCCTTCGATCATTATGTTACGCTAATCTCCTTCACTGATGACCAATATCTTCTTGACAGACCTCGGTTCAACAAGGATTTAAGTACGAAGCCACGTGGCGAAGAGTTGACGATTGTTCTGGAGTGGTGGGGGTAGCCTAGAATTCAAACAGTGTGGGGTCAAACCCACTACATTCAGCATGGGACAATTTGCATATAGCGGACTCTCTAAAGGATTGGAGCTTATCATATTTTGGATATGTCCATCATGAGATCAAGCACCCGGAGAAGTATCTCTGGCATCTGCGTAATCAAGATGTTGATGATGTTGTGAGTACTGAGGAGAGGGAGGTAGAACACCAATTGTGTGAGTTGTTCAGGCGTGAAGAGATAATGGCTCGACAACGTTCACGCGTTGAGTGGCTCTGAGAAGGAGAGACCGCAATACTACCTTTCTCACACAAAGGCGGCTGCAAGGAACAAAACTAACCACATCAATACCCTGATTAGAGAGGATGCACGGGTCGATCTGCAATGATCAACCAGGAATCAAAGGAATGGTTAAGGATTTTTATGAGAACAAGTTGACATCAGAGCCTTTGGCAATGATGGTTACTATCCTTCATGCAATTCCTGAGAAGGTTGGTGATCATATAAATGAGGATCTTGGGAAACCTTATACTAATGAGGAAATCAAAGTCACGCTCCTTCAGATGGGACTGAAGAAGGCACCTGGCCCCTATGGTTTCCCTGTTATGTTCTACCAGACACATTGGGAACTAGTATAGAATGACATGTGTAATGTTGTTTGTAGTTTTCTTGGGAGAAATGGTATACCAGAGGGTTTATGCGACTCGGTTATTATGTTGATCCCAAAGGTAACAAATGCTAAACACATGTCTAAGTTTAAACCGATAAGTTTGTGTAATGTCCTTTACCTCCAAAGTTGTTGCCAACAGGTTGAAGGTTTTCCTGCCAAACATTGTCTCAGAATACCAAAGTGCCTCTATGTAACACCCCCAGGATCTAGGTTAAACAAATACCAGACATTAGCCTAATGTAAGCTTAACCTAGAGCTCGAGGATATACAGTGGGAAATTAGTAACACAACAGTAACCTAGCGACACAAAAAGTTAGTACAACAAGCTCATAACTGAGCGAAGAATCAAAATATTACAAGCAGAGGTCACTGACCACAAACATCAAACAACGGAAGGAAAATTATGCTGTTAAGTATAGCAAACTTAACAAATGGCCTAAGTGGTCTGAAGCATTAACGATGACGTCCCAGCCCATAGATTCCAGGCTGCGGGCCGGGAACCCCAAGCTACTCATCGGTGTCAATGTCGTACCAAACTTGTCTTCATGGAACACTTACTCTGCTACAAAAGTATCAACAAAGTAAGGGTGAGTACAAGGTGTACTCCGCAAGACTTATGGATGGTGGTTTTTTTTGCATAAAGCCATCTTTGTTTATAAAACCAGGGAGAAGAAGCTCGTCCAATCAGAATATTTTTAAAGAGGATAAGAAAGCGACATCTCCAAAGAATTGATCATCATCTTTTGATATCCACCAAGTAATCCTCATCTCACAACTAGGATCACCCGCTCGTACCCATGAGGAAGCATCCTTAAGCACATGTTGAACTGCCAAGTTTTACGTTAGGTTCATGTTCTCTATGATCTTAGAATCTGGTCACCAAGCGTTCATAACCGTGAACATGGCTTTTTGAAAAGATTTAACTCTGTAGGGGTGTACAACTTTACCCACACGTACCAACTGACTCTTAATGCCACATGATTAGCCCTCTTCCTTGGATGGTCGGCAGAGGGTGGTTGGACATGACCTTTACCTTGCTTTCGCCGAGACCATGGGTCACGCCCTAAGGAGGGTTCCGTCGTAACGGGTCAAATCCCGAAGCTGGTCCCTATAGATGTGAGGCGAGGTTGGTTTACCAGGGGCTCCATCTACCCCAAGCAACCCTGACCACGCTTACCTACCTGTTATGATGCACATTGACCCGCCAAATCTTTGCAAAACATTTTCTATGCATATATCAAATGGAACACCTGAACTATGTGACTCATGGAATCTACTAGGCAAGTTAGTTACTCGTGAGGTTTTCCAGGCCCCATGTGGTTGTACGCTCGTCTCGGTTCCAAAGGCAAGCACTCGGTTCCTAGTAGTGGCGAGCATGGGACTACAAAAACCACATCCCACTGTGGCCTCCCATACAAGCCTTAGCATGTTTAACCTTTACCACTGATATTACCTCATCAGTATACCTCATTCTCCTGTCATACTAGATTCTCTGTATTTGGTACATCTTCTGGATGAACCAACACTGACTGCTAAGCAGGGCTAAGCAAGACACAGATTATAGCTCTAGCAGTGCACATAAGCCAAACCTAGTTATGCTAGGAGCAGTGGATCAGATAATATAAGCTCAAGGGAGTAATGCAACGGATAGGATACTCTATCTATCGATAAAGGACCACAGTAGAATCGTATGCATCATGGAAAGAATGAAATACTTTCGAAATCATAGGATTATATAATGGTGGGGCTATGCTTGCCTTTGCCTATTGATACTCAAAGCATATCTTCGGATATCTTGTACTGGACTTGATTACATTTGATCAAGTATTGTTCTTCAATCTTCGATGGTGTTGATCTCGGTCTTCGATCTTGATCTCGATATCGTATTCTACCGGGAAGAACCAAACACCGAAAAGAAAGGGAAACAATCAACACATGGCATCGATGCAATGCTCAAGCAAGGATGATGATATGACAAGTTAAATTGTATTGAATGAAACCCTATAGCATGCTTGACAATTTAAACAGTGTTCCGAGGGATGCAAACCCTAATACAGGAGAGACCTCAGAGTCACCTACGAGGGGTTGATTGGTTCTTCTAATTAAACTTGTAATTTAAGTTGTTGAACAATGCATGGTTTTGATTCTATGAGATAGATCTCATATTTATGAACATTTTAATATATTATACACATTTTTCTGAATTATAAATAATAAGATATGAATTTTCTAGTATTATCCTTTTCTAAATTTATTAAAACAAACTAGAAAACATTGCACACCGAGGCTCCACCTAGCCACTATGGCTGACGGGTGGGCCAGGGGACACATAGGTTGCCACGGTGGCGGTTAGTGGTCAAGGGGGGACCCAGAGCCACGTCAGCGCCACGCGGGTGTGACGTCACGTCACCGGTGGCTCCCAGATCATCGGCAGGGACAACGCTAGGCGGCGATGCGGGGTATACGAGCGAGCCTATCCGAAACAGCATAGCGAGACGAACCCTAAGGTGGCGGCGCCACCCAAGAATGGTCGCCGGAGCAGCCCGTGCAACCACGTCTAGCGGCGGCGCACGGCGTCGTTCGAGACCAGAGCGAACCAGAGAGGAAGGGGTGGCGGGGAGAGGTTCCTTTGAACTGCTATCTCACCTTGGTTGCAGGGAAGTGGTCAGAGAGGGAGCTTGTGGTCGGAGACGGTCGGAATCGTCCAGGTTGTGCGGCGGCGGGAGTTTGGGATGCCGAGGACGGTGGATTCGATTCCGAGCATATGTAGCCGATTCCATATGCGAGGAGGGTCAAAGCGACGAGGTGGTGACGTGAGCTTTCTCGATGGGGGCACGAGACGACGCGGAGCGGCGGGGCTCGACGGCAACTGATGGCTAGGGTTTGGCCGCTGGCGGGAGAGAGAAGGCAGGAGGCAAAGGCGTGCTAGGGCTTCTTCTCATGGTGTCAAGGTACTTGTAGGCATCTAGAGCGGCAACGGGAATCTTGGTGCGCAGCTGTGGCGGTGGATGGCGGTGGGCGCGCCCGCGAGCTGGTTCCTGCCGGGGACGAAGACGACGAATCCATCAAAAGGCCGAACTGATATGGGGCCGAGTTGGGCTGCACTTGGGCCGGTGTGGGCTGCAAGAAAGTGCTACGGGGAGAGAGTGAAACTGGGCTGCGTGGCCTGCTAGTTGCTGCTCTGGTTTTTATTCCTAAAAACATTTTTCCAAATTCTATTTTATTTATCTTTTGTAATTTCAAACACAAACCTGTTTTGAATTATTTAAAAAAACAGAGGCTTTTGCAAATATATGAAATAGTGTGGGGCCCCTTTATTCCATTTGGGCTCCACATGTTTTTGAGTTTTCAAAAATATTCAAAACCTTTTGAATTCATTTTCAAAGAGGGAGGGGGATTAGGGTTTAGGGTTTTGCATTAATGTTATTTGCATGCAATTTAAAAGATGATGCTCATGAATGCACAAACAAAGCCCTAATTAATATTAGCTAAAACTGGGGTGTTACACTCTATAATAGTGATCTTATTGCCTTTGAGTGTTTACAAACAGTGCATCATCATAGTAATAGAAGTCGTTTCCTTGCTTTGAAACTCGACATGATGAAGCCATATGATCGTATCGAGTGGGAATACCTTCACGGATGTCTTGAAAAGCTTGGTTTTTGTGGTGACCCTAGCACACCACTGCATGTTGTAGTGTGCAAGTCTATGGCATCACGGAACACCGTTCCACGAATATTAAACCTACCAAAGTAGTACAACAGAAACATCGTAGGTGCAAGGTATAACTATAGATTCATATCACAGATCTTCATAGAAGATCCTTGGAACTTTTATGACACAATGAGCTTGCTAGGTAAGTTCCCCTTCAAGAAAAAATCCAATAGAAGTAGTTTGTAGACTAGTTTAGTACTAGATCTTTCTCTATTCCTATCTCGATAACTAAAGGCTGGCTATAGTTCTGACAAGATTCTCTAATGGCATGGTTCCTATCTTTGGGATTTGATTATCGTCTATGTTTAACTTGATTTCCACCATTTCTGTTTGAAGTATCTGACATTGTTGACTTCTTTTCTCCTTGGTTCTCTGTAGTTGTCCTCCTTTGTCATCTTCTTGATTTGGGATAATTCTATCTACTTACCGTTGCCTAGCTAGGGATAAGAAGATAGATTGGGTACATTGTACTCAGCACGTTCTAACTATGTAGATGTTTGATATATAGCTATGGATCGGACATCCTAGGCTTGTGTAGTTTACGAAAATGGGTTTTTAGAGAAGGTTAATTTTTTATAGAAGTCTATGTACGTCAGCCTTCATGGATTGTACAGAACTTCATGGAGTCCATTTCCATAATGCATTCGCAGTTTTTTCTCAGAACACGAGTAACATGTCACATTTAGACACTCTCGAGAGTTGCGCTACTTTACCCAAAATAACTTTAGCCTTGTCACACAGCCGGTGATGCATACCTGCATATGCCTGTTCAGAATTCCTTGGTCTGAGGCGCAGTCTAAAGATTAGCCAATCACTACCCTTTCCTATGACCTTGTTGTCCACCCTTTGTTATGAGTTTTGGCCCTAAAGACTGATGTCTACGCACGCTTCTATTCTTGTAGACAGTGTTGGGCCTCCAAGTGCAGAGGTTTGTAGAACAACAGCAAGTTTCCCTTAAGTGGATCACCCAAGGTTTATCGAACTCGGGAAGGAAGTGGTCAAAGGTATCCCTCTCAAGCAACCCTGCAATCAAGATAAAGAAGTCTCTTGTGTCCCCAACACACCCAATACACTTGTCAGGTGTATAGGTGCACTAGTTCGGCGAAGAGATAGTGAAATACAAGTAATATGGATGATTATAAGTGGTAATTGCAATCTGAAATAAGAGCGACAACAAGCAAACATGTAACATGACTGATTGTAAACGGTATTTCAATGCTTAGAAACAAGGCCTAGGGATCATACTTTCACTAGTGGACACTCTCATATAAATATATTCTCTTTATTATGCTATCCTGAACTACTCTCCGGTTGGACGATGTAGGGCTATAACAACACACCTTAAAGTTCACATTCCCCATCTAGATAACTCCTCACTATCACCTTGAGCGCTACATGGTTCTAACAAACACCACAATCTCATAGAGACATCCAACTCAAATTATACTCATGATAAGTATTTATGTAACCTTAGCCAAAGTGCCACACGGTGTACACACTGTCAACTTCACACACGTGGGGATAAGCAGAGATTAATTAAAGCACTTGAGTAGCAGAATAGATCCTAGATTACAAAGCTCATGATCTCAAGAAGATCACGCATAGAGAGAGAGGTGAACATATAGCTACTTGTAGAGCCCTTAACCTTGAGAGAGTCAGCAACAGTGATGGAGATGGTGGTGGAGTCGATGGAGATGGCTCCGGGGGCACTTCCCCATCCTGGCAGGGTGCCGGAACAGAGACTTTTGTCCCCCGAATCTCCTCTTCGGTGGCGGTGGCGCTGCGGAACTTTTCGTGGAATTCTAATCTTGTCTCTAGGGTTTTCATCTCGCGGGGAATATATAGGCGAAGGGGCATGGTCGGTGGAGGCCTGAGGGGCCCACACCACCTGGTGGCGCGCCTGGGGGTACCCGCTCCACCATAGGGTGTGGCCGCCTTGGTGCCCTCCTCTGTCTCTGCTTTGGACTCCGTCTTGTGTCGGGAAAAATAGGAACTTCGGATTTTGTTTCGTCTAATTCCGAGAGTATTTATTTACTAGCTTTTCTGAAACCAAAAACAACAAAAAATAGGCAACTGGCACTGCGGCATCTTATCAATAGGTTAGTTCCAGAAAATGTATAAAAATGCCTCAAAGTGTAGACAAAACATAAGATAGTTGATACAAAACAAGCATGGAGCATCAAAATTATAGATACATTTACGACGTATCAAAGACCTACGCTCAATTACCATCCCTTCAAATATACTAAGTCGTTATCATACCACACACAAGATAGGAATGCTACATGCTCATACCCACTATAATCACTTGGGATCACAACCTGTTTTAGTGTACGAGGACACCAAAAGGAAGAACATCAAGCCAACTTGCCTATCTCATAATAGGATCTGTGGTAAGCGTAGTTTATATGATGCTAAGAATCACTAACTACAATTGTTGTTAAGTCCTAACTCTCCCAGTACAAAGGAATCTCCACCACATGGCTTCCCACCCATTTCTCTTAACCATGATTCCATTGCCTACCAATGCACTTTTTATTTCATTTATAAAATGATATTTTTCTTTGAATGTAGATAAGAAAGTTTTTAAAAAGGTTTTTGTAAAATAATTTAAGGACACACGAGATTGCACTTGCAAATGTTATGCAAGCTTGGTCTCAGAAGATATATGCAAGAGTGAACTTGCCTTTTGATTGCAGGTTATGCAATTAGTGTCTTCTATCGTCATAAGATCCATGTTTGAAGAATAACATCATCGGTGCGGTGAGGACTAATGTTTAAAGATGTCAATATGTTGGGATGCATAATATATGAGATGCGATCATTCTAATCCCTTGATACCAAATCCCCATTGATATCGTTTACGGATTTAACTTAGTGTTGGGTTGGTAATTTATTAAGAATTTGATTTAGGTTTAAGTTTACTTCACCCATTAAACAAAGTTTAAGCATTTCAATTCTTTTATTCTAATAACAACATTGCAATCATTACAACAAGACAATGCATGTTTATTTCTAGTTGAGGATAATTCTTACTTAGATATTCTTTTAGGTAGTTTAAGGTTTTATGTAAATAGTTTATTTTCATTCCCTTTTTTAAAAAAAGAATAATTGTTGAAGAAAATATCTTATTAGTGCATTTTATTATCATTTTATTTTTACTTATGTCAATTATTGGTTCAAAGTAAAATATCTTGGTTGCTTTTAATTTCTTTTCATTTTGTATTTTAGAAAAAGTAATTTTAGAGTTAAGATGTTTTATTAATCTTATTTCCAAGCAAAGAATAATATTTCTAGGCAAAAACAATATTCATAAGCATTCCACATAATTTACGTAATTTTTTAAAGTTTTTATTATTTTGATTTTTTAATATTCTTTTAACTTCAATACATTTTCCAAACATTTTTAGAAATTGGAATATCACTCATATTTATGTGTATCTATGTTTATAAAAAATTAAAGTGTTTATAACTTGATTTTGATTTGTTTCAAGTCTTTTAGGTCTTAATCTTAATTAGGTGAAGAACTTCATTAAGAATGTAAATGATTTGAGGCATGATCATTTGAGTTGCCAAACATTTTTAGCAGATTTTATTCAAGTTGTTGGATCTATTTAACATAATTCAAATGGGTTTAGTTTCATCATATTCCACATATTTAGTAAATTAGAGATAGATTAATAATGCATGGTTATTATGCACTTTAGACCTTATGATTTCTTGTTATTGATTATCATAGGATCATGTAGATTTGTAGAATATAGTCCAGATTAAGTAGTCATGGCCTGCAACTACACAGGTTCATTAGTGAATGTTTTCGTGAAAGTATTAATTCTAGTTTTTATATCGATCTCAATGAGGAGCCTAGGAAAGTGTATTTTTGCAGTGTTTTTGTCGCTCCCAAGGTGTCACAAGTCTTGAGTGAATTTACTGCAAATGTTGACGATGGAAGTGGTTAATAAAAGATAGAGGAACTTTCTTAGGAAATAAGTAAATTGCATAAAAGTAAAGATGCGGAAGATGTGTAAAGGTCCTACAGATGAGAAGTTAGGCGCGGAGAAAATTAGTTCATGGTGATAGTGAAAGTGCCAAATGGAATAAGAAGAATAAGTGATAATGATAATTCTTATTTATAAGTGAGTAGGCAAGCAACCCATATATCAACTAGGAGTCCTCATGGCCAATTCTTCCTAATCCCAATGATCCATCTGCATGTTACCACGACCATGGTCAGCGCATTAATTAAGGTCTATCAATCGGATCAAGGCTTTAATCTTGGTGGTTCCTTGTTGTTCTTGAGTAGTGCTAGCTCTTCATTGATATCGGTCGTGTCACTCAGGGGTTGCCGAATTACTTGCATACAAGTTCATATCTATGAGATCTTTGGATCATGTTACCTAGGCCCTTAAATTAGATAACACGCATTAGGAAAACATAGATATTCATTCTCACTATTTAAATAAACATTGCAACAATCAGAAATGGATGGAAATAAAATAGGCACATCACATCTCACAAATCCCATCTCCCACGCCTATGGGAATTTACTCAGACATGAGAGGTAGACAGATCAAAGGCATAATTGTATTGCAAATAGAAACCATCTCAAAGTTATTGTAGCAAACCTCAATAGCGATTAAAGATACAATCAAATACAAACCAAAGGTAGATAAAAGTATCAAACCCTAATCTTACAAGTGCCAATTGATACGTTGTAAACGTATCTATAATTTTTGATGTTCCATGCTTGTTTTATATTTACTTTCTTATGTTTTGTCCACACTTTGGAGTATTTTTACACATTTTCTGGAACTAACCTATTAACAAGATGCCACAGTGCTAGTTGCCTGATTTCTGCTGTTTTTGGTTTCAGAAAACCTAGTAAGGAAATATTCTCAGAATTGGACCGGACAAAACCCAAGTCAATATCTCACCAGAAGGAATACGGAGTCCAGAGGGGAGACGAAGAGGGGAGCCAGGGCGGCCACACCCTAGGGTGGCGTGGCCAGCCCTAGCCACGCCACCAGGGGGTGTGGGCCCCCTGGTACTCCACAAACCTTGCCCCTTCGCCTATATATTGCCTCTTGGGACGAAAACCCTAAGTACCCGATCAAAATTCCACGAAAGAGTCTGTAGCCGCCGCCATCTCCATCCCTAGATCAGGAGGGATCTGAAGCTCTTCCTAGCACCCTGCCGGAGGGGAGCGATCTCCCTGGAGGCCTCCTTCATCACCATGCCTGCCTCCGGTGTGATGCGTGAGTAGTTCATCCCTAGACTACGGATCCATGTAGTAGCTAGATGGTTGATTCTTCTGCTTTGTGATACCATGTTTAGATCTTGTGAGCTCCGTTCATGATCAAGATCATCTATTTGTAATCCTACATGTTGTGTTGCGGGGATCCAATGGAATTGAGATTCTATTTCAGATTGATTATTGATTCTATCATGTCTATGTTATTTGTGATCTTGCATGCTTTCCGTTGTTAGTAGCTATCTTGGCCGAGTAGATGCTAGCAACTCCAAGAGGGAGTATTTATGCTCGATAGTAGGTTCATGCCTCTAGGAATCTGGGGAAGTGACAGAAATCTCTAAGGTACTAGATGTGCTATTGCTACTAGGGAGAAAACAACAATCCTTTGTTCATAGAACAATCGTATTGTTTACTTTACACACTTTGCTTAATGAAATTATCTGTTGCTTGCAACTTAATACTAGAGGGGGTTCGGATGATAACCTGAAGGTGGATTATTAGTCATAGATGCAGTTGGATTACGGTCTATGTATAATGTTGTAATGCCCAATCAAATCTCATAGGAGTCAAGATGATTAGTATATGCATGTATGCTTTCTCGGTGTTTGTCAATTGCCCCGCTGTAATTTGTTCACCCAACATGTCAACTATATTAAGGAGAATCACCTCTAGTGAACTATGGACCCCGGTCCATTCTTTACCATCAATCTACAATCTATTTACTGTTTTCTATTTACTTCCTGCAAGCAATTACTATCTTCCACACAATACGTTTAATCCTTTGTTTTCAGCAAAACCGGTGAGATTGACAACCTCACTGTAAGTTGGGGCAAAGTTATGTGGTTGTGTTGTGCAGGATTCCAAGTTGGAAGACAACACCTTGGGGTTGTTTCCTTGCTCCTACTGGTTCGATAACCTTGGTTTCATCACTGATGGAAAATTTGCTATTGTGCTCATCGTACCTTCCTCTTGGGGTTCCCAACGAGCTCATCACTTTTTGAGCCATCACCAATCTTTCTCTCTCTATGTAATGACAGGATTATAGTAGAGTGTGTGGTCTTGAGGTTGAAGATCATCGGAGAACGAGGTGAAGTTCTTCTCCTCTTTCAGATCTGATCTCTCCCTCCATATGACTTGCGGCGGCTGTAACTTTTGTTTTGTGGTTCTTCTCGTGTCTCTCCCTTTACAAAAGTCGCTTGTATTGATATAAGGAAGGCACCGGTTGGTAGTATGGGTGGACGGTACGGGCGCGCCCCGACCGTACCAGTGGTCGTTATGCGTGCTGATACCTCTACTAAAAATGGCTTCAATTGGGGATTTTCTTATTCTTGAGTAATTAGCCCATAAATGCTATTGGATCTTCAATAAATGTTCATTGCCTGAAAACTATCACAAGAAAACAAGGATTCACTAATTGCAACATTAACGTTAGTGAAAAGGGTAATCTTTAGGGAAATCCGGCAGTAAACAAGAGGAAAACCAATGGGAAAAAGTGATGAAATTTGGAGCTATCAACATCCCCAAGCTTAGTGGTTACTCGCCCTCGAGTGACAAAGCTATAATAAATAATAGTGAATAATTGAATCAAGATAAAGACTTACAAGTTCGAGGTTGTATCATATTCCATCATCTCAAATCCTACAACCTTGAATATGAGCACAATATATCTGAATAGTTGCACTTATGCTTGATCCCTAAAGGCAAGTAATTCGCTAGCTAATATTTCTTGTGACTCAAATGAGATTGCTAAAAATTTGGCAAAGGTTTACAAGTCAATTTCTTTCAGTGTGTCTCTTGTTACGAGAGTAAAAATGTTTTAAGCCATGCTGCTCGAATCAAAATTAAGGGTGCACATGTAGATGTTAAAAGAAGGATAAACGTAGAGATTTTTCATTAATCACCCACTTCCATAATCGCGGCTATCAAATACCTCATCTTTTCCTTGCTTACGAAGAACTCTAATTGCGCATTTTAGGTAGTGAGGTGATGCCAATAATCAAAAGGAACCGAAAGTATTTCAGCTCATATTTTGACAATGGATCTTTTCTTTTTCCTTCTCAAGGATCAACGAATATTTATTTTGTAAACTCCTACACAACATATTGGGAATACCAATAATTTTTCCCATATAGCGACATGTATGCCAGTCATGCCATCAACTCATAGCCGAAATCCGGGGTTATACCATAGATCGTTCAAAAGCTAGCAGAGTTGTCGGCATCCCAAAGGTGTGTATTTGAAACAAAGTACTTTTGCTCTCTTCTTTCCTTTTTCTTTTCTCTCCTCTTTTTTCTTTATATATCAAATCAATACAAATTTTGGCATCTCCCTCTCCTACTCTAAAAAGTTTGTTCCATTAAGCAATTCTTTTTCAGAAGGTATCATCAAGTCAATGATTAGTATGTGGGGTTAAGCACTACTAAGGTTAAGCCCTTAAGACAAAAATATGGCACCAAAGTTGTCATGGACACTTTCTCTTATTCTAAAAAGTTTGGAATTAAATCCCAAGAGTTGTTTTTCAAACTGATTTAATTGTCGAAAGTCTTAACCAAAGAGGTGACAAAAGCCTTTGAGCTCAAACCCTAAAATATAACGAACTAAGCATGGAATCGAAATCAAGTGTAACCGAACGAACATAAAATGTCCATCAATAAGCTTACAGGAAGAGGGAAAATAGGAATGTGGTACCTCTTCTTACTCGTTCGTCCCAAAGCTCGATCAGTAGAAGTGAGTAACCTGCAGAAAGAATCAATAAGAGCTGAGAGAAATTTGCACAAGTAACTCTAGAGAATAATCTATTTTTTTGGGTTTTCATTTATCGAATGCAAAACTGAAAGTAAACATGCATTGAAACAAAGACAAACAATTAAAAAAAGAAAGAAAAATATGAATGCAAAAAGGTAGTAGGAGTTTAACCTCCCCAAGCTTAGGATCTCGCCTAACTGGAATCAATTGTCGCTACCGTCAGGTGGCGGCTGCTAATACATGAAGTTCGGGTAGCGGTTTGGAAAGTCGTTCATGAAAGATGTGAAATCTTGAGTGAGATTGACTATGTTAGCGTTCCCATCATACAATGTGTTCTCTATGTTGTCAATACGATGCTCCACCTGGTCAAAATCGCTCCACGGGACATAGTTGAATCCCGGCTGTGGTGGAGGCATACCTTGTTGTTGATGCTGGTGGAAAGGCTGTTGGTGGTGGTGTTGCTGGCCGAGATCGTCCCATCCTACGTTGTGCTAGCCTCCTCCTTCTTCATCTTGTTGATGTTGGCCAGCTACTGTGTTTTCCCAGTTGGGATGGTCACCTGGTGGCGCAGTCCTTCCTGAGAGGATTAGTGCCTGGTCGAACTCCTCCTCAGTGAGGACCCAACTCTGTTTACCTAGCAAACCAAAATCTTGGAAAAAAGGAAGCAAGATTTGGTGGGGATCACCGTTAGGAACAAAATAAAACTGGTAAGCATAGAGGGAATGCTCTGGCCTATAGACACCCATGAACTTTGTGCTACCCATATGAATGTCATCTAGGTCCTTACTGCCAGCCACAACCCTTTCCTGTGGTAGGACAAATTCGTTTGCATAGGCGATCTGTGTGATAAACCCACCACAATGAATGTCCCCCGCAGAAGCTGACCTTTGGCGGCGAAAGTGCTGGATGAGCAAGGCCCCCAAGTTTATCTTGTGCTCCATATCTGGATACAAGGACATATGAATTACACTCATCTCGGGGCCTGACATTGCCCCAACATCACCTTTTCCAAATAAAGAATTAACAAGGAAGGTATGAAAATAAAGTATAGTAGGATTCTGGATAGTGGTGCTCTTCCTATGAAAATAATCATTGTCCCTACGGACAGAAATTTTCCTCCAAGATTGCATTGCCTCCACATGCACATTGTCATTGATATCGAGTTCTCTCTCGTGGGAGAATCTGAAACTATCACAAAATTCATAGAAGGTCAAGTTGTGGAGTTGTCCATTGAGCACAAAACTTACAGTGCAATTTTGCTCCTAGGTGTCAAGATCATCGTGGAATGATGAAAGAAACTCGAACGTGGCGAGCTTGTAGGTGTCAACTGAGAGCAAGGTGAAGTTGACCATGCCAGCTTGCACAGTCATCTGCTCGAAGTCCACCAGAAGACCCTGGCAGGAGAGGAACTGACGGTCTACCCACTTGGTGGAAAAAACCTTGCGGTTGCTCACCCTCTCGTAGTCTCGGCTCATGGCAGCCCTCAAGCTGTCCACCTCCGAGTGTCTCTTCTTCGAACCAGGCAGCTTGATAGAGCCCGAAGGTCCCACCGTACCTGACCACTGCTGACTCGTGTATTAACGAGCTCATTGGGGAACCCCAAGAGGAAGGTATGATGAGCACAGCAATAAGTTTTCCCTCAGTTATGAAACCAAGGTTATCAATCCAGTAGGAGCCAGGAAACACCCCAAATATGTAGCTAGCTGAACATTGGCAGGGCGCACTACCGGTGCCAGCAACAACGTGGAGACCTGCACAACACAACCACAGAACTCTGTCCCCAACTTGCGATGAGGTTGTCAATCTCACCGGTTTTGCTGAAAACAAAGGATTAAACGTATCGAATGGAAGAAAGTAAACACAAAGGAGTAAATAGTTGATTGTAGATTGAAAGTAAAAGAAAGGACCGGGGTCCATAGTTCACTAGAGGTGGCTCTCCTTAAGATAGATAACATGTTGGGTGAACAAATTACAGCGGGGCAATTGACAAACATCGAGAAAGCATACAAACATATACTACTCATCTTGACTCCTTTGAGATTCGATTGGGCATTACAACATTATACATAGACCACCATCCAACTTCAGGTTATCATTCGAACCCCCTCTAGTATTAAGTTGCAAGCAACAGATAATTTCATTAAGAAAAGTGTGTAAAGTAAACAATACGATTGTTCTATGAACAAAGGATTGTTGTTTTCTCCCTAGTAGCAATAGCACATCTAGTCCCTTAGAGATTTCTATCACTTCCCCAGATTACCAGAGGCATGAACCCACTATCGAGCATAAATACTAACTCTTGGAGTTGTTAGCATCTACTTTGCCAAGATAGCTACTAACAACGGAAAGTATGCAAGATCACAAATAACAAAGACATGATAGAATCAATAATCAATCTGAAATAGCATCTCAATATCCATCAGATCCCCGCAAACACAACATGCAGAATTACAAATAGATGATCTTGATCATGAACGGAGCTCACAGGATCTAGACATGATAGCACAAAGGAGGAGAACCAGCCATCTAGCTACTACATGGACCCGTAGTCCAGAGATGAACTACTCACGCATCACACCGGAGGCTTGCATGATGATGAAGAAGGCCTACAGGGTGAATTACCCTCTCTAGTAGGGTGCCGGGAAGAGCTTCAGATCCCTCCCGATCTAGGGATGGAGATGCGGCGGCTACAGACTCTTTCGTGGATATTTGATCGGGTACTTAGGGTTTCCGTATCAGAGGCAATATATAGGCGGAAGGAGAGGCCAAGGGGTGCCTGGGGCAGCCAGACCACCCCCTGGCGTGGGCCAGGCCTGGCCGCGCGGCCAGGTGGTGTGGCCGGGCCCGAGCCCCTCTCCGTCTTGTATTCTGGCTCTAGGTGTCCCTCGGTAAAATAATGACTTTGGCTTTTGTCCCGTCCAATTCCGAGAATATTCATTTTCTAACTTTCCTGGAACCAAAAACACTAGAAAACATGCAGCTGGCACTGTGGCTCTTGTTAATAGGTTAGTCCAAGAAATCTTATGAAAAGTACTCCGAAGTGTGGACAAAACATAAGAAAGTAGATAAAACCAAGCATGGAACATAAAAAATTATAGATACATTTGCAATGTATCAACATCCCCAGGCTTAACTCCTGCTCGTCCTCGAGTAGGTAAGTGATAAAAAGAAAGAATAATTTTTGAGGTGACATGCACCATCATAAACTTGATCAAAGTATTTGTAAACCATTCAAAGTTGGGATCATAGTACTTCAATCATAACATGAAAGAAAAAGTTCTAGCAATAAGAGAAAGAAACTATGTTGCAACATGAAAAGGCATAGATAAAAGATTCATGAATAACAATGCTTTGCAAGACGTTTGTTTGTTTCACATAAAGAAAACATAGCATAGTGGCATTCAGCTTGTCCCTCGTAGAGTAGCAAACATAAATGCATAGGACACCTTCAAAGTTCATAAGAGTGACTAGATACAAATAGTTTAAAACAAGAAATATCAAAGTTATGCATCAATCAACAAGTCTTCGGACAATGCACATAGAACTAAGAATGGCCACTATGCTCTCAAAGTAGGTGCATAAAGGTAGAAGGTGGAGACTCAACATAAAAGTAAAAGAAAGGCCTTCATAGAAGGATGTAGGGATTCAAGTCTCATAAAGAGCTTCCAAAATTATGGTACTTATTAGCTTTCAGCTCTCATTGCCCCTATCATAAGCATCCTGAAGCTAATTAAGGTTAAAATGACACAACTAAGAGGATATGCTTGACAAGTTATAAGCCGAAATCTCATGCCCCTTACTTGCGAAGACCGAACCTCATGCTACTAAACTTTAGTCACAAGTAAGCTCTTGTCATTGTAAGTACATATGTATCATAGAGAACCGCCAACGGGGTACCCCTTGCACATGATACATGAGCTATCCCATAATCAAAATGACAAGGCAAGCAGACAATGAGCATCTCAGCGATCTTTTTATTTGCTATTTGCATAGTTTTTATTGAGGATTCTTCATAGAGTGCTCATTATGGTTATGCTGCAAGTTTCCACCATGATTAGGCATGGCTTAGGCTAGCGGCCCAGGCGTTTCTCTAACACAAATACAAACTCCATGATCTTACAAGTTCCCCTTTTATTTCACACCGCCGGGATCCGTAAGCAAAAGAACATGATATCAACGGGGTACAAAGTACAAGTGCAATGTTGAAAGCGTTCCCCATGAAACATGGTTCTGCTAATTTCAACTTATAAAGCGCAAGCATATACGCAACAAAGAAGGACCCCATGGTTCAAGTTTATTAGATGCAAAAAGTAAAGTCTGCCATCAAGTTCGTGAGAGCTTTAATCACTAGTTTTCTCATAACAAGTTTAATTTTGAAGGTAGACAAAAACATGAATATACTTGGAATAGCATATGCTAGTAGGTAGGTATGGTGGAATCTTTGGAATAACTTGGTTTAGGGAGTTGGATGCATCAGTGGAACTCATACTTGGTTGTGGAGGCTAGCAAAAGACTGGGAGCGACAAACTAAGAGAGCAATAATGGCCATAATCATGCAGAGCGGTAAAACATCATTGATCAAAGCATAAAGTGATACTACAAGTTGAAAACTAAAGGATAATGAAGGCTATGCTTTACTATGATAAAACAACACATGATTCCTCCAAGGCACATTAAGCAATCTCAATTGTTTATAACAAGTCATGCTACAGCAAAGAATACTAAGCATAAAGACAAAACAATATCAAGCATGTCATAACAAAGCATAGGCCACAGTCAAAAACAAGCTCTCTTTACCACTTAAGCATGAACTTTCCTACTCTTTTCCAATCCAAACCAAACTATTTGAAAACTAATGTATGAAAGAGGGGGTCCAACCAATTTATTCAGCAAACTAAGCAAACAAAGAAAACGAAAAACCAAAAATGAAAGCGAAAAAGAAGACGCTCCAAGAACAACACAACTGTGCATGAAACAATAAAAATGAAGCGTTTGAAAGAAACCTAGGATTTTTATTGATGAAGAGGGGGATGCCTTGGGCATCCCCAAGCTTTGACGCTTGTACTTCTTGGATATTTCTTGGGGTGACACGCGTGGCATCCCCAAGCTTGAGCTTTAGTCCATTCTTCATCTCATTACTCATTCCTTCATACACCTGATATTTCCTTCATACAAAACTTCACACAATCTTTATTAGCATCATTAGTGCACTCAAGATAATAGGTCTTTAGGTTCATTTCTAACACCAATAAAACTTCCATCAAAACACTAGCTACTGTAGCACTTTCCTCAAAAATCTCAATTCCCCAAAAGAACTCAAAAAGGAACCAACAAGAAGCAAATGCAGAAAATGGCAGAAATCTGTCAGAACAGACCAGCAGGTAAAGACGAATTTTGTCGAAGACCTTCTGTTGTTCAAATCAAAAAGTGTTGAACTAACGTAAGTTAGATAACAACCTGGGGCAGAAGCACAAAAATTCACGACTTAAAAGGGCGTACCGAGATTTTACACGAATTTTTATGGTGAAGCACAGAAATCTATTTCGGGACAGTAACTTTCTCAATCATTACTTCTCTCTCATTAGAGGTTACTCTTGGCACAAAAAGCAAATAAAAAGGCTAAGGAGCGGTTATTACTGAAGTAATAACTTCCAAGACTTATCTAAAACTTTTGGGTTATCTCCCAATAAGTAGTTTTCTTTAACGCCTTTAAGTTAGGCATAAGAAGCAAGAAAGAATCAAGTGTTCTCAAATGAAGAAGCATTAAGAGCAAATTTTGTTTTCATAGGAGAGGCAAAAGAAATCTTCTCTCTCTTCTTAGGGAAGTCTTCTATACCTTTCTTGAGTGGGAGTTGATATTTAATGGTGCCTTCTTTCATATCAATAATGGCACCAATAGTTCTAAGAAAAGGTCTTCCCAAAGTAATAGGACAAGAAGCATTGCATTCAACATCCAAAACATAGAAATCAACGGGGACATTGGCATTGTTAACCATAATAAGAACATCATTAATACTCCCTAGGGGTTTATTTTTAGCATTATCATCAAGTGGGACATTCAAATAACAATCTTCAATTGGTGGCAAATCAAGCATATCATAAATCCTTCTAGGCATAATAGAAACACTACTATCAAGATCACATAAAGCCTTGAAATCAAAATCATTCACTTTCATATTAATGATGGGTTCCCAACCATCTTCTTGTTTTATAGTAATAGAAGCTTTATGTTTCATCTTTTCTTCTTTAATCTTTATGAGAGCATCGGTAATGTGTTTTGTAAAGGCCATGTTCATAGCACTAGCATTAGGACTTTTAGCAAGCTTTTGTAGGAACTTAATAACTTCAGATATATTGCAACCATCAATATCAAAATCATAATTATCATCTAAGGTAGTAGAGCTATTACTAGCCTCAACACTAGTGGTAGTGATAGTAGAAACACTAATGTTTCTAGCAATTTCATCTTCTCTTTCCCACTTAGCATGCAATTCAGCTAATAGTCTAACATTTTCATCAATTCTTACTTGTATGGCATTAGTTGCTGCAAAGGGATTATCATTAGTTTCAGGTTTAGCAGCCATTTTATTCAAAGAAGATTGAGCTTCAGCCAAAGATGCTATATTTCTTTCAGCATTAGAGAGTTTTTCCTCAATAGTTTTATTGAAGGCAGTTTGTTTACTAATAAAGTCCTTAAGCATAACTTCAAGTTCAGAGGGAGCACTCCTATTGTTGTTGTAGGAATTTCCATAAGCATTACCATTGTTGGGAGGATAAGGCCTATAATTGTTGTTACCAAAATTATTCCTGTAGGCATTGTGTCTAAAATTATTATTTCTTATAAAGTTCACATCAACTTGCTCTTCTTGAGCAACCAAAGAGGCTAAGGGAACATTATTTGGATCAATATGGGCTTTCCCATTAACAAGCATAAACATAATAACATCAATCTTATCACTCAATGAGGAGGTTTCCTCAATAGAATTTACCTTCTTACCTTGTGGAGCTCTTTCAGTATGCCATTCAGAGTAATTAACCATCATATTATCCAGAAGCTTTGTTGCAGCACCCAAAGTAATGGTTATAAAGGTACCTCCAGTAGCGGAATCCAATAGGTTCCTTGAAGAATAGTTCAATCTTGCATAAAAAGTTTGGATGATCATCCAAGCAGTCAGTCCATGAGTGGGACAATTATTTACCAAAGATTTCATTCTTTCCCAAGCTTGAGCAACATGTTCATTATCAGATTGTTTAAACTTCACTATTTCACTTCTCATAGATATAATCTTAGTAGGAGGATGGTATTTTCCAATGAAAGCATCTTTGGATTTAGTCCAAGAATGGAATTTAACCATTCTTTAGCTTTTCCTCTCAAAGCGAAAGGAAACAATTTAAGCTTAATAATATCTCCACCTATATCCTTATGCTTTTGAATCTCACAAAGTTCAACAAAGTTATTTAGATGGGCAGCAGCATCTTCATTACCAATACCAGGAAATGGTTCTCTCATAACAAGATTGAGTAAAGCAGGTTTTATCTCAAAGAAAGTAGCTTCAGGGACAGGTGGAGCAATAGGTGTGCTCATAAAATCATTGTTGTTGGTGCTAGTGAAGTCACACAACTTAGTGTTTTCAAGAGTAGTCATTTTTTTGTGTTTTTGATAAAGAAAGCAAACTTGTAAAACTAATTTTTTGTGTGTTTTTGATAAAGAAACAAGCAAACAAAACGAAGGGAAACTAAGCAAAACAAAAACAACAAAGTAAAGAGATTGGTTATGAGGGACTCCCCTTGTGAAGATGTCCTTGACTCCCCGGCAACGACGCCAGAAAAAGTACTTGCTGACTCGTGTATTAACGAGCTCGTTGGGGAACCCCAAGAGGAAGGTATGATGAGCACAGCAGTAAGTTTTCCCTCAGTTATGAAGCCAAGGTTATCAATCTAGTGGGAGCAAGGAAACACCCCAAAGGTGTAGCTAGCTGAATGTTGGCAGGGCGCACTACCGGTGCCAGCAACAACGTGAAGACCTATACAAAACAACCACAGAACTCTATCCCCAACTTGCGATGAGGTTGTCAATCTCACCGATTTTGCTGAAAATAAAGGATTAAACGTATCGAATGGAAGAAAGTAATAGTTTGCAGAAAGTGAACACAAAGCAGTAAACAGTTGATTATAGATTGAAAGTAAAAGAAAGGACCAGGGTCAATAGTTCACTAGAGGTGGCTCTCCTTAAGATAGATAACATGTTGGGTGCACAAATTACAGCGAGGCAATTGACAAACATCGAGAAAGCATACACGAATATACTACTCATCTTGACTCCTTTGAGATTCGATTGGGAATTACAAAATTATACATAGACCGCCATCCAACAACATCTATGACTAATAATCCACCTTCAGGTTATCATCCGAACCCCCTCTAGTATTAAGTTGCAAGCAGCAGATAATTGCATTATGAATTGCATGTAATGTAAACAATACGATTGTTCTATGAACAAAGAATTGTTGTTTTCTCCCTAGTAGCAACAACACATCTAGTACCTTAGAGATTTCTGTCACTTCCTCAGATTACCAGAGGCATGAACCCACTATCGAGCATAAATACTAACTTTTGGAGTTGCTAGCATCTACTTGGCCAAGATAGCTACTCACAACGGAAAGCATGCAAGATCACAAATAACAAAGACATGATAGAATCAATAATCAATCTGAAATAGCATCTCAATATCCATCGGATCCCCGCAAACACAACATGCAGAATTACAAATAGATGATCTTGATCATGAACTGAGCTCACAAGATCTAGACATGATAGCACAAAGGAGGAGAACCAGCCATCTAGCTACTACATGGACTCGTAGTCCAGAGCTGAACTACTCACGCATCACACCGAAGGCTTGTATGATGATAAAGAAGGCATCCATGGTGAATTCCCCTCTCCGGCAGGGTGCTGAGAAGAGCTTCCGATCCCTCCCGATCTAGGGATGGAGATGACGGCTGCTATAGACTCTTTCATGGATTTTTGATCGGGTACTTAGGGTTTTCGTATCAGAGGCAATATATAGGCGGAAGGAGAGGCTGAGGGGGTGCCTGGGGTGGCCAGACCACCCCTGGCACGTGCCAGGCCTAGCCACGCGGCCAGGTGGTGTGGCCGGGCCCCAGCCCCTCTCCGTCTCGTATTCTGGCTCCAGGTGTCCCTCGGTAAAATAATGACTGTCTTTTGTCCCGTCCAATTCCGAGAATATTCATTTTCTGACTTTCCTGGAACCAAAAATAGTAGAAAACAAGCAACTAGCACTATGGCTCTTGTTAATAGGCTAGTCCAAGAAATTATATGAAAAGTACTCCAAAGTGTGGACAAAATATAAGAAAGTAGATAAAACCAAGCATGGAACATCAAAAATTATAGATACATTTGCAATGTATCAAGCACTTGCCCGAGCAGAACATCCTTTCAATGTTATGCATTGTGCTGTGAAATTTTTGAATAAAACTATAGGCATCAAGTTTGTATCATATAAACAAATGATTATAGGTAGAAATTACAAAACCTAACGTGAGGAATCAATAATAATCTCAAAATATGATGAACTCATCTAAATAGCTAATGCGATGAATTCAACCATGGATTTCAGAAAATAGAGTATGGATTGGACGAGAAACTGAACGATGTGAAGATTCTCCAACTCAAAAACATGAAATCAATGAAGAATCAAAGGTTTGAGAGGCTAGGGTTTGAGGTGGAAAGAGAAAGAACAAGGAAGAAAGAGGAAGAAGAAGAAGGGGAGCTGGCTGCGAGCCAACCGCCGTCGGCCTTTACCTGGCGATGCACGTAGTACAGGCGGGCGGTACGGGCGTAGCCCATCCATACCAGCGGTCATCACCGTCGAATCAGTATTAGGGTTCGAGATCAAACCTAGCCGACCTGGTACGAGCACGTGGTACGGTCGGACCCCGACCGTACCATTGGTCATTATCTATTCGGAGACCCGCGTCGATTTCGTCGATGTTCGGTACGGCACGCGGTACGGGCGTACCCTGGACGCACCGCTGGTCGTTACCAACGCTGTCCCTGCCGTAGATTTTGTAGATACATAGTACGAGCGCACGGTACGAGCGCATGGTACGGGCGTACCGCAACCGTACTAATGCTCGTTACCTATACTGAACCCATTGCCTTTTCTTCGTTTTTCCCTTGCTTCTCAACTTCATTAAGGTAAATTCTCCAAACGAGCTAAAAACTCAAAACAAAATTATTTAAATGATATAGATAGTAAAGTAGTACATGCAAAAAAACTTAAAACTAAATTTATTAAGAATGGATTTACTCCCAGTAAGTGTTTAATTCTAGAGATTTGACTAATCAAACTCCATATCATCGGTGTTCATCTCAAGCGGTGCTTTTTCTTTGGCCTTTGCTACTTGATCACGCTTAGGTGGTGGAACATATTTTCCATTATGCTCTTGTTTCTTAGGATAGTATCTAACAATCTGATCATCATATACATTGAAGACAATCTTTCCGCTAGAACAATCTACATTAGCTCCATCTTTACTAAGAAAAGGTCTTCCGAGAATGATAGATAGTTTGTCATCCTCAGGGACATCAAGAATGATAAAACCAGTTGGTATAACATGTTGATCTATTCTAAGTAAAACATATTCAATCATTCCCACAGGTTGTTTAGTTGTCTTATCCGCCAGCAGTGTTACTGAAGTAGGAGAACATTCTCCAAGGTTCAATTTCTTAAATAGGGAATAAGGCATAACACTAACACCTGCTCCTAAATCACAAAGAGCATTGGATATATTAGTTTTCCCTATTGCACAGGAGATGGTTGGTATACCTGGATCCCCAAGCTTAGCGGGAAGTTTATCACCAAAGCTTGTCATAACTGCTACAGTCTTGGTTACTTTCTTTTTCTATTAAGTATATCTCACATAAATTTTTTATAAGTAGGAACTTGAATATCATCAGTTAAAGGAAGTTCTAAACGCAAGCTGCTCAGTGCCTCAGCAAAAGAATCATAAATAGCCTTATCTGGTTTGTAAAGAACTCAGTTAGGGTAAGGAATCCTCTTTTTGGTAGGTATTACCTTTTATTTTACCTTTGTCACTGGTTCAACACTATTTTTATTTTTCCTTGCAGTTGATTTTTGCTTATTGGCGCCTTCTTCACGCGGGATATCAACTTTCTCTTCTTGCTCCTTTCTGAGATCGGCTTCTTCCCTTGAGTCGATAGTCTCAGCGTCTGAATCATATGGTTTATGCTTATCCCCTGCTTCCTCTTCTTCTTGAGTGTTGGGAGCTTTATTTTCCCTTTTCTGGGCTTCAAATCAATATCATCCCGGGGGTCTACTAGATCATCTTCTCCTTAACTCATCTCCCGAGTCTCTCTTGCTTTTCGAGCTTGCTCTTCTTGATACCAAGGTGGCCCTTGTGGTTCCTGAGTTTCTATCCCACGGCTAGTAACAATGTTAGTAGAAACAATATTGAAATTTCCTTGGTTCAAAATCAAAATTTGTGTTTCATTTATCTATTCACACTGGGTTTTAACCATACTTAGATATCAGGTCATTAAAAACTTCTATTAAGTCTCTTATATTCTTTTCTTGTGTCATAAGGTGTTTGTAATTTTTCTCACAGAATTTATTTTATTGATATTTAAACTTTTACATTACAAGATTTAAATCATCTTCTATTACATAAGTTTGAAGAATGTCAACTTTGTTTTCTTTTACAAGTTCTGAAGCTATACCTTTTTTTGCCATGGACTTTTTGACTTCGGATATTAGATCTTGTGGTATGTGAATCATACCTTTTTGTGGTACAGTATCCTCAACTGGATTGTATTGTTCGTCATTAAAGGATCTTACCTCAAAAAGCTTAACACATTCCGACAGTGTCATGTTGCATATTGCTCCTCCTGCAGATAGATCAATCATATCGTTTGTTTTGTCATTAAGCCCATTGTAAAAATATTGGATAACTAGACTCTCGTGAAAACCATGATTTGGGACTTTCATAATCATTGCATAATATCTATTCCATGTTTGATAAAAGGTTTCTCCAATTGTTTGCAATTTTTTTGTTATGCTTCGTTTGATCTGCATGATTTTAGTAAATGTACAATATTTATGCATGAATTGTCGGATGCAATCCTCCCATCTTTTTATAGTATGATTGTCGTTATTGTAACCTAGCTAAAGCATTATCTTTCAAAGACCAGCGAAAGAGTTTAAGAAGTACAAACTCTATTGGCAGACTTGCTGGTTTAAGAGTAACACAAAGGTCGTATACCCTTGTTAAGTGGTCACTAGGGTCTTCCTTTTCTTCACCTGTGAAAGCAATTTCTTTCATCATATATATTAGCTCAGGATATATTTCAAATTCCTGGCCTTCAAGTTCAAAATAAAGAATAGGCATTTTCCTCAGGTGTGTAGATGGATTCCCATACTCTCCCAAAGGTAGCTCAAGTTCGACCCCTCGGGTGATGGTCAAATCAGCCATTAATGGAATCAAGCTATTGACGTATATAGTACGCGAATTAGTAAATCTTTCAATAAATTCTAGTCGTCTCTCAATCGGAACACGATCAATATATAGAGGTAAATAGGTTTTTCCTAATCGACTGGTACCTCTATCTTCAACGGAGATCATGAATGGTGTCAACGGTTGCTGTTGTCAAGAAACACACCTAGCGCTTAGCTCCCCAGAAAATATCTTGATGGCCTCCAAGTGCACAAGTTCGTCAGAGAATGTTTTCGCGGAAGTATTAATTCTAGTTTTTATATCGATCCCAACGAGGAGCCTAGGAAAGTTTTTTTTGGTGTTTCTGTCGCACCGAAGGTGTCACAAGTCTTGAGTGAATTGACTGCAAATGTTGACGGTGGAAGTGGTTAATAAAATATAGAGGAACTTACTTAGGAAATAAGTAAATTGCATAAAAGTAAAGATGCGGAAGATGTGTAAAGGTCCTGTAGATGAGAAGTTAGGCGCGAGAGAATCAATTCATGGTGATAGTGAAAGTGCCAAATGGAATAAGCGGAATAAGTGATAAAATCCATATACCGACTAGGAGTCCTCATGGCCAATTCTTCCTAATCCCAGTGATTACCACGACCATGGTCAGCGCATTAATTAAGGTCTTTCAATCAGATCAAGGCTTTAATCTTGGTGGTTCCTTGTTGTCCTCGAGTAGTGCTAGCTATTCTTTGATATCGTCCGTGTCATTCGGGGGTCACCGAATTACTAGCATACAAGTTCATACCTATGAGATCTTTGGATCATGTTACCTAGGCCCTTAAATTAGAGAACACGCATTAGGCAAACATAGATATTCATTCTCACTGTTTAAATAAACATTGCAACAATCACAAATGGATGGAAATAAAATAGGCACATCACATCTCACCAATCCCATCGCCCATGCCTATGGGGATTTACTCAGACATGAGAGGTAGAAAGATCAAAGGCATAATTGTATTGCAAATAGAAATCATCTCAAAGTTATTGTACCAACCACAATAGCAATTAAAGATCCAATCAAATACAAACCAAAGGTAGATCAAAGTATTGAACCCTAATCTTACAAGTACCAATCTCTCTCTCTCTCTAAGTAATGGTGGGATTACGGTGTAGTGTGTGGTCTTGAGGTTGAAGATCATTGGAGAACAAGGTGAAGTTCTTCTCCTCTTTTAGATCTGATCTCTTCCTCCAGATGACTTGTGGTGGCTGTAACTTATGTTCTGTGGTTCTTCTCGTGTCTCTCCCTTTACTAAAGTCGCTTGTATTGATATAAGGAAGGCGCTGGTGGATAGTACGATCGGAGGGTACGGGTGAGCCCCAACCATACCAGTGGTCGTTATGCATGCTGGCGCCTCTACTGAAAATGGCTTCAATTGGGGATATGCTTATTCTAGTGTAATTAGACCATAAATGCTATTGGATCTTCGATAAATGTTCATTGCCTGAAAACTATCATAAGAAAACAAGGATTTGCAAATTGCGACATTAATGTTAGTGAAAAGGGCAATCTTCAGGGAAATCCGGCAATAAACAAGAGGAGAACCAACGGTAAAAAGTGATGAAATTTGGAGCTATCAAGTAGACTTATTGATGGGTTGATTTCTAGTGATTTTCTATGTGTTGATATGATCTAAAGATAGATTGATAGACTGATTTATTTATTATGATTTAAATTCTTGGGTGTGTTCTTGAGGTTCTTGGTGTTCTTAGATGTGTTCATGATGATTACAAGAGAATCTTATTGTATAGTATGGTATCTAGATGGAATATATGATCTAGAAAATGAATTTGGATGCCTAGGTGATGTGTAGATGATAGAAAGATGCATTTTAGGACAAAGTTGTTTTGCTGGCCAAACTTTCTTGATAATCTATGCAAATCATTCTCCTCTCTCCTCACTAAGTATTCTCTCTACCCGCTAATATACTACTATTTGATCCTAAAGACTAGACTATAACCTTTATATATTCCTTAGTTTGCTAAGTGAATATCTATAGCTCCTCCTCGTTTTTCCTTGTTCTTTGTGTTCTTGAGTTGTTCCTCAAGTTCTTTATTCCTTGCTCCCTCTAGATCTCTCTAAAGTGAGTGTGTGTGCGTGTTTTTGCTCTAAACTAGGATGGTGAGTTGTGAGGCTTGGGGTCTTGAGTGCATGGATATTTATAGTGTCCTAAGATTCATGGCAAGGTGACACCTCACTATTTTTCATGGGCGACTAATGATTTAATAATTGTGCAACCATCCTTATGGTTCGGATTTATGTGTAGGTTCATCCCCCCTTTAGGGCCAAGGGAATATTTGAAATTCTAGAATATTTCAATATGTTTTAAAGGTTTCATACCACCTCCTAAAATGAAGTGGTAGGGTTTACTTTCCTAATAGGAAAGAATTTTGTTTGAGAGAAAAGTATTTCAATCCTTCAAATGGATTCTATGTTCAAAATTATTATTTTGAACACTTCAATGACTCCATATTCTCATTATATTTTATTTCCTTTATGTGATTAACACATAAAAGGTTTCTTGTCTCCTCTCTTGTCATAAAAGTGTGGAACGATAATTAGGGTTTCCTCTTTGGGAGAAATCTCAAATGGATGTCCATGTGTTAGAAAGTACTTTATAAGATCTTGTGTATCTCAAAGTTGAGTGAAGATACTGTAATGCCCGGTAAAATATCCCCAATTAGATTTGCATGTTATTTTTATTTTATGCATCATCATGACATTATGCATATTTTGCCCTGAAATATTTTCACCAAATCACCAAAAGCCTCATTTTGTTTTCTAATTATCCTCCTCCTTTATTTTAAATCAAAACCCTGGTCTTTTCTAGACCTTTTATTTGTCTAAAAAACTATTTACAAAAGTCTTTCTAAAAAAACAAATAAAATATTTTGTACCGGGGGTGGCATCCCGGCCGCTGGGCCAGACCACCTACTACCCCGGCAGGCCCGGCTCGAACCAAATCCTAAACCTAACCTGACCTAGTACCACTCCCCGCTGCCACCACCAGTCGCAACACACGCACGCTGCGGCAGCTGCTAGGCCACACACCTAGTAGTGCACAACACACACACTTGGACTCGGTCACACATGCACATAACGCTGCACGTACGCACACACGCTCGCAGCCCACCACATCGATGCCCTGGCTCGACACCAACCACCGAAGCCGCCTTGCCCCGTGATCCCCTTCCTCATTTCCATCCGGTGAGCACCGCTGCTCTCTCCCTAGCAAAGCGCCACCGCGAGCCGACCCACCACCGCCTACTCCCCAATCGACGAGCCCCATGGACACGGACCTCGACGAACCCCCTCGTTTATGCGCCTCTTTGCCTGGAGAGCTCCACCGTGCCGCCACCTTGGGCCGCGACCCAAGCTTCCTTCCTTGATCCCAGACGTCACCGCCGTCCTCTACTTCTGCTCGCGCGCACGAGCCCCGTCGAGCCCTGCGTGCCGCTCATCCTCGCCCTCCTCACCAGCCACCGCCACGACCGCGCGCCACCGCCAGCAACCAAGCTCCCCCACCGGTCCCACCTCTATTAGGGCCCTACGAGCCCATCGGTCGTGGCCTCCTACCCACATCCACAGCCTCGAACCACCTTTGTGCTGCCTCGCCTGACTTCGACCCGCAGGTGTCCTCGAGCCGTGATGAGTGCATATTTGCATCATGTTTTGCATTATTATTTTGCACTATAGATGTAGGTTCTTGGTATTTTATGGCGTTTGCGCGCATGTTTTATGTTTGTTTTCACCAGGATCAGGACGGATGATGGATACAATAGACACAATTCTTGGAGTAGTTGTACTGAGGAGAAACAGAGCCAAAAACAACGTAAATCACTTATTTGAGAAATATCAATAACACGAGAAGAAAACCCGAAGCGAACAAGGGAGACAGACGGTTTAACGACCAACTATACGGCGAGAATAGTTTTTCCGGCCGTCTAGTTCCCGCCATATAGTTTGTGCCGCCTCCGCCTCCTCAAATAGTTTCATGCCGTGCAACTGGATCGGGGAGACGACATACAGAACACCCGGAAATAACCGAAACCTCACCTCCAGAAGGCATCTAGAGGGGGAACTCGTCCACCAGGGATCCATCTTCGCCCTGCGCGGATCCGAGAGGCTAAGACTTCGATCTTCATCATCAACCGCTGCATCACCACCATCTCCATCCATCCCATCTACACCTTGTCTAGATCTTGTTGTAATTTCCATACTCGTTGTGGATTTATACAAGTACTATTCATCTATGATAGATTCCATTGTTATTGCCATGATGTTGATTGCCTCCATGGCTGAGTAGATCTCTAGTTCTTGGGGAGATGGAGAAACCCTAGCACATGATTAAGGTGAGATAAAGATTATTATATTATACATCATTATGTGTATGTGTTAATTGTCTTCATCATGATGTTGGGAGTTGTGCACCTCCTTAATATTTGCCTCTCATGGGGTCTCAATGAAGGGGATTACTTGTTGGTAGACAGAGGGATGATAGCACTTACTGTGACTATAAAGCTGTTGTCATTCTTTATGTACCGACTTCGGGAATCAATGAGAACTTATAAATCCATGTCCATGCCATAGGAGAAATCCCTTAATAGCGGGATAATACGATTGATGTGGTTTATCTGTTAGCTGTGGTTATGAAGGATGATGTGAGCAGTGGTTGCTGCCTATTTGTCCATATATGGAGCTCCTCCCACATACATACATATGATGAGAATATCCGTTATAATAATCTTGATTGCTTAGTCTAAATTGCTAGCGGCGTATCCACTACTCCCTGAGAATGCCTTTTTCGCTATTGGAGTTCAAAGTTCTTTTACACACGCAATTCTTACTTCTGCATTAAGTTTTACTTTACTTTAAATTGGCTCATTCAACCAGAAACCCAAAAACAACTCTAATTTTCTTGCATCTTAAAGTTAATCCTTAAGTACTTCATTTAGTTTTAGTTAAAAGCATTTTAGTCTTTCGCCTACTGCTCCCTATGGGATCGATATCTTTATTTTGAAACTAGCTACAAATGATCTATGCAGTTGCAGTCATCGAGCTATTTTCTGGTGTTGTTGTTAGGGAGCTTAGCGCTATAACTTACTTTACTTTTGGTTATTTACTTTTGTTGTACTAATTTATTATTTAAGTTGCAGGAACGCAACAATGGACAATACTCAACATTTAATCCAGCTTGAGGCAGTAAGGAATATGGGTTCGCCCATGGATGCTTTTATAACTATCAATAAAATCACAAATCCGGATGGAATTGAGATCCACCCCTTATTATTTGAACTACTGCACTCTAAGAAATTTGTAGGAACCAATGAAGAGAGTCCATATGGACACTTATAATTCTTTGAAGATGTTCTCAGTTCCTTTATATTCGATGACTATAACCTTGATATGGTTAAAACCCAGTTGTTTAGACAAACTCTCTCTAATAATGTTTGCGACTTGTATAGATCTTTTTGTGCAGAAACACCAAGGACTTAGACGGAATTGACAACCAAATTCCTATCAAAATATTACTCAGAAAGCAAAGCTCACAGCATGAGAGGTATTATTATCAGTTTCAAAAATAATCCCGGTGAGCGTTTGTATGAAGGATATGTAAGGTACAAAAGCTACCTAGATAATTGCCCCCATCATCGTTTGCCTGATTGGTTAATCACTCACACTTTTTATGGAGGGCTTAATATTGAAAATAGAATGAATCTAGACACTGCTTCTAATGGTAGTTTCCTATCTTATACCTATGATGAAGCTTGGAAACTAATAATAAAATGAGGGAGGCAACAGAAAATCTTAAAAATGAGGAGAACATTACAAATAGTTCTTCTAAATATGCTTGTGTTAAGGATTTCCTTGCAGATGAAAGGACTTGCGCAATGATTAAAACCCTCGGTATTGATTCTTACTCCGTAAAGAAAATTATTGAGAATTATGCAGGGCATTTGCAGGTACCTACAGAATGGGAACCCCATAAACCTCTCGAAGAAAAGAAGCGTGCAAGAGCGCTAATGGAAGAATTCTCCTCAGTACCTATTCAAGGGATCATCAAGACAAGGCAAAAAGAGGAAGAACAAATAAAGAAGAGATTGACGAAACCAGAAAAGAACCACGAAGCTAGCAATATAAATAATCTTATATTAAAGGATCTTATGGAAGCACGAATAGTGGATGATGAAGTGGTTATGCTAGACCTTGAAACTTCAAAGTTCGTCGAAAATAAAGTACGAGGTAACAAAACCTCTAAACCTATGACTCCTATATATTATGGAGAAACTTTCTTATACGGAATTTGTGAGCCGATTTCCACTGTAAATATTATGCCTTCATCACTTTATGAGGAACTTCACTACAATTTAAATAATCCAGAGGTGGAACCAGTAAACACTACTATTAAATTGTCTAATAGGACCAACATAAAACCAGAAGGTGTAATCAGAAACATCTATGCCTTTATTGGATCACTCATGTACCCCCTAGATTTTCATATTGTTGATATGCGTCGATATTCTTTTGGTCCCATTCTTTTAGGCAGGCCTTTTGTTTCCATAACCAAAGCTCGAGTTGATAATAAGAAGGAGACTATTTCACTGATGTTTGGAGAAGAGGAAATGACATTCTACTTTGCCAAACTAAAGAAGAGGCCATATGAAGTGGAAAATATCAAGGAATAGAAAATGATTTTCGAGTTGGCCACAATTCATTTTAGTACTCCACAAGATGAATTAGAGAGGAGCCTAATTAATTGGGAGGAAGCACCAGATGATGAGGATAAGGAAGACATGGATGATTACCTTGATTCAATTCCGGAAGCACAAAATCTACACGACTATGAAGAACTGGTAAGAAAGGGATACGAAAAGCCTCCACCAACTGAACTAAAACAACTTCCAGACGATATGAGGTATGGGTTTTTAGATGGTGAAAATAAATGTCATGTTATTATTAGGAAAAATTTATCAGGAAGTGAAACAAATAAACTCATTTCGGTCTTGGTTAAGCATCGTGAAGCCTTTGGATATACTCTAAGTGATATTAAAGGAATAGATCCATCTATTATAACACATAAGATTACCATGCTTGATGATGCTGAACCTGTAGTAGATACACAAAGAAGGATTAATCCAAAAATGAAGGAAGTAGTAAGAAAAGAGGTTATACGCTTACTAGACGATGGCATAATATATCCTATTTCTGACAGTAAGTGGCTTAGCCCAGCTCATTGCATACCAAGACAAGGTGGTCTTGATGCTGCTATGAATGAGAATGGTGAGCTAGTTACTGTAAGGCCTATTGTTGGATATCGTATGTGCATTGATTTTAGGAAGCTAAACCGCGAGACACAAAAAAATCATAACCCTATACCATTCATGGATAAAATTTTAGAAAGACTTAGTAATAATTCTTATTGTTGTTTTCTTGATGGTTATTCTAGATATTCTCAAATTGCCATACAACCAAAAGATCAAGAGAAAACAACTTTCACTTGCCCCACAAATGCTTATAGATTAATTCCGTTTGGCTTATGTAACACAGCAGCAACTTTTCAAGAATGTGTTTTAAAAATCTTTGATGATTTTGTTGAGAAGACTATGGAAGTTCTAACAAATGATTTTGTTGTTTGTGGAACTACCTTTGATAATTGCCTTTACAATCTAACCAAAGTCTTGTAGAGATGTAGGCAATCAAATTTGGTTTTGAATTGGGAACAATGTCGTTTTATGCAAAGAGAAGGTAAAGTTTTCGGACATAAGGTTTTGGAGAAGGGAATAGAAATATATAAAAATAATATAAATGTTATAGAAAATCTTCCAATACCTCAGGACATTAAGAACTTAAAAATGTTTTTGGGACATGCAGGTTTTTATAAGCATTTTATAAAAGATTTTGCTAAAATAGCTATGGCTCTCACCAACCTTCTTGATAAAGAAACTCCATTCTACTTAGATCATGACTGCATTGCAGCTTTTGAGAACCTTAAAAACAAATTAGTTTCACCACCTATCATGCAATATCCAAAATGGGATGAACCTTTCGAAATCATGTGTGATGCTAGTGACTATGCTTTAGGGGCTGTGTTAGGACAATAAGACGGAAATAATTTAAATGTTATTTATTATGCTAGTAGACCTCTTAATAAGATTCAGAAACATTATGCTACCACAGAAAAAGAGTTCCTAGCTATAATTTTTGCTTGCGACAAATTTAGAACTTACATCATTCATTCTAAGGTAATAGTTCATACAGATCACCAAGCTTTGCTTCACCTCCTTGTGAAAAAGGATGCGAAGCCCACGTTGATTAGGTGGGTTTTATTACTACATGAATACGATTTGCAAATAGTAGATAGGAGGAGTAAGGATAATCCGGTAGCAGATCATCTCTCTACGATGGAGGTAATAATTACTAACCCCATACCTATAAATGAATCATTTCCGAGAGAATATTCAGAAAATGTTGAAATTGTTGATCCATGGTATGCAGATTATGCTAATTATCTCGCAACAAAATTTATACCTCATGTTATGACAAGAAATCAAAGGATAAAATTCTTTAATGATCTTAGATATTACTTTTGGGATGATCCGTATCTATATCGTCATGGACCTGACAGAATGATTCGGAAGTGTGTTCCTAACCATGAAATGAATGCAATATTGCAAGCTTGTCATGACAGTCCATATGGAGGACATCATGCAGGTAAGCAAACTGCAGTGAAGGTACTTGAATCTGAATTCTATTAGCCCACCTTGCTTAAAGACGCACACATGTATGTGGAATACTATGATGCTTGCCAAAGAAGAGGTAATATAGGTAGGAGACAAGAAATGGCAATGAATTATAGTCTCATAATTGAACCCTTTGATGTATGGGGAATGGATTACATGGGAACTTTTATAGAATCAAATGGTTATACTCATATTCTTGTTGTTGTTGATTATGTTACTCAATGGGTTGAAGCTATTCCAACAAGTCATGCAGATGCAGACGCTTCCGTGAAGATGATGAAGGATGTCATATTCCCAAGGTTTGGAGTTCCTATATTTTTAATCACTGACGGTGGTTCTCATTTTATGAAAGGAACTTTTAGGAAAATCCTCAACAAATATGGAGTAGCTCGCCGTGTTGCTTCACCATATCATACTCAAACAAGTGGTCAAGTGAAACTCTCTAATAGAGAATTAAAGACCATACTCGAGAAGACGGTGGACAAATCAAGAAAAGATTGGTCATACAAGTTAAATGACACTCTATGGGCATACCGTACTACGTTTAAAAATCCAATGGGTATGACACCTTATAAGTTGGTGTACGGTAAGGCATGCTATTTACCTTTAGAATTGGAACACAAAGCTTTTTGGGTAATCAAGAACCTAAATTATGATCTTAAAGCAGCAGGAGAAAAACGTTTATTAGATATTCATGCTTTAGATGAGTTTAGAATTGGGGCCTATTAGAATGCTAGGATGTTTAAGGAAAAAGTGAAAATATGGCATGATAGAAAAATAGAGAATAAGACCTTTAAAAGTGGTGACAAAGTGTTGCTCTATAATTATCATCTTAAGTTGTTTCCACGGAAGCTCAGATCAAAGTGGGAAGGCCCATATATAGTTGAAGAAGCTTATTCATCAGGAGTAGTAAAATTCCAGGGAAAAACACCCTCTCTTTCATGGGTGGTAAATGGACAACGCTTGAAGCATTATCGAGTAAAAGAAGATATAAGTGCAGTCACCATAGAAGTGATCACCCCGGAAGAACTTATTAAGCAAAGATATACAAGGAATGGCAACTACAAGAAGAATGGACTCAAGACGGAATGAGCAACACTAAGGTCAAGCTATTGACCATAAAAGAGCACTTCATGGGAGGCAACTGATATGTTGCAAATGTATCTATAATTTTTGATGTTCCATGCTTGTTTAGTATCTAATTTGCTTTGCTTTGTCAACACTTTGAGGTATTTTTATATCTTTTCTGGGACTAACCTATTAACAAGATGCCACAGTTCTAGTTGCTTGTTTTCTTCTGTTTTTGGTTCCAGAAAAGGCAGAAAATCAATATTCTCGAAATTGGACGGAACAAAAGCCAATATGCCTATTTTTCCCGGAGCAACACGGAAACACGAAGCATAGACAGAGTAGGGCACCAGGGTGGGCACACCCTATGGTGGCACGGGCTAGCCCTGGTGGTGCCACCAGGTGGCGTGGGCCTCCTGGCCGCCCACCGACCTTGCCTCTTCGCCTATAAGATGCCTCCCGATGCAAAAACCCTAAATCGTCAAGCCTCCAGCCACGAAAATTTCCGCAGCGCCGCTGCCACCGAAGGGGAGATTCAGGGGACAGAAAGTCTCTGTTCCGGCACCCTGCCAGGACAGGGAAGTGCCCTCGGAGCCATCTTTATCGCCGTTGCTGATTCCCATGATGATGAGGGAGTAGTTCTTCCTCGAGGCTAAGGGTTCTACCGGTAGCTATGTGTTCATCTCTCTATATGCATGATCATATTGTGATGATGAGCTTTGTAATCAAGTAGATCTACTTTTCTACTCAAGTGCTTTAATAGATCTCTGCTCTCCCCATGTGTGTGAAAGTGACAGCGTGTACACCATGGTGGCAATTAGGCTAGACATTACAAATACTTGTTATGAGTTATATTTGGAGTTGGATGTTTCTAAGAAATTGTGGTGTTTGTTGGAACCATCTAGAGCTCAAGGTGATAGTGTGGGGTTATCTAGATGGGGAAAGCGGACTTTGAGGTGTGCTGTTATAGCCCTACCATGGATTAGAGTGTCCAACCGGAGAGTAGTGCAGAGTAGTATCATAAAGATAAGATATTTATATGAGAGTGTTCACTGCAAAAGTATGATCCCTAGGCCTTGTTTCTAAGCATTGAAACACCGTTTGCAACTAGATCTGTTACATGTTTGCTTGCTTCCATCTTTATTTCAGTTGGCCTTTAGTCTCTTCCACACCATCAAGCTATTTTCTGGCACCATTGTCTTATATCCATACCACTTGTATTTCACTATCTCTTCACCGAACTAGTGCACCTATACACCTGACAAGTGTATTGGGTGTGTTGGGGACACAAGAGACTTCTTGTATCTTAATTGCAGGGTTGCTTGAGAGGGGATACCTTTGACCACTTCCTCCCTGAGTTCGATAAACATTGGGTGATCCACTTAAGGGAAAACTTGCTACTGTTCTACAAACCTCTGCACTTGGAGGCCCAACAACTGTCTACAAGAATAGAAGTGCGTAGACATCAAGCTATTTTATGGCGCCATTGCCGGGGATGTAAGGTAAAAGGTACTCACATCCTCCGGTGTGAGTGCTCAAAGTTATTTCCTTTAGATTCTGCAATTTTGTCTTTTTGTTTCTTGTTTTCACTAGTTAGGCTTAATGGAAAACAAAAAAAATTAGAGAGCTTTTTAGTATTTTTCCAAAGTTAGAACATGAATTGTCTGAAAAGAAAATTTAAAAACCCATGGAACTTTCTTTGCATGTTAATAGCAATGTTATTAGTATGAATCTTTTGAACACCTTTGTTACTAATGCTATGGAAACGTCTAAGCTTGGGAAAGTTAGTTTTTATGAAAATGATCTTTTTAGTTCCCAGCTTTAAAGAAGAAAATTTGCTCTGCTGATACTTTATCTCCCATATGTGGTAATTATAATGATACTTGTGATATTTTAAATACACATACCGAAAGCATCTTGATACGTTGCTAACGTATCCATAATTTTTGATGTTCCATGCTTGGTTTTATCTACTTTCTTATGTTTTGTTCCAACTTTGGAGTACTTTCTATACACTTTCTTGGACTAACCTATTAACAAGTGCCACAGTGCCAATTGCCTGTTTTCTGCTGTTTTTGGTTCCAGGAAAGTCAGAAAATCAATATTGTCGGAATTAGATCGGACAAAAGACTAAGTCGATATTTTACCGGAAGACTCACTGAGCTAGGGACGAGATGAAGAATGGACTAAATCTCAAGCTTGGGGATGCCACCCCGTGTCACCCCAAGAAATATTCAAGAGGTACAAGCGTCAAAGCTTGGGGATGCCCAAGGCATCCCCTTCTTCATCAATAAAAATCTCAGGTCTTTCTAGACACTTCATTTTTATTGTTTCATGCACAATTGTGTTGTCCTTGGAGCGTCTTTGTTTTTGTTTTTAGTTTTCTTTTGCTTAGTTTGCTTGAATAAATTGGTTGGACCCCCTCATTCATACATTAGTTGTTAAATAGGTTGGTTTGGATTGGAAAAGAGTAGGAAAAGTTCATGCTTAAGTGGTAAAGAGAGCTTGTTTTTTACTGTGGCTTAGACTTTGTCATGTCATGCTTGGTATTGTTTTGGCTTTATGCTTAGTGATTTTTGCTGTAGCATGACATGTTACAAACAATTGAGATTGCTTAATGTCCTTTGAAAGAATCATGCGTTGTTTTAGCATATTAAAGCATACTATTGTGGTATTCTCCTTTGATGCTTTATTTGGGTTGACTTGGCGCATGCTCACACCATGTTATGACTATCCCAAGTCACCATAGCCTTTATGATCCTTTAGTTTTTGACATGTAATATCACTTTATTCTTTAATTAATGATGTTTTTTCGCTTTGCATGATTATGGCCATTTCTGCTCTCTTAGTTGGTCGCTCCCAGTCTTTTGCTAGCCTCCATACCAAGTATGAGTTCCACTCATGCATCCAACTCCAAATAAAACCAAGTTATTCCAAAGAGTCCACCATACCTACCTATTAGCATTTGCTATTCCAAGTATATTCATGTTTTTATCTACCTTCCGAATTAAACTTGTTATGAGAAAACTAGTGATTAAAGCTCTCACGAACTTGATGGCACACTTTACTTTTCTTGCATTTAATAAATTTGAACCATTGCATCCATCTTTGTTGTGTATATGCTTGCGCTTTATAAGTTGAAGTTAGCAGAACCGTGTATCATGGGGAACGCTTTCAACATTGCACATGTACTTTGTACCCCGTTGATATCATGTTCTTTTACTTATGGATCCCAGCGGTGTGAAATAAAAGGGGAACTTGTAAGATCATGGAGTTTGTATTTGTGTTAGAGAAACGCCTAGGCCGCTGGTCTGTTTTGATAGATTTCTGCCATTATTTGCATTTGCTTCTTGTTGATTCCTTTTTGAGTTCTGTTTGGGGAATTGAGCTTTTTGAGGGAAGTGCTACAGTAGCTTCTGTTTTAATGGAAGTTTTATTGGTGTTGGAACTGAACCTAAATACTTATTATCTTGAGTGCACTAATGTTGCTAATAAAGATTGTGTGAAGTTTTGTATGAAGGAAAAATTTCAGGTGTATGGAAGGAATGATTAATGAGATGAAGGATGGAATAAAGCTCAAGCTTGGGGTTGCCACGTGTGTCACCCCAAGAAATATCCAAGAAGTACAAGCATCAAAGCTTGGGGATGCCCAAGGCATCCCCTTCTTCATCAATAAAAAAATTCCAGGTTTCTTCCAAACACTTCATTTTTATTGTTTCATGCACAGTTGTGTTGTTCTTGGAGCGTCTTCTTTTTCGTTTTTGTTTTGGTTTTTCGTTTGCTTGGTTTGCTTAGTTTGCTAAATAAATTGGTTGAACCCCTCTTTCTTACATTGGTTTTCAAATAGTTTGGTTTGCATTGGAAAAGAGTAGGAAAGTTCATGCTTAAGTGGTAAAGAGAGCTTGTTTTTGACTGTGGCCCATGCTTTGCCATGCCATGCTTGATATTGTTTTGGCTTTATGTTTAGTATTCTTTGCTGTAGCATGACTTGTTATAAACAATTGAGATTGCTTAATGTGCCTTGGAAGAATCATGTGTTGTTTTAGCATATTAAAGCATAGTATTGTGGTATTCTGCTTTGATGCTTTATTTGGGTTGACTTGGCGCATGCTCACACCATGTTATGACTATCCCAAGTCACCATAGCCTTTATGATCCTTTAGTTTTTGACTTGTAATATCACTTTATGCTTTAATTAATGATGTTTTTTTGCTTTGCATGATTATGGCCATTTCTGCTCTCTTAGTTGGTCGCTCCCAGTCTTTTGCTAGCCTCCATACCAATTATGAGTTCCACTCATGCATCCAACTCCAAATAAAACTAAGTTATTCCAAAGAGTCCACCATACCTACCTATTAGCATTTGTTATTCCAAGTATATTCATATTTTTATCTACCTTCCGAATAAAACTTGTTATGAGAAAACTAGTGATTAAAGCTCTCACAAACTTGATGGCACACTTTACTTTTCTTGCCCTTAATAAACTTGAAGCATTGTGTCATCTATGTTGTATATGCTTGCACTTATATGTTGGGGATTAGCAGAACCATGCTGTCATGGGGAATGCTTTCAACATTGTACTTGTACTTTGTACCTAGTTGATACCATGCTCTTTTGTCTATGGATGTCATCAGTGTGAAATGAAAGGGGAGCTTGTAAGTCCATGGAGTTATGTATGTGTGTTAGAGAAACGCCTAGGCCGCCGGTCTAATCCATGCCGTCATGGTGGAAACCTGCAACGTAACCATAATGAGCTGTCTATGAAGCATTCTTCTTATAACAAAAGAGTCAGATATTGAGAAAAAAAGAGAAAAAGAAAAAGAGAGATATGAGAAAAGAGGAAAGAGAGAAAAAGCACCATTTTCCCATGGTAAAGAAGAAGATTGCTGAGATGCTCGTTGTCTGCTTGCCTTGTCATTTTGATAAGGGAATTCTTCCATATCATCCGGCAAGGGGTACCCCGTTGGCGGTTCTCTATGATACACATGTACTTACTATGACAAGAACTTATCGGTAACTAAACTTGAGTAGCATGAGGAGCGGCCCTCGTATTCAAGGGACATGAGATTTCCAACTTATACTTTGTCAAGCATATACTCCATAGTTTGTTCACTTTAACCTTAATCACTTCAAGATGCTTATGATAGGGGCAATGAGAGCTGAAAGCTAATAAGTACCATAAATTTTGGAAGCTCTTTATGAAACTTGAATCTCTGCTTCCTTCTATGAAGGCCTTTCTTTTACTTTTATGTTGAGTCTCCACCTTCTATCTTCATGCACCTATTGAGAGAGCATAGTGGCCATTCTTAGTTCTATGTGCATTGTCCCAAGACTTGTTGATAGATGCATAACTTTGATATTGCTTGTCCTTAAACTATTTGTATCTAGTCACTCTTATGAACTTTGAAGGTGTCCTATGCATTTATGTTTGCTACTCTATGAGGGACAAGCTGAATGCCACTATGCTATGTTTTCTTTATGTGTAACAAACAAACGTCTTGCAAAGCATTGTTATTCATGAATCTTTTGTTTGTGCCTTTTCATATTGCAACATAATTGCTTTGTCTTATTGTTAGAACTTTGTCTTTCATGTTATGATTGAAGTACTATGATCCCAGCTATCAATGTTTTACAATACTTCGATCAAGTTTATGATGGTGCATGTCACCTCAAAAATTATTCTTTCTTTTTATCACTTACCTACTCGAGGACGAGCAGGAGTTAAGCTTGGGGATGTTGTTATGTTGCTAACGTATCCATAATTTTTGATGTTCCATGCTTGGTTTTATCTACTTTCTTGTGTTTTGTTCCAACTTTGGAGTACTTTCTATACACTTTCTTGGACTAACCTATTAACAAGTGCCATAGTGTCAGTTGCCTGTTTTCTGCTGTTTTTGGTTCTAGGAAAGTCAGAAAATGAATATTCTCGGAATTAGACCGAACAAAAGCCAAAGTCGATATTTTACTGAAAGACTCACGGAGCCAGAAGACAAGACGGAGAGGGGCCATAGGGTGGCCACACCATATGGTGGCGTGGGCTAGCCCTGGCCGCGCCACCAGGTGGTGTGGGCCCCCTGGCCGCCCACTGACCTTGCCTCTTCAACTGTAAGATGCCTCCTGATGCAAAACCCTAAATCGTCAAGCCTCCAGCCACGAAAAGTTCCACAACACCGTCGCCACCAAAGGGGAGATTCGGGGGACAGAAAGTCTCTGTTCCGGCACCCTACCGAGATGGGGAAGTGCCCCCGGAGCCATCTCCATCGACTCCACCGCTATCTCCATCGCCGTTGCTGATTCCCATGATGAGGAGGGAGTAGTTCTCTCTCGAGGCTAAGGGTTCTACCGGTAGCTATGTGTTCATCTCTCTCTCTATGCATGATCATATTGTGATCATGAGCTTTGTAATCAAGTAGATCTACCTTGCTACTCAAGTGCTTTAATAGATCTCTGCTCTCCCCATGTGTGTGAAGTTGACAGTGTGCACACCATGGTGGCACTTAGGCTAGAGATTACAAATACTTGTTATGAGTTATATTTGGAGTTGGATGTCTTTATGAAATTATGGTGTTTGTTGGAACAATCTAGTGCTCAAGGTGACAGTGTGGGGTTACATAGATGGGGAAAGCGAACTTTGAGGTGTGCTGTTATAGCCCTATAATGGATTAGAGTGTCCAACCGGAGAGTAGTTAAGAGTAGTATCATAAAGAGAATATATTTATATGAGAGTGTTCACTAGTGAAAGTATGATCCCTAGGCCTTGTTTCTAGACATTGAAACACCGTTTGCAACTAGATCTGTTACATGTTTGCTTGCTTCCATCTTTATTTTAGTTTGCCTTTAGTCTCTTCCATGCCATCAAAGTATTTTCTGGCACCGTTGTCTTATATCCATACCACTTGTATTTCACTATCTCTTCACCGAACTAGTGCACCTATACACCTGACAAGTGTATTGGGTGTGTTGGGGACACAAGAGACTTCTTGTATCTTGATTGCAGGGTTGCTTGAGAGGGATACCTTTGACCACTTCCTCCCTGAGTTCGGTAAACCTTGGGTAATCCACTTAAGGGAAACTTGCTGCTGTTCTACAAACCTCTGCACTTGGAGGCCCAACAACTGTCTAAAAGAATTGAAGTGCGTAGACATCACATCTCTTTTAAAATACCTATAAAAATTGTTGAACGTGTTATGAATAACTGCTATTTTGGAGATGGAACTGTCCATCCTGGTGATCATTTACTCTTTATACATGAATTAGGCGAGTTGTTCAAGTGTGCAGGTATTTCAATGAACCAAGTTAAGAGGAAGCTATTCCCTTTTTCACTTAAGGACAAAGCAAGGGAGTGGTATGAGCTACTAGATGATCCTCATCATTTGGAGTGGAAGGAACATGAATCTCTCTTTTACTCTAAATTTTATCCTCCTCATGAAATTCATAAAGATAGGAATTACATTTATAATTTTCATCCACATGATGGAGAAAGTATTGCCCAAGCATAGGGGAGATTGAAGTGACTAATGCTCAAATATCCCATTCATGAGTTCCCTGATACGTTGCTAACGTATCCATAATTTTTGATGTTCCATGATTGGTTTTATCTACTTTCTTGTGTTTTGTCCACACTTTGGAGTACTTTCTATACACTTTCTTGGACTAACCTATTAACAAGAGCCACAGTGCTAGCTTCCTGTTTTCTGCTGTTTTTGGTTCCAGGAAAGTCAGAAAATGAATATTATCGGAATTGGACAGGACAAAAGCCAAAGTCAGTTTTTCACCGAGGGACACCCGGAGCCAGAATACGAGACGGAGAGGGGCCAGAGGACGGCCACACCACCTGGCCGTGCGGCCAGGCCTGGCCCGCGCTAGGGGGTGGTGTGGCCAGCCCAGGCACCCCCTCGGCCTCTCCTTTCGCCCATATATTGCCTCCCATACAGAAACCTAAGCACCCGATCAAAATTCCACGAAAGAGTCTGTAGCCGCCATCATCTCCATCCCTAGATCGGAAGGGATCTGAAGCTCTTCCCGGCACCCTGTCGGAGGGGAGAATTCACCCTGGAGGCCTTCTTCATCACCATGCAAGCCTCCGGTGTGATGCGTGAGTAGTTCAACTCTGGACTACGGGTCCATGTAGTTGCTAGATGGCTGGTTCTCCTCCTTTGTGATGTCATGTTTAGATCTTGTGAGCTCCGTTGATAATCAAGATCATCTATTTGTAATTCTTACATGTTGTGTTTGTGGGGATCCGATGGATATTGAGATGCTATTTTAGATTGATTGTTGATTCTATCATGTCTTTGTTATTTGTGATCTTGTATGCTTTTCGTTGTTAGTAGCTATCTTGGCTAAGTAGATGCTAGCAACTCCAAGAGTTAGTATTTATGCTCGATAGTGGGTTCATGCCTCTAGTAATCTGGGGAAGTGACAGAAATCTCTAAGGTACTAGATGTGCTGTTGCTACTAGGGAGAAAACAACAATCCTTCATAGAACAATCGTATTGTTTACTTTACACGCAATGCATAATGCAATTATTCGTTGCTTGCAACTTAATACTGGAGGGGGTTCGGATGATAACCTGAAGGTGGATTATTAGTCATAGATGCAGTTCGATTACGGTCTATGTATAATGTTGTAATGCCCAATCAAGTCTCAAAGGAGTCAAGATGAGTAGTATATGCATATTGCTTTCTCGATGTTTGTCAATTGCCCCGCTGTAATTTGTTCACCCAACATGTCATCTATCTTAAGGAGAGACACCACTAGTGAACTATGGACCCGGTCCTTTCTTTTATCATCAATCTACAATCAACTGTTTACTGCTTTCTGTTTACTTTCTGAAAACTACTACTTTCTTCCACACAATACGTTTAATTCTTTGTTTTCAGCAAAACCGGTGAGATTGACAACCTCACTGTAAGTTGGGGACAGAGTTCTGTGGTTGTGTTGTGCAGGTCTCCACGTTGTTGCTGGCGCTGGTAGTGCGCCCTACCAAAGTCCAGCTAGCAACACTTTTGAGGTGTTTCCTTGCTCCTACTGGATTGATAACCTTAGTTTCATAACTGAGGGAAACTTACTGCTGTGCTCATCATACCTTCCTCTTGGGGTTCCCCAACGAGCTCGTTATTACACGAGTCAGCAAGTGATTTTCTGGCGCCGTTGCCGGGGAGTCAAGGACATCTTCACAAGGGGAGTCCCTCATAACCAATCTCTTTACTTTGATGTTTTTGTTTTGCTTAGTTTATTTCTGCTTTAATTGCTTGTTTCTTTATCAAAAAAAAAAAATTAGTTTTACTACTTTGCTTTCTTTATTAAAAACACAAAAAATTAAGTCTTTCTATAGTTGTTACCTCTTTCTTAGCTCATTATGTTGATCCCTAAATTCACCCTAAAAGACCTTTCAATTGGTAGTGGTTCTATAATTGGAAAAGATAATATTGAAGAATACTTTAATCATGTTAGTAAACATGAGGATATTGAGTAGATCCCTTGCAGAACTTGCTCCAAACTATGAAATTGTTGTAGCTTCTCTAGTTCACATGTTGGAAGCTAGGTTTGTTAACCTTAACCCCTTAATGCAAGTAATGTTTCTTAAACTTAAAAAAATTGAGGACCTTGAAAAGAGGGATTTTATTTTAGAAACTTTGCTTAAGGAATTCTATGATGTTGCCAAGGAAGCTAGAAAAGTCTTTGAACATTTTAATATGCTAGGCTCATGTGTAGATGTTGTTGGTACACGAGAAAAGATGAACAAAACTGAACCTAATGGGGAGGAAATTAAGATACCAATACCTTTTAAACTTGTAGCAATGCATGAAGCTATAGAAAGGAATCTTGATTGGATTGTTCCCGAAAACCCGTTTGATGAAAATATTGATCCCAAGAGCGTTGAGAGAGGATCCTCTAGAACTTATTTGGATGAGATACCTTGCCTTTTTCTTGCTTCTTGTGCCTAACTTAAAGGCGTTAAAGAAAAGTACTTATTGGGAGATAACCCAAAAGTTTTAGATGAGTCTTGGAAGTTATTACTTCAGTAATAACCGCTCCTTATCCTTTTTATTTGCTTTTTGTGCCAAGAGTAACCTCTAATGAGAGAGAAGTAATGATTGGGAAAGTTGCTGTCCCGAAACAGATTTCTGTGCTTAATCGTAAAAATTCGTGTAAAATCTCTATATGTCCTTTTGAGGCGCTAATTTTTTTGCTTCTGCCCCAGGTTGTTATCTAACTTTCGATAGTTCAACACTTTTCGATTTGAGCAACATAAGGTCTTCGAAAAAAATCGTCTTTACCTATTGTTCTGTTTTGACAGATTTCTGCCTTTATTTGCATTTGCTTCTTGTTGGTTCCTTTTTTAGTTCTTTTGGGGAATTGAGCTTTTTGAGAGAAGTGCTACAGTAGCTTGTGTTTTAATGGAAGTTTTATTGGTGTTGGAACTGAACCTAAAGACTTATTATCTTGAGTGCACTGATGTTGCTAATAAAGATTGTGTGAAGTTTTGTATGAAGGAAAAATTTCAGGTGTATGGAAGGAATGAGTAATGAGATGAAGGATGGAATAAAGCTCAAGCTTGGGGATGCCACGCGTGTCACCCCAAGAAATATCCAAGAAGTACAAGCCCTCCCCTTCTTCATCAATAAAAAAATTCCAGGTTTCTTCCAAACACTTCATTTTTATTGTTTCATGCACAGTTGTGTTGTACTTGGAGCGTCTTCTTTTTCGTTTTCGTTTTGGTTTTTGGTTTGCTTGGTTTGCTTAGTTTGCTGAATAAATTGGTTGGACCCCCTCTTTCTTACATTGGTTTTCAAATAGTTTGGTTTGCATTGGAAAAGAGTAGGAAAGTTCATGCTTAAGTGGTAAAGAGAGCTTGTTTTTGACTATGGCCCATGCTTTGTCATGCCATGCTTGATATTGTTTTGGCTTTATGCTTAGTATTATTTGCTGCAGCATGACTTGTTATAAACAATTGAGATTTCTTAATGTGCCTTGGAAGAATCATGCGTTGTTTTAGCATATTAAAGCATAGTATTGTGGTATTCTCCTTTGATGCTTTATTTGGGTTGACTTGGTGCATGCTCACACCATGTTATGACTGTCCCAAGTCACCATAAGCCTTTTTGATCCTTTAGTTTTCAACTTGTAGTATCACTTTATGCTTTGATTAATGATGTTTTGTCGCTCTGCATGATTATGTCCATTATTGCTCTCGTAGTTGGTCGCTCCTAGTCTTTTGCTAGCCTCCACAACCAAGTATGAGTTCCACTCATGCATCCAACTCCTAAAACCAAGTTATTCCAAAGAGTCCACCATACCTACCTATTAGCATATGCTATTCCAAGTATATTCATGTTTTTCTCTACTTTCCGAATTAAACTTGTTATGAGAAAACTAGTGATTAAACCTCTCACGAACTTGATGGCACACTTTACTTTTCTTGCATTTAATAAACTTGAACCATTGCATCCATATTTGTTGTGTATATGCTTGCACTTTATAAGTTGAAGTTAGCAGAACCGTGTATCATGGGGAACGCTTTCAACATTGCACATGTACTTTGTACCCCGTTGATATCATGTTCTTTTACTTATGGATCCCGGCGGTGTGAAATAAAAGGGGAACTTGTAAGGTCATGGAGTTTGTATTTATGTTAGAGAAACGCCTGGGCCGCTAGCCTAAGCCATGCCTAATCATGGTGGAAACTTGCAGCATAACCATAATGAGAACTCTATGAAGCATCCTCAATAAAAACCTATGCAAATAGCAAATAAAAAGATCGTTGAGATGCTCATTGTCTGCTTGCCTTGTCATTTTGATTATGGGATAACTCCTGTATCATGTGCAAGGGGTACCCCGTTGGCGGTTCTCTATGATACATATGTACTTACAATGACAAGAGCTTACTTGTGACTAAAGTTGAGTAGCATGAGGTTCGGTCTTCGTAAGTAAGGGGCATGAGATTTCGGCTTATAACTTGTCAAGCATATCCTCTTAGTTGTGTCACTTTAACCTTAATCACCTTCAAGATGTTTATGATAGGGGCAATGAGAGATGAAAGCTAATAAGTACCATAATTTTTGGAAGCTCTTTATGAAACTTGAATCCCTACTTCCTTCTATGAAGGCCCTTCTTTTACTTTTATGTTGAGTCTCCACCTTCTATCTTTATGCACCAACTTTGAGAGCATAGTGGCAATTTTTATTTCTATGTGCATTGTCCCAAGACTTGTTGATTGATGCATAGCTTTGATATTGCTTCTTTTAAACTATTTGTATCTAGTCACTCTTATGAACTTTGAAGGTGTCCTATGCATTTATGTTTGCTACTCTATGAGGGACAAGCTGAATGCTACTATACTATGTTTTCTTTATGTGAAACAAACAAACGTCTTGCAAAGCATTGTTATTCATGAATCTTTTGTTTGTGCCTTTTCATGTTGCAACATAGTTGCTTTGTCTTATTGTTAGAACTTTGTCTTTCATGCTATGTTGAAGTACTATGATCCCAGCTATCAATGTTTCACAATTACTTTGATCAAGTTTATGATGGTGCATGTCAGCTCAAAAATTATTCTTTCTTTTTATCACTTACCTACTCGAGGAAGAGCAGGAGTTAAGCTTGGGGATGTTGATACATTGCTAATGTATCCATAATTTTTTATGTTCCATGCTTGGTTTTATCTACTTTCTTATGTTTTATCCACACTTTGGAGTAGTTTCTATACACTTTCTTGGACTAACCTATTAACAAGAGCCATAGTGCCAGCTGCCTGTTTTCTGCTGTTTTGGTTCCAGGAAAGTCAGAAAATGAATATTCTCGGAAATGGACGGGACAAAAGCCAAAGTTAGTTTTTCATCGAGGGACACCCGGAGCCAGAATACGAGACGGAGAGGGGCCAGAGGGCGGCCACACCAACTGGCCATGCGGCTAGGCCTGGCCCGCGCCAGAGGGTGGTGTGGCTAGCCCAGGCACACCCTCAGCCTATCCTTTCGCCTATATATTTCCTCCGATACAAAAACCCTAAGCACCCGATCAAAATTCCACGAAAGTCTCTAGCCGCCATCATCTCCATCCCTAGATCGAGAGGGATCTGAAACTCTTCCCGGCACCCTGCCGGAGGGGAGAATTCACCCTGGAGGCCTTCTTCATCACTATGCAGGACTCTGGTGTGATGCGTGAGTAGTTCATCTCTAGACTACGGGTCCATCTAGTAGCTAGATGGCTGGTTCTTCTCCTTTGTGCTATCATGTTTAGATCATGTGAGCTCCGTTCATGATCAAGATCATCTATTTGTAATTCTTACATGTTGTGTTTGCAGGGATCCGATGGATATTGAGATGCTATTTCAGATTGATTATTGATTCTATCATGTCTTTGTTATTTGTGATCTTGCATGCTTTTCGTTGTTAGTAGCTATCTTGGCCAAGTAGATGCTAGCAACTCCAAGAGTTAGTATTTATGCTTGATAGTGGGTTCATGCCTCTAGTAATCTGGGGAAGTGACAGAAATCTCTAAGGTACTAGATGTGTTGTTGCTACTAGGGAGAAAACAACAATCCTTTGTTCATAGAACAATCATATTGTTTACTTTACATGCAATGCGTAATGCAATTATCCGTTGCTTGCAACTTAATACTGGAGGGGGTTCGGTTGATAACCTGAGGTGGATTATTAGTCATAGATGCAGTTAGATTACAGTCTATGTATAATGTTGTAATGCCCAATCAAGTCTCAGAGGAGTCAAGATGAGTAGTATATGCATATTGCTTTCTCGATGTTTGTCAATTGCCCCGCTGTAATTTGTTCACCCAACGTGTCATCTATCTTAAGGAGAGCCACCACTAGCGAACTATGGACCCCGGTCCTTTGTTTTATCATCAATCTACAATCAACTGTTTAGTGCTTTCTGTTTACTTTCCGGAAACTACTACTTTCTTCCACACAATATGATTAATCCTTTGTTTTCAGCAAAACCGGTGAGATTGACAACCTCACTGTAAGTTGGGGACAGAGTTCTGTGGTTGTGTTGTGCAGGTCTCCACGTTGCTGCTGGCGCCGGTAGTGCGCCCTGCCAAAGTCCAGCTAGCAACACCTTTGAGGTGTTTCCTTGCTCCTACTGGATTGATAACCTTGGTTTCATAACTAAGGGAAACTTACTGCTGTGCTCATCATACCTTCCTCTTGGGTTTCCCCAACGAGCTCGTTATTACACGAGTCAGCACTCCCCAGTAATATTGTTATTAATAACTTCCATGCAAGGCTTTCAGGACATTACAAGGACTATCTAGATACTTGTTTAGAGGGATCCTTCACAAGTAAGGAGGTCAAACCTAAATGGGATCTTCTTGAAACAATTCAAATCAATACCGAAGATTGGGATAATGACAAAGGTAAAGAACCAGGTATAAACTATGAGTATGACTGCATTAAGTCTTTTTGCTGAAACTGCTGATTTTTAAGAGCTTAGTGCTTAATATAGTCTTAATCCTCAAATTTATTGTTGATTGTTTTAGAGCCTTTGCTTCTCATATCAATGCTCCTAAAGAAAAATGGGACATGTATCATGAGCCTTTTAAAGACACTTGCATGGAAAATGAAATTGTTATTAATGATAGAAATAAACATGCTCAAACCTCTGAAAGTACTATTTCTTATAAGCATGTTAATTTTTGTGGAATACATAGACTTTGTGATAATAATCAAATTGAAGAAGAATATTGTATCACCCACAGGAATGAAAAAACTAGAACGTGGTATAGGGCTCTAAATGATCTTGGTAAAAAAGTTTGTGCCCTCTATCCTTTTATTTGTGAACTTTGCTTTGAAGTGGGTCATTTCAATTTTCAATGCTTAGGCCATAATAATAGCCCTTCTAATCCAATGAGTATTGCAAGTTTGTATTGTGAAGACATGATCACTCCTAATCAACATGATGAACTTACATTATATTGGGGGCGTGAAGAGTTATCAAGAAAAACCTCTTTGGTAGATATGGGTGCTTTTGATATGAATAGTGTCCTGCATGGTTGTCATCTTTATTATGGTGATAATTGCCACACAAATACTTACATACAAAATATTATAAAAGATGAGGTTTTACCAAAATATGACAGGACTAATATGTGTTTTGATCTTATTAATGAAAAGGAGGAATCCTCCCAAGTTTCTTATATTGTCTCTAACAATAAACCAGGGTATATGGAGAAGCTTCCTTTCAAGCCTCTCCCACCTAAAGAGAAGAAGAAAAATAAGAAAATGAGGAGTAAAAGGAGAGAGGAAATGGTATTTTACCCTAAGCATGTTGCCCCTATTATAGTTTTTGATGAGTCTGAACTCGATGATGTTCCTATGCCTATTACCTATAGTAGTGATCATGATTGGGAAAAGCACACTACTTTTGATATTGAAAATCTCTTCGGTACCAATTCTGAAAATGATGATATTAATAATTGCTATACTATTAGTGATATCCATGTTCCTTCCAATGATGATATGTTTACAAATGAACACACTTTGGAAGATAACTATTCTATTGCTTATGATGATACTACACCTCCAATATATGATGATTGCAATGATGAATATGATATTTTCAGTCCACCTACTATTGAGGAGAAAATTAATTATGATTACAATATGCCTCCTATATTTGATGATTATGGTGATGAAAATAATAATGATAGCTATTTTGTTGAATTTGCTCCCACTACAATTAATAAGAATGACTATGTTTATGTGGGGAGTATTAATTCTTTTATGCATGTGGCTCATGATAAGAATGTTTCTTGTGATAGTTATACTGTTAATTTTATTCATGATGGTACTGAAAGTTATTATGAGAGAGGGAAATATGGTTTTATGTATCTCAACAATATTAAGTTCCCCTCTTTATGTTGAAAGTCTTGAAGTTGCACTTGTTTTGCTTTCCTATGATTGTTTCTTTGTGCTTTCATGACTTGTTTCTTTACAACATTCCTATGCATAGGAAGTGGGTTAGACTTAAATGTGTTTTGAATTTGCTTCTTGATGCTCTCTTTTACTTCAATTCATATTTCTTATGTGAACATCTTCTCAAACTATCAAGCCTACTTAAAGGCGTTAAAGAAAAGTGCTTATTGGGAGATAACCCAAAAGTTTTAGTTGAGTCTTGGAAGTTATTTCTTCAGTAATAACCTCTCCTTATACTTTTTATTTGCTTTTTGTGCCAAGAGTAACCTCTAATGTGAGAGAAGTAATGATTGGGAAAGTTGTTGTCCCGAAACAGATTTCTGTGCTTCACGGTAAAAATTCGTGTAAAATCTCTGTACGCTGTTTTGAGGCATGAATTTTTGTGCCTCTCCCCCAGGTTGTTATCTAAATTTTGTTAGTTCGGCACTTTTCGATTTGAGCAAAAGAAGGTCTTCGAAAAATTGGTTTTTAACTGCTGGTCTGTTTTGACAGATTTCTGCCATTATTTGCATTTGCTTCTTGTTGGTTCCTTTTTGAGTTCTTTTGGGGAATTGAGATTTTTGAGGGAAGTGCTGCAGTAGCTTGTGTCTTAATGGAAGTTTTATTGGTGTTGAAACTGAACCTAAAGACTTATTATCTTGAGTGCACTAATGTTGCTAATAAAGATTGTGTGAAGTTTTGTATGAAGGAAAATTTTTAGGTGTATGGAGAGAATGGTGTAATGAGATGAAGAATGGACTAAAGCTCAATCTAGGGGACGCCACCCCGTGTCACCCCAAGAAATATTCAAGAGGTACAAGCATCAAAGCTTGGGGATTCCCAAGGCATCCCCTTCATCATCAATAAAAATCCTAGGTTTCTTCCAAACACTTCATTTTTATTGTTTCATGCAAAGTTGTGTTGTTCTTGAAGAGTCTTCTTTTTCGTTTTTGTTTTGGTTTTCGTTTGCTTGGTTTTCTTAGTTTGCTGAATAAATTGGCTAGACCCCCTCTTTCATGCATTGGTTTTCAAGTAGTTTGGTTTGGATTGGAAAAGAGTAGGAAAAGTTTATGCTTAAATGGTAAAGAGAGCTTGTTTTTTACTGTGGCCCATATGCTTTGTCATGCCATGCTTGATATTGTTTTGGCTTTATGCTTAGTGATCTTTGCTGTAGCATGACATGTTATAAACAATTGAGATTGCTTAATGTGCCTTGGAAGAATCATGCGTTGTTTTAGCATATTAAAGCATAGTGATACATTGCAAATGTATCTATAATTTTTGATGTTCCATGCTTGGTTCTATCCACTTTCTTGTGTTTTGTTCCAACTTTGGAGTACTTTTCATATGATTTCTTTGATTAACCTATTAACAAGAGCCACAGCGTCAGCTGCCTGTTTTCTGCTGTTTTTGGTTCCAGGAAAGTCAGAAAATGAATATTCTCGGAATTGGACGGGACAAAAGCCAAAGCGCCTATTTTTCCGGAAGGGATCAAGTGCCAGAATATGAGACGGAGAGGGACCAGGGGGCCACCACACCACCTGGCCGCGTGGCCCATCCTGGCCCGCGCCAGGGGGTGGTGAGGCCAGCCCTGGCACCCCCTCGGCCTCTCCTTCCGCCTATAAGTTGCCCTCAGGACGAAAACCCTAAGTACCCGATCAAAAATCCACGAAAGAGTCTGTAGCCACTGTCATCTCCATTCCTAGATCAGGAGGGATCTGAAGCTCTTCCCGGTACCCTGCCGGAGAGGGGAATTCACCCTGGAGGCCTTCTTCATCACCATGCAAGCCTCCGGTGTGATGCGTGAGTAGTTCATCCTTGGACTATGGATCCATGTAGTAGCTAGATGGCTGGTTTCTCCTCCTTTGTGCTTTCATGTTTAGATCTTGTGAGCTCCGTTCATGATCAAGATCATCTATTTGTAATTCATACATGTTATGTTTGCGGGGATCCGATGGATATTGAGATGCTATTTCAGATTGATTATTGATTCTATCATGTCTTTGTTATTTGAGATCTTGCATGCTTTCCGTTGTTAGTAGCTATCTTGGCCAAGTAGATGCTAGCAACTCCAAGAGTTACTATTTATGCTCGATAGTGGGTTCATGCCTCTGGTAATCTGGGGAAGTGACAGAAATCTCTAAGGTACTAGATGTGCTGTTGCTACTAGGGAGAAAACAACAATCCTTTGTTCATAGAACAATTGTATTGTTTACTTTACACGGAGTTCGTAAAGCAATAATCTGTTGCTTGCAACTTAATACTAGAGGGGGTTCGGATGATAATCTGAAGGTGGATTATTAGTCATAGATGCAGTTGGATGGCGGTCTATGTATTATGTTGTAATGCCCAATCAAGTCTCAAAGGAGTCAAGATGATTAGTATATGCATGTATTGCTTTCTCATTGTTTGTCAATTGCCCCGCTGTAATTTGTTGACCCAGCATGTTATCTATCTTAAGGAGAGCCACCTCTAGTGAACTATGGATCCCGGTCCTTGTCTTTTACATACAATCTATAAACTATTTCTGCTTTGTGTTTACTTTTTGCAAACTTTTACTTCTTTCCATTCGATACGTTTAATCCTTTGTTTTCAGCAAAACACGGTGAGATTGACAACCTCATCGCAAGTGGGGGACAAAGTTCTGTGGTTGTGTTGTGCATGTCTCCATGTTGCTACTAGCACCGGTAGTGCGCCCTGCCAAAGCTTAGCTAGTAACACCTTTGGGGTGTTTCCTTTCTCCTACTGGTTCGATTAAACCTTGGTTTCATAACTGAGGGAAAACTTACTGCTGTGCTCATCGTACCTTCCTCTTGGGGTTCCCAACGAGCTCTACGTTGAAAGTCGAGCGCATCAAGATTTTCTGGCGCCGTTGCCGGGGAGTCAAGGACATCCTCACAAGGGGAGTCCCTCATAACCAATCTCTTTACTTTGTTGTTTTTGTTTTGCTTAGTTCCTTTTTGCTTTGTTTGCTTGTTTTGTTCTTCAAAAATCACAAAAAAATTAGTTTTACTAGTTTGCTTTCTTATTTGAAAACCCAAAAAATGACTACTCTTGAAAACACTAAGTTGTGTGACTTCACTAGCACCAACAACAATGATTTTATGAGCACACCTATTGCTCCACCTGTGGCTGAAAATACTTTCTTTGAGATAAAACCTGCTTTGCTCAATCTTGTTATGAGAGAACAATTTTCTAGTATTGGTAATGAAGATGCTGCTTCCCATCTAAATAACTTTGTTGAACTTTGTGAGATGCAAAAGCATAGGGATATAGATGGTGATATTATTAAGCTGAAATTGTTTCCTTTCTCTTTGAGAGGAAAAGCTAAAGAGTGGTTGAATTGCTTAACTAGGAATAGTATTGATTCTTGGACTAAGTGCAAAGATGCTTTTATTGGAAAATACTATCCTCCTCCTAAGATTATATCCATGAGAAGTGAAATAGTGAAGTTTAAACAACTTGATAATGAGCATGTTGCTCAAGCTTGGGAAAGAATGAAATCTTTGGTAAAGAATTGTCCCACTCATGGACTGACTGCTTGGATGATCATCCAAACTTTTTATGCAGGATTGAACTATTCTTCAAGGAACCTATTGGATTCTGCTGCTGGAGGTACCTTTATGACCATCACTTTGGGTGCTGCAGCAAAAACTTCTGGACAATATGATGGTTAATTATTCTGAATGGCATACTGGGAGAGCTCCACAAGGTAACAAGGTAAATTCTGTTGAGGAAACTTCCTCCTTGAGTGATAAGATTGATATTATTATGTCTATGATTGTTAATGGGAAAGCCCATATTGATCCAAATAATGTTCCTTTAGCTTCTTTGGTTGCTCAAGAAGAGCAAGTTGATGTGAACTTCATAAGAAATAACAACTTTGGCAACAAAGCTTATGGTAATAATGCTTATAGGAACAATTTTGGTAACAACAATTATAAGCCTTATCCTCCTAATACTACTTATGGCTATGATGGTAAATCTGAATTACCTAGTGAAGGAAGAATTTTAGAAGTTGAAAGAGCGACTAAAAACTTCATGCAAATGCAATATGAGCAAAATAAGCTATTTACTAAAACTACGGAGGAACAATCTATCATTTTGAAGAACATTAGCCATCAACTTGAGAGTCTAAATAGGGAAATTCCTGGTTTACAATTGAAACTCTCTAATGCTGAAAGAAATATATCATCTCTATCTGAAGCTCAATCTTCATTGATTAATAAAATGGCTGCTAAACCTGAAACTAATGAGAATCCCTTTGCACCTACTAATGCCATACAAGTAAGAATTGATGAAAATGTTAGACTATTAGCTGAATTACATGCTAAGTGGGAAAGAGAAGATGAAATTGCTAGAAACATTAGTGTTTCTACTATCACCACCACTAGTGTTGAGGCTAACAATAGTTCTACTACTTTAGATGATAAAGTTGATTTTGATCTTGATGGGTGCAATATCTCTGAAGTTATTAAGTTCCTACAAAAGCTTGCTAAAAGTCCTAATGCTAGTGCTATGAACATGGCTTTTACAAAACACATTATCGATGCTCTCATAAAGATTAAAGAAGAAAAGATGAAACATAAAGCTTCTATTCCTATAAAGCAAGAAGATGGTTGGGAACCCATCATTAATATGAAAGTGAATGACTTTGATTTCAAAGCTTTGTGTGATCTTGATAGTAGTGTTTCTATTATGCCTAGAAGGATTTATGATATGCTTGATTTGCCTCCTCTTGAAGATTGCTATTTGAATGTCCCACTTGATGATAATGTTAAAAAGAAACTCATGGGGAGTCTTAATGATGTTCTTATTATGGTTAACAATTCTTATGTCCCCGTTGGTTTCTATGTTTTGGATGCTGAATACAATGCTTCTTGTCCTATTACTTTGGGAAGACCTTTTCTTAGAACTGTTGGTGCCATCATTGATATGAAAGAAGGCACCATTAAATATAAACTCCCACTCAAGAAAGGTATATAACACTTCCCTAAAAAGAGAGAAAATATTTCTTTTGCTTCTCCTATGAAAACAAAATTTGGTTTTAATGCTTCTTCATTTGAGAACACTTGATTCTTTCTTTGCTTCTTATGCCTAACTTAAAGGCGTTAAAGAAAAGTACTTGTTGGGAGTTAACCCAAGAGTTTTAGTTGAGTCTTGTAAGTTATTACCTCTTTAATAACCTCTCCTTATCCTTTTTATTTGCTTTTTGTGCCAAGAGTAACCTCTAATGAGAGTGAAGTAATGATTGGGAAAGTTGCTGTCCCGAAACAGATTTTTGTGCTTCACCGTAAACATTCCTGGGAGAGCTCTGTACGTCGGATTGAGCTGTAATTGTTTGTGCTTCTGCCCCAGGTTGTTATCTAACTTTCGTTAGTTCAACACTTTTTGATTTGAGAAACAGAAGGTCTTCTAAAAAATTCGTCTTTACCTGTTGGTCTGTTTTGATAGATTTCTGCCATTTTCTGCATTTGCTTCTTCTTAGTTCCTTCTTGAGTTCCTTTGGGGAATTGAGCTTTTTGAGGGAAGTGCTACAGTATCTAGTGTTCTAATGGAAGTTTATTTGGTGTTAGAACTTAACCTTGAGACTTATTTATCTTAAGTGCACTAATGTTGCTAATGAGATTGTGTGAAGTTTTGTATGAAGGAAAAATTTCAGGAGTATGGAAGGAATGAGTAATGAGATGAAGGATGGACTAAAGCTCAAGCTTGGGGATGCCACGCGTGTCACCCCAAGAAATATCCAAGAAGTACAAGCCACAAATCTTGGGGATGCCCAAGGCATCCCCTTCTTCATCAATAAAAAATCCAGGTTTCTTCCAAACGCTTCGTTTTTATTGTTTCATGCACATTTGTGTTTTTCTTGGAGCGTCTTCTTTTTCGTTTTCGTTTTGGTTTTAGTTTGCTTGGTTTGCTTAGTTTTCTGAATAAGTTAGTTGGACCCCCTCTTCATACATTGGTTTGTAATTAGTTTGGTTTGGTTTGGAAAAGAGTAGGAAAGCTCATGCTTATGTGGTAAAAAGAGCTCGTTTTTGACTGTGGCTATGCTTTGTCATGCCGTGCTTGATATTGTTTTGGCTTTATGCTTAGTATTCTTTGCTGTAGCATGACTTGTTATAAACAATTGAGATTGGTTAATGTGCCTTGGATGAATCATGCGTTGTTTTAGCATATTAAAGCATAGGATAGTGGTATTCTCCTTTGATGCTTTATTTGGGTTGACTTGGCACATGCTCACACCATGTTATGACTATCTAAAGTCACAATAGCCTTTATGATCCTTTAGTTTTCAACTTGTAGTATCACTTTATGCTTTGATCAATGACGTTTTGTCACTCTGCATGATTATGGCCATTATTCCTCTCTTAGTTTGTCGCTCCTAGTCTTTTGCTAGCCTCTACAACCAAGTATGAGTTCCACTCATGCATCCAACTCCCTAAACCAAGTTATTCCAAAAGAGTCCACCATACCTACCTACTAGCTTATGCTATTCCAAGTATATTCATGCTTTTGTTTACCTTCCACTTGTTATGAGAAAACTAGTGATTAAAGCTCTCACGAACTTGATGGCACACTTTACTTTTTTGCCTCTAATAAACTTGAACCATTGGGTCCTTCTTTGTTGCGTATATGCTTGCGCTTTATAAGTTGAAATTAGCAGAACCATGTATCATGGGGAACGCTTTCAACATTGCACTTGTACTTTGTACCCCATTGATATCATGTTCTTTTGCTTACGGATCCCAGCGGTGTGAAATAAAAGTGGAACTTGTAAGATCATGGAGTTTGTATGTGTGTTAGAGAAACGCCTGGGCCGCTAGCCTAAGCCATGCCTAATCATGGTGGAAACTTGCAGCATCACCATAATGAGCACTCTATGAAGCATACTCAATAAAAACCTATGCAAATAGCAAATAAAAAGATCGCTGAGATGCTCATTGTCTACTTGCCTTGTCATTTTGATTATGGGAAAGCTCCCGTATCATGTGCAAGGGGTACCCCGTTGGCGGTTCTTAGTGATACACATATATTTACAATGACAAGAGCTTACTCGTGACTGAAGTTGAGTAGCACGAGGATCGGTCTTCGTAAGTAAGGGGCATGAGATTTCGGTTTATAACTTGTCAAGCATATCCTCTTAGTTGTGTCACTTTAACCTTAATCACTTCAAGATGCTTATGATAGGGGCAATGAGAGCTGAAAGCTATAAGTACCATAATTTTTGGAAGCTCTTTATGAGACTTGAATCCCTACTTCCTTTTACAAAAGGCCTTTCCTCCACCATTATACTGAGTCTCCACCTTCTATCTTTATGCACTTACTTTGAGAGCATAGTGGCCATTCTTAGTTCTATGTGCATTGTCCCAAGACTAGTTGATTGATGCATAACTTGTTATTGCTTGTTTGAAACTATTGTATCTAGTCACTCTTATGAACTTTGAAGGTGTCCTATGCATTTATATTTGCTACTCTATTGAGGGACAAGCTGAATACTATTATGCTATGTTTTCTTTATGTGAAACAAACAAACGTCTTGCAAAGCATGTTATTCATGAATCTTTTGTTTGTGCCTCTTCATGTTGCATCATAGTTTCTTTGCCTATTCCTAGAACGTTTTCTTTAATGTTATGATTGAAGTACTATGATCCCAGCTTTGAATGTTTTACAAATATTTTGATCAAGTCTTTGATGGTGCATGTCACCTCAAAAATTATTTCTTTTTATCACTTACCTACTCGAGGACGAGCAGGAGTTAAGCTTGGGGATGTTGATACATTGCAAATGTATCTATAATTTTTGATGTTCCATGCTTGGTTTTATCCACTTTCTTGTGTTTTGTTCCAACTTTGGAGTAGTTTTCATATGATTTCTTGGACTAACCTATTAACAAGAGCCACAGTGCCAGCTGCCTGTTTTCTGCTGTTTTTGGTTCCAGGAAAGTCAGAAAATGAATATTCTCGGAATTGGACGGGACAAAAGCCAAAGTGCCTATTTTTCCGGAAGGGATCAAGTGCCAGAATACGAGACGGAGAGGGACCAGGGGGCCACCACACCACCTGGTCGCGCGGCCCAGCCTGGCCCGCGCCAGGGGGTGGTGAGGCCAGCCCTGGCACCCCCTCGGCCTCTCCTTCCGCCTATAAGTTGCCCTCGGGACAAAAACCCTAAGTACCCGATCAAAAATCCACGAAAGAGTCTGTAGCCGCCGTCATCTCCATTCCTAGATCAGGAGGGATCTGAAGCTCTTCCCGGCACCCTGCCAAAGAGGGGAATTCACCCTGGAGGCCTTCTTCATCACCATGCAAGCCTCCGGTGTGATGCGTGAGTAGTTCATCCTTGGACTATGGATCCATGTAGTAGCTAGATGGCTGGTTTCTCCTCCTTTGTGCTTTCATGTTTACATCTTATGAGCTCCGTTCATGATCAAGATCATCTATTTGTAATTCATACATGTTGTGTTTGCGGGGATCCGATGGATATTGAGATGCTATTTCAGATTGATTATTGATTCTATCATGTCTTTGTTATTTGAGATCTTGCATGCTTTCCGTTGTTAGTAGCTATCTTGGCCAAGTAGATGCTAGCAACTCCAAGAGTTAGTATTTATGCTCGATAGTGGGTTCATGCCTCTAGTAATCTGGGGAAGTGACAGAAATCTCTAAGGTACTAGATGTGCTGTTGCTACTAGGGAGAAAACAACAATCCTTTGTTCATAGAACAATCATATTGTTTACTTTACACGCAGTTTGTAAAGCAATAATCTGTTGCTTGCAGCTTAATACTGGAGGGGGTTCGGATGATAACCTGAAGGTGGATTATTAGTCATAGATGCAGTTGGATGGCGGTATATGTATTATGTTGTAATGCCCAATCAAGTCTCAAAGGAGTCAAGTTGGGGACAAAGTTCTGTGGTTGTGTTGTGCGGGTCTCCACGTTGCTACTAGCACCGGTAGTGCGCCCTGCCAAAGCTCAGCTAGTAACACCTTTGGGGTGTTTCCTTGCTCCTACTGTTTCGATTAAACCTTGGTTTCATAACTGAGGGAAAACTTACTGATGTGCTCATCGTACCTTCCTCTTGGGGTTCCCAACTAGCTCTACGTTGAAAGTCGAGCGCATCACATAGTATTGTGGTATTCTCCTTTGATGCTTTATTTGGGTTGACTTGGCGCATGCTCACACCATGTTATGACTATCCCAAGTCACCATAGCATTTATGATCCTTTAGTTTTCGACTTGTAATATCACTTTATTCTTTGATTAATGATGTTTTGTTGCTTTGCATGATTAAGGCCATTATTGCTCTCTTAGTTGGTCACTCCCAGTCTTTTGCTAGCCTCCATAACCAAGTATGAGTTCCACTCATGCATCCAACTCCTAAAATCAAGTTATTCCAAAGAGTCCACCATACCTACCTATTAGCATTTGCTATTCCAAGTATATTCATGTTTTTATCTACCTTCTGAATTAAACTTGTTATGAGAAAACTAGTGATTAAAGCTCTCACTAACTTGATGGCACACTTTACTTTTCTTGCCCTTAATAAACTTGAACCATTGTGTTGTCTATGTTGTATATGCTTGCACTTATATGTTGGGGATTAGCAGAACCATGCTGTCATGGGGAACGCTTTCAACATTGCACTTCTACTTTGTACCTAGTTGATATCATGCTCTTTTGTCTATGGATGTCGTCGGTGTGAAATGAAAGGGGAGCTTGTAAGTCCATGGAGTTATGTATATGTGTTAGAAAAACGCCTGGGCCGCCGGTCTAATCCATGCTGTCATGGTGGAAACCTGCAGTGTAACCATAATGAGCTGTCTATGAAGCATTCTTCTTATAAAAAAAGAGTCAGATATTGAGAAAAAAGAGAAAAAGAAAAAATGAGATATGAGAGAAAAGGAAAGAGAGAAAAAAGCACCATTTTCCCATTGTAAATAAGAAGATTGCTGAGATGCTCGTTGTCTGCTTGCCTTGTCATTTTGATATGGGGATTCTTCCGTATCATCGGGCAAGGGGTACCTTGTTGGCGGTTCTCTATGATACACATGTACTTACTATGACAAGAACTTACCGGTAACTAAACTTGAGTAGCATGAGGAGCGGCCCTCGTATTCAAGGGACATGAGCTTTCAACTTATACTTTGTCACGCATATACTCCATAGTTTTTTCACTTTAACCTTAATCACTTCAACATGCTTATGATAGGGACAATGAGAGCTGAAAGCTAATAAGTACCATAATTTTTGGAAGCTCTTTGTGAAACTTGAATCCCTGCTTCCTTCTATGAAAGCCTTTCTTCCACTTTTATATTGAGTCTCCACCTTCAATCTTTATGCATCTATTGAGAGAGCATAGTGGGGCATTCTTAGTTTAATGTGCATTGTCCCAAGACTTGTTGATTGATGCATAACTTTGATATTGCTTGTTCTTAAACTATTTGTATCTAGTCACCCTTATAAACTTTGAAGGTGTCCTATGCATTTATGTTTGCTACTCTATGAGGGACAAGCTGAATGCCACTATGCTATGTTTTCTTTATGTGAAACAAACAAACATCTTGCAAAGCATTGTTATTCATGAATCTTTTGCTTGTGCATTTTCTTGTTACAACATAGTTGCTATGTCTTATTGTTAGAACTTTATCTTTCATGCTATGTTGTAGTACTATGATCCCAGCTATCAATGTTTTACAAATACTTTGATCAAGTTTATGATGGTGCATGTCACCTCAAAAATTATTCTTTCTTTTTATCACTTACCTACTCGAGGACGAGCATGAGTTAAGCTTGGGGATGTTGATACGTTGCAAACGTATCTATAATTTTTGATGTTCCATGCTTTTTTAGTATCTACTTTGCTTTAATTTGTCAACACTTTGAGGTATTTTTATATGTTTTTTGGGACTAACCTATTAACAAGATGCCACAGTGTTAGTTGCCTGTTTTCTTCTTGTTTTTGGTTCCAGAAAAGGCAGAAAATCAATATTCTTGGAATTGGATGGGACAAAAGCCAATATGCCTATTTTTCCTAGAGCAACACGGAAACACGAAGCAGAGACGGAGTAGGAAACCAAGGTGGGCACACCATATGGTGGCGCGGGCTAGCCTTGGTGGCGCCAACAGGTGGTGTGGGCCCCCTGGCCGCCCACCGACCTTGTATCTTCGCCTATAAGATGACTCCCGATGCAAAAACCCTAAATCGTCAAGCCTCCAGCCATGAAAAGTTCCGCAACTCTGCCGCTATCGAAGGGGAGATTCGGGGGACAGAAAGTCTCTGTTCTGGCACCCTGCCGGGACGGGAAAGTGTCCTCGGAGCCATCTCCATCGATCTCCACCGCCATCTTGATACATTGCAAATGTATCTATAATTTTTGATGTTCCATGCTTGGTTTTATCTACTTTCTTGTGTTTTGTTCCAACTTTGGAGTACTTTTCATACGATTTCTTGGACTAACCTATTAACAAGATGCCATAGTGCCAGTTGCCTGTTTTCTGCTTTTTTTGGTTCTAGGAAGTCAGAAAATGAATATTCTCGGAATTGGACGGGACAAAAGCCAAAGTTACTATTTTCCCGGAAGACTCACGGAGCCAGAAGGAGAGTCGGAGAGGGGCCACAGGGTGTCCACACCCCCCTTGGCGTGGGCCAGCCCAGGCCGCACCAGGGCATGGTGTGGGCCCCCTGGCCGGCCACCGACCTTGCCTCTTTCGCCTATAAGAGCCTCTCGATACCAAAACCCTAAATAGTCAATCAGAAGTCCACGACAAGTTCCGCAACACCGTCGCCACCGAAGGGGAGATTCGGGGGACAGAAAGTCTCTATTTCGGCACCCTGCCGGGACGGGGAAGTGCCCTTGGAGCCATCTCCATCGATCTCCACCACCATCTCCATCACCGTTGCTGATTCCCATGATAAGGAGGGAGTAGTTCTCTCTCGAGGCTAAGGGTTCTACCGGTAGCTATGTGTTCATCTCTCTCTCTATGCATGATCTTATTGAGATCATGAGCTTGTAATCTATAGATCTACCTTGCTACTCAAGTGCTTTAATAGATCTCTGCTCTCCCCATGTGTGTGAAAGTGACAGCATGCTCACCATGGTGGCACTTAGGCTAGAGATTACAAATACTTGTTATGAGTTATATGTGGAGTTGGATGTCTTTATGAAATTGTGGTGTTTGTTCGAACCATCTAGTGCTCAAGGTGACAGTGTGGGGTTTTCTAGATGGGGAAGGCTTACTTTGAGGTGTGATGTTATAGCCCTACCATGGATTAGAGTGTCCAACCGGAGAGTAGTTCAGAGTAGTATCATAAAGAGATTATATTTATATGAGAATGTTCACTAGTGAAAGTATGATCCCTAGGCCTTGTTTCTAAGCATTGAAACACGGTTTGCTACTAGATACGTTACATGTTTGCTTGCTTCCATCTTTATTTCAGTTTTACTTTAGTCTTTTCCACGCCATCAAGCTATCTTCTATCACCGTTACCACTTATAATTATCTATACCACTTGTATTTCACTATCTCTTCGCCGAACTAGTGCACCTATACACCTGACAAGTGTATTGGGTGTGTTGGGGACACAAGAGACTTCATGTATCTTGATTGCAGGGTTGCTTGAGAGGGGATACCTTTGATCACTTGCTCCCTGAGTTCGATAAACCTTGGGTCATCCACTTAAGGGAAAACTTGCTGCTGTTCTAAAAACCTCTGCACTTGGAGGCCCAACAACTATCTACAAGAATAGAAGTGCGTAGGCATCAGCAACCCATGCAAAGTAAAGGTTTGAGTAAGTTTTTAAATTTTCAATGAAAGTTTTATTTGAGCATTGTGTTAAATAAGGAACATTTGGTGCTCTAGCGAAGAAGAAGGAAGATTGATAATGCCAAAATTGGTCAAAAATCTAAGCTGACATTTTTCTGTCAAAACTTGATATTTCGTTAAGTTTCAGATTAATAAAGAATCCTTGGAGAAGCAGAAATTTTTTGATGGACACAGAAGGTTTAACGACCAACTATACGGTAGGAATAAAAATTATGGTCGTATAGCTGCGGTCGTATAGTTGTTTTGACATCACCCCTTTCATCCATGAAAAGTACTAATAGTTTAACGACCAACTATACGGCCGGAATTAAAAATTCCGCCCGTATAGCTGCCATCGTATAAATATCAATGCCTTTGACAAATCCATTTTTCCGAGTACTGATAGTTTAACGACCAACTATATGGCGGGAATAAAAATTCTGCCCGTATAGTTGCGGTCGTATAGATATCAACCCATCTCCAAAAATCTTATTCAGAGTCCAGAGAGTTCAACGACCAACTATACAGCGGGAATAAAAATTCCCGCCCGTATAGTTCTAGCCGTATAGTTAGTTCCACCGTAGATATAATTTATAGTCGGTTCATAACTATACGGCGAGACCTATATGGGTCGCGCCCGTATAGTTGGTCGTTACGAGAGGCGGCTAGGGTTTTTGACCTCCCCTTTTAAAGCTGATTGCATCTAACCTTTTTCATTAAGTTTTCGCAAAGCTACAACCTCTAGCCTCGAAAAATCCTCGCCATCCCTATACAAGCCCCTCTAACAACATCCGTGCAGCGAAGCCATGCAGCCCTTCCATGTCAACAAGATCTAGAAGAAGAAACAAGAGAAGCCCGTGAAGAGGATCGAAGAAGTAGAACCTAAAGGGTCATCGTCATCATCCAGCCCGGAGATCAAGCCTCTCCCAAATTGGGAGGACATGTTCCGTCAAAGGATGGAGATGATGAGGCAAGCTGAGCAGGGAAAGAACAAGGACGAGCATCTCCCTAACCCTTATCGTCACAACATAGGATCCTATTATAAAGCTCCTCTTGGTCCATCACCTCTTAAACCTAAGAAGGTGCGGCAAGATGAGATTCATGATAAGATCTATGAGTTGGAAAAAGCTTCTAAAGCGTGCGTTGAAACAATCGGAGAAGGAATCGACTCCTACTAGATGATGAGGAAAGACCTTGAGAAAAAGGTCAATGACATCGATGGTAGAGTTGGTTTCTTGATTAAAACTGTTTTTGAGTTGAAAGATGAGAAGAAATTCCACAAGAAGAAAATTTTGAAGATCCAATACGACATGGCTGAGCTCAGAATTTGCCTCGCAAGCATGGCTAAAGTATGCAACACAGAGGAAGAAGGCAATAACCTTCCTACCCAGGAGGAGGAATAGGTATCAACAAGGAGTTATTTGATCCTGCCTAGCTTGATTCTAATCTTTGGGAGATCTTTAAGACCTTGTAAATTATCTTATAAATTTTATATTACTATTTTAGTTTTGCATTAGTTCAAGCTTAGAAATAAATTTTGCATCAATTGAATTCCCTTAAGGAATAGTCGTTCCCTTTTATGAAATTCCGAGTTTATTATTATATATGGAGCAATATTGAGTTTTTGTTTATCTTATTGGATATATGAATGTTTGAGTATAATTTTACTTGCACTTGATGATAACAATAGGAGTCTTCCACAGCATTGGTATTAATGGAACATATAAAGATAATTTGGTCAATATATTGTAAATCTACGATTTGATTTACAAAGAAAATTATCTATGCAGTTAAGTTGAAAAAGAAACCTTCAACAAAGGAAAATAAAAAGTGCTATCAAATTAGAGTGAGACCAAGTTGAGGTAGAATCTTCAAGTCATAAAAAATGCTTCATATACAATTGGAATTTGATAATTGAGATCATTAAACTTTGAATTCCTACATGAAGTGGAATGTACGGCTAGCTCCTTTGCACAACACTTAAACAAAAGTGTGAGGATATACATACAAAGAAAAAGAAAATAAGAAAAAGAGCGAATGTGCAAAGAGAAAATAGGCATACACCGCCATATTGTAGTATGACAAAGAGACACTTTTGAAATTTTAAATCCCAAGTGGGTATGATAATCCTAAAACACTTGGGACTACCTCGCTAACTCATTCGGTTGAACCGGATACTTTTAGATTATGTTGAGATTCATCTTTTGTGAACTATTGATCACTAAGGTGTGGAACCCTGTTAATACTATTCATATGGTTTGAGTAAGGTACTATTCATGAACTTATTCCTATGTATCATATATGATAATCACATGATGCAAAATGCCTCATTTATTTTATCGACTCAGCTTCATGAATATGAAGAATCACATCCATTAAGCTAAACTTGCTCAGGACGAGCAAGAGTCTAAGCTTGGGGAAGTTGGTGAGTACATATTTGCATCATGTTTTACATTGTTATTTTGCACTGTAGATGTAGGATCTTGGTATTTTACGGCGTTCACGCGCATGTTTTATGTCTGTTTTCACCAGGATTAGGACAGACGATGGATAAAATGGAAAAAATTCTTGGAGCAGTTGTACTGAGGAGAAACGGATCGAAAAACAACGTAAATCGCTTATTTGAGAAATATCAATAATACCAGAAGAAAATCCGAAGCGAACAAGGCAGACAGACGGTTTAACGACCAACTATACGGCGAGAATGCTTTTTCCGGCCGTATAGTTCCTGCCGTATAGTTGGCGCCGCCTCCGCCTCCTCAAATAGTTTCACCCGTGCAACTTGATCGGAGAGACGACATACAGAACACCCGAAAATCGCTGAAATCTCACCTCTGGAAGGCATCTGGAGGGGGAACTCGTCCACCAGGGATCCATCTTCACCCTGCACAGATCTGGGAGGCTAAGGCATCGATCTTCATCATCAACCGCTGCATCACCACCATCTCCATCCATCCCATCTACATCTTGTCTAGATCTTGTTGTAATTTCCATACTCGTTGTGAATTTATACAAGTACTATTCATCTATGATAGATTCCATTATTATTGCCATGATGTTGATTGCCTCCATGTCTAAGTAGATCTCTAGTTCTTGGGAAGATGGAGAAACCCTAGCACATGATTAAGGTGAGATAAAGATTATTATGTTATACATCATTATGTGTATGTGTTAATTGTCTTCATCTTGATGTTGGGAGTTGTGCACCTCCTTAATATTTTCCTCTCATGGGGACTCGATGAAGGGGATTACTTGTTGGTAGACGGAGGGATGATAACACTTACTGTGACTATAAAGCTATTGTCATTCTTTACGTATCGACTTGGGGAATCAAGGAGAACTCATAAATCCATGTCCATGCCACGGGAGAAAACCCTTAATAGCGGGATGATACGATTGATGTCGTTTATCTATCAGTTGTGGTTATGAAGGATGATGTGAGCAGTGGTTGTTGCCTATTTGTCCATATATGGAGCTCCTCCCACATACATACATATGATGAGAATATTCGTTATAATAATCTTGATTGCTTAGTCTAAATTGCTAGAGGCATATCCACTACTCCCTGAGAATGCCTTTTTCCTTATTGCAGTTCCAAGTTCTTTTACACACGCGATTCTTACTATCCGCATTAAGTTTTACTTTACTTTAAATTGCCTCGTTCAACCAAAAACCCAAAAACAACTCTACTTTTCTTGCATCTTAAACTTAATCCTTAAGTACTTTTTTTAGTTTTAGTTAAAAGCATTTTAGTCTTTCCCCTACTGCTCCCTGTGGGATCGATATCTTTATTTCGAAACTAGCTACAAATGATCTGTGCACTTGCAGTCATCAAGCCGCGGCTGCTCGACCGCGACCTTGCCACGCCCACCCCGCCTCTGGCCGTGCCCAGACCATCCATGTCCTGCGCTGTTCTCGTGCCGCCGTCATCTCTGCTACCTGCGGGGCCCCGTAGCTCTGACCGCCCCTATGCTCCGCGTCCGCGCAGCGATGCCGAGGCCTGCAGCTGCCCCTGTCCGTGATGACCTCCTCCTCATGTTCATGTCAAGTTCGTGTGATGCCCTATTACTCTGAGACGTTCTGGTGTGGTGAATTAGAAGCGGGGTTATGCTAGTGGTTGATGTGGTTTGGAGCTAGTGTGTTGCCAATGAGGAGGTACTCATGAAGTTGTACTGTTGATCGGCTCATGTATATGCAGTGACGAAGTGGTGGCGTTTTGGTGAGGGCTGTGAGTTGGTGTAGATGAGAGATGATGTGGTGTTGAAGCCGCCCGGGTAAAACCGAAGAGCAAGCTGCCTGAAATCCTCTGGACAACATCTGCCTCACAGAGCCGAAGACCGCGGAACCCCGAGGCCTTTGACACGGAACACCGAGACCCTGGACTCGAAGACCCCGAGATCTCCTACATAGAGTCCGAAGCCCCGATCCGAAGCCGTGACCGATCCTCGTCGAACCCTCGGAACCCCAAGATCTCCGATCCGAGAAGTGCGACCCTACCTATCCTACCCCTATTTTTGTAAATGACATATACTTATTGCATATAATTGTTCATGATTGCACACATGTTCGATAGTTTGGGGGCATTATGCTGATTCACCTAATAATTAAATATGAAGACTATATGCGGGCTATTCTAGTCTTATGTTGCCTCTATTTAAATTTGTGTAGCGAAACGATGCATGCTTTGCCTTGTTAATTCAACATTTAATTTTCAGGGTAGATAAACAACTTGAACCATAATATTTATTTATCAGGACTCTGATTCCGCTTAATATTGCTAATTTAGGTCGCATATTGCCATGTCATGATCATATCATAAACATGTCGGATCTTCTGCCGTAGTATTAAATAGTGCATTGGTTGTCCTTTCTAGTGCTTTGCTTCTTCCCGGATAGGACGATGAGTCGATGTGAGATACGACAAGCCCTCGATCACCGACTTTATTCCTCAGGCGAGCATTCTCCCCTCTTCTACCTATCTTGCATTTATAGTCTTTACTTCCTTCCTTTGATCTATTGCTATCCTTATTGTCGATGCTTTAGTACCGTCCATTTAACTACTTGCTCTACCATATTGCCTTGGTTATCCCATTGCCTTGTTTGATTAGCTAGCTTTGTCCCCACTAGTCATAGCGCATGCTTAGGTATGCTTCCCGCTCTCATACAGGTGAACCGTGATACCTGGTTATGGTTGATAACATGATAAATGAAATTGGTTATGCTGATCATGGTTATGGTTTCACCTAATGATAAGGCTCCTGCAGGGACCACCTTTGGGAACTGCTTGAGCCGACCTAGGACCCGTTCGTTCTACGATACTAGTTCTGAGTTGATCGCGCTAACCAAACATGGGGGGCCTCTGGGATCACCCCTCAACTACCAGCGCTATTCGTTCATCCAGAGAGTCACAAAATTGGTTTTCCATTTGGTGCATACACATAATATGTCCTCGGACATTGGTTGAGTTGTGATATGATTTTGGTGGACTGCCATGGCTTACATTGCATAAAATCAGGATACCATGCCGAAGGTCGGATGGAGCTCTACAAGTTATCTTCCGATCATCGACTAGCCGTAGACTCAAACACTGTGCTTTCCTTGAGAATCGTCGTACCTCTTGGTTGGTTCCGTACAATAGTTGATACCTCTGGATACGCGTGTAGTTATGGGACAGTTCTTGTTGTGAGATTCGGACATCACGATATGTTGCCTAAAGGGTTGAGCATGCGTTTGGGTACAGTAGTGCATCCCTGCAGGGTAAATATTTTCGAGAAGCTGTGTGTCCACGGTTATGGGCGCCTCAGGAGTATGGTGTCATGATCATAGACAATGCCATGTATGTTTTGCCTCTAATAACATGATTAGTAATTAGCCTTATCAACTAAACACCTGCTTAATTAAAACTACCACCGTGTGTGTTCTGCAAGTGGACTTCCTTGACTAGTCTTCGAGGGGGAAACTTTCGGATGGGTTATGTTTGGTGTTATATTATACTTATCGTATAGCGCTCTCTTATTTCACTCTAATAGCCGAAGTTGTAGCGTGTCTCTTTAAGTTAGATATTGCAAGCTTTGCTACCGCTGAGCCCACCATACCTATGTAGGCAAGGACTGCCGAATTCTAGACTCGCCGTGTACTGGCCTCAGTACTGACCACTCTCTTTCTGTTTTCTTTTTGCCCTTTGTTGGCACCCCTTTGGCTTTGACAGGTATATGTTTGACGGCGTTAGCAAGGTTACCCTTTCGGCTTGGCTTGGGCAGGGTTTATGGACACCGCTTGGTTATTCTTCAGGACTCTTAGTCCAATTTGGATCTTGTCCGTACTTGGACACTATTTCGCTTTCTTCAAGATTTGTATCTTTGAATTGTATCATTTGTATTCTTGATTCGCTGAGTCGTTGTTGTATATATATGTTTCTTGTGGACTCCGTTGTGAACTACTGTGATGTAACTACTTGTAATCAAATCCCACCCATGCGAAAGTGTCTGGTGGGCATCTTTGAATCGCTTCTATGCGGGTTTTGGCGGGAAATGCTAAGATCTTCATAGACCCGATTCCGGGGCGTTACAGATACTTATAAAGAATTCTGATAAGTGATTTCAGTAGATTTACTACTAACAAATAGAGATGCTTTTGAGTAATTATTCTTATGATGAAAATCATAAGATATTCTTTGTGTGTTTTACCTTGGAAATTTGTTTGTCTTCACTCGTAATATTCATCAATGGTACAAGACTTAGGCTTTACTCTAATTCTAATGTATGTGATCATCTTGTTAGCATAGCAGTAGGGTTTAGTATTAGAGGAGTGTCTTGGATTCAAAAGAGTGTGAGTTATAAATCATTACTACACTTGTATTTCTATGATTACAAGTATAGATGAGAAATGGTCTTATAACCATTGTTTACTCCTAGGATAAGCTTACTAGAGTTAAGTCACTTGCTATGCATGCAAACATAGGATTAACTTTCTCTTATAAACCATCTCAACATTGGAGTCTTAAGATTTAGGAATATACAAAAAATTGTCTCCTAGCCATAGGATCAAGTCTATGATTGGTGTGATAGAGATGAGTCACAACTATGCATGGAAACATAGAGTTAACTTGCTCTCTGAATTACTATGGCATATTAAGTATGTGCCCTAACTTGAGATAGAGTATGAATCATCCATTTAGTTCCTCTCAATATTAAGTAGGAATTATACTCATTAAAATAATTGGATACATGAGATGGCCTCATGGATGTAATTCAAGGAATATTCAATGGTTAATCCAATGACTTGGATAAGATGGTTTGTTGACTAGATTTAAGTATTTAAAGGCTCACCGGTCTAATAATAATGAGTTGTGAACATGGTTTACTCCAACTAATGTGTAGTGAAGTCATAGGTTTTCCCAACTTAGTTGGTACTAACCTTGGATATTGTCGAAAACAAACATCATAAACTCCCAAAGTGAGTTGATGGTGATAAAGTAGTCTTGACAACTGGTCAACTATATAGGGCTTTGGAATGACACTTATTTATCAAGGGTGATGCTTATTGGTATTCAATTCATAATAGATACTTAATACTTAGTATTAATTACATATCTCATCCTTGATAATTAAGATAGGAAATTTTGAATAGAGAAGAATGGGCAAGTCAAGGTTTAGATAGATCAAAGTTTGGTGTATAGACTTGGATGATTAACTTGCTACATGACTCTTGTCAATCACAAGTGTTGGTAGAATGAATGAGGTTTAAGATAAGATAGAATAAGGTAAGTTAAGAATGTATTTTATCTTGTTTTGAGGGTGTGATCATGTGTCAAGAATTATTCAGAACATGTGTTAAATGAGGTTTAGAGAAGGTAAGTTAAGCATCCAGTTTTACTTACTCTTTGAGATTGGGGTGTGTTGATTCACTTTTATTTACGAGTTCTACATATACCCTTCCTAACATAGAAGTTTACCAAAGGTTATTTCAAATTTTTAACACCCAGCATGATGAACTAGTCCTAAATCACCAGATCAAGTGAAACTTCAATCACTTTGACAGGTTCTATCAAAAAGTTTTTAGTTCTTCCAGATTTTATATGCATGGATTCAATGCACAACACTTTGTTCTATCCATTTTTGAGTCTCTCAAATTTATGTGATGTTACAGTTTTGCTGCTAGCTGGATTGCCTTGGTGATAAGGTGTGTTGCATCTGCTAGATATGACGCTAAGGTCAATGGTGATCTCACAACCCTGGTGGTACCATCGAGGGGAATCCGACACGGGGATCCGATCAGCCTGTATATGTTCCTGTTGTGGATGGAAGGATTATCTTGTCTACTGAAGATTAAGAAGGGCCTCAGTGCGCTACAAGGATTACGTAATGGATGACAAGGCCCTTCTATATCACATCTACTCTTCGCAGATGAAAGCCAACTTCTTCGCTTGAAGTGATCCCTATAGTGTTGAGTCATTGAAGTTAGTACTCAACACAAAGGCTATGTTTGGGAGGTCTCCACTCTACTTCATCTCTAAACTTCACTCCACCCAAAACTCTCTGTAGTAAGATAAGTGTGGGGGCGGTGTAACCTTTTATTTTTCACTTCTGTTTTTCGTGTCAATTTGGTAGTAACAATTCTAAGATATTTTTTAATTTATTTCATTGTATGGTGCGTCAATGACACAAATATGTACCCATTTTTCTATGCATGATTTCTACAAGTGATGGATAAAATGAAGACCGTCACTTTTTCTTTTTTTGATTTGAACGAACAAGATAATCATAAGTTCAGTTCTTGACAGAAAATATGATAAAAACTAGTACTCCCTCCGTCTTAAAATAGATATCAAAAATTCGTTAAATTTAGATGCATCTAGACATCATTTAGTATTAGATACATCCAAATTTAGAAAAATTTCAGACATCTATTTTAAAACGGCAGGAGTACCATATTCACCATGCGTTATCCAATATATCCATATACAAAATATACACGGTACGGTACCATATATTACCATCTACAGTCCAATCAACAAACTAGAGTATCCTCGGTGGTCGCTAGAGGAAAGGATTTGTAGCATCCCAATTGTCTAACAATTGCAATGCTACTAGCCTAGTCTATATATATGCTACTTCCTATATAAAATTGTTGCATCATAAACATATCATGCTCATGTCATCATGCCACCTTGCATTTGAGCATCATATAAAACCTTTTTTGTTTGGTTCTTATCTCATATGCATTATTCATTGTATTTGCCTCTTGATATTGTATTTGGTTATTGATATATTGTTTAAATGCCCAAGTTGAGTTGGGGGCATATCTTTTATTAACTCCACCACCTTTCTTGTCATCACCCCATCATTCCACCATTCCACCATATATGAGCATTGCAACTTATTTGGGTTTTACCTTTAGCTCATGTGGGATGGAATGGATCCAATTCTATCTCCATATGCTCTCATATATGCACCATATTGTTTCCACATTATTGGTTTATGAGATCCACATGGCCACCTTTGCATGCCTTGTGAGTGGAACCTTTTCCTAGCTTCCATAGGGGTTGTTTTGGGGTTATTATCATGTTGGGATATTTTTGGGCTTACTAATTACCTAGTGGCACATACACACTAGCAAGTCCCATTTCTATTCAAATATGGTCATCTCCATCTACTCCACATGGGGCATCCTTTTAATTCTTTTTGCTTGGCTTTTATTCCAATTTTGGGAATGCATAATAATAATGCCATGTTAATATTATTGTTCTCACAAGAATAAACATGGCAATAAATATTTTGCATGGGCCATGCAAGCATCACCACATTCTAGTCTTTTGGGTTTTTATTTGTTTTGAGTGGATCATCTTCCATCTTCCTCATCTTCCCCTCCCTTTTCACCTCCATATAAGCTTGATCAAGTGGATCTTTTCTAAAACCCAAACCCTACACTTTTTCCACCTACTCTTGCTTGATCTAGTTTGGAGCATGCAAGCATCTAAAACCCTAAGCCACCACCCTCTCTCTCTTATCCTCTATCTAAGATCCTCCCTAATCACCTACCCCACCATCACCATACCCCCTCTCCCCTAAACCCTAACCCGAGCCTCCCTAGCTCCCTTCCTCTCTCTCGGCCTCTCTCCTCTCTCTGTCATGCAGGCCCCACCTGGCTACCCCTCTCCCTGGCCCCACACCCCATCTACTCCCTCTCTCTCTACCCCAACCCTAAACAAACCCTAACCGAGGCTAACCATCCTAGCCCGAGCCTCCCCTCTCCTCTCTCCTTCTCTCTCCCTGCCGTGCCACCCCACCGACCCGAGCCTGCCTGCCTGGCCTCGCCCTGACCCCACCTGCAGCCCCATGCGCCTGCCCTGGCCGCCCAGCTCGTGCACGTGAAGGGAGGAGGGAAAAGGTGGCCGAAGCCACCTCTATCCCTAACCACTCCCCCACGGCACCTCCCTCTCCCTCTCTGCTTTATTTCCTACCACACGCCTCCTCTGGCCTCTCCCAGATCTCCCCAGACCGCCCCCTTCCTCTCCGTCTACCCCTACCACCGGCTACACCATCGCCGGCCACCGTCGGCCTCCACCGCATCCCGTCGAACCAGCCGTGCAGCGCGTCCGTGGAGCGGCCTGGGAGATCGAGGACGCTCCTCTGCTTCACCCTGTACCCGCCGTCGAGGAGGAGAAGGGCTGGAGCCGAAGAACATCGCCGCCACCGACGCCAAACCCTAGCTCCACCGGCCTCTGCTTCATCGTTGATCCACTGCTCCACGAGTCGATCCAACCTCTCCATTGAACTCACGACGCTGAGCAGGGGATATATCAAGAAACCCGGGAGCACTACCCAGATCCATCCCTCGCTTCAACTGAGCTGCCAGGCAAGCACTACCACATGCTTGCATACATTTAGTACCTATTGCCTCTATCTTATTCTTGCATCATTGAGTCGCGATTGCATTAAACTGAATCCCAAGTACTGCATAGCCTTTACTTTTAAACCCCACCGAAGCTTGTTCCTCCATCCCATGAGCCATTACTACAGGAGTTGTTTGAGCCATGCGAGTCGTAGAACAGCATGTGTAGGGTATGTGAGTGTCTGATGGATAACGAGGTACCTAAACAACTTAACCTGAGTAGTAATGGGATAACTAATGAAAGTGGCACCGGTGAGCAATATCTGTTATTTGGTTTTTCCTGCTCACTTGTGTCCCGTAGGACCCCGAGTACTTGATTCCTGTTCCTTGAATATTCGCGCTATCCACATCCGGGAGGCTTATGAACCCCCCTGAGCCAGAGCTTGATTCGTTCTTATTTCTTGGGGCCACAATTAGTTTGGGGCTTTATTACTCTCCTGTACTTATGCCATGCTTTACTGCTTAATTTAAAATTGTGCGAGGAATGCCCCTGTACTGTTTAGGGCCGTGACACGTTTTCGCTGTATCGACAAGCCCAGTCACATTTTTGGGTTCCCAGTCGTTTACAGCCGTCCACACAAACCTTGAGTCCGTCTCGGAGTCGGCCAACTTCGTCGCGGGTAGCTTAATGGGGTGGCCCCCTGAAATATTTCTGAATCCTGTGATCGCTTTGTCGTGACTGCCTCGTTGGGTTTTAATTTGGTTTTTCCGAGGTTGATCGAGTGTGTGTTGCTATTTGTGCACCCCTGCAGGGTAAAACTTTCTGAAAGCCGTGTCCGCGGTTATGGACGACTTGGAGCACAGTTTCTCGATCATAGACAAGCATAACTAAAGTACCGCTTTTAATTTGACTAAGTACCTGTCTAGTAAATAGTGCAACACTCCTGGAATGGATAATAAAAATGCCAACGGATGGGGGGGTTGTTTGTAACTACCTCGGTGAATTACGCTCCTAGTTACAAGCCTGGATGAGCAGAAATGGTTGAAATAGTATGGTGGGGCCCAAATGCCACTCACAGGTAGACCTTTCGGCCGTCCCAACCATTTCCAAACATCGGGACAAGAACGGGCGGCGTAATCGGCAGGCGAAGGGATCAACTACATACACAAATGAGTATGTATGCAAGCCACCATACAATAGTACATCAGAGCCATTCCATCTAAAAAGAAAGGAAATATAGCAACGCCATACGGCAAGATCCAAATATCCTAGATAGATATAATAGTTTAGGATATCTCCTCATACATCAAACATCAGAGTATCAAGCGGAAGCGGAAGACAAAATACGAGTATTGATAAGAAGCAAATCGGCATAAGATGCCCCATAAATAAGCACATCCCGCCCACAGATCTCACGGATCCCCGTTCCCGGAATCTCTACACCGAATGATCGTTGCCCACATCGTCCGTCTCCTCCACCCAGTATCCATCTTGCGAGTTTACCTGTTCATCTGAATCAAACAATTTATCGTGTGAGACCCTAGGGGTACTCAGCAAGTCTTTATGCCTCTAAAGGGGACACAACCTGGGGTGACGCAATTGCAGCAAAAGATAAACCCTAACAATTCTATAGATACTCGCTAACCATCCGCCTAACCAGAGATAGACGGATGTCCGGGAATTAATAACAACAGTTATAACAGTTATAACGGTAATATTAACAGATCCATCCTCCTCCTCGCTTACCGACGAGGAAGCGGACGAACAACCCCCCCCATCCATTGGCAGTTTTATTATCCATTCCATGAGTGTTGCACTATTTACTAGTCAGGTACTTAGTCAAATTAAAAGCGGTACTTTAGTTATTCTTGTCTATGATCGAGAAACTGTGCTCCAAGTCGTCCATAACCGCGGAAACGGCTTTCAGAAAGTTTTACCCTGCAGGGGTGCACAAATAGCAACACACACTCGATCAACCTCGGAAAAACCAAATCAAAACCCAACGAGGCAGTCACGACAAAGCGATCACAGGATTCAGAAATTTTTCAGGGGGCCACCCCATTAAGCTACCCGCGACGAAGTTGGCCGACTTCGAGACGGACTCAAGGTTTGCGTCAATGGCTGTAAACGACTGGGAACCCGAAAATGTGACTGGGCTTGTCGATACCGCGAAAACACTCCGCTTACCTAAACAGTACAGTGTGCAGTACCTCGCACAATCTTAAATAAAGCAGTAAAGCATGGCATAAGTACAGGATAGTAAATAAAGCCTCAAACTAGTTTGTGGCCCCAAGAAATAAGAATGAATCAAGCTCTAGCTCAGGGGGGTTCATAAGCCTCCCGGATGTGGATAGCGCGAATATTCAAGGAACAGGAATCAAGTACTCGGGGTCCTACGGGACACAAGTGAGCCTGAAAAACCAAATAGCGAATATGGCTCACCGATGCCACTTTCATTAGTTATCCCATTACTACTTAGGTTAAGTTGTTTAGGTACCTCGTTATCCATCAGACACTCACATACCCTACACATGCTGTTCTACGACTCGCATGGCTCAAACAACTCCTGTAGTAATGGCTCATGGGATGGAGGAACAAGCTTCGGTGGGGTTTAAAAGTAAAGGCTATGCAATACTTGGGATTCAATTTAATGCAATCGCGACTCAATGATGCAAGAATAAGAAAGAGGCAATAGGTACTATATGTATGCAAGCATGTGGTAGTGCTTGCCTGGCAGCTCAGTTGAAGCGAGAGAAGGATCTGGGTAGTGCTCCTGGTTTTCTTGATATATCCCCTGCTCAGCGTCTGTTCGAAGAAGAACCAAACAAACAAGGGCCAACATAAATAAAGTGCACTGATCAAAATGCGACAAGCAAACAATCATGCCATGATGAATGATGCACCATTTGCATGGCAATAAAGTAGCATGGCATGGGTGAGGTGTGGAATACAAGAAATAAACATTTTATGGAGTTTTAATCACATTTTATCCTCATATTAGTTGCTGTACACTTTATATTTATATGATGCATGCTGCCAAATAGATAAAGGAATGCATAAAGAGAAAGGTCTCATCGAGCTAATCATTTTAGACGTATTATTTGTTAAATTTGGAGTTATAAAACAAAAGTTATTAATTAATTAAGGTAAAAGGGTATTTTATTGTAATTTTAATCAACTTGGAAAATAAAGTGTCCAAAATATATTTTTAAGGCCATATTTGAATTCCTCACATTTTTCTGATTTGAAAACATATATTATTTGTATTATTTGGATTTATAAATTAAAAGTTATTTGAAAACAGATTTTAAATTTGAATTTGAATTAATTTGAAAAAGATTTGAATTTAAACAGATACAGAAAATACTTTTTATACTCAAGTTAAGCTAGCCCCAGTCGCTGACCAGTGGGGCCATGCTCACTGGGCGACACAGGCGCACAGAAAACATTTTGCACCGCGGACTAACCTAGCCCAAGCGAATGACAGGTGGGGCCACAGCACTCGCAGGCCCACTCGCAGGCGCGCCAGCGGGGACGCGACACGTGGGGCATCCGGGAGCGCGGGTTAAGGTCCTGGAAAACATGGGTGCTTTTCTGCAAAACTGCACAGAGGCAGACAGGTGGGGCTGGAGGGACCGCGGGTTGCGGAAAAGAAAAGGGTGGGGGTTTTCTGTAAAACTACCACGCCGTACTGTGGATCTTCTTTCTCTGCCTCGCGCGACCGATCGATGCGCGTCTGGCGCGGGCGCGGCGCGCGGGACTCGATCCCTGGACCTGGCGTGCGCGCGCGGAGGCGGCAGCCACTGGGCTGGGGGCGGGTTGGTCCTAGGAGGGCGGACGGGGCCTAGCTAGGTTGTCTGCGAGGTGCTACGCCGAGGGTGCGAACGCGAGTGCGCCAGCACAGAGAGCGCTCGACGAATCGTCTAACGTGCACCGGGGAGGATCGGCCAGAGGGGGGGTGTCCAGGAGGTGGAACAGCTCATCGTGGGGCCGTTGGAGGCGGTGGATCGGGCAGAGGAGCGGTAGATCGACGACGAGGCAGAGGCCGGTGAATCTAGGGTTTGGGCTCGGGCGACGATGGTTCTGGCGGTTCCAGGGCGCCTCCTTCTCGGCTCCGGGTACAGGGGCGACGCTGGTGCGTGGCTTGGTCTTCCCCAACGTCCAGCCACCGCGCCCTCCTTCTGCTACGGTGGTGGTAGGGTGATGCCGATGGTGGCCGGCTAGAGAGGGTGGTCGGTGGTGGAGAGGGAGGGGAGGAGCGGCAGGCGCTCTGGGCGGATCTGGGGGAGGCAGAGGAGAGCCGGGAGTGGTGGTAGATAGCAGAGAGGAGAGGGGTGCCGTGGGGAGGTGGGGTAGATGGAAAAAGGTGGCTCGGCCACCTTTCTCTCCTCCTCCTTCTCACGTGCTAGGGTCGGGGCAGGGCAGGGCAGGCACGACAGGGGCTTCCAGGTGGGGCAGGGCAGGCCAGGCTAGGGTGGTTCGGTGTGGGGCTCACCAGGCAGAGAGAGAGAGAGGGGTAGCCTCGGGTTAGAGCTAGGGTTGGGAGGTGGGAGGCTCGGGCTAGGGCTTGGTTAGGAGGAGGGTAGATAGGTGGGGCCAGGGTGATCAGGTGGCCAAGTGGGGCCAGCTAGGTAGAGAGAAGAGAGAGGCCGAGAGAGAGGGAGGTAGACTTAGGGTTTAGGTGAGAGGGGGATGTGAGGGTTAGGGTTAGATATGGAATAAGAGGGGGTATGGTGATGATCACACTTGATCATGCAAAGCATAACCAAGGAGATGAAGAAAAAGACCCAAGACAAGGAAAGACAAAAAGGTGGAAAGGTTGAGAGAGGAAGGTGAGGGGAAAAGAGAGAGAGAGAGGGAGGTGTGTGGTTTAGATTCACTCAAAATTCAAATAAAATCCAAAGGACAAGCAAAAGGGGGTACTTGCATGGCCCATGCAAAGTATTTAATACCATGTTTATTTTGTGAAAACAATTGTATCACATGGCCTTAATCTTATGCATTCCCACAAGTGGAATAAAGCCAAACCAAGAATTTAAAAGAAAGCCCCAAGTGGAATAGATGGAGATGACCACATTGGATTATAATTGGGACTTGCTAGTGTGTGTATGCCACTAGATGCTTACTAGTCCCAGAAATACCCCCACATGAGCATAAATCCATAATAATCCATATGGAAGCTAGGAAAAGGGTCCACTCACAAGGCATGAGAAGGTGGCCATGTGGCTCTCATATATCAATAATGTGAAAACAACATGATGCCAAGACAAGAGCATGTGGAAAAGAATTGGATCCATCCCAACCCACATGAGCTAGAGGTAAAACCAATAAGTGCCAAGCTCATATTTAGTTGGATGGTGGAATTATAAGGTGGTGAAAGAAAAGTGGTGGAGTTAATAAAAGATATGCCCCCAACTCAACTTGGGCATTTAAACAATATATCAACAACCAAATACAATATCAAGAGGCAAATATAATTAATAATGCATATGAGATAAGAACCAAATGGAAAAGGGTTTTATATGATGCTCAAATGCAAGGTGGCATGATGACATGAGCATGATATAATTATGATGCAACAATTATATATTTGAAGTAGCCATTATATTACTAGACCAAGTAGCATTACAATTGTTAGACAATTGAGATGCTACAACTCTCCCCCACTAAACAGGAATCTCGCCCCGAGATTCTAGGAAGAAGGAGAAGACACAAAGAGGGTAGGATACTTGGCACGGAGCTCATCTTCACGTTCCCAAGTGGCTTCATCAACGGAATGGTGCGACCACTGCACCTTGCAGAACTTGATGGACTTGTTGCGAGTCCTTCTTTCTGCGATCTCAAGGATTTTTGTGGGGTGTTCTTGATAAGACAGGTCTTCTTGGAGATTGATAAGTTCATGGTCCACGGTCCTGCCGGGATCCTTGAAGCACTTCTTGAGCTGAGAGATGTGGAAAACATCATGGAGTTTGAGTTTTTCGGGAGCTCAAGAGCATAAGCAACTTCTCCTCTTCTTCCACGAATTTTGAAAGGACCGATGTATCTAGGAGCCAACTTTCCTTTGATACCAAAGAGGTGTGTGCCTCTCATGGGAGTGACACGAAGGTAAACGAGATCACCAGGGACATACTCCATGTCCGTGTGCTTCCTGTCATAATTGCTCTTCTGGCGACTTTGAGCAATCTTCAGATTTTCAAGAATGATGTGAACCTTCTCCTCCGCTTGCGTTACAATGTCAGGGCCAAACAATATTCTTTCTCCTGCACCTGACCAACCAATCGGAGTTCTGCATTTGCGACCATAAAGAGCCTCAAATGGTGCCATCTGTAGACTTTTCTGGAAGCTATTGTTGTAAGAGAATTCAGCATAAGGAAGACATTCTTCCCACTTCATGCCAAAAGAGATGACGCAAGCACGAAGCATATCCTCCAGAATCTGATTGATCCTTTCAACTTGTCCTTGCGACTGAGGGTGGTAAGCTATGCTGAAGTTCAACTTTGTTCCCAAAGCATTTTGGAAACTCTCCCAGAATTTTGAAGTGAAGATGCTTCCACGGTCTGAACTGATCTCAGGCGGAACCCCATACAGAGAGACAATTCTGTTGATATAGAGCTCAGCCAACTGAATTGCAGAAATGGTTTCCTTGACGGGGAAGAAGTGAGCCACTTTAGAAAGCCTGTCAATGACAACAAAGATTGCATTGTTGCCCTTCTGCGACCTTGGAAAACCAGTGATGAAGTCCATCTCTACTTTCTCCCATTTCCATTCCGGGGGTTTCAATGGCTATAGAAGACCGGAAGGTTTCTAATGGACAGCTTTCACTCTGCGGCAGACATCACACTCCGAGACATACTTGGCACAATATCTTTTCAAACCCGGCCACCAATATTGTGTTTTCAAGTCCATGTACATCTTTGTGCTGCCAGGGTGGATAGAAAGAACATAATCATGCGCCTCCTTGAGAACTTGCTCTCTCAAACCCGGGTAGTTTGGAACAAACATCCGGTGTTCAAAGAAAAGCGTGCCTTGGTCATCGACGTGGAAGGACTCATACTTCGGAAGCTGGATGTTGGAGATGACCTTTCTTGTGTACGGATCACCAAGCTGATAGGAGCGAACCTTTTCTTCCAAGAGAGGGGTTGCCAGAAGGTTCAGAAGATACCCTTGATCCACAATTTCAAGGTTGAGCTGACGGAATTCCTCGCACAAGAGAGGCTGTTGTTCTTCCATCATGAGGTTGTTGACATAAGCTTTGCGGCTGAGAGCATCGGCCATGACATTAGCTTTGCCCGGAGTGTAGTTGATGGTCAAATCAAAGTCATTGATTGCTTCAATCCATCTCCTCTGCCGAAGGTTGAGATCAGGCTGAGTAAAGATATACTTCAGACTCTTGTTATCAGAAAAGATTTCACAACGGTTGCCAAGCAAGTAGTGCCTCCATACTTTCAAAGCAAAGACAACTGCTGCGAGCTCGAGGTCATGTGTAGGATAGTTGATCTCATGCGTCTTCAACTGTCGAGAGGCATAAGCAACAACTTGTTTTTCTTGCATAAGGACCGCACCCAATCCTTGCAAAGAGGCGTCACAGAATATCTGGAAAGGCTTGGATGTATCCGGAGGAACCAAGACTGGTGTGGAAGTGAGCTTCTCTTTGAGTGTCTCAAAGCTTGCTTGACATGCAGGAGTCCAAAGGTATTTCTTGCCTTTCTTGAGGAGATCGGTAAGAGGCTTCGCTATCTTCGAAAAGTTCTGAACGAAGCGACGGCAATAACTAGCCAAATCGAGGAAACTCCGCACTTCTTTGACATTTACAGGAGGAAGCCATTCAACAATTGTCCTTACAGTTTCCGGGTTGACTGCAATGCCCTTGGCAGAGATGACGTGACCAAGATAGGTTACTTGAGGCAGCCAAAACTCACACTTGGAGAACTTTGCATACAGGCGGTTCTCACGAAGCTTGTTTAGGACACACCGAAGGTGTTCTTCATGTTCTTTCTGTGACTTAGAGTAGACTAGGATGTCATCCAGATAGACCACAACGAACTTATCGAGATACTCCATGAAAACCGAGTTCATGAGCCTCGAGAAGGTGGCAGGTGCGTTGGTGAGACCAAAAGACATGACCGTGTACTCATACAGGCCATAGCGGGTGGTGAAAGCTGTTTTAGGAACATCTTCCTTGCGAATCTTGATTTGGTGATAACCACTTCTCAAGTCAAGATTAGAGAATACCACAGCTCCAGCTAGCTGATCGAAGAGATCATTAATCCGCGGAAGGGGATATTTATTCTTGATGGTTTTAGCATTGAGAGCCCGATAGTCCACACAAAGTCTATCAGTATGGTCTCGCTTCTTCACAAAGAGTGTTGGGCTACCCCAAGAAGAAGTACTATGCTGAATGAAACCCAACTTCTCTTGTTCATCAAGCTGCCGTTTGAGTTCAGCCAACTCAGCAGGACCCATTTTATAAGGTCGCTTGGAGATAGGAGCGGTACCAGGTTCAAGCTCAATTACAAACTCAACCTCACGATCCGGAGGCATACCTGGCAACTCTTCAGGAAAGACATCTGGGAACTCACAGACTACCGGAACACTCTGAATAGCTTCCATAGCATCATCATTCAGAGCCGCCAAAGAGAAAAGCTGGATAGCAGGAGTCAGACTTGGAGAAAAGACTATATGGCCTTTAGGAATCTTCAGAGAAACCGAGCGTTCAGCACAATCAATCACAGCTGCATTTGCTGTCAACCAATCCATGCCCAAGATGACATCAATGTCAGAATTGCCCAGAATGATTAAGGAAGCCGAGAACGAAGAGCCACCAATCTCAATTTGATTGCCATGGCTGATTTTAGAAGCTGGCATTGTTGCTCCAGGAGAAAGGACCATTAACCGCTTAAGGAGAGGATCCATAGGTAACTCATTCTCATTTGCAAACTTGTGAGACACAAAAGAATGCGATGCACCAGAATCAAACAAAACTCGTGCAGGGACTGAGTTAACGGATAGCATACCCATCACAACTCCAGGTGCATGCTCAGCTTGAGCGGCGTTGACACAGTTGGCACGAGCAACAGTAGACCCGGGCTTGGTGTTGATGTTGAGAGCCCGAGGTGGTGGTGCACGAACCAAAGGAGAGCTTGCCGCAGATCTTGGAGGTGGTGGAGGAAGAGCCTTGTTCTTCAACGGACAGTTCCAGCTTTGATGCCCAGTGTCTCCACAGGTGTAACAAGCACCAGGTGGACGTGGAGCAACATAGCCAGGGACTCCGCCAGGCGCTCCAGGGTAGTGGTGGTTGTAGCCCCTGGGAGTAGCAGTGAGGAAGTTTGGTGGCCTTGCTGCGTAGCTTGAAGGTCTTGGTGGAGCCGGGAGCGACGGTGGGGTGTTAGGAACCCAGACACGACGCTTAGAAGGAGATGACATAGCTGAAGAGCTTGCTGCATCACGGCTGTGTTTCTTTGACTCCTCAAACACTTGCCTACTTGCTTCTTCCTGCAGAGCTGTATGCTGAAGTTCCAGAAAAGACGCCGTCCTTGCATGTGTGATTGCATATTTAATCGATGCATTGAGCCCTTGCCGGAACCTCTTTTGCTTCTTCTTGTCATTAGAGACCTCATCGCCACCATAACGAGAAAGGTTCATGAAGTTTCTGATGTAGGTATTGACATTATCATTTCCCTGCTTGAGGTTGAGAAACACTTCCTTCATCCTCTCCATGACAATTTCTGACAGATACTGCTCTTTGAAAGCTCCAGTGAACTGTCCCCAAGTAGGCTGAAAACCAGTGCAGTTTGCCTTCAGGTAATTCTCCCACCAGAGAGCTGCATCTCCCTTCAGAAGGTGAGTAGCACACTTTACCCATTCTTGCTCAGGAACATCAGCAGTCATCAGCAGCCTTGACATCCCACGCAACCAATCATCAGCATCAAGTGGTTGATCAGAAACATCAAATTGGCGTGGGTTGAACTTCAGAAAGCTTTTGATGTCTCCTCGCTTGGGAGGTGGAGGTAGCGGAACAAACTCATTCCTCCTGACACTTTCCTCGAAACGCTGCTGGTTCTGCTGCATTGCTGCCAAGGCATTGGCGATGCTTGACAATGCTGCCCCCAGTTCAGGTTGTATGTCCTCCTCAGAACGGCGTGGTGGTGCCATCCTGTGATTGATATAAAACACAAGTCGGTACTATGATGGAGAATAATACTAATCCAAAATAGTACCAAGATGGAATTAATCAAGATTAAAGGATACAATTTACTAAGATGATATTAAAATATCAACAAAGTTCAAAGCACCTAGAAGATATTAAGCATATCGCACACGACTGAAAAGGAGTGTGGTACACAGATATATCAAAGAAAAATTTTCCACAAATTTTGGCATTAAAATACCAATAGATGCGCAAAATCACTTAACGAATCAAGATTAGTGACTCTACCAATTCAATATGCAAGAGCGAATGATAAGAGTAGTGGTATGGTCGCGACTCCATCCCGTACTCAAATCATTACTCCGCACATGAATAAGTAGAACACATATCCCAACACCTTCTTCGCAAGATGAACCTAAAGATTAGTAACTACGGAAACGAACACCCCAAACAAGATGACGTCGGATAACAAAGAGTAAGACAGATCGCGTCGGTATACAACGAATCCGATAGATCGCGTCGGTTTGCAAAAGCCTGTCGGTATGGAATGTACCAACAGTTGATAACCAAAAGGCAGATTGTGATAACAACTTGGATGCAACAGATAGCCAAGGAATTAAACACACACACACAGATACACAACCTATGGTACTACGGAAACCCAGAACACGTGAATCCTAGTTTGAATTTAAGAAGAGGATTGAAAACGTTACACTTCCTTACCAGAAAAGGGTGGTGGTTGGGTAAGAAGAAAAGTGGAAGCAGTCCTACTCTCGCGTTTTGTTTTTCCCTAGTATACATAACTACCAAAAATATTTGCTAGACAGACAACGACCATTTGGCTGAGACCCTGAAGGGCGGGATGGCTCTGATACCAATTGTAACTACCTCGGTGAATTACGCTCCTAGTTACAAGCCTGGATGAGCAGAAATGGTTGAAATAGTACGGTGGGGCCCAAATGCCACTCACAGGTAGACCTTTCGGCCGTCCCAACCATTTCCAAACATCGGGACAAGAACGGGCGGCGTAATCGGCAGGCGAAGGGATCAACTACATACACAAATGAGTATGTATGCAAGCCACCATACGATAGTACATCAGAGCCATTCCATCTAAAAAGAAAGGAAATATAGCAACGCCATACGGCAAGATCCAAATATCCTAGATAGATATAATAGTTTAGGATATCTCCTCATACATCAAACATCAGAGTATCAAGCGGAAGCGGAAGACAAAATCCGAGTACGGATAAGAAGCAAATCGGCATAAGATGCCCCATAAATAAGCACATCCCGCCCACAGATCTCACGGATCCCCGTTCCCGGAATCTCTACACCGAATGATCGTTGCCCACATCGTCCGTCTCCTCCACCCAGTATCCATCTTGCGAGTTTACCTGTTCATCTGAATCAAACAATTTATCGTGTGAGACCCTAGGGGTACTCAGCAAGTCCTTATGCCTCTAAAGGGGACACAACCTGGGGTGACACAATTGCAGCAAAAGATAAACCCTAACAATTCTATAGATACTCGCTAACCATCCGCCTAACCAGAGATAGACGGATGTCCGTGAATTAATAACAACAGTTATAACAGTTATAATGGTAATATTAACAGATCCATCCTCCTCCTCGCTTACCGACGAGGAAGCGGACGAACAACCCCCCCATCCGTTGGCAGTTTTATTATCCATTCCATGAGTGTTGCACTATTTACTAGTCAGGTACTTAGTCAAATTAAAAGCGGTACTTTAGTTATTCTTGTCTATGATCGAGAAACTGTGCTCCAAGTCGTCCATAACCGCGGACACGGCTTTCAGAAAGTTTTACCCTGCAGGGGTGCACAAATAGCAACACACACTCGATCAACCTCGGAAAAACCAAATCAAAACCCAACGAGGCAGTCACGACAAAGCGATCACAGGATTTAGAAATATTTCAGGGGTCCACCCCATTAAGCTACCCGCGACGAAGTTGGCCGACTTCGAGACGGACTCAAGGTTTGCGTCAATGGCTGTAAACGACTGGGAACCCGAAAATGTGACTGGGCTTGTCGATACCGCGAAAACACTCCGCTTACCTAAACAGTACAGTGTGCAGTACCTCGCACAATCTTAAATAAAGCAGTAAAGCATGGTATAAGTACAGGATAGTAAATAAAGCCTCAAACTAGTTTGTGGCCCCAAGAAATAAGAATGAATCAAGCTCTGGCTCAGGGGGGTTCATAAGCCTCCCGGATGTGGATAGCGCGAATATTCAAGGAACAGGAATCAAGTACTCGGGGTCCTACGGGACACAAGTGAGCCTGAAAAACCAAATAGCGAATATGGCTCACCGATGCCACTTTCATTAGTTATCCCATTACTACTCAGGTTAAGTTGTTTAGGTACCTCGTTATCCATCAGACACTCACATACCCTACACATGCTGTTCTACGACTCGCATGGCTCAAACAACTCCTGTAGTAATGGCTCATGGGATGGAGGAACAAGCTTCGGTGGGGTTTAAAAGTAAAGGCTATGCAATACTTGGGATTCAATTTAATGCAATCGCGACTCAATGATGCAAGAATAAGAAAGAGGCAATAGGTACTATATGTATGCAAGCATGTGGTAGTGCTTGCCTGGCAGCTCAGTTGAAGCGAGAGAAGGATCTAGGTAGTGCTCCTGGTTTTCTTGATATATCCCCTGCTCAGCGTCTGTTCGAAGAAGAACCAAACAAACAAGGGCCAACATAAATAAAGTGCACAAGCATATGATCAAAATGCGACAAGCAAACAATCATGACATGATGAATTATGCACCATTTGCATGGCAATAAAGTAGCATGGCATGGGTGAGGTGTGGAATACAAGAAATAAACATTTTATGGAGTTTTAATCACATTTTATCCTCATATTAGTTGCTGTACACTTTATATTTATATGATGCATGCTGCCAAACAGATAACGGAATGCATAAAGAGAAAGGTCTCATCGAGCTAATCATTTTAGACGTATTATTTGTTAAATTTGGAGTTATAAAACAAAAGTTATTAATTAATTAAGGTAAAAGGGTATTTTATTGTAATTTTAATCAACTTGGAAAATAAAGTGTCCAAAATATATTTTTAAGGCCATATTTGAATTCCTCACATTTTTCTGATTTGAAAACATATATTATTTGTATTATTTGGATTTATAAATTAAAAGTTATTTGAAAACAGATTTTAAATTTGAATTTGAATTAATTTGAAAAAGATTTGAATTTAAACAGATACAGAAAATACTTTTTATACTCAAGTTAAGCTAGCCCCAGTCACTGACCAGTGAGGCCATGCTGACTGGGCGACACAGGCGCACAGAAAACATTTTGCACCGCGGACTAACCTAGCCCAAGCGAATGACAGGTGGGGCCACAGCACTCGCAGGCCCACTCGTGGGCGCGCCAGCGGGGACGCGACACGTGGGGCATCCGGGAGCGCGGGTTAAGGTCCTGGAAAACATGGGTGCTTTTCTGCAAAACTGCACAGAGGCAGACAGGTGGGGCTGGAGGGACCGCGGGTTGCGGAAAAGAAAAGGGTGGGGGTTTTCTGTAAAACTACCACGCCGTACTGTGGATCTTCTTTCTCTGCCTCGCGCGACCGATCGATGCGCGTCTGGCGCGGGCGCGGCGCGCGGGACTCGATCCCTGGACCTGGCGTGCGCGCGCGGAGGCGGCAGCCACTGGGCTGGGGGCGGGTTGGTGCTAGGAGGGCGGACGGGGCCTAGCTAGGTTGTCTGCGAGGCGCTACGCCGAGGGTGCGAACGCGAGCGCGCCAGCACAGAGAGCGCTCGACGAATCGTCTAACGTGCACCGGGGAGGATCGGCCAGAGGGGGGTGTCCAGGAGGTGGAACAGCTCACCGTGGGGCCGTTGGAGGCGGTGGATCGGGCAGAGGAGCGGTAGATCGACGACGAGGCAGAGGCCGGCGAAGCTAGGGTTTGGGCTCGGGCGACGATGGTTCTGGCGGTTCCAGGGCGCCTCCTTCTCGGCTCCGGGTACAGGGGCGACGCTGGTGCTCGGCTTGGTCTTCCCCAACGTCCAGCCACCGCGCCCTCCTTCTGCTACGGTGGTGGTAGGGTGATGCCGACGGTGGCCGGCTAGAGAGGGTGGTCGGTGGTGGAGAGGGAGGGGAGGAGCGGCAGGCGCTCTGGGCGGATCTGGGGGAGGCAGAGGAGAGCCGGGAGTGGTGGTAGATAGCAGAGAGGAGAGGGGTGCCATGGGGAGGTGGGGTAGATGGAAAAAGGTGGCTCGGCCACCTTTCTCTCCTCCTCCTTCTCACGTGCTAGGGTCGGGGCAGGGCAGGGCAGGCACGGCAGGGGCTTCCAGGTGGGGCAGGGCAGGCCAGGGTAGGGTGGTTCGGTGTGGGGCTCACCAGGCAGAGAGAGAGAGGGGTAGCCTCGGGTTAGAGCTAGGGTTGGGAGGTGGGAGGCTCGGGCTAGGGCTTGGTTAGGAGGAGGGTAGATAGGTGGGGCCAGGGTGATCAGGTGGCCATGTGGGGCCAGCTAGGTAGAGAGAAGAGAGAGGCCGAGAGATAGGGAGGTAGACTTAGGGTTTAGGTGAGAGGGGGATGTGAGGGTTAGGGTTAGATATGGAATAAGAGGGGGTATGGTGATGATCACACTTGATCATGCAAAGCATAACCAAGGAGATGAAGAAAAAGACCCAAGACAGGAAAGACAAAAAGGTGGAAAGGTTGAGAGAGGAAGGTGAGGGGAAAAGAGAGAGAGAGAGAGAGAGAGAGAGAGAGAGAGAGAGAGAGAGGGAGGTGTGTGGTTTAGATTCACTCAAAATTCAAATAAAATCCAAAGGACAAGCAAAAGGGGGTACTTGCATGGCCCATGCAAAGTATTTAATACCATGTTTATTTTGTGAAAACAATTGTATCACATGGCCTTAATCTTATGCATTCCCACAAGTGGAATAAAGCCAAACCAAGAATTTAAAAGAAAGCCCCAAGTGGAATAGATGGAGATGACCACATTGGATTATAATTGGGACTTGCTAGTGTGTGTATGCCACTAGATGCTTACTAGTCCCAGAAATACCCCAACATGAGCATAAATCCATAATAATCCATATGGAAGCTAGGAAAAGGGTCCACTCACAAGGCATGCAAAGGTGGCCATGTGGCTCTCATATATCAATAATGTGAAAACAACATGATGCCAAGACAAGAGCATGTGGAAAAGAATTGGATCCATCCCAACCCACATGAGCTAGAGGTAAAACCAATAAGTGCCAAGCTCATATTTAGTTGGATGGTGGAATTATAAGGTGGTGAAAGAAAAGTGGTGGAGTTAATAAAAGATATGCCCCCAACTCAACTTAGGCATTTAAACAATATATCAACAACCAAATACAATATCAAGAGGCAAATACAATTAATAATGCATATGAGATAAGAAGCAAATGGAAAAGGATTTTATATGATGCTCAAATGCAAGGTGGCATGATGACATGAGCATGATATAATTATGATGCAACAATTATATATTTGAAGTAGCCATTATATTACTAGACCAAGTAGCATTACAATTGTTAGACAATTGGGATGCTACATTGTTCGTCCGCTTCCTCGTTGGTAAGCGAGGAGGAGGATGGATCTGTTAATATTGTCGTTATAACTGTTGTTATTAATTCACGGACATCCGTCTATCTATGGTTAGGCGGATGGTTAGCGAGTATCTATAGAATTGATAGGTATTATCTTTTGCTGCAATTGCGTCACCCCAGGTTGTGTCCCCTTTAGAGGCATAAAGACTTGCTGAGTACCCCTAGGGTCTCACACGATAAATTATTTGATTCAGATGAACAGGTAAGCTCGCAAGATGGATACTGGGTGGAGAAGACGGACGATGTGGGCAACGATCATTCGGTGTAGAGATTCCGGGAACGGGGATCCGTGAGATCTGTGGGCGGGATGTGCTTATTTATGGGCATCTTATGCCGATTTGCTTCTTATCCGTACTCGGATCTTGTTTTCCGCTTCCGCTTGATACTCTGATGTTTGATGTATGAGGAGATATCCTAAACTATTATATCTATCTAGGATATTTGGATCTTGCCGTATGGCGTTGCAATATTTCTATTTCTTTTAGATGGAATGGCTCTGAGAACTATTGTATGGTGGCTTGCATACATACTCACTTGTGTATGTAGTTGATCCCTTCGCCTGCCGATTACGCCGCCCGTTCTTGTCCCGATGTTTGGAAATGGTTAGGACGGCCGAAAGGTCTACCTGTGAGTGGCATTTGGTCCCCACCGTACTATTTTAACCATTTCCGTTCGTCCAGGCTTGTAACTAGGAGCGTAATTCACCGAGGTAGTTACAATTGGTATCAGAGCCATCCCGCCCTTTAGGGTCTCAGCCAAATGGTCGTTGTCAGTCTAGCAAATATTTTGGGTAGCTATGTATACTAGGGAAAAACAAAACGTGAGAGTAGGAATGCTTCCACTTTTCTTCTTACCCACCCACCACCCTTTTCTGGTAAGGAAGTGTAACGTTTTCAATCCTCTTCTTAAAATTCAAACTAGGATTCACGTGTTCTGGGTTTCCGTAGTACCATAGGAAGTGTGTGTGTGTGTGTGTGTGTAATTCCTTGTCTATCTGTTGCATCCAATTTGTTATCTCAATCTGCCTTTGGTCATCAACTGTTGGTACATTCCATACTGATAGGCTTTTGAAAACCGGTGCGATCTATCTGATTCCTTGTTAACCGGTGCCATCTTCTTAAGGGTGTCCTTCCTTCTAGCAACTCCACATTCTGTGAAAGCATCTATTGCTAATCTCTACCTGATAAGGGATTTTGCGCATCTATTGGTATTTTAATGCCGAAAAATGCGGAAAATTTTTCTTTGATACATCTGTGTTTCCACACTCCTTTCCAGTCGTGTGTGAAACATTATCTATCTTCCTTTTATCAGCATGTCCATGCTAACTCATTCTTTTGTCACCGGCGCTTAATCCTGGAGTTTTAATTCATCTCCTTTTCTTTTGGGCTAATTACATAACATGTGTCGATCCGATGCTGGTGATTGTAATTTGGTTCTCGGCATAGCTATATGACATTTATCATGAGTGGAATATGGAAAATGCAATCACACTATCCTCCAAATGGTGACGGTTATCTCCTGTGATTTTGAGTACACCGTGATCATATCTATGCATATTCAAGCATCTTTGGCAATCCGGAGTTTCTCAAGGCACTACGGCGGTCTATCATCTGTCCATCATGCTGCACATCTTTTTGAACCCCATATCTGCACAATTTTCCTGGATACGAGGGAATTGCATCTTTTCGTCTCTGATAGCTTTGCTTAAGGTATGAGCTATCATCGGTTCTTAACCAAGATCTCTTTATCTTTGTAACCGGTTATCCGATCGACAATGTGAACCAGGTGACATCTCTTTTTCTTCCGAAGGACCAGATAATCTATTCTTCCAGTGCATCTTCTTCAACACGAACCCGTGCTCTTAATATTGATTTTTCTAAGAGCGTTGAGCTCAGAAAGTGTTTCGAGCATTTGTTTGTTTCTCCCGCCTCTCGAACTTGATATTCTGGGAATATCCTGTTAATCCATGGTGGTATATGTTGTTAATATGCTTGCCTATTCGATATCTATGGGAGGACATGGAAGATCATCTGTGTCTCTTTCTCTCAAGCTTTGTTAACACTGCCGTGTGCAAAGTTCCCAAAGTGGAAATTCTGGCTTCTTGAAGTCACCTATCTCGACCACGTCCTTCTGCTAAATACATTGCTTCAATTCTGGAATTGGCAATCCATTGTTAATTCCATCCTCCATCTTCAACCAATCCGGAGTTGTTCCTTGTTGGCAAGTTATCATCGTTGTTCCGCCGAAGTTTTCCTCAAGACTGCTAAATCTCCCTCAATCATTTCAAGAAGAACATGGAGTTCTTTCACCTCAGTCTCGTCAAGTAATCTCTTGAAACCCTCTCGCTCTATCGTCTATGCTCTATCCACCGGAGGCCATGAAGACCTTCCAGATCTTGTATTCCTTCCGTTCAAGTTGGTGCTATCTTTTCTGTAGCTGTTGAATCTTGCAGTTCTTATCCATAATCTTCCTTCATATCTTTCTGGAGGCTTGGTACTTCTGACATGATGACAACATCATCATCTTTATCTATCTATGAATCCGGCGAATCGTTTGCATCTATCCTTGTTTTCTAACGAAGTTCCATGAGTTTTTGTCAATACCTTCAGTCTGTTTCGGTAGTTGGGTTGCATGGTTTTCTTATTCATGTGCGGAGTAATGCTTTGAGTGCGGGATGGAGTAGCTACCATACCACTACTCTTATCATTCGCTCTTGTACATTGAATTGGTGAATTAATGTGATTTCACTCATTCCACGGAAGATAGAAGTGGCCTTTATCCCTCGATACTTTTACTTCCGTCCTTGTTTTTCCGGAGTGCTCTCTCGAAGAAAGTAATCAATAATCTCTTGTTGGTGGTCTGTCTATTCTAGCTGGAGCAAAATCATCAATTATCTGGTGGAAAGAAACGCAAACTCTTTTCTGTCCTCGTCATTCTACCGATGCTCGACATCCCCAAACAAGATGAAAGGAAACTATCTCTCTCTTTGTTTCATCAATTCTTTTTCTGCGGTAAAGCCAATTATGGGTGATGCCATCAGCCGCAAATCTATTGCGTTAGCCTCAAGGCTAAAGAAAGCAATAAGTATCTCTACAATAAACTCCATATCCTCCATATTCTTTGCTTCTCGGGTTTCCACCATGATCTGGCTTCACATCCGTCTCTGGAAGTTATATCTGCGCACCTCAATTGCGTGATCCTTTGGTTCTTACCAGCGCAAAAAGATCTAGTCCGACGATGTCTAACTAAATCTTTCTGTTGATATCAAGGGACTCTATTGTTTGAAGGCAATATTGTTTCCGTACTTCATTTCTCAAATCCGAGAGAACATACGATGCTATTGTCATAGTGGTTCAAAACCTATCCAATCTAGCTCTTTTCTTCCGGCGAGACAAAGATTCATCCTCTCTAGTATCGGTAAATCTTTAATCTTAACGGTGTGTCTTTCTTTATTCATGATACATCATCTTGTCTTTTTATTTCACAAGTGGTTATATTCTTTTATCATGTTTCTTCAGAAAACCGGAGCTATGTCCATCCTATCCTTCTTGTCTCACGACAATACTTCAACTCTTCTAACCCGTTGTTTCTCAAGCAAAACGCAAGACTCGCAACAAGTCTAGCAAGTTTTGCAAGGTGTAGTGGTCGCAACATTCCGTTGTTCATCAACTTGGGAGCGTGAGGGTCAACTTCGTTCGAACACCGTCTCTCCTTGTGTTGTTTTCTTTTTCCTAGGAATCTCGGGGCGAGATTCTTGTTTAGTGGGGGAGAGTTGTAGCATCCCAATTGTCTAACAATTGCAATGCTACTAGCCTAGTCTATATATATGCTACTTCCTATATAAAATTGTTGAATCATAAACATATCATGCTCATGTCATCATGCCACCTTGCATTTGAGCATCATATAAAACCTTTTTTGTTTGGTTCTTATCTCATATGCATTATTCATTGTATTTGCCTCTTGATATTGTATTTGGTTATTGATATATTGTTTAAATGCCCAAGTTGAGTTGGGGGCATATCTTTTATTAACTCCACCACCTTTCTTGTCATCACCCCATCATTCCACCATTCCACCATATATGAGCATTGCAACTTATTTGGGTTTTACCTTTAGCTCATGTGGGTTGGAATGGATCCAATTCTATCTCCATATGCTCTCATATATGCACCATATTGTTTCCACATTATTGGTTTATGAGAGACACATGGCCACCTTTGCATGCCTTGTGAGTGGAACCTTTTCCTAGCTTCCATAGGGGTTGTTTTGGGGTTATTATCATGTTGGGATATTTTTGGGCTTACTAATTACCTAGTGGCACATACACACTAGCAAGTCCCATTTCTATTCAAATATGGTCATCTCCATCTACTCCACATGGGGCATCCTTTTAATTCTTTTTGCTTGGCTTTTATTCCAATTTTGGGAATGCATAATAATAATGCCATGTTAATATTATTGTTCTCACAAGAATAAACATGGCAATAAATATTTTGCATGGGCCATGCAAGCATCACCACATTCTAGTCTTTTGGGTTTTTATTTGTTTTGAGTGGATCATCTTCCATCTTCCTCATCTTCCCCTCCCTTTTCACCTCCATATAAGCTTGATCAAGTGGATCTTTTCTAAAACCCAAACCCTACACTTTTTCCACCTACTCTTGCTTGATCTAGTTTGGAGCATGCAAGCATCTAAAACCCTAAGCCACCACCCTCTCTCTCTTATCCTCTATCTAAGATCCTCCCTAATCACCTACCCCACCATCACCATACCCCCTCTCCCCTAAAGCCTAACCCGAGCCTCCCTAGCTCCCTTCCTCTCTCTCGGCCTCTCTCCTCTCTCTGTCACGCAGGCCCCACCTGGCTACCCCTCTCCCTGGCCCCACACCCCATCTACTCCCTCTCTCTCTCTCTACCCCAACCCTAAACAAACCCTAACCGAGGCTAACCATCCTAGCCCGAGCCTCCCCTCTCCTCTCTCCTTCTCTCTCCCTGCCGTGCCACCCCACCGACCCGAGCCTGCCTGCCTGGCCTCGCCCTGACCCCACCTGCAGCCCCATACGCCTGCCCTGGCCGCCCAGCTCGTGCACGTGAAGGGAGGAGGGAAAAGGTGGCCGAAGCCACCTCTATCCCTAACCACTCCCCCACGGCACCTCCCTCTCGCTCTCTGCTTTATTTCCTACCACACGCCTCCTCTGGCCTCTCCCAGATCTCCCCAGACCGCCCCCTTCCTCTCCGTCTACCCCTACCACCGGCTACACCATCGCCGGCCACCGTCGGCCTCCACCGCATCCCGTCGAACCAGCCGTGCAGCGCGTCCGTGGAGCGGCCTGGGAGATCGAGGATGCTCCTTTGCTTCACCCTGTACCCGCCGTCGAGGAGGAGAAGGGCTGGAGCCGAAGAACATCGCCGCCACCGACGCCAAACCCTAGCTCCGCCGGCCTCTGCTTCATCGTCGATCCGCTGCTCCACGAGTCGATCCAACCTCTCCATTGAACTCATGACGCTGAGCAGGGGATATATCAAGAAACCCAGGAGCACTACCCAGATCCATCCCTCACTTCAACTGAGCTGCCAGGCAAGCACTACCACATGCTTGCATACATTTAGTACCTATTGCCTCTATCTTATTCTTGCATCATTGAGTCGCGATTGCATTAAACTGAATCCCAAGTACTGCATAGCCTTTACTTTTAAACCCCACCGAAGCTTGTTCCTCCATCCCATGAGCCATTACTACAGGAGTTGTTTGAGCCATGCGAGTCGTAGAACAGAATGTGTAGGGTATGTGAGTGTCTGATGGATAACGAGGTACCTAAACAACTTAACCTGAGTAGTAATGGGATAACTAATGAAAGTGGCACCGGTGAGCAATATCTGTTATTTGGTTTTTCCTGCTCACTTGTGTCCCGTAGGACCCCGAGTACTTGATTCCTGTTCCTTGAATATTCGCGCTATCCACATCCGGGAGGCTTATGAACCCCCCTGAGCCAGAGCTTGATTCATTCTTATTTCTTGGGGCCACAATTAGTTTGGGGCTTTATTACTCTCCTGTACTTATGCCATGCTTTACTGCTTAATTTAAAATTGTGCGAGGAATGCACCTGTACTGTTTAGGGCCGTGACACGTTTTCGCTGTATCGACAAGCCCAGTCACATTTTCGGGTTCCCAGTCGTTTACAGCCGTCCACACAAACCTTGAGTCCGTCTCGGAGTCGGCCAACTTCGTCGCGGGTAGCTTAATGGGGTGGCCCCCTGAAATATTTCTGAATCCTGTGATCGCTTTGTCGTGACTGCCTCGTTGGGTTTTGATTTGGTTTTTCCGAGGTTGATCGAGTGTGTGTTGCTATTTGTGCACCCCTGCAGGGTAAAACTTTCTGAAAGCCGTGTCCGCGGTTATGGACGACTTGGAGCACAGTTTCTCGATCATAGACAAGTATAACTAAAGTACCGCTTTTAATTTGACTAAGTACCTGTCTAGTAAATAGTGCAACACTCCTGGAATGGATAATAAAAATGCCAACGGATGGGGGGGTTGTTCGTCCGCTTCCTCGTTGGTAAGCGAGGAGGAGGATGGATCTGTTAATATTGCCGTTATAACTGTTGTTATTAATTCACGGACATCCGTCTATCTGTGGTTAGGCGGATGGTTAGCGAGTATCTATAGAATTGATAGGTATTATCTTTTGCTGCAATTGCGTCACCCCAGGTTGTGTCCCTTTAGAGGCATAAAGACTTGCTGAGTACCACTAGGGTCTCACACGATAAATTATTTAATTCAGATGAACAGGTAAGCTCGCAAGATGGATACTGGGTGGAGAAGACGGACGATGTGGGCAACGATCATTCGGTGTAGAGATTCCGGGAACGGGGATCCGTGAGATCTGTGGGCGGGATGTGCTTATTTATGGGCATCTTATGCCGATTTGCTTCTTATCCGTACTCGGATCTTGTTTTCCGCTTCCGCTTGATACTCTGATGTTTGATGTATGAGGAGATATCCTAAACTATTATATCTATCTAGGATATTTGGATCTTGCCGTATGGCGTTGCAATATTTCTATTTCTTTTAGATGGAATGGCTCTGAGAACTATTGTATGGTGGCTTGCATACATACTCACTTGTGTATGTAGTTGATCCCATCGCCTGCCGATTACGCCGCCCGTTCTTGTCCCGATATTTGGAAATGGTTAGGACGGCCGAAAGGTCTACCTGTGAGTGGCATTTGGGCCCCACCGTACTATTTTAACCATTTCCGTTCGTCCAGGCTTGTAACTAGGAGCGTAATTCACCGAGGTAGTTACAGGATTCTCGCAGGAGAGGGTCACGGCTGTCGCGTGTCATCGGAGGAGAGACGTGACGAGGTGGTCTGGTGGTTAATTAGGAATAATAACGATTCAGCTAGATGACTAATCGGTGGCATTGGTCTTAATCGGTGGCATTGGTCGGTAAAATATCACCAACTCTAGGGGCAAATGGGTTTATAGAAGATGGAGTGAATCAGGTGAAGCATGTGTTGGCTCGCTTCAGCAAAATGAACTACGAGTCCATGCAGCTTTACTCCACCAAATAACTGAAGTTTGCGTGTTTGGGACGGCTTCACCTGCTCTATTCTTAGATTGGTGGAGTGAAGTTGTTTCAAACACACCCTTATTGTGAGGCTTCTGATCAGAGAGTGAACCTGCAGAGGTCATCAATATGTTCTAGTAACAAATGCCAGGGAAGTGTTAAATCTTTTGTTAAGGACAACTTGGAGGTACATAATGAGATCCTACAACACACTTACCTGGGTATGCCGATAGAGATTGCAAGAGCATCCACGTCCGCTTTCAAGTTTCTTCGAGAAAGGGTTTGGCGATGTTTTGCAAGTGTTCCTGGACGAGCCTCTCTCATGAGTTGGGGTGGAGGTGTGGATGAAATCAATTTTACAAGTTCCTGTGTCAATTTGTGATGATATGAAGTCGAGTATTGCCAACCATTGGTGGGGTTTCAAAGAGGAGCGTAGGAACATGCATCCTGGGAATGGATTTCATCACCAAAATCTATCAGTGGGTTGGGTTTTAGAGACTTTGTTCTCTTTAACCAGGCCATGATAGGCAAGTAGTGATGTTGGCTAATCACTGAACCTACATCATTCTATGCGAGGGTTTTGAAGGGTCGTTACTTCCTGACACGGATTTTCTATCAGCTACCAAGCTGAGGTCTTTATCTTACACATGTGAGTCCATTCTGTTTTCTCGTGATCTGCTTTGAGAGGTCTCCGCTAGGGCATTGGTAATGGCGAGCGTGTGAGTATCATCAAGCACAACTAGATACCAGAGTTTTCGGCCGGTACTTTCAAACCTCTGTCTCCTATTCCTAACAATGTTAAAGTGTGTTTTCCGATGACGGACGATGGCACTGCATGGGTAGAGGAGACTGTTCGAGCTTTCTTCCATGATGAACTGGCTAATACAATACTCTAGCATCAAAGGCCGCTTCGCCCTCTCTGCTCCCGCGAGCGGAGGGGCGAACCCTAGCCCCTCTCGCAGCCGTCCCTCTCACCCTTCCCCTCCGCCTCGCCGCCGCCAGAGGGTGCTGCCGGGCGAAGTCCTGGGGGCGTCGGCGGGGCCTCCTCCTCCCTCCCGTTCCGGTGGTGGCGGCGGGGGCGCGGCGCTGTCCGGGGGCGTGGCGGCGCGGCTGCAGTGCAGCGGTGTGGCGGCTCGGCGAGCATGGCGGACGGGCGGGGCAGTGGCCTGTGGCGCGAGACGGTCCCTCCTGGGCCAGGCAGCTCGGGCAGGGCCGGCGCGGGGCGTGCAGCATCGCCGGCCGGCGGTGGCTGGTGGATTCCTGCGAGCTCCTGGTGGGAGGATCTCTGCAGCCGGCGTGCTGCCTCAATCGGGGCTCCTGGCCCCGTTGAGCCCTCTTCCCCCAACCCCAGATCCAAAGGCGCCGGTGGGCCTCCGGTCGTCGATCTGGAAAAGGAGTTACCTTCGAAGTCTCTCCGGTCTTCGGAGTCCTCGCGGCGGTGTTCCCGATGTCTTCCTCGTCTCTCCGGTGGGGCCGGCTTGGTTTCCGGGGCGGCGACCCCGGTTGGTGGGGAGCCTTGTGGTTGGCGGGCGTGCCAGGGGCTCCGGTGCTAGTCGGTTTCCATGGTCGTAGGGATGACATGGTGCTGGCGAGCCGCGCGTAGTGGTTTATGCTCCGGGTGAAAACCTAGGATCTGCGGTTCGGGCGGTAGCGGCGCCTTGGCGTCGTGATCTTTTTGGAGATGCTGCCTTGGAGTTCTAGTAGACGGGGAGTCTGCCAAGGGGAAACCTTTGCCCCTTTGGGCCACGGCGGCGACGTCCGAAGATGCCGTTTCCTTCTTGAAGGCGCTGTGTGGCTTATCTCCATACCTCTGCTTCCTCCGGGTGAAAACCCAAGACCCGCGGATCGGGCGGTGGCGGCACTCCGGTGTCGTGCTCTCCTTGAAGACACCGTCTGGGAGCTCACGGCTAGCGGCTCTCCGACGGTCCTGTGGCGGAGGTGACTCTTCGTTTGGCGATCTTTGGCAAAGCTTCCCCCTTTCCCTTCCCTGGCTGTGCTTCCTTCGTGCTGCTTCCCGGTCCGTGGGCTTCGTGGGTCGGTTCCCGATGGTGGTCGGCGTCTGCTGGCATTTCTGTGACGGAGGGGTTCTGTCGACGGCGTGCGTGTTCGTTTGCTCGCCCTTGGGGGAGCTCTGGCCCGACACTATTGCTGTCCAGCTTTGCTCCAAGTCTTCGTAGTCTTAGTAATGGCCGAACCTGTTGTTCGCGCTTCCGGTGGTAGCGTCTTCGGTAGTGTGCGTGGGTGTGTGGTTTGGGTTGTAAGTTGGGTTCAGCACTTTGTATCCTTTCGCCGTTGTTGGCTTTGTTAATTCAAAGCTGGGCATAAGAGTGTCTGTTTTCTAAAAAAATAAAATAAGCATGGGACATACATGGTCATATCAGCATATAATTTGGCCAGAACGACGACATTTTTCTCGCTTCGGGATTCAGCTGGCAGGGATTCTAGCTCTAACAGAGAGTGGGAGACAAAAATGTGGAAAGTTGTGTGGGCTATTAATCTCCTAGCAAGATGAAGATTACATTATGGCGTATAATCCACGACTGTCTCTTGACTGATTCTCAATTGCAGTATAGACACATACCTGCTAATGATCAACTTGTTTGGGGTGGGTAGGTCAAATGAGTAGAGCATCTGTTCTTTTTCTGCCCCTTCGCAATGGAGGTGTGGTGTGCTGCGGAAGATCATTTTCCATTTAAGATTGATCGGAAATCATTGTTCGGTGCCAAACAGTGGGTTTTCGATTTTGTCAGCAGGAAGAGTGAGATTAGTGCCACAGTGCTTGTTGTCACCATGTGGCATATTTGGGAGGCTCTAAACAACACCAGGAACAATGAAGTTAAGTTACACCCTCTCTGTGTGGCATCAAATGTTTCTACCTATGTTCAGCTCATCCTCTCCAATCTATTCAAGCCCAAGTCAAGACTGGTAACAGTCAGGTTTCTGCATCACCGAAGCCAAGGTGGATGCCCCCGCATGAGAGATGGGTGTGTGGAAATGTTGACGCTGCACTGTTCCCTTCTGGACACCGTATGGGCTGGGGAGCTGTGGTGAGCATCACAGGTGGAGGTTTCTCCTATCTTGCTATGAAGGATCGATGGGTCTGCCTAATCCTGAACTCGCTGAGGCACTAGCTGTTCAGAATGCTCTGACAAAGACTCGGAACCATGGCCTCAGGAGGATTTTAGTGGTTTCCGATTGTCTTTCTCTGATCTAATGCATTAGTGTTGCGTCTAGGGTTCATTTTGGTGTTGGTGTTGGAATTGTAGTGGCGATATCAAAGCCTTGTCGATGGACTTAGAGTCTTGTTCGTTCAAATTCTCTAGTAGAAAATCAAATGTGGTAGTGCATAAGTTGGCTCGCTCTGCGAGTCTTCAGTCCGTAATTCTACCGCCTATGTAAACACAGGCGGCGCCAGAAGGGGGTCGAGGAGGGTCGATCGACCTGGCTCCCCGATCGCTATTTTTTTTTACTTACCGCGTAGAGGCGAGCGACGGAGCGAGCGCTGGGAAAAAATACACGCCTCGCTCGATCCCCTGTCCACGACTCCTCTGACCCGCCCGCCCCCGCATGACTCCTCTGAGGCTCTGACCCGCCCGCCCCCACCGCCCAGCTCCTCTCCGGTGGTCCGGCCGCCCCGCCCAACTCCTCTCCGGCCGCCGCGCCTCCTCTCTCATCGATCCCCCACGGCCCCGCCCGCTGTGCCTCCTCGGGCCGGACTGCTGCTGTGGTGCTGCCCAGCTGCGGAGCTGCCGGATCCCGGAATCCTGGCCGGGATGGACGAGGAGGAAGAGATGGCATGGATCCTAGCCCAGCAAGAAGAAGAGGAGCCAGCGGTGGCTCATGAGGAAGAAGAGGGGGCCTCAAGAAATCCCAAGAGGACATGTCTTCAACAGGTCAACTCTATGTGAACCCCCTCTCTTTCTCGGAAGACTAAGGTGTAGGTAGGGCTAAAAAAACAAAAAAAGAGAGTCAAATCGCACCATCTCTATAATAAGTAAATGCCTTTTTTTCTCCTGAGGTTGTCGGAATTATTCGCAATAAAATATTGGCTACAATTGAGAAGGTCTTATCAATGAAATTTCCATTTGCGCGGGATCTAGGCATAATTCCCAACCCATTCCATATAGAATTGTTTTCATCCTTCACAAAATAACATAAAAACAAACACATTCGATAATTTCTATCCTATATTTCCAATTATAGATTTTAGTTTTGTTGTTTATTTGTCTAGTGATTAGTGTCCAGTAGTGTTACAAGCAGTAGCTCATGATTTGTTTTTGATTTCAATTTTGTAGGAAAATGTTGTTGAAAGATTTGACATAGCAAATGTCATTGCTGATCCCGGACTTCGGAAACCAATTGATGAATATAGCACACCTGAAATTAGAGATAAAATGAGACGTGCATATTTGTCAAGAGGCCATAATCGTTTGATTGGTCATAATTTTTCCAAAACAAAATTTGATCCAGATTGGCGGTCATTTTTGGATGCATGGTATACCAAATATGATTGGTTAGAGTATAGTGCGGAGAAGGATGCTGCATATTGTTTTCATTGCTTTCTTTTCAAATCTTCAAGAAATAATTCACACTTCGGTTATGATGCTTTCACAAAGACGGGGTTTAGAAATTGGAAGAAGGCATCGGAAAATTTCAAGTCTCATGTAGGTGGACCAAATAGCATTCACAACAATGCAAGAAATAATTGTGAAGATTTTAGAAATAAAAAGCAAAGTGTGGCATATGGTATTGTTAGTCATGAAGAGCAATCCCATATTGATTATAAGATCCGTTTGAGGGCTGTTGTGGGTGTTGTTAGATTTCTACTTGAACAAGGTCTAGCTTTCTGTGGGCATGACGAGTCTAAAACTGTTGGAATTATGCCCTAGAGGCAATAATAAAGATGTTATTATTATAATTCTTGTTCATGATAAAGTTTATATTCCATGCTAGAATTGTATTAAGCGGAAACTTTAATACTTGTGTGGTTTGTGAACAACACCGTGTCCCTAGTACGCCTCTATGGACTAGCTCATTGATCAATGATGGTTAAGATTTCCTAACCATAGACATGAGTTGTCAATTGATAATGAGATCATATCATTGGAGAATGATATGGTGGATAGACCCAAACTAAGCGAAGCAATTAGATCGTGTCATCGTGTTCGTCTTTGCGAAGCTTTTCTTATGTCAAATATTGTATTCCTTAGACCATGAGATAATACAACTCCCTGGTATCGGAAGAAAGCTTTGAGGTCATCAAACGTCATCCTATGAGAGGGTGATCATAAAGGTGTCTCTCAGGTGATCGGAAAGTATCTGTTGGGTTGTATGTATCGAGATGGGATTTGTCCCTCCCAAGTCGGAGAGATATACTTCGGGCCCACTCGGTAATCGATATCAACACCGCTTGCAAGCATGTGGTTAAGGAGTTAATCACAAGGTGATATCGGATTACGGAACGAGTAAAGTACTTGCTGTGAACGAGATTGAACTAGGTATGACGATACCGACGATCGAATCTCGGGCAAGTAAAATATCGCGAGACGAAGGGAATATGTATGGTATTGATTGAATCCTGGCATCGTGGTTCATCCGATATGATCATCGATGAATGTGTGGGAGTCAATATGGGTGCCCAGACCCCGCTGTTGATTATTGATAGAAGATCATGTCTGCATATTCTCGAACCCGCAGGGTCACACACTTAACGTGTCTCGACGCTAGGATAGATTGGATATTTGGTTTATGAGTTTTTGTTCGGAGTCTCGGATGGGATCCGGGACATCACGAGAGGTTCCGGAATGGTCCGGAGAATAAGATTCATATAAGGCAGTGCAGTTTTTGGAGTTCGGAATTGTTCCGGGTTAATCGGTATTGTACCGGAAGCTTCTAGAACCTTCCGGATGGGAGCCAACGTGGTCCCACCTTCCGAGAGGGGGCATGGGCCTATGAGGGAGTGTCCTGGCCACATTGGGCCAGGGGCACAAGGCCCCATAGGGCCCAGCCGATCCTAGAGAGTTTAAATCGTTTAAACTAGAGATAAGATAAGATAGGATTTCTAGATAAGGGAGAGTTTAAATTGTTTAAACTAGAGATAGGATTGGAGGAGGGGCTAGGGCTGGCCGCCACCACCCCCTCTATATATAGAGGGCTGGTGCGCCCCCTTTCCCTAACACACACCTTCCTCCAACCCTAGTTGCCCTGCTGCCCTTCCTCTCTCCCTCCCGACTGTTTGTAGGCGAAGCCCTGCAGCAGAAATTCTCCACCATATACACCACGCCGTCGTGCTGTAGATCCAATCCATATCTCCACCATACTCGCTGGTCCGAGGAAGGAGGAGACGTCGAGGTGCTGCACTTGTGCATCTCACGGAGGCACCGCCACTTGTGGTGCTAGATCGGATCGGATCGCGAGGAGGAGAAGCGAGTACGACTACATCACCCACGTTCCGACGAACGTTTCGCTGTGCGAATCTTCAAGGGTATGAAGATCTAATCCAATCTCTCTCGTTGTTTGCATCTCCTAGATTAGATCTTGGCTTTCCCTCTGTTCGCTTCCGTAGAAAATTTTGATTTACTATGCTGCGAAACCCTTCAGTGGTATCAGAGCTAGATCTATGCGTAGATGTGACTCACGAGTAGAACGCAACATGGTTGTTGCGGGCGTTGATGTTTTCTGTTGCAAGCCTCTTGTTTGTGTTCTTCTTATGACGCGGGATAGTGAGATTGAAGCGGTCCAGGCCAACCTTACGCGACGTCGTTCGCGAGACCGGCTCCGCACTTGACGTGTGGCTTGTACCACACATGCGGCTGGTGGATGTCAGTTTCTCTCACTATAGTTGTCATGGGATTAACACCGGAGTTTGGCAACCATAATATCACCGTTGTGGCTTTCCGTAGGTAAGAATCGTTCTTAGCATCTACTCCCATAAGCCACGTAAAACATGCAACAACAAAGTAGAGGCGTCTAACTTGTTTTTGCAGGGAGTGTTTTCTGTGATATGGTATGGCCCAAGATGTGATGTGTATAATGTATGCGATGATCATGTTTTGTAATGTTTCACGACTTGCATGTCGATGAGTTCACAACCGGCAGGAGCCATATGGTTGTCTTTATAATTGTGTATGACCTGCGAGTCAACTTCTTATACGCCATGTAATAGCTTTACTTTATCGCTAAGTAGTTAGCAATAGTTGTAGTTGCTATTCGTGGTGGAGGCAATCATGGTGAAGTGATGGAGATCATGCCGGAACGCACAAGATGGAGATCATTGCGCGAAGATTGGCTATACCATGTCACCTAAAGTTATATGCATGTGATGTTTATCCTTTTATGTATCTTATTATGCTTAGATCGCGACGGTAGCATTATAAGATGATTCCTCACTTAAAGATCAAGATAAAAGCTGTGTTCTCCCCAAGTATGCACCGTTGCGAAAGTTCGTCGTGTCCAAGCATCACGTGATGATCGGGTGCTATAGACTCTACGCTCACATACAACGGGTGCAAGCCAGTTTTGCACACGCGGAAATACTTGGGTCTAACTTGACGAGCCTAGCATGTACAGACATGGCCTCGGAACACAAGAACCGAAAGGTTAAGCATGAGTCATATGAATGATATGATCGACACTTCGTTGTCCACCATTGAAACCACATCTCTTCTCGTGAAGATCGGATTAGGTGTGGTGAATTTGGATCGTGTTCACTAAACAACTTGAGGGATGTTGAATTTAGTGGGAGTTCATCTAGTAATTTGATTAAGTTGAACTATTTATCATGAACATAGTCTAAATTGTACTTGCAAATACTGTAGATCACATGGCCAAGTCCAACTTCAACTTCAACGTTTTTGCTGAGAAAGAAAAGCTTAGAAACAATGGGTCTAACTTCACCAATTGGTTTCGCAATCTAAGAATCATTCTGTCTGGCGGACAAAAGGACTATGTCCTTGGGAAAGCGTTAGGTGACCCCCCTGCTGCAACTGCGCCGGCTGATGAGAAAGCTGTCTATCAGTCGCGCAAAGATGATTATGGTGTGATTAAAAGCACCATGTTGTTTGCTATGGAACCGGAACTTCAAAATCGATTTGAAAACTATCCCGGGCCCTTTGAGATTCTCGAAGAGTTGAAAACCATGTTTCAGACTCAGGCCCGTTCTGAGAGATATGAGATCTCTGAGAAGTTCTTTAACTGCAAGATGGAGGAAGGGAGTTCCGTTAGTGAGCACGCCATTAAGATGTCGGGCTACACTCAACGCCTTGAGCAACTGGACTGCAAGATTCCAGAGGAGCTCAAGATTGACAGGGTTCTGCAATCACTCCCTCCCAGCTACAAAAGTTTTGTAGTGACTCATAATCAGATTGGTTCCACTGATACGATCACCGAGCTCTTCGCAAAGCTGAAGGCTGCGGAGGTGGACATCAAGAAGGATAATCATGTGTTGATGGTCAACAAGCCCTCCTTTAAGAGAGGCAAGGGAGCAAAGAAGCCCTTCAAGAAGGGCGGCGGCAAGCGCACTGCCCCTGCTGAGAAGAAGCTCAAGTCTGGTCCTAAGCCGGACACTGAGTGCTTCTATTGCAAGGACAAGGGTCACTGGAAGCGCAACTGTCCGAAGTACTTAGCGGACAAGAAGGCTGGCACCATCAAAGGTATATTTGATATACATGTTATTGATGTTTTCCTTACTAGCCCTTGTTGTAGTGCCTGGGTATTTGATACCGGTTCAGTTGCTAATATTTGTAACTCGAAACAGGAGCTACGGAATAGACGGCGGCTTGCGAGGGATGAGGTGACGATGCGCGTTGGCAACGGATCAAGAGTTGATGTGATGGCCGTCGGCACGCTCTCCTTAGTTTTACCTTCGGGATTAGTTTTTAAACCTTAATAAATGTTATTATGTGCCTGCGTTGAGCATGAACATTATTTCTGGATCGTGTTTATTGCAAGACGGTTATTCATTTAAATCGGAGAATAATGGTTGTTCTATTTATATGAGTAACATCTTTTATGGTCATGCACCTCTTGTGAATGGTTTATTTCTTCTAAATCTCGAAAGGGATGAAACACACATCCATAACATTGAGGCTAAGAGATGCAAAGTAGATAGTGATAATACTACTTATTTGTGGCACTGTCGTCTAGGTCATATTGGTGTAAAGCGCATGAAGAAACTCCATTCTGATGGACTTTTGGAGTCTCTTGATTTTGAATCATTTGACACATGCGAACCATGCCTCATGGGCAAGATGATCAAAACCCCGTTCTCCGGTATGATGGAGCGAGCAACGGACTTGTTGGAAATCATACATACCGATGTATGCGGACCGATGAGTGTTTCGCTATTTTCTCACTTTTACCGATGACTTAAGTAGATATGGGTATATCTATTTAATGAAACATAAATCTGAAACGTTTGAAAAGTTCAAAGAATTTCAGAATGAAGTGGAGAACCATCGTAACAGAAAGATTAAGTTTCTATGATCCGATCGTGGGGGCGAATATTTAAGTTATGATTTTCTCACGCATCTCAAAGCAAGTGGAATCGTTTCACAACTCACGCCACCCGGAACACCACAGCGCAATGGTGTGTCTGAACGCCGGAATCGAACCCTATTAGATATGGTCCGATCGATGATGTCTCTTACTGATTTGCCGTTATCTTTTTGGGGTTATGCATTAGAAACCGCTGCATTCACTTTAAATAGGGCTCCATCTAAATCCGTTGAGACGAGACCGTATGAACTGTGGTTTGGTGCTAAACCTAAGTTGTCGTTTCTTAAAGTTTGGGGATGCGAAGCTTACGTCAAGAAGTTGATGCCGGACAAGCTCGAACCCAAAGTGGAGAAATGCGTCTTCATAGGATACCCTAAGGAAACTATTGGGTATACCTTCTATCACAGAACCGAAGGCAAAGTGTTTGTTGCAAAGAACGGTTCCTTTCTTGAGAAGGAGTTTCTCTCGAAAGAAGTGAGTGGGAGGAAAGTAGAGCTAGACGAGGTTATTGAACCTTCTCTTGAATTGGAGAGTAGCGCAGCACCTGAAATTGTTCCAGTGCCGCCTGCACCAACAATAGAGGAAGCTAATGACAAGGATCATGAAGCTTCGGACGATGCTGCTACTGAACGTCGCAGGTCGACAAGGTCGCGTGCCCCTCCTAAGTGGTACGGCAACCCTGTCTTGACTGTCTTGTTAGTAGAAGACAGTGAACCTACGAACTATGAGGAAGCGATGATGAGCCCAGACTCTGAGAAATGGCTAGAAGCCATGAAATCCGAATTGGGATCCATGAGCGAAAACCAAGTATGGACTTTGGTGGACCCTCCTAGCGACCGAAAGGCCGTTGAGTGCAAATGGATCTTCAAGAAGAAAACGGACGCGGATGGTAATGTTACCGTCTATAAAGCACGGCTTGTTGCGAAAGGTTTCCGACAAGTTCAAGGTGTTGACTACGATGAGACTTTCTCTCCCGTAGCGATGTTTAAGTCCATTAGGATTTTATTAGCAATTGCTGCGTTTCATGATTATGAAATATGGCAAATGGATGTCAAGACTGCTTTCCTCAATGGCAACATTGATGAAGAGTTGTATATGATGCAACCCAAAGGTTTTGTCGATCCTAAGGATGCTGATAAAGTATGCAAACTTCAGCGTTCCATTTATGGACTGAAGCAAGCATCTCGGAGTTGGAACCTTCATTTTGATCAAGTGATCAAGAGCTTTGGATTTGTTCCAAATTGCTACGAAGCTTGCATCTACAAGAAAGTGAGTGGGAGCTCGGTGACGTTTCTGGTACTATATGTGGATGACATATTGATTATTGGAAATGACATCAACATGCTTAACGATGTGAAGAGTTATTTGAACAAGTGTTTTTCAATGAAAGACCTAGGTGAAGCTGCTTATATATTGGGCATCAAAATCTATAGAGATAGACAAAGACGCCTGATAGCTTTAAGCCAGAGTACATACCTAGAAAAAGTTCTGAAAAGGTTCAGAATGGATAAGGCATTGAAAGGTTCAGTACCTATGTTGTCAGGTAAGATATTGAGCAAGGCTCAGTGTCCAGCTACGGTAAATGATAGGGAAGCTATGAGAAAAGTGCCTTATGCCTCGGCCATAGGTTCCATCATGTATGCCATGCTGTGTACTAGACCGGATGTGTCCAATGCTCTTAGTTTGACGAGCAGATATCAAAGTGATCCAGGAGTGGAACACTGGACAGCCATGAAGAACATCCTAAGGTACCTAAATAGGACTAAAGAAATGTTCTTAGTCTATGGGGGTGATGAACAGCTCGTCGTAAAAGGTTACGTCGATGCTAGTTTCGACACCGACAAGGATGATTCAAAATCTCAGACAGGATACGTGTATATTTTGAATGGAGGAGCTGTGAGCTGGAGAAGCTGTAAGCAAAGCGTGATCGCGGGATCTACAGTAGAAGCGGAATACATGGCTGCTGCAGAAGCGTCAAGTGAAGGAGTTTGGATCAGAAACTTCATCACTGAGCTTGGCGTGGTTCCAAGTGCGTTGGACCCACTGGAGATATTGTGTGACAACACTGGCGCCATAGCACTCGCTAAGGAACCAAGATATCATCCAAAGACCAAGCATATCAACCGCAAGTTTCATATAATCCGAGATTATATAGCAGATGGAGATCTGAAGATCAGCAAAGTACATATAGATCTGAATGTCGCAGATCCATTGACTAAACCTCTTCCACGTGTAAAACATGATCAGCACCTCAGTGCCATGGGTGTGAGATTGTTGCCAAATGTAAACTAGATTATTGACTCTAGTGCAAGTGGGAGACTGTTGGAATTATGCCCTAGAGGCAATAATAAAGATGTTATTATTATAATTCTTGTTCATGATAAAGTTTATATTCCATGCTAGAATTGTATTAAGCGGAAACTTTAATACTTGTGTGGTTTGTGAACAACACCGTGTCCCTAGTACGCCTCTATGGACTAGCTCATTGATCAATGATGGTTAAGATTTCCTAACCATAGACATGAGTTGTCAATTGATAATGAGATCATATCATTGGAGAATGATATGGTGGATAGACCCAAACTAAGCGAAGCAATTAGATCGTGTCATCGTGTTCGTCTTTGCGAAGCTTTTCTTATGTCAAATATTGTATTCCTTAGACCATGAGATAATACAACTCCCTGGTATCGGAAGAAAGCTTTGAGGTCATCAAACGTCATCCTATGAGAGGGTGATCATAAAGGTGTCTCTCAGGTGATCGGAAAGTATCTGTTGGGTTGTATGTATCGAGATGGGATTTGTCCCTCCCAAGTCGGAGAGATATACTTCGGGCCCACTCGGTAATCGATATCAACACCGCTTGCAAGCATGTGGTTAAGGAGTTAATCACAAGGTGATATCGGATTACGGAACGAGTAAAGTACTTGCTGTGAACGAGATTGAACTAGGTATGACGATACCGACGATCGAATCTCGGGCAAGTAAAATATCGCGAGACGAAGGGAATATATATGGTATTGATTGAATCCTGGCATCGTGGTTCATCCGATATGATCATCGATGAATGTGTGGGAGTCAATATGGGTGCCCAGACCCCGCTGTTGATTATTGATAGAAGATCATGTCTGCATATTCTCGAACCCGCAGGGTCACACACTTAACGTGTCTCGACGCTAGGATAGATTGGATATTTGGTTTATGAGTTTTTGTTCGGAGTCTCGGATGGGATCCGGGACATCACGAGAGGTTCCGGAATGGTCCGGAGAATAAGATTCATATAAGGCAGTGCAGTTTTTGGAGTTCGGAATTGTTCCGGGTTAATCGGTATTGTACCGGAAGCTTCTAGAACCTTCCCGAAGGGAGCCAACGTGGTCCCACCTTCCGAGAGGGGGCATGGGCCTATGAGGGAGTGTCCTGGCCACATTGGGCCAGGGGCACAAGGCCCCATAGGGCCCAGCCGATCCTAGAGAGTTTAAATCGTTTAAACTAGAGATAAGATAAGATAGGATTTCTAGATAAGGGAGAGTTTAAATTGTTTAAACTAGAGATAGGATTGGAGGAGGGGCTAGGGCTGGCCGCCACCACCCCCTCTATATATAGAGGGCTGGTGCGCCCCCTTTCCCTAACACACACCTTCCTCCAACCCTAGTTGCCCTGCTGCCCTTCCTCTCTCCCTCCCGACTGTTTGTAGGCGAAGCCCTGCAGCAGAAATTCTCCACCATATACACCACGCCGTCGTGCTGTAGATCCAATCCATATCTCCACCATACTCGCTGGTCCGAGGAAGGAGGAGACGTCGAGGTGCTGCACTTGTGCATCTCACGGAGGCACCGCCACTTGTGGTGCTAGATCGGATCGGATCGCGAGGAGGAGAAGCGAGTACGACTACATCACCCACGTTCTGACGAACGTTCCGCTGTGCGAATCTTCAAGGGTATGAAGATCTAATCCAATCTCTCTCGTTGTTTGCATCTCCTAGATTAGATCTTGGCTTTCCCTCTGTTCGCTTCCGTAGAAAATTTTGATTTACTATGCTGCGAAACCCTTCAAAAACTTCCTTAAACAAAGGCAATTTTTATGAGATGTTGGATTGGTATGGCGCAAGATGCAAGGAAGTTGCCAATGTGATTAATGAGAATGCTCCTGGCAATTGTCAATTGATATCTCGTGAAATCCAACTGGATATAGCACAAGCATGTGCAGAAGAGACTACACAAGTCATAATGAGTGAGCTTGGAAATGCTAGTTTCTCTCTACTTGTTGATGAGTCTCGTGATGTATCGGTTAAAGAGCAAATGGCTGTGATGGTGAGGTTAGTCATACTATCACAACTCATTTATTATACTCTCACAATTCATTTATTGTACTCTCACAAGTCACAACTCATTTATATGTTATTGTTTGTAGGTTTGTGAACCAAAAAGGAGAGATCATGGAAAGATTGCTTGGTGTTGAGCATGTTCTTGATACTACATCAACTTCTTTGTAAAGATATTTAGATGCAATGTTTGTTAAACATAATTTGTCCATGTCTAGATTAAGAGGCCAAGGATGTGATGATGCCTCTAATATGCGTGGTAGGCTGCTACGGCCGCCCTCCCTCGGATCATCTTCGTCCTCATTGCCTGGGACTTGACCGATAACGCCGCCATCGACTCTGATCTACGGGTTGTCAATGCCATGGCGCATACGGCACACCAGGACTTCACAGTCTACGCCAAGTATGTCCTCGAGCACGCGCCTACCACTGATTGAGCTATGGGCTGGCGCTGTGTCGCCCCTTTGGGCCGTAGCGCCACCCTCTTTGGTCCATGCTACCGGCTTCCAATACACCTTCCTTGGCGTGTACGTCGTTGGTGGTCTCTCAGCCGCTGCACCGACTTGCGCCCTGTAGCTATGCCACCCCAACGGGTCATAGCAACGATGCACACAGTCTACATCGCCGTCCATGTGGATCGACGCCCTAGGCCATCTTCGTACCACCTCCACAGTGCGGGTCGTCTACGTCCGCGCATGGTCTTCGTCACGTCAGATTCTTCTTCGCCTACATCGAGTACCGCCGCCGCGCCAATCTAGGCGTCCAACATGACCACTCGAGGCCGCCGTTGGTTTCGCCGCCTTCTACGTCTTCGTCCCTACCCTTGCGTTCCCTGTATTGACAACACCGGTGCGTTCCTTCATCCCCGACGCGTCCCCGAGTCTGGCAATCTCGGATCGGTGCCTCGTCTTTGTCGGCCTCGACAAAGTCTTCTTCGACATCGACATCTTCCTCTACGACTGCCTCGACCACGTCACCAACAAGCTCTTCTTTGTGTACTCGGTTCTGGCAAAACCAGAGTGTGCGGTCTTCGCTGACGTGTGCCTAGCTCTGGCAAAACTATGGCCGCACCTCGTCCTTGATGGCTCGGACTGCATCGGCACCCCTCGGCAAGCTGTCACGGTCCCACGACAAGCCTCCGCGACCCCTCGGCAAGCCTCCGCGGACCCTCGGCAAGATGCCGCAGCCCCACGACGACTGCCTCGATGCGTCTCCGTCATCCTCCTCGCGTACTATGCGCATGCAGCTTCACGTGCGGCTACCTCGGCACCTGTATCCCTGATCATGACATCGACCACAGCGACCCCTCGCAATGGCTACCCGACCTCGTGTAACATCCCAAAACTTCAATCCAAGCTTATCAAGATCAAATCATCCAAAAATAGGGTTAACAATTTTTTTCCAAATTTAAAATGAAAGCATTCATATGTGTATGCATTTAAAATAGGAGTTGTTTAAATTGCCATGATTGATTGATCCAATGCTTGTAAAATGTTTCTTAGATGATTTAAACATCATCTACATCATTCCCAAACTTTTCCTAAAGAAAATCAAATAAAAAAGAATTAAAAAGAAGGAATGGTCATTTTGGCAAATTTAACTCTCATGCCTACTTTGGCTATTCCTAGTACTCAATTCTTAACAGAAACAATTCTTGATCTTTGCACCCCTTGCTAGTACACATAATGAGGTACCACCTTTTGATCTGCTAAAAACATTCTGTTAACTATTTTAAATGACAGTTTAAAATTGAATCTAATGCATATGCATAGATCACCCCTATTTCAAAAACCATCTATTTGAGCTCTATTTTCAAAACCCTTGCAACCAGAGACTGCATATCACTAGTGGAGATCACTCAAATTTTTGAAACCAAAATTCAAAACTTTCTTTCATGCGGCCATTTCATCAAACACTTGGCATGCATAATCTCTACTCTAATCCTAGCTCACTGTTTATAACAGGGTTTTGCCCCCAATTGATCCCCATTTAATCCCCTTGTCCCCTCTTGATCTAACCAGAGCCTAACCAACCTCTTCCCTACCCCCTAGCTGCACTGCCATGTCATGCCGAGCACCACCTCGCCGGCCGACAATGCACTCGCAGCAGCAGCCCTCTCCAGCCCCTCTCCTCATGTCTAGCAGCTTGCTAGTGGTCCACCTCCACTGCCCAAACAGCCCCAGGCCAGAGACCGAAACTAGAACGGCCAGGAACCGCCACGCCCGGAGCTTGTCGAGCATGCCGACGCCGCCCCCAGAGCACGCCCTGTCCCCGCTCGCACAGACCATCCCTTGGCACCAGCCCGTGCCCGCCACTCCACCTCGACCTGGAGAACACCCCAGACATCCCCGTTCGCCGCCCAAAGCCTCACAACCACCGCTCGCCATGGACACCGCCGCTTTGGCCGCGTAGAGCGCCACCTCGCCCAGACAGCGTGCCACCGCCCCTACGGCCGCATTCAATTCCTAGAGCACCGCCAGGGAACCGCCCATCGATCGCCACCCCCAGCCATGCCTCTACCCCGCCGTAGCCTTGTCGCCAGAGTCGCCTACCATCCCGCTCGGTCTCACTGTCCGGCCTATAAAAGGAGCCCTACCCGGCCTCTTCTCTCCACACCATTCCACTCCATTCACCTCACCCACCTCTAGCCGGAGCAAGTGGAGCAGCAGCTCGCCAGAATTGGAGCCGGAGCAGCCGCGACAGGAGGAGAAGGGCGCCGTTGATTGCGACCACCCCAAGCTCCGCCGCAACCGCGCCTCGCCTTGCCGTCGTCTTCCACGTCGTTTGCCCGCCTCGCCGACCCCGCTGGAGCCCTGGTACGCCCCCAGTAGACCCCCACCGAGCCGCTAGGGTTCGAGCTCGCCGACGACCTGTTCGTGGTCGACGACGACCCTTAGCCGTTGATCTCGCTTCTAATCCTACAGCCCACAACGCGCGTACCGTTTCGTGTTTTAAGTGCCGCTGACACGTGGGACCCCCTGTCAGCTGAGCCCCGCGCCACGGAGTGCCACTGGGCTGACCCAAGTCCTTTCCCGCGCTAGCCCATCGATTCAAATCTGGATTTTTCTTTTTAGTTAAATCTAGTTTCTGTTCCCTAGTTTGAAAATCAATTCAGAGAGTTTTAGAAATACAAATTGCATGAAACCAATTTTGTCTGAAAGATATTAAAATGATCTATCCAAGCCCATTGGATTTAATTCAATCAGAGTTATAGATCTCTCCTAATAAAAATAAGAAGACAGAAGCTTTTGCAACTTGCAACATTTTTATAAAATCAACCAAGTTAGCTTTTGAGTTGATTCCAACTCTCAAAAATCGCATTTCATCATATATATCTAAATATGTAATAATATTAAGGTTTACATGCAGTGACTTTGGACTAGTATCAAAATAATGCTATATAGGCATTTCTAGTCACTTTAAATCATTAAATAATGAACTTAAACCAAAGTAATATTGATCCAACCCTTAAATCTCATTCCCACATGTTATAATATGTGGTGATGACATGTGTCAACATGATCCCATGTTTGAAGTGGTGAATATTAAATGTTAGTTAATTTTTCAATGAGTAGAAATGACTTTTCTAAAATAAAAAGGTTGAAACTATTGAATTAAACTTGTGATGTTTGTGATGATAATAGTGAAGGGTTTCGCAGCATAGTAAATCAAAATTTTCTACGAAAGCGAAAGAGAGAAAGCCAAGATCTAATCTAGGAGATGCAAACAACGAGAGAGATTGGATTAGATCTTCATACCCTTGAAGATTCGCACAGCGGAACGTTCGTCGGAACGTGGGTGATGTAGTCGTACTCGCTTCTCCTCCTCGCGATCCGATCCGATCTAGCACCACAAGTGGCGGTGCCTCCGTGAGATGCACACGTGCAGCACCTCGACGTCTCCTCCTTCCTCGGACCAGCAAGTAGGGTGGAGAGATAGATTGGGTCTACAACACGACGGCGTGGTGTATATGGTGGAGAATTTCTGCAGCAGGGCTTCGCCCACAAACAGTCGGGAGGGAGAGAGGAGGGCAGCAGGGCAACTAGGGTTTGGAGGAAGGTGTGTGTTGTGGGGGAGGGGGCGCACAAGCCCTCTATATATAGAGGGGGGGTGCGGCCAGCCCTTGCCCATCCTCCAAGCCTATCTCTAGTTTAAACGATTTAAACTCTCCCTTCTAGAAACCCTATCTTATCTCTAGTTTAAACGATTTAAACTTATCTAGGATCGGCTGGGCCCTAAGGGGCCTTGTGCCCCTGGCCCAATGCGTCCAGGACACTCCCTCATAGGCCCATGCCCCCTCCCGGAAGGTGGGACCACGTTGGTCCCCTTCCGGAAGGTTCTAGAAGCTTCCGGTACAATACCGATTAATCCGGAACAATTCCGAACTCCAAAAACTGCACTGCCTTATATGAATCTTATTCTCCGGACCACTCCGGAACCTCTCGTGATGTCCCGGATCCCATCCGAGACTCCGAACAAAAATTCATAAACCAAGTATCCAATCTATCCTAGCGTCAATACACGTTAAGTGTGTGACCCTGCGGGTTCGAGAATATGCAAACATGATCTTCTATCAATAATCAATAGCGAGGTCTGGGCACCCATATTGACTCCCACACATTCATCGATGATCATATCGGATGAACCACGATGCCAGGATTCAATCAATCCCATATATATATTCCCTTCGTCTCGCGATATTTTACTTGCCCGAGATTCGATCGTCGGTATCGTCATACCTAGTTCAATCTCGTTCACAGCAAGTACTTTACTCGTTCCGTAATCTGATATCACTTTGTGATTAACTCCTTAACCACATGCTTGCAAGCGGTGTTGATATTGATTACCGAGTGGGCCCGAAGTATATCTCTCCGACTTGGGAGGGACAAATTCCATCTCGATACATACAACCCAACAGATACTTTCCGATCACCTGAGAGACACCTTTATGATCACCCTCTCATAGGATGACGTTTGATGACCTCAAAGCTTTCTTCCGATACCAGGGAGTTGTATTATCTCATGGTCTAAGGAATACAATATTTGACATAGGAAAAGCTTCGCAAAGAAGAACACAATGAAACGATCTAATAGCTTTGCTTAGTTTGGGTCTGTCCACCATATCATTCTCCCAATGATATGGTCTCATTATCAATTGACAACTCATGTCTATGGTTAGGAAACCTTAACCATCATTGATCAATGAGCTAGTCCATAGAGGCGTACTAGGGACACGGTGTTGTTCACAAACCACACAAGTATTAATGTTTCCGCTTAATACAATTCTAGCATGGAATATAAACTTTATCATGAACAAGAATTATAATAATAACATCTTTATTATTGCCTCTAGGGCATAATTCCAACAAATAGATCATCAAATGTGTGTTTTAGAATGCTACTTAGCCTAGTTAAGTATTGTTTGGTGATTGTGCACTCCCTATGCATTTATAGACGCTAGTACCGACCAAGCTTTCGAGGAGGAGGAGTTCTACCAAGAAGAAGAAGAAAACATCAACCACTACACCAACCAAGGAAAGCTATTGTTAGCAAGCTAGAATTAAGCTAGATGAATGAGCAAGGATGCTTTAGGCATGCTTTGATCACACCCCTTTTTAACTATTAGTACCCCAAGCCTTACTTACAAGTTTTACTCCCCTTAGTATGCAAAGTTCCTGACTTGTTTTGAAGGTAGCATAAAAAGTATAAAACTTGACCTATTTAGAACCCTTTAGATGTCATTCTATGGCAGGATATTGAACCCATCTTTTCCACCTTAGTGAACACTCTTAACTTAATAGTTTAGAGTAGATCAACAACTTGAGTCACTTTAGATGGGAACACTTGGTGAAAATGAATTGTGAAAACCTTGGAATGATGAGTCATTCTATTGAGAAGTTTTGACATGTGTTGAGAGACACAACTGGTTTATGATGATGAAAATGATGAGGCATGAGCCTTAACCCTTTTATAAAACTGATGGCTGGATTCGGATGCGATACCATTCCAAATTTACCGTACAACCACACTACCTGAATTGGGTAAGGCTTAGCGGGAAATTTATATGCATTAGTATTAGTTCCCTCACGGGAGAGGTTTGAGCTGAGGCTACCTCTCAATGTTGTCCACCTACGCAGTGCCCAAGATGACTGATGGTCATGGTTGGGAGGCCATGCTCATAGGCGAGGTGCTTATACTAGGGTGTGTAAAGGGAAGGTTATGTTTGATTATCTGCATACTAAGTATGATAATTCAGGGTTATCCCTGACAGATGTATCGAATCTTCTGGTGAAAGTGTACCACCTCTGCAGAGTGTCAAACTATTCGAATAGCCGCGTCCGCGGTTATGGACAGTTGGAATGGCCATACTGTTTCGTTATCAGATGTTTTCTAAATAACTTGAAATGAATGATGAACTTTGACTTGACCACAACAGGGTTGTGTTGATGATAATAGCTTCCCAACTTAAGTGATTCTAGAACTTTACTTTATCTTTCTTTGCTTCAGGACTCAACTTAGGTTTCAAACTTAACTTGATAGTTAAATTAGATTCAGCACGTTAACTTAGAATTATAGTACCTGTTAAGTAGTTTGCGAGTACTTGAAGAGTACTCATGGCTTTTGTCCCTGGCTATTATCATGGCCAGACTATGAAGGAGATAATCAAGATGATGGTCAGCAGGACGGCTATGATAACTAGGACTATCTGCCTTCGTCAGCATTGCCTGTGCCCCTGAAGATGGACCTCACCGCTACGCTATCTTTTATTTCCACTGCTTGTTGTATTAAGACCGGATCATGAGATCCTTATTTGTATAAAACCTTATGTACGATTTGTAATGGATGATGTACTATGATATCCAATCCGTTATGTCTCGCAAAAATGGTAATCCTGGGATTGCGAGGTATGGCATAACGGGCATCTGGGATTAAAAATCCGGGTGTTGACAAGTTGGTATCAGAGCCATCCTGACCATAGGAGACCCTAGTTAGAATGGACGTCCAAACCAAAAACTTAGCTTCAAAACCAAAGTGAGTATTTATGAAAAACTGTTTCCCCTCTTACCCTTGTGAACTCATTCTTTCTCAAAAATACATGTTCCTCAAAATTCTTACATTACTACTTAAAATTTGACACACTTGATCACTTCACTAACTTCCTCATCCTTAATTCTTGTAGATGGAGACTCAGTTCAACAAGTTTTACCAGTTGGGAAATGGAGGTCAGCTGATCTTCGAGAGGGATCTGGATTCACTGTCGGAGTTATTGGGACGCCCACATCCGGAGTTTCTTGGAGCTCAACTTCCAGGACCCCCAGGAGGAGACCTACAGTGGCTAGTCACCGCGGATCTTCAGGGAAGCATCGAAGCACCAACTTCCGGGAGAATTCAGTTGTCCGTGAGAGAGAACAACTGGCTAGATGGATTAGCCAGGGCAATGCATGAAGCTCTCGCACGTCTATGTGCCCTCAGCATCAACAAGATCCAAGGAACCCGTTTTGCACACTATGCAAGACGTGACTTCATGGCAATGCCGATGGAGATGCCAAGTCACCCAGAGTTGAGGCGTCAAGTGGAGAATCTTGATTTCTTGCTTCATGACAGACATCAGGAACTAGACAATGCCAGGGAGTTAGCCAACCAGAATCGTGCCATTGCCGACCAGAAGGCCTAGACTTTCGCACTGCTCGTCCAAGATCGCCAGTCTCTTCGTCGCCAGCGTGCAAAGAAGGATCGCACCATCGCCCGTCTTTGCAAGAAGGTGGCCAACCTCGAGAAGACCGTCAAGGAGCAGGAAGCTCAGCTTGCCGCCAAGGAAGAAGAAGATGAGGGTGAAGACATCCAGGGAGATATGGATTCTTACCTCAGCAACGATGATGACTTTCTGGAGGAGGATGCTGTGGACTTCTACACTGATGATGAAGACTCCGACTTCATCGATGATGAGTAGAGGCACTAGAGCACTGTCGTAGCATGAGATGTATCATCTCATTGTATCGTAGCTTGTAGAATGGTTGTTCAAACCATCTGTTTCCCCTTTGCTTGTTGTGGTGTGTGTTGTATCGGGTGCTTGCTTGCATGAATGAAAAAGAAGTTAGTTAAAAAACCTGAGTCTAACTCAATGTTTTAGCTTTGAAAACCCAAAACCATGAACCTTAGAATTTCCCTCTTACCCCTATATCTATCCCAATCTTCAGATGACTCGTGGAAACCAAGGAGGGAGCAGCTCATCGCAGGACCCAATGCTGCAGATCTTGCAGAATCTCATCACGGACCGTGCAGCAAGCAGGGCCGAGCGTCAAGCCAACTTAGCAACATTGCAGCAGATCGCCTAGATGGCTCTCAACAACCAAGGACTTGAAAATTAGGATCACCAAGGATCCAAACTCAAAAACTTTCAGAACACCAATCCCCCAATCTTTAACCAATCTGAAAACCCATTAGATGCTGATGACTGGTTACAGACCATGGAAAACAACTTAGAGGTTGCCAGAGTTTATGAGAATGAGAAAGTTCTCTTTGCCACCCACTATCTGGCGGGAGATGCAAGAGCTTGGTGGAATAGCATCCGCAATATGAACCATGACCAGGTGATGACCTGGGAAGCATTCAAGGTCAAGTTCAGCCGCACCCACGTGCCGCAAGGTCTTGTCAACAAGATGAGAGATGAATTCCGCGAATTGAAGCAAGGAAGAATGACTGTGGTGGAGTACCGTGACAGATTCTTGTCACTTGCCAGATATGCACCGGATGAGATCAACATGGAGGCCAAGAAGAAGGAGAGATTCTTAAACGGACTGCATGATGAGATGCAGACTGTCCTCGTCAACATCCGTTTCGATGATCTCGAAGAGCTAGTCGACTCTGTCATTCAGATGGAAGGGAAGATTAACCAGGCAAACGACAACCGCAAGCGCCATATGATGCAACAGTCTGGATCCAGTAGTGACCAGAAGTACCGTCCCAACCCCTCACCAGGATATGCACCAAGGAACAACCGACCCCCAAATTCTCGCCCAAGCTACCCCAACCGTAGCGGAGGTAATGTGAAGTCCGGAGGAAACAATCACAACTCCGGCAATGCCAACAATTTCAACCGTGCCCCTCCCAAGAGCAACAACAACAACAACACTGCACCCAGAACTGGCAGCAATGCTGTACCTGTCACTGTCAAGGACAAGTCCCAGATCACTTGCTTCGAGTGTGGAGTGAAGGGTCACTACTCCAATGAGTGTCCCAAGAAGACTGCCGCCAATGCCCCTGTGAATGCCCCAGCTCAGCAGCAGCGTCGTGTTCAACCAGGAAGAAGATTTGCCCCAGGGAACCCGCACAACCGCAACGGTCGTCTCTTCCACATGAACGCAGAAGAAGCCCAGGAAGCGCCAGATGTAGTGCTGGGTATGTTTTCTGTCAACTCAGTTTTAGCAAGAGTATTGTTTGATTCTGGAGCATCGCATTCATTTGTCACCGAAGAATTTGTATGCACTAGTAAGATTCGCCCAACCAACCTGAAGCATGTCATGATAGTTCAAATCCCCGGTTCAACAACAAAAGCTAGAAAAATTTGCAAGGTTGTACCTATCAGAATACATGGGATAGATTTTTATGCCAACCTAATTGTACTTGGAACCAAAGGATTGGAAGTAGTACTAGGTATGGACTGGATGTCAAGGCATAAAGGACTGATAGACTATGCTAAGAAAGCCATCACCATGACCAGTAGTTCTGGAGTAACAGTGGAGCATATCTCTGAAACCTTACCCCGTCAATTCAAGTGCAACAAGAGTGTAGCCTTGCCCACCATAGACCAAGTCAGAGTAGTCTGTGAATACCCCGACGTATTCCCAGATGAATTGCCAGGTATGCCCCCGGATAGGGATATTGAGTTCATTATCGAACTAATCCCCGGAACCGGACCTATAGCCCAGAGACCCTATACCATGAACCCCGCAGAGTTAGTGGAACTGAAGAAGCAGTTGGATGCCATGTTAGCAACAGGCTTGATTCAGCCAAGCGCCTCGCCATGGAGATCACCAGTGTTATTCGTCAAAAAGAAAGATGGAGGCAATCGTCTGTGTACAAATTACAGAAAGTTGAATGACGTCACCATCAAGAACAAGTACCCTTTGCCAAAGATAGAGGATCTATTTGATCAGTTGACTGGAGCTCAGGTATTCTCAAAGATTGATCTTAGGACTGGTTATCACCAACTTAAGATTCATGCAATGGATATTCCGAAGACCGCCTTTACTACTCGCTATGGTTTATACGAGTATACGGTTATGTCTTTTGGATTAACCAATGCCCCTCCTTATTTCATGAATCTCATGAATAAGATCTTTATGAATTTCCTAGATAAGTTTGTAGTTGTGTTTATCGACGACATCCTTATCTACTCCAAGTCAGAAGAAGAGCATGAGCAACATCTGAGAATCATCCTAGAAACCCTGAGAGTGCATCAGTTATATGCCAAGTTCAGCAAGTGTGAGTTTTGGCTGAAAGAAGTAGGATTCCTAGGACATATTGTTTCTGCCGGAGGAGTCTCTGTTGATCCCACCAAGATATAAGATGTCGAAGAATGGGAAGCCCCGACCAATCAAACCCAAGTTCGTTCATTTCTCGGATTAGCGGGATATTACCGCAAGTTCGTAGAAGGATTCTCGAGCATAGCCCGACCAATGACCCAATTGTTGAAGAAGGACAAGAAGTTTGAATGGACAGACAAGTGTGAAGCCAGTTTCCAGGAGCTGATGAAGAGATTGATATCCGCCCCAATTTTGATCATGCCAGACATCAAGAAGCCGTTTGATGTGTATTGTGATGCATCCAAGATTGGCCTAGGATGTGTATTGATGCAAGAAGGCAAAGTCATCGCGTATCTGTCTCGACAAATGAAGCAACATGAGCAGAACTATCTGACCCATGATCTTGAGCTAGCAGTCGTGGTTCTAGCATTGAAGACATGGCGTCATTATTTGATGGGTAATCGCTGTGAGATTTACTCAGATCATAAGAGCTTGAAGTATATATTCACTCAGAAGGATCTGAATATGAGTCATAGAAGATGGATAGAGTTAATCAAGGATTATGACCTTGACATTCACTATCACCCCGGCAAAGCCAATGTGGTAGCGGATGCTCTTAGCAGATTGCCGTGTAGGCTTAACACCATGATCAAAGAGAAGCAACCAAGTTTGTATGAGGAGTTGGAGAAGTTTAGGACTGAGTTAGTTAGCAAAGGATTCCTAGCTAGCATTAAACTTCAACCCACTTTGATTAGCCAAATCAAGGAAGCCCAGAAGGGAAATGAAAGTATCGACGGAATGAAACGTCGTATTGGTACAGGAAAGGTACCTGGAGTCACCGAAGACGAAGAAGGAGTACTGTGGTACAAAGGACGTATCTGTCTGCCAGCAGATTCGGAGCTGAAGGAAATTATCATGAAGGAAGCTCATGATACTCTTTATTCTATCCACCCCAGAGGAACAAAGATGTATCAGGATTTGAAAGAGCAATTTTGGTGGCACAAGATGAAGAGAGAGATCGGAAGCTACATCGCCAAATGTGACATCTGTCAAAGAGTCAAAGCAGAGCATCAGAGACCTGCAGGATTGTTGCAACCATTACAGATTCCGGAATGGAAATGGGATTCCGTCGGAATAGACTTTATCACAGGTTTACCTACTTCTAGCAGGGGAAATGACTTAATCTGGGTCATAGTTGATCGACTGTCCAAGGTAGCCCACTTTATACCTGTCAAGACAACCTACCAGAGTGCAAAACTAGCAGAGCTGTATATTGCTAGGATTGTTAGTCTACATAAAACCCCCAAGACCATCGTCTCAGATCGAGGAACCCAGTTTACTTCAAGATTTTGGCAGAAAGTTCAGGAAGGTTTAGGAACCAAGTTGAACTTCAGTACCGCTTATCACCCGCAAATAGATGGACAAACTGAGAGAGTCAATCAGATCTTAGAGGATATGCTTAGAGCTTGTGTGTTGGAATACGGATCAAAATGGGAAGACTGCCTGCCTTTCGCAGAATTCTCATATAAGAACAACTATCAAGCTAGTTTGCATATGGCACCATTTGAATTCCTATACGGAAGAAAGTGTCGTACCCCTTTGAATTGGTCGCAAGTAGGAGAGAGTCAGATCTTTGGACCCGACATTCTCCGAGAAGCAGAAGAGAAAGTTCACAAAGTCCGTGAGCACCTCAAGACCGCCCAGTCTAGACAGAAGAGCTATGCCGACAAGAGAAGGAGAGACCTGACTTTCAATGTCAGAGATTTCGTATATCTCAAGGTTTCACCATTAAAGGGAACTCAACGCTTTAGTCTGAAAGGAAAGTTAGCTCCCAGATATATCGGACCTTTCAAGATTCTGAACCGCCGAGGAGAAGTATCGTATCAACTGGAACTGCCTGAAGAGATGTCAGCCATCCACAATGTGTTCCATATCTCGTTACTTCGCAAATGCTTGGAAGTGCCCGAGAAGACGGAAGTTTTCAAGAACATCGATCACAGAACTATGGAAATCAACAATGACCTGACCTATCGGGAAGTACCCATCCGTATCTTAGAAGAAGCCTACAGAACCACCAGGACTAGGAGTATCAAGTTTCTCAAGATCAGTGGAGCAACCATACCGAGGAGGAAGCTACTTGGGAATGCGAACATTACATTAGAACAGAGTTCCCAGATCTCTTTAGTTCCTAGTTTTCTTTGTAAATCTCGGGACGAGATTTTGTTTAAGGGGGGAAGGTTTGTAACATCCCAAAACTTCAATCCAAGCTTATAAAGATCAAATCATCCAAAAATAGGGTTAACAAAAACTTTTCCAAATTTAAAATGAAAGCATTCATATGTGTATGCATTTAAAATACGAGTTGTTTGAATTGCCATGATTGATTGGTCCAATGCTTGTAAAATGTTTCTTAGGTGATTTAAACATCATCTACATCATTCCCAAACTTTTCCTAAAGAAAATCAAATCAAAAAGAATTAAAAAGAAGGAATAGTCATTTTGGCAAATTTAACTCTCATGCCTACTTTGGCTATTCCTAGTACTCAATTCTTAACAGAAACAATTCTTGATCTTTGCACACCTTGCTAGTACACAAAATGAGGTACCAAGGCCCACCTTTTGATATGCTAAAAACATTCTGTTAACTATTTTAAATGACAGTTTAAAATTGAATCTAATGCATATGCATAGATCACCCCTATTTCAAAAACCATCTATTTGAGCTCCATTTTCAAAACCCTTGCAACCAAAGACTACCTATCACTAGTGGAGATCACTCAAAATTTTTGAAACCAAAATTCAAAACTTTCTTACATGCGGCCATTTCATCAAACACTTGGCATGCATAATCTCTACTCTAATCCTAGCTCACTGTTTACAATAGGGTTTTGCCCCCAATTGATCCCCATTTAATCCCCTTGTCCCCTCTTGATCTAACCAGAGCCTAACCAGCCTCTTCCCTACCCCCTAGTTGCACTGCCATGCCATGCCGAGCAACACCTCGCCGTCCGACAATGCACTCGCAGCAGCAGCCCTCTCCAGCCCCTCTCCTCATGTCTAGCAGCTTGCTAGTGGTCCACCTCCACCGCCCAACAAGCCCCAGGCCAGAGACAGAGACCAGAACGGCCAGGAACCGCCACGCCCGGAGCTTGTCGAGCATGCCGACGCCGCCCCCAGAGCATGCCCTGTCCCCGCTCGCACAGACCATCCCTTGGCACCAGCCCGTGCCCGCCGCTCCACCTCGACCTAGAGAACACCCCAGACATCCCCGTTCGCCGCCCAAAGCCTCACAGCCACCGCTCGCCGTGGACACCGCCGCTTCGGCCGCGCAGAGCGCCACCTCGCCCAGACAGCGTGCCACCGCCCCTATGGCCGCATTCAATTCCTAGAGCACCGCCAGGGAACTGCCCATCGATCGCCACCCCCAGCCATGCCTCTACCCCGCCGTAGCCTTGTCGCCGGAGTCGCCTGCCCATCCCGCTCGGTCTCACCGTTGGGCCTATAAAAGGAGCCCTCCCTGGCCTCTTCTCTCCACACTATTCCACTCCGTTCACCTCTCTGAATCTCACCCACCTCTCGCCGGAGCAAGTGGAGCAGCAGCTCGCCGGAATTGGAGCCGGAGCAGCCGCGGCAGGAGGAGAAGGGCGCCGTTGATTGCGACCACCCCAAGCTCTGCCGCAACCGTGCCTCGCCTCTCCGTCGTCTTCCACGTCGTTTTCCCGCCTCGCCGACCCCGCTGGAGCCCTGGTACGCCCCCAGTAGACCCCCACCGAGCCGCTAGGGTTCGAGCTCGCCGGCGACCTGTTCGTCGTCGACGACGACCCTCAGCCGTTGATCTCGCTTCTAATCCTACGCCCACAGCGCGCGTACCGTTTCGTGTTTTAAGTGCCGCTGACACGTGGGACCCCCTGTCAGCTGAGCCCCGCACCGCGGAGCGCCACTAGGCCGGCCCAAGTCCTTTCCCGCGCTAGCCCATCGATTCAAATCTGGATTTTTCTTTTTAGTTAAATCTAGTTTATGTCCCCTAGTTTGAAAATCAATTCAGAGAGTTTTAGAAATACAAATTGCATGAAACCAATTTTGTCTGAAAGGTATTAAAATGATCTATCCAAGACCATTGGATTTAATTCAATTAGAGTTATAGATCTCTCCTAATAAAAATAAGAAGACAGAAGCTTTTGCAACTTGCAACATTTTTATAAAATCAACCAAGTTAGCTTTTGAGTTGATTCCAACTCTCAAAAATCACATCTCATCATATCTATCTAAATATGTAATAATATTAAGGTTTACATGCAGTGACTTTGGACTAGTACCAAAATAATGCTATATAGGCATTTCTAGTCACTTTAAATCATTAAATAATGAACTTAAACCAAAGTAATATTGATCCAACTCTTAAATCTCATTCCCACATGTTAGAATATGTGGTGATGACATGTGTCAACATGATCCCATGTTTTAAGTGGTGAATATTAAATGTTAGTTAATTTTTCAATGAGTAGAAATTACTTTTCTAAAATAAAAAGGTTTAAACTATTGAATTAAACTTGTGATGTTTGTGATGATAATAGATCATCAAATGTGTGTTTTAGAATGCTACTGAGCCTAGTTAAGTATTGTTTGGTGATTGTGCACTCCCTATGCATTTATAGACGCTAGTACCGACCAAGCTTTCGAGGAGGAGGAGTTCTACCAAGAAGAAGAAGAAGAAAACTTCAACCACTGCACCAACCAAGGCAAGCTATTGTTAGCAAGCTAGAATTAAGCTAGATGAATGAGCAAGGATGCTTTAGGAATGCTTTGATCACACCCCTTTTTAACTATTAGTACCCCAAGCCTTACTTACAAGTTTTACTCCCCTTAGTATGCAAAGTTCCTGACTTGTTTTGAAGGTAGCATAAAAAGTATAAAACTTGACCTATTTAGAACCCTTTAGATGTCATTCTATGGCATGAGATTGAACCCATTTTTTCCAACTTAGTGAACACTCTTAACTTAATAGTTTAGAGTAGATCAACAACTTGAGTCACTTTAGATGGGAACACTTGGTGAAAATGAATTGTGAAAACCTTGGAATGATGAGTCATTCTATTGAGATGTTTTGACATGTGTTGAGAGACACAACTGGTTTATGATGATGAAAATGATGAGGCATGAGCCCTAACCCTTTTATAAAACTGATGGTTGGATTCGGATGCGATACCATTCCAAATTTACCGTACAACCACACTACCTGAATTGGGTAAGGCTTAGCTGGAAATTTATATGCATTAGTATTAGTTCCCTCACGGGAGAGGTTTGAGCTGAGGCTACCTCTCAATCTTGTCCACCTATGCAGTGCCCAAGATGACTGATGGTCATGGTTGGGAGGCCATGCTCATAGGCGAGGTGCTTATATTAGGGTGTGTAAAAGGAAGGTTATGTTTGATTATCTGCATACTAAGTATGATGATTCAGGGTTATTCCTGATAGATGTATCGAATCTTGTGGTGAAAGTGTACCACCTCTGCAGAGTGTCAAACTATTCGAATAGCCGCGTCCGCGGTTATGGACAGTTGGAATGGCCATACTGTTTCGTTGTCAGATGTTTTCTGAATAACTTGAAATGAATGATGAACTTTGACTTGACCACAACAGGGTTGTGTTGGTGATAATAGCTTCCCAACTTAAGTGATTCTAAAACTTTACTTTATCTTTCTTTGCTTTAGGACTCAGCTTAGGTTTCAAACTTAACTTGATAGTTAAATTAGATTCAGCACGTTAACTTAGAATTATAGTACCTGTTAAGTAGTTTGCGAGTACTTGAAGAGTACTCATGGCTTTTGTCCCTGGCTATTATCATGGCCAGACTATGAAGGAGATTATCAAGATGATGGTCAGCAGGACGGCTATGATAACTAGGACTATCTGCCTTCGTCAGCATTGCCTGTGCCCCTGAAGATGGACCCCACCGTTACGCTATCTTTTATTTCCGCTGCTTGTTGTATTAAGACTGGATCATGAGATCCTTATTTGTGTAAAATCTTATATATGTTTTGTAATGGATGATGTACTGTGATATCCAATCCGTTATGTCTCGCAAAAATGGTAATCCTGGGATTGCGAGGTATGGCATAACGGGCATCTGGGATTAAAAATCCGGATGTTGACACCTCGGCACCACCTCAAGATCTCGGATCCCTCGTCATCGGCACAAGGGCTATCACCTCGCTTGAGCATCACACCATCTTCCTCTATAGTCCAAGCTACCGCGATGCAACACCGTCCACGATGTTCCCGCTCGGACAGCGGGGGGACATCAGCCTACTGGATGCTACTTCGGTATATCTCCAGTCTGACCGTTAACGATGTTTCAGTTGTTCACGACGCTACCGCTACGACTGCGGGGAAGTGTTAGAGTATTAGATATATATGATTGTTATGATAGTTTAGATAGGATCTGTTTATGTACAATCCTAATTTGACTTGTAGTTCAAGATGATCTCACGTACGCGTATATATACTCGTCTATAAAACTTAATAATATATTCATTATATTCCGTCAAACTCGTACTCTTTTAGACATATCGGTGGCACCTGGATCAGGTGGGGTCATTGTGATGCTAATGGCAGCCGTGTAGCACGTCCATGAACGTTTTGTGCCTACACAAGAACAAATCAACATAGTGTGTGGTGTTTTTGACTCGTGTACGTTACTCCTGTTATAAATGTGGACGTCGCTCGCTAAAATTTTAAAACTATGGTTAGTGATTAAGAACTTGTTAAAAAAGTCAAGTTGGACCGATGTGTGTGATTTGTTGGTTGCAACTAAACTTCTGTTGCCTCGCACGAGGCCGTTAGGGGCATCACTCCATGTTGTGCGCATTTGATTGGTTGTAGACAATTTTCTGCGCTTTCGAAATTTTTTATTTTCCCTCGATCCAAATTAATTGATTTAAGTTTGTCTAGATTCAGATGTATTTAGCATTAAACATGTCTAGATGCATCTGAATCTAGACAAATCCGAATCAATTAATTTGGATCAGATAAAGTATTATTGTTTAGTTACATGCATTGCATGTTCTAGCGCAAGGTTAGTGTAGGTATGTTTGTATTTAGTTGTCCGTAAAATTGCCGCTAATCTTATCAAGGTTACCACTTACCAGCCACATCATAACGTCTCGGGGTCAAGGTGGCAAGTCCTAGAGAAACATATAAATGGGTCTATTCGCAAAATTTACAGCGCCACTCACCTATCAACCCCCGAGTGAGTTTGTACCTATTAGCTCCCTCAATACAAGTTTCTGTACCCCCGGGTTTATGCGTAATAACTTATGGATTTGCATATCTTGGATAAGATTTAGGACTATTGGTGTAATTAGCTCTAAAATTCACACGAAATGATAAAAATACACGTGTGTTTTCTCCAGCTCCGAGTGGGTAGAGAGACGACCTAGGTGAGTGCAAATTTCTATAATTCTATAATATTTAAAAATATTAAGGATAGATACACATTAATTGATAAGTAACAGAAAATATATTTTTATATTTATTATTGAATTTAAAAACATATTGAATTTGTTAAAATTTAAAAATATGTTTCAATAAAGACGGTCTAGAATATACCTAAAATTTCTATAGTATTAATATTAATAGATGATGTAATCCCTAAAAAATATCTTTATTTTTACTCTTATGAATAGTGGTAAGCTTCGTCGATTAACCCCGCTGGGTGAAACTACATGCGCGTGAGGACATGAGAGAGGCGGAGGTGATTGTAAAACCCATCTAGGGTTTCGTCTCTCTCACCGACGACAGTGTCGTCGGCTCTGGCTCCAGTGGCCTTGGTGGTTTGAAGGTGTGGCAGACCATGGTCTGTCACCGGCGGAAATGTCATGTTCTTTGTTTAGACTGTGTTTCAGTGTATTATTCGGGATGTTGAGGCGGCGGCTACATCCCGAACTCGGAATAAGGTCCTTGATGACTGCAACTGCATAGTTTATTTGTAGCTAGTTTAAGAATAAGAGTATCGAACCACACAGAGATACTGGTTGAGTTGTTAATGCGTCTTGTTACTATTCACCAAAATAGTGCTTGCAAGTTGTGTATGGTTTCAGGCAAGAGTTTTTGAAAGAGGTCGTGTGCGTGTGAATAAAACAATATTAATGTAATGCAAGTAAATATAGGGAATGATTTGTGAAGTAAATATATAAAACTGCGCAAAGGTAAGGTTTCTCATGGAGTGTAGATCCATATGTAAAAATTGTGTTATTCATGATTAGGATAAATATATGTCTTCCTTTATGCGTATGTATGGGACAAGCTCTAAATTAGATGATCACAGACCAGCCATATGATATCTCACCCCTCACAATCACAGTTGTGATCACATGCCTGCCACCCTAATCCCCAGCAATTAAGGGTTATCCTCATGGTTATGCATAAAGCATTGTGAGTCCTCTCTTATTCATCCTGGCCACATGTGAAGGGGTTCCATTGCAGAAAACAAAAAATTCCTATGACAGAACACACATAGCTAGAATCTATCTATGAGTAAACCTGTAACGGAGGAGGTTTCAGTAATATACCCTTGTAGACCGAAAGAGTTTGACGTTCCGAGAGGAACGTGGATGAAGTAGTCGATACCGTAGAATACCTCAAGGTCGTGAAGATCCTCGCAAGTCACCCCAGGTCCTTGTATGACAACCCCGGTTCCACTAACGGCAGCACCCCCAAGGTTTCGCACACATGCGGTGTACGATGACGACTTCCGGTTCCCTGATCCCTGCCGGGAGTGCGGAATAAGATCTCTGGCTTGGAATCTCCGCATCACCTCCTTGTGCCGCAACGAAGTACCCCCTTTGCACGCACAACCCTAACAGGTGGCAGTATTTGCAAGAGAGAGAGAAAGATTTCTCCAAGCAAAATGCCTCAGAGAAAATCCAAATTGTTGGTATTTCATTCTCACCCCCATGCCCCTCATATAGGGACAAAGGGATGACTTCTGCCCCTACAGTCTCGGGGTGGGACTAAAGGCAAAAGGGAAAAAGGAGAGAATGGAGGTGCCGCCGGCTGGCCCCATGCAGTGGCCGGGTGGGCAACACACACCAGCCCAGCCCAGCGGCCAGTAGCAGTAGCAGCCCGTGCAGTGGCAGTGTCCGGGTGGGCCTCACGCCGACCCAGCACCCATGGCCCATTGGCACGTGAGGCGGTTGTGGCTTGGTCGGGTGGGACACGCCCCAATGGCCCGCTCAGCCCCCCCGCCACTCGTTCCCTACCCGCGTGGCAGCCAGCGTGCGCCCTCCCACATGGGCCAGCCCACTTGGCCTCTCGCCAGTGCATCGCGCGCGCAGCAGCTAGCTCTTGGTCGCTCGCGTGCCTGCGTGGGATGCCTGGTCGACGCGGCCTAGCAGCGCTGCACTGTTTTCTATCCACCAGGGTGGCTTCCCTCTAGTTGTTTTCATCCGGGGATTAGGCCTAATAGAGGAAGTTTCTCCATAATAATTAATTTAAATTATTTATTTAATATATATTAATTCACAATTAACATATATAAAGACATATTATAAATCTCCATAATCCAAAACATCTTTCGGCTTATTTCCTTCTCCGAACTATTTTGGATCCTCTTCGGAACTTTTCCGGTATTCTCACACCAGAACAATTCTGAAGTTATCTCTTTTATACTTTATTGATTCCGTTCTACGAAAAGTCTACAAAAATCATCGTACCCTTAAGTGTGTTAGCCCTACGGTTCGGGAATATCACAGACATGATCTAGACTTGTCTCGGATCAAAGATCATTAGTGGGACTAGGTTGCCCATAATTACCCATGTGCATTCCACGAGACTATTGTCATTTGAACCATAAACATTGAGTCCAATACCCTTTGTTACTTCAAGACATGACTTGTCCGAGATCTGATCATCAGTATCCAATACCTTGTTCAATCTTGTTATGGATAAGTGCAGTTTTACTCATCCCGTGATATTCCATCCTCATGACCTAGTCACATGTTGCGCAACATTTATGGATGTAATCTCACTGAGTGGCCTAGTGTATCTTCCTATCATGCAGGCGAACAAATCCCTTTCTTAATGCATAGGCTTCAACTATTCCTCTGGAATACCTAACATACATTTTTATAGCCACCCAGTTACGGTCATGATGTTTGATGCAGTTAAATCAGTCTCAGAAGATAGTGATTAATATTCTCACGGTCAATGGAGAAGGATACTACGTTTCTAATTATTACAATGATGAACTTATGACTTGATCATGATGCAACGTTTGCTTTGGGTATCGTCCATCATAATGGTATGATTTCATTGTAAGTTGGCATAAATGCACCATGATTAGGAAACCTTGATCATCAACTGTCCAATGAACAAGTTAAATAGAGCCTACTAGGGACTCTGGTATGTTTAATATCATATATGTATCAATGTTTCCGCTTGATGCAGTTATAGCATGATACTAAACAATTATAAACTTATTAAGATATGATAATAAACACCCATTATTATTTGCCTCTAGGGCATATCTCCTTAAGTCTCCCACTTGCACCTGCGTATAAATAATCTAGTTGCATTGTTACCAATCACGAAACCATATCATATATGTGTTTCTTGATCATGCCTTGCTTATGGAGAAACCTTTTAGTCTATGATCTATTTTGCCAAATCCTTATGTTCTTTGCAAATCATTAGTGTCACCTATTTGATATTTACACCATTACTACATGATGTGTGTAACACCCCGTCCAATGGGCCCAGGGGGTGTCACTTCTGGCAGCTTAATAGGATATCTAGACTGGACCCATAGAACATGACTAGTCTTTTCTGCACACTTTGTCCTTACTCGTGCGCACCTGGTACCCACTTCCAGGTCAGTCACCCATACTAGAATTGCTCTAGGCCAAGAACGCTTACCCTTAGAGTTCTTTTTGAATGAGCTTCCGGAAAAGAAGTTGCAACTTGTTGGTATGAGTATTCTATCAATCCTATTAAGCTATATGCCTAGTCTCACATACACCCACCCTTTAGAAGATTGATGCCCGCATCGATCAAGCACACCCCAAGAACGTTCCCTCTTGGGACACGTTTGTGTGTCCAGTGCCGACACATGTTCCATGTCGTGTCCACTCCGGGACACACACGCCATGCTCCACATGTCCCGCCACTGGCCCACATACACCCGTTTAACCACGAGGATCGGCTCTCATACCACTTGTAACAACCCGTTCACAGGACCCCGGGGGTGTCACTCATGTCACCTTAATAGGATATCTAGACTGGCCCCACAAACCAGCACTAGTCTTTTTAGCGCACTTTGTCCTCACTCGTGCGCACCCGGTACGCACTTCCCGGTTGGTACCCATCCTAGAATTGCTCTAGGCCAAGCACGCTTAACCTTAGAGTTCTTTTTGAATAAGCTTCCAGAAAAGAAGTTGTAACTTGTTGGTATGGGTATTCTATCAATCCTATTAAGCTATGTGCCTAGTATCACAATGTGCCAAAGTATTTTTTCAGCGATAGAGTGAGACATTTTTTCTAGTATTCACCATGACAGTTGATCAGTTAAATTTTTAACTCTCATCATTGTCATATATGCCAGAAAACACACTCAATCGAAGTCGTACTTCTTTTAAGCCATAACAATTATACTATATCTATGTATATCCTAGCTGAAATTGCATCCTACTGCAACTTCTATGTCCAACCATACCTTTTACGGATTTCAAGGATTAAATCAACCTTGGTCCAGTGGTTCACTCAGAATTTACTTCTGAGCACATGTTCTTTACAACTATGAACTTTCTTTCTAACCATAGACTATGGGTCATATTATATCGAGTATAATACAGTTATGTGGAGGAATCTATGACCAAGGCATAGTAGATGTTAACATCTCATTTCTTTCTTTTAACCATCATTGTTTGTAGTGAGTCAAACTCAGTGATTCATCTAGTTTTTAAGGAAGAACCATTTTATTCTTTTTCTATTATGAGTTCTTACAGAATACAAACTATAATATTCTAAACTCTTTCAGAATCTATTTCCCAAAACATCCTGATAATAATGTTCATTAAACGAATCATTCTATCTCGATTGAATATTTTGTTCAAATTTCACTGAATATTCTCATATTCCCATGTTACCGTGCTCCCACTCAAAATGTCATCCACATATATGAGGTCAGGACTGCTTCTTAACTCCCACTCAAAATATGTCATACACATAATAAGGTAAGACTACTTAGCTCGCACTCAATTTTATCTAAATGCAGGATTTCTCAACATTTTGGCAATTTCCAAATTTCATTGATCATCTATCAAATTGAGAATTCCTACTACGAGTAATATAGCAATTACCTAATTTTTGAAAACTACCCATTGTACCAATTACAACTTAGTTTCAACAATATTACTACCAATTACTAGATTGGAGTAATTTCTTATGTAAATCCAACAGACTTAGGCATCACTGCCTATTGTAGTTAATTTCTTGAAGTTGTCCAACATATTTGTGACAAATTGATCGTTCAAAGTCTTCCTTTTAAGTTTCATTTCTTCTTATGATTTTTACAGTCATTTAGAAGATTAAGTAAATAACCTTTACTTAATGAGATCAAGTAGCACATTACTTCATAATCTCAAATATAACTTAAATACTAGGATTTCATGATATCCAATCATTTCTCGTACTTGGGTCCATCATGCTTCTTTATAGTTCGTAGGTATGTCACGTTCCATTAATATGACACTTGAGTCAACAATATAATCCTGCAACGATATAATATATTTTGAATCCATCTTTTCTTAGTAAAAGTATTTCTTGAAACATTAGGATCTTCATCATTAGTTTCCTGTTGAATTATAGAGTCCAACTCCTAGAACATATTCCGTTGCATTACTCTGATAATTGAAGACAAGGTCAAATACCTTGTTTGAACTTTCACTTTCTTCCTACTAATGTCTTTGTTAGAAAACCCCTTTTCTTGACAAAGTACCAAGTCGGGCCATACCAATTTTGCCCTCCTTTAGTCTAGAAGATGTATTCATAGTTTCCTAAGAATGCACTATAAAAACTTTATTCGCCATGACTTCAATATTGTTGAAATCTCAGAAACTCGAACGTGCCATAATCTTTTATGGTGTTATTTCCACGAATTATCTGATGTTCCCTATGAGTGTTTTTCTATTTTTAATGCTAATTCTAAATTATACTTCAGCCCTTAGAAGAGATTAGATCCAGACCATAAGTATTCGATACTATATGTTTACGATGTCATAGATATATCAATAATTTTGGTGTATCCAAACTTTGTAATTTGTGAAACACAAGTCTTTGTGCCACAAGTTTTAACTTAAATACTAAGTCATTTCGATCAAATCTCTAAGACTTTGGTATTCTAGTCAATCCAATACCCAACTTCATTCTAAATTGCTTTGAATACTTCAAAATGTTTTTGATTTAGGTTTCTCCTTGTAAATTCATATTTACTTGGATTCAACATGCTACCAATAGTTTAGTTGATTTCAACCATCATATGATACTCAACAAAACAACTATTCATAAATGAGTTTATCATTAAACTTTGGATGTCTTTTGGCATTTTATTTGTAAATGTTCTAAGTTATTATCATTAAGACCAAAATAAGAACAATCCATTCATAATTAAGATGTGACCATAAAAGATTTTATTCATAAGATTGTTACAACTGGATTGTTAGAAGCTTATTGAATAATCATCTTGCTAAGAGAATGACATACTAATTACGATTACAAACTTTATTCAAAACTATCAATCTAAATGATAAATGTAGAGGGAGGGTGTTCATCGGTCATCAACAACTTGAATGTCTTGACCACGCGACTATCGCCTCTTCAACAAGCTCTCATGCAGATGATCCTATTGTCATAAATAGAAAACAAGTATCAACATACTTGATAAACTACAACAAGTGGTTGCTTGAAACATTTATAGCTTTTGCATGTCAAATATACCTTAATAATCTTCATCCGATGAATCATCATTGATGTATACCACCAGAGTCTTCAAGTCAGACATAAACTCATGAAAGGTGAACAATTATCCTATCATGATGTAGCCCTTAACGATGGTCTTATAACTAGAGCACATCGACCACAACACTTCATTTATAGGAAAGTCATCCGACAGCTGACAGTCCACATTGCCTGCAAGTAGTTCATACAGCCTATGTATGACTGATAGGTGATTACGAAGGCTTTCGTCGTCTCTCATCTTCTGTGAGAGAAACCTGTCCATTAGGTCATATTTCATGAGCCTGAACTATGGTGAGAAGAGCTTCTTCAACTCCATGATCATCTGATATGAATTAGTGTCAAAGTACCGCAGACACAACTCAGTCTCCATTGAGTTGAGCATTGCACACTGGACAAGAATGGATCGATTGTAGCGAGCTTGATAATGCATAACTTCAGGATCACTTGTTGATCCATTAGGGTGATCTTCTAGTTGCTCTTCTACCACATAGAGTAGGTCATTCAGGTCGAGGGTATCCTAGAGGCGTTCAAACCAGTCTATGAAATTTGACCCATCTACTTTGAGTTCCACATCATGTAAGTAGGACCCGAATTCAAATAATCCAGATATCATCTACAAGGATATTTGAAAGTACTTTATACTAAGTTCATAATATCAGTTCCACTTGGTAATCAAATTAGTAGTTGACCTCCACTAAAATTATCATCCCTAAGATAGTTTTAGTGATTGCAGGATCCCTTTACACTATATCATCCCCAATCATCACAGCCTTTGATACAATTGCCAGGGTAGACTATACTCCGTCAGTCACAACATGCTTTGTGACTCATGCTTGATCTTTCGATCATCTTGTGTTCCAAGGCCATGTCTATATATGCTAGGCTCGCCAACTCAACCTTAGTGTATTCGCAGTGCATACATGGCTTGCACCCATCGTATACGAACTTCGAGATGTCTAGCACCCTATCATCATGACATGCTTCATAACGGCGAACTTTCTTGGTGGTACACACTAATGGGAGAACACTATGGTCGGTATTAATAGGGATCACCTTATTAATGCTAATCTTAGGTTTCCTAATAATATTACACAAAAATATGTACAATTGATGGGGATATACCAATAGGGGTATACCTAGGAGGGTGGATTCGATTGGCCAGGATCACAGCGAGTGGGCTCTCTAGCACTACGACTGGAAATTCAAAGCCCAAGAAACATGGCGACTGGATGTTGAAGGCCCAGAAGCATATCTAGGCCCAGTCGTATTAGGTCAAAATTAATGAAACCATAACCGATTCGGTATTATCTATGTAAACCCTAGCAAGGTAGATCTAGATAAACCTCCCTAGGGTACCCTCTATAGGGACACACCTTGATACACCCCATAGAGGCGACTGGCTACCCTCACCGCCAAGTAAGATATCCCATTGTTATCTTGATCCGATTAATACATCTAGTAGGAAGTAGGCCTTTTACCCTACGGGGGGCTGAACCTAGCTAAAAACCTGGGTATCCTCAATCTCGCACCGTAGATGGCTCACTTGCCCTTGCCGTCAACTCAATCGCTACCCCCCGTAGCGACTGCCATGGTCATTCCGATGACAGTGGCTCCCACCATGGGGATTGGTTAGTCAAGCCTGAGATTTGCAGCGAGACCCTACACTCCGATCGATCAGGCACACGCCACAAGTCGCATGGTTGCCAGCATCAGATTCCTTCAGATCCTGCCGAGCAGCTACATACCGACATCGTGCCCGGTCACCCGCACCGCAGTGATGCTGTTCGGCAACATCAACCTTTTCGTCGGGTTCAGAGACGTCATTGACCTGGCGGAAATGGCGGAATTCAACATCACCAACAGGTCGCCCCTGCATGATCTACTCTCGGAGGAGCAGGTCCGCTACATCACCCTCCTCGCCTCTGAGTGCGACCCGGCCGTGACCGATGCGGTCAAGAGTGATGCGGCTCTCCACGCCGACGCCGACTCGGTGACCCCTATTTTTGTCACCGGATCCATCACCATCATGTCACATGTGGACTCCATCACACGAGTCTCCAACGCTGATGATTTCTAGGACTCATCCATCCTCGGGATCTTCGATTTGGATTCTAGATCAGAGTCCCCCGATGAGGCACGTGCTAGATCCAACCGCTACAATGCCATCTACGTGGTGGGTAGCAGTGCACTGGCAGATCCCTTGACCACACCTCTCCCGCCAACAACGACGGAAGTTGAGGAGCACAGCCAGCGACTAGAGGCATCCATCACTAAAGAGCACGCCGAGCGCGAGAAATTCTGCCTCGAGCAGCAAACAGCGGAAGAGCTATCGCTCTACCACCAATGCTGCATCAGGAGTCGCCTCAACCCTACCGTTCAAGGCGGCACCCTGGAATTTTACGACGAGCGTGACCTCGCACACGCGGACAAGCTTGAATACTGCCACAGCACAGTGCCAGGCGACAGCCGCCCGACCGTTGCATGTTGGGCCAACAAGCATTCACCAAATTCATGGTGTCCCCACTATGCCTACAACATGATGAAGCTCCTGGGCCTGCTCGGCATCATCACCGTGCACGACGACCCTAACATGGCCCTTGACTGCAAGGACAACGACACCAAGCTCGCCGACACTATCATAACTGAAGAGGCAAACAACGCCGATGAACTCGCCAAATACGCGAGTGGCATTGACAAGGATGACATGACGATCCTGAAGAAGCACACCACGGCAAGCTCCGCACCAGTAGCCTTTGAGGCCTCCGTGCACACTCTAACCATCGAGATCGTCCCTGGTGACTCGATCCAGAAGATCACCGTGGGAACCAACATGGGCCCCGCATAGGAAAGCGCGCTCATCTAGTTCCTCCATGAGAATTGTAGGGTTCCGTAGCAGAAAACAAAAAAATTCTAACTACGCGAACACTAATACAAGGATCTATACTATGTAGACATAAGTAACAGAAGAGAGAGACGGTATTCATACCCTTGAAGACCGAGGCATGCCTTATGTAGGAAGGCATATGTTGATGAAGTCGAGCAGCTCCAAGCACCCCAAGTGTGGTGCCTCTGAAGTACTACACACGTCCGGTGTAGGCGGCGTCTACCGGGCTCCGATCCAGCCGAGCAGCGGAAGAAGAAGATGACGGACTAAAGATCACACGATGGTGGTGTGAAGGTGGAGAACTCAAATCCCTAGAGGTCCTCCCCAATATTACGGAGAACTCCTCAATGGAAATGAGAGAGAGAATGAGAGAACTAGATGCCTCCAAAGGGGAGGGGGAGACCCCTATATATAGTAGGAGGGGGAACGCACCACCCAGGGGCCAGGCGGTGTGGGACTAATGCCCACACCTGCCGGCCACCTAGGGGCAGCCACCAGCCCTAGGTGGGACCCATTTGGGCAACCCACTAAGCCTAGGCTGGCTGGCCCCCTCTCCCTAAGCGCCTTGCCCTTTGGGCCTCCCCTTCAGGTGAGGCCCATTAGCATTGGGCTACCTTTAATAATAAAATAAAATATATATTTAATATTAATTCTCCAATTAACATTCAAATACACATATTATTATATTCCTTTACTCCGGAACTCCTTTTGGACCCCCTCTGATCACCATCGGATGTTACCCGGAACTATTCCGGTTTCTCTCTCTCTATTTCTCCTATGGTACCTCATCTATCCCTAAGCGCCCCCACCCTTAAGCGTGGCATCCTTCGGTTCGGGAACACTCCGGACATGATTGAGAATCCTCTCATATCAATGATCATTAGCGAGACCTGGATGCCCATGATGACCCTCGTGCATTCCACGAATCTTATCGCTCGAACTGTGAATAGTCGTTGCCCATTCCCTTTGCCACTTTATACCTAGTTCATCTGAGACTTGATCTTCGGTATATCCATACCTTAGTTCGATCTTGTTTCTGATGAAAAAAATTCATATACAACAGAACCACCTTGGTAACATTTGAACCAACTTCAAACACATCGGCAATAGAAAAACCTAGACAACAAATAAATAGAAGATAAAATATGTTTACTCGTTCCCATGTCATTGCATTTCGTGACCCAGTCACACACTTGCAACCTTCGTTAATGCAACGTAGCCAAGTTGGCCATATATCTATCTATCCGTTACATGGACTGGCAAATCCTGGTCTTGATATGTACTCCTCTACATGCCCCTTTGGGAAACCTGAGTGGCACCTTTTTGATCACCCAGTCATGGAATGATACTTGATACCATCTAATCTCCCTCCAGAACGGTGATTTGAATTATCTCACCGTCTAAGGATCAAGTTGCGAGGTTTCATGTGTTTATCAGTGGTGAACTTTATAACTAGATCTCATTGAGATACAACTGTCGAATGTTTGTCTATCACATCATTCAACAAATGACGTGACCTCATTGTCAATTGGCATAAATGCCGATGATCTTGAAACCCAGATCATCCTCATGACCAATTTACTAGTTCGCTAGAGGTAACTAGAGACATGGTTTGTTTATATACCACACGTGTATTAACATTTCGTATTAATACAGTTATAGCACAGTGGGAAACGTATTATGAAGATATAGGAGATATATCAAACAATAAACTTTATTATTTGCCTCTAGGGCATAACTCCTTCAGTCTCCCACTTGCACTAGAGTACAAATTAATCTAGTTTACAATAGGCAGGAACCTAACACCAATGGCATCCCAGTGTTGTTCATGCTTGGCTTGTATGAGAGCTTTAGTCAATTGGATCCGCAACATTCAGATCCATGTGCAGTTTGCAAATCTTGATTTCACCTGCGTCAATGTTCTGCTGGATGACGTGAAACCGTAGCTTGATGTGTTTGACTGTGGAATGGGTTCTTGGTTCCTTTGTGTTTGTGATAGCGCCCGTGTTGTCACAATAGATCGTCATAGGGTCATGCGCACTTGGAATAACTCCCAGTTCAATGACGAAATTCCTTAGCCAAACAGGCTCATTCGCTGCATTAGCATCAGCGATGTATTCCGACTCCATAGTAGATTGTCCAACTACCGGTTGCTTCTTGGTCTTCCAGCTTATCGCCCCACCATTAACCAAAAACACAAATCCCATCTGACACTTTGAGTCATTAGGATCTGAGTGCGAACTCGCATCCACGTAACCAATTACATTTAGAGCTTCATCATTACCTCCATAGACTAGGACCATATCCTTTGTTCTCTTGAGATACCTTAGGATATTCTTCACAGCTGTGCAGTTATCCATTCCTGGTTACTTTGGTATCGGCTCACCAAACTGAGAGCCAATGCCACATCAGGTCGAGTACTTAGCATTGCATACATGATAGATCCTATGGCTGAGGCATAGGGAATGTAAGACATCCTTTCTCTATCAGCATCCGTTACCGGACATGAATCAAACTTAGTATGCTACCTTTTGTTATAGGCGCCAAACCTCTTTTGGCATCCTCCATTTTGAACCTCTTCAAAATCTTCTCAAGGTAAGTACTTTCACTTAATGCAATCAGGCGTCTTGATCTATCTCTATAGATTTTGATGCCTAATATGTATGCAGCTTCACCTAAGTCCTTCATGGAAAATTGACTACTTAAATACGCTTTCACGCTTTCCATAAGTTCCACATCGTTTCCCATAAGTAATATGTCATCCACATATACTACTAGGAAAACCACTGAGCTCCCACTCGCTTTCTTGTAAACACGGAACTCTTGTTGATTTTGGACAAATCCAAAACTCTTGATCACTTGATCAAAACGTTGGTTCCAACTCCTAGATGCTTGCTTCAGTCCATAAATGGAACGATGAAGTTTGCATACCTTTCCAGCATCCTTAGGATCGACAAAACCTTCCGGTTGCATCATATACAACTCTTCATCAATGTGACCATTGAGGAATGCGGTCTTGACATCCATCTGCCAAATTTCATAGTCGAAATGAGCAGCAATTGCTAGTAAAATCCAGATAGCCTTAAGCATCACTACGGGAGAGTAAGTCTCATCGTAGTCGACTCCTTGAATTTGTCGAAACCCCTTTGCGACAAGTCGAGCTTTGTGAATGGTCACATTACCATCCGCATCTGTATTTTTCTTAAAGATCCATTTATTTTCCACAGCCTTGCGGCCTTCCGAAAGATCTACCAAGGTCCAAACTTGGTTTTCATACATGGATCCTATTTCAGATTTCAGGGCTTCTAGCCATTTCTCGGAATCAGCACTATCCATAGCTTCTTTGTAGTTTGTAGGTTCTTCCTGTTCATCTAGAATGCCAGACATCATAAGGCTACTATACCAATCAAGAGTGGCACGAACTCTTTTAGACTTGTGAACCGCATGAGTTTCGATGTTGTTTTGATCATCATCATTGGGCTCTTCTTCCACATTGGAGAGCGGTTTTGGTACAGGTTCCATTGCGCTACTCAGAATTTGGAGTGAAGGGTCAACAATTTCATCTAACTCAATTTTCCTTCCACTAACTCCTTTAGCAAGAAACTATTTCTCGAGAAAGGTGGTTGTTTTCACGACAAATGTTTTGCCTTCGGCCTGGTTGTAGAAAGTATACCCAACCGTTTCCCTTGGGTATCCCACAAAGATACATTTTTCCGATTTGGGTTCGAGTTTGTCAAGCTATAGTTTCTTGATGTAAGCCTGACATCCCCAAACTTTCAGAAATGGCAACATTGTCTTCTTGCCATACCATATCTCATATGGGGTTGTCTCCACGGATTTGGACGGTGCTCGGTTTAAAATAAAAGCGGCGGTTTCTAACGCATATCCCGAAAATGATACGGATAAATCAGTCAAAGACATCATGGACCACACACTATACAATAGAGTACGATTACGTCATTCCGACACACCATTACGCTATGGTGTTATGGCTGGCGTAAGCTATGGGATAATCCCACAGTCATAACTCAAATACTCGCCTCCCCGATCAGATCGAAGATGCTTGATTTTCTTGTTAGGTTGATTCTCTACTTCCTTCTGAAATTCCTTGAACTTTTCAAAGGTTTCAGACTTGTGTTTCATTAAGTAGATATATCCATATCTACTCAAATCGTTAGTAAAGGTAACAAAATAACGATAACCATTGCGCGTTGAGACACTCATTGGTCCACATACATCTGTATGTATGATTCCCAGTAGGTCTACAGCTCTCTCCATTGTGCCAGAGAAGGGTGTCCTAGTCATCTTGCCCATAAGGCATGGCTCACATGTATCAAGAGATTCAAAATCTAATGATCCAAGAAGTCCTTCTGAATGAAGCTTATTCATGCACTTTACGCCAATGTGACCAAGACGACAATGCCACATAAAAATGGAATTATCATCATTATGCTTACAACGTTCAAAATCAATATTATGGATGTGAGTATTGCAATCAAGATCTAGTAAGAATAAACCATTACTCACAGGCGCATGAACATAGAAAACGTCATCCATGTAAATAGAACAACCACGTGTTCTAGATTTAAATGAATAACAATCTTGCAATAAGCAAGATCCACTTACAATATTCATACTCAATGTGGGTACATAGTAACATTTATTCAAAACTAGAATCAATCATGACGGCAAATGCATAGGTAACATGCTGGCGACCACCACATCGACTTTCGCACCATTGCCAACGCACATCATCACCTCATCTTTCCCCAGCCACCTCTTACTCCACAGCTCTGCTGAGAGTTACATATGTGAGCAACAGAACCAGTATCAAATACCCAGGTGTTGCTCCTGGCGTTGGTAACGAGCACATCCATAACATTTATATCACATATACCTTTGTATTTGGGGCGGCTATCTTGCCGGCTTTCTTGTCATCAAAGTACTTGGGGCAATTGCGTTTCCAGTGCCCGTCCCCTTTGCAGTAATAACACGTGGTTCTAGACCTAGGGTCGGGCCTAGTAGTCTTAGAGGTGTTGGAAACTGGTTTACCATCATTCTGGCTTATTGCCCTTGCCCATTTTCCCCAACCTTTTAAAGTTAGTGGTTTTATTGACCATCAACACTGTGTGCTCTTTCTTGATTTCTACCTCAACAGTTTTAAGCAAGGGTCTTAGTCATATCTTGCATGTTGTAGTTCATCACAAAGCTCTTGTAGCTAGGGGCAGTGAGTGCAACACCCTATCAATCGCAAGCTCTTTCGGGATTTTGCAATCTAGAGCATTCAAGCGCTTAACGTAGCTAGACATTTTGACTACGTGCTCACTAATACTGCTGTACTCTTCCATCTTGGCAGAGAAGAAGAGCTCAGAAGCATCATACCTCTCTGGCCGAGCCTATGGAGCAAAGACAACCTTGACATCTTTAATTATCTCAAAAGCATTCATCTTCTCAAAACACTTTTGAGGATCCGGCTCCATGGCATAGAGCATTCCACTTTGGACAAGGGAGAAATCATCCGCCTTGGACTGCCAGACATTCTTTTCGTCCTGGGAGGCGGAATCTGTAGGCTTAGTTGGAAGCTCAGCCTCGATGACATAAGTCAACTTGTAGGGGACTAGGAGGACCCTAAGATTGCGGAACCATGAGGTGAAGTTGGTTCCATCAGTTTCAGCCTGTCCTTCTTGAGGAAAGTGTTAAGGTTGAAGGTGGGTGGGTCAGACATCTGCAATGGATTTTGTCGTTGGATTGTTGACTGGTACGCCATGAGGGGGTCCTCGAGGCGTGTGGAAGAGAGGGGTGTGAGGCGTACGGTGTTCCGGGATGGTGAGCACACAATTTTACCCAGGTTCGAATCCGCCGGCTTTGGACGGATCCTACTCCTTCTAGCAATCCAGTAATACGGCAGAGCCGGAATATGGGTTATAAGGGATTCGCCTGTGCGAGTTGAGATTGTAGACTATTGTGAGGGTGCCCTAAAGGCTTTCCCTAGGACGGCTTATATAGATATCTGGCCTAGGGTTTACAGGAGAGATCCATCCGGCTACGACTAAGAGTCGGTTACAGAGTACATCTTGAACTACAAGTAACACTATGGGCCTATGTCGGTAAGTCTTTTGGGACTTCCCGTATCCGGATTGGACTCCGTCTCTTCTCCCTGACTGGGTCGCCCGTGAAGCAAAGCTCTTACCCGAAGTGGGCCACCCTGGTCAGTGAGGCACAGTGAGGATACCCGGAAAGTATATCCCCAACAGTAGTCCCTGGAAGCCTCCATGATCCAAAGTCATATTTCATCATTGTCTAGCTTGATCTTCGGCTTGCTAAATCGTGAAGGTTTCCTAAAACATAAAAAAAGAAAGGAGTAGATCCGAGTCTCAAATGAGCCGGACCTATGAATATGTTTATTCGGGTTTCCAGCTCGAAATTCAAACTAAGCCGGAACTTGGTCTCTGACGTAACCTGACACTAGTCATGGTCAAGTCACATCACTGGCAAACATTTCCTGTCAGCACGACCGTTGGTGGGTCACCCTTTCGCGGAACCATGGCGTCGTTTCAATGCGTGAGTGGAGATCGAGGCAGCGCAATCATCGCCTGGGGGTTTCCTAGTTCCTTCCACGATGCGTGGCACGTTCACTATAGCGTTTACACGAATCTTGACACGGCTGGAGGATATAAGTGGTGAGGATCTCTTTCCCCATCTTCTTCACCAGCAGTTGTGCCGTTTCCTTCTCCTCTATGCCTCCCCACGAACCTAGAGCTCCTCTGCTCCCTAAAAAACCTCCAGTGCCGCCCATCCAAGGTTACTGGTGCACAAAAAATGGCTTCAGCACCATCCTCCGGTACGGTGGCGACGACAGCGATGGTAGCGGCAGCGGAGAAGGAGAGCAATCGCGGGGTATGGATCCCATGCGTTCTGGACAACGAGAAGCTCCACATCGTGGAATAAGAAGGGCTCCTCCATGCCGGCGACTGGCGGAGCGGCTTCGGTGAAACCATTCCCAACCCTCGCGATGGCGAGCGGGTTCACTTCAGCACTCACCTCGATAGAGGTTTGAGCTTTCCTCCCTCAGATTTCTTCTCTGAGGTTATAGATCACTACGGAGTTCAACTCCATCATCTCCCCCTGAACTATCTTTTAGAGATGAGTGCGTACGCATCTTTGTGCGAGGGGTATCTCAGCATTAGGCTGACCCTTATTCTTTTCCAGTATTACTTTCATGTGCGGAGAAATTCCATCACTGCTGGTAATCCTTATATTACCGGTACTATTAGTTTTTCGGTTAGGAGAGAGCGCGTCTATCCTCGGATTATGGCGAGTGAGTCGGTCAAGCAATGGCCGTCCACTTTTTTCTATCATAAGGATATTCCCGCTCCCGGCAAAGCTACTGCTTTGCCGACTTTCATCGACGGTGCCGCCACGCCCCAAGCGTCCTGGGATGCAGATGCGCTGGCTCTCAGTGATGATCTGCTTCTTACCAAGAGGCGGATCGATTATTTGATGAAGCACAAGGGCCTGAAAGGTTCCGATTTAGTTCACTGCTGGGTGGCACGCCGGATCCAGCCTCTTCAACATCATGGAGATCAACTGATGCACTCCATCACGTCGTCGAAGAAAGATTCTCTCCGAATCAGCCCCAAGGCCTACTCGGCAAAAGATTATGTATGCCAAATCAAGTGGCTGATAAGGGAGCGGATTGAGAGGAAGATTATGGAGCTGTCCTTGGACATGCATACCTCGGAAGATCCCGTAGTGCCGGTAAGCTTCCAGCAACAACTTGTATTATGCGCTAATCTTTATATTATTTTGTAATACTGAAATATCTCTTCTTTTCAGCTTGCTGACCTCCCCGAGTCGGAGCTTCCTCCGGTCGAGGGATATCCTCCTGAGTTTTCCCAGGATGAGGGAGAGTTGGTTCCACTGCCGGATGTTATTCCTCGGAAGCACAAAGCTCCGACTGTGGATATTGGCACAAAGGAAGTGCCTGTTGTGAAGAGGTAATCTTTCCTCACAAGGTCTTTGTACTATATGTCTTAATTATTTCCGAGATGTAATGCTTTCTGTTCTATTACCTTCTCAGAGCTAAACAACTCACCAAGGGCAAAGGGAAAGGGGTTGCCTTGAAGCCTCTACGCCAGTCGAAGCTGAACTTGGTTTCTCCTGCCATAGCTCCTCCGACTCCTGCCCCTCAGCCTTCTGCAGCACTAGAGATTATTCCATCTCCGACCGTTGCAGAAGATCTGGCTCAATCAGTAGAGCCAGTGATCCTCGGATCACAGACTGACGTCACCATGGGTGACTCAGGTTTTGATAAGGGTGAACCCTCTTCGAGTAATGATCCCTCGGCAGAGGTCTTCGCCCACAATATCCTAAGCAATTCGGGTCTTGCCAAACTTGGCCTTTCTCGGAAATTTGTGGAGGAAATCCAGCGGCTAGCCCGGCAATGCTTAGAAAGACGGACCATTACATGCCGAAGAATAAGCACAAGAAGTAGAGGACGTTAAGTACTCCGAACTTCTTGAACAAGTCTGCCTTCACGACGAGAGGCTGAGAACCGACGAGCTTCTGACTCCGCTAGTGATCCTGCTCACTCTCGCCGAGAACGTTACCACAGAAGTAAACATGAGTTTGAGCAAACTCACTCATGAACATCATGTAAGTTGGAATTCCAACTCACGTTTTACTTTATTTCATATCATATATCATATCCTCTAGCCCCCAAGCATGAAGTTGGATAGAAAATCTGGATTTATGCTTTCTTAGGATGCCAAAGAATGAAATAGTGTAGCCCCCAAGGCTCGTGCTGATATTAGAAAAAATATTAGCCCGAGTCTTTAGTAGACTTCTGACTCTAGGTATTCTGACTTAAAGAAAGTTAATTCATATAACCAGGATTTATTGAAGAATATCTGTAACAAGCGGAGAGAGATCAGAGCTCTCCGACTTGAAAACGCTCAACTGAAAGTATCCAGGGATGAGGCTGAAGGTAAACATTCCAGATCTCAAACCTTGCCTTTTATTCCATAGTCGAATTTTTGTTCAACTTCTGTTCTTTTGACTCAGCACTGGTGAAACAATCCTGTGCTATGATCGAGCAGGCCAAGAATCTGAAAACCCTGGAGGTGGAAAACAAGGACCTCCGGCAAGAGCTGAATAAGCTTAAGGCGGATCATGAGAAGAGCATTGCTCAAGTTCTTGTGTCCTCCTCCATGGATACCGAGGAACGTGATCGTAAGATTGTGCTCCAGGATAAGAAAATCTCGAATCTCAGCAATGACTTGTTCAGAGAGAGGGATATTGCCGAGGCACTCTTGGCTGAACTCCAGAGTCTTTGGGAAGAGAAGACCAAAGTAGACGATGTCATCTTTAGTACGTTTCCTTCTTTTTGACTTTTCTGCATCTTCTGACTCTTGGGAGTCCGGATTTATTTTATTAACCCCTTTGCATTACATGTGAAGGTCCTCTGAACTTACTGGACTCAGCCTCTGCCGAATCTCGCAGCAGCTGGCTTACTCAAGTCGGTGATTTGCTGCATGACTTCTGCCAATCCATCGAGGATATTGGTGAAGTTCTCAAGGTTCTGGACATGCATAGCATGTCCGGTTTTGAAGTGCGAGACAAGGACAAGGAGATGCCCCAGCTCATCCAGGACTAGAACATGTCCTACACGCGAACCGCAGCGTAGAACACTCTCACCATGGTCATGAGCCACCATGGAAGCATGCAGATCTGGCAAGTGACCAGAGGGTATTCTACTGTGGATGAAGACGGCCAGAAGTAGGACATCAAAGCCATCATGGACTCCTGCGCCGGATACAGGTGTTATGTAGCTGACTTGACCAGCTACAATACTCCCTTCTTCACTTGCGTAGAGACGCCGCCTCCGCCCGCCGAAGACACCGGTGAAGCTTCCGATGACAAACAAACCATCTCGGATTTGAATGTCTTGGAAAGATACCAAAGCGAGGCTGATGTTTCTAGCAAGCCAACAGCTCCTTCTTCCCCTGCATCGTAGAGCCTGAGAACAAACATTGTATTATTCTAAAAACAATCCGGGTTTTAGTATGATACTTTTTGCTAGTGCTAAGTTTAAATATATCTATTTAGCACTTTTGGCTTTATAATTTTTGTGCCTGAAATATTTTCATAAGCAATTATGTTTTTTGTCTATACTTGTCGTTTATCTGGCTTTCCACCTCGTCCCTTTCATGAGCCAGCCAACCTTTAGCATGGAAACTTTGCCGAGCAACGGAGCTTAATTGGTAAACTAGTTTAAACTCGAAAACAGCCGGCTTCTAGTACCAAAAATTCACTACTCGGAAAATGCCCGCATCCAGCAATCAGACAAATAACCAAAGCACAAACTATAAGATTTAGATTTATACCCAAAGGTAGCAATTTTAGAATCGGAAATCTAGACCAGAACAAACATGAGCATAAAGTACTTTCAAGTATTCTGGGATTTTCGACTGTGACATGGTCATTCGGAAATAAGATGGTAAAAAACATCTCAGAAAATCTTTGAGGCAACCAACACTTTATTTCTCACTAAACATGTACACATATATGATTACAAAGAAAAATAAACTAAGAATAAAAGGGACATAGCTGAGCAATATTCCATGGTCTGTCTAATTCATCCGGGTCTGTACTGCCTCCAGCTCCCTTTCTTTTCTTAGTAGCAGGTCTTTCTTTGACTGGCCGCATATCAGTTAGGTAGTAAGAACCATTGTGCATTACTTGAGTAACTAAAAATGGTCCTTCCCATATTGGGGAAAGTTTGTTCTTTCTTTGCTGCACAAGCCGGAGAACCAAATCACCTTGATTAAAGACCGGTTTCTGACTCTCTGGCTATGATACCTGCATAACTTTTGCTGATAGGCTGTTGGTCTCATCTCAGCAACGACGTGCACTTCTTCGACTAAGTCGATATCATTTTGTCAATAAATTTCGGCATCCTATTCAATATACGCGGCAACTCTAGGAGAAGTGTGAATCAAATCACTCGGAAGAACTGCTTCTGCGTCATAGACCAAGAAGAAAGGTGTGTATCCGGTTGACCTGTTTGGAGTTGTTCGTAAACTCCATATTACAGAAGGTAATTCCTCTGCCCAAGCCCCTGCAGCATGTCGTAGTGGTTCTCGAGTCTTGGTTTTAGGTCTTGCAGGATTAAACCATTTGCTCTTTCGACTTGTCCATTAGCTTGTGGATGTGTGACTGACGCAATGTCAAGCAAGATATTTTGTTCATGGCAGAATTCGGCAAGCTCTCCCATAGAGAAATTACTCCCGTTGTCCGTGATAATGCTATGCGGATAACCGTATCGGATTATGACATCCTCGACAAATCTTTCGGCTGTTGCTCCATCACAACTAGTGACGGGTTTAGCCTCAATCCATTTTGTGAATTTATCCACCATCACTAAGAGATGAGTAAATCCACTTGGAGCTCGTTTAAACGGTCCTACCATGTCAAGCCCCCAGACCGCAAAAGTCCATGTTATAGGTATTGTTCGCAGTTGATCAGTCGGAACATGAGCTTGTTTGGCGTATTTTTGGCAGCCCTTACACATATTGACTAGCCGTTCGGCATCTGCCTTGGCTGTAAGCCAGAAAAAACCGTGTCAGAAAGCTTTTGCCACTAGAGATTTGGCTACAGCGTAGTGACCACACTCACCTTTGTGGATCTCTCGTAAGATTTCCACTCCTTCTCCCGGAGATGAACCACGCTGAAAGACCCTAGATGCACTCCGCTTATTGAGCTCACCACTAATTATAGTGTAGGCTTTTGCTCGTTGGAGGATCTATTGGCTCAAAACTTCATCTTCGGGTAATTTTCCATCTACCAAGTAATCAAGGTAGGGTTGAGTCCAGCTGGGAATCACAGCCAGAACCGCTACTAAAGGTGAGTCGGATTTGGTCGGATATTCCTCATATACTCCCTTTATAGAGGGAACTTTGAGGAGCTCCAAAAAAGCGCCATCCGGGACCTTTTTCCGGGCAGATCCTATTCGAGATAGTGCATCTGCTTCCTCATTTTCTGTTCGAGGGATGTGTTGAACTTCAAACCCTTCAAACAATTTAGATAATTCATCCGCGACAGCCCTATATGCTGCCATGTGTTTATTCGCATTACATATATCCGACACTTGTTAAGCAACAAGATCTGAATCTCCATAACACATTAAATGTCGGATGCCGATGTCCTTAGGAATCCAGATTCCATGCAGTAGTGCTTCATACACGACAATGTTATTCGTCGCCGTGAAGTAGATCTATAGTACATAGAAAATTTTCCATTGTCTCTATCCAATCAGCGAGGATTTGGGATTTGATTGCTGTACGAGGTTTGTACTCAATGTCGAAAGCTGATTATGTCTCTCATGGGTCCTGTGGCATCACTGTTGTTGATTATGTCTCTCATGGGAGCTGTGCTCACCATGGTAATTGGATGTTCCTGAAAATAATGCCGCAACTTACGAGATGCTAAGAACACACCGTAAGCCAGCTTTTGAAAGTGCGGATACCGCTGCATTGATTCAGTTAAGACCTCGCTGAGATAGTAAGTCGGACGCTGCATCAGGTGTTCCTGATTTTCCTCCGGTCTCTCCACCACCATAACAATACTGACGACCTTGATTGTCGCAGCGAGATAGAGCAACATCGGTTCCTGTGGTTCTGGTGCTGCAAGGATGGGAGCAGATGAGAGTACTGCTTTTAGGTCTTGTAGCGCAGTTTCAGCTTCGTCGGCCAAACGAATTTCTTGGTCTTTTTCAGGAGCTTCTATAGTGGTCCGGCTCTTTCCCCGAGCCGGCTGACAAACTGACTGATTGCGGCAATGTAACCAGTTAGTCTTTGAACGTCCTTCAGGCGAGTTGGCCTGGAAATATTGAGTATAGCCTTGATCTTGTCCCGGTTTACCTCTATGCCTCTTTGAGACACGATAAAACCTAACAATTTTCCGGCTGGTATTCCAAAGAAACATTCTTCGGGTTAAGCATTATGTTGTATTTTCTTAGATTAGCGAACGTTTCCTCCAAGCCAGAAATTAGCGTTTCCTTCTTTTGGGACATCACCGCAATATCGTCCACGTATGCATGTACATTGCATCCGATTTGATCATGAAGGCAACGCTGCATAGTGCGCTAGTACATAGCTCCTGTGTTCTTGAGCCCAAAGGGCATTATAACAAAGCAGAAGGTTCCGAAGGGGGTTATGAATGAAGTTTTGACTTTGTCAGATTCCTTCATCCAAATTTGGTGATAACCGGAATATGCGTCGAGAAAACATAGGAGTTCCGAGCCTGCCGTAGAATCGATAACTTGATCAATCCTAGGTAGAGCAAACGGATCTTTGGGACAAACCTTGTTCAAGGCAGTATAATCAACACACATCCTTAAATCAGTGGTGTCCTTTTTAGGGACCTTTACAGGATTGGCTGACCACTCAGTGTGGATGACCTCTTCTATGAATCCGGCAAGTTCCTTAGCTATTGCCTTACACTTTTCGTCGCCAAAACATCGTAGGGACTGTTTGATGGGTTTAGCATTCGGGTGTACATTTAGAGAGTGCTCGGCAAGTTCCCTAGGTACTCCGGTCATGTCAGATGGCTGACATGCAAAGATATCTTGATTTGCTTGGAGGAACTTGACGAGCATGCTTTCCTATGCGCTATCTAGGCCTACGCCTATCTGGGTCACCTTGGAGGGGTCATCATCCTTCAACGGTGTCTTCTTCATCTCTTCCGATGCCTTGAACTCCGGATTCGGCTTTGTCACCTCCTTCTTCGTCGCGGGCATCTCAGACGGATCAATGGTTCTCTTGATCTCCTGGTACTCCTGGGCGTGCAGCATGGCTTCAGCAAAGGCGGCATTTCCGTCGTCGCACTCTCGCGCCTTCTTCGGGTCTCCCTGATGGTGATCACGCCGTTGGGACCTGAAATTTTCATCATATTATAAATGTAACATAGACGAGCCATAAAATCCCAGTAAGCTGGACGTCCGAATATAGCATGGTGCATGCTCTTGAACAGGACCACTTCGAAGCAAAGTGCTTCCGTCTGATAGTTCTTTGGAGTTCCAAAGGTCACATCCAAAGTGATTTCTCCCAGGGAATTTGGTTGTCTTCCTGGGACAACTCCGTGAAAGATCACAGAGCTGTAATTCAGCTGGGTCTCCGAGATCTTCATTCGGTGTAGCTTTTTGACATATAGGATGTTAATGCTGATGCCGCCATCCATGAGAGTCTTGGAGAAACCATAGCCGTCAATAAGTGGATTGACGACTAAGGCGTATTTTCCTCGCCTATGGAACTTAGGCGGATGATCAACACGGTCAAAGGTGATTTCCACTTCCGACCAGTCCAAGAATTGGGGGACAGCCGGAACAGCCGCGTTGAGCTCGTGCAGAACTGCTTTCTTGACCTTAGCTGGTTGAGATCCGAGGAAGGTTATGTAAGTGTCTTTATTTGTTGGGAAGTTTTTCTTCCCTTCCGGCTTGGGATTTTAAGCATCGGCTTCCTCCATGTCGGAATCTTCCTTGGTCTCTTTCTCTTTTTCCAGATTCTTCTTTCCCTTCTTCCGCTTAGCCCTGTAGCCAGTAGTATCGTCCTTCTTAATGTCATCATTAAAATGACACTCGTCGTTTGTGTGAGAAGAGCCCCCATTGGCATCTAAGTGATGCACACATGGGTTATTGGCAATGTCGGCCCAGGAGTAGGTTTTGCTAGGTTGCTGGTCTCCTCTACCTTGGACTCTTGATGTCCCACGACCGCGTCCGTGGCCACCTCCGCGCCCTCCTAGTCCTACAGACCTGAAAGTAGCAGTGACCACTGCCGTTTCCGTGTTGGGTTTTTCTTCCGAGGTATTCTTGCGCTTCTGAGCCTGCTGCTTTGGTTGTTTTGCCGATTGTGGCACAGCTAGGGCGTTAAGTAATCCCTCTGCATTGTTGTCAGCATCTGCATACTTGCTCGATGTTTCTATCAGCTCTCCCAAATCAGTTACCTTGTCACATTTCAAGCGATGATGTAGTAAACCAATTGGGAGTCCTGCAATGAAAGCTTCAATCGCAGTTTGGTCATTACCCCTTCACAGGAGTTCTTAGTGTCGATCCATCGTCCGAGATAATCTCGGCAAGTTTCTCCAGCTTTCTGGGTGCAACGCTGTAGGTCTCCTACTGTACAGGGCCTCCGATATGTGCCTTCGAAATTCCGAAAGAACGCGCTTTGCATGTCATACCAGTTGTGGGTGGTGTTCTCCGAAAGTTCATTGAGCCATGATCGTGCCATCTTCCAAAACATGAGTGGGAGATATCGGGTTGCGACTAGGTTGTTTTCGCCTTTGGTGATGCATCAAGCTTGGAAAAAGTCCTAGAGACAAGTATCTGGCCGAACTACACCGTCGTAGGGTTGGATGTGTCTTGAGATAGCGAATCCTTCTGGGAATTTTGTTGCTCTTATCCGTGGTCCGAAGCATCTTGGGCCCACGTATATATCATCATTTTCGTAGCGCCGCGCCTCTATGTTGGAATTAATCCTGTGTCTCGTGTCACTTGGGGACAGAGATCGTCCTGATTGACGGCTATGGTTGTGGTGCCTTGGAGCCGGACTTCGGCTTCTGCCACCACCTCCTCCGCCATGACGCCCTCCTTGGCCTCCTTGGGAGCCGTTGTGATGGCTACTTGGTGGAGAGGGTGGAGCAGCTGGATTATTTCCGGCTGATCGCCAGCCTCCGTCTGGAGCGTCATTATTCCGGCTCCGGGGACGGTCTTCATTACGACGAGCCCCCTGCCAGCTTGACTCGGCACGGTGTCCGTCGTTCCTTCGTCCGTCATTCCCATTGCGGTGGGGTTCAGCTGGACGGCCTGTATGCCTAGGAGGTGGCATTCTTTGTCGGTCCTCCTCCCGATGCTTCTCTTTGTCTTCTTCCCTGCGATCGTTCGACTCTCGTCAGGGAGGATTCTTTGGATACAGGGCAGAGATCGCCTCTTGCTCGACGGCTGGAGAAACATTGCACCAATCACGTGCAGCTTTGTGATGCTGTCCTGAAGATCCGGTTCTTGAGTAATTGTCTTCCCGACGGTCGGAACAGTGATGCTGTTCCAGAGCCCGCTGGGGTCTTACATCGTTCTAGGCCGGATCCATGCGACATTGGTCGGATTGAGAGACCAGTTTTCCGCTTCCGTATTTCGCGGCCTTCTGCTGTTCCAGACCCTTGGTGAGTAGCTTGATGCCCAATTGAACCTGTTCCGGGCCTGGATTATTTGCCAGGATGTCTCGAGCAGTGGCAGTGTTTTGCACTGGTGTTGGATACACCAGATCTCCCTTGCTATCGAGCCGAGGCATCCCCGAATCTCCCTCAAAGAGAACCTTACGTACTTCCAGAAATTTAGGATACCCGGAAAGTATATCCCCAGATCTCCCTTGAAAAGTGTTTAGACCATGTTCATAATAATGAGTTCTAGTTTTAATTCATGTTCATAAACTAAAATAAAAGAACTCCCACTCCAACGAACACCCCTCTATTGGTTTTAGTGATCACATGATCCCACTCCACTACACCGCCCCTGATCGTCAGGGTCGGCAATGCGGTTTCAAAGGTGGAATTCCCCAATGTCGGTCACATCAACCATGTGATTCATGCTCAACCTTTCAGTCTCTTGTATTCCGAGGCCATGTCTACACATGCTAGGCTCGCCAGTTCTAACTTTTGTGTATCCGCAGTGCAACATGGCTTACACCCACCGTATGCGAACACAAATATGTCTGACACCCGATCGCCATGGCCTGCCTCATAATGGAGAACTTTCTTGGTGGTGCACACACAAGGGGAATACTAAGACTAGAATTCTGTGAGGGATTATCCTATTATGCTACCGTCATATATACTATCATACTAGCATAACAAGATTCACACAAAGATACTTCATAAAGTAACGTGTCATGACGTGGTTGCAGCATCTTGATCACCATCGAGAGCTCTAATGGAAGTTTCATAAACTTGTCATTGCCATGTCACAATACTAGCCCCTATGAAAATCAAAGATAGACTCCTCTATATTATCTATTGCATGTTTTACGCGGCTTTAGGGCTTTCGCGGTAGAACCCCTTCCCACCTACAAATGTAGAGCAACAACATGGGTTAAATGATTGCCGTTTTACTTCCCTTTTCGGGGCCCTCCAATCTTGATGCCATATCAACTATCGTAGAGAGACAGACACCCCACTAAGCCACTTAATCTGTGGACCAGTCTCTTGAATCACCACGTGAGGTCAGTTGGGGGCCGCTTCATCAAATAGTGTAGCGATATGAACAAGAACATAAAATAGGTTAGCAAATAGAAAATCAATGCCCACATATTGCTATGTGTTCTATCCGTACGACATGTCTACCCATAGACCCGCTCTAATACCACTGTAGGGTTCCGTAGCAGAAAACAAAAAATTTCTAACTATGCGAACACTAATACCAGGATTTATACTATATAGACATAAGTAACGGAAGAGAGTGACGGTATTCATACAGTTGAAGACCGAGGAATGCCTTACGCAGGAAGGTGTATGTTGATGAAGCCGAGCAGCTCCAAGCACCCCAAGTGTGGTGCCTCGAAGTACTACACACGCCCGGTATAGGCGGCGTCTTCCGGGATCCGATCTAGCCGAGCAGCGGAAGAAGAAGATGATGGACCGAAGATCACATGACGGTGGTGGGGAGGTGGAGAACTCAAATCCCGAGAGTTCCTCCCCAATATTACGAAGAAGTCCTCAATGGAAATGAGAGAGAGAATGAGAGAATTGGATGCCTCCAAAGGGGAGGGGAGACCCTTATATATAGTAGGAGGGGGAGCGCACCACCTAGGGGCTAGGCGGTGTGGGACTAATGCCCACACCCGCTGGCCACCTAGGGGCAGCCACCAGCCCTAGGTGGGCCCCACTTGGGCAGCCCACTAAGCCTAGGTCGGCTGGACCCTCTCCCCAGGCGCCTTGCCCCTTGGGCCTCCCCTTCGGGTGAGGCCCATTAGCACTGGGATGCCTTTAATAATAAAATATAATATATATTTAATATTAATTCTCCAATTAACATTCAAATACACATATTATTATATTCCTTTACTCCGGAACTCCTTTCGTACCCCCTCCGATCACCATCGGATGTTACCTGGAACTATTCCGGTTTCTCTCTCTCTATTTATCCCATGGTACCTCATCTATCCCTAAGTGCCCCCACCCTTAAGAGTGACATCATTCGGTTCGGGAGCACTCTAGACATGATTGAGAATGCTCTCATATCAATGATCATCAACAGGAGCTGGATGCCCATGATGACCCCCGTGCATTCCACGAATCTTATCGCTCGAACCGTGAATAATCGTTTCCCATTCCCTTTGCCACTTGATACCTAGTTCATCCCAAGACTTGATATTCGGTATATCCATACCTTAGTTTGATCTTGTTAACGATGAACTTGTTTACTCGTTCCCATGTCGTTGCATTTCGTGACCCAGTCACACGCTTGCAAGCTTTGTTAATGCAACGTCACCGAGATGGCCACATATGTATCTATCCGTTACATGGACTGCCAAATCCTGGTCTTTATATGTACTCCTCTACATGCCCCTTTGGGAAACCTGAGTGGAACCTTTTTGATCATCCAGTCACGGAATGATACTTGATACCATCTAAGCTCCCTCTAGAATGGTGATTTGCATTATCTCACAGTCTAAGGATCAGGTTGCGAGGTGTCATGTGTTTATCATCAATGGTGAACTTTGTTACTAGATCTCATTGAGATACAACTGTCGGATGTTTGTCTATCATGTCATTCAACCAATGACGTGACCTCATTGTCAATTGTCATAAATGCCCATGATCTTGAAACCCATATCATCCTCATGACCAATGAACTAGTGCGCTAGAGGTAACTAGAGACACAGTTTGTTTACATACCACACGTGTATTAACGTTTCATATTAATACAATTATAGCACAGTATGAAATGTATTATGAACATATAGGAGATATATCAAACAATACACTTTATTATTTGCCTCTAGGGCATAACTCCTTTAAGAATCACGACATCTTCGCATGGAAGCCATCTGACATGCCCAGTCTCCCGAGGGAACTCACTGAGCACAAACTAAATGCCGACTCTAAGGTGCGACCTGTCAAGCAACCACTACGTCCTTTCAATGAAGAACACCACCGCAATCACCGAAGAGGTACAGCAGCTACTCGCCACAGGGTTCATTCGACCCATCAAGTACTCCAAGTGGCTGGCAAACCCAGTCTTAGTACTCTAGAAGAACAACACCTGGAGGATGTGTATAGACTACACCAACCTCAATAGCTCCTGCCCAAAGGAGGAATTCATACTCCCGTGAATCGACCAAATAATCGACTCAACCGCGGGGTATGAGTCGTTGTGTGTCGTGGTGGTGTCATGGCAGATGCCATAGATAGGCTAAAGGTGGGGACAAGATGCACTAGAGGAATCCAGGGAGGGATAGTGTGGTGATTCCACACACAGTTACTTTGTATTTGATTCACTTCCACAGTTTACAAGTTTTCCTTGAGCTGTATTGGGGAGAGGAGGAAGAAAAAACTCTCTTACTCTCACCACTAGCTAGCCCTCAGGAACACACCAGTAAAACACAACCCTCTAGCCAGCAACCCCTTCTACAGAGGCCCTAGCCCCCCTTATATAGGGGTGGCTAGGTCTCCAATTAGGGCATACGTGGAGGCATATTCCAAGGAATATGCCTCCTCCCAAAATAGTAAGCCGACCATATCACTTTTGCCCAGCGTCATCCATGCAGAGGCTACGTGAGCCTCTACGGCGCCCGCGTCATCCGACACAGACATCGTCACCTTTGTCGGCCATGCCTTTGTGGTCCTGGACTCTGTCCGCTTTGCTCACGCTCTGCGTATAGTGGTCACCCTTTGACCAACGAGATACCTTCCTTCTCTTACAAGCTTGATATAACCTGGATCGTACCTAGTTTATCCGGCCATACCTATACCTGCATACAAGTTAAATACATCTTACCGACTTACGGTATAAGTTGGATAAGACCTAGTTAGGTGGACATCCCCTGGTCCGGGTTACTCCGTTATTCGGCCTACCTTGAGGTGACTCGGCCAGCACCTGCTTTGACCTTGCCGTACCTCGGCTAACTCGGCCTTTATACCCGGCGTGACCCTACTCAGGGGTATCCCCCCAACATTAGTCCCCGAAGCTGGTGCGGTCTTAGCTACCTTAGCCGCTAAGGCCATAGCAGGTTCAACTTTATCGAGCCTTGTGCTCCTTTTCCGAGTTACATCTTAGTCCAGATTTCATAGGTTTACTTTCCCTTGGCTCATTCTGAGTTTTCACTCGCTGGCCGGGTCACCTCATACTTATCCAGTTCATTCTTCCTTCTCTCATACGCTTCCCCACATGGAGGCTAATCATTACCTTGCCTCATTTTAAGGGCCTGCGCTAGTAACCGCCGCAGTAATTGTTAGTTATTACTGTAGCACACGTCACATCGTGTCTGCCTCCTCGTTAACTGTATCATAATGTCACGTCATGGGATCTCCTGCGCCCTGTGGCCCTTCCTGTGGCTCGTAGCTGATTGGTCGATCCGGGTCATACACGGCCACACCGTGTGGCCCGTCCGCACAGCGTGATCCCACTACCCTCAAGGGCGTGGTTAAATAGGGGAGGGGGGGGGCGCCCGTTGGGTGTTTTCCCCACTCTCGTGCCCCCTTTGCCTCTTCTTCTTCCTCTTCCTCTCCAGCGACAGCGCCGCCGCCACCGCACTTGCGTAGCTGCGCCGTCGCCGCACCGTTTCCTCGTGCACCAGCATCGCCGCCACCTCCCCGCATCTCTTCCGCCACGGGTCCTCGCCTGTCCAGGCCACTGTCACCCACCGCCGCTAGCGCCAGTGAGGACAGTGACCTTGAGATGACTGAAGAGGAGCTCGCCATCGCGGAGCAAGAAATAGAGGAGGACGCGGTGAACGCCGACCGCGGTGCTTGGGCTGGGTCCTGGGTTTGCCAGGACGATATTGACTGGCTATACCGCACCCGGCGTATCCTGGAGGGCGTCATCGCGCGTCTTGCCGCTGCGGAGCTTGCTCCCTCACCCAATCCGGGTGAGTATGTGGTATTCCTCTCCCACTTCCAACGTGGGTTCAGCCTCCCAGTTAGTGATTTTTTCCACGACTGGCTCGACACGTATGAGCTTCAGCCGCATCATCTTATGGCTAACACCGTCACCTCTCTCTCCGCCTTCGCTTCCACCATCGAGGGCTACGCCGGACTGTGGCCCACGAAGGAGCTCTAGATTCGGTTCTTTGGCCTCCGCCGGAACATAATTCCGAACAAAGAGCTTGAGTCGGAGGACAAGCAGCTCACGCAGTTCGGCGCTGCTTCCATTTCTCCTCGGAAACACTCCATCTTCCCCCGAATCACGGGGCTTGACTCTTGCAAGGGCTGGGACCGAACCTTATTCTATGTCAGAAATGGCACGGATGAAGATCTGATCCGGCTGCGCCCCTACGATTCGGTCCCCCTAACCCAGATTTGTGGGACAAGATCCCCAAGAGGCCCACCGTCCTGGCGAACCAAGTCAACAAAAGGTTCCAGGAGTTGAAGGATCTAGGATTCCGCAATGTGGACGCAATGATCACATTCGTCCGCAACCGGATCTCCCCCCTCCAGAAACGCACGCATAAACTCTGTCATATGAGCTGGGGCCGTGACCCCAACCGGACCTCCTCCTTCGAGTTGAGCAACACCGAGATCTTCCGCTGGGTAAAGGCCCTCTTCACCACCCACAAGGACTTCTCTGCTGAGTGGACGTGGGGGATCGAACATTTCTGCCGAGATAGGCTTCCCCCTACGGTAAGTCTCGTGCCCCAAACCTTTTCCGAATTAAATCATATGTCGGTTTCTGTTGTAGGTTTGATCCTGTTGCCTTTTCTTTCCCTTAGATGTTTCTTCAGCAAACCATTGAGGATGGCACCGAGCCTTCTCTCAAATGGGCACCGATCGAGATGCCTTGGACAAGGAGGAACCAGATCAGGAGATGTTCCTGCCGATGGCTGATGCGACCAAGCGACACACCGGTAACCTCTCTTCCATTAGAGATTGGCCCGATGATGAAGATGATTCGGACCTTGAGGTGATGGATGCATGTGGCATCCCGCAAAACCACTACTAGAAAATCGCGTTGTTTTTGTGCATTGCATCATCATGACCGCATGCTCATGTCATCATGCCACATTGCATTTGAGCATCGTCATCATCTTGCAATTGCTTGCATAAAACTATTTGCAGAAAACCTATTTTGTGTTTTCTAAAACGCCCCGTCTTTGTTCAAACGCAAAACCCGGGTCTCCGGATTATTTTGTTTTGTCTGCTATCGGTTCGCAAAAGTCTGTTTGAAATAAATAAAACATTTAATTATTTTTAGTGGGGCAGTCGAACGGGCCGATTCGACCCAGTCGACCACCCCCAGTATTAAAACGGTCCACCTAAACCAGCCTACCCGAAATCCTATTCCTACCCAACCTAGTCTACCCACCCCTCCAGCCACCTCACCCCACCCAATCCTCTCTCGCCACCTCACCTCTCTCCCTCCTCCCCACCACTCATCTGCTGCCACCTCACCTCCCCCCTGCCAGCCAACACCCCCACTCACCCGAGCCAGTCCTCACCCCTCTCCCTGTTCCCCGGGCCCCGCAGCCCCTTCCTCCCTCACCCCACACCGACCCACCCCGCGCCTGGCCCACCTCTTGCTGTCCCCCGGCCCCACCTCCCCCACGCGATCCTCTCTCCCCGACCCCGTCTCCCCATCCTCCCGAGCGCCGCGTCCTCTGCATCGAGGCGCCGCTCCTCCCTCCTCCCCGCTTCGCCAAGCCGCCGGCCCCGTCGCGCTTTCCCCCTCCGGCCGTCCCTGCCTCCACCCCACCTCGCCGCTCGCCGTCCCCCTCCTCTCCTCACCGCGCTCGCCCCGTCATATTCCCTCTCTCCGGCAGCCGCGGCACCCCGCCGGCCTCGCCCCGCCAAGCTCCTCGTCGGCCTCGTCCGCCACGCCTCCGGCCGCCGCCGCGTGGTCCCAAGCGCCGCCGCAGCGGAACCCCGCCGCCCTCTGCCAGCCTCCTCCGCCCGGGCGACCCCGTCTCTGTCCCTCCGCCGCGTCCCCGCCAGAGCTCGCCCGCCGGCCGCCTGCAAGCTCCCCGCCGGCCGCCGTCCTCGTCCGCTGGGCCGCTCCCCCCCTCTTCCTCCCCGCGTCGGCCCTCTCTGTCCGCAGGCGCGGCCTGCAGCAGCTCGTCGGCGTCCCCTCCCGCGGCCCCACGCCCTCGCTTCCTCCGGCCTCCGCCCTCGTCGCCTTCCTCCACGCTCCTGCCAGTTCGTGTTGTTCTGCCTGCTACCTTTTGTGTGGATCCTGTGTGCCTCTGCCCTGTTCCGCATGTTCAGATGTTGTATGTTGTTGCTGCTGCTACCCGATGACCAAGGCTCACCCCTCAACTCAAGAACACCGGGACGGAGTGTAGTGTGTTGGCGCACATCTTCTTGGTGCAGTAACTGTGTAACTGAGAGGCTCCTCGATCGGTTACCTGGAAGGCAGACGCCAAGCTCTTACTCATGGACCCCAAGACCGGCACGCCAAGATCTCCACCGTGAAACGACAAACCGACGACAAGACCCGACGACCCCCGGATGCAACAAGACCTTCTTCCCGGATGCAACGTCGAGAACCCGAACGCCAAGATCGTATCTCGGACGCCAAGTTCTTCTTCCCGAATGCCAAGACCGATCCCGACACCGGCAAATGAAGTTGAAACCGCCAAGATCTTCAATCGGATCAGAGGATACCGAGACCCCGGTGCGACAAGTACTACTTCCCGGACGCCAAGTTCGCCAACACGGATGCGACAAGTATTTCCTCGAGGACGACGAGTACTTCACCCCGGACACCGAGACCCTGGACGACAAGTTCTCCTTCCCGGAAGCATTGACGCTCGTGCGACAAGATCTGCCCCGTTGTTCGAGAACGTTTCCGCCGAGACCGACCCGTCGAACCCTGGACCCTGAGACCGACCCCGAACCCCGAATGCCAAGACCGTCGAGACCCCTAATGTGTGAACCTTTTCCCGAGCCCTATTTTATAAATGCTAAATATAAATTGTTGCATATTAATTTGTCATTCTCGCATTCATATTGTCATGTGGTTTGGGGGCATTAGGCCGATTAACCTAATTAAATATGGGGCCCATATGCGGGCAAATCTAGTCTTATATTGGCCTCATTTAAATTTGTGTAGCAAACCGATGCCATGTTTTGTCTTGTTAATACAACATTTAAATTGTGGGGTATCTAAATAACATGAACCATATAATTAATTGTCGGGACCCCGGTTCCGCTTAATCTGACCTAATTGCATCGCCCCTTGCCATGCCATACCTCATACATGCATCATGCTCGATCTTTTGCCATAGTATTAAATAGTGCATCCGGTGTTTCTTCTAGTGTTTTGCTTCTTCGCGGATTAGGCCGATGAGTTGATGCGAGTGTCGACCCGATCTTCGGATGAACCCTTCGGCAATGCTTTTCAGGCGAGCATCTTCCCCTTTCTACCTATCTTACTTTTCTAGCATTTACTTCCCGCCTGTTGATCTTTGCTATCTGTGTTGCGATGCTCTAGTTTCGTACCCGTGATATCCCTTGCAGCCATATATAGCCTTGGACACATCCTATTACCTGTGTTTGGTAGATAGTTGGACCCGCGTGTCGTAGCCGCTTGCTCAAGTGTTTTGCTTGTCGTCAAGTACCACAATTGTTGGAGGATTGCTGCATGTTGACGTTGGAGATGATCATGGTTTTACTTTCGCTCACTTTAATTACTGTTTAACAACTAAAATTGAATTAAGCAGAGGCATCGGTGGGTGATAGGTAAGATTTGGTTTCCGACCGCCCACTTGTGTCCCGTAGGACCCGAGTTCTTGACACCTGTTCCGAGATCGAGCGCGCTAACCACAGTTGGGGAGATATGGGCCCCCCATTGATTATTACCTGATTTCAAAGTATTGTACTGGGGGCCACAAACTAGTTTGAGGTTTTATTTACTATCCTGTACTTATGCCATGTTTACCGCTTTATTTACGATTGTGTGAGGAGCACGCTGTACTGTTTAGGATCGGGCCACGTTTCGCGGTGTCGACAGTCCCCGTTTGGGGATTTGCTGTCGTTCACAGTCGTTTGCTCAAACCCCAGTCCGTCTCGGAGACCGGCCGACTTCGTTGCGGGTGTCGACTTGGTGGGGTGGCCCCCACGTACTTGCTTTGGGTCTGGGAACGTCGTGACTTAGGCCCCGCCGACATACCGATGGGTGTATGTTAACTGATCTGGCAAAAAGGGTCGAAGTGACTGTGGATACTTTGGTGCACCCCTGCAGGGTTTAATCTTTTCGAGAAGCCGTGTCCGCGGTTATGGACGACTTGGAGCATAGTGCTTGATCATAGACAACTATAACTAAAGTTTACTGTTATAAATTGACTTGTATCCGATATGACTAGTAATCAGCTTCACTACAACGGAATGGCTAAATAAAAGTACCAACAACTGCTGGGTTTTGGGTTGTCTCATGCTAATCGAATCTGACTAGTAAGTGATGCCACTATAACTGAATGATTAACTAAAAGTGCCCACTGTTTACTTTATCAGGAGGAATATCTAAACCTGACTAGTAATTGCTGCAACGATAACTGAATAAGTAAAACTGCCAACTGTGTGAGTTCCTCGGTTGACTTCCTCTTTTGGTCTCGAGGGGGAAACGCCAGGATGGGTTTGTTTGATGATAGTATCAGGTTGGATCCGGATAGGTCTTTCTCATCCCTCTCTAATAGCCGACAGTTATATCGAGTCTCTATAGGTTGTTTAGTGCATGCTGCGCTGCCGCTTCAGTCCACCATACCTATGTAGGCGAGGACCGCCGAATTCTAGTCTCGCCGTGTACTGGCCTCAGTACTGACGCTCTCTCTTTTTCCTTTGCCCTTTGTCGGCACCCCTTCTGTTTAAGCAGGTTTGAGATCGACGTCGTTAGCAGGGTTACCCTTCCGGCTTGGCCTGGGCAGGGTTATGGACGCCATTGGTTATTCTTCAGGGCTCTTAGCCCCATTTGCATCTTGTCCGTAGCTGGACGCTTTATCGTTTTCAAGGTGATTTGGATCTTTGTATTGTATATCTGTATTCTTGACTCGCTGAGTCGCTGTTGTATATATCTGTTCTGTGGGTCCCATCGAGGACTGCTGTGTAATGTTATTACTTCGTTTTCCACCCGCACGAAAGTGCCTGGTGGGCACCTTCGAATCGTTTCTATGCGGGTTTGGCGGGTTTCGCTAAAACTTGCATAGGGCCGATTCTGAGGGTGTTACAGAGTGGTATCAGAGCCCAGCAGTTGCGATACCCCACAAGTCCAGCCTGTAGGATAACCTAGCTAACGGCATAAGTAGAGTGTCGAAACTATTTTGCAAAACCGGTTGGATAGTTCTGGTTAGGTCTGCTTTTACTCCTTACCCCTCTGCTATTCTCCTCTTACCTCTACGTGTTTTAAATCCGCTCTCTTCCCTCTCTTCGAGTCCAGGATTTCTCGTGGTTGGGTTCCGTCGCACCTTTAGGGTTTCGCTTCCTCTTTTGGTAACGGTGTTTTTCGACGCGACGACATCCTCTAAGCCAGATCCGATGCAGAGTCTGCATCACCCCTTTGTTCCTGAACCTTATTTGTCGATATCTTCAGTCTGAATCCTGAGGGTTGGTTGCATAACCTATCTGTTCGTGTACAGAGTAATGCTTTGAGTGCGGGATGGAGTCGCGACCATACCACTACTCTTATCATTTGCTTTGTATATTGAATGGTGGATCGATGCAATTTTACTCCGTCCACGGAAGCTAGAGGTGGCTTTATTTGTGGATACCTCTACCTTCGCCCTTTGTCCCCGGAGTGTTCTCTGACGATCACGGACAACGACCTCTTGTTAGTGGTGTCGCGAGGATCTACACGAAGCGAGAAGACGCAGATCGCCGACCTTCCTTTCCGGTACCATGAGGCGGATCTCGAGGGCGAGATCCATTGTTAGTGGTGTCGAATTGTGGCATCCCGCAAAACCACTACTAGAAAATCGCGTTGTTTTTTTGCATTGCATCATCATGACCGCATGCTCATGTCATCATGCCACATTGCATTTGAGCATCGTCATCATCTTGCAATTGCTTGCATAAAACTATTTGCAGAAAACCTATTTTGTGTTTTCTAAAACGCCCCGTCTTTGTTCAAACGCAAAACCCGGGTCTCCGGATTATTTTGTTTTGTCTGCTATCGGTTCGCAAAAGTCTGTTTGAAATAAATAAAACATTTAATTATTTTTAGTGGGGCAGTCGAACGGGCCGATTCGACCCAGTCGACCACCCCCAGTATTAAAACGGTCCACCTAAACCAGCCTACCCGAAATCCTATTCCTACCCAACCTAGTCTACCCACCCCTCCAGCCACCTCACCCCACCCAATCCTCTCTCGCCACCTCACCTCTCTCCCTCCTTCCCACCACTCATCTGCTGCCACCTCACCTCCCCCCTGCCAGCCAACACCCCCACTCACCCGAGCCAGTCCTCACCCCTCTCCCTGTTCCCCGGGCCCCGCAGCCCCTTCCTCCCTCACCCCACACCGACCCACCCCGCGCCTGGCCCACCTCCTGCTGTCCCCCGACCCCACCCCCCCCACGCGATCCTCTCTCCCCGACCCCGTCTCCCCATCCTCCCGAGCGCCGCGTCCTCTGCATCGAGGCGCCGCTCCTCCCTCCTCCCCGCTTCGCCAAGACGCCGGCCCCGTCGCGCTTTCCCCCTCCGGCCGTCCCTGCCTCCACCCCACCTCGCCGCTCGCCGTCCCCCTCCTCTCCTCACCGCGCTCGCCCCGTCATCTTCCCTCTCTCCGGCAGCCGCGGCACCCCGCCGGCCTCGCCCCGCCAAGCTCCTCGTCGGCCTCGTCCGCCACGCCTCCGGCCGCCGCCGCGTGGTCCCAAGCGCCGCCGCAGCGGAACCCCGCCGCCCTCTGCCAGCCTCCTCCGCCCGGGCGACCCCGTCTCTGTCCCTCCGCCGCGTCCCCGCCAGAGCTCGCCCGCCGGCCGCCTGCAAGCTCCCCGCCGGCCGCCGTCCTCGTCCGCTGGGCCGCTCCCCCCCTCTTCCTCCCCGCGTCGGCCCTCTCTGTCCGCAGGCGCGGCCTGCAGCAGCTCGTCGGCGTCCCCTCCCGCGGCCCCACGCCCTCGCTTCCTCCGGCCTCCGCCCTCGTCGCCTTCCTCCACGCTCCTGCCAGTTCGTGTTGTTCTGCCTGCTACCTTTTGTGTGGATCCTGTGTGCCTCTGCCCTGTTCCGCATGTTCAGATGTTGTATGTTGTTGCTGCTGCTACCCGATGACCAAGGCTCACCCCTCAACTCAAGAACACCGGGACGGAGTGTAGTGTGTTGGCGCACATCTTCTTGGTGCAGTAACTGTGTAACTGAGAGGCTCCTCGATCGGTTACCTGGAAGGCAGACGCCAAGCTCTTACTCATGGACCCCAAGACCAGCACGCCAAGATCTCCACCGTGAAACGACAAACCGACGACAAGACCCGACGACCCCCGGATGCAACAAGACCTTCTTCCCGGATGCAACGTCGAGAACCCGAACGCCAAGATCGTATCTCGGACGCCAAGTTCTTCTTCCCGAATGCCAAGACCGATCCCGACACCGGCAAATGAAGTTGAAACCGCCAAGATCTTCAATCGGATCAGAGGATACCGAGACCCCGGTGCGACAAGTACTACTTCCCGGACGCCAAGTTCGCCAACACGGATGCGACAAGTATTTCCTCGAGGACGACGAGTACTTCACCCCGGACACCGAGACCCTGGACGACAAGTTCTCCTTCCTGGAAGCATTGACGCTCGTGCGACAAGATCTGCCCCGTTGTTCGAGAACGTTTCCGCCGAGACCGACCCGTCGAACCCTGGACCCTGAGACCGACCCCGAACCCCGAATGCCAAGACCGTCGAGACCCCTAATGTGTGAACCTTTTCCCGAGCCCTATTTTATAAATGCTAAATATAAATTGTTGCATATTAATTTGTCATTCTCGCATGCATATTGTCATGTGGTTTGGGGGCATTAGGCCGATTAACCTAATTAAATATGGGGCCCATATGCGGGCAAATCTAGTCTTATATTGGCCTCATTTAAATTTGTGTAGCAAACCGATGCCATGTTTTGTCTTGTTAATACAACATTTAAATTGTGGGGTATCTAAATAACATGAACCATATAATTAATTGTCGGGACCCCGGTTCCGCTTAATCTGACCTAATTGCATCGCCCCTTGCCATGCCATACCTCATACATGCATCATGCTCGATCTTTTGCCATAGTATTAAATAGTGCATCCGGTGTTTCTTCTAGTGTTTTGCTTCTTCGCGGATTAGGCCGATGAGTTGATGCGAGTGTCGACCCGATCTTCGGATGAACCCTTCGGCAATGCTTTTCAGGCGAGCATCTTCCCCTTTCTACCTATCTTACTTTTCTAGCATTTACTTCCCGCCTGTTGATCTTTGCTATCTGTGTTGCGATGCTCTAGTTTCGTACCCGTGATATCCCTTGCAGCCATATATAGCCTTGGACACATCCTATTACCTGTGTTTGGTAGATAGTTGGACCCGCGTGTCGTAGCCGCTTGCTCAAGTGTTTTGCTTGTCGTCAAGTACCACAATTGTTGGAGGATTGCTGCATGTTGACGTTGGAGATGATCATGGTTTTACTTTCGCTCACTTTAATTACTGTTTAACAACTAAAATTGAATTAAGCAGAGGCATCGGTGGGTGATAGGTAAGATTTGGTTTCCGACCGCCCACTTGTGTCCCGTAGGACCCGAGTTCTTGACACCTGTTCCGAGATCGAGCGCGCTAACCACAGTTGGGGAGATATGGGCCCCCCATTGATTATTACCTGATTTCAAAGTATTGTACTGGGGGCCACAAACTAGTTTGAGGTTTTATTTACTATCCTGTACTTATGCCATGTTTACCGCTTTATTTACGATTGTGTGAGGAGCACGCTGTACTGTTTAGGATCGGGCCACGTTTCGCGGTGTCGACAGTCCCCGTTTGGGGATTTGCTGTCGTTCACAGCCGTTTGCTCAAACCCCAGTCCGTCTCGGAGACCGACCGACTTCGTTGCGGGTGTCGACTTGGTGGGGTGGCCCCCACGTACTTGCTTTGGGTCTGGGAACGTCGTGACTTAGGCCCCGCCGACATACCGATGGGTGTATGTTAACTGATCTGGCAAAAAGGTTCGAAGTGACTGTGGATACTTTGGTGCACCCCTGCAGGGTTTAATCTTTTCGAGAAGCCGTGTCCGCGGTTATGGACGACTTGGAGCACAGTGCTTGATCATAGACAACTATAACTAAAGTTTACTGTTATAAATTGACTTGTATCCGATATGACTAGTAATCAGCTTCACTACAACGGAATGGCTAAATAAAAGTACCAACAACTGCTGGGTTTTGGGTTGTCTCATGCTAATCGAATCTGACTAGTAAGTGATGCCACTATAACTGAATGATTAACTAAAAGTGCCCACTGTTTACTTTATCAGGAGGAATATCTAAACCTGACTAGTAATTGCTGCAACGATAACTGAATAAGTAAAACTGCCAACTGTGTGAGTTCCTCGGTTGACTTCCTCTTTTGGTCTCGAGGGGGAAACGCCAGGATGGGTTTGTTTGATGATAGTATCAGGTTGGATCCGGATAGGTCTTTCTCATCCCTCTCTAATAGCCGACAGTTATATCGAGTCTCTATAGGTTGTTTAGTGCATGCTGCGCTGCCGCTTCAGTCCACCATACCTATGTAGGCGAGGACCGCCGAATTCTAGTCTCGCCGTGTACTGGCCTCAGTACTGACGCTCTCTCTTTTTCCTTTGCCCTTTGTCGGCACCCCTTCTGTTTAAGCAGGTTTGAGATCGACGTCGTTAGCAGGGTTACCCTTCCGGCTTGGCCTGGGCAGGGTTATGGACGCCATTGGTTATTCTTCAGGGCTCTTAGCCCCATTTGCATCTTGTCCGTAGCTGGACGCTTTATCGTTTTCAAGGTGATTTGGATCTTTGTATTGTATATCTGTATTCTTGACTCGCTGAGTCGCTGTTGTATATATCTGTTCTGTGGGTCCCATCGAGGACTGCTGTGTAATGTTATTACTTCGTTTTCCACCCGCAAGAAAGTGCCTGGTGGGCACCTTCGAATCGTTTCTATGCGGGTTTGGCGGGTTTCGCTAAAACTTGCATAGGGCCGATTCTGAGGGTGTTACAATGCATTTGATGCTATCCCCCTTTCTTATGCTTTTCCGGCATCAGCTAACCCCGGTGGGCAAATCCATGAGGATCCTCCCCTTGCCACGGGTGAGCCTATCCCGATCGCACTGAAGAAGAGGGGGGTCGCATCTGCTTCTTCCTCCGGACCTTTTCAGCCAGCTAAAAGGTGAAAGAAGTCCGCGGACAAAGCTGCCACCAAGTCCACGACTAAGGCCGTGGCCCGGAGAGCTCGCAAGCCCAAGGAGCCCTTGACTTCAGATGAGTAAGTCACTTCTCCCTTTGCTATTTACTTGTTCTTCTTTTGTTATAGTTTCTCATCATTCTTGATTTGATTCGGCAGGGCCGCGGTGGAGGTCCCTCAGAGTGGATCCGGCATTGCCTCGCCGCTCCGACATAGCCCTTATCCCCCTCATGGCGACAATTCACGCCCGTTGAGCCCCATTCAGGAGGGTTCAGCGGCTGCTTCGGGTTCTAGCCCACCTCGTCAAGAGGAGGGAAACCTCGGAGCAGGGGGAACTAGCTCTGCCGAGGCAGCAACAACCACCACTTCGGCTTTGCCGCAACCAGCTTCATCCGAGATACCCACAGCACCTCCGCCAAAACAGAAATCAGCACGAACACCGTCATCAGCTCCAGCACCAGCAGCAACAGCAAAAGCACCAGCAGCAGCACCAAGTTCCTCCGCCTCGTCCGAGTCTTACAAGACTCGGCGAGAAGGCACCAGCAGTACCAAGGCCAGCACCCAAGCAGCTCCCAAGGGAAAATCTGCTGCAGCAACTTCAACTTCTCTAGCAGCGCAAGGGCAAAAAAGCTCCTGACGCCACCAGGGCAGCGTCAATCGAGGCTGGACAGCGTACACTTGCGTCCATGCTCCCGAAAAAGACTCCACCGCCGAAGGACGCCCCTGCCAAGCCAGTTGATGCGCAACTTGTTTTGCACACCAGCCGCGCCGTTGCCCAGGTTGAGAGGAGAGAAGCCCACGCTAAGGGTCTAGTTGCACCCCACATGCTCAGCGGCAAACGCTATCCTCCGACCTTGATCGAGTTTGTGAACAACTGGAACAAGGCGGAGTTCGTCCACAATGATGATCTCCCGGAGAAATTCGGGCCCACTGAGTTTGCTGCCCAGATGAATACCGCTGCTAAGGCAATTAACCTTGCAGGTCGGATGATGGAGGTACGTTACTTCATCTTTTCCTTAACAGGTAGTAGATATTATTGATATAGCCATTAGTCCCCGAGCCTCCGGGGGAGTAACTTGTTACTCGGCCGGATGCTCCTTAGAGAACTAACGTAGCTCCTTAATAACTTCGAATATGCACACACCTAGAGCCGGGTTAAGTTCCACTTGGCCCAGATTTTGTACACTTCGAATATGCACACACCTAGAGCCGGGTTAAGTTCCACTTGGCCCGGATTTTGTACACTTCGAATATGCACACACCTAGAGCCGGGTTAAGTTCCACTTGGCCCGGATTTTGTACACTTCGAATATGCACACACCTTGAGCCGGGTTAAGTTCCACTTGGCCTGGATTTTGTACACTTCGAATATGCACACACCTAGAGCCTAGTTAAGTTCCACTTGGCCCGGATTTTGTACACTTCGAATATGCACACACCTAGAGCCAGGTTAACTTCCACTTGGCCCGGATTTTGTACACTTCGAATATGCACACACCTAGAGCCGGGTTAAGTTCCACTTGGCCCGGAGTTTGTTCACTTCGAATATGCACACACCTAGAGCCGGGTTAAGTTCCACTTGGCCCGGATTTTGTACACTTCGAATATGCACACACCTAGAGCCGGGTTAAGTTCCACTTGGCCCGGATTTTGTACACTTCGAATATGCACACACCTAGAGCCGGGTTAAGTTCCACTTGGCCCGGATTTTGTACACTTCGAATATGCACACACCTAGAGCCGCGTTAAGTTCCACTTGGCCCGGATCTTGTACACTTCGAATATGCACACACCTAGAGCCGGATTAAGTTCCACTTGTCCCGGATTCCGTACACTTCGAATATGCACACACCTAGAGCCGGGTTAAGTTCCACTTGGCCCGGATTCTGTACACTTCGAATATGCACACACCTAGAGTCGGGTTAAGTTCCACTTGGCCCGGATTCTGTACACTTCGAATATGCATAAGACTAAGCTATCCTTTTGTACTCTTTTCAGGTGACCACCAATCGCCGGAGTGCTGAGTTTCAGCGTCTCTTGGATACTCACAAGATGTTGCGTGCAAAACATACTACACTTCTCGCTGAACACGATAAAAGGGGTAAGTTTTTTCCTTGGCATTTTTCCATTTTTCTTCGTCTTTTTCTACCGAACTAATCCATCATTCGGATTTCGCAGCTGGGGTGGAGGCCGAGAATACCATCATGAGGAAAAATTTGGAGCAGATAAAGGGTAAGTCATTTTTGCTTAACCTTCCTCCGCACTCTTTTTCCTTTTCTCCTTGGCTCAGCAAATATTCATACCTCGGCTTTGCCAGGTCAATAAAACTATTTCAGCCTCTCTTGAAGATAGTGTGCTCGTGCCTGACATGATGCTGCATTTTCTCGAACATGCAGGGCAGCATCAGGCCGAACTCAAGAATAAAAACGATGAGCTCGCCCTCCTCCGAACCAAAGATGATGAAATTGCCAAGCTTAAGGCAGATATGAAGAAGCTCAAGGCGCAGCACCAGTCCGAACTGGAGAAAGCAGGACAGGACTTTACTGAAGAGCGCGATCGCCTCAACCTCCAGATCGTCAAGGACCAAGAACTGCTGAAGGAGGCCGGCTCTAAGCTTGAGTCGGCGAATGCTGAGCTTGTGCAACTTCGAGAAAGGCGTGACAAGTGTACCAAGGAGCTAACCCGGATCCACAGCCACATTTCTCGTACGTTTTTTCTCTTCAGCTGTCGTGAATCTTTCCGAGTCAGCCCTTCTCACTTATTTCACCTGTCTTGTTTTCAGACAAATTTCTAGAGGGAAATGCTATTGCAGCTACTGCTGTTGCCAAGTTCCGCTAGAAGAGGGGTACCTCACTTGCTCTTGGCGCTGGAGAAATTCCATATGACATGGAGGACTTGCTGGTCCGCTTGTCTTCTCGTGTCAAAATTGTGAAGAACTACGGCAAGGACATCTTGGATGTAGCAATCAGGATCTTCAATGCCTTTTGGCCTGAAGAAGATACTTCGGAGGGTGCCACTGCTCTTTTTGCCAGGCTCATGGAGTGCGAGACTCAGCTTGATCTCTGGAGAGAATCTGCTGGATGTGCCGGAGCTGAAATTGTCCTCCACTACGTGCTTACTTGGTATGAGAAGATTAACCTCGATCTCCTTGAGAGCATGCGCACCGGATCAAGGTGGTCCACTGATCCGGAATGGATAGCTCGTCGCAAGGCTTGCGCTCATAGCTTCATTCAATATGCCCCCGTTCATCAATGGAACGAGGGACCAAGCTTCCTAGGTGCCACCGAGGACGAAAATGCTGAAGATGATTCGGGTAAGGACGAAGAGGACGAAGCTTCTGACGTCCAGGAGGATGAATATGACTCTGAAGCCAAGGCTGGGGCTACACCCGCTGGCGCCGAATTACCTCCTCCTACTGCTCCTTGATTATAAACACTTTAAATTTCATCAGATCCCCGGTATGCCGGGTGCAATTGTATCAAGCACATAAGTGATATTTTGCTACTAAGCTCTTATGCCGGATTTACTTGGGAGTAGTCCCCGAGTTTCATTTTCTTGTTCCTCCAATTTCTTGGCTCGGCTCGTGTCTACCTTGGTTCGGTTTTATGACTTATGAGTCTGAGCTTCAAAAATTAACTTAACAATACTTGGAAACTTTAGGATTAGCTCAAAATAATTCAGCATAGTAAACATAAAATAAGCATAAGGTTAGTCCGAAAAACAAACGTCGGCTCGATTAAGTTCCTTTCCTTAGTCGTTTTTCATGTGCTACGCAATTCCAAACTTGTTCTCTTGCTTGCCATGAAGCCAAATCTTGTTGGACAGCAGCAAGTCGAAGAGTTAGGTTTTTGGTGCTCACACACTACTAATCCGGCTTAAGTAGAAACAACTTACGCCAGCCGACGTATAAATAATAAATAATAAATACCAAATACAACAAATATTATTAAGGCAGTCCCCGAGTTACTTCTCAAGGTGCCAAGATTTCATTGATAAGTTCATTGCCGGCATACATACCGGCATATGAGTGACTCGGATACACACACTTCTATGCTAAGTGTAGAAAGGACAAAGTAGAGCTACATTCCATAGACGCTTAGATTCCTCGCTGGACCTGTCCGCCTTGTTCTTCTCCTATGGTTTTGCGTCAATGAGATAATATGAGTCATTGTGCAATGCTTTGCTCACGATGAATGGCCCTTCCCATGGGGGGATAACTTATGCATGCCAGCAGTACGTTGTACCAACCAGAGTACCAGATCACCTTCCCGGAAAACTCGGGGGTTTACTTTTCAGCTATGATAGCGTCGGAGATTTTCCTGATATATGGCGGATCTGGACAATGCCAATTCTCTCGCTTCTTCCAGTAGATCAACATCATTTTGCCGGGCTTCTTGCACTTCGGCTTCTGTGTATTGGGTGACCCTAGGCGAGTCATGCTCTATGTCGGCTGGTAATACAGCTTCTGCCCCATATACCAGAAAGAATGGCGTATAGCCTGTTGATCGATTCAGAGTTGTTCTTAAACTCCACAATACCGCTGGTAGTTCTTCTATCCAGCACCCCACTGATCTTTGCAGCGGCTCAATGAGCCGGGGTTTTATCCCAGATAATACCAATCCGTTGGATCTTTCCACTTGTCCGTTCGATGCGGGATGAGCTACCGAGGCTACGTCTAGCCGGATCTTCTTATCCTGGCAGAATCACACAAATGCTCCTTCAGCAAAATTTGTGCCATTATCCGTTATGATACTGTGAGAGTAACCGTATCTCAAGATGATATCCTTGAGGAATGTCACGGCCGTAGCTGCATCACATTTCCTTATTGGCTTTACTTCGATCCACTTTGTAAACTTATCAACCATGACTAAGATGTGGGTCATGTTCCTCCTCGCAGGTTTGAATGGGCCAACCATGTCCAAACACCATACAACAAATGGCCAGGTAATTGGTATGGTCTTGAGCTCCGACATTGGCATATGTGTCTTGGTAGCACACCTCTGACAACCATTGCATTTTCTTACCAAATCCTTCGCTTGTTCTAAGGCACTTGGCCAGTAGAACCCATGACGGAAAGCTTTTGCCACCAACGCTCTGGACGAGGCATGATGCCCACATTCCCGTTGATGTATATCTCAGAGGATGTCAAGCCCTTCTTCCGGGTCAACACATCGCTGGAGGACATTGGTCACACTCCTTTTGTATAGCTTGGAATTGATGATCGTGTATGATTTTGCTCTCCTCTGAGTTTGCCTGGACAGCACCTCCTCAACGGGTAAGGTTCCATTTTCAGGAATTGAAATATGGGCAATGCCCAAGCTGGTACAGCTCACACTGGGAACACATCCTCATAGATTTCCATCTGATCCACCAGTATAACCTCAGCCGGATCATGTTGAGCAGTCCCCGGGTTTCATGTACCACCTCCCATGTCAATGTCCATGGGTACAGCTCCGGACTCCGGATCTTCCGGGACGTAGATTGAGTCGGTTTCTAGGGTCGACCTGATAGATGGTTTTCTGAGGTGCTCCAATGCTACACCCGGTGGAATTGCTTGTCGGGTTGATCCGAGCTTCGACAGTACGTAGGCAGCCTCATTTTCCACCAGGGGTACATGGTGAAATTCGCATCCCTCAAAGAAACTAGATATCTTCTGCACATGGAATCTGTATAATGCCATATTTGGATCAAGAGCATCCCACAGCCCCGACACTTGCTGAACTACCAAATCCGAGTCACCAAAGCATTGGATCCGACGTATCCCAATTTCTTTTGCCACCTTGAGCCCGTGCACAAGTGCCTCATATTCGGCGACATTGTTTGATGCTGCGAAATGGATCTGCAGCACATACTTCAACTGGTCATTTTTTGGCGAGGTAAGTACTACTCTGGCGCCTAACCCGGTTTTTGTTTTTGATCCGTCAAAATGCATTCTCCAATAATTCGAATCTGGTAATGGTGGTTCATATTGCACCTCGGCCCAGTCCACAAAAAAGTCGGCCACAACCTGAGACTTGATTGCTTCTCTTCTGTCATACTGTGGCGCATAAGGGGCTAGCTCAATTCCCCATTTTGCAATCCCGCCACTTGCATCTTTGTTACTCATTATCTCGGATATGGGAGCTTCACATATCACTTTGATGGGGTGCTCCTCAAAATAGTGTTTTAGCTTCTTAGCCGACATGTACACTCCATACGCCACTTTCTGATAGTGCGGATAATTTTGCTTTGATGCGGATAACACTTCGCTTAGGTAATATACTGGCCTTTGCATCGACTTACCTGCTTCATCGCGCTCTACCACAATTACTGCACTTACAACTCGGTTGGTTGCGGCTATATAGAGCAACATTGGCTCCTTTGATAGTGGAGAGGCTAACGCTGGTGCAGTGGCTAACATTTTCTTTAATTGGATAAAGGCTTCATTGGCCTGCCGCGTCCAAATGAACTTGTCCGACTTTTTCATGAGTTGATAGAGAGGCAGTTCCTTTTCTCCCAACCGACATACAAACCGACTTAAGGATGCCAGGCAACCAGTGAACTTCTGGACATTGTTAAGACACTTTGGCAGTTCCATTCGCTCTATGGCTCGGATTTTAGTTGGATTGACTTCGATACCTCGGCTGGAGACAAGAAATCCGAGTAATTTTCCAGCCAGGACACCGAAGGTGCACTTTTCCGGATTAAGCTTCATTCGGAACCTCCTTAGATTCACGAATGTTTGCCTGATATCGTCAAGGAGAATTTTGCTTTCCTTGGTCTTGATAACAACATCATCCACATACACCTGCACATTTTTACCAATTTGGTCGTGCAAACATTTCTGCATACATCTTTGGTACGTTTCCCCTGCATTACGTAGACCAAATGGCATGGTGCGATAGCAATAAGCCCCATACGAGGTGATAAATGCGGTCTTTATTTGATCACTTGGGTTTAGAGGTATCTGGTGGAAACCAGAATATGCATCAATGAATGACAACAGTTCACACCCAGCAGTGGAATCTATGACCTGGTCTATCCTTGGCAGTGGGAATGGATCTTTCAGACATGCCTTATTCAGGTTCGTGTAATCGATACACATGCGCCAAACCACCGCCACGTTCAGATCGTCCTTCTTCTTTTCCACCAGCACCGGATTAGATAGCCAATCCGGGTAAAGAACTTCCATGATAAATCCAGCTGCTAGCAGCCGAGCTATCTCATCCCCTATGACTTTTCTCCTATCTTCGGCCATGCGGCGGAGAGGTTGCTTCACCGGCTTTGCTCCGGGTCTCACATTCAAAGAGTGCTCGGCCAACTCCCTCAGAACACCTTGCACGTCCTGTGTGGACCAAGCAAAAATATCCCGATTCTCACGGAGGAAGTTGACGAGCTCGCTTTCCTATTTGTCATTTAACCCGGCACCAATTGTTACGGTGCGCTCTGGGAACATGTCATCAACAGACACTTTCTTGGTATCTTTTGTCGCTTGGAATGAGACACTACCATGCGGATTACTCCGCGCCGGCATATACTGCTGCGCGGATTGAGCCAACGCCGCCACCTCTTGGATTTTTCTCTTCTCTTGCACAATCACAAGTGACTCGGCCAGGTTAGACCCGGCTGACGCGCACTCAATGGAACGTCGGAAATCACCAGTTATGGTAATCACACCATTTGGCCCGGGCAGCTTCATCTTCAAGTAATTGATATGAGTACTCGCCATGAACTTGTTCAGAGCTGGCTTGCCGAGTAACGCGTGATATGCGCTCTCCAAATTGACAACCTCGAACTCCAAATTCTCAGTCTGACAGTTATCTCTTGTGCCGAACAATACGTCAACCCAGACCTTGCCTATGGGCTCGCAAGAAATGTCTGGCACAATGCCATGGAAAGTTGTCCTTGTAGCTTGGAGCATGTTCTCCGAGATACCCAATTTGCGCATCGTGTCCAAGTACATGATATTTATGCTGCTGCCATTGTCAATCAACACCTTTGAGAACCTCACATTGATATTTGGCCCAATGAATGTTGGGTCCAACACTAGCGCATACGAACCAGGACTTGGCATAAGCTTGGGATGATCTTTGATGCTCCATGTAATTTCCTAGTCCGACCAAGGCATATACCTCGTCACTGCTGGCATTACCGCATTAACTTCCATGTGTCGGCGCTACAAACTCTTTCTATCTGTCTCTTCTGTGGTAAACACACAGTAGCTCTGATGATGCTCTCTGTACTCATTCCTCCCCTCGTTTTCGGGGTACCTCTGATCCGGTTGATGATGGTCTTCCACTTGATGCACTGCAGCCCTTCTCTCGTGGTTGTCATACCTCGGCGGAGGGGGAGGCAACATTAACTGTTGCGTGTTCGCTCCGGAGAGCAATTGCTGCCGGGGTAACTCCTGCCGAGGTTTATCATTCCGAGGTGCCTGAGCATTCCCCGAACCACCTTGTTCTATCTTTTGCATCCACTCACACTGCCTGGTTGTGTGACCCGCTAGGTTACTCGGATTTGGCGTGTGAAATTTACACGGCTGATCCAGCATTGCCTCATAAGTATACCTCGGACGGTCCTTCTTTTCTTGCCACTCTTTCTTCTGCTCTAGCGTCCAAGTTTTCTTGCCATCATTTCTTGGAGTCCATTGCTGTCCTCCAGTTTTCTGACGTTGGTTGGTTCCTGCACCAGGTTGATCTTGATTCACAGCAGCAACTTGTTGCAAACTGTACCGGTAGTCCGGTCTGTCATCTCTTCTTTTACCTCGGTAATCATTCCTCCGAGATGACCCGGCTCCATCTCTCTGGTAGTATTCTTTGTTTGTCTCACTTGGCATTAACCTAGGTTGAGTCGGATCACCCAAGGCATACGAATCAGCGATCCGGATTTTCTATGCCAATGTAGTTGGCATATCCCTTTGCAATCTTTGCCACAACATGCTTGCATATTTGCACCCCTGCGCAAACCATGCTATGTCCTGCGACTCGATTACACCCTCACAAGAGTTTCGCACGGTACACCACCGGGTCAGGAATTCCCGTTCTGTTTCATTCTTTTTATGCTTGCACATTGCTAGGATCTGTGGCCTATTCGGCCTCTGATACGTACTTGAGAAATTACTGACAAACATTTCCTCAAAATCGATCCAACAGTTAATACTTCCGGGCGGCAAATTGTTTAGCCATACCCTCGCTGGCCCTTCCAACATCTAGGGTACATATCTCACAGCCCATCTCAAGTTGCCTGTAGCAATTTTTACAGCTGTTGCATAGTTAATCAACCAATCCTCTAGCTTTGTGCTGCCGTCATATGTCTTAGTGCCTTTAGGTAGCTGGAAGTTAGGTACCAGAGGTTCCTTCATGATCCAGGGCCCAAAACACGCAGGACCTAAGGGACCTTGATATTCAATTTGCTCCGACCTATACAGCCGATCTAGTTTTAACCTGGCATCATCGGGCATCAAATTCCTGCTTCCCAATGTTGACCCTATCACGTGATAGTCCGGCCTGGGATACCCAGCGTTCACCATTTCCGAATCACCATCATTGTATCTATCTTGCTCCTGTGGAGCTACTCTCTGTTGCATACCTTGGCCGGCACTGTGCTCTTGCCGTGGTATATTCCGCTGATGCGGTTGCCTGCACCTACCGAAATACGTTGTCCGGCATTGTCGTTTACAACATTCCCTTGACCGGCATTGCCTTGGTCGCGGTTACCTCAGCCAGCTTCACCTCGGCTCACACTTCGTCGATCCTCATTTCTCTGCACTTCTTTTCCTTTGCCTGCCCTTGCCGGGTCATACGGGACTATCTGTTTGTTCCTCCTAGCCAAGGTTACTACCTCCTCTCTCCTAGGACCACCATGAGGAGACGATGCAGCTCCAGCGGATTTCTCCGGGTTACCCACCACCGAATGAACGATCTTGGAGGCCCCAGCTCTCTCCGGGTTAGCCCTGAGTAATTCTTCATTTTGCCTGTTCGCGATCTGAACCAACTCATTGACCCTATCTTGCTGTCTCTGACGGGCTTCACCCGCCAGACCCTCTAACTTGGACGCAGCTGCATCTGCTGCTCTGTGGTTCTTTGCTGGGGTACTATACTTTGGCAGCCCCACGGACAAGCAGTTCTCTGATTCCTCAATCCTAGTATCACCCTCTTTGTTCATTTCACTCATGAGGTTTCTCCCCTTTACTTTTACTGCATCTACCTTATTTGCCTTTGCGTACTCACGCAGTGTCATGTTCAACGACTGCTGAGCTGCGGCTATCTTTTTCGCACCCTCTAGTATTTTTGCCTAGTCTCCTCTAGCTCGGCCTGTGCCTGAGCCGGATCTACTACTGCTGCAACTGGGTTTGCCAAGCTATCCATCGCCTGCTGCAGCACATTCTCTGGCCTCTCTAGAGGAGGACCTCTACTTTTTCTCGGTGCCTTGGGCGTTACCTCCGGATCTGGTGCCGGATCCTTGCTTGTGCCAGTGCCTGGCGTAGTCATCATTACCTCGGCGCGGTCTGGGGAGCGAGCAATACGCACCCCACGAACCGTGCTAAGGGGTGGTTCACCTCCTTCGATGACGTGCCGCGGGTGAACGCATGACACATCGACAGCAACGTAGATCTTGTGCACGCCGAGCTTGACGAAGAGGCCGTTGCGCGGAAGAGGACGCTTGCCGAAGCAGCCAACGTTGTCGCTGACAAAGTCCAGTGCTCCAAAGCACTGAACGAGCCTGGAGACGATGCGTTCGCCGGTGCCGATGAAGTTCCCTGTCCAGACCTCACTCCTGCTAGCGCCGCTAGCCCCACGGTGGGCGCCAACTGTCGTGGTGGTGTCACGGCAGATGCCATAGATAGGCTAAAGGTGGGGACAAGATGCACTAGAGGAGTCCAGGGAGGGATAGTGTGGTGATTCCACACACAGTTACTTTGTATTTGATTCACTTCCACAGTTTACAAGTGCTCCTTGAGCTATATTGGGGAGAGGAGGAAGAAGAAACTCTCTTACTCTCACCACTAGCTAGCCCTCATGAACACACCAGTAAAACACAATCCTCTAGCCATCAACCCCTTCTACAGAGGCCCTAGCCCCCCTTATATAGGGGTGGCTAGGTCTCCAATTAGGGCATACGTGGAGGCATATTCCAAGAAATATGCCTCCTCCCAAAATAGTAAGCCGACCGGGTCAGTTTTGCCCAGCGTCATCGATGCAGAGGCTACGTGAGCCTCTGCGGCACCCGCGTCATCCGACACAGGCATCGTCACCTTTGTCGGCCACGCCTTGGTGGTCCTGGCCTCTGTCCTCTTCGCTCACGCTCTGCGTACAGTGGTCACCCTTTGACCAACAAGATACCTTCCTTCTCTTACAAGCTTGATATAACCCGGATCGTACCTAGTTGATCCGGCCATACCTGTACCTACATACAAGTTAAATACATCTTACCGACTTACGGTATAAGTCGGCTCAGACCCAGTTAGGTGGACATCCCCTGGTCCGGGTTACTCCATGATTCGGCCTGCCTTGAGGTGACTCGGCCAGCACCTGCTTTGACCTTGCCGTACCTCGGCTAACTCGGCCTTTATACCCCGGTGTGACCCTACCCAGGAGTATCCCCCAACACTGTGCTTCCTCGACACGTACTCCGGCTCCAACCAGATCAAGATGGCCACTGAGGACGAGGATAAAACGACTTTTAGCACATTCATTCAGAGCCTTCTGCTACATCGCCATGACTTTCGGCCTTAAGAACGTCGGGGTGACCTGCCAGCGGTGCATGCAGGCGTGCCTAGAGAGCCAAATTGGCCGCAACATCCACGTCTATATTGACGACGTTGTGGTGAAGTCGACTCGCTAGAGCGATCTGCTCGCCGACCAGGCCGAGACTTTCGTGAATATGTGGAAGTACAACATCAAGATCAACCCGAAAAATTCAAGTTCAGCGTGCCCACCGGGAAAATACTCAGGTAAGTAGTCTCCAAGCGAGGCATCGAGGCAAACCCCACCAATATCAACACCATCGAGCGACTCGGCAAGCCCGAATGCCTGCGCGACATGCAAAATCTAGCAGGGCGAGTTGCGGCTCTAAGCCGCTTCATTCCCGACTCAGCAAGAAGGCAATGCCTCTCTACCGCCTCCTCCGCAAGTCTACCATGTTTAGGTAGAACAACGAGGCTTACAATGCACTCGACATGCTAAAGGAGGTCCTATTCCTGGCCCCGATGCTCGCCACGCCCACCAACAAGGAGCCGATGCTGATGTACGTTGCTGCCACCAATCGAGTGGTCAGCACCATCATGGTCGTAGAACGGTGGGAGGAAGACAAGGAGCACCCCACTCAGCGGCCGGTGTACTACCTCAGCGAGGTACTCATCGACTCCAAGCAGCGCTACCCATAGTACCAAAAGCTGGTATATGCCGTGTTCTGGGCACAGCAGCGACTCCCGCATTACTTCCAAGTGCACCCGATCACAGTCGTCCCCACTGCCCCGCTTCCAGACATCATCCGCAATCATGATGCGATCGGGCGGGTTGCCAAGTGGGTCATCAAAATTGGTGTCCACAACATCAAGTACGAGCCACGAAGAGCCATCAAGTTGCAATCCCTAGTCGACTTCCTTATCGACTGGGAAGAGGCACATCATCCTGAGCTACTGCCGCATCAACCCCGCTGGACCATGTACTTCAACGGGTCCAAGAACTTCATGGGAAATCCGGCGCTGGCATCGTCCTCATTTCCCCTAAAGGATACAAGCTCCGCTACGTGCTACAGATCAACTTCACCACCTGCACCAACAGCGTGACCCAATATGAGGCCCTACTTCACGGCATGCGAACCACCAAGGAAATGACCGTTAACCGGCTGAAGTGCTACAACGACTCCGACCTTGTTGTCGGCCTGGTCATCGGCAGCTACAATGTCGTCGACCCCAACATGATCACATACTGCAGGGTGGTGGACCAGCTCGGCGGCTACTTCGTCGGACACTCCGTCGAGTGGATCGAGCGGTGGAAGAACAAGGAGGCCGACACACTCTCACGAATTGGCTCATCCTGTCAGGTGCCCCTGCTAGGAGTATTCCTTGACATCATCGACCACCCCTCTGTCTCTCCCCCCAAAGAGATCGACATCAGGATCCCGCTGAACCCCAACTCTGTGCTATTCGCCATAGTCATGGAGATGAGCAACTAGACGAAGCCCTATGTCGCCTACCTCGAGCACAAGATCTTGCCCAAGGACGAGACCGAGGCATGCATGATCATACGATGATGCAAGTCACTCGTCCTGATCAATGGCGAACTATACAAGCGTAGCGTGTCTAGCGTCTTCCAGTGCTGCATCCTGCCGGAGGAGGGCCGCAAGATCCTCCATGACATCCAATCCAGTGACTATGGCCACCACGTTGAAGCACGACCGCTAGTTGCCAAGGCCATGCACCACGGTTTCTACTAGCTCACATCCCATGTTGACGCAGTCGACATCATCCAACACCGCGCCGGGTGCCAGAAATACGCCAACCAGATGCTCATAACTGGGTCGACACTAAAGTGGATCCCGATCACATGGCCATTCACCGTATGGGGCATCGACATGGTAGGAGGTTGAAAACCTCTACATCCGACTACACCCACCTCCTAGTCGTGGTCGACAAATTCATGAAGTGGGTCGAGACGAAGCCCATCAAGAAATGCGATGGGAGAATAACCACCAAGTTCCTTCGTGAGCTCATTTATTGGTATGGCTACCCGCACAACATCATCACAAACAACAGAACCAACTGCACCAAAGGCGCCATGGAAGAGTTCTGTGAAGAGCACTAGATCCAACTCGATCTCGCCTCAGTCGCCCACCCGGAATTGAATGGCCAAGCCGACCACACCAACTAGAGCGTCCTCCACAGCCTAAAGTCACGACTGCAAGTCCCCCTCGAGCAGATGCTAGTGTGCTAGGTCGAAGAGCTCCCCTCTATGCCTTGGGGCATCCGCACCTCCATTAGTATGTCAACAGGGTTCACCCCCTTCTGCATGGTGTATGGCACCAAAGCGGTCATGCCAACCAACCTCGAGCATGAGTCGCTCTGAGCTGTCAACTATGCGGAGGAAGAAAATGAAGTCTCTCGTAAAAACGGGATCGACTTAGTTGACGAGGCTCACGACCTAGCTCGCTCGCGCACGATGATCTACCTGCAAGGACTCCACCGCTACCACAGCCGCCGAGTCCGGACTCGCACCATCCAGGAAGGTGACCTCATCCTATGCATCATCCAGGACAAGAAGGGGATGCACAAGCTCTCCTTAGCATGGGAAGGCTCATTCTCCATCGGTAGGGTATTGGGAAATGATGCCTACTACCTCATCGACATCCGCGGTGACGGCAAACTCGATGTCGAGCGATTGTGGAACGTCAACTTACTTTGCAAGTTCGGCACATAGAACTAAAACTTGTAAACCACTGTGCTGAATATCAATAAAGATGCGTCTCTCTCCACAACTGCGTCAACTCGCCATACTCTATGCTCACATGCACTCACTCTAATAAACCGAGCCATCGCCATCATCAACCCTTGGAAGCGCGACTCGCACGGCCAAGTAGTGCGATCCAAAGGCATCGAGGTCACTCAAGCTTTGGGTCATCCATGAAAAACGCCTACCGAGACCCACCATCAGTGTCGCCTCACTCGATTGGCTTTCTGAACCAAGATGATCGGCTATGCTTCCCAAAACACCCGCCTACCTCAACCTCGGACACAGCAACTCACGCGGCTAAGTACTACAGACGAGCCCTCGCTAATTGAGGTTCGGCCTGGCCTGGAAGACGCTAGATTGAGAGCCACCCCTGGAGTCGCCACGCGATTGGCTCACCGGGCCAAGATGAGAGACCCGCTAACAAACAACGCCACACATCCCTGCCAAACTTGGGTCTACAACTCGAATGGCTAAGTAACACGCTCGGGGACTCGACCATCGAACCTGCATGCGCCTTGTGAAAAATGCCAAGTAGTAAGTAGCCCTCTGAGTCACCACACGACTGCCCCCCGGGTCAAGGCAAGTTGACTTACACTACTCACAGCACAAACAACGCCAAGTCCCCACTAACCACGTGTGCGTGACTCAATCCTAACGAAAATACGCTCGAGGACTCATACAACAACCCCGACCATGTTATGCAAAGCGTAACACATCAAGAACACCGACTCCACGAGTCAATACGAGTCGACTAGAAATAAAGCAAACCACTTGAATTACGATTATGCCACAAAATAGTTGAAGGTAATATGCCCTGAGAGACAATAATAAAGTTATTATTATCGTATTCCAAGTATATGATAGATGTTTATTTTGCATGCTATAATTGTATTAATTGGAAAAATTAATTCATGTGTGTTTAATAAACAAAATAAATGATTCCTAGTTATGCCTCTCTTATAAACTAGCTTGTTGATTAACAAGATGATCAATGTTTCCTGATCATGGACATTGGATGTTGTTAATAATGAGGTCACAACATTGGTGAATGATGTGATGAACATTCATCCTAAGTATAGCATTATGATCAAAGTCATTGTGTTTAAATTTCTATAACATCATACGAAGTAATCATATTCCTTGGACCATAAGATCATGTCAATCGCCAACACTAGAAGAGTAACTTGATAACATTAAATGTCACACCATAACAGGGTGACTATAAAGGTGGGTTCAGATACTTCGAAGGTGTTGTGTTGAGGCTCATGGATCAAGTGTGGGATTTGTCCATCCCAATGACGGATATATATTCTCTGGACCCTCTCGGTGATATCACATTGAGATAGCTTGCAAGCAAGTGATGCGATCACTAGAATGTTATATCATGGGAACGAGAAAAGAGTGCATGTCGGTAACGAGATGAAACTAGGTATGCAGATATCGATGATTGAATCTCGAACATATAATATATCGTGAGACAAAGGGATTTAGTTACTAGCGTTAAAGGTTCTCACGATCACAGAAGTCATTGTTGAATGTGTGGGAGTTAGTATAGATCTCCAAGTCTCGCTACTGATTATTGATAGGTGTTGGGGATATACTTTCCGGGTATCCTCATAGTTCCTCACTGACCAGGGTGGCCTACTTTGGGTGAGAGCTTTGCTTAACGGACGACCCAGTCAGGGAGAAGAGACGGAGTCCAATCCGGCTACGGGAAGGCCCATAAGACTTACCGACATAGGCCCATAGTGTTACTTGTAGTTCAAGATGTACTCTGTAACCGACTCTTAGTCGTAGCCAGATAGATCTCTCCTGTAAACCCTAGGCCAGATATCTATATAAGCTGTCCTAGGGAGAGCCTTTAGGTCAACTCAATAGTGTACAATCTCAACTCGCATAGGCGAACCCCTTGTAACCCATATTCCGGGTCTGCCGTATTACTGGATTGCTAGCAGGAGTAGGATCCGTCCAAAGCCGACAGATTCGAACCTGGGTAAACTTGTGTGATCACCATCCCGGAACACCGTATGTCTCACACCCCTCTCTTCCGCACGCCTCGAGGACCCCCTCATGGTGTACTTGTCATCAATCCAATGATATTTGGCGCCCACCGTGGGGCAAGTGAGCTTCGCTTCTGCGTTCCGAGCGGAATCTGCAAGAATTGGAATCGGCGAGACCATCGTCATTGGTCACATCCTCTATGCCAGTGACGTCCCTCTCATCGTTCTCGACGAGACCTGGATTCCGGCTAGGGAGGCTGTGACTGCCTACACAATCATGTCTTTTGGCGAGATCGATGTTTACATTAGCTTTGTTGAACCTGTCCCACCCACCCCAGCGGTGATGAGAGAGGCAGAAGAAATTTCTGGGTCCCCTTTGTCCATGGAGGCGGCAGAGTTCCGGATCTCAGAAAACCCTAATCCCACCTATCCCGCACCAATCACGGAGATAGTGGAGAAATTTGAGCCTGAAGCAGACCTGGCGGTCCAAGTTGAATCTGGAGTGGATTTCCCTGGAGAGACCGAATCCCAGATCGATCCACCCGCTGAGGTCGAAATCCAGGAGGAGCATAGCAACAAAGCTGGTTTTGGCTCTGATGACGCCCGGACAGACATGCCTTTCCTGAGATACACACTAAGACGCATGATGATGCAAAACTTAGGCATAGATGAAATCCTCGAGACCATCAAATGTTTCGACGAAGCCTACTATGAAGACCGTAGTTATCTCAGGAGGGGCGTATCGCACTTTGTCGGATATGTGGAGGTGATCGGAACAAACGCCGACTCTGTGATGGAGGTGATCGGAACAAACGCCGAAGTACCCTCATCCTCGGATGACTCGATGACGTCAGCAGATTTCCGAAAGTTCTCCGTGGAGTATGAAGAGGAGTATAACTCCAAAGCTGCAGAGGAAGAAGAAGCCATGGATGAAGGATCCAGGGAAAACTCTCCCAAAGCGCAGGACGACATGGAAATCGGAGATAATCCCGAGGTCCACATGTTCGAAAGTACCGATCAGAGCTTGACTCCGGGAAACGGACCCAAAGCCGTTTTTGCTAATGGCGCTTCCAAGAAGGCAAACAAGAGGAACAAGAAAAACAAGACCCCGGCGAAAGACCCTCCGGCAGAGGAGGTGATTACCGAGGAATACGAGGAAGACTCGGATGGAGCACTTATCCCAGACGAGCCCAAAGAAGAATCGACGGACGGGCACGTGATCACTGAAGGTGCGCGTAAACTCATTGATGCTGCATTAACCACACCTATTCCTACAGCTGCAGAACTTACTGCTGAAGAGTTGGACGAAAGGGCCCAGGCCCTAGAAGCGCGTCGCCAAGTACTCCTCGATGAAGCCAAAAACCTTGAGGAGGAAAAGAAACGCATGGAAACTGCGGAGAAGTACAACTCCAGGCAACATCAGAAGACCAGGAAACGTCATACTCATGACGACCAATTCCTGCAGATTCACAAAGTCCTATTTGGAGAACATGGGATGCCTCGATGCGACAGCAACGGGGATTGGGTGTATCCAACACCAGTACAGAACACCATTTCTGCTCGAGAAATCCTATCTGCTAATCCGGGCCTAGAACAGATTCGGTTGGGCATTAAGCTACTCAACAAGGGCCTAGAGCAGCAAAAGGTCGCCCTGTCCGGAAGCCAAAAGCTGGTCTCCCATTCTGACCAATGTCGCACGGATCCGGCCTAGGCTGACGTAAGACCCCAACGTGTTCTGGAATAGCACGATCGTTCTGACCATCGAAAAGACAACTACTCAAGAACCGGATCTTCAGGACAACACCACAAAGCTGCACGTGACCGACGTAATGTTAACCCAGTTGCAGAGCAAGAGGCAATTGCTGCACTGAATCCGAGGAATCCTCCCCGGCAAGAGTCGAAGGACCACAGGGAAGAAGATAAAGAGAAACGTCAGTAGGAGGACCGACAAAGAATGCCACCTCCTAGACATGCAAGCTGTCCGGATGACGGAAGAAGGAACGACGGACATCGTGCTGAGTCAAACCGACAGGGGGATTGTCACAATGAAGATCCTCCCTATAACCGGAATAATGACGCTCCGGATGGAGGCCGGTGATCAGCCGGAAACAACCCAGGTGCTCCACCTTCCCCACCAAGCAGCCATCATAACGGCCCCCAAGGAGGTCAAGGAGGACGTCATGGTGGAGGAGGTGGTGGCAAAAGCCAAAGTCCGGCTCCAAGGCACCGTAGCCGTAGCCGTCATTCGGGACGATCTCTATCCCCAAGTGACGCAAGGCACATGATTAATTCCAACATAGAAGCGCAGCGCTATGAAAATGATGACATATATGTGGGCCCAAAGTGCTTCGGACCACATATACGAGCTACAAAATTCCCAGAAGGATTTGCTATATCAAGACATATTCAAGCCTACGATGGCATAGCTCGGCCAGATACTTGGCTACAGGATTTCTTCCAAACTTGCTACATCGCCAAAGGCGGAAACAGCCTGGTCGCAACCTGATATCTCCCACTCATGTTGCAGAAGACGGCATGATCATGGCTCAATGAACTTCCGAAGAACACCATCCACAACTGGTATGACATGCAAAGTGTGTTCTTTCAGAATTTTGAAGGCACATACCGGAGGCCCTATACGGTAGGAGACCTACAACCTTGCACCCAGAAAACCAGAGAAACTTGCTGAGATTATCTCGGACGATGGATCGACACCAAGAACTCCTGTGAAGGAGTAAATGGCCAAACTATGATTGAATCTTTGATTGCAGGTCTCCCAATTAGTTTACTACGTCATCGCTTGAAGTGTGACAAAGTCACTGATTTGGGAGAGATGATAGAAACAACGAGCAAGTATGCATATGCTGACGACGATGCAGAGGGATTACTGAATGCCCTGGTTGTGCCACAGTCGGGAAAACAACCAAAGCAACAAGCTCAGAAGCGCAAAAATACCTTGGAAGAAAAACCCAACACGGAAACGGCCGTGGTCACTGCTACTTTTGGGTCTGGAGGATGAGGAGGACGCGGCGGTGGCCGCGGACACGGTCGTGGGACGTCAAGAGTTCAAGCTAGAGGAGACCAGCAACCTGGGAAAACCTACTCTTGGGCCGACATTGCCAATAACCCTGTGTGCATCACCTAGACGCCAATGGAGGCTCGTCCCACACAAACACCGAGTGTCATTTTAATGACGACATTAAAAGAGATGATACCACTGGCTATAGGGCTAAGCGGAAGAAGGGAAAGAAGAATCCCGAAAAGGATAAAGAGACCAAGGAAGATTCTGACATGGAGGAAGCTGGCGCTTCAAATCCCAAGCCGGAACGGAAGAAAAAATTTCTGACCAAAAAAGACACTTACGTCAGCTTCCTCGTATCTCAACTAACAAAGGTCAAGAAAGCAGTTCTACATGAGCTCAACGCAACGGTTCCAGCTGTCCCTCAATTCTTGGACTGCTCGAAAGTGGCAATCACCTTTGACCGTGCTGATCATCTGCCTAAGTTACACATGCAAGGAAAATACGCCTTAATCGTCAATCCACTTATTGACGGTTATGGTTTCTCCAAGACTCTCATGGACAGTGGCAGCAAAATTAACATTCTGTATGTCGAAACACCTACGCCGAATGAACATCTCGGAGACCCAGCTGAACCACAACTCTGTGATCTTTCACGGGGTTGTCCCAGGAAGACAAGCAAATTCCCTAGGAGAAATCACTTTGGATGTTACCTTTGGAACTCGAAAGAACTATCGAACAAAGGCACTTTCCTTCGAAGTGGTCCCGTTCAAGAGCACGTACCACGCTATATTCGAACGTCCGGCTTACTGGGCTTTTATGGCTTGCCCTGTTACATTTACAATATGATGAAAATTCTAGGTCCCAACGACGTGATCACCATCAAGGGAGACCCAAAGAAAGAGCGAGAGAGAAAGGATGGAAATGCCGCCTTTGTTGAAGTCATTCTGCACGCCCAGGAGTACCAGGAGATAAGGAAAAGCATAGATCCGTCCAAGATGCCCGCAACAAAGAAGGAGGTGACAAAGCCGAATCCGGAGTTCAAGGCATCAGAAGAGACGAAGAATATGCCGTTGAAGGATGATGACCCCTCTAAGGTGACCTAGATAGGCGTAGGCCTAGATAGCGCATAGGAAAGCAAATCAAGATATCTTCGCATGGCAGCCATTTGACATGACCGGAGTACCTAGGGAACTTGTCGAGCACTCTTTAAATGTAAACCCATACGCTAAACCCGAGCCATCTGACATGATGTTTTGGTGATGAAAAGCGTAAGGCAATAGCTAACGAACTAGCACGGCTCGAGTTAGCCGGATTCATAGAAGAGGTCTTCCACACTGAGTGGTCGGCCAATCCTGTAATGGTCTCTAAAAAGGACACCACTGATTTAAGGATGTGTGTTGATTATACTACCTTTAACAAGGCTTGCCCCAAAGATCCGTTCGCTCTTCCTAGGATTGATCAAGTTATCGATTCTACGGTAGGCTCGGAACTCCTCTGTTTTCTCGACACATATTCCAGTTATCACCAAATCCGGATGAAGGAATCTGACAAAGTCAAAACTTCATTCAAAACCCCCTTCGGAACCTTCTGTTTTGTTACAATGCCCTTTGGGCTGAAGAACACAGGAGCTGCGTACCAACGCACAATGCAGCATTGCCTCCACGATCAAATCGGACGCAATGTACATGCATATGTGGATGATATTACGGTGATGTCCAAAAAGAAGGAAACATTGATTTCTGACTAGGAGGAAACGTTCGCCAATCTACGAAAATACAACATAATGCTTAACCCGAAGAAATGCTTCTTTGGAATTCCAGCCGGAAAATTGTTAGGTTTCATCGTGTCTCAAAGAGGCATAGAGGTGAACCGAGAAAAAATCAAAGCTATACTCAACATTTCTAGGCCAACTCGCCTGAAGGACGTACAAAGACTAACTGGCTGCATTGCCGTAGTCAGTCGGTTTGTAAGCCGACTTGGTGAAAGAGCCGCACCATTATACAAACTCCTGAAAAAGACCATGGATTTTGTGTGGACCGACGAAGCTGAAGCTGCGCTACAAGACCTGAAAACAGTACTCTCATCTGCTCCAATCCTTGCAGCCCCGGAACCATAGGAACCGATGTTGCTCTATCTTGCTGCGACAAACAAAGTTGTCAGTGTTGTCATGGTAGTGGAGAGACCGGAGGAAAATCAGGAACACTTGGTGCAGCGTCTGACTTACTTTCTCAGCGAGGTCTTAACGGAATCTAAACAGCGGTATCCGCACTATCAAAAGCTAGCTTATGGTGTGTTCTTAGCATCTCGTAAGCTACGACATTATTTTCAGGAACATCTAATTACCGTGGTGAGCACAGCTCCCATGGGAGATATAATCAACAACAGTGACACCACAGGACGCGTCGCCAAATGGGGCATAGAGATCTCAGCTTTCGATATTGAGTGCAAACCTCGAACATCAATCAAATCCCAAATCTTTGCCGACTTTGTTGCTGATTGGACAGAGACAAAGGATAATATGACCCTCCCTGAGTCGGAATATTGGACCCTATATTTTGATGGGTCTAAGGCTCGCAGGGGCTCGGGGGATGGCGTGGTGCTCAAATCACCCCAAGGAGATAAACTTTTATACGTGTTGCAGATCCACTTCACAACGACAAATAATATTGCCGAGTATGAAGCACTGCTGCATGAAATCCGGATTGCTAAGGATATCGGTATCCGACGTTTGATGTGTTACGGAGATTCGGATCTTGTTGCTCAGCAAGTGTCGGATATTTGTAATGCAAATAAACACATGGTAGCATATAAAGCTGTCGTGGATGATCTATCTAAATCGCTCAAAGGGTTTGAGGTTCAACACATCCCTCGAGCAGAAAATGAGGAAGCAGATGCATTATCTCCGATAGGCTCTGGACGGAAAGAGGTTCCAGATGGTGCTTTTTTAGAGCACCTCAAATTTCCTTCAATAGAAGGAGTGGACGAGGAATATCCGACCAAATCTGACTCACCTCTAATAGCAGTTCTGGCTGTAATTCCCAGCTGGACTCAACCCTACCTTGATTATTTGGTAGATGGCAAATTACCCGAAGACGAAGTTCTAAGCCGGCAAATCATCCGACGAGCAAAAGCCTATACTGTAGTTAGCAGTGAGCTCTATAAGCGGAGTGTATCTGGGGTCTTCCAGTGCTGCGTATCTCCAGAAGAAGGAGTGGAAATCTTAAGAGAAATCAACGAAGGCGAGTGTGGTCACCATGTTGCAGACAAATCTTTAGTGGCAAAAGATTTCCGACACGGTTTTTTCTGGCTTACAGCCAAGGCAGATGTCGAACAGTTGGTCAAGACGTGCAAGGGCTGCCAAAAGTACACCAAGCAAGCTCATGTTTCGGCTGATCAGCTACGAACAATACCTATAACATGTCCTTCGTGGTCTGGGGGATTGACATGGTAGGACCATTTAAACGGGCTCCAAGTGGATTTACTCACCTTTTAGTGATGGTGGATAAATTCACCAAATGGATTGAGGCTAAACCCGTCACTAGTTGTGATGGAGCAACAGCCAAAAGATTTGTCGAGGATATTATAATCTGGTATGGTTATCCACATAGTATTATCACAGACAACGGGAGTAATTTCTCTATGGGAGAACTTGTCGAATTCTGCAACGAACAAACTATCCGGCTTGACATAGCGTCAGTCGCACATCCGCGGGCTAATGGACAAGTTGAAAGAGAAAATGGTTTACTCCTACCAGGCCTAAAACCGAGACTCGAATCACCACTATGACGTGCTGCGGGGGCTTGGGCAGAGGAGTTACCTTCTGTAATATGGAGTTTACGAACAACTCCGAACAGGTCAACCGGATACACACCTTTCTTCTTGGTCTATGGCGCAGAAGTAGTTCTTCCTAGTGATTTGATTCACACTTCTCCTAGAGTGGCCACGTATATCGAAGAGGATGCCAAGGTTTCTCGACAAAATGATCTCGACTTTGTCGAAGAAGTTCGCGTCGTTGCTGAAATGAGATCAACAGCCTATCAGCAGAAGTTACGCAAGTATCATAGCCAGAGAGTCGGGAATAGATCCTTCAATAAGGGTGATTTGGTTCTCCGGCTTGTGCAACAAAGAAAGCATAAAGTTTCCCCAGTATGGGAAGGGCCATTTTTAGTTAGTCGAGTATTGCACAATGGATCATACTATCTAATGGATATGAGGCCAGTCAAAGAAAGACCTGGTACTAAGAAGAGAAAGAGAGCTGAAGGCAGTACAAATCCGGATGAGTTAGACAGACCATGGAATATTGCTCAACTACGTCCCTTTTATTCTTAGTTTATCCTTCTTTGTAATCATATATTTGTACATGTTCTGTGAGAAATAAAAGTTTTGATTACCTCAAGTTTTTTCTGAGAAGTTTTTACCATCTTATTTCCGAATGATCATGTCACAAAGTCGAAAATCCCAGAATACTTGAAAGTACTTTATGCTCATGCTTGTTCTGGTTTAGATTTCCGATTCTAAAATTGCTACCTTCGGGTATAAATCTATATTTCCTAGTCTATACTTTGGTTATTTGTCTGATTGCCGGATGCGGGTATTTTCCGAGTAGTGAATTGTTGGTACTGGAAGCCGGAATTTTTTCCGAGTTTAAACTAGTTTAGCAAAATAGCTCTGTTGCTCGGCAAAGTTTCCGTGCTGAAAGTTTAGCCGGCTCATGAAAGGGACGAGGCAGAAAGCCAGATGAATGATAAGTATAGACAAAAAAATACAAGTGCTTATGCAAACATTTCAGGCACAAAATATCAAAGCCAAAAGTGCTGAATAGATAAAAACTTAGCACTATCAAAAGTATTACACTACTTATTTACAGACCCATAATGTTTTCAGAATAACACATCTGTTTCTTTCTAATGACTTATGATGCAGGAGGAAAGGTAGGAGCTGCTGGCTCGCTGGACACATCAGCCACTTCCATGGTGGCTTATGACCATTGTGAGAGTGTTATGCACTGTGGATCGCGCATAGGACATGTTCCAGTCCTGGACAAGTTGTGGCATCTCCTTTTCCTTGTCCCACACCTGAAAGTCAGACATGCTATGCATGTCCGAAACCTTGAGAGCTTCACCAATATCCTCGATGGATTGGCGGAAGTCATGAAGCAAATCACCGACTTGGGTAAGCCGGTGGGTGCGAGGCATGGCAGAGGTGCAGTCTGTCAAGTTTAAAGGACCTATGCATATAACGCAAAATGGTTAAATAAATCCGACATCAAAAGAGTCGAAGAATGTAGACAAGTTAGAAAGATGGAAACATACCAAAGATGACGTCATCAACTTTGGTTTTCTCCTCACGAAGACTCTGGAGTTCAGCCCGGGGCGCCTCGGAAAGGTCCTTCTCTTTGAATAACTCATCGTTGAGATCCGAGATTTTCTGCTCGTGGAGTGCAATATTGCGATCACGCTCCATGGTGTCCATGGAGGAGGATTCGAGAACTTGAGCAATGTTCTTCTCATGATCCGCCTTAAGCTGATCTAGCTCTTGGTGGAGATCCATGTTTTCCACCACCAAGGTCTTCAGATTCCCGGCCTCTTCGATCATAGCACATGACTGCTTTACCAGTGCTGTAAGTCAGAAAAGAACAACAGTTCAGCAAAAACATTCGACTATGAAAAAGCAAGACAAGGTTTGAGTCTCGGAAAGTTTACCTTCGGCCTCATCCTAGGAATCTTTAAGCTCAACATTTTTAAGTCAGAGAGCTTTGATCTCTCTCTACTTATTGCAGATATTCTTCAACAATTCCTGGTTATATGAATTAACTTTTTGTAAGTCAGAATACCCAGAGTCAGAAGTCTACTAAAGACTCGGGCTAATATTGTAGCTAATATCAACACGAGCCTTGGGGGCTACACTAGTTCGTTCTTTGGCATCCTAAGGAAGCATAAACCTGGATGGTTTATCCAACTTCATGCTTGGGGGCTAGAGGATATGATATAAAGTACCATAAATAAAAACTTGAGTTGGAATTCCGACTTACATGATGTTCATGTGTGAGCTTGCTCAAGCATATGTTCACCTCAGTGGTAACCTTCTCGGCGAGGGTGAGTGGAATAATCGGAGGTGGTGGAAGCAGACCATCTCTTAACCCCTCGTCGTGAAGGCGGACTTGTTCAAGAAGTTGGGAGTACTTGACATCCTCCGCTTCTTGTGCTTCTTCTTCGGCAGAAATGGTTCGGCTTTCAAGGCATTCCTTGGCCAACCGTTGGATCTCCTCTGTAGATTTCCGAGATAAGCCAAACTTGGCAAGTCCCGAATTGCTCAGGAGGTTGTCAGTGAAAACTTCTGCGAGGGATCATTACCCGAAGAGGGTTCACCCTTATCAAAACCTGAGTCACCCATAGTGACGTCAGTCTGCGATTCGAGGATCGCTGGCCCTGTTGAGGGAGCCGGATCTTCTGCAACGACCGGAGATGGAGTAATCACCGGCGCTGCAGAAGGTTGAGGGGCAGGAGTCGAAGGAGCCAGGACAGTAGAAGCCATAGTTAGCTTCGTCTGACGCAGGGGCTTCAAGATAGTTCCCTTCCCCTTGCCCTTGATGAGCTGCTTAGCTCTGAGAAAGTAATAGAATGAAGAACATTATATCTCGGAAGAAATCATGAGTAAAGTACAAAGGCGAAAGTTGTGTGGAAAGTTACCTCTTCATAACTGGCAATTCCTTTGTGCAGATAGCCACTGTCGGAGCTTTGCACTTCCTAGGCACACCGACTGGTAGTGGGACCAATTCCTCCTCCTGAGAAAACTCGGGAGGATATCCCTCTATAGGAGCCAATTCTGACTCGGGGAGGTCGGCAAGCTGAAAAGAATATAGTATCTCAGTGTTGCGAAATAACTTAAAGGTGAGACACATAAAAAGGGTTTACTGCTAAAAGCTTACTGGCACTACGGGGTCTTCCGTTGTATGCATGTCCAGGGACAAATCCAAAATCTTTCTCTCGATCTGCTCCTTGATCAGTCATTTGATTTGGCTTATGTAATCTTGTGGCTTTAAAGCCTTGGGGCTGATGCAGAGGGAGTCCTATTTCGATGCCGTGATGGAATGCATCAGTCGGTCGCCGTGATGCTGGAGAGGCAGTATCTGGCATGCCACCCAGCACTGGACCAAGTCGGACCCTCTCAGGTCCTTGTGCTTCATCAGATATTCAATCCGCTTCTTGGCAAGAAGCAGATCGTCACAGAGAGCCGGAGCGGCCTCGTCCGAAGATGCTTGAGGCATGGCAGCTCCATCGATGAAAGCCGGCAAAGTACTAGCTTTGCCGGGAGCAGAAATATCCTTGTGATATAAAAAGGTAGCCGGCCATTATTTGACCGACTCACTAGCTAAAATCCGAGGATAAACATGCTCACGCCTAACTAAAAGACTAATTGTACGGGTACTGTAAGGATTACCGATGGTGATTGAGTTTCTCCGAACATGGAAAAAGTATCGGAAGAGAGTGAGACTCGGCCTAATGCCGAGATACCCCTCGCACAAAGCCGCATAGGCGCTCATCTCTAAGATAGAGTTCGGGGGGGAGATGGTGAAGTTGAACGCCATAATGATCTATCACCCTAGAAAAGAAATCTGAAGGAGGAAAGGAGAAACCTCTGTCGAGGTGGGTGCCGAAGTGCACTCGCTCGCCGTTGCGAGGGTTGGGGACGGCCTCGCCGAAGCCGCTCCGCCAATCGCCAGCATGGAGGAGCCCTTCTTCTTCTACACCACAGAGCTTCTTGTCGCCGAGGACGGACGGGATCCAGACCCCACGATTGCTCTCCTTTTCTGCCGTCGCCGCCGTCGCTGCTACACCGGAAGTTGAAGTGGAAGCCATTTTCCTGGTGTGCCGGTGACCTTGGATGGGTGGCGCCAGGAATTTCTGGGGGCAAGGGAGCTCTGTGCGCATGGGAGAAGTGGAGGAGAAGGAAACGGCATAGGAATAGGTGAAGAAGATGAGGAAAAATAATCCTCACCCCTTATAACCGTCGAACCGCGCCAAGATTCATGCAAATGACACTGTACATACGCCACGCGTCGTGGAAAGAACTGGGAAGCCCCCACGCGATGATTACGCCGCCACGATCTCCACGCGCGCATTGAAACGACACCTCGGTTCCACCAACGGTCGTGCTGACAGGAGATTTCTGTCAGTGACGTGACTTGACCATGACCGGTGTCAGATGATGTCAGAGACCAAGATCCGGCTTAGTTTGAATATCAAGCTGGAAATCCGAATAACATACTGATAGGTCCGACTTATTTTTGAGACCCGGATCGTATCTTTTGTTTTGAAGTTTCAGGAACCCTTCAAGATTCTGCAAGCCGAAGATCAAGCTAGACGATGATGAATACGACTTTGGTCTTGGAGACTTTCGGGGGCTGCTGTTGGGGATATACTTTCTGGGTATCCTCACAGTTCCTCACTGACTAGGGTGGCCCACTTTGGGTTAGAGATTTGCTTCACGGGCGGCCCAGTCAGGGAGAAGAGACGGAGTCCAATCCGGCTACGGGAAGGCCAGAAGACTTACCGACATAGGCCCATAGTGTTACTTATAGTTCAAGATGTACTCTATAACCGACTCTTAGTCGTAGCTGGATAGATCTCTCCTGTAAACCCTAGGCTAGATATCTATATAAGCCATCCTAGGGAGAGCCTTTAGGGCAACTCAATAGTCTACAATCTCAACTCGCACAGGCGAACCCCTTGTAACCCATATTCCGGCTTTGCCGTATTACTGGATTGCTAGTAGGAGTAGGATCCGTCCAAAGCCGAGAGATTCGAACCTGGGTAAACTTGTGTGCTCACTGTCCCGAAACGCCGTATGTCTCACACCCCTCTCTTCCGCATGCCTCGAGGACCCCCTCATGGCGTACTTGTCATCAATCCGATGACAATAGGAGAAGGGTCTCGATCATGTCTGCATTATTTGCGAACCGTAGGGTGACACACTTAAGGCATACCGACACCATTTGGAGTAAATGTGTTCCAGACAAAAGAATTACAAAGCGCTGGAATTATTTCAATGGACACCGAAATTGTTTTGGGTGAAATTGCTAAAATTGGTTCTGCATGTGATATTGAAATATTGCAGGGGTTTTTATGTGAATGTTTGTTAATTAAAGTAATTAACAAAATTCTGAATAAAATAATTAAAAGATTTTAATTAAATGAGAGTTGCATTAAATTTAGTGGAAATTTAATTCATGTGAGTGGAATTTTGAGTGGGGGTATTTTTATGTGAGTGGAGCTTCCACCACATGAATGAAGGAAGAGGTGGTGGCCGCCGACCATGGGAGGGGGATGCCCCCTCTCCCTATAAAAGTCCCCCCTCTCCTCCCTCACAAATCACACCTCCTCATGAAGGATCTCTCTACTCCTCTAGATTTATTCCCCCATGGTCTCGGATTAGCGAGATACATGTTCTCGGTGGCTTTTCGTCTGGAAGGAGTTGCTGCTTCCGCTGCATCACTGGAGCGAGGAGACGGAGGTTGTTCGGTGGACCGGACGTGTGTGCGAGCATGGCTGCACTGCTGATTTGCGGCGCTAGGACTTCCTATCGTTCTTGAGATCGGCAAGCGATTGACTACATCATCCATGAGTCCAATCTTGTTAAACTTTGTCGGTCTTCAAGGGTATGATCTCTATGGATGTATATCCACTTGTTGCTTGTATATAGTAGATAGGTCTTCGTGCTTAGTCGTTCCCATCGTAGGAAATTTTTTCTTTTCTATGTTGCGAACCCAATAGTGGTATTAGAGCCTGATCTATGCGTAGATGCTTTGCACGGGTAGTACACATAAGAGTATGTGGGGGATGATGATCATGTTATTGCTTCGTACATGTATTTTGGATATTGGTGGCATAGTGGGATGAAGCGGCCCCGACTAACTTTACATGTCCTCGCACATGAGACCTGTTCCACGATTGACATGCAACTAGTTTTGCATAAGTGGCTAGCGGGTGTCTGTCTCTCCTACTATAGTCAATATCTTATTTACAACGAGTTGCTATTAATTTGGTTATCATCATTGTTGTTCCATGTTTGTAGATAAGACCGGTTCTATCTTCAAAAGCCCTAAGCCACGTAAAAACATGCAATTGATAAATTAGAAGCGTCTAGTTTAGATTGTTGCTAGGCTAGTGTCATGATAACGTAATGTTGTAAATTTAAGTATAGTTGATACTATTATAACACACCTAACGTGTAAGCTCCATAGACCTTGGCCTTACACACAAAGGAATGATAAAGATCATACCGCGATGCACATGATAGTGATCAAGTGCAAGAACCATATCATTTCACTTTATGCATATGCTGTTTGCATCTTATATTGCTTGTTTGGCGTTTTAGTAGCATTATAAGATGATCCCTCTTTTAGATATCAAGATAAAAATGTGTTCTTCCTTAAGTATGCACCATTCTATGGATCGTTGTTTCAAGGCATCACGTGATGATCGGGTGTTGTTGATTCTATGCTTTCATACAATGGGTGTAAGACAGTTTTACACACATGAGTACTAAGGTTCTTACTTGGAGAGCCTAGCATGTACATACATGGCCTCGGAACACGGACCGAAAGGTTAAGCATGAGTCATATAGTTGATATGATGCCCATATAGATGCTCTCCTTTGAAGCTACACTGACTCACGTGATGATCGGACTTGGTGTAGCGGATTTGGTTCATGTAATCACCAAAAAGACACAAGGGATGTTGTTTTTGAGTGGGAGTTCATTCCTAATTTGGAGTAGTTGAACTAAATCTATCATAAACTTAGTCTATATAAACTTTACAAATTCTGTTGTGGATGGCACCACTTGCTTTTAATTTCAATGTGTTCATGGAGAAAGAGAAACTTGCGACGAATGGTAGCAACTTTACCAACTGGGCCTGAATATAAGGATTCTCCTTACTGCTACACAAAAGCAATATGTGCTAGAAGCGCCGCTAGGTCCTCCACCAGCTCCTGATGCCATTGACGAGGAAAAGAATGTCTATTTGACTCGTCAGGAGGACCACAACTTAGTTCATTGCGGCATACTGTATGGGCTAGAGCCAGAGCTTCGAAAGCGTTTCGAAAATGGCAATGCCTTTGATACCATGGGAGAATTGAAAATGATTTTCAATACCCATGCTGCCGTAGAGAGTTATGACGCTTCTGGAAAGTTCTTTAGCTGCATGATGGAAGAGAACAACTTCGTTAGTGAGCACATACTCAAAATATCCGGGTATGCTGATAATCATGTGTCCTTGGGAATAACAATTCCCATTGACTTAGGCATACATTGTGTTCTCCAATCTCTGCCACCTAGCTACAAGAGCTTCGTGATGAACTATAACATGCAGGGCATGAAGAAGTCTCTCCCCGAGCTTCTGTCAATGCTTAAGGCTGCAAAAGTGGAGATCAAGAAAGAGCATCAAGTGTTGATGATCAATAAGACCACCGATTTCAAGAAAGATAAGAAGGGTAAACAGAAGGGAAAGAAGGGCAGAAAATCTGTTGCCGCACCTAAAAAGAAATCTCGAGTTGGCCCCAAGTCTGATACCGAGTGCTATTATTGTAAGGGGACTGGCCATTAGAAGCACAACTTCCCCAAGTATTTAGCGAACAAGAAAGCCGGCAAGGCAAACAAAGGTATATGTGATCTACATGTTATTGATGTGTACTTGAGTAGTACTCGCAGTAGCACCTGGGTATTTGATACTGGATCGGTTGCTAATTTATGTAACTCGAATTAGGGGCTGTGGAACAAGCGACATCTAGCAAGGGATGAGGTCACGATGCGTGTCGGCGATGGATCAAGAGTTGATATGATCGCCGTTGGAACGCTGCCTATCCATATGCCGTCAAGATCAGTGATAAATCTAAATAATTGTTATTTGGTGCCTGCGCTAAGCATGAACATTGTATCCAGATCGTGTTTATTGCAAAACGATTATTCGTTTAAATCCGAAAACAATGGTTGTTCGATTTATATGGATAATATCTTTTATGGTCATGCACCTGTGATGAATGGTTATATTTCTGTTGAATCTCGATAGTAGTGATACACATATTCATAATGTTGATGCTAAAAGGATTAAACTTGATAATGATATATCCGCATATATGTGGCACTGCTGTCTAGGCCATATTGGTGTTAAATGCATGAAGAAACTCCATTCTGATGGACTTATGGAATCACTTGATTTTGAATCATTTGATACATGTAAGCCATGTCTTATGGGCAAGATGACTAGAACCCCATTTTCCGGTACAATGAATGGGCGACAGATTTATTAGAAATCATACATACTGATGTATGTGGTCCAATGAGTGTGTCGGCGTGAGGTGGATATTGTTATTTTGTTACTTTCATGGATGATTTAAGTAGATGCAGGTATATCTATTTGATGAAACACAAGTCTAAAACCTTTGAAAAGTTAAGGAATCTCAGAGTGAAGTGGAAAATCATCGTAATAGAAAGATCAAATTTCTGCGGTCCGACCGTGGAGGTGAGTATCTAAGTTACAAGATTAGCGCACATATGATAGAGTGTGGAATAGTTTTACAACTCATGCCTGTGGAACACCACAATGTAATGGTGTGTTAGAACATCGTAATCGTACTTTATCAGATATGGTTCGATCTATGATGTCTCTGACTGACTTGCCACTATCATTTTGGGGTTATGCACTAGAAACCGCTGCATTCACTTTAAATCGGCCACCATCTAAATCCGTTGGAAGCAAACCTAAGATGTCATTTCTTAAAGTTTGGGGGTAAGATGTTTATGTGAAGAAACTTCAGCCTCATAAACTTGAACCCAAAGCGGAAAAATGCATCTTCATAGGATACCCTAAAGAAACAATTGGGTAGTCCTTCTATCATAGATCCAAGGGCAAGGTTTTCTGAAGGAAATATGCCCTGAGAGGCAATAATAAAGTTGTTATTATGTATTCCTTGTATATGATAGATGTTTATTTTGCATGCTATAATTGTATTGATAGGAAACGTCAATACATGTGTGTTTAATAAACAAAAATAGTTCCTAGTTATGCCTCTCTTATAGACTAGCTCGTTGATTAACAAGATGATCAAGGTTTCCTGATCATGGACATTGGATGTTGTTAATAACGAGGTCACAGCATTTGTGAAATGATGTGATGAACATTCATCCGAAGTATAGCATTACGATCAAGTCATTATGTTTACATTTCTATAACATCATACGAAGTAATCTTAGTCCTTAGACCATGAGATCATGTTAATTGCTAACTCCGGAAGAGTATCTTGAAAACATCAAACGTCACACCGTAACAGGGTGACTATAAAGGTGGGTTCAGTGCTATGAAGGTGTTATGTTGAGGCTCATGGATCAAGAGTGGAATTTGTCAATCCCGATGACGTATAGATATACTCTAGGCCCTCTCGGTGATATCACATTAAGATAGCTTGCAAGCAAGTGATGTGATCACTAGAATGTTATATCACGGGAACGAGAAAAGAGTGCATGTCGGTAACGAGATCAAACTAGGTATTTGGATACCGATGATCGAATCTCGGACATGTATTATATCATGAGACAAAGGGATTAAATTACTAGCGTTAAAGGTTCTCACGATCACATAAGTCATCGTTGAATGTGCAGGAGTCAGTATGGATCTCCAGGTCCCGCTTCTGATTATTGATCTGAGAGGAGTCTAAATCATGTCTGCATCATTGGCGAACTATAGGGTGACACACTTAAGGGTTGTCAGACACCATTGAGGAGCGCATATGTTTCAGACAAAAGGTTTGCAAAAGCAGGAAATGTTTCGATAGAAACATGAATTGTTTCGATTGAAACCGGAATTGTTTCGGGTGAAATTGCAGAAAGTGGTTCTGCATGTGATATTGAAATGTTGCAAGGGGTTTTATGTGAATGTTTGTTAATTAAAGTAATTAACAAAATTCTGAATAAAATAAATAAAAGAGCTTTATTAATTGATAGTTGCATTAAATTTGGTGGAAATTTAATGCATGTGAGTGGAACTTTGGGTGGAGCTTGAATTGATGTGAGTGGAGCTTCCACCACATGAATGAGGAAGAGGAGGGGCTCCCTCCTTGGCCGCCGTCCATGGTAGGGGAGGAGTCCCCCTCTCCTATAAAAGGCCCCCTCTCCTCCCTCACAAAGCACACCTTCTCGTGAAGGATCTCTCTCCCCTTCTAGATATTCCCCCATGGTCTCGGATTAGCGAGGTAAATGTTCCCGGTGGCCTTGCATCTGGAAGGAGTTGCGGCTTCCGCAGATTCGCTGGAGCGAGGAGGTAGAGGTTGTCCGGTGGCTTGAACGTGTGTGCGAGGACGGATGCGCTGCAGATTTGCGACACTCGGACTTCCACACGATCTTGAGATCGGCCAGCGTACGACTATATCAACCACGAGTTCCTACTCGTTAACAAAACTCGTTGTCTTCGAGGGTAAGTTCTCCATTGATGTATGTCCACTCGTTGCTCTGTATCTAGTAGATAGATCTTGGCGTATAGTTCTCATCGTAGGAATTTTTTTGTTTTCTATGCTGCGGACCCAACAGTGGTATCAGAGCCTGATCTATGCGTTAAAATTGATGATGATATATCTACATATATGTGGCACTGCCGTCTAGGTCATATTGGCGTTAAACGCATGAAGAAACTCCATTCTGATGGACTTTTGGAATCACTTGATTTTGAATCATTTGATACATGTGAGCCATGCCTTATGGGCAAGATGACTAGAACACCGTTTTCCAGTTCAATGGAACGGGCGACAGATTTATTGGAAATGATACATACTGATGTGTCTGGACCAATGAGTGTGTCGGCGCGAGGTGGATTTTGTTATTTTTTAACTTTCATAGATGATTTGAGTAGATATGGGTATATCTATTTGATGAAACATAAGTCTGAAACTGTTGAAAAGTTAAAGGAATTTCAGAATTAAGTGCAAATTCATCATAACAGAAAGATCAAATTTCTACGGTCCGACTGTGGAGGAGAGTATCTTAGTTACGAGTTTAGCACACATATGAAAAATTGTGGAATAGTTTCACAACCCACGCCTGCCGGAACACCACAACGTAATGGTGTGTCGGAACGTCGTAATCGTACTTTATTGGATATGGTTTGATCCATGATGTCTCTGACTGACTTGCCACTGTCATTTTGGGGTTATGCACTGGAAACCGCTGCATTCACTTTAAATCGGGCACCATCTAAATCCGTTGAAACGACACCATATGAATTATGGTTTGGAGACAAACCTAAGCTGTCATTTCTTAAAGTTTGGGGATGCGATGTTTGTGTGAAGAAACTTCAGCCAGATAAACTCGAACCCAAAGCGGAAAAATGCATCTTCATAGGGTACCCTAAGGAAACGATTGGGTATACCTTCTATCACAGATCCGAGGGCAAGGTTTTTGTTGGCAAGAATGGACCCTTTCTTCAGAAGGAGTTTCTCGTGTAAGGTGTGAGTAGTCGGAAGGTAGAACTCGAAGAGGTTATTGAACCTTCTCTTCATGAAATGGCGAGTAGTGCAGCACCGGAAGTTGTTTTGGAGTTAACTTCACCTAATGAAGAGAGAGCTAATGGTATTGATCATGAAACTCCGAAAGAGGGCACTACCGAACCTCGTAGGTCAAGCAGGACACGTGCAGCTCCTGAACTATACGGTAATCCTGTTATGAATTTCATGATTGATGAAATAGATGACCCTGCGACGTATGAAGAAGCGATGATGAGCCCGGATTCCAACAAATGGCTAGAATCCATGAAATCCGAGATGGAATCCATGTATGAAAACCAGGATTGGACCTTGGTGGACCTACCTCACGATCGAAAGGCCGTTCAGAAGAAAAGGATTTTCAAAAGAAAAACTGATGCTGATGGTAATGTGACCATCTATAAAGCTCGACTTGTCGCAAAGGGGTTTCGATAAATTCAAGGAGTTGACTATGATGAGACATTCTCTCCCGTAGCGATGCTAAAGTCGGTTAGGATTATGTTAGCAATTGCTGCATATTTTGATTATGAAATATGGCAGATGGATGTCAAAATGGGCATTCCTCAATGGTAATATTGAAGAAGGGTTGTATATGATACAACCTAAGGGTTTTGTTGATCCTAAGCATGCTGATAAGGTATGCTAACTTCAGCGATCCATCTATGGACTGAAGCAAGCATCCCGGAGTTGGAAGCTCCGCTTTGATGAGGTGATCAAAGAGTTTGGATTTGTCCAAACATATGGAGAGGCTTGTATTTACAAGAAAGTGAGTGGGAGGAATTTGGCATTTCTGATATTATATGTGGATGACATATTATTGATTGGAAATGATATAGATCTTTTAAATAGTGTTAAAAGTTATCTAAACAGCAAGTTTTCGATGAAAGACCTTGGTGAAGCTTCGTCTATATTAGGCATTAAAATCTATAGAGATAGATCAAGACGCCTAATTGGGCTATCGCAGAGTACATACCTTGATAAGATAATAAAGAAGTTTAATATGGACGGAAGTAAGAAGGGGTTCTTACCTATGTTGCAAGGCAAGACATTGAGTAAGACTCAAAGTTCGGCTACGGCGGAAGAAAGAGAGATAATGGATAAGATCCCCTATGCCTCAGCCATAGGCTCTATAATGTATGCCATGCTATGTACAAGACCGATGTGGGACATGCTATTAGTTTGACTAGTAGGTACCAATCTGATCCAGGTTCGGAACACTGGATAGCGGTCAAGAATATCCTTAAGTACTTGAGAAGAACTAAGGATATGTTTCTTGTATACGGAGGTGAAGAAGAGCTAGTCCCTAAGTGTTATGTCGATGCTAGCTTTGACACCGATCCGGATGACTCTAAGTCTCAATCCGGATACGTATTTCTCTTGAACGGAGCAGTAGTTAGTTGGAGGAGTTCCAAACAACCTGTGGTGGCTAGATCAACGACGGAGGCGGAATATGTTGTTGCTTCAGAAGCGGCGAAGGAAGCGGTTTGGATGAAGGAGTTCATAACGGAACTAGGTGTGGTTCCTAGCGCATTGGACCCAATGGTGATCTATTGTGACAACAATGGAGCCATAGCCAATGCAAAGGAACCAAGGTCTCACAAGAATTCCAAGCATATTAAGCGTCGGTTTCACTCCATCCGCGAGCATGCCAAGGATGGAGATATAAAGATTTGTAAAGTGCACATGGACGTGAATGTAGCAGATCCATTGACTAAAGTTCTCCCTAGGGCAAAACATGATCAACACCAGAACTCCATGGGTGTTAGATTTATCCTATGTAAACTAGATTATTGTCTCTAGTGCAAGTGGGAGACTGAAGGAAATATGCCCTGAGAGGCAATAATAAAGTTGTTATTATGTATTCCTTGTATATGATAGATGTTTATTTTGCATGCTATAATTGTATTGATAGGAAACGTCAATACATGTGTGTTTAATAAACAAAAAGGGTTCCTAGCTATGCCTCTCTTATAGACTAGCTCGTTGATTAACAAGATGATCAAGGTTTCCTGATCATGGACATTGGATGTTGTTAATAACAAGGTCACAGCATTTGTGACATGATGTGATGAACATTCATCCGAAGTATAGCATTACGATCAAGTCATTATGTTTATATTGCTATAACATCATACGAAGTAATCTTTATCCTTAGACCATGAGATCATGTTAATTGCTAACACCTGAAGAGTATCTTGATAACATCAAACGTCACACCATAACAGGGTGACTATAAAGGTGGGTTCAGTGCTACGAATGTGTTATGTTGAGGCTCATGGATCAATAGTGGAATTCGTCAATCCCGATGACGGATAGATATACTCTGGGCACTCTCGGTGATATCACATTAAGATAGCTTGCAAGCAAGTGATGTGATCACTAGAATGTTATATCACGGGAACGAGAAAAGAGTGCATGTCGGTAACGAGATCAAACTAGTTATTTGGATACCGATGATCGAATCTCGGACATGTATTATATCATGAGATAAAGGGATTAAATTACTAGCATTAAAGGTTCTCACGATCACAGAAGTCATCGTTGAATGTGCAGGAGTCAGTATGGATCTCCAGGTCCCGCTTCTGATTATTGATCTGAGAGGAGTCTCAATCATGTCTGCATTATTCGTGAACCGTAGGGTGACACACTTAAGGGTTGCCGGACACCATTTAGGAGCACATATGTTTCAGACAAAAGGTTTGCAAAGCGCGGGAAATGTTTCGATAGAAACAGGATTTGTTTCGATAGAAACCGGAATTGTTTCGGGTGAAATTGCAGAAAGTGGTTCTGCATGTGATATTGAAATGTTGCAAGGGGTTTTATGTGAATGTTTGTTAATTAAAGTAATTACCAAAATTCTGAATAAAATAAATAAAAGAGTTTTATTAATTGAGAGTGGAACTTTGGGTTTAGGGTTGCATGTGAGTGGAACTTTGGGTGGAGCTTTGGGTGGATCTGAGTGGAGCTTCCACCACATGAATGAGGAAGAGGAGGGGGCTGCCTCCTTTGCTACCGGCCATGGTAGGGGAGGAGTCCTCCCTCTCCTATAAAAGTCCCCCCTCTCCTCCCTCACAAAGCACACCTCCTCGTGAAGGATAAATCTCCCCCTCTAGATATTCCCCCATGGTCTCGGATTAGCGAGATACATGTTCCCGGTGGCCTTGCGTCTGGAAGGAGTTGCTGCTTCCGCTGATTCACTGGAGCGAGGACGTGGAGGTTGTCCGGTGGCTTGAACATGTGTGCGAGGACGGATGCGCTACTGATTTGCGGCGCTCGGACTTCCACACGATCTTGAGATCGGCAAGCGTACGACTACATCAACCACTAGTTGCTACTCGTTCACAAAACTCGTTGTCTTCGAGGGTAAGTTCTCCATGGATGTATGTCAACTCGTTGCTCTGTATCTAGTAGATAGATCTTGGCATATAGTTCTCATCGTAGGAAATTTTTTGTTTTCTATGCTGTGGACCCAACATTTTGATTGCCAAGAATGGATCCTTTCTAGAAAAAGAGTTTCTCGCGAAAAGTGTGAGTAGTCGGAAGGTAGAACTCGAAGAGGTTATTGAACCTTCTCTTCATGAAACGGCGAGTGGCACAGCGCCGGAAATTGTTCCGGAGTTGACTTCACCAAATGAACAAGGAACTAATGATAATGATCATGAAACTCTGAAAGAGGATACTACCGAACCTCGCAGACTAAGTAGGACACATGTAACTCCTAAACTGTATGATAATCCTGTCATAAATTTCATGGTTAATGAAATAGATGACCCTGCGAGGTATGAAGAAGCGATGATGAGCTCAGATTCCAAAAATGGCTAGAAGCCATGAAATCTAAGATGGAACCCATGTATGAAAACTAGGTTTGGACCTTGGTAGACTTACCTCATGACCGAAAGGCCGTTGAGAATAAATGGATTTTCAAAAGGAAAACTGATGATGATGGTAATGTGACCATCTATAAAGCTCGACTTGTCGTAAAGGGGTTTCGACAAATTCAAGGAGTTGACTACAATGAGACATTCTCTCCCGTAGCGATGCTAAAGTCGGTTAGGATTATGTTAGCAATTGTTGCATATTTTGATTGTGAAATATGATAGATGGATGTCAAAACTGCGTTCCTGAATGGTAATATTAGAGAAGAGTTGTATATGATATAACCTAAGGGTTTTGTCGATCCTAAGGATGCTGACAAGGTATGCAAGCTTTAGTGATTCATCTGTGGTCTGAAGCAAGCATCCCGGAGTTGGAATCTCCACTTTGATGAGGTGATCAAAGAGTTTAGATTTGTCCAAACTTATGGAGAGGCTTGTATTTACAAGAAAGTGAGTGGGAGCAATGTGGCGTTTCTGTTATCATAAGTGGATGACATATTATTGATTGGAAATGATATAGACCTTTTAAACAGTGTTAAAAGTTATCTAAATAGCAAATTTTCGATGAAGACCTTGGTGAAGCATCATATATATCAGGAATGAAGATCTATAGAGATAGTTCAAGGAACCTAATTGGGCTATCGAAAAGTACATACCTTGATAATATTTTAAAGATATTTAATATGGACGGAAGTAAGAAGGGGTTCTTACCTATGTTGCGAGGCTAGACATTGAGTAAGACTCAAAGTCCGGCTACGGTGGAAGAAAGAGAGATAATGGATAAGATACCCTATGCTTCAGCCATGGGCTCTATAATGTACACCATGCTATGTACAAGACCGGATGTGGCACATGCTATTAGTTTGACTAGTAGATACCAATATGATCCAGGTTCAGAATACTGGATAGCGGTCAAGAATATCCTTAAGTACTTAAGAAGAACTAAGGAAATGTTTCTTGTATACGGAGGTGAGGAAGAGTTGGTCGCTAAGTGTTATGTCGATGCTAGCTTTGACACCGATCTGGATGACTCTAAGTCTCAATCCGGGTACGTATTTCTCTCGAATAGGGCATCAGTTAGTTGGAGGAGCTCCAAACAACCTGTGGTGGCGGGATCAACAACGGAGGCGGAATATGTTGCTTCTTGAGAAGTTATGACCCACAAGTATAGGGGGTGTATGGTAGTATTTTTAGGGGAAGTGAAACCCAATTTATTCATTCAACACAAGGGGAGCCAAAGAATATTTATAAGCCTTAACAACTGAGTTGTCAATTCAGCTGCACCTGGAAACAATCTTGCTCACAGTAGTTTATCAGTAGCATCAGTTTTATAGTAGGAATAGTAAAGTAATAGCAGTAGTAAAAGTAAAGATGATAGTAACAATTGCAGTAAACAGTAGGATTGGAGCAAGGTAGGCATAGGGATGGATGGACGGGCGTTGCATGGACAAGACAATTCACATAGCAATCAGAATATAGGGCATTTGCACATAAATAAGATAAAGCATCCAAGTACTAGATAATCATAGGCATGTGTTCCATATATAGTCATACGTGCTCGCAATGAGAACTTGCACAACATCTTTTGTCCTGCCAGCCCGTTTGCAGTGGGGCCTCAAGGGAACTACTGGCAATTAAAGTGCTCCTTTTAATAGAGCATTGGAGCAAAGAATTAACACTCCATGAACACATGTGATCCTCACATCAAAGCCATTCCCTCCGGTTATCCCGATTTCTGTCACTTCGGGGCCTTTGGTTCAGACAACAACGTGTGTATACAACTTGCAGGTAAGACCATAAACAATACTATCATAATGAATCAATAACATGTACAAATCTGAAATCATGGCACTCAGGCCCTAGTGACAAGCATTAAGCATAACAAGTTGCAACAAAGTCAAAACGCACTAATAGTAGATACTAGGCACCATGCCCTAACAATCCGATGCCATTACATGAACGATCTCATCCAATGCCTATGATCCCCATTGCCTACAGCGAGGGATTACTCACTCATATATGGAGGAAACATGGATGGTTGATGGAGAAGCGATGGTGATGATGATGGCGATGATCTCCTCCAATTCCCCGTCCCGGCAGGGTGCTAGAACGGAGTTTCTAGTTCCGAATCGCGGAATCTGGTGGTGACGGCGCAGTGGAACTCTTTCTGGAAAAACGTTGAACCCCCCTGGGTTTTTAGGTCAGGAGGCAACTTATAGGCGAAGATAGAGGCCGAGGGGGTGCCTGGGGCACCCACACCACCCCCTAGCGCAGCCAGGCCTAGCTCGTGTGGCCAGGTGGTGTGGCCGGGCCCTAGCCCCTCCCCGTCTCGTATTTTGGCTCCTGGTGTCCCTCGGTGAAAAATGACTTTGGCTTTTGTCCCGTCCAATTCCGAGAATATTCATTTTCTGACTTTCTTGTAACCAAAAACAGCAGAAAACAGGCAGCTAGCACTGTGGCTCTTGTTAATAGGTTAGTCCAAAAAAATCATATGAAAAGTACTCCAAAGTATGGACAAAACATAAGAAAGTAGATAAAACCAAGCATGGAACATCAAAAATTATGGATACGTTTGCAACGTATCAAGAAGCAGCACAGGAAGTAGTTTGGACGAAGGAGTTCATAACTGAACTAGGTGTGGTTCCTAGTGCGTTGGATCCAATGGTGATCTATTGTGACAACAATGGATCCATAGACAACGCCAAGGAACCAAGGTCTTACAAGAATTCGAAGCATATTAAGCGCCAGTTTCACTCCATTTGCAAGCATGTCAAGGATGGAGATATAAAGATTTGTAAAGTACACACGGACCTGAATGTAGCAGATCTGTTGACTAAATTTCTCCCTAGGGAAAAACATGATCAACACTATAAATCCATGGGTGTTAGATTTATCACTATGTAAACTATATTATTGTCTCTAGTGCAAGTGGGAGACTGAAGGGAATATGCCCTGAGAGTTATAATAAAGTTGTTATTACCGTATTCCAAGTATATGATAGATGTTTATTTTGCATGCTATAATTATATTAATTGGAAACATTAATACATGCGTGTTTATTAAACAAATAAAGGGTTCCTAGTTATGCGTCACTTATAAACTAGCTCATCGATTAACAAGATGATCAAGGTTTCCTAATCATGGACATTGGATGTTGTTAATAATGAGGTCACAACATTGGTGAATGATGTGACTAACATTCATCCAAAGTATAGCATTACGATCAAAGTAATTGTGTTTAAATTGCTATAACATCATACGAAGTAATCTTAGTCCTTGGACCATGAGATCATGTCAATCTCTAACACTAGAAGAGTAATTTGATAACATCAAACGTCACACCGTAACAACGTGACTATAAAGGTGGGTTCAGATACTCCGAAGGTGTTATGTTGAGGATCATGGATCAAGAGTGGGATTTGTCCATCCCGGTGACGGATAGATATATCTTGCAAGCAAGTGATGTGATCACTAGAATGTTATATCACGAGAACGAGAAAAGAGTGCATGACAGTAACGAGATCAAACTAGGTATGGAGATACCGATGATCGAATCTCGGACATGTAGTATATCGTGAGACAAAGGGATTTAGTTATTAGCTTTAAAGGTTATCACGATCACAGAAGTCATCGTTGAATGTGTGGGAGTCAGTATGGATCTCTAGGTCCCACTACTGATTATTGATCGAAGAAGGGTCTCGATCATGCCTGCATTATTCTCAAACTTTAGGGTGACACACTTAAGGGATACCGACACCATTTGGAGGAAATGTGTTCTAGACAAAAGAATTACAAAGCGCTGGAATTATTTCAATGGACACCGAAATTGTTTCAGGTGAAATTGATGAAATTGGTTCTGCATGTGATATTGAAATATTGCAGTGGGTTTTATGTGAATGTTTGTTAATTAAAGTAATTAACAAAATTCTGAATAAAATAAATAAAAGAGTTTTATTAAATGAGAGGTGCATTAAATTTGGTGGAAGTTTAGTGCATGTGAGTGGAATTTTGAGTGGAGGCATTTTTATGTGATTGGAGCTTCCACCACATGAATGAAGGAAGAGGTGGGGGCACCTCCATGGCCGCCAGCCATGGGAGGGTTTGCCCCCCTCTCCCTATAAAAGGCCCCTCTCTTCCCTCACAAATCACACCTCCTCGTGAAGGATCTCTCTCTCCCTCTAGAATTATTCCCCCATGGTCTCAGATTAGCGAGATACATGTTCCCGGTGGCTTTTTGTCTGGAAGGTGTTGTTGCTTCTGCTGCATCACTGGAGCAAGGGGGCAGAGGTTGTTTGGTGGATCGGACATGTGTGCGAGCACGGATGGGCTGCTGATTTGTGGCGCTGGGACTTCCTCTCGATCTTGAGATCCGCAAGCAATCGACTACATCATCCACGGGTCCAATCTCGTTAAACTTTGTCAGTCTTCAAGGGTATGATCTCTATGGATGTATATCCACCCGTTGCTTGTATCTAGTAGATAGATCTTGGTGCTTAGTCATTCCCATCGTAGGAATTTTTTGTTTTCTATGCTATGAACCCAACAATATTTTGCACAAAATGCATTAGACTTGGCCAACACAGGCCCATTACATTAGTCATTACAAATTTGTAGAATAAAACAAACTACTCAGCCGCCTGTGAGGAAGAAGCTCCGTTCGTGCCCTTGGTCTTGGCAAAGGGCTTCCAACGGCGGACAGGGAAGGTCGACAGTGACTTCGCGACCATCGATTGAAATGGACGATCCGATGGCAAGTCGCTATGCTCCAGCTACGGATATCTAGGAACAACTCGGCTCTCTTCATAGGGAGGAGATCGCTCATCGCCAAGACGTGGTCCGCATAATGGGCAACTGATACCTTTGATCCGGAATCACGGATGTAGTATAATAGCTTTTCCCTAGAAGACCTAGGTCTAATTGAATCTCGAAAAGCACTGCCAAAAGGTAATAAACAAGGACATATCTACAAGACTTTGTTTATTTGTTTTACCTTAGTTGACCAGACCAATCTAGTTTACTTTATAATGGTTTTGAATCAATGGATGGAGATAGGCCAGGGTTGAAGATCCACCTGCATCTGCACATCAAATGGGATAAAATATAATAATAAGCATAGTCGTGTATAATGTTTGTATTGAGATAATCTTTTGTAGGCAAGACATCCTAATATTGTAGAGCCCCTGTGATGCAGCGGGCATAGCATTATACTTTTAATCCAACTGAGAGTACACCGAAGAAACGGGTTACAAATGATTATTAAGTGTAAACAAAGATCAAAGCTTTAAGTGGTGATGTTGTTGATCCCGAATGGGGCGCTAAGCGAAGATCGTACTTCCCTTTCTGTCACTGAGTTTCCTATGAGATCGCCGCTAGCCAACTATGTCACCTCAAGCCTTTATCAATCTATGGGGTCCTGGGTACCAACAAGTCATGAATCCAACCAAAATACAATTATCCCATGATCTAGATGCACATAATTGCTGCGAGGTTTCTCCCCAACCCGCAGCATCTGAGGACTACTCACTCATACCAAATAGATCGGAGATAGAAAACATCATGCAAATACTTAGATTGAAATCAAATATTCTTACAATGGTTGCCAAATCACAAGGAGATCTAAAAGTACAAAGCAATAGCTATGGCTAGTGGAGGGATGGATGGTGGAAGCGATGAACAATTGATGAATAATGGTGTGGATCTCCTTTGGTGGTGTTGTGATGCAATCTGAGAATGGAGGCTCTCTGGCCGACGGTTGGAGCCTCAAAATATATAGGCGTCTTCAAGAAAGTTGTTGGGTTTGATGAGACAAAGCCATCACCACCTGGTACGAGTGGGCAGTATGGGCGGACCACGCCCGTACCAGTGGTCGTTAAGCGTGCTGACGCCCTGGTAAGCTTCTCCAATTACTTGGCCATGTGTACTTCCTCAAAATCCTTCATTATGACTCCTTATTTCACCTTAAAAGCAGTGATTTCCTTCACAACATAAATCAAAGAAGGTATTTGCATATCTTTGCAATTATTAGTCATTAGTGGAAAAAGTTGAGAGTTTCTTTGGCAATTGCTTGACCAAAAACAACGTTTAAACGCAGTGGAAGATGGCAAAAATCTGAGCCATTAACTTCCCCAAATCTAAAACCTTGATCATCCTCCAGCAAGAACCAAAAGAACCATAAGGAATTCAGCGTTTAAATTTCAAACAACAAGAATAAGAGTTCACTTACAGTCGGTAGTCGTATGTGCTCAACACTTCATTCATTTGCGAAGCTTATCAGAGTTAGAGAGATGACAAGAATACTATACAAGCTTCGGTAAGTCAAGATAATCAAAGTAAAGTTTAATATAAGTATAAATAACTAGAAGTGTAGCAATCAATCCAATTCCTCTAATTAACTCTCAGCTTGCCAAGGAACACTAGGATGTTTAAATAGCATAATTGAGATAGAGAATTTCATGTCCCAAGTAGTATAACAATGAAGTGTCTTATTTACACCCACATCAGTAAATCAAGTCAATCTAAAACACATCTAATCCAATCATTGTATTTCAATAAAAATTCATAAAGTAGTAATGAGACCATGCCAAGGACTTGTTATGTGGATCCTCATAGATATCTTTTTTTCTTTCTTTTTCATCTCATTTTTCAAGGATCACCATTTGTTTCTTTTTGCTAGTGTTTGCACAACCTTTGAGAGTACCAATACTTTTTCCCATACATTGACACGGATGCCACTCATGTCATCAACTCATAGGTGAAATCCAGGGTTATACCATAGATCGTTCAAAAGCTAGCGAAGTTGTTGGCATCCCAAAGGTGTGCATTAGGGACATAGAACAAAGTTGTCTCACATCTTTCTCCTTCTTTTTTTTGATCTAGTACCGTGGTTTCATCCACAAGGTTAGCTTTGGCATGCATCACAATTACCACTAGACTTTATTTCAATCAAACAATTCCTTTCATGAGTGACATCGAGACTGTCAAAATATATATGGGGTTAAGTATAATCAAGGGTATACTCTCAAGACATTCATTCATCAAACAAGTCGTAAATTTCAGACTTTTTCTTAATATACTTGTTTGGCATTATTATTTCCAAGGCAAGACTCGGTTAACTAAAAGAACTAGAGTAAGAGCTTCAACAACTAATCATCATACCAATAAAAAGCCTTACTCTAACCATATTAAATTACTTCCCACTAGCATGGCATCTTAGCAAATCAACAAAATACGATACACAACTCAAACTTCATAAGTGGGAGACATAGGACATACCTCTCATAAGTAACTTCATGATCCTCTTCCTTATAGGGATGTGTTCCTTCAAAACTCAAACATGATTACTCTTGAAATGATATTAAAGCAAAGAGGCAAAGTATGAATCCACGTTTATGAAAAAAGGATAAATTGAAAAATCTTTTTGTATTTTTGAGGATAGGGATTTAAATAATATAAAAGAACTTGCGACCAAGCAAGGGTTTAAGAAACGAAAAACAAAGGAAAACAAATAAACTAAAACGAAAGCAAAGGAAAAAAGAAAAGTGTTGGAACAAGCCAACACGAGTGTTTCAAAGATCTCAAGGAGCTGGAGTACAACCTCGTTATTACACAAATAAATTTTATAGGGGAACACATCCCCAAGCTCAGGATTTTGCAAGCCCTTTTGCTACTCATTGTGGTGGCGGTGGATAATCTCCCATGTTCCATTGGCTGCTCCAATCATGGAACTGGGTGGCGAGGCTTGCAGTGCCATCTCGAAGGTTGATGGAGAGGTTGTTCATGTTTTGAATATTTCCTTCGAGTGCATAGATATATTCATAGGTGGTGAATTAGTTTGGTGGCTGCTCATCTTGTTCGGGTCCTCCTTGTTCTACTTCTTCATCTTCTCCTCCTTCCACGAGTATTTCTTGTTGGGGTAGATTAGCTTCGACCTACGCGTCATAACACAAACGTCCATTCTCGATAGAGAATAAACCTTTAGGCAAAGGATCCGAGATCAAGTGATCTGCTCTAGGTATATTGAATAAATATCTACCATGATTTTTAGAAATCATACCACATGGTCTTAGAGTAGATAGACCGAGCCGGTTACTTCCAGTCAACGATTGGATGTTACCTAGGTTGATACGAAGTGTGCGTGCAAGAACGGTCACAATTCCTCCTCCACATCTGGGTCCACAAGATTGAAGAGCTTGATGCTTAAGATAAAACACAAGTACAGCGCCCAAATTTGGCTTTAAGTTACAATTGATAAGTGCAACTTTTGCGAAGATCAACATGTCCTCCTCATTAACTCTAGTAAACTCACCACGTGCCTGCAATGTGGTAGCAATAACATAGAACAAATATCGAATAGAAGGATAATAAATTTGGTTCTCCTTGGGTGTGTGTCCACGAATTCTCATTAAACTAAAATATTGTAAAGGGGAAGGATCTAAAAAAAGGTAGTTGTGTGTACATCGGTGGTGTTGTTGGTAAACCCAAAGCATTGAGCCCATTTGATGAGTGTCAAAGTAAACTCACAATTCATAAGGCGGAATTTAATTCGATCAACTCCAGGCCTTTGTTCCTCGGAACAACCATAAGGATCCACCGTGTGTGTCAAGGTGCTAAAAAACCCAAGCGTCAAGCGGCGGTATGTCACAACATCCTGAAAGACAAAATTTTACAAACCAACATTGTTGCAAAGTAAATCGAAATCAGCACGAATGCCAGGTTGGTTCAGGATATAAGTACACACCCACTTGGTGGACTTGATCTCTCGAATCTTGAGACGATCGAAACGGGTAAGATGAAACTCGGTGAAATTGATGCCAAGTGACTCGGGGGTTAACATATCAACGGGTGGCATGGAAGACTCCGCAGCAATCTCACGTGTACGGCTCCTCGTGTTCATCTAATAAATAAAAACAAGACAAAGTGAATAAAGATTGCTAATAATTTTTTTTGTCCAATAGAAACATAGCAAAAGTGATTCTCTACACTAACTACAAAAGAAACCTCCCTAAAAACAATGCTAAGCATACTTAGTACCAAGATTGAATCAAGAACAACACCTATGTCTAAATTGATAATGATGAATGATTAAGCGAAGCTTTTGCACAAATAAATTGGAGATCGGAGGAGAAGCATACCTTAGATCGAGTGAGTGCGAAGAACCAAAGAAAGATTGAGTAAATTTGAAGATCCAATGGAGGTGGTTTGAAATTTGGAGAAAGAAGAAAGAGAAAATAGATGATTTGGAATTTTTAGGTTACCTTAGGGTGAATATGGCATCCGCGTACTCCGTACGGGCAGGCGGTACGGCTGGAGCCCGCCCGTACCGGGTGACCTACCTTGGGGGCGACGGCTTCTCCCAGGCGGTGCACTCGGTACGGGCACGCGGTACGGTCGCGCGCGCCCATACTGCTGGTCGTTAACTATTCGGTGCCTTTGCTTAAAATCTGATGTTTGCTCAGGGGTACGGTATGGGCGCGCGGTACGGGAGGGTTTGGCCGTACCAGTGGTTGTTGTCAGCACTGATTCCTTCGACAAAAATCAAAATTTCTATCTCCCTTTGCCTTGAGGTGGTACGAGCGCACAGTACGGGCCACTCCGGCCGTACCAGTGGTTGTTATTGACACTATGAACTACAAAAACTCAAAGAAGTTGATTAGTAGTTCCGTGCGCCTTTGCACATCTTATCAAAAGGTTAGATAGCAGCAAAAACACATAGCAATGATCCAACAATACTTCTTAGGCCACGTGTTAGTAAAATAAAATATAGAGGATTACCTTATTTCTTCTCCTCTTTCCATAGGTCTTCTTGAACTCTCTTTATTAGAAACAAAAACAAACACAAAACTAACATGAAATTAAACATAATAAATAAAAACTTAGGGAAACTTTATTTCACATGGGTTGCTTCCCATGAAGCGCTTCTAGTTAAGGTCAATTAGTTTGACCTTGATGGAAATCACTTAGGTTTGGGGAGCGGAATGCCCACTCCAAAATAGTTTGCTTTTAAAGTAATTACACCATCATCATCATTAGGCTTGGCCTTTTTTTCCTAGGGAAGTGAAATACAAAAGGATCACTAGATGGTAGCCGTATTCTTACATTCCCTTCATGTAAATTAACCAAAGCTTTAATAGTTCTTAGGAATGGCATACCTAGAATTATAGGTGCTATGGGATCTTTAGGCATGTCCACAATAACAAGATCAATAAGAGCGGGACTACCTTCAATTTCAACAACTATATTTTCTTTGATCCCAATAGCTTGTTTATAAGTTGAAACAGCTAGATGGAGTCTTAATTTAGTTGTAACAAATGGCCCCAAGTTTAACTTATCAAATAGGCTTTTGGAAATCGTTGAGACGCTTGCACCAAGACCACCAAGTGCGGATATCTCATTAACTCCCAACTTAATTTTAATAGTGGGCTCAAATATATCATCCAACTTAGCTGGAAGCTTATCACCTAGTCTTTTATACTCCATCTCTAAATCATTAACCTTAGATGCTACTTGTTGTATAAATTTTTGGTACATAGCAGCATTACCTTGTTCTATACCTGGATTCTTAACGGTGATCATCTTCAATAGATCTTCCATGGTATATTCCGGTGTTGGCGCGTTGCTATAATCCAGTTCTTCAAGCTTTTCATCATTGGTTACCACCCTCATCATTTTGAGGTTTTCTACGCGATTTGGCTCAGGTTTTCCAGCGAACTTTGCTAGTATGAGAGCTTGGCTCTCGGCTACCTTACCCAGCTGAGCCTTCACGGTCTTTGTTCTTTCCTTTAGAGCCTGCACATCATTTCTAATTGCAACGACCTGATTAGATAATATTCCTATACTACTTTCATGGTTCTCCGTAATCTTAATAAGCATATTGTTTTGTTCATTTTGAGCTTGCATAAATGTTCTAACAGTTTGCTCAAATGGGAGATTGCCATGATTTTCTCCATTAGTATTATCATAATTATTATAAGGAGCTCCTGCAGGATTAGTATGATATTTTTGAACATTAGAAGCATAATTATTTTTCCATGCAGTATTAAAAGCAGTGCGAGCTATAAAATTAACATCATTAATATCGGCAGTGATAGTATTAACTTGGGGATCTTCCTTACCCTTGACTAAGCTAAGCAACTTAACTACCTTAGATGTAAGTTCCTCGTTGTTTACCTCAGTAATTGAACTTGCTCTCTTCGAGGTTCTTTCCACTTGCCATTGGGCATGGTTATTTTGCATATCATCAAGTAACTTCTTTGCAACACTCACATGCTTTCCCATGATCGTTCCTCCTGCTACGGTATCTAGCATAGACTTAGACATTGAGTTAAGACCATTATAAAATTAAATGTAATATAAGCCACTCTTCCATCCATGATTAGGACAATTCATTACGACTTCTTTCATCCTTTCCCACGCAAGTGCTAGTGGCTCATGGTCTTCTTGTCTAAAGCTTGTAATGTTGGATCTTAGCTGCACAGTCTTAGCTGGGAGAAAAAAATTAGTCATAAACAAATGAGTACATTCCTCCCTAGATTTAATAGTGCCCTTTGGTAGAGCTAGCAACCAATCCTTAGACTTTCCTCTAAGAGAGAAAGGGAATAATCTTAGCTTAACAGCATTTGGATCTACATCTTTAATACGCATCATGTTACAAATTTCAATAAAAGTATTTAAGTGCAATCCCGAATCGTCAGAAGATGAACGCCCAAATTGGTTTTGTTGAACCAAACTTAAAAGGTTAGGTTTTATCTCATATGTTTCCGCATAAAATGCTGGTTGAGTGATGGGTGCACAAATAAAATCATCAATGGGAGTAGCATACTCCCCTAATCTCTTTTGAGCTATGGATCTTATCTTTTTGGTAATTTTTAAGTAATCAAAATGAATAACAAGTAACTATTTTTTTGGGGTTTTCAAATATATAACAACAAACTAAACTAATAACAAGAATTAAACTACAACTAATAATAAAACTAAAAACAAGGTCTCTAATGACCTCACCAGGATAGTGAAATTGCTTTCTCAGCAACAGCGCCACAAAAAAGGTATATACCTTCGATCCGGATTGATGGATGTAGTATAATAGCTTTTTCCCTAGAAGACCTAGGTTTAATCAAACCTCGGAAAACACTTCTAAAAGATAATAAAAAAGGACACGTCTACAAGACATTGTTTGTTTGTTTTACCTTAGTTGACCAGACCAATCTAGTTTACTTTATAACGGGTTTGAAATAATGGATGGAGATAGGCCAGGGTTGAAGATCCACCTGCAACTGCACATCAAATGGGATAAAAGATAATAATAAGCATAGTCATGTATAATGTTTGTATTGAGATCATATTTATTGGGTAACACATCCTAATATTTTAGAGCCCCCGTGATGCAGCGGGCATAGCAATAGACTTTTAATCCAACTGAGAGTACATGGAAGCCAATGTTACAATAGATTATTAAGTGTAAACACAGATAAAAGCTTTAAGTGGTGATGTTGTTGTTGATCCTGAATGGGGCGCTAAGCAAAGACCGTACTTCCCTTTCTATCACTGAGTTTCCTATGAGATTGCCGCTAGCCAAGTATCTCACCTCATGCCTTTATCAATCTATGGGATCTTGGGTACCTACAAGTCCATAGATAGATACGAGAGGTGAAGAAACAAAAGATACAAATTACAAATCCAAACAAAATACAATTCTCCCATGATCTAGATGCACATAATTGCTGCGAGGTTTCTCCCCAACCCGCAGCCCGTGAGGACTACTCACTCATAACAAATAGATCAGAGATAGAAAACATCATGCAAATACTTAAAGTGAAATCATATATTCTTACAATGGTCGCCAAATCACAAGGAGATCTAAAAGTACAAAGCAATGGCTATGGCTAGTGCAGGGATGGATGGTGGATGTGATGAACAATGGATGAACAATGGTGTGTATCTCCTTTGGTGGTGTTGTGATGCAATCTGGGAATGGCAGCTCTCTGGCCGGCGGCTGGAGCCTCAAAATATATAGGCATCTTCACGAAAGTTGTAGGGTTTGACGAGATGAAGCCATCGCCACCTGGTGTGGGTGGGCAGTATGGGCGGACCGCGCCCGTACCAGTGGTCCTTAAGCGTGCTGACGCCCTGGTAAGCTTCTCTAATTACTTGGTCATGTGTACATCCTCAAAATCCTTCATTATGACTCCTTATTTCGCCCTAAAAGCAGTGATTTCCTGCACAACATAAATCAAAGAAGGGATTTGCATATCTTTGCAATTATTAGTCATTAGTGGCAAAAGTTGAGAGTTTCTTTGGCAGTTCCTTAACCAAAAACAATGTTTAAACAAAGTGGAAGATGGCAAAAATCTGAGCCATCAGCAGCCTTCGCATTCAGCGCCAGCACGTCGGCAATCTGGACGACTCCAATCACGGAAGGAAACCCGCTCGTCGCATCGTCAAGGTCGAAATCCTCCGAGAAATGTGCGAGTGCAAGGCTCAACGCAGCAACCACCCTGTTATGAAACGCAGAGTGCATCATACACCTAACGACGATCGGCACTTCCTCCAGGTACCTACACACCTTAGCGAAGCCCTCGTGTATCATCTCGGTGGGGGAAATGCCCTAGAGAATAGCACGGATGTTGGGGATATACTTTCCGAGTATCCTCACAGTTCCTCACTGACCAGGGTGGCCCACTTCGGGTTAGAGCTTTGCTTCACAGGCGGCCCAGTCAGGGAAAGAAGACGGAGTCCAATCCGGCTACGGGAAGGCCCAGAAGACTTACCGACTTAGGCCCACTGTGTTACTTGTAGTTCAAGATGTACTCTGTAACCGACTCTTAGTCGTAGCCGGATAGATCTCTCCTGTAAACCTTAGGCCGGATATCTATATAAGCCGTCCTAGGGAGAGCCTTTAGGGCACCAACACTTTAGACCCTCAATAGTCTACAATCTCAACTCGCACAGGAGAACCCTTGTAACCCATATTCTGGCTCTGCCGTATTACTGGATTGCTAGCAGGAGTAGGATCCGTCCAAAGCCGGAGGATTCGAACCTGGGTAAACTTGTGTGCTCACCGTCCCAGAACACCGTACGTCTCACACCCCTCTCTTCCGCACGCCTCGAGGACTCCCTCATGGTGTACTTGTCCTCAATTCGACGATAGTTGGCGCCCACTGTGGGGCAAGTGAGCTTCGGATCTGCGTTCCGAGCGGAATCTGCAAGAATCAGAATCGGTGAAACTATCGCTGTCGGTCGCATCCTCTACGGCAACGATGTCCCTCTCATTGTTCTCGACGAGACTTGGATTCCGGCTAGGGAGTCCATGACTGCCTACACAATCATGTCTTTTGGCGAGATCGATGTTTACATCGGTTTCGCTGAACCTGCCCCACCCACCTCAGTGGTGATGATAGAGGCATAAGAATCTTCTGGGTCCCCTTTATCCGTGGAGGCGACAGAGTTCCGGATCTCAGAAAACCCTAATCGCACCCAGCCCGCACCAGTTGTGGAGATAGTGGAGAAATCCGAGCCTGAGGAAGACCTAGCGGTCAAAATCGAATCTAGAGTGGATCTCCCTGGAGAACCCGGATCCCAGATCGACCCACCCACGGAAGTTGAAATCCAGGAGGAGCTCATCAACGACATTGATTCTGGCTTTGAGGATGCTGGGATAGACAGACCTTTCCTAAGGTACACACTGCAACGTATGATAATGCAGGATGCAAGCGCAGATGCAATTCTCGAGACCATCAAAAGTTTCAACATGGCTGACCGCGAGAGCCGCAGGTACCTTAGGAAGCACGCGTTGCACTTCGTCGGATATGTGGGATCCGGATCCGGCTCTGCCGATGCTGGAGAGGACACCGACTCTGTGCTAGAGGCAATTGGAACGAACGCCGACGTACCCGCATCCTCGGATGAATCGATGATGTCAGCGGATTTCTGAAAGTTCTCCGAGGAATACAAATAGGAGTACAACTCCAAAGCTGCAGAAGAAGGAGAAGCCATGGATGAAGGATCCGGGGAACACTCTCCCAAAGTGCAGGATGACATGGAAGTCAGAGATAATCCCGAGGTCCAGATGTCCGAAAGTACCAATCAGAGCTTGACTCCGGGAAACGGACCCAAAGCCGTCTTTGCTACCGGCGCTGCCAAGAAGGCAATGAAGAGGAACAAGAAGAACAAGACCCCGGCAAAAGACCTCTGACAGAGGAGGTGATTACTGAGGAATACGAAGAAGACTCGGATGGAGCACTTATCCCAGACGAGCCGAAAAAAGAAGAATCGGTGGATGGACACGTCATCACTGAAGGTGCGTGTAAACTCATCGATGCTGCATTAACCATACCTATTCCTACAGGTGCAGAACTTACTGCTGAAGAACAGGACGAGAGGGCACATGCCCTAGATGCGCGTCGTCAAGTACTCCTCGATGAAGCCAAAAACATTGAGGAGGAAAAGAAACGCATGGCATCTGCGGGGAAGTACAACTCCAGCCAATACCAGAAGACCAGGAAGTGTCACACCAGTGACAACCAATTCCCGCAGATCCACGCCATCCTTTTCGGAGATGAGATGGGGAAGCCTCGGAAAGATAGTAAGGGAGATTGGATATATCCAACCCCAGTACAGAATACCGTGGCAGCCCGAGAAATTCTATCGGTTAATCCAGGACCGGAGGAAATCCAGTTGGAAATCAAACTACTCAACAATGGACTGGAGCAGGAAAAGGTCGCCATGTCCGGAAGTCAAAAACTGGTCTCGAATTCCGACCAATGTCGCACAGATCCGGCATGGGCTGACGTAAGACCCCAGCGCGTTCAGGAGCAGTATCATCGCCCCGAGTGCCAGGAAGACAATTATTCGAGAACCGGATCGTCAGGACAGCACCGCAGAACTTCACGTGACTAGAGCAACTTCGCCCCAACGGCTGAAAAAGAGGCCATTGCTGCACTAAATCCGAGGAATCCTCTTCGATGAGAGTCGAACGATCGAAGGGGAGAATATAAAGAGAAACATCCGGAGGAGGATCTTCAAAAAATGCCACCTCCTAGACATGGAAGCCGTCCGGCTGAGCCTCACCGCGGTGGGAACGACGGACGAAGGAACGACGGAAACCATGCCGGGAAAAGCCGGCAGGGGGCTCGTCGTAGTGAAGACCCTCCGCAGAACCGGAATAATGACGCTCTGGACGAAGGCCTGCGATCAGCCGAAAACAATCCAGCTGCCCCACCCTCTCCACCAAGCAGTCATCACAACGGCTCTCAAGGGGGACAAGGAGGACGACTTGGCGGAGGAGGAAGCCGAAGTCCGGCTCCAAGGCACCGCAGCCACAACTGACATTCGGGACGATCGCTATCCCCGAACGACACAAGGTATAGGATCAATTCCAACATAGAGGCACGGCGCTATGAAAACGATGATATCTACGTGGGCCCAAAATGCTTCGGACCACGCATCAGAGCTACAAGATTCCCGGAAGGATTTGCTATCTTAAGATATATCCAAGCCTACGATTGCATTGCTCGGCCAGATACCTGGCTACAGGATTTTTTCCAAGCTTGCTGCATCGTCAAAGGCGGAAATAGCTTGGTCGCAACCCGATATCTCCCACTTATGTTGCGGAAGATGGCACGATCATGACTTAATGAACTTCCGGAGAACACCATCCATAACTCGTATGACATGCAAAGTGCGTTCTTTCCGAATTTCGAAGGCACATATCGGAGGCCCTGTACGGTCTGAGACCTACATCGTTGCACCTAGAAAGCCGGAGAAACTTGGCGGGATTACCTCGGACAATGGATCAACACCAAAAACTCCTGTGAAGGATTAAATGATCAAACTGCGATTGAAGCTTTCATTGCAGGTCTCCCAATTGGTCTACTGCGCCATCGCTTGAAGTGTGACAAGGTCACTGATTTGGGAGAGATGATAGAAACAGCGAGCAAGTATGCAGATGCCTACGATGATGCAGAGGGATTACTCAATGCCCTGGCTGTGCCACAGTCGGCAAAACAACCAAAGCAACAGGCTCAGAAGCGCAAAAATACCTCGAAAGAAAAACCCAATGCGGAAATGGCAGTGGTCACTTCTACTTTCAGGTCTAGAGGACGCGGCGGAGGCCGCAGGCGTGGGCGTGGAACTTCAAGAGTCCAAGGTAGAGGAGACCAGCAACCAGGCAAAACCTACTCTTGGGCTGACATTGCCAATAACCCATGTGTGCATCACCTAGATGCCAATGGGGGCTCGTCCCACACCAACGCTGAATGTCGTTTCAATGACGACATCAAAAGAGATGACACCACGGGCTACATAGCTAAGCGGAAGAAGGGAAAGAAGAATCCAGAAAAATAAAAAGAGACCAAGGAAGATTCCGACATGGAGGAAGCTGATGCTTCCAATCCCAAGCCGGAAGGTAAGAAAACGTTTCCCACCAAGAAGGACACTTATGTCACTTTCCTCGGGTCTCAACCAGCAAAGGTCAAGAAAGCAGTTCTACACGAGCTCAATGCAATAGTTCCGGCTGTCCCCAAATACTTGGACTGGTCGGAAGTGGCAATCACATTTGACCGCATTGATCATCCACCTAAGTTGCACAGGCGAGGAAAATACGCCTTAATCATCAATCCACTTATTGACGTTTATGGTTTCTCCAAGACCCTCATGGACGGCGGAAGCAGTATCAATACTCTCTATGTCGAAACGCTATGCCGGATGAAGATCTCGGAAGCCCAGCTGAACCATAGCTCTGTGATCTTTCATGGAGTTGTCCCAGGAAGACAAGCCAATTCCCCGGGAGAGATCACTTTGGATGTTGCCTTTCGAACTCCAAAGAACTATCGGACGGAAGCACTTTCCTTCGAAGTGGTCCCGTTCAAGATCGCATACCACACTATATTCGGACGTCGGCCTTACTGGGCTTTTATGGCTCATCCGTGTTACATTTACAATATGCTGAAAATTCCAGGTTCCAACGGCGTGATCACCATCAGGGGAGACCCGAAGAAAGCACGCGAGTGCGAGGATGGAAATGCCGCCTTTGCCGAAGCCGTGCTGCACGCCCAGGAGTACCAGGAGATCAAGAAGAGCATAGATCCGTCCGAGATGCCCGCAACAAAGAAGGAGGTGACAAAGCCAAATCCGGAGTTCAAGGCATCAGAAGAGACGAAGAAGACGCCGTTGAAGGATGATGACCCCTCCAAGGTGACCTAGATAGGCGTAGGCCTAGGTAGCGCATACGAAAGCACGCTCGTCAAGTTCCTCCAAGCAAATCAAGATATCTTCGCATGGCAGCCATCTGACATGAACGGAGTACCTAGGGAACTTGCCGAGTACTCTCTAAATGTAAACCCGAACGCTAAACCCGTCAAACAGTCCCTACGATGATTTGGTGACGAAAAGCATAAGGCAATAGCTAAGGAACTAGCACGGCTCGAGTTAGCCAGATTCATAGAAGAGGTCATCCACACTGAGTGGTCGGCCAATCCTGTAATGGTCCCTAAAAAGGACACCACTAATTTAAGGATGTGTGTTGATTATACTGCCTTGAACAAGGCTTGCCCAAAAGATCCGTTCGCTCTGCCTAGAATTGATCAAGTTATCGATTCTACGGCAGGCTCGGAACTCCTCTGTTTTCTCGACGCATATTCCGGCTATCACCAAATCCGGATGAAGCAATCTGACAAAGTCAAAACTTCATTCATAACCCCCTTCAGAACCTTCTGTTTTGTTACGATGCCCTTTGGGCTGAAGAACGCATGAGCTACGTACCAGCGCACGATGCAGTGTTGCCTCCACGACCAACTCGGACGCAATGTACATGCATACGTGGAGGATATTGCGGTGATGTCCAAAAAGAAGGAAATGCTGATTTCTGACTTAGAGGAAACATTCGCCAATCTACGAAAATACAACATCATGCTTAACCCAAAGAAATGTTTCTTTGGAATACCAGCCGGAAAATTGTTAGGTTCATCGTGTCTCGAAGAGGCATAGAGGTGAACCGGGACAAAATCAAGGCTATACTCAATATTTCTAGGCCAACTCGCCTGAAGGACGTACAAAGATTAACTGGTTGCATCGCTGCAGTCAGTCGGTTTATAAGCCGGCTTGGTGAAAGAGCCACACCATTGTACGAAGTCCTAAAAAAGACCAAGGATTTTGTTTGGACTGATGAAGCTGAAGCTAACTACAAGACCTGAAGAAAGTACTCTCATCTGCTCCTATCCTTGCAGCACCGGAACCTCAGGAACCGATGTTGCTTTATCTTGCTACGACAAATAAGGTCGTTAGTATCGTCATGGTGGTGGAGAGACCGGAGGAAAATGAGGAGCACCTGGTGCAGCGTCTGACTTACTTTGTCAGTGAGGTCCTGATAGAATCAAAACAGCGGTATCCGCACTATCAAAAGTTGTCTTACGGTGTTTTTCTAGCATCACTTAAGTTATGACACTATTTTCAGGAGCATCCAATTACCGTGGAGAGCACAGCTCCCATGAGAGATATAATCAACAACAGTGACGCCACAGGACGCGTTGCCAAATGGGGCATGGAGCTTTCAGCTTTTGATATTGAGTATAAACCTTGGACAACAATCAAATCCCAGATCCTTGCTGACTTTGTCGCTGATTGGACAGAGACAAAGGAGAAAATGACCCTCCCCGAGTCGGAATATTGAACCCTCTACTTCGATGGGTCTAAGGCTCGAGGGGGCTCAGGGGCTGGCGTGGTGCTCAAATCACCCCAAGGAGATAAACTTCTACACGTGTTGCAGATCCACTTCACGGCGACAAATAATATTGCTGAGTATGAAGCACTGCTGCATGGAATCCGGATTGCTAAGGATATTGGCATCCCGACGTTTGATGTGTTACGGAGATTCGGATATTGTTGCTCAACAAGTGTCGGATATTTGTAATGCAAATAAACACACGGCAGCGTATAAAGCTATCGTGGATGATATATCTAAATCGTTCGAAGGGTTTGAGGTTCAACGCATCCCTCGAGCAGAAAACAAGGAAGCATATGCACTATCTCGGATAGGCTCTGCACGGAAAGAGGTCCCGGATGGCGCTTTTTTAGAGCACCTCAAAGTTCCCTCAATAAAGGGAGTAGATGAGGAATGTCCGGCCAAATCCGACTCACCTCTAATAGCAGTTCTAGCTGTAATTCCCAGCTGGACTCAACCCTACTTAGATTATCTGGTAGATGGCAAATTACCCAAAGACGAGGTTCTGAGCCGGCAGATTATCCGACGAGCAAAAGCCTATACAATTGTTAAAGGTGTGCTCTATAAACAGAGTGTTTCTGGGGTTTTTCAGCGCTGCGTGTCTCCGGAAGGAGTGGAAATCTTAAGGGAAATCCACGAAGGCGAGTGTGGTCACCATGCTGTAGCCAAATATTTAGTGGCAAAAGCTTTTAGACACGGATTTTTCTGGCTTACAACTCAGGCAGATAATGAACGATTAGTCAAGACGTGCAAAGGCTGCAAGAAGTACGCCAAACAAGCTCATGTTCCGGCTGATCAGCTGCGAACAATACCTATAACATGGCCTTTTGCGGTCTGGGGGCTTGATATGTTAGGACCATTTAAACGAGCTCCAAGTGGATTTACTCATCTCTTAGTGATGGTGGATAAATTCACCAAATGGATTGAGGCTAAACCTGTCACTAGTTGTGATGGAGCAACAGCCAAAAGATTTGTCGAGGATGTTATAATCCGGTATGGGTATCCGCATAGCATTATCACGGACAACGGGAGTAACTTTTCTATGGGAGAATTGACTGAATTCTGCAACGAGCAAAATATCCGGCTTGACATTGCATCAGTCGGACATCCACAGGCTAATGGACAAGTCGAAAGAGAAAATGGTTTAATCCTACAAGGCCTAAAACCGAGACTCGAAACACCACTACGACGTGCTGCGGGGGCTTGGTCATAGGAATTACCCTCTGTAATATGGAGTTTACGAACGACTCCAAACAGGTCAACCGGATACACACCTTTCTTCTTGGTCTATGGCGCAGAAGCAGTTCTTCCTAGTGATTTGATTCACACTTCTCCTAGAGTGGCTGCGTATATTGAAGAGGATGCCAAAATTTCTCGACAAAATGATCTCGACTTAGTCGAAGAAGTTCGCGTCGTTTCTGAAATGAGATCTACAGCCTATCAGCAGAAGTTACGCAAGTATCATAGCCAGAGAGTCCGAAATAGATCTTTCAATAAAGCTGATTTGGTTCTCCGGCTTATGCAACAAAGAAAGCACAAACTTTCCCCAGTATGGGAAGGACCCTTTTTAGTTAGTCGAGTATTGCACAATGGTTCGTACTACTTAACTGACATGAGGCCAGTCAAAGAAAGACCTGCTACTAAGAAGAGAAAGAGAGATGGAGGCAATACAAATCTGGATGAGTTAGACAGGCCATAGAATATTGCTCAGCTACGTCCTTTTTATTCTTAGTTTATCCTTCTTTGTAATCATATATATGTACATGCTCTGTGAGAAATAAAAGTTTTGGTTGCCTCAAGTTTTTCCGAGAAGTTTTTACCATCTTATTTCCGAATGATCATATCATAGTCGAAAATCCAGAATACTTGAAAGTACTTTATGCTCATGTTCGTTCTGGTTTATATCTCTGATTTTAAAATTGCTACCCTCGGGTATAACTCTAAAGTTTCTAGTCTTTACTTTGGTTATTTATCTGATTGCTGGATGCGGGCATTTCTGAGTAGTGAATTGTTGGTACTGGAAGCCGGCTTTGTTTGCGAGTTTAAACTAGTTTAGCGATTGAGCTCCGTTGCTCGGCAAAGTTTCCGGCAGAAGGTTTAGCCGGCTCACGAAAGGGACGAGGCGGAAAGCCAGATAAACGATAAGTATAGACAAAAAAACACAAGTGCTTATGTAAACATTTCAGGCACACAAAAAATTAAAGCCAAAAGTGATGAATAGATCAAAAGCTTAGCACTAGCAAAATTATAGTACTGCATATTTACAGGCCCATCATGTTTTTCAGAATAACACAAGTATTTCTGTTAATCTACGATGCAGGAGAGGAAGGAGTTGCCGCCTCACTGGATACATCGCCTTGGTATCGTTCCGAGATGTCCACATCCGAAACGGTGTGGTCATCGTCCGAAACTTCTGCTGATTCTTCTGGAGGCGGAGGCTGTCCACGGGGGTGAAGAAAGGAGTTTCGTAGCTGGCTAGATCAGCCACGTGACACCCATATCCGGCACAGGAGTCCATGATGGCTTGAATGTCCTGCTCCTGGCCATCTTCATCTACTTTGCAGTACCCTCTGGTCACTTGCCATATTTCCATGTTTCCATGGTGGCTCACGACCATGGTGAGAGCATTTTGCACCGTAGTCCGTGCGTAAGACATGTTCCAATCCTGGACAAGTGGCGGCATCTCCTTTGCCTTTTCCCGCACGTGAAAATCCGACATGCTATGCATGTCCGGAATCTTGAGAGCTTCGCCAATGTCCTCAAGGGATTGGCAGAAGTCATGAAGCAGGTCACTGACTTGGGTAAGCCGGTGGGTGCGGGGCTCGGCGGAGGAAGAGTCCGTCAGGTTTAGAGGACCTATAAACAAAAGCAATTAAAAGAAATCCGACATTGAAAGAAGTCGAAGATAAAAGACAAGTCAAACAAATGGAACGTACCGAAAATGACATCGTCAATTTTGGTCTTCTCTTCCCGGAGACTCTGGAGTTCAGCCCGGAGCGCCTCGGAAAGGTCCCTCTCTCTACAAAGCTCATTATTGAGGTCCGAGATTTTTTGATCTTGAGCAGCGATCTTGCAATCACACTCATCAGTAGCCATGGAGGAGGACTCAAGGATTTGAGCAATGCACTTTTCATGATCCGCCTTGAGCTGATCCAGCTCTTGGCGAAGCTCCTTGTTCTCCACCACCAAAGTCTTGAGGTTCTCGGCCTCTTCAATCATGGCACGGGATTGTTTCACCAGTGCTGTAAGTTAAAAAGAACAACAGTTCAACGAAAAAATTCGACATTGAAAACACAAAGACAAGGTTTGAGTCTCGGAATGTTTACCTTGGGCTTCATCCTCGGCAACTTTCATCTCAGCATTTTTAAGTCGGAGAGCTCTGATCTCTCTCCGCTTATCACAGACATTCTTCAACAAATCCTGGTTATAGGAATATACTTTCTGTAAGTCAGAATACCCAAAGTCAGAAAGCTACTAAAGACTCGGGCTAATATTTTTTCTAATATCAGCACGAGCCTTGGGGGATACACTAGTTAGTTCTTTGGCATCCTAAGGAAGCATAAACCCGGATTATTTATCCTACTTCATGCTTGGGGGCTAGAGGATATGATATGAAATAAAGGAAAAAACAAGAGTTAGAATTCTGACTTACATATTGTTCACGAGTAAGTTTATCCAAGCTCGCGTTCACTTCAACTGCAACCTTCCCAGCGAGAGTCAGAGGGGTCACAGGAGCAGTTGGAAGCTCCCCGGACCTGATCCTCTCATTGCAAAGACGCACTTGTTCAAGAAGATCAGAGTGCTTGACGTCCTCCGCTTCTTGCGCTTCTTCTTCGGCAGTTAAGTTTCTTTTCTCCAGGCATTGCCTGGCCAGCCGCTGGATCTCTTCAGAAGATTTCCGGGATAGGCCAAACTTGGCAAGTCCAGGATTGCTGATAAGGTTGTCGGCAAAGGTTTTTGCCGAGGGATCATTTCCCAAAGAGGGTTCACCCTTATCTAAATCTGACTCACCCATGGTGACGTCAGTTCGCGATTCAAGGATCGCAGGCTGCATTGAAGGAGCCGGATCTTCAGCGGCAGCCGGAGAAATTACCGGTGTTGCGGAAGGTTGAGGGGCAGGAGTCGGAGGAGCCACGGTAGGGGAAGCTATGGTAAGCTTCGTCTGTCGCAGGGGCTTCAAAGAAGTTCCCTTCCCCTTGCCTTTGATGACCTGTTTAGCTTTGAGAATGTAATAAAGTCGGAAACATTACATCTTGGAAGGAAATTCGAGTAAAGTGCAAAGGCGGAAGTTCTGATTGAAAGTTACCTCTTCACGACGGGCACCTCATTTGTGCCAACAACCACTGTGAGAGCTTTGTGCTTCTTGAGCGCAAGGTCCGGCAATGGGACCACCTCTGTCTCCTGAGAAAACTCTAGAGAATAGACTTCGAGCGGAGCAAATTCCGACTAGGGGAGGTCAGCAAGCTGAAAAGAAGAAAACATATCAGTATGGCAGTGTAACGATTGAAACACATAAAAAGGTTTACTGATAGAATCTTACTGGCACTACAGGGTTTTCCGCCGTATGCAAATCCGGGATCCTCCTCTCGATCCGCTCCCTTATCAGCCACTTGATCTGGCTTATATAGCCCTGTGTGGTGTAGGCTTTGGGGCTAATGCAGAGGGAGTCTTTTTTGGACGACGAGATGGAGTGCATCAGTCGGTCTCCGTGGTACTGAAGGGGCTGGATCTGGCGTGATACCCAGCATTAGACCAAGTCGGATCCCTTCAGTCCTTTGTGTTTGATCAGATATTCGACCTACCTCTTAGCGAGGATCAGATCGTCCCTGAGAGTCGGAGCGGCCTCGTCCCAAGACGGTTGGGCCGTGGCAGCTCCGTCAACAAAAGCTGGCAAAGCAGTAGCTTTGCCGGGAGCCGGAATATCCCTATGATAAAAGAATGTGGCTGGCCACTATTTGACCGAGTCACTAGCTAGGATTTGGGGATATGCATGCTTGCGTCTAAGTGAAAAACTAATGGTACCGGTGATATAAGGAACACCGGCATTCATAGAATTTCTCCGGACATGAAAGTAATACCGAAATAAGGTCAAACTTGGCCTAGTGCCGAGAAAGCCCTCACACAAAGAAGCGTAAGCGCTCATATCTAGAAGAGAGTTGGGAGGAAGATGGTGGAGTTGAACACCGTAATGGTCAATCACCTCGGAGAAGAACTCCGAGGGAGGAAACGACAAACCTCTGTCGAGGTGGGTGCCAAAGTGGACCCGCTCGCTGGTGCCCGGGTTGGGGACGGTTTCCTCGAAGCCGCTCCGCCAGTCGCCAGCACGGAGGACCCCTTCTGTCTCCACGTTCTGGAGCTTCTCGTCGTCGAGTATGAAGGGGATCTAGACCCCATGGAAGCTTTCCTTCTCCGCTGCCGCTTCTGTCGCTGCCGTCACCGCCGCTGCCGCTAAGCCATAAGAGGAAGAAGAAGCCATTTCTCCGGCGAAGCAGATGACCTAGGATGGGCGGCGCTGGGAGTTTTTGGGGGAAAGTAGAGGAGCTCTGTGCGCGCGGGGGAGATTTGGAGGAGAGGAAAAGGAAAGAGAACAGGTGAAGAGAGAAGGAGAAAATCCTAACCCCTTATGTCCACCTAACCGCGCCAAGATTCGTGCAAATGCTACAGTGTAACCGCCACACGTCGTGGAAGGAACTGGGAATGACCCACGCGATGATTACATCGCCTTGATCTCCGCGTACGCATTGAAATGGCGCCTCGGTTTCGCGAACCGCGGACCCACCAACGGTCATGCTGACAGGATGTCTGTCAGATGACGTGACTTGACCATGACTTGTGTCAGGTGGCGTTAGAGATCAAGTTCTGGCTTAGTTTGAAATCAAGCTGGAAAATCCGAGTAACTTGTTGATAGGTTCGACTTATTTTTTAAAACCCGGATCTTATTTTTTTTGTGAAGTTTTAGGAACCCTTCAAGATTCTGCAAGCCAAAGATCAAGCTAGACGATGATAAATCCAACATTGGATCTTGGAGGCCTCCGGGGGCTGTTGTTGGGGATATACTTTCCGGGTATCCTCATAGTTCCTCACTGACCAAGTTGGCCCACTTCGGGTTAGAGCTTTGCTTCACGGGCGGCCCAGTCAGGGAAAGAAGACGGAGTCCAATCTGGCTACGGGAAGGCCCAGAAGACTTACCGACTTAGGCCCACTGTGTTACTTGTAGTTCAAGATGTATTTTGTAACTGACTCTTGGTCATAGCCGGATAGATCTCTCCCGCAAACCTTAGGCCGGATATCTATATAAGTCGTCCTAGGGAGAGCCTTTAGGGCACTAGACTTTAGACCCTCAATAGTCTACAATCTCAACTCGCACAGGCGAACCCTTGTAACCCATATTCTGGCTCTGCCGTATTACTGGATTGCTAGCAGGAGTAGGATCCATCCAAAGCCGGTGGATTCAAACCTGGGTAGACTTGTGTGCTCACCGTCCCGGAACACCGTACGTCTCACACCACTCTCTTCCGCACGCCTCGAGGACCCCCTCATGGCGTACTTGTCCTCAATCCGACGACAACGGATGCACATCGACGATGTTGTGGCAGACCCAAGCACTGCCTTGATACAATACTTGGCCCCATACTGAAGCACTGATGGATCCCTCAGACCTATCACATCTGCAAGGCATCAATACACTTCATCTGCTCGGGGACTCGGTCGCTCGAGGATTCAATCAGTCCCAATATAAAAACCAGACAAAGAAACTCACCAAGAAGGAGTCAGCGGTTCTCTATGAAGAATTTCTCCAGGTCGGAGAACTTTGCCTGCAACTCCATGATCACGGAGTCAGAGGCCTTGCGGTCCTTCTCTGCCTCCACCAACACGGTTTTGGTGTTCTCCGCTTCAGCCAACACGGTCTTGGCCTTCCCCTCCGTCGCGGCGGCAGTCGCCTTCCACTACAAATTATTCATATTTTCACTCATCACATGCTACATATTTCTACAACTATGACTATTATGTATGATTACTAGTTCTCATTCATTTTTGACATGGGCTTTGCACAACTAGTAGTTTTATTAGGATTTTATTACTTTTTCTTGTCTTTGACTTGTGTTTAGGTGTTGTGCTAGATTATGTATAAAGGAAGGAAAAAGGAACCAAGAATATGCAATATGGAGGAGCTGCACACACCACACTTAGCCATTTGTGAGGTGGAAAAGTCGATTTTTCTATAAACTCCAATGTAACACCCCCAAGATTAAGGCTAGACAAATCCCAATCTTTTGTCTGATATAAGCCTAACCTAAATCTCAGAAGCATACAGAGAGAGAAATCGGTAACATTACAGTGACCCTATGACACAAAAATTATTACAGCAAGCTCATAACTGAGCAAACAACCAAAATATTACAATCAGAGGTCATTGACCACAAACATCAAACAACGAAAGGCAAATTATGCTATTAAGTATAGCAAACTTAACAAATGGCCTAAGAGGCATGAAGCATAACGATGACGTCCCAATCCATAGATTCTAGGCTGCCGACCGGGAACCCCAAGCTACTCATCGATGTCGATGCTGTAACAAACTCATCTTCTATGGTAACACTTACCCGCTGCAAAAGTATCAACAAAGCAAGGCTGAGTACAGGGTGCACTCTGCAAGACTTATGGTTGGTGGGGTTACTTTGCATAAAGCTAGCTTTGTTGTAAAATAGGTAGGAGAAGCTCGACTAAATAGAACTTTTTAAAAGGGGATAAGAAAGACGATATCTCTAGTTGTGATCTTCTTTTGATATCCACCAAAACTTTATCAGCTGAACCTACCAACTAGGATCACCCCCTCGATCCCTGAGGAAGCATCCTTAAGCACAAATTACTTAACTTGACAAGTTTTACGATTAAGTTATAGTGTTCTCTATTATCATCACATCCGTTCCCAAGTCGTCCATAACCGTGGACACGGATTTTCGAAAAGATTATTAACCCTGTAGGGGTGCACAACTTTACCCACATGTACCAACCAATTCTTAGTGCTAGTTAACATTAGCCCTTTTCCTTGGAAGGCCGACAGAGAGTGGTTGACCACGACCTTTACCATGCTTTCACCAAGACCATGAGTCACGCCCTAAGGAGATGCCGCTATAACGGGTCAAGTCCCGAAGCCGGTCCCTAGAGATGTGTGCGGGGAACAATATTACGGAGGCCGTGCCTCTCCTATTCCCGGCCACGCTTACCTACCTGTATGAATGCACCTCCTCCACCTCCTTCAAGAACGACCAGAATGCATATGTCTAATGGAACGCCCGAACTATGTGACTCATGGAATCTACTAGGCAAGTTAGTTGGTCGAGGGGGTTTCCAAGCCCTCGTGTGGCTGTAAGCTCGTCTTGGTTCAAGAGGCAAGAACTCAGATCCTAGTAGCGGCAAGTATGGGACTGCAAAAACCACAACCCGACATGGCCTCTGATACAAGCCTTATCATGTTTATCATCTCTGATCATACCACGTCATCCTGTCCAACTAGGTTCATTCGTAGCTCTGATTCATCAACCGGATGGACCAACGGTAACAGCTAAGCTTGGATAAGCATAACGGATATAACATCTCTAGCGAAGCTCATAAGCCAAACCCTAGTTATGCTAGGAGCAGTGGATCAGGGAGTATAGGCTACAAGAAACATGCATCAGATAGGATTACTCTATCTATCGATAAAATACTTTAGAATCGTATGCACATGGCAAGAATGAAATACTTTGAAATCGTAGGATTTTATCATGTGTGGGGTTTTGCTTGCCTTTGCCTGTTAATACCCAACTATAGATTTCCAGGGTTCATCAAATGGTCTTGTTCGTCGATAACCTTTGATGGTGTTGATCTCGGTCTTCACCATTGGACTCGATCTCGTTGCTCACATCAACTCCAAGGTCTACCGAGAAGAAGCGGAAACACCGGAAAGGAAAGCAACAATCAACACATGGCATCGGTGCAATGCTCAAGCAAGGATGATGATATGACAAGTTAAAGTGTATTGTAATGAAACCGTAAGGCATGCTTGGTAATTTAAGCAGGGTCCGAGGGGTACCAACCCTAATTCGGAGAAACCCCGGATGCATATGAGAGGGGTTATTTTGTTCTTCTAATTAAAATTGTCATTTAAGTTGCTTAACAATGCATTATCATGAGTCTATTGTATAGATCTCATTTTTCTGAACATTTTGATATATTATACATATTTTTCTGATTTAAAATGAATTAGTTATGATTTTTCCCAATTTTAATCCATTTTTAAATCATTATTAAAACAATTAAACATTTTTGGAATTTATTAAATTATTTTCCAGCTGGCCCCACATGTCAGACTTTTATTAATTTCAGAAATAATTTCCAAAAAGATTAAAAACCTGATAGACAGGGCCCACAGGGGTTATTTTTATTTCTAGAAAAAAAATTACAAAAACATTTAAAATAAAGAAAAGGGATTAATGACGCCAGCGTGACGCCTTGCTGACGTCATCAATGGGGGAAGCTGCTAGGTCACTGATCGATCAATCGATCTGAGGCTCACGGGGATGCGCCGAGGGGCTGGTTAAAGAGAGGAGGCCGAGACGGACCGAGAGGAGGCCAAGAAATGGTCATCGGAGCAGCGAGTACAACGGTGGCTGACAGCGGAGGCTGTAGGTGGTCGTCGGGGAAGCAGGCCAGAGCGAGAGAGGAGAAGAGGGATGGCGCCTAAGCACTAGTAACTCACCCTGGTGGTGTTGATGGTGTCGGCGAGGAGCGAGGAGGCCGGAATCGAGGAACGGCGACCGGCATCGGGAACGAGGGGTAAATTGAGATGATTGGGGCGTCTCCAGCTCAGGCGCTTGTACTAGAAGAACGAGTAGACGATGGCGGTCCTGGTGGTGGTCTTAGATGGGCTCGGGGTGGCCAGAATCGGTGGAGGCGATGACGGTCGGCGAGGTAGGGTTTCAGCCAGAGAGAAATTGGGGAGAGGGAGGAAGCTAGGGCTTATCCGGCGGTGGGAGGGGTACTTGTAGACGTCTGCAGCATCGGTAGCATGAATCGTGGCGAGGTGGGTATCGTAGTGCCGGTGGATGGTGGCTACAACGACAGCGAGGTGCTTGTCCTTCTGGCGCGAGGTGGAAGACGACGGAAAGATTGGCCGAAGGGGTACTGGGTCTGGGTGGGCAGGTCTGGGCCGCGCCTGGGCTGCTGGCGGCGATGGATAGGGAGAGGGCGGACTGGGTTGCGGCCTAGTTTGGTTAAAAGCATTTTTTATCAAAGCCTTTTTTTCTTTTCTGGTATTTTTGTTTTTCTCTTTCGTAATTCAGTTTCAAACCTGTTTTGAATATTTCTAAAATACTAGAACTTTTATAAACTTCTCAAAATACTGTAGAGCCCTTATAATCCATTTGGGCTCCATAATTTTGGTAGTTTTCAAAATACCAAACCCTTTTGAATACATTTCAAAGAGGAAGGAAATTAGGGTTTAGGGTTCGCATATTATTTTCTTCCATGCATTTTAAGATATGATGCTCATGTATGCACACTCAAACCCTAATTACTGTTATTAAAACTATGGGTGTTACAACTCTACCCCCCTTAACAGAATCTTGTCCCGAGATTCGTAGGTAGGAAGATAGAAGGAACATGGTTACACTAGACTTCGACGATCTTCTCGAAGAGGTTGATCCATGCCACCATTATTGAATGAATGAAACGTTTCATTTCTTCAAGGTAGCTGCACACACTAAAGAAGAGGGAAAGACACAGAACCACGAACAGAGTATCTCATGGTCAACTCGTGGATAGATGTTTCTCAACATCTCTAGAGTCAACGAGCATGAAACATGTCAAGGTAGAGAGGGAACAAAAGGAGAAGGTTTCAAGGTGTTGGACATATGGTCTTCATAAGGATTGAGACCATGGAACTTCATAAGAGTTTAAGCTTCTGAAAAGTAGAGTTTACTAAGGAGAGAACATGACCATAGACTTCAAAAGGGAACCTCTACTAAACCACGTAGGTAAAGCTTCAGAGATATAGAGATAGGGATAACCAAGCTGTTGAACTACTTTTGATATAGAAGGATCACTTTGTTCAACATAAGGTTAAGACAGAAAGGTGTTTTGTGGCGAGGACCCATAAGAGTCACAAGGAACATGTAACAAGAGGAACTTCTGATTATTGAAATCATAGTCGCTCTTCGAACATGTTAGAGGAACTGAAGAAAATTCTTTATTCATCTAGGTCTATCAAAATCTTTGCCAAAGATCGTGATATCACTTTACACCACTAAAATGAATCTATAAGAAGATTCCTGATGGCAAGAGGAAAAAGAAACTTCATTCTCAGACTTCAGTTGCTTGGCACAACAAGATGCTTGTCAACATAAAAGAATCTGGAGGATCGACCGAGACACATTTAGCAACATTACTTTAAATGGTCTCCTTGATGTTCGAAACACGAAACACCAAGTAAAAGGTCGGACTTCGGATACAAAGGAAACCATAAGCGCACTCATATAACAAATCATAGAAGGAGCCTCATGAAGAGTGGTTATTATTGTTGAATCAAGATAAAGTGACAAGAGGTCTTCTGGCTAATTGTGTCAACCACTACATCAATCTTGCCAGATTTTCAAAGAGACCAATGTCAAAAACCTTGATAAACACTAACCATCATATCTGCTTGAGATTCAGATTTGGTTAAGTAGAAAGATACTTCAGACTCAACATGTTCGAATAGAAAGTTTTGCAACATTTACCGCAAAGATAAAGTTACTAGAGTCTCAAGACATGGACTACATTGTCAGGCTCCAAAAGATGATCTAGGTTGTAGAACCACTGCATTAGAAGATTATCCAAAAGATAATTGCTCATGCATAAAGTGTTTGCAACAAAACACAACTGAATCCTTATTGGGAAACATTTAGGAGGATACTGAAGTTTGTAGAACTTCTTCTCTTCCATGACAAATCAGCCAGTGGCTTTGCGTTCTTAGAGGATGCTCTTGAGATGGAAAGGTATTGACCTACCATATCAAGAATACTTCGCACATGCTTGACTAACTTGAAATGATTCCCAAGGAAATAAAGATAACTGTACTCGAATCCACGGCGACATGCTTCAACAATTGCACGTGGCAACATGGCGATACTTCTAGGAAGACATCTAGAATATCACGAACCACCGATATGTCACTTAGTTCGAGAGGAAACTTGCTTGGCAAGGGAAGAAGACATAGTCTCAGAGCTTCGGCACAAGCCTAACTTTTTGACCAAAGAGAGTGCACTTGAATAACGGACTTGGTAGCACAATCATCCTTCGCTTAGTGATAGGCTAACTAGCATGCTAAGAACGAGACAAATGTCCTTGTTGAGGTCCAAAGCAATGATGATTGCTAAGAATCTCAGATAGCCACATTATTATGCACACGCATCATTCATGAGCATGAAAGCTCGAAGAAAGGGTGGGTAAATATGTGTAAGAGCATCACTTCATTAAGGGATCATGAAACTCAACACGACCTCTTGGTATAGAAGAGTGTGATACTTTAAGGTAGAACAGATCAGAAGTTAATCAATGCTTATCGATCTGCGGACTACAACACTTGACCTGTCTTAGATATGACGAGGTACCAGAGTTTGTTTCTCCTAACATATCGGAATGGTTTATCTTGACGGACCAAAAGAGTATCTTGCATCGAAAAGCACTGATGCACATTTACTTGGCTACCAACTGGTAGACAAAGGTCGGAAAAAAGGGAAAAAGAACATGCTCAGGATGTAATCCCGAGATGTGGATGCATAAGTCAACAAACTTCTAAGGACCGATGCTGAAAAGGGAGGGTGTGGCAGAGTCACGAGTATAGAAGTGAGACTCACGAGGAGTACTTTTTTCATGATCTATTTGGTTCCATTAAAGAACATCTGCCATACCTAGTGGTAGGGTGATACATTGCAAATGTATCTATAATTTTAGATGTTCCATGCTTGGTTTTATCCACTTTCTTGTGTTTTGTCCACACTTTGGAGTACTTTTCATATGATTTCTTGGACTAAACTATTAACAAGAGCCACAGTGCCAGCTGCCTGTTTTCTGCTGTTTTTGGTTCTAGGAAAGTCAGAAAAGGAATATTCTCGGAATTGGACGGGACAAAAGCCAAAGTGCCTATTTTTCCGGAAGTCATCAGATGCCAGAATACGAGACGGAGAAGTGCTGGGGGCCGGCCACACCACCTGGCCGCGAGGCTAGGCCTGACCCGCACCAGGGGGTGGTCTGGCCGACCCCAGCACCCCCTCAGCATCTCCTTCCGCCTATAAGATTCCCTCGAGACGAAAACCCTAGGCACCCGATCAAAAATCCACGAAATAGTCTATAGCCGCCGTCATCTCCATCCCTAGATCGAGAGGGATCTGAAGCTCTTCCTGGCACCCTGCCGGAGAGGGGAATTCACCCTGGAGGCCTTCTTCATCACCATGCAAGCCTCCGATGTGATGCATGAGTAGTACATCCTTGGACTACGGATCCATGTAGTAGCTAGATGGCTGGTTCTCCTCCTTTGTGCTTTCATGTCTAGATCTTGTGAGCTCCGTTCATGATCAAGATCATCTATTTGTAATTCTGCATGTTGTGTTTGCGGGGATCCGATGGATATTGAGATGCTATTTCAGATTGATTATTGATTCTATCATGTCTTTGTTATTTGTGATCTTGCATGCTTTCCGTTGTTAGTAGCTATCTTGGCCAAGTAGATGCTAGCAACTCCAAGAGTTAGTATTTATGCTCGATAGTGGGTTCATGCCTCTGGTAATCTGGGGAAGTGACAGAAATCTCTAAGGTACTAGATGTGATGTTCCTACTAGGGAGAAAACAACAATCCTTTGTTCATAGAACAATCGTATTGTTTACATTACACGCAATTCGTAAAGCAATAATCTGTTTCTTGCAACTTAATACTGGAGGGGGTTCGGATGATAACCTGAAGGTGGATTATTAGTCATAGATGCAGTTGGATGGCGGTCTATGTATAATGTTGTATTGCCCAATCAAGTTCCAAAGGAGTCAAAATGATTAGTATATGCATGTATTGCTTTCTCGATATTTGTCAATTGCCCTGCTATAATTTGTTCACCCAGCATGTTATCTATCTTAAGGAGAGCCACCTCTAGTGAACTATGGATCCTGATCCTTTTCTTTTACATACAATCTATAAATTGTTTACTGCTTTCTGTTTATTTTCTGCAAACTATTACTTCCTTCCATTCGATACGTTTAATCCTTTGTATTCAGCAAAACACGGTGATATTGACAACCTCATCGCAAGTTGGGGACAGAGTTTTGTGGTTGTGTTGTGCAGGTCTCCACGTTGCTACTAGCACTGGTAGTGCGCCCTGCCAAGGCTCAGCTAGCAACACCTTTGGGGTGTTTCCTTGCTCCTACTGGTTCGATTAAACCTTGGTTTCATAACTGAGGGAAACTTGCTGCTGTGCTCATCATACCTTCCTCTTGGGGTTCCCCAACAAGCTCTACATCAACTCTGAGCCATCAAGCATTTTTTTGGCGCCGTTGCCGGGGAGTCAAGGACATCTTCACAAGGGGAGTCCCTCATAACCAATATATTTACTCTGTTATTTTTGTTTTGCTTAGTTTCTTTTTGCTTTGTTTGCTTGTTTTGTTATCAAAAACACAAAAAAATTAGGCTTACTAGTTTTCTTTCTTTATTAAAAATACAAAAAAATGACTACCCTTGAAAACACTTAGTTGTGTGACTTCACTAGCACCAACAACAATTATTTTATGAGCACACCTATTGCTCCACCTGTGCCTGAAGATACTTTCTTTGAGATAAAACCTGCTTTACTGAATCTTGTTATGAGAGAACAATTTTCTAGTATTGGTAATGAAGATGCTGCTGCCCATCTAAATAACTTTGTTGAACTTTGTGAGATGCAAAAGCATAGGGATATAGATGGTGATATTATTAAGATGAAATTGTTTCCTTTCTCTTTGAGAGGAAAAGCTAAAGAATGGTTGAATTCCCTAACTAGGAATATTATTGATTCTTGGACTAAATGCAAAGATGCTTTCATTGGAAAATACTATCCACCTGCTAAGATTATATCTATGAGAAGTGAAATAATGAAGTTTAAACAATCTGATAATGAACATGTTGCTCAAGCTTGGGAAAGAATGAAATCTTTGGTAAAGAATTGTCCCACTCATGGACTGACTGCTTGGATGATCATCCAAACTTTTTATGCAGGATTGAACTATTCTTCAAGGAAAGTATTGGATTCTGCTGCTAGAGGTACCTTTATGACCATCACTTTGGGTGCTGCAACAAAACTTCTGGACAATATGATGGTTAATTATTTTGAATGGCATACTAAGAGAGCTCCACAAGGTAGGAAGGTAAATTCTGTTAAGGAAACCACCTCCTTGAGTGATAAGATTGATATTATTATGTCTATGCTTGTTAATGGAAAAGCCCATATTGATCCAAATAATGTTCCTTTAGCCTCTTTGGTTGCTCAAGAAGAGCAAGTTGATGTGAACTTCATAAGAAATAATAATTTGGCAATAATGCTTATAGGAGTAATTTTGGTAAACAATTATAAGCCATATCCTCCCAACAATGGTAATGCTTGCGGAAATTCTTACAACAATAATAGGAGTGCACTCTCTGAACTTGAAGTTATGCTTAAAGACTTTATTAGTAAACAAACTGCTTTCAATAAAACTATTGAGGAAAAAATCTCTAATGCTGAAAGAAATATAGCATCTTTGGCTGAAGTTCAATCTTCTTTGAATAAAATGGTTGCAAAACCTGAAACTAATGATAATCCCTTTGCAGCTACTAATGCTATACAAGTAAGAATTGATGAAAATGCTAGACTATTAGCTGAGTTGCATGCTAAGTGGGAAAGAGAAGATTAAATTGCTAGAAACATTAGTGTTTCTACTATCACCACCACTAGTGTTGAGGCTAGTAATAGCTCTACTACTGTAGATGATAATTTTGATTTTGATCTTGATGGTTGCAACATCTCTGAAGTTATTAAGTTCCTACAAAAGCTTGCTAAAAGTCCTAATGCTAGTGCTATGAACATGGCCTTTACAAAACACATTACTGATGCTCTCATAAAGATTAAAGAAGAAAAGATGAAACATAAAGCTTCTATTCCTATAAAACAAGAAGATGGTTGGGAACCCATCATTAATATGAAAGTGAATGACTTTGATTTCAAATCTTTACGTGATCTTGATAGTAGTGTTTCTATTATGCCTAGAAGGATTTATGATATGCTTGATTTGCCTCCACTTGTAGATTGTTATTTAATGTCCCACTTGATGATAATGCTAAAAAGAAACTCATGGGTAGTCTTAATGATGTTCTTATTATGGTTAACAATGCCTATGTCCCTGTTGACTTCTATGTTTTGGATGTTGAATGCAATGCTTCTTGTCCTATTACTTTGTGAAGACCTTTTCTTAGAACGGTTGGTGCCATTATTGATATGAAAGAAGGCACCATTAAATATCAACTCCCACTCAAGATAGGTATAGAACACTTCCCTAAGAAGAGAGATAAGATTTCTTTTGCTTCTCATATGAAAACAAAATTTGGTCTTAATGCTTCTTCATTTGAGAACACTTGATTCTTTCTTGCTTCTTATGCCCAACTTAAAGGCGTTAAAAAAAGTACTTATTGGGAGATAACCCAAAAGTTTTAGATGAGTCTTGGAAGTTATTAATTCAGTAATAACCGCTCCTTATCCTTTTTATTTGCTTTTTGTGCCAAGAGTAACCTCTAATGAGAGAGAAGTAATGATTGGAAAAGTTGTTGTCTCGAAACAGATTTTTGTGCTTCACCGTAAAAATTCGTGTAAAATCTCTGAATGTCTTTTTGAGGCGTAAATTTTTGTGCTTCTGCCCCAGGTTGTTATATAACTTTCGGTAGTTCAATACTTTTTTATTTGAGCAACAGAAGGTCTTCGAAAAAATTCATCTTTACCTGCTGGTCTGTTTTGATAGATTTTTGCCATTTTCTGCATTTGCTTCTTGTTGGTTCCTTTTTGAGTTCTTTTGGGGAATTGAGCTTTTTGAGGGAAGTAATACAGTATCTAGTGTTCTAATGGAAGTTTATTGGTGTTGGAACTGAACCTTAAGACTTATTTATCTTGAGTGCACTAATATTGCTAATAAAGATTGTGTGAAGTTTTGTATGAAGGAGAATTTTTAGGTGTATGGAAGGAATGAGTAATGAGATGAAGGATGGACTAAAGATCAAGATTGGGGATGCCACTTGTGTCACCCCAAGAAATATCTAAGAAGTACAAGCGTCAAAGGTTGGGGATGCCCAAGGCATCCCCTTCTTCATCAATAAAAATCCTAGGTTTCTTCCAAACGCTTCATTTTTATTGTTTCATGCACAGTTGTGTTGTTCTTGGAGCGTCTTCTTGTTCGTTTTCGTTTTTTTCTTTTTCTTTTGTTTTCTTAGTTTTCTGAATAAATTGGTTGGACCCCCTCTTTCATACATTGGTTTTCAAATAGTTTGGTTTGGTTTGGAAAAGAGTAGGAAAGTTCATACTTATGTGGTAAAAAGAGCTTGTTTTTGACGGTGGCCTATGCTTTGTCATGCCATGCTTGATATTGTTTTGTCTTTATGCTTAGTATTCTTTGCTGTAGCATGACTTGTTATAAACAATTGAGATTGCTTAATGTGCCTTGGATGAATCATGCGTTGCTTTAGCATATTAAAGCATAGTATAGTGGTATTCTCCCTTGATGCTTTATTTGGGTTGACTTGGCGCATGCTCATACCATGTTATGACTATCTCAAGTCACCATAAGCCTTTATGATCCTTTAGTTTTCAACTTGTAGTATCACTTTATGCTTTAATCAATGATGTTTTGTCGCTCTCTTAGTTTGCCGCTCCCAGTCTTTTGCTAGCCTCCACAACCAAGTATGAGTTCCACTCATGCATCCAACTTCCTAAACCAAGTTATTCCAAAGAGTCCACCATACCTACATACTAGCTTATGCTATTCCAAGTACATTCATGATTTTGTTTACCTTCCAAATTAAACTTGTTATGAGAAAACTAGTGATTAAAGCTCTCACGAACTTGATGGCACACTTTACTTTTTTGAATCTAATAAACTTGAACCATTGGGTCCTTCTTTGTTGCGTATATGCTTGCACTTTATCAGTTGAAATTAGCAGAACCATGTATCATGGGGAACGCTTTCAACATTGCACTTTGATACATTGCAAATGTATCTATAATTTTTGATGTTCCATGCTTGGTTTTATCTCCTTTTTTGTGTTTTGTCCACACTTTGGAGTACTTTTCATATGATTTCTTGGACTAACCTATTAACAAGAGCCACAGTGCCAGCTGCCTATTTTCTGCTCTTTTTGGTTCTAAGAAAGTCAGAAAATGAATATTCTCGGAATTGGACGGGACAAAAGCCAAAGTGCCTATTTTTTCGGAAGACTCATGGAGCCAGAATACGAGACGGGGGAGGGCTAGGGGCTGAACACACCACCCCCAGGCGCGGGCTGGGCCTGGCCGCGCCAGGGCATGGTGTGGGCCCCCTAGGCACCCCCTCGGTCTCCCTCTTTGCCTATAAGAAGCCTTCTGACCTAAAAACTCTGGGGGGGGTCAACATTTTTCTAGAAGGAGTTCCGCTCCGCCGCCACCACCAGATTCCCACCAGAAACTCCATTCTGGCACCCTGCCGGGACGGGAAATTGGAGGAGATCATCGCCATCATCATCACCATCACTTCTCCCTCGACCATCCATGTTTCCCCCATCTATGAGTGAGTAATCCCCTGCTGTAGGCCATGGGGATGGTAGGGATTGGATGAGATCGTTCATGTAATGGCATCAGATTATTAGGGCATGGTGCCTAGTATCCTCTCTTAATGCTTTATGACTTTGTTGCGACTTGTTATGCTTAATGCTTGTCACTAGGGCCCGAGTGCCATGATTTCAGATCTGAACATGTTATTGATTCATTATGATAGTATTGTTTTTGGTCTTATCTACAAGTTTTATACACACGTTGTTGTCTGGAACCAATGGCCCCGAAGGGACAGAAATCGGGATAACCGGAGGGAATGGCTTTGATATGAGGATCACATGTGTTCACGGAGTCTTAATGCTTTGCTCTGGTGCTCTATTAAAAGGAACACCTTAATTGCCAGTAGTTCCCTTGAAGCCCCGCTGCAAACAGGCTGGCAGGACAAAAGATGTTGTGCAAGTTCTCATTGCGAGCACGTATGACTATATATGGAACACATGCCTAGGATTATCTAGTACTTGGATGTTTTATCTTCTTTATCTGCAATTGCCCTATGTTCTGATTGCTATGTGAATTGTCTTGTCCATGCAACGCCCGTCCATCCATCCCTATGCCTACCGCACTCGAATCCTATTGTTTACTGCTATTGTCACTGCTGTCTTTACTTTACTACTACTGCTACTTTACTATTCCTACTACAAAACTGTTCCTACTGATAAACTGCTGTGAGCAAGATTGTTTCTAGGTGCAGCTGAATTGACAACTCAGTTGTTAAGGCTTATAAATATTCTTTGGCTCCCCTTGTGTCGAATCAATAAATTGGGTTTCACTTCCCTCGAAAATACTGCGATGCACCCCCTATACTTGTGGGTCATCAAGACTATTTTCTGGCGCCGTTGCCGAGGAGCATAGCTTTATTTATCAAGTCCACTTGGAATCACTATTGTTCAAACTAAGTTTATTTATGCCTTGTTTGCTTCTTTCTTTATCAAAAATACAAAAAAATATATAGTTCCTACTCTAGTTGTTATTTTCGTTGGTTTGTTATTGTCTTGCTTTATCATGCTTGTGGTCAATGGTTGGTTTCTTTTAAACTGAATCTTATTGGCAAGGTGGGTTCACGGAAGATCAAAAATACTATTATAAGGAACATCGCTTGTCACAAAAACGGAAACACTTATGGGAACAAATTGATAAATTGTATAACATTGCTAGAAACATGTGCTCTACTTATAATGTCACTTATTGCTTTGATAAATCTTGTTGCTGTAGGAGGTACAAGCACCTCCCTTTTCAGTGTGAGTATAATGATAATGTTACCATATCTTCCTAGGTTAAGGAAAATTATGACTTTTATGATGTGGAACAAATTAAAGAATTTATTGTTCGGAAGGGTGCGTTTGAACTTTCTAGTTTGCTTGAAAATATTGATGATTCACCTTATAAGTATGAGGTTTATGGTATACTTAAAATTTTCTTTGATAATTACAAGGAAGAAAATGGCTATATTCTTTAATATATTAATAGATGCTTTCCACAAATGGAAGAGACTAATGCCTTGCAGGATCCTATGGAAGAAGAAATTCATGAACCTGAAATCTCATTGGATGAAAAAGAGGAGGAGAGTGATGAACAAAAGGAGGAAGAATGGATTAGCTACCCATGCCTACCTTCTAATGAGAGTAACTCTTTATCCCTTACATTATTTGATTGTCCTCCATGCTTACTAAAGGAGGATGAATGTTATGTTCCTGCGGATTCTTTTGAAAATGTCTATAATAAAGCTCTAGTGCTTGTAGATCATGAAAAGCATGCTTTATGTGATAGTTATATTGTTGAGTTTATTCATGAGGCTACTGAAAATTATTATGAGAGAGGAAAATATGGTTGTAGAAGTTTTCATGGTATTGACGCACCTCTCTATGTGCTGAAAGTTTTGAAGTTACTCTTGTTTTATCTTCCTATGCCTGTCACTTTGTTCTTTGTGAATTTATTTGCATACATGATTCCTATGCATAGTAAGTGGGTTAGACTTAAATGTGTTTTGAATTTGCTTCTTGATGCTCTCTTTTACTTCAATTCATATTTATTACGTAGCATCCTCTCAAACTATCATGCCTGAATATGATAATATGTCTATTATTCTTGGGAGACCTTTTCTTAAATACTGCAGAAGCTGTTATTAATCGTAATCAAGGGAAGGTGACCTTCAATGTTAATGACAAGGAACATATTGTCTATTTCCCCAAGAAGATTGAAAGGACTTATGGTTTGAATTCAATTGAACATGTTGAGGGCATTCAAGTTGGAGAAATAGATTGTCCCATACCAAGAGAAAAATTTGAAACTATTATGATTGGGACCATTGCTATCAAGGTTGAGGTAACATAATCATAGTGGAATACAAAGTTTTGTCGCATATGAAATTGTTTTGGTAAAAGACCTGATCAACCTTGTTAACAAAAGGATTTCATTAAACAAAACAATGTTTTCACCATGATTATCTCCGCTTACTTCTATTCTATCCATTTTTAGTTTTTGCTTATGCCTAACTCAAAGGCGTTAAAGAAAAGTACTTATTGGAAGATAATCCAAAAGATTTAGATGAGTCTTGGAAGTTATTACTTCAGTAATATCTGCTCCTTATCCTTTTTATTTGCCTTTTGTGCCAAGAGTAACCTCTAATGAGAGAGAAGTGATGATTGGGAAAGTTGTTGTTCCGAAACAGATTTCTGTGCTTCACCATAAAAATTCGTGTAAAATCTCTGTACGTCCTTTTGAGGCGTGAATTTTTGTGCTTCTGCCCTAGGTTGTTATCTAACTTTTGTTAGTTCATCACTTTTTGATTTGAGCAACAGAAGGTCTTCGAAAAATTTGTCTTTACCTGCTAGTCTGTTTTGACAGATTTCTGCCATTTTCCGCATTTGCTTCTTGTTGGTTCCTTTTTGAGTTCTTTTGGGGAATTGAGCTTTTTGAGGGAAGTGCTAAAGTAGCTAGTGTTATAATAGAAGTTTATTTGGTGTTAGAACTGAACCTCAAGACTTATTTATCTTGAGTGCACTAATGTTGCTAATAAAGATTGTGTGAAGTTTTGTATGAAGGAAAAATTTCAGGTGTATGGAAGGAATGAGTAATGAGATGAAGGATGGACTAAAGCTCAAGATTGGGGATGCCACACGTGTCACCCTAAGAAATATCCAAGAAGTACAAGCGTCAAAGCTTGGGGATGTCCAAGGCATCCCCTTCTTCATCAATAAAAATCCCAGGTTTCTTCCAAACGCTTCATTTTTATTGTTTCATGCACAATTGTGTTGTTCTTGGAGCGTCTTCTTTTTCGTTTTTGTTTTGGTTTTTCATTTGCTTAGTTTTCTGAATAAATTGGTTGGACCTCCTCTTTCATACATTGGTGTTCAAATAGTTTGGTTTGGTTTGGAAAAGAGTAGGAAAGCTCATGCTTAAGTGGTAAAGAGAGTTTTTTTTACTGTGGACTATGCTTTGTCATGCCATGCTTGATATTTTTTTGGCTTTATGCTTAGTATTCTTTGTTGTAGCATGACTTGTTATAAACAATTGAGATTTCTTAACGTGCCTTGGATGAATCATGCGTTGTTTTAGCATATTAAAGCAGAGTATTATGGTATTCTCCTTTGATGCTTTATTTGGGTTGACTTGGAGCATGCTCACACCATGTTATGACTATCCAAAGTCACCATAGTCTTTATGATCCTTTAGTTTTCAACTTGTAGTATCAGTTTATGCTTTGATCAATGATGTTTTGTCGCTCTGCATGATTATGGCCATTATTGCTCTCTTAGTTTGTCGTTCCCAGTCTTTTGCTAGCCTCCACAACCAAGTATGAGTTCCACTCATGCATCCAACTCCCTAAACCAAGTTATTCCAATGAGTCCACCATACCTACCTACTAGCTTATGCTATTCCAAGTATATTCATGCTTTTGTTTACCTTCCAAATTAAACTTGTTATGAGAAAACTGGTGATTAAAGCTCTCACAAACTTGATGGCACACTTTACTTTTCTTGCCCTTAATAAACTTGAACCATTGTGTCGGCTATGTTGTATATGCTTGCACTTATTTGTTGGGAATTAGTAGAACCATGCTTTCATGGGGAACGCTTTCAACATTACACTTGGTACTTGTACCTAGTTGATATCATGCTCTTTTGTATATGGATGTCGTCGGTGTGAAATGAAAGGGGAGCTTGTAAGTCCATGGAGTTATGTATATGTGTTAGAGAAACGCCTGGGCCGCTGGTCTAATCCATGCTGACATGGTGGAAACCTGCAGCGTAACCATAATGAGCTGTCTATGAAGCATTCTTCTTATAAAAAAAGAGTACTATATTGAGAAAAAAAGAGAAAAGAGAAAAAAAAAGAGATTATGAAAAGAGGAAAGAGAGAAAAAAGCACCATATTCCCATGGTAAATAAGAAGATTGCTGAGATGCTCGTTGTCTGCTTGCCTTGTCATTTTGATATGGGGATTCTTTCGTATCATCGGGCAAGGGGTACCCGTTGGCGGTTCTCTATGATACACACGTACTTACAATGACAAGACCTTACCGGTGACTAAACTTGAGTAGCATGAGGAGCGGCCCTCGTATACAAGGGACATGAGATTTCTAACTTACACTTCATCAAGCATGTACACCATAGTTTGTTCACTTTAACCTTAATCACTTCAAGATGCTTATGACAGGGGCAATGAGAGATGAAAGCTACCAGTACCATAATTTTTGGAAGCTCTTTATAAGACTTGAATCCCTACTTCCTTTTAAAATGGCCTTTCTTCCACCATTATATTGAGTCTCCACCTTCTATCTTTATGTACCTACTTTGAGAGCATAGTGGCCATTCTTAGTTCTATGTGCATTGTCCCAAGACTAGTTGATTGATGCATACTTTGATATTGCTTGTTTTAAACTATTTGTATCTAGTCACTCTTATGAACTTTGAAGGTGTCCTATGCATTTATATTTGCTACTCTATTGAGGGACAAGCTGAATACTATTATGCTATGTTTTCTTTATGTGAAACAAACAAACGTTTTGCAAAGCATTGTTATTCATGAATCTTTTGTTTATGCCTTTTCATGTTGCATCATAGTTTCTTTTGTCTTTCATATTATGATTGAAGTACTATGATCCCAACTTTGAATGTTCTACAAATACTTTAATCAAGTCTTTGATGGTGCATGTCACCTCAAAAATTGTTCTTTCTTTTTATCACTTACCTACTCGAGGACGAGCAGGAGTTAAGCTTGGGGATGTTGATACATTGCAAATTTATCTATAATTTTTGATGTTCCATGCTTGGTTTTATCTCCTTTCTTGTGTTTTGTCCACACTTCGGAGTACTTTTCATATGATTTCTTGGACTAACCTATTAACAAGAGCCACAGTGCCAGCTGCCTATTTTCTGCTGTTTTTGGTTCCAGGAAAGTCAGAAAATGAATATTCTCGGAATTGGACGGGACAAAAGCCAAAGTGCCTATTTTTCCGGAAGACTCAAAGAGCCAGAATATGAGACGGAGGAGGCCTAGGGGCTGGCCACACCACCCCTAGGCGTGGGCTGGGCCTTGCCGTGCCAGGGCATGGTGTGGGCCCCCTAGGCACCCTCTCGGTCTCCCTCTTCGCATATAAGAAGCCTTCTGACCTAAAAACTCTGGGGTGTTTGACGTTTTTCCAGAAGGAGTTCCGCTCCGCCGCCACCACCAGATTCCACGAAACAGCACCAGCAACTCTGTTCTGGCACCCTGCCGGGATCGGAAATTGGAGGAGATCATCGCCATCATCATCACCATCGCTTCTCCATCGACCATACATGTTTCCCCCATCTATGAGTGAGTAATCCCCTGCTGTAGGCCATGGGGATGGTAGGGATTGGATGAGATCGTTCATGTAATGGCATCAGATTGTTAGGGCATGGTGCCTAGTATCTACTATTAGTGCTTTATGACTTTGTTGCGACTTGTTATGCTTAATGCTTGTCACTAGGGCCCGAGTGCCATGATTTTAGATCTGAACATGTTATTGATTCATTTTGATAGTATTGTTTTTGGTCTTATCTACAAGTTGTATACACACGTTGTTGTCCGGAACCAATGGCCCTGAAGTGACAGAAATCGGGATAACCGGAGGGAATGGCTTTGATGTGAGGATCACATGTGTTCACGGAGTGTTAATGCTTTGCTCCGGTGCTCTATTAAAAGGAGCACCTTAATTTCCAGTAGTTCCCTTGTGGCCCCGCTGCAAACGGGGTAGCAGGACAAAAGATGTTGTGCAAGTTCTCATTGCGAGCACGTATGACTATATATGGAACACATGCCTAGGATTATCTAGTACTTGGATGCTTTATATTCTTTATCTGCAATTGCCCTATGTTCTGATTGCTATGTGAATTGTCTTGTCCATGCAACACCCGTCCATCCATCCCTATGCCTACCACACTCGAATCCTATTGTTTACTGCTATTGTCACTGCTGTCTTTACTTTACTACTTCTGCTACTTTACTATTCCTACTACAAAACTGTTGCTACTGATAAACTGTTGTGAGCAAGATTGTTTCCAGGTGTAACTCAATTGACAACTCAGTTGTTAAGGCTTATAAATATTCTTTGGCTCCCCTTGTGTCGAATCAATAAATTGGGTTTCACTTCCCTCGAAAATACTGCGATACACCCCCTATACTTGAGGGTCATCACACTTGTACTTTGTACCCTATTGATATCATGTTCTTTTGCTTATGGATCCCGGCGGTGTGAAATAAAAGTGGAACTTGTAAGATCATGGAATTTGTATGTGTGTTAGAGAAACGCCTGGGCCGCTAGCCTAAGCCATGCCTAATCATGGTGGAAACTTGCAGCATCACCATAATGATCACTCTATGAAGCTTCCTCAATAAAAATCTATGCAAATAGCAAATAAAAAGATCGCTGAGATGCTCATTGTCTGCTTGCCTTGTCATTTTGATTATGGGATAGCTCCTGTATCATGTGCAAGGGGTACCCCGTTGGCAGTTCTTTATGATACACGTGTACTTACAATGGCAAGAGCTTACTCGTGACTAAAGTTGAGTAGCTTCAGGTTCGGTCTTCGTAAGTAAGGGGCATGATATTTCGGTTTATAACTTGTCAAGCATATCCTCTTAGTTGTGTCACTTTAACCTTAATCACCTTCAAGATGCTTACGATAGGGGAAATGAGAGCTGAAAGCTATAAGTACCATAATTTTTAGAAGCTCTTTATGAGACTTGAATCCCTACTTCCTTTTATAAAGGCCCTTCTTCCACCATTATATTGAGTCTCCATCTTCTACCTTTATGCACCTACTTTGAGAGCATAGTGGCCATTCTTAGTTCTATGTGCATTGTCCCAAGACTAGTTGATTGATGCATAACTTGATATTGCTTGTTTTAAACTATTTGTATCTAGTCACTCTTATGAACTTTGAAGGTGTCCTATGCATTTATATTTGCTACTCGAGGGACAAGGTGAATACTATTATGCTATGTTTTCTTTATGTGAAACAAACAAACGTCTTGAAAAGCATTGTTATTCATGAATCTTTTGTTTCTGCCTTTTCATGTTGCATCATAGTTTCTTTGTCTTATTGCTAGAACTTTGTCTTTCATGTTATGATTGAAGTACTATGATCCCAGCTTTGAATGTTTTACAAATACTTTGATCAATTCTTTGATGGTGCATGTCACCTCAAAAATTATTCTTTCTTTTTATCACTTACCTACTCGAGGACGGGCAGGAGTTAAGCTTGGGGATGTTGATACATTGCAAATGTATCTATAATTTTTGATGTTTCATGCTTGGTTTTATCCACTTCCTTGTGTTTTGTCCACACTTTGGAGTACTTTTCATATGATTTCTTGGACTAACCTGTTAACAAGAGCCACAGTGCCAGCTGCCTGTTTTCTGCTGTTTTTAGTTCCAGGAAAGTCAGAAAATGAATATTCTCGGAATTGGACGGGACAAAAGCCAAAGTGCCTATTTTTCCCAAAGTCATCAGATGCCAGAATACGAGACGTAGAAGGGCTGGGGGCCGGCCACACCACCTGGCCACGCGGCAGGCCTGGCCCGCGCCAGGGGGTGGTCTGGCCGACCCCAGCACCCCCTCGGCCTCTCCTTCCGCCTATAAGATGCCCTCGGGACGAAAACCCTAGGCACCCGATCAAAAATCCACGAAAGAGTCTATAGCCGCTGTCATCTCCATCCCTAGATCGGGAGGTATCTGAAGCTCTTCCCGGCACCCTGCCGAAGAGGGTAATTCACCCTAGATGCCTTCTTCATCACCATACAAGCCTCCGGTGTGATGCGTGAGTAGTTCATCCTTGGACTACGGATCCATGTAGTAGCTAGATGGCTGGTTCTCCTCCTTTGTGCTTTCATGTCTAGATCTTGTGAACTCCATTCATGATCAAGATCATCTATTTGTAATTCTGCATGTTGTGTTTGTGAGGATCCGATGGATATTGAGATGCTATTTCAGATTGATTATTGATTCTATCATATATTTGTTATTTGTGATCTTGCATGCTTTCCGTTGTTAGTAGCTATCTTGGCCAAGTAGATGCTAGCAACTCCAAGAGTTAGTATTTATGCTCGATATTGGGTTCATGCCTCTGGTAATCTGGGGAAGTGAGAGAAATCTCTAAGGTACTAGATGTGTTGTTGCTACTAGGGAGAAAACAACAATCCTTTGTTCATAGAACAATCGTATTGTTTACATTACACGCAATTCGTAAAGCAATAATCGGTTGCTTGCAACTTAATACTGGACGGGGTTCGAATGATAACCTGAAGGTGGATTATTAGTCATAGATGCAGTTGGATGGCGGTCTATGTATAATGTTGTAATGCCCAATCAAGTTCCAAAGGAGCCAAGATGATTAGTATATGCTTGTATGCTTTCTCGATGTTTGTCAATTGCCCTGCTGTAATTTGTTCACCCAGCATGTTATCTATCTTAAGGAGAGCCACCTCTAGTGAATTATGGATCCCGGTCCTTTATTTTACATACAATCTACAAACTGTTTACTGCTTTGTGTTTACTTTCTGCAAACTATTACTTCCTTCCATTCGATACGTTTAATCCTTTGTTTTCAGCAAAACATGGTGAGATTGACAACCTCATCGCAAGTTGGGGACAGAGGTTTGTGGTTGTGTTGTGCAGGTCTCCACGTTGCTACTAGCACCGGTAGTGCGCCCTGCCAAGGCTCAGCTACCAACACCATTGGGGTGTTTGCTCCTACTGGTTCAATTAAACCTTGGTTTCATAACTGAGGGAAACTTGCTGTTGTGCTCATCATACCTTCCTCTTGTGATTCCCCAACGAGCTCTACATCAACTCTGAGCCATCATAGGGGAAGTCCTTAATTGTCACAACTAAATCATGACAATCACCACGAGCTTGAAGGCTATACTAGAAGGTACTAGCCGTCCTGAGGTAATGTTTGAACATTAACAACAGGGATCAACAAAATGGATATTGGGTTAAAGGTTAACTTCATGTACAAGATGCACAACACGAGAATCCAGCACAATCAGGGATCTTCGGTTCAAGTCCAAGGTTTAAAACCCGAGAAAGGAGTAACTAATATCTTGGTAATACAGAGGGTACTACAAGGTAGTCACCACGAGGTAGCTTCCAAGAGAAGAAATAACTTCTGAAATACCCAAACAAATGAAAAGGAGGCAAACGAGGCGAAAGGAAACTTCGAGGCTTAGAACAGATCACTATGGAGCCATCAACATGATGTTGTGGACCCATAAGATAGAGATATCATGATGGAAAGGAATCTCACAACTAAAGCAGAGCAAAGGAAAACAAGGAACACACACAACTGACTCTAGAGAACTCAACACTAGGTCAACTGGTTGAGAAATGACATGCAAAAAAGGCACCTAAACTTTGAAAGACGAGACGAGATAGAAAAACTTTTCAAAGTCAACACAAGATAATATGACCCAGAGTTAGAGCGAAACTGGATAAGGGGAAAAAGAAGCATACCAGAGTTTTCACAAATATTTTTCAGCTTTAAAATAGTTTTCACAAGCACTAGACTCAACATCGACCAGTAGAAAGGTTTTCCTACAGTCGGTACTGCTCTAATACCAAAACCTGTAACACCCCCAAGATTAAGGCTAGACAAATCCTAGACCACTGTCTGATATAAGCCTAACCTAAATCTCAGAAGCATACAGAGAGAGAAATCAGTAACATTAAAGTGACCCTACGACACAAAAATTATTATAGCAAGCTCATAACTGAGCAAAGAACCAAAATATTACAATTACAGGTCACTGACCACAAACATGAAACAACGGAAGGCAAATTATGCTATTAAGTATAGCAAACTTAACAAATGGCCTAAGAGGCCTGAAGCATAACGATGACGTCCCAATCCATAGATTCCAGGCTGCCGACCGGGAACCCCAAGCTAGTCGTCGATGTCGATGCTGTAGCAAACTCATCTTTTATGGTAACACTTACCTGTTGCAAAAGTATCAACAAAGCAAGGCTGAGTACAGGGTGTACTCTGCAAACTTATGGCTGGTGGGGTTACTTTGCATAAAGCTAACTTTGTTTGTAAAAGAGGTAGGAGAAGCTCGACTAAATAGAACTTTTTAAAAGGGGATAAGAAAGACGATATCTCTAGCTGTGATCTTCTTTTGATATGCACCAAAACTTTATTAGCTGAACCTACCAACTAAGATCACCCCCTCGATCCTTGATGAAGCATCCTTAAGCACACATTACTTAACTTGCCAAGTTTTACGATTAAATTATAGTTCTCTATGATCATCATGTCCGTTTGCAAGTCGTCCATAACCGTGGACACAGCTTTTCGAAATGATTATTAACCCTGCAGGGGTGCACAACTTTACCCACACGTACCAACCAATTCTTAGTGCTAGTTAACATTATCCCTCTTCATTGGAAGGCTGGTAGAGAGTGGTTGACCACGACCTTTACCTTGCTTTCGCCGAGACCATGAGTCATGCCCTAAGGAGATGCCGCCGTAACGGGTCAAGTCCCGAAGCCGGTCCCTAGAGATGTGTGCAGGGAACAAGATTACAGAGGTCGTGCCTCTCCTGTTCCCGGCCATGCTTACCTACATGTATGAATGCACCTCCTCCACCTCCTTCAAGAACGACCAGAATGCATATGTCGAATGGAACGCCTGAACTATGTGACTCATGGATTCTACTAGGCAAGTTAGTTGGTCGAGGGGGTTTCTAGGCCCCCATGTGGCTGTACGCTCGTCTTGGTTCAAGAGGCAAGAACTCAGATCCTAGTAGTGGCAAGTATGGGACTGCAAAAACCACAACCCGACGTGGCCTCCCATACAAGTCTTAGCATGTTTAACTTCCATCTCTGATCATACCACGTCATCCTGTCCAACTAGGTTCATTCGTAGCTCTGATTCATCAAGCGGATGGACCAGCGGTAACAGCTAAGCTTGGATAAGCATAACAGATATAACAGCTCTCGCGAAGCTCATAAGCCAAACCCTAGTTATGCTAGGAGAAGTGGATCAGGGAGTATAGGCTACAAGGAAACATGCATCAGATAGGATTACTCTATCTATCGATAAAAGACTTTAGAATCGTATGCACATGGCAAGAATGAAATACTTTGAAATCATAGGATTTTATCATGTGTGGGGTTTTGCTTGCCTTTGCCTGTTGATGCCCAACTATAGATCTTCAGGGTTCATCAAATGGTCTTGTTCGTCAATAACCTTCGATGGTGTTGATCTCGGTCTTCAACATTGGACTCGATCTCGTTGCTCACATCAACTCCAAGTTCTACCGAGAAGAAGCAGAAACACCAGAAAGGAAACCAACAATCAACTCATGGCATCGGTGCAATGCTCAAGCAAGGATGATTATATGACAAGTTAAAGTGTATTTTAATGAAACCGTAAGGCATGCTTGGTAATTTAAGCGGGGTCGGAGGGGTACCAACCCTAATTCAGAGAAACCCCGGATTCATATGAGAGGGGTTATTTTGTTCTTCTAATTAAGCTTGTCATGTAAGTTTCTTAACAATGCATGATTATGAGTCTATTGGATAGATCTCATTTTTCTGAACATTTTGATATATTATACATATTTTTCTGATTTAAAATGAATTAGTTATGATTTTTCCCAATTTTAATCCATTTTTAAATCATTATTCAAACAATTAAACATTTTTGGAATTTATATTTTCCAGCTAGCCTCACATGTCAGACTTTTATTAATTTCAGAAATAATTTCCAAAAAGATTAAAAACCTGACAGACAGGGCCCACAGGGGTTATTTTTATTTCTAGAAAAAAAATTACAAAAACATTTAAAATAAAGAAAAGGGATTAATGACGCCAGCGTGACACCTTGCTAATGTCATCAATGGGGGGGAAGCTCCCAGGTCACCGATCGAACGATCGATCCGAGGCTCACGGGGATGTGCCGAGGGGCTGGTTAGTGAGAGGAGGCCGAGGCGAACCAGATAGTGGTGGGCCCGCCAAGAAATGGTCGTTGGAGCAGCGAGTACAATGGCGGCCAATGGCGGAGGCTGCAGGTGGTCGTCGGGGAAGCGACCGAGAGCGAGAGAGGAGAAGAGGGATGACGCAATCGACCAGTAGCTCACCCTGGTGGTGTTGATGGTGTCGGCAAGGAGTGAGGAGGCCGGAATCGACGGTGAGGAACGGCGACCGGCGTCGGGAATGAGGGGTCAATTGAGATGATTGCGGGCGTCTCTAGCTCAGGCTCTTGTACTAGAAGAACGAGTAGACGGTGGTGGTCCTGGTGGTGGTCTCAGTTGGGCTCGGGGTGGCCGGAATCGGTGGAGACGACGACGATCGACGAGGTAGGGTTTCGGCCAGAGAGAAATTATGGAGAGGGAGGAAGCTAGGGCTTATCCAGCGGCGGGACTGGTACTTGTAGACGTCTGCAGCGTCGGTAGCACGAATCGTGGCGAGGCGGGCATCGCAGCACCGGTGGATGGCGGCGGCGACGATAGCGAGGTGCTTGTCCTTCTGGCGCGAGGTGGAAGACGACGGAAAGATTGGCCGAAGGGGTACTAGGCCTGGGGTGGGCTAGTCTAGGCCGTGCCTGGGCTGCTGGCGACGACGGATAGGGAGAGGGCGAACTGGGCTACAGCCTAGTTTGGTTAAAAGCATTTTTTCTGTCAAAAACCTTTTTCTTTTCTGGTATTTATATTTTTCTCTTTTGTAATTCAGTTTCAAACCTGTTTTGAATATTTCTAAAATATTAGAACTTTTATAAACTTCTCAAAATACTACAGATCCCTTATAATCCATTTGGGCTCCATAATTTTGGTAGTTTTCAAAATACAAAACCCTTTTGAATACAATTCAAAGAGGAAGGAAATTAGGGTTTAGGGTTTGCATATTATTTTCTTCCATGCATTTTAAGATACGATGCTCATGCTATGCACACTCAAACCCTAATTACTATTATTAAAACTAGGGGTGTTACATCCAAATGAAGATCTAAGGCCATGGTATTGTATCCCTCGTCCATACAAATCCAATGAGCCAAAAACACCCAAATCAGAGTTTGTAGCAAGAAATGATGGCCAAAATCCAAAGGCATACCAAATGTATAACGACCAGTGGTACAGGCAGGTAAGACCGTGCCGTCCGCCCAAACCACGGGTCTAGACACACGGAAACAGTTTTTCTGGATGCGTTTCTTCACGGAATTCGTCCACGTTTGTTTCTAGACCTTCCTTAAGCCATAAAGAGGCAAGGAGCCAAGGAAGAAGACTACCTCTCCACATACCTCCACACCAGAGCTCTACCGCCTTGGAAACCCCATAGCCACCGCCTCCAAAAGATCTCCACCATCACCATTACTCAAGAGGATAAGGGACCTGGATCTTGAAGTTCTCAACACCGATCTACATCACCATCATCATCACCAATGTCTCCAACATCGATCCCCTTCGTCTACTTGGTTGTAGTCCAAACCCTAGTGTGGATCTTCACTCGTATTCGATTGTACTCTCATATCCCATCCATATGATTGCCATGATGTTTATTGCCTTTATATGTGAGTAGTTCCTTTGTTATTGGGAGATGAAGAAACCCTAGCACCATTATGAACTTGTAATAAAGATGATCTATTCTTCTGTCCATATGACTTCCTTGTCTATGATATATTTATGATCTGTGTTTGATCTCTCTCTTTAGATGGTATGTGTAGTCGGCCGCATATCATTTGCCCTTGGGACTAAAGAGAGGGAGAAATCCTTTGGACGTGTCTTGGAAGCTTACCCGAAATGCCCCGTGACATATTGGCACTGGCGCGTAACCTACACGGTCAAAGGGGGATTAAAGAGGGACTCCCTAAGCTAATTACGATATCCACGGGGAAACCCTTAATTGTTGTGGTTTGTATGGGTGACTACTCTCAGACATCATAGTGGTTATTTAGAGGTGATCTCACTCTTGGCTCAACAAAGTGGCTTCCTACGAGCCTTGTAGTGAACATCTTATTATGGGGCTCTCTCCACACATATCATGACACAAGGAGTATGCTACCTTGATTACATATAATAATAACGCTATGCTAGTGGTGTATCCTACATCTCCGAGAATATTTCAGCCCTATTGAGTTCAACCAGTTTTCATACAAACTTGTTACTTGTTTTAATTACTTTTCTACAAACAACCCTAAACCTTTCAAACACCCTTTACTTGAGATCAAAGGCAGCTTATAAGTATCCATTGGTAGATAGTAACGAGGGTCATAAAGACCTTTGCCAATAGCTCTCTGTGGGTTCGATATCTTTACTTCAAAACTAGCTACAATTGGTCTGTGCACTTGTAGTCATCAAGCTATTTTCTATTGTCGTTGCAGGGGAGCTAAGCACTTTTGGTGTTTGTTCTTAGTTGCTAATTTATTAGGGCTTTACTAAAGTTGTTTAAGTTTCAAGTTATTGCTGTTTATTGCTTTTTATCTTTTTGCTTTTACTTATTTGAGAATAACAAAAAAATTACAAAACAAAAATTTACAAAAACTGTTGTTACTAATCATGTCTAACGGAGGAGTCAAAGGGAGAGATTATGGGAATTATTATGAAGAGGCATGGCATATTGAAAGAATGGCTGACTTGGGTGGACAAGTATTCATCCATACTATGTGCCTAATATCAATTATATTGTGATTGCTGCAAATCTCTTGATCACGTAAATTGTCAATGTGAGTATGATCCCGATACCGAACTAGCAAACTATAACAGTGATGAGTTGAAATGCCAAGCTAGAGAGGATAGACTAGAATTTGTGCTTTTTACCAGTTGTCAGGAGTTGATATTTTGTTTAAGAAATATACAGGTAGAAAGTAAACCACTTGATATGATCTATACAGAAGTTCATCCTATATTCTGCTATTGCCAAGATAACTTCCTTGATAATGAATTTATTGTTGAGCGGATTAAAGCCGCCATGGAAGGATCTAACCTTTTGCAGGGTGCTCCAAAGGATAATGTGGAGGGAACTCCACTCAAAGAACCTCCACCTAAACCATCAGAACATAGTGTTAATAAAGAGGTGGCACTTGATGTTGCACCCTCTCAAATAGTGGAAGGTGAACCAAAAGGCAAAACTATTTTCGAGTTAGCTATGTCCTCTCAACTAGTGGAAGGTAAGCCCAAAGGTAAGACTATCACTGAGCTACTCGCAAATTATATTAGTGAGAATGAAGAGGAGGAACTTGATCAACCACTTGAATCTCCTACTTCTAAAAATAACTTTCCACACACAAATAGTATGCATGCAAATGATATCTCATTATCCAGTAATGATTCTGATGATGATTGGCCTGAGTTTGGTGAGGAATTAGAGAAGGAATATTTCTATGAATATTGCGATGCAGCTTTGCAACATGAACCCTCAATAGAGGATAATGAAGAATGGTACGAAGAATATATTACCGATGATGAACTTAATAAAAAGGATCCTATAGAATATGATTCCTTAAGAAAATTTCTAGCATCTGGTAAAGTAGAGAAACTACTTGGAAATTTTAAACTTGACCCTTGTATAATTATTAGAATTGTAAAAACCTATGTTGAGCATTTGCAGAGTCCAAAGGAGTGGGAACATTTCATGCAACCTTGTAATGTTAAACCCCCTAAGGCTGACCACCAGAAACAAGTTATGTCTCTACAGTTTGAAGAAGAATATCTCAAGGTGAATTGTAGCCGATTCAAAAAGTTGCCATATGAAAAGAAGATTGAAGTCAAGAAAGAAAAAACCATTGAAAAATTGGCAGTAATTTATTTTGGCACCCCACAAACTGAACGGGACAGAAGCCTGACAAATAGTGACTCACTACCAAATGATTTTGCGAAGGAAGATCTAGATAATATCCTCGACACCACACCTGAAGTCGAGGAACTACAATAGGAGGATGAGCTAAGCGATCACTCACCTATACCCTCTACTCAAAATCATATATACATATTTGATACTCATGAGAATGAACCAATGTGGCATATTAAAAATGACAAAAATGTTTATGATACCTATATCTCTAGTAATGATTATTATTATGTTGAAACTAAAGATAATTTATCTGGGGAGACCTTCTGCCTAGATACTCATTTGGAGAACATAAATAATAATGAATTGGAGATAGAATCTTGTAGTACTAATGTGCAGGGACAAGAATAGCACATTGCGAATGAAATATTTTTTGATGATGCTTCCTTTTGTGAGTGGATGATATTTCTAGAACTGATGAACTTGCTAGCAACTGTGATGTACTAGAGGAGAAAGACACCTTTGAATCTTTCCATGTTACAAAAGAAAGGTGCTACGAAGTGTTTCCCCATGATAGTGCAACCAAGGAGGAGTATTATGAATTATATCCTTTTGATACCAACGAGGGTAAAACATTTGAATTCATATGTAAGTGTCTAATACATTTGATAAATATATCTATGGAGGCATGCTCATCATATATGACATATCCATCGTCACTTGGAATCAACAATTTATTTATTTACCAAACTCCTATGCACCGTAAGCGGGTGCGACTTTGACATAACTATGATAGTAAGTGATCCAAACTTCTACGTGAGGTAAGAAAAAAATTCTCTAGTTGATATCTATTGAAATAATAATGGAGGTTCGAAACCTAGCTATGGATTTATAGAAAGCGTTTCCCGGGAGGCAACCCGGAAGTTTTTAGGTGTCTTTCTTAATTTTGTGTCTTGAGTCTTGTTCCATTCACGTTGCATTGACACTTGTATATATGCATGATTTCCTATTAGAGTTGGCTTGGGACTACTTTTAACAGGTCGAATTATTTGTTGCTCTAATCTTGTTTTGCATATCTTGGTTAAATCTTCTTAATAAAAATATATGTTTGCTTTATTTGGAATATTGGACTAATGCTTTAGGTCCTTAGTATAATTTTTTGAGAAAAAGAACTTGTGTTGGAGCTCACAGCGAGCTTAATGAGTAGCAGTACGGGCGGACCCGTCCATACCGCGTGCTCGTACCGCCCATGTGACACATCGGAAGAAATAGAAAATTTTCTAAAAAAGTGTCTGCAAGCTTAATGAGCACCGGTATGATCAGACGCGTCTGTATCGTCCGCCCGTACCGACCTCGTTACCAGGAGAAGAACCCGCCCGTACCACCCGGTCGTACCAACTTTGTCAGCAGCCTTCGTAAAAAAAGAGAAGACAAGGTGTAGTACGGGTAGAGCCCGTCCGTACCACACGCCCTTAGCAAGGAACAACACTGTGCAGTAAGGGAAGAGATGAGTACTGGAAGGTTATAACCCCTCCAATATTTTCATTTTGACAATCTCAGGTTAGTGGGTTACCTTCTACATGTTCCTTTGTACTTTATTTTCCTTTACCTACCTTTGAAACTCCATAACCTATAATTTTCTATAGTGTTTCGTGTTTCTTTCATTTTATTTTCACGGTTGGGTGAATGAACTCCGTTCTTACACCGAATCGTTTGCTTTTACTTCGTTTGTTATTTCCGCAGGGACTTGAACCTTGTGCGATGACGTACATGGTTTGTGCCAACCGTGCAAATACTTGCATAAGCCACTTGGTTGTTTCAACTCAACACTTCAACAAGGAAGTATCTGTTGAACCAGAGGTCCATGTCCATCAAAAGTGAGGTTATTTGTACCTCAACGGTAAAGTGCGTCACTGATGTATACGCACTTCTATTCTTGTAGACAGTTCTTGGGCCTCCAAATGCACAGGTTTGTACAACAGCAGCAAGTTTTCCCTTAAGTGGATCACCCAAGGATTATCGAACTCAGGGAGGAAGTGGTCAAAGGTATCCCCTCTCAAGCAATCCTGCAATCAAGATACAAGAAGTCTATTGTGTCCTCAACACACCCAATACACTTGTCAGGTGTATAGGTGCACTAGTTCGACAAAGAGATAGTGAAATACAAGTGGTATAATTATAAGTGGTAACGGTGCCAGAAAATAGCTTGCTGGCGTGTGGTTAACGTGGGAAAAGACTAAAGGAAAACTGAAATAAAGATGGAAGCAAGCAAACATGTAACAGATCTAGTTGCAAACGGTGTTTCAATGCTTAGAAACAAGGCCTAGGGATCATACTTTCGCTAGTGAACACTCTCATATAAATATCTTCTCTTCATGATACTACTCTTAACTACTCTCCGGTTGGACACTCTAATCGTTGGTAGGGCTATAACAGCACACCTCAAAGTAAGACTTTCCCATCTAGAAAACCCCACACTGTCACCTTGAGCACTAGATGGTTCCAACAAACACCACAATTTCATAAAGACATCCAACTCCAAATATAACTCATAAAAAGTATTTGAAATCTCTAGCCTAAGTGCCACCATGGTGTGCACGCTGTCACTTTCACACACATGGGGAGAGCAGAGATCTAATAAAGCGCTTGAGTAGCAAAGTAGATCTACTTGATTACAAAGCTCATGAGCACAATATGATCATGCATAGAGAGAGAGGTGAACACATAGCTACCGGTAGAACCCTTAGCCTCGAGGAAGAACTACTCCCTCATCATCATGGGAATCAGCAACGGTGATGGAGATGGTGGTGGAGATCGATGGAGATGGTGGTGGAGATCGATGGAGATGGCTCCGGGGGCACTTCCCCATCCCGGCAGGGTGCCGGAACAGAGACTTTTTGTCCCCCGAATCTCCCCTTCAGTGGCGGCGGCGCTGCAGAACTTTTCGTGGATTTCTGATTGACAATCTAGGGTTTTTGCCTCGGGGGAGATATATAGGCGAAAGAGGCAAGGTCGGTGGCTGGCCAGGGGGGCCACACCATGCCCTGGCGCGGCCAAGGGGGACCCGCGCCTAGGGGTGGTGTGGCCACCCTGTGGCCCCTCTCCGTCTCGTATTCTGGCTCCGTGAGTCTCCGGGAAAAATAGGCATATTAGCTTTTGTCCCGTCCAATTCTGAGAATATTCATTTTCTGACTTTCTGGAACCAAAAACAGCAGAAAACAGGCAACTGGCACTGTGGCTCTTGTTAATAGGTTAGTCCAAGAAATCATATGAAAAGTACTCCAAAGTGTGGACAAAACACAAGAAAGTAGATAAAACCAAGCATGGAACATCAAAAATTATAGATACGTTAGCAACGTATAAATATCCCCAAGCTTAACTCCTGCTCGTCCACGAGTAGGTAAGTGATAAAAGAAAGAATCATTTTTGAGGTGACATGCACCATCATAAACTTGATCAAAGTATTTGTAAAACATTGATAGCGGGGATCATATTACTTCAATCATAACATAAAGGACAAAGTTCTAACAATAAGGCAAAGCAACTTTGTTGCAACATGAAAAGGCCCAAACAAAAGATTCATGAATAACAATGCTTTGCAAGACGTTTGTTTGTTTCACATAAAGAAAACATAGCATAATTGTATTCCGCTTGTCCCTCATAGAATAGCAAACGTAAATGCATAGGACACCTTCAAAGTTCATAAGAGTGACTAGATACAAATTGTTTAAAACAAGCAATATCAAAGGTATGCATCAATCAACAAGTCTTGGGACAATGCACATAGAACTAAGAATGGACACTATGCTCTCAAAGTAGGTGCATAAAGATAGAAGGTGGAGACTCAATATAAAAGTGGAAGAAAGGCCTTCATAGAAGGAAGCAGGGATTCAAGTCTCATAAAGAGCTTCCAAAAATTATGGTACTTGTTAGCTTTCAGCTCTCATTGCCCCTATCATAAGCATCTTGATGTGATTAAGGTTAAAGTGAACAAACTATGTTGTATATGCTTGAAAAAGTATAAGTTGGAAATCTCATGTCCCTTGAATAAGAGGGCCACTCCTCATGCTACTCAAGTTTAGTCACCGGTAAGTTCTTGTCATCGTAAGTACATGTGTATCATAGAGAACCGCCAACGGGGTACCCCTTGCCTGATGATATGGATGAATCCCCATATCAAAATGACAAGGCAAGCAGATAACGAGCATCTCAGCAATCTTCTTATTTACCATGGGAATATGGTGCCTTTTTCTCTCTTTCCTCTTTTCATAATCTCTTTTTTTCTTTTTCTCTTTATTTCTCAATATAGGACTCTTTTTTATAAGAAGAATGCTTCATAAACAACTCATTATGGTTATGCTGCAGGTTTCCACCATGTCAGCATGGATTAGACCAGCGGCCCAAGCGTTTCTCTAACACATATACATATCTCCATGGACTTAAAAGCTCCCCTTTCATTTCACACCGAAGACATCCATAGACAAAAGAGCATGATATCAACTAGGTACAAAGTACCAGTGCAATGTTGAAATCGTTCCCCATGACAGCATGGTTCTGCTAATCCCCAAAAAATATGTGCAAGCATATACAACATAGACGACACAATGGTTCAAGTTTATTAAGGGCAAGACAAGTAAAGTGTGCCATCAAGTTCGTGAGAGCTTTAATCACTAGTTTTCTCATAACAAGTTTAATTTGGAAGGTAAACAAAAACATGAATATACTTGGAATAGCATATGCTAGTAGGTAGGTATGGTGGACTCTTTGTAATAACTTGGTTTAAGGATTTGGATGCATCAGTGGAACTCATACTTGGTTATGGAGGCTAGCAAAAGACTGGGAGCGATAAACTAAGAGAGCAATAATAGCCATAATCATGCAGAGCGACAAAACATCATTGATCAAAGCATAATGTGATACTACAAGTTGAAAACTAAAGGATCATAAAGGCTTATGGTGACTTGGGATAGTCATAACATGGTATGAGCATGCGCCAAGTCAACCCAAATAAAGCATCAAAGGAGAATACCACTATACTATGCTTTAATATGCCAAAACAACGCATGATTCATCCAAGGCACATTAAGCAATATCAATTGTTTATAACAAGTCATGCTACAACAAAGAATACTAAGCCTAAAGCCAAAAAAATATCAAGCATAGCATGACAAAGCATATGCCACAGTCAAAAACAAGCTCTCTTTACCACTTAAGCATGAACTTTCCTACTCTTTTCCAAATCCAAAGCAAACTATTTGAAAACCAATGTTTGAAATAGGGGGTCCAACCAATTTATTCAGCAAACTAAGAAAACAAAGCAAATGAAAAACCAAAAAAAACGAAAAAGAAGACGCTCCAAGAACAACACAACTGTGCATGAAACAATAAAAATGAAGCGTTTGGAAGAAACCTGAGATTTTTATTGATGAAGAAGGGGATGCCTTGGGCATCCCCAAGCTTTGACGCTTATACTTCTTTGATATTTTTTTGGGGTAACACGCGTGGCATCCCCAAGCTTGAGCTTTAGTCCATTCTTCATCTCATTACATCATTCCTTCCATACACCTAAAAATTTTCCTTCATACAAAACTTCACACAATCTTTATTAGCAACATTAGTGCACTCAAGATAATAATTCTTTGGGTTCAGTTTCAACACCAATAAAGCTTTCATTAAAACACAAGCTACTGTAGCACTTCCCTCAAAAATCTCAATTCCCCAAAATAACTCAAAAAGGAACCAACAAGAAGCAAATGCAAATAATGGCAGAAATCTGTCAAAACAGACTAGCAGGTAAAGACGAATTTTTTCGAAGACCTTCTATTGCTCAAATCTAAAAGTGTTGAACTAACGAAAGTTAGATAACAACCTGGGGCAGAAGCACAAAAACTCACGCCTCAAAAGAACATTCAGAGATTTTACACGAATTTTTACGGTAAAGCACAGAAATCTGTTTCGGGAGAGCAACTTTCCCAATCATTACTTCTCTCTCATTAGAGGTTACTCTTGGCAAAAAAAAGCAAATAAAAAGGATAAGGAGTGGTTTTTAATGAATTAATAACTTCCAAGACTCATCTAAAACTTTTGGGTTATCTCCCAATAAGTACTTTTCTTTAATGCCTTTAAGTTAGGCATGATAATTTGAGAAGATGCTCACATAAGAAATATGAATTGAAGTAAAAGAGATCATCAAGAAGCAAATTCACAACACATTTAAGTCTAACCCACTTCCTATGCATATGAATCTTGTAAAGAAATAAGTCATGAAAGCACAAAGAAACAAGCACAGGAAAGCAAAATAAGTGCAACTTCAAAATTTTCAACATAAAGAGGGGAAACTTAATATTATTGAGATGCATAGAACCATGTTTCCCTCTCTCATAATAACTTTCAGTAGCAACATGAATAAAATTAACAATATAACTATCACATAAAACATTCTTATCATGAGCCACATGCATAAAAGAATTAATACTCCCCACATAAACATAGTCATTATTAATTATAGTGGGAGCAAATTCAACAAAATAGCTATCATTATTATTCTCATCACCATAATCATCAAATATAGGAGGCATATTGTAATCATAATTAATTTTCTCCTCAATAGTAGGTGGACTGAAAATATCATATTCATCATTGCAATCATCATATATTGGGGGTATAGTATCATCAAAGTAAATTTTCTCCTCCGTGCTTGGGGAACTAAAAAGATCATTCTCATCAAAACCATCTTCCCCAAGCTTAGACTTTTCCATAGCATTAGCAATAATGGTGTTCAAATAATTCATACCAACAACATTTCTATTAGCATGCAAATAAAGTTCCATAGGTTTTTTAATTTTCTCTTCAAACACTTCATGTCCTAACTCAAGATAAATACTATAAAGCTCTCTAATTTTGTTGTTGTTTTCCATTAATCCTAACTAGTGAAAACAAGAAACAAAAAGAAAAAATTATAGAATCTAAAGGAAATAACTTCGAGCACTCACACCGGAGGATGTGAGTACCTTTTACCTTACCTCTCCGGCAACGGCGCCAGAAAATAGGCGTTTGCCGTGGGAGGTTCTTCTTCTTTAATCCTCCGGTGTGAATAACTTTTACCTTACCTCCCTGGAAACGGCGCCAGAAAATAGCTTGATGTCTACGCACTTCTATTCTTGTAGACAGTTGTTGGGCCTCCAAGTGTAGAGGTTTGTAGAAAAGCAGCAAGTTTTCCCTTAAGTGGATCACCCAAGGTTTATCGAACTCAGGGAGGAAGTGGTCAAAGGTATCCCCTCTCAAGCAATCCTGCAATCAAGATATAAGAAATCTCTTGTGTCCCCAACACACCCAATACACTTGTCAGGTGTATAGGTGCACTAGTTCGGCAAAGAGATAGTGAAATACAAGTGGTATAGATAATTATAAGTGGTAATGGTGCCAGAAAATAGCTTGCTGGCGTGTGGTTGATGTGGGAAAAGACTAAAGGCAAACTAAAATAAAGATGGAAGCAAGCAAACATGTAACAGATATAGTTGCAAACGGTGTTTCAATGCTTAGAAACAACGCCTAGGGATCATACTTTCGCTAGTGAACACTCTCATATAAATATCTTTTCTTCATGATACTACACTTAACTACTCTCCGGTTGGACACTCTAATCGTTGGTAGGGCTATAACAGCACACCTCAAAGTAAGACTTTCCCATCTAGAAAACCCCACACTGTCACCTTGAGCACTAGATGGTTCCAACAAACACCACAATTTCATAAAGACATCCAACTCCAAATATAACTCATAACAAGTATTTGTAATCTCTAGCCTAACTGCTACCATGGTGTGCACGTTGTCACTTTCACACACATGGGGAGAGCAGAGATCTAATAAAGCGCTTGAGTAGCAAGGTAGATTTACTTGATTACAAAGCTCATGATCACAATATGATCATGCATAGAGAGAGATGAACACATAGCTACCAGTAGAACCCTTAGCCTCGAGGAAGAACTACTCCCACATCATCATGGGAATCAGCAACGGTGATGGAGATGGTGGTGGAGATCGATGGATATGGCTCTGGGGGCACTTCCCCATCCCGGCAGGGTGCTAGAACAGAGACTTTCTGTCCCCGAATCTCCCCTTCGGTGGCGGCGGCGCTGCAGAACTTTTCGTGGATTTCTGATTGCCTCGGGGGAGATATATAGGCGAAAGAGGCATGGTCGATGGCCGTCCAGGGGGCCCACACCATGCCCTGGCGTGGCCAAGGGGGACCCTCACCTAGGGGTGGTGTGTCCACCCTGTGGCCCCTCTCTGTCTCGTATTCTGGCTCCGTGAGTCTCCGGGAAAAATAGGCATACTGGCTTTTGTCCCGTCCAATTCCGAGAATATTAATTTTCTAACTTTCTGGAACCAAGAATAGCAGAAAACAGGTAACTGGCACTGTGGCTCTTGTTAATAGGTTATTCCAAGAAATCATATGAAAAGTACTCAAATGTGTGGACAAAACACAAGAAAGTAGATAAAACCAAGCATGGAACATCAAAAATTATGGATACGTTAGCAACGTATCAGTCACGCTTGCTTTATTCAAGCTTGGGGAGGTAACCACTTCTCACACTCTCTTTTGATAACTGCATTTTCTCTTTTCTGATGGTAATCTATTCAAGTTTGGTTCTTACAAAAGTTCTAGCTTTGGGAAGTTACTTATGCATTTGTAGAGTCTTGTGCAATGTTCTTGTTCGATGAAACTTTTTGTGCAATCATGTATCCCGCTATTTTTGAATGCTTGCTTAGGTAAGTTGTGTTTCATGTTTATATAATGGATGCACTTGTTTTTTTAGGATTCATCAGAGGTGAGTTAGAGATTTTATTCACGATGTTAAAATCTTTATCCGGCTCTAGAAGAACTTTTTGATCCTCTAGAATACATTGACATGATTTCTACATTTAAATCCTATGTATCCCACTTTTGAAGTTTGAATTGTTTATCTTAGTTGGTTGATTTTTGAAGATGCCATGCTAGTGGGAGTAATTGAAATTAGTTAGAGTAAAGATTTTTATTGGTATGATGATTAGTTGTGGAAACTTTTTCTCTAGTTCTTTTAGCTAACCGAGTCTTGCCTTGGAAATAATATTGCCAAACAAGTACAACAAGAAAAAGTCTGAAATTTATGACTTGTTTGACGAATGATTGTCTTGAGAGTATACCCTTAAAGATATATAACCCCATAAATGTTTTGATAGACTTTACGTCACTCTTAAAAGGAGTTGTTTGATTGAAATGAAGTCTAGCGATAATTGTGATTGCATGCCAAAGCTAACCTTGTGGATCAAACTGTGATACTATTTAAAGAGTTCTATGTTTTTTATGCACACCTTGGGACGCCAACATCTCCGCTAGCCTACGAACGATCTATGGTACAACCCCTGATTTCGGCTATGAGTTGATGACATAGGTGGCATAAGTGTCACCGTATGGGCAAAAGTTTTGGTACTCTCGAAGGTTGTGCAAACAATTGTTTAAAAAGAATCACTCAATGATCCTTGTTGAGAATCATCCTTCAAAAAAGGAATAAATATATATATATATATGAAGATCCACACAACAAGTCCTTGGCATGGTCTCATTACTACTTTATGAATTTTCTTGAAAGATAATGATTGGATTAGAAGTGTTTTGATAGCTTTGATTTACTGATGTGGGTGTCAATAATACACTTTATTGTTATTCTACTTAGGACATGAACTCTCTTACTCAATTTTTCAATTAAAACATCCTAGTGTTTGTTGGCAAGCTGAGACTTAACTAGAAGAATTGGATTGATTGTTACACTTCTAGTTATTTATACTTATATTAAACTCTACTTTGATTATCTTGATTTACCGAACCTTTTATAGTGTTCTTGTAATCTCTCTAACTTTGATGAGCCTTTCAAATAGATGAAGTGCTGGACGTATATGACTACCAACCGTAAGTTAATTCATATTCTCATTGACGCCCTTACTTTACAAAAGTAAGGAGATACAAAACTTATTAAAAGGCTCAATAAGAGGATCACAAGTTTGCTTTCAAGCTAGATTCACTTTGTGACATGGAGCATTGAAGATTGTGTTGCCTTGTATTATGTTATTTCTTACTTTGAGCCTGCAAGGAAAAAAAAGGATACAAGGCATTGATCCTCTACATCCGGTATTATACTTTTGTTTCAATTTTTTCCTCATTTATGTTATCGAGAACATGATGACCTTGTACATAAGCCACTTTATTGCTCGGGACGAGCAAGATTCTAGCTTGGGGAAGTTGATGAGTCCAAAATTGATGCATATTTAAGTATAAAAATTATTCATATTTTCACTCATCACATGCCACATCTTTCTACAACTGCCTATTATGTATGATTACTACTTCTAATTCTTTTTCACATGGGCTTTGCACAACTAGTAGTTTTATTAGGATTTTATTACTTTTTATTATCTTTGACTCGTGTGTAGGTGTTGTGTTGGACTATGGATAAAGCAAGGCAAAAGGAACCAAGAAGATTCAATATGGAGGAGCTACATGCACCAGACTTAGCCATTTGAGAGGTGAAAAAGATGAATTTTTCCATGAACTCCAAATGAATATCTTAGTCCATAGTGTTGTATCCCTTGTTCATACGAATCCAACAAGCCAAAGAACACCCAAATCGGAGTTCGTATGAAGAAATGGCGGCCAAAATACGAAGGCATACGGAATGCACAATGATCAGTGGTATGGGCAGGTACGACCGTACCGTCCGCTCGTACCACGGGTCTCGATGCACGGAAACAGCTGTTCTGAACACGTTTCTTCACGTAATCTATCCCCATTTGTTCCTAGACCTTCCTTAGGTCATAAGGAACGTATTGGGGCTATTGGGGGTACCCCTAGGCCTATATAAAGAGGCAAGGAGCCAAGGGAGAAGGCTACCTCTCCACATACCTCCACGGCAGAGCCCTGCCGCCTTGGAAACTCCATAGCCGCCGCCTCCAAAAGATCTCCACCATCACCATTTCTCAAGAGGAGAATGGACTTGGATCTTGAAGGCCTCAACACCGATCTACATCACCATCATCATCACCAACGTCTCCAACATCGATCCCCTTCGTCTACTTGGTTGTAATCCAAACCTAGTGTGGATCTTCACTTGGATTCGATTGTACTCTCATATCCCATCCATGTGATTACCATGATGTTGATTGCCTTTTTATGTGAGTAGTTCCTTTGTTCTTGGGGAGATGGAGAAACCCTAGCACCATTATTAACTTGTAATAAAGATGATCTATTCTTATGTCCATATTACTTGCTTGTCTATGATATATTTATGATTTGTGTTTGATCTCTCTCTTTAGATGGTATGTGTAGTCGTCCGCATATCATTTTCCATCGGGACTAAACAGAGGTAGAAATCCTTTGGACGTGTCTTGGAAGCATACCCAGAATGCCCGGTGACAGATTGGCGCTAGCTCGTAACCTACACGGTCAAAGGGGGATTAAAGACGGACCCCCTCAGCTAATTATGATATACACGGGGAAACCCTTAATTCCGGTGGTTTGTATGGGTGACTGCTCTCAGACATCACAGTGGTTATTTAGAGGTGACCTCACTCTTGGCTCAACAAAGTGGCTTCCTACGAGTCTTGTAGTGAACATCTTATTATGGGGCTCTCTCCACACATATCATGACACAAGGAGTATGTTATCTTGATTACATATAACAATAACGCTATGCTAGTGGTGCATCCTACATCCCCGAGAACGTTTTAGCCCTATTGAGTTCAACCACGCTTTCATACAAACTTGTTACTTGTTTTCTTTTGCTTGTTTTAATTACTTTTCTGTAAACAACCATAAACCTTTCAAACACCTTTTACTTGATATCAAAGGCAGCTTATAAGTATCCTTTGGTAGATAGTAATGAGGGGCATAAAGACCTTTACCAATAGCTCTCTATGGGTTCGATGTCTTTACTTAGAAACTAGCTACAATTGGTCTATGCACTTGCAGTCATTAGTGTCCATCGATAACGACTTGCCCCTTCGGTCATCGTAGAAGACGCGTCTTTCGCGATGAATTTCTCAGCTCGACCCTGGCCAATGGAAAACTTTTTTATAGTTTTGCAGCCCTCTACTACGATGAAACCTCTAAAAAAGTGGAGGAAGCTCGGCTGGCACGTGGCAGAAGCAAGATTTTCGGTTCCTCGCGCGATGTTGACTTGCCGAAGTCTTTTGAGACGTGTGGGTCCTGGACGTCAGTGTCTCTAGCGGACCATACTTTTTGGTCATGCCTCCCTGCTTTGAACTCGATAACGTTGCTCGATGCTGAAAGAACATTTCAGAATCTATACAGTTTTGTGTGTTAGATAACAATACCAAGGATCATCTCATGTGAGTTGAAGTGCTGTTCAGATGCAACAAATCTGAATGTTGGGGGCGGATTATCCGCCCCTACCAAGGGCCGGATAATCCGGCCCACCCCAATCTCAACAGCAGGCAAGGCGCGTCATGCGGTATGGGGGTGGAATATCTCTCGGATTGTCCGTCCAGGGCCGGAGTTTTTGCCCCGGCCGGATAATGCGCCCCTCCAGGGGCCGGATAATCCGCCCCTCGAGAAGTTTTGCAAAGTGCGACCAGGCACTTCACGCGGTATGGGGGCAGATTTTCCCCCGGAAAATCCGTTTTCGGGGCGGAGTTTTGCCCTGGTCAGATAATTCAGCCCCTACTTGGGCCGGATAATCGGGCCCCCAAAGTCTCCAACGATAGTGTTTGGCAGGGGTATTTATTCCACATCAATCCCTCCTGCCAGAACTCTTGATTCATTCAAAAATCTCGGACATGTTCTTGAAGTTCCAAGCGAGATCTGCATCCTCACCCATCAAAAGACTTCGATCTTTGGGGAATTGAAGGAGGAGGCCTCGATCTTCATCAACACCAATCAAGCGCTCAACTTCCCCTCCATTCACTTGGGGGATTCTTGATCAAGTATTTCTTGCAAATATCTAGATCCTAGTTTGGATTATTTGATAATCCTTGTTCTTGTGGCAGCTTGTTGTCATCACGGGAGCCTCCAATTCAGTTGTGGATGTGTGCCCCGCTAGCATTGTAAAGGAACCGGTTCCCGCCTCGAAGGATACCAATAGTGGAAAGGTGGATCAGGCCTTTGGTGACGAGATCCATCGGAGAATAGGGTGAGGCCTATTGTGGCTTGGTGGTCTTAGAACCGCCCACCCCTCCAACGAAAACGTACTTCCCTTAACAAGGAAGGAACTTCGGTCAAACAAATCCACGTTCCTCCGCATTCTCTACTACGGTTATCTCGCTCCTATTTACACGCTTAGTAGTTCGGTTTGCATATAGGGAAATTCTTGTAATTGCATATCTAGAGAATTTACATTTGTGTCAAGCCTAAAATTGAAAAAGAATTAAAATTTGAAGTAGCACCTATTCACCCCCCTAGGTGCCCATAAGATCCATTTCAGATGTGTATGCCATTGAGTCAGGCTGTTGGGTCCCACATGTCAGCCTCGCATTAGAAGAATCGTGCGTATGATGGAATTTTCCTTCACTCGCTCTACCCGGTTCCGAATTTGATAGCGTTGCTTGATGCATCTGCTATTTAATCAGGATGATGGGTCCCACATGTCATCCTCTCATTAGAGAAACGTGTGCATTATGGATTTTTTCCTTGGCTCGTGTCTCCCTGATGTGAACTCGATAACGTTGCTCGCTGCATTTGCCGTTTAGTCACGCTGCTGGGTCCCCCATGTCAGCCTCACATTAGACGAATCATGTGTATGATAGAATTTTTTTCTTCACTCGTGCTACCCTATTCCAAACTTGATAGCATTGCTCGATGCATCTAGCGTTTAATCATGCTACTGGGCCCCATATGTCATCCTCTCATGAGAAGAAACATGTGTATGATGGAAATTTTTCCCCCGGTCGCGCCTCCGTGTTCCGAACTTGATAGCGTTGATCGATGCATCAGCCGTTTATTCAGGCTGGTGGGTCCCCTATGTCATCCTCTCACTAGAAGAATCGTGTGTATGATGGATTTTTTCTTCTCTAGTGCTACCCTATTCCGAACTAGATAACGTTCCTTGACGAATCTGTCATTTGGTCACGCAGCTGGGTCCCACATGTCAGCTGCTCATTAGAAGGATTGGTTGTATGATTGAATTTTTTTTGCTCGCGCCTCCGTGTTTCAAACTTGATAATGTTGCTCGCTACATCAGCTATTTTTCAGTCTGTTGGGTCCCACATGTCAGCCTCTCATTAGAAGAAATGTGTGCATGCTGGACTTTTTTCTCGATCGCACCTCCCTGTTTCGGACTTGGCAACATTGCTCGATGAAGCACCTATATAAGGTCGCGCTGCAGGGTCCCACATGTCGGTCTCTATGTTATTGAAACATGTGTATGATGGAAAAAATTCAGCCGTGTCCGCTGTTTTGACCTTGGCAACATTGCTTGATGAGCCAGCCGTGTATGGTCTTGCTGCTAGGGCCCCCATGTTAGCCTCTCTGCTATGTTCTAGCTTATGGATCCCTGATGCATCCTTGTATATTCTGGCTAGTGGATCCCCGATGATAGCCTCTTCGTACAGGTATTTAACTTTTTTCAAACCCGGCCATTAAACTCGAGGGATGCTGCGGGCTGGTTGGCCCGAGATGTCATCCTCTCCATAATGCGATATTAACTAAAGAAAAATGTAAACCCAACATATATATATATATATATATATGTACGCACATGGGATTCGAACTCAAGACCTTCAAGTCAAATAGACGTAAATTGAGTGCTTTTCCACTACACCAAAGATGTTTATAGAATATATATCATTAAACCTATATTAGTACTACAACTAATGTATCGGTTTTCTTCAAAATATTTTGTGTGTCTATGTTTATCTTTTTTAAAAATAAAATATCAGCGCTTAGGCATCTCTATTTATAAAATACCACATAACGGAGCAGTTTTTTTAAACATGGGTAGGCCAAGATTTTTTTATTTTGAGAGGTGGGGGAATGCCCAAAAGGCCGAATTAAAAAGAGTTTGGCTATATACATGGGCTTCTCAACATGGGCTATACTCCATAGGCTATGCTCCATTGGCTCCTGATGACTTGCAAGAGCACAAGTTCGTTAGAGCAAGTTTTCGTGGAAGTATTAATTCTAGTTTTTATAGCAATTCCCAATAAGGAGCCTAGGTAAGTGTCTTTATGTGGTGTTTTTGTCGCACTCAAGGTGTCACATTGTCTTGAGTGAATTGACTGCAAGTGTTGATGGTAGAAGGGTGTGAGTGAATAATAGAGGAAACTTTAGTAAAGGAAAATGCGAGAAGTAAATAACATAAAAGTAAAAGCGATAAAAGTGTTTGGGGTTCCTACAGATGAGAAGTTAGGCGTGGAGAGAAACGGTTCATGGTAGTGGTGAATGTGCCAGGTGAATGAAAGGGAACAAGTGATTGTGATACTTCTTACTTATATGTGAGTAGATAAGAAACCCATATACCGACTAGGAGTCCTCTTGGTAAAATCTTCCCAGTCCCAATGATCCATCGCCTGTTACCACAATAATGGTTAGCACATTAATTAAGATACGTATTTCGACCAGATCAAAGCTTTAATCTTGATGGTTCCTTGTTATCCTCAAGTAGTACTAGCTCCTCATTGATATCGGTTGTGTCATTTGAGGGTTGCCGATTCGCTAGTAAACAAGTTCATACCTATGAGATCTCTAGATCATGTTATCTAGGCCCTTAAATTGGACAACAAGCATTAGGAAAACATAGATATTCATTCTCACAATATAATTATCATGACAACAATCACAAATGTTTGGAGACAAAGGAGGCACACCACATCTTACCAATCCCCTACATCTTCCACGCCTATGGTGATTTACTCAAACATGAGAGGAAGATAGAACACAGGCATAATAATATTGCAAATTGGAATCATCCCAATTCTACCATAGCAAGCCACAATACTGTTTGAGGATCAAATCAAATGAAAACAAGAGTAAATCAAAATATCAAACCTTAATCTTACAAGTGCCAAACTCTCTCTCTCTCTCTCTCTCTCTTAGTACAGGTGGGGAATGATGGCGGAGTGGATGGTCAACCGGGTAGGGATTGTCGAAGAATGAGATGATGCCCTTCTCCTTCTTCAGATCTGATCCCCCCTTTTCTACAGTTGTTTGTGGTGGTTGTGTTCTATTTTTCGTCCCCCCTCCTTCATGAAAGTTGCTTGTATTGATATAATGGAGGTGAAGGAGTGTCATACGGGCGGATGGTATGGGCGCGTCCCAACCGTACCAGTGATCATTATGGCCCCTAGACGCCTCTAATGAGAGGGGCTTCGATTGGGGATTTGTTTCTTCAAATGTAATTAGCCCATAAATGTTCTCAGATCTTCCAAAAGTGTTCATTACCTGAAAACCAACACAACAAACCAAGGTTTCTCTAATTTTCAAGGTTAACATTAGTTAAGGGGTGAAATCCAGCGAAACCCGGAAAAAACAAAGGAAACTCAACGATAAAAAGTGTTGAAATTGGAGCTATCAACCTCCCCAAGCTTAGCTATTACTCTCCCTCGAGTGGCAAAGCTATAATGAATAATAGCAAGAAATTGAATCAAGAGGGAAAACTCACAAGTTCAAGGTTGTATCATATTCCATTGTCACCAATCCTGCAGGCTTAAACATGAGCATAATATATCTAAACAATTGCAATTAAGTTTGCTTCCTAACCACATGTAACTTGCTAGCTAATAATTCTTAAACTCAAAAGAGATTGGCAAAAATTTGGTTAGGCTTGTGAATCAATTCTTTTCAGCTCCCCTCTTTTATGAGAGTAAAAATGGTTTTAAGCAAGGATGCTTCAGTCAAATTAAGCGTGCGTAAGTTGATGTCCAAAGAAGGATAAACTTAGAGCTTTTCATTAACACCCACCTCAAAAATCATGGCAATCTAATACCCATCTCTTCGTCATTTTTCAAGAACTCTAGTTTTTTTAAGTGGTGAGGTGATGCCAATACTCTCATAAGGATCAAATATTTTTACCTCATATCTTGATGGTAATTATCTTTTTCTCAAGTACTTGGGCCCATGGAACTAAAAAAATTCCCATCGCAGCAATGCTACAAATGTTTAACCAACTCATAACCGAAATCTGACATGAACTCAAGATCATTCATAGGCCATAGGAGTTGTTGGTTCCATGAAGTTTGGGTTCACTCATAATTCTTTTCAAATAAAGTATCACTTTTCAGCTAAGCAAAGCAAGTTTGGCATCTCCCTCAACCACCGTAAAACATTCGTTCGATCAAACAATTTCTTTCAACATGTGTTATCAAGTGAAACCATTAAGATGCGGGGTTGAGCACTACTAAGATTAAACACGTAAGACAAAAAAATGGCACCAAAGTTGTCAAGAAGACACTTTCTCTTATTCTTGAAAGATTGGAATTTAATCCAACCGGGTTGTTTTTCTAACCGATCGTAATTGTCATAAGTAGAAACCAAAGTAGTGACATTAGCCTTGAGATTAAGTCCTAAAAGATAACAAGCAATCGAACAAATGCAGTATATTCATGAATAAACTTACAGAAGGAGGGAAAATGGGAATGTGATACCTCCTCTTGTTTGCTCATCTCTCACTTGGGTCAACTCCTCATGTTCTTCTCTATAGCTAAGTCACTTGAAGTGGATAACCTGCAGAAAATTTAAAAAGAGATCCGAGAGAAGTTTGCACAAAACAAGATAAAAGCTAGTATAATATTTTGGGGTTTTTCTTTTATCAATGTGAGCTAAAAGTAAACATGCATTAGAATAAAAACAAATAAATCAAAAGAAGGAAACAAAAATATGCATGCAAAATTGGGGAGGAGTTCAACCTCCCCAAGATTAGGCTCTTGGCCTATCATGGATCAATTATCGCTGCCATCATTGGGCGGCGGCTGGTGGCATGGAAAGTACGGATAGTAGTTAGGGAAGTCAGTCATAAAGGAGGTGAAGTTTTGGGTGAGGTTGACGATATTGGCGTTCACATCGTGCAACATATTTTACACATTGTCGATGCGATGCATTACCTGGTAAAAGTCACTCCGCGGGACATAGTTGAATCCCGGATGAGCTGGAGGCATACCTTGCTGCTGATATTGGGGAAAAGGTTATTGATGATGATGTTGCTGACCATAATCATCCCAGCCCGTGGTGTTCAATTCTTGCCCACCATGCTCTTGATGATGATGGCTGCTAGCTGCATTCTCCTAGTTGGGGTTCCCTTCCGGGGCACAATCCTCCCTAAGGTGATCATTGCCTCCTAGAACTTTTCCTCATTGAGGACCTAACTCTGTTTACCTGGAAAACCAAAATCTTGGACGAGTGGAAGCAAAACTTGGTGGAGATCACCATTAGGCTCAAAATAAAATTGATAAGCACGTAGGGAGCATTGGGTCTTATAGACCCCAATGAATTTGGTGCTAGCCATGTGAATGTCATCCAAAAACTTATTGCTAGCCACAACTCTCTCATAGGGCATGACAAACTCGCTTGTGTAGGCGATCTGAGTGATCAAGCCACCACATGTCACCCGAGTGAGCCGACCTTTGGCGGCGGAAGTGTTGGATGAGCAAAGTACCGAAGTTTACCTTATGCTCCATCTCAAGATGGAGAGCCATATAAATTAAACTTATCTCAGGGCCTACAATTGCCCTGGTATCTCCCTTCCCAAAAATACAATTTGCCAATAAGGTGGCGAAGTAGCGGATAGTGGGATTCTGGATAGTGGCGCTCTTCGTGCGCAAATAATTGGTGTTCCTATAGACATAAATCTTCTCCCAAGCATGCATTGCCTCTACGAGGACATCATCAGAGGTATCGATCTCTCCCTCGTGAGAGAAACCGAAAGAATCGCAATATTGATAGAAAGTGAGACTGTGGGGTTACCCATTGAGCACAAAACTTATAGTGCAGTTACAGTCTTGTGTCTCAAGGTCATCATGGAATGATGACAGGAACTCGCACGTGACAAGCTCGAAGGTCATGGTGGATAGGTAGGAGAAAGGGACCATGCTGGCTTGCATAGTCATCCTATCGAAGTCCTCCAGCAGACCCGGATGGGAGAGGAACTCACGGCTTACCCACTCAGTGGGTATAACCTTGCGTTCACTCACCCTCTCATAGTCCTTGTTCAGGGTTGCTCTCAAGTTATCCCCCTCTGAGCGCCTCTTCTTTGAACCATGCGGCTTGGAGGAGCCCGAGGTCCCTGCCGTTCCCGAGCCCTTGTTCAAGCGAAAAATCTTCCCAATATTCATTGTGCTGCAAAAGTCCAAAGAAAAACTATAGGCGTCAGTTTTCTATCATACAAACAAACAATTACAGGTAGAAATTACAAATCCTAACATGAGGAATCAAAAAAAACTAGCACACGTGTCCGTGCGTTGCAACGGGAATAAAAAGCGTCAAACATGCAAAAGATATCTTTTGTTGATACGACCACGATGTGTCGTAGAAAATAGCTACACTGGTAGAAAGAGGGCCTTTAGTCCAGCGCCCAAATTCCATTGGTCCCGGTTCGTTTCCATAATCGGGACCAATGCCAGGCACCGATCCCGGTTCATGCCGCCTGGGCATTGGTCCTGGTTCATCTGTAAGCATTGGTCCCGGTTGGTGGCACGAACCGGGACCAATGCCCCCGTGACGCACACGTGGCGCTATGCGGGGCATTGGTCCCAGTTCATGCCACGAACCGAGATCAAAAACCCCGCGACGGTCAGCAGTCCAGGACAATTAATGTAAATTAATTTAGGGCAGAAATTAATTTGAGGCAGAAATTAATTTGAGGTAGAAATTGAATTGAGCAGTATTTTTGAAAAAAACTTTCATGAATTAATCGAGACAAAGGTCTAAATTGAGACATTTTATTATTCGACCACAAATTTTTCCATACAAAGATGCGACTTTACAAATTCCTAGTCGACAACACTTCCGCTGCCGCTGTCCTCCGAGCCGCCAGCTTCCTCGTCGTCGTCGGACGAAATCTCCATGATTTCGGCGTTGTTCGGGAGACGGAGCTCCTCTGCGCGCCTAGCGGTGTCGATGGCGGTGTAGATGGTCCGTCCAGGGACGGACCAGAACATCTCCCGCCCTTCTTGGTTGCGGCGATCCGGGTGCACCAGGCGCCCGTCCACGGTGCGGTTGCCAAGCTTGGCCTTCCGCTCCGTCTTGAACAGCCGGGGCCAGTACTCGCTGGCCGCCGCATACCGGGGCAACGCCCTCATGCACGCGGGAAGTTGGCAGCGACGTTCCGTGATGACGTACTCCATCTCGTATCCGCAGGGGTTGCGGAGCAGAGCCACCAGCACACCTGGCTCGCTGATGTGAAATCCGGCGGGCACGGTCGCGCGTGGCGGCGCGAGGATGCCGTAGTTCGCAAACATCACTGCCTCGTAGTGGTTGAGTGTGGGCACCTCCATGACGGCGTGGTGGAGATTGGAGAGGGAGGGGAGGCGAGACGACGGCGCGGTGGAGAGGCGATGGCTATAGGGGTGTGGTGGAGAGGGACTGCAGAGAGGCAGAGGCGATGGCAAAAGTGAGTGTTGTGGCCTCATATTTATACACGGGGACGACGAAGCGACGATGGCCATTGGTCCCGGTTATAGCCATGAACCGGGACCAAAGCCCCTCCCGAGCGACACGTGGCGGCCCAACAGCGCGCCCCCCACCCAGGTCATTGGTCCCGGGTCGTGCCATTAACCGGGACCAATGACCTGGGTGGGGTGCGAGCTGCTGGGCCGCCACGTGTCGTGCGGGAGGGGCTTTGGTCCCGGTTCGTGGCAATAACCGGGACCAAAAACCCTCCCCTGGCTATATATAAGCCCAGCCCTTTGCCCACCAAATTTTGCTAGATTGTGTGTGAGGTGTGGGTGCTAGTTTTTTTTTCTTTGATTGCACACAAGGTGTTCGACGAAATGTCCGAGCCACACTTTAGTTTGCACAACACGGTATCCTCGGTTGAGGTTAGCAACCTTATCTTCTTTATCTGTAACTGATACAAAAATATTGCATCTTTCCATGTAGGGTGGTCATTTTACTATTCACGATGTTATTGTAATGGTTAATTATTATGACGCAGATTGATGCACGGATGCGATGGATGTATGGTGACCGACGCCATTCCGATTTTATTGCAGGCCTCCATAAATTTATCAATTTGGCTAAGGCAAACAAAGTGGATAATTTTATGCCTTGTCCCTGCATCGACTGTCAGAACGTGGCGGAGCACTCTGCCCCGAGAATCCTTCAAAGCCATCTGCTTCGGAGAGGTTTCATGACCGGATATTATTGTTGGGCCATGCACGGAGAAAGAGGGGTTAGGCTGGAAGAAAATGAAGAAGAGGAGGATGATGACAGCTATCCTATGTCCCCTGAAGAATACGGTGATACTGCAATGGAAGACAATGAAGAAGAGGGAGGCGGCAATGAAGAAGAACAACGGGCATCGGATGAGCCTGCTGATGGTCTTGGTCGGGTCATTTCTGATGCAAAGCAAAAATGTGATACAGAAAGGGAGAAACTTAAGTTGGAGGCCATGCAAAAGGATCACAAAAAGTTGTTGTACCCAAATTGCAAAGATGGCAGCACAAAGCTCGGTACCACACTTGAACTGCTGAAATGGAAGGCAGAGACTGACTTATCTGACAAGGGATTTGAGAAGTTACTGAAAATAATGAAGCCGAAGCTTCCAAAGGATAATGAGCTGCCTAAGACAACGTACGAAGCAAAGAAGACTATCACCCCTATAGGATTAGAAGTGGAGAAGATACATGCATGCATTAATGACTGCATCCTGTACCGCGGTGAGAAGTACGAGAATATGGATAAATGCCCGGTATGCAATGCATGTCGATACAAGATCAGACAAGATGACCCTGGTGATGTTGAGGGTGATGACGAACCCTCTAGGAAGAGGGTTCCTGCTAAGGTTATGTGGTATGCTCCTATAATACCACGATTGAAACATTTGTTCAGAAATAAAGAGCATGCCAGGTTGTTGCGATGGCACAAAGAAGAGCGTAAGAAAGATGGGAAACTGAGACAGCCGTCGATGGGTCGCAGTGGAGAAACATCGAGAGAAAGTACTCGAAATTTGCAGGTGACACGAGGAACTTATGGTTTGGTCTAAGTACAGACGGCATGAATCCTTTTGGGGAGCAGATCTATAGTCACAGAACCTGGCCAGTGACTCTATGTATCTACAACCTTCCTCCTTGGTTGTGCATGAAGCGGAAGTTCATTATGATGCCAGTGCTCATCCAAGGATCAAAGCAACCCGACAACGACATTGATGTGTACCTAAGGCCATTAGTCGATGAACTTTTGCAGTTGTGGGTAGAACCAGGTGTAAAGGTGTGGGATGAGCACAAACAGGAGCCATTTGACCTACGAGCGTTGTTGTTCGTAACCATCAATGATTGGCCTGCTCTTAGTAACATTTCGGGACAGTCAAACAAGGGATACAATGCATGCACGCACTGTTTAGATAATACTAAAGGTACATATTTGGATAAATGTAAGAAGGTTGTGTACCTGGGGTGTCGTAAATTTCTTCCGACCAATCATCAAGTAAGAAAGAAAGGCAAGAATTTCAACGATGAGGCAGATTACCGGAAGAAGCCTAAGCTCCCTAAAGGCGCTGATGTATTTGGTATGGTGAAGGACCTAGAAGTAATCTTTGGAAAGGGTCCTGGCGGTCAATCTGTTCCGAAAGACCCCATTACAGGACACACGGCCATGTGGAAAAAGAAATGTATATTTTGGGAGCTTGGGTATTGGAAAGACCTAGAGGTCCGTTCTTCAATCGACGTGATGCACGTGACGAAGAATCTTTGCATGAACCTGCTAGGCTTCCTGGGCGTGTATGGGAAGACAAAAGATACACCAGAAGCACGGGAGGACTAGCAACGTATCAAAGACCCATACAACAAGCATACTGATAAAGGACGTAAATACTTAAGTATCTACGCTCTTACCAAAGCAGAGAAGGAAATCTTTTTTGAAGTCCTTTACAATATCAAGGTCTCAGCTGGCTTCTCGTCAAATATAAAGGGAATAATAAATATGACAGAGAAAAAATTTCAGAACCTGAAGTCTCATGATTGCCACGTGATTATGACATAGTTGCTTCCGGTTGCATTGAGGGTGCTTCTATCGGAAAATGTTCGATTAGCCATTGTGAAGCTATGTGCATTCCTCAATGCAATATCTCAGAAGGTAATCGATCGAGAAAGTCTGGAAAGGCTACAGAAGGATGTGGTCCAATGTCTTGTCAGTTTTGAGTTGGTGTTCCCCCTCTCCTTCTTCAATATTATGACGCATCTCTTAGTTCACCTAGTTGAAGAGATTTACATTCTCGGTCCTGTATTTCTGCACAATATGTTCCCCTTTGAGAGGTTCACAATATGAAGCTTCTTAGCCTGGGGCTGAGCCTCGCTGAACTTGAAGTGGATCTCTGATGAAATAGCATGTTGTGAACCTATAAATGATTTTTTTAAAATTCACAAGCATTATATCATGTACTTGTAGTTCAAATCTTGGCAACCTCCTACCGATTCGGCAGGAATTTGTCTTTTTTATGAGGGATAGACAGAAAGGTTCCAGATACACCGGTTGGGAAATTGTTCATATAAGGTGGTTTGACCTAAATGCCATAAAACCTCGAACATGATAGGTCATTTTGTGAAGAATTTTTTATGATGTTTGCAATTTTTCAAGTTCAATATTTTTCCTTGCAACTGTGACACGTAATATGACACCACGCGAAGGTTTCACATTGTTTGGATCATTTTTGAATTTCTTATGCCCGTTTCAAACTATATTCAAACGGCGGGCATGAAGCACTTTTCCTGTTAAAAGTTTTTTGAAATTCCAAATTATGTAATAAATATTTGTTAATGCAATTTTAATTGATAGTAGTAAAATTGTATAGTTCAACTAAAAATATTTGAAAACACAAAATGGTTTTTGATTAGTTATTTAAATTGAAGCACTTTTCCTGTTGAAAGTTTTTTCAAATTCCAAATTATGCAATAAATATTTGGTAATGCAATTTTAATTGAAAATAGTAAAATTGTACAGTTCAAATAAAAATATTTGAAAACAAAAAATGGTTTTTGATTAGTTATGTAAATTGAAGCACTTTTCCTGTTGAAAGTTTTTTAAAATTCCAAATTATGTAATAAATATTTTTTAATGCAATTTTAATTGAAAATAGTAAAATTGTATAGTTTAAATAAAAATATTTGAAAACACAAAATGGTTTTTGATTAGTTATTTAAATTGAAGCACTTTTCATGTTGAAAGTTTTTTCAAATTCCAAATTATGCAATAAATATTTGGTAATGCAATTTTAATTGAAAATAGTAAAATTGTATAGTTCAAATAAAAATATTTGAAAACATAAAATGGTTTTTGATTAGTTATGTAAATTGAAGCACTTTTCCTGTTGAAAGGTTTTTGAAATTCCAAATAAATAATCATCTTAAATTGAAACATCTTATTAATTAAAGAAGAAAACAAATTTGAAAATGGCGGGAAGACCAAAAGGTTTGCCAAAATCTGAAAAACGGGTCAACGATCCCGATTCGTCCCACCAACCGGGACCGATGATCCTGGATGCGCGCGCTGCCATTAACATGCCTTTGGTCCCGGTTGTTGGCACGATCCGGGACCGTTGATCCTTTGGGCCCGGTTGGTGGGACGAATCAGAACCAAAGGCCCGCGCACGTGGCAGCACAACAACGCTCCTGCCCGAGACCTTTGGTCCCGGTTGGTGGCACTAACCGGGACCGTTGGTCCTTTGGTCCCGGTTGTTGGGACGACCCGGGACCAATGGTCTGTACAGTTAACAGCCCCGACCCTTCCTCCTCCAACTCCCCCCAATTCACAGAGCACATCGACGCGCGGCTAAGGAAAATTTGTGGCGGAGCAAAATCACGCCGGCAGGCTGCCCAAATCCAAAGCGGCCGCTTCACGCCGTCGACGCCCGCCGCCGCCGCGCCACCACCGTCTGAGGAATCGACCGCGCACGCTGGAAATCGACGCCACGGTCACCGTCAGCTCCGACTCCGGCCGTCGCCATTGCCGCTGCTTCCGAGCTCCTCCGGCCTCGTCGACCCATCCATCGTCTTCGTGGTGAGCCGCTGGTCCTCCAGGACCTCTCCTTTCTATCTCTCGCTCCGTTTCCTTCTGTCGCCGAGCGCCACTGTTGGCCGCCGTCAGACGCCGTCGCAGACGATGCTCCGATTACCAATAAGGGGCGGCGCGACCACCGTTAGCTTCCTCGCGACGCGCTCGTTCGAACCCGACCTTCTGCGCGTTCCAGCAAGCACTCTAGTACCTCTAACCACCGCCGGCCGACGTGCCCTCCGGCAAGCCCATGTGGCGCCAAGGTGGCGCTCATGTGACCCTGATGTGGATGTGGAGCAAGCTCTACCAGCGAGGCAGCCTGACGTGGCCCTGGCCCCATGATACGTCCAAAACGTATCTACTTTTTCGAACACTTATGCTATTGTTTCTCCTCTATACTTGTGTGATTTGGATGCAACTAATGCGAACTGACATTGTTTTCAGCAGAATTGCCTTGCTGTCTACTTTTTGTACATAAAATCAACTATCAGGAAAAATCCTGGAAAATATGCCAAAAATTCTATTTCACCCGAAGACTCCAGGAGCCAGAATACGAGACAGAGAAGAGCCCTGGGGTGGCCACACCACCTGCTGGCACGGGCCAGGCCAGGCCGCGCCGGGGGGTGGTGTGGGCCCCCCAGGCACCCCCTCGGCCTCTCTCTTCGCCTATAAAGAGCCTTCTGACCTAAAAACTTCGAGGGGTTCGTCGTTTTTCCAGAAGGAGTTCCGCTCTGCCGCCACCACCAGATTCCACGAAACAGCACCAGAAACTCCGTTCTGGCACCCTGCCGGGACGGGGAATTGGAGGAGATCATCGCCATCATCATCACCATCGCTTCTCCATCGACCATCCATGTTTCCCCCATCTATGAGTGAGTAATCCCCCACTGTAGGCTATGGGGATGGTAGGGATTGGATGAGATCGTTCATGTAATGGCATCAGATTGTTAGGGCATAGTGCCTAGTATCTCTATTAGTGCTTTATGACTTTGTTGCAAACTTGTTGTGCTTAATGCTTGTCACTAGGGCCCGAGTGCCATGATTTCAGATCTGAACTTATTATTGATTCATCATGATAGTATTGTTTTGGGTCTTATCTATAAGTTGTTTACACACGTCGTTGTCCGGAACCTATGGTCCCGAAGTGACAGAAATCGGGGTAGCCGGAAGGGAAAGGCTTTGATGTGAGGATCACGTGTGTTCACGGAGTGTTAATGCTTTGCTCCGGTGCTTTATTAAAAGGAGCACCTTAATTGCCAGTAGTTCCCTAGAGGCCCTGCTGCAAACGGGCTGGCAGGACAAAAAATGTTGTGCAAGTTCTCATTACGAGCACGTATGACTATATATGGAACACATGCCTAGGATTGTCTACTACTTGGATGCTTTATCTTATTTATCTGCAATTGCCCTATGTTCTGATTTCTATGTGAATTGTCTTGTCCATGCAACGCCCGTCCATCCATCACTTTGCCTACCGCACTCGAATCCCACTGTTTACTGCTTTTGTTACTACTGTCTTTGTTTTGCTGCTATTGTTACTTTACTATTCCTACTACAAAACTGTTGCTACTGATAAACTGCTATGAGCAAGATTGTTTCCAGGTGCAGCTGAATTGACAACTCAGTTGTTAAGGCTGATAAGTATTCTTTGGCTCCCCTTGTGTCGAATCAATAAATTGGTTTTCACTTCCCTTGAAAATACTGCGATACACCCCCTATACTTGTGGGTCATCAAGACTATTTTCTGGCGCCGTTGCCGGGGAGCATAGCTTTATTTATCAAGTTCACTTGGATTCTCTATTGTTCGCTGGTATCCATCCATCATGGGTAAGTCTCGTGATGGCAAGGTTCCTATTTTACCATCCACTACAAGAAGAGGTACGGTTTTGAACACCTCTACCGCTCTTGATTCACCGTCTGTTCTGAGTAAGTTCCTTACACCACCACATACACATGCTACACATACTGCTACTACTGCTGAATCTGAAACTTCTGATGCTTATGATGCTGCTTCTACTGTGCTTGATTGCTAGAACTATAGTTGGAAATACCAAAACTCCTAATGAACACACTGCTACACCTGTTAGCTCACCTGAGTTTAGTGAGAGTTATGATGCTGAAGAAGATTATGTTGAGATGACTGATGAGTTTATTGAAGAATGTAGGAACACCCATGATAGGAGAGCCGCTAAGAATCTCCTTGAGAGGCATACTATTAGACCCAAATTATCTCCTGCTGCTAAGTTTGCTGCTTCTCCCATAAACATTATAGATGAAGATTATGATTTCTCTCTCGATCTATCTTACATATATATTGTCGAGAAAGAACCTTTTGGCGGAACTAAGAATGAAAGTGCGGTAGCACATATGAATGAACTTTCTACCATGAGTGGCTTGTTTTCTGATGATATTAAAATGCGTACTTACTTTGTTGCTAAGATTTTCCCTTTTTCGCTGAAAGGAGAAGCTAAAACTTCTTTTGGTAATTTACCTCCTGGATCTATTGATAACCTTGAGTGCTTGTTTAATACTTTCCTCCAAAAATATTTTCCTCCTAGTGCTAGACATGCTGTTTTGCAGGAAATTTTTGATTTTAAACAGGGAGAAAAAGAGGTATTGCCCGAATCTTGGGAAAGGTTTTGTGCTTTGATTCATGCACAGGCTGGAACTCCATTACCTAAGAATGAACTACTTGATATATTTTATAATGGACTAACCGAAGAATCTAGGACATACCTAGATAGTTGTGCTGATTGTGTTTTCAGGAATAGGACTCCCAAGGAAGCTGAGGAATTGATGGCTAAAATAAGCAAGAATTATGAAGATTGGACTCCTCCTAAACAAGATATACCTGAAGTAATGTTACCTGAACCATCTATTCATGTGCCTATTCCAACACCAAAGAAGAGGGGAGTTATTGAATTAAATGATCAAGTGATGAAGGAAGCTAAGAAATGTCTTAAGGAGAAGGGAATTAAAGCTGCAGATGTCAAGAATTTACCTCCTATAGAAGAATTATGTAAGCCTATTCCCTATTCATCCACTATTGAGGTACACTCTCTCCAACACTTTGATGAAGGTGATATCCCTTACTTGAAACCTCCTGATCAATGCTTAGAAGAATTTGGTATCTCTATTGTTAAGCAAGATAACTTTAATAAAAGGGTGCAAAATCATCTAATGGAAAACACTAGAGCTATTGTTGAGTTGAAAGATGTTGTGGAAAGAACCTCTAATGATGTTAAAATGATTGTTAAACACTTTCAAATGGTTCAAACTCAAATAGATCAACTCGTTAAAGTGCAAAACGACTTGCTAGTTAATGCTGCTAAAGAAAAACATGCTTATGAAATTAGAACTAGAAGTGGTGCTGCTACCCAGGATCCTCTATATCCCGAGGGGCATCCCAAAAGAATTGAGCAGGATTCTCAACAAGCTGAAAATTGTGGTTCTACTCGTAAGAAAAGGAAAAAGAAACATAAAACTGTTGTAGAACCCTGTGAACCTGCTATAGATTCTAATAGTATATCTATCTCTGATGCTGAAACTGAAAGTGGTAATGAAGAAAATAAAGTTCCTAATGAAGAAAAAGTTGAAGAAGAACCTGAAAACCACACAAAGACTACTAAATACACCAAAGAAGATTTTATTGCTAAGAAACATGGTAGTGAAAGAGAACCTTAGGTCCAAAAACCTATGCCTTTCCCTGATAAGAAACACAAGTCAAAGGAAGATGAACACTATAATAAGTTTTGTGAGTGGATGAAACCTTTATTCTTGCAAATTCCTTTGACTGATGCTATTAAATTGCCTCCTTATTCAAAGTATATGAATGACATTGTCTCGAATAAAAGGAAGATCCCTAATGAAGAAATTTCTACTTTGCTTGCTAATTATTCCTTCAATGGTAAGGTTCCTAAGAAACTTGGAGACCCAGGGATTCCAACTATCCCTTGCTCTATTAAGAACAGTTATGTTAGAACAGCTTTGTGTGATTCGGGAGCTGGAGTTAGTGTTATGCCTTTCTCTCTCTATAAGAGGCTTCAGCTTGAAAAATTGATACCAACTGATATATCTTTGCAAATGGTTGATAAGTCCACCACTATTCCTGTGGGTATATGTGAGGATGTACCTGTTTAGGTGGCTCATAATTGCTTGATATTAACTGATTTTGTTGTGCTTGAAATGCATGAAGATGATAATATGTCTATTATTCTTGGGAGACCTTTTCTTAATACTGCAGGAGCTGTTATTAATTGTAATCAAGGAAAGGTGACCTTCAATGTCAATGACAAGGAACATACTGTCTATTTCCCCAAGAAGATTGAAAGGACTTATGGTTTAAATTCAATTGAACATGTTGAAGGCATTTAAGTTGGAGAAATATATTGTCCCATACCAAAAGAAAAATTTGAAACCATTATGATTGGGACCATTGCTATCAAGGTTAAGGTAACATAATCATTAGTGGAGTACAAAGTTTTGTCTCATATGCAATTGTTTTGGTAGCAAGACTTGATCAACCTTGCTAACAAAAGGATTCCATTGAATAAAACAATGTTTTCATTACGATTATCTCCGTTTATTTCTATCCTTTGTATTTTAGTTTTTGCTTCCGTTTAGTTTTCTTTGTGTTGTTAGTTTGTTTGCATGCTAGAACTTCTGTAGTTCTAGCCTTGTTTTTGTCTTTGCATCATGCTTCCAAAAAGAAAAAAATCTTTCTGTCAGAAAAATCATTTTTCTATTTCTGAAAATCGCCCAAAAATAAAGTGTCTCGAAAAATTCCAGAAAATTCATATTAAATTTTTACGTCAAAAAGGGGCAGAAGAGTACCTGGTAGGTACTAGGGGGGCCCACCAGGCAGGCACACCACATGGTGGCGCGGCCAGACCTGGGTGGTGCCATGCCTTGGTGTGGGCCACCCTTGGCCCCCCACTACCTCTCTCTCCTACCACTTTCTTCTCTCTCCCGAGTAAGCTCCAGTTCATAGCTCAAAATCGTGTTATTTCTGTGCTTGCTCTCGATTTCTTCGATCTCTTTGCTCAGCCCATCTTTCTTGCTAAAATTTGGAGCAATTGTTCCTTGGTATGTGACTCCTCCCCTTGTCCAAGTAGATTTGTGTTTAGTGGATTGTATGTTGAGTATTTTGCTGCTGTAGGTGACTGGTTTTGAGAGCTTGTAAGCTTGTTTGATGTTTAGAGATATAGATTTGATGCATGTTTAGGCCTCTTGCAAGTCCCTATGAGTAGAATCCTTCATTATAATTACTTTGCAATCACTTGTTTAATAGGTGTTTAAATTTCAGAATAAAAGATGAGTGAACACCACCTAAACCAACATGAGCTTTGGGTGCCTGAAGTCATGAAGGTCCACAGGGAGGAGGAAGTTTTTCCCTCCATATATCCATGCCCTGAGTTCATCAGAGCTGCAGGAATTCTACAAGATTTCTACACTTTGGTTTCTAATGCAGGGTTAGAGCGTTTCTTGGAAGATGAACCTTGTCAATTTGTGAAGCTAACCATGTCTGTGGTGCAGGATTTCCAATTTAGTCACTCTTTGCCTAACCCATGGTCCATTACAAAATTTACAATATTGCTGTCAATCTTTCTCTTGATGATTTTTGTGCAGCCATTAAGGTACCTCAATGGGGATCATGTAAGAAGATTAAAGAGAGACCGGAACCACTCATGGATTTATACGCAGAAATTTGTCAAGGGAGTAGCTTCTCAAAGGAGAATGGAAAAATCCGTAACATTCATCTTCCCTCCATTCGCTACTTTGCTTACTTTATTGCCAAGTGTGTTCTTGTTAGGAAAACCGCCAATAAGTTATCTTCGTTTAATCTAGCATTTATCTTTGCTGCTCTTAAACGAGATAGGTCTTACAACTTAGGTGCTTTGATAGCCTTCCGTCTTGCTGCTAACCGTGAGAAAGGTGGAATTTGTGGAAGCCTCATTGCTTCTCGTTTGCTAGCATTGCATGGTTTAGTGCCTCATCATCTAGACCTTCAGTTTCCCATAGAGAGGCTTGATTTTAATTTCATGGTACAACATAAATTTATTTCCTCGTGGGCTTGCTTGAGTGAGTTGTCTTATGAAATAACCTTTCTTAAAGCTGGCTGGAGAAAGAGCAAGTCCGAACGTGTTGTTCTTTTGCCTGCACCTGTTTTGTTTAACCTTGATAATAGGGAAGGATGGTCCCTCACTGAGGGGGAGCTTGACACGTACTTGGGAGAGCTCTCCCAACAGGAGCAGGACACTAGAAGGGAGGTCACGGATGATTCGGTCCAGCCCTCGAATGAGGGAGAGTCTTCATATCAGCAGCCCGCTTATGATTGGGGAGCTTCTTCTTCTTCTCATGGGCCTAGCTATGACCATTCTTACCAAGATACGCTCGCTTGGAACCCCTATTCGTACATGAATTAATACCAACTTAGGCCAAAAGCCTAAGCTTGGGGGGAGGTACGCCGACACCGCACTCATCTCCATATCATGTTGCGTCGGTTCTTTGTATATTCATGCTTTCGTTCTGTTTTTAGTTTTCGTTCTTCTTTGCTTTTGCTTTCTAAAACACAAAAAGACCAAAATTATTTTTGTTGTTTTTCCTTGGTTTGCTTCTTCTTTTTGCTTTGGTTTGCTTGTTCCTTTTTGCTTTGTTTGAACTATTCGAAAAACCCAAAAAGATTTTGCTTTGCTTGTTTTTCTCTTTTGGTTTTTGTTTAAAATCGAAAACACCAAAAATATTTGTCGTTCTTCTTTGGTTTTTGCGAGTTGGCTACAGGGTTCAGCAGTTCTCAGTGGATTATTGGTTTCATATTAGTATTCAAGCCATACAAGTAAAGAGCAATAATGAGGATTAATGACAACTTGAGGCGTGGTAAGAGGCTGGTAACGAACTCTATTTGTCTTCATTTTTGTACATATACTCATCTTTGTGAGCTTGCTTAGTCCATTCATGTAGGGTGTATGTTATCTTTCAATGCTTAGTAGTTCTTGCTTTCTTGTGATTAGCTCCATCCCGCTAATAGTTTGTAGCATGTCTCATGAATGTTTGCTTGCATTACTCTATTCATAAATTGGTATGACACTATGGTATCCTCCTCTGAATGTTTCATTTGATCGACTTGGCACATGCTCACGCATGCACATGACTGTAATAATCAGTTAAGCCTTGACGAATTATTTTGCCTTGAAGATCTCGAATCATTTTCTTACCATGAGTAGTCCTGTTTTGTTGCAAGCATGATAATGACAACTATTGCTCTCTCGTTTGTCGCTCCCTTACTATTGCTAGCCTTCACTTCCACTGAGTATTTTACTCATGTTTCCAACTCCCTAAACCAAATATTTCCAAAGTGTCCACCATACCTACCTATTAGCATCGTTTGCTATCTCCGTGCATATTCAATATGCCTTGTTTTCTTCCGAATAAAATGTTTGCTTGTTATGAGAAAGTTAGTTAGTAAAGCTCTCACGAACTTGATGGCACACTTTATTTTCTTGCACTTAATAAACCTGAACCATTGTGTCCTTCTTTGTTGCGCATATGCTTGCGCTTTATGAGTTGAAGTTAGCAGAACCATGTATCATGGGGACCGCTTTCAGCGCTTCATAGGTACTTTGTACTTAGTTGATATCATGTTCTTTTGCTTACGGATCCCGGCGGTGTGAAATAAAAGTGGAACTTGTAAGATCATGGAGTTCGTATGTATTTTAGAGAAACGCCTGGGCCGCTATCCTAAGCCATGCCTAATCATGGTGGAAACTTGCAGCATAACCATAATGAGCATTCTATGAAGCATCCTCAATAAAAATCTATGCACATAGTAAATAAAAAGATCATTGAGATGCTCATTGTCTGCTTGCCTTGTCGTTTTGATCATGGGATAGCTCCCGTGTCATGCGCAAGGGGTACCCCGTTGGCGGTTCTCTATGATACGTATATACTTACAATGACAAGAGCTTATTTGTGACTGAAGTTGAGTAGCATGAGGATCGGTCTTCGTAAGTAAGGGGCATGAGACTTCAATTTATAACTTGTCAAGCATATCCTCTTAGTTGTGTCACTTTCACCTTAACCACATTAAAGATGCTTATGATAGGGGCAATGAGAGCTCAAAGCTAACAAGTACCATACTTTCAGCATTTGGAAGCCTTTCAAAATTATTCAAAACCTTTTTCTTCTACTTGTTGAGTCTCCACATATTCTTTGAGCACCTTCTTGAGAGCATTAGTTGTCATTTTTTGTGTTTGTTCCATTAATTGATTACTTGTGTTATGACTTTGATGCTTGTATCTTTGATATCTTTACTTCTAGTCATCACTTGAACTTCAGAGGTGCCTTGACATTCATAATCAAAGGCAAGTGAGATACCACTCTATCATACCTTCCTATGAGCATTGTAATGTTGCTTATGTTTGTGCTTCGTGCTACTTATTATTCTTGAGTTGGAATCTCTTCATAGCTTGCAATGACTATTAAGTAGACTCAGTTGCATACTCTTTATTATGAATTGTCTAAAGTAGTTGATCACATTGCTGAGAATATTTACATCATATGAAGCAAATGTGTTCGTGAAAGTTGTTTTATCGCACTCAGTTTTCAACTGAATTGCTTGAGGACAAGCAATAAGCTAAGCTTGGGGGGAGTTAATACGTCCAAAACGTATCTACTTTCTCGAACACTTTTGCTATTGTTTCTCCTCTATACTTGTGTGATTTGGATGCAACTAATGCGAACTGACGCTGTTTTCAGCAGAATTGCCTTGGTGTCTACTTTTTGTGCGGAAAATCAACTATCAGGAAAAACCCCGGAAAATATGCCAAAAATCCTATTTCACCCGAAGAGTCCAGGAGCCAGAATACGAGACGGAGAAGAGCCCTGGGGTGGCCACACCACCTGCTGGCGCGGGCCAGGCCAGGCCGCGCTAGGGGGTGGTGTGGGCCCCCCAGGCACCCCCTCGGCCTCTCTCTTCGCCTATAAAGAGCCTTATGACCTAAAACTTCGGGGGGTTCGACGTTTTTCCAGAACGAGTTCCGCTCCGCCGCCACCACCAGATTCGACGAAACAGCACCAGAGACTCCGTTCTAGCACCCTGCCGGGACGGGGAATTGGAGGAGAACATCGCCATCATCATCACCATCGCTTCTCCATCGACCATCCATGTTTCCCCCATCTATGAGTGAGTAATTCCCCGCTGTAGGCTATGGGGATGGTAGGGATTGGATGAGATCGTTCATGTAATGGCATCAGATTGTTAGGGCATAGTGCCTAGTATCTCTATTAGTGCTTTATGACTTTGTTGCAACCTTGTTGTGCTTAATGCTTGTCACTAGGGCCCGAGTGCCATGATTTCAGATCTGAACTTATTATTGATTCAACATGATAGTATTGTTTTGGGTCTTATCTACAAGTTGTTTACACACGTCGTTGTCCGGAATCTATGGTCCCGAAGTGACAGAAATCGTGGTAGCCGGAAGGGAAAGGCTTTGATGTGAGGATCACGTGTGTTCATGGAGTGTTAATGCTTTGCTCCGGTGCTTTATTAAAAGGAGCACCTTAATTGCCAGTAGTTCCGTAGAGGCCCCGCTGCAAACAGACTGGCAGGACAAAAGATGTTGTGCAAGTTCTCATTGCGAGCACGTATGACTATATATGGAACACATGCCTAGGATTGTCTAGTACTTGGATGCTTTATCTTATTTATCTGCAATTGCCCTATGTTATGATTGCTATATGAATTGCCTTGTCCATGCAACGCCCGTCCATTCATCCCTATGCCTACCGCACTCGAATCCCACTGTTTACTGCTTTTGTTACTACTGTCTTTGTTTTGCTGCTATTGTTACTTTACTATTCCTACTACAAAACTGTTGCTACTGATAAACTGCTATGAGCAAGATTGTTTCCAGGTGCAGCTGAATTGACAACTCAGTTGTTAAGGCTGATAAGTATTCTTTGGCTCCCCTTGGGTCGAATCAATAAATTGGGTTTCACTTCCCTCGAAAATACTGCGATACACCCCCTATACTTGTGGGTCATCACCCCACTAATCAGTCACTGTGGGTAGGCGATGCATCAGTGAGAAAAGGTTCCCCAGCCTTAGGTGACGTCAGCCTTTACCTATGCTGACACAATAAAAGTTTAATAATTGTTTAAATAATTTCAGAAAAGAGTTTAATCTTATAAATTCAATAACTAATTATTTCTAAGTCATAAAAATATGTATAATATATCAAAATGTTCAGAAAAATGAGATCTACACAATAGACTCATAATCATGCATTGTTCAACAACTGTAATTACAAGTCTAATAAGAGAATGAAATCAACCCCTCGTAGGTGATTTCGAGGTCTCTCTTGTACTAGGGTTTAGACCCTTCGGATCCCACTTAAATTGCCAAGCATGCCTTAGGGTTAAATTTCAACTATATTTAACTTGTCATATCATTATCGATGCCTTGTGTTGATTGTTTAACTTGCAGATACTATGGATCCAACACATCAGGAAAACATCCTCCAAGGGATGATCTGCGAAAATGAAGATATCGATATCGATGTCACGAGTAAGTTTCTGAATGATTCCGGCCAGGGAGATGAGTCTCTCAACCTAGGAGACGGCTCCGGTGAGGTAGAAGCCGAAGCCTGGGACAGGGGAGAAGCCGATAAGGAAGAAGGCGATGGCTCCTGCAGAACCTTAAATCTCACAAACACCGGCGATGTGTATATATGTATTTTTGTAATTAAAATGCTGTTGTCTATATATATACATGCATATATTAACACTCTTTCTTCTTTTAGCCCTCCGGATCGAGAACTTCTTCCGTAAGAACGAAACGAGGCCCAACGAAAAAGTTGGATGACACTATGAGGTATAGGATCGACATGGTCGGTGTAGATGGCGAACCGCAAGCTCCCGTCGATGTCGCAAGAAAATTTGTCAAGCAATGCAGAGTTCTTGTGAGGGACTACATCCCGATCACCGTTCAAGAATGGAATTGGCCAAGCGGCGGTGGAGTCCCGTATGTCGGCAACAACGCCAAAGATAAGCTTTTTGACAAGCTCATGACTAATTTCCTCCTACCGGTACCAGATGTGAATCTAGATGAGGAGGAGAGAGCAAGAATGGAGCTTGTGCAAAGAGTCAAGAAGTTTGCTCTCAGCAAGATGGCCGATGCATTCAAGAACTGGAAGAAGAAACTGTACAATAACTTTGTCAAGGTAGAGAAGACTCTGAATTTCAATGAAGCCGGCTATGCTAAGTTAAGACACCAGTGGGAGGATTTTGTGAAGTACAAGACATCGGAGAAAGCTAAGGAAAGGTCTAGAATAAATATGGAGAATGCTGCTAAGAAACTGTACCATCATAACATGGGGCCTGCTGGCTATGCCGGTTGCATGCCTAAGTGGGATGCACTTGAGGTCAATTACATAGCTGTCGGGATCAGACCAGAGCCCGCAACATGGACACCACGGGCGAGAAACTGGTTTACGGCCATGGGGGCACGTTGGACAAAGAAGGGAGGGTAATATATAATCAGAAACACAAATATGATCCCCTACTGCCGATCGACGATATTAGAAATGCAGTAGATGATGTTGCAGCGGGACGGTTTGTTCCCGATAGAGAGAACGACGAGCTCACACGGGCCCTTAAAAATCCTGAACACGACGGACGAGCACGAGGCACACCAGGCTCCAAGCCGTGGAAGGTTGCCTTCCCCCCGGAAATGAAGAGATATCCCGATAAAAGCCATCAGAGGAGAAAGGAAAGGGAGGCAGCTGAGAAAGCGGCCGCTGTAGACCGGCTGCGTAATGTAGAAGAAGCATTAAAGCGGCACCAGGATCAACTCGACAGACTTAGCCAGCAAGGTACTAGCGGCCAATCTCAGCGGCACGTGGTAGAAGCTGCATTCGATGGTACCGGTGCCCTATCGAATAAGAAAAGCAGCGTCGCTTCCACGCAGCTCCATGATGTTGATGATGATGCACCGACGACATCTCCTCCTAAACGCTACCTAGTGGATGATATCATGGAGACAACAGCTTGTGAGCTAAAGGTGCAGGTTATGAACTTAAGGGTGACTGCAGCGGTCGGCATGGCGGTACCAATTGCGCCTAACCCAACTTGGCATTGCAGACCGGTTCCAAAAGGGTACGCTGACGTCACGGTGGATGAGGTGAAGGAAGATTTTGAGGAGCTGAAGCTAGACCACCCTGCAGGGGAAGATATGGAGCTGGCTCAACTAGGAGAAGCCAAAGGAGGGACTATTCTATGGCTAAAGGAGCGCATCATGCTTCCAAATTATGTGCCGCAAAGGCCACCCACTCCTCAGAGCAACAATCCACCTTCGCCGCCACCTCACCGTTCTCCAACGCAACCGTCGCCTTCACCGCCTCACCACTCAGCGCAACCATCTCCATCGCCGCCTCAACCGTCTCCGCCGCCGCGTCAGCCGTCTCCGTCCCCTGAGCCTCAGAGACAAAAGCGGAAGTATACTAAGGGGGGAAACACCACCAGCAGCAACAAGAGCATGTTCCGATCACCGAAACGTAAGCTATCGCCCCTCCCAAGAGTACCTCATCAGAATATGAAGAAGCTACCTTGCGAGAAGACAGATGAGGAAACTGATGCGGCCGTAGCTGCCCATTATGAAAAGTGGAAGATTGACATGGCTAACAAGAAAAAGCCGATAGAGACATTTTTCCCGGTCACCGCAGAAGATAAAGCCAAAGCAGCCGCGCTTAAGATTCAGCATCACCAACCCATAGCGCTCACATCAGACTATAATCGCTCTATTACCAAGTCGGCTGAGGCAAAAGAGCGGAGAGTTGGGAAAGAAGTTGCCCAGCTCGAACAACAGAAAAATCAATCGATCAAACCGCTCAAAGTGTATGATACCAATGAGTGGATGATCTAAGAGCGGCATGATCCGAACATTGATCCGAAGTTTGTTCGACTGTACGGAGAAAAAGCCCAATTATATGGACTGTCTATTACTGAGTACATGAGCCGTATGCATGAGTTCGAGGGGTACCAAGAAACAGCATACGTGTACCAGTACGGGACTCCTCTCTTCAAACCCGAGTTAGTCAAAGATCTACCAACAAAAATGCGAAGATTGCATAACTGGTACATCCAAGCCTGTGCTGATTCCAAAAACTAGATCTATGCTGCATATAAACACCACCATTATGGTCATGGAGATGGCTTCATACTGATCGAATTTCTAGAATTATTTCAGTTTTACCAACAGGACGCCCTCGACAAAGGCTATCGTCAATGCCTATTGTTTGTAAGTATTATTAATTTCTGTAATTAAGTCTTTCTAGCTCAGCTTATTCGTTGCTTGTATAATCTTACTAATCACTATACTAATTATATATGCAGAATGAAGATTCAAGAATGCAACAAAGGACAAATCTATGACATTGGGTTTATTGACTGTAATTTCGTTCATGAAGTTACTCTAAAAACAAATCCTAAAGAGACAGAGGATAACTTGTTCCAAGCGTTGAAGTATTTCAGCAACAGAAGGGAAATACTATTTCCTTATAACGTTGGGTTAGTGTTACTGTCTTGTACACATTCTATTTTCGCTTACTCGATGTTAAGCGTATAATTGACTCGTGTTATATTTTGTTAGTGTGTCAAGCTTCCACTATATTCTGTTAATCATTGTTGTTGACACCGGAGTAGTAAAAGTCCTTGACTCGAAACGCACACCATTAGAAAAGTGGGCGGACTAGGGGTGTTTGAAAGCCAGAGCTTACATTTCAACCATTGACTGTAAGTACTACTTGCTAGATCCACGCATCTCTTTGATTTTTGTTTCAATACCACCATTATCATGTTTGATTATTATTTTGATTGAACTCCGTTCTCGTAAAGTGCTTGAGGCAGGAAGCCAGGAATAATTTATGTGGATACTATGTCTGCGAGTTCATTCGCCAGACGACCAAAGAGAAGGAACAGACCGGAACATCAAAAAAATTGAAGTACGATAAACAATAATCACAACTTTATTTTATTACCACCAATTGTGTTTAGTTTTATTCATATATATTGATCCTCTTCTTTATATTAGATCGAACGGATGCGGGATGGTCTTCTATCACAAGAACGCGTGCAAGCAATTCAAGAGGAAATTATCGGATTCTTGTTAGAACAAGTCATAGATCCGAAAGGAGAATACTATTACCTGCTTCATTTGAAAGGGTGAAGTGTAAAAAAGAAGATGTAAATTAGATCAAATTTATGTGAGAGCATTGTTTGTAATTATAATATGTTTCGACCAAGAAGACGGATGAGACGGTGTATATATCTGTGATCATGCATGATGTGTAATATATATATCGTGGTTTCATTATTGCTGTATATATGTAGTACCATTAAATTGATAAAAAACATCCTGCCGCGGCAGAAAAATAGCCCGAAAATCCTGCCGCGGCACAAAGACCAACGATCCCGGTTCGTGCCAAGAACCGGGACCAGTGATCCACCCCCGCCCGTCTCTGGCGCTGCCACGTGGAGATCCATTGGTCCCGGTTTGTTCCACGAACCGGGACCAATGATCCAACCCCCCTCGTCGCGCGTCTGCCCACGTGGAGACCCATTTATCCCGGTTCGTGCGCGAACCGGGACTAGCATTAGTCCCGAGTGATTGGTCCCGGTTCCCTTATGAACCGGGACTAGAGGCCATTTTTTCACCAGTGCTAGCTTCACCGCACTCATGGTACGCCCTGCAGTCAATTATCGCCACAGCCTCCTTTTCTCGCCGCCTGAGCCATTTCATTTGTTACATGTGCTCGAACGCCAGGGAAGACGTGTGTTGCGATCGCCATGTCACCCTGCCCGACGAAGGCCTTTGCCCCCCCTCAAGATCGAGGAGTAGATGAAGCATAAAAGGATGGATAGATCGTTCTCGGGGAGTCGGGAAGATGATTAAGGGAACCGACCGAATTTGAAGGGTTATTTAGTTTTTTTTTCTCCATTCGGTTCCTTCTACGATAGTAGACAAGGTAATATAATTTTATTGTAATTTTAATAAAGAGCAGCTAGAAGTTGTTATAGTGAATCAACCGGCAGGTCACTGAACCGCTTCCCTAAAACTAAGAATCCCTTTATTCTTGGGTCATGCTACCGTGGAGATAGCGGATCTTTCGTGGTTGTCTTCGAACCTTGGAGAAATAGTTTTTCAAACGGTGATCTGCCTTGATACATGTGTGTACATGTAGAAAGAATAGGCTTGTGTATCACTTGTCGTGTTTGAAGTTTTATGAAGAGCCTCTAGATTGTACATCACGATTGTATTTAAATTACTACGTACTATTTTTTTATGAGAGCACCCAGGATTAAGGAGTATCAAGCTGGTCTTCTTTTCCTTCGGAGGAATTTCCCTAGCTTTTCACCGCATGTATAGCCTAGGAGGCCCATGCTCATATGCAAGCGGTGGTGGTTTGTCCCGAGCCTGCAGCAGAAGTGCGGAAGTGCGGAACTGCTCCCGTCCTCCTTTCCTCTTTATCTCCCTGCTCATTCCATCTCATGGCGCAAAATTGGTCGGGCAAAATCCCCAAACTGTACTGCCGCTCTGCTCAGCCAGCTGCTCTCGCCTGCGGAAGACCTCTCGCCTCAGTAGCGGACGCCGAGCCTGCTACAGCACAACCGCGTCGCTCGGTCGTCGAGGACGCCGCCGCTCGCCACCGAGCTCCTCTCCGTCGAGTAGGATGTGCGCGGTAGACTTCTGTGGTCGAGTAGGACGTATTCATTGACCGTTTGTCTAAATCGAACCTTTATTTATCTTTTTCCACTTACCGATGGGTAAATATGTTTTGGTGGGAGGATAAAAAGTCCAAATAGAAATATGGATGACTTTATTATTAGGTATAGATATGACGAACTCATCTAGATAGTCAATGTGAGGAATTTAACCATGAATTTTAGAAAATGAAGCATGGATCAAATGAGAAACTTACGGACGTGAAGATTCCTCCACTCAAACACAAGAAATCGGCGAAGAATCAAAGATTCTAGAGGATTAGGATTTGAGTTGGAGAGAGAGAGAAAGATTGAGAGAGGAAGAAGAAAGAGGTTGGCTGTGAGCTAGCTGCCATCGTCTTTACTTGGCGATGTAGTCGGTACGTGCGGGGAGTACGGGCACATCCCAGCTATACCGGTGGTCGTCACCGTTGGATCTAATATCTGCGATCAAACCTGGAGGGTCTGGTATGGGCGGACAGTACGGGCGCCTCCGACCATACTAGTGGTCGCTAACTCATCAGTAATGTTGGAGCAAATAAATCATCGCAGTTTGGTACAGGCAGACGGTACGGGTACCTCCCCCCGTATTAGTGCTTGTTACGACAACTGCCTCGGATAGAAACTTGTCAACTTATTTGCTTCAGTGAGTGGTACGGGCTCCTATGGCCGTATCGGTGCTCGTTACGAGCTCTGAACCCTATTTCCTTTCTTCCTTTCAAAAACATCCTTTCTAAGTCATCTTTAAACTTCACAATAGTATAATTTCTCTACAAATTTATGACTTCAACATATTTATTAGAACACAAAAAGGGAAATTATTAAACTACTAAGAATGGGTTGACTCCCATTAAACATTTTATTAAGGGGAGTTGGCTTAGGCTAACCAACCTACGAGTTTTTAGCTCTTACCTCATGCTTCCCTTCATCGATGGCACTTACCTCTTGGATATGCTTAGGCGGTGGTACATCTTTCCCGCATTGCTCTTGTTTCTTTGGAAAATAATGAACAATCTTATCATCATATATATTGAAGACGATCTTACCGCTAAAGGAATCCACATTATCTCCTGCAGTGCTAAGAAAAGGTCTTCCAAGGATGAATGCGAGTTTAATTTGTAATCTTCAGGAACATCAAGTATAATAAAGTCAGTGGGTATAACATGTTTCAATTCTAAGTAAAACATCTTCGATCATAACGACAAGTTGTTTAGTTGTCTTATCAGCCATTTGCAAGGTAATTCAAATAGGAGAATACTCTCCAAGGTTTAATTTCTTAAATAAGGAATAAGGCATGACACTAACACCTGCACCAAAGTCACAAAGAGCATTAAGGATATTAGTTTTTCCAATTGCACAAGAGATAGTTGGTATGCCTGGGTCCCCATGCTCAGCAGGTAGCTTATCACCAAAACTTGTCATCACTGCTATTTCTTTCTGTTAAGAATATCTCGCATAAATTTTTATAAGTAGGAACTTGAATTGCATCATCTAAAGGAAGTTCTAAACGCTAATTTCCCAGAGCTTCCGTGAAAGAATCATAAAAAGCTTTATCTGGTTCATACTGAACACGATTACGATAATGAACTTTTTTTCTTGTTGGGGTTACCTTCTATTTTTACCTTTGCTACTGGTTCAACATCCTTTTTGGTTTGCTTCTTTGCTATAGGACTTTGCTTATATGCATGTTTCTCACTTGGGGTGATAACCTGCTCTTCTTGTTCCTTTCTAAGCTCAGTTTCTTCTCTTGAATCAACCATCTCCTACTTCTATCTCTTCTTTGTCTTTGTTAGGAGCCTCATGCTCTCTTCTTTGAGCTTCGTAATCAATATCATCTTACATATCAACAAGGTCCTCATCTTCTTGACTCATCTTGAGTCTCTCTTGCTTTCTAGGCCTGTTCCTCTTGATACCAGCGTGGAACCTGAGGTTCATGTGTCTCTATACCATGTCTAGTGACAATGTTAGTAGAAACAGTGTTGCGATTGAAATTATTTTGATTTAAAATAAAAAATTGAGTTTTAGCTATATGGTCGCATTGAGCCTTAACCATACTCAAGTATTTATCCAAATGCCTAGTGGTATGTCCTAAATCATCAAAAAAATCGGTTAATTCTTTTTTTTCTCTTGAGTCATTAGAAGTTTATAATATTTTCCACGGAACTGATTCTGTTGATATCTAAACTTTTGCATTACAAGATTCATTTCATCTTCTACAACAAAAGTTTGAAGAATATCCACTTTATTTTCTTTAACAAGTTCCGCTACTATTCCTTTTTCTTCCATGGACTTTTTGGCTTCAAGCATAAGCTCTTGGGGTATATGAAACATACCTTTTCGTGGTTTAACATCCTCAACTGGGTTATATTGTTCATCATTGATCTTACCTCGAAAAGCCTTATGCATTCCGGCAGCGTCAAGTTGGTAATACCTCCTCGTGCAGTTAAATCAATCATTTCTTTTGAGTCTTCATTAATCCCATTATAAAAGTATTGGATAATTAAATGCTCCTGAAAGCCATGATTTAGGACTTTCATAATCATTCCATAGAATCTATTCCATGCTTGATAAAAGTTTTCCTCAATTCCTTGAAGAAAGTTTGTAATGCTGTGTTTGCTTTGCATGATTTTAGTAAAAGAGAAATATTTATGCATAAACTCTCAGATGCAATCTTCGCAGCTTTTAATAGTGTCATTGGGCAACGATTGTAACCAAGTAAAAGCATTACCTTTTAAAGACCAGCAGAAAAGTTTAAGGAGTACAAAATCCATTTTTAGACTAGCTGGTTTAAGAGTAGCACAAAGGTCATAGACCTTCATCAAATGATCACTTGGATCATCATATTATTTTCATGCAAAAGCTATTTCTTTCTGAAGGGAATATGTCCGAGAGGCAATAATAAAGTGGTTATTATCTTATTCCATGTTTATGATAAATGTTTATTTTGCATGCTATAATTGTATTGATCGGAAACGTCAATACATGTGTGTTTAATAAACAAAAAGGGTTCCTAGTTATGCCTTTCTTATAACCTAGCTTGTTGATTAACAAGATGATCAAGGTTTCCTGATCATGGACATTGGATGTTGTTAATAACAAGGTCACAACATTTGTGAAATAATGTGATGAACATTCATCCGAAGTATAGCATTACGATCAAGTCATTATGTTTATATTGCTATAACATCATACGAAGTAATCTTTATCCTTAGACCATGAGATCATGTTAATTGCTAACACCTGAAGAGTATCTTGATAACATCAAACGTCACACCGTAACAGGGTGACTATAAAGATGGGTTCAGTGCTACGAAGGTATTATGTGGAGGCTCATGGATCAAGAGTGGATTTTGTCAATCCCGATGACAGATAGATATACTCTGGGCCCTCTCGGTGATATCACATTAAGATAGCTTGCAAGCAAGTGATGTGATCACTAGAATGTTATATCACGGGAACGAGAAAAGAGTGCATGTCGGTAACGATATGAAACTAGGTATTTGGATACCGATGATCGAATCTCGGACATGTATTATATCATGAGACAAAGGGATTAAATTACTAATGTTAAAGGTTCTCACGGTCATAGAAGTCATCGTTGAATATGCAGGAGTCAGTATAGATCTCCAGGTCCCGCTTCTGATTATTGATCTGAGAGGAGTCTCAATCATGTATGCATTATTCGCGAACAGTAGGGTGACACACTTAAGAGTTACCGGACACCATTTTGGAGCACATATGTTTCAGACGAAAGAATTGCAAAGCGCAGGAATTGTTTCGATAGAAACCAGAATTGTTTCAGGTGAAATTGCAGAAAGTGGTTCTGCATGTGATATTGAAATATTGCAAGGGGTTATATGTGAATGTTTGTTAACTAAAGTAATTAACAAAATTCTGAATAAATTTAATAAAAGAGTTTAATTAAATGAGAGAGCATTAAACTTATAAAATTTTAATGCATTTAAAGTGGAGACTTTAAGGGAATGTGAAGAGGCATTTTAATGTGGAGGGAGTTACCACCACATGAATGGAGGAGGTGAGGGGTCACCTCCATGAGGCGCCGGCCATTGAGGGGGTACCCCCTCCTCCTATAAAAGGCCTCCCTCTTCCTCCTTCTTCCTCACACCTCCTTGTGAAGGATCTCTCTCTCCCTCTAGAATTATTCCCCCATGGTCTCGGATTAGCGAGATACATGTTCTTGGTGGCATTTCGTCTAGGAGGAGTTGCTGCTTCCGCTGGATCGCTGGAGCGAGGAGGTGGAGGTTGTCCGGTGGCTTGAACGTGTGTGCGAGTACGGATGCGCTGCTGAGTTGCGGCGCTCGGACTTCCTCACGATGTTGAGATCGGCAAGTGTACAACTACATCAACCACGAGTTCCTACTCATTAACAAAACTCGTTGTCTTCGAGGGTAAGTTCTCGATGGATGTATGCCCACCCGTTGCTCTGTACCTAGTAGATAGATCTTGGCGTATAGTTCTCATCGTAGGAAAAAAATTGTTTTCTATGTTGCGGACCCAACAGAGGTATCAGATCCTGATCTATGCGTAGGTGCTTTGCATGGGTAGTACACATATGTTTATATGTGGGCTATGATGATCATGTTATTGCAGCTTCTATGTATTTTGGATATTGGTGGCATAGTGGGATGAAGCGGCCCGGACCAACCTTACATGTCATCGTACATGAGACCGGTTCCACGATTGACATGCAACTTGTTTTGCATAAGTGGCTGGCGGGTGTCTGTCTCTCCTACTATAGTCAATATCTGATTTACAACGAGTTGCTAATAACTTGGTTATCCTCGTTGTGGTTCATGTTCGTAGGTAAGAACGGTTCTATCTCCGAAAGCCCTAAGCCACGTAAAACTTGCAATTGATAAATTAGAGGCGTCTAGTTTAGATCGTTGCTGGGCTAGTGTCTTGATATGGTATTGTTGTAAGTAGATGTATGATAGATACTCTTACAACACACTCAACGTGTAAGTTCCATAGACCTTGGCCTTACACACAAAGGAATGATAGAGATCATACCACGATGCAAATGATAGAGATCAAATGCATGGACCATATCATCTCACTTTACACATTAGATGTTAGCATCTTATACTGCTAGTTTGGCGCTTTCTGTAGCACTGTAAGATGATCCCTCATTTAGATATCAAGATAAAATTGTGTTCTTCCTTAACTATGCACCGTTTTGTGGATCGTGTTTCGAGACATCACGTGATGATTGGGTTGTTGGGTCCGCATCATAGAAAACAAAAAATTTCCTACGGTGTGAACTACACGCCAAGATCTATCTACTAGGTACAAAGCAACGCGTGGACATACATCCATGGAGAACTTACCCTCGAAGACAACGAGTTTTGTTAACGAGTAGGAACTCGTGGTTGATGTAGTCATACGCTTGCCGATCTCAAGATCGTGTGTAAGTCCGAGCGCCGCAAATCAGCAGCGCATCCGTCCTCGCACACACGTTCAAGCCACCTGATAACCTCCAGCGAATCAGCGGAAGCAGCAACTCCTTCTAGACGCAAGGACACCGAGAACATGTATCTCGCTAATCCGAGACTGTGGGGGAATATCTAGAGGGGGAGAGAGATCCTTCACGAGGAGGTGTGGTTTGTGAGAGGGGAGAGGGGGGCTTTATATAGGAGGGAGGGAGACCCCTCCCCTCCCATAGCCGGCACATGAGGGGGGGGACTCCTCCCCTCCTTCATTCATGTGGTGAACCTCCACTCACATAAACATGGCCTCCACCCAAAATCCCACTCACATGTATTTAATTTTCACCAAATTAAATGCAACTCTCAATTAATAAAACTATTTTATTTATTTTATTCAGAATTTTTTTAATTACTTTAATTAACAAACGTTCACATAAAACCCCTTGCAACATTTCAATATCACATGCAGAACCACTTTCTGCAATTTCACCCGAAACAATTCCGGTTTCTATCAAAACAATTACGGTTTCTATCGAAACATTTCCTGCGCTTTGCAAACCTTTTGTCTGGAACATATGTGCTCCTAAATGGTGTCCGGCAACCCTTAAGTGTGTCACCCTACGGTTCACGAATAATGCAGACATGATTGAGACTCCTCTCAGATCAATAATCAGAAGCGGGACCTGTAGATCCATACAGACTCCTGCATTTTCAACGATGACTTCTGTGATCGTGAGAACCTTTAGCGTCAGCAATTTAATCCCTTTGTCTCATGATATAATACATGTCCGAGATTCGATCATCGGTATCCAAATACCTAGTTTGATCTCGTTACCGACATGCACTCTTTTCTCGTTCCCGTGGTATAACATTCTAGTGATCACATCACTTGCTTGCAAGCTATCTTAATGTGATATCACCGAGAGGGCCTAGAGTATATCTATCCGTCATCGGGATTGACAAATTCCACTCTTGATCCATGAGCCTCAACATAACACCTTCATAGCACTGAACCCACCTTTATGGTCACCCTGTTACGGTGTGACGTTTGATGTTATCAAGATACTCTTCTGGTGTTAGCAATTAACATGATCTCATGGTGTAAGGACTAAGACTACTTTGTATGATGTTATAGCAATATAAACATAATGACTTGATCGTAATGCTATATTTCGGATGAATGTTCATCACATCATTTCACAAATGTTGTGACCTTGTTATTACCAACATCCAATGTCCATGATCAGGAAACCTTGATCATCTTGTTAATCAACAAGCTAGTCTATAAGAGAGGCATAACTAGGAACCCTTTTGTTTATTAAACACACATGTATTGATGTTTCCTATCAATACAATTATAGCATACAAAATAAACATCTATCATATACAAGGAATACATAATAACAACTTTATTATTGCCTCTTAGGGCATATTTCCTTCAGTCTCCCACTTGCACTAGAGACAATAATCTAGTTTATATAGTGATAAATCTAACACCCATGGAGTTCTGGTGTTGATCATGTTTTTCCCTAGGGAGTACTTTAGTCAACGGATCTGATACATTCAGGTCCGTGTGCACTTTACAAATCTTTATATCTCCATCCTTGACATGCTCGCGGATGGAGTGAAACCGGCGCTTAATATGCTTGGAATTCTTGTGAGACCTTGGTTCCTTGGCGTTGGCTATGGCTCCATTATTGTCACAATAGATCACCATTGGGTCCAACGCACTAGGAACCACACCTAGTTCCATTATGAACTCCTTCATCCAAACCGCTTCCTGCACCGCTTCTGAAGCAGCAACATATTCCGCCTCCGTCATTGATCCAGCCACCACAGGTTGTTTGGAGCTCCTCCAACTAACTGCTGCTCCGTTCAAGATAAATACGTATCCGGATTGAGACTTAGAGTCATCCGGATCAGTGTCAAAGCTAGCATCGACCTAACACTTAGCGACTAGCTCTTCTTCACCTTCGTATACAAGAAACATATCCTTAGTTCTTCTCAAGTACTTAAGGATATTTTTGACCGCTATCCAGTGTTCCGAACCTGGATCAGATTGGTACCTACTAGTCAAACTAATAGCATGTGCCACATCCGGTCTTGTACATAGGATGACATACATTATAGAGCCTATGGCTGAGGCATAGGGGATCTTATCCATTATCTCTCTTTCTTCCGCCGTAGCCAGACTTTGAGTCTTACTCAATGTCTTGCCTTGCAACATAGGTAAGTACCCCTTCTTACTTCTGTCCATATTAAACTTCTTTAATATCTTATCAAGGTATGTACTCTGCGATAGCCCAATTAGGCGTCTTGATCTATCTCTATAGATTTTAATGCCTAATATATATGAAGCTTCACCAAGGTCCTTCATCAAAAAATTGCTGTTTAGATAACTTTTAACACTGTTTAAAAGATCTATATCATTTCCAATCAATAATATGTCATCCACATATAATATCAGAAATGCCACATTGCTCCCACTCACTTTCTTGTAAATACAAGCCTCTCCATAAGTTTGGAGAAATCCAAACTCTTTGATCACCTCATCAAAGCGGAGATTCCAACTCCGGGATGCTTGCTTCAGTCCATAGATGGATCGCTGAAGTTTGCACACCTTATCAGCATCCTTAGGATCGACAAAACCCTTAGGTTGTATCATATACAACTCTTCTTCAATATTACCATTGAGGAACGCAGTTTTGACATCCATCTGCCATATTTCATAATCAAAATATGCAGCAATTGCTAACATAATCCTAACCGACTTAAGCATCGCTATGGGAGAGAATGTCTCATCGTAGTCAACTCCTTGAATTTGTCGAAACCCCTTTGCGACAAGTCGAGCCTTATAGATGGTTACATTACCATTAGCATCAGTTTTTCTTTTGAAAATCCATTTATTCTCAATGGCCTTTCGATCGTGAGGTAAGTCCACCAAGGTCCAAACCTGGTTTTCGTACATGGATTCCATCTCGGATTTCATGGCTTCTAGCCATTTGTTGGAATCAGGGCTCATCATCGCTTCTTCATACGTCGTAGGGTCATCTATTTCATCAATCATGAAATTCATAACAGGATTGCCGTACAGTTCAAGAGCTGTACGTGTCCTGCTTGACCTGCGAGGTTCGGTAGTGTCCTCTTTCGGAGTTTCATGATCAATATCATTAGCTCTCTCTTCATTAGGTGAAGTCAACTCCGAAAAAACTTCCGGTGCTGCGCTACTCGCCATTTCATGAAGAGAAGGTTCAATAACCTCTTTGAGTTCTACCTTCCGACTACTCACACCTTTCGCGAGAAACTCCTTCTCAAGAAAGGATCCATTCTTGGCAACAAAGACCTTTCCCTCGGATCTGTGATAGAAGGTATACCCAATTGTTTCCTTAGGGTATCCTATGAAGACGCATTTTTCCGCTTTGGGTTCGAGTTTATCCGGTTGAAGTTTCTTCACATAAACATCGCATCCCCAAACTTTAAGAAATGACAGCTTAGGTTTGTTTCCAAACCATAATTCATACGGTGTCTTTTCAAAGGATTTAGATGGTGCCCTATTTAAAGTGAATGCAGCGGTTTCCAGTGCATAACCCCAAAATGACAGTGGCAAGTTAGTCAGAGACATCATAGATCGAACCATATCCAATAAAGTACGATTACGACGTTCTGACACACCATTACCTTGTGGTGTTCCGGTAGGCGTAAGTTGTGAAACTATTCCATAGTCTTTCATATGTGTGCTAAACTCGTAACTAAGATACTCTCCTCCACGGTCGGACCGCAGAAATTTGATCTTTATGTTATGATGATTTTCCACTTCATTCTGAAATTCTTTGAACTTTTCAAAGGTTTCAGGCTTATGTTTCATCAAATAGATATACCCGTATCTACTCAAATCATCCGTGAAAGTAACAAAATAACGATATCCACCTCGCACCGACACACTCATTGGTCCACACACATCAGTATGTATGATTTCCAATAAATCTGTGGCCCGTTCCATTGAACCGGAAAACGGCGTTCTAGTCATCCTGCCCATAAGGCATGGTTCACATGTATCAAATGATTCAAAATCAAGTGATTCCAAAAGTCCATCAGAATGGAGTTTCTTCATGCGTTTAACGCCAATATGACCTAGACGGCAGTGCCACATATATGCAGATATATCATTATCAAGTTTAATCCTTTTAGCATCAACATTATGAATATGCGTAATACTACTATCGAGATCCAACAGAAATAAACCATTCAACACAGGTGCATGACCATAAAAGATATTATTCATATAAATCGAACACCCATTATTTTCCGACTTAAACAAATAACCACTTTGCATCAAACACGATCCGGATACAATGTTCATGATCAGTGCAGGCACCAAATAACAATTATTCAGGTTTATAACTAATCCCGACGGCATATGGAGAGGCAGCGTTCCGACGGCGATCACATCAACTCTTGATCCATTGCCGACCCGCATCGTGACCTCATCCCTTGCTAGTTGTCGCTTGTTCCGCAGCCCCTGAACCAATTTACATATATTTGCAACCGATCCCGTATCAAATACCCAGGTGCTACTGCGAGTACTAGTCAAGTACACATCAATAACATGTATATCACATATACCTTTGTTTGCCTTGCCGGCCTTCTTGTCCGCCAAATACTTGGGGCAGTTGCGCTACCAATGGCCAGTCCCCTTGCAATAGTAGCACTCGGTGTCAGACTTAGGGCCAGCTCGGGGTTTCTTTTCAGGCGTGGCAACAGATTTGCCGCCCTTCTTTCCCTTCTGCTTGCCTTTCTTGTCTTTCTTGAAACTGGTGGTCTTATTGATCATCAACACTTGATGTTCTTTCCTAATCTCCACTTCTGCAGTCTTAAGCATTGACAAGAGCTCGAGAAGAGACTTCTTCATGCCCTGCATATTATAGTTCATCACGAAGCTCTTGTAGCTAGGTGGCAGAGATTGGAGAACACGATGTATACCTAAGTCAATGGGAATCGTTATTCCCAAGGACACAAGTTTATCGGCGTACCCAGACATTTTGAGTACGTGCTCACTAACGGAGCTGTTCTCTTCCATCATGCAGCTAAAAAACTTTTTAGAAGCATTATAACTCTCTATGGCAGCATGGGTATCGAAAATCATTTTCAATTCTCCCATGGTATCAAAGGCATTGCCATTTTCGAAACGTTTTCGAAGTTCTGGCTCTAGCCCATACAGTATGCTGCAATGAACTAAGTTGTGGTCCTCTTGACGAGTTATATAGACGTTCTTTTCCTCGTCAGGGGCATCAAGAGCTGGTGGGGGGCCTAGCGGCGCCTCTAGCACATATTGCTTTTGTGCAGCAGTGAGGAGAATCCTCAAATTCATAGCCCAGTTGGTGAAGTTGCTACCATTCGCAGCAAGCTTCTCTTTCTCCATGAACACATTGAAATTAAAAGAAGGTGGTGCCATCTACAACAAAATTTGTAAAATATATTTAGACTAAGTTTATGATAGATTGAGTTCAACTAATCCAAATTACTAATGAACTCCCACTCAAAAACGACATCCCTCGTGTCCTTTTGGTGATTACATGAACCAAATCCACTACACCAAGTCCGATCATCACGTGAGTCGGTGTAGCTTCAAAGGCGAGCATCTATATGGGCATCATATCAACTATATGACTCATGCTTAACCTTTCGGTCCGTGTTCCGAGGCCATGTCCGTACATGCTAGGCTCGTCAAGTAAGAACCTTAGTATTCACGTGTGTAAAACTGTCTTACACCCGTTGTATGAAAGCGTAGAGTAGAGAACACCCGATCATCACGTGATGCCTCAAAACACGATCCACAAAACGGTGCATACTTAAGGAAGAACACATTTTATCTTGATATCTAAATGAGGGATCATCTTATAATGCTACCAAAAGCGCCAAACTAGCAATATAAGATGCTAACATCTAATGTGTGAAGTGAGGTGATATGGTCCATGCATTTGATCTCTATCATTTGCATCGTGGTATGATCTCTATCATTTCTTTGTGTGTAAGGCCAAGGTCTATGGAACTTACACGTTAAGTGAGTTGCAAGAGTATCTATCATACATCTACTTACAACAATACCATATCAAGACACTAGCCCAGCAACGATCTAAACTAGACGCCTCTAATTTATCAATTGCAAGTTTTACGTGGCTTAGGGCTTTCGGAGATAGAACCGGTCTTACCTACGAACATGAACCACAACAAGGATAACCAAGTTATTAGCAACTCGTTATAAATCAGATATTGACTATAGTAGGAGAGACAGACACCCGCTAGTCACTTATGCAAAACTAGTTGCATGTCAGTCGTGGAACCGGTCTCATGTACGATGACATGTAAGGTTGGTCCGGGCCGCTTCATCCTACTATGCCACCAATATCCAAAGTACATAGAAGATGCAATAACATGATCATCATCTCCCACATATAAACATATGTGTACTACCCGTGCAAAGCACCTATGCATAGATCAGACTCTGATACCACTGTTGGGTCCGCAACATAGAAAACAAAAATTTTCCTACGGTGTGAACTACACGCCAAGATCTATCTACTAGGTACAAAGCAACGGGTGGACATACATCCATGGAGAACTTACCCTCGAAGACAACGAGTTTTGTTAACGAGTAGGAACTCGTGGTTGATGTAGTCGTACGCTTGACGATCTCAAGATCGTGTGGAAGTCCGAGCGCCGCACATCAGTAGCGCATCCGTCCTCGCACACATGTTCAAGCCACCAGACAACCCCGACCTCCTCGCTCCAGCGAATCAGCGGAAGCAGCAACTCCTTCCAAACGCAAGGCCACCGGGAACATGTATCACGCTAATCCGAGACCATGGGGGAATATCTAGAGGGGGAGAGAGATCCTTCACGAGGAGGTGTGGTTTGTGAGAGGGGAGAGGGGGGCTTTATATAGGAGGGAGGGAGACCCCTCCCCTCCCATAGCCAGCGCATGATGGGGGGGGGACTCCTCCCCTCCTTCATTCATGTGGTGAACCTCCACTCACATAAACATGGCCTCCACCCAAAATCCCACTCACATTTCTTTAATTTCCACCAAATTAAATGCAACTCTCAATTAATAAAACTCTTTTATTTATTTTATTCAGAATTTTGTTAATTAATTTAATTAACAAACATTCTTATAAAACCCCTTGCAACATTTCAGTATCACATGCAGAACCACTTTCTGCAATTTCACCCGAAACAATTCCGGTTTCTATCGAATCAATTCCTGTTTCTATCGAAACATTTCCTGCGCTTTGCAAACCTTTTGTCTGGAACATATGTGCTCCTAAATGGTGTCCGGCAACCCTTAAGTGTGTCACCCTAGGGTTCGCGAATAATGCAGACATGATTGAGACTCCTCTCAGATCAATAATCAGAAGCGGGACCTGTAGATCCATACAGACTCCTGCATTTTCAACGATGACTTCTGTGATCGTGAGAACCTTTAACGTCAGCAATTTAATCCCTTTGTCTCATGATATAATACATATCCGAGATTCGATCATCGGTATCCAAATACCTAGTTTGATCTCGTTACCGACATGCACTCTTTTCTCGTTCCCGTGATATAACATCCTAGTGATCACATCACTTTCTTGCAAGCTATCTTAATGTGATATCACCAAGAGGGCCTAGAGTATATCTATCCGTCCTCGAGATTGACAAATTCCACTCTTGATCCATGATCCTCAACATAACACCTTCATAGCACTGAACCCACCTTTATGGTCACCCTGTTACGGTGTGACGTTTGATGTTATCAAGATACTCTTCCGGTGTTAGCAATTAACATGATCTCATGGTCTAAGGACTAAGACTACTTTGTATGATATTATAGAAATATAAACATAATGACTTGATCATAATGCTATACTTCGGATGAATGTTCATCACATCATTTCACAAATGTTGTGACCTTGTTATTAACAACATCCAATGTCCATGATCAGTAAACCTTGATCATCTTGTTAATCAACAAGCTAGTCTATAAGAGAGGCATAACTAGGAACCCTTTTGTTTATTAAACACACATGTATTGATGTTTCCTATCAATACAATTATAGCATGCAAAATAAACATCTATCATATACAAGGAATACATAATAACAACTTTATTATTGCCTCTCAGGGCATATTTACTTCATGGGTGTACTCGAATCTACGCTTTCATAGGAACGGGTGTAAGACAGTTTTACACACGTGAATACTAAGGTTCTTGGCGAGCCTAGCATGTACAAACATGGCCTCGGAACACGGACCGAAAGGTTAAGCATGAGTCATATAGTTGATATGATGCCCATATAGATGCTCGCGTTTGAAGCTACATCAACTCACGTGATGATCGGACTTGGTGTAGTGGATTTGGTTCATGTAATCACCAAAAAGGCTCGAGGGATGTCGTTTTTGAGTGGGAGTTCATTTCTAATTTGGATTAGTCGAACTCAATTTTTCATAAAGTAAATCAAATTGAATTTGCATAATTTGTTGTAGTCATTGGCATCTGTTTACTACCTTATGCATAGTTTGAATTGAGATAATAGAACTATAGAATTCTGGATATTTACTTTACGAACTGGTATCGTATTGTTTTGAATGTCAATTTAAAGTTTATAAGTCCTATTGCAAACTTTTAGCAAACTCTATTTACTCCATGAAGTTTAATAAGTAGTATTAAATCAAGAGTAAGAATTCCAATGTTAGTATCTAAAGTATCATGTTTGCCTCCATGATTATTGATATTCAAAAGTTGTTTTAATATCAAGATTATATAGGAGCTGAAAATTGTTTCAGAAAGCATCATGTATGGAAGATATTGTGATATCTGAAACAATGTTTTTGGTTGCATTATGATAGAGTATAATTTAGCAAAATACATGTTCTCATATTATGAGAATTTGTAAAGGATGGAGATGCTAGGCATCCGGATCTCCCAAAAAGGTTTTGGGAACTAACATTATACTCGCGATTCTTCCTTACAGGCTATAGTAGCTTGATCATTAAAGTTGTCATGATAAGGATGAATAGAAGATGTAAGTAAAATGTTTACTACACTAATAGATTACTAAAGAATGGATTTTTGAAAGAACACCAGACATTTGATGATGGTGATCCACTTCAAAGTGCAAGTTCAAAGGTATTAGTATTTGACTATATACACTTTGTACTATGCGTCATGTGAATGACACCACTATTGATGTTGATAGATTCTTTTAAAAGAAAAGGAATTGTTGAAAGATAATCTATAAAATATTTGGCAGAAAAGAAAAGGTTGGAGATGTCCAACTTAGGTATATAGAAGATATACATGTTATGGCTGTATTTCTTGCTTGTTAAACAATGTGGTTCAGAGGTATTGGATACCGGTATTGGATACCGAATTGGTTGGTATGAAGTGTCATACAGGACAACGCAATTCATGAACTACAATGTCCTAAGTAACTAGCAAGAGAATAAGTGATGATGTTCATCGAAAACAAATAAAGTGTTATTGTGTTTTTCGTTGTCGTCAAACCTAGCCTTCAAGATTTGTTTTAATAATTGTTATTTTGTTCCGGTATTACGAGAACAATGGTTGTTCAAGTAATTACCGTATTCCATAAAGGATGGATGAACTTTTACAAGTCTAGTGGGAGAAATCACATCCATGAACACTATTGCTAAAATGTCGCAGGACAAATGATTGAAAGATCACTTATGAAGTGACATCACTGTTTAAATTATATTGGAAAGAAAACATGAAGAAACTCCATGTTGATGGATTTTTGGAGTCTTTGATTTTGATCAGTTGATGCTTGTGAGACTTTCCTCGAGATAATTGAAACTCCGTTCATAGGCCAAAGAGGAACGGATGACTAGCTTATTGGAAATTGTGCATGTTGATGTGCATAGTCCATTATGTGTAGCCATATGCGATGGATCTTTTTGCTTCATATGCTTTCTCCAGAAATTTAAGTGAATATATATATATATTTACTTAATAAGGAAGAAGTATGAAACATTTGAAAATTGTTCAGAGACTTTCAAGATGAAGTGGAAAAACTTTGTAACAAGAAAATAAAGAGTTTATGATTCGATCATAAAGGAAGATATTTGAGTTACATGTTTAGCAAAAACACCTAAGACTTGAGGAATTGTTCCATGTTTTGTGTTTCCCGATAAACCATAGGAGTATGGCATATTCGAGAGATGAAATCAAACCATGATTGACAAGGTGAGATCAAGGGTGTCATTTATAAAACTTCCATTATGTTTTAAGGATTGAAGCTTTAGAGACTACCGCTTTTACACTGAAAAGAGCACCATCGTGATCCGTTGAAATGACACCATATAAGTTATGGTTTGGGATAAAATCCAAATTGTCTTTTCTTAAATTTTGGTATGCTAAGCATAAGTAAAATGTTTACAACCAAAGTCGGATAAGCACGTCTTTGTAGGTTATCCCAAAGAATTTGTTGGGAATTTCTCCATAACACTGAGGACAAAAGAGTTTGTTACTTGGAACATCAAGTCTTGAGAAGGAATTTTTCGTGAAAAGTTAAGTGGGAGGACAATAGAACTTTGATAAGGTTGTTGAACCTTAGCTATATGTGCTAAGTAGCGCAGCGCCGGAAAGTGTCCCGGTGGCGGCCACAATGCTCATGGCTCCCGTGATTACAAACGGTGTGATCTCAGGAGATTAGAGTTCATATTGAATCGTGTGGGTCGGTAAGAATCAAATAGTGTGATTTGATAAGCAAGTCGTTATTGTTTTGACAATGATGAACCGACTACATGCAAAGAAGCGATGATGGGCCCTTACTCCATAAAATGACTAGAAGTCATAGAATCCGTGATAGTATCCATACACGAGAAATCAAGTTTCTAAACTTGGAAGACCCTCCAGAAAGGCGTGAAGCCTATCGGTCTTGTTTGGATCTATAAAGAAATAAGACATGGATGTTTAACATCTATGAAATAGTCGACATGTTGGAAAGAAGTTTACAACAATGTTCAAGGAGTTGACTATGACAAGATTTGATCTTTTAGCGATATTTAGTCTTGACGGATTAATGTAGCAACCACTACATATAATTTGATGTATGGTAGTTGAACAAACAAAACAATGTTCTTCTAATAGAATGGTTACCTAGGACGTGTACAAGACACGGTCCGAAGGGTTTTGTGAATTCAAAGGGTGCTAAAAGAGCATGCAAACTTCAATAGTTGAAGTAAGCATAGCGGAGTTGGAATCTTCACCATGATGAGACTGTTAAAAGAGTTTAAATTCATCGGAGATGATGAAGATGCTTGCATTTTCAAGAAATTAAGTGGGAGCACTGAGACATATTTCTAATACATTATGTAGAGGACATATTGTTGATTGGAAATGATGTATCTTGTATTGACACAAGTTAAGAATTTCATTAAAGTAAGATTTCGATGAAAGACTTGGGCAAACCCAGAATATTTGGCATCAATATCTATATGGTTAGATTAAGGCGCTAATATGGTTGTGCCAGACATACATATATGAGATATTGAAAGGGTTCAATATGGAAACAACAAGAAAGGTTCTTGCTACATGGAAAGAATTGTATCAAGATTCAAGTGTTTCAACACTTGGTGAATAAAACCACATAAATATTTTGATCGATTATACCATGATATGTATATATCCAAAATGTCCTATGCTCTAAATGTTATGAGCACATACCAGTATGATTCATAAGATGATCATTGTACGATAGTAACGATATTCTTATGAGCTTTGGAAGAACTAAGAATATATCATGTATAAGTGACAAATAGTTAAAGGTAGTTTATTGTAAAGTGTTACATTGATACTATTTTTGACACAAGATACAAATTAAATTTATCTCAATTTAGACATTGGGTGGCACAATGTAATGGAAACAATGTTCCATGATGGATTTTGATGAGATCCAAAGTTGAGACATTGTGACGGATACTACAACAAAAGGCTAAGTATATAACTGCTATAGTAGCAGAAAAGGAGGGCATTTGTGTTAAGTAGTTTATTATCAAACTAGGTGTGGTTCAAAGTGGGATAATACTATGAAGATATATTGTGTGACAATAATATCAACATATTTTAACCCAAACGAACTAAGGGTCTCACCAAAGGACCAAATTTACACAATGACATCTCATTTGAGAATGAGTGACGGGTAGAGACGCAAAGACATGCAAATACACATGGACCTGAAACTGTCAGATCCGGAGATTATGTTAACCACTAGCAATCACGTATATGCAACACCAGAAAGCCATAGGTACTCAATACGCAAAGTTTTTCAAACTAGATTATTGACTCTAGTGCAAGTGGGAGACTGAAGGGAATATGCCCGAGAGGCAATAATAAAGTGGTTATTATCTTATTCCATGTTTATGATAAATGTTTATTTTGCATGCTATAATTGTATTGATCGGAAACGTCAATACATGTGTGTTTAATAAACAAAAAGGGTTCCTAGTTATGCCTCTCTTATAGACTAGCTTGTTGATTAACAAGATGATCAAGGTTTCCTGATCATGGACATTGGATATTGTTAATAACAAGGTCATAGCTTTTGTGAAATGATGTGATGAACATTCATCCGAAGTATAGCATTACGATCAAGTCATTATGTTTATATTTCTATAACATCATACGAAGTAATCTTTATCCTTAGACCATGAGATAGTGTTAATTGCTAACACCTGAAGAGTATCTTCTTAACATCAAACGTCACACTGTAATATGGTGACTATAAAGATGGGTTCAGTGCTACGAAGGTGTTATGTTGAGGCTCATGGATCAAGAGTGGAATTTGTCAATCCCGATGACGGATAGATATACTCTGGGCCCTCTCGGTGATATCACATTAAGATAGCTTGCAAGCAAGTGATGTGATCACTAGAATGTTATATCACGGGAACGAGAAAAGAGGGCATGTTGGTAACGAGATCAAACTAGGTATTTGGATACCGATGATCGAATCTCGGACATGTATTATATCATGAGACAAAGGGATTAAATTACTAGCATTAAAGGTTCTCACGATCACAGAAGTCATCGTTGAATATGCAGGAGTCAGTATAGATCTCCAGGTCCCGCTTCTGATTATTGATCTGAGAGGAGTCTCAATCATGTCTGCATTATTCGCGAACCGTAGGGTGACACACTTAAGAATTACCGGACACCATTTTAGAGAACATATGTTTCAGACGAAACAATTGCAAAGCGCAGGATTTGTTTCGATAGAAACCGGAATTGTTTCGGGTGAAATTGCAGAAAGTGGTTCTGCATGTGATATTGAAATATTGCAAGGGGTTATATGTGAATGTTTGTTAACTAAAGTAATTAACAAAATTCTTAATAAATTTAATAAAAGAGTTTTATTAAATGAGAGAGCATTAAACTTGGAGAATTTTAATGCATTTAAAGTGGAGACTTTAAAAGGGAATGTGAAGAGGCATTTTAATGTGGAGGGAGTTACCACCACATGAATGGAGGAGGTGAGGGGTCACCTCTATGAGGCGCCGGCCATGGAGGGGGTACCCCCCTCCTCCTATAAAAGGCCCCCATCTTGCTCCTTCTTCCTCACACCTCCTTGTGAAGGATCTCTCTCCCCCTCTAGAATTATTCCCCCATGGTCTCGGATTAGCGAGATACATGTTCCTGGTGGCATTTCGTCTAGAAGGAGTTGTTGCTTCCGCTGGATTGCTGGAGCAAGGAGGTGGAGGTTGTCCGGTGGCTTGAATGTGTGTGCGAGTATGGATGCGCTGCTGAGTTGCGGCGCTCGGACTTCCTCACGATCTTGAGATCGGCAAGTGTACGACTACATCAACCACGAGTTCCTACTCGTTAACAAAACTCGTTGTCTTCGAGGGTAAGTTCTCGATGGATGTATGTCCACCCGTTGCTCTATACCTAGTAGATAGATCTTGGCGTATAGTTCTCATCGTAGGAATTTTTTTGTTTTCTATGTTGCGGACCCAACACTTTCATCATATAGATTATCTTAGTATATACTTCAAAAATTCCAGGCTTTCAAGATCGGGATAAGAATAGGCATTTTCTCAGGTGCCTAGATGGATTCCCATATTCTCCCAATGGTTTCTCAGGCTCATCGGCCTCCTAGGTGATGGTCAAATCTGCCATCATAGGAATCAAACTATTGACGTCTATAGTAAGTGAGTTAGAAAATCTTTTTATAAATTCTAGGTGTCTTTCAGTTGGAATACGGTCAATATATGAAGGTAAATAAGTTTTTCCTAAACGGGTAGTACCTCTATCTTCAACGGAGATCATAGATGGTGTCAACATTTACGAATGTGAAGAAACAAACACTTAGCACTTAGCTCCGCGGCAACGGCGCCAGAAAATAGCTTGATGACCTGCAAGAGCACAGGATCATCAGAGCACATTTTCGTGGAAGTATTAATTCTAGTTTTTATATCAAATCCCAATAAGGAGTGTAGGTAAGTGTTTTTATGCGGAGTTTCTATCGCACTCAAGGTGTCACATTGTGTTGAGTGAATTTACTGCAAGTGTTGAAGGTAGAAGGGTTTGAGTGAATAATAGAGGAAACTTAATTAAAGGAAAATGCGAGAAGTAACTAACATAAAAGTAAAAGCGATAAAAGTGTTCGGGGTTCCTGCAGATGAGAAGTTAGGCACGGAGAGAAACAGTTCATGGTAGTAGTGAATGTGCCAGGTGAATGAAAGGGAATAAGTGATTGTGATACTTCTTACTTATATGTGAGTAGGCAAGAAACCCGTATACCGACTAGGGGTCCTCTTGGTAAATTCTTCCCAGTCGCAATGATCCATCGCCTGTTACCACAATAATGGTCAGCACGTTAATTAAGGTATTTAGACCGGATCAAGGCTTTAATATTGATGGTTTCTTATTATCCTCGAGTAGTACTTGATCCTGATTGATATCGATCGTGTCACTCGGTGGTCGCCAATTCTCTAGTAAATAAGTTCATACCTATGAGATCTCTGGATCATGTTATCCGTGCCCTTAAATTGGACAACAAGCATTAGGGAAGCATAGATATTCATTCTCACAATATAATAATTACGACAACAATCACAAATGGATGGAAACAAAAGAGGCACAACACATCTTACCAATCCCATACATCTCCCATGCCTATGGGTATTTACTTAGACATGAGAGGAAGATAGATCAAAGGCATAATAATATTGCAAATAGGAATCATCCCAACTTTACCGTAGCAATCCACAATACTGTTTGAGGATCAAATCAAATGCAAACAAGAGTAGATCAAAGTATCAAACCCTAATCTTACAAGTTCCAATCTCTCTCTCTATCGCTCTCTCTCAGTACGAGTGGGGAATGATGGCGGAGTTGATGGTCAAGAGGCTAGGGGTCATCAAAGAATGAGATGCCCTTCTCCTTCTTCAGATCTGATCTCCCCTCTTCTGGAGTTGTTTGCGGTGGATGTGTTCTATTTTTCCTCACCCCCTCCTTCATTAAAGTTTCTTGTATGGATATAATAGAGGTGAAGGAGTGTCGTACGTGCGGATGGTACATGCGCATCCCGACCATACCAGTGATTGTTATGGCCCCTGGACGCCTCTAATGAGATGGGCTTCAATTGGGGATTTGTTTCTTCAAATGTAATTACCCCATAAATGCTCTTAGATCTTCCAAAAGTGTTCATTACCTAAAAACCAACACAAGAAACCAAGGTTTCGCTAATTTGCAAGGTTAACATTAGTTAAGGGGTGAAATCCAGCAAAACCCGGCAAAAACCAAGGGAAAATCATCGATAAAAGTATTGAAATTTGGAGCTATCATCTCCTTTCTCAAATTTCACTGGGCTGTTCTCAACAGTCCCTTGACCCCTAAAAGGCTGAACTAAAATATTTAGGGCTATGCTCCATGGGCTCCTTTCTCAAATTTCTCTAGGTTGTGGTCAGCAGTCCCCCATGTCAGCTTCTCATTAGAAGAAATGTGATCATGCTGGACTTTTTCTCGCTCACGCCTTCCTATTTTGAACATGGCAATGTTGCTCGATGCAGCACCTATATAATGTCTCGCTACTGGGTCTCCCATGTTAATCTTTTTGTAAATGAAACTTGTGTCTAATGGGATTTTTTGGCCACGTCTTCTATTTTAACCTTGGCAATGTTGCTCGATGTAGCAGCCGCGTATGGTCTTGTTGCTAGGGCCCACATGTTAGCCTCCCTGGTATGTTCTGGCTTATGCATGTCAGCCTCCCTGGTATGTTCTAGCTTGTGGGTCCCTAACGCCAGCCTCTCTATACAAGTACTTAACTTTTTTTCAAACCCGCCCATTAAACTCGAGGGATGCTGCAGGCTAGTGGGTCCACGATATTAGCATCTCCATAAAGCAATATTGCTAGAAGAAAAAAATGTAAACCTAAGATAATGTTCTATCAAGCATAGAGATTCGACCTCAAGACTTAAAAACACATATAAACAGTGTGTGTTGCCACTATGACAAACAAATAAGATGAACATTAGCATTAAAAGCTTTGTAGTACCTATAACTTATGTATTGGTCTTCTTAAAAAGATTTTGTGTGTCCATGTTTATATCTCTTAAAATAAAAGGGAAGCGATCATGGCATCTCAATTTATTAAATGCCACATAATGGAGTAGTTTCTTAATAACATGGGTAGGTGGATTGTTTTTTGAGAGGGCAATTCCAAAATCGCCGAATTAAAAAGATTTTGGGCTATTCTACATGTTCTATACTCAATGGGCTATACTCCATACACTATTCTCCATGGGCTCCTTTCTAAAATTTAAATGGGCTATGGTCAACAGTCCCTTGACCCCTAAAAGGCCGAATTAAATTGTTCTAGGCTAAAGAGGGACCAAATGGGCTAGATTTTATCTCCTCATTAGTAAAATTTGCATTGTGTTTTAGCTCGGACGGATTCAGAACACAAACCTCATTGATGGAGGAAAAAAAGCGATAATTCTTTTGATAGATATTCATGTAAAAATATCTAAATAACTAGGGACACAGACCGCCTGCACCAAAACTAGACTGGTATCCAATAACTTGGTGAAATCACACTATATCTTTACCTCTCATCTCTGTGCAAAACACATCCAACGATTTTGATGACACACAGGTAAAAGCTCTAGTGCAAGCAGCCCAGCAATAGCAATAGAATTTTTCACAAATTTAGTAGCATTTGAAAGATTTAGCAGTATAGAATAAGATAGAAAAAATATCGATAGGTTCCTAGTTCATATTCAGCAGCACTTGACCGATTCTGCAGCATTCCAAAGTGACCGATTCAGCAATACAGACACTAAAATTCAATAACAGTACAGAGGGAACTAGTTCTTGTTTCATCTCTAAAAACCTTGTCACACGACTAGTTTGCCCTTTTTTCCAAATACACTCGATGATTGGAGCAAGAAAAAATGATGATCAAATATGATTTTTTGTGCATACCTCCTCCTCACATTGATACCACTATGACCCCATATGCATCCCAAAATGCCCAAGCCTCATTTATATTGTGACAAGGGCAAGTTTAAAAAGAAAAGCAAGATCATCTACTGCACTTGATCTGAACAAGTACTAGTACATCAGTATTAGTTCTAGAAAATACTTTAGTAATAGTAACGACATAACACTTGGCAGATTCAGTAGTATTTGAAAGATTCAGCAGTACATAATAAGATATAAAAATATTGACATATTACTAGTTCATATTCAGCAGCACTTGACAGATTCAGCAGCACTTCAAAGTGACCGATTCAGCGGTACAAACAATGGCTAAAAGAAATGTCAGATTCAGCAATGCAGACATTGAAATTCAATAATTGTAGCAAGGCCATGACTCAAAAGGAAAGAGAGTCCATATTCAGCACTCGATCGGTCGATATGAAGAAGTACCAGTACATATGTATTACTACAAAATAGATTAGCAGTAGTAGACATCCATACAAAATACTCAGCATAACGCATCAGCATGTCCAAGTGCTGGCGGTAGCGCTTTATTTCCCGCCTGTTACATTTTCCTTGTCACACCGTCACCTATGGGCCCACTATCTTACACTTCATCGCTCTAGACGGATGAACTGCGGGATGTCATTCCAGGGAAGAGTACTGTGGAAGATTAGTGGGGATAGGTTGGCAGTTTCTACCTTTCTGCAAGGGTGGAGAGGGTCTACGATGGTACACAAGCGGCTGGAGCGGCATATGAAGATGATGAGGGGCGTGTGGTTTCTTAGCAAAAAATATGGGGGGTGGGCAGTTCTCCTGTGGTTGTCGGATTGACTCCTCCGTCTCGGTATATTAGGGCATATCTAACATAGAACATTAACATAAGGCTAAAAAAAGAAAAAATAACAGAAAATTAGATATATTTCTTAAACGCTCAATGAAGAGCGCCTCCGAGCAATCGCCGAAGAAGTACAGCGCCTGCTAGCCACAGGCTTCATTCGGCCAATCAAATACTCCAAGTGGCTGGCAAACCCAGTCCTGGTCCTGAAAAAGAATAACACCTGGAGAATGTGTATCGACTACACCAACCTCAACAGCGCCTGCCCGAAGGAGGCCCGCAATGCTAGTCGCTAGTTTGAGGCGCTACTTTTTTTCTTATGAGTAGCTAGGGCATAATCGCAAGGCAAATCACACCGTGACGAAGAAAAAAGTTTGAAATGCCCTGAAATTTGTTTTGTGTGGGGGGATGGTGCTGAGGCACTAAAGGAGAGAGAAAACACAATTTGTTTTGAGTGCATATATACTACTACTATAGAAAAGGTCCTGAAATTTACTAATAATCCATACTACAAGTACTACTAGGTGAATGTACCATATACATCATGTCAGGAAGAAATCACAACTTTGCTATGATATCGCACCGCCTATAACTCCCACTACGAGAAAAGTGGGATTTTACAACGGACAATTTTCGTGGTTGAAGGCCCATTTTTCGTGGCTAAAAAGTCTTCTACGACGGATGCCCATTGTGGTAAAAGCCCCATCACAAAATAATCTACCACAGTTTTTTTCCTGACCGTGGCGGATCGCACCCTTCAGCCACGAAAACTTGTTCCGTCGTAGATCTGTTCACCAACCGCGTTGGCTGCTGACGTCATGCAAAATACCACGTGGCAAACACCGTTAACGACCAGTTACGACCATTAACGGCCACGGAAACCATGGTAGAAGCCAGGCCTAGCCAAGGCCTGCTCACAATTAAGTGGGCCGACCCATGAGGAGAGCCCAACAAGATTATGGCCCTTTACTGTTTCGACCAACACTGTTTGAAATGGGCCCAAAGATATGGCCAACAACGGCCCGCGAATGTTAGGCCCGTTACTGTTTCGGCCTGCAAAAGCCCACAGTTTTCGAATACTATGCGGCCCGTTAACAGGCTGCGTCAAGTAGCCCGATACTGTTAAAGCCCACGGTCAGCCCGTCACTATTCTCGCAGCTCGTCATGGGCCGCCTACGAATGACCCACTTTTGAGAAGGTCTGATACTGTTCTGGACTTTTACTATTTTAGCTCGTTACTGTTCTGGCCGCATACTATTCATGTCCGTCACTGTTCTGGCCCTTTACTGTTTAGGCCCGTTACTGTGCTTACTGCCGCTGTTCTGGCCTGCTACTGTTTTGGCCTGTTTGCTTTTCTGGTCTGTTACTGTTCTGGCCTGTTACTGTACTGGGTTTGGTACTGTACTAGTCTGCTGGTGTTTTGGCCTGTTACTATTCTGGCCTAATACTATTCGGGTTTGCTACTGTTCTGGACTACTATTGTTTAGGCCTGGTACTATTTAGGCCTGTTACTGTTTTGGTCTATTACTGTTTTGGCATGTTACTGTTTTGGCCTATTACTATTTTGGTTTGTTACTGTTTTGGTCTATTACTGATTTTGGTCTGTTACTGTTTTGTCCTGTTATTGTTCTACCTAGTTGTTGTTACTGTTTTGGTAATTCTGAAGGCCATGCAAATATCATAAAAGGAGTATAATTAGCGATCATCTTTTACTGTTCATGGAAGGCATAATAAAAGAAGGGCAAATAACAAAACCCTATACAGTTACCTGATCGACCTGGCTAGTGTAGTTATGGTACCGCCATTCGTGGATGGCGTCAACTAAATGCCTAGATGGCCTATGTGAGTTATCTAGATAATACATCAACTACAAACTTCTTAAAAGTATTACATAATATGAACAAAAGGGAAAGAAAATTCAGCATTTCAGTTGCCAATCAAGTTGATAGCAGAGTCCTCAATTTGCTTTCTCAACCTATCAACTGCATCTCCCTTTGAGTGTGACAGCTATATTGGAAAACCACCTTGAGACGTGATCTTGTAGTCCCCTCTTTGGTGGCGATAGCAATAATTGCAGTCTGAACCTAACTAATAACAAGTTAATACAGCAAAGAAGACAAACTACTCATAGCTAAGAATGAATCAGATACGAATTATAACTACATAATACGAACATGTAGAGCAGGAATGCAAACCATGAATTAACTATAGTAGATGATAGTTATGTCGTTGCCTAGGACGAACTAGAACCGGATACGAGATATAATGGTGTGGCTTGTGAACCTGTAGAACAGGACAAACAAACATTAGACAAGTATGACAACAATGAAATGAGCAATCAAACAAAGTGTTTCTTAGAATTTCAGTATAAACTAGCCAGGTCTTTTCAGCAAATATATATGGAAGTTGTGTTATCTCCTGGAATGCAAGAGTCGTTGGGTGACTCGGAATTTGCAGTGAGCTACACAATGGCATGGAGTTACTATCGTAGCTAAGCATGAACCACATAGAAATTATAACCACAGCATACCAGAACTTGTAAGTAGGAATGGAAAACACGAATGAACTATATAGTAAAGAATAATTATGCCATTGATTAGGACGAACCAGCACCAGATATAGAAAATATATAATGGCATCGCTGGTGGACCTGTAGGCTGTGCAAACCAATATGTTCAGTGTTGCCTTTTTGAGCTCTACGCAAAGAAAAAGAAAATAATCAGTGTTGCGGCTTTTGAAGAACCAGATGGCAACAACAAAATTATAATCGAACTAGTACGAAGAGTTTGAATAGGTACTACAAGATAGCAGAACGATGCTAGGGAGGAAATCATAGCAGGAACTTAGCTTAGGAATAACCAGATAGAGTCAGTAACTGTGGAGCAGGGAATCCACACTAATATTTTCCACTGACATTACATTTTGCAAGAACTACACAATAGCAGGCAATTACTGGTGTACGAAGCAGCTAAGATAAGAACATGTGCATGACAATATAATAGACATGTGCATGACAATATAATAGACATGTGCATGACTTGAAATTTGTAGAGCAGCGAATGCAAACCAACATGTCTAATGACATTGTATGTACTAGCACGAAGAACAGGCGTGCCCAGTGACTTACATGTACTAGCACGATTACAAAAATGTAGTTCACTTTGACAGGCTTGAACCTGCTATACCGCTGACAAAACAAAAACGGGTTGGAGATTTGGTTACCGTGGTCGGAGAGGCGTCTAAGTGTCGTCAGATTGATGACAAGTATGCCATGAGGGGGTCCTCGAGGCGTGCGGAAGAGAGGGGTGTGAGACGTACGGTGTTCCGGGATGGTGAGGACACAAGTTTACCTAGGTTCAAATCCACCGGCTTTGGACGGATCCTACTCCTGCTAGCAATCTAGTAATACGGCAGAGCCGGAATATGGGTTACAAGGGTTTCGCCTGTGCGAGTTGAGGGTCTAAAGTATTGGTGTGCCCTAAAGGCTCTCCCTAGGATGGCTTATATAGATATCCGGCCTAGGGTTTACAGTAGAGATCTATCCGGCTATAACTAAGAGTCGGTTACAGAGTACATCTTGAACTACAAGTAACATTATGGGCCTAAGTCGGTAAGTCTTCTGGGCCTTCCCGTAGCCGGATTGGACTCCGTCTTTCTCACTGACTAGGCCTCCCGTGAAGCAAAGCTCTAACCCGAAGAGGGCCACCCTGGTCAGTGAGGAACTGTGAGGATACCCGGAAAGTATATCCCCAACAGCAGCCCCCGGAGGCCTCCAAGATCCAAAGTCGGATTTATCATTGTCTAGCTTAATCTTCGGCTTGCAGAATCTTGAAGGGTTCCTGAAACTTCACAATAAAAAATACGATCCGGGTCTTAAAAATAAGTCGAAACTATCAACAGGTTACTCGGATTTTCCAGCTTGATTTCAAACTAAGCCAGAACTTGGTCTCTAACGCCACCTAACACAAGTCATGGTCAAGTCACGTCATCTGACAGGCATTCCGTCAGCACGACCATTGGTGGGTCCGCGGTTCGCGGAACCGAGGCGCCGTTTCAATGCGTGCATGGAGATCGAGGCGACGTAATCATCACGGGGGGTCCTTCCCAGTTCCTTCCATGACGCGTGGCGGTTACACTGTAGCGTTTTGCACGAATCTTGGTGCAGTTAGGTGGATATAAGGGGTTAGGATTTTCTCCTTCTCCTCTTACCTGTCCTTTGCCTTTTCCTCTCCTTCCAATCTCTCTGCACGCACAGAGCTCCCCCGTTCCTCCCCCAAAAACTCCCAGTGCTGCCCCTTTTAGGTCAACTGCTCGCCAGAGAAATGGCTTCATCTTCCTCTTCCGGCTTAGCGGCAGCGGCGGCGGTGACGAAAGCGGTGGCGGAGAAAGAGAGCTTCCGTGGGCTCTGGATCCCCTGCACTCAACGACGAGGGCCTCAAGAACGTGGAGAAAGAAGGGCTCCTCTGCGCCGGCGACTAGCGGAGCGGCTTCGAGGAAACCGTCCCCAACCCGCGCGCCGGCGAGCAGCTCCATTTTGGCACCCACCTCGATAGAGGTTTGTCGTTTCCTCCCTCGGAGTTCTTCTCCGAGGTCATCGATCATTACGGAGTTCAACTCCATCATCTTCCTCCCAACTCTCTCTTAGAGATGAGCGCGTATGCTTCATCGTGCGAGGGCTTTCTCGGCATTAGGCCGAGTTTGACTCTATTCGGTACTATTTTCATGTCCGGAGAAACTCTATTACCGCCGGTGTTCCTTACATCACCGGCACTCTTACTTTTTCGCTTAGACACGAGCGCGCGTATCCCAAAATTTTAGCTAGTGACTTGGTCAAACAATGGCCAGCCATGTTTTTCTATCATAGGGATATTCCGGCTCCCGGCAAAGCCACTGCTTTGCCGGCTTTCATCCACGGAGCTGTCATGGCCCAACCATCCTGGCACGAGGCTGCTCCGGCTCTCACCGACGATCTGATCCTCGCTAAGAGGCGGATCCTGGCACAAAGGACTGAAGGGATCCGACTTAGTCCAACGTTGGGTCTCACGTCGGATCCAGCCCCTTCAGTACCACGGGGATCAACTGATGCACTCCATCACGTCATCCAAGAAAGACTCCCTCCGCAGCAGCCCCAAAGCCTACACTACACAGGGCTACAGAAGCCAGGTCAAGTGGCTGATTAGGGAGCGAATCGAGAGGAGAATCTCGGAGGTTTCTCTGGATATGCACACGACGGATAACCCCGTAGTGCCGGTAAGCTTCCATCAGTATACCTTTTTATGTGTTTCAATCTTTGAGTTACACTGCAATGCTGATATGTTTTCTTCTTTTCAGCTTGCTGACCTCCCCGAGTCAGAACTTGCTCCGCTCGAAGGATATCCTCCGGAGTTCTCTCAGGAGGTAGAAGTGGTCCCATTGCCGGATCTTACGCTCAAGAAGCGCAAAGCTCCGACAGTGGCTGTCGGCACAAAGGAGGTGCCTGTCATGAAAATGTAACTTTTCAATCACAACTTCCGCCTTTGTACCTTACTCGAATTTCTTTCCGAGATGTAATGTTTCCGACTTTACTACATTCTGAGAGCAAAACCGCTCCTCAAGGGCAAGGGGAAGGGAATTTCTTTGAAGCCCCTGCGACAGACGAAGCTCACCCTAGCTTCTCCTGCCGTGGCTCCTCCGACTCCTGCCCCTCAACCTTCTGCAATGCCGGTGACCATTCCTTCTCCGATCGTCGCAGAAGATCCGGCTCCTTCGACGGAGCCCGCGATCCTTGAATCGCGAACTGACATCACCATGGGTGAGTCAGATCTAGATAAGGGTGAACCCTCTTTGGGTAATGATCCCTCAGCAGAAACCTTCGCCGAAAACCTTATGAGAAATCCGGGACTTGCCAAGTTTGGCTTGTCCCGGAAATCTGCCGAAGAAATCCAGTGGCTCGCCAGGCAATGCCTGGAGAAAAGAACCTTATCTGCCAAAGAAGAAGCGCAAGAAGCAGAGGACGTCAAGTTCTCCGACCTTCTCGCCCAAGTGCGCCTTCACGACGAGAGGATTAGGACTGGTGAGCTTCCAACAGCCCCAGTGATTCCTCTGACTCTCGCCAAGAAGGTGGCCGTTGAAGTGAACGCGAGTTTGGATAAACTCACTCGCGAACAATATGTAAGTCGGAATTCTAACCCCTGTTTTTCCTTTATTTCATATCATATCCTCTAGCCCCCAAGCATGAAGTAGGATAATCAATCCAAGTTTATGCTTTATTAGGATGCCAAAGAATGAACTAGTGTAGCCCCCAAGGCTCGTGCTAATATTAGCAAAAATATTAGCCCGAGTCTTTAGTAGCTTTCTGACTTTGGGTATTCTGACTTACAGAAAGTATGTTCCTATAACCAGGATTTATTAAAGAATGTCTGTGATAAGCGGAGAGAGATCAAGGCTCTCCGACTTAAAAATGCTGAACTTAGAGTTGCCAAGGATGAGGCCGAAGGTAAACATTCCGAGACTCAAACCTTGTGTTTGTATTTTCAATGTCGAAATTTTTCTGAACTATTGTTCTTTTTGACTTTCAGCGCTGGTGAAACAATCCTGCGCCATGATTGAAGAGGCCGAGAACCTCAAGACCTTGGTGGTGGAGAACAAGGAGCTTCGCCAAGAGCTGGATCAACTCAAGGCAAATCATGAATAGAGCATTGCTCAAGTCCTTGAGTCTTCCTCCATGGCTACTGAAGAGAGTGATCGCAAGATCGCTGCTCAAGATAAAACAATCTCGGACCTCAAGAATGAACTTAGCAGAGAGAGGGACCTGTCCTAGGCGCTCTGGGCTGAACTCCAGAGTCTCTGGGAGGAGAAGACCAAAATTGATGACGTCATTTTTGGTACGTTCCATCTGTCTGATTTTTCTTTTTCTTCGACTTCTTCCAATGTCGGATTTTTCTTAACTTGTTTTGTGTATAGGTCCTCTGAACATGATGGACTCTTCGTCCACCAAGCCCCGCACCCACCGGCTTACCCAAGTCGGTGACCTGCTTCATGACTTCCGCCAGTCCCTTGAGGACATCGGCGAAGCTCTCAAGATTCCGGACATGCACGGCATGTCGGATTTTCAGGTGCGGGACAAGGCAAAGGATATGCCGCAGCTTGTTCAGGATTGGAACATGTCCTACGCACGGACTGCGGCACAGAACGCTCTCACCATGGTCATGAGCCACCATGGAAACATGGAAATATGGCAAGTGACCAGAGGGTACTGCAAAGTTGATGAAGACGGCCATGAGCAGGACCTTCAAGCCATTATGCACTCCTGCGCCGGATATGGGTGTCACGTGGCTGACTTGACCAGCTACGAGATCCCTTTCTTCACCCGCGTGGACACTCCGCCTCCTCCTCCAGAAGAATCAGTAGAAGTTTCCGACAATGAATGCACCACCTCGCATGCGGACATCTCGGAACGATATCAAGGCAGTGTATCCAGCGAGCCGGCAGCTCCTTCATCTCCTCCTGCATCATAAATTGCCAGAAATATTTGTATTATCCTGAAAAAACATGATGCGTCTGTAAATGTAAAGTACTATGATTAGTGCTAAGCTTTTGATCTATTCAGCACTTTTGGCTTTAATTTTTTGTGTGTCTGAAATGTTTACATAAGCACTTGTATTTTTTCATCTATACTTAATGTTTATCCGGCTTTCCGCCTCGTCCCTTTCGTGAGCCGGCTAAACCTTCTACCAAAAACTTTGCCGAGCAACGGAGCTCAATTGCTAAACCAGTTTAAACTCGAAAACAAAGCCGGCTTCTAGTACCAACAATTCACTACTCGGAAAATGCCCGCATCCAGCAATCAGACAAATAACCAAAATAAAGACTAGAAACTTTTAGAGTTATACCCGAGGGTAGAAGTTTTAGAATCGGAAATCTAGACCAGAATGAGCATGAGCATAAAGTACTTTCAAGCATTCTGGGATTTTCGACTATGACATGATCATTCGGAAATAAGATGGTAAAAACTTCTCAGAAAAAATTGAGGCAACCAAAACTTTTATTTCTCCTGGAACATGTACATATATATGTTTACAAAGAAGGATAAACTAAGAATAAAAGGGACGTAGCTGAGCAATATTCCATGGTCTGTCTAACTCATCCGGATTTGTACTGCCTCCAGCTCTCTTTCTCTTCTTAGTAGCAGGTCTTTCTTTGACTGGCCTCATGTCAGTTAAGTAGTACGATCCATTGTGAAATACTCCACTAACTAAAAAGGGCCCTTCCCATATCGGGGAAAGTTTGTGCTTTCTTTGTTGCACAAGCCGGAGAACCAAATCACCTTTATTGAAAGATCTATTTCAGACTCTCTAGCTATGATACTTGTGTAACTTCTGCTGATAGGCTGTAGATCGCATTTCAGCAACAACGCGGACTTCTTCGACTAAGTCGAGATCATTTTGTCGAGAAACCTCGGAATCCTCTTCGATATATGCGACCACTCTAGGAGAAGTGTGAATCAAATCACTAGGAAGAACTGCTTCTGCACCATAGACCAAGAAGAAAGGTGTGTATCCGGTTGACCTGTTCGGAGTCGTTCGTAAACTCCATATTACAGAGGGTAATTCCTCTGCCCAAGCCCCCGCAGCACGTCGTAGTGGTGCTTCGAGTCTCGGTTTCAGGCCTTGTAGGATTAAACCATTTGCTCTTTCGACTTGTCCGTTAGCTTGTGGATGTGCGACTGACGCAATGTCAAGCTGGATACTTTGCTCGTTGCAGAATTCAGCTAATTCTCCCATAGAGAAGTTACTCCTATTGTCCGTGATAATGCTATGTGGATAACCATACCGGATTATAACATCCTCGACAAATCTTTTGGCTGTTGCTCCATCACAACTAGTGACAGGTTTAGCCTCAATCCATTTGGTGAATTTATCCACCATCACTAAGAGGTGAGTAAATCCACTTGGAGATCGTTTAAATGGTCCTACCATATCAATCCCCCAGACCGCAAAAGGCCATGTTATAGGTATTGTTCGCAACTGATCAGCCAGAACATGAGCTTGTTTGGCGTACTTTTGGCAGCCTTTGCACGTCTTGACTAATCGTCCGGCATCTGCCTGAGCTGTAAGCCAGAAAAATCCGTGTCTAAAAGCTTTTGCCACTAAAGATTTGGCTGCAGCGTGGTGACCACACTCGTCTTCGTGGATTTCCCTTAAGATTTCCACTCCTTCTTCCGGAGATACACAGCGCTGAAAAACCCCAGAGACACTCCATTTATGGAGCTCACCTTTAACAATAGTATAGGCTTTTGCTCGTTGGATAATCTGCCGGCTCAGCACCTCATCTTCGGGTAATTTGCCATCTACCAAATAATCGAGGTAGGGTTGAGTCCAGCTAGGAATTACAGCCAGAACTGCTATCAAAGGTGAGTCGGATTTGGTCGGATATTCCTCATCTACTCCCTTTATTGAGGGAACTTTGAGGTGCTCTAAAAAAGAGCCATCCGGGACCTCTTTCCGTGCAGAACCTATCCGAGATTGTGCGTCTGCTTCCTGATTTTCTGCTCGAGGGATGTGTTGAACTTCAAACCCTTTGAATGATTTAGATAGATCATCCACGACAGCTTTATACGCTGCCATGTGTTTATTTGCGTTACAAATATCCGACATTTGTTGAGCAACAAGATCCGAATCTCCGTAACACATCAAACGTCGGATGCCAATATCCTTAGCAATCCGGATTCCATGTAGCAGTGCTTCATACTCGGCAATATTGTTTGTCGCTATGAAGTGGATCTGCAACACGTATAAAAGTTTATCTCCTTGGGGTGATTTGAGCACCACGCTAGCCCCCGAGCCCCCTCGAGCCTTATACCCATCGAAAAAGAGGGTCCAATATTCTAACTCAGGGAAGATCATGTTCTCCTTCGTCTCTGTCCAATCAGCGATAAAGTCGGCAAGGATCTGGTATTTGATTGCTGTCCAAGGTTTATACTCAATATTGAAACCTGAAAGCTCTATGCCCCATTTGGCGACGCGTCCTGTGGCGTCACTGTTGTTGATTATGTCTCTCATGGGAGCTGTGCTCACCACGGTAATTGGATGCTCCTGAAAGTAGTGTCGTAACTTACGAGATGCTAGAAAAACACCGTAAGCTAATTTTTGATAGTGCGGATACCGCTATTTTGACTATGTTAGGACTTCACTAACAAAGTAAGTCGGACGCTGCACTAGGTGCTCCTGATTTTCCTTCGGTCTTTCCACTACCATGACGATACTAATGATCTTATTTGTCGCAACAAGATAAAGCAACATCGGTTCCTGAGGTTCCTGCGCTGCAAGGATAGGAGCAGATGAGAGTACTTTCTTCAGGTCTTGTAGTGCAGCTTCAGCTTCATCAGTCCAAACAAAGTCCTTGGTCTTTTTCAGGAGTTTGTATAATGGTGCGGCTCTTTCACCAAGCCGGCTTACAAATCGACTGACTGCAGCGATGCAGCCAGTTAATCTTTGTACGTCCTTTAGGCGAGTTGGCCTGGAAATATTGAGTATAGCCTTGATTTTGTCCCGGTTCACCTCTATGCCTCTTTGAGACATGATGAATCCTAACAATTTTCCGGCTGGTATTCCAAAGAAGCACTTCTTCGGGTTAAGCATGATGTTGTATTTTCGTAAGTTGGCAAATGTTTCCTCCAAGTCGGAAATCAGCGTTTCCTTCATTTTGGACATTACTGCAATATCATCCATGTATGCATGTACATTACATCCGAGTTGGTCATGGAGGCAACGCTGCATCGTGCGCTGGTACGTAGCTCCTGCATTCTTCAGCCCAAAGGGCATCGTCACAAAACAGAAGGTTCCGAAGGGGGTTATGAATGAAGTTTTGACTTTGTCAGATTCCTTCATCCAGATTTGGTGATAACCGGAATATGCGTCGAGAAAATAGAGGAGTTCCGAGCTTGCCGTAGAATCGATAACTTGATCAATTCTAGGTAGAGCGAACGGATCTTTTGGACAAGCCTTGTTCAAGGCAGTATAATCAACACACATCCTTAAATCAGTGGTGTCCTTTTTAGGGACCATTACAGGATTGGCCGACCACTCAGTGTGGATGACCTCTTCTATGAATCCGGCTAACTCGAGCCGTGCTAGTTCCTTAGCTATTGCCTTACGCTTTTCGTCGCCAAATCGTCGTAGGGACTGTTTGACGGGTTTAGCGTTCGGGTTTACATTTAGAGAGTACTCGACAAGTTCCCTAGGTACTCCGTTCATGTCAGATGGCTGCCATGCGAAGATATCTTGATTTGCTTGGATGAACTTGACGAGTGCGCTTTCCTATGCGCTACCTAGGCCTACGCCTATCTGAGTCACCTTGGAGGGGTCATCATCTTTCAACGGCGTCTTCTTCGTCTCTTCTGATGCCTTGAACTCTGGATTTGGCTTTGTTACCTCCTTCTTCGTTGCAGGCATCTCGGACGGATCTATGCTCTTCTTGATCTCCTGGTACCCCCAAGTCAGTAACCTTGTCACACTTCAAGCGGTGACGTAGTAGACCAATTGGGAGTCCTGCGATGAAAGATTCAATCGTGGTTTGATCATTTACTCCCTCATAGGAGTTCTTGGTGTCGATCCACCGTCCGAGGTAATCTCGGCAAGTTTCTCCGGCCTTCTGGGTGCAGCGTTGTAGGTCTCCGACCGTATAGGGCCTCCGATATGTGCCTTCGAAATTCCGAAAGAATGCACTTTGCATGTCATACCAGTTATGGATGGTGTTCTCCGGAAGTTCATTGAGCCATGATCGTTCCATCTTCTGCAACATAAGTGGGAGATACCGGGTTGCGACCAGGCTGTTTCCGCCTTTGGCGATGCAGCAAGCTTGGAAGAAATCCTGTAGCCAGGTATCTGGCCGACCATTGCCGTCGTAGGCTTGGATATGTCTTGAAATAGAAAATCCTTCCGGGAATCTTGTAGCTCTGATGCGTGGTCCGAAGCACTTTGGGCCCACGTAGATATCATCGTTTTCGTAGCGCCGCGCCTCTATGTTGGAGTTAATCCTGTGCCTTGGGTCGTTTGGGGATAAAGATCGTCCCGAATGCCAGCTGTGGCTGCGGTGCCTTGGAGCCGGACTTTGGCTTCTACAACCACCTCCTCCACCATGTCGTCCTCCTTGTCCCCCTTGGGAGCCATTATGATGACTGCCTGGTGGAGAGGGTGGGGCAGCTAGATAATTTCTGGCTGATCACCGGCCTCCGTCCGGAGCGTCATTATTCCGGTTCTGGGGAGGGTCTTGACTACGACGAGCCCCCTGCCGGCTTGTCCTGGCATGGTTTCCATCGTTCCTTCGTCCATCGTTCCCACTACGGTGAGGCTCAGTCGGACGGCTTGCATGTCTAGGAGGTGGCATTTTTTGATGATCCTCCTCCCGGCGTTTCTCTTTATCTTCTACAGCTTTGGAGTTATACTCCTCTTCATACTCCGTGGAGAACCTTCGGAAATATGCCGACGTCATCGATTCATCCGAGGATGCGGGTACGTCGGCGTTTGATCCAATTGCCTCCAGCACAGAGTCGGTGTTTTCTCCAGCATCGGCAGAGCCGGATCCGGATCCTACGTATCCGACAAAGTGCGACGCGTGCTTCCTGAGGTACCTTCGGCTTTCGCGGCCAGCCATGTCGAAACTTTTGATGGTCTTGAGGATTGCATATGCGCTTGCATCTTGCAGTATCATACATTGTAGTGTGTACCTGAGGAAAGGCATATCTGTCCCGGCGTCATCAGAGCCGGAATCAGTGTCGTTGACTAGCTCCTCCTGAATTTCGACTTCCATGGGTGGGTCGATCTGGGATCCGGCTCCTCCAGGGAGATCCACTCCAGATTCGACTTGGACCGCTAGGTCTTCTTCAGGCTCGGATTTCTCCACTATCTCCGCAACTGGTGCGGGCTGGGTGGGTTTAGGTTTTTCTGAGATCCGGAACTCTGCCGCCTCCGCGGACAAAGGGGACCCAGAAGATTCTTTTGCCCTATCATCACCGCTAGGGTGGGTGGGGCAGGTTCAGCGAAACCGATGTAAACATCGATCTCGCCAAAAGACATGATTGTGTAGGTAGTCACAGCCTCCCTATCTAGAATCCAAGTCTCGTCGAGAATGATGAGAGGGACATCGCTGGCATAGAGGATGCGACCGATGGCGACAGTCTTGCCGATTGCGATTCTTGTAGATTCCGCTCGGAACGCAGATCTGAAGCTCACTTTCCCCACGGTGGGCGCCAACTATCGTCGGATTGATGACAAGTACGCCATGAGGGGGTTGTAACATCCCAAAACTTTAATCCAAGCTTATCAAGATCCAAATCATCAAAATTAGGGTTAACAAAAACTTTTCCAAATTAAAAATGAAAGCATCCATGTGTATGAGCATTTAATTTAGGAATTGAGTTCAATTGCCATGGTTCTGTGATTCTTTGGTTGTAAAATGTTTCTTAGGTGATTTAAACACCATCTAAACCTTTCCCAAGCCAATCCCAAAGAAAATCAAATAAAAAACAATTAAAAAGGAGGAATGGTCATTTTGGTCATTTTAATCCACTACACTACTTTGAGTGTTCCTAGCACTCATTTCTCAACAGAAATGATTCTGGATCTTTACACCCCTTGCTAGTACACATAATGAGGTACCAAGGACCACTTTTTGATCTGCTAAAAACATTCAAATACTTATTTTAAATGGCATGGGAAAATTGAATTCTATGCATATGCCTAGATCACCCCTATTTCAAAAACCATCAACTTGAGCTCCACTTTCAAAACCCTTGCAACCAGAGACTACCTAGTACCAGTGGAGAACACTCAAAAATTTTGAAACCAAAATTCAAACTTTTACTTCTTGCGGCCATTTCATCAAACATGTGGCAGGCACAAACCTTGCAAATTCCAAAACACTATAGTGAGTAGTGAATTTGGTCACCATTTGGGCCTAACTTGGTCCCCTTGTCCCCCCCAGCTAAAACCCCGGCCCTAGCTCTCTCTCCCTCTCCCCTGTCTGCTCCAGTACCAAGTCGCCCGACGGCATGCGCCAGGTCGACCATGGACAGCTCGCACCAAGCCGTCCCGCGCTCTCCTTCGCTCGCTGGGAGACAGGCGCCATCACGCCGCATCGCCTCGACCATCCCTCGACCAAAATTGAGCGGAGGACCAGCCGCATTTGCTAGCGCCCATGCCTCTGTCCGCCATGCCGATCACCCCGGAGCGCCGCGCCCGCTAGAGCAGCACCGGCCTCGCCTAGCCCTAGCCTTGCGTGGCAGCACCCGCACCAGGCCTAGCAACCGCCTAGACATCCTCGTTCGCCGCCTCACGACCAGCAGCCCGGAGGAACCGTGTCGAACACCGCCGGCGGCGCTCAGTTCACCGCATGCCCCGACCAGTAGAGACCTCGCCTTGCCACGCCTTTAAGCCCCAGAGGACCGCTGGGGGACAGAGAATCCATCGCCGCCCTCGCCCATGCTGAGAGCGCCCCGCATCGTCGTCACCGATGACCTCACCGGAGATCGCTCTGCCCCTCGTCGACCCTACATAAAACGGACACCCCAGCCTCATTTCTCCACACTCACTCACTCCCCACCTCTCACTAAACCTCACCCACCTCTAGCCGACGCCGCTCGATCTCAGTCTCGCCAGAATTGGAGCCGAAGCCACCGCAGCAGGAGGAGAAGGGCGTCTGCAATTTAGGGCACCCCAAGCTCCGCCGCAACCGTGCCTCACCTTTCCGTCATCTACCAGCCCGTTTGCCCGCCTCATCGACCTTGCTAGAGCCCTGGTATTCCCCCAGTCGACCCCCACCGCCGCGTCTAGGTCAGACTCTCGCCGGAGTAATCCGTCATCGATGATGACCTCCCACCGTTGGATCGTCTTTAGATCGTGTGGCCTAGGATGCTAGTACCGTTTCAGTGTTTTGTGCCACTGACCGGTGGAGCCCGCATGTCAGGCAGCCTGTTGTGCGCACTGTGCGTAGCTGGGCCGGCCCAGTTAGTTCCCGTGCAAGTTAGAAATTCAAATTTAGTTTTTTCTATTTAGAGTTAATCTAGTTTCTGTCCACTAGTTTACAAATCAATTCTGGGAGTTTGACAAATCCAATTTGTATGAAATCAATTTTTCCTGAAAGGTATTGAAATGATCTATCCAAGCCCATTGGATTTAATTCAATTAGAGTTATAGATCTCTCCTAGTAAAAATATTAAAACAGAAGCATTTGCACCTTGCAACATTTTTATAAAATCAACCAAGATAGGTTTTGAGTTGATTCCAACTCTCAAAAATCACATTTCATCATACCTACCAGAATATGTAATAATATTAAAGTTTACATGCAGTGACTTTGGACTAGTACCAAAATAATGCTATATAGGCATTTCTAGTCACTTTAAAGCATTAAATATTGAACTTAAACCAAAGTAATTATGATCCAATCCTTAAATCCCATTCTCACATGTTAGAATATGTGGTGATGACATGTGTCCACATGATCCCATATTTTAAGTGGTGAGTATTAAATCTTAGTTAATTTTTCAATGAGTAGAAATTACTTTTCTAAATTAACAAGAATGAAACTAGTGAATTAAACTTGTGATGCTTGTGATGATAATAGATCATCAAATGTGTGTCTTAGAATGCTAATTAGACTAGTTAAGTATTGTTTGGTGATTGGTACTCTGTATGTATTTATAGACGATAGTACCGACCAAGTCTACGAGGAGGAGGAGTTCTACCAAGAAGAAGAAGAAGAAAACTTCAACCACTGCACCAACCAAGGAAAGCCACCCTTAACAGTGCAAGCTATTATAGCAAGCTAGAATTAAGTTAGTTAACTTGATCCAAGATGCTATAGGCATGCTTGAGTCATATCACTTTGACTATTAGTTACCCAGAGTCTTATTTACAAGCTTTACTTCCTGTATTTTACCCAAAGTTCTCTACTTTTTGAAGGTAGCATAAAGAGTATAAAACTTGACCTATTTAGAACCCTTTCGATGTCATTCTATGGCATGAGATTGAACCTATCACTTCCACCTTAGTGAACACACTTAACTTAGTAGTTTAGAGCAGATAAAAACTTGAGTCATTTTAGATGGGAGCACTTGGTGAAAATGAATTATGAAAACCTTGGAATGATGAGTCATTCTATTGAGATGTTTTGACATGTGTGGAGAAACATAAATGGTTTATGATGATGAAAATGTTGAGGCATGAGCCTTAACCCTTTTAAAACTAATGGTTGGATTCGGATGCGATACCATTCCAAATATACCGTACAACCAAACTACCTGAATTGGGTAAGGCTTAGCTGGAAATTTATATGCATTAGTATTAGTTCCCTCGCGGGAGGGGTTTGAGCTGACGCTACCTCTCAATGTTGTCCACCTATGCAGTGCCCAAGATGACTGATGGCCATGGTTGGGAGACCATGCTCATAGGAGTGGTGCTTATACTAGGGTGTGTAAAGGGAAGGTTATGTTTGATTATATGCATACTAAGTATGATGATTCAGGGTTATCCCTGACAGATGTATCGAATCTTGTGGTGAAAGTGTACCACCTCTGCAGAGTGTCAAACTATTCGAATAGCCGCATCCACGGTTATGGACAGTTGGAATGGCCATACTGTTTTGTTGTCAGATGTTTTCCAAATAACTTATGAAATGAATGATGAATCTTGACTTAAGTGATTCTAGAACTTTATTTTATCTTTCTTTGCTTCAGAACTCAGCTTAGGTTTCAAACTTAACTTTATAGTTAAACTTAGATTTAGCACTTTGACTTAGAATTATAGTACTTGTTAGTGGTAGTTTGCGAGTACTTAAAGAGTACTCATGGCTTTTGTCCCTGGCTATTCCCATGGCCAGACTATGAAGGAGACTATAAAGATGATGGCCAGCAGGACGGCTATGATAACTAGGACTATCTGCCTTCGTCAGCATTGCCTGTGCCACTGAAGATGGACCCCACCGCTACGCTTATCTTTTATTTCCGCTGCTTGTTGTATTCAGACTGGATCATGAGATCATTATTTGTGTAAGACCTTATGTGTGGTTTGTAATGGATGATGTACTGTGATATCCAATCCGTTATGTCTCGCAAAAATGGTAATCTTGGGATTGCGAGGTATGGCATAACGAGCATCTGGGATTAAAAATCCGGGTGTTGACAAGTTGGTATCAGAGCCATCCTGACCATAGAAGACCCTAGTTAGAATGGACGTCCTAACAAAAACTTAGTTTCAAAACGAAAGTGAGTATTTATGAAAAACTACTTCCTCTCTTATCCTTGTGAACTCATTCTTTCTCAAAAATTCATGTTCCTCAAGATTCTTACATTACTACTTAAAATTTGAAACACTTGATCACTTCACTAATTTCCTCATCCTTAATTCTTGTAGATGGAGACTCAGTTCAGCAAGTTCTACCAGTTGGGAAACGGAGGTCAGCTGATCTTCGAGAGGGATCTGGATTCACTATCGGAGTTACTAGGACGCCCACATCCGGAGTTTCTTGGAGCTCAACTTCCAGGACCCCCAGGAGGAGACCTACAGTGGCTAGACACCGCAGGTCTTAGAGGAAACATCGAAGCACCAACTTCTAGGAGAATTCTGTTCTCCGTGACAGAGAACAACTGGCTAGATGGATTAGCCAGGGCAATGCATGAAGATCTCGCACGTCTATGTGCCCTCAGCGTCAACAAGATCCAAGGAACCCGTTTTGCCCACTATGCAAGACGTGACTTCATGGGAATGCCGATGGAGATGCCAAGTCACCCAGAGTTGAGGCGTCAAGTGGAGAATCTTGACTTCTTGCTGCACGACAGACAGCAGGAACTGGACAATGCCTGAGAGTTAGCCAACCAGAACCATGCCATTGCTGACCAGAAGTCCCAGACTTTCGCACTGCTCGTCCAAGATTGCCAGTCTCTTCGCTGCCAGCGTGCAAAGAAGGATCACACCATCGCCCGTCTTCGCAAGAAGGTGGCCGACCTCGAGAAGACCATCAAGGAGCAGGAAGCTCAGCTTGCCGCCAAGGGAGAAGATGATGAGGGTGAAGACATCCAGGGAGACATGGACTCTTACCTCAGCAACGGTGATGACTTTCTGGAGGAGGATGCAGTGGACTTCTACACTAATGATGAGGACTCCGACTTCATCGGCGATGAGTAGATGCACTAGAGCACTGTCGTATCATGAGTTGTATCGGTCCCACTATATCGTAGCTTACAGAATGGTTCTTCAAACCATCTGTTTTCCCTTTGATTGTTGTGGTGTGTGTTGTATCGTGTGCTTGTTTGCATGAATGAAAATGAAGTTAGTTGAAAAGCCTGAGTCTAACTCAAAGCTTTAGCTTTGAAAACCCAAAACTATGAACCTTAGAATTTCCCTCTTACCCCTATATCTATCTCAATCTTCACATGACTCGTGGAAACCAAGGAGGGAGAAGCTCGTCGCAAGACCCAATGCTGCAGATCTTGCAGAATCTCATCGCAGACCGTGAAGCAAGCAGGGCAGAGCGCCAAGCCATCTTAGCAACATTGCAGCAGATCACCCAGATGGCTCTCAACAACCAAGGGCATGGAAATCAGGATCACCAGGGATCGAAACTCAAAAAAATTCAGAACACCAATCCCCCAATCTTCAGCCAATCTAAAAACCTGTTAGATGCGGATGACTGGTTACACACAATGGAAAACAACTTGGAAGTTGTAAGAGTTGATGGAAATGAGAAAGTTCTCTTCGCCACCCACTACCTAGCAGGAGATGCAAGGGCTTGGTGGAATACTATCCGCAATATGAACCATGGTCAAGTGATGACATGGGAAGCATTCAAAGTCAAGTTCAGCCGCACCCACGTGCCGCAAGGTCTAGTCAACAGGATGAGAGATGAATTCCGCGAATTGAAGCAAGGAAGAATGACTGTGGTGGATTACCATGATAGATTCCTATCACTTGCCAAATATGCACTTGATGAGATCAACACGGAGGCCAAGAAAAAGGAGAGATTCCTAAACAGACTGCATGATGAGATGCAGACTGTCCTCGTCAACATCCGTTTCTAGGATCTCGAAGAACTAGTCGACTCTGCCATTCAAATGGAAGGGAAGATTAACCAGGCAAATGACAACCGCAAGCATTGCATGATGCAGCAATCTAGATCCAGCAGTCACCAGAAGTACCGTCCCAACCCTTCACCAGGATATGCACCAAGGAACAACCGACCCCCAACGTCTCGCCCAAGCTACCCCAACCGTAGCGGGGGCAATGTGAAGTCTGGAGGAAACAATCACAACTCCAGTAATGCCAACAATTTCAACCGTGCACCTCCCAAGAACACCAGCAGCAACAACAACAACAACACTGCACCCAGAACTGGCAGCAATGCTATACCTGTCGCAGTCAAGGACAAGTCCCAGATCACTTGTTTCGAGTGTGGAGTGAAGGGTCACTACTCCAATGAGTGTCCCAAGAAGACTACAGCCAATACCAATGTGAATGCCCCAGCTCAGCAGCAGCGTCGTGTTCAACCAGGAAGAAGATTTGCCTCAGGGAACCCTCACAACCGCAACGGTCGTCTCTTCCACATGAACGCAAAAGAAGCCCAGGAAGCGCCAGATGTAGTGTTGGGTATGTTTTCTGTCAACTCAGTTTTAGCAGGAGTATTGTTTGATTCGGGAGCATCACATTCATTTGTCACCGAAGAATTTGCATGCACTAGTAAGATTCACCCAACCAACCTGAAGCATGTCATGATAGTTCAAATCCCCGGTTCAACAACCAAAGCTAGAAAATTTTGCAAAGATGTGCCTATCAGAATACATGGGACAGATTTTTATGCCAACCTAATTGTACTTGGAACCAAAGGATTGGAAGTAGTACTAGGTATGGACTGGATGTCAAGGCATAAAGGACTGATAGATTGTTCTAAGAAAGCCATCACCATGACCAGTAGTTCTGGAGTAACAATAGAGCATATCTCTGAAACTTTACCCCGTCAATTCAAGTGCAACAAGAGTGTAGCCCTGCCCACCATAGACCAGGTCAGAGTAGTTTGTGAATACCCTGACGTATTCCCAGATGAATTGACAGGTATGCCCCCGGATAGGGATATTGAGTTCATTATCGAACTAATCCCCAGAACTGGACCCATAGCCTAGAGACCCTATAGCATGAACCCCTCAGAGTTAGTGGAACTGAAGAAGCAGTTGGATGCCATGTTAGAGAAAGGCTTGATTCAACCCAGCGCATTGCCCTGGAGATCACCAGTGTTATTCATCAACAAGAAAGATGGAGGGAATCGTTTGTGCACCGATTACAGAAAGTTGAATGACGTCACCATCAAGAACAATTACCCCTTGCCAAAGATAGAGGATATATTTGATCAATTGACTAGAGCCCAGGTATTCTCAAAGATTGATCTTAGGACTGGTTATCACCAAATTAAGATTCGTGCAACGGATATTCTGAAGACCGCATTTACTACTCGCTATGGTTTATACGAGTATACAGTTATGTCTTTTGGATTAACCAATGCCCCTGCTTATTTCATGAATCTCATGAATAAGACTTTATGAATTTCTTAGATAAGTTTGTAGTTGTGTTTATCGACGACATCCTTATCTACTCCAAGTCAGAAGAAGAGCATGAGCAACATTTGAGAGTTATCCTAGAAACCCTGAGAGAGCATTAGTTATATGCCAAGTTCAGCAAGTGTGAGTTTTGGCTGAAAGAAGTAGGATTCCTAGGACGTATTGTGTCTGCCGGAGGAGTCTCTGTTGATCCCGCCAAGATCAAAGATGTCGAAGAATGGGAAGCCCCAACCACTCAAACCCAAGTCCGTGCATTTCTCGGATTAGCGGGATACTACCGCAAGTTCGTAGAAGGATTCTCAAGCATCGCCAGACCCATGACCCAATTGTTGAAGAAGGACAAGAAGTTTGAATGGACCAACAAATGTGAAGCTAGTTTCCAGGAGCTGAAGAAACAATTAATATCAGCCCCAATATTGGTCATGCCAGACATCAAGAAGCCATTTGATGTGTATTGTGATGCATCCAAGATTGGTCTCGGATGTGTGTTGATGCAAGAAGGCAAAGTCATCGCGTATCTGTCTCGACAACTGAAGCAACATGAGCAGACATGGCGTCATTATCTGATGGGTAATCGCTGTGAGATTTACTCAGATCATAAGAGCTTGAAATATATTTTCATTTAGAAAGAGCTGAATATGAGGAAAAGTAGATGGATATAGTTAATCAAGGATTATGACCTTTACATTCACTATCACCCCGGCAAAGCCAATGTGGCAGCGGATGCTCTTAGCAGATTGCCGTGTAGGCTAAATACCATGATCAAGGATAAGCAACCAAGTTTGTATGAAGAGTTGGAGCAGTTCAGGACTGAAATAGTTAGCAAAGGATTCTTAGCTAGCATTGAACTTTAACCCACTTTGATTAGCCAAATCAAGGAAGCAAAGAAGGGAAATGAAAGTATCGACGGAATCAAACGTCGTATTGGTACATGAAAGGTACCTGGATTCACTGAAGACGAAGAAGGAGTATTTTGGTACAAAGGATGTATCTGTGTGCCAGCAGATTCGGAGCTGAAGGAAATTATCATGAAGGAAGCTCATGATACTCTTTATTCTATCCACCCCAGAGGAACAAAGATGTATCAGGATTTGAAAGAGCAATTTTGGTGGCACAAGATGAAGAGAGAAATCGGAAGCTACATAGCCAAATGCGACATTTGTCAAAGAGTCAAAGCAGAGCATCAGAGACCTGCAGGACTATTGCAACCATTGCAGATTCCGAAATGGAAATGGGATTCCATAGGAATGGACTTTATCACCGGTTTTCCTACTTCCAGTAGGGGAAATAACTCAATCTGGGTCATAGTTGATAGACTATCCAAGGTAGCTCACTTCATACCTGTCAAGACTACCTACCAGAGTGCGAAGCTAGCAGAGCTGTATATTGCTAGGATTGTCAGTCTGCATGGAACCCCCAAGACCATCGTATCAGATCGAGGAACCGAGTTTACCTCAAGATTTTGGCAGAAAGTTCAGGAAGGATTAGGAACCAAGTTGAACTTCAGCACCGCTTATCACCCACAAACTAATGGACAGACTGAGAGAGTCAACCAGATACTAGAGGATATGCTTAGAGCTTGTGTGTTGGAATACAGATCAAAATGGGAAGACTGCCTGCCTTTCGCAGAGTTCTCATATAACAACAGTTATCAAGCTAGTTTGCAGATGGCACCCTTTGAATTCCTATATGGAAGAAAATGTCTTACCCCTTTGAATTGGTCGCAAGTAGGAGAGAGTCGGATCTTTGGACCCGACATTCTCCGAGAAGCAGAAGAGAAAGTTCACAAAATCCGTGAGCACCTCAAGACCGCCCAATCCAGACAGAAGAGTTATGCTGACAAGAGAAGGAGAGACCTGACTTTCAATGTCGGAGATTTTGTATATCTCAAGGTTTCACCATTGAAGGGAACTCAACGCTTTAGTCTGAAAGGAAAGTTAGCCCCTAGATATATCGAACCCTTCAAGATTCTGAACCGTCGGGGAGAAGTATCGTATCAATTGGAATTACCTGAAGAGATGTTAGCCATCCACACTATGTTCCATATCTCGTTACTTCGCAAATGCTTGGTAGTGCCCAAGAAGACTGAAGTTTTCAAGAAGATCGATCACAGAGCTGTAGAAATCAACAATGACCTGACTTATCGAGAAGTGCCCATCCGTATCTTAGAAGAAGCCTACAGAACCACCAGAACCAGGAGCATCAAGTTTCTCAAGATTTAGTGGAGCAACCATAGCGAGGAGGAAGCCACTTGGGAGCGCGAAGATTACATTAGGACAGAGTTCCCAGATCTCTTTAGTACCTAGATTTTCTTTGTAAATCTCGGGACGAGATTTTGTTTAAGGGGGGAAGGTTTGTAACATCCCAAAACTTCAATCCAAGCTTATCAAGATCCTAATCATCAAAATTAGGGTTAACAAAAACTTTTCCAAATTAAAAATGAAAGCATCCATGTGTATGAGCATTTAATTTAGGAATTGAGTTGAATTGCCATGGTTCTGTGATTCTTTGGTTGTAAAATGTTTCTTAGGTGATTTAAACACCATCTAAACCATTCCCAAGCCAATCCCAAAGAAAATCAAATAAAAAACAATTAAAAAGGAGGAATGGTCATTTTGGTCATTTTAATCCACTACACTACTTTGAGTGTTCCTAGCACTCATTTCTCAACAGAAATGATTCTGGATCTTTACACCCCTTGCTAGTACACATAATGAGTTACCAAGGTCCACTTTTTGATCTGCTAAAAACATTCAAATACTTATTTTAAATGGCATGGGAAAATTGAATTCTATGCATATGCCTAGATCACCCGTATTTCAAAAACCATCAAATTGAGCTCCACTTTCAAAACCCTTGCAACCAGAGACTATCTAGTACCAGTGGAGAACACTCAAAAATTTTGAAACCAAAATTCAAACTTTTACTTCTTGCGGCCATTTCATCAAACAGGTGGCAGACACAAATCTTGCAAATTCCAAAACACTATAGTGAGCAGTGAATTTGGTCACCATTTGGGCCTAACTTGGTCCCCTTGTCCCCCCAGCTAAAACCCCGGCCCTAGCTCTCTCTCCCTCTCCCCTATTTGCTCCAGTACCAAGCCGCCCGACGCCATGCGCCAGGTCGACCATGGACAGCTCGTACCAAGCCGTCCTGCACAATCCTTTGCTAGCTGGGAGACAGGCACCATCATACCACACCGCCTCGACCAGCCCCTGACCAAAATCAAGCAGAGGACCAGCCGCATTTGCTCACGCCCATGCCTTTGTCCGCCATGCCGATCACCCCGGAGCGTCGCGCCCGCCAGAGCAGCACCGGCCTTGCCTAGCCCTAATCATGCGTGGCAGCACCCGCAGCAGGCCCAGCAACCGCCCAGACATCCTCGTTCGCCGCCTCGCGACCAGCAGCCCAGAGGAACCGTGTCGAACACCGCCGCCCACGCTCATTTCCCTGCATGCCCCCGACCCGTAGAGACCTCACCTTGCCGCGCCTTTTAGCCCCAGAGGACCGTCGGGGGACAGAGAATCCATCACCACCCTCGCCCATGCCGAGAGCGCCCCGCAGCGTTGTCACCGATGACCTCACCGGAGCTCGCTCTGCCTCCTCGTCGACCCTATATAAAGCGGCCACCCCAGCCTCATTTCTCCACACACACACTCACTCCCCACCTCTCACTGAACCTCACCCACCTCTAGCCGACGCCGCTCGAGCTCAGTCTCGCCGGAATTGGAGCCGAAGCCGCCGTAGCAGGAGGAGAAGGGTCACCCCAAGCTCCACCGCAACCACGCCTCGCCTCGCCGTCGTCTACCAGCCCGTTTGCCCGCCTCACCGATCTTGCTGGAGCCCTGGTATGCCTCCAGTCGACCCCCACCGCCGCTTCTAGGTCAGACTCTCGCCGGAGTAATCCGTCGTCGATGATGACCTCCCACCGTTGGATCGTCTTTAGATCGTGTGGCCTAGGATGCTAGATACCGTTTTGGTGTTTTCGTGCCACTGACCGGTGGAGCCCACATGTCAGGCAGCCCGTTGCGTGCACTGTGTGTAGCTGGGCCGGCCCTGTTAGTTCCCACGTGAGTTAGAAATTCAAATTTAGTTTTTTCTATTTAGAGTTGATCTAGTTTCTGTCCACTAGTTTAAAAATCAATTCTGGGAGTTTGACAAATCCAATTTGCATGAAAGCAATTTTTCCTGAAAGGTATTGAAATGATCTATTCAAGCCCGTTGGATTTAATTCAATTAGAGTTATAGATCTCTCCTAGTAAAAATATTAAAACAGAAGCATTTGCACCTTGCAACATTTTTATAAAATCATCCAAGATAGGTTTTGAGTTGATTCCAACTCTCAAAAATCACATTTCATCATACCTACCTGAATATGTAATAATATTAAAGTTTACATGCAGTGACTTTGGACTAGTACCAAAATAATGCTATATAGGCATTTCTAGTCACTTTAAATCATTAAATATTGAACTTAAACCAAAGTAATTATGATCCAATCCTTAAATCACATTCCCACATGTTAGAATATGTGGTGATGACATGTGTCCACATGATCCCATATTTTAAGTGGTGAGTATTAAATCTTAGTTAATTTTTCAATGAGTAGAAATTACTTTTCTAAATTAAAAAGAATGAAACTAATGAATTAAACTTGTGATGCTTGTGATGATAATAGATCATAAAATGTGTGTCTTAGAATGCTAATTAGACTAGTTAAGAATTGTTTGGTGATTGTGTACTCCGTATGTATTTATAGACGATAGTACCGACCAAGTCTACGAGGAGGAGGAGTTCTACCAAGAAGAAGAAGAAGAAAACTTCAACCACTGCACCAACCAAGGCAAGCCACCCTTAACAGTGCAAGCTGTTATAGCAAGCTAGAATTAAGTTGGTTAACTTGATCCAAGATGCTATAGGCATGCTTGAGTCATATCACTTTGACTATTAGTTACCCAGAGTCTTATTTACAAGCTTTACTTCTTGTACTTTACCCAAAGTTCTCTACTTTTTGAAGGTAGCATAAAGAGTATAAAACTTGACCTATTTAGAACCCTTTAGATGTCATTCTATGGCATGAGATTGAACCTATCACTTCCACCTTAGTGAACACTTTTAACTTAGTAGTTTAGAGTAAATAAAAACTTGAGTCATTTTAGATGGGAGCACTTGGTGAAAATGAATTATGAAAACCTTGGAATGATGAGTCATTCTATTGAGATGTTTTGACATGTGTGGAGAAACACAAATGGTTTATGATGATGAAAATGTTGAGGCATGAGCCTTAACCCTTTTAAAACTGATGGTTGGATTCAGATGCGATACCATTCCAAATATATCGTACAACCACACTACCTGAATTGGATAAGGCTTAGGTGGAAATTTATATGCATTAGTATTAGTTCCCTCGTGGGAGGGGTTTGAGCTGAGGCTACCTCTCAATGTTCTCCACCTATGAGTGCCCAAAATGACTAATGGTCATGGTTGGGAGGCCATGCTCATAGGAGAGGTGCTTATACTAGGGTGTGTAAAGGGAAGGTTATGTTTGATTATATGCATACTAAGTATGATGATTCAGGGTTATCCCTGACAGATGTATCGAATCTTGTGGTGAAAGTGTACCACCTCTGTAGAGTGTCAAACTATTTGAATAGCCGCGTCCGCGGTTATGGACAGTTGGAATGGCCATACTGATTCATTGTCAGATGTTTTCCAAACAACTTATGATATGAATGATGATCTTGACTTGACCACAACAGGTTTGTGTTTATGACATTAGCCTCCCAACTTAAGTGATTCTAGAACTTTATTTTATCTTTCTTTGCTTGAGAACTCAACTTAGGTTTCAAACTTAACTTTATAGTTAAACTTAGATTTAGCACTTTGACTTAGAATTATAGTACTTGTTAGTGGTAGTTTGCGAGTACTTAAAGAGTACTCATGGCTTTTGTCCATGGCTATTCTCATGGCCAGACTATGAAGGAGACTATCAAGATGATGGCCAGCAGGACGGCTATGATAACTAGGACTATCTGCCTTCGTCAGCATTGCATGTGCCCCTGAAGATGGACCCCACCGCTACGCTTATCTTTTATTTCCACTGCTTGTTGTATTCAGACTGGATCATGAGATCCTTATTTGTGTAAGACCTTATGTATGGTTTGTAATGGATGATGTACTGTGGCATCCAATCCATTATGTCTCGCAAAAATGGTAATCCTGGATTGCGAGGTATGGCATAACGGGCATCTGGGATTAAAAATCCGAGTGTTGACAACGGTCCTCTAGGCGTGCGGAAGAGAGGGGTGTGAGACGTACGGTGTTCTGGGACGGTGAGCACACAAGTTTACCCAGGTTCGAATCCACCGGCTTTGGACGGATCCTACTCCTGCTAGCAATCCAGTAATACGGCAGAGCCGGAATATGGGTTACAAGGGTTTCACCTGTGCGAGTTGAGGGTCTAAAGTATTGGTGTGCCCTAAAGGCTCTCCCTAGGACGGCTTATATAGATATCAGGCCTAGGGTTTATAGGAGAGATCTATCCGGCTACGACTAAGAGTCGGTTACAGAGTACATCTTGAACTACAAGTAACATTATGGGCCTAAGTCGGTAAGTCTTTTGGGCCTTCCTATAGCCGGATTGGACTCCGTCTTTCTCCCTGACTGGGCCGCCCGTGAAGCAAAGCTCTAACCCAAAGTGGGCCACCCTGGTCAGTGAGGAACTATGAGGATACCGGGAAAGTATATCCCCAACACTAAGCATTGTCAATACCGTGCGAGTGACATCCAGGTCACCGAGGGTGCTGCGATTGCGGTGGCTGTTGGCGTCGGGGAAGCAGATCTTGGGCGGTCCATGCCGGTGCAGTCAACGGTGACAACCGTGTAGCTGGTTTGGAGCAGTGGACATGGAACTTGTTGAACCAGATCCTGTCTGGTGGACAACGGTGAAGCTACTCTAGTATGGTTGGGTAGCATTCGGCGGTGGAGAAGCAGAGCGTGGGCGGTCGACGACGCCATAGGCGCGGTCAGCGAGACCACAGCTCTGGTGGAGTGGTAGAGAGACCCGGTGAACTAGATCCGATGGGGTGGGCATCGATGAAGCGGCTCCGGCAGCCATGGAATTGCCGCCGGGCAGTGCGTGCGATGGTTGTGGAGGTGAGGGCATAGGAGAGAAGCCTGGGATTTTGGGAGGGCCAGCTAGAAAAACTACGTGAATCGGGACTATGGAGGTGAAACGAAAAATAATTACGATCGTGCCCCCAAGCTACCGACTTTAGTGTGCCCATAGGGCGTCTGAACAATGGGTAGAATGGGAAATTTAAATTCAAAAGTTTTTGAAACGGAGGAGTGCGAAATACTTCAAAGTTGTTGTGTTATTTTGCCACTCAACAGAGATTTTGAATTTGGCTACCAGCCAAATAATAATAATAGAAATGTGGTACTCCCCGATGGGAGATTTTGGCTCAAAGTTTTTGAAATAGTGGGCGGGAAATGCTTCAAAGTTGGTCTTTTATTTTTCTGCTCGACAGAGATTTTGAATTTGGCTACCGGCCAAATAATAATTAATAGTAAAGTGGTACTCCCCGGTGGGAGATTTGGCCTCAAAGTTTTTGAAACAGTGGGGCAGGAAATGCTTCAAAGTCGGTTTTTGATTTTGCCGCTCGACAGAGATTTTGAATTTGGTTCCCAGGCAAATAATAATTAAGTGGTACTCCCGGGTTGGAGATTTTGGCTCAAAGTCTTTGAAATGGTGGGGCAGGAAATGCTTCAAAGTCGGTGTTTGATTTTGCCGCTCGACAGAGATTTTGAATTTGGCTACAGGCTAAATAATAATTAATAGTAAAGTGGTACTCCCCGGTGGGAGATTTGGCCTCAAAGTTTTTGAAACACTAGTGTGGGAAATGTTTCAAAGTTGGTGTTTGATTTTGCTGCTCGACAGAGATTTTGAATTTGGCTACCGGCCAAATAATAATTAATAGAAAAGTGGTACTCCCCGGTGGGAGATTTGGCCTCAAAGTTTTTGAAATGGTGGGGCAGGAAATGCTTCAAAGTCAGTTTTTGACTTTGCCACTCGACAGAGATTTTGAATTTGACTACCGGCGAAATAATAATTAATAGAAAAGTGGTACTCCCCGGTGGGAGATTTGGCCATAAAGTTTTTGAAACGGTCGGGCAGGAAATGCTTCAAAGTCAGTTTTTGACTTTGCCACTCGACAGAGATTTTGAATTTGACTACCGGCCAAATAATAATTAATAGAAAAGTGGTACTCCCCGGTGGGAGATTTGGCCATAAAGTTTTTGAAACGGTCGGGCAGGAAATGCTTCAAAGTCAGTGTTTGATTTTCCCGCTTGACAGAGATTTTGAATTTGGCTACTAGTCAAATAATAATAATAGAAAAATGGTACTCCCCGGTGGTAGATTTGCCCTCAAACTTTTTGAAATGGTGGGGCGGGAAATTCTTCAAAGTCAGTTTTTGACTTTGCTGCTCCACAGAGATTTTGAATTTGACTACCGGCCAAATAATAATTAATAGAAAAGTGGTACTCCCTGGTGGGAGATTTGGTCTCAAAGTTTTTGAAACACTAGGGTGGGAAATGCTTCAAAGTCGGTGTTTGATTTTGCCACTCGACAGAGATTTTGAATTTGGCTACCGGCCAAATAATAATTAATAGAAAAGTGGTACTCCCCGGTAGGAGATTTGGCCTCAAAGTTTTTGAAACGGTGGGACGGGAAATGCTTCAAAGTCGGTTTTTGACTTTGCCGCTCGACAGAGATTTTGAATTTGACTACCGGCCAAATAATAATTAATAGAAAAGTGGTACTCCCGGGTGGGTGATTTGGCCTCAAAGTTTTTGAAACGGTGGGGTGGGAAATGCTTCAAAGTCAGTGTTTGATTTTGCCGCTCGACAGAGATTTTGAATTTGGCTACTGGCCAAATAATAATAATAGAAAAATGGCACTCCCCGGTGTGAGATTTACCGTCAAAGTTTTTGAAACGGTGGGGCGGGAAATGCTTCAAAGTCAGTTTTTGACTTTGCTGCTCCACAGAGATTTTGAATTTGACTACCGGCTAAATAATAATTAATAGAAAAGTGGTACTTCCCGGTGAGAGATTTGGTCTCAAAGTTTTGAAACGGTGGGGCGAGAAATGCTTCAAAGTTAGTGTTTGATTTTGCCGCTCGACAGATATTTTGAATTTGGCTACCGGCCAAATAATAATAATAGAAAATGGTACTCCCTAGTGGGAGATTTGCCCTCAAAGTTTTTGAAACGGCAGGGCAGGAAATGCTTCAAAGTCGGTTTTTGACTTTGCTGCTCCACAAAGATTTTGAATTTGACTACCAGCCAAATAATAATTAATAGAAAAGTGGTTCTCCCCGATGGGAGATTTGGCCTCAAAGTTTTTGAAACGGTAGGACGGTAAATGCTTCAAAGTCAGTGTCTGATTTTGTCACTCGACAGAGATTTTGAATTTGGCTACCGGCCAAATAATAATAACAGAAAAATGGTACTCCCCGGTGGGAGATTTTGCCACAAAGTTTTTGAAACGGTGGGGCGGGAAATGCTTCAAGGTTAGTGTGTGCTTTTGCCGCTCGATTGAGATTTTGAATTTGGCTATCGGCCAAATAATAATAGAAAAAAGCTAGTAGACCGTACGCTATCTGTCTAGGAATTCAAGTCCAAGAGTCACATCAACTAATCATCCATGAGCATAATAGTTGTGCAGACTGATATTTTGAATTTTGCTAGCGTCCAGACAACATTTGGATAAAAGGTGTACTCCCTATTCAGGAATTGAAGGCCGGGAGTGACGTTAACTTATCATCCATAATGAAAATTGGATAACTCCAATTCAAACAGGGTTGGCTACAGGTTTTGCCGCTCGACTGAGATTTTTTAATTTCGTTATTGGTACTCCCTCGGTACAAATTTAAGGCTGATTCACATCAACTGATCATCAAAATACTTACCATATTGGCATAAAAATTGGATACATTATCTCTGATTTAAACGGGGTAGGCGGTAGGATTTGTCGATGGACTGAGATTTTGAATTTGGTGGTTGTCCAAAGAAGAAAAAACCTTTGTGAGGTTCATGAATCCAAAGCTGAGAGAGTGAGGTTGGGGCACATGATTTTTGTGCATCGAGCATACGGTAAACAGATAAAAGCATGATGCAAAACAAATACTCCCTCCATTTTTGTTACATGGCCCCAAACACAACCCGGGCTCTATAGCAGGAACCATTTCACATGATCATTATACTCACCTTTCATTGTCAGGGTTCATCTTCAATTTAGACAAGTCTCTTCATCTATGGGCTCTCTAGAATCTGCTGATCTCATAACATCTTCAACTCCGCATCACATGCTAATGCTTTCTGTCTCATATCATCGATTGCTCGTCTATGCACTTCCTTTTCAGCCCGTAGTGCTACAATTTCTTCCTGACTAGACAAATACGGCGACTTGGACTTGGACTTGGACTTGCACTGCCACAACCCAGCATTACACAGGAACATGCTTTTACGATGACCTTCACCTTTTAGTACCATTTTAAATGTTTCTAAACATTCTGCTTGGGTTTGTTCCAGACCATCTTTCCTAGGTTTTGCCATCTCCTCATTCAATTTAATATGTAAGGTTATCAGTTGGTAGACATGGGTGAGAGAAGAAAAGGTAATACAGAGAAACATGCAGACAACACATTTAACCTGTCTATGAACAAATCTTACAAGTTCGCATGGCTGATTACACATCATATATATTGTAGTAAAAGTATAGCTATCTGATCATACTGATAAGAATTTTATCACTAGCACGCAATAATAGGACTATGCCAACATGGCATCTGTCTATTTCGTCATCGCTAGGTGCATGATATACACAAGACAACTATTTGTACAGCTAAAAACTGAAACTCACACTAGTTGAAAATCATCTAGTACTTAAATTAAAAAGAAAACTGGTTAGAAGTTCAGGCCGTGTTGCACATCTATCTATACATATAAATCACTACAGGTGTGTCATCACAAAATATCAATCAAACAGAAGACTTACAATAACACTCTCAGCGGAGGGATTGAGCCCTTCTTTTTTGCTCGTCTGGCATGCCTGGAATTTTTGCTGCAGACTTACCGCACCTTTCTGCAAAGTGGGCGGAACACATTATCAAAATATAAGAATCACAAAGTCTGTAGAAGATTAAAAAGTAATTATTCTTACTATTGTGCTCAGGTGGCCAACGAATGCACGAGATCCAGGTCGGTTTGTGAAGTGTTGTGCGGCACTGTTTCTCTTGTTTTTCTCAATGTTCATCTGCAAAAGGAGACTAGTGATACAGATGTGCAAATAGGAATTTTGAATGTGATATGGTATCAGTCTTCACAAACCATACCGTAATCTTTGGATCAAACCAGTGGTCAAGAAGATCTATCCAGTGTTGGTCTGTCATAGTGTGTTCCATAGGAGTCGTTCTTTGAATATCCTTGCTTGCCTTACCATCAAAGTATTTACTCTTTAGCCTATGGCACTGCTGGTGCAAAGAACATGTCCATGAGAACATACTCTACATCCTCATTATCCTGATCGAAGTTGAATTTTGTCTGTTGGCAAGAATGGAACATTTGATGTGTTATGTGACTTAGAATAGAACCAAAAGCAAGCTTAAATGCATGGGATAGAGCACCATAACTTACATATAAGTTCTGCAGTAATGAATTTTAATGGTCAGGGGTATGTTGGTGGAGCTTGAACGATGCGAAGATGGGAATATCATTCCTGACAAAAACGCCTATTTCGGATGCTAGAAAAGCAGATTCTTCTGGATCTTCTGGACTTGGCTTGGCAGGCACAATAGAATTGATGCAACATCTAGATTGCGTTCCAGAAATTTTAGCTTCAAGCTTTTTTCCTACCGTTGGCCCCCTTTTCTTAAATCTTCGTGTAGCTGTCTATTCAACAATTACATCAAGCTTGCACAGTATATATAAGGAAGCATGCATCAATAATCCTTATAACACATACCTTGTTTGGCGACGGGCTGATCAACAGGTTGGTGATCATCGCTAGCTTGTTGGTGTTGTGCCAGCAGTGTTAGGCAAGTAAATGTCAAAACTGGTTCGACTGTCAATTTTTGCTGAGTGTGTCTCACATGAACCAGCTGATTCCTGACCCACATAAACAATACTTCAAGCTGTTATAGTTCTATATGTAATGAGATGCACATGGAACAGAAGAATAGTAAGGCAAAATGTGCTCTATATATATGATGCATGAACTAGGCAGAGGGCATTGCAAAATATTTGGTGGGATTGAAATACAAAATATGGAAAATGCAACAGATATCACAATTAAAAAATAGAGCAATCACCTTGGGGTTGGACAAGCTGGCGGACTAGCAGGGAGGTCCTCGATAGGTCCAACTTCCTGAGTCAGGTCTCCCTCGAAATATTGTTAATCAACAGAAACTAATGCTAAATCAGACACTTGCCGATCATAGTTTTTCTCCCTGCTGGTACCTAGAAGGGTCTTAGGTGAACCAGCTGATTCCTGACACACATAAGAGATACATTAATCTACCAAAGTCCTATGTAAAATGAGACGAGGATAGAACAGAAGAACAGTAAGACAAGATATGCTGAACATATATGATGCATGAACTAAGCAGATGGCATTGCACGACATTTGGTGGGAATTGAGGTACAAAACATGGAAGATGAAACAAATATCGCAATGACAAGACAGAGCAAGCACCTTGGGTAGAGGACAAGCAGGTGGATTAGGGAGGGGGTTCTCGACCAGTCCATCTTCCTGAGTCAGGTCTCCCTTTGGGTTTTGTTGATCTTGAGGATAAAATTCTGCATCAGAATCCTGGACTTCATGATTGGTGGTGGTAGCTATGAGAGATCTAACTCTCTGTGGGCCGAGCGACCTTGCATATTTGGAATTCTTTAATAATCTATCTTCCCTAATCTTTTGTTCTTCCTCATCAGCTGGCCGCAAATCACCTTACATGCATCAGGAAAAAATATATCTTATGAGATTTAAGAGCGAGGTGTGTAGAAGAGGAAGTTAGTATAGTGCTAGCAAGCAGTTGAAAGCTCTGAAGGAACAATGGCAGTGTTGGGGTGATACCCCCGGGTAGGGTCACTCCGGGGTATAAGGGCCGAGTTAGCCGAGGTTCGGCAAGGTCAAAGCGGATGTTGGCCGAGTCACCTCAAGGCAGGCCAGATCACGGAGTAACCCGGACCAGGGGGGGTCGCCTAACGTTGTCTCATCCGACTTAAGGAGTAAGTCGGAAGTACTTGTCTAACTTATATGCAGGAACAGGTGTGGCTGGATCTACTATGATCCGGGTCCTTGCTTAGCTTCTGGGAGAAGGAAGGAATCTCCCTGGTCAAAAAGAAGGTCAGGTACATAATGCATGAGCGGAGAAAGCAAGAGCAGGACAACCGGATCGTGGCCGACAAGGGTGACGACGCTCATGTCATATGACGCGGGCGCCGCAGAGGCTTACGTCGCTAAAGCATGTGTGACGCGGGGGAAAAGCACCAGTTGGTTTGGGAGTTCCATAGCACCAGTTGATCTAGGGTTCTTGGGCAAGATAGTAGGCAAGAGTAAGAGAGCACCTTCTTCCTCCTCTCGCCAATACAGCTCAAGGAGCACTTGTAATCTTGGAGATATAGCAATACAAACTTCTGTGTGGAGAATCACTCCACTATCCCTCCCTGGATTCCCCTAGCGTGTATTAGTCCCCACCTTTAGCCTATCCATGGCATCTGCCGTGACACCACCACGACAGTTGGCGCCCACCGTGGGGCTAGCGGCGCTAGCAGGGGTGAAGATCCGGACGGGAAACCTCATCGACACCGGCGAACGCATCGTCTCCGGGCTCGTTCAATGCTTTGGAGCGTTGGATTTCGTCAGCGACAACGCTGGCTGCTTCGGCACGCGCCCACTTCCGCGCAACGGCCTCTTTGTCAAGCTCGGCACGCACAAGGTCTATGTTGCTGTGGACGTCTCGTGCGTTCATCCGCGTCGCGTCGTTGATGCGGGGGAACCACCCCTCACTGTGGCTCGCGGGGCGCGTATCGCTCGCTCCCCGGACCATGCAGAGGTGATGATGACTGCGCCAGGTGCAGGCGCAAGCAAGGACCCAGCGCAAGACCCGGAGGTAACGCCTAAGGCACCGAGGAAAGGTAGAGGACCTCCACTAGAGAGGCCTGAGAACGTACTGAGGGAAGCCATGGATAACTTGGTTAACCCGGTAGCATCAGTGGTAGATCCGGCTCAGGGACAGGCCGAGCTAGAGGAAACTCGGCAAAAGATACTTGAGGGCGCAAAGAAAATAGCCGCGGGTCAGTAGTCACTGAACATGACGCTGCGTGAGTACGCAAAGGCAAACAAGGTGGATGCAGTAAAGGTAAAAGGGAGAAATCTCATAAGTGAGATGAACAGAGAAGGTGATGGTGGAGCAGAAGGGTCGGAAAACTATCTGTCTGTGGGGTTGCTGAAGTATAGTACCCCGGCGAAGAACCTCAAAGCAGCATATGCGGCTGCGTCCGAGCTAGAGGGTTTGACGGGTGAGGCTCGTCAAAGACAGCAAGATAGGGTTAACGAGCTGGTTCGGATCGCGAACAGACAGAACGAGGAGCAATTGAGGGCTAACCCGGAGAGAGCTGGGGCTTCCAAGATCGTCCATTCGGTGATGGATAACCCGGAGAAATCCGCTGGAGCCGCATCATCGCCTCATGGTGGTCCGAGAAGAGAAGAGGTGGTAACCTCGACCAGACGGAACAAACAGATCATCCCGTACGACCCGACGCGTGCGGGAAAAGAAAAAGAGGTGCGGAAAAATGATGATCGACGGAGTGTGAGCCGAGGTGAAGCTGGCCAAGGTAATCACGACCAAGGCAATGCCGGTCAAGGGAACGCTGCCAACGGCAATGCCGGACAGCGCAACTCCGCAGGAGCAGGACAACCGCAGCAACAGAATATACCAAGGCAAGAGCAAAGCGCCGACCGAGGTATGCAGCAGAAAGGTGCGCAACGAGAGCAAAACCGATACAACGAAGGTGATTCGGAGATGGTGAACGCAGGATACCCCAGACCGGACTATCATGTGATAGGGCCGAGATTGGGAAGCAGGGATTTAATGCCGGATGACGCCAGTTTGAAACTGGATCGCCTGTATAGGTCGGAACAGATCGAATGTCAAGGTCCTCCGGGTCCAGCGTGCTTTGCACCCCGGATCATGAAGGAACCGCCGGTACCAAACTTCTAGTTACCTAGGGGAACGAAGACATATGACGGCAGTACCAAGCCAGAGGATTGGCTGATAAACTATGCTACAGCGGTGAAAATTGCAACGGGCAACTTGAGATGGGATGTGCGTTACGTGCCCCAGATGTTGGAAGGCCCGGCCAGAGTATGGCTAAATAACTTGCCACCCGGAAGCATCAACTGCTGGATAGATTTTGAAGAAATGTTTATCAGCAACTTCTCAAGTACGTATCAGAGCCGAACAGACCGCAGACCCTAGCAACGTGTAAGCAAAAACCTAACGAGACGGATCGTGAATTCTTGACCCGGTGGTGTACCGTGAGAAACTCGTGTGAGGGTGTCATAGAGTCGCAGGCCATAGCATGGTTTGCGCAAGGGTGCAGATACGGCAGCGAGCTATGGATGAAGTTGCAAAGGAAAATGCCAGTTACGCTGGCAAAAATGATCCGGATTGCTGATTCGTATGCATTGGGCGATCCGACTCAACCTAGGCTCGCCTCAAACGAGTCAAACAAGGAATACTATCAGAGGGATGGAGCCGGGTCATCCCGGAGGAATGATTACAGAGGAAAGAGGAGAGATGATAGACCGGATCATCGTTATGGTTCGCAACAAGTTGCAGCCGTGAATCAAGATCAACTCGGATCAGGGAGTAACCAACGCCAGAGAACTGGAGGGCAGTGGACTCCAAGAAACGATAGCAAGAAAACATGGACTCTGGAGCAGAAGAAACAGTGGTAGGAAAAGAAAGACTGTCCGAGGTATACCTATGAGTCGATGCTGGACCAGCCGTGTAAGTTTCACACGCCAAATCCGAATAGCCCGGCGGGTCACACGACGAGGCAATGTGAGTGGATGCGAAAGATAGAGCAAGGTGGTTCGAGGAATGCTCAGGAACCCCGGAATGATCAACCTCGGCAGGAGTTACCCCGGCAGTAGTTGGTCTCCGGAGCGAACACGCAGCAGCTAATGTTGCCTCCCCCTCCGCCGAGGTATGATAACAATGAGAGAAGGGATGGAGTGCATCAGGTGGAAAATCAGCAACAACCGGATCAGAGGTACCCCGGAAATGAGGGAAGGAATGAGTACAGGGAACATCACTAGAGTTATTGTGTGCTCACGACTGAGGAAACAGATAGAAAGAGCTTGCAGCACCGACATATGGAGGTCAATGCGGTCATGCCCGCAGTGACGAGGTACATGCCTTGGTCGGACCAGGAAATCACCTGGAGCATCAAAGACCATCCTAAACTTATGCCGAGTCCAGGTTCATATGCGTTAGTGTTAGATCCGACATTCATTGGACCGAACATCAATGTGAGGTTCTCCAAGGTTTTGATTGATAATGGGAGTAGCATTAACATCATGTATGCGGATACAATGCGCAAGTTGGGCATCTCGGAGAACATGCTCCAAGCTACGAGAACAACTTTCCATGGCATTGTACCAGGCATTTCGTGTGAGCCCATAGGCAAAGTCCAGGTCGACGTGCTATTCGGCACAAGGGATAACTGCCGAATTGAAAATCTGGAGTTCGAAGTGGTGAACTTGGAAAGTGCGTATCATGTGTTACTCGGAAGACCAACGTTGAACAAATTCATGGCAAGCTATCACATCAGCTATCTGAAGATGAAGTTGCCCGGGCCAAATGGAGTGATTACCATTGCTGGAGATTTCCGACGTTCCATGGATTGTGCTTCAGCCGGGTCTAACCTGGCCGAGTCACTCGTGATTGCGCGAGAGAAAAGAAAAATCAAGGAGGTGGCAACATTAGCTCAGTCCGCGCAGCAATATATGCCGGCGTTAAGTAACCTGCATGGCAGCGTTTCATTTCAAGCTGCAAAGGACACCAAGAAGATTCCAGTTGATAACATGTTCCCGGAGCGCACCGTAACAATTGGTGCCGGGTTAACTGACAAATAGGAAAGCGAGCTCGTCAACTTCCTCCGTGAGAATCGGGATATTTTTGCTTGGTCTACACAGGACTTGCAAGGTGTTCCGAGGGAGTTGGCCGAGCAGTCTTTGAACGTAAGACCCAGAGCAAGGCCGGTGAAGGAACCTCTCTGCCGCTTCGCCGAGGATAGGAGAAAAGTCATTGGAGATGAGATAGCTTGGTTACTGGCAGCAGGATTCATCATGGAGGTACTATATCCGGATTGACTCTCTAATCCGGTGCTGGTAGAAAAGAAGAAGGACGATCCGAACGTGGCAGTGGTTTGGCGTATGTGTATCGATTACACGAACCTGAACAAGGCGTGTCCAAAAGATCCATTTCCACTGCCGAGGATAGATCAAGTCATAGACTCAACCGCGGGATGTGAACTGTTGTCATTCAAGGATGCATATTCTGGCTTCCACCAGATACCTCTGAACCCGGATGATCAAATAAGGACTGCGTTTATTACCCCGTACGGGGCTTATTGCTATCGCACTATGTCGTTCGGTTTACGTAATGCAGGTGCAACGTACCAAAGATGTATGCAAAAATGTTTGCACAACCAAATAGGTCAAAAGGTACAAGTATACGTGGACGATGTGGTTATCAAGACCAAGGAAAGCACAACGCTCCTTGACGACATAAGGCAAACATTCACGAACTTGAGAAGGTTCCGGATGAAGCTTAACCCGGAAAAATGTACCTTCGGTGTCCCGGCTGGAAAATTACTCGGATTTCTCGTCTCCAGACGAGGTATTGAAGTTAATCCAACTAAGATCCGAGCCATCGAACGAATGGAGCTGCCAAAGTGTCTCAATGATGTCCAGAAGTTCACTGGATGCCTGGCATCGTTGAGTCGGTTTGTATGTCGGTTGGGAGAAAAGGCACTTCTCTACCAACTCATGAAAAAGTCGGATAAATTCGTTTGGACGCCATAGGCCGATGAAGCCTTTGCCCACTTGAAAAAGATGTTGGCCACTACGCCAGTGTTAGCCTCTCCACTATCAAAGGAGCCAATGTTGCTCTACATAGCCGCAACCAACCGAGTTGTAAGTGCAGTAATCATAGTGGAACGCAATGAAGAGAGTAAGTCGGTGCAGAGGCCAGTGTATTACCTGAGCGAGGTATTGTCTGCCTCAAAACAGAACTACCCGCACTTTCAAAAGGTGGCATACGGTGTCTATATGGCGGCAAAGAAGTTAAAGCATTACTTTGAGGAGCACCCCATCAAAGTAATATGTGAAGCTCCCATATCCGAGATAATGGGTAACAAGGATGCGAGTGGCAGAATCGCAAAATGGGCAATTGAGCTAGCCCCTTATGCGCCCCAATACGACAAAATAGAAGCGATCAAATCTCAGGCTGTGGCGGACTTTTTTGTGGACTGGGCCGAGGTACAATACGAACCACCGCCACCAGATCGGAATTACTGGAGGATGCACTTTGATGGGTCGAAAACCAAAACCGGATTAGGTGGGGGTTGTGCTTACCTCGCCAAAGAAGGATCAGCTAAAGTACGTATTGCAGATCCATTTCGCGGCATCGAACAATGTCGGTGAGTATGAAGCTCTTGTGCATGGGCTTAAAGTGGCAAAGGAGATTGGCATACGTCGGATAATATGCTTTGGCGACTCGGACCTGGTGGTGCAGCAGGTGTCCGGAGTGTGGGACACCCTGGATCCAAACATGGCACTATACAAATTTCACGTGCAGAAGATATCTGGTTACTTCGAGGGGTGTGAATTTCACCATGTACCCCGGGCGGAAAACGAGGCTGCCGACATGTTGTCGAAGATCGGATCGACCAGACAGGCAATTCCACCAGATGTAGCATTGGAACACCTCAGAAAACCATCTATCAGGCCGTCCCCAGGAACCGACTTGATCTATGTCCCGGAAAATACGGAATCCGGAGCTGAGCCCATGGACATTGACACGGGAGGTAGTACACGAAACCCGAGGACTGCATCAACAAACTCGGGGACTGCCTCGGCAAACCCGGGGACTACCTCGCTAGACCCGGGCACTGCTCAACGTGAGCCGGCTAAAGTTATGCCGGTGGATCAGATGGAAATTGATGAGGAGATATTCCCTCCACGAGCTATACCAGCTTGGGCACTTCCTATATTCCAATTCCTGAAAGACGGAACGTTACCCGCTGAGGAGGTGTTAGCCAGGCAAACTCAGAGGAGAGCAAAAGCATACACAATCATCAATTCCGAGTTGTACAAACAGAGTGTAACTAATGTCCTCCAACGATGCATTGACCCGGAAGAAGGGCTTGACATCCTCCGAGATATACACCAAGGGGAATGTGGGCATCATGCCTCATCCCGAGCCTTGGTGGCAAAGGCATTCCGGCATGGGTTCTACTGGCCAAGTGCCTTGGAACAAGCAGAAGATCTGGTAAGAAAATGCAATGGTTGTCAGAGGTACGCCACCAAGACACATATGCCTATGTCGGAACTCAAGACCATACCAATTACGTGGCCATTTGCTGTATGGTGTTTGGATATGGTTGGCCCGTTCAAACCGGCGAGAGGAAACATGACACACATTTTGGTCATGGTGGACAAGTTTACAAAATGGATTGAAGTGAAACCTATAAGAAAATGTGATGGAGCTACGGCCGTGACATTTCTCAAAGACATCATCTTGAGATACGGTTATCCACACAGTATTATAACTGATAATGGAACAAATTTTGCGGAAGGAGCATTTGCACGCTTCTGCCGAGATAAGAAGATCCAACTCGATGTCGCCTCGGTAGCCCACCCCGCATCGAATGGACAAGTGGAAAGATCCAACGGATTAGTATTATCCGGGATAAAACACCGGCTCATTGAGCCACTGCAAAGGTCAGCGGGGTGCTGGATAGAAGAACTACCAGCGGTACTATGGAGCTTAAGAACAACTTCGAATTGACCAACAGGCTATATGCCATTCTTTCTGGTATATGGGGCAGAAGCTGTATTACCAGCCGACATAGAGCATGATTCGCCTAGGGTCACCCAATACACAGAAGCCGAAGTGCAAGAAGCCCGGCAAAATGATGTTGATCTGCTGGAAGAAGCGAGAGAACTGGCACTGTCCAGATCCGCCATATATCAGCAAAATCTCCGACGCTATCATAGCCGGAAAGTGTGCCTCCGAGTCTTCCGGGAAGGCGATCTGGTGCTCCGGTTGGTACAACGTACTACTGGCATGCATAAATTATCCCCCCATGGGAAGGGCCATTCATTGTGAGCAAAGCATTGCACAATGATTCTTACTATCTTATAGATGCAAAGCCACAGGAAAAGAACAAGGCGGACAGGTCCGGAGAGGAATCCAAGCGACCGTGGAATGTAGCACTACTTCATCCCTTCTACACTTAGCTAAGAAGTGTATGTATCTGAGTCATCTCATATGTCGGTATGTATGTCGGCAATGAGCTTATCAATAAAATAGCAGCGCCTCGAGCAGTAACTCGGGGACTGCCTTAATAATGCTTGTCGTAATTTCTTATGCGGTAGCTGGAATAAGTTGTTATACTTAACCCGGATTAGTAATGTGTGAGCACCAAAAACCCAACCCTTCGACTTGCTGCTGTCCGACAAGAATTGGCTTCATGGCAAGCAAGGGAACAAATTTGGAATTGCGTAGCAGATGAAAAACGACTAAGGAAACAAATTTATTTGAGCTAACGTTTGTTTTTTCGGACTAACCCTGTATTTATTTTCAAGTTATTATGCTGAATTATTTTGACCCAAGCCTCAAAGTTTCTAAGTATTGTTAAAACAATTTTTGAAGCTCGGATTCGTAAGTCGTAAAACCGAATCAAGGTAGACACGGACCGAGCCAGAGAATTGAACGAACAAGAAAATGAAACTCGGGGACTACGCCCAAGTTAATCCGGCATAAAAATATAGTAGCAAAATATCACATATCCGGCATACAATTGCACCCGGCATACCGGGGATCTGATAAATTTTCAAGTTTTTTAGAACTAAGGAGCAGCAGGAGGAGCAGGTTCGGCATCGTTGTCGATGTCTTCAATATCTGAAGCATCATCTTCCCCGTCCTCATCCGACCCATCTTCAACATTCTGATTCTGCTCGTCCCCAGCGGATTCCAGGAAGCTCGGTCCTTCAACCTAGTCATGAATAGGAGAATATTCGACGAGGCTGTAGGCACAAGCCTAGCGCCGAGCTACCCACTCCGGATCATCGGTCCATCTGGATCCGGTGCATCGGCGTGTAAGGAGGCTGAGGTCGATCTTCTCGTACCATGTGAGAATATGATGAAGGATGGTGTCAGCTGCAGCATGACCAGCAGATTCTCTCCAGAGGTCAAGCTGGGTCTCAACTTCCATTAATTTCTCGACGAGAGTTGCGATGGTCTCCAGGCTACTCTCTCCGGGCCAGAACGTATTGAAAATGCGCACTGCAACGTCGAGGATATCCTTGCCATAATTCTTGATGGTCTCAACGCGAGAGGACAAGCTGACCAATAGGTCCTCCATGTCCAAGGGAATGTTCTCACCATCAAGAGCAATGGGAGTACCCCTCTCTCGGCGAAACTTGGCAAAAGCAGCACTTGCAATGGCGGTACCCTCCGGAAAGTGGTCTGGAAACAAGGCAAAGGAAGAAGGTAAAGAAAAGGCATTTGAGGTAACCCGGAGAGTTACGTCGAACAAGGGAAAGGAACTTACGAGAAATATGGCTATGGATCCGGGTCAACTCCTTGATGCAGGCATCGTGTCTTTTGCGAAGTTGCTCAAGCTCAGCGTTTGACGACCCGAGATGGAGGTCGGATTCTCTGAGTAGGTCTTGGTCCTTGGAGATTTGGAGAGTAAGGCGCTCACGCTCTTCTGTGAAGTCCTGGCCAACCTTTTGGAGTTCGGTTCGGTGCTGGGCCTTCATCTTCTCCATCTCAGCATTGAGTTTGGCAATCTCGTCGTCCTTGGTCCGGAGGAGAGCAAGCTCATCATTCTTCTTCTTGAGCTCGGCCTGATGCTGCCCTGCTTGTTCGAGAAAATGCAGCATCATACCAGGCACGGGCACACTATCCTCAAGCGATGCTGAAACAGTATGTTGACCCGGCAAAGCCGAGGAGTGAATGTTTGCCGAGCCAAGGAGAAGAAGAAATGGAAAACACTACAAGGTCGAACAAAAGAAGACATACCCCGGATTTCCTCCAAGTTCTTCCGCATAATTTTGTTCTCAGCCTCTACCCCAGCTGAAAAACGGAGAGCTGCTGAGGGAGAAAATTACCCCGCTTTTCATGTTCTGCGCCAAGTGCAACATGCTTTGCGCGTAGTATCTTGTGGGTATCAAGCAGGCGTTGGAATTCAGCGCTCCAGCGATTGGTTGTTACCTGAAAAAAGTACAGAAGTGTAAAATTAGCTTGGTGCATATTCGAAGTGTGCAAGATCCGGGCCAAGTGGAACTTAACCCGGCTCTAGGTGTGTGCATATTCGAAGTGTGCAAGATCCGGGCCAAGTGGAACTTAACACGGCTCTAGGTGTGTGCATATTCGAAGTGTGCAAGATCCGGGCCAAGTGGAACTTAACCCGGCTCTAGGTGTGTGCATATTTGAAGTGTGCAAGATCCGGGCCAAGTGGAACTTAACCCGGCTCTAGGTGTGTGCATATTTGAAGTGGGCAAGATCCAGGCCAAGTGGAACTTAACCCGGCTCTAGGTGTGTGCATATTTGGAGTTTACATGCAGCTACGTTGGTTTTCTAAAGAGCATCCAGCCGAGTAACAAGCTACTCCCCCGGAGGCTCGGGGACTAATGGTTATTATCTACAACATGTAAAGGACTTTTCCCAAACCCGGCTATTATCTACGTTGGTTTTGAAGTTTACATACCTCCATCATTCGCCCCGCGAGGTTAATTGCCTTGGCGGCAGTATTCATCTGGGCAGAAAATTCTGCGGGGCCGAACTTTTCCGGGAGATCGTCGTTGTAGACGAACTCCGCCTTGTTCCAGTTCATGACGAACTCGATAAGGCTCGGAGGGTACCGTTCGCCAGTGGGAATGTGGGGTGCCACCAAGCCCCTCGCATGAGCTTCCTTCCTCTCAATTAGGGCAAGAGCTGGGCTGGTGTGTAGAACCATCTGCTGTGCATCTGTTGGCTCGGCAGGAACATCCGTCGCTGCTGGTGATTTCTTCGGAAGCATCGACGACAGGGTTCGCTGCCCGGCCTCGACGGATGTAGACTTGGCAGTATCCAGAGCCTTCTTGCCTTTAGCTTGCTGGGAAGAAATAACCACGGTGGATTTCCCTTTGGAAGTTGCTGGAATGGTTCCTCGCCGAGGCTGAGATGACTCGGAAGAGGAGAGGAACTTGGCACTGGAGCTGTTGTTGGTTTCCTTGGTGCCGGGGCAGGTGCTGGCTCGGTTGCTGGTACTGGAGCTGCTGCTGGTGCTGGTGTTGTGATAGACTCGGTGGTTGCTGGTTGCGGCAATGCTGAAGTGGTGGACGTCGTCGCCTCGGCCGAACCGACCCCTCCCGCTCCGAGGTCGTGTTCCTCTCGATGAGGTACTGCGGAACCCGGAGCAGCCGCAGAGCCCTCCGGAATAGGGCTCAGCGGGCGTGACTTGTCGTCACGAGGAGGAGAAGGGCCAGACCGAATGGGTGAAGAGATGCTCGATCCGCTCTGAGGGACCTCCACAGGAGGCCTGAAAAAGAGAATAATGTCAGGAGTGAAATTACCGCGATGCAAGGAAAAGTGAGTTACACAATGAGAAATGACTTACGCATTCGAGGTTTCGGCCTCCTTGGGTTTTCGGGCCCTCCGTGTCGGGGATTTGCCTGCCTGCTTGGAGGCAGTCTTGTCTCCGGCCTTCTTTTGCCTTTTTGTGGGCTGAGAAGGTTCGGAGGAAGAACTTGATGCGGCTCCGTGCTTCTTCTTCGACACCACCGGAACCGGCTCACCCGTAGCAAGTGGAGGATCCTCGTGGATATGCCCACCGGGGTTAGCTGATGCCGGAAAGGCAAAAGAAAGAGGGACAGCCTCAACGGGTTCAATCACGTCGATATCCGAGTCGTCCTCATCGTCGGGCCAATCTCTAAGAGAAGAGAATTTACCGCTGGGTCGTTTGGTGGCGTCGGTCATAGGGAGGAACATCTTCTAGTCCGGCTCCTCCTCATCCGGGATTTCTCGGTCCGGCGCCCACTTAAGGGTCGGGTCCGTACCATCCTCGAGAATTTTCTGAAGGAACAGCTGAGAAAAAGCATGAAGAACAGGGTCAGAAATATAACAAAAACCGACACATACTTGATCCGAAATAAGTTTGCCCCGTGAAGCTTACCGCGGGAGGGAGCCTGTCACGACAGTAGTGCTCGATTCCCCACGTCCATTCGACGGAGAAATCCTTGTGAGTGGTGAAAAGAGCCTTAACCCGGCGAAAGATCTCTGTGTTGCTCAATTCGAAGGAGGAGGTTCGGTTGGGGTCGCGGCCCAAACTCATATGGCACAACTTGTGGGTGCGCTTCTAGAGGGGAGAGATTCGGTTGCACACGAATGTGATCATAGCATCCTCGTTGCGCAATCCAAGCTTCTTTAGCTCCACGAACCTCTTGTTAACTTGGTTGTCCAGAGCGGTAGGCTTCTTGGGGACCTCCTCCCAGAAATCCGTGTCAGGTAGGCCCGGAGCGTAGGGCAGCAACCGAATCAAGTCTTCGGTACACTCGTTCCGGACGTAGAAGAAGGTCCAGGCCCATCCTTTGTAGGAGTCGAGCCCGGTAACCCGGGGAAAGACTGAAAATCTCTGGGGCGAGATGGAGGCAGCTCCGAACTGGGTGAGCTGCTTGTCCTCTGACTCAACGTGGATATTGGGAACAACGTTGCGATGGAGGCCAAAGAACCGGATCCACAGCTCCTTCGTGGGCCATAGTCCGGTGTAGCCTTTGATCGTAGAGGCAAAGGCGGAAAGAGAGGTGATAGCGTTTGCTGGGAGATGGTGCGGCTGCAGGTGATACATCCTAACCCAATCCCGGAAGAAATCGCTCACCGGAAGGCCAAATCCCCGTTGGAAGTGGGACAGGAATACAACAAACTCACCCGGATTGGGTGAGGGGGCCAGTTCCGAGGAGGGGAGACGAGCAGTGACGCCGGCGGGAATGCGCCTGGTCCGGTAGAGCCACTCAAGGTCATCTTGATAGACCCATGACCCGGCCCACACGCCACGGTCTGCCGCGCCAGCGTCCTCCTCCATCTCTTGCTCGGCGACGACGAGCTCCTCCTCCGTCATCTCGTATCCGTTGTCCTCACTGGAGCTAGCGGCGGCGGGGATCTGAGGCCTAGATTGGCGTGGACCCGTGGCGAAGAAGCTGCGCAGCGGTGGCTGCGGTGCGGAGGCACGGGGAGGTGCGGCGGCGGCGCTGCTGCTAGAAAGCACCGGCGGCGGCGTGGTCGCAGGGAAGACGAAGGAGAAAACGTAACGGGCAAAGGGGCGCAGAGGTGGAAAAACGCTAAGGGACGCGCCCCTCCCCTATTTAATCACCCCCAGTGATCGATGAGTGGGATCGCACTGCACCGACAAGCCACACGGTGTGGCCGTGTATCACCTGCATCAGCCAATCAGAGAAAAGCCACACAGGAGGCCACAAAGTAGATGTGATCCCATGACGCGACGTGATGTGGCGGTAAACGACGAGGCAGGCATGACGTGACCCACGCACAGTGAAACTGACAATTACTGCGGCGGTTACTATGCAGGCCCTTAAAATAAGACGAGGCAATGATTAGCCTCCACGTGGGTTGGCGTATGAGAGAAGGAAACGGGGCCCGAATCAAACCATGATAACCATGGGATCTGAGCCAAAGTGGTGACCCGGCCGGCAAGTGAAAACTTGGAACGTGCGAAGAGAACGTAAATCCATATAATCCGAGATAAGGAGCTAACCCGGAATTAAACGTCTGAGGCTCGGACATAAATGAACCTGATGTGGCCTTAGCAGCCAAGGCAGCTAAGACCGCACCAGCTTCGGGGACTAATGTTGGGGGGATACCCCCGGGTAGGGTCACTCCGGGGTATAAGGGCCGAGTTAGCCGAGGTTCGGCAAGGTCAAAGTGGATGCTGGCCGAGTCACCTCAAGGCAGGCCGGATCACGGAGTAACCCGGACCAGGGGGGTCGCCTAACGTTGTCTCATCCGACTTAAGGAGTAAGTCGGAAGTACTTGTCTAACTTATATGCAGGAACAGGTGTGGCTGGATCTACTATGATCCGGGTCCTTGCTTAGCTTCTGGGAGAAGGAAGGAATCTCCCTGGTCAAAAAGAAGGTCAGGTACATAATGCATGAGCGGAGAAGGCAAGAGCAGGACCACCGGATCGTGGCCGACAAGGGTGACGACGCTCATGTCGTCTGACGCGGGCGCCGCAGAGGCTTACGTCGCTAAAGCATGTGTGACGCGGGGGAAAAGCACCCCGGTCGGGTTACCACTTTGGGAGGGGGCATATTCTTAGGAATATGCCTCCACGTATGCCCTAGGCCAGGACCGAACTTCCTCTATATAAGGGGGGCTAGGGTTCTGGTAGAGGGGGTTGGTTGAGCACTAGTTGGTTTGGGAGTTCCATAGCACTAGTTGATCTAGGGTTCTTGGGCAAGATAGTAGGCAAGAGTAAGAGAGCACCTTCTTCCTCCTCTCGCCAATACAGCTCTAGGAGCACTTGTAATCTTGGAGATATAGCAATACAAACTTCTGTGTGGAGAATCACTCCACTATCCCTCCCTGGATTCCCCTAGTGTGTACTAGTCCCCACCTTTAGCCTATCCATGGCATCTGCCGTGACACCACCACGACAGACAGACATATGCCTAATTGCTTATACGATGCCTCGACAAGAAATGTCAGAGTACAAGATAAAAAAACTCAGTGCGAGAATGCAGTGAAACAAGCGATGAACTACTTTCAGAAATCAAATGCGTAAAGAGCATATGAAGTGTATGGCGACAACCTTTGTGACCGCGATTACGCGATTTCCTTCCCGTGCCTTTGTCGGACTTATGGTGGGCTACGACCTCGCCATTCACCCTTGAGCGGGTTTGCCTCCCCATCTCTCCGGCGCCATGGACAAGGTCGAGGAAGCAGATCCGGTGCCGTGGAGTCGGCGAAGTGGATCCAACGAAGCTGCGACGGTGTTGCTGAGCTAGCTCCGGTGCCGTGGACCTTGTGTACAGAGGAGATGATTTGGTGTGGGCCGGCGTCGGGAGATGGTAAAACGTCTTTGCGGTCTCTACGGTGGCATGCTGATGGAGAGGCTGTGAACGGGAGATGGGACGGAAGGAGCACGGCGGTGGTCGTGCAAGGTGATCTCGAGGGATTCGGCCCGAAGGGCGCGGGTGGTACAAGTATGTTTGAAACTTTGAATTGTGTGGCGCATGGGAATTTACAAGAGAAACCATTTTGAGGAATGGACTTTGGCATGTTGTTTCTGGACCAAAGGCAAGATGAAAATTTAGTACCGTTTGAATTTTGGATGTAGGAGCCCATTGCGGCGGGTGATTCTGGCGCACTGCTTGGTGGAAGAGGTGATTTCGGCTTGTGGTTTGTCGCTCAGTTGATTTTTTTTTGTACTCGATCTACTACTGCAGTCTAAAAGTTTGACTTTAGGGCCACACAAGTATATAGTACACGAATTTATTCACGGTAATGGGCACGAACTACCTTTCATGGTAATGTGTTAATTTTCGGCAAAACTTGTTTCTACAGATCTAAACGAAAGTGCAAAATAAGGCTTTTCCATTTTCCGAATGGCTAGAATGAGACTAGGATACATTGTCCAGATGAAGCAATTAGGTACAGTACAGTTTCATACAGCGTGCCAAAGAAAATATCAGGCTGACAACACAATGAAACTCATACTCATTATTCGAAATAACAATCTATTCGCATGGCGGCTCTTTCATCACCCTTTGAAAATCATCTGCCTGCAAGGATGCGCGGAGAATCTCTGCTCGTGCTTTGACCTATTCCAAAACCGTCATGTTGATCTCATTGACATCTGCATCAGCCGAATTGGGAACATGATTTTTAGCGACTAACTTCTGAAGATCATTGGCAGCATCAAGGCCATCTTCAATAGTAGAAATCCATCCTCGGTTCAATTCTCTGATCCGCCGAGTGGTTGTGTCCAAATCCTTTTGGAGAAGCCTAATCTTAGCTTCGGCCATGCACCATACTTTGGTTTGGTTCGTAGAAATGGCTGTATCACTAGCACGCTGAATATCTATGTTGCAAACCTCCTTGGCAGGGACACGATCATGCACTTGCTTCTGCAAATTGCAATGCAGCAAATCAATCAGTAAATAACACGCAAGATGCAACAAATGGCCATGTTTAGGGTACTCGACCAGGCCATGTTTCTGTACCAGTTGTGTTGTGCTGAGCGGGGCTAGATCCGCATGTCTAAAACTCTTCAGGATTCCTTGGCAAGATAGGGCATGTTTCGGCAGTACATCATCTTCCATGCCTTACAAAAAATATATACTAGTATGACAAGACAGGGCAAGCAAAGGCTGAACTACTCTCAAAAATAAAATGCACAACCATAGCGCGCGTATATGCAAAATGGAGGCAAACCATTGTCTGGGGAGGATTGTTGGGGGTTATCATTGGGCTGGCGAGGCTTCGTACTAGTGCGAGATAACCAATTTGGCTTGACGACTAGTAGTTGCCTTCTTTTCTCTTTGAACCGATCCCGCGGTACTGCAACTATCATGCATTAGAAATAATTGGTAGCGAGAAGATACAGAAAGAAAGCGATGAACTACACTCATAAGTAGTAGTAGTAAAGTGCAAGGAAAGCAGGCATAGTAAAATGTGCAGCAAGCTTCATCTCGGTTGTACAGACTTCTAACCATCGCCCTGGTGAGGGGTCCGCGTGGCGTACACATCTCTCGGTTGGGATGGTGGGGAAGCTGACACTCTGAGTGGGGGAAGAAGATGCGACGAAGCAACAACATTAGCATGGATGACGGCGTCGCTGAGTAGACTCCGGCGACCTAGAAGTCGGCTAAGGAGGCATGGGATAGAGGATGATGTGAGTATGGATTGTGGAGTCGGCGGGCGAGCGAGCGAGAGGCCCCGTCTGTATGGAGGTAGCTAGCGTTTGCCAAGAACTAAGAAGTGAAGGAAAGGTTAAATTTTGGGAAAGGTAGAAGGGAGGGTCCCGCTAATAATCCTCTAAAATTTTGAACTAGAAGATCCCGCCAATATCACGCGAAAATTTAGTGCTAAATCACGCTGGGTCACCACCCGAGTAGTATTAAAAGGAAGGCTCGAAAAGCAGCACGCATCGAATGCGATGGGACAATGGCGTGTGCAGCTTGTGATGAGAAGTCGAAGTCTAGTACGGTGGAGGATACTAGATGAAAAATAAAATTGGGGAGGTGCTGGCTGCCAGCCGTGGCACTCATAAAAAATAAATAAATATTTCAAATTCGTGTAAATACATCAAATAATTGATCCAACGGTCATCATTCAAAGTTATTTGTACGAATGGGGCCCATATACTGTAGTGAGCGAAACGACTGAGTGAACTTGAGTTTCTTGGCTAAACGGTGCGCATATGCATATGCCAACTTATTTGAACTAATTTAGGCAGACAGGCCTAGGAATCACAAGGAAAACATGCATGCTACGCAATGTCCAGAAACATGGCACGCTTGTCGTATTCCAAGCCAAATTCTTTTGAATTTCTTTACTAGTACGAAACATCCTCGTAATCACTTGGAAAAGTGAAAAATGTTCTTTCATAATTGTCTGAAACTCCCACGGTCAACATTGTTTACTACGCCAAGACGCACCCATCTACCCGATGTGAGAACCGTATCATAAAGTGTAGCTAGGGTATCGATATATATGGTCATGACCTTATTGGTCCTTCGGACTGAAACCCAAGAATGTTCATACATTGTAGGCTACTAGTAAATTGCACGTGCCATGCACGTGAGACTGAGATAATAGACATATGGCATATAATCATTATATAAATTTATAATAGGTAAAGCACAAAAAATTATAAATTTGATCAACATATATAAAGTATGGGTGTATATTTGGTTCTTGTACTTTGTATCATCATGTGGAAGTCAAAGATTATTAGCTACCTAACACATGAAAGTTTTGGTGACATGGTCTAGAGAAACGAGGGAGAGGATTCAAGGAGTATGATGGAGAAGTGTGTTTTGAGGTTTTGCATAGCATTCATTTTACTGAAGACTATCTATAGAATCTTCTAAATGCTCGAATGGAAAAGAAGATCCAACGGTTAGAAATATTGGGATTCACGAGTATTGATCCAACGGTTATCATTCAAAGTTATTTGTATCTTACCACTATTAGTAAATTGCACATGTGCTTCACGTGAGACTCAGATAATAGACGCCTAACATATTATCACTATATAAAATTATCTCTACTATTATAATTGAGCAGTTTTGAATTGGATCCATAGCACCAATCCTGACCATTGGGCTGTTAGATCCAATGGTTCAAAACAGCTAGATTTGTGTTAAATAGTACCTAGAGCAAACTCCACCATGTTCTAGAACCAATATTTCACCATCCCAAAATTTCATAGCACGGTAGGTTGTATTCTCAATATATGTAGATAATTATTATTAATAGACTTAATTTATGCATTTTTGGGGTGGTGACATGATGGTTCTAGAACATGGTGGAGTTTGCACTAGGTCTATACTATATATTCAACACGAAACCAGTTGCTCTGAACCATTAGATCTAATAGCCCAACGGTCAAGATTGGTGCTATGGATCCAATTCAAAACTGCTCCACTACAGTAGTAGAGAGAATACAGCCTACCGTGCTATGAAATTTTGAGGGTGGTGGCATGATGGTTCTAGAACATGCGTGGTGGAGTTTGCTCTATGTACTATTCAACACGAATCCAGCTTCTCTGAAACATTATTAGATCTAACAGCCCAACAGTTAGGATTGGTGCTATGGATCCAATTTAAAACAGTTCCATTATAGTAGTAGAGATAGAGATATCTTACCACTATATAGTGTACGAATAACTTTGAATATTTATCGTTGGATCAATATCATGAATCCCAACATTACCAGCTGTTGGATATTCTTTTCCATTCTAGCATCTAGAAGATTCTATTGATAGTCTTCAGCATAATGAATATTATGCACAAACCTCAAAACACACTTCTCCATCATACTAGAATCTTCTCCCTCGTAGCTAATAATCTTTAACTTATGCATGATCTTATCTTATCTCACCACTATATAGTGTACAAATAACTTTGAATGTTGACCGTTGGATCAAGATTCGCGAATCCCAGCATTTCTAGCTATTGGATATCATGTAGAGGTCAACGATTATTAGCTATATAAAACTTTAAAATTTTGGTAACATGCTAGTCTAGAGAAACGAGGCAGAATATTCTAGAATGATAAGTGTTATTTGAGTTTTGTGCATAACATTCATTGTGATGTAGACTATCAATAGAATCTTCTAGATGCTTGAATGGAAAAGAAGATCCAACGGCTCGAAATGATGGGATTCACGAGTCTTGATCCAACGGTCAATATTCAAAGTTGTTCGTACACTATATAGTGCTAAGATAAGATCATGTAGAAGTTAACGATTATTAGCTATCTAAAACATGATTTTTTGGTAACATCGTCTAGTGAAACGAGGGAGAAGATTCTAGAATGATGAGGAAAGTGTGTTTTGAGTTTTGTGCATAGCATTCATTGTGGTGAAGACTATCAATAGAATCTTTTAGACCGTTAAAAAATAGAATCTTCTAAATGCTAGAATGGAAAAGAAGATCCAACGGCTAGAAATGTTGGGATTCGCGAGTCTTGATCCAACGATCAATATTCAAAGTTATTTGTACACTATATTGTGCTGAGATTATAAGAGGTAAAGCAGAAAAAATATAAATTTGATCAACATCTATAAAATATGGGTGTATATATATATTTGGTTCTTGTACTTTGTATATCATGTAGAAGTACATCAACGATTATTAGCTATCTAAAACTTTAAAATTTTGGTAACATGGTCTAGAGAAATGAGGGAGAAGATTCTAGAATGATGGAGAAGTGAGTTTTGTGCACATCATTCATTGTAATGAAGATTATCAATAGAATCTTCAAGATGCTAGAATGGAAAAGAAGATCCAACGGCTGGAATGTTGGGATTCGCGAGTCTTGATCCAACAGTCAATATTCAAAGTTGTCCGTACACTATATAGTGGTAAGATCATGTAGAAGTCAACCATTATTAGCTACTAGTAAGTTGCACGTGCCTTGCATGTGAGACTCAGATAGTAGACGTATATCTATATACAATTATAATTGGTAAATCACAAAAAAAATATAAATTTGATCAACATCTATAAATTATGGGTGTATATATTTGGTCCTTGTACTTTGTATCATCATGTAGTAGTCAAAGATTATTAGCTACCTAACACATGAAATTTTTGATAACATGGTCTAGAGAAACAAGGGGGAAGATTCTAGTATGATGGAGAAGTGTGTTTCAGGTTGTGCATAGCATTCATTATGTCGAAGACTATGAATAGAATCTTTTAGACGATAGGATGGAAAAGAAGATCCAACGGCTCGAAAAGCTGAGATTCGCGAGTCTTGATCCAACGATCAACATTCAAAGTTATTCGTACACTATATAGTGGTTTGTAATGAAGACTATCAATAGAATCTTCAAGACGCTAGAATGGAAAAGAAGATCCAACGGCCAGAAATGTTGGGTCGCGAGCCTTGATCCAACGGTCAATATTCAAAGTTGTTTGTACACTATATAGTGGTAAGATCATGTAGAAGTCAACGATTATTAGCTACTAGTAAGTTACACGTGATACTCGGATAGTAGACGTATGACATATCATCATCAATATATACAATTATCTTATCTTACCACTATATAGTGTACAAATAACTTTGAATGTTGACCGTTGGATCAAGATTTGTGAATCCCAGCATTTCTAGCCATTGAATCTTATTTTCCATGCTAGCATCTAGAAGATTCTATTTGTAGTCTTCGGCATAATGAATGCTATGCACAAAACTCAAAACACACTTCTCCATCATACTAGAATCTTCTCTCTTTTTCTCGAGACCATCTTATCAAAAATTTCATTAGTTAGGTTGCTAATAATATTTGACTTCTACATGGCATACAAAGTACAAGGATACACCCATACTTTATAGATCTTGATCAAATTTATAATTTATTGTGCTTTACCAATTATAATTTTATATAGTGATTATATGTCATACATCTACTATCTGAGTCTCACGTGCAAGGCACGTGCAACTTACAGTAATTGGTAAAGCACCAAAAAATATAAATTTGATCAACATCTATAAAGGATGGGTGTATATTTGGTCCTTGTACTTTGTATCATCATGTAGAAGTCAAAGATTATTTAGCTATCTAACACATGAATTTTTTGATAACATGGTCTAGAGAAACAAGGGAGAAGCTTCTAGTATGACGGAGAAATGTGTTTTGAGGTTTGTGCATAGCATTCATTATGTCGAAGACTATCAATATATTCTTATAGTAGCTAGAATCGAAAAGAAGATCCAACTGCTAGAAACACTGGGATTCGCGAGTCTTGATCCAACGGTAAACATTCAAAGTTATTCGTACACTATATAGTGGTAAGATAAGATAAGATCATGTAGAAGTCAATGATTATTAGATACTTCGTACTAGGGAGAAGATTCTAGTATGATGGAGAAGTGTGTTTTGAGGTTTGTGCATAGCATTCATTTTGTTGAAGACTATGTATATAATCTTCTAGATGCTAGAATGGAAAAGAAGATCCAACGGTTCGAAATATTAGGATTCGCGAGTCTTGATCCAACGGTCAGCATTCAAAGTTATTCATACACTATATAGTGGTTATATCTCTACTACTATAATGGAGTAGTTTTGAATTGGATCCATAGCACCAATCCTGACCATTGTGCCGTTAGATCCAATGGTTCAGAGAAGCTGGATTCATGTTGAATAGCACCTAGAGCAAACTCCACCATGCATGTTGTAGAACCATCATGTCACCACCCCAAAATTTCATAGCATAGTAGGATATATTATCTCTACTACTATAATGGAGTAGTTTTGAATTGGATCTATAGCACCAATCCTGATCATTGGGCTCATAGATCCAATGGTTCAGAGTAGCTAGATTCTTGTTGAATAGTACGTACATAGAGCAAACTCCACCATGTTCTAGAACCATCATGTCACAACCCCCAAATTTTCATAGCACATTGTTAGGCTATATTCTCAATATGTGTAGATATAGTTATTATTAATACACTTATTGTATATGCATTTTTCTCTAACAAGACTATTGGTTAATAACAACTCAATTTTTGTAAATCACATTTCTTACATTAGATAAAAAATGCATAAATTAAGTATATTAATAATAATTATATACATATATTTACCCTATTGTGCTATGAAATTTTGGGGGTGGTGACATGATGGTTCTAAAACATGGTGGAGTTTGCTCTTGGTACTATTCAACACGAATCCAGCTGCTTTGAACCATTGGATCTAACAGCCCAACGGTCAGGATTGGTGCTATGGATCGAATTCAAAACTTCTCCATTATAATAGTGGAGATCTAAAACAAGAAATTTTTGGTAACATGGTCTAGAGAAATGAGGGAGAAGATTCTAAAATGATGGAGAAGTGTGTTTTGAGTTTTGTGCATAGCATTCATTTTGATGAGGACTATCAATAGAATCTTCTAGACCGTTCAAACAAATAGAATCTTCTAGATGCTAGAATGGAAAAGAATATCCAACGGCTGGAAATATTGGGATTCACGAGTCTCGATCCAATGGTCAATATTCAAAGTTATTTGTACACTATATAGTCGTAAGATAAGATAAGATTATAATAGGAAAAGAAAAAAATATAAATTTGATCAACATCTATAAAGTATGGGTGTATATATTTGGTTCTTGTACTTTGTATGTCATGTAGAAGTCAGCGATTATTAGCTATCTAAAACTTTAAAATTTTGGTAACATGGTCTACAAAAACGAGGCAGAAGATTCTATAATGATGGAGAAGTGTGTTCTAAGTTTTGTACATAGCTTTTATTGTGATGAAGACTATCAATAGAATCTTCTAGATGCTAGAATAATGGAAAAGAATATCCAACGGCTAGAAATATTGGGATTCACGAGTCTTGATCCAACGGTCAATATTCAAAGTTGTTCGTATATTGTTTACCAATTGCAAGATATGCACATCTACTTGCTTGTAGTACTACCAAATATGGGAAATTTGCCATAAACTATGATGTGGATATGTTCATGACCCTGCGAGGTTGCTCGGCCTGAAACTTGTTCATAAAAAAACAAGATGATTATTAATCCAGTATATGGCTTAAACTTCGGAAAAAACGGTTGCTAGAAGTAGATTGGTGTGCCGTACCAAGTCACACGTGCACAACGCCATGTTGTGGATGAGGAAGAGACAAGCCAGACTATGCACCCGCGGCTGCAGAGGAGAGATCGATGGAGGATGGATGGTGAGAGCCAGCGAAGGAGAGAGAAAACACAACTTGTTTTGCATGCATATTACTACTAGTAGGTCCATATATTTACTACTAGTGGAGTGTACCTCGTGTCAGCAGCCCATCATAGCTTTGCTTTGACATTGCACCGCCTTCCGATTCCTCCTCCCGCTGCTCTCGAGCTACGTCCTTTTTTTGGAGTAGGATCTGCCTCCCTTTTCGAGTAGTACTAGTACGGAAGTGGAGTAGTACTTTGCTTTATACAGAGAAAAATATTTCCATCGCTTAGAAAATTGGAGTTGTTACTTTTCCTAGTATTTGGGAACTCGCATTGGCAAAGCTGTTTACCAACGCCAAGATGCACACATCTACTTTCTTGTAGTACTACTACAAAATTCCCATAAACATGGATATGTCAGTGAACTTGCTTGGTCGCTCATCCTGAAATCTGTTCATACTTATACTACATGGTAGGCCATTTTTGTGAAGCAGATTTTTTCAAAAGTTGTGAAAAACTCATGTTTATTATTTTTCATGGCAGGTAGTACAAGAAAAAGGACGCCATGCATGACTCCCCTGTTTTTTGGCCTATATCTCGCTTTTTTCAAAGTAGGGTCAACTTTGCCAGCACGCAAAGTCTAGAAAGAAGTTGAATCTTTGAAAACTCTCGTTCGTGTTCTCCATATATTGGCTGTCTGGTGGGCAACTTCAAAAGATTTTTGTGGAATTTAAAGAGCAATTGGCAGCTCACATATGGTTCGAAATAATTTGACATAATTTCGACAGACTCCCTCCAATCCATATTTAATGTTCATAGATTCATCTAGATTCAAATGTATCTAGTCATGTTTCTGTGCTAGATGCATATACTCGAATCTAGACAAATCTGAGAACATTATTTTGAATCGGAGACAAATTAGATAAGAGACGTCCGACATATCATCACTATATAAAATTATAATAGGTAAAGCAGAAAAATATAAATTTGATCAACATATATAAAGTATGGGTGTATATTTGGTTCTTCTACTTTGTATCGTCATGTGTAGAAGTCAAATATTATTAGCTACCTAACACTTGAAATTTTTGGTAGTAACATTGGTCTAGAGAAACGAGTCATAAGATTCTAGTATGATGGAAAAGTGTGTTTTGAGGTTTGTGCATAGCATTAATTATGCTGAAGACTATCAATAGAATCTTCTAGATGCTTTAGTGGAAAAGAAGATCCAACAACTGGAAATGTCGTTCGGATTCGTGAGTCTTGATCCAATGGTCAATATTCAATGTTATTTGTATTCGTACACTATATAGTACTTGTCAAGATAAGATTGTACGAATAACTTTGAATGCCGACCGTTGGATCTCAATACTCGCGAATACCAATATTTCCAACCGTTGGATCTCCTTTTCCATTATAGCATCTAGAAGATTGTATAGATAGTCTTTAGCATAATGAATGCTATGCATAAACCTCAAAACACACTTCTCCATCATACTGGAATCTTCTCCCTTGTCTCTCTAGACCATATTACCAAAAAAAATCAAGTGTTTTGGGTAGCAAGTAATCTTTGACTTCTACATGATGATACAAAGTACAAGAACCAAATATACACCCGTACTTTATGTATGTTGATCAAATTTATAAGTTTTTGTGCTTTACCTATTATAATTTTATATAATGATGATATGTCATACATCTATTATCTGAGTCTCACGTGCAGGGCACTCCTCTCACTGCTCTCGCGCTGCCTACCTTTTGGAGTAGCAGTACAGAATGAGGTGGAGTACTTTGCTTTATAGAAAAAATATTTCCATCGCTGAGTAGAGTTGTTACTTTTCCTAGTATTTGGAAACTCGCATTGGCAAAGTTGTTTACCAATACCAAGATGCACACATCTACTTTCTTGTAGTACTACCAAATTACCATAAACTATGATGTGGATATGTCCATGACCTTGCTTGGTCGCTCATCCTGAAACATGTTCATACTTATACATGGTAGGCCATTTTTGTGAAGCGGGTTTCTCCAAAAGTTGTGAAAACTCATGTTTATTATTTTTCATGGCAGGCAATACAAGAAAAAGGACGCCATGCATTAGTCCCCCTATTTTTGTTGCCTATTTCTCTCTCTTTTTCCAAAGCAAGGTCAAATTTGACGGCATGTAAAGTCTAGAAAGAAGTTGAATCTTTGAAAACTCCTGGTCATGTTCTCGATATATTGGCTATCTGGTGGGCAACTTCAAAAGATTTTTGTGAAATTTAAAGAGCAATTGGCAGCTCACATGTGGTTCGATATAATTTCACCTAATTTCGACAGACTCCCTTCGATGCATATTAATGTTCATAGATTCATCTAGATTCAAATGTATCTAGTCATGTTTTTGTGCTAGATACATATATCCGAATCTAGACAAATACGAGAATATTAATTTGAATTTGATACAGTAGTGTAATTTAATTGGGTTAATTTACCTATGAACCTTTAAAACTCAAAGAACCTAGGAATCGCAAGTAAAACATGGATGGTTCGCTATGTCCGGAAACATGGCACGCTTCTCGCATTTAGTGCCACATTCTTCTGATTTTCTTCACTGCTAGTACAAAACATCCCCATAACCAGTTGGAAACGTGAAAAATGTTTTTTCGTAATTGTTCGAAACTCCCACGGGTAACATTGTTTACTAGGCCAAGACGCACCCATCTACCCGATGTCAGAACCCTATGTAAAAGTGTAGCTAGGGTATACATCGATATAGAATGCCATGACCTTATTGGTCGTTCGTGCTGAAAACCAAGAATAATAATGTTACATCATGGTGGGCTATAATGTGAATCCGTTTTCCCTAAGGTTGTCGAATCTCATGTTTATCATTTTTCTTGGCAATCAATAATACTACTAGCAAAAGTACCTCAATCATAATGAAGTCTCATGTTTTTGTTTTACACTTTATTTTGTTTGAATGTTTTCCATACGCTGTCAAATTTGTTGGTATGCAAATACTAATCAGTAATGGCATTTTTCAAACTATTGTTGGCCCATGATATATTGGTTGCCTGGGTACCTTCAAAAGAATTTTGGATATTTCAAGAGTAATAGTCTATCACACTCACATGTATTCAAGTTTGACCTAATTTCGTTTAATCGACTTAGAGTCATGCATTTAAGTGCACGTGGAGCTTTAGCTTGGAATTTTGAAAAATACTTAAACTTGAGAACTGTAAGAAAGAATTGTACACTTTGTACGAAAATATGGTGGGGCCATTGTTTCTTATTTTTCTACCAGTAAAAGTATTTGAAAAACTCACACTTCTGGTATTGCCTACTATATCATGTACTACTATGTATGAACTATCTTGGGTTTCAAGCCAAATGACCAAGGTCATGGACATACCCTGTCTTCATCAAGATAATGACCGTGTGCCCATATTTTGGTATAGCTAGGTCGGTGCATGTTAGCATGCATGGTAAAGAAGTAAAAGTATTTTTTGGAAGGAAGTGCGATCAATATGGCTTAGAGTTCATAGCATGTGCCATTTATTTACTATAGTACATAAAGTGGTTGGATACATTACATGTTAAATTTTTCAAGCTTAATTTTCTAGCTAATTTCACCCACTCAGACGACCATCTGTCTATTTGTCGAATTAGGTCTAAATTAATATTCTAAAAGTGCGTGAGACCCAGTTCAATAGTATAACCGAGTGTTAGGTATAACAAAGTGACACGTTGATGGCTCAGTGTTGATGTAGAGCTTGTTGGGAACCCGAAGAGGAAGGTATGATGAGCACAACATCAAGTTTCCCTCAGTTATGAAACCAAGGTTTAATCGAACCAGTAGGAGCAAGGAAACACCCCAAAGGTGTTGCTAGCTGAGCCTTGGTAGGGCGCACTACCGGTGCTAGTAGCAACATGGAGACCTGCACAACACAACCATAGAACTATGTCCCCAACTTGCGATGAGGTTGTCAATCTCACCGTGTTTTGCTGAAAACAAAGGATTAAATGTATCGAATGGAAGGATGTAATAGTTTGTAGAAAGTAAACACAAAGCAGTAAATAATTTATAGATTGTAAAAGAAAAGGACTGGGATCCATAGTTCACTAGAGGTGGCTCTCCTTAAGATAGATAACATGCTGGGTGAACAAATTACAATGGGGCAATTGACAAACATCGAGAAAGCAATACATGCATATACTAATCATCTTGAGTCCTTTGGAAATTGATTGGGCATTACAACATTATACATACACCGCCATCCAACTACATCTATGACTAATAATCCACCTTCAGGTTATCATCCGACCCCCCTCCAGTATTAAGTTGCAAGCAACAGATTATTGCTTTACGAATTGCGTGTAATGTAAACAATACGATTGTTCTATGAACAAAGGATTGTTGTTTTCTCCCTAGTAGCAACAACACATCTAGTACCTTAGAGATTTCTGTCACTTCCCCAGATTACCAAAGGCATGAACCCACTATCGAGCATAAATACTAACTCTTGGAGTTGCTAGCATGTACTTGGCCAAGCTAACTACTAACAACGGAAAGCATGCAAGATCACAAATAATAAAGGCATGATAGAATAAATAATCAATCTGAAATAGCATCTCAATATCCATCGGATCCCCGCAAACACAACATGCAGAATTACAAATAGATGATCTTGATCATGAACGGAGCTCACAAGATCTAAACATGATAGCACAAAGGAGGAGAACTAGTCATCTAGCTACTACATGGATCCGTAATCCAAGGATGAACTACTCACGCATCACACCGGAGGCTTGCATGGTGATGAAGAAGGCCTCCAGGCTGAATTCCCCTCTCCAGCAGGGTGCCGGGAAGAGCTTCATATCCCTCTCGATCTAGGGGCAGAGACGACGGCGGATATAGACTCTTTCGTGGATTTTTGATCGGGTACTTAGGGTTTTCGTCCCGAGGGCATCTTATAGGCGGAAGGACGGGCCGAGAGGGTGCTGGGGTCGGCCAGACCACCCCCTGGCGTGGCCAGGTGGTGTGGCCAGCCCCCAGCCCTTCTCCGTCTCGTATTCTGGCATCTGATGACTTCCGGAAAAATAGGCACTTTGGCTTTTGTCCCGTCCAATTCCGAGAATATTCATTTTCTGACTTTCCTGGAACCAAAAACACCAGAAAACAGGCAGCTGGCACCGTGGCTCTTGTTAATAGGTTAGACCAAGAAATCATATGAAAAGTACTCCAAAGTGTGGACAAAACACAAGAAAGTGGATAAAACCAAGCATGGAACATCAAAAATTATAGATACATTTGCAATGTATCAACATCCCCAAGCTTAACTCCTGCTCGTCCTCGAGTAGGTAAGTGATAAAAAGAAAGAATAATTTTTGAGGTGACATGCACCATCAAAGACTTGATCAAAGTATTTTTGAAACATTCAAAGCTGGGATCATAGTACTTCAATCATAACATGAAAGACAAAGTTCTAGCAATAAGACAAAGAAACTATGATGCAACATGAAAAGGCACAAACAAAAGATTCATGAATAACGATGCTTTGCAAGACGTTTGTTTGTTTCACATAAAGAAAACATAGCATAATAGTATTCAGCTTGTCCCTCATAGAGTAGCAAATATAAATGCATAGGACACATTCAAAGTTCATAAGAGTGACTAGATACAAATAGTTTAAAACAAGCAATATCAAGTTATGCATCAATCAACTAGTCTTGGGACAATGCACAAAGAACTAAGAATGGCCACTATGCTCTCAAAGTAGGTGCATAAAGGTAGAAGGTGGAGACTCAATATAATGGTGGAAGAAAGGCCTTTATAAAAGGAAGTAGGGACTCATGTCTCATAAAGGGCTTCCAAAAATTATGGTACTTATAGCTTTCAGCTCTCATTGCCCCTGTCATAAGCATCATGAAGGTGATTAAGGTTAAAGTGACACAACTAAGAGGATATGCTTGACAAGTTATAAACCAAAATCTCATACCCCTTACTTACGAAGACCGAACCTCATGCTACTCAACTTTAGTCACGAGTAAGCTCTTGTCATTGTAAGTACATGTGTATCATAAAGAACCGCCAATGGGGTACCCCTTGCACATGATACATGAGCTATCCCATAATCAAAATGACAAGGCAAGCAGACAATGAACATCTCAGCAATCTTTTTATTTGCTATTTGCATAGGTTTTTATTGAGGATGCGTCATAGAGTGCTCATTATGGTGATGCTGCAAGTTTCCACCATGATTAGGCATGGCTTAGGCTAGCGGCCCAGGCGTTTCTCTAACACACATACAAACTCCATGATCTTACAAGTTCCACTTTTATTTCACGCCGCCGGGATCCATAAGCAAAAGAACATGATATCAATAGGGTACAAAGTACAAGTGCAATGTTGAAAGCGTTCCCCATGATACATGGTTCTGCTAATTTCAACTTAGAAAGAGCAAGCATATACGCAGCAAAGAAGGACCCAATGGTTCAAGTTTATTAAATGCAAAAATTAAAGTGTGCCATCAAGTTCGTGAGAGCTTTAATCACTAGTTTTCTCATAACAAGTTTAATTTGGAAGGTAAACAAAAGCATGAATATACTTGGAATAGCATATGCTAGTAGGTAGGTATTGTGGACTCTTTGGAATAACTTTGTTTAGGGAGTTGGATGCATGAGTGGAACTCATACTTGGTTGTGGAGGCTAGCAAAAGACTGGGAGCAACAAACTAAGAGAGCAATAATGGCCATAATCATGCAGAGCGACAAAACATCATTGATAAAAGCATAAAGTGATACTACAAGTTGAAAACTAAAGGATCATAAAGGCTTATTGTGACTTGAGATAGTCATAACATGGTATGAGCATGCGCCAAGTCAACCCAAATAAAGCATTAAAGGAGAATACCACTATACTATGCTTTAATATGCTAAAACAACGCATGATTCACTACTAGGAAACAGGCTGTTAGTGGTGCACCCAAAATGCTCATCCGTGGCGCACTAGCAGTGCGCCACGGGCCTTGCGCTACGGCTATCTCTCAGCCGTGGCGCACTGCCACGGTTGTGTAGAGATAGGCGTAGCGCACCTCCTAGTGCGCCACAGAAGTTTGGGATGGTGCGCTACCCCTGGGATATTCTGTGGCGCACTACCTAGTGCGCCACTAAACTTCCATAGTGCGCTTTAGGTGTAGTGCGCCACAGAAGGTAGACCATGTGCGCCACAGGTGTATTTTTTGTTTTTTTTTTAATTTCCGAGCCAGATTATATGCAATACAGATTATATACAATATTACAGCAGATATACACACACAGATACAAGATATACAATTATATATATAAATACTCAATATGAAAAACAAGATATACTCAATATTCATCCAAGGCACATTAAGCAATCTCAATTGTTTTATAACAAGTCATTCTACAACAAAGAATCCTAAGCATAAAACCAAAAAAATATCAAGCATGGCATGACAAAGCATAGGCCACAGTCAAAAACAAGCTATTTTTACCACATAAGCATGAACTTTCCTACTCTTTTCCAAACCAAACCAAACTATTTGAAACTCCATGTATGAAAGAGGGGGTCCAACCAATTTATTCAGAAAACTAAGCAAACAAAAAACCAAAACGAAAATGAAAAAGAAGTCGCTCCAAGAACAACACAACTATGCATGAAACAATAAAAATGAAGCGTTTGGAAGAAACCTGGGATTTTTATTGATGAAGAGGGGGATGCCTTGGGCATCCCCAAGCTTTGACGCTTGTACTTCTTGGATATTTATTGGGGTGACACGTGTGGCATATGCAAGCTTGAGCTTTAGTCCATCCTTCATCTCATTACTCATTCCTTCCATACACCTGAATTTTTTCCTTCATACAAAACTTCACAAAATCTTTATTAGCAACATTAGTGCACTCAAGATAAATAAGTCTTAAGGTTCAGTTATAACACCAAATAAACTTCCATTAGAACACTAGCTACTATAGCACTTCCCTCAAAAAGCTCAATTCCCCAAAAGAACTCAAAAAGGAACCAACAAGAAGCAAATGCAGAAAATGGCAGAAATCTGTCAAAATAGACCAGCAGGTAAAGACAAATTTTTCGAAGACCTTATGTTGCTCCAATCAAAAAGTGTTGAACTAACGAAAGTTAGATAACAACCTGGGGCAGAAGCACAAAAATGAACGCCTCAAAAAGACGTTGAGAGATTTTACACGAATTTTTACGGTGAAGCACAGAAATCTGTTTCGGGACAGCATCTTTTCCAATCATTACTTCTCTCTCATTAGAGGTTACTCTTGGCACAAAAATCAAATAAAAAGGATAAGGATCGGTTATTACTGAAGTAATAACTTTCAAGACTCATCTAAAACTTTTGGGTTATCTCCCAATAAGTACTTTTCGTTAACGCCTTTAAGTTAGGCATAAGAAGCAAGAAAGAATCAAGTGTTCTCAAATGAAGAAGCATTAAGACCAAATTTTGTTTTCATAGAAGAGGCAAAGCAATCTTCTCTCTCTTCTTGGGGAAGTGTTCTATACCTTTCTTGAGTGGGAGTTGATATTTAATGGTGCCTTCTTTCATATCAATAATGGCACCAACAGTTCTAAGAAAAGGTCTTCCCAAAGTAATAGGACAAGAAGCATTGCATTCAACATCCAAAACATAGAAATCAACGGGGACATAGGCATTGTTAACCATAATAAGGACATCATTAAGACTCCCCATGGGTTTCTTTTTAGCATTATCATCAAGTAGGACATTCAAATAACAATCTTCAATAGGAGGCAAATCAAGCATATCATAAATCCTTCTAGGCATAATAGAAACACTACTATTAAGATCACATAAAGCTTTGAAATCAAAGTCATTCACTTTCATATTAATGATGGGTTCCCAACCATCTTCTTGTTTTATAGGAATAGAAGTTTTATGTTTCATCTTTTCTACTTTAATCTTTATGAGAGCATCAGTAATGTGTTTTGTAAAGGCCATGTTCATAGCACTAGCATTAGGACTTTTAGCAAGCTTTTGTAGGAACTTAATAACTTCAGAGATGTTGCAACCATCAAGATCAAAATAAAAATTATCATCTAAAGTAGTAGAGCTATTACTAGCCTCAACACTAGTGGTGGTGGTAGTAGAAACACTAATGTTTCTAGCAATTTCATCTTCTCTTTCCCACTTATCATGCAACTCAGCTAATAGTCTAACATTTTCATCAATTCTTACTTGTATAGCATTAGTAGCGGCAAAGGGAGTATCATTAGTTTCAGGTTTAGCATCCATTTTATTCAAAGAAGACTGCACTTCAGCCAAAGATGCTATATTTCTTTCAGCATTAGAGAGTTTTTCCTCAATAGTTTTATTGAAAGCAGTTTGTTTACTAATAAAGTCTTTAAGCATAACTTCAAGTTCAGAGGGTGCACTCCTATTATTTTTGTAAGAATTTCCATAAGCATTACCATTGTTAGGAGGATATGGCTTATAATTGTTGTTACCAAAATTACTCCTATAAGCATTATTGCCAAAATTATTATTTCTTATGAAGTTCACATCAAATTGCTCTTCTTGAGCAACCAAAGAGGCTAAAGGAACATTATTTGGATCAATATGGGCTTTCCCATTAACAAGCATAGACATAATAATATCAATGTTATCACTCAAGGAGGAGGTTTCCTCAACAGAATTTACCTTCCTACCTTCTGGAGCTCTCTCAGTATGCCATTCAGAATAATTAACCATCATATTGTCCAGAAGTTTTGGTGCAGCACCCAAAGTGATGGTCATAAAGGTACCTCCATCAGCAGAATCCAATAGGTTCCTTGAAGAATAGTTCAATCCTGCATAAAAAGTTTGGATGGTCATCCAAGCAGTCAGTCCACGAGTGGGACAATTCTTTACCAAAGATTTCATTATTTCCCAAGCTTGAGCAACATGTTCATTATCAGATTGTTTAAATTTCATTATTTCACTTCTCATAGATATAATCTTAGCAAGTGGATAGTATTTTCCAATGAAAGCATCTTTGCATTTAGTCCAAGAATCGATACTATTCCTAGTTAGGGAATTCAACCATTCTTTAGCTTTTCCTCTCAAGAAGAAAGGAAACAATTTCAGCTTAATAATATCACCATCTATATCCCTATGCTTTTGCATCTCACAAAGTTCAACCAAGTTATTTAGATGGGCAGCAGCATCTTCATTACCAATACCAGAAAATTGTTCTCTCATAACAAGATTGAGTAAAGCAGGTTTTATCTCAAAGAAAGTATCTTCAGGCACAGGTGGAGCAATAGGTGTGCTCATCAATTCATTGTCGTTGGTGCTAGTGAAGTCACACAACTTAGTGTTTTCAAGGGTAGTCATTTTTGTGTGTTTTCAAATAAGAAAGCAAACTTGTAAAACTAAGTTTTTTGTGTTTTTGATAACAAAACAACCAAACAAAGCAAACAGAAACTAAGCAAAACAAAAATAACAAAGTAAAGAGATTTGTTATGAGGGACTCCCCTTGTGAAGATATCCTTGACTCCCCGGCAACAGCGCCAGAAAAATTCTTAATGGCTCATTGTTGATGTAGAGCTCGTTGGGAACCCCAAGAGGAAGGTATGATGAGCACAACAGCAAGTTTCCCTCAGTTATGAAACCAAGGTTTAATCGAACCAGTAGGAGCAAGGAAACACCCAAAAGGTGTTGCTAGATGAGCCTTGGCAGGGCGCACTACCAGTGCTAGTAGCAACGTGGAGACCTGCACAACACAACCACAGAACTCTGTCCCCAACTTGCGATGAGGTTGTCAATCTCACCATGTTTTGCTGAAAACAAAGGATTAAACGTATCGAATGGAAGGAAGTAATAGTTTGCAGAAAGTAAACACAAAGCAGTAAACAGTTTATAGATTGTATGTAAAAGAAAAGGACCGGGATCCATAGTTCACTAGAGGTGGCTCTCCTTAAGATAGATAACATGTTGGGTGAACAAATTACAGCGGGGCAATTGAGAAACATCGAGAAAGCAATACATGCCTATACTAATCATCTTGACTCCTTTGGAACTTGATTGGGCATTACAACATTATACATAGACCACCATCCAACTGCATCTATGACTAATAATCCACCTTCAGGTTATCATCCGAACCCCCTCCAGTATTAAGTTGCAAGCAACAGATTATTGCTTTACGAATTGCGTGTAATGTAAACAATACGATTGTTCTATGAACAAAGGATTGTTTTTTTCTCCCTAGTAGCAACATCACATCTAGTACCTGAGATATTTCTGTCACTTCCCTAGATTACCAGAGGCATGAACCCACTATCGAGCATAAATACTAACTCTTGGAGTTGCTAGCATCTACTTGGCCAAGATAGCTACTAACAACGGAAAGCATGAAGATCACAAATAACAAAGACATGATAGAATCATAAATCAATTTGAAATAGCATCTCAATATCCATCGGATCCCTGCAAACACAACATGCAGAATTACAAATAGATGATCTTGATCATGAACGGAGCTCACAAGATATAAACATGATAGCACAAAGGAGGAGAACCAGCCATCTAGCTACTACATGGATCCATAGTCCAAGGATGAACTACTCACGCATCACACCGGAGGCTTGCATGGTGATGAAGAAGGCCTCCAGGGTGAATTCCCCTCTCCGGCAGGGTGCCGGGAAGAGCTTCAGATCCCTCCCGATCTAGTTTCAGAGACAACAACGGCTACAGACTCTTTTGTGGATTTTTCATCGGGTACTTAGGGTTTTCTCACGAGGGCATCTTATAGGCGGAAGGAGAGGCCGAGGGGGTGTTGGGGTTGGTCAGACCACCCCCTGGCGCGGGCTAGGCCTGGCCGCGCGGCCAGGTGGTGTGGCCGGCCCCCAGCCCTTCTCCCTCTTGTATTCTGGCATCTGATGACTTCCGGAAAAATAGGCACTTTGGCTTTTGTCCCGTCCAATTCCGAGAATATTCATTTTTGGACTTTCCTGGAACCGAAAACAGCAGAAAACAGGCAGCTGGCACTGTGGCTCTTGTTAATAGGTTAGTCCAAGAAATCATATGAAAAGTACTCCAAAGTGTGGACAAAACACAAGAAAGTGGATAAAACCAAGCATGGAACATCAAAAATTATAGATACATTTGCAATGTATCACACGTCATCTATTGTCGGCTTTATACTAGCATGTACAATACCTAACATTTCAACTATAGAACAACTAGAATTACATGCAGCAACCTCATCAAAAATCAAGAAGATTAAACAGGAGTAAAATAAAAAAAATCTATGCTCGCTTGAAAAATCCTAAAACATGGAAATTGTAAGAAAGCATGGTACACTTAGTCTGAAAATTGGGGTAGTGGCATTCTTTATTTCTTTTTTGGAACCTGGGTACTGTAGGTCCTGAAGGAGCGAGACACTCCAATTAGCACACTAGGGTTTGTAGTTGTCGCAATGTGGTCTGAGGACCTTTTTGTAATTATTATTATTACTTTTGAGACTTTTTTATTGGTGTAGATGATTATTAATCCAGTAGATGGCTTGAACTTCGAAAAAACGGTTGCTAGAAGTAGATTGGTGTGCCGTACCAAGTCACACGTGCACAGCACCAAGTTGTGGACGAGGAAGAGACAAGCCAGACTGTGCACCCATGACTGTAGAGAAGAGATCGATGGAGGATGGATGGTGAGAGCCAGCGAAGGAGAGAGAAAACACAACTTGTTTTGCATGCATATTACTACTAGTAGGTCCATATATTTACTACTAGTGGAGTGTACCTCGTGTCAGCAGCCCATCATAGCTTTGCTCTGACATCACACCGCCTTCCGATTCCTCCTCCCGCTGCTCTCGCGTTGCCTCTTTTTTTGGAGAAGGAGCCGCCTCCCTTTTCGAGTAGTACTAGTACAGAAGTGGAGTAGTACTTTGCTTTATACAGATAAAAATGTTTCCATCGCTTAGAAAATTGGAGTTGTTACTTTTCCTAGTATTTGGGAACTCCCATCGGAAAAGATGTTTACCAACGCCAAGATGCGCACATCTACTTTCTTGTAGTACTACTACAAAATTCCCATAAACATGGATATGTCTGTGACCTTGCTTGGTCGCTCGTCCTGAAACCTGTTCATACTTATACTACATGGTAGACTATTTCTGTGAAGCAGCTTTTTCAAAAGTTGTGAAAAACTCATGTTTATTATTTTTCATGGAAGGTAGTACAAGCAAAAGGATGTCATGCATGAGTCCCCCTATTTTTTTTGGCCTATATCTCTCTCTTTTTTCAAAGCAGGGTAAACTTTTCCGGCATGCAAAGTCTAGAAAGAAGTTGAATCTTTGAAAACTCTCGGTCATGTTCTCCATATATTGGTTGTATGGTGGGCAAGTTCAAAAGATTTTTGTAGAATTTAAAGAGAAATTGGCAGATCACATGTGGTTCGAAATAATTTGACATAATTTCGATAGACTCCCTCCGATCCATATTTAATGTTCATAGATTCATCTAGATTCAAATGTATCTAGTCATGTTTCTGTGCTAGATGCATATACCCGAATCTAGACAAATCTGAGAACATTAATATGAATCAGATATAGTAGTGTAATTTAAGTGGGTTAATTTATCTACGAACTTGAAAACTCAAAGAACCTAGGAATCACAAGTAAAACATGGGTGGTTCGCTATATCCGGAAACATGGGAACCTCAAAACACTTCTCCATCATTCTAGAATCTTCTCCCTCGTTTCTCTAGACCATGTTACCAAATTTTGAAGTTTTAGATTATCTAATAATCGTTCACTCTACATGATATACAAAGTACGAGAACCAAATATACACCCATATATTATAGAGGTTGATCAAATTTATATTTTTTCTGCTTTACCTATTATAATTTTATATAGTGATGATATGTCAGACGTCTATTATCCGAGTCTCACGTGCAGGGCACGTGCAACTTACTAGTTTACTACTAGCACTACATGAATTTGTTGGATAAATTACATGTTATATTTTTCAAGCTTAATTTTATGCTCCCTCCGAACCAAATTAGTTGACTTAGTTTTATCTAGATTCAGATGTATATAACAATAAAACAAGTCTAGATACATGAATCTAGACAAATCTAAGTCAACTAATTTGGGTCGGAGAGAGTAGATAATTTCACCTGAAAGTGCATCATGCTTCAATCAACACGTTCGGTGGAATTAAAAGGTTACATCAAAAAATAGAAAATTACATCCAAGTCCATACAATTGGCACAAATGCCCCTAAAAATTAGCTTGGAAAGGCAGTTGGGTTCGGCTCAATTTCAACCGATCAGCTGAGCCATGCTCTTGCTACTACTGTGTGCTTCACACACGAAACATAGCACGCACCTGCGTGTTGATCATGGTTGAAGGGACGAGATTGCTCGGAATGAGTAGAGGAGAACACAAACCCCATACCGAGTCGATTCCCCCAGCCGCACCTTCACCGGCCGCAGGTTCCTCGCGCTCGAGCTCAAACTTGAGCATGTCCTGATGGTGAGCAAGGGCCAGCATAGGATCGATAGGCTTGAGGGCACCTAGGAAGGTGTCGGCCACGGACACGGCAACCTGGCGCCCACCCGAGTTGTCTGCCCTCATCGCATTATCGCCGGCAGCAGGTTCCCGGAGGAAGGATTGGCCGCTGTCTTGCACGGGCTTAACTTGGCCACGGTTGATGTCCAGCCAGAGCGCCTGCCCGGATGCAGCTCCCTCACAGTCGAAAGGGAGGCCGACCGGGACTGGTGCTTTGTTGTAGAGGTCCACTTTTGTTTGCCTGCCGTGTTGACGCCTCCGTGACATGGCCAGCGTAGGATCGGTAGTCTCGAAGGGGCCCAAAATCGCGTCGTCGGCCAGCAGGGCCAACACACGTTTACCGCGGGCGACCAGGCGCTCTACAGAGGCGGCTCCAACAGCGGCTCCAACGACAGCATGTTCCTGCCAGATGAACTGTTTTGGGGTCTGGCCTCGAGCCGAAGCAGACCTCCGAGGATGACACAGTCAATCCACCGGGATTCCTTCAAGTATTTGTGAGGGTAACATGCCTTTGGTGGAAGAAAGAAATTTCGCCGGAGAGTGGAATGAAGGAGAAAGTATAGTACTACTAGTACTACTAGCGGTGCTACTTAGTTTTGACCCAGCATTTCTCTAAGGAGTACTTTTTTTAGATGCTCCAAGGAGTATGCAGAGCGACCACTTGGCCGTGCATGAGTTTTTTCGCAATTGGTGGTTATCCAGGGCATTAACTCACAAGATAAATGTCATATTGGTACTTGTAGCGGCCGTACTTTCAGCTAGCCACAGTCTAATCGGATAGTAGGAGTGGTAGTACTATACACTCTCGAAACATGGGTGGCGAGTAGCTGGCAGCTCGAGCAACGAGTCTGGTAAATTCTTGGAGTATGTATGTACTCCAGTATACAGTAGGAATAAGTTGCACATGCCTGTCCGTACAGTGACACAAGGTACAAGAACCAATTATACACCCTATACTTTATGGATGTGACTCAAAATTATAATTATTTTTTAGGGATACCAATACAATCTCTTTCATCATTATAGTAGGTTCGTTTCTATATGACACAAGTTACAAGAACCAATTATACACCCGATACTTTATGGAGGTGGCTCAAAATTATAATTATTTTTCAATGATACCAACACCTCATCATTAATTGCCATGACACATAAGCATTTTCCATGCATGTAATAAGGTCTTTGACAATGGGGGAGTATCTTAGCATGCCATACTAGGCAAAATGCTTTTGTGGCATGTCAATTACTAGTAGTACAGTAGTAGCTAAGATACACCCCTTGCACGTAATCATAGGCAAAAAGAGTTGATTGCCCAATAAAATGCATGCATGAGAGAAAAAACATTAAATTAAAATACAACCTCTAAAATACAATGCATTGGAGAGGTTGTCTATTAGGTATTTATAACTCCTATAGTAAGCTACACCCCATTATGAAAGGCCTAATGCATGATACAGTACGTACCACCTGATACCCCCATTGGGGCTAGTCTCATACTCTCATTCCAAACAGAGGTATAGTAGTACTAGTACCTCTATCCTGGAGTAGTACTGGAGTATAGTATTTAGTCTTCCACGTAGCCCTAGGTCGTCAAACGAACGTGTACACCGGGTCAGAGGGAGATAATTAATCGGGGAACACAATGCTTCCCTAGTTTTCTCCGTGCAGGTCTCTTGCCAAAGAGATAAGGTATCGGTTCATGGCTGTTGAATTTGGATGGATGGGCGATATTATCTAGAGTGAGATGAGGAGTGTAGTACTCCTAGTATTTAACTATTGTACCAGTCTCTCTCGCTCGCTCTCATCAACCCTCTTTGATCTGCCCTCCTCCCTCTGCTCTCTCGCTCGGTCTCAAAATCCCTCTCAGATCTGCCGCAGTTGAAGAAGATGGCTCTATGGCGGACGAGTGGTTTGAAGCTATGATTGACATGAGTGCAATGAGGCAGGCCTTCAGCTGCAGGCTATGTTCTCAAATTGTTCGTCGTCCCGCGTACATGGTTATTACTACTTCTTTCTTCATGATGTTTTCCACACTGGTTCGATACAACTCTTGTTTTTGGGCTAAATCTCTTTTCCTTGCACGAGCAGTGCTTTGGCAAGGCCGCAGAGCACATTGCATGCGCACAATGTGTTGGAAACTGGTCCGATGGCCAGTGCCCGAGATGTGAATACGGAGGCGTCTTCGAACCAACCACTACCGTGGATCAGATGTCCTCGGGAATGAAGCTCAAGTGCAGCAACAAAGGTTGCGACATGGCTGGCAGCTTCCTCGAGTTCATTGAACACAATAGGGCGTGCCCGCACGGGCAAAGGGCGACATAGGTTCTTGACAAAAAAGAACCGTATGATATTCGGGTGTCTATGTGTGTGCTGATTCCGTCTAGAGTATGGTTTAGTTTCTGCCGTGGTTGTGTTGTACATATACTAGTTATGTTATATAAATAACCTGAATCATCATCGCATCCACATAGTTTCTCTCTTTTACCGATAGCAAGGGGAAGTACCACCAGCCTGTGCATCTACATAGTTGCTCCCTTTTAGCTAAAAAGCTTGGAAATCCGTAGAACTTGGGTGGCCCTCCACATCGTATGCAAATATTGGTGCCCAAACCACTTCTCATCCATCTGGCACCGGTCCCTGTGCTGCACAGATGATGCCACACAAAAAAACAAGGATATGTTAAAATATTTGTCTTCCCTGTCCAGCTCAACAACCCTTCCTCTATTTAAGGCAGAGACAACAGCCATACCTCTCGTCACATGGGAGTAGTAACTTGCATGTATTGGTGACATGACATGATAATTAATGATGAAAAAGAGGGAGGTATTACCATAACATCACACATTTTTATGAGTCTAGAACCTAATTAATTAGGTCTTGCATGACACCACACACGTGTTATCACCCACTATGAAGACAATAACATATGCAAGTTACTAGTATATTTAGGCTGGTCATGGTGGAGAGTAACTTAACATGCATATGTTACTAGTCAAAGTTACTACCTCCATTTTAGCAAAATAAAATAAAATAAGTTAATACCTCCATCGTGGAAAGTAACATAGGTGTGGTATCATGCAAAGTCTCATTTATTACAATGTAGACTCATTTTGTCTTGAAATTCTTCCGCAAGCACACTTTGTAGTGAGGAGAGAGAAATAATGATTTTCTAGTTCTTATGGCTGAGTCATACGGGTATGGTCGATCGCAAGGTTTCTTAAGACCGAGTGCTACAATGTTTAAATTCCACTAAGGTTACCACATGTGTCTTATATCCGACCTTATTTTCACATTGGAGACGTCCTTATGGTAACATAGCTAGTTACCCCAAGGCTCTCTCTCAACATTTAATTGTATGCCATATCATCTAAATGCTTAGTTGGCAATACATGTAGGACTATGTAGTACTACCTAAATTACTCCCACTAGCATTATGACGAACCTAAATAGAACCATGAAGAAAGGGCGAGCCAGGGATGACGTTGGAGAGTGACGAGGTAGCGTGGCCCCGCCTTTTGTTCGAGTAGTCCACTATCAGGGTCCATTTGATTCCAAGGATTTGCCTAGGAATTTTGTAGGATTAAATCCTATAGGAAATTTTCCTATGACGATTGTTTGATTTGTAGGATTGATTCCCATAGGATTTTTTCCTAAGGATTCCTTTGTACGGTACTAGTTTTCGTAGGAAATCAAACATTCACCCATACCTCTTTTTTAGATTCCTACTATGGTGGAATCAAACACACTTTGGTGCATATGAATTCCTATAGGATTGGAGTGAACAGGACAATGCAATCCTACATTTTTCCTATTCCTATGATTTTCCTATCCTACAAATCAAACAGGCCGTCACCATTTTGCCATGGCCTCTTCCCCCTCATCCAGGCCAGCACCAAGGACTAGACCCTGCCCCCCTCCCCTCCCCCCACCCCCCCAAAAAAATCCCCAAATGGCGACACGCTACAACTGGAGCGATCCTCACATGAGCGCATCATCGAGTCTGGCCCCCATGTTTTACGTGCCTGTCGCGTCTCCGCAGCCAGAACCGACTTCTCCGTCTTCGAGCCACAGTTAGTTAACACGGCGATGCCGTACACAAAGACACTGAAGATCTTCTTCTCGAGGATGTACGAGCTTAGGAGGATGCCTAGCTCCATCCCAGCCCCTCTGGAGGACGATGTCGTGACCACACCCTACGAAGAGGAAGTGTTGAATCTTAGCCTGGCTCCCAGCAAGCTATGAAGAGCGAGCAAGGTCGTGGGAACTATGCGCAAGGTTCTTGGCCGTGTATGGCTGCTGAAGAACCTGCAACTCACGGCGGAGGAGTGGGACATCATCATGCCGTACGATATTCTGCACCGGCTCTGGCTTGAGGCGTGTATGTGGGTCGACGGGTTCCACTTCGACCTAACCCTCGGCCTGAATCTCTGGCTCATCGTCAACTTGCCGGCGCTTCAAGACAGTTGGTACCTGGTTGAGCAGGAGGATGGCCACTGCAGCATATGCATGCAGGCGCCGTCGAAGCGCACAACGGTGCGTCTCTGGGGATGCAACCATCCATACCACCGCAAGTGCATCTTCACTTGGTTTGAGACCAATGCCAGCTGCTCTATCTGCCGAGACAATGTGCTCGCCCATCTCTACTGACATGAGGTGAATATGCCCCCTTCTGTATGAAACTTGTCCTGTGGTTGATAATTAATTAATGTATTGAACCAATGTTTCTAATGCACGCCAAGTAAACCTGTTCTATATATGTTTGCACTTGTCGAAATAAGCGTAATCCAATTTAGACAGGTAAAACAATTAGTCTAGGATTACAATCCATCAGGAATTTGTCGTCATGTCTCATACATTTTACAAAGAGAAAACCAATACGAATCACTGTTCATCATATCTCTGCATAATATGAAACAACAGTCTAATAATCGTCACCATCATCGTTTTCGGCACCACTGCATTCTAGATCCACATATTCCCACTGGCTTGGATCTTCTTCCCCTTTCCATTCATCATACATGTCCTGAGATTCATCAGGTAGAACCAGTGTATTCCTGTCTTTGTCGACTACACTAACCTCGACAGTGAAATCCACTTGTCCATCATGGGCAGAGCCGCCTCTAGCAATCAAATTTTCATCGATGTCAGCTAGTTTAGTTACCATACAACCACTAGGATCATCTTGGTGGGCAACATCTGTGGTGACTGGCTCGTCATACTCATTCACATCATAGGTGCTCCTTGCCTCAAACTTTTGCACATATTTCCAGTCCTTATTATCTCTGTCATCCAAGAAAATTACCTTGGAAGATTGAGTTACCAAAATATAAGGTTCCTCCTTGTACCACTCGGCAGTAGTATTGATCGATATGAAATTCCCATCATTTCTGGGGCCTCTTTTCTTGTTCAGATCTTGGTCATACCAATAACACTTGAATAAAATCACAGATCGACCACCAGTCTTGTCATTATAATTCAACTCAATAACCTCTTTTATGCGACCATAATGATCATAGTCATCTGACTTCTTCATTTTGGCTGTCAAGTGCTCTCCACTGGTCATGATGCCACTGTTTTGTGTCTTCATATGTTTCCCACGCTCATAAGTGTTGTAGTGGATACCATCGTCATTGCAAGCTGAAGTTGTCTGCACCCTCTTTGCCTGACCACGTGATAGGGCATAGAGACCATCACTAACATTGCCCGTATTCTCTTCACGCAGCTTCGTGATCTGCGGTTATACAAAATAATCAAGAGGTCATCTCATGTGCACAATTCGTATGCAATTCAAAGTTCAATTGACCATCTTACATGATTCCTAAGCCATTCCTGAAACCCACCCCCACATACTGGTGCAACATAATCTTTTCCCATGGTTGCTTTAAATAACCTACAAAAACAATACTCAAGTAAGACATCTGAACATATCTTGCTACAAGTTTCATTTCATATATGTGAGGATATGTATGAATAGTGCTTATGCAACAAAGTTTTCAGCCTCATAGCGTGCTGCATTAATGTTCTATTCGTGCTGCATTAATGTTCTATGTTCCTTCTTTCCTACTAGGCGAACACTATGGTTAAAAACAGATTTTTCAACTTCTTCAATTCTGCCACCCATACTGGATCTCGTTTTACGATCAGGAATGTATCTTGAGCAAAATTCAAATGCTTCAGCATAATGTATGCCTCTGCAATGCAAGCCTCTGCTCTAGCGTTGTTCCTGATAGGACCCTTGAAAGTGCAAAGTCGACGTTCTATAGGGAACATCCATCTGTACTGTACGGGACCTCTATAAAGTGCATCTTCAGTCAGATGAACAGCCAAATGCACCATCACATCAAAGAAGGCTGGTGGATATATCAGCTCAAGCTTGCACATGATTTCTGTTATGTCCATCTGAAGACGCGCTATAACTCTTCTTTCCAGAGTTTTGCTACAGATTTCCCTAAAGAACTTACCCAACTCTGCAAGCACGTGGTACAAATCGTTGTTCACTAAACCTTTAACGCCAAGAGCTAAAAGCCTTTGTAGTAGGATGTGACAATCATGAGTTTTCAACCCTTGGAGCTTGTTCCCCTCTACATTGATACAATCTGCAATGTTGGAAGCAAATCCAGATGGGAACTTAACACCTCGGAGGAAGTCACAAAATAGTAGCCTTTTCTTCATGGGCAAGGTAAATTCTGCACCTCAAAATTTGTAATGTTTTTCACTGCCCTTATCAACCCTATCTTCAGGATGCAGCTTCAAGTTGTTGTTAACGTTGAGTTTTTCACGGTCAAGCCTAGCATTATAGCTATCTTTTGTCTTAGATGGAATGTTGAGTAATGTGCTTATAATGCTGTCACATATATTTTTCTCCATGTGCATGACATCAATATTTTGTAGAATTGTCTTACCAGCCCAATATAGCAAGTCCCATAGAGTGGATCTGCGCTTATAAAATATTCTCGGTTCCTTTTCCTTCCATTGGGAATCTACTTCTACTTCTTCCGCTCTCTTCCTTTTGGATGATGCTCCTACTGTCGGTGCATCTTCTGTATTCTTTCTTTTACCTTGTCTGGCAGTTGGTTGTTTTCCTGGTTTGACATTTCTGACATTTTGTAAATGCACCTGCAACTCAGCTGTAGTGAACTTTTGTGGTGCAGTGCCATATTCAGCCCTCTTTCCACAGAACTGCAATTTTTTCAAGTTTTTTCGGAATTTGTGGCCTTGTGGAAGAAAAACCCGGTGGCTAAGGAAACCAGTCTTATTTTGTAGCCTCACTGTGACCTGTTTTGTCTCACAGTGAACACATGCGTTATAACCTACTGTCACTCTGCCTGACATAGTGCTAAGAGCTGGAAAATCATGGGTGCAGAATAACACAGCAGCATGCATAGGGAACTTGGCATCTTCATGGTTGCTGGCATGGATATGTGGAGTCATGACACCCTTCCATAGTTCCTGCAAGTCTCGTATAAGAGGCTGCATGAACAGATCAAAATCCTTCCCAGGTGATTTGGGACCTGGGATGAGTAAAGCCAGCAAGCAATTCGACTAATCAGTGCATGCCCATGGAGGCAGGTTGTAAATTGTAACAAGTACTAGCCACATGCTATACGAGTTACTCATGTTTCCAAATGGGTTAAATCCATCTGTAGCTAGGCCAAGTCTCATGTTCCTTGGATCCGCTGCAAATCCTGGATGGGTCTTGTCAAAGTTCTTCCATTCATCGCCATCAGCTGGATGTCTGAGTAAGTAATTGTCTGGCTTGAGAATCTCTTTGTGCCATCTTGTTCCTTAGATGTTTATTCTGACTAAACACCTCTTCAATCTATCTATAATTGAAAAATCTCTCAGAACCTTACAAGGATCTTTCTTCTTATTATCACCTTTTTTCCATCTTGATTCCTTACATACTAGGCATTCATCGAGATTTTCATAATCCTCCTAGAATAGTACACAGTTATTTGGATAAAAATGGATCATCTCATATGATAGTCCAAGTACCTTGATGTACTGTTTCATCTCATAAAAGGATTTTGGCAGTCCTTCCCTAGGGATTGACTCGCTGTACACCTTAATCACTGAATCGAAAGCTTTGTTGGTAATCTTGTTGAATGACTTATCCTTTAGTAATTTCATTACCAATTCAATTCTTGAGATACCAGAATCAGGGTCCACTGAACACTTGGCATATTCTATCAGGTTAGAGAAAAGTGATCTTTTAAGAGAAGGAGCGCCTTTTTTGCTTGTAGTGGGGTACATGTCCCTTAACAAACTAGAAAGTTCCTCATCCTCGATCTGATGAGCTTGAGGCGGATCAGCATCAGCTAGAGGATCAACAACAGGCTGATCATATGATTCACCATGTTTAGTCCACCTAATATATGTGTGTTGTATCCCATTAACGAAAGTATGGTTTGCGACTCTACTCTGACTCAGATTTTTATAATTAAGGCATTGTCAGCATGGGCAAAACACATCTGAGTCGCCATTATGCTGTTTAACAAACTTCATGAATTCATTAACACCTTCCCAATATGAAGGTGTTGCTTTTTTCCATTCAGTATCCAATATCTGTCCATCTGTTGAGGATAGAGATGGTTAGAAGCTTTCAAGATATTTCACCGAACAGGTTGATTACATATCTAATTAAGTCAAGATATCTGAGCAACCTGATTGAATATAGAACTATAAATGCCATGTAATCTTAGCTTATTTCAAAAATTGAGTGCAAAACTATGTTACATATTTGAGAGAACAGATCGACCGAGAACAAAATGACAACCAATTCGAACAAACAGGTCAAGTGCAGAACAATGTCAAACGAGCAGATCGAGTATGAAGCTACTTCTAGGGAATGATTGAGCGAACTAAGGATATTATAAGCATACCGTGGGGATCGACCAGCTGACCGCCGGCATGTGTGCGTCTCAAAAATAACGGCGCCATCAGCAATGGTGTCAGGTCGCCCGGCTGATAGATGGAGTGTGAATGTTTTGGTGCGCAGCTTGTGGTTTTGACCGCCTGCGCGTCTCCAGAAGAATGGCGCAAAGAGACAGTAGCTGGCTGCTAGAGTGAAGGCGCGAGTGGGAAAGTTTTGGCGCACGCGGGGTATGTGTCCTGGTTGTCAACAATTTTCATGCGAAAATATCGGCCAAAATTTTCTCCCTCGTTTTGTTCTTATTTGTTGAGGTCTGAAATTTTTATTATCGAGCCCATGAAATTAGCCTATCAAACCCAATCATAGCCCAAAACCTTTCATTTGGCCTTTTCATTGTCTTGTGGCTGTCGACCATAGCGCATTCAGTTTGGAGTGAGCCCATGAATAATAGGACATCCGCCCCCAGTTATCCCAGAATCTTTTTAATTCGGCCTTTATGGTCATCCCCTTCCCCAGCCCTCCCCAGAAAAAGCTCCGCCTACCTATGTTGTTTTGTTGAAACTACTGCATTACTAGTAAGTTCTACGTATCCTGTATGTGAGAACCAGATAATAGACATATGACATATCTTCACTATATAATAGATAATTTTCAAAAAAAAGTATAATTTGATCGACATTTATATAGTATGTGTGTATATTTGGTCCTTTACTTTGTATCATATATATTTAGACCTAGCAACAGACCGATATCAAAACAGCGGATGGGGCTGAAAAAAAAGTCCATGATGCGCATGTTTCATTTACAGAGAGGCTGACACATAGGACCTAGCAGCGCGACCTTATAGAGATGCTACATCAAGCAACATTCCCATGTTTGAAATAGGAAGGCGCGAGCGAGAAAAAATTCCAGCATGGTGAGAGGCTAACATGGAGGACCTAGCAACGTTATCAAGTTCGACCCGAAAAAACAGTCCAACATACACACACGCATTTTCGAGGTCAGGGAGCTGTTTTTTTTAGCGCAGGGTCAGGGAACTGCTGAGCACATGCCAGTGAAATTTGAGAAAGGATCCCATGGAGAATAGGCAAGAACATTTTGATTCGGCCTTGTTAGGGTCAAGGGACTGCTTAGCACAGCCTAGTGAAATTTAAGAAAGGATCCCATGGAGTATAGCGCATGTAGATGGACCATGTAGAATAGCCCAAAATAATTTTAATTCGGCCTTTTGAGCATTGCCCCCCACCTCTTAAAAATCCTCTGCTATATTTTAAAAAAACTAGTCCATTAGATATGTGGCATTTTATAAATTGAAATGCCAGGAGGCTGCCCTTTTATTTTTAAAAATATAAACACGGACACATGACATCTTTTTAAAAACATTAAAACATAATTTGCAGGTACTAAGGAATGTTTAATAATATATTTTCTATAAATATATTTGGCATAGTGGTGACACACACAGTTTAAATCTATTGGAAGTCCAAAAAAGTAGACGCGGCCGAAAAAAAGGTCTATCATACATACACACATTTCATTTAAAGATAGACCAACATGTGGGTCCCACCAGCACAGCCTTATACAGGTGCTGTATCGAGCAACGTTGCCAAGTTCGAAACAGGAAGGCGCGAGCGAGAAAAAATTCCATCATGCACACATTTGTTCTAATGAGAGGCTAACATGGGGGGACCCAGCAGCCCGAAAAAATGGCTGATGCAGTAAGCAACGTTATCATAGAAACACGGAGCGCGAGTAGAGAAAAAAGTCAATCATACAACCGATCCTTCTAATGAGAGGCTGTCATGTGGGACCCAGCTGCGTGACCAAACAGCAGATTCCTCAAGCAATGCTATCTAGTTAGGAACAGGGTGGCGCTAGAGTAGAAAAAAAAGTTCGTCATACCCACGATTCTTCTAATGTGAGACTGGCATAAGGAACCCACCAGCACGGCTGATGCAGCGAGCAACACTATTATGTTCGGAAAATGGAGGCGCGACCGAGGGAAAAAATTCTATCATATACACGTTTCTTCTAATGAGAGGATGACATGTGGGGTCCAGGAGTTTGATTAAACGGCTGATGCTGATGCAGTGAGCAACACTATCAAGTTTGGAACACGAAGGCGCGACAGAGGGTAAAAATCCATCATACACACGTTTCTTCTAATGAGAGGATAACATGTGGGGCCCAGCCTCGTGATTAAACGGTAGATGCATCGAACATCGCTATCAAGTTCGGAACAGGGTAGCACGAGCGAAGGAAAAAATCCATCATACATACATTTCTTCTAATGAGAGGATGACATGTGGGGCTCAGGAGGTTTGTTAAACGGTAGATGCATCGAGCAGCGCTATCAACTCGGAATGGGGTAGCACCAGCGAAGGAAAAAATTCCATCATACACGTGTTTCTTCTAATGAGAGGATGACATATGGGTCCCAGGAGGTTGATTATACGGTAGATGCATCGAGCAGTGCTATCAACTTCAGAACAGGGTAGCGCGAGCGAAGGAAAAAATTCCATCATACACATGATCCTTCTAATGAGAGGCTGACATGTGGGACCTAGCAGCCTGACTAAACGGCAGACGCCTCGAGCTACGTTATCGACTTCAAATCAGGGAGGCGCGACCAAAAAGTATGGTCCGCTAGAGACACTGACGTCCTCAAAAGATTTTAGCGAGTCAACATCGCACGAGGAAATGAAAATCTTGCTTCTGCCATGCGCTGGCCGAGCGTCCTCCACGTTGTAAGCAGATTCGTCATAGTAGAGGGCCGTGAAACTAGAAAAAATAGTTTTCCATCGGCCACGGTCGAGCCGAGAATTTCATCGTGGAAGACTCGCCTTCTACAACGACCGTTAGGCCAATTCATTGCGGAAGGAAACTTTTCTTGTAGTGTCCTCCTCTTCACTGCTCTCTAGAGCTGCCTCCTCTATGCTCATAGTTTCTCTTCTTGCTCTTTGTTTTTTCTACAGAAAATACACATTCTTCCTACTTGCTTTACATAAAATACACTCTTGTCACTTGGAATTTTTTCTTTTCCTAATGGTTAGAAACACCTAGTGGCAACATTGTTTACCATGCCAAAATTCACCAATCTACTCCCAAATATGGGAACATCACGGACAGTGGGAGTACATTTTATATCAAGGACCTAAAAAGGTAAAATTGCATCAAGGTCCATACATTTAGCATGAAGCACCCTAAAATTAAGCAAGGAAAATAGTCAGGCGGCTCCTTCTCAAGAGAGTAGCTGATCAAACCATCCTCTTCATACTACCTTCTCTTTGATCATTTTCAAAATATGGCCAAATTTGGTGGCATGCAAATTCTTCGATATGGGATCATCATCAGCATAAAGTATGATATAGATATTCCCATGACCTTGGTCGCTCGGCTTGAAATCCAAGAATGTTCATACTCATTGATAACTAAGCTTAAATTTGTTTAAATTTTACCACTTATTTTTAGGTTCAAATTTTACACAGACGGGGGGAGTACATTTTACATCAAGGACCTAAAGAGGGGGAAATTACATCTAGGTCCATACATTTAGCACGAAGAACCCTAAACTTAAGCAAGGAAAATAGTCGAGTTCGGCTCCTTCTCGAGAGAGCAGCTGATCGAGCCACACTCTCCATACCACTTCCTCTTTGTTTGTTTTCAAAATATGGCTAAATTTGGCGGCATACAAATTCTTGGATATGGGATCATCAAGAGCATAAAGTGTGATGTAGATATGGCCATGACCTTGGTCGTCCGGCTTGAAATCCTAGAATGTTCATACTCAATAAAAATAAAACTTAAATTTGTTTAAATTTTACCACTTACTTTTAGGTTTAAATTTTACATGGACAGTGGGAGTAAATATTACCTCAAGGACCTAAAAAGGAAGAATTACATCGAGGTACATACATTTATCATGAAGAATCACCCTAAAATTAAGCAAGGAAAACAGTCGGGTTTGTCTCCCTTCTCTACAGAGCAGCTAATCGAGCCATACTCTTCATACTACTTCCTCTTTGTTTATTTTCCAAATATGAAAAATTTGGCGGAATGAAATTTTTGGATATGGGATCATCAACACAAAGTATGATATAGATATGGCCATGACCTTGGTCATTCGGCTTGATATACAAGAATGTTCATACTCATTGACAACTAAGCTTAAGTTCGTTTACATTCTACCACTTACTTGGACAGTGGGAGTACAATTTTACATCAAGGACCTAAAAATGGAAAATTACATCGAGGTCCATACATTTAGCACGAAGCACCCTAAAATTAAGCAAGGAAAATAGTTGGGTTCATCTCTCCTTCTCGAGAGAGCAGCTGATCGAGCCATACTCTTCATAATACTTCCTATTCGTTGGTTTTCAAAATACGGCCAAATTTGATGGCATGCAAATTCTTGGATATGGGATCATCATCAGCATAAAGTATGATGTATATATGGCCATGACCTTAGTCGTTTGGCTTGAAATCCAAGAATGTTCATACTCATTGACAACTAAGCTTAAATTCATTTAAATTTTACCACTTAATATTCGAATTTTACACGGATGGTGGGAGTACATTTTACATCAAGGACCTAAAAAGGAGGAAATCACATTGAGGTCCATAAATTTAGCAATAAGCACTATAAAATTAAGCAGGGAAAACAGTCGGGTTCAGCTCCTTCTCTAGAAAGCATTTGATCAAGCCATAGTCTTCATACTACTTCCTCTTTGTTTGTTTTCAAAATATGGCCAAATTTGGCGGAATGTCAATTCTTGGATGTGGGATCATCAACATAAAGTATGATATAGATACCCTTGGTCGTTCGGCTTGAGATCCAAGAATGTTCACACTCATTTAAAACTAAGCTTAAATTCATTTAAATTTTGCCACTTTCTATTAGGTTCGAATTTTACACGGACAGTGGGAGTACATTTTACATTAAGGACCTAAAAAGGGGAAAATTACATCTAGGTCCATACATTTAGCACGAACCACCCTAAAATGAAGCAAGGAAAATAGTCGGGTTCAGATCCTTCTCTAGAGAGAAGCGGATATAGCCATACTCTTCATACTACTTCCTCTTTGTTTGTTTTCAAAATATGGACAAATTTGGCGGAATGATTTTTTTGGATATGGGTGTTGGGGTTGCGTGCCTAAAAACTAGTTTTTCTTACGCCAAGACCCTAATGTTAGGATCTATGTATTAGTATTGCAGTAATGGGAGGGGCTTTTCAAAAACTTACCTTTATGAAAAGCTTTATCACTCAGGAGAGTGTTGGCGATGTAGTCGTACCGGCATCGACCTCGGGGTCCTGCTGAACTCCAATGGCTTCGGCGGCTGATGCCTTCAATCCGGATTATGGATGTAGTATAGCTCCTTTTCCCTAGTAGACCTAGGTTTATCGAATCCTCGGGAAACATAAGCGTAGTAAAGTTACTTTAACGGACCTTCGGGAGTTTTAGAATTCCTTTTGTGTTTTTACCATACCAAGAGTTTGCATCTTTTTGTTGTTGTCGCTGATGGAGACAAAGGGCCTAGGGTGTTCGGTTTCACCTGTAGCTGTGCAAAACATTTGATGGGAATAAAAGATAAAGATAAAGTATGCATGTAATTGTTAGAGCAAGCTAAATTATATGTGGGCAGTGCATCCATAATTTCTATTTCCTCTACAACCTCTTATAGCAATAGCCTACTAGTCTCATCCATAGAAGAAAGAGAACTAATGATATGCATAGTGACATCACCGTTAATCCCAAGTAAATCCCTTACATACAGCCATACTACCCCTTTTGTCACTACGGTTCCCAACCTGCAGATTAGTCATTACTCATACTCCATATACCTGGCTCAATCCTCGGGGTCTTGGTTACTTGACAAGTCGTTAGATTGAGGCAAGAGAGGATACAATAATCATCATGTCATACAAACTAATACATGATCCCATCTATGATAAATAACATGGACAAAAGCTACATGGCTAGGCCAAAGCCCTTAGCCCAAAGAGAATTACTCACACATAGAGATGAGATCAACAATCACAAACATTGTAATAGAAATCATGAGATTGATAGCAAATAGTCGTACAATGTCGCTAGTCGAAGATGAGATCTACTATTACAAGTGGTGGAATATGTCTATGGTGGTGGAGAATGGTTTGGAGATTAGATCTAAGTCTATTCCTCTAGCGGCTCTTCGGTGTTGTGGATGGAGATCTGGAGGCGGCTGATGGTCAGGGCCAGAGCTTGAGCGTGGATTGACTCTGGTTGCGCTCTGTTTCTCCTAGCCTGAGGCCTCTTTATATAGGGTTCCCTTCATGAAAGTTGTTCTGTTTGACCTAGCGGTGGCGGTGCCAACTATACGACCGGAACTATACGGCCGGAATTTTATTCCAGTCATATAGTTGGTCGTTAAAGCGTCTGCCTCTACTTCACGACTCCTGGTTTCTTCTGGTTGTTGGAAATCTTGTATCTTTGACTTTAATGTAGTGATTCCCATCTTCAAACGTCATTATCTGTGCAAGGAAAAATAGCAAGAAATGATTGCATACCCCTTTGATTATTAGGCATTAGTGGCAGGGTTTAGAGAGATATTTTATCAAAAATATGAATAATATCTAGTTTAAATGTGGACGTGGATGGCTATATTTCAGAGCCATCAACCAGCCCAAGCTTAAACTTGATCATCCTCGAGCAAGAAAACCAAAATCAAAAAGGAACTCAGCATTTAAACTAAAATAATGAGATGATGATCTTACTCATGATTGGTAGTCTCATGTTTGCTCCACTTCATAAATCTGAAAAACTTCAGCATAGATAGAGTAATGGCAAGCATATCATACGGCTTTTTATGCATCCTTATAGAGCAGCAAAATTGTTAACATGGATGATTCAAATGAGTAAACTTTATTCCATGTCATGTAATCAACTCATAGGCTTGCCTTTGAACAATAAAGTATAATCATATAAATTGAGAGTGTGAGAGTTGTCATGAAAAGCATATACACTAGAGTATCTCAATTATCCCACATCAACCAATCAAGACTTTTCAAGCACTACTTTTCTATTCATTGTCCTTCAAGAATTTCAGTTCTTAAGTAACTGAGAGCATGCCAAAAAAATCAGTTTATCAGGCTGTGATGGACACTGGTGGCATCACTAAGGTTTTTGTTCCTTTTGCATAATGATTACTCGTAACAGCCAGAGGAGTGATTCCATCATGAACACAGCTACCTGGGAGTGCCAAGAATCTTACCCACTATAGCATTGCTACTACACGTGTTTAATCAACTCATAGCCGAAATCTAGGAGTTTCCTCCATGAAGATCAATCGTAGGCCAGCAGAGTTGTTGGCATCCGATGAAGTTTGACACGCATATAGCTATATCATTCTTATGATTAACATATCAAATTTTGGCATGCTCACAAAAACCGCTAAATATTATTTCAATCGAACAGATCCTTTTAAAGAGAGCTATCAAGTCAATCAACATTTTTAGTGGTGTTGAGTGTCTCTAGAAATAAGCCTTCAAGACTAAACTCTACAACACCCAAGCCTTCAATTGTGAGACTTTTTCTTATTACAATTGTTTAGCAAATTTTTAGGCAAGACTTGGTTAACTACAAGAGCTAGAACAAAAACGTACCCAACTAAATACCCATGCAAACAAAATCTTACTTCAATACAAAGAATCACTCCACCAATGTAATATCTCAACATTTACTACTAACTAGCATGGGTTTCTCAAAGTTCACAAGTGGGGAGTCATAAGGCATACCTCTCATGTTTAGTTCCACTTCTCTCTCTTCCCTTTTTATTTGCTTCTTGGAAACCTGAAGTTAATCACTCTCCTGCAAATACATGAGAACCTCGAGGCAGAAAGAAAATAAAGAAGGAAAATAAAGAAAAATGGAGAAATATTTTTGTTGTTTTCAAGAGAGGAAATTTAAATAATAGAAAATTGGCGGCAAAGCTCGGCTAGAAAATCTCGAAAACAACTAGAAATAACTAAAGATAAAGTGTTGGGGAAACCCAACACGAGTTCTTATAAACTCGAATTAAAAACACAACCTCGAAATAAATAAAAGCAAATGAATGCCAAATAAAGATATATGAGGAAACTTCCCCAAGCTTACGCTTTTGCAAGCCCTTCAAATCATTGTGGTGGCGGGAAAAAAGTCATTATTTCAGTTTGCAAATTGAGTTGATAAATTTTTAGTTGTTCCTCGGAGGTTCAAAGAGAGGCTATGCATCCTCTCCACAGTCCGTCCAAGTTCTTGGAAGTCTTGGTATGCGGCGAACCGGGTTTGTGGCTGCTCCTCTTGATAAGGAACTTTTTACTGCTCTTCTTGGTCCTCATCCTCATCCGGGATCTCCTCCTCAGGTTGGTGTTGCTCAACCTGCAAGTCATATAGCAAACGTCCTTCCTCGATAGATAAAATACCATTAGGCATATGAGTGGAGTAAAGACGCCCAACTCCAGCAATATGCAAGTAATAAACACCATCTCTCCTAGTGAGCATTCCACAAGCCTTTGAAGTAGAGAAACCAACACGTCGCTCAACTAGAAGAGGTTGCAACTCACCTAGGTCGATGCCTAGGGCAATGGAAAGCACGGTGATGATGCCTCCACCTGTGATTGGTCCTTGGCTTTGGGAGGATTGGTGCTCCAGGTAGCGCACAAGGATTGCGCCCAAGTTGAGTGACAAGTCGCATTTGGTGTAAGCAGCTTTTGTAAGGACTAAGATGTCCTCCTCATTGAGTCTTTTGAACTCATTTCTTGCCTGCAAGGTGTTAGCAATAGCATAGAACAAACAGTGAATTACAGGATGTTGAATATTGTTCCCCTTGCTTACTCTAGTAGTTTAAATCATTCCATTATAATATTGTGCAGGGGAAGGGTCTAAGCCAATAAAGGATGCGCGCAAGGCATTAACATCATTGTTTGGAAGATTAAAACATGTGCACCATTCATCTAGTGTTAAAGTGTAATTATTGTTCATGATTCGGAAAGAAATCGTTTCCTCTCCTTGCCATAGTTTAATGGTGCTTTGCAAAGAACTTAGAAATTCAATGGTTAACCGGTGATAAGTAGGCACGTCATTATACACAAAGTTTTTCAGGCCAGCTCTATTGCAAAGTAAATTGAAGACATTAGAAATACCGAGTTGCTTCAATATAATGGGACAAGACCACTTGGTTGCCTTCACTTCGTGGTTCTTGATCCTATTGAAGTGATCACGTTGGAGCTCATTCCTGAACTGTATCCCCATGCGTTCTTGAGTGACATCCCAAGAAGCGCTAGCGGCGGCACGAGCACCAGTTTGGCTCCTTGTGTTCATCATCTAAAACAATAAAGAAAGGTAAAAATAAAATTTTTTGATCGAACAATAATAAGTATAACATATTCCTCGTCATAGCATACTAAAGAATCCCCTCAAAATAATAATCTAGGCAAGAGAATCATGGCAATAAGTTCATAGTAGGTCTCACCCTAGATTGATAATGACAATAGATCGAAGATGAATTTGCAAAAAGTAATTGGAGGATCGGAGGAGAAACATACCATAGATCACTTGTGTGCAAGGAAATCGAACGAAATTAACTTGAGATGAAGATCTCTTGAGGTTTTCAGAGAGTTTGGAGGTAGAAGAGAGAAAAAGGATTGAAGTTTTGGGGTTGGAGGTACCTTTCCGTACATTTTTGTGGTCGGACGCAATTATACGGGTGGAACTATATGGCCGGAACATTATGCTCCCGCCGTATAGTTGGCATGTTGTCCAAATTTTAGGGTTTCCACCTGGCGGTGCAGCTATACGACCGGAACTATATGGCCAGAACAATTTGTTCCCGACGTATAGTTGGTTGTCAAACCGTCTGTACCTAGAAAAGAAATTGTACGAAATCATCGATATATATATATGATCGGAGCTATACGGCCAGAATTTTTATTCTCACCATATAGTTGGTCGTTAAACCGTCAGTACTTTTGAAAGAAAAATTTTCGATGGCAAAAATATCTATACGACCAGAACTATACGGCCGGAATTTTTATTCCCGCCATATAGTTGGTCGTTAAACCTTCCGTATGCATCAAAAAAATTCTGTTTCTTCGAGAATTCTTTCTTATCCTATAACTTAGCAAAATACCTTATTTTTGACAGAAAAATGACAGTAACTATTGTCGACGAACAACAACATGTATTAAGCAGGATTTTTAGTACTACCGAACTTCTTGTCCTCACTTGGAGTTTTCTAGCACTCTTTATTAAACATAAACTTAAGCTAAAACTTAAAAATTTACTCAAACCTTTATTTCACATGGGTTGCCTCCCATGAAGCACTCTTTTATGGTCAATAGCTTGACCTCAATGTTGCTCACTTAGGCCAGATGAGTGGAACACCCACTCCGAAATAGTTGGCCTTCAGAGTGATGGCCTCCTTTTCATCATGTTTGTCTTTCTTCTTCCTAGGTAAATGAATAACAAAAGGATCCCGCGAAGGCAATTGAAGCTTCACGTTCCCTTCATGGAGATTAATCAAAGCCTTAATAGTTCTTAAGAAAGGCCGCCTAATATAATAGGAACAGTAGCATCTTCAGGCATGTCAACAATAACAAAATCAATAAGAGAAGGATAGCCTTTAATGTATACTACAGTATTCTCCTTAATTCCTACAGCTTGTTTGTAGGTAGAATCTGCTAGATGAAATTTTAACTTGGTGCTCTCAAAATATCCAAGATTTAACTTATTAAAAATATTTTTTGGAATTATTGAGACGCTTGCACCTAGATCACAAAGTGTAGCTATCTTATTGGTCTCAATTTTAATCTTAATAGTAGGCTCAAATATATCATCAAGCTTCACAGGTAATTTTTTAGCAATTTTCTTATATTCTTCCTCAAGCTCATGTACCTTTATTGCTACTTGAGTAACGAGTTTTGGTACATAGCTTCCTCATTTCCTTCACTTACCGGAATCTTAACATTGATCCTTTTTACAGGATCTTCAACAGTGTAACTTGGTGAAGGAGCATTACTACAATCAAGTTCTTCAGGCTCCTCCCTTTGGATTCTCATTGTCTTGAGGTCTTCAACAGGATTGGGCTCAGCTTTACATGCAAATTTAGCTAGAATGAGAGTTTGACTCTCGGTTATCTTACCTAGTTGTGCCTCAACAATCCTCGTTCTTTCTTGGAGGGCTTGCAAATCATTTCTCAAACTTATAGCTTGGTTAGATAATTTACCAAGCATAGCATCATGGTTCTCCATTTTTAACAAGATTATTTTTTTGTTCATTTTGTGAGTCTATAAAAGACTTAAGTGTTTCTTGGAGACTACCATTACTAGTTCCTATATTATTATTAGAGTTACCTGCAGGACTAAAATAATGTTTCTAAAAGTTAGGATTATAATTCTTCTTCCAAACAGGGTTATAATCATTACGAGCTATGAAGACTATTTCTTCAATATTTGATTCTGAGATAGCTCTTACCTGAGTTTCCTTGCCTTTTATGGCGAATATCAGCTCATCCAACTTAGCATTGAGTTCTTCATTTTCTTGTGGTGAGACGGAGTTCACCTTCTTCGTGTTCGATCTATCCACATGCCATTGGGCATGGTTGTCTTACATATTGTCTAGCAGCTGCTTTGCTTCGGTAATATGTTTACCCATAAATATTCCTCCAGCTGCAGTATCAAGCATAGACTTAGATATAGGGTTAAGAGCATTATAAAATAAATAGAGGATTAACCAATCTTCCATCCCGTGACTGGGACAGCGTCTCATGCATTCTTTCATCCTCTCCCATGCAAGTGCTAGTGGCTCACGCTCTTCCTGTCTAAAACCAGTCATATTAGATCTTAGTTGCATAGTATTTGCGGGTGGGAAAAATTTAGTGATAAATCAAGAAGTGCATTCCACTCATGATGTAATAGTAATTCTAGGAAAAAATAGCAACCATTCTTTTGCTCTTCCTCTGAGAGAGAAAGGAAATAAATGCAATTTGACCGCATCGGGGTCAACGTCTTTTATGCGCATCATATCACATATTTCAGTGAAAGTATTCAAGTGCATACCTGCGTCCTCAACAAAGAACCTCCAAATTGATTCTGTTGAACCAAACATAAATAATGGGGCTTAATTTCATAGTCATCAACATCAATTGCTGGCTGAGTAATAGGAGTAAGAAAATAATCATTGTTGGGAGTAGCAAACTCCCCAAGCTTCTTTTCAGCCATATTTCCTATGTTTTTGGGTTTTCTTAAACAAAGACTTATAATAGTAAAAGCAAGAATTTAAAGACTAACTATTTTTTGTTTTTTCAAATAAAGACTGAAAGCAAACTAATAGAATTAAAAACAAGAATTAAAACTAGTAAGGTTCCTACTAACCTCACTAGGGTAGCTATTGCTTCCCCGACAATGGCGCCAGAAAAAGGGTTGATACCTTCGATCTAGATTACAGATGTAGTATAGCTCTTTTTCCCTAGTAGACCTAGGTTTATTGAATCCTCGGGAAGCAGAAGCGTAGTGAAGATACTTTACCTACCTTCTGAAGTTTTAGAATTCCTTTTGTGTTTTTACCGGACCAAGTGTTCGCGTCTTTTTGTTGTTCTCGATGATGGAGAGAGAGGGCCTAGGGCATTCGGTTTCACCTGTAGCTATGCAAAACATCTGATGGGAATAAAAGATAAAGATAAAATATGCATGTAATTGTTAGAGCAAGATAAATTATATGTGGGCAGTGCATCCATAATTGATATTGCCTCCGCAACCACTTATAGCAATAACCTACTAGTCTCATCCATAGGAGAAAGATAACTAATGATATGCATAGTGACGCCACCGTTAATCCCAAGTAAATCCCTCACATACAGCGGTACTACCCCTTTTCTCACTGGGGTTCCCAACCTGCAGATTAGTCATTACTCATACTCCCTATACCTGGCTCAATCCTCAGGGTCTTGGGTACCTGACAAGTCCTTAGATTGAGGCAAGATAGGATACAATAATCATCATGTCATACAAACTAATACATGATCCCATCTATGATAAATAACATGCACAAAAGCTACATGGCTAGGCCGAAGCCCTTAACCCAAAGAGAATTACTCACACATAGAGATGAAATCAACAATCACAAACATTATAATGGAAATCATGAGATTGATAGCAAATAGTCTTACAATGTCGCTAATCAAATATGAGATCTAGTATTACAAGTGGTGGAATATGTCTATGGTGGTGGAGAATGCTTTGGACATTATATCTAAGTCTATTCCTCCGGTGGCTCTTCGTTGTTGTGGATGGACATCCGGAGGCGGCTGATGGTCGGGGCCAGGGCTTGAGCATGGATTGACTCTGGTTGTTCTCTGTTTCTCGTCACCTGAGGCCTCTTTTTATATGGGTCCCTTCACGAAAGTTGTTCTGTTTTAACCTAGCAGTGGTGGTGCCAACTATACGACCAGAATTTTATTCCGGTCGTATAGTTGGTCGTTAAAGCGTCTGCCTCTACTTCACGACTCCTGGTTTCTTCTGGTTGTTGGAAATCTCGTATCTTTGACTTTAATGTAGTGATTCCCATCTTTAAACGTCATTATCTACACAAGGAAAAATATCAAGAAAGGATTGTATACTCCTTTGATTATTAGGCATTAGTGGCAGGGTTTAGAGAGATATTTCATCAAAAATATGAATAATATCCAGTTTAAATGTGGATGTGGATGTCTATATTTCAGATCCATCAGCGGCTCTGACAACTCCTAGAGCCGTAGGTGCAGCACCTCCAAGGAAGTCACACATGTCCGGTGCTTGACAATGACTCCCGCTCCTTCGATCCAGTAGAGGTTGCGGAAGTAGACTTTCTGGATCTGAACCCGGCAACACGACGGTGCTCCGTGGTGAAGAACTCCCTGTTCGCGTAGTCCAAACTTGGGACCACGGTCACGGGAGAGAGAGGGGAGAGAGAGGCGGCCATAGGTTTTCCTCAAAGCGAGGAAACATTTATTTATTTTCTGATGATTTAATTGCCTCCATATGCTTCATATATATAGGGGAAAGGGGACCCCAAAACTTATTAGCTAAGCCATGTGGGACTAAACAAAGGAGAAGAGGGAGGAGTCTGGCCACCACCGGCCAAGGCAGTTGTGGGCTCCGCATGGGTTCCCCATGGCCCAGCTGGCCACCTCCTCCCTCTCCTCGCTTTGGTCTTTCCCTCATGGGCCCTTCCCTTTAGAGAATTTGGCCCAATGGGGAATTTGACCATTTAATTCCTTTTTTATTTTATTAAATAATTATGTATAAATGATTAAATCAATATTTAACATATATTCACATATTATTTAATTCATGTGGCTATGGAAATCCTTCCATCCCACTCTGGACATCCTCCGGACCTTACCAAAACATTTCCGATTTCCCTTTCTCTTTTCTTCGGTGATTCCAATGACACCAAAATGGTGTTCGAGCTTTGTCAAACCCTTAAGCATGCTACCCTACGGTTCTGGAAGACTCCAGACATGGTCGAGACCCCTCTCTGACTAATGATCATTAACGGTACCTGGATGCCCATAATGACCCCAGTGCATTCCACGAAATCTTTGTCGTTGAACCATCAACGTTGTGTCCTATTCCTTTTGCCTCTATGATACTTGCATTGTCCAAGATCTGATCAACAACATCACCATGTCAAATTCAATCTCGTTACTGACAAATGCTACTTAACTCGTTCCAATAAGTAATATCCCTATGACCTAGTCACACATTGCACAACTATTGTATATAACTTCTCCGAGTGGGCCTAGAGTATCTTTCTGTCATGTAGATGGACAAATCCCGCTCTTGACACATACACCTCTACATGCCCCTTTGATGACCCTGAAACACACCTTTATGATCACCGTTTCACCGAGTGACGTTTGATGCAAACAAGGCACTCTTGGGTGACAGTGATTAAATATGGGCTCACGGTCTGAGGAATAAGACACCATGTTTCCTAACTATCATAACTTAAACTTTGTGACATGATCGTGTTACAATGATTAGATTGGTATGCTCATCATCTCATTCTCCCAATGAGATGACTCCATTGTCAACTGGCATAAATACCACATGATCAGGAAACCTTGATCATTTGTTGACCAACAAACTAGTGACTAGATATTCACCATGAACTTCTGGTTGTTTACATATCACACGTGTATTGATGTTTCCTTTCAATATAGTTATAGCATGATATAAAACCTAATTATAAACTTTACAAAATATGACAATAATCCATATTATTATTTGTATCTAGGGCATATTTCCAACAGTCTCCCACTTTCACTAGAGTACAAATAAACTAGTTGTATTTGTTTACCAATCATAGGCACAATACAACTTGGTACTTTTGATCATGCTTGCTCATGGAAGAAGTTCAGTCTAGGGTATAGACTTTCAGCCCCTCATATCCTTTGAAACTTACTAGTGTCATGTTAATTGACATTAATACTTTATCATACTATGATAACATCTTGTGTATGTATAGTAGTTATGGAAACAAAGTGAGGTCTTTGATTCTAGAAGCCAGTAGTGACGTCAGATCAGTCAATGCAAACTTTCTCATGGGCACTGTCCTTTGGAACACACACTCCGTGAGAAGATGAACTTCCCCAGCCACAATGTCTATACATAACACCAAGTAGTATCCATATACTTATATTTAAATGCAGACATCAAATCAATAGTGCACCTATGTGGAATTTTTGATGTTTGTCACCATGTTTTCTTTTCAAGGCAGTATTTCAATGTAGAAATTTCCAATCTTTTAAGGTCAACATTTGTCCTTATAGCATAATACTCTATGATTTAGGCATGTCGTCCTTCATGGACCCGGAAACATGTCTATAGTTCTCATCAGACAGTTTGGAAAATCACAGCTCATTATTCAGTGATTTACATTTAATCACTTATGCAATTCTTTTCTTGATAAGAACTTGATTCATATTATGTTGAGTTCTTATCATGGTTTACGAGACAGAACCTATGTCAAAACATAGTGGACATCGAATATCCTTTTCTTTCCTTCAACCATCAATGTTGAACTTAATGCATTTCCTGATTCAAATGATCAAGGACCGTTCCTTCATCAATTCCTATTCCAAAACTAATTCAGAATCTCCTTCAGGGATACATTCCAACATAATATCATATGACATTCTCTTTCAACTTTACCCTTATTGGTACTTGTGTCAACATTTATTGGTACTTGTGCCTTTATTCTTAACGTGCCATATACACATATGAATTATGTCAAGCTCCCACTCAAAATATGTCACCTACATATTTGAGTTTGAAACTTGCATTGCTCCCACTCAAAAATATTTCATACACATATTAATTTAGGAAGACTTTATAGCTCCCACTCAATTTTATGCAAATTGCATATCTTCTCAATATTTTGAATGAGTTCAAAATCCCTTGATCAATTTGCAAATGGAGAATTTTTTTTACGAGACTTTAGTACCTTACTAGTTTTAAATCCACTAGACTTCAACACTTCTGAATCAAATTCATTTGAATTTTATCAAGACATTATTTGTGGAAAATTGTACTTTGTCTTCCACCTATTCCATATGACCTTGTGATCCTTTGGAAAAATCAAGTGACCCTTTTACTTGACAAGATTCGGTAACACTTTACTTTCTAATCTTAAGTGAAAATTTACTTCCGGGATTTCTCGTAATTTTGGTTTACCATCAATTCCTTTGTAGTTCATAGGTATGTCATGTTCTGCTAACATGACAAGTGATTCAAAAATGTCTCCACACAAGGTGTAGGGCATATTTGTGAATCCTACTTCATTTAGTAAAAGCACTATTGGAAAAACAAAATGATCATTATCATTGATCTTTTCCTTTGATGTGAGGAGATGCGTTCTGGAACACGTTTTGTTGCGCTTCTGAACACTTTGATGTATGGTCATGGAACTTCATCGTTCTCTCGCTTTCTTACACTAATAACATTCTCAAGAACACACTTTCTCGAGAACGTACCAAACTTTCAGCAATACTGGTTTTTCCTTCTTTTGGTTTCAGGCATGGATTTTGTATTTAAAAGTTTCCAATGAATACTCTACAAGTACTTGTTCGCTATTGCTTTGACAATATCAAATAACTCCAAAGCTTCCACGACAGTCCATACAAGATATGGTGCCGATCTCACGAATTTCAGATGGTTCACTTTACTTTAAATGAGTGTTCACTATTTCCAACTAATGATTTTTATACTAACACTAAATCAACTTATATGGTACCGCCTATTTGCCCACTCAATATCAAATATTATATTTTGATGATTCATCAATTCAACATTTTGAAAAATCTAAATGCATCACAATTTTGTGAAACACATTTCACAAGTTCTTATGCCGATCTTATAGTGTTGAATTTTATTACTATTGATCAAATCATAGTAACTTGATTCTCTTTTATTTTCAATACCCTCTGATGCTGAAATTCTTTGATCACATCAAATAGTTTCACGCTCATGTTTCATTTGGCAAACTCTTTTGCTAAAATCAACAATTACAAAGTGATAATCACTACTTCGTTGAAATACGATACATTGAATATGTATTCTCTTTCAACAATTCATCAAACACATTGTATTTTACAATACGCTGTATTTTAGTTATGTTGCCGAACATGGTCATGATTTGTATGTGACAAGAGATCAAATATTTACAATCTTCACATACTATCGAGATAACATTTGAATTTCAAACAATGGTTTCATTCAAAATGAACAAATTATTAAGTTGGGTATTTTCAAAGCATTTCACTATTTTACAAATGTTCATGCATTATCAATTAGTTTTACGACACAAATAATTCACACATAGTTGAGAAACTTATGAACACGAATAGAAATCATTCATAAAAGTGGAACAACTGTTTTGTTAGAAACTCATATGAATAAGCGTCTCGCAAAGTGCGAGACACACTAATAAGGTTCACAATCCATTGATTACAATAATTATCCAAAACTGGTAAATTAAATGATAAATATCGAGGGAGAGTGTCGTCGGCCATCACCATCATGCTCGCCATCAACATGCAACGTCACCTCCTCTCCAGCAAGCATCTCTCATGTAGAAGGACCTATTTTCATAAAACAAAACAAGTATCATTTACTTCAATGCTGCAATAAGTGTTTGCAAGATTATACCATTTATAAAACTATATATCATATATACCTTCATCATCGATGACCTCTCCGGCAATGTTTTTGAACCTTCACATGTCTGAAATGTGATATGAACTTATGGAAATCTTGTGTTTCCCCATCACCCCTCATGACGCAGGTCTAGGCATGCCCTTGGTAGCTGGGAGGTAGCGACCATAGCAATACGCCTATTGTAAAGGCATCATTCATCTAGTAGTCCATGAAATGAACCAGTCTCATGTACGCATCATGCATGTGCTCCAGGTGACTATCCAGACATGTGTGTTCCTCCATCTTTATGGAAAGGAGATCTCTGATGGCTCTGAAATATAGCCATCTACGTCCACACTTAAACTAGATATTACTCATATTCTTGATGAAATATCACTCTAAACCCTGCCACTAATGCTTATATTCATAGGGGTATGCAATCCTTTCTTTTATATTTTTCCTATGTAGATAACATCGTTTAAAGGAGGGAATCACTACATTAAAGTCAAAGATACGAGATTTCCAACAACCAGAAGAAACCAGGAGCCGTACAACAAAGGCAGACGCTTTAACGACCAACTATACGACTGGAGCAAAAATCCATGTCGTGGTGGTGGCATGGCAGATACCATGGATAGGCTAAAGATGGGGCCAATGAGCGCTAGGGAAATCCGGGGAGGGATAGCATGGTGATTCCATGCACAAGTGTTGATGTATTAGCTCTATCAATGGTGGTTACAAGTGCTCCTCGAGTTGTTCGTGAGAAGGAGACTAGGTCTCTTACCCCCCACCACTAAGCTCTAGAGTTCTACCTTAGACAGAGAAAATAATCGATCCCCCTCTATCGAGGCCCTGGTCCTCCTTATATAGGCGAGCCCGGGTTACAAAGTTAGGGCATACGTGGAGGCATATTCCCCAAATATGCCTATTGGTTAAAGCTAGATGCTTCTTTATTCACTTTAACAGTTCGTCCGGACTATGGACGTAACCCTCTGCGTACTCCATGCCTTTAAGCATCACCAGACACGGGCTATGTCAGCCCACACTGCCCGCATCATCTTGGTCGACCATGCCCCGTTGGTCCTTTCCTCTGCTTGCTTCGCTCACGCTATAGTGGTCAGGGGTCACCTTTGGACCAACGGGAGATTCCTTCCTTCTCTTAGAAGCTAAGTTGTAGCCCGGCTAGCGCCTGGCTAACCCGGCTACGAGGATACCTGCACAATTGGTAGAAAAATATGGCCGACATATATTTCATGCTGGCCGAATTAATGCTAGGCAGATACCCATTGGGCCGGGTTACTCCGTAAGTCGGCCTGCCTTGAGATGACCCGGCCAGCACTTGCTTTGACCGTGCCCTACCTTGGCTAACTCGGCCTTTATACCTAGGCGTGACCCTACCCGGGGGTATCCCCCCAACATTAGTCCCCGAAGCTGGTGCATTCTTAGCAACTTCAGCTGTTAAGGCCACATCATGTTCCCCCTATCCGAATCTGTGTTTTTTCAGCCGAGTTACTCCGTAATCCGGAGCCTTTGCCTTGATGTTCCCTTTGCTTCTTCTGAGTTATTTCTCGTTGGTTGGGTTCTTTCCCATGTATCCGGGTTATCTTTCCTTCTCTCTTACGCTTCCCCACGTTCTACATGGAGGGTAATCATCACTTTGCCTCATTTTATGGGCCACGCCTGTTTACTGCTCCGGTTACTATAGTATTGTCAGGAATAACTGCTCTGCACATCATGTTGCAGCAGCACCTCGTAAACTGTATCATTGCATCACGTCACAGGATCTTTTGTTCCTTGTGCCCCTTGCTGTGGCTCGCGCCTGATTGTTTGATTTGCCGCATACACGGCCACAACATGTGGTTGGGCCGCAGCACTACGCGCCCGCAATGCGCGGTTAAATAGGGGGCAGGGGCAACCCTGGGGAAGTTCCCCCCACTGCGCGCCCCCTGCCTCTCTTCTTCTCCGCCATGACGCCACGGCCCCTAGTGCTTCCGTGCTAGTGCTGCGTTGACACTGCCGTGCCTAGACGTTCCTTGCGACCACACCACCGCCTCCATTCGTACCAAGCGGCCCTGTGCTTCTAGGCTCCCCGCGGCCGGCTACCTCTTCTCTCACTTTGCACTCGAGAATGTTGACCTCACCATGACTGAAGAGGACGCCACCGTTGTTTCCCAAGAAGAAGAAGGGGAAGAAGCCCCTGAGCATGGTTGCTGGGTTGGCACCTTCTTCTGTCAAGACGACATAGACTGGCTGTATGCCACGTGCCGCATCCCTGCGGGCGTCGCCTGCCTCCTCGCCGCTCAAGATATTACTCTCTCCAAATCCAGGGGAGTACGTTGTTTTTATTTCTCATTTCCAACGCGGCTTTGGTTTGCCCGTTTTCGATTTCTTCCATGATTTCATTTCCATCTATCAATTGCAACCGCACCATCTCCCCGCTAATGCCATTACCTCTCTTTCCTCGTTTGCCTCCGGCATTGAGGGGTATGTCAGCCTCTGGCCCTCCAAGAAGATGTGGATCAAATTCTTTGGTGTACGGAAAAATGTTATTCCTGACAAGCACCTCGCCCCCGCTGAAAAACACTTAAGCCAATGTGGTGTTGCCTCAATCTCTCCCTGTAAGCACTCCGCTTTTCCCCGGGTCACCAGCCTCGAGTCCTACAAAGGCTGGGCGCGGACCTTCTTCTACGTCTGGAATACCACAGACGTAGACTTGATCCGGCTCCTCCCTTTCAAGCTTGGTGTCCCGGCCACCTCTCTATGGGAGAAAATCCCCAAGCGGCCCACTGCTTTGGCGAATCATGATCACCTTCGTCCGCAGCCGAGTCTCCCCCCTTCAGAAGCACGCCCACAAGATCTGCTACCTGAGCGCCCCCCTCGACCCCCATCAGACTTCCTCCTTTGAGCTTAATAAGTCTGAGGTATTCTGCCAGGTCAAGGCCATCTTCAACATGGAGAAGGAGTTCTCCGAGGCTTTGGAATGGGGGCTTGCACCCTTTACCAGGGCCAACCCTCCTCCTAAGGTAAATCCCTCTCTTGCCATTTTTTCCGGGTTTTCTTGGTAGGTCGAACAATTTTTCTAACTTAGCCACTGGTACTTTTGCTCTCAGCGATTCCTCCAGCAACCACTCGAGGATGGCAAGGAGTTGGCGAGCAAGTGGGTGGCGGATCGTGCTGACCCGGACGAGGTGGGGCCTGACTTGGAGAGGTTCTTGCCTACTCCGGACACCACCAAGCGTACCTATGGTAAGGCCTCTTCTTTAAGTGATTGGCCGGATGACAATGACTCGGATGTTGAGGTTTTGGAGGTACTTGACCCGGTGCCTATCTCTTACGCATTCCCGGCTATTTCCAAATCTTCAGCTAACCCGGCCAGTCAGGTCCTCGACGTTCCCCCTCTCGCCACGGGTGATCGGGTCCCTGCCCCTTCCCAGAAGCGCGCGGCTACCTCGGCCGTAGCTTCGGAGGCGCCACTGCCCAAGAAGAGGCAGAAGAAATCCGGGGACAAGGCTTCAGCCAAGCTCGCGACCAAGAGCATGGTTTGGAGGGCACCCAAACCTCGGGCGGCCCCAACCTCGGACAAGTAAGTCGTTGTTCCTTTCCTATTTTCCTTTGAGTTCTTTTATCTTTGCCTTTTATATATTTCTCTTTCTTTTTATGACTTGCTATTTTTTCCTCTCTGCAGTGCTCCTAGGGTTATTCCCTAGAGCGGCCCCAGCATTTCTTCTCTGATCCGGAGTGGTTATTCTCCCCTCGCGAGGATGACGTTCGCCTACTGAGTCCTATCCACGAGGACTCCGCGGTTGCGCCTAATCAAAGCCCACCTCGTCATGAGGAGGGCAACATCGACATGGGGGGTAGAGGAGCGGCCCAGGATATGGCAATGCCAGATCTTCCTAGCTCCTCTGCTTCGCTGCCACCGCCCAACTCTGAGGTGCTAGTTTCATCGGCACCGCTCCAAAAAAATTCTTCTTCAACTCCAGTTTCTTACATATTATCAACACCAGTACCAGCAGTACCAGATCCCGCACCACAAGCACCAGCATCAGCAACACCAACAACAACATCAGCAACAACATTAGCACCAGTAGCACCAGCTTCAACACTAGCAGCACCAACCAAAGCACCAGCCCAGCGCCAAAGCCAGCAGCAGCAGTAACAGTCGCAATCAAGCCGCTAACCTTATTCGGCAATCTAGCGGCAAGAGATACAGCCCAGCGCGGCAAGAAAAAGCCTCAATCCACTGCCTCTGGATCAACGGTGTCCATTGCGGACATCTTCTAGCCATCTTCCCAGCACAATTTAGATCTGCAGCCTCGGCTCTTCTCTAGCGCCCAACCTTATTCGACAAGATCAAGAAGGCTGCCGAGCCTGCTAAGGATTCCGCTTCTGGGTCTCCAGCTGCCAGATCAGAGGGCAGTAAGCAACTGGTCCTGCATACCAGTCCAGCTGCTGCTTAGTCGGTGAGGCAGGAGGCCCACGCCAAGGGCTTGGTGATGAGGCATTCCCCTAGCGGCAAGAGCTACAGCCCAGCGCTTATTGAATATGTGGATAACTAGAATAATGCGGAGTTCATCGACCCACAAGACGATCTGCCGGAGAAGTTCGGCCTGGCGGAGTTTAGCACTCAGATGAACTCTGCCACCAAGGCTATCTCTCTGTCTGGCCGAATAATGGAGGTAATCCTTTTCTTCTACTATGCTACTTTATGTACATGAACACTTATAGATATATCCACTAGTCCCCGAGCCTCCGGGGGAGTAATTTATTACTCGGTCGGAAGCTCCTAGAGAATTTAGTGTAAGTCCTTAGCATTTTTAAATAGCTATAAACTTAGAGTCGGGTTAAGTTCCACTTGGCCCGGAGCTTGAATACTTTGAATACCCACACTCCTAGAGCTGGGTTAAGTTCCACTTTGCCCGGATCTTAAATACTTCGAATATCCACACACCTAGAGTCGGGTTAAGTTCCACTTGGCCCGGATCTTGAATACTTCCAATATCCACACACGAAGAGCCGGGTTAAGTTCCACTTGGCTCGGATCTTGAATACTTCGAATATCCACACACCTAGAGCCGGGTTAAGTTCCACTTGGCCCGGATCTTGAATACTTCGAATATCCACGCACCTAGAGACGAGTTAAGTTCCACTTGGCCCGGATCTTGAATACTTCGAATAACCACACACCTAGAGTCAGGTTAAGTTCCACTTGGCCCGGATCTTGAATACTTCGAATAACCATACACCTAGAGTCGGGTTAAGTTCCACTTGGCCCGGATCTTGAATACTTCGAATATCCATACACCTAGAGCCGGGTTAAGTTCCACTTGGCCCGGACCTTGAATACTTCGAATTACTTCCTTTTACCTGTTAACTAACAATGGCTCGTTTTTGTAGATCACCACGAAACGCCGAACAGCTGAGTTCCAGTTCCTACTAGACTCATACAAAGATCTTCGTGCCAGATATGGCAAGTTGTTGGTGGATCACTAGAAGAAGGGTAAATCTCTTTGCTTAAGTTCTTTTCATCTACCTTCCTTGGGGATATTCTTTATCTGTATTAACTTATTATCCGAACTATGCAGCCGAGGTTGAGGCTGAAAACATTATCATGCGCAAAAATTTGGCTAAAATCCAAGGTAACTTGTCTTACTTTTTTTACCACTGCGTGTTCCTCCCTTGACTTGGTAGATATTTATACCTCGGTTTCGCCGGATCAAATCACTATTGTAGCTACACTTGAAGATAGTGTGCCTATTCCTGATATGACGACACATTTTCTTGAACAAGCAGGGAAGCACCAAGCTAAATTGATGAAAAAGGATGACAAGATTGCTCAGCTGCGCCTCCAGGACTCAGAGATTACTCGGCTGAATGCTAAAATCTAGAGTCTTAAGGACCTCCACAAATCCGAGCTGGATAAGGCTGATCAGGAGTTCGCCAAGGAAAAGGAGTGTCTAACCATGCAAATTTCCAAGGACAAGGACCTATTGCAGGAAGCCGACGTAAAACTTACATCGGTGACCTCTGAATATGAAAGACTCTAGGCCAGCAGCGCCAATGTTCATGCCGAGCTCCATCGTCTCCTTTTCCGGATTTCTCGTGAGTTCCCTTCCTCTTTACCAATTCTTATTCCTCCGGGTTATGTATTGTTGCTCACTGGCCTCCATTGTTCTGTTCTCAGGCAAATTTCCAGATTGTGACTCTATTGCTGCCAGTGTCGTGGCCAGGTCTCGCCAACAACGTGGTATTCCAACAGGTCCTGCCACGGGTCAATCCCTTACAAGACGGAGGATCTGCTAGTGAGCCTCACTGCTCGCATGGAGCTGGTGAAGAACTATGGCGCATATATCATGCCGGCAGCAATGCGGATGTTTAATACTCTCTGGCCCACTGATCCCACTCCCAAGCGAAATGCTGCTTTTATAGCAACATTGATGGAGTTTGAGACTCAGCTAAACCTGTGGCGGGAATCTGCTGCATGAGCCGTAGCTGATACAGCATTGTCGTTTGTTCTCTCTTGGTATGAGGAGCTTGACCTCAATCTTCTTGAGTGCTAGCGCACCGAGTCAAAGTGGTCTAATGATCCAGAGTGCATTGCGCAGCGCAAGGATCGTGTCACGCTTGGAACGACGGGCCGAGCTATCTTGATGTATTCGATGATGCCGAGGTTTCTAAGGGCGCAGATGACGAGGAAGGTGAAGACGAGGCCTCCGAACTTGGCGATGATGCCGAAGATTCGGGAGATGAGGAGGCCAATCCTGAAGATGAAGCCAAGGCAGCACGCCGCCCACAAATGCTAAAGTACCTCCTCCGTCGGCCGATGATTCGGCTTCTGCTCCTGCTCCTTGATCGTGAAAAACACTTAACGATATTTGTCAGGTCCCCGGAATGCCGGGTGAAGATGTATTTAACCACTATGGTTTGGTTTGGCTACAATTATTGTTGTTTGCTACTAAGTTCTTAATGTCAGATTATCGTGGGTGAAGTCCCCGGGTTTCATTTTCTTATTCCCCCAATTATTGACTTGGCTCGCGTCTACCTTGATTCGGTTTTTTGACTTACGAGTCCGAGGGTCAAAAAATTGACTTAACAATACTTGAAACTATGAGATTAGCTCAAAATAATCCGACAGGAGACGAGTAAAGTAAACAGGGGGTTAGTTCAAAATAAAAAATGTTGGATCACTTAGGTTCTTTTCCTAAAGTCGTTTTTGATGTGCTTTGCAATTCCAAACTTGTTCTCTTGCTTGCCACGAAGCTAATTCTTGTTCGACAACAGCAAAGTCGAAGAGTTGGGTTTTTGGTTCTCACACATTACTAATCCTACTAAGGTGTAAGCAACCTAACCCAGCCGACTTATATAAAACATAAAAGCAAGAAAGACAATTATTATGGCAGTCCCCGAGTTTCTGCTTGGGGTGCTGAAGTTTCATTAATAAACCCATTGCCGACATACATACCGACATATGAGTAGCTCGGATACATTCACCTCTTTGTCAGGTGTAAAAAGGACGAAGTAGTGCTACATTCCATGGTCGCTTGGATTCCTCTCTGGAGTTGTCTGCCTTGTTCTTTTCCTGTGGCTGTGCATCAATAAGATAGTAGGAATCATTGTGCAAAGCTTTGCTTACAATGAAAGGTCCTTCCCATGGAGGGGATAACTTATGCATGCCAGTAGTGCGCTGCACCAGCCGGAGTACCAAATCACCTTCCCGGAAGACTCGGGGGTTTACTTTCCGCCTATGGTAGCGTCGGAGATTTTGCTGATATATGGCTGATCTGGACAAGGCCAGTTCTCTCGCTTCTTCTAGCAGATCAACATCATTTTGCCGGCCTTCGCGCACTTCGGCTTCTGTGTATTGGGTGACCCTTGGCGAATCATGCTCTATGTCGGCTGGTAGTACAGCTTCTGCCCCATATACCAGAAAGAATGGCGTGTAGCTTGTTGATCGATTCAGAGTTGTTCTTAAACTCCACAGTACTGCTGATAGTTCTTCTATCTAGCACCCCGCTGATCTTTGCAGCGGCTCTATGAGCCGGGGTTTTATCCCGGACAAGACTAGTCTGTTTGATCTTTCCACTTGCCCGTTCGATGGAGGGTGGGCCACAGAGGTGATATCTAGCCGGATCTTCTTCTCTCAGCAGAACCTTGTGAATGCTCCTTCAGCAAAATTTGTGCCATTATCAGTTATGATACTGTGGGGGTAGACACATCTCAAGATTATATCCTTGAGGAACTTTACTGCTGTTGCCCCGTCACATTTCCTGATTGGCTTCACTTCAATCCATTTAGTAAACTTGTCCACCATAACCAAGATATGGGTCATTCCTCCCTTAGCCGGTTTAAATGGTCCTACCATGTCTAGGCACCATATAGCAAATGGACAAGTAATGGGGATGGTCTTTAGTTCCGACATTGGTACATGGGTTTTGGTGGCATACCTCTAACACCCATTACATTTCCTCACCAGATCCTCTGCTTGTTCCAAAGCATTTGGCCAATAAAATCCATGTCGGAAAGCCTTTGCCACTAATTCTCTTGAAGATGCATGATGGCCACATTCCCCTTGGTGGATATCCCGGGGTATGTTAAGCCCTTCTTCCAGATCAACACATCATTGCCACATAGTGGTTACACTTCTTTTTATAGTTTGGCATTGATGATGGTGTAGGCCTTGGCTCTTCTCTGGATTTTCCTTGAGAGTACCTCATCATCTGGCAGAATTCCCTCCTTCAGGAAATCAAATATTGGCTTAGCCCAAGTGGGTATAGATCGGATGGCAAAAAGTTCCTCATCGATTTCCATCGCATCCACCGACATAACTCTAGCTGGGTTTAGTTAGACAGTCCTCGGGTTTGCTAAGGTAATCCCCAGCTTTGCCGAGGCAGTCCCCGGATTTGCTGAAGTGCCTCCCCAGTCTATTTCCATAGGTGTAGCTTCTGACCCGGAGAGAGCCGGGATATAGATTGACTTGGATTCCGGTTATGGTGTAACAGATGGTTTTCTTAAGTGCTCCAAAGCAACATTTGGTGGGATTGGTTCCCAGGATGAGCCCAACTTGGACAGTAGATCGGCTGCCTCATTTTCAATCCGAGGTATCTGATGGAGTTCGCACCCCTCGAAGAATCCGCTTATCTTTTGAACATGAAATCTGTAAAGGGCCATGTTGGCATCCAAGGCATCCCAATTGCCAGATACTTGCTGCACCACCAAATCCGAGTCTCCAAAGCACTGTATCCCATGTATACCTACTTATGTTACCACTTTGAGTCCATGCACAAGTGCCTCATATTCCGCAACATTGTTTGAGGCGCTGAAGTGGATTTGCAGGACATATTTCAACTGATCTTTCTTGGGCGAGGTAAGTACCACTTCGGCGCCTAGTCCTTCTTTCAGTTTTGATCCGTCAAAGTGCATTATCCAATAGTTGGAATCCGGCAGAGGTGGTTCGTATTGCATCTCAGCTCAGTCCCCAAAGAAATCCGCCACAGCCTGCAATTTGATCGCATCTCTTCTGTCGAACTGTGGTGCATATGGGGCCAGCTCAATTTCCCATTTTGCTATCCTGCCGCTAGCATCTTTGTTGCTCATAATTTCTGATATGGGCGCCTCACATATTACCTTGATGGGGTGTTCCTCAAAATAGTGTTTGAGTTTCTTGGCCGACATATACACGCCATACGCCATCTTTTGATAGTGTGTGTAGTTCTATTTTGAGGTCGACAATACAGCTCTTAAGTAATACACCGGCCTTTGCATCGACTTTCCTTCCTCTTCACGCTCCACTACAATTACTGCACTTACGACTCGGTTGGTCGCGGCTACATAGAGCAACATCGGCTCCTTGGGTAGTGGCATGGCTCATATTGGTGTCGTGGACAACATCTTTTTTAACTCATGGAACGCACTATCTGCTTGCGCTGTCAAGTAAATTTATCTGCCTTTTTCATTAACTGGTAGAGGGGCAAGGCCTTCTCTCCCAGCCGACATACGAACTAGCTTAACATTGCCAGGCAACCACTGAACTTCTGCACATCGTTAAGGCATTTTGGCAGTTCCATTCTCTCTATAGCCCAGATTTTCATCGGGTTAGCTTCAATACCTCGCCTAGACACAAGAAAACCGAGTAATTTCCCCGCAGGCACACTAAAAGTGCATTTTTCCATGTTAAGCTTCATCTGGAACCGTCTCAGGTTCACGAATGTCTGTCGGATGTCATCAAGGAGCGTATTGTTTTCCTTAGTTTTTATCACAACATCATCCACATAGACTTGCACATTCCGACCTATTTGGTCATGTAAACATTTCTGCAAGCATCGCTGGTACGTTGCTCCTACATTACGTAACCCGAACGACATAGTGCGATAGCAATAAGCCCCATATGGGGTAATAAACGCAGTTTTTATTTGATCATCTGGATTTAGGGGTATATGGTGGAAACCAGAATATGCATCTATGAATGACAACAGCTCACACCCCGCGGCTGAATTTATGACCTGATCTATCCTTAGCAGTGGGAATGGATCTTTCGGACACGCCTTATTCAGGTTCGTGTAATCAATGCACATACGGCATACCACTACCACATTCGGATCATCCTTCTTCTTTTCCACCAGCACCAGATTAGAGAGCCAATCTAGGTAAAGTACGTCATGATAAATCCGGCTGCAAGGAGCCTAGCTATCTCATCTCCAATGACCTTTCTCTTGTCCTCAGCAAAGCAGTGGAGAGGTTGCTTCACCGGCTTAGCACCGGGTCTTACATTCAAAGAGTGCTCGGCCAACTCCCTCGGCACACCTTGCAGATCCTGTATGGGCCAAGCAAAGATATCCCGATTCTCACGGAGGAAGTTGACGAGCTCGCTTTCCTATTTGTCGCCTAATCTGGCACCAATGGTTACGGTGCGCTTTGGGAACTGATCATCGATTGGCACTTTATTAGTGTCCTTGGTTGCTTGAATGACACACTACCATGTGGATTAGTCACGGCCGGCATATGTTGTTGCGCGGACTGAGCCAGCGCAGCCACCTCCATGATTTTCCTCTTCTCCTGAGCAATCACGGGTGACTCGGCCAGATTAGACCTGGCAGACGCACATTCAATAGAGCGCCTGAAGTCCCCGGCTATGGTTATCACTCCCTTGGCCTAGGTAATTTCATCTTCAAGTAGCTGACATGAGTACTTGCCATGAATTTGCTCAAAGCAGGCTTGCCGAGTAATGCGTGATATGCTCTTTCCAAATTTACCACCTCAAATTCCAAATTCTCAGTCCAACAATTGTCCCTCGTGCCGAATAACACATCAACCCGGACCCTTCCAATGGGTTCACAGGAGATACCAGGCATAATGCCATGGAAAGTGGTCCTAGTTACTTGAAGCATATTCTCTGAGATATCCCCAACTTGTGCATGGTATCCTTGTACATGATGTTAATGCTACTGCCATTGTCTATCAGCACCTTGGAGAACCTCACATTGAGATTCGGCCCGATGAACATCGGATCCAGGACCAGTGCATAGGTCCCAGGATTTGGCATAATTTTCGGGTGATCTTTGATACTACAAGTAATTTCCTAATCTGACCAAGGCATATACCTCACCACAGCCAGCATTACCGCATTTACCTCCATATGCTGGTGCTGCAAGCTCTTCAGGTCAGTTTTTTCTGTGGTAAACACGAAGTAGCTTTGGTGATGCTCCATGTACTCATTTCGTCCTTCATTAGCGTGGTAACCTTGGTCTTATTGCTGGTTGTTATTTACCTGATGCACCGCATCCCTTCTCTCCTGATTTTCGCACCTTGGTGGGGATGGAGGTAGCATTAGTTGCTTTCCATTCCCTTGTGAGTAATGGATGCCGAGGTGCTTCACTCTGAGGTGCTTCATTCCGAGGTGCCTGAGCATTCCCCGAGCTACCCTATTCTAGCTTCCTCATCCGCTCACACTACCGGGTCGTATGATTCGCCGGGATATTCGGACTTGGCGTATGAAACTTGCAAGGTTAGTCCAACATAGACTCGAATGTATACCTCGGACGATCCTTTCGCTCCTGTGATGACCCACAAGTATAGGGGGTGTATCGCAGTATTTTCAATAAGTAAGAGTGTCGAACCCAACGAGGAGCAGAAGGTGCTGGCTAGTGGTATGGATCAGGAATTCTCTTCAAATACTTAGCAAACGAATTTTTAGGGGTTTTTGATAAATCAAGTAAACGAAGTACGAGTAAATAAAAGACAGTAGGAATAAATGCAGGAAGTGGCCCAATCCTTTATGGAGCAAAGGACAAGCCGGTTGTATTACTTAAGATGACCAAACGTTCTCGAGGACACATGGGAAGACTGTCAAGTGCTTTCGCTTCATATAGTTGATTAATCATCTTTAGCTTGCTAAGTGTTGTGTGGGTGAACCTATGCTAATGTACCGACCTTCCTAGGTCTAATACATACTTGTGATTATACCCCCTGCAAACATCCGTAAGTACAAGCAAGTAATTAAGGTAGAAACCTAACCACAGCTTTAAACTCTAAGACCCTTACGTCCCTTGTGCAATGGTTTCCTAACGGGCGTTCAGGTTTCTGTCACTCCGGCAACCCCTACGATTAGTAGCCAAATACACAATGCATTCCCCTAGGCCCATATAGGTGAAGTTTCATGTAGTCGATGTTCACATGACACCACTAGAAGAAGTACACCACAACTTAAATATCAAACTATTGAATCTTTCTCAACACAACAACACTACTAACAACATGATTTCTCCCATGTCCTCAAGAACAAAACGAACTACTCACAAGATATGATTTCTCCCATGATCAGAGATGGAATAATGATGTATAACAATCTGAACATAAACATTAAATGGTTCACTCAATAGCAAGATTTCCCCTCTGAACTATGCAAGAGTAATCAACACTGAGAAAGTTTCCCCTCTGAACTATGCAAGATTCAACCCAATTGTTACAGAAATATGGAGATGGTGATAAGGGTGCTGATGGTGATGATGGTGGTGATGATCATGATGATCCCGATGAAGTCCAGCTTGATGGTGGTGTTGATGGCGACGATCTCCCCTCTCCGGGAAGGCATTCCCCCAGCAGAAATCTTTCTGCCGGAGAGATCTTTCTCTCTCGGTGTTTTCCACCCCGCACAGGCGGCAGAATCTTTCTATGGCCGCTCCCCGAGTCTTAGGGTTTCAGGAGGATAATATATGCTAGAGGGGAGTGCCAGGGGTGGACCAGGGCGGCCACACCACCTGGTGGCGCAGCCTAGGCTGGCCCACACCAGGGGGGTGGTGTGGGCCCCCTGTGGCCCATCTCCAACCCCCTTCTGGCTTCCTTCGTCTTCTGGAAAAATAGGATTTTCCGTATATTTTTCCGGATTTTCTGATTTTCATGAATTTTGCCTCCAAACAGCACCTTTTCCATCAGAATCCTGACTGCATCGGTCCATGCTCCAAAAGTCATCAACCATGCAAAAATAGATGAAATAACATAAGTATCACCTCTTAATATGAAATATATCAATGAATAACAGTGAATTATGACATAGAATAGTGATGCAAAATGGACGTATCACCTCCCCCCAAGCTTATACTTCACTTGTCCCCAAGCGAAACCGAGCTCAATAAACATGGCCTCAGGTTTATGGAGTGAAGAGTCGATAAAAGAATACGGACAAGAAGCATCACATTCATCAATACATAGATCATAATAGAAGACAACTCACTATTATATAACTTAACTTGCAATAAGTAAAGGAAACACAATAAAGATACATAAAGTGAATCATAATTGGTAATGGCAAACTTAGCTCTTGGTCGAAGAATAGTTGATAATTTGCTGGAGTTCACAAATAACTGGTTTTTCAATGATAGCTTTCAAAGTAGTAAACATCAAGATAAGAGCAATGTGCAAAACAAGGAACATAAGAAACATGATTAAATAAATCATCATATGAATGAATGAAACACAACAACTCAAAATACTTGCTGAGGTAGAAGGGAGTAGGTCTACTGACTCAACTAAAAGGTAAAAGAAAGGCCCTTCGCAGAGGGAAGCAGGGATTGAAAGTTTCATAAAGAGCTCCCAAAAATTATGATACTTACTAGCTTTCATCTCTCATTGCCCCTATCATAGGCATCTTTTGGTGATTAAGGTTAAAGTGACACAACTAAGAGGATATGCTTGACAAGTTATAAATTGGAGTCCCATGCCCCTTACTTATGAGTACCGAACCTCATGCTACTCAACTTCAGTCACGAGTAAGCTCTTGTCATTATAAATGCATGTGTATCATTGAGAACCGCCAATGGGGTACCCCTTGCACATGACACAGGAGCTATCCCATAATCAAAATGACAAGGCAAGCAGACAGTGGGCATCTCAGTGATCTTTTTATTTGCTATTTGCATAGGTTTTTATTGAGGATGCTTCATACAATGCTCACTATAGTTATGCTATAAGTTTCCACCATTAATAGGCATGGCTTAGGCTAGCGGCCTAGGCGTTTCTCTAACACACATATAAACTCCATGATCCTACAAGTTCCACTTTTATTTCACACCGCAGAGATTTATAAGCAAAAGAACATGATATCAACTAGGTACAAAGTACCATGGAAGTGTTGAAAGCGTTCCCCATGATACATGGTTCTGCTAACTTCAACTCATAAAGCGCAAGTATATATGCAACGAAGAAGGACCCAATGGTTCAGGCTATTAGATGCAAGAAAATTAAAGTGTGCCATCAAGTTCGTGAGAGCCTTAATCACTAATTTTCACATAACAAGTTTAATTTGGAAGGTAGACAAAACAAGAATTTACTTGGAATAGCAATAGTGCTAATAGGTAGGTATGGTGGACCCAAATGGCATAGGTTTTGGTTTAAGGGATGGATGCACAAGAAGAATTCCCTCTTAGTATAGCATTTTGGCTACCAAGGTTGCGTAGCAAGTATAAGAGTTAAAGGAAACAACCAAACATACAAGTGATAAAAACAAACATGCAATCTTCCTTGGAAGCACAAAAGATCTTAACTAGAGAATACTAAACTTATGAGCAAATCAAGAAATAAAGATGATGAAATTATTTTTCTTATGGTCCACCTAGGCCGCGCCAGGGCATGGTGTGGGCCCCCTAGCCGCCCACCGACCTTGCCCTCTAGCCTATAAGAAGCCTCCCGAGACAGAAACCCTAAATCATCAATCAGAAATCCACGAAAAGTTCCGCAGCGCCGCCGCTACCGAAGGGGAGATTCGGGGGACAGAAAGTCTCTGTTCCGGCATCCTGCCGGGACGGGGAAGTGCCCCCGTAGCCATCTCCATCGATCTCCACCGCCATCTCCATCACCATTGCTGATTCCCATGATGAGGAGGGAGTAGTTCTCTCTCGAGGCTAAGGGTTCTACCGGTAGCTATGTGTTCATCTCTCTCTCTATGCATGATCATATTGTGATCATGAGCTTGTAATCTATAGATCTACCTTGCTACTCAAGTGCTTTATTAGATCTCTGCTCTCCCCATGTGTGTGAAAGTGACAGCGTGCTCACCATGGTGGCACTTAGGCTAGAGATTACAAATACTTGTTATGAGTTATATTTGGAGTTGGATGTCTTTATGAAATTGTGGTGTTTGTTGGAACCATCTAGTGCTCAAGGTGATAGTGTGGGGTTATCTAGATGGGAAAGGCTTACTTTGAGGTGTACTGTTATAGCCCTATCATCGATTAGAGTGTCCAACTGGAGAGTAGTTAAGAGTAGTATCATGAAGATAATATATTTATGAGAGAGTGTTCACTAGTGAAAGTATGATCCCTAGGCCTTGTTTCTAAGCATTGAAACACCGTCTGCAATTAGATCTGTTACATGTTTGCTTGCTTCCTTCTTTATTTCAGTTTTACTTTAGTCTTTTCCATGCCACCAAGCTATTTTTTATCACCGTTACCACTTATAATTATCCATACCACTTGTATTTCACTATCTCTTTGCCGAACTAGTGCACCTATACACCTGACAAGTGTATTGGGTGTGTTGGGGACACAAGAGACTTCTTGTATCTTGATTGCAGGGTTGCTTGAGAGGGGATACCTTTGACCACTTCCTCCCTGAGTTTGATAAACCTTGGGTGATCCACTTAAGGGAAAACTTGCTGCTGTTCTACAAACCTCTGCACTTGGAGGCCCAACAACTGTCTACAAGAATAGAAGTGCGTAGACATCAAGCTATTTTCTAGCGCTGTTGCTGGGGAGGAAAGGTAAAAGGTACTCACATCCTCCGGTGTGAGTTCTCGAAGTTATTTCCTTTAGATTCTGCAATTTTGTCTTTTTGTTTCTTGTTTTCACTAGTTAGGATTAATGGAAAACAACAAAAAATTAGAGAGCTTTTTAGTCTTTTTCCTAATGTAGAACATTAATTCTTTGAAAAGAAAGTTAAAAAACCCTTGGAACCTTCTTTGCATGCTAATAGCAATGTTATTAGTATGAACCTTTTGAACACCTTTGTTACCAATGCTATGGAAACGTCTAATCTTGGGGAAGTTATTTCTTATGAAAATGATCTTTTTACTTCCCCAGTTTTAAAGAAGAAAATTTGCTCTAATGATACTTTATCTCCCATATGTGGTAATTCTAATGATAATTTTAAGATACCTACAAGAATTATTGGTCGTGTTATGGATAACTACTATTTTGGAGATGGAACTGTCCATCCCGGTGATCATTTGCTCTTTATACACGAATTATGCGGGTTGTTCAAGTGTGCAGGTATTACAACAGATCACGTCAAGAAGAAGTTATTCTCTTTATCACTTAGGGGCAAAGCAAGGGAGTGGTATGAGCTACTGGATGATCCTCGTCATTTGGAGTGGAAGGAACTTGAATCTCTCTTTTACTCTAAATTTTATCCTCCTCATGAAATTCATAAAGATAGGAATTACATTTATAATTTTCATCCACATGATGGAGAAAGTATTGCCCAAGCATGGGGGAGATTGAAGTCACTAATTCTCAAATGTCCCATTCATGAGCTCCCCAATAATACTGTTATTAATAATTTCTATGCAAGGCTTTTAGGACATTACAAGGACTATCTAGATACTTGTCTAGAGGGATCCTTCACAAGTAAGGAGGTCAAAGCTAAGTGGGATCTTCTTGAAACAATTCAAAGCAATACCGAAGATTGGTATAACAACAAAGGTAAAGAACCAGGTATAAACTATGAGTATGATTGCATTAAGTCTTTCGCTGAAACTGCTGATTTTCAAGAGCTTAGTGCTAAATATGGTCTTGATCCTCAAATTCTTTTTGATTGTTATAGAACCTTTGCTTCTCATATTAATGCTCCTAAAGAAAAATGGGACATGTATCATGAGCCTTATAAAGACACTTGCATGGAAAATGAAATTGTTATTAATGATAGCAATAAACACGCTCAAACCTCTGAAAGTACTACTTCTTATAAGCATGTTAATTTTTGTGGAATACATAGACATTGTGAGAATAATCAAACTGAAGAAGAATATTGTATCACCCACAGGAATGAAAAAACTAGAACGTGGTATAGGGCTCTAAGTGATCTTGGTAAAAATGTTTGTGCCCTCTATCCTTTTATTTGTGAACTTTGCTTTGAAGTGGGTCATTTCAATTTTCAATGCTCAGGCCATAATAATAGCACTTCTAATCCAATGAGTACTGCAAGTTTGTATTGTGATGACATGATCACTCCTAATCAGCATGATGAACTTACATTATTTTTGGGGTGTGAAGAGTTATCAAGAAAAACCTCTTTGGTAGATATGGGTGCTTTTGATATGAATAGTGTCATGCATGGTTGTCATCTTTATTGTGTTGATAATTGCCACACAAATACTTACACACAAAATATTATAAAAGATGAGATCTTACCAAAATATGACATGACTAAAATGTGTTTTGGTCTTATTAATGAAAAGGAGGAATCCTCCAAAGTTTCTTCTATTGTCTCTAACAATGAATCAGGGTATATGGAGAAGCTTCCTTTAAAGCCTCTCCCTCCTAAAGAGAAGAAGAAAAAGAAGAGGAGGAGTAAAAGGAGAGAGGAAACGGTATTTTCCCCTAAGCATGTTGCTCCTATTATAGTTTTTGATGAGTCTGAACTCGATGATGTTCCTATGCCTATTACCTATAGTAGTGATCATGATTGGGAAAAGCACACTACTTTTGATATTGATAATCTCTTCAGTACCAATTCCGAAAACGATGATATTAATAATTGCTATACTATTAGTGCTATCCATGATCCTTCCAATGATGATATGTTTACAAATGAACACACTTGGGAAGATAACTATTATATTGCTTATGATGATTCTATACCTCCAATATATGATGATTGCAATGATGATTATGATATTTTCAGCCCACCTACTATTGAGGAGGAAATTAATTATGATTACAATATCCCTCCTATATTTGATGATTATGGAGATGAGAATAATAATGATAGCTATTTTGTTGAATTTTCTCCCACTACAATTAATAAGAATGACTATGTTTATGTGGGGAGTATTAATTCTTTTATGCATGTGGATCATGATAAGAATGTTTTATGTGATAGCTATATTATTAATTTTATTCATGATGCTAGTGAAAGTTATTATGACAGAGGGAAATATGGTTTTATGCATCTCAATAATATTAAGTTTCCCCTATTTATGTTGAAAGTCTTGAAGTTGTACTTGTTTTGCTTTCCTATGCTTGTTGCTTTGTGCTTTCATGACTTGTTTCTTTACAATATTCCTATGCATAGGAAGTGGGTTAGACTTAAATGTGCTTTGAATTTGCTTCTTGATGCTCTCTTTTACTTCAATTCATATTTCTTATGTGAGCATCTTCTCAAACTATCAAGCCTAACTTAAAGGCGTTAAAGAAAAGTACTTATTGGGAGATAACCCAAAAGTTTTAGATGAGTCTTGTAAGTTATTACCTCAGTAATAACCTCTCCTTATCCTTTTTATTTGCTTTTTGTGCCAAGAGTAACCTCTAATGAGAGAGAAGTAATGATTGGGAAAGTTGCCGAAACAGATTTCTGTGCTTTACCGTAAAAATTCGTGTAAAAGCTCTGTATGTCGGATTGAGCTGTAATGTTTTGTGCTTCTGCCCCAGGTTGTTATCTAACTTTCGTTAGTTCAACACTTTTTGATTTGAGCAACAGAAGGTCTTCGAAAAAATTCATCTTTACCTGTTGGTCTGTTTTGACAGATTTCTGCCATTTTCTGCATTTGCTTCTTGTTGGTTCCTTTTTGAGTTCTTTTGGGGAATTGAGCTTTTTGAGGGAAGTGCTACAGTAGGTAGTGTTTTAATGGAAGTTTATTTGGTGTTATAACTGAACCTTAAGACTTATTATCTTGAGTGCACTAATGTTGCTAATAAAGATTGTGTGAAGTTTTGTATGAAGGAAAAATTTCAGGTGTATGGAAGGAATGAGCAATGAGATGAAGGATGGAATAAAGCTCAAGCTTGGGGATGCCACGCGTGTCACCCCAAGAAATATCCAAGAAGTACAAGCGTCAAAGCTTGGGGATGCCCAAGGCATCCCCTTCTTCATCAATAAAAATCCCAGGTTTCTTCCAAACGCTTAATTTTTATTGTTTCACGCACAGTTGTGTTATTCTTGGAGCATCTTCTTTTTCGTTTTCGTTTTGGTTTTTCATTTTCTTTGGTTTTCTTAGTTTTCTGAATAAATTGGTTGGACCCCCTCTTTCATACATTTGTTTGCAAATAGTTTGGTTTGGTTTGGAAAAGAGTAGGAAAGTTCATGCTTATGTGGTAAAAAGAGCTCGTTTTTGACAGTGGCCTATGCTTTGTCATGCCATGCTTGATATTGTTTTGGCTTTATGGTTAGTATTATTTGCTTTAGCATGACTTGTTATAAACAATTGAGATTGCTTAATGTGCCTTGGACGAATCATGCGTTGTTTTAGCATATTAAAGCATAGTATAGTGGTATTCTCCTTTGATGCTTTATTTGGGTTGACTTGGCGCATGCTCACACCATGTTATGACTATCTCAAGTCACCATAGCCTTTATGATCCTTTAGTTTTCAACTTGTAGTATCACTTTTTTCTTTGATCAATGATGTTTTGTCGCTCTGCATGATTATGGCCATTATTGCTCTCTTAGTTTGTCGCTCCCAGTCTTTTGCTAGCCTCCACAACCAAGTATGAGTTCCCAGTGATTAAAGCTCTCACGAACTTGATGGCACACTTTACTTTTCTTGCCCTTAATAAACTTGAACCATTGTGTTGTCTATGTTGTATATGCTTGCACTTATTTGTTGGGAATTAGCAGAACCATGCTTTCATGGGGAACGCTTTCAACATTGCACTTGGTACTTGTACCTAGTTGATATCATGCTCTTTTGTATATGGATGTCGTCGGTGTGAAATGAAATGGGAGCTTGTAAGTCCATGGAGTTATGTATATGTGTTAGAGAAACGCCTGGGCCGCTGGTCTAATCCATGCTGACATGGTGGAAACCTGCAGCGTAACCATAATGAGCTGTATATGAAGCATTCTTCTTATAAAAAAAAGAGTCCTATATTGAGAAAAAAGAGATACTGTGAAAAGAGGAAAGAGAGAAAAAAGCACCATATTCCCATGGTAAATAAGAAGAATGTTGAGATGCTCGTTGTCTGCTTGCCTTGTCATTTTGATATGGGGATTCTTCCGTATCATCGGGCAAGGGGTACCCCGTTGGCGGTACTCTATGATACACATGTACTTACGATGACAAGAACTTACCGGTGACTAAACTTGAGTAGCATGAGGAGCGGCCCTCGTATACAAGGGACATGAGATTTCTAACTTATACTTCGTCAAGCATGTACACCATAGTTTGTTCACTTTAACCTTAATCACCTTAAAGATGCTTATGATAGGGGCAATGAGAGCTGAAAGCTATAAGTACCATAATTTTTGGAAGCTCTTTATGAGACTTGAATCCCTACTTCCTTCTATGAAGGCCTTTCTTCCACCATTATATTGAGTCTCCACCTTCTATCTTTATGCACCTACTTTGAGAGCATAGTGGCCATTCTTAGTTCTATGTGCATTGTCCCAAGACTAGTTGATTGATGCATAACTTGTTATTGCTTGTTTTAAGCTATTGTATCTAGTCACTCTTATGAACTTTGAAGGTGTCCTATGCATTTATATTTGCTACTCTATGAGGGACAAGCTCAATACTATTATGCCATGTTTTCTTTGTGTGAAACAAACAAACGTCTTGCAAAGCATTGTTATTCATGAATCTTTTGTTTGTGCCTTTTTATGTTGCATCATAGTTTCTTTGTCTTATTGCTAGAACTTTGTCTTTCATGTTATGATTGAAGTACTTTGATCCCAGCTTTCAATGTTTTACAAATACTTTGATCAAGTTTATGATGGTGCATGTCACCTCAAAAATTATTCTTTCTTTTTATCACTTACCTACTCGAGGACGAGCAGGAGTTAAGCTTGGGGATGTTGATACATTGCAAATGTATCTATAATTTTTGATGTTCCATGCTTGGTTTTATCTACTTTCTTGTGTTTTGTTCCAACTTTGGAGTACTTTTCATATGATTTCTTGGACTAACCTATTAACAAGATGTCATAGTGCCAGTTGCCTATTTTCTGCTGTTTTTGGTTTCAGGAAGTCAGAAAATGAATATTCTCGGAATTGGACGGGACAAAAGCCAAAGTTACTATTTTCCTGGAAGACTCGCAGAGCCAGAAGGAGAGTCGGAGAGGGGCCATAGGGTGGCCACACCACCCCTAGGCGCGGGTCCACCTAGGCCGCGTCAGGGCATGGTGTGGGCCCCCGGGCCGCCCACCGACCTTGCCCTCTAGCCTATAAGAAGCTTCCCGAGATAGAAACCCTGAATCATCAATCAAAAATCCACGAAAAGTTCCGCAGCGCCGCCGCTACCGAAGGGGAGATTCGGGGGACAGAAAGTCTCTGTTCCGGCATCCTGCCGGGACGGGGAAGTGCCCCCGTAGCCATCTCCATCGATCTCCACCGCCATCTCCATCACCATTGCTGATTCCCATGATGAGGAGGGAGTAGTTCTCTCTCGAGGCTAAGGGTTCTACCGGTAGCTATGTGTTCATCTCTCTCTCTATGCATGATCATATTGTGATCATGAGCTTGTAATCTATAGATCTACCTTGCTACTCAAGTGCTTTATTAGATCTCTGCTCTCCCCATGTGTGTGAAAGTGACAGCGTGCTCACCATGGTGGCACTTAGGCTAGAGATTACAAATACTTGTTATGAGTTATATTTGGAGTTGGATGTCTTTATGAAATTGTGGTGTTTGTTGGAACCATCTAGTGCTCAAGGTGACAGTGTGGGGTTATCTAGATGGGAAAGGCTTACTTTGAGGTGTGCTGTTATAGCCCTACCATCGATTAGAGTGTCCAACCGGAGAGTAGTTGAGAGTAGTATCATGAAGATAATATATTTATGAGAGAGTGTTCACTAGTGAAAGTATGATCCCTAGGCCTTGTTTCTAAGCATTGAAACAATGTCTGCAATTATATTTGTTACATGCTTGCTTGCTTCCTTCTTTATTTCAGTTTTACTTTAGTCTTTTCCACGCCACCAAGCTATTTTCTATCACCGTTACCACTTATAATTATCCATACCACTTGTATTTCACTATCTCTTCACCTAACTAGTGCACCTATACACCTGACAAGTGTATTGGGTGTGTTGGGGACACAAGAGACTGATGGGTTTCGCGGCATAGTAAATCAAAATTTTCTACGGATGCGAACAGAGGGAAAGCCAAGATCTAATCTAGGAGATGCAAACAACGAGAGAGATTGGATTAGATCTTCATACCCTTGAAGATTCGCACAGCGGAACGTTCGTCGGAACGTGGGTGATGTAGTCGTACTCGCTTCTCCTCCTCGCGATCCGATCCGATCTAGCACCACAAGTGGCGGTGCCTCCGTGAGATGCACACGTGCAGCACCTCGACGTCTCCTCCTTCCTCGGACCAGCAAGTATGGTGGAGAGACAGATTGGATCTACAGCACGACGGCGTGGTGTATATGGTGGAGAATTTCTGCCGCAGGGCTTCGCCTACAAACAGTCGGGAGGGAGAGAGGAAGGCAGCAGGGCTACTAGGGTTTGGAGGAAGGTGTGTGAGAGGGGGAGGGGGCGCACCAGCCCTCTATATATAGAGGGGGGGTGCGGACAGCCCTTGCCCATCCTCCAAGCCTATCTCTAGTTTAAACGATTTAAACTTATCCCTTATCTAGAAACCCTATCTCTAGTTTAAACGATTTAAACTTATCCCTTATCTAGAAACCCTATCTCTAGTTTAAACGAGTTTAAACTTATCTAGGATCGGCTGGGCCCTATGGGGCCTTGTGCCCCTGGCCCAATGCGGCCAGGACACTCCCTCATAGGCCCATGCCCCCTCCCGGAAGGTGGGGCCACGTTGGTCCCCTTCCGGAAGGTTCTAGAAGCTTTCGGTACAATACCGATTAACCCGGAACAATTCCGAACTCCAAAAACTGCACTGCCTTATATGAATCTTATTCTCCGGACCATTCCGGAACCTCTCGTGATATCCCGGATCCCATCCAAGACTCCGAACAAAAATTCATAAACCAATTATCCAATCTATCCTAGCGTCGAGACACGTTAAGTGTGTGACCCTGCGGGTTCGAGAATATGCAGACATGATCTTCTATCAATAATCAACAGCGGGGTCTGGGCACCCATATTGACTCCCACACATTCATCGATGATCATATCGGATGAACCACGATGCCAGGATTCAATCAATCCCATATATATATTCCCTTCGTCTCGCGATATTTTACTTACCCGAGATTCGATCGTCGGTATCGTCATACCTAGTTCAATCTCGTTCACAGCAAGTACTTTACTTGTTCCGTAATCCGATATCACTTTGTGATTAACTCCTTAACCACATGCTTGCAAGCGGTGTTGATATCGATTACCGAGTGGGCCCGAAGTATATCTCTCCGACTTGGGAGGGACAAATTCCATCTCGATACATACAACCCAACAGATACTTTCCGATCACCTGAGAGACACCTTTATGATCACCCTCTCATAGGATGACGTTTGATGACCTCAAAGCTTTCTTCCGATACCAGGGAGTTGCATTATCTCATGGTCTAAGGAATACAATATTTGACATAAGAAAAGCTTCGCAAAGACGAACACGATTACACGATCTAATTGCTTCGCTTAGTTTGGGTCTGTCCACCATATCATTCTCCCAATGATATGATCTCATTATCAATTGACAACTCATGTCTATGGTTAGGAAACCTTAACCATCATTGATCAATGAGCTAGTCCATAGAGGCATACTAGGGACACGGTGTTGTTCATAAACCACACAAGTATTAAAGTTTCCGCTTAATACAATTCTAGCATGGAATATAAACTTTATCATGAACAAGAATTGTAATAATAACATCTTTATTATTGCCTCTAGGGCATAATTCCAACAGAGACTTCTTGTATCTTGATTGCAGGGTTGCTTGAGAGGGGATACCTTTGACCACTACCTCCCTGAGTTCGATAAACCTTGGGTGATCCTCTTAAGGGAAAACTTGTTGCTGTTCTACAAACCTCTGCACTTGGAGGCCCAACAACTGTCTACAAGAATAGAAGTGTGTAGACATCAATGTGATACCGTGGCACTCCCCCAAGCTTGGAACAAACCAAGGGGATGCCAAACCTAATGACAAATTACTCCTTTGGTGGTGGTGGTATCCTCTCGATGAGCTTCTTGACCAATTTTCCCAAGTCCTCGATCTCGAAGGTGAGGGTACGAATCAACTCCGAGTTGTGCTTGATGCGGTGCATGATCATGTCAGATTGTGGATCCCAACTCTTGTGATTCTTTTTCCGTTCTTCCCTCTTGGAGTCTTCTTTTCCTGCAAGGTTATGGATAAAGGTATGGAAGGGACTCTTGGTGCTTGGAGAAGGTGTCCTTGGAGCCAAACAGTGATGTGGAGGTTTCCCTCCAGTTGACATCCGTGTAGTGCTTCTGATCCTAGCAGGGTTCGCCACCACTCCAATGCTAACGATGGTAGTGCCGGTGTGCTTTGCATCATCTTCTCCTTCACTCTTGATCTCTTTCCCCTTCCCGGGGTCTTGGAGATCCTCCTCCATAGGCTCCTTCCCTTTATCCTTGGCAGACACCATTGTGCTTCTAAACTTTCGAAGAGTATGTCCTGGCAGAAATAGATCAAAACGAAAACACGGCGAAAACACAATATACGAACCTCGGGAGATCTGGGGGATTATATATTACGAAGTTTCATGACGAAAGGAAGGTACTGGGAGAAAACGGGTCGGAGACGGAGTCTGGGGTGGCCACACCACCTGGTGGCACGACCAGGGGTGGGCCCGAGCCACAGGGTGGTGTGAGCCACCATGGCTCCGTTTCCGTCCCCTTTCGCTTCGTAGCTTTCTATATTGACTAAAAACTACAAAAATATAGTTGGATAGTGTTTTCGTGGAACTTTTCTTACCAGAACTATTACCTATTTGAAAGCGGACTTTGCAGGTCTCTGAATTTGGTCCTTGATAAATTTTTCCGGAGTTATAACTTGAAAGTCATCAACATATTCATTGTAAGAATCCCCAGCAATATAGTGTTTGAGTCACTGCCCATTCACTACTTGTGTAGTATTATCTTTTAAAGAAGAAATTTGTATTGCTCCTGAACGGTATACTTCTTCAATAATGAAAGGTCCTTCCCATTATGACAGTAGCTTTCCTGCAAAAAATCTGAGACAAGACCTATACAATAGAACTTTCTCACCAACATGAAATTCTCTCTTAAGTATTCGCTTGTCATGCCATCTTTTAACTTTTTCCTTAAAGAGCCTAGCATTTTCATAGGCTTCACTCCTCCATTCATCTAAAGAACTTAAGTCAAATAATCTTTTCTCACCAGCGAGCTTACAATCTCTATTCAGTTCTTTAACTGCCCAATAATCTTTGTGTTCTAATTCTAAAGGTAGGTGACAAGCTTCCCCATAAACCATTTTATAAGGAGACATCCCCATTAGATTTTTGTAGGCAGTTCTATAAGCCCATAAAGCATCATTCAACTTTTTAGCCCAGTTTTTTCTAGATCTATTAACAGTCTTTTGCAAGATGGATTTAATTTCTCTATTTGATAACTCTACTTGCCCGCTAGTTGGGGGGTGATAAGCTGAAGCAATTCTATGATTAACATCATATTTAGCAAGGGTCTTTCTAAAACCACCATGAATGAAATGAGAACCCCCATCAGTCATGAGATACCTAGGCACTCCAAACCTAGGAAAGATAACATCCTTAAGCATTTTTAGAGAAATTTCCCTGTCAGCACTCTTCATAGGAATGGCTTCTACCCACTTAGTAACATAATAAACGGCAACAAGAATATGACTATAACCTTTCGAGGGAGGGAAAGGACCCATAAAGTCAAATCCCCAGCAATCAAAGGGTTCAATAACTAGAGAGTAGTTCATAAGCATTTCATTGCGTCTAGAAATATTACCAACACGCTGACATTCATCACAAGATAAAAAAATATTTCTTGCATCTTTAAAAAGGGTAGGCCAGTAGAAACCAGATTGTAGCACCTTTTGTGCAGTTCTATCTCCTGCATGATGTCCTCCATAAGCACTACCATGACATTTACGCAATATCTCCTTTTGTTCATATTCTGGAACACATCTTCGCATAATACCATCCACTCCTTCTTTGTATAATTGTGGGTCATTCCAAAAATAATGCCTCAAATCATAGAAGAACTTCCTTCTTTGCTGAGCTGTAAAAGTTGGAGGCAAATACTTGGAGACAATAAAGTTAGCATAATCAGCGTACCAAGGGCTCCCTCGCGAGCTTACCCCTACTTCGGCTAACTGTTCATTTGGGAAACTATCATTAACAGGCATAGGGTCAAAAGAGATGTTTTCCAATCGAGATAAATTATCAGCTACAGGGTTTTCAGCACCTTTCCTATCTACTATATGTAGATCAAACTCTTGTAAAAGCAACACCCATCTAATAATCCTAGACTTAGCGTCCTTCTTCGTCATAAGGTATTTAATAGCAGCATGATCGGTATGAATAGTGATAGCTAGAAATTCTTTTTCCGTAGTAGCATAATTCCTTTGAGCAGCATCTAAAGTCTTACTAGCATAATGAATAATGTATAACTTTTTATCAATTCGTTGCCCAAGGACAACACCTACAGCAAAATCACTAGCATCACACATTATTTCAAAGGGTAAAGTCCAATCAGGTGGTTGAACAATAGGGGCTGTAGCTAAAGCCTTCTTAAGAGTTTCAAAAGCTTCCTTACAATCATCATCAAAACTGAAGGGTACATATTTTTGAAGAAGATTAGTGAGGGGTTTTGATATCCTAGAAAAGTCTTTAATAAACCTTCTATAGAAACTAGCATGACCAAGGATACTACGAATACCTTTGATGTCTCTTGGGCATGGCATCTTCTCAATTGCCTCAACCTTAGCTCTATCAACTTCTATGCCTCTTTCAGAAACTTTATGCCCAAGGACAATCCCTTCATTAACCATGAAGTGGCATTTCTCCCAATTAAGAACAAGATTAGTTTCTTCACGTCTCTGCAAAACTTTATCAAGGTTGTGCAGACAATTATCAAAAGAAGTTCCATAGACAGAAAAGTCATCCATGAACACTTCTACAATTTCCTCACAAAAACCATGAAAGATAGCAGACATGCATCTTTGAAAAGTAGTAGGAGCATTACATACACCAAAAGGCATACGTCTATAAGCATAAGTTCCATAAGGGCATGTAAAAGTAGTTTTTTCTTGATCTTGTTGTTTAACAGCAATTTGAGAGAAACCAGAATAACCATCAAGAAAACAAAAATGGCTCTTTTTAGACAACCTTTCCAACATTTGATCAATAAAAGGAAGCGGTAGTGGTCTTTCTTAGTAACTTTATTGACTTTTCTAAAATCAATGCACATCCTATAGCCTACTACTATTCTTTGGGGAATAAGCTCATCATTATCATTAGGAACAACGGTAATACCTCCTTTTTTAGGAACACAATGAACAGGACTAACCCATTCACTATCAGCAATAGGGTAAATAATACCAGCATCAAGGAGTTTCAATACCTCATTCCTTACCACTTCCTTCATCTTAGGATTTAAACGTCGTTGGTGCTCTACTACTGGCTTTGCATCTGGTTCTCTATTGATAGAATGTTGTCATATAGTAGGTGAAATCCCTTTTAAATCATCTAGAGTATAGCCCATAGCTCCTCGGTGTTTCTTCAAAACCTCCAATAACCTTTCTTCTTCCTTTCCTGAAAGTTTAGAGCTAATAATAACAGGATATATCTTTTTATCATCAATATAAGCATATTTAAGATCATCAGGGAGAGGTTTTAGATTGAAGACCGGATCCTTTTTAGGTGGTAACATGGTACCCAAGTCTTCTACAGGCAAGTTATGCTTAAGCATCTTGGGTTGACTACGGAGAATCTCGTTAATCTCATTCCTTTCTTCCATGAAGATCTCACTTTTGTGATCTTCCATAAATTGCTGCAAAGCATTGTTAGGAGCAAGAGAGATAGAAGCAAGTTGTTCAACTCTAAAATCCTCATTATGGGTTTCCTCTTAACAGGGCTCTTTAGTAAATTTTGAATAATTAAACTCGTAAGATTCCCCATCAAACTTAGTCAAGATTTTCTCCCTCTTGCAATCTATAATAGCTCCACAAGTACTCAAGAAAGGTCTACCAAAAATGATAGGAAAAGTTTTACTAGCAGCTGAACGAAGTACTAGAAAATCAGCAGGATACTTAATCTTACCACAAAGAACTTCCACATCTCGTACAATACCAATTGGAGAGATGGTCTCTCTATTAGCAAGGTGAATAACCACATCAATCTCTTCCAATTCGCAGGGACTGATTTCATGCATAATTTCTCTATAAAGCTTATAAGGAATAGCACTAGAACTTGCACCAATATCACATAAACCATAATAGCAATGATCAACAATTCTAACGGAAAGCACAGGGACACTAGCTTTTTTTAATTCTATTAGGATGTGAAACAATATTAGAAGCATCCTCACAAAAAACTATGTGTCCATCTTCTATGCTTTTAGTGACAAGGTCTTTCACAATTGCTACCACAGGTTCAACATTTATTTGTTCATCAGGTTTTACAGTTCTCTTTTCACTTTTAGTGATTACATTAGTTATCATAGGATGATCCTTTACCTTATCTGGGAAGGGAATCTTCTCGATATAAGGTTCAGGTAAGATGTGATCAATAGTGCAATACTCAGCACTCCCAACAGGAACACAATCAACAATATCTTTATAAGGTACATGGTACTTGTTCCATCCCCTTTTTGGAATTTCAATATAAGAAGCAAAATCCCTAAAGCAATTCGTAATAACTTGTAAATCAAGACCATAAGCATTACTAATATTTTGAAAGTCATCAGTTCCCATAAAAGATTCAATGCATTCATAATCATAATTTATACCTGACTTTCTTCCTTTGTCGTTCTCCCAGGCTTCAGCATTGTCTTGAATACGGTCCAGAAGGTCCCACTTAGCTTCTTCTTCCATGTGAGTGAATGATCCAGCACAAGAAGAATCCAATAAATCCTTGTCATGTAGAGGGAGCCTTGCATAAAAGTTATTGATAATAACATTGTTGGGGAGCTCATGAATGGGACATTTGAGCATTAGTAACTTCAATCTCCCCCAAGCTTGAGTTGTACTCTCTCCATCAAGAGGCAAAAAGTTGTATATTTGATTCCGATCTTTATGAATCTCACTAGGAGGATAAAACTTTGAATAAAAGAGAGGCACCATTTCCTCCCATTCCAGAGCTTTACCATTCTTTAGCAGCTTATACCATTCCTCAGCTCTTCCTTTCAGTGAAAATGATAATAACTTCTTCTTAACTTGATCTGTAGTAATACCTGCACACTTGAACAACCCGCATAATTCGTGTATAAAGAGTAAATGATCACCGGGATGGACAGTTCCATCCCCAACATAGTAGTTATCCATAACACGATCAATAATTCTTGTAGGTATTTTCAAAACATCATTCTCAGCAGGTGGTGGTTTATCTACTACCTTAGCAGTGGTAGTAGCATTACCAAATAATAAACTCAGCGAATTATCCATAACAAAAATAAAGCAAATAACAGAAGTAACAATACTCATAGTAGAAGTTTCCTTTACCAGTTCCACTCTCCAATAGCGCTTCACTCCCTGGCAACGGCGCTAGAAAATAGTCTTGATGACCCACAAGTATAGGGGGTGTATCACAGTATTTTCGATAAGTAAGAGTGTCGAACCCAACGAGGAGCAGAAGGTGCTGGCTAGTGGTATGGATCAGGAATTCTCTGCAATTACTTAGCAAACAGATTTTTAGGGGTTTTTGATAAAGCAAGTAAACGAAGTACGAGTAAATAAAAGACAATAGGAATAAATACAGCAAGTGTCCCAATCCTTTATGCAGCAAAGGACAAGCCGGTTGTATTACTTAATATGACCAAACGTTCTCGAGGACACATGGGAAGACTGTCAAGTGCTTTCGCTTCATATAGTTGATTAATCTTCTTTAGCTTGCTAAGTGTTGTCTGGGTGAACCTGTGCTAATGTACCGACCTTCCTAGGACTAATACATACTTGTGATTATACCCCTTGCAAACATCCGTAAGTACAAGAAAGTAATTAAGGTAGAAACCTAACCACAGCTTTGAACTCTAAGACCCTTACGTCCATTATGCAATGGTTTCCTAACGGGGGTTCAGGTTTCTGTCACTCTGGCAACCCCTACGATTAGTATCCAAATACACAATGCATTCCCCTAGGCCCATATAGGTGAAGTGTCATGTAGTCGACGTTCACACGACACCACTAGAAGAAGTACACCACAACTTAAATATCAAACTATTGAATCTTTCTCAACACAACTCCACTACTAACAACATGACTTCTCCCATGTCCTCAAGAACAAAACGAACTACTCACAAGACATCATATGGATCATGATCAGAGATGGAATAATGATGTATAACAATCTGAACATAAACAATAATTCAATGGTTCATTCAATAGCATCTACTACAAAGAGTAATCAACACCGGGAAAGTTTCCCCTATGAACTATGCAAGATTCAACCCAATTGTTATAGCAATATGGAGATGGTGATGAGGGTGCTGATGGTGATGATGGTGGTGATGATGATGATGATCCCGATGAAGTCTAGCTTGATGGTGGTGTTGATGGAACTATCTCCCCTCTCCGGGAAGGAATTCCCCCGGCAGAAATCTGTATGCCGGAGAGATCTTTCTCTCTCGGTGTTTTCCGCCCCGTAGAGGAGGCGGAATCTTTCTATGGTTGCTCCCCGAGTCTTAGGGTTTCGGGAGGATAATATACGCCAGAGGGGAATGGCAGGGGTGGACCAGGGTGGCCACACCACCTGGTGGCACGGCCTAGGCTGGCCCGCGCCAGGGGGTGGTGTGGGCCCCATGTGGCCCATCTCCAGCCCCCCTTCTGGCTTCCTTCGTCTTCTAGAAAAATAGGATTTTCCATATATTTGCCCGGATTTTCTGATCTTCGCGAATTTTGCCTCCAAACAGCACCTTTTCCATCAGAATCCTGATTGCAGCGGTTCATGCTCCAAAAGTCATCAACCATGCAAAAAAGATGAAATAACATAAGTATCACCTCTTAATATGAAATATATCAATGAATAACAGTGAATTATGACATAGAATAGTGATGCAAAATGGACGTATCATCTTGCCATTGATTTTTCTGCTCCGGGGTCCAGGGCTTTTTGCCTTCACCCTTTTGCTGCCAGTTCTGTCCTCCAGTTTTCTGGCATTGGCTAGCTCTAGCATTGGGCTGATCTCGGTCTACCGCTGCCAGTTGTTGCGAGTTATACCTATAATCCGGACGCTCATCCCTTCTCTTTCCTCGGAAATCGTTTCTCCTTGATGACCCGGAGCCATCTCGGTTGTAATACTCCTCATTCGCCTCGCTTGACATTAGCTAGGGTTTAGTTGGGTCTCCTAGAGCATACGAATCCGCGATCCGGATCGTCTCAGCCAAAGTGGTTGGCATATCTCACTGCAACCTTTGCCACAACATACTTCCATATCTGCAGCCTTGGGCGAACAATGCAATTGCTTGTGATTCAATTACCCCCTCACATGAGTTGTGCATGTTGCACCACCGAGTCAGAAAGTCTCGGTTAGGCTCATTCGGTCTTTGCTGGCATAACGCCAAAGTCTGCGGCCTATTGGGCCTCTTGTAGGTGCTTGAGAAGTTTCTAACGAATAACTCCTCGAAATCCAACCAACAGTTGACACTCCCTGGTGGCAAGTTGTTCAGCCAAACTCTCGCAGGTCCTTCCAACATCTAGGGCACATACCTCACTGCCCATCTCAAATTTCCTGTTGCGATCTTGGCTGATGTTGCATAGTCAATAAGCCAATCTTCTGGTTTGGTGCTACCGTCGTAGGTCTTTGTTCCTCTGGCCAATTGAAAGTTTGGTACTGGTGGTTCCCTCATGATCCGAGGTCCAAAGCACGACGGACCTGGAGGTCCCTATACCTCGATCATCTCCGACCTATAAATCTGGTCTAGCTTCAGCCTTGCATCATCTGGCTGCAAGTTTCTGCTTCCCAGCCTTGACCCAATCACATGGTGCTCCGGTCTTGGGTACCCATCATTGACCATCGTCGAGTAACCATCATTGTATCTCCCTTGATTCGGATGAACATTTTGCTATTATATCACTTGGCCAGCACTTCTCTCCTGCCGAGGTGCGTATTGCTGTTGTTGCTACCGAGGTACATTTTCCCCTGCTCCCGCTGGATCATGTAGTCCGGCATTGTCGTTTGGAACGTTCCTTTGACCGGCATTGCCTTGGTCGCAGTTACCTCGGCCAGCTTCACATCGGCTGGTACTGTGGCGATCCTCATCATCTTGTACTGCTTTGCCTTTTCCAGCTCTCACCGGGTCATACGGATCCATATGTTTGTCTCTTCTCCCTGAATTTACCACTTCTTCTCTCCTTGGGTTATGACCCGGGGATCATGCGGCTCTGGTGGATTTGGCCGGTTTTTTCATGCAGAATGAACCACATGCGACGCTCCAGGTGGCATCGGGTTTGCCTTGTTCATTTCTTCATTTTGCTGGCAAGCCACCCTCAGCAAGTGGTTCACTCTCTCCTGTTGCCTTTCTCGGGCCTCACCGATTAGACCCTCTAACTTGGATGCAGTTGCGTTTGCCACCCTGAGGTTCTTTGCCGGGGTACTGCACCTCTCCAGCCCTCCTGTTACGATCGTGATTGTCTAACCCGGCCTAGGTTCATATTCCTTGACAATCTCAGTGATTAGGTTTCTACCTCGGATTTTCACCCCATCTATGCGATTTTCCTTTGCATATTCCCTCAGAGTGATGTTCAAAGACTACTGTAACTCCGCTACCTTCTTCGCGCCAGCTGCATTTTCCGCCTAGTTTCTTCTAACTAAGCTTGCGCCTGAGTCGGATCTACTACAGGAGTTATTGGTGTTGCTAGGCTATCTATTGCTTGCTGGAGTACATTCTCTGGACTCTCTAGAAGTGGAAATCTAGACCTTGCCTATTTTTGTGTGACTTCTGGATCTGGCGCCGGGTCCTTGCTTACCCCTGCATCTGGCGTGGCCATCATGACCTCAATACTACTGGCTGGGCGAGCGATACACACATCGCGAGCTACGCTGAGATTCGGTTCACCTCCCTCGACGATGTGTCGTGGATGAACCTAGGACTCGTCCATGCCGACGTAGATCTTGTGCACACCAAGCTTGATGAAGGGGCCGTTGCGTGGAGGAGGACGCCTGCCGAAACTCCCTGCGTTGTCGCTGACGTAGTCCAGCGCTCCAAAGTGCTGAACCAGGCCGGAGATGACGCGCTCGCCGGTGCTGGAGATGCTTCCCGTCCATATTTTCACCCCTGCTAGCACCACTAGCCCCACGGTGGGCACCAACTGTCGTGGTGGTGGCACGACAGATGCCATGGATAGGCTAAAGATGGGTCCAATGAGCACTAGGGCATATCTAGGGAGGGATAGCATAGTGATTCCACGTACAAGTGTTGATGTATTAGCTCTATCAATGGTGGTTACAAGTGCTCCTCAAGCTGTTCATGAGAAGGAGACTAGGTCTCTTACCCCAACCACTAAGCTCTAGAGTTCTACCTTAGATAAAGAAAATGATCGATCCCCCTCTATGGAGGCCCTGGTGCTCCTTATATAGGAGAGCCCGGGTTACAAAGTTAGGGCATACGTGGAGGCATATTCCCCGAATATGCCCATTGGTTAAAGCTAGATGCTTCTTTATTCACTTTAACGGTTCGTCTGGACTATGGACGTAACCCTCTGTGTACTCCATGCCTTTAAGCGTCACCAGACATGGGCTACATCAGCCGACACTGCCCGCGTCATCTTGGTCAGCCATGCCCCACTAGTCCTTCCCTCTGCTTGCTCCGCTCACGCTACAGTGGTCAGGGGTCACCTTTTGACCAATGGGAGATTCCTCCTTCTCTTAGAAGCCAAGTTGTAGCCCAGCTGGCGCCTGGCTAACCCGGCTACGAGGGTACCTACACAATTGGTAGAAAAATATGGCCGACATATATTTCATGCCGGTCGTATTAATGCTAGGCAGATACCCACCGGGCCGGGTTACTCTGTAAGTTGGCTACCTTAAGATGACCCGGCCAGCACATGCTTTGACCGTGACGTACCTTGGCTAACTTGGGCTTTATACCCTGGTGTGACCCTACCCGGGGGTACCCCCCCCCCCAACAATTCTGGCCGTATAGCTCTGGTCGTATAGTTGGCGCCGCCACCATTAGGTCAAACCGAACAAATTTTGTGAAGGGACCCCTATATAAAGAAGCCTCAAGCAACAGGAAAACCTCTCTCACTCCGCCCCGAAGAAACTAGACCTCGCCAAAAAGCCGCCTCAGATCTCCAAACCTTTCTCCATCTCCATAGCCATATTCCACCACTTGTAATAGTAGATATCTTCTCCGATTGGCGACATTGTAAGACTATTGCTATCAATCTTATGATTTTCATTACAATGTTTGTGATTGTTGATCTCATCTCTATGTGTGAGTAATTCTCCTTGGGCTAAGGGCTTCGGCCTAGCCATGTAGCAATTGTGCATGTTATTTATGATAGATGGGATCGTGTATTAGTTTGTATGACATGATGATTATTGTATCCTCTCTTGCCTCAATCTAAGGACTTGTCATGTACCCCAAGACCCCGAGGGTTGAGCCAGGTATAGGGAGTATGAGTGATGGCTGATCTGCAGGTTGGGAACCCCAATGACAGAAGGCATAGTACGGCTGTATGTGAGGTATTTGCTTGGGATTAACGGTGGCATCACTATGCATATCATTACTTCTCTTTCTTATATGGATGAGACTAGTAGGTTATTGCTATTAGCGGTTGCGAAGGCAATAGCAATTATGGATGCACTGCCCACATAAATTTATCTTGCTCTAACAAGTACACACATACTTTATTTCTATCTTTTTCCATCAGATGTTTTGCACAGCTACAGGTGAAACCGAACGCCCTAGGCCCTCTCTCTCCATCATCGACAACAACAAAAAAGACACAAGCTATTGGTCCGGTAAAAACACAAAAGGAATTCTAAAACTCCTGAAGGTCCGTTAAAGTAACTTCACTATGCATTCGCTTCCCGAGGATTCTATAACCTAGTCTACTAGGGAAAACAAAGCTACACTACATCTGTAGTCCGAATCGAAGGTATCAACCCTTTTTCTGGCACTGTTGTCAGGGAAGCAATAGCTACCCTGTTGAGGTTATTAGGAACCTTGCTAGTTTTAATTCTTGTTTTTAATTTTGTTAGTTTGCTTTCAGTCTTTATTTGATAAACCAAAAAATTTAGTTAGCCTTTAAATTCTTGCTTTTACTATTATAATTCTTTGTTTATGAAAACCCAAAAACATAGGAAATATGGCTAAAAAGAAGCTTGGGGAGTTTGCTACTCACAATAATGATTATTTGTGTACTCCTATTACTCAGCCAGCAATTGCTGCTGATGACTATGAAATTAAGCCCCATTACTTAAGCTTGGTTCAACAGAATCAATTAGGAGGCTCTGTTGTTGAAGATGCAGGTATGCACTTCAATACTTTCACTGGAATATGTGATATGATGCTTATAAAAGATGTTGACCCCGATGCGGTCAAATTGCGTTTATTCCCTTTCTCTCTAAGAGGAAGAGCAAAAGAATGGTTGATATCTTTGCCTAGAAATACTATTACATCATGGGTGGGATGTACTTCTTTATTTATGAATAAATTTTTCCCACCTGCAAAGACTATGCAACTCCGATCTAATATTACTAGCTTTAGACAGGAAGAGTGTGAGCCACTAGCACTTGCATGGGAGAGGATGAAAGAATGTTTAAGAAACTGTCCTAGTCATGGGATTGAAGATTGGTTAATCCTCCATTTATTTTATAATTCTCTTAATCTTGTGTCTAAGTCTATGCTGGATACTGCAGCTAGAGGAACATTTATGGGTAAACATATTACCGAAGCAAAGCAGCTGCTAGACAATATGCAAGACAACCATGCCCAATGGCATGTGGAAAGATCAAACACGAAGAAGGTGAACTCTATCTCACCACAAGAGAACAAAGAAATGAATGCCAAGTTGGATGAGCTCATACTAGCTGTTAAAGGTAAGGAAACCCAGGTAAGAGCCACCCCTGAAACATATATTGAAGAAATAGACTTCATAGCTCGTAATGATTATAACCTTGCTTGGAAGAAGAGTTATAATTCTAACTTTCAAAAACATTATGCTAGTCCTGCAGGTAACTCTAATAATAATATGGGAACTAGTAATGGTAGTCTCCAAGAAACACTTAAGTATTTCATAGACTCACAAAACAAACAAAATAATATTCTTGTTAAAATTATGGAAAACCATGATGCCATGCTTGGTAAATTATCTAGCCAAGCTGATAGTTTGAGAAGTGGTTTGCAGGCCCTCCAAGAAAGAACAAGGATTGTTGAGGCATAGGTAGGTAAGATAACCGAGAGTCAAACTCTCATTCTAGCTAAATTTGTAGGTAAAGCTGAGCCCAATCCAGTTGAAGAACTCAAAATGATGAGGATCCGAAGGGAGGAGCCTGAAGAACTTGACTATAGTAATGCTCCTTCACCAAGCTACACCGTTGAAGATCTTATAAAAAGGATCAACGTCAAGATTCCGTTAAGTCAAGGTAGTGAGGAAGCTATGTACCAACATTTTGTCAATCAAGTAGCAATAAAGGTGTGTGATATTGAAGAAGAATACAAGGAAATTGCTAAAAAATTACCTGTTAAACTAGATGACATATTTGAGCCTAATATTAAGATTAAAATTGGAACCAATGATAGCTGCACTTTGCGATCTAGGTGCAAGCATCTCAATAATTCCGAAGAGTCTTTTCAACAAGTTAAATCTTGGCTCCTTTAAAATTACTAAGTTAAAATTGCATCTAGAATATTCTACCTACAAACAAGCTATAGGAATTAAGGAGAACACTTTAGTATACATTAAAGGCTGTCCTGCTCTCATTGATTTTGTTATTATTGACATGCCTGAAGATGCTACTGCTCCTATTATTTTAGGCTGACCTTTCTTAAGAACTATTAAGGCTTTGATTAATCTACATGAAGGGAACATGAATCTGCAATTGCCTTCATGGGATCCTTTATTTATTCATTTCCCTAGGAAGAAGAAAGCCAAGCATGATGAAAAGGAGGTTATCACTTTGAAGGCCAATTACTTTGGAGTGGGTGTTCCACTCATCTGGCCCAAGTGAGTATTGTCAAGGTCAAGCTATTGACCATAAAAGAGCACTTCATGGGAGGCAACCCATGTGAAATAAAGGTTTGAGTAAAGTTTTTAGTTTTAGTTTAAAGTTTATGTTCAATAAAAAGTGCTAGAAAACTCCATTGGAGGAGAAGAAGTTTGGTAGTACTTGAAATTCTGCTTTATTCATGCTATTGTTGGTCGACAATATTTACTATCAGTTTTCTATCAAAAACAAGGTATATCACTAAGTTACAGGAAAAGAAATAGTTTTTGAAGAAGCAGAATTTTTTTGATGCACACAGAGAGTTTAACGACCAACTATACAGCGGGAATAAATATTCCAGCCGTATAGTTCCGGTCGTATAGATATCTTTGCCATCAAATTTTTTTCTGCAATATGTACTGAGAGTTTAATGACCAACTATACGGCGGGGATAAAAATTCCGGTCGTATAGTTCTGGTCGTATAGATATCAGTGTCTCCGTACAATTTCTTTTCATATGTACTGAGAGTTTAACGACCAACTATACGGTGGGAATAAAAATTCTGGCCGTATAGTTCCGCTCGTATAGATATCAATGCCTTTGTATATTTTCTTTCATAGGGACAAATAGTTTAACGACCAACTATACGGCCGGAACATGCGTCCATATAGCTGCACCGCCAAGAGGAAACCCTATTTTTTTTACAAAAGGCCAACTATACGGCCGGAACACTTTGTTCCGACCGTATAGTTCTGCTCGTATAGTTGCGTCCGACCACAAAATCGCACGGGAAGGTACTTCCAACTCCAAAACTTCAATCCTTTTTCTTTCTTCTACCTCCAATCTCTCTCAAAACCTCAAGGGATCTTCATCTCTACTCAATTTCGTTCGATTTCCTCGCACACAAGTGATCTACGGTATGTTTCTCCTCCAACCCCCCAATTACTTTTTGCAAATTCATCTTCGATCTATTGTCATTATGAATCAACAGTGAGACCTACTATGAACCAATTGCCATGATTTTCTTTCCTAGATTATTATTTGAGGAGAATTCTTTAGGGTACTATGATGAGGAATATGATGCACTTATTGTTGTTGGATCAAAAAGTTTTATTTTTGCCTTTCTTCAATGTTTTAGATGATGAACACAAGGAGCCAAACTCTTGCTCGTGCCACTCGGGCTGCCGCTTAGGAACGCATGGGGATACAGTTTAGGGATGAGGCCCATCATGATCGCTTCAACATGATCAAGAACCGCGAAGTGAAGTCCATCAAGTGGGCTTGCCCCATTATATTGAACCAACTCGGTATTTCTGATGACTTCAATTTACTTTGCAATAGAACTATCCTGCAAAACTTTGTGTACAATGATGTACCTACTTATTGCCTCTTAACCATTGAATTTCTAAGGTCGTTACAAAGCACCGTTAAGCAATGGAAATGAGAGGATACTATTACTTTCTGACTGATGAAAAACAACTACACTTTAACTTTAGATGAATGGTGTGCATGTTTCAACTTGCCAAACAATGATATTCATGCTTTACACGTATCCTTTACTGGCTTAGAACCTACCCATGAACAATACTATAATGGAATGAGTTTCACTAGTAGAGTGAACAAGGGGAAGAATATTCAACATCCTACAATTCGCTATTTGTTCTATGTTATTTCTAACACCTTGCAGGCACGTAATGAGTTCACGAGACTCAACGGGGAGGACATCCTAGTCCTCGCGAAGGCTGCTTACATCAACTACGGCTTATCACTCAACTTGGGCGCCATCCTTGTGCACTACCTGGAGCACTAAGCTTCCCAAAGCCAAGGACCAATCACTAGTGGAGGTGTCATCACCGTGCTTGCCACTGCCCTAGGCATCAACCTAGGTGAGTTGTAATCCGTGCTAGGTGAGATGCGTGTTGGTCTCTCCACTTTCAGAGCATGTGGAATGCTCACTAGGAGAGGTGGTGTTTATTATCTGCATATTGTTGGATCTGGGCGTATCTACCCCACTTCTTTGCCTAATTGTCTTTTCTCTATCAAGGAAGGACGTTTGCTATATGATTCGCAGGTTGAGCAACACCAACCTGAGGAAGATTTTCCGGAGGAGGGTGAGGACCAAGAGAAGGAGCAAGAAGTTCCTTACCAGGAGGAGCGGCCACAAAACCGGTTCGCTACATACAAAGATTCCCATGGACTTGGAGGGACTGTGGAGAGGATGCATAGCCTCTCTTTGAACCTCCGAGGATCAGCAAGTAACCTCTTAACTCAATTCGCGAACTGGAGTAATGACTTTTTCCCACCACCACAATAAATTGAAGGGCTTGGAAAAGCCTAAGCTTGGGGAAGTTTCCTCATGCATCTTTATGTGGCGTTCATTTGCTTTCATTTATTTTAGAGGTTGTGTTTTTATTTGAGTTTATAAGCACTTGTGTTGGTTTCTCCAACACATTATTTTTAGTTCTTTCTATTTTGCTTTTGAAATTTTCTAGCCGAGCTTTGCCGCCAATTTTCTATTCTTTAAAGTCCCTCTCTTAAAAACCATAAAAAGGTTCTCCATTTTTCTTTATTTTCCCTTTTTCTTTTCATTCCGCCTCGAGGTTGATACATTGCAAATGTATCTATAATTTTTGATGTTCCATCCTTGGTTTTATCCACTTTCTTGTGATTTGTCCACACTTTGGAGTACTTTTCATATGATTTCTTGGACTAACCTATTAACAAGAGAAATAGTGCCAGCTGCCTGTTTTCTACTGTTTTTGGTTCCAGGAAAGTCAGAAAATGAATTTTCTCGGAATTTGACAGGACAAAAGCCAAAGTGCCTATTTTTCCGGAAGTCATCAGATGCCAGAATACAAGACGGAGAAGGGCTGGGGGCTGGCCACACCACCTGGTCGCGCGGCCAGGCCTGGCCCCTGCCAAGGGTGGTCTGGCCAACCCCAGCACCCCCTCGGCCTCTCCTTCCGCCTATAAGATGCCCTCGGGATGAAAACCCTAAGGACCCGATCAAAAATCCACGAAAGAGTATGTAGCCACCGTCGTCTTTGTCCCTAGATCGGGAGGGATCTGAAGCTCTTCCCGGCACCCTGCCGGAGAGGGGAATTCACCCTGGAGGCCTTCTTCATCACCATGCAAGCCTCCGGTGTGATGCGTGAGTAGTTCATCCTTGGACTACGGATCCATGTAGTAGCTAGATGGCTGGTTCTCCTCCTTTGTGCTTTCATGTCTAGATCTTGTGAGCTCCGTTCATGATCAAGATCATCTATTTGTAATTCTGCATGTTGTGTTTGCGGGGATCCGATGGATATTGAGATGCTATTTCAGATTGATTATTGATTCTATCATGTCTTTGTTATTTGTGATCTTGCATGCTTTCCGTTGTGAGTAGCTATCTTGGCCAAGTAGATGCTAGCAACTCCAAGAGTTAGTATTTATGCTCGATAGTGGGTTCATGCCTCTGGTAATCTAGGGAAGTGACAGAAATCTCTAAGGTACTAGATGTGTTGTTGCTACTAGGGAGAAAACAACAATCCTTTGTTCATAGAACAATCGTATTGTTTACATTACATGCAATTCGTAAAGCAATAATCTATTGCTTGCAACTTAATACTAGAGGGGGTTCAGATGATAACCTGAAGGTGGATTATTAGTCATAGAAGGAGTTGGATGGCGGTCTATGTATAATGTTGTAATGCCCAATCAAGTTCCAAAGGAGTCAAGATGATTAGTATATGCTTGTATGCTTTCTCGATGTTTGTCAATTGCCCCGCTGTAATTTGTTCACCCAGTATGTTATCTATCTTAAGGAGAGCCACCTCTAGTGAACTATGGATCCCGGTCCTTTTCTTTGACATACAATCTACAAACTGTTTACTACTTTGCGTTTACTTTCTGCAAACTATTACTTCCTTCCATTCGATATGTTTAATCCTTTGTTTTCAGCAAAACACGGTGATATTGACAACCTCATCGCAAGTTGGGACAGAGTTCTGCGGTTGTGTTGTGCAGGTCTCCATGTTGCTACTAGCACCAGTAGTGCGCCCTGCCAAGGCTCAGCTAGCAACACCTTTGGGGTGTTTCCTTGCTCCTACTGGTTCGATTAAACCTTGGTTTCATAACTGAGGGAAACTTGCTGCTGTGCTCATCATACCTTTCTCTTGGGGTTCCCAACGAGCTCTACATCAACACTGAGCCATCAGAGGTCTTCATATATTTGCAGGAGAGTGGTCGACTTCGAGTTTCCAAGAAACAAATAAAAAAGGAAGAGAGAAGTGGAACCAAACATGAGAGGTATGCCTTATGACTCCCCACTTTTGAAGTTTGAGAAACCCATGCTAGTTAGTAGTAAATGTTGAGATATTATATTGGTGGAGTGAGTCTTTGTATTGTAGTAAGATTTTCATTTGCATGGGTATTTAATTGGGTATGTTTTGTTATAGCTCTCGTAAGTAACCAAGTCTTGCTTAAAAATTTCTAAACAATTGTAATAAGAAAAAGTCTCCCAATTGAAGGCTTGGGTGTTGAAGTGCTTAGTCATGAAGGCTTATTTCTAGACACACTCAACACCGCTGAAAATGTTGATTGGGTTAATAGCTCTCTTTGAAAGAATTTGTTAGATTGAATTAATGTTTAGCAGTTTTTGTGAGCATGCCAAAGTTTGACTTGTTAATCATAAGAATGATATAGCTTTACGCGTGTCAAACTTCATGGGATGCCAACAACTCCGCTAGCCTACGAACGATCTTCATGGAGGAAACTCCTAGATTTCGGCTATGAGTTGATTAAACACTTGTAGCAGCAATGCTATAGTGGGTAAGATTCTTGGTACTCTCAGGTAGCTATAAATATGATGGAATCACTCCTCTGGCTATTATGAGAAATCATTATGCAAAAGGAACAAAAACCTTGGTGATGCCACGAGTGTCCATCATAGCCCGATAAACTAAATAAAGGCATGCTCTCAATTACTTAAAACTAAAATTCTTGAAGGACAATGAATAGAAAAGTAGTGCTTGAAAAGTCTTAATTTATTGATGTGGGAGAATTGAGATACTCTAGTATATATGCTTTTCATGACAACTCTCACACTCTTAATTTACATGATTATAATTACTATTCAAAGGCAAGCCTATGAGTTGATTACTTGACATGGAATAAAGTTTACTCATTGAATCATCCATGTTTACAATAATTTTGCTGCACTGTCAGGATGCATGAAACCCGTATGATATGCTTGGCATTACTCTAACTATGCTGAAGTTTTTCAGATTTATGAAGTGGAGGAAACATGAGACTACTAATCATGAGTAAGATCACCAACTCATTATTTTAGTTTAAATGTTGAGTTCCCTTTTTATTTTGGTTTTCATGCTCGGGGACGATCAAGTTTAAGCTTGGGGAGGTTGATGTCTCTGAAATATAGCCATCTATGTCCACATTTAAACTAGATATTACTCATATTCTTGATGAAATATCACTCTAAACCCTGCCACTAATGCTAGGGGTATGTAATCCTTTCTTTTATATTTTTCCTACACAAATAACATCGTTTAAAGGAGGGAATCACTACATTAAAGTCAAAGATACAAGATTTCCAACAACCAGAAGAAACCTGGAGCCGTACAACGGAGGTAGACACTTTAACGACCAACTATACGACCGGAGCAAAAATTCTGGCCGTATAGCTCCAGTCGTATAGTTGGCGCCACCACCGTTAGGTCAAACAGAACAACTTTCGTGAAGGGACCCCTATATAAAGAAGCCTTAGGCGACGGGAAAACCTCTCCCGCTCCGTCCCGAAGAAGCCAGACCTCGCCAAAAAGCCGCTTCAGATCTCCAAACCTTTCTCCATCTCCATAGCCATATTCCACCACTTGTAATAGTAGATCTCTTCTCCGATTGGCGACATTGTCAGACTATTGCTATCAATCTTATGATTTTCATTACAATGTTTGTGATTGTTGATCTGATCTCTATGTGTGAGTGATTCTCCTTGGGCTAAGGGCTTCAGCCTAGCCATGTAGAAATTGTGCATGTTATTTATCATAGATGGGATCGTGTATTAGTTTGTATGACATGATGATTATTTTTTCCTATCTTGCCTCAATCTAAGGACTTGTTAGGTACCCAAGACCCCGAGGGTTGAGCCAGGTATATGGAGTATGAGTGATGACTGATCTGCAAGTTGGGAACCCCAGTGACAGAAGGGGTAGTACGGCTGTATGTGAGGGATTTGCTTGGGATTAACGGTGACATCACTATGCATATCATTAGTTCTGTTTCTTCTATGGATGAGACTAGTAGGTTATTGATATAAGAGGTTGCGGAGGCAATAGAAATTATAGATGCACTACCCACATATAATTTATCTTGCTCTAACAAGTACACACATACTTTATTTCTATCTTTTATTTCCATCAGATATTTTGCACAGCTACAGGTGAAACCGAATGCCCTAGGCCCTCTCTTTCCATCATTGACAACAACAAAAAAGATGCAAGCTATTGGTCCGGTAAAAACCAAAAGTAATTCTAAAACTCCCAAAGGTCCATTAAAGTAACTTCACTATGCATTCGCTTCCTGAGGATTCGATAACCTAGGTCTACTAGGGAAAAAGAAGCTACACTACATCCGTAATCCAGATCGAAGGTATCAATCTCCAAGCAACTCATGCTTCCACATGCGCACCTGGCTCATGAACTCCGCTCTCAGCTAATCCACCATCGCATATGGGTCAAGATCACCCATGAGCGGATGTAGTTTGTATGCCATCCCGTAGCGCATTATCACTTGAATGTAGGTGGACATCTCACGACGATAATAGTGGTCTTCCCGTTGTTGTGGGGTCTCATAGTGATCTGCCTGATCCAAATCAATCGTGTAGAGTATGTAGTCGACCATGTCGTTCTCAGTCAGGAGGTCATTCAGACGCACATACCACTCAGGGAAGTTGGATCCATCCCGTTTGAGCTTTTCAGCATCAACCCATTCATCAACTTCAAAAGAAGCATCACGACGAACCATATTTCTACATTTAATGATTGCAAAGGATTCAGACTAAGTTTATAATTATATGAGTTTAACTTAAAAGCTCCACTAAAACCATTATCCCAAAAATTATTTTAGTGATTACATGATCCCTATTCACTACACCGCCCCTGATCGTCACGGCCGATGGTATAGTTGCAAAGGTGGATGTTGAAACATCGATCACATCATTTATGCAACTCGTGCTTGATCTTTCGATCATCCCGTGTTTCAAGGCCATTTATGTAGATGCTAGGCTCGCCAACTAAATCTTACGTGTATAGCTGTGCAACATGTCTTACACCCACCGTATGCGAATGCAGATATGTCTGACACCCGATCGTCACGGCGTGCCTCATAACGACGAACTTTCTTGGTGGAGCACACTAAGGGAGAACACTTCTGTTGGTATTATGTTTTAGGGATCATCTTATATATATGCTACCGTCGAGTATATAATACTAGCACACAACAACATGTACAAATAGTAAACATAAAATGTAAATGCGATGCGATATGGTCCTTCATGCTGTGATCTCCATCCTGCGCCTCCGGGTCCGACGCCAGGGTTCCAGCACCAAGGGCACTAGGGTACCGACACCTCTGACTTTTAATGCATGATCATGATGACCGTTACTACTACTCAGCAATAGAAAATAAACTACTTTACCTTGACTATGAATATATCACATCACAACATACCTACAAAATAAAGTTAGACGCTTCTACTTTATCATTGCATGTTTTACATGGCTATTAGGGCTTTCGCGCAAGAACCATTCTTACCTACGAACTTCAACCACAACGTTGACTAAATAATTAACTAAACTATACCCCTTTCGGGGCTCTCCGTTGCAAATGGCGTACCAACTAATGCGAGAGACACAAATACCCCCCCCCCCCAAGACACTTATACTTGTGGACCAGTCTCGTAAATTAACATGTAAAGTTGGTTGGGGGCCACTTCATCAATCATTGTTGCGGTATGCACAAGTACACATGGGAGGGTGATGACTATAGAATCAACACCCACATGCTACAACTCATGTGTTCTACCCGTACTAGCAATACTATGCATAGATCTAGCTCTGATACCACTGTTGGGTTATGCGCCTGAAAACAATAATTTTTCCTACACCAAGAACCCTAATGCCAGGATCTATCTATTAGTAATGTAGTAACAGGAGGGGATTTTCAAAAACTTACCTTTATGAAAAGATTTGTCACTCAGGAGAGTGTTGGCAATGTAGTCGTACGTCGACCTCGGGGTCGTGCTGAACTCTGATGGCTCTGGTGGCTCCGACATGTTGGTCCACGCAGAGATAAACAAAGCTTTTCCCCTACTAGATGCTCCCAAGGTCTAGCTTAGATGATAGGCCACGAGATCTACCATTAGGCGCATAGGTGCGGATTATTGATGAAGCACGTCAGTTTATGCCGTGCCGAACAATCCCACGTACAACACGTCTAGATCCCCATGAACTCCTTCGTCTCCAGCACCGCACGTGCAACGCCTCTACCGGTATCCACATGTATAGAGAGGAGCTCCAGGCAGAGGACTGTTAGATTCTGTCTATCCCGAAATGGGAGTGGGGAAAGTAACGGCTAGGTCAGGGACTATCTCTTGTCACTCCACTTATATACACTCCTAGCTGGGCTCAACGCTTGAGGCTCATCTAGGCTGTATCCCAATCTCCACATGGATCAAATCCACATGGGTGACCCTATAGGTTCACGTACACCTGAACATGACATGAGTCACCACTCCGAGTCGATAGTTCGTAGCAGCCTCTAGAAAGACGTGCCAACTCCCAAGCGTCGTAAAGTGGAAAGACGAATCTTTCTCAATGTGACTTTCGTCCACGTTCCTTTGCCTCATGATATACCTTTTCAAGATATAGGCGAGTAGTTGTCATCCCTTTAATAGCTCGACTCTCTCTTCTCGTGCCATGATATATGATTCTCTGGACTAACACTTAGTCTGACTTCTTGGTTAACACTTAAACAAGTCATGCATGGCCATCCGAATCATATCACACGAGAGGGCCCAGAGAATATCTCTCCATTACAGAATGGCAAATACCATCTTGCTAATCCACATCACGCAACTTGCTTCATAACCAGCCCGAACTCTACCTTTATAACTACCCATTTAGGGAACAACGTTTGATAGAACCTAAGCTAGAAATCCATAACTCGGGTCATGTGATCACCTCAAGTTGAAGGATTCCATTGCTTGAGACTGCAAATGACAACACACTCATAGCAGCTCAATTGTGGGTCAGTCTGACATGCTAAACTCTTTAGCCAAGTCCGTGTAAGTCAGAATAGCATCACCATGCACATGACAAATGGAATCGAGTCATCAGTCGGCTTTCACATTGGTCTAAGTTGTGTGTCCAGCATAACCTCAACAACTAAGAACATCTAGTATAAACAACATGAATATATAGTTCCACAATTGAATCACATATTCAATGATATATTCTTTCTCTTTTTATTTCTTTTTACTTTACCTTTCTTCTTATTCTTCCTGGTAACAGATAGTAAGCAGGGAATACATGTGCTAGAACTTTGATAAAATATTATAAGAGAAAGTAAAATAAAGTTCTTTTGGGATATGTAGCTCATGCCAACAGTAATCATAAGAGTGGGGTTCCAGAATCTTTTGTGTATTATGAATAAAGTAAAGACAACTATGGTTCATATGCTTGACCCCTTAGATATGCATGTCTCATGCCCATTGACCACCCACACCAAGTCCATATGTTTACTCAACTTAGGCCCTAAAGAATTTCGTCATTGTTATGCATACAGTTCCAAACAAGGGTGGCAACCTAGTTACCTCTTGCCCCATTGTACAAGGATTCCCTTTGTGAGGGGCTACCCATACTCAGATGATAAGAAAAAAATATAAATTATCCCCTTGGCATTTCTTTTATTTACCATTTGCATAGTTTTTTATTAAAATGCTCCATTGGTGCCCATGCTGTAAATTTCCACCATGATACATGGCTTAAATAGGTTGGTGGCTCAGGAAGCCCTCTAACACATATGAAAACTCCAGAAATCTTTAGGGTAGTTCCCCCTTATTTCGGATCGGAGGCAGCCACAACCAAAATAATACATGATATCATCAAAAGGTAGTGCAATGATGAAAGCGTTCCCCATGTCAATATGGTTCTGCTAACACTCAACTCATAAGTTGTCAAACCAATAACATACATAATTGTGTTTACAATGGTTTAAATTTAAATATTTCTTCTTTATTTTAATCAGCTGTGCACTAGTGGTTTCACCCCACATCTTACTTTCCCATGATCTTTGAACTAAAACATAAGTTTTGAAATAATCAAAGATGTAACACATATAATATACTTGGAATAGCAAGTGATATATAGTTAGGTATGGTGTACATTATTGGAGTAATAACGTTCAAGGGATTTGGATATAAGTCTTAGCGTGTTTGGGATTTTTCTTTTGGGTTGGCTTATAGGAAAGTTGACATCTACAAGCATGCAAAAGTGTCCATAGTACTACCCACTCTCTATTAGACAAGTAACTTAAAGATAATAATCCATGTATGTAAATAAAGGCAGTACTACATCAGGCACTTGTAAATTATCATTCGTTAAGGTGTATGAAACATACAACAACATGTATGGCCTGTATATCAACTTCTAATTCCCCATTTCCCTTTTTTCATAGCCAACCTAATCTTTCTTTTTATTCTAGTAGATATTTCATACTTATTTCACACTACACACCTCTCTGCACCCCCCCCCCCCCGGAGCGCAGCCGTCAAACATAATGTTTGAAGAAGCGGTAAATATAGCAATTTTGGAATGATTTTTCTATCGATGTTTAGTCCTACCTCGGAAATTTAGAAAATTCACACAAATGAATTGATCAGACAAATCCATGATTTGGCAAGGTGAGACAAAATGTAGCGTAGTAGTTCTATCACGTGTTGTGCTATCACATGTAGATGAATCCATAACTTGGCAAGGTGAGACAAAATGTCGTGTAGCAATGTTATCACGTGTTGTGCTATCATATGTTGTATCCTCACGCCAGCACATCCCTGAAACACCCCCACGCCAAATAAATTTTTGGAACGCTATCTCTATCGATGTTTAGTACCACCTCGGAAGTTTAGAAAGTGTCTAAGAAGTTTATAATCCTGAAAATAAAGAAGCATGCAACAAAGACATCAAACATGAGCTATCAATCAAGTATTGATAGCTGGTGTTTGGCATCTTAATTTCTTCATATAGATGTTTTTGATGACCTGTGACAGTTATTGGATAGGTGACGCACGCATGAGTTTCTAGACCTATGTTTCATATGGTATGCTATGATTGCACAAAGTAAGCATGTCATATACCGATTGATGGGACAAAACGTCGCCTGAGACGCGATTGTTCAAAGAGACGGTGAGTGGTTACTCTAACATTTTTTTGAAAGCTTCGAGACATAAATATATGTGCGCCTCTAGATCATGAGTGTTAGATAGAACAGATGATGAGCCAGATCATTTATGAAAAGATGCAAAGAATTAGATTGATGTGCAACCGTACAACAAATAGATATGTGCACTATGCAACTACCACCAAGATTTGGTTTTAGAGAGACCCATATGAGTCTCCGGGTCACGTCCGTAAGGAAATCTATTTGATGTTATAATCGTTTAGTAATTTATTTATGTATAGGTAACATTATACGTCCTGCACTTTAACATGTAGTGAAGACGATAGGCGACGTTGCGCTATCTGATGCGCGTCTGTTAAATAAATAGTTGGAAATCATAGGTAATATGCAAGTCGGTTAGGCATCTTCACACGCTCCAGAGGCATCGAAACTTCTGGTAACATAATCAAGATGCACATCTATTAGGTAAGGAGATATACAAAGCTACCCGGTACAACATGTATACGTACATACAATCATGTACCTATTCGAGTTTCAAGAACTTGCGTGTAAAGTCATGTCACAGGAATACATGTGTTTCCAAGACTAACAACTCGATTTCTTGGATACATAAATTATTTAGTATCAGACTTATCTTTACACGAAAAGGTAGATACACAATCTGATTATTTTGCAGAAAAAATACATTGTACAAAGTAAGTCAGATATTGTTCTCTCTACTCGCCTCTGCTCTCTCTCTCTCTCTCTGATCAAATAGTGTCCTTGGCACTAGTAACTTCCCATCTTATTCATCCTTGCATGCCTGAGTTGCTCCTAGGTTGGCGACCTCCGATATGTAGTCGTAGTCCTCGTCTCGGTTCACTTGCATGTGGCATCTGTAGCACAACACATCAGTATGCTGCCATAATCATAGGACTCAAAGAGAGAATCAACAACAGTAGCTACTTCGACGCAGTGCAGTTCAAGAAAATATAAGATAGACCTGTAGTCTGGTTCATTGCTTGCTATTGCCTTTCTTCTTCCTTGATGCTAGCCCACCATTGAAGATGTTGATCGACCTGCAGCTGCTCGTCGTCTCCATCACTATCGTATTTTGCTGCATGTTGTAGAAGCATCCCTATGAGTCACCTGCGAGTGACACGTGCAACAATTCTTGGTTCACTAATTCATCACACATCATACATAAGAACCTTAAGGGGATTCGCAGCAGAAAACAAAAAAAATCCTACGATGGAACCCCAAAACTGCCTAGGATCTATCTATGTAGTAATGCAGTAATGGCCGATGCGTATAGAATACATACCCTCATAGACCGTACGCGGTTAACGTTCTGCGGGGAACGTGGTTGATGTAGTCGTACTCGTAGCCGACCTCAAGGTCGCGAAGCTCCTTGTAGGTCACCCCTTGCTCCTTCTTCATCTTCATCGTGCAGCAACTCCGGCTCACGACATTTAAGCGCCCCAAGTGTTGCGCCTCGTGTCTTCGTACACATCCGGTGCACGATGAGACCTCCGGCTCCCCGATCCTGCCAGGAGTGCGGAAGTTGATATCCGGCTAGGAATCCCTGCAGCGCAACGGCATGCTGCAGGTGTGCCTTGATCGCACAACCCAGACTTGGGGCCATGGTCACAAGGTATAGAGAGAGGGAGGGAGAAAGTCAACTAAAAGATTTCTCAAATTGTGTATTTAGTCCCACCCATGGGCACCCCTTTATATAGGCGGAGGGGTTGTAATCTCCCCATTAGGTTAGCCATGTGGGAATAAAAGATAAAGGAAAAATACCAGGGATTTTGTCTCAGCTGGATGGGCCAAATGTCCTCAGCCCAGCTGCAAAGGGGGTGCCAACCCGGGTGGGCCTGGGCGCCCACAGCACGGCCCAGCGCGCCAACCTTGGTGGCAGCAACAGCCAGGACCGGGTGGGTCGTCCACCCCTCGCGGCCTGCCAGCCTCTGTGTGGCTGCCGCCCGGCCCGGGTGGGCCGTTCGCTGCCGCGGGCTAGCAAGCCTGCTAGCCCACCCGCCTGGCCGGCTCCCCGCGCGCCCACGTGGGCCGGGTCGAGCATGCTGGGTGGCGGCCGGCGGCTACGGTTCGCCTTGAGCAGAAGCTACTATCCGCTGCTCGTCTGATTGGGCTGGTCAGCCGAGTGTTGTTTGCTGTTATTCCTTTTTCCCTTTATTTTTCTGCTGCTTTTCTTGTAGGCCTTTTCCCTCTGGGATTTCCCTAATATAAAAGTTTCCTTTATAAATCTTAATCTAAATATTATTTAGTATATATTAATTCATAATTAACATATAATAAATGTATATTTAAATTCCCATTTATTCGAAAACACTTTTCGGTCTTTTCCTTTATTCTTTCTCCGAACAACTTCGGATCTCTTTGTGGAACGATTCCATATTTCTCTCTTTCTCTACTATGATTCCGTCTTATGAATGATCGCTCTCATCATACCCTTAGGTGTATCCTCTCACGGCTCGGGAATGCTCTAGACATGATATGTATCAATGATCAACAGAGGGACCACGGATATCCATGTGACCCCTATGCATTCCTGATGACAATGTTGTTTGAACCGCTAAATATAGCATCCTCTTCCTTTTGTTTCTCGATACAACTTGTCCGAGATATAATCATTGGTATCCCATACCTTGTTCAATCTTGTTCACAACAAGTTATGTTTTCTTGTTACCGTGATATTACATCCCCGTGACCGAGTCACATGTTGCAACATTTATGGATGTAATGTCACCAAGCCGGCCGTATATATCTTTACCCGTCATGTGGGTGAACAAATCCCGGTCTTGCAGTCACATGTCATCTACCGTTCCTTCGGAATACCCAACGTACACCTTTATAACCAATGTATTACCAAGTGGCGCTTGATGCAGTCTAAGTAGCCTCGGGAAACAGTGAGTAATATGAGCTCATGGTCTAAGGAAAAGGAGACTAGGTATAGCTATTGCAACAATGAACTATATGACTTGATCGTGTTGCAGTCCTTCGAGGAATGTCCAATCACATCATTCTCCAATGATATGATCCCGTTGTCAATTGGCATAAATGCCCATGATCTTGAAACCCAGATCATCCTCATGACCAACGAACTAGTATGAATAGAGGCTACTAGGGACTTTGTTGTTTCATACCACACCTGTACCAATGTTCCTACTTGGTACAGTTATAGCACAATATGAAACTATTATAAACTAATTGCGATATGACAATAAAAACCTATTTATTATTTGCCTCTAGGGCATATCTCCTTCAGCTCCCACTTGCACTAGAGTACAAATAATCCAGCTCGCATTTTACTCATATAAACCATATACCATATGCGCTTACAGATCATGCATGCTCATAGGAAACGTCATGTCCATGTTCTGTTTTACCAGATCATTATGTCTTTTGCAAATCGTTAATGTCTTCCTAATTTTGACATTCACACCATTATCGTATAATGGGTCGAAGCATTTGAGACTTTGTTTCTAGTGTTTATAATGATGGTCGTTTTCACTATTGTCATCTAAACTTCGAAACACACTTTGCTATCCTTTGTGTATATACTATAGTCATGGCAGCAGAACGAGGCCGGATTCGAGGAGCTTACAGTGACTTTAGATCAACCTCGAGGGCTTTCTCATGGGCACTGGGACCTGGGACTCATCATTCTATGTTAAAAGCGAACTAGCCCCACCATAACATTATACATCACATCAGATGGACCCTTTATACTTCTATACCTATGTAGATCCTAGTGCATGAAATTCATCTATGCTACTTACATTGCTTCTTGCCATTTATGTACAAACTTAATTCTGGTTCAGTGATTAACTCAGGAATCACTTAAAGACACGTTCTTACAGTTAATACTTTGTCCTACTAACCTGAACTTTGGGTCACATTACGTTGATATACAATATGGTTGTATGGAAGAACCTATGACTAAGGCATAGGAGATGCAACGCATCTCTTTCTTTCCACCATAGTTGCAATACTAACTTAATGCTTCATACAGTAAGAACTTCTTTCTTACCTTGTTCCATTTTGAGCTTCTTCGGAATCTTGTCTTAGGACATTCTGAACATCTTTCAGAATCTAGTCTAGGAAGCATTCAACATTCAGTGTTTATTTAACTTACCAATCTATCTCGATAGATCTTATTGTTTAATAACTTCAACTCCATCCTTATTTATCTAACTTAAACGTTATTAACACCAATCACATCATTCATATATGTCATCCACATATCCCAGAATGATTTCATGCTCCCACTCAAGTATGACATTCATGTTTGAGATCCAGGGATTTCACTTAGCTCCCACTTAAAATATATCAGCTACATATTATGAATTAGCCAAGATGATTTGCTCCCACTCAAATCTAGGTCCCCTCAATAATCTTGGATATTCCAAAATTCTTTGATCATCATCAAATCGAGAATTCCACTAACGAGATTTCAATGACCATTCATTTCTCATACTTAGGTCTATCACGCTTCTTTGTAATTCGTAGGTATGTCTTGTTCAAAACATGACAAGTGAATCAATAATACAATTCTACAAACTTGTAGAATATATAGTTGAATCCTACTTTCTTTTGTAAAAGTATTTACTAAAACTCTGTGATCATTATCATTGGTTTATCCTCTATATGTAGAGTTTGGATTCACGAAACAACTTTCGCTGCGCCACTCAACAATTCTGAGGTAAGGTCTAATACCTTGTTTTGATCTTTTACTTTCTTCCACCTGTATCTTTATCAAAACACGTCAACTTTGGACAACAATAGGTAATGCATTCATAGCTTCCTAAGAATGCTCTACAAAGACTTGTTTATTCGCCACAATTTCGACTTGTCAAAATCTCCAGAAACTCCATCTTGTCATAACAATTATGGTGTTGTTTCCATGAATATTTTAGATGTTCCTTTTATATTTCAAATGAGTGTTTGCTTATTTCGATCTTTAACTCTAAATGACAACTATAACCCTGATAAGAGATAATACTATACCATATGTATCTAATACATATTGATTATGATGTTTAGACATTTCAACATAGTTTGAATTCGTCCAATTATCATAATTTGTGAAACATCTTTCACAAATCCCTTTTATGTTAAACTTAACTTGAATACCTTAGTCATGTCGATCAAATCGAAGAGACTTCGTATTTTTGTTAATTTCAATATCCTCTTATTGTTGTGAACTCATTTGAACAATTCAAATCATTTCAAACTTATGTTTCATTAAGTAAATACGCTTATTCACTTAAGTCCACAATTAACTAATGATTTCGACTATTTGTTGAAAATACGATACATCACTATGTAAAAGTTTTAACATTTCTTTGAATATCACCGTTTTACCAGAATGCGGAGGTTTAGTCATTCTGCCTAAGAGGCATGGTTTTGCAAAGTCTCTAGATTAAGCATCTAGGACCCCGATCTTCATAAAGAACATGCAATAACCAAAATGACTTAAACTATAGTGTCATTTCATTATTAAACTTTGGATATCTTTTAGCATTCTAATCCTTTATAAATGTTTAAACTATTATCATTAACATAGTGATGAGAATAACTTGTTTATAATCGTAATGTGACCATAACGGTATTGTTCATAAGAGTAGTACAAACTGGTTTGTAACTTGTTCATATGAATAATCGTCTTGCCAAAAGCAAGACACACAAACAGGGATTACAAAATTATATTCAAGTCCACTAATCCAAATGACAAACTTTGAGGGAAGAGGTGATGTTGGCCATCAACTGTTTTGCTTGCCATCATCAAGTCATGTTGCCTCAAAACCAGCAATTCTCAAGAAGATCCTCCTGTTTTCACAAAATGGGACAAGTATCAAATACTTTGCAAACTGCAACGAGTTTTGCAAGAACCACATTTAAAATTTGTATATCTTACATATACCTTTTCATCCATGACCTCCATTGCAATCAAGCCCTTACAAGAGTTTTTAACTCTCATGTAAGATTGCTAAATGTTTTTCCAAACATTCTGGAGTCATCAAATTATCTCCTAATGGTTATTGTATCAAGAAGAGAAGATCACCTTTTACGAGGATATCCCTTAGGCATGGGTATTAATCTATAAAGTTGGACCCTTTTGCTAAGTTCCAAATTAAGCAATATATTCCCATGGTCGCAAAGCACCTCAATGGGATAGGCTAAGATCTACTAAGATATTTGCAAACAGACATCTAGACTAAGTTTATAATAAGAGATCAATTTATAATTGGTCTCCACTAAAATGGTCATCTCCTAGACGATTTTAGTGATCACATGATCCCTATCGTCTGCACCTCCCCCAATCATCACGGCCATCAGGGAAGTATCAAAGGTAGACATTCAATAATGCCAATCATATCATCCATGTGACTCATGCTCGATCTTTCGATATCTTGTGTTTCGAGGCCATGTCTATACATGCTAGGCTCTCCAAATCTAGCTTGTGTGTATTCGTTGTGCAACATGGCTTACACCCACTGTATGCGAACGTAGATATGTCTGACCCCCGATCATCACGGCCGGCCTCATCACGAAGAACTTTCTTGGTGGTGCACACACAAGGGGAACACGGAACATTGGAATTAAATAGGGATTATCTTATTTGCTACCGTTGAGTATCTAAATACTAGCACACAATACGATGTAAAATAGGTATCAACATCATATGTATAATGTGATATGATATGGTCTTTCTTGCACCTTGATCTCCATCGAGCGATCCGACATGATCTCCATCTTGCCCTTGGTTTGACGCCAAGTCCACGACGCCGCCACCAGGTCGTCCATCAGAATGATGACAATTACTATACTTCTTAGTAATAGAAAAGTAAACTACTTTACCTTCGTAATGACCAATGCCATATCATAATCACATGCCCCCTGCAAAATAAAGTTAGACGCCTCTACTTTATCTATTGCAAATTTTACGTGGTTGTTAGGGCTTTCGTAATAGAACCATTTCTAAACTACGAACTTTCCAACCACAACATGGATCCGACAGGTGTCTCTATTACACCCCTTTCGGGGCCCTCTGTTGTAAGTGCTATATCAACTATCGAATGAGAGGCAGACACCCGCTAGCCACTTATACGGCACAAGCCGTATGTGGAACGTGAAACAAGTCTCGCGTACGAATACGCATAAGATCGGTCCGGGCCGCTTCATCAAACAATACCACGATATAAACAAGTACACGTTAGAGGGTAACAACTAAGGGATCAATGCCCGCAGAAAACTTGTGCGTACTGGCCGTATAGCACTCCTATGTATAGATCGGCTCTGGTACCACTGAAGGGGATCCGGAGCAGAAAACAAAAAAATTCCTACGATGGAACCCCAAAACTGCCTAGGATCTATCTATGTAGTAATGCAGTAACGGCCGATGCATATAGAATACATACCCTTGTAGACCGTACGTGGTTAACGTTCCGCGGGAAACGTGGTTGATGTAGTCATACTCGTAGCCGACCTCAAGGTCGCGAAGCTCCTCACAGGTCACACCTTGCTCCTTCTTCATCTTCATCGTGTAGCAGCTCCGGCTCACGATATTTAAGCGCCCAAGTGTTGCGCCTCATGTCTTCGTACACATCCGGTGCACGATAAGACCTCCGGCTCCCTGATCCCGCCGGGAGTGTGGAAGTTGATATCCGGCTAGGAATCCCTGTAGCGCAACGGCGTGCTGCAGGTGTGACTTGATCGCACAACCCACACTTGGGGCCATGGTCACAAGGTATAGAGAGAGGGAGGGAGAAAGTCAACTAAAAGACTTCTCAAATTGTGTATTTAATCCCACCCATGGGCACCCCTTTATATAGGCGGAGGGGGTGTGCTCTCCCCATTAGGTTAGCCATGTGGGACTAAAAGATACAGGAAAAATACCAGGGATTTTGTCTCAGTCGGATGGGCCAAATGCCCTCAGCCCAGCTGCAAAGGGGGTGCCAACCCGGGTGGTCCTAGGCGCCCACAGCGCGGCCCAGCGCGCCAACCTTCCTTTTGTTTCTCGATACAACTTGTCCGAGATCTAATCATTAGTATCCCATACCTTGTTCAATCTCGTTCACAACAAGTTCTATTTTCTTGTTACCGTGATATTATATCCCCGTGACCGAGTCACATGTTGCAACATTTATGGATGTAATGTCACCAAGCCAGCCGTATGTATCTTTACCCGTCATGTGGGTGAACAAATCCCGGTCTTGCAGTCACATGTCATCTACCGTTCCTTCGGAATACCCAACGTACACATTTATAACCACTGTATTACCAAGTGGCGCTGGATGCAGTCTAAGCAGCCTCGGGAAACAGTGAGTAATATGAGCTCACGGTCTAAGGAAAAGGAGTGTAGGTATAGTTGTTGCAACAATGAACTATATGACTTGATCGTGTTGCAATCCTTCGAGGAATGTCCAATCACATCTTTCTCCAATGATATGATCCCGTTGTCAATTGACATAAATGCCCATGATCTTGAAACTCAGATCATCCTCATGACCAACAAACTAGTATGAATAGAGGCTACTAGGGACTTCGTTGTTTCATACCACACCTGTACCAATGTTTCTACTTGGTACAGTTATAGCATAATATGAAACTATTATAAACTAATTGAGATATGACAATAAAAACCTATTTATTATTTGCCTCTAGGGCATATCTCCTTCAGAACCGAGGCCTGACACATACTCATACTGACCTTGTAGGTTGAACTGATGTCCTCCACCCTCTTTCATCCACTGCCTATTGTCGAGGAGTTGATGGAGTTGATACTTACTAGTTCTACAGCTCCAACTCACGTAGCAACATTTAAAACGAAAAAGTTGGTAAGAGGGGCATTGGACATATATAGAGCTACGGACGTACCGTGTCTGCAGTAGTAAGACAACGGGAGTTTGTCTCCTTTGAGTAAGAGGGCAGGTTGCTTGCTCTATCAGTTGCAGATGCTAGCTCATCCAATCGCGTCCGTGGACAATGCTAGATCAAGATAAGTACCCAGAATCACCAACAAAAAGGGGGAATAAGGGCGTTAGGTAGAGGGAGCATTGTGGATGTACCATGTTGTCTGTGGGAAGCCGTGTTTAGGGTCGATCCTCCCGTCGCCGTCCTCTACGCCTAAAGATTTATGTGGCCTGAAGGGGAATAAATGGTAGGTCGTTAGGACTCAATCCATTTGGGGATAAAATCAGAGAATGGATAGGAGGCGTTACCTTTGTTTCAAAACTCGCCAATACATGACCAGGTGACATCACCATTAGAGAAGCGCTTCTTCAACACACATGCTTGTGCACCGTCGCGTGGGGGACGCTCGCCATAGAACTCTCTAAACTAGTTGTCGCCACTTAAGGGAGAAGGAGAGGAGGTGAGGCAGGAGAAAGAGTGAAACCTAAGGAGGACATGAGAACATACGTACAGAGCATGGGCCCTGACCTATGGTCGGTTGCTTCTAGTCGATCAGTCCGCAGACTCAATCCGCCCCATAACATTGTTGTTGTCCCCGTAGTCATGACCATCCTCGCAATGACCGCTGCTACCTGAGGGAGAAAGAAATTAATTGAGGTAGGGGAGGGAGAGATAGCAAGGAAGGCTGGGTGGAGAGAGTATGCGCGCGGAGGAGAGAATACATACCTTGCGCGAGGAGCGACAGCGTAGGAGCACGTTAGGCGGTGGCTGGGCACAATAACAGGTGGAAGAGGCGCAGAGGGCAAAGTCTGGTGGTATGCTAGAGCCGGTTGTCTTGTGGATGCTCCTGCTCCTTCGCTAATATTTCTTGTTGCCCGTGGAATAAACTGCGTGTCCAGAAAGAACAAATTGGCTAATGGGATCTCGGAGAGGAAGAACAACAACACAGAACATTGCAGAAATCAGAGCATGCTTACCAGGGGTGAGGAAGAAAGATAGAAATAGAACGGAGGTGGAGAGAGTGTACATGTGTAATGCAACAAATCTGTCAAGAAGCTTGCAGCCTCGTGTTTATATCGCCTTGGTTCTCTTTATCCGTAGTTTGTGACCTCCGCCATTGTTCCTTAGCCGGTAGACGTTGAAACATAGGGGCAACACAGGTAGCGCAGCACATGGACCACGGAGCAGATGCCGCTCGAGCATGGACCTGCCGACGACGGGAAAGGAGAAAGAGGGCCGGCAACAAGGCGTGGGCGAGCAGCGCGTTTGGTAGTGGTGCATCTTGGCGGAAGCAGGTCATGCACGGTCACGTACCGTACGACAATCGAATAGATGATTTGGTTTTGGCCAGCCCTCATCGAATCGAAGAGATAAAATAAGGAGAGAATAATACTAACGCGCGTATATTTGTGGAAGGTCTAGCACTAAGTTAGGGTATCCGCAAAATTTCCTAGGCGGTCTAGCACTAGCGTAGATCGTAGGGCAGGGCGTTTTTTAGAGGATTGGCATGTTTTCAAGCCTAATAAACCGTAGTTTCGTAGACGATCCATGGTGACATCTCGGCTACCGACGGGCCCCATAGTACGAAAGTACAATCTTGCCGCGATAACCCATGTACGTCGATGACCTACACTACCAAGTAGTTTGTACCCCCGCGAGAAATCGCAGACGGGTATAGTATATCCTGCCACATAGGTTCCTGGCGGGGCACAGGACCGCGAGGATCCGAGTCCGGCACGGACTCACAACGCCACGTCGGCTCTCGATTGGTCCCATGACCGCAAGGAACCACGGCTAGTATGGGCTTACGATGCCACATACGCTCTCGGTGGGACCTATGACCGCGAGAGTTGGCGGGTGACATGGGCTCACATTGCCAAATTGGCTTTCGGTAGGCCCCACAACCCGGCGAGTCCGGAGCATTATCACGCAGGCACCTTTCAACGCGCGCGGTCGAACCCGCCTACGCGGACAACGGTCTCATGTCGTGTGTGGGTCCCACCTTCCAGTGACGTGGGGTACGACGGCATGCGGTGCACCCATCCGCGGTATGAAATATTTCGCCCTGGCCCACAGCAAGACCCACCTCACGGGATAGCAGGGCTCTGTCGCGATATCGCCGCGTGTCCTCCTCGATGTCTATCCCACGGCCGAAAAGAATTGGGACGACGTGGATAGCGATTTGAGCTGAAACAATCTAGCGCTATTATTTACTCCTGATAACTTCAAGTGGTGGTCTCATTATTTAAAATACAAACATGCAACTAGATAAAGACGCTCCAAGTTTATGTGTAAATCTTATGTTGCTCAAAAATTAAGTTTAAAGGTTTGCAAACCATGAGTGTAATAGGTCCAGTGGGGTTCTTTGGGTATCCCCAAGCTTATGGTCTTCACCATTCTTGGATAGCTCAATATATGGTATTCCTCCCTGTGAAAAACTTCAACACAAAACTTTTCTTTCCATCTCTTTTCTAAGAGGCAACATTAGTGGCACAAAGATATATTCTGATGTACAGGGAGTATATCAAATTTGGTTTGAGATGTATAGATAGTATATTAAATTTTGGTTTAATATAGAGTGATGTATAAAACTCCAAAATAAATTTTGGTTTGAGATGTACAGAAAGTATATTAAATTGCAAACATCAGAGTAAATAATAGCGCTATATTGTTTCGGATCAAACTGATATCCACGTCATCCTGATTCTTTTCGGCCGCGGGATGGACGCCCAAAAGGACATGCGATGAAGTCACAACGAAGGCCTACTATCCCGTGAGGCGGGTCCTGCTGTAGGCCAGGGAAACATATTACCTACCACATATGGTTGTCGCACGCGCTGCTGTACCCCGTATCGCTGGATGGTGGACCACTCGCGCACTATGGATCCACCGTTAGCATGAGCGGCCAGGACCATGCTTGGTGAGAGGCGTTCCTGCCGCGACACGTCTCCACACTAGCATGGTTGCGGGGCCTACCTGGAGCCGACGTGGAATCGTGAGACCAATCTAGGCATGGATTATCGCGGTCATGGGGTTCACTTGGAGCCAACGTGGCAGCGTAGATCCTAGACGACCGCATTTTTTCGTGGACACGGGCTTGAACAGAGACAATGTGGCGGCGTACAACATGGTTGTTCGTGGGTTATCATAGAGGAGAGCTGAGTTGACAACATAGGTTGCATGGGAGAGGATGGACGGACGATTTATTGTCGCAGCAGAGGGACGAGCTGGCAGCGTAGGCTATATACGACCACGAGTTCTCGCGGCCGGAATACGACCTATCTGGAAGCATAGTCTATAAGATACCATGGGTTCTCATGGCCCTCGACCGAGCTAGCAGCATTGTCTCTCTATGATACGCACGTTTTCGCCGTCAATAGAAGATCTAGCATCAAACCTGGCATCTGAAACCTTGGCTGGACGCGATTTCTCGTATTTGACAAGCGAGTTGGCAACAGAAATTCTCGTCATCGAGCTGGTAGGGCCAGGCTAGGACTGTTGTGGCGTGTCCATGTCATCACGGCCCAATTGTGTGTCTATCCGTAGACACGTATCTGGATACATGGCCGCACCGCAAGGCTATGCTTACGGCATGATAGACTCACTCTCATGCTTTTATAGCTTATACATACTCTTCTGCCTCCTCTCTCTCAGCCTGGTCTCTGCTAGGTCGTCTGATGTTGTTATAGTCGGACCGACGTCCTCCATGGGGAGAGGATAGCCACTAGTGCTAGCTCGGGCTCGCATTCGCACGTACTGCCAGTGGTGCCAGGTTGCTGCTACAAGAAAAACATTTTCCACGTCAACCGACGCGTTGTACGGTAAGTTATCTAAAGTCTTCTGCTCATCTCACTTGCACGAATCTTATCTAATATGTCTTTTATTTTTCTCTGTATTGGTCGTGATTGGAAATAATGGAAGGCGTCTTGTTGTGAGTTCATCATCGTGACTGTCGTCCCTACATTCTCTTCGCTTCTTTGTCACAGCAACATAGACCTAAGTGGATTTATTGGATCCTGGGGAACCATCACAAGAGCTCCCCGATCCTGGTTCTCCTGTAGCTGGATTCTCCGGAACCACAAGAATCGTACACGTATGGCGCTTTTTTTCTGTCTCCATCTTATCTCAATACACGTCTCTATCTAACACATTTTTTGCTTTCTCTATAGAGGTCACCTTTGGAAAAGTTTTTTGGCATCTTGGTAATCGGTATGTCCTCTTCTGTTCAACATCGTTTTAGGTTTAATCTTCCGTTTTTCATTTTGTTTTTCGTATCTTCATCGATGTTTGCTTTCGTCTTTTGTAGCTATTCGTCGCCTCCTTCACTTCATCTTGGGATGGATTTCTTTGGCTGCGCTCGAGTCAGCCGTGGGAGTCCTTGCCATGCCACAGGCATCGAGGAGACCAATGTTGCGACACATGTGCTAATTCCTGGGAAGTCAGACGAGCCACTTCCTGTGTCGGTGCCTCTGTCATGCACGGAGAATGATGGCTCTGTTCCCAACGACGAGAAGAAGGAAACCTCTGTCGACGCTTTTGCTTCGACTCAGGATGAATCTCTTCGTTTGCGATCGAGCGAGCGGAGACACTCCTTGTCATGCCACCACTGGTGACAAGCAACTTTCTACAACACCTGCACGCTCACGTGCAAGGCCGGGCGAGCCGCGTCCGATGTCACCGCTTGTGTTCTTCGTGAAGAACAACGTCTACGTGTTGAACGCCACTAACATTTTAGCATTTTACCATGCCGCTGCAGCATTTCGGCGTATTTCCATATCATGGTAGGGGCAGCCGTAGCAGCGGAATATGTTGAAATGCTGCTGTGTAGGGCTTCGGGCAAGTGTATTAAGAAGTAATATATATATAGTGAAATAATTAACTTTAAAACACAACAATAGACATTGGAAACACGATAGATAATTAAGAAAGTCAGCAAGAATGTTGACACACACTGAAATACAAATTAAGTAACTTAGAAAATACTTGTATGCTCAATAATCTTAGAGGCACACACACGACGACACAATCTAATTAACAAAGTTTTGATGCAAGCGAGCCTTAACAACGCTCGAAAACTACTTCGGGAGAAATGGGAGAACACCCTGGTAGGAGTTGAACGACGGGTTGTGGCCCTATTGACGTATGTGATCCATTACCTCATTCGGAGTATCTACACCACCATAGAACACACATTTTTCATCAATGACATTTTGTTGAGGATATTGGCAAGCTTCAATTGGATGTGTGAGAGCTCATCCCTCTGGTCACGACCTTTTTGCTTTGCTAGTTCTTGGACCCAACTCGGCACGTCTTTCCCCAAGTCAAGGGTATCAATCACACGTAAAAATTACTGATGTGATGGATCACATAGTAGGCGTCCATATTATTGTGCCCGTGCAATGATGTAGTAGGCTGTTGCAGGCAAGGGAATTGCTCGTTCATTCGGAAGCCTGGTAAGGAGCTACCTTTCTTCCCAAGTTTTCTAGTTATGCATCCTCCATGGGTGTTATAGTAGAAGAGAGCTTCGTCCATAACGTCGCATACTAACGAGTAGTATTTTTTCAAACTCCTCACTGAATCCATGACAAAAGCCAGGAAACTCTATGGGTGCATAACAATGAGAACATTGCGATCGCTACACAAATAGTTGAACAAACCAATCATATAATAGAAAAGATATATGAGGAAAGAGTGTCGATCTTAATTAGCTAGGTGACTGATATAATGACTTATGGGGGAGCGTACGAAAGGAGAATTGTGGTATTTTTCTTATTGGCAGTGATAAATCCTGACAGGTACTTCCTTGCTTACTTTAAGCTTCCAAGGTTCTTCAACTTGCTCTCGTTGAAAAGATAGGGGTCCACAATCACGATGTCTTTGGTCTTGTCGATGTTGACGATGGTGTGGGCCATATGGAGCGCCCATAGGCGGATAAAGCTTCCACCCATGGGATGCAGGTGCATCATATTGAAGATGGAATCAAATTGTATGTAGAATTTACCCGCGGGGGGCTTTATCATTCCAATCAATATTTGATGGAACCTAATCAACAAAGACCAGGAGGATATTTTATTCCTTTAGTGCTACTTTCTCCCATATGAGAACATTTTCATTCATCATTCTTAATTCAATGGCTGCCTTGTGGTAAGTTTCCACCGGAAGGATGTTCTTTCCGGTGACATGCATGATTGGTAACTTTGCTTCATGACCCTCTAAATTTCCTGATCCAACATGGTGAGCATACCGACGCTTTCTAGGGGCTGGATAGCTGCTTCTAGCGGCCTCGCCCTTGTCATCTTTTGACCGCTTCCTATGCTTCTTAGTGGGTGTCGGTGGGTCCAGGCAGTGCATCTCTTCCCTGGCTATGTTCCTAAATGTATTTGGATTAAATAATGGTTGCGGTTGGGCGTCCTTCTGGGTGTCCTATTGGCTGTTCTGCACTATATGATCATCAAACAGACTCTTCTGACACTGAAAAATAACCCGTTCAAATGGTGGTTCTTCTGATTGGGGTGGTTCTTCTGGTTGGGTGGACCTTCTGGTTGGCGAGAACAACTACCACCCATGCCAAGTGATACGTCCATTTTGCATCACTATTCTATATCATAATTCACTGTAATTCATTCATATATTTCATATTAAGGGATGATACTTATGTTATTTCATCTGTTTTGCATGGTTGATGACTTTTGGAGCATGGACCACTGCAGTCAGGATTCTGATGGAAAAGGTGCTTTTTGGAGGAAAAATTCGCGAAGATCGGAAAATCCGGGAAAATACATGAAAATCCTATTTTTCCAGAAGACGAAGAAAGCCAGAAAGGGAGGCTGAGATGGGCCACAGGGGGCCCACGCCACCCCCTGGTGCAGGCCAGCCTAGGCCGCGCCACCAGGTGGTGTGGCCGCCCTGGTCCACCCCTGGCTCTCCCCTCTGGCGTATATTATCCTCCTGAAACCCTAAGACTCGGAGAGTGACCACATAAAGATTCTGCCGCCTCTGCGGGGCAGAAAACACCGAGAGAGAAAGATCTCTCTGGTAGACAGAATTCTGCCGGGGGAATTCCTTCCCGGAGAGGGGATATCGTCGCCATCAACAGCATCATCAAGCTGGACTTCATCGGGATCATCATCATCACCACCATCATCTCCATCAGCACCATCAGCACCATCTCCATACCGCTGTAACAATTGGGTTGAATCTTGCATAGTTCTTAGGGGAAACTTTCCCGGTGTTGATTACTCCTTGTAGTTGATGCTATTGAGTGAACGATTGAATTATTGTTTATGTTCAGATTGTTACACATCATTATTCCATCTCTGATCATGATCCGTATGATGTCTTGTGAGTAGTTCGTTTTGTTCTTGAGTACATGGGAAAAATCATGTTGTTAGTAGTGGAATTGTGTTGAGAAAGATTCAATAGTTTGATATTTAAGTTGTGGTGTACTTCTTCTAATGGTGTCATGTGAACGTCGACTACATGACACTTCACCTATATGGGCCTAGGGGAATGTATTGTGTATTTGGCTACTAATCGTAGGGGTTGCCGGAGTGACAAAAACCTGAACCCCCGTTAGGAAACAATTGCACAAGGGACGTCAGGGTCTTAGAGTTTAAAGTTGTGGTTAGGTTTCTACCTAAATTACTTTCTTGTACTTGCGGATCCTTGCAAGGGGTATAATCACAAGTATGTATTAGTCCTAGGAAGGTTGGTACATTAGCACAGGTTCACCCACACAACACTTAGCAAACTAAAGAAGGTTAATCAACTATATGAAGCGAAAGCACTTGATGATATTCCTGTGTGTCGTCGAGAACGTTTGGTCATCTTAAGTAATACAACCATCTTGTCCTTTGCTGAATAAAGGATTGGGCCACTTGCTGCATTTATTCTTATTGTCTTTTATTTACTCGTACTTTATTTACTTGCATTATCAAAAACCCCTAAAAATCTGTTTGCTAAGTATTTGCAGAGAATTCCTTATCCATACCACTAGCCTGCACCTTCTACTCCTCGTTTGGTTCGACACTCTTACTTATCGAAAATACTGCGATACACCCCCTATACTTGTGGGTCATCACCAAGTAAATAGAGGGGACCAAGGTTTTCATACATGTTGGTGGCATCGTCCATTGCCAAGTACTACTGATAGATGTCATCATACAATAGCTCATTTTCATACACTGTGGCCGGGGCAGAGCTAGGGCCACCAGGGTTCTGACCCAGAGGAGATGGCATCATTGGAGTTCTCCTTGTATGTGGCTGCTATCACCCAAATGAATATACGCCTTCAGCCACTCCAGCATCGAAGAACCCCTGCACTGTAAGAGGTTCATGTGGTTGTACACATGGGAAGGTTGAATCAGAGGATCGCTCTCCTCATAACCCTCATGGACCACATGCACATTAACTCAAAGCACGTCGCTTCGCATCTTTTGATTGTGCGATAACTTCTGATAAGGTTGAATGACTTTGCCTATGGCAACTACCTTCAACTCATCATTCACTGTTGCCAGGAGAGTGCACGATGTGTCCTTCCTTAGGATGTCTAGCTCAGCCCTTGGTAATGCTATGGTGCCGCAAGAGACGGATGGGCTATTATGATGAGTTTGTAAGACAGGCAAATTCTCTTAGTCGCCACTAGAATCATTTGGCGGCGTCAACAAAACACCAATGCTGAAGGTAAATTGTGGCATTTGTTCTACACAACCTTGTTGTATGCAAGCCTTTACAGCCTTGGTATAGGCGTCGCTTGCCTATTTCATGAGCGTATCGACTTCTTCTATAACTACACCTCGAGCTTCGGTGGCAGTTTTGGCATCAGATTCAGCTTTTGTTTTAGCAAGTAGTTCGACCTTAATCTATTGATAGTTTACCATCAGCGCGCCTTTCCTATGCTCTCACCTCTCCTCTCTGGTTAACATGTCGGGATAATGTACCTTCCATTTTGCACCGCTGCCGATGCCGACCACACGGCTAGATGCCGACAAAGTTCGTGGGTCCTTGTTTTCGACTATATATGTTGATCGCCTGGTTAAGTGGGGTGTCCTAGCGCACGATGAGCCTGATCCCTGGGAGCTTTGATCACCCGGAATAGCATATTGATTGATCTGCAAAGGGAATGTGTCAATGGTTATATCCACGCTAAAAAAATTGAGATAAAATGGGTATCGATTAAATTAATTATTACCAGTTCATTGATGATTGTCTTTGTCTTATCATTTGTGATAAATTTCTTCTCCACTTTTTCCCATTTGTACTGGTCCTTGATGTAGGCACGCTCACGTGTCGTCAGATTGAAGACATGTACGCAGAGAGGAGGTACTCGAGGCGTGTGGAAGAGAGGGGTGTAAGTCATATGGAGTTTTGGGACGGTGAGCACACAAGTTTACCCAGGTTCGAATCCATCGATCGTGGACGGATCCTACTCCTACTAGCAATCCAGTAATACGGCAAAGCCGGAATATGGGTTACAAGGGTTTCCCCTGTGCGAGTTGAGATTGTAGGTTATTGTGGGGTGCCCTAAAGGCTTGCCCTAGGACGGATTATATAGATATCTGGCCTAGGGTTTGCAGGAGAGACCTATTCGGCTATGACTAAGAGTCGGTTACAGACTACAACTTGAACTATAAGTAACTACTAAGGCCTATGTCTGTAAGTCTTCTAGGCTTTCCGTAGCTGGACTGGACTCCGTCTCTTCTCCCTGACTGGGCTACCAGTGGAGTGAAGCTCTAACCTGAAGTGGTCCACCCTGGTCAGTGAGGCACAGTGAGGATACCCAGAAAGTATATTCCCAACAGCAGCCCCCGGAAGCCTCCAAGTTCTAGAGTCGGATTTCACCATCTAGCTTGATTCATCTTCGGCTTGCAGAATCATGAAGGGTTCCTAAAACTTTCAAAACAAAGGGTGGGATCCGAGTATCAAAGCGAGTCAGACCTATGAGTACATCATCTAGATTTCCAACTTGAAATTCAAACTAAGCCGGAACTTGGTCTCTGACATAACCTGACAACAGTCAAGGTCAAGTCACGTCACTAACAGACATTCCGGTCAGCATGACCGTTGGTGGGTCTGCCTTTAGCGGAACTGAGGCATCATTTTAATGCATGCACGGAGATCGAGGCAGCGTAATCCTCGCAAGGAGGTTACCTAGATCCTTCCACGACATGTGGTTACTGTTTACTTTGCACATATCTTGGCCTAGGCGAGGGATATAAGGGGTCAATATCTCCTTTCTCTGCCTTACATTCACCATTTGCCTTCTCCTTCCTCTCGATGCCACCGGAAAAAGCTCCTCTGCCTCCCTCTCCAAACACATCATGCTGCCCATCTAGATCACCACCGCCCATAAAATGGATGATGCTTCATCCTCCAGGACGGCGGCGATAGCAACGACGTCCTCCGCAGCGGTGGAAAGGGAGAACTTCCACAGGGTCTGGATCCCCTGCATCCTTGATGACGAGAAACTCCACTATGTCGAGAAGGAAGGCCTCCTCCGCACCGACAACTGGCGGAGTGGCTTTGGTCAAACCATCCCCTCCCCCAATGTCGACGAGCGAGTGCACTTCGACACCCACCTCAATAGAGGTTTGAGCTTTCCTCCCTCAGCCTTTTTTACTGAGGTTATAGATCACTACGGAGTTCAACTCCACAATCTTCCCCCAAACACCATTCTCGAGGTTAGTGCCTTCGTATCTCTGTGTGAGGGCTATCTTGGAATAAAACCGAGTCTTGTTCTTCTCCCGTTTTATTTCAACACCGAGAGAAATTCTATCACTTCTGATAATCCTTACATTACCAGAACTCTTAGCCTCACTTTTAGGAGAGACCGAGTGTACCCTAAGATCAAGGCTAGTGAGTCTGTGAAGAAGTGGCCATCTAACTTCTTTTATCATAAGGATAGACAGGCTCCCGGCAAAGAACATGCTTTGCCGGCTTTCGTCGATGGCGCCTCCACGCCCCAAGAGTCCTAGGACGCGGAAGCTCCGGCTCTCACCGACGATCTGCTTCGCGCCAAAAGGCGGATCGAATATATGATGAAGCACAAGGGTCTAAAAGGATCCAACCTTATTCACTGCTGGCTGGCGTGCCAGATTTAGCCTCACCAACACCATGGTGACCGGCTCATGCATATGATCACCAAGAGCAAGATGGATTCCTTTCAGATCTGCTCCAAGTCTTATTCGGACAAGGAGTACGAGTCCTAGATCAAATGGTTGATCAAAGAGCAGATTGAGAGGAAGATTCCATATCTTTCCTTGGATATGCATACGGCTGACAATCCCGTGATACCAGTAAGTTTTCCAGTTGTTACTTTATATACACGCTCATCCATTATAGTTTTTCTGCAATACTGAGATAACATTTCTTTCAGCTTCCTGGCATCCCTGAGTCGGAGCTTGCTCCTCTTGAGGAATATCCACCAGAGGATCCGGTTCCTCGGGCTAAAGAAGGTCTTGAACTACTGCCGGAGGCATTTACCCGGAAATGCAAAACTCCAATAGTTTCCATTGGCACAAAGGAGGTGCCCATTGTGAAGAGGTAACTTTCTTCACAAGGTCTTACGTTTTACTTCTTATTCCTTCCAAAGTGTAACAATTTTGATCTGCCATTCTTCAGAGCTAAACAGCTCATCAAGGGCAAGGGAGAGGGAACCAAGACAAAGCCCCTATGCCAGTCAAACTAAAAATTGACTTCTTCTACCACAGCGCTTCCGACTCCTACCCGAATGCCTTCTATAGCACTGGAGGTTACTTAATCTCCGCACGCTACAGAAGATCCGGCTCAACATTCTAAGCCAGTGATCCTTGGATCACAGACCAACGTCACCATGGGTGACTCAGCCACTAATATGGGTGAACCCTCAAAGGGTAATGATCCCTTAGCAGAGGTTTTTGCAGATAACCTCTTGAGAAATCTGGGTCTTGCCAAGCTTGGCATTACTCGGAAAACTGCAGAAGAAATCTAGAAGCTGGCTCGAGAATGTTTGGAGAGACGAAACATCACTGCTTAAGAAGAGGCCCAAGAAGCCAAGGACGTAAAACTCTCCGAGCTACTTGATCAAGTTCGTCTTCGTGACGACAAGCTAAAGGCCAATGTGGCTCCTTCACCACCAGTGATCCCTCTGACTCTCGCCGAGAAGGTTTCTTCTGAGGTGAACACGAGTCTGAAGAAACTGACCCATAAACATTTTGTAAGTCAGAATTCCAACTCACTCCTTTACTTTATTATATACCATATCCTCTAGCCCCCAAGCATGAAGTTGGATAGGAAATCCAGATTTATGCTTTCATAGGATGCCAAAGAATGAACTAGTGTAGCCCCCAAGGCTCGTGCTGATATTTAACTTAGTTAAAATATTAGCCCGAGTATTTAGTAGACTTCTGAATCGAGGTACTATTCTGACTTATAGAAAGTTAATGCTTATAACCAGGAATTACTGAAGAATATCTGCAATAAACAAAGAGAGATAAAATCTCTCCGTATAGAGAATGCTCAATTGAAACTTTCCAAGGATGAAGCTGAAGGTACTCATTTCACTCCTCATACTTGCTCTTTTGATTTCATAGCCGAATTCTTATTCGAATCTTTCTTGTGTTTATAGAACTGGTCCAACAGTCATATAAAATGATTAAAGAGGCCGAGAATTTCAAGACCATGGAGGTGGAAAACGCTGACTTTCGGCGAGAGCTGAATGAGCTTAAGGTAGATCATGAGCGCAGCATCAGCAGCGTTCTTGAGTAATCCAACATGGCCACCTAAGAACGTGATCGAAATATCGTGATCCAGGACATGAAAATCTTGGATCTCAATGATGAGTTGGCCAGGGAGAAGGACATCACCCAAGCTCTCCGGGATGAACTCCAGAGTCTTCGAGCAGAGAATACCAAAGTCGACGATGCCATCTTTGGTAATTTTACTATCTCTGACCTTTCTTTTTTCCTTCGTACTCCAGAAGATTCGTATATATTTATGACTTTGCTTTTTGTATATGCAACTCCTTTGAATTTACTGGATTCTTCTTCCACGAAGTCTCGCACTAGCCGGCTTACCGAAGTCAGTGACCTACTTCACGATTTCTGCCAGTCAATGGAGGATATTTGCAAAGTCTTAAGGGTTCCAAACATGAACAGAATGTCCTCCTTTGAGGTGCGAGATAAGGCGAAAGAGATGCCCCAACACATCCAATACTAGAACATGTCATTTGTGCGAATCACAGCACAGAATGCCCTTACCATGGTTATGATCCACCATGGAAGAATGAAGGTTTGGAAAGTAACCAGGGGTTATTTTATTGTTGATGAAGACGGCAATGAGCAAAACATCAAGGATATCATGGATTCTTGCGCCGGTTATGGGTGTCACGTAGCTGATCTGACCAGCTACAACACTCCATTCTTCAATCGCGTGGAAACACCTCCTCCGCCTACAAAATTTGTTGCTAAAGTTTCTGATGACAAGCAGACCAAATCCGATGTCCTCATCGCAGAAAGATATCAAGGAGGGGGTGATGTTACCAGTGAGTCGGCAGATGCTCCTTCTTCACCTGTGGCATAAGAGATTCCAGAAAAACAATGTGTTAATTTGAGAAACAAATCTTATTGTAATAACTAGAGTACCTTTTATTTTTATGTGCTAGCTAGTAAGATTTGAATGCTTTTACTTATTTAGCACTTCTTATCTTTTTGTTATGTTGTGCTTGAAAATTACATAAGAACTTAAGGTAGTTTGCACTTATCATTTATCTGGCTTTCTTCCTTGTCCCTTTCGTGAGCTGGCCAACCTTCAACACGGAAACTTTGCCGAGCAAGGGAGCTCAATTGCTAAACCAGTTTAAACTCGGAAACAAAGCCGGCTTCCAGTACCAACAATTCACTACTCGGAAAATACCCGCATTCGCCAATCAGACAAAAACCAAAGTACAAACAAAAAAATTATGTTCATACCCTAAGATATCATTTTTAGAGCCGGAAATCTAACCAGGACAAACATGAGCATAAAGTACTTTCAAGTATTCTGGGATTTTTCGACTTATGTCACGATCATCCGGAAATAAGATGGTACTATAAACTTCTTAGAAATAAATTTGAGGCAACCAATACTTTATTTCTCATTGAACATGTACATATATATGATTACAAAGAAAGATAATTTTAATAATAAAAGGGATGTAGCTGAGCAATATTCCATGGTCTGTCTAACTCATCCGAATTTGTACTGCCTCCATCTCTCTTTCTCTTCTTAGTAGCAGGTCTTTCTTTGAGTGTTCGCATATCAGTTAGGTAGTAAGAACCATTGTGCAATACTCGACTAACCAAAAAGGGCCCTTCCCAAACAGGGGAAAGTTTGTGCTTTCTTTGTTGCACAAGTCGGAAAACCAAGTCGCCTTTATTAAAAGAATGATTTCTTACTCTCTAACTATGATACTTGCGTAACTTCTGCTGATAGGCTATTGATCTCTGCTCGGCAACGACGTGAACTTCTTCGATTAAATCGAGAACATTTTGTCGAGAAATTTCAGCATCCTCTTCGATATACGCAGCAACACGGGGAGAAGTGTGGGTTAAATCACTTGGAAGAACTTCTTCTACGCCATAGACTAAGAAAAAAGGTGTGTATCTGGTTGACATGTTCAGAGTTGTTCTCAAGCTCCAAATGACAGACGGCAATTCGTCTGCCCAAGCCCCCGCAGCATGATGAAGTGGTGCTTCGAGTCTTGGTTTGAGGCCTTGAAGGATTAAACTGTTTGCCCGTTCGACTTGTCCGTTGGCTTGTGGATGTGCGACTGATACAATATCAAGCCAGATATTTTGATCATTGTAGAATTCGGCAAGCTCTCCCATTGAAAAGTTGCTCCCATTATCCGTCATAATACTATGTGGATAACCATATCGGATTATTACATCCTCGACGAATCTTTTGGCTGTTGCTCCATCACAACTAGTGACGGGTTTAGCCTCAATCCATTTTGTGAACTTATCCACCATCACTAAGAGGTGAGTAAATCCACTTGCAGCCCGTTTGAATGGTCCTACCATGTCAAGCCCCCAGACAGCGAAGGGCCAAGTTATCGGAATTGTTCGCAACTAATCAGCCGGAACATGATCTTGTTTGGCGTACTTTTGGCAGCCTTTGCACATCTTGACCAGTCGTTCGGTATCTGCCTTGGCTGTGAGCCAGAAGAATTCATGTCTAAAAGCTTTTGTCACTAAAGATTTGGTGGTAGCGTGATGTCCGCATTCGCCTTCATGGATTTCCCTTAGGATTTCCACTCCTTCTTCCGGAGAAACATGCGCCGAAAAACCCTAGATACACTCCTCTTATAGAGCTCTCCATTTATTATTGTATAGGTTTTTGCTCATCGGACGATCTGCCAGCTCAGAACCTCGTATTCGGGTAATTTTCCGTCTACCAAGAAATCAAGGTAGGGTTGAGTCCAGCTGGGAATTACATCCAGAACTACTACTAAAGGTGAGTCAGATTTGGTCAGATACTCCTCATCAACTCCTACGATAGAGGGAATCTAAGGTGCTCCAAAAAAGCGCCATCCGGACCTTTTTTCGTGCAGAGACTATGCGAGATAATGCGTCTACTTCCTCATTTTCTATTTGAGGGATATGTTGAACTTCAAACCCATCAAACGATTTAGATAGTTCATCCATGATAGCTTTCTATGCTGCCATGTGTTTATTTGCATTATAGTGATCTGACACTTGTTGGGTAACAAGATCCGAGTCTCCATAACGCATGATTCATCGGATGCCGATGTCCTTGGCGATCCAAATTCCATGCAATAGTGCTTCATATTCGGCAATGTTTTTTGTTGCCGTGAAGTGGATCTGTAGTACATAGAAAAGCTTATTTCCTTGGGTGATTTGTGTACCACGCCAGCCAATCAGTATGGATGACCTCTTATATGAATCTGGCTAACTCGAGCCGGGCTATCTCTTTAGCTATTGCTTTTTGCTTTTCATCACCGAAAATTCGTAAGGACTATTTGATGGGTTTAGCGTTTGGGTATACATTTAGAGAGTGCTCGGCAAGTTCCCTAGGTACTCCGGTTATGTCAGATGGCTGCCATGCGAAGCTGTATTGATTAGCTTGGAGGAACTTGACAAGCGTGCTTTCCTATGTGCGTTCTAAACCTACACCTATCTCGGTCACCTTGGAGGGGTCATTTTCCTTCAATAGCGTCGTCTTCATCTCTTTCGATGCCTTGAACTCTGGAGTCGGCTTTGTCACCTCCTTCTTCATCACGGGCATCTCGGATGGGTCGATGGTCTTCTTCATCTCCTGGTACTCCTGGGCATGCAGTATGGCTTCAGCAAAGGCGGCATTTCCGTCTTTGCACTCTCATGCTTTCTTCGGGTCTCCCCTAATGGTGATCACGCCGTTGGGACCTAGAATTTTCATCATATTGTAAATGTAACATGGACGAGCCATAAAAGCCCAATAAGCTAGCCGTCCGAAGAGAGCGTGGTATGCGCTCTTGAACGGGCCACTTCGAAGGAAAGTGATTCCATTCGATAGTTCTTTGGAGTTCCAAAGGTAACATCCAAAGTGATCTCTCCCAGAGAGTTTGCTTATCTTCTGGGGACAACTCCGTGAAAAATCATAGATCTATGGTTAAGCTGTGTCTCTGAGATTCTCATTAGGCATCGCATTTTGACATAGAGGATAATGATGCTGCTTCCGTCGTCCATGAGGGTCTTGGAGAAACCATAGCCGTCAATAAGTGGATTGACAACTAAGGCGTACTTTCCTCGCTTGTGCAACTTAGGCGGATGATCGCTTTAGTCAAAGCTGATTGTAACTTCCGACCAATCCAAAAACTGTGGAATAGCCAGAGTAGTCGTGTTGAGCTCATGTAGAACTGCCTTTTTGACCTTAGCTGGCTGACATCGGAGGAAGGTAACATAAGTGTATTTCTTTGTTGGGAAGGTCTTCTTTCCATCCGACTTGGGATTTGAAGCTTTAGCTTCCCCCATGTAGGAATCTTCCTTGGTCTCTTTTTCTTTATCGGAATTTTTCTTTCCTTTTTGTTGCTTGGCCCTGTAGCCAGCGGATTCATCTTTCTTGATGTCGTCATTGAAACGACACTCGACATTTGTGTGGGATGAGCCCCCATTGGCATCTAAATGATGCACACAAGGATTATCGGCAATGTCGGCCCAAGAGTAGGTTTTGCCAGGTTGCTGGTCTCCTCTACCTTGGACTCTTGATGTTCCACGACCGAGCCCTCCTCGTCCTCCAGAATCGAAAATGGCGTTGAAAACTGCCATTTCCATGGTAGGTTTATCTTTCAAGGTGTTTTTGCGCTTCTGAGTTGGTTGCTTTGGATGTTTTGCCGACTATGGTACAGCTCGAACGTTTAGTAGTCCTTCTGCATCATCGCCAGCATTTGCATATTAACTTGTCGTTTCTATCATCTATCCCAAATCAGTAACCTTATCGCACTTTAAGCGATAACGTAGTAGACCAATTGGGAGTCCTGCAATAAATGCTTCAATTGCAGTTTGATCTTTTACTCCTTCACAGGAGTTCTTGGTGTTGATCCATTGTCCGAGGTAATCTCTAGTTTCTCCGGCTTTCTGGGTGCAACGTTGTAAGTCTCCTACCATATAGGGCCTCCGATATGTGCCTTCGAAATTCCGAAAGAACACGCTTTACATGTCATACCAGTTGTGGATGGTGTTTTCCAGAAGTTCATTGAGCCATGATCATGTTGTCTTCCTCAGCATAAGAGGGAGATACCGGGTCACGACCAAGCTATTTTTGCCTATGGCAATGCAGCAAGCCTGGAAAAAATCCTGGAGCCAAGTATCTGGCCAAGACACACTGTCGTAGGGCTAGATATGTCTTGAGATAGCAAATCCTTCCGGGAAGTTTGTTTGTCGAATACGTGGTCTAAAACACTTTGGCCCCACGTAGATGTTGTTTGACTCGTAGAACCGCGCCCCTATATTAGAGTTAATCCGGTGTGTCGCATCACTGGGTGTCAGAGAACGCCGTCGTGGTTGTTCGTTGTGGCTGCGGTGCCTTGGAGCCGGACTTCTTATTCTGCCACCTCCTCCTCCACCACGACGCCCTCCATGGCTCCCGCTAGAGTCGGTATGGTGGATACTTGGTGGAGAGGGTGGTTGTTGGCTCGTGGTTGATGTAGAGCTCGTTGGGAACCCCAAGAGGAAGGTATGATGATCACAGCAGCAAGTTTTTCCCTCAGTTATGAGACCAAGGTTTAATCGAACCAGTAGGAGCAAGGAAACACCCCAAAGGTGTTACTAGTTGAGCTTTGGCAGGGCGCACTACCGTTGCTAGTAGCAACGTGGAGACCTGCACAACACAACCACAGAACTTTGTCCCCAACTTGCGATGAGGTTGTCAATCTCACCGTGTTTTGCGGAAAACAAAGGATTAAACGTATCAAATGGAAAGAAGTAAAAGTTTGTAGAAAGTAAACACAAAGAAGTAAAAGATTGTAGATTGTATGTAAAGTAAAGGACCGAGATCCATAGTTCACTAGAGGTGGCTCTCCTTAGATAGATAACATGCTGGGTGAAAAAATTACAGCGGGGCAATTGACAAACACCGAGAAAGCAATACATGCATATACTAATCATCTTGACTCCTTTGAGACTTGATTGGGCATTACAACATAATACATAGACCGCCATCGAACTGCATCTATGACTAATAATCCACCTTTAGGTTATCATCCGAACCCCCTCCGGTATTAAGTTGCAAGCAACAGATTATTGCTTTACAAACTGTGTGTAAAGTAAACAATACAATTGTTCTATGAACAAAGGATCGTTGTTTTCTCCCTAGTAGCAACAGCACATCTAGTACCTTAGAGATTTCTGTCACTTCCCCAGATTACCAGAGGCATGAACCCACTATCGAGCATAAATACTAACTCTTGGAGTTGCTAGCATCTACTTGGCCAAGATAGCTACTAACAACGGAAAGCATGCAAGATCTCAAATAACAAAGACATGATAGAATCAATAATCGATCTGAAATAGCATCTCAATATCCATCGGATCCCCGCAAACACAACATGTATGGATTACAAATAGATGATCTTGATCATGAACGGAGCTCACAAGATCTAAACATGAAAGCACAAAGGATGAGAAACCATCCATCTAGCTACTACATGGATCCGTAGTCCAAGGATGAACTGCTCACGCATCACACCGGAGGCTTGCATGGTAATGAAGAAGGCCTCCAGGGTGAATTCCCCTCTCCGGCAGGGTGCCGGGAAGAGCTTCAGATCCCTCCCGATCTAGGGATGGAGATGACAGCGGCTACAGACTCTTTCGTGGATTTTTTATCGGGTACTTAGGGTTTTCGTCCCGAGGGCAACTTATAGGCGGAAGGAGGGGCCGAGGGGGTGCCAGGAGCCACCACACCACCCCCTGGCGTGGGTCAGGCCTGGCCGCGTGGCCAGGTGGTGTGGCCGGCCCCTGGACCCTCTCCGTCTCGTATTCTGGCACTTGATCCCTTCCGGAAAAATAGGCACTTTGGCTTTTGTCCCGTCCAATTCCGAGAATATTCATTTTCTGACTTTCCTGGAACCAAAAACAGCAGAAAACAGGCAGCTGGCACTGTGGCTCTTGTTAATAGGTTAGTCCAAGAAATCATATGAAAAGTACTCCAAAGTTGGAACAAAACACAAGAAAGTGGATAAAACCAAGCATGGAACATCAAAAATTATATATACATTTGCAATGTATCAGTGGTGCAGGTGGATTGTTTCCGACTGAGCGCCGGCCTCTGTCCGTAATGTCATTATTTCGATTCCGGGGAGGGTCTTGGTTGCGACAAGCCCCCTGCCGGATTATCTCAGCATGGTGTTCGTCGTTCCTTCATTCGTCGTTTCCGCCATTGTGGCGAGGTTCATCCAGACGGCTTGTATGTAAAGGAGGTGGCATTCTTTGTCGGTCCTCCTCTCGACGTTGCTCTTCTTCATCTTCCCTGTGATTATTTGACTATCGTCAAGGAGAGGGGCTCGAAACCAGTGCTGCAACTGTGTCTCGCTCCGCGGCTGGAGCAAAATTACTCCAGTCTCATGCGGTTATGTGTCGTTTCCCTGAAGATCCGGTTCTTGAATAGTTGTCCTCTCGACGGTCCGGTCGATATTGCTATTCGGGACACGTCGGGGCCTTATATCATGCCAAGCCAGATCTGTGCGACATTGGTCGGATTTGGAGACCAGTTTTCCGCTTCCGGACTTCGTGGCTTGTTGTTGCTCCAGGCCCTTGGTCAGTCGTTTCACGCCCAACCAAATTTGTTCTGGGTTTGGATTGTTCACCAGGATATCTCGAGCCACAACTGCGTTTTCCACTGGTGTCCCATACACCAGATCTCCTTTGCTTTCCAGCCGAGGTTCTCTTTTGATGGCGTCATCTCCCTCAAAGAGGGTCTTGTGCACTTCCGGATTTTTGTTAGCCCGCACGGGAGCGTTCCGGGTCTTCTGGTGCTGCAGGGAATTGAATTGCCCCGCAGCCACAATGCGCTTTTTCTCCTCGATGAGATTGTTGGCTTCATCCAGGAGTACTTGGTGATTCGCCTCTAGGGCCTGGGCTCTATCTTCCAATTCTGCAGGTGTAAGATCTGTAGCAGTAGGGATTGGAGTAGTAAGTGCTTCTCCGATGATTTTACAAGCACCAGGGGTAACCATGTGTCCATCAACCGAAGTATCTTTCGGCTCGTCTGGGATTAAAGCTCCGTCCGAGTCTTCTACATACTCTTCGGCAATCGCCTCCTTAGACAGAGGGTCCTTCGCCGGAGTCTTCTTCTTCTTCTTTGCCCTCTTGGCAGCGCCGGTAGCAAAGACGGCTTTGGGTCAGTTTCCTAGAGTCAAGCTCTGAGGTAGTTTCGACTTTCCTCGTGGGCTTCCTCGAAACGCTCAATGGTCTCAAGGATTCCATCCATGCTGGCGTTATGCAACATCATGCGCCTCAACGTGTACCTCAGGAACGGTTATCTTGCTCTAGCATTGGCAGAGCCAGATCCAGAGCCGATGTTGCTTTGATCCTCTTGAACTCCGATCTCACTGGGAAGATCGATCTGGGATTCGACCTTGCTAGGGAGATCCGCTCCAGACTTGAGGTTCACAGGGAGATCTGCTTCAGGTTCGTTGTTCTCCACTATCTCCACATCAGGTGTGGGCTGGGTGGGATTAGGATTTTCTGGAATCCAGAACTCAGCCGCCTCCACGGACAAAGTGGACCCAGAAGCTTCTTCTGCCTCTATCATCACTGCTGGGGTGGGTTGGGCAGGTTCAGCGAAACCGAGATAGATGTCGATCTCGTCGAAAGACATGATTGTGTAGCTTGTCACGACCTCCCTAGCCGGAATCCAGGTCTCCTCGAGAAGAACGAGAGGGACATCGCTGGCGCAGAGGACGCGACTAACGACGATGGTCTCGCCGATTCCGATTCTTACAGATTCCACTCGGAACACAGATCTGAAGCTCACTTTCCCCATGGTGGGCGCCAACTATCATCGGATTGAATACATGTAGACCGAGAGGGGGTACTCGAGGTGTGTGGAAGAGAGGGGTGTGAGTCGTACGGAGTTCCGGTACAGTGAGCACACAAGTTTACCCAGGTTCGAATCCACCGATGGTGGACGGATCCTAATCCTGCTAGCAATCCAGTAATACGGCAGAGCCAGAATATGGGTTACAAGGGTTTCGCCTATGCGAGTTGATATTGTAGGTTATTTTGGGGTACCCTAAAGTCTTGTCCTAGGACGGCTTATATAGATATCCGGCCTAGGTTTACAAGAGAGACCTATCCAGCTACGACTAAGAGTCGGTTACAGAGTACAACTTGAGCTACAATAACTACTAAGGCCTATGTCGGTAAGTCTTCTAGGCCTTCCGTAGCCAGACTGGACTCCGTCTCTTCTCCCTGACTAGGCCGCCCGTGGAGCGAAGCTATAACCCAAAGTGGGCACCCTAGTCAGCGAGGCATAATGAGGATACCCGGAAAGTATATCCCCAACATCACATCGGTTTGTGAACACATCCCAAGGGTTAGTGTCATCGCCCTCCTTTTCAGAGTTCTTCATCCTCCTTTTCCACACGGCCGCCTTCCCTTCATAACCACTGCTTCCAAGTCTATGGTCACATATGTTCTGTTTTCGCATATTCTTTGCATGTTCTGCGAATGCAATGGCTATATATAGCGGTCTTGCAGTAATCCTTGAAACTCTCCCAATCCTCTTCCTCAATTTGTAGCCATTCCTAAACTACTTTGGAGAACTCTACTTTTGCACCAACCTTGTCTTTTACCATTGATCTCCAATTACTTAGGGCATTCGAGCACTTGTGGATGATCCTGTTGTTTATTTGCTTCCTCTGCTTCCTAGAGGGATTTGGAGGGAAGGAGAAACGTCTGTGCACCCTATCAATAAGAAGATTATGGACATGGAGATTCCCCTTCGCCCTTAGGTTGCGTATGTTGATGTTCACGGTACCTTAGACTATGCAACCTATATCATTGCCGCAAGTTGCTCTTGCTTCATTCCGACTTGCAGGGTCACCCTTGTAGTCCACACGGTTCACCGCAAGTGTTCTGGTGCCTAGCTTGTTTTTGGCCCTAGACTTCCTAGTCTTATCATCCGGGGTTTCAGTAGTTGTGGGTTTGGCAATATCACCGCCGGTTTCTTCACCGGTCTCATTGGCGCTAGTTTCTCCACCGGTCTCGTTGTCGTCAGTTTCTTCATCTGAAGTATGAGCTACATAGTCGCCCTCCTCCGTCTCCGGATAATCCTCACCCTGCCTATCTGTAAACATGTCTTGTAGATATCCATGATTCCCTCTTATTATTTCATCCTCCTCGCTGTCGTGGGTTGTCCGAGAGGAAGTAGAGGGCACGACGGGGTCTTTTCCGGACATATTTGGACTACAAATTTAAATATACACTGTTAGATCGTATAATATATATATAAAATAAAGTACAAATTTTAATCAAAATTTCGACGTGATCTTTGCTAAAAATAAAACATACGAGCGTTGTAGAAAGAAATACGGCCACTCGGGTATAATTAAATAAAATTTTACAAAACGGAAATTATCATCAATACTTTTGGCCACTCGGGTATAATCCCTATAGAAAGAAACACGCGGGAGCAACACAAGGTTGCCTCGGCACCATGACCGGCACAAATAATCCCTATAGAAAGAAACACGGCCCGAATCAAAATGATTCGGGAGCAACACAAGGTTGCCTCGGCACTGGCACAAAACACATACATATATATATGTATATATATATTGTCATTGATCTCACCACCGGCCAACACGAGTACATTTACACAATTGATTCAAAATCGCTCAAAATTCTACAATTCATTCAAAATTGCTCAAAATTTCACACAATAGAAATCTCTAAAACTAATCAAAATGGTGCATATATCTATAGCAGAAAAAGGATTTGACGCGGCAACCGGGGGTTCATCACCTGCGGGGACAATACGCCGTACTGCGGACGAAGCGCGATGGAGGCGCTCACAGGGGCAGTGACGGTTGTGAACGGGCGAGCGCAGCGCATACTAGGATGGGGACGGGCGAGCATGACACGGACGAGAACAACGATGTCGGGGACGGCAGCAGAGGCGCTCACGATGGGGATGATGGGGATGGCGATGGTTCGATTTAGGAAGAAGGAAGCGAGGGGATGGAGGAAAACGGGCGACAATGGGGGTTAAGTGAAAATTCACTGGTGGTGTGCTAAAAAGTGGGGATGCCACCACTATGCCACTTAGTGGTGGCATTCGAAAGTTTTGTGACATCATCACTATATATTTCAAAAAAACCCTTCTTGTTTCTCAAAAAATATTTTAGCTTTTAATTTCAAAATGCACGTGCGTAAACTTAAGGATGCCACCACTACGCCCATTTTGGGGTTTGAAAGTTTTCAGACGCCACCACTAATTTTTCTGAAAAAAACCCTTCTAATTTATTAAAAAATATTTTAGTTTTTAATTTCAAAGTTTCATAGTACCACGTTTGTTTATACATTTTTTTGTGTAAAAATATTTTTTCTGTTACAAACAATAGCGGCATTCGATATAGCTGAATATCGTTAATAACTTGTAGATCTGTGGCGTTCACTTATCTCGAATGCTACTACTAGATTTGTCCGGTCTAAGCATGTCAAACCCACTTAACGCTGACGTTTGCTTTTAACTGAATGCCACCACTAGCGTATGTTGGTGGTGCTCGCGGATATTTGTGCACCAACACTATTTTGCTTAGAAATAGTGGCGTATAATTATTTTTGCAGGCCACTAGACAAATTATTATTATAGTTATTTTCCAACTAGTGAGAGTCTAGCTATTAGTGTGTCAGACAGAGCTAAATCAATGTTAATTTTTAGTTTGTTAGTCTTTGTAACCTACGGTGTATCATACTTTGAAATAAATAAACGAATTTTGTTATCTTTACTTACTATTAATGTACCTTTCGAGTCGCGTGTATAAGAGTTTATTATCCTTTGTGACGTAAAATATCTGTGATGCTTTAAGAGCAGACAAATTTTCAACACGTGTAATTTTTACGAAGTCGCGCATGTGGACGATCTGTTTCCTTCTGCTAGCACGAGACTTCTTGCGGTATCTAGGTGTGTATGAAATCATTCTACTCTTACAGACGGATTTGTTACGGACTATGATTACGGGTTGATGTATCAAACAAACGTGAAACAGTATTACCGTAGTAGAATTCAGAATAGTTTCCGTAGAGCCTCCGATGTCGTGCCCGTAAGAGTTTCTGTAAAAAAAACATGTACATGCATCATTGATGTATGTATATATACAATATATACCTAACCGTTACACGTTAAAATATTTTTCCTTTTGAATCATCAACGTTTCACCTACCTACCTTAGCCTGGTCTACGAAATGACGTTTTTCCCACGCGGCAATCATAGACTGAAAGTTTTGCCACCCTCGCTTATTTTGTCTACCTACGTAAGAGTTGTCGTGCAATAGCCGACGCCAACTGAATCATAGGCTACGTGCTTCGGAATACTCTCATAGAATTTAGCACTGCGAGTTCGTTTTTAAGCCGCGCTAAGGCCCACACGATAAAAATGCGACATTTTCCCCCAAGCGAGTTATCACTTAGCATTCTGAGAACATATATTTTCTCTTGCACGTAGATGTAGTGTGGTCACATTATAAAGTGCTATGTATATTGTCCATGCCCCGGGAGGCGCAGAAAAGAGTCTAGTTAATACGTGATCAAAAGATCCATAAAAAATCCTATTGACACTCAAAGCAACGACTTAAACAACAAAAGACATAATCTGTCAAAAAACAGCTATAGAACGTAACTTTTTAGTCTACATAAACATGTGAGGAATTTTTGCTGATTTTTTTGCATATAAAGAATAAAAGGTTAAAACTTCAATTCAAATATGAGCTCAATCGGAGTTACAGAACTCCACAATGATTTTTTTCCGTAAAATTCATCATGTAGAAAACTGCAACACCTAATAGTTTTATCAACTTATTATCATCCAGATGTGTAAAAATTAATACTTTATTAAAAATATAGAATGTAAACTAAAATAAAACTCTCTTACTACGACAAGAGTTTAAAAATAAAATTTAAAACAAAAACGAACTGGTTGCCTCTCAAAAAGCATTTTCTTTATAGTCATATAGCTAGGCTTTACTTACTTATTTTAAGATGAGTGGGGATCATGTGGTATCTCGTACCTTTATGTCTCCTTCTTTCTTGGAAAGTGTTTCATGCACTTGGGGGGCTGAAACTTTACACTCCCTTCCTTTGAATCAATGACAACCCCTGTGGTTCTCAAAAAAGGTCTTCCCAAAATTATAGAACTAGAGGTTTTACTCCCCTTTTCCGTAACAATAAAATCAACATGAACATAAGTCATATGTAACTATTGCATCGTACCTAAAGCATGATTGGTAGAATAATCAGCAATTAAAAGATCTATAGCGCATTTTCTATATTTTTTAGTTCAAGCAAGTCATACAATTATTTTGACAAAACTAATACACTAGATCCTAGATCTAATATAGCATGGTGAGTTTCTTTGTCAATAGTGATTAATATCTTGGGAAGCCAAGCATCCCCAAGGTTTGGTCGTATCATAGCTTCATTATTGTATCTTTCTATCTTTTATTTTATGACATAGTTTGCTATGTATGATCGAAATCTTGCTTGATGAACATTAATAGAAGAATCATTAAAAAAATTGTATTATATTAATGAGTTCATGCAACCTACATATATCAAGATCTAGTAGGGGTTCATTTACTTCATTAAGTATTTTAACTTTCTCTACTTGCTAATCTTTGTTTTTTCATTAATCTCATCAATTATATTTCTTGTTTTATTATCTTCTTCATCACTTTCATCTTCCCTAGAGTAGTTTACTAAGTCCTTAGCATAACCTAAAAGAAGACTCATAAATTTACCTTATTATGAACATTGTTAATTAGACACTCTTTATTAGTTTTGATATGGTGTTCTACATCTTTTATTTTGTTTACATGTGCATTATAAAACCACCATGAAGAGTTTTAAGCTTCGTTCTTGTGTGGGTGCATACTTGATTTATATTGTCCTTACTAGGAGCTAACTTAATGGAGTCTTGTAAATTGGTGATGGCTTTTTCTAATGAATTCTTTAGTTGTTGGAACTCAAGTTCTTCTTTCGTTTTATCAAGATTTCCAAATAGGTGTGTTAAAGTGAGAATTGGGAAAATGTGATGAAATGACCATTTGTTAAAGCATTTAAGCATATTTTAGAGCAAAAATCTACACCAGCATGGAATGCTCTGATGATGTCAGCTTGGGAGTGAGTGTTAAGAAAATTTCTCCTAATCTCATGAATTTTATAGATGGCTTCCATTAATGATTCTCCATGATATTTTACAAAGACATTTATCTCATCTTTACTAGGTAATTCCTTTGAAGTTAACATAATGTACACTATTTTTTATTGATTTTTTGTGTAGAAGAAAGGTAAAAACAAGCCTAAAAGTAAAAAAGATAAAAGACAAAAACAACACAAACAAAGTTCTTTGAAAATCTAAAATAAAAGAAAAGATCACAATGGTGCAACCTCCCCAAGCTTGGGTGTTTGCACAAGTTGGTGAAGATGGTGCCAGAAAAAGGTTCTAACAGTTACTGTGCTCCTAGACTTGGTGAAGATGCTACTGTGACTTGTCTCTTACAACTCCTCAATGATGGCGCCATAAAATTTTCTTGATGGCAACAACTCAATGTGTAGCAACTTGTTGGGACTCCAAGTTCAGAGTGTTGTAGCAAACATATTTTCCCCACAAGGGGGACTCGAGGGTTTTGTTGGAGATGTGCCCAAGAGGCAATAATAAAAGTGGTTATTATTATATCTTTGTGTTTATGATGAATGTTTACATCCCATGCTATAATTGTATTATAAGGAAACACTGATACATGTGTGTTTTGTAAACATAAAAGAGTCCCTAGTAAGCCTCTTGTGGAATTAGCTTGTTGATTAAATGATGATCATGGTTTCCTGATCATGGACATTGGATGTTATTAATAACAAGGTTATATCATTAGGAGAATGATGTGATGGACATATACACCCATAGTAAGCGTAGCATAAGATCAAGTCATTAAGTTCGTATTGTTATAAGCTTTCAAATGCATAGTAACCTAATCCTTCGACCATGAGGTTATGTTAATCACCATCACCGGATGGGTACTTTGATGACATCAAACACCGCTTCATAACTGGGTGGTTATAAAGGTGTCATTGGGTATTCTGAAAGTATGTGTTGAAGCGCATGGACCAAGATTGGGATTTGTCCATCCATATGACGGATAGATATGCTCCGGGCCCTCTTGGTGGAATGTCATCTAGTAAGGTTGCAAGCATATGACTAGGTCACAAGGGATGAAATAACATGGAACGAGTAAAGAGTACTTATCAGTAACGAGGTAGAACTAGGTATGGAGATACCGACGATCAAACCTCGGATAAGTAGAATATCGCGTGACAAAGGGAATTGGTTTCGTATGTTAATGGTTCTATCGATCACGAAGTCATCGTTAAGTATGTGGGAGCCGTTATGGATCTCCAGATCCCGCTTATGGTTATTGATCGGAGAGGTTTCTTCATCATGTCTGCATATTCACGAACCGTAGGGTGACACACTTAAGGTTCGAAGTTGTTTTAAGTAGATATGGAATATGCGTTGGAAACCGAATGTTGTTTGGAGTCTCAGATTGGATCCGGGACATCACGAGGAGATCCGGAATTGTCCGGAGATTGAGATTCATATATTGGGGATCATTTTCTAAGTTAGGAAATGTTCCGGAGTATTTGTATGAGGATTCTAGAAGGTTTCGGAATGTTCCGGAAGGTTCTAGGAGATTTCTTGGAGTTTGCTTGAAAACCAAGAAAGGATCAAGGAGTCCTTGTGGGGCAAGACAAGGACTCATGGGGGAGGAGGACTCCTCCCCCCCTCTCAATCCGCTGGCCAAGGAAGGGAGGGGAGTCCTACTAGGACTCCCCCTCCCATGGCGCCTCCCTCCTTTAAATAGAGGGGTGGGGCGCCACCCCCTTGCCCCCTACACATCAAACCCTAGCCGCCGCCTCTCTCCTCCTCCTTCCCTCTGCTCAGGCTTAGGCGAAGCCCTGCAGAATTCTCTACTCCACCACCACCACCACACCGTCGTGCTGCTGGGATTCTGTGGAGAAGATCTACTACCTCCGCTGCTCGCTGGAACGGGTAGAGGAAGGTCTGCTTCGACTCCGCACGTGTGACCGACTGCGGAAGCGCTGCCGGAACGCGGCGCCGGAAGGATCGTCCACACGATCTTGAGATCGACAAGTGATCGACTACATCAACCACGAGATCCAATCTCGTAACGCTTTCGGATCTACAAGGGTTAGTACAGATCTATCTCGTTGCACATGTCTAATAGATTAGATCTTGACTTTTATCTAGATTAGATCTGGGTTTTGTTCGTTCTTGCGGTAGAAATTTTTTGTTTTCCATGCTACGAACCCATCAGTGGTATCAGAGCCGTGTCTATGCGTAGATCTGTTGCACGAGTAGAACACAATGGTTTTGTGGGCGTTGGTGCTCGTGCCGTCTTTTGCTTTGTGTACTTTGCATCTTGCGGTATGGTGGGATGAAGCGGCTCGGGCTAACCTTACATGTCATCGCACATGAGACTTGCTCCACGCTTGACGTGTAACTTGCTTTGCACAAGTGGCTTTGCGGGTGTCTGTATCTCCCACCATAGTATAGATCGAATCTACACTTTGCACTCGATAGCACTTGTATCAATGTTGTGGTTCAGTTTCGTAGGTAAGATCCGTTCTTATTCGAAAGCCCCAAACCACGTGAAACATGCAAAGAAAATTAGAGGCGTCTAACTTGTTTTTGCAGGGGTTTTGTGATGTGATATGGCCATCATGTGATTGTGATTATATTTGATGTATGCAATGATCCTTGTTGTAATATGGCAACAGGCAGGAGCGTAATGGTTGTCTTTAATTCTGTTAAGACCTGCGTGTCTATTCATCTTGTAATAGCTTTATTGCAAGTAGTTGTAATAGTTGCTAGTGATGATGGACAACCATGAAGCGGCGCCACTGACCTTGACGCAATGCTAGTGATGATGGAGATCATGTCCATGCTTTGGAGATGGAGATCAAAGGCATAAGAAGAAAGGGCCATATCATATCACACTAGTTATGAATTGCCTGTGATGTTAATCCTTTATGCATCTTGTATTGCTTAGATCGCGATGGTAGCATTATAAGATGATCCCTCTCACTAAATTTCAAGTAATAAAGTGTTCTTCCTTAGTTGGCACTGTTGCTAAGACTCGTCGTCTCGAAGCATCTCGTGATGATCGGATGTGATAGATTCTACGTGTGCATACAACGGGTGCAAGCCAGATTTGCACATGCGGAAACTAAGGTTAATCTTGACGAGCCTAGCATGTACAGACATGGTCTCGGAACACGGAATACCGAAAGGTAGAGCATGAATCATATGAGTGATATGATGAACATGAAGATTGTTCACCGATGAAACTACATCTTCTCTCGTGAAGATCAGACTTGGTGTAGTGGACTTGGTTCGTGTAATCACTAAGACAATGTGAGGGATGTTGTTTTGAGTGGGAGTTTACCTAGTTAATTTAAGAATTAAAATTGAACTCAATTTATCATAAACTTAGTCTAAACTACTTGCAAATTTGTTGTAGATTATGGCGAACCTCTCCATCAATTTCAATGCATTCCTAGAGAAAGAAAAGCTTAAGAACAATGGAAGCAACTTCACGGACTGGCTCCGTGGTCTGAAGATTGTCCTCAGGGCTGGTCAGATGACCTATGTGCTCGAAGCACCGCTAGGTGACCCACCTGCAGATGATGCCACCGATGATGTAAAGAATGTTTACGCCACTCGGAAAAATCATTACTCCACAGTTCAGTGTGCCATCCTGTACGGTTTAGAAACGGAGCTCCAGAAGCGTTTTGAGCACCACTACCCGTTCGAAATCATTAAGGACCTCAAGCTCATTTTTGAGACTCACGCGGCCGTGGAGAGCTATGAGGCCTCCGAAAAGTTCTTTAACTGTAAGATGGAAGAGGGAAGCTCCGTTAGCGAGCATGTGCTTACCATGTCTGGGCATGCAAACAAGCTCCAAGAGTTGGGGATAATGATTCCTAATGAGTTAGGGATTCACCGTGTCCTCCAATCACTGCCACCGAGTTATAAGAACTTTGTGATGAACTACAATATGCACTGCATGAACAAGACGTTGCCTTAACTATCGTCCATGCTGAAAACTGCTGAAGTGGAGATCAAGAAGGAGCACCAAGTGTTGATGGTCAATAAGACCACCAATTTCAAGAAACAGGGCAAGCCTAAGAAAAAGGGCAACTTCAAGAAGGACGGCAAGAAAGTTGTCGCACCTGCTAAGAAGCCCAAGGCTGGTCCTAAGCCTGAAACTAAATGCTTCTACTGCAAGGGTGCTGGTCACTGGAAGCGTAACTGCCCCAAGTACCTGGCAGATCTGAAGAACGGCAACATCAATAAGAAATGTATATTCGATATACATGTTATTGATGTGTATCTTACTAGTAATCATAGTAGTGCCTGGGTATTTGATACTGGTTCGGTTGCTCATATTTGTAACTCGAAATAGGAGCTGCGGAATAAACGAAGACTGGCGAGAGACGAGGTGACGATGCGCGTTGGAAATGGCTCCAAGGTTGATGTGATCGTCGTCGGCACGCTCCCTCTACATCTACCTTCGGATTAGTTTTAAATTTAAATAATTGTTATTTGGTGCCTGTGTTAAGCATGAACATTATATCTGGATCTTGTTTATTGCGAGACGGTTACTCTTTTAAGTCCGAGAATAAAGGTTGTTCGATTTATATGAGTAATATCTTTTATGGTAATGCACCTAAGATGAATGGTTTACTCTTACTGAATCTCGATAGTAGTGATACACATGTTCACAACATAGATGCTAAACGAACAAAATGGAATGATAATTCTACATACATGTGGCACTGCTGTCTTGGTCACATTGGAGTGAAGCGTATAAAGAAACTCCATTCTGATGGACTTCTTGAATCACTTGATTTTGAATCACTTGAAAGATGCGAAGCATGTCTAATGGGAAAAATGACTAAGACTCCATTCTCTAGAATAATGGAGCGAGCTACAGACTTATTGGAAATAATACATACCGATGTGTGCGGTCCAATGAGTGTAGCATCGCGTGGTGGATATCGTTATGTTCTCACTTTCACGGATGACTTAAGTAGATATGGGTATGTCTACTTTATGAAACATAAGTCCGAAACTTTCGAGAAGTTTAAGGAATTTCAAAGTGAAGTGGAAAATCATCGTAACAAGAAGATTAAGTTTCTGCGTTCTGACCGCGGAGGTGAATATCTAAGTTATGAGTTTGGCATGCATTTAAAGAAATGTGGAATACTTTCGCAGTTGACACCGTCGGGAACACCATAGCATAATGATGTGTCCGAACGTTGTAATCGAACTCTCTTAGATATGGTTCGGTCTATGATGTCTCTTACAGATTTACCACTATCGTTTTGGGGCTATGCATTAGAGACAGCCGCATTCACTTTAAATAGGGCACCATCTAAATCCGTTGAAACGACACCGTATGAATTGTGGTTTGGTAAGAAACCTAAATTGTCGTTCCTTAAAGTTTGGGGTTGCAAAGCGTATGTAAAGAAGTTACAACCTGATAAGCTTGAACCCAAAGCGGAGAAATGCGTCTTCATAGGATACCCTAAAGAAACAATTGGGTATACCTTCTATCATAGATCCGAAGGCAAAGTTTTCGTTGCCAAGAATGGATCCTTTCTTGAGAAGGAGTTTCTCTCGAAGGAAGTGACTGGAAGGAAAGTAGAACTCGACGAGGTTATTGAACCTTCTCTCGGAGTTGAGAGTAGGCAGCACCGAAAGATGTTTTTGTGCCGCCTGCACCAATTGGAGAGGAAGCTAATGATGGTGATCATGAAACTTCGAACGAAGTTACTGCTGAACCTCGCAGGTCAACGAGGGTTCGTACCACTCCTGATTGGTATGACTCTGCCTTGAACATCATGTTGGTGGACAACACTGATGACCCTGCGACGTATGAAGAAGCTATGGTGAGCCCAGATTCCGACAAATGGCTAGAAGCCATGAAATCCGAAATGGGATCCATGTACGAAAACCAAGTATGGACTTTGGTGGACTTACCGGATGGCCGTAAGGCTGTCGAGAACAAATGGATTTTCAAAAGAAAAACAGATGCTGATGGTAATGTTACTGTCTATAAAGCTCGACTTGTCGCGAAAGAGTTCCGACAAATTCAAGGAGTTGACTACGATGAGACTTTCTCACCAGTAGCGAAGCTAAAGTCTGTGAGGATTTTGTTAGCAATTGCTGCATATTTCGATTATGAGATTTGGCAGATGGATGTCAAAACGGAATTCCTTAATGGTGACATTGAGGAAGAGTTGTATATGGTACAACCCAAGGGTTTTGTCGATCCTAGTGATGCTGATAAGGTATGCAAACTTCAGCGCTCCATTTATGGGCTGAAGCAAGCATCCCGGAGTTGGAATCAACGTTTTGATAAAGTAATCAAAAACTTTGGATTTATACAAACTTATGGAGAAGCTTGTATTTACAAGAAAGTGAGTGGGAGCTCTGTAGCATTCCTAGTACTATATGTAGATGACATATTGTTGATTGGGAATGATATAGAACTTCTTAATAGCGTCAAAACCTATTTGAATAATAGTTTTTCAATGAAGGATCTTGGCGAAGCGGCATATATTCTAGGCATCAAGATTTATAGAGATAGATCAAGATGCCTAATAGCGCTTTCACAAAGTACATACTTAGACAAAGTTCTAAAGAAGTTTAGAATGGAAGAGAGCAAGAAAGGGTTCGTGCCCATGTTGTCAGGTAAGACCTTGAGTAAGACTCAAAGTCCGGATACGGTAGAAGATAAAGAAAAGATGAATAATATTCCCTATGCCTCGGCCATAGGTTCTATCATGTATGCCATGCTGTGTACAAGACCAGATATAGCACATGCTGTTAGTTTGACTAGAAGATATCAAAGTGATCCTGGAATGGAGCACTGGACAGCGGTCAAGAATATCCTAAAGTACTTGAATAGGACTAAGGATATGGTTCTTTCTTATGGAGGTGATGAACAGCTTGTTGTAAACGGTTACACTGATGCTAGTTGGAACACCGATCCAGATGACTCGAAGTCACAGTCTGGATACGTATTTATTTTGAATGGTGCTGCAGTGAGCTGGAGGAGTGCCAAGCAAAGCGTTGTGGCGAAATCTTCAACTGAATCGGAATACATAGCTGCTTTAGAGGCTGCACAAGAAGCCATATGGATGAAGGAGTACATTACTGAACTTGGCGTGGTTCCCAGTGCGTTGGACCCGATGGACATCTACTGTGACAACACAGGTGCCATAGCTAATGCACAGGAGCCAACGTCACATAGCAAGCTGAAGCACATCAAGCTACGTTTCCATGCTATTCGCGAGTATGTCCGAGATGGTGACATAAAGATTTACAAAGTATACACTGATCTGAATGTGGCAGATCCGTTGACTAAACCTCTCCCTAGAGAAAAGCATGACCAACACCAGAACGCCATGGGTGTTAGGTATATTACCATGTAATCTAGATTATTGACTCTAGTGCAAGTGGGAGACTGTTGGAGATATGCCCAAGAGGCAATAATAAAAGTGGTTATTATTATATCTTTGTGTTTATGATGAATGTTTACATCCCATGCTATAATTGTATTATAAGGAAACACTAATACATGTGTGTTCTGTAAACATAAAAGAGTCCCTAGTAAGCCTCTTGTGGAATTAGCTTGTTGATTAAATGATGATCATGGTTTCCTGATCATGGACATTGGATGTCATTAATAACAAGGTTATATCATTAGGAGAATGATGTGATGGACATATACACCCATAGTAAGCGTAGCATAAGATCAAGTCATTAAGTTCGTATTGCTATAAGCTTTCAAATGCATAGTAACCTAATCCTTCGACCATGAGGTTATGTTAATCACCATCACCGGATGGGTACTTTGATGACATCAAACACCTCTTCGTAACTGGGTGGTTATAAAGGTGTCATTGGGTATTCTGAAAGTAAGTGTTGAAGCGCATGGACCGAGATTGGGATTTGTCCATCCATATGACGGATAGATATGCTCTGGGCCCTCTCGGTGGAATGTCATCTAGTTAGCTTGCAAGCATGTGACTAGGTCACAAGGGATGACATAACATGGAACGAGTAAAGAGTACTTATCAGTAACGAGGTAGAACTAGGTATGGAGATACCGACGATCAAACCTCGGATAAGTAGAATATCGCGTGACAAAGGGAATTGGTTTCGTATGTTAATGGTTCTATCGATCATGAAGTCATCGTTAAGTATGTGGGAGTCGTTATGGATCTCCAGATCCCGCTGATGGTTATTGATCGGAGAGGTGTCTTCATCATGTCTGCATATTCACGAACCGTAGGGTGACACACTTAAGGTTCGAAGTTGTTTTAAGTAGATATGGAATATGCGTTGGAAACCGAATGTTGTTCGGAGTCACGGATTGGATCCGAGACATCACGAGGAGATCCGGAATTGTCCGGAGAATGAGATTCATATATTGGGGATCATTTTCTAAGTTAGGAAATGTTCCGGAGTATTTGTATGAGGATTCTAGAAGGTTTCGGAATGTTCCGGAAGGTTCTAGGAGATTTCTTGGAGTTTGCTTGAAAACCAAGAAAGGATCAAGGAGTCCTTGTGAGGCAAGACAAGGACTCGTGGGGGAGGAGGACTCCTCCCCCCCTCTCAATCCGCCGGCCAAGGAAGGGAGGGGAGTCCTACTAGGACTCCCCCTCCCATGGCGCCTCCCTCCTTTAAATAGAGGGGTGGGGGCGCCACCCCCTTGCCTCCTACACATCAAACCCTAGCCGTCGCCTCTCTCCTCCTCCTTCCCTCTGCTCAGGCTTAGGCGAAGCCCTGCAGAATTCTCTACTTCACCACCACCACCACACCGTCGTGCTGCTGGGATTCCATGGAGAAGATCTACTACCTCCGCTGCTCGCTGGAACGGGGAGAGGAAGGTCTGCTTCGACTCCGCACGTGTGACCGACTGCGGAAGCGCTGCCGGAACGCGGCGCCGGAAGGATCGTCCACACGATCTTGAGATCGGCAAGTGATCGACTACATCAACCACGAGATCCAATCTCGTAACGCTTTCGGATCTACGAGGGTTAGTACAGATCTATCTCGTTGCACATGTCTAATAGATTAGATCTTGGCTTTTACCTAGATTAGATCTGGGTTTTGTTCGTTCTTGTGGTAGAAATTTTTTGTTTTCCATGCTACGAACCCATCAGGTTTATATCGAGCTCTCGGGGAATTGGCTTAGAGACTCTCTTATTTTCTTCAACAAGCAACCTACAATGCAAAGTATTTGCCTTTTGTCACCAACTCCACCGTGTGGTTGTCAAGCACAAGGTTTCTTATTAGTAAAATTGAAATAAAATATAAAAGTAAAAGCAATCTATAACTAGGCAACAAAGTCAAAATAATAAAGTAAAAAAAATTTGGGGTTTTTGTTTGTCTTTTCTAATAGTAAAAGTGTTTTTATTGTTTTAATATTTAATAGGTGTAGTGATGGCTATGAAAATAACCATCTTTCTCTGTGCTTAAACTTTGTTTTTAGTCAAGTAATTGACCAATAATCTCTCTTTCCTTGCTACTAATGACTAATTATTGGAAAGATGTGCAATCCATTGTTTTAAATTGTGTTGCGCAGGAAATCATGCTTTTAAGGCAAAATTAGGAGCCAATGATGAAGATTTTGAGGAAGTCAACACGACCAAGCAATCTTGGGTCGAAACCCAGGATCCATAGGGCTTAACAACCATTGGTACGGTCAAGGTCCGCCCGTACGGCCCGCCCGTACCAGGTGGCGTTTGCTTCATCTCATCAAACCCTACGACTTTCATGAAGACACCTATATATTTTGAAGTCCTAGTCACCATTCTCAAATTGCATCACAACACCACCATAGTTCATCCTATTCACCATCCATCCTCTCCATATCCATTATCTTGGACTTGAGATCTCCTTGTGATTTGACGACCATTGTAAGAATATTTGATTTCAATCTAAGTATTTTGCAAATGTTTTCTATCCTTGATCTTATGGTTGTGAGTAAGTAGTCCTCACGGGCTGCGGGTTGGGGTAAGACCTCTCAGCGATTATATGCATCTAAATCCATTAGAGTACAGTGTATTGATTGAATAGAGATTTGTATCTTTGTTTCTTTGCCTTTTGTATCAATCTATGGACTTGTAGGTACCCAAGATCCCAAAGATTGATAAAGGCTTGAGGTGAGATACTTGGTTAGCGGTGATCTCGTAGAAAACCCAGTGATAGAAAGGGGAGTATGGTGTTCGCTTAGCGCTCCATTTGGGAACAATAGCAAAATCACTTCTTAAGGCTTTGATCTGTGTTTTTCACTTAATAATTGTTGTAAGCCTGGTGCTTCACGGTTACAATGGTTGGATCAAAAGACTATTGCTATGCCTATGATTTGCAGGGGCTCTAGTATATCGGGATGTGTTACCCACAAATTTTATCTTTGTTAAATCATTACACATGAATATGTGTATTACTATCTTTATCATATATGATGTGCAGCTGCAGGTGAATCTTCAACCCTGGCATATCTCCATCCATTAAAACCACCCAGGATCCAAAGTAAACTAGAAAGGTCGGGTAAATGAAGGTAATACGAAAAAAAAGTCTTGTAGACGTGCCTTATTAATTTCCTTTTAGCATTATTTCCCAAGGATTGATTAAACCTAGTTCTACTAGGGAAAAAGCTACTATACTACATCCGTAAATCGGGATCGAAGGTATCAACCCTTTTTCTAGCACCTTTGTCGGGGAAGCAATTAGTTATCCTGGTGAGGTCACTAGAGACCTTGTTTTCTATTTTATTTTTTGTTTGTATTTTATTTCTTGTTATTAGTTTACTTTTTGTTATCTATTGAAAATCACAAAAAAATAACTACTTGTTTATTTGTTTCCCTTATTCAAAATCACCGAAAAGAAAAGAGCCATGGCTCAAAAGAAACTTGGGAAGTATGTTACTCTCATTGATGAATTTATTCATGCACCAATTACTCAGCCCGCTGTTGATGTGGAAACTTATGAAATTAAGACGAACCTTTTGAGTTTGGTTCAACAGAATCAATGTGTAGGCTCATCTACTGAGGACTCAGATTTTCACCTAAATACTTTTACTGAAATTTGTGGCATGATGCGCATAAAAGATGTTGACCTAAATGTGGTTAAATTACGTTTATTCTCTTTCTCTCTAAGAGGAAAGGCTAAGGGCAGGTTGCTAGCTTTGCCTAAAGGCACTATTAAATCTTGGGAGGAATGTACTAAACTTTTTATGACAATTTTTCCCTCCATCTAAGACTATGAAGCTAAGGTCCATCATTACAAGGTTTAGACAAGATGATCGTGAGCCACTACCGCTTGCTTGGGAAAGGATAAAAGAAGCTGTAATGAACTGTCCTAGTCATGGGATAGACTAATGGCTTATATTACATTTATTTTATAATGGTCTTAACCCAATGCCTAAGTTTATGCTAGATACCGCCGCAGGAGGGACTACCATGGGAAAGCAAGTGAGTGTTGCAAAGAAATTACTTCATGATATGCAAGACAACCATGCCCAATGGCATTGATGGCTCTGATTTTTGCCATCTTCCACTATGTTTAAACGTTGTTTTTGGTCAAGCAATTGCCAAAGAAAATCCCAACTCTTCCACTAATGACTAATAATTGCAAAGATATGCAGATCCCTTCTTTGATATGTTGTGTAGGAAATCACTGCTTTTAAGGTGAAATAAGGAGTCATAATGAAGGATTTTGAGAAAGTACACACGGCCAAGTAATTGGAGAAGCCAACCAGGGCGTCAGCATGCTTAATGACCACTGGTACGGGCGCAGTCCGCCCATACCGCCCGCCAGTACCAGGTGGTGACGGCTTCGTCTCGTCAAACCCTACAACTTTTGTGAAGACGCCTATATATTTGGAGGCTCCAGCCACCGTCCAGAGAGCCGCCATTCTCAGATTGCATCACAACACCACCAAAGGAGATCCACACCATTGTTCATCCATTGTTCATCACTTCCACCATCCATCCGTCCACTAGCCATAGCCATTGCTTTGTACTTTTAGACCTCCTTGTGATTTGGCAACCATTGTAAGAATATTTGATTTCAATCTAAGTATTAGCATGATGTTTTCTATCTCCGCTATTTGTTATGAGTGAGTAGTCCTCACGGACTGCGGGTTGGGGAGAAACCTCGCAGCGAATATGTGCATCTAGATCATGGGAGAATTGTGTTTTGTTTGGATTCGTGATTTGTATCTTTTGTTTTTTCGTCTCTTGTATCGATTTGTAGACCTGTAGGTACCCAAGATCCCATATATTGATAAAGGCTTGAGGTGAGATACTTGGCTAGTGAAGATCTCATAAGAAACTCAGTGATAGAAAGGGAAGTATGGTCTTCGCTTAGCGTCCCATTCAGGATCAACAACAACATCACCGCTTAAAGCTTTGATATGTGTTTACACTTAATAATCGTTTGTATACCGTGGCTTTGGTGTACTCTTGCTTGGATTAAAAGTCTACTGGTATGCCCGCTGCATCATGGGGGCTCTAGAATACTAGGATGTGTTTCCCACAAAAGATTACCTCAATACAAACATGGCACAAGACTATGCTTATTATTATCTTTTATCCCATTTGATGTGCAGCTGCAGGTGGATCTTCAACCCTGGCCTATCTCCATACATTGATTAAAACCCGTTATAAAGTAAACTAGATTCGTCCGGTCAAATAAGGTAAAACAAACAAACAAAGTCTTGTAGATGTGTCCTTTCTTATTTCCTTTTAGCAGTGCTTTCCAAGGTTCGATTAAACCTAGGTCTTCTAGGGAAAAAACTATTATACTACATCCGTGAATCCGGATCGAAGGTATCAGGCATATAGAAAGATCGTCAAAAGGGGTGAATTCCATCACTGAGGAACATAATAAATAGCTTACGGCAAAGGTAGATGAGTTACTCAATATTGTGAAGGGTAAGGAAGATACCCAAATTAATGCTATGACTACTGATGCTAATGATGTTAATTTTGTAGCTCATAATCCTTATAATCCTGCTTGGAAGAGTCAAAACTTTGGCTCAAACTTTCAAAAACAATATTCTAATCCTATGAGTGCTCCTTATAATAATAATTATGATAACCATAGTGGAGCAAATCATGGTAATCTCTCTCTTGAAAATAATCTTAGAACTTTCATCCAGTCTCAAACCAAGCAAAATAATGTGCTTATTAAAATTACGGAGAACCATGAGACTAGTATTGGAAAATTATCTAACCAAGCCATTGAAAATAGAAATGATGTGCATGCTCTATAGGAAAGAACAAAGACTGTGGAGCCACAACTCGGCAAAGTAGCTAAGAGCCAAGCTCTCATATTTGAAAAATTCACCAGAAAGCCCGAGCCAAACCCATTGGAGGACCCCAAAATGACGAGGTTAGAAAATAAAGATGAAATCCTAAAGATCTAGATTATAGCAATGCGCCATCACCGGATTATACCATGGAAGATTTGTTGAACATGATCACCATGAAGAATCCCGGTACAGAACAAGGTAACGATGTTACGTACCAACAATTTATAAAAGAAGTAGCATCTAAAGTTTGTGAACTAGAAATGGTGTATAAGAAACTAGCTAATAAGCTTCTAGTTAAGCTAGATGATATATTTGAGCCCACTATTAAAATTAAAATTGGGGTTAATGAGATAGCTGCTCTTTGTGATCTTAGACAAGCGTTAAAACAATTTCCAAGAGCTTATTTGATAGGATAAACTTAGGGCCATTTAGAACCACTAAAATGAGACTCCATCTTGCTGATTCAACCTATAAACAAGATGTTTGGATAAAATAAAATATATTTGTTGAAATTATAGGATGTCCTGCTCTTATTAATCTTGTTATAGTGGACATTCCTGAACATCACATAACCCTATAATTTTAGGTAGGCCTTTCCTAAGAACTATCAAGGCTTTGATCAATTTACATGAGGGGAATGTGAGAATAGGACTACCATCTAGAGATCCTTTTATAGTCCACTTCCTAAGAAAGAAGAAGTCCAAGCCTAATGATGATGATGGTATAATCACTTTAAAAGCCAATTACGTTAGAGTGGGTGTTCCATTTGCAAAACCTAAATAATCACCATCTTGGTCAAGCTAATTAACCTTAACTAGAAGCGCTTCATGGGACGCAACCCATGTGAAATAAAGTTTTTAATCTTGTGTTAGTTTTTAATAAAGTGTGTTCAACAAGATCCTTTGAAGAGAGGAGAAGAAATGAAGGTAATCCTCGATCTATTATATTTGCTAACACATGGCCATAAGGTACTGCTGTTTTTATTAAGGTTTATTTGCTATCATTTTATTGTTGCTAAGTTGTGCAAAGGCGGACGAAGCTACTAACTTAATTCTTTAAGTTTTTGAAGCTTATTGTGAGCTTAATGAGCACCGGTACGACCGGAGGCCACCGTACCATGTGCCCATACCACATCGTGGCGCAAGAAAATACAAACTTCGATTTTTGCTCATGGACACAGAGGCCATAATGACCACTGGTATGACTGGAGTGGACCGTACCATATTCCCAAACCGTACACGCGAGCAAAACATCAAGTTTGAGCTAAATGTACTAAGCTGATAACGACCAGTAGTATGGGCGAGGGCGACCGTACAGCGCGCTCGTACCAAGTGCGCCGCCGGAAAGGTTCTTCAACCCCAAGGTTGTACACTTGGTACGGGCAGGCTCCGGTCATACCGCCCGCCCGTACCGCGTACCCGGCCATGACATGAACCCAGGGAGAGGTAAACCTAAAATCCCAAATCACAAATTCTCTCTTTCTTCTTCCTCCAAACTTCAATCTACCTCAGTTCGATCTTCAATTATGTCTGTTATTTCTTCTATTCCTCGCACCCAATCGATCTAAGGTATGTTTCTCCTCTGATCCCTAGCTTATATGCATCAAAACCTTGCCCAATCTGTCACCATTACCAATCTAGACTTATGTCTTGTTCTTGGGATAACCTTTATTATGAGCATGCTTAGTTTTTTCTTTAGGAGAGATTCTTTTGTAAAAGTGTAGAGGATCACTTATGCTATGTTTCTATTGGACATTTTTTAATTATCTTTATTTTTATTTTAGATGAATACATGGAGTCATACATGTGCAGTGGCTATGGAACAAGCCGTACCACCTGTTGCTACGCTAACCCCCGATTAATTTAGCATCGAGTTCACCGAGGAGTTTCAGCTCATTTGTTTCAACCATCTCAAGCACTAAGAGATCAAGTCCACCAAGTGGGTGTGTCCTTACATCCTCAACCAACTGGGTATTCATCATGATTTTAATTTCCTTTGCAACAATGTTGGTTTATATAACTTTGTTTTTTAGGATGCTGCCACATATTTCCGCTTGACACTTGAGTTCCTTAGTACCTTGACGCATACGGTGAGTTCACACTCCTGCTTCGAGGAGCATATGCTAGGAGTTGATCGCATCAACTTCTTCCTTATGAACTGTGAGTATTCCTTAACACTCGACCGATGGGCTCATCATTTCGGATTTGCCAACAACACCAACGACATACGCTCCACTACCTTCGTTCTTAATCCATCATCCTTGGACTACTTTTGTAGAATGAAAATTCGTGGAAACATTCCCAAGGGAAACCAAATTGATCACCCTGCTATTTGTTATTTGTTCTATGTTATTGCTAACACTTTGCATGCACGTGGTGAGTTTACAAGAGTCGATGAGGAGGATATGATGATCCTCACAAGAGCTGCTATTCCATACTGTAATTTGACGTTAAATTTTGTCTCCCTTCTATTGTTCTATCTTAATTATCAAGCTCTTCAATCGTGTGGTCCCATATGCGGAAGAGTTGTCATTGTTCTAGCACGCGCGCTTCAAGTCAACATAGATAATATCCAACCATTGGTAGGAGACCATCGTCTCGGTTTCTCTACTCTAAGAGCTTGTGGTATGATTTCTGAATCCAATGGTAGATACTTTCTTGATATACCTTGAGCATATCACTTGATCATAGCTCATTTGCCTAATGGTTTATTCTCTATCGAGGATGTACGTTTGTGTTTTTACGCACAGGTTGAAGAAATACTACCCCAATAAGAAGAACCTGTTGGGGGGATAACCCTGGGTAGGGTCACTCCGGGGTATAAGGGCCGAGTTAGCCGAGGGTCGGTAAGGTCAAAGCGGATGCTGGCCGAGTCACCTCAAGGCAGGCCGGATCACGGAGTAACCCGGACCAGGGGGTCGTCTAACATTGTGTCATTCGACTCAAGGAGTGAGTCGGAGACACTTGTCTAGCTCATATGCAGGAACAGGTGTGGCCGGATCAACTGTGATCCGGATCCTCGTTTGGCTTCTAGGAGAAGGAAGGAATCTCTCTGGTCAAAAAGAAGGCCCGGTGCATACTGGATGAGCGAATAAAGCAAGGGCAGGACCACCGGATCGTGGCCGACAAGGGTGACGATGCTCACGTCGGCTGACGCAGGCGCCGCAGAGGCAACGTCATTAAAGCAAGAGTGACGCAGGGGAAAAGCATCCTTGTTGGGTTACCACTTTGGGAGGAGGCATATTCTAGGAATATGCCTCCACGTATGCCCTAGGCCAGGACCGAACCACCTCTATATAAGGGGGGGTTGGGGTTCTGGTAAGGGGGTTAGATTTTTGGAGGATGGGTCTTTTCAGATACATAGCAAGGAATACACTTGTGGGTCTAGGGTTCTTGGGCTAGTTAATAGGCAAGAGTAAGAGAGTTTCTTCTTCCTCCTCTTGTCAATACAGCTCGAGGAGCACTTTTAATCTTGGAGACTGAACATCAATACGAAGTTTTTGCGTAGAGAATCACTCTACTATCCCTCCCTGGATTCCCCTAGCGCATATTAGTCCCCACCTTCAGCCTATCCATGGCATCTGCCGTGACACCACCACGACAGTTGGCGCCCACCGTGGGGCTAGCGGCGCTAGCAGGGGTGAAGATCCGGATGGGAAATTTCATCGGGACCGGCGAACGCATCGTCTCCGGGCTCGTTCAGCGCTTCGGTGCGCTGGACTACGTCAGCGACAACGTTGGTTGCTTCGGCACGCGCCCCCTTCCGCGCAACGGCGTCTTCGTCAAGCTCGGTGCGCACAGGGTCTATGTTGCCGTGGACGTGTCTTGCGTTCATCCGCGTCGCGTCGTAGATGCGGGGGAACCACCCCTCACCGTGGCTCGCGGGGCGCGTATCGCCCGCTCCCCGGACCAGGCAGAGGTGATGATGACCGTGCCAGGTGCGGGCGTGAGCAAGGATCCAACACCAAACCCGAAGGTAACACCCAAGGCACCGAGGAAAGCTAGGGGTCCTCCGCTGGAGAGGCCTGAGAACGTGCTGAGGGAAGCTATGGATAGCTTGGTAACCCGGTGACATCACTGGTAGATCCAGCTCAGGCACAGGCCGAGCTAGAGGAGACCCGGCGAAAGATACTGGAGGGTGCAAAGAAAATAGCAGCGGCTCAGCAGTCGTTGAACATGACGCTGCACGAATATGCGAAAGCGAACAAGGTTGATGAAGTGAGGGTAAAAGGGAAAAATCTCATAAGCGAGATGAACAGAGAAGGTGATGAGGGACCAGAAGGGTCGGAAAACTATCTGTCTGTGGGGTTGCCGAAGTATAGTACCCCGGCGAAGAACCTCAGAGCAGCAGATGCCGCGGCATCCGAGCTAGAGGGTCTGACGGGTGAAGCCCGCCAAAGACAGCAAGACCGGGTTAACGAGCTGGTTCGGATCACGAACAGGCAGAATGAGGAGCTGTTGAGAGGTAACCCGGAGAGAGTCAGAGCTTCTAAGATCGTCTCGGTGGTAGGTAACCCGGAGAAATCTGCTGGAGCCACATCATCGCCTCATGGTGGCCCTAGAAGAGAAGAGGTAGTAACCTCGGCCAGACGGAACAAGCAGATCGTTCCGTACGACCCAACGCGTGCGGGAAAGGAAAAGGAGATGCGGAAAAACGACGATCGACGAAGCATGAGCCGAGGTAACCACGACCAAGGCAATGCCGGTCAAGGGAATGCTGCCAACGGCAATGCCGGACAACGAACCCCGGCAGGAGCGGGTCAACTGCAGCAGCGGAACGCACCAAGGCAAGAGCAAAGTGCCGGCCGTGGTATGCAACAGAGAGGAGCACAACGAGAGCAAGACCGATACAATGATGGAGACTCGGAGATGATGAATGCGGGATACGCATGACCGGACTATCATGTGATAGGGTCGAGATTGGGAAATAGAGATTTGATGCCGGATGACGCAAGATTGAAACTAGATCGCCTGTATAGGTCGGAACAAATCGAATGTCAAGGTCCTCCGGGTCCATCATGCTTTGGGCCCCGGATCATGAAGGAACCGCCAGTACCCAATTTCCAGTTACCCAGGGGCACAAAGACGTATGACGGCAGTACAAAGCCGGAGGATTGGCTGATAAACTATGCAACAGCTGTGAAAATTGCGACTGGCAACTTGAGATGGGCTGTACGATATGTACCCCAAATGTTGGAAGGTCCGGCTAGGGTGTGGCTGAACAATTTGCCACCTGGAAGCATCAATTGCTGGATAGACTTTGAAGAAATGTTTATCAGCAACTTCTCAAGTACATACCAGAGACCGAATAGACCGCAGACCCTGGCAATGTGCAAGCAGAGATCTAACGAAACGGACCGTGAATTCTTGACCCGGTGGTGTACCGTAAGAAACTCATGTGAGGGAGTCATAGAGTCACAGGCTATAGCATGGTTCGCACAAGGATGCAGATATGGCATCGAGTTGTGTATGAAATTGCAAAGGAAAATGCCAGTCACATTGGCAGCAATGATCCGGATCGTGGATTCTTATGCTTTGGGAGATCCGACTCAACCCAGGATCGCGTCGAACGAGTTAAATGAGGAGCACTATCCGAGGGACGGATCCGGGTCATCCCGGAGGAACGATTACAGGGGAAAAAGGAGAGACGATAGACCGGACCATAGGTATGGTTCGCAACAAGTTGCGGCCGTGAATCAAGATCAGCCCGGGGCAGGGAGCAACCAACGCCAGAGAACGGGAGGGCAATGGACTCCTCGAAACGATGGCAAGAAAATGTGGACTCCGGAGCAGAAGAAGCAATGGAAAGAAAAGAAGCATCGTCCGAGGTATACCTACGAGTCAATGTTGGACCAGCCGTGCAAGTTTCACACGCCAAATCCGAACAGCCCGGCGGGTCACACGACGAGACAATGTGAGTGGATGCGCAAGATAGAACAAGGTGGTTCGGGGAATGCTCAAACACCCCGGAATGATCAACCTCGGCAGGAGTTACCCCGGCAGAAATTACTCTCCGGAGCAAACACGCAACAACTGATGTTGCCTCCTCCTCCGCCGAGGTATGACAACAGTGAGAGAAGGGATGCAGTGCATCAGGTAGAAAACCAGCAACAACCGGATCAGAGGTATTCCGGAAATGAGGGAAGGAATGAGTATAGGGAACATCACCAGAGCTATTGTGTGTTCACAACAGAGGAAACGGATAGGAAAAGCTTGCAGCGCCAACATATGGAGGTTAACGCGGTTATGCCTGCAGTGACGAGGTATATGCCTTGGTCGGACCAGGAAATTACCTGGAGCGTCAAAGATCATCCCAAGCTTATGCCAAGTCCGGGCTCGTATGCACTGGTGTTAGATCCGACGTTCATTGGACCAAATATTAATGTAAGATTCTCCAAGGTACTGATTGACAATGGCAGTAGCATTAACATCATGTATGCGGATACGATGCGCAAGTTGGGCATCTCGGAGAACATGCTCCAGGCTACGAGAACAACTTTTCACGGTATCGTGCCCGACATATCCTGCGAACCCATAGGCAAAGTTCGGGTCGACGTGATATTCGGTACGAGGGATAACTGCCGAACCGAAAATCTGGAGTTCGAGGTGGTAAACCTGGAAAGCACGTATCATGCATTACTCGGGAGACCAGCACTGAGAAAATTCATGGCAAGTTGCCACGTTGGTTATCTGAAGATGAAGTTGCCTGGGCCAAATGGGGCAATTACTATTGCTGGGGATTTCCGACGTTCTATTGAGTGCGCCTCAGCCGGGTCTAACCTAGCCGAATCACTCGTAATTGCCCAAGAGAAAAGAAAAATCCAAGAGGTGGCAGCATTAGCTCAGTCCGCGCAGCAGTATATGTCGGCGTTAAGCAACCCGCATGGAAGCGTTTCATTTCAAGCCACGAAGGACACCAAGAAGATCCCGGTGGATAACATGTTTCCGGAGCGTACCGTGACAATTGGGGCCGGGTTAACTGACAAATAGGAAAGCGAGCTCGTCAACTTCCTCCGTGAGAATCGGGATATTTTTGCTTGGTCCACACAGGACTTGCAAGGTGTTCCGAGGGAGTTGGCCGAGCACTCTTTGAACGTGAGACCCGGAGCAAGGCCGGTGAAGCAGCCTCTCTGACGCTTCGCCGAGGATAGGAGAAAGGTCATTGGTGACGAGATAGCTCGGTTGCTAGCAGCAGGATTTATCATGGAAGTGCTATATCCGGATTGGCTCTCTAATCCGGTGCTGGTAGAAAAGAAGAAGGATGATCCGAACGTGGCAGTGGTTTGGCGTATGTGTATCGATTACACGAACCTGAATAAGGCGTGTTCGAAGGATCCATTTCCACTCCCAAGGATAGATCAGGTCATCGACTCTACCGCGGGATGTGAACTGTTGTCGTTTATTGACGCCTATTCTGGTTTCCACCAGATACCCCTGAACCCGGATGATCAAATAAAAACTGCCTTTATTACCCCGTACGGGCCTTATTGCTATCGCACTATGCCATTTGGTTTACGAAACGCAGGAGCAACGTACCAAAGGTGTATGCAAAAATATTTGCACGATCAAATAGGTCAAAATGTACAAGTCTACGTAGATGATGTGGTTATCAAGACCAAGGAAAGCGCAACGCTCCTTGATGACATAAGGAAAACATTCGCGAACTTGAGGAGATTTCGAATGAAGCTTAATCCGGAGAAATGTACTTTCGGTGTCCTGGCTGCGAAATTACTCCGATTTCTCGTCTCCAGCTGAGGTATCGAGGTCAATCCAACTAAGATCCGAGCCATCGAATGAATGGAGCTGCCGAAGTGTCTCAATGACGTCCAGAAGTTCACTGGATGCCTGGCGTCGTTGAGTCGGTTTGTATGTCGGCTAGGGGAAAAGGCACTGCCTCTCTATCAACTCATGAAAAAATCAGATAAATTCATTTGGACGCTGCAGGCCGATGAAGCTTTTGCCGACTTGAAAAGGATGTTGGCCACTGCACCAGTGTTAGCTTCTCCGCTGTCGAAGGAGCCAATGTTGCTCTACATAGCCGCAACCAACCGAGTTGTAAGTGCAGTGATTGTAGTGGAACGAGATGAAGAAGGTAAGTCGGTGCAGAGACCGGTGTATTACTTGAGCGAGGTATTGTCTGCCTCGAAACAGAACTACCCGCATTTTCAAAAGGTGGCATACGGAGTTTATATGGCGGCAAAGAAGCTAAAGCACTACTTTGAGGAGCATCCCATCAAAGTGATATGCGAAGCCCCCATATCCGAGATAATGGGTAACAAAGATGCGAGCGGCAAAATTGCGAAATGGGCAATTGAGCTAGCACCATACGCGCCCCAGTACGACAGAAGAGAAGCGATCAAGTCCCAGGCTGTAGCGGACTTTTTCGTGGATTGGGCCGAGGTACAATACGAACCACCGCCACCGGATCCAAACTATTGGAGGATGCATTTTGACGGATCGAAGACCAAAACCGGATTAGGTGCCGGGGTTGTGCTGACCTCGCCAAAGAAGGATCAGCTCAAGTACGTATTGCAGATCCATTTCGCGGCATCGAACAATGTCGCAGAATACGAGGCTCTTGTGCATGGTCTCAAAGTGGCAAAGGAAATTGGTATACGTCTGATAATCTGCTTTGGCGACTCGGATCTAGTAATACAGCAAGTCTCCGGAGTGTGGGACGCCCTGGATCCAAACATGGCACTATACAGATTTCATGTGCAGAAAATCTCGGGTTACTTTGAGGGATGTGAATTTCATCATGTACCTCGGGTGGAAAACGAAGCTGCCGACATGGTGTTGAAGCTCGGCTCGAGCCGACAGGCAATTCCACCGGGTGTTGCATTGGAGCACCTCAGAAAGCCATCTATCAGGCCGTCCCCAGGAACCGACTCAATTTATGTCCCGGAAAATGCGGAACCCGGAGCTGAGCCCATGGACATTGACATGGGAGGTAGTACGCCGAACCCGGGCACTACCTCGGCAACCCCGGGGACTACCTCGCCAGACCCGGGGACTGTTCAGCGTGATCCGGCTGAAGTTATGCCGGTGGATCGGATGGAAATTGATGAGGAGATGTTCCCTGCGCGAGCAGTACCAACTTGGGCACTGCCTATATACCAGTTCTTGAAAGATGGAACGTTACCCACTGAGGAAGTGCTGGCCAGGCAAACTCAGAGGAGAGCCAAAGCTTACACAATCATCAATTCCGAGTTGTACAAATGGAGTGTAACCAGTATCCTCCAGCGGTGTGTTGATCCGGAAGAAGGACTTGGCATCCTCCGAGATATGCACCAAGGAGAATGCGGGCATCACGCCTCATCCCGAGCCTTAGTGACAAAGGCATTCCCGCATGGATTTTACTGGCCAAGCGCTTTGGAGCAAGCAGAAGATCTGGTGAGAAAATGCAATGGTTGTCAAAGTACGCCGCCAAGACACATATACCTATGTCGGAACTCAAGACCATACCAATTACATGGCCATTTGCTGTGTGGTGCTTGGATATGGTTGGTCCGTTCAAACCAGCAAAAGGGAACATGACGCACATTCTGGTCATGGTGGACAAGTTTACAAAATGGATCGAAGTGAAGCCTATAAGAAAATGTGACGGTGCTACGGCTGTGACATTTCTCAAAGACATCATCTTGAGATACGGTTATCCACACAGCATTATAACTGACAATGGAACGAATTTCGCGGAAGGAGCATTTGCGCGCTTTTGCCGAGACAAGAAAATCTGACTCGACGTAGCCTCGGTAGCCCACCCCGCATCGAACGGACAAGTGGAAAGATCCAACGGATTAGTGCTATCCGGGATCAAACCCCGGCTCATTGAGCCGCTGCAAAGATCAGCGGGGTGCTGGATAGAATAATTACCAGCGGTATTGTGGAGTTTAAGAACAACTCCGAATCGATCAACAGGCTACATGCCGTTTTTTCTGGTATATGGGGCAGAAGCTGTATTATCAGCCGACATAGAGCATGATTCGCCTAGGGTCACCCAATACACAGAAGCCGAAGTGCAAGAAGCCCGGCAAAATGATGTTGATCTGCTGGAAGAAGCGAGAGAACTGGCACTGTCCAGATCCGCCATATATCAGCAAAACCTCCGACGCTATCATAGCTGGAAAGTGTGCCCCCGAGTCTTCCGGGAAGGCGATCTGGTGCTCCGGTTGGTACAGCGTACCACTGGCATGCATAAATTATCCCCCCCATGGGAAGGACCATTTATTGTGAGCAAAGCATTGCACAATGACTCTTACTATCTCATAGATGCAAAGCCACAGGAAAAGAACAAGGCGGACAGGTCCGGAGAGGAATCCAAGCGACCGTGGAATGTAGCACTACTTCGTCCCTTCTACACTTAGCCAAAGAGTGTATGTACCCGAGTCATCCTCATATGTCGGTATGTATGTCGGCAATGAGCTTATCAATGAAATAGCGGAGACTCGAGCAGTAACTCGGGGACTACCTTAATAAATGATTGTTGTTACTTTTTATGCGTTAGCTGGAATGACTCGTTTCGCTTAACCCGGATTAGTAATATGTGAGCACCAAAAACCCAACCCTTCGACTTGCTTCTGTCCAACAAGAATTGGCTTCATGGCAAGCAAGGGAACAAGTTTAGAATTGCGTAGCACATGAAAAACTACTAAGGAAACGATCCTATTCTAGCTAACTTTGTTTTTTTTCGACTAACCCCGTATTTACTTTCAAGCTATTATGTTGAATTATTTTGAGCCAAGCCTCAAAGTTTCTTAGCATTGTTAAAACGATTCTTGAGGCTTGGGTTCGTAAGTCGTAAAACCGAATCAAGGTAGACACGGATCGAGCCGGAGAATTGGACGAACAAGAAAATGAAACTCGGGGACTACGCCCAAGTTAATCCGGCATACAAGCATAGTAGCAAAATATTATGTATTCAGCATACAATTGCACCCGGCATACCGGGGATCTGATAAATTTTCAAGTTTTTTCAACTAAGGAACGGCAGGAGGAGGAAGTTCGGCGTCATCATCACAGTCTTCAATATCTGAAGCAGCATCTTCTCCATCATCGCCCGACCCATCCTCCACGTTCTCCATCTGTTCCTCCTCGCCGGATTCCAGAAAGCTCGGCCCCTCAACCCAGTCATGGACTGGAGAATATTCGATGAGGCTGTAGGCGCAAGCCTGGCGCCGAGCTACCCACTCCGGATCATCGGTCCATTTGGATCCGGTGCACCGACGCGTGAGGAGGCTCAGATCAATTTTCTCGTACCATGAAAGGATATGATGGAGAAGGGTATCTGCCGCGGCACGCCCGGCGGATTCCCTGCAGAGGTCAAGTTGAGTCTCAATCTCCATTAGCTTTTCTGCAAGAAGTGTGATCCTTTCCGGAGCGTCCTCGCTTGGCCAGAATGCGTTGAAGATCCGGACCGCAACATCGAGGAGATCTTTTCCATAGTTCTTGATAGTTTCCACCCGGGCTGACACGCTAACCAACAGGTCCTCCAGGTCTAAGGGGATGCTCTCACCATCAGGAGCAATGGGAGTACCCCTCTCTTGGCGAAATTTGGCAACGGCAGCACTGGCAATAGCAGTACCCTCCGGAAAGTTATCTGAAAATAAGAAAAGGGAGGATGCTGAAGCAAAGGCATATGAGCTAACCCAGAAAACTGCTGAAATGGATCGTATGGGCACCTAGAGGGGGGGTGAATAGGTGCTAACCAATTTTTAATACTTTTTTCAATTTTAGGCTTGACACAAAGTAAATTCTCTAGATATGCAACTACGAGAATTTTCCTATATGTAGCCCTAACTACTAAGCACGTAAAAGAGGAGCGAGGAAACCGTAGTGGAGCACGCGGAGACACAGGGATTTGTTTTACCACAGTTCCTTCCTTGTTAAGGGAAGTACATCTGTGTTGGAGGGGTGGGCGGTTCTAAGACCACCACGCCACAAAAGGCCTCACCCTATTCTCCGATGGATGTCGCCACGAGAGGCCTGATCCACCTTCTCCACTATTCGATCCCTTCGAGGCGGGAACCAGTGCCTTTTACAACACTATCGGGGCACACACCCACAACCGAATTGGGGGCTCCCGGGATGACAACAAGCTGCCACAAGAACAAGGTTTATCAATATAAACAATAACGAGGATCTAGATATTTGCAAGAAATACTAGATCAGAGGTTCTCCAAATGAATGGAGAGGAGATGAAGCGCTTGATTGCTGATGATGAAGATCGAGTTCTCCTCCTTTGATTCCCCAAGGGATGGGGCCTTTGGGTGGATCTAGGTGGAGCACTCTTGTATGAAGCTTTTAGATCTGATCTGTTCTTTTTCGAGATGAATCAAGAGTTCTGGCAGGAGGGGGATGGCTGGATTAAATACCCCCTCCCCAGATCTGACCGTTGCACAACTTTGGGGGCGGATTATCCGCCCCCCACTAGGGGCGGATTATCCGCCCCTGGGAAAACTCCGCCCCAAGAACGGATTCTCCGGGGGAAATCCGCCCCCTCTCTGGGGCTTGCGCCTTTGGTGAAGCTTGGTGAAGATCTTGGGGGGGCGGATAATCCGGCCCCCCTGAGGGGCGGATTATCCGGCCTAGCCGGAAAGTCCGGCCAAAACTCCGCCCCCTCTTTGGGGCTTGCGCCTTGGTGATGAGCAAGGGGGGCGGATTATCCGGCCCCTGGAGGGGCGGATTATCCGGCAGGGCCGAAAAATCCGTCCAAAATTCCGCCCCCCTTCTAGGGCTTGCGCCTGCTTGGGCAGAGGGAGGGGCGGATTATCCGCCCCTGGTGGGGCCGGATTATCCGCCCCCAAAGGCAGAGTTCTTTTCCCTTTATTCTCAAATAGAGCTGCAACACTTCAACACACATTAAATGATCCTTGGTATTGTTATCTAACACACAAAACACTATGGATTAAGAAATGTTCTTTCAATCTCCCCCTTTTTGGTGTTAGATGACAATACTATGATTTGCAATGAAACCGGCAAATGCCACCTTAAATAATGAAAGACGCTCCCCCTAGATGTGTGCATATTTAAGATTTGCATTTGAATACAAATACACACACTAAAGAGAACACTACTTTATGGTTTTGGAAAAAATGCCATACCACCGGAATGAGAATATAGCCAAGGCATACATAGATAATCCCATGAATCCATATGCCATCAAATATGCTCCATAATTCCATAATTCCATGGGGTCCATGATAGATAAATCCATAAATCCATGAATACCAACCATAGTACCAAACTGTGGAGTACGACATAGTCTTACACAAACAACCACAAATAGCAAACAAGTTCATGCTAGAAAAAGGCACAAGCAAGCAAATAAAAACGACTAAAATCGAAAAGCTTGTGCCCACCCTTGCAAATCCACGAGACCTAATAGAACTACTTCTCCCCCTTTGGCATCGAAACGCCAAAAAGGAAGAAGAGTGATGCTAACATCCCTGGAGATCACTCCTCCTCATCCTCGTCGTAGTCATTCCCGTCCCCTTCGTCTTCATCATACTCATCATCATCGTCATCAGCTGGAGGAGTGGGTGCCCTCGGTGGAGGAGGAAAGAGACAACTCTCGAACTCGCCATAGTTGATCCCTGAAGTGTTCCACTGGGCATACGGATCCGGAGCAGTGGGAGGAGGTGGATTGCCAGTGGCACCGGAGACATGGTGGAGGATAAGCTGCTGCGTGTGATCCCTCTCACGATCCCTGCGGTACGCCTCATATTGGCCCTTGTGAATGTCAATACCCATGCAAAGAATGTTCCGCTGAAACCAATTAAGCTGCTTGACCTCACGTGCCATTGGGGACACCGTGGAACGACGACCACTAGCCCGAGCATCACGCATGAAGGACTCCGGGGTAGTGGAGGGGTGATGAGTCTTCTGAGCCTTGTTGTAGATTTTCTTGGGCTTATGAACACCATCCAAAGCAGTGCCAAACTCTTCATGGGGTAACATATGCTTGACAAGCATCATAATGAACGGAGCATAAGGAATAGAGAGCCGGTTGATCATAACATCCGTCATCTCATGAAAAATATAGTCCATGACATCCAGTTTGTAACCAGTGGCTGATCCAGTGTTGGTGGCACACTCGTGAGCAAACGCAAGGAGAGGAACAAGGTGGCCACGGATCTTGTCATTGTTGCCACCACTAGGCGCGATGCAGTCCCTAAACATGCCAACAAGAGAGGCATACAAGGGAGAGAGACCAGCGAAAGTACCAGCAACACCATCAGGAGAAAGACAGGGAGCCAGTGCAGTGTCCTTGGATGGCTTCAATGGAGTAATGATGCGGTGACCAGCGGGAGTGTCACGACCATGAAAAGCATACCCAAGAACCTGCCCAAAAGTGCGAAAGTCTGACTGAAGCATGGTAGTCCCGGTCATCCACTTCATAGTGCGGCGCTCATCACCGCAGATCACAAGTGTGGAAAAGAACTGGCGTACCATAGAAGAGTCATAATTGCACTGAATGGTCATGAGGTGGTGAAGCCCCATCTTGTTGGTCACATCCAATGCCTCAAGGAGCCGAGCCTTGGATTGAGCGTCAGTCAAGTTAATGGGACGCATGGGGCGAATCTTGAGAGTAGCATAGACATCATCATGGATAGCCCGAAAGTGAGCATTCCAAAACATAGTGTCCTCAGGTTGGCCATCACTGTCAACATCATCATAGTAGTCTGTCTGGCGGATGGTGGCATACTGAATGCTGTCCATAGACTTGTAATTGGGCCGAGACTGTTTGCCCTTGCGAGAAGCAGTCCGCTTAGATTTCTTACTTGCCTCTGCCATCCTTGCAGCCTCTCTTGCTGCCCTGCGGACCTCTGTTTCGTCAATAAACTTCCCTTCTGCAGTGGGTTTGAGATAACGGGGACGGGGACGACGGGCGAAGGTCTTGGTCGGCTTGGAACCACCTGTGAATAGCATTGAGAGAGGTAGCATGGAGATGAGCATACACACAAGTCCAGGAGAAAGAAAACACGGAGAAAGAGTAGCAATGCAACCCCATAACCAATGATGTGCATGAGCAGAACCAGAACCAAAACAGACCAGAGTGTAGCTCTCCAGGCCGGATTATCCGGCCCTGGCAGGGCGTATAATCTGCCCCCCGCAAAAAAAATTCTGGATTGGCTCAGATCTACCATGGCAAAACAGATCGAGTACTAGGGTTGCAAGGCTACTGATTCTAGCATGTAAGAAACAACACCAAGAACCTTCTACAACGAGATTTCCACCAAATAGAATACATCCCATACAAAAGGAGAGAGATGAGGGAGTTACCCTCACTCATTGGAGGAAAATCGCGGAGGAGAAGATACCCGGAGGCGAGGTGAAGAAGATCCGGGGAGAGCCCGGAGAATCCGGTGGTCAAATCGACTCCGGGAGAGGCGGATGCTCCGGCGGCGGCTGGGGGGCAGAGGTAGGGTTGGGGGAGGACGGGCTGCTCTGTTTGAGCCTACCCTCCCCGACCCAGCCTATAAGGGGCTGATTTCGCCCGGGGCGGATAATCCGCCCCCCATTTAGGGCGGAGAATCCGCCCCCCCCCCCAAAATTCTGAAAAACAGAATCAGTCCAGAGCAACCTAGCAAATCTCTCGATGGTGTTTTAGAGGACTTGTGTGCAAGAATAGATGGTTCAAGGAGGGAGAGAAAGGCTTGGGTTGAGAGTATCGAACTGAGATGGTACTACACACCCAAATTTGCAAGAAGCAAATCAACCAAAAGCCAAAGTTGAGTGTGTTTTCCATAAGAACAAAAGGTATGCAAGAAAATCCAATGAGACCCATGAAAAACCAACTCTTCTCGAGGAAGAGGGCGGTGGCCAAAGCCACCATGTTGGAGCGCATGGCATGACACCGCGAAGATGTATCTTGAGTTCAAAACCAATGCTCATCGATGACCCACAAATCACAAAATGATATTAAGGGAAATGATTTTACTTGCTTTCGGCATTATGGGGGGAGGGTTGGCCCAATCAATTAGGACCACACTCCCCCTATGTCTATGCCCGCATCTAAACCAAATACAAGAAGAAGAGCAAGTGAGTGTGCAAGGGTAGTCAAGCCAAGCTCCTTGAATCTATGATATTTAGCTCATTCCGCAAATAACAAAATCTTGCTTCATCGAGGGGTTTCGTGAAAATATCAGCAAGTTGGTTCTTCGTGCTCACAAAGGATAGAGCAATATCTCCACGAGCAACATGATCCCGAATAAAGTGGTTGCGAATCTCTATATGTTTTGTTCTCGTATGCTGCACGGGATTGTAAGCAATTTTGATAGCACTTTCATTGTCGCATAAAAGAGGCACTTTGTCACAATTGACACCATATTCCTTTAAAGTTTGCCTCATCCATAACAATTGAGTACAAGCACTTGCAGCAGCAACATATTCAGCTTCGGCGGTTGAGAGTGAAATACAATTCTGTTTCTTTGATGACCAACACACTAAAGACCTGCCCAAGAATTGGCATGCACCAGAGGTTGATTTCCTATCATCTTTGTCACCAGCCCAATCTGAATCTGTGTAACCACATAGAGAGAAACTTGAACCCTTGGGATACCATAACCCAAAATTTGGGGAATGAACCAAATATCGGAAGATTCGCTTGACTGCCACTAAGTGGCTTTCTTTAGGAGCGGCTTGGTACCTTGCACACACTCCTACACTTAACACGATATCGGGCCTAGATGCGCAGAGGTAAAGGAGAGAGCCGATCATGGATCGGTATACCTTTTGATCCACATCTTTACCCTTGGGATTGAGCTCAAGATGACACTTTGTTTGCATTGGGGTAGCAACGCCATTGAGATCCGTCATCTTGAACCTTTTGAGCATGTCTTGGATGTACTTAGCTTGATTAATAAAGGTTCCCTCTCTAAGTTGTTTGATTTCAAATCCAAGAAAGAACCTGAGCTCACCCATCATGGACATCTCAAACCTGTCAGTCATAAGCTTTGAAAATTCATCGTTAAAAGCTTGGTTAGTAGAGCCAAAAATAATGTCATCTACATAAAGTTGGCATACAAAAAGCTCCCCATTAACCTTCTTAGTAAAAAGAGTGGGATCGATTTGCCCAACTTCGAATCCACGGTCTAGCAAAAGCTCTTTAAGGTGCTCATACCATGCACGTGGGGCTTGTTTAAGGCCATAGAGCGCCTTATCGAGTTTGTAGACATGGTTCAGAAATTTGGGGTCCTCAAACCCCGGGGGCTGCTTGACGTATACTAACTCATGTAGAGGACCATTAAGGAAAGTGCTCTTAACATCCATTTGTTGTAAGTTAAAATTATGATGGGCTGCATATGCAAGAAGGATACGGATGGACTCAAGGCGAGCCACAGGAGCGTAGGTCTCGCCAAAATCAATTCCTTCTACTTGAGAGAATCTTTGAGCCACGAGTCGTGCTTTATTCCTCACAACAATGCCATTTTCATCCTGTTTGTTCTTGAAGATCCACTTGGTGCCGATAACATTGCGGCAATCCTTTGGCTTTTCTACGAGCTTCCAAACTTTGTTGCGTTCGAAGTTGTTTAATTCTTCATGCATTGCAACAACCCAATCGGCGTCTTCAAGAGCATCAAAAACCTTCTTTGGTTCAACCATGGAAATGTGAGCTTGATGATCACAGAAGCTAGTAAGCTCACTTCGAGTGGATACCCTTCGTCGTAGATCACCAACAACCTTGTCAAGAGTGTGACCTCTTAGTTCAAGGTTGCGATCAGCACGAGCCTTGCGACGAGCCTCAATGTCCTTATTGTTTCTAGGAGGAGTGGATTCAATTGTTGTATCCTTGTCTTGATTACTGCCTTGCCCTGGATCTTGGTCACCGTTACTGCCAGAAGATTGTTGCTGAACATTTTCTTCAGGCCCGGATAATCCGCCCCTTGGAGGGGCCGGACTATCTGGCCTGGGAGGTGAAGTACCAGAGCCATCTTCCTGAGAGAGCCTGACTGGAGTTGGAGACCCATGGCCGGATACTCCGCCCCTGGGGGCCGGAGAATCCGGCCTGGGAGCTTCAGAGATGTTGATTTCTCCTTCGGATCCCCTGGTACGAGTTGGAGTGCCAGGGGCGGATTGTCTGCCCCTTGGAGGGGGCGGATAGTCCGGCCTGGGACTACTAGCTTGTCCAGTGGACAGATGGTCTTCAGCAGATTGTGGTGTTGGTGCAGGATTGACTCCAACAGTAGGAGCTTGTTGATCTTGTGTAGATGAGGGCTCCACATGTGTGGAGCATTGTCCTTCCCGATCTGCCACAAGGGGTTCCTCAATGGGGCGGAAAAATCCCACGCCCATTCTTCTTATGGTATCTTGAGGTATTTCAACATCTGCATCACAAACATCAACTTTCCCTACAAAGGAGCCGTTATTTTCATCGAACTCCACACTACAAGATTCTACAACAATCCTAGTGAGCTTGTTGTAGACTCTATAAGTGTGGGATTCGGCACCGTAACCAACAAAAATACCTTCTAAAGCCTTGGATTCAAATTTTGACAAACGGACACCTTTAATAAGAAACAAACACTTACACCCGAATACCCTGAAGTATGAGATGTTGGGTTTGTTGCCGGTAAGTATTTCATATGGGGTCTTGTCCAAGATCTTCCGAAGGTAGAGCCGGTTTGATGAGTGACAAGCAGTGGATATGGCTTCAGCCCAAAAATTATAAGGAGACTTGAATTCAGCTAGCATAGATCTTGCCATATCCATTAAAGTCCGGTTCTTCCTCTCGGCTACACCATTTTGTTGAGGGGTGTATGCAGCGGAATATTGGTGTCTAATCCCCTCTTCGCTAAGAAACTCGTTTAAAGTGTAGTTCTTGAATTCTGTGCCGTTGTCACTTCTAATTGCCAAGATGGGAACATTGTGTTGACGTTGAACTTCATTGGCAAAGTCGATGACAGTTTGTTGAGTCTCACTTTTAAGCTTGAAGAAATATACCCATGTATATCTTGAGTAATCATCGATGATGACCAAGCAATATTTCTTCCCACCAATACTTGCATGAGAAGGAGGACCAAATAAATCCACATGGAGTAATTCCAATATCCTCTTTGATGACACAATAGTCTTCCTCTTGTGGGGAGAATCATGCATTTTTCCTTCAACACAAGCCCTGCAAACACGATCTTTGGCAAAGGAGACATTGTCTTTTAGTCCAAGAATGTGGCCACCCTTTTGGAGACTTTGCAAAGTTCTCATGTTGACATGGGCTAAACGGCGATGCCATAGCCAGCCCACGTCGGCCTTTCCGAATAGACACATCGGACCCGAAGTGGTTTTCCCCGAGAAGTCCACCACATACAGGTCATTTTCGACGTATCCAACGAAAGCGACCTTTAGAGACTTGCTCCATAAGAGTACCACCAAATCATCATCGATAAAAACAGCAAAACCCATCTTGCCAAGGGCACGAACAGAAAGAAGATTGTAGCCAAGGGTCTCAACAAGCATGACGTCCACGAGAGAGATATTGTGGGCAACCACAACCTTGCCAAGACCCAATACCTGAGATTTAGACTTATCACCATAGGAGACTGTGATATTATCAAGATTTGGACGCATCTCCGTGATGATCTCCTTGCTTCCGGTCATATGACTAGTGCAGCCACTATCCAGCACCCATTTTAACCCACCGGAAGCATAGCCCTGCAAGAAAATTACTTCTTGGTTTTAGGTACCCATTTTTCAATGGATCCTTTCATGTTAGTAACAAGGGTCTTTGGGACCCAAATAGACCAAGCAATATATTCATCAAAAGGACCAACATAATAAGCATAAACATCGCCATAATTATCACAAAAGAGTTCATAATTCGGATTGTGAGACCCTGCAAAACCAATATTATTAGTTTTGTCTTTTGTGACAACCTTCTCAGCAGTGCTTGTCTTTAATTGCACATTCTTGGTCTTGTTCTTCTTGGTTTTCTTCTTCTTGGACTTGGTGAAATACCCAAGTCCCTCTTTACCATGATTTGACCTTTGCTTGCCAAGAACTTCATCAAGCACACCTTTGTCCTTTGTAGTGATGTCCTTGATCACTCCTTTTTCCACACTAGCATTTTTCTTGTTACTATATGTTGAGTTGGACGAGCTAGGAGTATCATATTCGGCCAATCGACTTTGAAGCTGATCATGTGACTCATTGAGAATAGAGAACTCGTTTTTCAACGCCTTGTGAGCATTGTCAAGTTTCTCCAATTCCTCGGAGAGTCTATCATGAGCAGCCCCAAAGTCAATCCTTTCCTTCTTTAACTTCTTTGCCTTGGTGACAGCATTGTCACGTTCCTTAACGAGTTTAGTCACAATTTCTTCATGTGAATCTTCCATAGACTCAAGCCTCTCTTCAAGAGAGACCCGAGATTCTTCTTCTTCTTCAAGAGCATTTTTTAGGGATGCAATTTCCATTGCATCCTCCCTTTCAATTCTGCCCTTTTCTTCGAGGAGTGCTTCGTTTTGGGCCAGCTGATCCATAAGAGCCTCAAAACGAACTTTGTGCTCACCTTGCAAGTTAGTATAGAAATAATCCAAAGCAATAATCTCTTCTTTAACCTTAAGACTAGCAGGATCATCCATGTCTATCATAGCCTTGGGAAAAGAAGAGTTAGAAGAAGTTACCTCGGAGCTTCTTGCCATGAGGCAAGTAGCATTCTTGTTGATGATGTTTTCGTTCGGAGAGTCGAAGAGAGATGTTGATGTAGATGTGGTGGCTATAGCAGCCACCTCTTGAGAGCTATCGTCCTCGTCCTCATCTTCACTCCCCGATGAATATTCTTCTTGAGCTACTAGAACAATCTTTGGTTGCTTCTTGAAAGGAGCATTCTTCTTTACAAACTATTTCTTACGTGGAGCTTTTGATTTGTCCTTGAAAATGAGTCTTCCTCCATTATCCTCTCTACTTTGATATGGACACTCAGCTACGAAGTGCAGCCGGTCACCACAATTAAAGCATGTTCTCATCTTGGGACCATTTTCTTTTCTTCCATAGGCTCCACTTTTGCGATCTAGTTCGGCTTTAGCCTTGGCTGGATCTTTCCAAAAGTTTCTTGCATAAAGAGCCAAGTATTGTCCGTGGATCCTTTTTATATCTTCGGGACAGTCCAGACCTTCTACCGCATATTCATCATGATCAATCACACTAGTCTTCAAAGCCATGTTGACCCCCTTTTGCATCCCCATAGCTCGAGCACGAGCATCTTCGGCATTCTTGGCAGCCACCTTGAAGGCGGCCATTTCTTGCATTACCTCATTGGATGACATGAGGTGATAATTATGCCTACCTTGGAGACTTTTCAAATCTGTGGGCTCAAATGGCATAAGAGCACTGACATACTTGCGCTTGATCCAAGCGTCATCAACATGAGTTGCACCTTGGTTTCTGAAGGTTGTAGCTATTGCCTTGAGCCTCCTATACATGTCCTCATGGTCTTCTCCATCTAGCATATAAAATCCTTCAGCTTCATTGCTCAAGGCATCATATCTATTCCTTCTCATACTTTCATTTCCGATGAAGATCTCGGTGAGAGCATCCCAAGCTTCTTTAGCTGTGCTAAGATGCTGAATGTGTGGCATGTCTTTATCACCCACACCAAGCTGTATCATGTGTAGAGCTGTAGCATTGAGTTGGCTATCGACCACTTCTCTCCTTGTGAGATTGTTAGGATTTCCAACGTGAAGACCATTTTCGATGATCTTCCACAACTCTATGGAGGAACTGCACACATGAGATTTCATCAAAAATTGCCATTGAGAGAAAGTAGAAGCTGACAGTTTGGGTGGATCACCCCTATTATGTATATGTGGGTGAGGAATAGGCGGATCAGGGGAATACACATGAGAAACCTCATTGTATCCATCCTTACCGCTATCCTTTTTCGAGGAGGAGCTCTTACTAGTATCATTACCTACCACTTCGTTATCTTTGAAAACAGTTTTACCCGTTTCCTTGGATTGCGGAGTGGTATCCTCAGAGTTAGATGGAGGTGATGCTGCGGATGTGGAGAGACGCATTATCAATTGACGCATCTCTTCCATCTTAGCCTCCATTTAACTCACCAAGGTTGTTTCCAACGTCTTGAGATCGTTCATGGTGACTACCTCCGAAGCATCACTCCCATCTCCCTTGGAACCCATACTTCTCTTAGGCGGTTAAGCCCGAAATAAGAGCCGAGGCTCTGATACCAATTGAAATGGATCGTATGGGCGCCTAGAGGGGGGTGAATAGGTGCTAACCAATTTTTAATACTTTTTCAATTTTAGGCTTGACACAAAGTAAATTCTCTAGATATGCAACTACGAGAATTTTCCTATATGTAGCCCTAACTACTAAGCACGTAAAAGAGGAGCGAGGAAACCGTAGTGGAGCACACGGAGACACAGGGATTTGTTTTACCGCAGTTCCTTCCTTGTTAAGGGAAGTACATCTGCGTTGGAGGGGTGGGCGGTTCTAAGACCACCACGCCACAAAAGGCCTCACCCTATTCTCCAATGGATCTCGCCACGAGAGGCCTGATCCACCTTCTCCACTATTGGATCCCTTCGAGGCGGGAACCAGTGCCTTTTACAACACTATCGGGGCACACACCTACAACCGAATTGGGGGCTCCCGGGATGACAACAAGCTGCCACAAGAACAAGGTTTATCAATATAAACAAAAACGAGGATCTAGATATTTGCAAGAAATACTAGATCAGAGGTTCTCCAAATGAATGGAGAGGAGATGAAGCGCTTGATTGCTGATGATGAAGATCGAGTTCTCCTCCTTTGATTCCCCAAGGGATGGGGCCTTTGGGTGGATCTAGGTGGAGCACTCTTGTATGAAGCTTTTAGATCTGATCTGTTCTTTTTCGAGATGAATCAAGAGTTCTGGCAGGAGGGGGATGGCTGGATTAAATACCCCCTCCCCAGATCTGACTGTTGCACAACTTTGGGGGCGGATTATCCGCCCCCCACTAGGGGCGGATTATCCGCCCCTGGGAAAACTCCGCCCCAAGAACGGATTCTCCGGGGGAAACTCCGCCCCCTCTCTGGGGCTTGCGCCTTTGGTGAAGCTTGGTGAAGATCTTGGGGGGCGGATAATCCGGCCCCCTGAGGGGCGGATTATCCGGCCTAGCCGGAAAGTCCGGCCAAAACTCCGCCCCCTCTCTGGGGCTTGCACCTTGGCGATGAGCAAGGGGGGCGGATTATCCGGCCCCCTGGAGGGGCGGATTATCCGGCAGGGCCGGAAAATCCGTCCAAAATTCCGCCCCCCTTCTGGGGCTTGCGCCTGCTTGGGCAGAGGAAGGGGCGGATTATCCGCCCCTGGTGGGGCCGGATTATCCGCCCCCAAAGGCAGAGTTCTTTTCCCTTTATTCTCAAATAGAGTTGCAACACTTCAACACACATTAAATGATCCTTGGTATTGTTATCTAACACACAAAACACTAGGGATTAAGAAATGTTCTTTCAACTGCGTCGAGCAAGGAGAAGAAACTTACGTGAGATATGGTGATGGATCCGGGTCAACTCCTTGATACAACTATCACGTCTCTGGCGAAGTTGTTCAAGCTCGGCAAGCGCCGACCCAAGCCGGACTTCGGATTCCTTGAGCAGATCCTGGTCCTTGGAGATCTGAAGGGTAAAGTGCTCACGCTCCTCGGTGAAGTTCTGGCCAACTTTCTGGAGCTCGGTTTTGTGTTGGGCCTTCATCTTCTCCATCTCGGCCTTGAGTTTGGCTATCTCGCCGTCCTTGGTCCGGAGGAGGGCGAGCTCATCGTCCTTCTTCTTCAGCTTGGCTTGATGCTGTCCTGCTTGTTCAAGAAAATGCAGCATCATATCAGGCACGGGCACACTATCCTCAAGCGATGCTGAAATAGTGTGTTGACCCGGCAAAGCCGAGGAGTGAATGTTTGCCGAGCCAAGAAAAAGAAAGAATGGAAAACACAGCGACGTTGGCCGAAAGAGGACATACATTGGATTTCCTCCAAGTTTTTCCGCATAATCTTGTTTTCAGCCTCCACCCCAGCTGCAAAAAACCGAATAAGGGGGTTAGTCCGGCAGAAACAAACGAAACGGTGAGGTGTAAAGAGAGGAAATTACCCCTCTTTTCATGCTCTGCGACAAGGGCAACGTGTTTTGCACGCAAGGTCTTATGGGTATCAAGCAGGCGCTGAAACTCGGCGCTCCGACGGTTGGTAGTTACCTGACAAAGGCACAGGCGTGTAAATTTAGTTCGGTGCATATTCGAAGTGTACGAGATCCGGGCCAAGCGGAACTTAAACCGGCTCTAGGTGTGTGCATATTCAAAGTGTACAAGATCCGGGCCAGGCAGAACTTAACCCGGCTCTAGGTGTGTGCATATTCGAAGTGTACAAGATCTGGGCCAAGCGGAACTTAACCCGGCTCTAGGTGTGTGCATATTCGAAGTGTACAAGATCTGGGCCAAGCGGAACTTAACCCGGCTCTAGGTGTGTGCATATTCAAAGTATATGAGATCCGGGCCAAGCGGAACTTAACCTGGCTCTAGGTGTGTGCATATTTGAAGTTTACATGCAGCTACGTTGATCTTCTAAGGAGCATCCGGCCGAGTAACAAGTTACTCCGCCAGAGGCTCGGGGACTAATGGTTATTATCTACAGCATGTAAAGAAGAAATGACGTACCTCCATCATACGCCCAGTGAGGTTAATGGCCTTGGCGGCGGTATTCATCTGAGCGGAAAATTCAGCTGGGCCAAACTTTTCCGGGAGATCGTCGTTGTAGACGAACTCCGCCTTATTCCAGTTCATGACAAACTCGATGAGGCTCGGAGGATACCGTTTGCCAGTGGGCATGTGAGGTGCCACCAAGCCCTTGGCGTGAGCTTCTTTCCTTTCAATCAGGGCAAGAGTCGGGCTAGTGTGAAGAACCATCTGCTGCGAATCAGCTGGCTCGGCGGGAGGATCCGTCGCTGCTGGTGACTTCTTTGGAAGCATCGAAGACAAGGTCCGCTGCCCAGCCTCGACGGAGGTGGACTTGCCTTTGGCCTACTGGGAGGAAGTGACCACAGTGGATTTGCCCTTGGAAACCGCTGGAGTAGGTCCTCGCCGAGCCTGAGATGACTCGGACGAGGCAGATGAACTTGGCGCAGGAGCTTTGGTGGCTGGCGTTGGAGCTGCTGTTGGTTTCTTCGGAACCGGGACAGGCGCTGGTTCGGTGGCTGGTGTTGGAGCTGCTGCTGGTGCGGGAGTTGCGGTAGACTTAATTGTTGCTGGTTACGGCAATGCCGAAGTGCCGGACGCCGTTGCCTCGGCCGATCCGACCCCTCCCGATCCGAGGTCGCGTCCCTCTGAAGGAGGTACTGCGGAACCCGGAGCGGCCGCAGAGCCCTCCGGAATAGGGCTCAGCGGGCATGACTCGTCGTCACGGGGAGGGGAAGGACTGGAGCGAAGAGGAGAGGAGATGCTCGATCCGCTCTGAGGGACCTCCACAGGAGCCCTGCAAGAGAAAATAATGTCAGGAGTGAAATTACCCCGAAGCAGGGAGAAATGTGTTGCGTAGTGAAAAAAGAACTTACGCATCCGAGGTCTCGGCCTCCTTAGGTTTCCGGGCCCTCCTTGCCGGGGCTTTGCCTACCCGTTTGGAGGCAGTCTTGTCTCCGGCCTTCTTTTGCCTTTTGGAAGGCTGAGAAGGTTCGGAAGAAGAACTCGACGCGGATCCGCGCTTCTTCTTTGATGCCACTGGAACAGGCTCGCCCGTGGCAAGGGAGGATCCTCGTGGATGTGCCCACCGGGGTTAGCTGATGCCGGGTAGGCAAAAGAAAGAGGGACAGCCTCAACAGGTTCAATCACATCGATATCCGAGTCATCCTCATCGTCGGGCCAATCTCGAAGAGAAGAGAATTTACCGCTAGGTCGTCTGGTGGCATCGGGCGTGGGGAGGAACATCTCCTGATCCGGCTCCTCCTCATCCGGAATTTCTCGGTCCGGGGCCCACTTAAGGGTCGGATCCAGGCCATCCTCGAGGGTTTGCTGGAGAAACAGTTGATAAAGAAGCACAAGCAGCAAAGTCAAGAATGTGATAAGAGCCGACATGAAATTGATCCGAAACAAGTTTACCCCCCGAAGGTTACCGCGGGAGGGAGCCTGTCACGGCAGTAATGCTCGATTCCCCATGTCCATTCGGCGGAGAAGTCCTTATGGGTGGTGAAAAGAGCCTTGACCCGGCGGAAGATCTCGGTATTGCTCAACTCGAATGAGGAGGTTCGGTTGGGGTCGCGACTAAAGCTCATATGGCACAACTTGTGAGTGCGCCACTGAAGGGGAGAGATTCGGTTGCGCACGAATGTGATCATGGCATCCTCATTGCGCAATCCGAGCTTCTTTAGCTCCGCAAACCTTTTGTTCACTTGGTTGGCCAGGGCTGTAGGTTTCCTGGCAACCTCCTCCCAGAAATCCGTGTTAGGGGGACCCGGAGCGTAGGGCAGCAACCGGATCAAATCTTCCGTGCCTTCGTTCCGGACGTAGAAGGAGGTCCGGGCCCACCCTTTGCAGGAGTCAAGCCCGGTGACCTGGGGAAAGATTGAATACCTCCACGGCGAGATCGAGGCAGCTCCAAACTGAGTTAGCTGCTTGTCCTCCGACTCGACGTGGATGTTGGGGACGACGTTGCGGCGGAGGCCGAAGAACTGGATCCACAGCTCCTTCGTAGGCCATAGCCCGGTGTAGCCCTCGATCGAAGAAACGAAAGCGGAAAGAGAGGTGATGGCGTTCGTCGGGAGATGATGTGGTTGCAGGTGATAGGTCCGGATCCAGTCCCAAAAGAAATCACTCACCGGAAGCCCAAATCCTCGTTGGAAATGGGATAAGAAAACAACAAATTCACCCGGATTGGGTGAGGGGGCCATCTCCGAGGAGGGGAGACGAGCGACGACGCCGGCGGGAATCTGCCGGGTCCGGTAGAGCCAGGCGATGTCGTCCTCGCAGACCCAGGAGCCGGCCCATGCGCCGCGGTCCGCCGCGCCGGCGTCCTCCTCCATCTCCTGTTCAACTACGATGAGCTCCTCCTCTGTCATCTCAATTCCGATGTCCTCGCTGGAGCTGGCGGCAGCGGGGCTCTGCGGTCTAGACTGACGAGGACCCGTGGCTAAACAGAGGCGTAGCGGTGATTGCGGTGCAGAGAAACGAAGAAAGTGCAGCGGCGGCGCTGCTGCAACGGGCACTGGCGGCGGCGCGGTTGCGAGGAAGAAGAAGAGGAACGGGCGAGGGGGCGCGGAGATGGAAAAGTTCTAAGGAGAGTGCCCCTTCCCTATTTAACCGCCCCCAGTCATCAACGAGTGGGATCGTGCTGTGCTGGAAAACCACACAGTGTGGCCGTGTATCGCCAGCGTTGACCAATCAGAGAGAAGCCACACAGGGGGCCGCAGAGTAAATGTGATCCCATGACACGACATGCAGTTGCGGTAAACGAGGAGACAGACGTGACGTAACCCCCGCACAGTAATCACTGACATTTATTGCGGCGGTTACTGCTCATGCCCTTAAAAAAGGCAACATAATGATTAATCGTTACGTGGATTGGCGTACGAGAGAAGGAAGCAAGGCCCGGATCCGAGACACGAAGGTAACCCGGCTGGCGAGTGAAAACTTGAACTGTGCGAAGGGAACGTAAATCCATATACTCCGAGACAAAAAGTTAACCCGGAAATAAACATCCGAAGGTTAGATACGAATGAACCTGATGTGGCCTTAGCGACCAAGGCCGCCGAGGCCGCACCAGCTTCGGGGACTAATATTGGGGGGATAACCCTGGGTAGGGTCACTCCGGGGTATAAGGGCCGAGTTAGCCGAGGGTCGGTAAGATCAAAGCGGATGCTGGCCGAGTCACCTCAAGGCAGGCCGGATCACGGAGTAACCCGGACTAGGGGGTCGTCTAACATTGTCTCATCCGACTCAAGGAGTGAGTCGGAGACACTTGTCTAGATCATATGCAGGAACAGGTGTGGCCGGATCAACTGTGATCCGGATCCTTGTTTGGCTTCTAGGAGAAGGAAGGAATCTCTCTGGTCAAAAAGAAGGCCCGGTGCGTACTGGATGAGCGAATAAAGCAAGGGCAGGACCACCGGATCATGGCCGACAAGGGTGACGATGCTCACGTCGGCTGACGCATGCGCCGCAGAGGCAACGTCGTTAAAGCAAGAGTGACGCGGGGGAAAAGCATCCTTGTCGGGTTACCACTTTGGGAGGAGGCATATTCTGGGAATATGCCTCCACGTATGCCCTAGGCCAGGACCGAACCACCTCTATATAAGGGGGGGTTGGGGTTCTGGTAAGGGGGTTAGATTTTCGGAGGTTGGGTCTTTTCAGATACATAGCAAGGAATACACTTGTGGGTCTAGGGTTCTTGGGCTAGTTAATAGGCAAGAGTAATAGAGTTTCTTCTTCCTCCTCTTGTCAATACAGCTCGAGGAGCACTTGTAATCTTGGAGACTTAACATCAATACGAAGTTTCTGCATAGAGAATCACTCTACTATCCCTCCCTGGATTCCCCTAGCGCATATTAGTCCCCACCTTCAGCCTATCCATGGCATCTGCCATGACACCACCACGACAAAACCCGTGGAAGAAGAAGGAGAAGATGAAGAACTAGAACAAGAGGGACCCGAACAAGATGAGCAACCACCAAACTATTACACCACCTATGATAATATCTATGCTCTCGAAGGAAGCATCCATAATATGAGCAACCTCTCCATCAACCTTCGAGATGCTACTGCCAACCTCTCAACCCAGTTCACCAATTGGAGCAGCCAATGGAACTTGGGAGATTATCCACCACCACCACAATGAGCAACAAAAGGGCTTGCAAAAGCTTGAGCTTGGGGTTGTGCCCCTCGACATTTTTATTTGTGTAATAATGAGGTTGTACTTCAGCTCCTTGTGACTTTTGAAACACTTGTGCTGGTTTTTTCCAACACTTTGCTTTTTCTTGCACTTTTCATTTCCTTCCGTTTTTTGTTTATTTCTTTTCTTAGTTCTTTGCTTGGTCACAAGTTAGTTTTTTCTATTCTTTAATCCCTATCCTCAAAAATACGAAAATACTTTTTCCTTTTATCCCTTTTCATGAAAGTGGATTGGCCTATTTCCTCTTTGCTTCAATATTATTATGACAGTGATTTTAACTTGAGTTTTGAAGGAACACATCCCCATAAGGAAGAGAAATACGAAGTCACTGATGAGACGTATGTCCTATGTCTCCCACTTTTGAAGTTTGAATTGTTTATCTTATTTAGTTGATTTGCTGAAATGTTATGATAGTGGAAGTAATTCAAAATAGTTAGAGTAAAGCTTTTTATTTGCATGAGTAAGTAGTTGTGGAAGCTTTTGATCTAGTTCTTGTAGTTAACCGAGTCTTGCCTTGGAAATTATTTTTCGAAACAAGTACAACAAGAAAAAGTCTCAAATTTATGACTTGTTTGATGATTGATTGTCTTAAGAGTATACCTTTGAAGATACTTAACCCCATAAATGTTCTGATAGACTTGACGACACTCTTGAAGGGAGTTGTTTGATTGAAATGAAGTTTAGTGATAATTGTGATTCATGCCAAAGCTAACCTTATGGATCAAAATTTTGATACTATTTAAAAAAATTATAAGTTTTGGTGCACACCTTTGGATTCCAACAACTCCACTAGCCTACGAACGATCCATGGTACACCCCTAATTTCGGCTATGAGTTGACGACATGGGTGGCACTTGTCACTGTAATGGGCAAAAGTATTGGTACTCTTGAAGTATGTGCACACATTTGTTAAAAGAATCACTCAATGATGCTTGAAGAAAAATAAAGATCCACACTAAACTGTCTTTGGCATGGTCTCGTACTACTATATGAATTTTCTTGAAAGACAATGATTGGAATAGTAGTGTTTTGATAGTCTTGATTTACTGATGTTGGTGTCAATAAGATACTTCATTGTTATGCTACTTCAGACATGATCTCTATTACTTAATTCTGCTATTATAAAACATCCAAGTGTTCCTTAGCAGGCTAAGAGTTAACTAGAGGAATTGGATTGATTGTTACACTTCTAGTTATTAATACTCATATTAAACTCTACTTTGATTGCTTTGAGTTAACAGAGCTTGCATAGTATTCTTAGCATCTCTCTAACTTTGATGAGCTTTTCAAATGGAAGAACTGTTGGATGCTAATGCATTCAAATGCATATACTTTTCCAAGTACTTTGCCTCACAATTTGCTCCATAATCCTCCCATATTTGATTAAAACTGCAGAATCTGACGTTGTTTTTAGCAAAGTCTCGTTTCTGGTTGTTTTTGCAAGAAATAAAATCAGGGAAAAATACCAGGCCACTTTTTTTTATCAAAAGAAGGAGTTTGAGCATTGGACGGACACGAGAGAGTGCCCGAGGCCCAAACGGGTACACCACACGCGTCCAGGTAGTGGGGCCACGTGTGGCATGCTCGTTTGGCCCACGGGCGTCGTCTCGCCTTCGGTTTTCACATACTCCCTTATATACCCCCAAAATTAGTTGCCCTAGGAGGACAGAGCTTTTCGTGAAACAGAGCGTCACTAGAGCCACAATCTTTGATTTTGGGTCAGATTGATCCAGGATTTCTCCCCCGAGGGAGGGATCCGGAGGCCGTCTTCACCATCATATTCACCTCCTTCATCCCCATCAACCATGAGCTCCATCTCCCCCACCATGGGTGAGTAGTTCTCTGTAGGCATGTGAGGTGGATGGGGACTGGATGAGATTAATCATGTAATTGTATTAGTTGTTCGAGATTTGAGGGGTTTGTCTTGAACATATTCTTGTATTGTGTTGATGCACTTTAGCTATGTTTAATGCTTGCTACTAGGTGAAAGGGTAATTGCCCCTATGTGTGTTTTGGTGATTATTGACAATCCCTATGGACTAATGTTTTCATTGAGTTTTATATGAAAGAATATTCCATAGGTCATGCTTGTAGTCCATGTGTTAGATTCAAGTATGGATGCCATGAAGATAAAGATATACCGTGGTGGCATCAAGATCATCGAGTTGAAGAGAAGAATATGATATGATCAAGATCTTGAGAGTATGATCTCAATAGAAGAATTCAAGATATGGCTCTAAGTCAGTGTCATGATAGCCTCATTAGTTGAGCTATGGATGACTCAGATTTAGAGCATGTAATCAAATGAAGAGCTCCTTATGTGCCTCAAGATATTTAGATGGAGCATGAGAAGATACTTTGTTGACCAATAAAAACAGTGAAGAGTGATTTCAAGTTGGCCAACACATGAAGCATAAAGAATGTACAACATGGATCTTGTGGTATGGTAAGCCTTGTCAATTATGCATAATGAACTAACCCATTGTATATGTGCATTTGTGTTTTCTATATGGGACAGGTATATTTCCATGGGCATGCTTCAAAAGCGAAGATCTCATATAGACCATAAGAGGATGACATCAAGTGGTGATCGTCATCAAGGTTGAGAAGGGAAAGTTCAAGATAAGCATCTCGAGAAGATCATTTGCTTGAAGCTTGCCGTCCATATTGGTGATAATGTACTTGTGAAGAAGTGTCTTAATGAAGCTATCTGATAGTGGTGTATGGGGAGAAAATTATGAGTCTTCACAAAGCAACAATGATCAAGTGATGCATTCCGGCTTGGATGGAGCTTGAAGCGATCAAGCAGGATGCGCAAGGCAAAGGTATGGCCTTGCTAGGTTTTCGTTTTACCAGTCTCAAGGTGCTTATTGGGAGACCGGGTTATAGGATTGATAGCCGCACTATCAAGAGGGGCTTCCAGTTGGGTAACTTGATCACATCGTCTTAGGGAGCTCAATCCTTTCCATACTTTGCTTCTCCCTATTTTATTGCTTCTTGGTGTTTCTATGTGTGAGGTTCTTGAGCTTGTTTCTAGCTCTTCAACAAGCCCAAGTTCATCGAAAACGGAATTCATATGCATCTTCTATTGAGTTTTCGAGTTTGAAGGTTTTATCGGTTCTTCTTTAGGGAGGTTTCATACCTCACCTTATTTGGTTCTTTACCTCTTCATCTTTCTTGGGTTTTCTTCTCTCTATAGGTAGAGCTTGTTATTAGCTTTTCAAAAAGCCCAAGTTTGCTAAAATCCGAGTCCGGACGCTAAAGTTATCACCATTTTTGTGTGTCCTGTTTGATTCCGGAGGGAATTCCGGTGGCGCCGAGTCTGGGGCCAAAATTTCTGGTCACCGCCAGAAATTTCCGGCGAACCGCCGAAAAATTGTTCTATGTGTTATTTCGGTTTTGACCGGAATTTTTTTGGTCGACCGGAAATTGTGGCGCCAGATCCGACGGTGCTGGTTTCCCCGTCGGAACGTGTCCGTCCAGCCTGTTTTGTCACCAACGGTTATCCCCCTTGAAGGGGTATAAAAGGGGGGCTTCTTCCCCAAAGTTCTAGGGTTCTTGAGCATGTTTTTGACCAACATTGTTGACCCCTTTGAGCTTGCTTCCTATCCCTTACCTCCTATGATTCTTGCATCTTTTTGAGGGCTTTGGAAGAGGAGATATAGATCTACAATCCCCATCAATTAATTCCTCCTCTAAGTGACGGGAACCCATTGGATCTAGATCTTGGAGTCATTTGTTGATTTCCACCATTGTTCTTCCTCTCTAATTCCTCCCTAGCACTTGTTGTTCTGGTGGGATTTGAGAGTGAAGGATTTGAGCACCCTTGGTGTTCTTGCTTTGCATTCTTGCATAAGTGTTGAGCTTTCCATTACAATTTGTTTGAGTGAGAGACCGTGAGCTTGTTACTCTTGGAGGTGAGCTCCTAGTTGGCTTGGTGGTTGGTGCTGTGGTGTCCTCTTCGTGGAAGATTGTGAAGAGACCCAGGCTTCTCCTCCATGGATCTTGTGAAGTGGTTGTGGAGCTTGCCATATCCGAAGTGGAGGAAAAGCTAGCCATAAGGAAAGGGCCTATTCTTTCGTGGGATAGACTCGGAGAAGAAGGTGAGCCTTCGTGGAGTTGGGAAATCCTTCGTGGAATCCCACACCTCTCCAACGTGATGTACCTTACTTGTAAGGGAACACGGGAATACATCTTCGTCTCCGCGTGCCTCGGTTATCTCTATACCCGAGCTTACTTTCCTTGTGAAAGCCATCGAGCTTGAAGTACTTATATATTTCTTATCACTTGTGGTATATTTATCTTGTGATATATTGCTTATCTTAATTTGTTGTTGGTGCACTTAGTTGAGCCTAGTGTATTTAGGTTTTGTGCTTGTAAAATAGACAACATTAGTTTAATTCCGCATTCTATCAAGCCAACACCATAATAGTTTTGAAATTGCCTATTCACCCCCCCCTCTAGGCGACATCTCTATCCTTTCAATTGGTATCAGAGCAAGGTCTCTCCTTGTTTAAGCTTCACCGCCTAGTTTGTAAAGATGTCGGCTAGTAGTATAGTGCATAATAACACAATTGTCTTTGATGGGACAAATTATATTTTGTGGACAAATTGCTTGCTTTGTAAACTTCGGACCTTGTGTCCAAATATTGAGTGATTTCTAGATGTAGGTTTTTCTCCTCCGATGGATCCTCAAAATCTATCTTTAGAGGATGAGAAAAATTTACGTCTCGAAGCTCAATTATCTAATGAGCTTATTTTCTCTTTGAGCCCCATAGTTAATTTGTTCTTGACAAATGTAAAGTGCAAGTCATCTCATGAGATGTGGACCAAACTTAAAGAAATATTTGATGGGTCCATTTCTCATATGGTCGGTGGTATCTCCGAGGAGCTCTCTTCTCCTTCACATCATGATGAGCTCCAAATTGCTTCTACTTCTAGCCGCAATGAGATTTTGTTTCCTTCCACTTCACCTCCATGTGACAAGTCACAAGGTAATGGCATGGTGAGTGGAGAAATCATATGTGATGATGGTAGTGTTTCTCTTTACACCAATGATTCTTGTTCTATAAATGATAATGGTGTAGAGAGTTTGTACTTAAACACTTCTTGCAACAATAGTTCTATATCCCCTTGTGTTGCTAGTCCGTGCATATTGTCTAGAAACTATTTGAGTACTAGTGTAGATGATATGCTTGATTTGTCTTGTTCCCATGTGCAAAATGCTTCTATTTCCTCTAGTTGTGTATGTAAAAATGTAAAGGAAATCAAACATTCTATGGATCAAGACACAATCATGAATGGAGATTCAACAATATCATCATCTTCATCCTCCCATGCTCACATGTGCCTTATGGCAAGAGGATCAAAGGTATCTCCTACCTTGGATCCCAACATATCTTCTCTAGATAATAGCAATGATAATGATGATAGTGATGATGACCTTGATGAGGATACTAGTGACCTTTTGCTTGAGTTGAATTTTTTGTGTACCTCCCTCCGTGGTAATAATAAGGTTGTTTCTTGTCTCAAACATGTTATGGACACCATAACTAGACAAATGGAAACCATGGAGGAGTTGTATTTCCAACTTTATGATGGGAGTCGGAGATTCAATCTCCTTAAGCAAGAGCTTGCCGAGGAAAAACACACTAATTGTCTCCTCACACAAACAATTGAATCTTATGAGCTTTAAAAGGAAAAATCTATTAATGATGCAGTGCTACTAACTCTACTTCTTGTGAAGCATCTATATTAAAGGAGAATGTTGAGATAAGGGCTCAACTTGAGTTGCTAACTAGCAAGTATAGGAAATTGGAAGAGAGTTATGAAATGCTCTCGGGCTCTCATAATGATCTTCTAATCTCCTATGATGGGCTAAAGTTAGCTCGTGATCCAAGTATCACTAAGGTAACATCTTGTGAGCCTCATTTGGACATTAGCACAAGTTCTACTCAAAATACTATTTTGCCATGTGCTAGTCCTAGTGATCCTTCTTGTCATACTATTGATAAACCTTGTGTTGGATTACTTGCTTTGCCTTGTTGATCTAACAATGAAGCTTCTACTTCCTCTAGTACCTCTATTTCTACTAACCATGTAGAGGAAATCAAAAAGCTCAAGGCCCAAGTCACTTCTTTGAAGAAAGACTTGGAAAAGAATCATGAAAGAAAATACGCACTCGATAATATTTTGAGTGTGCAAAAATACCCCAATGATAAAAGTGGACTTGGATTCACCTCCAATAACAAGAATAAGTCCAAGGGTAATAAGAAGAAGGGCCAAGACTAAGTCAAGAATTCGGCCAAGATTATTTGCTTCAAGTGTAAGGTTGCAGAACATCATGTAAGATCGTGTCCATTAAAGAAAAAGCACTTGAGTGGGAAGCAACAAGGGAAGCCGCCACAAGTTCAAGGTCAAGCCCAGTCTCAACCTCAAGTTTAAGCTAGGCAACTTCCCAAGAATAATCAAGATAAGGCTCCCCAAGCCAAGAAATTAATGAAGAAGAGAAAAGGGAGCACTTGTTGCTACATATGTCGTGAGAAAGGTCACTTTGCCTCTTCATGTTCAAACGATACCTTATCTAACTCTATCATTTTTGATGATGATTATTCTCTTAGGAAGGATAAGGATGGAAATGTGTTTTCCAAGTTTGTTGGAACTCAAAGTGGTGTTAAGAAAAGAACCATTTGCGTTGCCAAGCCTATTATGACTAACCTCTTAGGACCCAACTTGGTTAGGGACCAACAAGCTCAAACTTGATCAATAGGTGTTTGTGGAGGGCATTGGAGACTTAGCTAACTCATGAAGAATTAAGGGATCTTCATATATTATATTTTATCAAGCCAAGTCATAAGGATTATCGTCTCCCTATCTTATATCCAATTCACCTCTTTGCGGTAACTCAAACTCAACTCTTTTATATTGTAAGTTACTTGCCACCTTACATGTTTTGGTTTTATACCAAGTATGTGTTTTTATTTGTTGTGCCTCATGCTTGCTTATATTGTGTATTCAAGTATGTCTATGTGTTTGGCAAATCATTTACTTGTGTGTTTTGTTTTGAGCCTCTAACGCATCTTGATGATATCTTTTTTGGCTCTTTTCGAGTGGTTAATGGAATATCCCATGTTGGGCGAGTGATATGCCCCGTGTATCTCTTAAACCTTAAAATGAGTGTACATGAGTACTACCACTTAGTATTGATATTGCAAGCTTATCTAGTCACTATGTGGTGTGTGTCTTACTCATGAGAAATTCAGATTCTAAATGTCCATTAATTATCTCTAGTTGAGGTTGGTTTGCCTCTTTAAGAAAAAATTAAATATCAAATTATGGGGGAGTAATATGCTTCTTTTGCATATCACAATCCTAGGAAATGTGAACATATGAGGTGGTGCCACTTAGAGTTGGTATTGTTGATTATCTTGTTTCTAGGTGGCATGTTTGCTCAAACAAGTTCCTATTTTTGTTAGAAGCTTTTATTGATCGTCTTTTTGGTCTTTGTTTGAGTAAGAAATTCTTGGTATGGTCTTCCTCAAATACATATCTATATATCTTATTTGGGAGACCATTTGATTCAAGTTATTCTAATCATTGCTTTTCATGATTGTGTGACTAGTTGAAGCTATCAAGAATCTCTATCTTTGCATAGTGCTTAATCTTTTTATTCCTATCCTATGCTTTTTATTGTGAAGACTTATCTTTAATATCTATGCAATATACCACTAGGAATCAATTCCAATACACTCATTGTCTTCGACAATTGATATACTTGTGTGTGGTAGTATTTGTGGATCATCTTCACCTTGGATTTCGCCTCTTATTGCCTTATTTTCTCTCCGATTTTTTTGTGACTCCCATTGTCTTCTTTGGCTTTTGAACATCTCTTTGATGATGTTTTTGATTTTTAGCAAATGTGTTTTAGTGGCTGACAAACCTTTTTTTGGAACCTTGTGTCATTGTGAAAAGTGTTAAGGGTTTAGTTTATTTGTTGAAACCTTGCTCTTTGGGGAGTTTGTTATATCATTCTTTCTTATCTATTTTATTTGCTTGAATGAGATAATTCTTTGAGCATTTGTGTTTTTATTTCATCTGTTATGCTCAGTAGTTTTTGCTTGGTTCATTTGTTGAACTTTGTTGAACAAATCTTGTGTTGATTTGATTCTTTGATATAGTTTGGACAAAAAATGTGTTTTTTCACACCTTGTACGCCTCCTTAAATTTTTGGTGTTTTGTTCAAATTATATCTTCGTTGGATCTTGAAAGTCTTGTGCATGCATGTTTACTAAATATATATCTTATATCATGTTTTGATTTCTTTGATCCAATATATAGGGTATCCTCCATCAAATCCTTAAACAACTAAGATTTGCATGAAATTCAAATTACATCTCTAAATATGCACATATTTTTATGGAGCGTGTCCTATATATTGTGGTTAGTCTAACCACTTTGGACCCAATGAGTTTGGGGACCAAGATGTACTTGAATGTTGTTTTAGTTACATTGGTGATGCAATGGATGCTTGTCTTATCTATAAGGAAGGTGTTTTCACCACATGATAATTGGAGCCAATCTAGGATGATCGGAGAATTCTTATCTACTACATCATACCATTGCTATCTTGGTAACAAGTATCTTATTCATGCATACTATTCTTCCATCCAATCTCTTGTAGGTTACATCTTGGCATGAATTTATTTGTTTTTAAATGTTACGATTCTTGCAAGGATCTTTGAAAGACTTCTCTATCCTTATTGCTTATGTGAGTAATTTGAGATGATGCATATAATGGGGATTATGCAAAATCATGTTCATGATTCACCAATTCCAAATATGCCTTCTAGCAATTTATTTCATATCAATTCCTCAAGGTACTCTCATGTGCAATATTGTTGAAATTGCATTGAATACTTCCTTTTGATACTTGTTGCCTTTCTCAAAATATCCGAACTAGCATTAGTTCCCTTAGTGTTAGTTGTGATGTTTTTGAGGTTTTTGTTTTTCTTTGGTGAAGTTCATTTATATACCATAAGAGAAAATAGAGTCTTGGGCTATATATGCACTTAAGCAAAAAAAATCCTATTTGGTATATCTTATGACTTCCTCTTGGATATCATGTTTTCTTTCTTAATTAACCTCTTATATGTGGATGTTTCTTCGTGGAGTATTCTCATGTTTTGTCCACTTAGAAACTTATATACACGAGAGTGTTATTCTCTCGACTTGATATCCTCGATCTTTGTCGACCATCTCTCTTATCCTCTTGGTTTTTAATAGTATTAGTAAGGTCTTGATTTATGAGTGCTCGATTTACTTTTATTGCATCTTCACGCACACATATCTCATGTTTGGTTTTTTTGGACTTGTCTTGACAAGTGTAGTGATTTATATCTATACTCCTTGTATCTTGGTTGTGTCCTAAATAATATAGAGGGAGTGAGGATACCATGTTTGTGCACATTGTATTCAAATGAAACAAATTTTTATACATAAACCTTGGGGAGCTTCCTTATTTCATTTAGAGCATTATTTGTCCATTTGTTTTTTTTGGATCTTTCGATTGCTTGCTTCATCCGTTGAAGTTTCTTCACCTTGTTATCCTTTTAGCAATTCTTGATCCTCAATATAGTTTGATTTCCTCCATGTATTTGTCATTGAATATGTGCATTTGATTTCACTCATATTATGAGAAATGCACACCTTGGGGAAGAACTCGGACTATATTGGCCTTCTAACTTTGTCATCCATTTTGGCACTTGTTGTCAATGGGGGAGAAGTTTAGAGGGTTTTAAGGGAAATGGTTTTCTACTTAAGTTTGGCTTGTTCTTAAGTGTTTGCCTTTCATGCATTCCATATTTATTATGTTTTGCATGGTTGAATATATAGCGGAAACTCTCCCAAAGGTTATGCTTGACAATATATGCAATGAAATTCAAGTTCATCACACGTGGAACTATTATGGGTGGAGTTTTCTCTCTCTCTATATATATATTGGTTCTACTCACATATCCTGCATTAGTTGCAGTTTGTGTGAGTAGAATCGGTTTTGATATGGGTTAGTATCTTTGTGATTACTTAACCATATCAAATACAACCTCTTGTATACAACTTATTATCGGATAAGCTGCATAGTTGTTTCTAATATTCATTATACAAACCCTCTTGTTTTGATTGTCATCAATTACCAAAATGGGGGAGATTGAAAGGGTAATTGCCCCTTTGTGTGTTTTGGTGATCATTGACAGTCCCTATGGACTAATGTTTTCATTGAATTTTATACGAAATAATATTCCATAGGTCATGCTTGTATTCCATGTGTTGCATTCAAGTATGAATGCCATGAAGATAAACATATACCGTGGTGGCATCAAGATCATCAAGTTGAGAGCAGAATATGATATGATCAAGATCTTAAGAGTATGATCTCAATAGAAGAATTCAAGATATGGCTCTAAGTCGGTGTCATGATAGCCTCATTAGTTGAACTATGGATGACTCAGATTTAGAGCATGTAATCAAATGAAGAGTTCCTTGTGCCTCAAGATATTGAGATGGAGCATGAGAAGATACTTGGTTGACCAATACAAACAGTGAAGAGTGATTTCAAGTTGGTCAACACATGAAGCATAAATAATGTACAACATGGATCTTGTGGTATGATAAGCCTTGTCAATTATGCATCATGAACTAACCCATTGTATATGTGCATTTGTGTTTTCTATATGGGATAGGTATCTTTCCATGGTCATGCTTCAAAAGTGAAGATATCATATAGCCCATGAGAGGATGACATCAAGCGGTGATCATCATCAAGGTTGAGAAGGGCAAGTTCAAGATAAGAATCTTGAGAAGATCATTTGCTTGAAGCTTGTCGTCCATATTGGTGATAATGTACTTGTGAAGATGTGTCTTAATGAAGCTATCCCATAGTGGTATATGGGGTAGAAAATTATGAGTCTTCACAAAGCAACAATGATCAAGTGATGCATTCCGGCTTGGATGGAGCTTAAAGCATTATCATCAAGATCAAGCGGGATGCGCAAGGCAAAGTTATGGCCTTGCTAGGTTTTCCTTTTACTAGTCTTAAGGTGGTTGTTGGGAGACCGGGTTATAGGATAGATAGTCGCACTATCATGAGGGGCTTCCAGTTGGGTAACTTGATCACATCGTCTTAGGGAGCTCAATCCATTGGATACTTTGCTTCTCCCTATTTTATTGATTCTTGGTGTTTATATGTGTGAGGTTCTTGAGCTTGTTGCTAGCTCTTCAACAAGCCCAAGTTCCTCTAAAACGGAATTCATATGCATCTTCTATTGAGTTTTCGAGTTTGGAGGTTTTACCGGTTCTTCTTTAGGGAGGTTTCATACCTCACCTTATTTGGTTCTTTACCTCTTCATATTTCTTGGGTTTTCTTCTCTCTAATAGGTATAGCTTGTTATTAGCTTTTCAAAAAGCCCAAGCTTGCTAAAATAGGAGTTCGGACGCAAAAGTTATCGCCGTTTTCGTGTGTCCTGTTTGATTTCGGTGGGAATTACAGCGGCGCCGAGTCTGGGGCCGAAATTTCTGGTCATCGCTAGAAATTTCCAGAGAACCGCCAAAAAACTGTTCTATGTGTTGTTTCGGTTTTGACCGGAATTTTTTGGTCGACCGGAAATTGCGGCGCCAGATCTGGCGGCGATGGTTTCCTCGTCGGAACATGTTTGTCCTGCTTGTTTTGCCTCCAACAGTTATCCCCCTTGAAGGGGTATAAAAGGGGGGCTTCTTCCCCAAAGTTCTAGGGTTCTTGAGCACGTTTTTGACCAACATTGTTGACCCCTTTGAGCTTGCTTCCTCTCCCTTACCTCCTATGATTCTTGCATCTTTTTGAGGGCTTTGGAAGAGGAGATCTAGATCTACAATCCCCACCAATCAATTCCTCCTCTAAGTGAGGGGAACCCATTGGATCAATATCTTGGAGTCATTTGTTGATTTCCACCATTGTTCTTCCTCTCTAATTCCTCCCTAGAACTTGTTGTTTTGGTGGGATTTGAGAGTGAAGGATTTGATCACCCTTGGTGTTCTTGCTTTGCATTCTTGCATAAGTGTTGAGCTCTCCATTATGATTTATTCGAGTGAGAGACCGTGAGCTTGTTACTCTTGGTGGGTGACCTCCTAGTTGGCTTGGTGGTTGGTGCCATGGTGTCCTATTTGTGGAAGATTGTGAAGAGACCTGGGCTTCTCCTTCGTGGAGCTTGTGAAGTGGTTGTGGAGCTTGCCATATCCGGAGTGGAGGAAAAGATGGCCATAAGGAAAGGGCCTATTCCTTCATGGGATAGACTCAGAGAAGAAGGTGAGCCTTCGTGGTGTTGGGAAATCTTTCATGGAATCCCACACCTCTCCAACGTGATGTACCTTACTTGTAAGGGAAAACGTGAATACATCTTCGTCTCCGCGTGCCTCAGTTATTTATATACCCGAGCTTACTTTCCTTGTGAAAGTCATCGAGCTTGAAGTACTTATATCTTTCTTATCATGTGTGGTATATTTATCTTGTGCTATCTTGCTTATCTTAACTTGTTTTTGGTGCACTTAGTTGAGCCTAATGTATTTAGGTTTTGTGCTTGTAAAATAAACAACATTAGTTTAATTCCGCATTCTATCAAGCTAAAACCGTAATAGTTTTGAAATTGCCTATTCACCCCCCCCCCCCTCTAGGAAACATCTCTATCCTTTCACTCGGGCCTGAGGGGCATGATTTCAGTCCTGAACTTATTTTTTCCCTTTCATATAATCGAGTTTGATATCTATCTGCAAAGTGTATTTCCTATTATTATGTGAACCTACGAACCCTAAAATTACATATAGGGAAAACAAGGGGGAGATGTTTTAGTTTGAGGATTCTATGTGTTCATGGAGTGTTAATGTGTTGTTCCGGGATATTCGAAAGGGTAGACTTTAATTACCTGTAGTTCCAAGTTGGCACTAGTGAAATGGGTACGTAGGACAATAGATGTTGTGTAAATTCTCTTGGTTAGTATGCATAACTAAATTTGGAGCACATACCTACACACATCGGAGTTAGAGAAAAACCCCATGCTATTTGCAATTTATTATATGATCAATCTAATTCATGCAGCACCCCTCTATAACCTCATGCCTACATTTTAAGCTCTAAGAGTTACACATTCACTACTTCCGATAAAAACTGGAAAACCGTTTCAATTGCTCTTGTTTTATTTTTCTTCCTCGAATCAAATTACTGCCATCACCATTTTCTCTTGAATTTATTGATACATAGGTGTGGTTGAGAGTGACGTCTCAATTGCTAAAGTCTTATTGATATTGTTGTGTTCCCCTTGAGTCGAACTATAAATTTGGGTAATACTTCCCATCGAAGATTTCAACGATCCCCTATATTTGTGGGCATCAAGAATTTTTTTGGCGCCATTGCCGGGGAGCCTAGCTTTATTGGTAAGACCACTTGTTATCATTTACTTGTTAAACTTATTTGCTTTCCAACTATGGGAAAGGAAAAGGATATTGCTAAGAAGTTTCTGATGTCTTCCACTACTCGAGGAGGTAAAGATTTGCCAACTAGGCCCAACTTTTCTCCTAATGCTATTTTTGCTATTACTACTAAAAGAAAAGGGTTACTTTACATGGTTCACCATTGTCTAAGATGTCTACAAATACTGAAAATGATTCTATGTGTGGAAGTGTAGACAAAGATTTATCTAAATCTCCCACAATTGATAATGTAGAATCTGATTTGGATGATAATGAATATGATGATGATACTGAATCTGAAGAGGAAGATTCTTTTACCAAGGCTTTCACTAATGCAAATTTTGATGATCTGGATAAACTTGATAATTACAAGGATTCTCCTTTTAATGAACTATTCCCTGCTACTAGAAAATCCAATGCTTCTGCTATTTACATTAAAGATAAAGATTATGAATTCAGCATTGATCCTGAAATAATTAGAAAGGTTGGGAAGTCTAAATTCTATGGGAAATAGGATGAGTTTCCTTATGAACACATCACTACCTTGCATGAATTAACTGTCTTATTTGGTAAAAATGAAATCCAACAACGATATTATTTCTTAAAATTGTTCCCTTTCTCTTTAGGGGGAGATGCTAAAATTTGGTACAATGGTTTAGCACCAAAATCTATTACTAGCAAGGAGGCATTTCTTAATCTATTATTTATCAAAAAAATCCTGCTAGTGAGATGCATGCTCTAACTCTTGATATCAGTAGTTTTTCACTAAGGGAAAGAGAGGAATTACCTCAAGCTTGGGGGAGATACCGTGCTTTGGTCAGGCAATGTCCTATCCATGGTTTCAAGGATAAGCAATTACTTGATATATTTTACAATGGACTAACTGAAAGTACTAGGTGCTACCTAGATAGCATTGCAGGTAATGTTTTCAGGGACATGACCATTGATGAAGCCACGAAATTATTGAATACCATTTCTCAAAACTATGAAGATTGGAATATTGAAGAGATGAATGAGGAAGAATTATTTCCTAGCAAGAGAGGTATTCTTAAATTAACTGAAGAAACAATGAAGGAAGCCTCAAAATATATTAAAGAGAAGGGAATTAAAACCTCACATCTCAAGGAATTATATGAAATGGGTGTTAAACTTCCTATTGACCAACCATGCTTTCCTATTCAAGTTAATTCTGTATGTTCTATGGAAGGTAAAGAAAAGGTACCACCCACTACTGAAGTATATATGTTAATGACTTTGCTTGTCATAATAATTCTAAAGAATATGATATTAGAATGAAGCTTATGGAGAACTCTCATAAAAAAATTCTTCGTGAGGAGCTAAATGCTAGTATAGATTCTATTAAAATGATTGTTAAGCATTGTGAAATGATGAATAATCAAGTTGAACAAATGTTTCTCTTCAAAACCAATTATATGAAAAGCTTATTGTTGAGAAGAAACAAGTTTGTGGAGTTAATACTAGGGGAGGTGCAAGTACTCAGGATCCTGATTTTCCTAAGGATCATCCAACAAGGAGAGAGCAAGATGCTCTCAAAAAGAAACCTTATGTAGGTAAAGCTCCCAATGAGAGTGAAGTCAATGGGAATTCTAAACAACAAGAGAAGGATATTTCTATTTCTGGTGCTGAGACTGAGGATGATAATAATAATAAACATGAGGAATTATCTCCACGTGATGAAGAACAACAATTGAAAATAATGAAGAATCTGAACCTACTGCAAGAGAGGATCCTCAAATATCCACTAAGAATAGTAAAAAGAAGAAACCTACAAGCCAACAAAAAAGGCAAAGATAGGGATCCATGGGTGCAAAGACACATACCATATCCCCAAGAGGTAATGAAATCTTTGGATGATGCTAGATGTGAGAAGTTTCCTGAGTTGATTAAGAATTTATGTTTACAAATTCCTCTTGTAGATTCTATGAAAATTCCTCCATACTCTAAATACATGAAAGATATTGTTACTAATAAAAGAAATATACCTAATGAATCTATAACTGCTATGCTTGTTGAATATTCTTTCAAAGGGAAATTTCCTGAGAAGCGTGGAGACCCTGGTATTCCAACTATTCCTTGTAAGATTAAAGAAACTTATGTGAAATATGTTTTACGTGACTTAGGAGCTGGTGTTAGTGTTTTACCTTTCTCTATATATAAGAAACTTAACCTAAACAAATTGGTTCCAACTGAAGTTTCACTAGAAATGGCTGACAAATCCACTGCTATTCCTATACAAATTTTTGAGGATGTTCCTATTTCTATTGCTAATGTAGTAATCCCTATAGACTTTGTTATACTAGAAATGCCCAAATATGATAATTTATCTATTATTCTTAGGAGACCTTTTTTGAATACTATAGAGGATGTGATAAATTGCACTGAGAGAAAAGTGACATTTAATGTCAAAGGAAATGAGCATACCATTTATTTTCCCAAGAAGAATCCTATAACATCTATGAAGAAAATTGTGAATTTTATTCAAATGAATACTCTTATGATTGGGAGCTTTGAATTTGCACTACCACCTCCTGAACTAAAATATGCTACCTTGATGATTGCAGCTATTCCAATCAAATATGAGGTATCCTAAACTTTTCCTTTTTATATTGAAAATTGAATCATGTATTTTATCTTTACCATGTTAGTAATAAGACCTGATCAACCTTATTACTAATGTGGAAAATATGGAGACTTGATTCCCATAATTTTTTTGTAGTTATATATTAATTTTATTTACATTGGACTTCACTTTATTTGAATAAGCATAATTATTTTAGAGGATAGAATTAACATAAAATGAAGTTTGAAAAATTCTCGATAGAAAATTTTCTCAGAAAAATCAAGAGAAATTTAGGGGTCAGTAACCTTGCTAAAGGTGCCACTAGGCAAAAGAGTGGCCACAGAAGGCCACCTGGGGCCAAATGAGCACACCACATGCGGCCAGGTGGTGCGGCCGTGTGTGGCATGCCCAAATGGGCCCATGTGGGTGTTAGGTGAGCATCAAGTGCCCAAGTTCGTCTTCCCCACTTAGAACACTCCCTGGTATTTTTCAAAAAAATCCCGAGCTCTCTCCGTGCCTTTCTTGGATCTCCAAGTTCAGAGCAGATTTTTCAAATCCCTTGGGTGGGATTGCTCCTTGGTATGTGACTCCTCCACACATCCAATAACTTTTTGTTCTCATGCATTATATGTTGAGTATTTTGATGCACTAGATGTCACTTAATATGCTTGAGAAATCCATGGATTTGAGTTTTCTAGTTGATGTTGATGCATAATATTGATTATTGGACTCCCCATGGTTGGGTTAATGTTGTTTTAACTTTCTACATCTTACTTTTTAGTGATCTTTATTTTTGGACAGCAAAGTTCTCACCATGTTTAAGGGAAAAGGACTCTTGAGAAACATGGATACTAGGACAAGGAGGGGTGCAGCAAGGGTCTCCATCAACTTAGAAGAAGCTCAACAATGGGAAGACGATGCTTTGTACCAATCAGAGTCACTTCATGTTCGTATCACAAGATGGCAAGACCCCTTTGTTCTTCAAACATGGGGGTTGCATGAGTACTTCAACTTCTTCGCGACCCAAACGGGGTTGCTCGAGTTCTCCCATCATCCACAAGATACATATGTAGAAATCAGCAGGGAATTCCTTGCCACCTTTAAGTTTGATCATATCAAAAGCTACAGACCAAGCAAAAGAGTTAAAGAGACTGCATCCACCTATACTATTAAGTTAAATATGAGAGGTGAGAGGTTCGTTATGTCTATTTAAGAATTCTGTAGAGTGATATGTGTTGAAAACACGGGGGTTGGGCTGAAGTCCAGGGGGATACTGATGAGGAACTTGTTTCTTTTTGGCGAAGTATTAGCGTAAATGTACCTCCCACTCTTAATAGGGGTAAACTCACTCACATTCAACACCCTGGGATTAGATACTTTGCATTGTTTTGAGCTAGAAGCTTTCTTGCTAGAGATAATACTTCTTCTTGCACTTCATATATTATACACTTGTTAAAATCTGAATATAATTTGGGGGTAATGCTTGCTAGGTATTTGTCCATTGCAGTTAAGAATAATGATCATGGAACTCCTCTGTGCGCTGGTGCAATTGCTACTTTGATTTTTTTATCATATTAAAGACGAGAGATGTTTTTCCCACACGGGCACGAAAGTGCGTGAATCTAACTTGCTTGATTTTGAAATACTTAAACGTATGGGAATGCTGAGGGAATATGAAGTATACTATATGTATCAATATATGGTGTCAACACGCAGATTTTTAATCCCAAATGCCTGTTATGCCATACATCGCAATCCCAGGATTACCATTTTTGCGAGATATAACAGATTGGATATCATAATATATCATCCATTACAAACCATAATAAGGCCTTACACAAATAAAAGATCTCATGATCCAGTCTTAATACAAACAAGCAGCGGAATAATAAGCGTATCAGTGGACTCCATCTTCATTGCCACAGGCAATGCTGACGATGGGAGATGATCCTAGTTGTCGTAGCCGTCCTGCTGTCCATCTTCCTGATAGTCCTCCTCATAGTCTAGCCACGGTAATAGCCAGGGACAAAGCCATGAGTACTCTTTAAGTACTCGCAAACTATCACTAACAATTAAGGTAGTTGTAGTAGGAATCCTAAGCTCTAAGTTTATTTGCAAAAAGCCAGATTTATCTAAACTGAGTTCAGAAGCAAAGAAAGTTAACTTAAATGTTCTAAATCACTTAGGTTGGGAACCTAGTTTTCATATTCACAACCCTGTTTTGGTTAAGTCAAAATCATAGTTCACTTCACAAGTCATTTTGAAAATATCTGACGACGAAATAGTATGGCCACTCCAACTGTCCATGACCGCGGGCGCGGCTATTCGAATATTTTGACACTCTGCAGAGGTGGTACACTTTCACCACAAAATTCGATACATCCGTCAGGGATAACCCTGAATCATCATACTTAGTATGCGGATAATCAATCATAACCTTTTCTTTACACACTCTAGTATAAGCACTGCATAGGTGGACATCATCAAGAGGTAACCTCAGCTCAAACCTCTTCCGCAAGGGAACCCATACTAATGCATATAAATTTTTGGCTAAGCCTTACCCAATTCAGGTATTGTGGTTGTACGGTAAAATTGGAATGGTATCGCATCCGAACCCAACCATCAGTTTTTATACAGGGCTAAGGCTCATGCCTCAACATTTTCATCATCAAATCCATTTGTGTTTCTCACACATGTCAAAACATCTCAATAGAAAGACTCATCATTCCAAGGTTTTTATAATCATTTTCACCAAGTATTCCCATCTAAAGTGATCAAGTTTTATGCTTAGCACTAGCCACTAAGTTAAGAGTGTTCACTAATGAGGGATGCTAATCTCAATCTCATGCCATAGAATGACATCTAGTATAGGCCTAGTTTTATACTCTTTATGCTATCTATACTATCTTTCCAAAATCTCAGAAAGCATTAACTAAGAGTAAAGAACTTTGGTAAAGTCAAAAGAGTAAAGCTTGCAAGTAAAACTTGGGATGGGTAATAATCAAAATGTATAACCAAGCATGCCTAATGCAATTTCTTAACTTATCAAAAGGGGGAAAGCGTTAACATGCTTAGCTCTAGCTTGCTAATAATACCTTGCCTTGATTGGTGCAGTGATTGAAGTTCTCTTCGTCTTTTCGGGGTAGAACTCCTCCTCCTCGTAGACTTGGTCGGTACTATCGTCTATAAATGAATATGAGGTACACACCAAACAATACTTAACTAAGTCTATTCAACACACTAAGGCTCACACTTGATGATCTAGCATCATCACAATAGTCACAAGAAACTAGGAACTAGTTTTATTTAGTTTATTTGAGAAAAGTAATTTCTACTCATTGAAATTAATTAAGATTTAATATTCTCAAACTAAAATATGGGATCATGTTGACACATGTCATCACCACATATTCTAATACATGAGAATGTGATTTAAAGGTTTGATCATATCTCAATAAGTTTAAGATTACCATTTAAATGATTTAAAGTGACTAGAAATGCCTATATAGCACTATTTTGGTACTAGTCCAAAGTCACTACATGCAAACCTAAATATTATTACATATTCAAATAGGTATTGTCAAATGTGATTTTGGAGAGTTGGAATCAACTCAAAAGCTATTATGGTTGATTTTTGAAAAATGTTTGAAGTTGGAAAAGTCTCTGTTTGTTATTTTTGCTATAGATTATCTCTAACTCCAAATGATTTAAATCCAACGGGCTTGGATAGATATTTTAATTATATTTCTAACAAAATTTGAATCATGCCATTTGGTTAAGTGAAACTTTCTGAATTGATTTTTGAATAAGTGGGCAGAATATGATTTCAACTAAATTGGAAAACCACTTATTTGAATTTTTGGGCAAGCGCGGGAAAGCTAATGGGCCGGCCCAGTGGCACTCCGTGGTGCAGCGGGCTACTGATAGCATGGACCCACTGGTCAGCGAAACTAACTAAGCGAAACGGTATGGGCGAATCTAAGCCATGCGATCAACTTCTAATCTAACGGCTGAGAGTCATCGTCGACGGCGAACAGCTCCGGCGAGGAACTAGACCTAGTGCGGCGGTGGGGGTCACACGGGGCTCACCTAGGCTCCAGCTAGACTCGGCGACAGGGGCAAACAGCGTGGTAGACGACAGCGAAGCGAGGCGCGGTCATGGCGAGGCTTGGGGTGGTCGCAATCGACGGTGCCCTTCTCCTCTAGCAGCGGCGGACTCCGGTGCAATTCCGGCATGGTGGTGCTCGCCTTGCTCCGGGAAGGGGTGTGGGAGGATCAGTGGTGAGTGTGGAGTCGAGTGGTGTGAGGAATGGAGGCTGGGGTGGCCTCCTTTTATAGCTCGACGAGGGTACCGAACGGTGCGGGCTGGCATCTCCAGCGAGGGCGGCACAGAGAGCTAATGTAACATCCCAAAACTTTAATCCAAGTGATCAAGATAAAATCTACCCAATTTAGGGTTAACAAAAACTTTTTCTATTTAAAAATCTTTAAGCATTCATATGTGTGTGCATTGAAAATAGGAGTTGTTTGAAATGCCATGATTGAGTGATCTATTGTTTGTAAAATGACTCTAAGGTGAATTACACATCATCTAGATCATCCCCAAGCAAATCCCAAAGAAAAAGAAATAAAAAAGAATAAATAATGGAAATGGTCATTTTTGCCATTTTAATCACCTAGGCCACTTTGGCTATTCCTAGCACTCAAATTCAAATAGAGACAATGGTGGATCTTTGAACCCCTTGCTAGTACAAGTAGTGATGTGCCAAGGCCCACTTTGTGATCTCCCAAAAACTTTCAAACTCTAAATTTAAATGGCATTTGAAAATTGAATCTAGTTCATATGTATAGATCACACTTTTTCAAAAACCACTCAAATGAACTCCATTTAAAAATCCCAAGCAAACCTGGATGCTTAAGCATAAGATGAATCACTCCACCAAAAATCAGCTCAAAATTCAAACAAAAGTTTCATGCGGCCATTTGATCGAACATGTGGCAGGCAGAAACTTTCTGGCCTAACTAATACTGTTGCACATTGATCCCTTGTCCCCCATTTGGCCCTCTCTGCTATCCCCTGTCTCCCCTTGTTCCAACGAAACCATCAACAAGCCCCCCTTCACCGCTAGTAGCAGTGGCGCACCGTCCAAACTTGGTCACCGCCGGCCAAACGCGGGCAACGTGCACCAGACTGCGCCGTGCCAAACCAGCGTGCCCCTAGCTCCGCCCAACCCTACCGCACTCCCCTGTCCACCCCTCGATCACTGCCAGCCCTTGGACCACGCTAGAGCATGATCGCCACCAGCACACCCCAGACCACGCCTCGACACCAAATTGCGCACGCCGCTCCGCCTTGAACCCAGCAACCCGCCAGACACGACCGTGCACCTCCGTGCGACCCACAGTCGCCGGGAGCCACGTCGAGCACCGCCTCTGTCTCCTAGAGCGCGGGAAGCTCCCGACCGATTGCCACCGCCCCTAGCCACGCCATTAAGTCCTAGCTGACCGCCAGCAGACCGCCCACCGTCCGCCTACCTCGCCCACGCCGGTAGCTCCCTATATCGCCGTCACCGACGAGCTCCGCCCACACCCGTCGGTCCCCTCGTCGAGCCTATATAAGGAGGCCACCCCCAGCCTCATTTTGCACACCATCTCACTCCCCTATCTCCATTGACCATTTCCCCTCTCTCGCCGGAGCCGCTTGAGCCGCCGTTCGCTGGAATTCCACCAGAGGTAGCCGCTGTAGAGGAGGAGAAGTCCCCGTCGAGTTCGTCCACCTCAGCCCCTGTCGCAACCTCGCCTAAACCCGCCATCGCCGTCTAGTTCATTTGCCCGCCTTGCCGCACTAGCTGGAGCCCTGGTACGTCCCCAGTAGACCCCAACCGACGAGTTAGGGTTCAGTCTCGCCGCGACGAGTCCGTCATCGACGACGACCGTGGACCGTAGATCTGTGTTCTAATCATGTGGCCCAGATCACCCTGTACCGCTTCAGGTTTTAAGTGTCGCTGACATGCGGGTGAACCTGTCAGTCGCCCACTGCGCCGCTGAGCTTCACTGGGCCGGCCCAATTAGTTTCCCGCGCTGACCCAGTTAATTCAAATTAGGATTTTTCTATTTAGACTTAGAATCAATTTGGTCCCTTAGTTCAAAAATAAATTCAGAGAGTTTTACAAATCCAAATTGAGTGATTCCAATTTTGTTGGAAATATACTAAAAATCTCAATCCAAGTACGTTGGATTTAAATCATTTAGAGTTAGAGATCTCTCCTAGTAAAAATAATAAGACAGAAGCATTTTCACATTCAAACATTTTTATAAAATCAACCATAATAGCTTTTGAGTTTATTCCAACTCTCAAAAATCACATTTAACCATACCTATCTGAATATGTAATAATATTAAGGATTACATGCAGTGACTTTGGACTAGTACCAAGATAATGCTATATAGGCATTTCTAGTCACTTTAAATCATTAATTATTAACCTTAAACTTATTAAAATGTGATCCAACCCTTAAATCACATTCCCATATATTAGAATATGTGGTGATGACATGTGTCCACATGATCCCATATTTTAATTGGAGAATATTAAACCTTAGTTAATTTCAATGAGTCGAAATTACTTTTATCAAATAAAATAAATGAAACTAGTTCATTAAACCTTGTGATGCTTGTGATGATAATAGATCATTAAATGTGTGCCTTAGTGTGCTAAGTAGACTAGTTAAGTATTGTTTGGTGATTGTGTATTCCGTATGTATTTATAGACGATAGTACCGACCAAGTCTACAAGGAGGAGGAGTTCTACCAAGAAGAGGAGGAAGAGAATTTCAACCACTACACCAACCAAGGCAAGCCATCATTAACAATGCAAGCTAACACTTGCAAGTATTATACCTAACAAGCTAGCATTATACAAATTAACCATGCAAGTTATTACTTGCAAGCCATCATTAACAATGCAAGATGACCCTTGCAAGCTATTGATAGCAAGTTAGAATTAAGCTAGATAACCTACGCAAATGCATTAGGCATGCTTTGGTTATACCATTTTGACTTATACCTACTCCATGTTTTATTTACAAGCTTTACCTTCTTTACTTTACCAAAGTCCTTTACTTGTTTAAAGGTAGCATAAAGAGTATAAAACTTGACCTATCTAGTTAAACTTAGATGTCATTCTATGGCATGATATTAACATTAGCATCCCACCTTAGTAAACACTCTTAATTTAGTAGTTTAGAGCTAAACCAAAACTTGATTCACTTTAGATGGTAATACTTTGTGAAAATGACCTGCGAAAACCTTGGAATGATGAGTCATTCTATTGAGATGTTTTGACATGTGTTGAGAAACACCAATGGTTTATGATGATGAAAATGTTGAGGCATGAGCCTTAGCCCTTTTACAAAACTGATGGTTGGGTTCGGATGCGATACCATTCCAATTTTACCGTACAACCACAATACCTGAATTGGGTAAGGCTTAGCCGGAAGTTTATATATATTAGTATTAGTTCTCTCGCGGGAGAGGTTTGAGCTGAGGCTACCTCTCAATGTTGTCCACCTATGTAGTGTCCAAGATGACAGATGGTCATGGTTGGGAGGCCATGCTCATAGGAGAGGTGCTTATACTAGAGTGTGTAAAGGAAAGGTTATGTTTGATTATCTGCATACTAAGTATGATGATTCAGGGTTATCCCTGACAGATGTATCGAATCTTGTGGTGAAAGTGTACCACCTCTACAGAGTGTCAAACTATTCGAATAGCCGTGTCCGCGGTTATGGATAGTTGGAGTGGTCATACTGTTCTGTTGTCAGATGTTTTCAAAACGACTTATGAAATGAATTGTGACTTGACTTGACCACAACAGAGTTGTGACTATGACAATTAAGTTCCCACTTAAGTGTTTTCAAACTTCTTTTATCTTTCTTTGTTTCTGAACTCAGCTTAGGTTTCAAACTTAACCTTACAATTAAACTTAGAGTTAGCATTCCTACTAGAACTATCCTATTTGTTAGTGGTACTTTGCGAGTACTTAAAGAGTACTCATGGATTTTGTCCCTGGCTATTCCTATGGCCAGACTATGAAGGAGACTACCAAGATGAAGGACAGCAGGATGGCTATGATAGCTAGGACTATCTCCCATCGTCAGCATTGCCTATGACTCTGAAGATGGACCCCACCGCTACGCTACTTATTCCGCTACTTGATTGTACTAAGACTGGATCATTGGATCCTTTATTTGTGTAAGACCTTATTATGGTTTGTAATGGATGATGTACTGTGATATCCAATCTGTTATGTCTCGCAAAAATGGTAATCCTGGGATTGTGATGTATGGCATAATAGGCATTTGGGATTAAAACTCCAGGTGTTGACAACTAAGGGCATGGCTGGGGTAGGTGGACGGTGCGGTGTCTCCTGGCCGTTGTTGCTGGCTTAAAGGTGAGGCATGGGGTGTTGTGGAATGGTCGGGCACGTGCGGCACTCTAGGCAGAGGCAGTGGTGTTTGTGGCAGCGTGCGGCTGCTGCGGGTCGCGTGGCGGAAAACGGGGGTGTCTGCCAGGGTGTTGCTATCATGGCGGGTTTGTGCACGCGAGGGGAGGTCAAGGCGCGGCGCGTGCAAGCTGGTCGGGCGCGGCGCACTGGCGCGCTCTGGACACGGTGCAGAGAGGAGGTGTGTGGCGGTGCTAGTGTGGTCCAGGGCTGGGCTTCGACCGTGGGGTGGACAGGGGTGGCGGTAGGAGCTCGCGTGTCTGGTCCGCGTCCTGGGCGAGGCTGGCGTGGCTCCTGGCGTGCTGCCCACTCTCGGCCGGCGATGACCAAGAATAGGTGTTGCTCCATTGTGCCAGCGGAGAAGGGGGAGCTGGTCTGGGGCTGGGTTAGGCTTAGAGGGGACAAGGGGTTAAGTTGGAGACCAAATGGTCGATACTCACTGTACCAAACAGTGCAGCTAGTCTAGTGTTTACGTTTTGCCTGCCAAGTGTTTGAGGAAATGGCCGCATGAAAATTATTTTTGAATTTTTGATTCAAACTTTTTGGGTGAACTTTTCGTAAGCTTGAGAGACTAGGTTTGCTTAGATAGGTCAAGGTGAATTCATTTGATGTGTTTTTGGAAAAGTGTGATCTTAACACATACACTTGATTCAATTTTCAAATGTCCATTAAATGGCTTTGCCAGATGTTTTTGTAAGTTTATAAAGTGGGCCTTGACACATATTTACTTGGTCTAGCAAGGGGGAAAAGAGATAGAAATGTTTCTATTAGAAATCTTCTCCTAGGAACACCTAAGTGACCTAGTGGTTTAAAATGGTCAAAATGACCATTTGCTTTATTTATTCTTATTTGATTTCTTTCTCTTTGGATTTCATTTGTAAATGGTCTAGATGATGTGGAATTCACCTTAAACCATTTCACAACATTTAGAACAATCAAGCATGGCATATACACTCAATTCTACACTAATGCAAACACACATGCATGCATATGCTTTCTTCTTAATAAAAGTTTTTGTTAACCCTAAATTGGGTAATTAGGAACTTGATAACCTTGATTAAAGATTTGGGGTGTTACAAACCTTCCCTCCTTAAACAAAATCTTGTCCCGAGATTTAAGAAAAACTAGGAACTAATGAGATCTGGAAACTCAGTCCTAATGTAATCTTCTTGCTCCGAGGTGGCTTCTTCTTCGATATGGTTGCTCCATTGGATCTTGAGAAATTTGATACTCCGGGTTCTGGTGGTTCTGAAAGCTTCTTCTAAGATACGAATGGGTACTTCACGATACGTCAGATCCTTGTTGATATCAATGGCTCGATGATCGATGTTCTTGAAAACTTCGGTCTTCTCCGGCACTTCTAAGCATTTGCGAAGTAACGAGATATGGAACACATTATGGATGGCTGACATCTCCTCTGGCAGTTCCAGTTGATAAGATACTTCTCCTCGGCGATTCAAAATCTTGAAGGGTCCAATATATCTGGGGGCTAACTTTCCTTTCAGCTGAAAACGTTGCATTCCTTTCAACGGTGAAACCTTGAGATATACAAAATCTCCCACATTGAAAGTCAGGTCTCTATGTCTCTTGTCAGCATAACTCCTCTATCTGGATTGGGCGGTCTTGAGGTGCTCACGGACTTTGTGAACCTTCTCTTCGGCTTCTCGTAGGATGTCGGGTCCGAAAATTTGACTCTCTCCTACTTGCGACCAATTCAAAGGGGTACGGCACTTTCTTCCATATAAGAACTCAAATGGGGCCATTTGCAGACTGGCTTGATAACTGTTGTTGTATGAGAATTCTGCAAAAGGCAGACAATCTTCCCATTTTGATCCATACTCTAACACACAAGCTCTCAACATATCTTCTAAGATTTGGTTGACTCTTTCAGTCTGTCCATCAGTCTGTGGGTGATAAGCTATGCTGAAATTCAACTTGGTTCCTAATCCTTCTTGGACTTTCTGCCAAAATCTTGAGGTAAATTGGGTTCCTTGATCCGACACTATGGTTTTGGGGGTTCCATGCAAACTGACAATTCTAGCAATATACAGCTCTACTAGCTTCGAACTCTGGTAGGTAGTCTTCATAGGTATAAAGTGGGCTACCTTGGACAGTCTATCAACTATGACCCAGATAGAGTCATTTCCCCTACTAGAAGTAGGCAAACCGGTGATAAAGTCCATTCCGACAGAATCTCATTTTCATTCCAGAATCTGCAATGGTTGCAACAGTCCTATGGGTCTCTGATGTTCCGCTTTGACTCTCTGGCAGATATCACAGTTGGCTATGTAGCTTCCGATTTCTCTCTTCATCTTGTGCCACCAAAATTGCTCCTTCAAATCTTGATACATCTTCGTTCCTCCGGGGTGGATACAATAAAGAGTATCATGAGCTTCTTGCACGATGACTTGCTTCAGCTCCGAATCTGCTTGCACACAGATACGTCTTTTGTACCACAAAACTCCTTCTTCATCTTCGGTAAATCCAGGTACCTTTCCTGTACAAATACGATTTTTGATTCTGTTGATACTTGCATTTCCCTTCTGGGCTTCCTTGATTTGACTAATCAAAGTGGGTTGAAGTTCAATGATAGCTAAAAAACCTTTGCTAACTAACTCATTTCTAAACTGCTCCAACTCCTCATGCAAAATTGGCTATGCTTCTTTGATCATGGTGTTTAATCTACACGGCAATCTGCTAAGAGCATCCGCTACCACATTAGCTTTGTCGGGGTGATAGTGAATGTCAGGGTCATAATCCTTGATTAACTCTATCCATCTCCTTTGCCTCATATTCAGCTCCTTCTAGGTGAAAATATACTTCAGGCTCTTGTGATCGGAATAAATCTCACAGCAGTTACCCATAAGGTAATGACGCCATGTCTTCAAATATAAACTACAGCTGCTAGTTCAAGATCATGGGTAGGTTAGTTTTGCTCATGCTGCTTCAGTTGTCAAGACAGATATGCGATGACTTTGCCTTCTTGCATCAACGCACATCCGAGACCAATCTTGGGTGCATCACAATACACATCAAACGGCTTCTTGATATCTGGCATAATCAATATTGGGGCTGAAATCAATCTCTTCTTGAGCTCTTGAAAACTTGCTTCACATTTGTCGTTCCATTCAAACTTCTTGTCTTTCTTCAATAGTTGGGTCATTAGTCTTGCGATGCTCTAAAATCCTTCAACGAACTTGCGGTAATATCTCGCTAATCCGAGAAATGCACGGACTTGGGTTTGAGTGGTTGGGGCTTCCCATTCTTCAACATCTTTTATCTTGGCGGGATCAACAGCGACTCCTCCTGATGACACAATATGTACAAGGAATCCTACCTCCTTCAACTAGAACTCACATTTGCTGAACTTGGCATACAACTGATGCTCTCTAAGGGTTTCAAGGATAGTTCTCAGGTGTTGCTCATGGTCTTCTTCTGACTTGGAATAGATTAGAATATCGTCGATAAACACAATGACAAACTTGTCTAGAAAGTTCATAAAAATCTCATTCATGAGATTCATGAAATAAGCGGGGGCATTGGTTAATCCAAAAGACATGACCATATACTCATACAATACATATCTGGTGGTAAAGGCGGTCTTTGGAATATCCGTTGCACGAATCTTGAGTTGATGATAACCAGTTCTAAGATCAATCTTAGAGAACACTCTGGCACTAGTCAACTGATCAAATAGATCCTCTATCTTGGGCAGTGGGTACTTGTTCTTGATGGTGACATCATTCAACTTCCAGTAATCCATGCACAAACAGTTACCTCCATCTTTCTTATCAACAAATAGAACAGGCGATCTCCATGGCGATGCGCTTGGTCGAATCAGACCTTTCTCCAACATAGCATCAAGTTGCTTCTTCAGCTCCACTAGTTTAGATGGGATCATACTATAGGGTCTCTGAGCTATGGGTCCAGTTCCAGGAATTAGTTCAATAATGAACTCGATATCCCGATCTGGGGGCATACCGGGCAATTCATCTGGGAATACGTCGGGGTATTCACAGACTACTCTGACTTGGTCGATGGTTGGTAGGGCTAGACTCTTGTTGCATTTGAATTGACGGGGCAAGGTTTCAGATACATGCTCTACTGATACTCCAGAGCTACTAGTCATGGTTGTGGCTTTATTGGAACGGTCGATCAATCCTTTATGTTTTGACATCCAATCCATTCCTAGTACTACTTCCAAACTTTGGTTCCAAGTACTATTAGATTGGCATAAAAATCTATCCCATGGATTCTGATAGGCACGGCCTTGCAAATTTTTCTAGCTTTAGTGGTTGAACCAGGTATTTGAACTATCATAACATGCTTCAATTTTGTTGGTTGGATCTTACTAGTGCATGCAAATTCTTCTATAACAAATGAGTGCGATGCTCCAGAATCAAACAACACTCTTGCAAGTACTGAGTTAACAGAAAACATACTCAGCATGACATCTAGCGCTTCCTGGGCTTCTTCAGCATTCATGTGGAACATACGACCATTGTGGTTGAGAGACTTCCCTGGGGCAAATCTTCTTCCAGGCTGAACACAGCGTTGCTGCTGAGCTGGGGCATTCACATTGGTGGTGGCTGCAAGCTTCTTGGGACACTCATTGGAGTAGTGACCCTTGACTCCACATTCAAAGCAAGTAATCTGGGACTTGTCTTTGGCTGCAACAGGCATGGCATTGCTTCCAGTCCTTGGGGAAGTATTGTTGTTGTTGTTGTTGTTGTTGTTGGACTTGGGCGGTGCACGGTTGAAGTTGTTGGAGTTGTCGGGGTTGTTGTTGTGGTTTCCTCCGGACTTCACGTTTCATTCGCTACGATTGGGGTAGCTTGGACGAGACATCGGGGGTCTATTGTTCCTTGGGGCATATCTAGTAGATGGGTTGGGCCGATACTTCTGGGTATTGTGGGACCCAGTCTGGTGCATCATTCTGCGTTTGCGGTTGTCATTGGCTTGGTTTATCTTCCCTTCCATCTGGATGGCAGAGTCGAGTAGATCTTTGATATCTTCAAAACGGATGTTGACTAACATCGTATGCATCTCATCATGTAGTCCGTTCAGGATTCTTTCCTTCTTCTTGGCTTCAGTGTTGATCTCATCAGGGGCATATCTAGCGAGGGACAGAAATTTGTCACGGTATTCAACTACCGTCATCCTGCCTTGCTTCAGTTCTCTCAACTCATCTCTCATTCTGGTGACTAAACCCTGCGGCACATGGGTGCGGCTGAACTTGATCTTGAAAGCGTCCCAAGTCATGATCTGACCGTGGTTCATAGTACGAGTGCTATTCCACTAGGCTCTTGCATCTCCTGCCAGATAGTGGGTGGGAAATAGTACCTTCTCGTTGGCGTCAACTCCTGCGACTTCTAGGTTATTCTCCATTGTCTGCAGTCAGTCATCAGCATCTAAAGGATCCTTAGATTTATTGAAGATAGGGGGATTGGTATTTTGAAAATTCTTAAGCTTGGATCCATGATGATCCTGATTTCCTTGGCCTTGATTATTGTGGGCCATCTGAGCTATCTATTGTAGAGTGGCTAGATTGGCTTGGCGCTGTTCTCTACTAGCTTCACGGTCGGAAACTAGCATCTGCAGAATCTGCAACATCGGGTCCTGCGATGAGTTGCTCCCACCGGGATTCTCACGAGTCATCTGAATATTGAGATAGATAATGAGGTAATTGGGAAAGTTCTAAGGTTCATGGTTTTGTTTCAAAACCTTTAAACTTTGAGTTTGACTTAGGTTTTGCAACTAACTCTTTCTCATTCATTCATTCAAGCACACAATACAACACACACCACAACACAAAAGGAAAACAGATGGTTTTAAGAACCATTCTATAAACTAAGATACAATGGGACCGATACAACTCATTCCTACGGTAGTGATCAAGTGCATCTACTCATCATAAATGAAGTTGGAGTCATCATCATCGGTGTAGAAATCCATGGCATCATCCTCCAGGTAGTCATTGTCATCACTGACGTATGAGTGAATATCTCCCTGGATGTCTTCACCTTCTTCCTCTTCTTATTTTCCTGCAAGCTAGACTTCTTGCTCCTGGATGGTCTTCTCGAGGTCGGTCACCTTTTTGCGAAGACGAGCGATGGTGTGATCCTTCTTCTCGCATTGACGATAAAATGATTGGCGATCCTTGACTAGCATGGCGAAAGTCTGGTCCTTCTTCGCAGCAATGGCAAGGTTGTGGTTGGCGTAGGCTTGAGCATTGTCCAATTCCTTCTGTCTATCATATAGCAGGAAGTCAAGATTCTCCACTTCGCGCTTCATCTCCGGGTGACTTGGCATCTCCAATGGCATTCCCATAGAATCACACCTTGCGTAATGAGCAAAGCGAGTTCCCTAGATCAAGTTGACATTTTGCCCACACAGATGTGCAAGAGCTTCATGCATAGCCCTGGCTAATCCATCTAGCCAGTTGTTCTCTCGCACGATGAATTGATTCTTCTCAGAAATGGGTACTTCCATGTTGCCTCGAAGATCTACAACTATCAGCCATTGTAGATCTCCTCCTGGAAAATCCTTGAGTTGAGCTCCAAAGAATTCTGGATGTGGGCGCTCAAGGTACTCTGACAGCGCATCAAGATCCCTCTCAAAGATCAGCTGGCCTCCGTTGCCCAACTGGTAGAATGGTCAGCCATCAGTAGGAATCCTAAGCTCTAAGTTTATTTGCAAAAAGCCAGATTTATCTAAACTGAGTTCAGAAGCAAAGAAAGTTAACTTTAATGTTCTAAATCACTTAAATTGGGAACCTAGTTTTCATATTCACAACCCTGTTGTGGTCAAGTCAAAATCACTATTCACTTCACAAGTCATTTTGAAAATATCTAACGATGAAACAGTATGGCCACTCCAACTGTCCATGAACACGGACGCGGCTATTCGAATAGTTTGACCCTCTGCAGAGGTGGTACACTTTCACCACAAAATTCAATACATCCATTAGGGATAACCCTGAATCATCATACTTAGTATGTGGATAATCAATCATAACCTTTCCTTTACACACTCTAGTATAAGCACCTCTCATATGAGCTTGGCCTCCCAGCCATGGCCATCTGCCATCCTAGGCACTGCATAGGTGGACATCATCAAGAGGTAGCCTCAGCTCCAACCTCTTCTACGAGGGAACCCATAATAATGCATATAAACTTCTGGCTAAGCCTTACCCAATTCAGGTATTGTGGTTGTACGGTAAAATTAGAATGGTATCGCATCCGAACCTAACCATCAGTATTTATACAGGGTTAAGGCTCATGCCTCAACATTTTTATCATCAAATCCATTTGTGTTTCTCACACATGTCAAAACATCTCAATAGAATGACTCATCATTCCAAGGTTTTTATAATCATTTTCACCAAGTATTCCCATCTAAAGTGATCAAGTTTTATGCTTAGCACTAGCCACTAAGTTGAGAGTGTTCATTAATGAGGGATGATAATCTCAATCTCATGCCATACAATGACATCTAGTATAGGCCTAGTTTTATACTCTTTATGCTATCTATACTATCTTTCCAAAATCTCACAAAGCATTAACTAAGAGTAAAGAACTTTTGTAAAGTCAAAAGAGTAAAGCTTGCAAGTCAAACTTGGGATGGGTAATAATCAAAATGTATAACCAAGCATGCCTAATGCAATTGCTTAAGTTATCAAAAGGGGGCAAGTGTTAACTTGCTTAGTTCTAGCTTGCTAATAATAGCTTGCCTTGATTGGTGCAGTGATTGAAGTTCTCTTTGTCTTCTTCGGGGTAGAACACCTCCTCCTCGTAGACTTGGTCGGTACTATCGTCTATAAATGAATACGGGGTACACAATCACCAAACAATACTTAACTAAGTCTATTCAGCACAGTAAGGCTCACACTTGATGATCTAGCATCATCACAATCATCACATGAAATGAGGAACTAGTTTTATTTAGTTTATTTGAGAAAAGTAATTTCTACTCATTGAAATTAATTAAGATTTAATATTTTTAAATTAAAATATGGGATCATGTTGACACATGTCATCACCACATATTCTAATACATGGGAATGTGATTTAAAGGTTTGATCATATCTCAATAAGTTTAAGATTGTCATTTAAATGATTTAAAGTGACTAGAAATGCCTATATAGCACTATTTTGGTACTAGTCGAAAGTCACTGCATGCAAACCTAAATATTATTACATATTCAGATAGGTATTGTCAAATGTGATTTTGGAGAGTTGGAATCAACTCAAAAGCTATTATGGTTGATTTTTGAAAAATGTTTGAAGTTGCAAAAGTCTCTGTTTTGTTATTTTTGCTATAGATTATCTCTAACTCCAAATGATTTAAATCCAACGGGCTTGGATAGATATTTTAATTATGTTTCTAACAAAATTTGAATCATGCCATTTGGTTAAGTGAAACTTTTTGAATTGATTTTTGAATAAGTGGGCAGAATATGATTTCAACTAAATTGGAAAACCACTTATTTGAATTTTTGGGCAAGCGCGGGAAAGCTAATGGGCCGGCCCAGTGGCACTCCGTGGTGCAGCGGGCTACTGACAGCACAGACCCAATGGTTAGCGAAACTAACTAAGCGAAACGGTATGGGCGAATCTAAGCCATGTGATCAACTTCTAATCTAACGGCCGAGAGTCATCGTCGATGACGAACAGCTCCAGCTAGGAACTAGACCTAGCGCGGCGGTAGGGGTCTCACGGGGCTCACCTGGGCTCCAGCTAGGCTCGGCGACAGGGGAAAACGGCGTGGTAGACAACGGCGAAGCGAGGCGCGATCACGGCGAGGCTTGGGGTGGTCGCAATCGACGGTGCCCTTCTCCTCCAGCAGTGGTAGACTCTGGTGCAATTCCGGCACGGTGGTGCTCGCCTTGCTCCGGGAAGGGGTGTGGGAGGCTCAGTGATGAGTGTGGAGTCGAGTGGTGTAAGGAATGGAGGCTGGGGTGGCCTCCTTTTATAGCTCGACGAGTGGACCGAGCGGTGTAGGCTGGCATCTCCGGCGAGGGCGGCACAAAGAGCTAAGGGCATGGCTGGGGTAGGTGGATGGTGCGGTGTCTCCTGGCGGTCGTTGCTGGCTTAAAGGCAAGGCATGGGGTGGTGTGGAACGGTCGGGCGCGTGTGGCTGCTGCGGGTCGTGTGGCGGGGAACGGGGGTGACTGTCGGGGTGCTGCTATCATGGCGGGTCTATGCACGCGAGGGGAGGTCAAGGCGCGGCGTGTGCAAGCTGGTCGGGCACGATGCACTGGCGCTCTGGACACGGCGCAGAGAGGCGGTGCGTGGCGGTGCTAGTGTGGTCTAGGGCTGGGCTTCGACCGTGGGGTGGACAGGGGTGGCGGTAGGAGCTCGCGTGTCTGGTGCGTGTCCTGGGCGAGGCTGGCGTGGCTCCTAGAGTGCTGCGCACTATCGGCCGGCAACGACCAAGAACGGGCGGCGCTCCACTGTGCCAGTGGCGAAGGGGGGAGATGGTCTGGGGCTGGGTTAGGCTTAGAGGGGATAGGGGGTTAAATTGGAGACCAAATGGTCGATGCTCACTGTACCAAATAGTGCAGCTAGTCTAGTGTTTATTCTATGCCTGCCAAGTGTTTGAGGAAATGGCCGCATGAAAATTATTTTTGAATTTTTGATTCAAACTTCTTGGGTGAACTTGTCGTAAGCTTGAGAGACTAGGTTTGCTTGGATAGGTCAAGGTGAATTCATTTGATGTGTTTTTGAAAACGTGTGATCTTAACACATACACTTGATTCAATTTTCAAATGTCCATTAAATGGCTTTGCCAGATATTTTTGTAAGTTTGTAAAGTGGGCCTTGAGACATCTTTACTTGGTCTAGCAAGGGGGGAAAAGAGATAGAAATGTTTCTGTTAGAAATCTTCTCCTAGGAACACCTAAAGTGACCTAGTGGTTTAAAATGGTCAAACTGACCATTTGCTTTATTTATTCTTATTTGATTTCTTTCTCGTTGGACTTAATTTGTAAATGGTCTAGATGATGTGGCATTCACCTTTAAACCATTTCACAACATTTAGAACAATCAAGCATGGCATATACACTCAATTATACACTAATGCAAACACACATGCATGCATATGCGTTCTTCTTAATAAAAGTTTTTGTTAACCCTAAATTGGGTGATTAGGAACTTGATAACCTTGATTAAAGATTTGGGGTGTTACATATGGCCAGAGGTGTACTATTGGTGTCCACCCTACTCGCTCGCTTGGATTATTTTGACAGGACCACTGACAAGTGGATAGTCCTAGAGGTGGACAACTCTGCCTGGGAGGAGGAAGTCGCACCATAGGAGGTGGAACCTACCATACCATGAAATGCAGCACCACTACAGTGGGGGAATGCTCCCCCCTCCCCATACGAGGGTGGCACAAGCGGTAGGTACCACTACAACCCGGGGTTCTAGCATCAATCCAAGCTTGGGGGAGTATTGCTACCTCTTTCATCTGTTGTTTTATATCATGTTTCCTTCGATATGTTTTTAGTTCCTTTGTTCTTAAAATTATGAAAACACAAAAAGATTTTAGTTGTTTCTTTCACGTATTTGTCTCTGGTTACATATCTTGTTTATCTTAAAATCGAAAAGAACAAAAACATTTTCATTTTCTCGAATACAACGAAAATCTAAGTTGTAGAAATTTACTGAAAGCTGTCCACTGTTTGATTTTTCTTATTTTTTCTGTAACTCCGATTGAGCTCAAATGTTAACCACTGCTGCAACTTTTCATTCCCTACATACACAAAATTGTTGGTACCATCTTGAGGTGTTTAAGTACGGTAAAAATAGTTCTAATTTTCAATGAAGTTTTCTAGCAGAATTGAAATTTTAATGTGCAGTTCAAGTTGGGAAATGAGAACAACAATGATGAATCAATGTGTATGAATCGAGACGAGAGGTATGACACCTTTTCCATGCTTATGTAGACATCTTTAATAATAATAAGTGTGATATCATCATTTCTTTAACACTTAGGAAAGTGGTGATAAATGTTTATCTTCTCCGTGTTCATTTATGTTATATGGTGATGCAAGGAATATTTTATTAAGTGAGAACACTAATTGTGGTTGAGTGGTTGTAGTTTTAAGCAAAGGTCTACGCATCCCATTGTTCTTGCTAAACTTGCCCCACACTTACAAAATATTAAGAATTCTTAAATACAAACTATGAGGTTATATGCTTGATGAACTATGGGTTGGGAGTTATCATAACCATGCTTTCATGGAGCACATTTTCAACATTGCACTTTCATACCTAGTTGATATCATGTTCTTTTGTTATGGATGTTGGGTCTGCAGCATAGAAAGCAAAAAAATTCCTACGATGAGAACTACACGCTAAGATCTATCTACTAGGTACAGAGCAACGGGTGGACATACATCCATCGAGAACTTACCCTCGAAGACAACGAGTTTTGTTAACGAGTAGGAACTCGTGGGTGATGTAGTCGTACACTTGCCGATCTCAAGATCGTGAGGAAGTCTGAGCGCCGCAACTCAGCAGCATCCGTACTCGCACACACGTTCAAGCCACCGGACAACCTCCACCTCCTCGCTCCAGCGATCCAGTGGAAGCAGCAACTCCTTCCAGACGAAATTCCACCAGGAACATGTATCTCGCTAATCCGAGACCATGGGGGAATAATTCTAGAGGGGGAGAGAGATCCTTCACAAGGAGGTGTGTGGAAGAAGGAGGGAGAGGGTGGCCTTTTATAGGAGGAGGGGGTACCCCCTCCATGGAGGTGCCCCTTCACCTCCTCCATTCATGTGGTGGTAACCCCTCCACAATAAAATGCCTCTTCACATTCCCTTTTCATTCCCCACTTTAAATGCATTCAAATTCTCTAAGTTTAATGCTCTATCATTTAATAAAACTCTTTTATTAAATTTATTCAGAATTTTGTTAATTACTTTAATTAACAAACATTCACATATAACCCCTTGCAATATTTCAATATCACATGCAGAACCACTTTCTGCAATTTCACCTGAAACAATTTCCGGTTTCTATCGAAACAATTCCTGCGCTTTGCAATTCTTTCGTTTGAAACATATGTGCTCCAAAATGGTGTCGGGTAACTCTTAAGTGTGTCACCCTACGGTTCGCGAATAATGCAGACATGATTGAGACTCCTCTCAGATCAATAATCAGAAGCGGGACCTGGAGATCCATACTGACTCCTGCATATTCAACGATGACTTCTATGATCGTGAGAACCTTTAACGCTTGTAATTTAATCCCTTTGTCTCTTGATATAATATATGTCTGAGATTCGATCATAGGTATCCAAATACCTAGTTTGATCTCGTTATCGACATGCACTCTTTTCTCGTTCCCGTGATATAACATTCTAGTGATCACATCACTTGCTTGCAAGCTACGTTAATGTGATATCACCGAGAGGGCCCAAAGTATATCTATCTGTCATCAGGATTGAAAAATTCCACTCTTGATCCATGAGCCTCAACATAACACCTTCGTAGTACTGAACCCATCTTTATAGTCACCATGTTACGGTGTGACGTTTGATGTTATCAAGATACTCTTCCGGTGTTAGCAATTAACATGATCTCATGGTCTAAGGATAAAGATTACTTCGTATGATGTTGTAGCAATATAAACATAATGACTTGATCGTAATGCTATACTTCGGATGAATGTTCATCACATCATTTCACAAATGTTGTGACCTTGTTATTAACAACATCCAATGTCCATGATCAGGAAACCTTGATCATCTTGTTAATCAACAAGCTAGTTTATAAGAGAGGCATAACTAGGAATCCTTTTTGTTTATTAAACACACATGTATTGATGTTTCCGATCAATACAATTCTAGCATGCAAAATAAACATCTATCATATACAAGGAATACATAATAACAACTTTATTATTGCCTCTTAGGGCATATTTCCTTCAGTCTCCCACTTGCACTAGAGACAATAATCTAGTTCACATAGTGATAAATCTAACACCCATGGAGTTCTGGTGTTGATCATGTTTTGCCCTAGGGAGAGCTTTAGTCAACGGATCTGCTACATTTAGGTCCGTGTGTACTTTACAAATCTTATATCTCCATCCTTGACATGCTCGCGGATGGAGTGAAACTGGCGCTTAATATGCTTGGAATTCTTGTGAGACCTCGGTTCCTTTGTGTTCGCTATGGCTCCATTGTTGTCACAATAGATCACCATTGGGTCCAATGCACTAGGAACCACACCTTGTTCCGTAATGAACTCTTTCATCCAAACCGCTTCCTGCGCCGCTTCTGAAGCAGCAACATATTCCGCCTCCGTCGTTGATCCAGCCACCACATGTTGTTTGGAACTCCTCCAACTAACTGTTGCTCCGTTCAAGAGAAATGCGTATCCAGATTGAGACTTAGAGTCATCCGGATCGGTGTCAAAGCTAGCATCGACATAACACTTAGCGACTAGCTCTTCTTCACCTCCGTATATAAGAAACATATCACTAGTTCTTCTCAAGTACTTGAGGATGTTCTTGACCGCTATCCAGTGTTCCAAACCTGGATCAGATTGGTACCTACTAGTGAAACTAATAGCATGTGCCACATTCGGTCTTGTACATAGCATGGAATACATAATAGAGCCTATGGCCGAGCCATAGGGGATCTTATCCATTATCTCTCTTTCTTCTGCCATAGCCGGACTTTAAGTCTTGCTCAATGTCTTGCCTTGCAACATAGGTAAGAACCCCTTCTTACTTCCGTCCATATTAAACTTCTTTAATATCTTATCAAGGTATGTACTCTGCGATATCCCAATTAGGCGCCTTGATCTATCTCTATAGATTTTAATGCCTAATATATATGACGCTTCACCAAGGTCTTTCATCGAAAATTTGCTGTTTAGATAACTTTTAACACTGTTTAAAAGATCTATATCATTTCCAGTCAATAATATGTCATCCACATATAATATCAGAAATGCCACATTGCTCCCACTCACTTTCTTGTAAATACAAGCCTCTCCATAAGTTTGGACAAATCCAAACTCTTTGATCACCTCATCAAAGCGGAGATTCCAACTCCGGGATGCTTGCTTCAGTCCATACATGGATCGCTGAAGTTTGCATACCTTATTAGCATCCTTAGGATCGACAAAACCCTTAGGTTGTATCATATACAACTCTTCTTCAATATTACCATTGAGGAATGCAGTTTTGACATCCATCTGCCATATTTCATAATCGAAATATGCAGCAATTTCTAACATAATCCTAACCGACTTAAGCATCGCTACGGGAGAGAATGTCTCAACGTAGTCAACTCCTTGAATTTGTCGAAACCCCTTTGCGACAAGTCGAGCCTTATAGATGGTCACATTACCATCAGCATCAGTTTTTCTTTTGAAAATCCATTTATTCTCAACGGCCTTTCGATCGTGAGGTAAGTCCACCAAGGTCCAAACCTGGTTCTCATACATGGATTTCATCTCGGATTTCATGGCTTCTAGCCATTTGTTGGAATCCGGGCTCATCATCGCTTCTTCATACGTCGCAGGGTCATCCATTTCATCAACCATGAAATTTACAATAGGATTGCCGTACAGTTCAGGAGATGCACGTGTCCTGCTTGACCTGCGAGGTTCGGTAGTGTCCTATTTCGGAGTTTCATGATCAATATCATTAGCTCTCTCTTCGTTAGGTGAAGGCAACTCCGAAACAGTTTCCGGTGCTGCGCTACTCGCCATTTCATGAAGAGAAGGTTCAATAACCTCTTCGAGTTCTACCTTCCGACTACTCACACCTTTCGCGAGAAACTCCTTCTCAAGAAAGGATCCATTCTTGGCAACAAAAACTTTGCCCTCGGATCTGTGATAGAAGGTATACCCAATCGTTTCCTTAGGGTATCCTATGAAGACGCATTTTTCCGCTTTGGGTTCGAGTTTATCTGGCTGAAGTTTCTTCACATAAACATAGCATCCCCAAACTTTAAGAAATGACAGCTTAGGTTTGTTTCCAAACCATAATTCATACGATGTCGTTTCAATGGATTTAGATGGTACCCGATTTAAAGTGAATGCAGTTGTTTCCAGTGCATAACCCCAAAATGACAGTGGCAAGAGATCGAACCATATCCAATAAAGTACGATCTCGACGTTCCGACACACCATTACGTTGTGGTGTTCCGGCAGGCGTGAGTTGTGAAACTATTCCACACTCTTTCATGTGTGTGCTAAACTCGTAACTTAGATACTCACCTCCACGGTCAGATCGAAGAAATTTGATCTTTCAATTACGATGATTTTCCACTTCATTCTGAAATTCCTTGAACTTTTCAAAGGTTTCAGACTTGTGTTTCATCAAATAGATATACCCATATCTACTCAAATCATCCGTGAAAGTAACAAAATAACGATATCCACCTCGCGCCGACACACTCATTGGTCCACATACATCAGTACGTATGATTTCCAATAAATCTATCGCCCGTTCCATTGAACCGGAAAACGGCGTTCTAGTCATCTTGCCAGGCATGGCTCACATGTATCAAATGATTCAAAATCAAGTGATTCCAAAAGTCCATCAGAATGTAGTTTCTTCATGCGTTTAACGCCAATATGACCTAGACGGCAGTGCCACATATATGCAGATATATCATTATCAAGTTTAATCTTGTTAGCATTAACATTATCAATATGCGTAATATTACTATCGAGATCAAACAGAAATAAACCATTCAATATAGGTGCATGACCATAAAAGATATCATTCTTATAAATCGAACAACCATTGTTTTCATATTTAAAGGAATAACCACTTTGCATCAAACACGATCTGGATACAATGTTCATGCTCAGTGCAGGCACCAAATAACAATTATTCAGGTTTATAACTAATCTCGATGGCATATGGAGAGGTAGCGTCCCGACGGCGATCACATCAACTCTTGATCCATTGCCGACCTGCATCCTGACCTCATCCCTTGCTAGTTGTCGCTTGTTCCGCAACCCCTGAATCGAGTTACATATATTAGCAACCGATCCCGTATCAAATACCCAGGTGCTACTGCGAGTACTAGTCAAGTACACATCAATAACATGTATATCACATATACCTTTGTTTGCCTTGCCGGACTTCTTGTCCGCCAAATACTTGGGGCAATTGTGCTTCCAATGTCCAGTCCCTTGCAATAGTAACACTCGGTGTCAGACTTAGGGCCAGCTCGGGGTTTCTTTTCAGGTGCAGCAACAGATTTGCCACCCTTCTTTCCCTTGTGCTTGCCTTTCTTATCCTTCTTGAAACCGGTGGTCCTATTGATCATCAACACTTGATGTTCTTTCCTAATCTCCAAAATCAGATATTAGCAACTCGTTGTAAATCAGATATTGACTATAGTAGGAGAGACAGACACCCGCTAGCCACTTATGCAAAACTAGTTGCATGTCAGTCGTGGAACCGGTCTCATGTACGATGACATGTAAGGTTGGTCCGGGCCGCTTCATCCCACTATGCCACCAATATCCAAAATACATAGAAGATGCAATAACATGATCATCATAGCCCACATATAACGATATGTGTACTACCCGTGCAAAGCACCTACGCATAGATCAGGCTCTGATACCACTGTTGGGTCCACAGCATAGAAAACAAAAAAAATTCCTACGATGAGAACTACACGCCAAGATCTATCTACTAGGTACAGAGCAACGGGTGGACATACATCCATCGAGAACTTACCCTCAAAGACAACGAGTTTTGTTAACGAGTAGGAACTCGTGGTTGATGTAGTCGTACACTTGTCGATCTCAAGATCGTGAGGAAGTCCGAGCGCTGCAACTCAGCAGCGCATCCGTACTCGCACACACGTTCAAGCCACCGGAGAACCTCCACCTCCTTGCTCTAGCAATCCAGCGGAAGCAGCAACTCCTTCTAGACGAAATGCCACCGGGAACATGTATCTCGCTAATCCGAGACCATGGGGGAATAATTCTGGAGGGGGAGAGAGATCCTTCACAAGGAGGTGTGTGGAAGAAGGAGGGAGAGGGTGGCCTTTTATAGGAGGAGGCGGGGTACCCCCTCCATGGCCGGCACCTCATGGAGGTGCCCCTTCACCTCCTCCATTCATGTGGTGGTAACCCCTCCACATTAAAATGCCTCTTCACATTCCCTTTTAAAGTCCCCACTTTAAATGCATTAAAATTCTCTAAGTTTAATGCTCTCTCATTTAATAAAACTCTTTTATTAAATTTATTCAGAATTTTGTTAATTACTTTAATTAACAAACATTCACATATAACCCCATGCAATATTTCAATATCACATGTAGAACCACTTTCTGCAATTTCACCCGAAACAATTCCTGTGCTTTGCAATTCTTTCGTCTGAAACATATGTGCTCCAAAATGGTGTACGGTAACTCTTAAGTGTGTCACCCTACGGTTCGTGAATAATGCAGACATGATTGAGACTCCTCCCAGATCAATAATCAGAAGCGGGACCTGGATATCCATACTGACTCCTGCATATTCAACGATGACTTCTATGATCGTGAGAACCTTTAACGCTTGTAATTTAATCCCTTTGTCTCTTGATATAATACATGTCCGAGATTTGATCATCGGTATCCAAATACCTAGTTTGATCTCGTTACTGACATGCACTCTTTTCTCGTTCCCGTGATATAACATTCTAGTGATCACATCACTTGCTTGCAAGCTACCTTAATGTGATATCACCGAGAGGGCCCAAAGTATATCTATCCGTCATCGGGATTGACAAATTCCACTCTCGATCCATGAGCCTCAACATAACACCTTCGTAGTACTGAACCCATCTTTATAGTCACCATGTTACAATGTGACTTTTGATGTTATCAAGATACTCTTCCGGTGTTAGCAATTAACATGATCTCATGGTCTAAGGATAAAGATTACTTCGTATGATGTTATAGCAATATAAACATAATGCCTTGATTGTAATGCTATACTTCGGACGAATGTTCATCACAAATGATGTGACCTTGTTATTAACAACATCCAATGTCCATGATCACGAAACCTTGATCATCTTGTTAATCAACAAGCTAGTTTATAAGAGAGGCATAACTAGGAACCCTTTTTGTTTATTAAACACACATGTATTGATGTTTCCGATCAATACAATTCTAGCATGCAAAATAAACTTCTATCATATATATAAGGAATACATAATAACAACTTTATTATTGCCTCTCAAGGCATATTTCCTTCAATGGATGCCTATCGTTGTGAAATAAGTTAGAAGCTTTGTAAGCTCAGTGAGTTTGTGTATGTGCTAGGGAAATGCATGGGCCGCTAACCCAAGCCATGCATCATTCATGGTAGAAATTTACAGCATCCCATAGTGAGCATTCTATGAAGCATCTTCAATAAAAAGCTATGCCAATAGTAAATAAAAAGAATTGCTGAGATGCTCATTGTCTGTTTGTCTTGTCATTTTGGTATGGGAAACCTTCCATACCATGGGGCAAGAGGTACCCCGTTGGCGTTCTTGATGATACATGTGTACCTACAATTACAATAACTTGCTTTGGATCCTAAGTTGAGTAGCATATGGTGTAGGTACTCGTATTCAAGGGGCATGAGGCATTCAACTTATAGTTGGTCAAGCATATAAGGCATACTAACTCTCACAATTACTTTGATCGACTAACAAGGCAAGCTAGCAACCATGATGAATTTATTAGTCCACAACTGAGAGAATCGGAGATCGCAAAAATCTCATTCATGATTCAATCAAAAGCGATGCAAGAACCTTTGTTTAAATCTACCGTCAGTCAAACTCATCTAAGTGGTTCCACTCTATATGATCCTCCTTGCAGCAAATATAAATGCTTGAACACTAATTAGATGCACATTTGTTATCATTTTACTATTTGTTACGAAAATTATGTTTTGGGTACTTGTCATTACTAAAGATGATTCATATGCAATGCAAAGTTCTTGTCAAAGTATTTTATTGCTTCAGCACTATGTTTGAGTTGTTCGAGGACAAACAATGAGCTAAGCTTGGGGAATTGATGCATTCAAAATGCAACTACTTTTCCAAGTACTTTGCCTCACAATTTGCTCAGGAATCCTCCCATATTTGATTAAAACTGCAGAATCTGACGCTATTTTTAGCAAAGTCTCGTTTCTAGTTGTTTTTGCAGGAAATAAAATCAGGGAAAATACCAGGCCACTTTTTTATCAAAAGAAGGAGTTTGAGCATTGGACGGACACGAGAGAGTGCCCGAGGCCCAAACAGGCACACCACACATGGCCAGGTAGTGGGACCGCATGTGGCATGTTCGTTTGGCCCATGAGAGCCGTCTCGCCTTAGGTTTTCGCGTACTCCCTTATATACCCCAAAAACTGGTTGCCCAGGAGGATGGAGCTTTTCGTGAAACAGAGCATCGCCAGAGCCATGATCTTCGATGTCGGGGTTAGATTGATCCAAGATTTCTCCCCCAAGGGAGGGATCCGGAGGCCGTCTTCACCATCATCTTCACCGCCTTCATCCCCATCAACCATGAGCTCCATCTCCCCCACCATGGGTGAGTAGTTCGCTATAGGCATATGAGGTGGATGGGGATTGGATGATATTGATAATGTAATTGTATTCGTTGTTCATGATTTGAGGGGTTTGTCTTGAAGATATTCTTGTATTGTGTTGATGCACTTTAGCTATGTTTAATGCTTGCTACTAGGGCCTGAGTGGCATGATTTCAGTACTGAACTTATTATTCCCTATCATATAATTGAGTTTGATATCTATCTACAAAGTGTATTGCCTATTATTATGTTGAACCTACGAACCCTAAAATGATATATAGGTAAAACAAGGGGAGATGTTTTAGTTTGAGGATTCTATGTGTTCATGGAGTGTTCATGTGTTGTTCTGGGCTATTAGAAAGGGTAGACCTTAATTACCTGTAGTTCCAAGTTGGACCCGGTGAAATGGGCAGGTAGGACAATAGATGTTGTGCAAGTTCTGTTGGTTAGTATGCACAACTAAATTTGGAGCACATACCTACACACATCGGAGTTAGAGAAAAACCCAATGCTATTTGCAATTTATTATATGATCAATCTTATTCATGCAGCACCCCGCTATCACCTCATGCCTACGTTTTAATCTCTGAGAGTTACACATTCACTACTTCCGGTGAAAACTGGAAAACCGTTTCAATTGCTCTTGTTTTATTTTTCTTGCTCGAATCAAATTACTGTCATCACCGTTTTCTCTTGAGTTTATTGATACCAAGGTGTGGTTGAGAGTGATGTCTCAATTGCTAAAGTCTTATTGATATTCTTGTGTTCCCCTTGATTCAAACTATAAATTTGGGCAATACTTCCATCGAAGATTTCAGCGATCCCCTATACTTGTGGGCATCAGACGCATATGACTACCAACTGTAAGTGAATTTATACTCTCGTTATTTCAGTTTCAACGATGAGTGCTTTATGGTTTTGTTGTTTTCTTGCTCGAGGGCGATCAAGGTTTGAGCTTTTGGGAAGTTGATGGCTGTTAAAATAGCCATCTTTCTCCATATTTAAACTTTGTTTTTAATCAAGTAATTGACCAAGAATCTCTCTAGCCTTGCTAATAATGACTAATTATTGCAAATATGTGCAATCCATTGTGTTGAATTATGTTGTGCAGGAAATCATGCTTTTATGGTGAAATTAGGAGCCAATAATGAAGATTTTGAGAAAGCCAACATGACCAAGCAATCATGGGTCGAAACCTAGGATAAAGAGGGCTTAACGACTACTAGTATGGGTAAGGTTCGCCCGTACGGCCCGCCTGTACCAGGTGGCGTTGGCTTTGTCTCGTCAAACCCTACGACTTTCATGAAGGCACCTATATATTTTGAGGTCCCAGCCGCCATTCTCAGATTGCATCACAATACCACCGAAGGAGATACACCACCATAGTTCATCCTCTCCACCATCCATCCTCTCCATAGCCATAGCCATTAGCTCGAACTTGAGATCTCCTTTTGATTCGATGACCATTGTAAAAATATTTGATTTTGATCTAAGTATTTTGCAAATGTTTTCTATCCTTGATCTTATTTTTATGAGTGAGTAGTCCTCATTGGTTGCAGGTTGGGGTGAAACCTCATAGCAATTATGTGCATCTAAATCCATGGGAGTACCGTCTATTGACTGAAAAGAGATTTGTATCTTTGTTTCTTTGTCTCTTGTCTCGATCTATGGACTTGTAGGTACCCAAGATCCTAGAGATTGATAAAGTCTTGATGTGAGATACTTGGTTAGCAGCGATCTTAATGGAAACCCAGTGACAAAAAGGGGAGTACGGTCTTTGCTTAGCGATCCATTTGGGAACAATAACAACACCACTTCTTAAGGCTTTGATCTGTATTTTTCACTTAATAATTGTTGTAAGCCTGATGCTTCGTGGTTACAATGGTTGGATCAAAAGACTATTGCTATGCCTGTGATTCGCAGGGGCTCTAGTATATCGGGATGTGTTGCCCACAAATTTTATCTTTGTTAAATCATTACACGTGAATATGCGTATTAGTATCTTTATCCCATATGATGTGCAGCTGCAGGTGAATCTTCAACCCTAACCTATCTCCATCCATTGAAACAACCCATGATCCAAAGTAAACGAGAAAGGTCCGGTAAACGAAGGTAAAATGAAGAAACAAGTCTTGTAGATTTGACTTATTAATTTCCTTTTAGCACTATTTCCCAAGGATAGATTGAACGTAGGTCTACTAGGGAAAAAGCTACTATACTGCATCCGTAAATGCAGATCGAAGGTATCATGTAGCAAGTATAAATGTAATGAAAGTAAACTGAAGGTAGTTTCTTATGATAAAAGTTGGACCGGGTTTCATGGGTTCACTTGTCTATTCTCTCATAAAGTGTAGTGGCATAAAACAATTAATAAGCAATACCATATTGATAAGAAATTCATTATGTGTATGATAAGCATTCATATGGGCATCACATCCTATCATAGAGATGATGCAACACATCTTACTTGTACTCCTCTAGGAAGAGATACTCCAAGAAATCTAGAATTATGAACAAACAAAGTATAGCATTAGGTACTTCTACATGATGTTTGAATGACAAATATTCTACCTTGAACAAATAAGATCATCTGGGATATCACTATATGATAATAACACATGCATTCACTTTATCCCTAGTGAGGTAACAAAAGAAAGGTAAAAACCATAGTAGATCTTGAATTTTTTGCCATTATCCAATTACTACCACCATGTTACTCCATCTAATGCACATGTTCCCCCACGCATGCCCTCTCATACAAGTTGGATCAAAACAAGTAATAAAGAACGAGATACATAATATTCATCTAGCAATACATCTCACACATAATATAAATATGATCTCAAGTATCAACTCATAGAATAAATATCCACCACATAGGAATTACATAGATGATCATAATCATGTTGGGTAGCTCATATGGTACTAGAACAATAATAGATCAAGAGAGAAATAGATCAAGATACTCCCATAAACCCATACTCCAGAGGTGGAATACTCCCTCTTCATCACGGTGATGAAGCCAGAGATGTTGGAGAAGGTAGAGATCCCACCGAGAATATCATTTTGCGGCCCGAAAGTTGGGGCGCCTAGGCAACACGGTACCCAAGTTGCTTACAATCAGCTGAGTTTCCCAAAGTTGGCATGCCAATACTCAGAGGGTCTTTTTCGGCATGAACTCAACTTTATGTTTCAACTTAAAATATCAGGCTAATGCCCGTCAAGTTGGGCCCTCCTGTCAGCTTTCACCGTTATGTCGCTGCCTATGTCGCTGCCATGTAGGCTTGTAGCGTTGGCGCATGCATCCTTTACGTGTCTTCTTCTTCCTCCAGGGCGGAAATCTGTGGCCGCGGCCATGGCGTGGAGCTAGGACTTGGACGAACCTGCTCAGTCCCACTCTCCTCCCCATCCCAAATCGGAGCTCGCCCTCACCATGGCCGCACCTGGGGCACGGCGTGGGGACGGGAATTCATTCCCGGGTGAGATCTATCGCCATGTTGACCATGCTCGGTCCTGTTGGCCTCCTCCAGAATCCGAGCTTGCTGTCGCCATGGTCACACACACACCAGCCACGGCGCCTTCCTCTCCGAACCCCAAAGCCACATCCACCCAGTTCGGCACAACGCCAACAAGGTGAAAATGCATCAAGTTTTGTTCTTGTGATTGTAGAAAAACATGTATGTACCATGTCCGTAGCATACTCTAACAATGTACACATATGTTTTTACTAGATTTTCATTTGAAATTAGTAGCTCCATGATGACGAAACATAGAGAACCTAAATGGAATGACGATGATGACCATGTTCTGTACTTTGCATTGCATCAACAAGTGCTCCCTGACGAAGCATGTTACCAAGAGAGTGGAGTTCATCAGCCATTGCCAAAAAATATGTGAACAAATCAATGAACGATTCAATGCAAATACGCGCAGAAAAGCTAGATCCATGTCATCAATCATCAATAGGTGGCACATTCTAGTGATGCGTTCAAATGCGTACACCATGTATCATTTACTTGAAGTGGTTGTTATCCTGAGCAAAAATGCCTTGTATGCACATTACCTTTGTCTGTTTTATGCTGCAATTCTGCTGTTATGGGCGTGGAAAGAAAAGCTAGGCTTCACTAAATATTACGCAGTTAGGCCTAACTTAGTCTTACACAAATAAGAACAGCTTAGTCTTTACACAAATAAGCGTAACTAAAGATAAAGATAAAGACAAATGGTTCATCGGATCTGCCAGTATGAGCACTAGGTCCCTAGAGCTGGTGGTATAGTCGGAACGAACTAGAATGCTGCGTTTGTCCGTCTGTCATTCTCCATCAAATCGTACAACCCCACTGATGAGCCAATTGTAGGCCCCTTCCCCTCGACGTGGATTCGGCTCCAGGTCGGATCTGGAGTGTCAACATGATAGGCGAGTGAGCGTGCAGCAAACGCACAGTCTGCTATCAACAATGGAAGTGTTGGCACCTCAGCAACAGCACTAGCATGTTCTTCCTGGACTCCGGCAGCAGCCTCAGCAGGTATTTAGTCATCTTCACCAGCAGCAGCCTCAGCCGGTATTTCGTCAGCTTCACTAGCAGCAGCATTAGCAAGTATTTCATCAGCTTCACCAGCAGCAGCATCACCAAGTATTTCGCCAGCTTCACCAGCAGCAGGAGCAGCTAGATCTTCGTCAGCTCCACTACCACCAGCAGTAGCAGCAGCAGCATCAGTAGCCAGGGTTGCCTGAGCAATTATAGGTTCAACAGCTCCAGGGGCTTTGACAAAGAAAGGGTAGTTGATCCCAAGAAACACAGATTGTCCCTTTAGATTGTCGACTCTACTCCAGACTTGCTCTACTGGGTCTTTGGATGAGCATGCGGACCTCGAGAAAACGTGACACCGCAGCGATGGGTATGAAGAAAGTTGTGTCCCCATATGTTATATTGTATCACCAACGCTGTTTAGTGCTCCCCTGATATGAATCCACATGAGTTCAACATCCTGTTTTGTTTCGCCTCTGAGAGCTGTCAGGAACCAGCGCCTTGTCCCAAGTTCAGCATCTGCTACTACATCTTCGATCACCGGAACTGGAATGATGCGCGGGACTGCGTGGGTACCTACGTGTTACTTATAGTCAGTAAGCAGAATTTGGATGGGGGCAGTTGTTCGAGTAGGGAGTGACCTAGTGAGGAACCTTCGTCGCTGCCGCTGGTTCTCGTCCGCGTGGAAGACAAGGAAGGGGCACAATTATTGAGGGTGCGCACCGGAACCGTCTAGAGGAAGTGAAAAAATAAATCGTAAGAGAGAGAAATGTGCGGCCCGCCTGTCAGTGTGTGAACGTCGGCACGCACAAACATGACTACATTTGACTTGGATCATGCATGAGACCTCAATTCCACTGCATGCAAGTGGCACAGAACAAATTTTAGGCAGCGCTAGCGTCGACGTGTAAAATTGTCGTTTTTCTCCACCTTCACCCTACTACGAATGGTCATGCACCATTCCAGATATTAGTAAGGGCAGTTCCAATATTTTACTTCTCCGTCTCATTTCCTCCTCCACGGCCTCATCGTCTTTCTCCTCCACGGCCTCATCCATTTCCTCTGCCACGACATCACCCTCTTCCACCGTATCCTTTCCCTCTTGCCTGTAGTCATGGAGTTTTCAGATGTCCGAAACGACGGCAGGCAAGCGACTGTGTACTTCGACATAGAAGTACATGGCGGGAAGAAGATCAATGTCGTCTACACCAATGACCCTCGGACGGGAGGAACACTCTGAATAATTACACGAGTTAGTTGCGGTTCGAAGAAAACATGTTTGTAGGTCTCGACCTCGAGTACAGCCATGATCACTGTAGGATCGCCATGGTGAAACTCTCCATGAAGAGGCACGTCCTCGTAAACCAGCCTTTTTGCGAGATGGGGGCTGACGGGATCTGGTAGACTTTGCTGTCTTTTTGTTCCTGAATCGTCTGTTTGCAAAAGTTATTGCAATATTATTTGTCTGAATTCATTTTCATGCAGGTGGGGCGAAAGGATTAGGGATCTGTTTCATGACTTTCTTGTGAACCAACACATAACATTTACTAGTGTTGACATCACAAATGATACTAAACTTCTTGAAAGCCTGACTATCAACATTAAAATCTCAAAGGAGTGCAGAGTGGACATCCAGAAAATTTACTAGATCCCAGGGACGAAGGGCGGCAGGACTGGGATGGCCGATCTTGCCTACGAACTCATCGACCCATGGTACACTGGCATGAAGGGCAAATTGCCGATATGTTCGTGGAGGCGTTTAGGGCACGATTACTAGGAGTATAAGCCGCTTTCTGAACCTAATCTGAAGTACGCTGCAATTGACGGGTATGTTACCCACGAGATGTACCGCCATATTGTAAAATCTCGTTCGAGGCATCGCATCATTGAACCACCACCAAGGCAGGTTGTTTTCCCCAGATGCCGGAGTGTAGATGAATCTACAAGCCGGGGCAAGCGACTGAAGGCATCCTAGGATCAGTTGCCTTCTCCAACAGGCTGGGATGTAGACTTTTAGTGCACAATTGTTGTGTTTGTATGGGGCTTGTTATGTTTATGAAAACATGTTATTTCATAAGTACACTATGTGAGCAATTACGAACTACTATGTATTACCTTTGTCAAACTATAATCTGGGTGTGGTTATGACTATATCCTTCGCTATAATTTGGGTTTGGTTATGACTTATGACTGTATCACACCTTATGCATGTCAGTACTGGATTCTGCCGCATGCAAATGGCACAGACAGAATTTGTAAGTAAGAATGTTGAGCATACAAAAGGGGGAAATGTAATTCATACAGGTTAACTACCTAATAGCACAGGGACCATACGAGCTCGGTTCTTACACATAGAATTCTTAGAAAATACATGTGAGATAAAATACAGGTGAGATAAAACTAGGAACAAAATGCGAAACTAGTAGTGGTAAATAGCACACTCACCCACCCGCCAGATCCTGTTGAGAATCTCATAGCAGACATACGCATCCCTGGGTGCATACTTGATCACATCGTAATTCAGGTGCCTCCACTCCCATAGCTCGTGCAGGTGCTTCGGGAACTCGACTTTCATTCCGGCATACTCGCGGTCGATGATGTCGGCAGAGAGTCTAGCCATGCCAGCTTTCCCCGTATCGCCATCTAGGTACCTCCACAAACATTGGAGATCGACGTGATTGATGACATGAACGAGGAGATCCCGCTCTAGCTTCGGAGTGTCGTTCTTGATGTCGATGCTGGCGAAGTAGATCTCCCTCCTATGTAGGAACTCGCGAAGCTCCGGGCATACAGATTTGGCCCTACATACGTGGTATAGGTGGTAGTGGTTACGCATGGACAGCTGCAAAAGCGCCGCCCTCTTCCTATCTCCGGTATACTCGAGGTCAAGGCCGACGATCTTGTACCTGTCCATCGGCTCCTGTAGCCACCGCTCGTACATTGCGATGACCTTGGCGACCTTCGTTGACGCATTTGTGTGGACGACCATTAGCTTGGTGGTGCCATGGACGGTGATGGTGTACTCGTCGGTGAAGTCGCTCCCGTCGCCGAACACACCGTACTCTGCATCCATGGCAGCAGCTAATGCGGTGGCGGTGGCCTAGGGTCGGTAGCGGTGGCTGGGACTGGGCATGGCGGTGAAGTGATATGTTGCGGTGGTATGGCCTGGCGGAGGCAGTGCCTGCGGCAGCATCGATGGATCTTGCGGTGGCTGCAGCGACGACGGAAGGAAGGAGTTGGGGATTTTTGCACAGTGATGTGCTGTGGAGATGGAAGACGATGCTTAAATTGTGTTTACCAATATTACGTTCATACCCAAGCGGAAGCAAGTTCGACTAGGCGAGCACCGTTGGTTTCCAATCCTAGCGATTAAATTCAGCGACCGTCCCGGTAGGCGATGGGACGGGTGTGACGTGGCTTTGGCGTGGCAGAGACCGGTCACGTAGACCACCGTCCCGTTGTCGATCCACAGCGGGTGTGTGGTGCTAACACGACGTAACGTGACAGGATAGAAGGAAGCGTATAGCTATTATTCCCAACAAGTTTAAGAGGTGTAAGCATAGACAGGGACCTAGCATCCCTGCACCTCGGGGAAGCCGCCCAGTCGCTCAGGCCTGCCGATTGTGCAAAGCTTGCAATTTCATTTCTTTAATTTGGTGATTTTGTCTAGATTTTGCCAAATTGAAGCTCATTTGCCCATGCTTCTATAAGTTTCTGTGAAGGCCACTTGTGTAAGCATGCACGATCAAGCAACTTTGCAACACACGTGTCGGTGGAAAAGCATGAGGTTTCAACGCACCACATAGTTTAGGGATTTCTATTTTCCCCGGCAAAAGTGGTTCCATATTTACTTTTTGGCTTTTGGAACTAGTTCCCTGCACTTTGGAGGTGGTTCCAAATTGAGCAAAAGAGGGAACCGGAGCAAGAGGGTTCTCCGATGCCAAATGTGGTTCCAAATTGATTAGCCAACCTGTGTCTGACATTTGTCCTCTGCTCTCATATCTTTAGACAAAAAATAAGGCTATTTTTTTCAGTGGTGGGACCACATGGTGCAGGAATTTAGAATAGCTACATTGTGGAGCTCTAGCCAAATTGCATGGTAAAGCCAAATTCAGCTTTTTGTCAGATTTAGCTATAGCCACATTGTGGCTTGTTTGTCCTCACTTTGGCCCACCCTCCATTCTGAAGCCCTCACATGCGCTCAGAGGGGGTGACGTCTGGTCAAAGGCTTGGCAGTTACATGTGCCCTGATGCCTAAATTGGAAGTTTTTTTTGTTATTTGGCCTTTTTAAGAGCGCCTTTTCCCCTCTCTCGCTAACAGTTGTGTTTTTTTTGCCCAAAAGGTAGCGAATCTAGAGTAGCTTCTCTCTTCATTCATTGCTCCTTTTGCCCTTGTTTTTCCCCAATCTGGTAGCAAATCTAGAGCAACAAAACTAACCAGCACCATAAATAAATTCAGTAAAAAGAGCAAATGTAGATAAAGAAACTAATATAGGTTATATAGTATGGTACTAAACAAGGTTCGACAATTAGGCTGCTTAGCAGCACCAGCTGACAGGTTCAACACAGACAAGACAAATGAAGCTGCTTTATAGCAGCAGCAGCTGATCAGTGGCCCCTCGTGGCCTCTGCCAGGAGGGCCTCCACCTCCTCCCTCTGGTGCCTCCTCCACTTCTTGCTGCCTAGTCCCTTGACCTTGGGCACCTTGGGTTTGATCGGGGGCATGCGACCCTCCTCGATAACCACCTTCTGGAGGTTGCGGAGGTGAAGACCGAGCGCCTGGTGCTTGGCTATGAAGCCGTGGACGTTCATGGACTCGGCGCAGGTCCTCACGTCCTCGGCATGCTTCACGAGGGAGTTGAAGTCTATGGCGCGGAGCCTCCTGGTGGGGCAGAAGGGGCACCTGTACATGTCGCCAGTGAAGAAGTTATTATACTGGCCGGACATTAGCCTCCTCAGCACATGACGAGTCTTGGTGTCCTTGGACTCATCGTTCCTGCGGACATCGCTGCTATCCTCCTGTTGGAAAAAAATAGTAGAGTGCAATAAGGACATGATTGAGATACTTTGATTATCGGGATTGATTATTTGCATAAATTAACCGATTGAGATCTCCCGGTTATTCCCCAAATCTCAAACCAAATCGAATACTGATCCCAACTACGAACAAGGGGACTCATCAAAAATCAAGATCTAACACAAGAGGATTAGCTACTATAAAAATACGAACATTCGAACCCTAATATTATATGATTTAGCATACAACAATGGGAATGGGGGAAGAACAAGGGAAGGGGAGAAAACCCTGGTTATCTCTGACCATGGGTCGGCGATGCTGGTGTCGTAGGGGTTCTCAGGCCTTATGTAGACAACCTCCTCATAGGGGTCCCAGTCGAGTGGGATTTGTCCGAGACCGGTGTGGGCCTCCTCGCCGGCGGCTACGGCGAATGCAGGAACGGGGACGGGGGCATTTATGGGGACGGGGGCATTTACGGGGACGGGGGCCTGTACGGGGACTGGGGACTCCTCGCATGTGGCCTTGGAGGCGCCGATGGCCACCGCGCCGTTCTTCTCCATCGCCGGCATGGTTGGGGTTTTCTTGGGGGTTTGTAGAAGGTGATGGGACAGTGGAGACGGTTGAGTGAGCGAGTGCGTGATGAGTGGGAGTGGGGAGGCCTCTATTAAAGGAGAAGGGAAGCGACGTTTCGTTGCACTACCGTGCACCGCGTACGCTACTGCACCGTGCATGGCCACATGTGTCCGTTACCGCCCCGTGCACCGCACACGCGTACCGTGAGTCACGTTTTCCCTTGTGTCTAACCCTAGCGATTCAGTTGTACTCAGTTTTTCCCTCGAGCGTAACACTAGCAGTTTGGTTACATTTTTTAAATCATTTTCTATTTTCTATTTGAATCCCTTTGTCAGTCTTACCCTTGGTTTTTAAGTTCTACTCAGTTTTGCCCTTGGTTTTTCAGTTTTACTCAGTTTTTCCCTTGGTTCTTAAATGCTACTCGGTTTTCCCCTCTCTTTGTATCCATCTCTCTCACTTGTGCTCATCTTCGCTGCTATGCTCTGATTGGTCAAGACAGTTGTCACATGGATCGTGCCTACCAACCGTTGATCCTCTGTGATCTAGCAGACAGGATAACCCTATATCTGTTGGGGGCACCCCTCTATCCATGCAAAATAACGAGTATGCCACCAGAACTTTAACTCCATAAACAGATGAACTTGAATATAATTTGAAGGGTACGAAAATAGAAATCCCCATAGTTTAAGGGTCTAGAAATGGTAAGAGAACTAAATATTATTAGTGGTCGAGCCAGCACAGTGACGGGTTGGTCGGCTAGAAGTTGCTGATTCCTAAGTAAGGGGACTCTAGGCCGGTCTTGACATACTCCCTCGGGAATTTGCCATAAGCAGCATGCTTAGCCTTGGTCGCCGACTTGTGTTTACTAGCCGGGCTTTTACCGATGTCAACCGCATGCGGAATCAAGCTGGCAATCCTCGGGTTGACTCCTTTCTTACAAAAAGGGCACCTGAGCTCCCCAAGTCGAGTGCGGAAAGGGATTATCCCGCTCTTGAGCTTCTTCGTGACATGGCGGCTCTTGTTGTCCCTGTTCTCCTTGTCAGAGTCCATCTCACTTGAATCTACCTATAATGTATGAAATGCAAACCGAAATGAGCAAAATAATAAATATATATTCCTTCCACCATTCCGAGTTACTTTCGATGCAATAACATGTCTATACAGGTTCAGTAGTTCATTACGGCCGTCTCCCCAGCTCTCTCCTAAATTAATGTGGTTTGTGTTCTTGATAACTTATTAATAAATAAATAATATGGATTCATTCAGAACAGACTAGATCTCTCCATGTATCGGTTCATACATTGCATCTAATCATTAGGACTAGATTTTTTTAAGAAGCCAGGATAGATTAAGCTCGAGCAGAAAATATGAAACATGTAGAAATAGATGTACCTCCGGGTACACGAGCGGAGCATGTTCGTTGAACTCCACGCCCTCATCGGGGCCTCTGAAGTCGTTAGCACCAACAAGCACATGGTCCCCTAAGGGGTTGAAGTGCACGTCCTCCTCGCCTTGTGCTGCATGATGCTCCCCCAGATCTGCCGCGTGAAGCACCACCCAGGTGGCGATGCCCGCACACTCACCCCCACGCACTGGTTTCATGGAGAAGGTTCATGCATGTACGTTCAAGATTATGGGGTTTTGCTAGATAGGGAAGAGAGAGGAGTGGATAAGTGTGAATGGAGGACCCGATAGGCTGGGTTTTTAATCCGGAGACGTTTAGGCCTCCTCGAGGGCCCCGGTAGGCAGCTCTTCTGGTTGCGGCTGCCGTGTGGAAGGTTCCTGTGGTGGGGGCCTATCGGAAGTGAGAGTGCAGGCGCGCTGCATAGTAAAAATGGTATAGCCCATGGGTTGTGGATGACTAGTTGCCGTGTAGTAGACTTGCAGCCTTTTTAGACTAGATTAAACATGACATGACCACTCGACGACTTTTTCCATGGACGGCATTGTGTTCCTTCTTGTAGAAGTCTCGCTGAGGGAGACGTCTGTGTTGTCTCGCGCTTTCCTATGAAGGGCACGGCATGTGCAACGAGCCTCGTTGGATCACACAAGATCAATGGTTGGTGCGCATGATCCGCGTGACAACTATGACAACCAATCAGGGCGTAGCAGACAGAGTGGGCACAAGTTTGGGCTTCTACGAAAGAGAGAGAGGGGGGCAAAACTGAGTAGTATCAAAAAACCAAGGGCAAAGCTCAGTAGTATATAAATGGAAAGTGAGTGTCTTTTACAATGAAATACATCATGGCATACATCAAATTATACCAAGATAGATCCACTAGATTTCGTTGCATTTGTGTTCTTTTCCACAAACCACATGGATCAACCAATGGCATTGCATGTGTGTTATTGTCACAAACCACATATGGATCAACAAATGTCATTGCATGTGTGTTCATGTCATGAACCACATATGGATCCACTAGAGGTCATTGCATGTGTGTTCTTTTCACAAACCACATATGTATCCACTAGAGTAATTGCATGTGTGTTCTTTCCACAACCCACATATGGATCAACCAATGTCATTGCATGTGTGTTCTTTCCACAAACCACATATGGATCCACCAATGTCATTGCATGTGTGTTCTTTTCCACAAACCACATGGATCAACCAATGGCATTGCTTGTGTGTTATTGTCACAAACCACATATGGATCAACCAATGCCATTGCATGTGTGTTCCTGTCATGAACCACATATGGATCCACCAATGCCATTGCATGTGTGTTCTTTCCACAAACCACATATGGATCCACCAGAGTCATTGCATGCATGTTCTTTCCACAAACCACATATGGATCCACTAGAGTCATTGCATGTGTGTTCTTTCCACTGATACGTTGCAAACGTATCTATAATTTTGATGTTCCATGATTGTTTAGTATCTACATTCTTATGTTTGTCCACACTTTGGAGTACTTTTTATACACTTTCTTGGACTAACCTATTAACAAGATTCCACAGTGTTAGTTGCCTATTTTCTGCTGTTTTTGGTTCCAGGAAAGTCAAAAAATGAATATTCTCGGAATTGGACCGGACAAAAGCCGAAGTCGATATTTTACCGGAAGACTCGCGGAGCCAGAAGACGCGACGGAGAGGGGCCACAGGGTGGCCACACCATGTGGTGGCGCGGGTCCACCCTGGCCGCGCCACCAGGTGGTGTGGGCCCCCTGGCCGCCCACCGACCTTGCCTCTTCGCCTATAAGATGCCTCCCGATGCAAAAACCCTAAATCGTCAAGCCTCCAGCCACGAAAAGTTCCGTAGTGCCGCCGCCATCGAAGGGGAGATTCGGGGGACAGAAAGTCTCTGTTCCGGCACCCTGCCGGGACGGGGAAGTGCCCCCAGAGCCATCTCCATCGATCTCCACCACCATCTCCATCGCCGTTGCTGATTCCCATGATGAGGAGGGAGTAGTTCTCTCTCGAGGCTAACGGTTCTACCGGTAGCTATGTGTTCATCTCTCTCTCTATGCATGATCATATTGTGATCATGAGCTTTGTAATCAAGTAGATCTACCTTGCTACTCAAGTGCTTTAATGATCTCTGCTCTCCCCATGTGTGTGAAGTTGATAGTGTGCACACCATGGTGGCACTTAGGCTAGAGATTACAAATACTTGTTATGAGTTATATTTGGAGTTGGATGTCTTTATTAAATTGTGGTGTTTGTTTGAACCATCTAGTACTCAAGGTGACAGTGTGGGGTTATCTAGATGTGGAAAGCAAACTTTGAGGTGTGTTGTTATAGCCCTACCATCGATTAGGGTGTCCAACCGGAGAGTAGTTCAGCGTAGTATCATAAAGAAGAATATATTTATATGAGAGTGTTCACTATTGAAAGTATGATCCCTAGGCCTTGTTTCTAAGCACTAAAACACCATTTGCTATTAGATCTATTACATGTTTGCTTGCTTCCATATTTATTTCAGTTTGCCTTTAGTCTCTTCTATGCCATCAAAGTATTTTCTAGCACCGTTATCTTATATCCATACCACTTGTATTTCACTATCTCTTCGCCGAACTAGTACACCTATACACCTGACAAGTGTATTGGGTGTGTTGGGGACATAAGAGACTTCTTGTATCTTGATTGCAGGGTTGCTTGAGAGGGGATACCTTTGACCACTTCCTCCCTGAGTTCGATAAACCTTGGGTAATCCACTTAAGGGAAAACTTGTTGCTTTTCTACAAACCTCTGCACTTGGATGCCCAACAACTGTCTATAAGAATAGAAGTGCGTAGACATCAAGCTATTTTCTGGCACCATTGCCGAGGAGGTAAGGTAAGAGGTACTCACATCCTCCGGTGTGAGTGCTCGAAGTTATTTCCTTTAGATTCTGCAATTTTGTCTTTTTGTTTCTTGTTTTCACTAGTTAGGCTTAATGGAAAACAACAACAAAATTAGAGAGCTTTATAGTATTTATCTTGAGTTAGGATATGAAGTGTTTGAAGAGAAAATTAAAAAATCTATGGAACTTTATTTGCATGCTAATAGCAATGTTGTTAGTATGAATTCTTTGGACACCATTATTTCTAATGCTATGGAAAAGTCTAAGCTTGGGGAAGCTGGTTTTGATGAGAATGATCTTTTTAGTCCCCCAAGCACGGAGGAGAAAATTTACTTTGATGATACTATTCCTCCAATATATGATGATTAAAATGATGAGTATGATATTTTCAGTCCACCTACTACTGAGGAGAAAATTAAATATGATTATAATATTGTTCGGGATATACTTTCCGGGTATCCTCATAGTTCCTCACTGACCAGGGTGGCCCACTTCGGGTTAGAGCATTGCTTCACGGGCGGCCCAGTCAGGGAGAGAAGATGGAGTCCAATCCGTCTACGGGAAGGCCCGGAAGACTTACCGACTTAGGCCATGAAGTTACTTGTAGTTCAAGATGTACTCTGTAACAGACTCTTAGTCGTAGCCGGATAGATCTCTCCTATAAACCCTAGGCCGGATATCTATATAAGCCATCCTAGGGAGAGCCTTTAGGGCATAACCTCAATAGTCTACAATCTGAACTCGCACAGGCGAAACCCTTGTAACCCATATTCCGGCTCTGCCGTATTACTGGATTGCTAGCAGGAGTAGGATCCGTCCAAAGCCGGCGGATTCGAACCTGGGTAAACTTGTGTGCTCACCGTCCCGGAATACCGTATGTCTCACCCCCCCTCTCTTCCGCACGCCTCGAGGACCCCCTCATGGCGTACTTGTCATCAATCCGACGATAGTTGGCGCCCACTGTGGGGCAAGTGAGCTACGGATCTGCATTCCGAGCGGAATCTGCAAGAATCGGCATCGGCAAGACTATCACCGTCGGTCGCATCCTCTACGCCAGCGACGTCCCTCTCATCATTCTCGCGAAACTTGGATTCCGGCAAAGGAGGCCATGACTGCCTACACAATCATGTCTTTTGGCGAGATCGATGTTTACATCGGTTTTGCTGAACCTGCCCAACCCACCCCAGTGGTGATGATAGAGGCAGAAGAATTTTCTGGGTCCCCTTTGTCTGCGGAGGCAGCAGTGTTCCGGATCTCAGAAAACCCTAATCCCACCCAGCCTGCACCAGTTGCGGAGACAGTGGAGAAATCCGAACCTAAAGAAGACCTAGCGGTCAATGTCGAATCTGGAGTGGATCTCCCCGGAGGAGCCAGATCCCAGATCGACCCACCCGTGGAAGTCGAAATCCAGGAGGAACATATCAACGACACTGATTCCGGCTCTGATGATGCCGGAACAGACAGGCCTTTCCTAAGGTACACACTAAAACGTATGATACTACAAGGCGAAAGCGCAGATGCAATCCTCGAGACCATCAAAAGTTTCGATATGGCTGATTGTGAAAGCCGCAGGTACCTCAGGAAGCACGCATCGCACTACGTCGGATACGTGGGATCCGGATCCGGCTCTGCCGATGCTGGAGAAAACACCGACTCGGTGCTGGAGGCAATTGGAACAAACGCCGACGTACCCGCATCCTTGGATGAATTCATGACGTCGGCAGATTTCCGAAAGTTCTCCGCGGAATATGAAGAGGAGTATAACTCCAAAGCTACAGAAGAAGGAGAAGCCATGGATGAAGGATCCGGGGAACACTCTCCCAAAGCGCAGGATGACATGGACGTCGGAGATAATCCCGAAGTCCAAATGTCTGAAAGCACCGATCAGAGCTTGACTCCGAGAAACGGACCCAAAGCCGTCTTTGCTACCGGCGCCGCCAAGAAGGCAAAGAAGAAGAACAAGACCCCGGCAAAAGACCTTCTGACAGAGGAGGTGATTGCCGAGGAATACAAGGAAGACTCGGATGGAGCACTAATCCCAGGCGAGCCGAAAAAAGAAGCATCGGTGGATGGACACGTGATCACTGAAGGTGCGCGTAAACTCATCGATGCCGCACTAACCACACCTATCCCTACAGCTGCAGAACTTACTGCAGATGAGCTGGACGAAAGGGCCCAGGCCCTAGAAGCGCGTCGTCAACAACTCCTCGATGAAGCCAAAAACATCGAGGTGGATAAGAAACGCATGTCGAACAAGGAGTACATGTCTCGTCTGCATCAGAAGACACGGAAGCGTCACATAGATGACAACCAATTCCCACATGTTCGTGCCGTCCTTTTTGGAGATGAGATGGGGAAGCCACGAAAAGATAGCAACAGAGATTGGGTATACCCAACACCAGTACAAAATACCGTGGTAGCCCGGGAAATTCTATCGGCTAATCCAGGACCAGAGGAGATCCATTTGGGTATCAAGCTACTCAACAAGGGACTGGAGAAGCAAAAGGTCGCCCTGTCCGGAAGTCAAAAACTGGTCTCAGATGTTGACCAATGTCGCACAGATCCAGCATGGACTGACGTAAGACCCCATTACGTTCCGGAGCAGTATTATCACCCGGGAAGACAATTACTAGAGAACCGGATCGTCAGGACAGCATCGCAAAACCACACGTGGTTGGGGCAATGTCGCACCAGCGGCCGAGAAAGACGCCATCGCATCCCTGAATCCGACGAATCCTCCTCGACGAGAATCTAAGGATCGAAGGGGAGAAGATAAAGAGAAACGTCGGGAGGAGGATCGTCAGAGAATGCCGCCTCCTAGACATGAGAACCGTCCGGTTGAGCCTCACTATGGTGGGAACGACGGACGAAGGAACGACGGAAACCATGCAGCTACAAGCCGGCAGGGGGCTGATCATAGTCAAGACCCTCCCCGGAATCGGAATAATGACGTTCCGGACGGAGGCCGGCGATCAGCCGGAAACTATCCATCTGCTCCACCTTCTCCACCACATAGTCATCACAATGGCTCCCATGGAGGGCAAGGAGGGCGACATGGCGGAGGAGGTGGTGGCAGAAGCCGAAGTCCGGCTCCACGACACCGTAGCCACAGCCGGCATTCGGGACGATCTCTATCCCCGAATGACGCAAGACACAGGATTAATTCCAACATCGAGGCTCGGCGCTATGAAAACGATGACGTGTACGTGGGACCAAAGTGCTTCGGTCCACGCATCATAGCTACAAAATTCCCGGAAGGATTTGCTATCTCAAGACATATCCAAGCCTACGACAGCATTGCTCGGCCAGACACCTGGTTACAGGATTTCTTCCAAGCTTGTTGCATCGCCAAAGGCGGAAACAGCCTGGTCGCAACCCGATATCTCCCACTTATGTTGCGGAAGACGGCACGATCATGGCTCAATGAACTTCCGGCAAACACCATCCATAACTGGTATGATTTACAAAGCGTGTTCTTTCGGAATTTCGAAGGCACATATCGGAGGCCCTGTACGGTTGGAGACCTACAGCGTTGCACCCAGAAAGCCGGAGAAACTTGCCGGGATTACCTCGGACGATGGATCGATACCAAGAACTCCTGCGAAGGAGTAAATGATCAAACTATGATTGAAGCTTTCATCGCAGGTCTCCCTAATGGTTTACTACACCATCGCTTGAAGTGTGACAAGGTTACTGATTTGGGAGAGATGATAGAAATAGCGAGCAAGTATGCAGATGCTGACGACGATGCAGAAGGACTACTCAATGCCCTAGCTGTGCCTCAGTCGGCAAAACAACCAAAGCAACAAGCTCAGAAGCGCAAAAACACCTCGGAAGAAAAACCCAACGTGGAAACAGCAGTAGTCACTACTGTTTCCGGGTCTGGAGGACGAGGAGGACGTGGCGGAGGCCGCGGGCGTGGCCATGGGACATCAAGGGTCCAAGGTAGAGGAAAACAACAACCAGGAAAAACCTTGGGCCGACATTGCCAATAATCCATGTGTGCATCACCTAGACGCCAGTGGGGGCTCGTCCCACACCAACGCTGAATGTCGTTTCAACAACGACATCAAAAGATATGACACCGCGGGCTACAAAGCTAAGCGGAAGAAGGGAAAGAAAAATCCCAAAAATGCCAAGGAAGATTCCGACATGGAGGAAGCTGATGCTTCAAATCCCAAGTCGGAAGGAAAGAAGACTTTTCCCACCAAAAAGGACACTTATGTCACCTTCCTCAGATCTCAACCAGCAAAGGTCAAGAAAGCAGTTCTACACGAGCTCAATGCAACAGTTCTGGCTGTCCCCCAGTATCTGGACTGGTTGGAAGTGGCAATCACGTTTGACCGCGATGATCATCCGCCTAAGCTACACATGCAAGGAAAATACGCCTTAATCGTCAACCCACTTATTGACGGTTATGGTTTCTCCAAGACCCTCATGGACGGTGGTAGCAGCATCAATATTCTCTATGTCGAAACGCTACGCCGGATGAAGATCTCGGAGACCCAGCTAAACCATAGCTCTGTGATTTTTCACGGAGTTTTCCTAGGAAGATAAGCTAATTCCCTGGGAGAGATCACTTTGGATGTTACCTTTGGAACTCCAAAGAATTATCAGACGGAGGCGCGTTCCTTCGAAGTGGTCCCGTTCAAGAGCGCATACCACGCTATATTCGGACGTCTGGCTTACTTGGCTTTTATGGCTCGTCCATGTTACATTTACAATATGATGAAAATTCCAAGTCCCAACGGCGTGATCACCATCAGGGGAGACCCGAAGAAAGCGCGAGAGTGCGAGGATGGAAATGCCACCTTTGCTGAAGCCGTGTTGCACGCCCAGGAGTACCAGGAGATCAAGAAGAACATAGATCCGTCCGAGATGCCCGCAACGAAGAAGGAGGTTACCAAGCCAAATCCGGAGTTCAAGGCATCAGAAGAGACGAAGAAAGTGCCGTTGAAGGAAGATGACCCCTCCAAGGTGACCCAGATAGGCGTATGCCTAGATAGCGCAAAGGAAAGCGTGCTCGTCAAGTTCCTCCAAGCAAATCAAGATATCTTCGCATGGCAGCCATCTGACATGACCGGAGTACCTAGGGAACTTGCCGAGCACTCTCTAAATGTAAACCCGAATGCTAAACCCATCAAACAGACCTTACGACGGTTTGGCGATGAAAAGCGTAAAGCAATAGCTAAGGAACTAGCACGGCTCGAGTTAGCCGGATTCATAGAAGAGGTCATCCACACTGAGTGGTCGGCCAATCCTGTAATGGTCCCTAAAAAGGACACCACTGATTTAAGGATGTGTGTTGATTATACTGCCTTGAACAAGGCTTGTCCAAAAGATCCGTTCGCTTTGCCTAGAATTGATCTAGTTATCGATTCTACGGCAAGCTCGGAACTCCTCTATTTTCTCGACGCATATTCCGGTTATCACCAAATCCGGATGAAGGAATCTGACAAAGTCAAAACTTCATTCATAACCCCCTTCGGAACCTTCTGTTTTGTTACGATGCCCTTTGGGTTGAAGAACGCAGGAGCTACGTACCAGCGCACGATGCAGCGTTGCCTCCACGACCAACTCGGACGCAATGTACATGCATACGTGGATGATATCACGGTGATGTCCAAAAATAAGGAAACACTCATTTCCGACTTGGAGGAAACGTTCGCCAATCTATGAAAATACAACATCATGCTTAACCCGAAGAAATGCTTCTTTGGAATACCAGCCAGAAAATTGTTAGGTTTCATCGTGTCTCAAAGAGGCATAGAGGTGAACCGCGACAAAATCAAGGCTATACTCAATATTTCCAGGCCAACTCGCCTGAAGGACGTACAAAGATTAACTGGTTGCATTGCTGCGGTCAGTCGATTTGTAAGCCGGCTTGGTGAAAGAGCCGCACCATTATACAAACTCCTAAAGAAGACCAAGGATTTTGTCTGGACTGACGAAGCTAAAGCTGCACTACAAGACCTGAAGAAAGTACTCTCATCTGCTCCTATCCTTGCAGCGCCGGAACCTCGGGAACCGATGTTGCTTTATATTGCTGCGACAAATAAGGTCGTTAGTATCGTCATGGTGGTGGAGAGACCAGAGGAAAATCAGGAACACTTGGTGCAACGTCCGACTTATTTTGTCAGCGAGGTCTTGACAGAATCGATATCCGCACTATCAAAAGTTGGCTTACGGTGTTTTCCTAGCATCTCGTAAGTTACGACACTATTTTAAGGAGCATCCAATTACCGTGGTGAGAAAAGCTCCCATGAGAGACATAATCAACAATATCGATGCCACAGGACGTGTCGCCAAATGGGGCATAGAGCTCTCAGCTTTCGATATTGAGTATAAACCTCTGACAGCAATCAAATCCCAGATCCTTGCCGACTTTGTCGCTGATTGGATAGAGACGAAGGAGAACATGGTCCTCCCTGAGTTGGAATATTGGACCCTCTTTTTCGATGGGTCTAAGGCTCGAGGGGGCTTGGGGGCTGGCGTGGTGCTCAAATCACCCCAAGGAGATAAACTATTATACGTGTTGCAGATCCACTTCACAGCGACAAACAATATTGCCGAATATGAAGCACTGCTGCATGGAATCCGGATTGCCAAGGATATTGGCATCCGATGTTTGATGTGTTACGGAGATTCGGATCTTGTTGCTCAGCAAGTCTCGGATATTTGTAATGCAAATAAGCACATGGTAGCATATAAAGCCGTCGTGGATGATCTATCTAAATCGTTCGAAGGGTTTGAAGTTCAACACATCCCTCGAGCAGAAAATGAGGAAGCAGATGCACTATCTCGAATAGGCTCTGCATGGAAAGAGGTCCCGGATGGCACATTTTTAGAGCACCTCAAAGTTCCCTCGATAAAGGGAGTAGATGAGGAATATCCGACCAAATCCGACTCACCTTTAATAGCAGTTCTGGCTGTAATTCCCAGTTGGACTCAACCCTACCTCGATTATTTGGTAGATGGCAAATTACCCGAAGACGAGGTGCTGAGCCGGCAGATTATCCGACGAGCAAACCTATACTATTGTTAATGGTGAGCTCCATAAACGGAGTGTTTCTAGGGTTTTTCAGCGCTGTGTATCTCCGGAAGAAGGAGTGGAAATCTTAAGGGAAATCCACGAAGGCGAGTGTGGTCACCACGCTGCAGCCAAATCTTTAGTGGCAAAAGCTTTTCGACATGGATTTTTCTGGCTTTCAGCTCAGGCAGATGCCGAACGGTTAGTCAAGACGTGCAAAGGCTGCCAAAAGTACGCCAAGCAAGCTCATGTTCTGGCTGATCAGTTGCGAACAATACCTCTAACATGTCCTTTTGCAGTCTGGGGGCTTGATATGGTAGGACACTTTAAACGAGCTCCAAGTGGATTTACCCACCTCTTAGTGATGGTCGATAAATTCACCAAATGGATTGAGGCTAAACCTGTCACTAGTTGTGATGGAGCAACAGCCAAAAGATTTGTCGAGGATGTTATAATCCGGTATGGTTATCCACATAGCATTATCATGGACAACGGGAGTAACTTTTCTATGGGAGAACTGGCTGAATTCTGCGATGAACAAAATATCCGGCTTGACATTGCGTCAGTCGCACATCCATAGGCTAACGAACAAGTCGAAAGAGCAAATGGTTTAATTCTACAAGGCCTGAAACCAAGACTCGAAGCACCACTACGACGTGCTGCGGGGGCTTGGGCAGAGGAACTACCCTCTGTGATTTGGAGTTTGCGAACAACTCCGAACAGGTCAACAGGATATACACCTTTCTTCTTGGTCTATGGAGCAGAAGCAGTTCTTCCTAGTGATTTAGTTCATACTTCTCCTAGAGTGGCCGCGTATATCGAAGAGGATGTTGAGATTTCTCGACAAAGTGATCTCGACTTAGTCGAAGAAGTTCGCGTCGTTGCTGAAATGAGATCTACAGCCTATCAGCAGAAGTTACGCAAGTATCATAGCCAGAGAGTCCGAAATAGATCTTTCAATAAAGGTGATTTGGTTCTCCGACTTGTGCAACAAAGAAAGCACAAACTTTCCCCAGTATGGGAAGGGCCCTTTTTAGTTAGTCGAGTATTGCACAATGGATCGTACTACTTAACTGACATGAGGCCAGTCAAAGAAAGACCTGCTACTAAGAAGAGAAAGAGAGCTGGAGGCAGTACAAATCCGGATGAGTTAGACAAACCATGGAATATTGCTCAGCTACGTCCCTTTTATTCTTAGTTTATCCTTCTTTGTAATCATACATATGTACATGTTCTGTGAGAAATAAAAGTTTTGGTTACCTCAAGTTTTTCTGAGAAGTTCTTAAACCATCTTATTTCCAAATGATCATGTCATAGTCGAAAATCCCAGAATGCTTAAAAGTACTTTATGCTCATGTTCGTTCTGGTTTAGATTTCCGATTCTAAAACTGCTACCCTCGGGTATAACTCTAAAAATTCTAGTCTTTACTTTGGTTATTTGTCTGATTGCTGGATGAGGGTATTTTCCGAGTAGTGAATTGTTGGTACTGGAAGCCGGCTTTGTTTCCGATTTTAAACTGGTTTAGCAATTGAGCTCCGTTGCTCGGCAAAGTTTCTGGCTGAAGGTTTAGCCGCCTCACGAAAGGGACGAGGCGGAAAGCCAGATAAACAATAAGTAGAGACGGAAAATTCTAAGTGCTTATGGAAACATTTCAGGCACACAAAAAGTCTAAGGACAAAAGTGCTAATTAGATAAAAAACTTAGCACTAACAAAAAGTCATAGTACTTAATATTTACAAAACGCATCATGTTCTTTCACAGAATAATACATAAGTTTGTGGTCTATGATGCAGGAGGAGATGAAGGATATACTGGCTCGTTGGTCACTCCGCCTTGATATCGTGCCAAGATGTCTGGATCCGAGGTGGTCCGTTCATCGTCGGAAACTTCTTCGGTGTCTTCTGGAGGAGGCGGCGGAGTATCCACGCGGGTGAAGAAGGGCACCTCGTAGCTGGTCCGGTCAGCTACGTGGCACCCATATCCGGCGCAGGAGTGCATGATGGCTTGAAGGTCCTGCTCCTGGCCGTCTTCGTCTACCTTGCAGTACCCTTTAGTCACTTACCATATTTCCATATTTCCATGGTGGCTCATGACCATGGAGAGGGCATTCTGCGCAGCAGTCCGCGGGTAGGACATATTCCAGTCCCGAACAAGCTACAGCATCTCCTTGGCCCAGGCCCGCACCTCAAAATCTGACATGCTTGGCATGTCCGGAATCCTGAGAGACTCGCCAATGTCCTCAAGGGACTGGCGGTAGTCATGAAGAAGATCACCGACTTGGGTAAGCCAGTGAGTGCGAGGCTCGGACGAGGAAGAGTCCGACAACTTTAGAGGACCTATACACAAAACAAGTCAAGAAAAATAAGACATTGATAACAGTCGAAGAAAAGATAAGTCAGAAAGGTGGAACGTACCAAGAATGACATCGTTAATCTTGGTCTTCTCCTCCCGGAGACTCTGGAGTTTAGCCCGGAGTGCCTGGGATATATCCTTCTCTCTGCCAAGCTCATTCTTGAGGTCCGAGATTACTTTATCTTGAGCGGCAATCTTGCGATCGCGCTCTTCAGTGGCCATGGAGGAGGATTCTAGGACTTGAGCTATGCTCGTTTCATGATCCGCCTTGAGCTTATCCAGCTCTTGGGGAAGTCCCTTGTTTTCCACCACCAGGGTTTTGAGGTTCTCGGCCTCTTCAATCATAGCGATGGATTGTTTCACCAATGCTATAAGACAAAAAGAACAACAGTTTAGAAAAATTCGACATTAAAAAGCAAAAGGCAAGGTTTGAATCTCGAAATGTTTACCTTCGGCTTCGTCCTTGGCTACCTTGAGCTCGGCATTTTTAAGCCGGAGAGCTTTGATCTCTCTCCGCTTATTACAGACATTGGACAATAATTCCTGGTTAAAGGAACATACTTTCTGTAAGTCAGAATACCCAAAGTCAGAAAGCTACTTAAGACTCGGGCTAATATTTTTACTAAATATCAGCACGAGCCTTGGGGGCTACACTAGTTCGTTCTTTGGCATCCTAATGAAAGCATAAACTCGGATTCTATATCCTACTTCATGCTTGGGGGCTAGAGGATATGATATAACATAATGTAAAAACAAGAGTTGGAATTCCGACTTACATATTGCTCGCGGGTGAGTTTGTCTAAACCCGCGTTCACTCCAGCTGCCACCTTCTCGGCGAGAGTAAGAGGGATCACTGGAGCTGTTGGAAGCTCGCCAGTCCTGATCCTCTTGTCGCGAAGGCGGACTTGAGTGAGAAGGTAGGAGAACTTGACATCCTCTGCTTCTTGCGCCTCCTCTTCGGGGGATAGATGGCTTTTGTCCAGGACTTGCCTGGCTAGCCGCTGGATCTCCTCTGCAGATTTCCGGGTCAGGCCAAATTTGGCAAGACCCAGATTGTTGAGGAGGTTGTCGGTGAAGACTTCAGCCGAGGGATCATTACTCGAAGAGGGTTCACCCTTATCTTGACCTGACGCACTCAAGGTGACGTCAGTATGCGACCCAAGGATCATCGGCTCCACTTGAGGATCCGGATCTTCTGCAATCACCGGAGAAGGGATGATCGCCGGAGTTGCAGAAGGTTGAGGGGCCGGAGTCGGAGGAACCACGGCAGGGGAAGCTATTGTAAGCTTCATATGGTGCAAGGGCTTCGAAGAAGTCCCCTTCCCCTTGCCCTTGATGATTGATTTTGCTCTGAGAAAGTAGTAAAGTCGGAAACATTACATCTCGGAAAGAAACTTGAGTAAAGAACAAAGGCGGAAAAGTTGTGACAGAAGGTTACCTCTTCACGACTGGCACTTCCTATGTGCCAACTGCCACTGTCGGAGCTTTGCGCTTCTTGAGCGCAAGATCCGGCAATGAGACTACTTCTGTCTCCTGAGAAAACTCAGGAGGGTATCCTTCGAGTGGAGCAAACTCCGACTCGGGGAGGTCAGCAAGCTGAAAATAAGAACACAAATCAGCACTGCGATATAACTCGAAAAGTGAAACACGCAGAAGATGTTCTGATAGAAGCTTACCGCTACCACGGGGTTTTCCGCTGTGTGCATATCCAGAGAAATCTCCGGAATCCTCCTCTCGATCCGCTCCTTGATCAGCCACTTGATCTGGCTGATGTAGCCTTGAGTGGAGTAGTCTTTGGGGCTGATGCGGAGAGAGTCTTTTTTGGAAGACGTGATGGAGTGCATCAGTCTATCCCCGTGGTACTGAAGTGGTTGGATCCGGCGTGAGACCCAGCACTAGACCAAGTCGGATCCCTTCAGACCATTGTGCTTGATCAGATATTCAATCCGCCTCTTAGCAAGGATCAGATCATCTGTGAGAGCCGGAGCAGCCTCGTCCTAGGAAGGTTGGGCCGTGGCGGCTCCATCGACAAAAGCCGGCAAAGCAGTAGCTTTGCCGGGAGCCGGAATATCCCTATTGTTGAAAAAAGTGGTTGGCCATTGTTTGACCGAGTCACTGGCAGAAATTTTGGGATATGCCCGGTCTCGTCTAACAGAAAAACTAATGGTACCGGTGATGTAAGGAACACCGGCAGTAATAGAATTTCTCCGGACATGGAAATAGTACCAGAAGAGAAGCAAACTCAGCCTAATGCTGAGGAAGCCCTCGCAAAGCGCAACATATGCGCTCATTTCTAGAATGGAATTGGGAGGAAGATTGTGGAGTTGAACTCCATAGTGGTCAATCACCTCGGAGAAGAACTCCGAGGGAGGAAAGGACAAACCTCGGTCCATATGGGTGCCAAAGTGGACGCGCTTGCCCTCACGCGGATTGGGGACGGTTTCCCCGAAGCCGGTCCGCTAGTCGCCGACGGCGAGAAGCCCCTCCTTCTCCATGTTCTTGAGGCCCTCCTCGTTGAGGGAATAGGGGATCCAGACTCCCCGGAAACTCTCCTTCTCCGTTGCTTCTTCCGCCGCTGCCACCGCTGCCGCTGCCGCCAGACCAGAGGAAGACGAAGATGAAACCATTTTTCTCCAGTGGAAAAAGTGACCTTAAGGTGGCGGCGCCAGGAGCTCTGTGGGAGGAGGACGAGGAAGCTCTTTGCGCGTGAGAAGATTGGGAAGGAAGGAACGGCAAAGGACTGGTGGGGATGAGAAGAAGAAATCTAAACCTCTTATATCCACCTACATGTGCCAAGATTCGTGCAAACGCTACAGTGTAACCGCCACGCGTCGTGGAAAGAACTGGGAAGGGCCCACGCGATGATTGCGTCACCTCGATCTCCACGCACGCATTGAAATGGCGCCTCGGTTCCGCGAACCGCGGATCCACCAACGGTCGTGCTGACGGAACGTCTGTCAGATGACGTGACTTGACCATGCTTATGTCAGGTGGCGTTAGAGACCAAGTTTTGGCTTAGTTTAAAAGTGAGCTGGAAAATCCGAGTAACCAATTGCAAGGTCCGACTTATTTTTTAAGACCCGAATCGTATCTTTTGTTGTGATGTTTCAGGAACCCTTCAAGATTCTGCAAGCCGAAGATCATGCTAGACGATGATAAAATCCGACTTTGGATCTTGGAGGCCTTCGGGGGCTGCTGTTGGGGATATACTTTCCGGGTATCCTCACAGTTCCTCACTGACCAGGGTGGCCCAATTCGGGTTAGAGCATTGCTTCACGAGCGGCCCAGTCAGGGAGAGAAGACGGAGTCCAATCCGGCTACGGGAAGGCCCAGAAGACTTACCGACTTAGGCCATGAAGTTACTTGTAGTTCAAGATGTACTCTGTAACAGACTCTTAGTCGTAGCCGGATAGATCTCTCCTGTAAACCCTTGGCCGGATATCTATATAAGCCGTCCTAGGGAGAGCCTTTAGGGCATAACCTCAATAGTCTACAATCTCAACTCGCACAGGCGAAACCCTTGTAACCCATATTCCGTCTCTGCCGTATTACTGGATTGCTAGCAGGAGTAGGATCCGTCCAAAGCCGGCGGATTCGAACCTGGATAAACTTGTGTGCTCACTGTCCCGGAATACCGTACGTCTCACCCCCCCTCTCTTTCGCACACCTCGAGAACCCCCTCATGGCGTACTTGTCATCAATCCGACGACAAATATGCCTCTTATATTTGATTATTATGGTGATGAGAATAATAATGATAGCTATTTCGTTGAGTTTGCTCCCACTACAATTAATAAGAATGACTATTTTTATGTGGAGAGTATTAATTCTTTTATGCATGTGGCTCATGATAAGAATGTTTTATGTGATAGTTATATTGTTAATTTTATTCATGATGCTACTGAAAGTTATTATGAGATAGGGAAACATGGTTTTATGTATCTCAACAATATTAAGTTTCCCCTCTTTATGTTGAAAATTTTGAAGTTGCACTTGTTTTGCTTTACTATGCTTGTTGCTTTATGCTTTCATGACTTGTTTCTTTACAATATTTCTAAGCTTAGGAAGTGGGTTAGACTTAAATGTTCTTTGAATTTGCTTCTTCATGCTCTCTTTTACTTCAATTCATATTTCTTATGTGAGCATCTTCTCAAACTATCATGCCTAACTTAAAGGCGTTAAAGAAAAGTACTTATTGGGAGGTAACCCAAAAGTTTTAGATGAGTCTAGGAAGTTATTGCCTCTGTAATAACCGCTCCTTATACTTTTTATTTGCTTTTTGTGCCAAGAGTGACCTCTAATGAGAGAGAAGTAATGATTGGGAAAGTTGTTGTCCCGAAACAGATTTCTATGCTTCACCATAAAAATTCATGTAAACTCTCTGTACGACCTTTTGAGGCGTGAATTTTTGTGCTTCTGCTCCAGGTTGTTATCTAACTTTCGTTAGTTCAACACTTTTCGATTTGAGCAACAGAAGGTCTTTGAAAAAATTCGTATTTACCTGCTGGTCTGTTTTGACAGATTTCTGCCTTTATTTGCATTTGCTTCTTGTTGGTTCCTTTTTGAGTTCTTTTGGGGAATTGAGCTTTTTGAGGGAAGTTCTACAGTAGTTTGTGTCTTAATGGAAGTTTTATTGGAGTTGGAACTGAACCCAAAGACTTATTATCTTGAGTGCACTAATGTTGCTAATAAAGATGGTGTGAAGTTTTGTATGAAGGAAAAAAATTTAGGTGTATGGAAGGAATGAGTAATGAGATGAAGAATGGACTAAAGCTCAAGCTTGGGGATGCCAGGCGTGTCACCCCAATAAATATCCAAGAAGTACAAGCGTCAAAGCTTGGGGATGCCCAAGGCATCCCCCTCTTCATCAATAAAATCCCAGGTTTCTTCCAAACACTTCATTTTTATTGTTTCATACATAGTTGTGTTGTTCTTGGAGCATCTTCTTTTTTGTTTTCGTTTTTGTTTTGGTTTTTTGTTTGCTTGGTTTGCTTAGTTTGCTGAATAAATTGGTTGGACCCCCAATTTCATACATTGGTTTTCAAATAGTTTGGTTTGGATTGGAAAAGAGTAGGAAAGTTCATGCTTAAGTGGTAAAGAGAGCTTGTTTTTGATTGTGGCCTATGCTTTGTCATGCCATGCTCGATATTGTTTTGGCTTTATGCTTAGTATTCTTTGCTGTAGCATGACTTGTTATAAACAATTGAGATTTCTTAATGTGCCTTGGAAGGATCATGTGTTGTTTTAGCATATTAAAGCATAGTATTGTGGTATTCTCCTTGGATGCTTTATTTGGGTTGACTTGGCACATTATCACACCATGTTATGACTATCCCAAGTCACCATAGCCTTTATGATCCTTTAGTTTTCAACTTGTAGTATCACTTTATGCTTTGATCAATGCTGTTTTGTCGCTCTGCATGATTATGGCCATTATTGCTCTCTTCGTTGGTTGCCCCCAGTCTTTTGCTAGCCTCCGCAACCAAAGTATGAGTTCCACTCATGCATCCAACTCCTAAAACCAAGTTATTCCAAAGAGTCCACCATACCTACCTACTAGCATATGATATTCCAAGTATATTCATGTTTTTATATACCTTCCAAATTAAACTTGTTATGTGAAAATTAGTGATTAAAGCTCTCACGAACTTGATGGCACACTTTACTTTTCTTGCCCTTAATAAACTTGAACCATTGTGTCGTCTATGTTGTATATGCTTGCACTTATTTGTTGGGGATTAGCATAACCATGTTGTCATGGGGAACGCTTTCAACATTGCACTTGTACTTTGTACCTAGTTGATATCATGCTCTTTTGTCTATGGATGTCGTCAGTGTGAAATGAAAGGGGAGCTTGTAAGTCCATGGAGTTATGTATATGTGTTTGAGAAACGCGAGGGCCACTGGTCTAATCCATGTTGTCATGGTGGAAACCTGTAGCATAACCATAATGAGCTGTCTATGAAGCATTCTTCTTATAAAAAAAGAGTCAGATATTGAGAAAAAAGAGAAAAAGAAAAAAATGGGATATATGAAAAGAGGAAAGAGAGAAAAAAGCACCATATTCCCATGGTAAATAAGAAGATTGTTGAGATGCTCATTGTCTGCTTGCCTTGTCATTTTGATATGGGGATTCTTCCGTATCATCGGGCAAGGGGTACCCCGTTGGCGGTTCTCTATGATACACATGTACTTACGATGACAAGAACTTACCGGTGACTAAACTTGAGTAGCATGAGGAGCGGCCCTCATATTCAAGGGACATGATATTTCCAACTTATACGTCGTCAAGCATATACACCATAGTTTGTTCACTTTAACCTTAATCACTTCAAGATGCTTATGATAGGGGCAATGAGAGCCGAAAGCTATGAAGTACCATAATTTTTGGAAGCTCTTTATGAGACTTGAATCCCTACTTCCTTCTATGAAGGCCTTTCTTTTACTTTTTTGTTGAGTCTCCACCTTCTACCTTTATGCACCTACTTTGAGAGCATAGTGGCCATTCTTAGTTCTATGTGCATTGTCCCAAGACTTGTTGATTGATGCATAACTTTGATATTGCTTGTTCCTAAACTATTTGTATCTAGTCACCCTTATGAACTTTGAAGGTGTCCTATGCATTTATGTTTGCTACTCTATGAGGGACAAGCTGAATGCTACTATGCTATGTTTTCTTTATGTGAAACAAACAAACGTCTTGCAAAGCATTGTTATTCATGAATCTTTTGTTTGTGCCTTTTCATGTTGCAACATAGTTGCTTTGCCTTATTGCTAGAACTTTGTCTTTCATGTTATGATTGAAGTACTATGATCCCAGCTTTCAATGCTTTACAAATACTTTGATCAAATTTATGATGGTGCATGTCACCTCAAAAATTATTCTTTCTTTTTATCATTTACCTACTCGAGGACGAGCAGGAGTTAAGCTTGGGGATGCTGATACGTTGCAAACGTATCTATAATTTTTGATGTTCCATGATTGTTTTTTATCTACTTTCTTATGTTTTGTCCACACTTTGGAGTACTTTTTATACACTTTCTTGGACTAACCTATTAATAAGATGCCACAGTGCCAGTTGCCTGTTTCTGCTGTTTTTGGTTCCAAGAAAGTCAAAAAATGAATATTCTCGGAATTGGACCGGACAAAAGCCGAAGTTGATATTTTACCGGAAGACTCACGGAGCCAGAAGACTAGACGGAGAGGGGCCACAGGGAGGCCACACCATGTGGTGGCGCGGGTCCACCCTGGCCGCGCCACCAGGTGGTGTGGGCCCCCTGGCCTCCCACCGACCTTGCCTCTTCGTCTATAAGATGCCTCCCGATGCAAAAACCCTAAATCGTCAATCCTCTAGCCACGAAAAGGTCCGCAGTGCCGCCGCCACCAAAGGGGAGATTCGGGGGATAGAAAGTCTCTGTTCCGGCACCCTGCCGGGATGGGGAAGTCCCCCGGAGCCATCTCCATCGATCTCCACCACCATCTCCATCGCCGTTGCTGATTCCCATGATGAGGAGGGAGTAGTTCTCTCTCGATGCTAAGGGTTCTACCGGTAGCTATGTGTTCATCTCTCTCTATGCGTGATATTGTGATCATGAGCTTCGTAATCAAGTAGATCTACCTTGCTACTCAAGTGCTTTAATAGATCTCTGCTCTCCCCATGTGTGTGAAGTTGATAGTGTGCACACCATGGTGGCACTTAGGCTAGAGATTACAAATACTTGTTATGAGTTATATTTGGAGTTGGATGTCTTTATGAAATTGTGGTGTTTGTTTGAACCATCTAGTACTCAAGGTGACAGTGTGGGGTTATCTAGATGTGTAAAGCAAACTTTGAGGTGTGTTGTTATAGCCCTACCACCGATTAGAGTGTCCAACCGGAGAGTAGTTCAGTGTAGTATCATAAAGAAGAATATATTTATATGAGAGTGTTCACTAGTGCAAGTATGATCCCTAGGCCTTGTTTCTAAGCACTGAAACACCGTTTGCTATTAGATCTATTACATGTTTGCTTGCTTCCATCTTTATTTCAGTTTGCCTTTAGTCTCTTCCACGCCATCAAAGTATTTTCTAGCACCGTTATCTTATATCCATACCACTTCTATTTCACTATCTCCTCGCCGAACTTGTGCACCTATACACCTGACAAGTGTATTGAGTGTGTTGGGGACACAAGAGACTTCTTGTATCTTGATTGCAGGGTTGCTTGAGAGGGGATACCTTTGACCACTTCCTCCCTGAGTTCGATAAACCTTGGGTAATCCACTTAAGGGAAAACTTGCTACTGTTCTACAAACCTCTACACTTGGAGGCCAAACAACTGTCTACAAGAACAGAAGTGCGTAGAGTCATTTCATCTGTGTTCCTTTCACAAACCACATATGGATCAACCAATGTCATTGCATGTGTGTTCTTTTCATGAACCACATATGGATCCGATAGAGTCATTGCATGTGTGTTCTTTTCACAAAGCACATATGGACCCACTAGAGTCATTGCATGTGTGTTCTTATAATAGAACCAGCACTAGAGTCATTGCATGTGTGTTCTTTTCACAACCCACATATGGATCAACCAATGTCATTGCATGTGTGTTCTTTCCACAAACCACACATGGATCCACCAATGTCATTGCATGTGTGTTCTTTTCCACAAACCACATGGATAAACCAATGGCATTGCATGTGTGTTATTGTCACAAACCACATATGGATCAACCAATGTCATTGCATGTGTGTCCCTGTCATGAACCACACATGGATCCACCACTGCCATTGCATGTGTGTTCTTTCCACAAACCACATACGTATCCACTAGAGTAATTGCATCTGTGTTCTTTTCACAAACCACATATGAATCAGCAAATGTCATTGCATGTGTGTTCTTTCCACAAACCACATATGTATCCACCAATGTCATTGCATGTGTGTTCTTTTCACAACCCACATATGGATCAACCAATGTCATTGCATGTGTGTTCTTTCCACAAACCACATATGGATCCACTAGAGTCATTACATGTGTGTTCCTTTCACAAACCAAATATGGATCAACCAATGTCATTGCATGTGTGTTCTTTTCACAAACCACATATGTATCCACCAATGTCATTGCATGTGTCTTCTTTTCACAAACCTCATATGGACCCACTAGAGTCATTGCATGTGTGTTCTTATCCTAAAACCATCACTAGAGTCATTGCATGTGTGTTCTTTACACAAACCACACATAGCTCCACTAGAGTCATTGCATGTGTGTTCTTTCCACAAACCACACATGGATCCACCAGAGTCATTGCATGAGTGTTCTTTTCCACAAACCACATGGATCAACCATTGGAATTGCATGTGTGTTCTTCTCACAAACCACACATTGTTCAACCAATGGCATTGCATGTGTGTTCTTTTCACAACCCACATATGGATCAACCAATGTCATTGCATGTGTGTTCTTTCCACAAACCACATATGGATCCACCAGAGTCATTGCATGTCTGTTTTTTCCACAAACCACATGTATCAACCAATGGCATTGCATGTGTGTTCTTTTCACAAACCACATATGGATCAACCAATGTCATTGCATGTGTGTTCTTTCCACAAACCACATATGAATCAACCAATATCATTGCATGTGTGTTCTTTTCACAAACCACATATCGATCCACTAGAGTCTTCACATAATAAAGATTGTGTGAAGTTTTGTATGAAGGAAAAAAATTTAGGTGTATGGAAGGAATGAGTAATGAGATGAAGAATGGACTAAAGCTCAAGCTTGGGGATGCCAGGCGTGTCACCCCAATAGATATCCAATAAGTACAAGCGTCAAAGCTTGGGGATGCCCAAGGCATCCCCCTCTTCATCAATAAAATCCCAGGTTTCTTCCAAACACTTCATTTTTATTGTTTCATACATAGTTGTGTTGTTCTTGGAGCGTCTTCTTTTTTGTTTTCGTTTTTGTTTTGGTTTTTCGTTTGCTTGGTTTGCTTAGTTTGCTGAATAAATTGGTTGGACCCCCAATTTCATACATTGGTTTTCAAATAGTTTGGTTTGGATTGGAAAAGAGTAGGAAAGTTCATGCTTTAGTGGTAAAGAGAGCTTGTTTTTGACTGTGGCCTATGCTTTGTCATGCCATGCTCGATATTGTTTTGGCTTTATGCTTAGTGTTCTTTGCTGTAGCATGACTTGTTATAAACAATTGAGATTTCTTAATGTGCCTTGGAAGGATCATGTGTTGTTTTAGCATATTAAAGCATAGTATTGTGGTATTCTCCTTGGATGCTTTATTTGGGTTGACTTGGCACATTATCACACCATGTTATGACTATCCCAAGTCACCATAGCCTTTATGATCCTTTAGTTTTCAACTTGTAGTATCACTTTATGCTTTGATCAATGTTGTTTTGTCGCTCTGCATGATTATGGCCATTATTGCTCTCTTCGTTGGTTGCCCCCAGTCTTTTGCTAGCCTCCGCAACCAAAGTATGAGTTCCACTCATGCATCCAACTCCTAAAACCAAGTTATTCCAAAGAGTCCACCATACCTACCAACTAGCATATGATATTCCAAGTATATTCATGTTTTTATATACCTTCCAAATTAAACTTGTTATGTGAAAATTAGTGATTAATGCTCTCACGAACTTGATGGCACACTTTACTTTTCTTGCCCTTAATAAACTTGAACCATTGTGTCGTCTATGTTGTATATGCTTGCACTTATTTGTTGGGGATTAGCATAACCATGTTGTCATGGGGAACGCTTTCAACATTGCACTTGTACTTTGTACCTAGTTGATATCATGCTCTTTTGTCTATGGATGTCGTCGGTGTGAAATGAAAGGGGAGCTTGTAAGTCCATGGAGTTATGTATATGTGTTTGAGAAACGCCAGGGCCACTGGTCTAATCCATGTTGTCATGGTGGAAACCTGCAGCGTAACCATAATGAGCTGTCTATGAAGCATTCTTCATAGAAAAAAAGAGTCAGATATTGAGAAAAAAGAGAAAAAGAAAAAAATGGGATATATGAAAAGAGGAAAGAGAGAAAAAGCACCATATTCCCATGGTAAATAAGAAGATTGTTGAGATGCTCATTGTCTGCTTGCCTTGTCATTTTGATATGGGGATTCTTCCGTATCATCGGGCAAGGGGTACCCCATTGGCGGTTCTCTATGATACACATGTACTTACGATGACAAGAACTTACCGGTGACTAAACTTGAGTAGCATGAGGAATGGCCCTCATATTCAAGGGACATGATATTTCCAACTTATACGTCGTCAAGCATATACACCATAGTTTGTTCACTCTAACCTTAATCACTTCAAGATTCTTATGATAGGGGCAATGAGAGCCGAAAGCTATGAAGTACCATAATTTTTGGAAGCTCTTTATGAGACTTGAATCCCTACTTCCTTCTATGAAGGCCTTTCTTTTACTTTTTTGTTGAGTCTCCACCTTCTACCTTTATGCACCTACTTTGAGAGCATAGTGGCCATTCTTAGTTCTATGTGCATTGTCCCAAGACTTGTTGATTGATGCATAACTTTGATATTGCTTGTTCCTAAACTATTTGTATCTAGTCACCCTTATGAACTTTGAAGGTGTCCTATGCATTTATGTTTGCTACTCTATGAGGGACAAGCTAAATGCTACTATGCTATGTTTTATTTATGTGAAACAAACAAACGTCTTGCAAAGCATTGTTATTCATGAATCTTTTGTTTGTGCCTTTTCATGTTGCAACATAGTTGCTTTGCCTTATTGCTAGAACTTTGTCTTTCATGTTATGATTGAAGTACTATGATCCCAGCTTTCAATGCTTTACAAATACTTTGATCAAATTTATGATGGTGCATGTCACCTCAAAAATTATTCTTTCTTTTTATCATTTACCTACTCGAGGACGAGCAGGAGTTAAGCTTGGGGATGCTGATACGTTGCAAACGTATCTATAATTTTTGATGTTCCATGATTGTTTTTTTATCTACTTTCTTATGTTTTATCCACACTTTGGAGTACTTTTTATACACTTTCTTGGACTAACTTATTAACAAGATGCCACAGTGCCAGTTGCCTGTTTCTGCTGTTTTTGGTTCCTGGAAAGTCAAAAAATGAATATTCTCGGAATTGGACCAGACAAAAGCCAAAGTTGATATTTTACCGGAAGACTCACGGAGCCAGAAGATTAGACGGAGAGGGGCCACAGGGAGGCCACACCATGTGGTGGTGCGGGTCCACCCTGGTCGCGCCACCAGGTGGTGTGGGCCCCCTGGCCTCCCACCGACCTTGCCTCTTCGTCTATAAGATGCCTCCCGATGCAAAAAACCCTAAATCGTCAAGCCTCTAGCCATGAAAAGGTCCGCAGTGCCGCCGCCACCGAAGGGGAGATTCGGGGGATAGAAAGTCTCTGTTCCGGCACCCTGCCGGGACGGGGAAGTCCCCCGGAGCCATCTCCATCGATCTCCACCACCATCTCCATCGTCGTTGCTGATTCCCATGATGAGGAGGGAGTAGTTCTCTCTCGATGCTAAGGGTTCTACCGGTAGCTATGTGTTCATCTCTCTCTATGCGTGATCATATTGTGATCATGAGCTTTGTAATCAAGTAGATCTACCTTGCTACTCAAGTGCTTTAATAGATCTCTGCTCTCCCCATGTGTGTGAAGTTGATAGTGTGCACACCATGGTGGCACTTAGGCTAGAGATTACAAATACTTGTTATGAGTTATATTTGGAGTTAGATGTCTTTATGAAATTGTGGTGTTTGTTTGAACCATCTAGTACTCAAGGTGACAGTGTGGGGTTATCTAGATGTGGAAAGAAAACTTTGAGGTGTGTTGTTATAGCCCTACCATCGATTAGAGTGTCCAACCGGAGAGTAGTTCAGTGTAGTATCATAAAGAAGAATATATTTATATGAGAGTGTTCACTAGTGCAAGTATGATCCCTAGGCCTTGTTTCTAAGCACTGAAACACCGTTTGCTATTAGATCTATTACATGTTTGCTTTCTTCCATCTTTATTTCAGTTTGCCTTTAGTCTCTTCAATGCCATCAAAGTATTTTCTAGCACCGTTATCTTATATCCATACCACTTCTATTTCACTATCTCCTCGCCGAACTAGTGCACCTATACACCTGACAAGTGTATTGAGTGTGTTGGGGACACAAGAGACTCCTTGTATCTTGATTGCAGGGTTCCTTGAGAGGGGATACCTTTGACCACTTCCTCCCTGAGTTCGATAAACCTTGGGTAATCCACTTAAGGGAAAACTTGCTACTGTTCTACAAACCTCTACACTTGGAGGCCCAACAACTGTCTACAAGAACAGAAGTGCGTAGACATCATCCACAAACCACATATGGATCCACTAGAGTCATTTCATGTGTGTTCCTTTCACAAACCACATATGGATCAACCAATGTCATTGCATGTGTGTTCTTTTCATGAACCACATATGGATCCGATAGAGTCATTGCATGTGTGTTCTTTTCACAAACCACATATGGACCCACTAGAGTCATTGCATGTGTGTTCTTATAATAGAACCAGCACTAGAGTCATTGCATGTGTGTTCTTTTCACAACCCACATATGGATCAACCAATGTCATTGCATGTGTGTTCTTTCCACAAACCACACATGGATCCACCAATGTCATTGCATGTGTGTTCTTTTCCACAAACCACATGGATAAACCAATGGCATTGCATGTGTGTTATTGTCACAAACCACATATGGATCAACCAATGTCATTGCATGTGTGTTCCTGTCATGAACCACACATGGATCCACCACTACCATTGCATGTGTGTTCTTTCCACAAACCACATATGTATCCACTAGAGTAATTGCATCTGTGTTCTTTTCACAAACCACATATGAATCAGCAAATGTCATTACATGTGTGTTCTTTCCACAAACCACATATGGATCCACCAATGTCATTGCATGTGTGTTCTTTTCACAACCCACATATGGATCAACCAATGTCATTGCATGTGTGTTCTTTCCACAAACCACATATGGATCCACTAGAGTCATTACATGTGTGTTCCTTTCACAAACCAAATATGGATCAACCAATGTCATTGCATGTGTGTTCTTTTCACAAACCACATATGTATCCACCAATGTCATTGCATGTGTCTTCTTTTCACAAACCTCATATGGACCCACTAGAGTCATTGCATGTGTGTTCTTATCCTAAAACCATCACTAGAGTCATTGCATGTGTGTTCTTTACACAAACCACACATAGCTCCACTAGAGTCATTGCATGTGTGTTCTTTCCACAAACCACACATGGATCCACTAGAGTCATTGCATGAGTGTTCTTTTCCACAAACCACATGGATCAACCATTGGCATTGTATGTGTGTTCTTCTCACAAACTACACATGGTTCAACCAATGGCATTGCATGTGTGTTCTTTTCACAACCCACATATGGATCAACCAATGTCATTGCATGTGTGTTCTTTCCACAAACCACATATGGATCCACCAGAGTCATTGCATGTCTGTTTTTTCCACAAACCACATGTATCAACCAATGGCACTGCATGTGTGTTCTTTTCACAAACCACATATGGATCAACCAATGTCATTGCATATGTGTTCTTATCCTAAAACCATCACTAGAGTCATTGCATGTGTGTTCTTTACACAAACCACACATAGCTCCACTAGAGTCATTGCATGTGTGTTCTTTCCACAAACCACACATGGATCCACCAGAGTCATTGCATGTGTGTTCTTTTCCACAAACCACATGGATCAACCATTGGCATTGCATGTGTGTTCTTCTCACAAACCACACATGGTTCAACCAATGGCATTGCATGTGTGTTCTTTTCACAACCCACATATGGATCAACCAATGTCATTGCATGTGTGTTCTTTCCACAAACTACATATGGATCCACCAGAGTCATTGCATGTCTGTTTTTTCCACAAACCACATGTATCAACCAATGGCATTGCATGTGTGTTCTTTTCACAAACCACATATGGATCAACCAATGTCATTGCATGTGTGTTCTTTCCACAAACCACATATGAATCAACCAGTATCATTGCATGTGTGTTCTTTTCACAAACCACATATCGATCCACTAGAGTCATTGCATGTGTGTTCTTTTCACAAACCACATATGGACCCACTAGAGTCATTGCATGTGTATTCTTATACTAAAACCAGCACTAGAGTCACTGCATGTGTGTTCTTTTCAGAAACCACACATGGATCCACCAGAGTCATTGCATGTGTGTTCTTTCCACAAACCACACATGGATCCACCAGAGTCATTGCATGTGTGTTCTTTTCCACAAACCACATGGATCAACGAATGGCATTGCATGTGTGTTATTGCCACAAACCACATATGGATCAACCAATGTCATTGCATGTATGTTCTTGTCATGAACCACACATGGATCCACCAATGCCATTGCATGTGTGTTCTTTCCACAAACCACATATGTATCCACCAGAGTAATTGCATGTTTGTTCTTTTCACAAACCACATGTGGATCAACAAATGTCATTTCTTGTGTGTTCTTTTCACAAACCACATATGGATCCCCCAATGCCATTGAATGTGTGTTCTTTCCATGAAACACATATGGATCCACCAATGTCATTGCATGTGTGTTCTTCCCATGAACCACATATGGATCCACCAATGTCATTGCATGTGTGTTCTTTCCACAAACCACATATGGATCCACTAGAGTCATTTCATGTGTGTTCTTTTCACAAACCACATATCAACCCACTAGAGTCGGTGCATTTGTGTTCTTTCCACAAACCACATATGGATCCACTAGAGTCATTGCATGTGTGTTGTTTCCACAAACAACATATGGATCCACTAGAGTCATTGCATGTGGGTTCTTATAGTAAAACCAACACTAGAGTCATTGCATGTGTGTTCTTTTCACAACCCACATATGGATCAACCAATGTCATTGCATGTGTGTTCTTTCCACAAACCACAAATGGATCCACCAGAGTCATTGCATATCTGTTTTTTCCACAAACCACCTGGATCAACCAATGGCATTGCATGTGTGTTATTGTCACAAACCACATATGGATCAACCAATGTCATTGCATGTGTGTTCATGTCATGAACCATATATGGATCCACTAGAGTCATGGCATGTGTGTTATTTCCACAAACCACATATGTATCCACTAGAGTAATTGCATGTGTGTTATTGTCACAAACCACATGTGGATCAACCAATGGCATTGCATGTGTGTTATTTTCACAAACCACATATGGATCGACCAGTGTCATTGCATGTGTGTTCGTTTCACAAACCACATATGGATCCACCAATGTCATTGCATGTGTGTTATTTTCACAACCCACATATGTACCAACCAATGTCATTGCATGTGTGTTCTTTCCACAAACCACATATGGATACACTAGAGTAATTGCATGTGTGTTCCTTTCACAAACCACATATGGATCAACCAATGTCATTGCATGTGTGTTCTTTTCACAAACCACACATGGATCCACCAATGTCAATGCATGTGTGTTCTTTTCAGAAACCACATACGGACCCACTAGAGTCATTGCATGTATGTTCTTATACTAAAACCAGCACTAGAGTCATTTCATGTGTGTTCTTTTCACAAACCACATCTGGATCCACCAATGTCATTGCATATGTGTTCTTTCCACAAACCACATATGGATCCACCAGAGTATTTGCATGTGTGTTCTTTTCACAAACCATATATGGATCAACAAATGTCATTGCATGTCTGTTCTGTTCACAAACCACATATGGATCCACCAATGCCATTGCATGTGTGTTCTTTCCCACAAACCACATATGTACCCACCAGAGTCATTGCATGTGTGTTCTTTTCCACAAACCACATATGGATCCACTAGAGTCATTGCATGTGTGTTCTTTCCACAAACAACATATGGACCCACTAGAGTAATTGCATGTGTGTTCCTTTCACAAACCACATATGGATCAACCAGAGTCATTGCATGTGTGTTCTTTTCCACAAACCAAACATAGATCCACCAGAGTCATTGCATGTGTGTTCTTTTCCACAAACCACATGGATCAACCAATGGTATTGCATGTGTGTTATTTTCACAAACCACATATGTATCAACCAATGTCATTGCATGTGTGTTCTTGTCATGAACCACACATGGATCAACCAATGCCATTGCATGTGTGTTCTTTCCACAAACCACACATGGATCCACCAGAGTCATTGCATGTGTGTTCTTTTCCACAAACAACATGGATCAACCAATGTCATTGCATGTGTGTTCTTTTCAAAAACCACACATGGATCAACCAATGACATTGCGTGTGTGTTCTTTCGACAAACCACATATGGATCAACCAATGTCATTGAATGTGTATTATTTTCACAAACCACATATGGATCCACTAGAGTCATTGCATGTGTGTTCTTTTCACAAACCACATATGGACCCACTAGAGTCATTGCATGTGTGTTCTTATACTAAAACCAGCACTAGAGTCATTGCATGTGTGTTCTTTTCACAACCCACATATGGATCAACCAATGTCATTGCATGTGTCTTCTTTCCTCAAACCCCATATGGATCCACCAATGCCATTTCATGTGTGTTCTTTCCCCCAAACCACATATGCACCCACCAGAGTCACTGCATGTGTGTTCTTTTCCACAAACCACATATGGATCCACTAGAGTCATTGCATGTGTGTTCTTTCCACAAACCACATATGGACCCACTAGAGTAATTGCATGTGTGTTCCTTTCACAAACCACATATGGATCAACCAATGTCATTGCATGTGTGTTCTTTTCATGAACCACATATGGATCCACTAGAATCATTGCATGTGTGTTATTTTGACAAACCACATCTGGACCCACTAGAGTCATTGCATGTGTGTTCTTATACTAAAACCAGCACTAGAGTCATTGCATGTATGTTCTTTTCACAACCCACATATGGATCAACCAATGTCATTGCATGTGTCTTCTTTCCTCAAACCACATACGGATCCACCAATGTCATTGCATGTGTGTTCTTTTCCACAAACCACATGGATCAACCAATGGCATTGTATGTGTGTTATTGTCACAAACCACATATGGATCAACCAATGTCATTGCATGTGTGTTCCTGTCATGAACCACACATGGATCCACCAATGCCATTGCATGGGTGTTCTTTCCACAAACCACATATGTTTCCACTAGAGTAATTGCATGTGTGTTCTTTTCACAATCCACAAATGGATCAGTGAATGTCACTGCATGTGTGTTCTTTCCACAAACCACATATGGATCCACCAATGTCATTTCATGTGTGTTCTTTTCACAACCCACATATGGATGAACCAATGTCATTACATGTGTGCTCTTTCCACAAACCACATATGGATCCACTAGAGTCATTGCATGTGTGTTCCTTTCACAAACCACATATGGATCAACCAATTCCATTGCATGTGTGTTGTTTTCACAAACCACACATCGATCCACCAATATCATTGCATGTGTGTTCTTTTCACAAACCACATATGGACCCACTAGAGTCATTACATGTGTGTTCTTATACTAAAACCAGCACTAGAGTCATTGCATGTGTGTTCTTTTCACAAACCAGAAATGGATCCACCAATGTCATTGCATGTGTGTTCTTTCCACAATCCACATATGGATCCACCAGAGTAATTGCATGTGTATTCTTTTCACAAACCACATATGGATCAATAAATGTCATTGCATGTGTGTTCTTTTCACAAACCATATATGGATCCACCCAATGCAATTGCATGTGTGTTCTTTCCCACAAACCACATATGGACCCACCAGAGTCATTGCATGTGTGTTCTTTTCCAAAAACCACATATGGATGCACTTGAGTCATTGCATGTGTGTTCTTTCCACAAACCACATATGGACCCACTAGAGTAATTGCATGTGTGTTCCTTTCACAAACCACATATGGATCAACCAATGTCATTGCATGTGTGTCCTTTTCATGAACCACATATAGATCCACTAGAGTCATTGCATGTGTGTTCTTTTCACAAACCACATATGGACCCACTAGAGTCATTGCATGTGTGTTCTTATACTAAAACCAGCACTAGAGTCATTGCATGTGTGTTCTTGTCACAACCCACATATGGATCAACCAATGTCATTGCATGTGTATTCTTTCCACAAACCACATATGGATCCACCAATGTCATTGCATGTGTGTTCTTTTCCACAAACCACATGGATCAACCAATGGCATTGTATGTGTGTTATTGTCACAAACCACATATGGATCAACCAATCTCATTGCATGTGTGTTCCTGTCAGGAACCACACATGGATCCACCAATGCCATTGCATGTGTGTTCTTTCCACAAACCACATATGTATCCACTAGAGTAATTGCATGTGTGTTCTTTTCACAAACCACATATGGATCAGCAAATGTCACTGCATGTGTGTTCTTTCCACAAACCACATATGGATCCACCAATGTCTTTGCATCTGTGTTCTTTTCACAACCCATATATGGATCAACCAATGTCATTGCATGTGTGTTGTTTCCATAAACCACATATGGATCCACTAGAGTCACTACATATGTGTTTCTTTCACAGACCACATATGGATCAACCAATATCATTGCATGTGTGTTCTTTTCACAAACCACACATGGATCCACCAATGCCATTGCATGTGTGTTCATTGCACAAACCACATATGGACACACTAGAGTCATTGCATCTGTGTTCTTATACTAAAACCAGCACTAGAATCATTGCATGTGTGTTCTTTTCACAAACCACATATGGATCCACCAATGTCATTGCATGTATGTTATTTTCACAAACCACATATGGATCCACCAATATCATTGCATGTGTGTTCTTTCCACAAACCACATATGGATCCACCAGAGTAATTGCATGTGTGTTCTTTTCACAAACAACATATGGATCAACAAATGTCATTGCATGTGTGTTCTTTCCACAAACCACATATGGATCCACCAATGTCATTGCATGTGTGTTCTTTCCCACAAACCACATATGTACCCACCAGAGTTATTGCATGTGTGTTCTTTTCCACAAACCACATATGGATCCACTAGAGTCATTGCATGTGTGTTCTTTCCACAAACCACATATGGACCCACTAGAGTAATTGCATGTGTGCTCCTTTCACAAACCACATATGGATCAACCAATGTCATTGCATGTGTGTTCTTTTCATGAACCACATATGGATCCACTAGAGTCATTGCATGTGTGTTATTTCCACAAACCACATATTGATCCACTAGAGTCATTGCATGTGTGTTCTTATACTAAAACCATCACTTGAGTCATTGCATGTGTGTTCTTTTCACCACCCACATATGGATCAACCAATGTCATTGCATGTGTGTTCTTTCCACAAACCACATATGGATCCACCAGAGTCATTGCATGTCTGTTTTTTCCACAAACCACATGGATCAACCATTGGCATTGCGTGTGTGTTATTGTCACAAACCACATACGGATCATCCAATGTCATTGCATGTGTGTTCTTTTCACAAACCACATATGGATCCACCAATGTCATTGCATGTGTGTTCTTTCCACAAACCACATATGGATCCTCCAATGTCATTGCATGTGTGTTCTTTTCCACACACCACATGGCTCAACCAATGGCATTGCATGTGTGTTATTCACAAACCACATATGGATCAACCAATGTCATTGCATGTATGTTCCTGTCATGAACCACATATGGATCCACTAGAGTCATTGCATGTGTGTTCTTTCCACAAACCACATATTATCCACTAGAGTAATTGCATGTGTGTTATTGTCACAAACCACATATGGAACAACCAATGTCATTGCATGTGTGTTGTTTTCACAAACCACATATGGATCCACCAATGTCATTGCATGTGTGTTCTTTTCACAAACCACATATGGATCCACCAATGGCATTGCATGTGTGTTCTTTTCACAATCCACATATGGACCAACCAATGTCATTGCATGTGTGTTCTTTCCACCAAACCACATATGGATCCACTAGAGTCATTGCATGTGTGTTCCTTTCACAAACCTCATATAGATCAACCAATATCATTGCATGTGTGTTATTTTCACAAACCACACATGGATCCACCAATGTCATTGCATGTGTGTTCTTTTCACAAACCACATATGGACCCAATAGAGTCATTGCATGTGTATTCTTATACTAAAACCAGCACTAGAGTCATTGCATGTGTGTTCTTTTCACAAACCACATATGGATCCACCAATGTCTGTGTGTTCTTTTCATAAACCACATATGGATCCACCAATGTCATTGCATGTGTGTTCTTTCCACAAACCACATATGGATCCACCATAGTAATTGCATGGGTGTTGGAAATATGCCCTAGAGACAAATAGTAGTAAGGACTATTATCATATTTCATAGAGTTTATGATTAAGTTTTATATCATGCTATAACTGTTTTGAGTGGAAACATCAATACACGTGTGATATACAAACAACCAGGGGTTCCTAGTGAAACTCTAGTCACTAGTTCATTGGTCAACAGATGATCATGTTTCCTGATCATGTGGCATTTATGCTAGTTGGAAATGGAGTCATCTCATTCTGAGAATGAGATGATGAACCAATACCCAACCTAAACATTGTGACCTGATCATGTCACGAAGTTCAAGTTACGATGATTATAAATGGATCCTCGTAGACTATTCCTTAGATCGTGAGACTATATCAATCACTGTCTCCCAAGAGTGCTTAGATATCATCAAGCACCACTTGGTAATACAGTGGTTATAAAGGTGTGTTCAGGTACTCGAAGGAAACCGTAGAGGCAATATATGTCAAGAGAGGGATTTGTCCGTCGATGTGACGGGAAGATACTCAAAGGGCCCACTCAGAGAAGTTATATCCAATAGCTGCGCAGCGTGTGATTTGATCACGGGGATATCACTTTTCGGAACGGGTCAAGTAGCATTGTTCAGTAACGAGATTGAACATGACATGGTGATGTCATTGATCATATCTTGGGCAATGCAAGTATCGAGAGACAAAGGGAATAAGACACGACTGTCCCTGTTCAAACGTCGAAAGATCTTCGTGGAATGCACAGGGTTCACATGGTGATGTCATTGATCATACATGTCATTACATGAGTGTCCCTACCATGTATGGAGTGTTCTCGAACTGTGGGGTATCACACTTAAGGGCTTGATGATGCTTAGAGAGTGTTTATAGGATCGGTAGAATAGTCGAAGATTTGTAGAGAGAAAACCGGAAGGGTTTCAGTAAGTCCGGAGTGGTGTGGAAGGTGTTCCATAGCCACGGAGGTTGAATAATATGTGAATGAATGTTAAATATTGATTTAATCATTTATTCATAATTATTTAATAAAGAGAAAAATCAATTTAAATGGTCAGAGGCTTAATGGGCCAATTCCCGGAGGGAGAGGGCCCATTAGGGAAAGGAGAGAGGGAGAAGGGGCCAAGGGGGTGGCCGGCTGGGCCTAGCCCCCCCCCCCCCCCCCCCCCCCCGCGCGCGCGGGGCCCACTAGGTGGCCGACGGCCTCCCCTCCCCCCTCCTCTCCTTTAGTCCCACCCCGGGACTTTGAGGGAGGTAGTACCTCCCCTCCCCCTATATATAGTGGGGGTATTTGGCCAAATAAAACACACCAATAATCAATAAAGGTCTTCTCACTTTTGGGAGGACCTCTAATTGATATTTTCTCTCTCCCCCTCTCTCTCACGTGACCGTGGTCCCAAGTCTGGACTGCGCGAATGAGAGACATCTTCACCGCGGAGCACCGTCCTGCTGCGCGATTCGGATTCGGGAGCTCTACTTCCGCAACTACTGCTAGATCGGGGAAGCGGGAGTCATCGTCAGGCACCGGACGTGTGTAACTCCCCACGAGGTGTCGCACTTGAGGCACTCAAGTCGTTGGAGCCGTTGGAGCGCAAGGACTTCATCACGACCTTGACGTCGGCTTCAACTCGTCTACATCAACCACGCTCTCCTGAGTGTTGACAACGCTTTTCAGTCTTCAAGGGTAATTTCATGAAAAGCCCCTCCCGTTACTATATTACTAATAGATAGGTCCTGGCAGCTTCAGAGGTTCAGGGGCATAGGGTAAAATTTATTGTTTTCATACGCGGAACCCCAACAATGGTATCAAAGCCAGGTTTATGCGTAGTAATGCTAGTACGGGTAGAACACACGAGATGTAGCGTGTGGGCGTTGATCTTTTAGTTGTTACCCTCCCACGTGTACTTGTGTATACCGTAGTATTGCTTGATGAAGCGGCCCCAAACCGACTTTACGCGTTCATTCACGAGACTGGTTCACGCTTGACATGTGGCTTGTACCGTATAAAGTGGCTTAGGGGGTGTCTGTCTCTCTCGCATTAGTTGGTATACCATTGGCAACGGAGGGCCCCGAAAGGGGTGTAGTAGAGACAACTACTTGATCAGCGTTGTGCTGAAAGTTCGTAGCTAAGAACGGTTCTTGTGCGAAAGCCCATTCAGCCATGTAAAACATGCAAAGATAAAGTAGAGGCGTCTAACTTTGTTTTGCGGGGGGCGTTGATTTGTGATATGGTTGTGACAAAGGTAAAGTGATTACCTTATGTCACGTAGTAGTAGATAGTCACGCAGGTGTCGGACTACCACGCCGAAATGACACCGGAACCCTGGTGTCTACGGCGCCAGAACCCTGGCGCCGAAACCCGGTGACGACGGATGGAGATCACGTCGTGAAGGACCATATAACATCGCATTTACATTCAGTGTTATTGTTTGTATATATTGTTGTGTGCTAGTATTAGATACTCGACGGTAGCCTAATAAGATGATCCCCGTTAAAATTACCAACGATTGTGTTCCCCCTTAGTGTGCACCACCAAGAAAGTTCTTCGGTATGAGGCAGGCTGTGATGATCGGGTGTCAGACATATCTACGTTCGCATACAGTGGGTGTAAGCCATGTTGCACAGCGAATACACTAAGTTTGAGTTGGCGAGCCTAGCATGTACAGACATGGCCTCGGAACACGGATGGTCGAAAGATCGAGCACGAGTCGCATGAATGATGTGACCGACGTTTAGCATCCACCCTTGAACCCACATTGATGGTCGTGATGATCGGGGGAGATGTGGCTGATAGGGGTCGTGTTATCACTAGGAACCGTTATGGGGATAGGTGCTTCTGAGTGGAGTTATTATTAACTCATTTAATTATAAACTTAGTCTAAATTCCTTTTGCAATTATAAATGTAGAAAATGGTTCTCCCCGAGATTACCTTCCCTATTGACGATTGGTTAAAAGGAGAAAAGCTCAAGTTA